>OY728153.1:120302434-125302434 GCA_963277665.1 Viscum album | reverse complement strand
TATTTAGTCTTATAATCAATAAAACTTATGAAATAAAAACCACCATGAATGGTAGATCTAGATCTAGTCTAAGGAAAGGTTTCCAACTCTTCAGATATAATTTTGATATATTAACAGACCAAGATTTATTTATGTTGTCATAATAAGATCCATATATCTATCCATCATATAATTTATATATATTTGTAAAATATTAAGCAAATAAGAATATTTTTTCTAGAATAGATGAGACTTATTGTTCGGGAGTAAAAGGATCAATCCAAGAAAAAAATTCCAAAGATATGGGAAGATGAGAGAGCTAATTCCATCAAAAGATAGATCCTAGGACCGTTCTGTTCAAGGTAATGTCAAACCTAGTGAGGAGAATATCAAAATTTTATATTTGAGTGAAATTACATTGGTAACTTTCTTACCAGGATGTCTAAAAATATTTAGATCTCCGATGGACCTCACCATTTTATTGGTGGATCCATAAGCCAGTTAGTGGATATAGGAATAATCCTATGCAACTTCCTTAGACAATAGTAGGATAGTTTCTCTACACTAATTATCCTATGGCTCCTAGGATCACCTTGAGCTACTAGAACCTCTATAGTCTAGTTGGTGGGTCTGTATATGCTAGCTGATAACACACCAGCATCTTTAAGCTACAATATTATTCTTCCAACTCCTTTGGTTCCAATTTTCATTCCTTAAACACCTCTCTCAATTCTTAAAAACACAAATAAGGTATATTGAATCTTATGTAAATGCACCTTTTAATTACAAGGATGTCAAAATCCTACTACTTGATTGTTGGATTGTAAGACTATCCTAGATGGATATACTTAAAAAAGGGGTTGAATTATAGTTTAAAAATACGTAAAAATATATCAAGCACAATACCCCTTAAAGTAAAATATAAAACTAATTCTTTTGTTAAGAATTTTTGAATTGTAATAAAAATGATCTAATTATACCAGGGTATATTTTTATCAGTGTTATTAATCTACCAATAAAATGGTATTTTAGAAATATAAGTATAAATAATAACTTTCTAAAAAATGTACAGTGAAAAGATATATGTTTTAAAAACAATAATTACACAATATATAAAGGTAATAATTACCTATAATATGTATTAAAATATTTTACTCTTTTAACCTTAAGAGGAAAGGTTTTCAATAAACTTAACTAAATGTTTCCACAGTTTTATAATTACTATAAATTAGGTCTTTCCTTACCAATAAATCCCTTGATATGATGATCATAATAATAATTGGTGTCATATCCATAGAATCACATAATACCATGATTAGAATCTATATTTATATTCTCATAAGCCCTCTAACTGATAAATAGGATTCACCATCATCCTATCCTAATAAACTCTTAATCATAAAAATGACCGAAAGAAGAATAAAAAAACATTTCTTAAGGAAACTACCCTGAAAAGGATTCCTTAGAATGAAAAATCTCTAATGTATTATAATTACTAAGAATTAGATGTTCACGTAGAGAAAATATTAAAACAATTGAGTTGCAAAATGTATCATATCCTAACTCATTATCATCATCAAAATAATTATTTTTATTAAAGGAATGAAGAAAGACAAAGCTGACACAAGAATATTTTTAGGATATCCCAACACTTTAAATAACTAGATATTTATAGGTGAAGCTCCAAAAGTCAATTTGATGAGTTAGTTACAACGACCTTAGACATATAGATCCTTGATAGCTCATATTATTATGGAATAACTGAATGTATGAGGTCATTTTGTTTAGAAACATT
Organism: Viscum album; assembly: GCA_963277665.1. NCBI lineage: Eukaryota > Viridiplantae > Streptophyta > Magnoliopsida > Santalales > Viscaceae > Viscum > Viscum album. Next base: position 125,300,660 of record OY728153.1, on the reverse strand, counting down.
ACAAGTATAACATTATTTCTTATAATAGAAAAAAATATTATGTACGTTGATTAAAAACTTTAGTCAATTTGATGGGATTTATTATTGATTATCAATCTGATTGAACTGAATGAGAGTTAGTCTTATGTATTGGAACCAAGGTCAGTCTGATTGTTATTTCTTTTTTCATCTAGGTATAAAAAACATAATTAGAACCACTTATTTGAATAAAGTTCATTCTGATGGATCAGACGCACCTTTAGTCTTATCGATCATATTGAGTAATATAAAGTTTAAATTCATAATTCATTAGAAACATTTATATGTATGGTAGAATGTAATTTTTTCTACAAAAACATAATAAACACTTAGGACATAAAAATTTAGTAAAAATAATTTTAAGAAATTGTTTGTGATTTCCATAAATAAAGGAATGAAAATGTAATAAGTAAAACTTCTAACTTGACAATATCATCCTTTTTGGAAATCCCAAAACAAAATACTTGAATCAAAAATTATAACTTGAAAAACATAAAACTCTTTTACCTCTTAAGAAATTTGAAATTATTCTTTATAACTCCCACAAAGTTTGTAATTATTTTATAATATAACAAAAATAAATAAACTATCTACCCATTTTTATAGCATCTCCCCATTTATAAAACCATCGCCTCTTTGTAAAATCTTCTCCCCATTTTTATTTTCAAAAATAATGGGAAATAAATAATAGTTTTCTAAAATTTTAGACGAGTAATAGCATGAAAAACAAGTCTAAAAAGAATTACTATTCATCAAAGAATAAGTTTAAATAATATATATCCAATCATAATTGGAAAACATTCAAGTATAAAGGATTGGGAACAAAATTGTTTTATAATCAAGAAAACATTTAGTTGTTTTAAAAATTATACATCAAGACATCAAATGAAAAGTTTAATATTTCTTCATATGTTTCTCCAGGAAAGCCTTTATCTTTTTGAACTCATGTAGGCACTTTTAAAGTTTCACAATATTTTATTCCAAAATATCTTACTTCTGAACATCAATATTCAAGCTTTCACTCTCCCAAGGATACTGTTTATTCTCTTCTTCATTAATAAATGTTCAGATTCACATGATCTAAAATGGGTAATCTCCAACTCTAAATTCTTAAATTTTTTTTATATTTTTACTAGTTATGTATTATCATATGTTTTATATCTGAATTCCTCCACAAACATCACTCTATCAGATTGAACATAAGATAATTGATTAAAAAAATTTACTGATTGTAATAGTTGTTTTTTTATTTCAAAAAATTGATAATTACATTTCCAAATATCATTATCCACTTTGTTGGATCACTTCACCATCTGATTATATGATCTTCTCTAAGTCTTTTAATTTTTTTGAATTGTTTTAAAATATGATTCAATATAGATAACTGATTTGATAGACCATTCAACAACACTGATTTCCCACTATGGTTGTTTTGAATAAGTTTTCACCTTGATTAAATCTTGGAAAAATATGGAATGGTGAATTCTAATCTTTTTAAGGTTTGTAAAATGTAATCAAATCCTTTTTTAAATGGTTTCCTCTGAGTCTGATGTAAAAGTAGATGGTTTGGGAGGTTTTAGTCTTGAAGATACAACACCATGTTTTGAAACATAATTTTCTTTATCATTACCTTTCTTTGAAATTTTCTTGACATCTAATATTTCAACAACATACACGTCTTTATTTTATTCAACTTTATCAATAACACTAATGTTTGATTTTTTATTTTTTTATTCATTACTTTAATATGATTTTTCTTTCACCTATAATGATGATTTTTATTTCTTTGAGGATGAATATTTTTCTTGATGACCTTTTAACATATTATCCTTGAAATACTAAGATGGTAAAGGTGATGATGATAAATTTGATTCTGATTATTATTTTTATTCTTATTTTTTCCTCTCGGTTTCTTCATCATATGTTTATTCTTTTTATTCATAATCTCCTTCTTCTTCTTCTTATTATTATTATTATTCTTATTCTTCTTCTACTTATACTTCTTGTTCAACTTCTTATTCTATTTCTTCTTCTTTTTCATCTTATTCTCTAGCTTCCTAAATTTCTATCTTTAACCGCCACATAGCCTTGAGAACACTTTTTTCAGCCTTACATGGTTTAGATTTTTTTTCATTTTTAGAAAAATTTTGTTCTTTTTATAAAATCAATAATTAAGCAACAATATTAAATTTTCCATTATATTCCAAAAAATGAGGTATTTTTTAAAATAGGTGAAATTTAAAGAAACTAATGTCTAGCTTTAGGGATAACTTGATCGTTATAAGAAACTATAATGATTGGATTCTAAGATTCTCTTTCAAAATAATTCAACAAAATTTCAAAACCTCATGCTTTAACTAACATTTTCCTTTGTTTTTATATTTTCTATTCTCTTATGTTTTTAGATATTATAATTTTTAAATCCTTTTCTTTAGCAGGATTAAGACAAAATTCTAGATCCTCAGTTTTCTTTTGGGCTTTAAATTTTATCATCTTTTGGAACTCATCATCTAGAATTCTCTTTTGTTTCTTTTGTTTATTAGGTGGAGAAGAATCTATATTTCCTTTATTATTTTCATCCATAGGTTTATTTTAAGGTTTATGTTTTGACATATCTCCTTAAATCTTATATAAAATCTTATTTATCATTGAATTTAAAACAAGATTCATTCTTGAAATCATATCTTCTCTAAAAAAAGAAATTTTCTCTCATATATGATATGATAGATTCTCAACATTGAAAGTTTTATAAAATTGAAAAGTAACTTGTTAAAGATATCCAAAAACATAATAATATTTAAATTTATTAAGGAATTATTGAGGGCTTCTACCATAATGAAAAAATTGACCAAATTAATTTTCATCATATTTACCAAGAAAAAGAAGACAAAAATATAGGATACATTGAGAGTATCTTGATCACCTTTAAAATGTATTAAAAATACATAAATAAACTACCCTATTGTTTAGTGTAATATGTGATACCTTTCTATGTTTCTCATTATAAGGAAAAAAATAATCATCTACTTTTATTCTTTCAAAATAACTAAGACTTTCTATTAACCTGTGAATGCGTAAGAAAGATTCTTCTTCAATAGAATCCCCAAAAATATGAAACTCCATTATAATAAATTTTTTATTTCTTACCAAATGATTAGAAAAGAACTTTTTTATTATCATCCTATTTAACAAACATAATATAATAATACAAGTATGTTACAGTATGAGGATAAAATAGATCAAAATTATTATCTAGGTCCTATACACATACATCCTCCCATCCTTGAGATTTGATGATACTTTTGAGAGAAGAATAAAACATATCAGACCACTATATTTCAATGATATGTTCTCTGAAAACATACCTTTTTGTACAATCCTCTTTGTTTTCCATAATAATAATACTAAATATGGTAACCAGACATATTCCAAAAATAATCAGACTGACGTCTTTGAAGAGTGAAAAGAGTTAGGAACAAAATATTTAGAAACCAATGTGGGATAACAGGTGTCCCAACATTATATAGGATTAAGAAAATGTTTGTTCATATTCCAAAAGTCTTTCAACATTTGATATTAAAACAAAATTGATTTGACGGTCAAAATTTAATTGAAGAAAGTTTTAATGTTTATTTGAACTCTTAATGTTTTAAAACTTTTTACTGGAGTTAGAATCATTATAATTAAAAAAAATTAAAATTTTGAAAAAAAATAAAAGTCATAAAACTAAAATTATATGTAATTAAGGACAATTAGAAACTAAATTAATGTATTAGTTAAAAAACTAAAATAAAAATACCTCTCAAGGTATAAAGTTTCATTGGTATAAATAAAATGTTGTTCTTGGTTTTTTTAATATAAAAATATTCTGATTTCATTATAATACAAATAGATTATGATATTTTTATTATTAAAAACTAATTATTATATTTTTTAACAATTTTTTTTATAGGGAAATTTTTACTAATTTTTTATTACAAAAAAAATTGTAAATTTTTCGAATCTGATAGAGTTATTAGAATAATAAAATTCTACAAAATTTAAAATATATATAAAAGAAAAGTGTTTAGAAAACATAAAAATATATAATCCCTCTATAAAAGGAGTTTATTAATATAAGTATATTGAAAAAAAGGAATTATATATGAAGGATTATTTAACATTGATCATTACTAACTTCTGTTTAATATATTCAAATCTATTAAAACTAAGCGGTTTAGTAAAAATTTAAATATTTTTTTCTTGCTTTCGGATGAATTATAAAATTATATCTACTTTAATTATGTGATCTTGAATAAAATGGTGTCTTATATCAATGTGTTTATCATGTGAGTGATATTATTATTTTTAATATTTAGATAAATGAAAATTTTGTTTTCAAAAAGTATTTCAGTTTTAGTAAAATTCATGTCATAGTCTGTGATTTTGTGTTTCATCCACAAAACATAAGCACAACAACTTCCAGTTTCCACATATTCGGATTCGGTGGAAGAAAGTGCTACAGAGTGATATTTATTAAAAAACCAAAAAACTAAATATTTTTCTAAGAAATGATAAGTTATGAATATAATTTTTCTATACATTTTACATCAACCAAATTTAGTTTCTAAAAAACATTTAAGTTCAAAAACATTTCTATGAAAATAGAATAATCCTAAATCCATAGTTCTTTTTAGATAAAAAAGGATTTGTTTAACATCTCTTATATTGGATTATTTTGTATTTTATTGATATATATCACATAAGAATACATAAAACATTAAATCCCGATAACTAGTTATAATGTATAGTAAGCTTCCAATCATTCCTCTAAAAGTTTTCTAAATGACTAGTTTCCCATCGTCATCGAGAACTGAAGTATTGGAGGTACCAATGGGATTAATAATACCTTTATTATTTTTATATACAAATATTTTAGTAAGATATTATATATAATTATTTTGAGATATAAAATTTCCTTTTAGATTTTTTGAAATTTCAAAAACAATGAAAATATGCTAACTCACACATCATACTCATTTCAGAATCAGAATTCATAAGGTCTAAAAAAGAATTTGTTAAAGATTTTTAAGTTGAACTAAATATAATATAATCAACATATATTTTTAAAATCATAATGTTTTTATTTACTTGTATTATAAAATGAGTTTGATCTACAACTACTTTAATAAAATTATTTGTAACAAAAAATCAATTAACCTATCAAATCAATATCTGGGAGCTTGTTTCTATCTATAAAGTGCCTTAGTAAGTTTAAAAACATTTTATGGATGTTTCTTATTTTCAAAACTAGGGTGTTTTTTCTACATAAACTTCCTCCTAAACATATCCATTAAGGAAAATAACACTATACTTCTACTTAAAATAGTTTAAAATTAAAGAATGATGAAAAGTCTATATGTATTCGAATAGCTTCAATTCTAGATACTGGAGCATACTTTTCTTTATAATATATTCCCTCTTGTTGGTTATATCCCTTATCCAAAATTATATATTATTTATAACTGTTATTCCATTTTCACCATATTTTTTCCAAAAACCCAATTTTACTCCAATTATAGGAGTTTATTTCGGTCATTCAACCAAATTATAGACATGTTTCCTTTCAAACTAATTGAGTTCATCTTTTATTTCTTTTATCCTATCCTCATAACATAAAGCCTTGATTGGATTATTATGTTAAAATTTGGATAAGAAATCTTGATACTCAATTTCATTTCTCAAAGAACTTCTAGTTTAAATGGTTGATCTACATCACCAGTGATACTTTAACTAGTATTATTCCTAAAAAAACAGACTTTTTGGTATTTAAAATTATATTCTTCAATAATAGGAAGAAAATATTATTATGGAACAACTTTAGAAACAAATTTGTGTTTTGTTTCTTTATGATAAGAACAATATTACAAAGGTGGTAAATCAGTTTTAGAAATAACATCCAAGGATGTAGGTTGGGGTTTTTTTAAAATAATGGGACTAGTTTCATGAAACTTAACATACACTATTTCCAAAATAGTAAACGAAATTTTATTAAAAAAATATATAATACTTAATATTATTGGAGTAAACTAAAAATATTAATTCATTAAATTTTTTGTAAAAATTTATGTAAGTTAACTTTTGTATTCAAAATTAATAATTTACAAAAAAAATATTGATGTATGAAACTTATGGTTTTATTCTTGTCCAAAAATCTTAAGGATTTTTATTAATAAAATTTTTAATCAGTAATCGATTTATCATATATCTAAAAATACTAACCACTCTAGCCAAATTTTTTTTTACAATTTTGTATTCACATAGCATGGTTCTATTATTATCCTTAACAACCCAATTTATTCTTTCAACTAAACCATTTTGTTATTGGTCTATATTTTTTGAAAAGTTATGTTCAATACCTTTATTACTACAAAAAGTTTCAAAATAATAATTTTCAAATTCTCGACCATGATCACTATGAATATTTATCATGGGAAGGTTTTTCTCATTTTTAATTCAAGCTAAATTTTTTAAAAAATAACTAAAGGATTCTAATTTCTTTGAATGAAAATAGACTCATGTATATCTAGTTTAAACATCAACTTAGAAATATACAAAGTATTTTCCACCAATACTTCTAGTTTTTTTATGACTAAATAAGTTCATGTGAACTAAATATAAATAATTAAATGTTGAGACATCTTAATATATTTAAAACTTTAATTATGTTGATTTACAAATTCAAAAGGTTCACATACTTTTTATGTATCAAACTTAAGTCTTGGTAGATCCTTAACAAGTCCATTTTTAGTCAACTTATCAAAGTTTATATGGTTACAGTGACCTCACCATCTATTCCATGACCAAGATTGTTCTCCCATTTCACTAAGTCAAGGTAATTATTATCTCCTAATGTCTTATTTGTTTATTGTGTAAACATTCTCATGTCGATTGGTATAAAGAATAAATTTATTCATGAAAATATATATATTACACTAATCATTACTAAATTTCTCTAGTTAACCTTCACCACATGATTGACTTATTCTTATAAGGTTGTGATTAAGTCCTAAAAAAATAAAATATATGAAATTAAGTCTTTTCTAAGAACAATAAAGTTACCTATACCAATGTTTTCTCCTTAGAATTGCCTTCAAAAGTTACTTTTCCAACTATCATTTGATAATATTCTTGGAGAAATCATTGTTTCCATTCTTGTTTCTAAAAAATCCACTATCCATGTACCAAATATTTTTTTGGTACTATCTTTATTTTCCTAGAAATAAAAATATTAGTTTTTGAAACCCAAACCTTCTTAGGGTTGGTATTGTCAGAAAATAGTACATAGTCTAACCACATTTTTCCAATTTTATTATTTTAAAAAAATTATAATTTCCTTGAAAAAATAAGCATTATGATGTCTCAAAGATTGGGCTCTATTTAAAGAAAAAAATTTCTTCTAATTTCCACCACTTTTTCACTTAAAGTAAAATGATTTTCTTTTAGGAACAAAGTAATTTTTACTAAAAACAATTTTTTTTATATGTATAACATGTTCCAATAGTATCACTGTTAGGTTTAATTTTTTATACATTTTATAAAAGTTTTAATTAATAGTGATAAACTTTGATAAAATATTATTCATACTATAATTTTCATATTTTTTTTTGATTTTGGTGTTTTTATCCCCATTATTAATAGTATTGTAACTAATTTTATAAAAAAAAATTAAACAATTTTTCTCAAAAATACCTTTCACGAGTTCATTTGAAATATTACCCTTTTAAAAGTAATTTTTATCAATATATTTTGAAGGATATGATATTTAATTATATAGAAGATCTATTCTTGAATCTTTCTTTTCTGGTTTTTCTTTGGCATTATAATATTTTTCACAAACTTTTCAATTTTTATTTTCTAAAAGATTTCCAAATCTAGAAAATGCATCATAACTAGCTAAAGTATTATCTTATCTTAAGGATGATTCTTCATCATAAGATGTATGATTTTTCTCATTGTTATTATTGTTCTAATTTAAAGTCATATTAGCAATATATTCGGTGGTTTGTACCTTTTACATATAAAATTGATTTGCCATAGGTACTTTTCCATAAATACTAATGTTCCTCTATCTAGAACATTCATTATCAAAATAATTTTTATAAGAATAACCACCTCTAGAACACCATGTGTGAGAATATTTAATACTTTTCTCAACATTTTTATTAAAATATTTCTTGGTATTTCTATTTGAATTTTTTTTCCATTTATATATTTTCTTCTGATCTTAGGATAATCAGTTCGGATGTGTCTTAACTTCTTGCATTCATAAAAAGTATCTCTAGACTCTTTTATGAAATTTTTATCCTTACGAACTTTATTATATATGTATTAGAAATATTTCTTCCCAAATAGCTAGTTCATCCTTCTAGTAATATTATTCAACTCATTTTGAGATTTTTTTGAAGAATTTGAATTACATTCAACAACAAATTTATTCTTTATTAAAGACATTACTTCTTTACATGTTTACTGAATTTTAGTAGGAATATTAGATGTTATATAAAATGAAACTCCACCACTTTTATTTTCCTCTTTTTTAACATATATCCTTAATCTTCATTCATATTGACTAGGGTATCCAATAATATCATGATGTGTAATATTTTTAATCTTTCTTATATCATTCAAAACTTTTCTTTTAGATTCCCACACATTAGGCATTATATCAATAATTATTTCAACCAAAATATCATCATCAAGACCTTTTTAACCAATATAATGTAAACTATTAATAATTTTTATGAACCTTTTGTGCATCTTGGAAAGTGCCTCACTAAGTAGAAAATCAAAGTCTTGGTAATCATCTCTTTGCATGATTCTTCTTGTTTCCATGAATTTAGATGTACCCAAATGTGTTACTTCTAAATGACTCTAAATACCAATGAAAGATTGAAAAGATTAAATATGAATATAGATATTCCTCATCATATAATATAATAAAGAGTTTATAACTTTTAAGTTTGACTGATATTCTAACTTATCAATATTAGTAAAAATAGATTATTCCTTATCAAGAATCTTGTACTTCACAATAAACAGTAAGACATTATCAACTCTAGCATTGATAAAAAAATGTTATCTTTCTATATTTCCAATACTCATAGTCATTCCCATCAATGATAGGTGGTCCATTATGATTTTTATTATTAAGAGATCCAATATCAATACCTTACATATTAACGAAAAACATAGAAACTCTTTTTCTAAAAATACACATTAGAGTAAATACAGTTTAATCCAAGAGTTTATGAAAAAACTTAATAAAACATTTAATCAATGGAAGAATTAAAAACATAGTATTCCGTAGAAGTATAAACCATCTATGATACCAAATATTGTATCTTAAGAGTAGCTTATATATCTACACATACAAGAGGGGTGATTTTTTGTTTTTAAAAAACATTAAACTAAACAAAACACAATACCTATTAAAGTAAAAGATGAGACTTAGACTTTGTACGATGATTAAAACATTTGAATTGTAAAAAAATGATCAAATTATATCAGAGTATGTTTTTTTATTTCACACATGTATTGATAAAATGGTTTGTTTGAGAGATAAGTACAAATTCTAAATATCCAAATCATGAACAACAAATAAATATTTTTCATAAAAATAAAAAATACATAGATTATAACAGTAAGATTGAATTATAAGATATATAAATGAATTCAATCTTTTAAACATAAGAGTGAAGGTATTCAATAACCTTGATTAAAGGTATCTATATTTTTATACATACTGTAAATTCTACCTTTCCTTATCAATAAATACCTTTATATGATTACCATCATCTGTCTTACTATTCTGAAAAACCCTCGATACAATTGATCAGATTAACTATTTTCCTATCCTTGGAATCCCTTGATTGTAACAATGATCCAATCTATAATACAAAAGAAAATTTTCTTAATAAAACAATCCTTAAAAGGATTCATTTTTTTTAAAACTCTATTAAGTATTATAATGATTAATAATGAGATGTTCATGCTGAAAACATTAGAATAATTGAGTTGAGAAATGTATCAGCTTACAAGTCTTCAAGTGACTATGTATTTATAGAGTAATATCTAACCGTCAGATTTATGAGTTAGTTGCAATAGACTTAGACTACCGACTCTTTGAAATCTCATAATTTTCTAGCATAACTAAATGTTTGACGTATTTTTTTATCACCATTACAATTCTAAATGTATTCAGTTTGATAGAAAAAATTCATAAGTACTCTAATTATAAACATTATTCAGTTCAATGTACTTTCTTATTAATTATAAAAAAGATTTAACTGAATGAGAATTATTTCAATTTATCAGTATTGAGGAGAAATTGATGGTCATTACTTTTGTATTTCATGTATAAAAATATTATTCGAACCACAATTCTGAACAAAGGTCATTCTAATAGATCAGAAAAACCTTTAGTTTAATGGATCAGAATGAGTAATATAAATTTTATATTTGTAATACATTATAAACATTTATATTTATGATATATTGTAATGTTTTCTATAAAAACATAGTAAAATGGACATTTAAGATTAGTGAACATGGTTTTAAGAAAGTGTTTTTTATTTCAAAAACTAAATGAATGGAAAAGAAAGAAGTAAAACTTTGAACTCAACATTTAGGTCATCACTTCTTCCTTCTATACCAGTAAAATTTTATTATAACCATTAATATATAATAATATTGACAACCATTTTACATCATCAATATTACCAATGGTTATGATTCTTAACAGTCTTTGGGCCCAACATTCTTATAATGGTTATATTTTATAATGGCCCAAAAATAATTATGAAATATAGTGCATAAGTCTTATATAAATACATTAATTAATAAGGAATATATTAATTCTGAAAAAAAAATTATTTATAAAAGTTTGGTTCATTATAGTGACTCTTATAGAAAGGGTCACGATATCTTGAAAATATAATCCACAATGGGAATCCTTATTTATGTCTTTTTTTACTATTCCTTATGAGGTTTCCTTATGAATTACTTGACTTTGAATATATTTTATATAGGATGGGTAGTGGTGAGTAAGACTTGTTGTATCTTAATTATTAAATTTAGTGGTTGATATGGTTTGACCCTAGTAATAGGGATAGTTATGTTGGGTCTTAATCTATTCTAAGGGAAATTATGATTGGGTTGAGGGTAATATTGTGTATAATTCATAGGGAATGGGTTGCATCATAGGTGATTTGAGTATGTTAGAGCATAAAATGTCAGGTATTTGGGTTAATTTCTTATCATAATGTGAAGGGACACATTGGTTGAGGCCAATCTAGTATCCTATATGTAATGACTATGGATGGGTTGGTGAAGGAAAACCTAGTATCTCATATGTGAGGTGTGCAGATTGGTTAGTGTAGATCAACCTAGTAAACTGAATGTGAAGTGTATGTATGAGTTTTTGGAAATAAACTATGTATAATGTAATTTTTGTGATGTATAGGTGTCTGGTAATATATCTCACCACCTGATCAATATATTAAAACTCTTCAACAACATTGGTTAATGTATTCAAGTGTCTCTTTATCACTTAATGATGTGAAAATGCTTATGTTTGTGTCAAATTTTTTATCATATTAAATTTTTCATGCCCCCATATATACTATATTTATTTATGGATACCATATATGGGTGACTAAGAAGTGTATTTATCATGTCATTCATGTAAAACATCAATAGTGAGTAGATTTCATTGTCTATGATATAGGTAAGTAAAAAGGGTTTGTGATTGATGGTTGTGCTGGTTATTGAAGGCAGGTATTATTCTATGGGACTGGGTAAGGAGTAAGATATATTTTTTCTTATGTATTTATTATCATATTTATTTTTGGACTGTATAATTAACTCATTGGGTGATCCTGCATTCAGTGTAATTTTTCTTGATATTTACATTTTCTATTTTTTTATAACTTGTGATAGATTAGTTTGGTTTTCTTATCATCGTAATGGTTATATTATGTAGTTATATTGTGTATAGGGGTTTTTTCTTATTTCATAATTATTTATAGTTATATGATAGAGTGTAGTCTCCCCACATTATTGATATACCCTCTTTACAAGTCATTTACATTTTTTTCATAAGGAGGCACACATGTGGTCACATAGTGGCCATATTTGGGATGTTAAAAAGTTGTATCAAATCCTTGTTTTAATTTAGATTACTATTTGGGACATGTTAGTTAGAGATAAGATGGATTAAAACTTTTTATGGACCCCATTCTTATTCATAGATGACACATTTCTGGGGGAAGTCTAAGTTTCTAGGGTGTAGTATTTTGATTGTTAATTTTTGATAATTATAATCAAATTATTTTAAGAAATGTGATGTATAATTTATTATTTATTATATTCTCATTTATTGTAGAGGAAAGAAGGTGTCAATTATTTTTTCATATTTAGAGTTTATGTTCTCATTAAATTCTTGTGACTATATTTGATTGATATTTTGGTTATGAAATAATGTTTAGTTAATTAAAACAATGATAATAATTTAAATGATTTTTTCTTATATATGTTATTTGTGACATGTTAGTAAAATAAACTTGTGGTTTCTAAAATTTCTTTGAAACAATTTTAGGACTAATTATGTGAACCATGCATGTATTTTGAATAAAAACTAGAGGGTGGGTAGGTCAGGATTAGGGAATACCTAATTTATGGATCCCTTATGTAAGTGGGGTGTGTATAAAGTAGTGGGATATGAAACCTATTAGAAATTTTTTACACTATGATATCAAGAAATGTGATATAATTTTTATGATCTTTTCATTTAGTATTCTTGAAATATATCTCTACAATGACCTATGATTCTGTGAAAAGAGGGTATATATGAGCATGTGTCATTAGTAGTGTCACTAAAACCTATGATATCCCAACAACTCATGGTGATCTTACATTGAGTTAAATATTTGATATATCATATGACTCCATGGGGTGAATCTTATATACTTATCCTTAATAAATAATTAATAATATATCACCCACCTATCTTCTAGAGTGAGGGTGGTCCATATAGAATGGAATTTGGGATTGAGTGTCTTCATAATATCCTTTATTAGATGAGACCCCAGATAATTTAATGGTGAAGCAGGAGACCTTCATATTTTATAGTCCAATAAATAACTCAAGCGTTGTGAATGTAAAATTCGTCTGACATGAGGTTGTTTATTGTGTGACTCCTATACCCTTTTCATTGAGTAATATTTCTCAAAAGGCCTAAATTTAGATAGGGATAAAGTGGTTTTTAATCTTACTTAAATAGATATATTGTTGATGGATTATGTAGTAAGTTTTAATGATTTTTTATTATCTAATGTTGGTTGGTGAAGATATTTCTAAGGTTAGGGGTTTTTAGTAGTAATTGGCACACCTCAAATGAGTTCATGTGTGCATATTACACCTAAATACTTTCTTTGAGGTGGTGAATTGTGATTTTATTATTACGAGGAACCAGTTAGAGGATGTTATACCTTGACATTAGGATTCTCATATGGGGTCTTTGAGTGGATATTCTGGTATCTGAAACTAGGGATTTTATGGTTCTTTCTATGGCCAAAATAGGCATGTTAGTCATGGCCAATGATCATTTTTTCCTCATTAATGGAGGACTCATATTTGTTGTTATTATTGTGGTCAGACTAGTCATAACTAATTTATGTGCATTAGACCACCAAGGGTGTGTTACTCTTACAGGTGTATGGGGAATTTATAATGATTTTTTGGAGATAACCCCAAACTAGTAGTGGTCAACATACAAAATAGACTCAAGGATCTTATGTTGGGTCAGATACATCACCTTATTGGGCTATTTTGGATTCCTTTAGATGACCAAAATGTGGTGGTGGATGTATTACCTTGGGGAATGGGACAAAAAGAAAGTAGTTGGGTATGATGTAGAGTATCTAGATATCAGTGGGATAAAATTGGGGTATCTATTTAGGAAATATTTTAATGATAAAGAAGACCCCACTTTGAAATGTATATGGGTAAATGATAATTAGACATATGTTTTTGTTGATTTTACCTTGCCATGAATTTTATTTTATTCGGGTGCGTAGAAATATTTTCTTTATACAAAATTGGTTAGTGATTTTGGTTTGATGTTGGAGTGTTTGATGCATATGATGACCATAAACACATCCCTAGGGAAGAAATATAAGGTAATTCAGAGATGTTTATGAAATTTCATAGTAGTTATTATATATGATAATTTATGGGATTTTATATGAATATATATTCATAGTATTGATGTGATCTTTTGCATTGATTGGTTGACTCATTATTGAGCAGACATCATTTTTTAGCAGATATGAGTATCTTTTACTTTAATTATGGGTTATTATTATTCCTTTATTGGGGATTAAGGTCTATGGGTAGTATATTCATGGACAAACCATAGATAGGTGGGTATCATAACATCCCAGTTTGAGTGAATTTCATTAGGGGTGAGGAAGATATGAGAGTTAGTATTTTCTCATATTGAGGATCTATATCAATATATTTTATTTAAGGATTTATTTGGATTATCTTTCTAGAGGTAGGTTGAGTTCATGATAAACATAGTATAATTTATTGAGCCTATATTAATATCCCTATATAAAATGGAACTAGCTATGTTAAGAGGGCTTAAGGGTTGGTTGAAGGACTTAAAGGTTAATGGGTCTATTCACTTGAACACTTAAACTTAGGGCGGTCCAATGTTTTCACTAAAAAAGGTGATATATTTTTATGTTTTTGTGGGTACTATCAAAGGTTTAACAAGGATATTATCAAGATATGATATCCATTTCATCACATTGATGAATTTTTTGACGAGTTGATAGGATATACATGGTTCACCAAGATTGATTTTAGAATTGTTTATCACTAGATATGGTTAAGGGATGAGGATATTACATGTGTGGTTCTTAGGAAAATGTATGTTCTATAAAAGTTTATTCTGATTCCATTAAGTATGAAAAATGTGTCACCCATGTTCATGGACCTCATAAATTTTATGTTCTACCTATATCTATATTCATTCGTAGTAGTATTTGATGATGATATCCTGCTTTAATCCCAATTAAAGGAGTGCTATGGTCAATATTAGAATGATTTTGAGTCCTTTGAGAGTGCATCAACATTATTAAATGATCTGAAAGTATCACGTTTTTATTTAGGAAGTGGGATTCTTAAGGAATGGATATATATATATATATATATATATATATATATATATATATATTCGGTAATCATAGTAGACCCTAAAAAGGTTGATGTTGTGGTTTGAAGGTAGTAGCCAAAGAATATGTTCAAGATTGTAAAATTATTGGTAATTTTGGGTTACTATCAATGATTCTTTTGATACATTTCTTAATTTGAATTTTTTCTAACAACCTTGACCAAGAAGGGGGTTCAAGTGTATTGTCCTAAGAATGAGGGGCTACCAAGGGTTGTAGGGAAGATTAACATTCTCCCAAATCTAAAACCTACTTGGTATGGGTAAATAACATATAGTTTATTGTGATACATTAGTAATTGAGATTATAATATTATTTATATAGGATATTTAAGTCATTACTTATGAGACTAAGTAGATTAGGTTTCATAAGAAAAATTATTCAACCCAGAATCTAGATCCAACACCAGTTGTTAATGCATTAAGTGTTAGTATCATTATCTATTTGGTGAGAGGACCATGGTTAACAATAACCACAATATTCTCATATAAATATAATCTCAATGTGAAATAATCATTCAATAGAATATGTGGGTTGAGTACATTTAGTCCTTTGACATTGATATTGTGAATACTCTTGGAAATGGGAGCATATTAAAATATGTGATCTGTCAAAAGATGTAGGCACTGGTGGTATACTAGGTTAATGTTAAGTGGAAGACGATGATATTATTTACTGAGTTGTATCTTGATGTACAGGTTTATCTTGGGATAACCATAGAGATTTTTTTTATCATCACCTCTTCACTATTTGATTGGGTGAAGTAGAGTTAAATGGATGACTCAAATTACTAGGTGATGAGGGACAATATATATTAAGGGGATCTTCCATCAAATATAATTCAAGGTAATGATTGTTTTTTATATGTATATTATAGGGTGGTGATCTCGAATAGCAAGATAAATGAGTTGATATGGGACTCATTTACCTCTAAATTGGTGGAACACCCTCAACTAACTTAGATATACCATGAAATCACAATCAATTTAGAGGTCAATGATGAATAGGAATATAATAGGGTTTATATCACAATTATTTTCCTATTATAAGGGAAAGATATGACTTCTCACCATCTTCATCTACTACAAAATCCAATAGAGAAGTTAAATGAGGTCACTCTAGATTTTTGTGATAAGGCTTCTGAGGATACATTAGGGTATTGATACAGTGCCAGTCATTATTGATCATTTGATGAAGGTTTAATGTTTTATACTAATCAAAGATAAATAATCTATTAATAATCTAGGAAATTTATATACATGGAATAATATATGATTACATGTGAGGGGAGAGGTAGTTTGAATATAAGGAGAATCTCAAACCCCAATAAGGACCGAACTATTTTACTACTAATAGAAATAAAAGACCCTAGAACCAATTCAATAAATAAAAATAAAGAAAATAAAGAATATTAACACATATATTTATGTACCTTAGTCCTTTGGGGATCTACATGCATGGAAATAACACCACCCGGTATGCACGCATTTTATTAACGCTCAAAAGGGAACCTAATACTACAAGTGAAAACTCGAATGATAAGAAAATAGGGATGAGAAAATACCAAATTTACATCTTTAAACCAATCAACACTGAAATTGTAACACTTATAGGGTTGGGGTTTGGAATGAACTCTGATGGTACTGATCTCTAAAAGATAGGGCAATGATGGAAGGACACCGGGACCCAAAATCTTGTATTCCTCTCTTAGTTCATGTGGATCTTTCTCCAAGAATGTTCTATACCTATTCCTCCAAGGAAGGATGTTGTCTCCACCATGAAAAAGGATTAAAGTGGAATCTAGAAATATTTCCATGCATGGAAAGATCTTAGATGAATTATCATGCCAGGGTTTTTTTGAGGGAGAAATGAGGGCAAGACTAGAGAAGAGATCTGAATGACTGCACACATGAAGCGACACCACACAGGGGTGAGGAAACCCCCTAACATCAGTCTTCCCACCTAGAATAGAATATACAACTAGGTTGAGCCACAAACCCACATGAAACTAAATTCCTTTGGTCTAGGAAGATAAGATGAACAAAGTGGATAGATGAGATTGAAAGGGTGGTGCAGTTGATCAACGACAAGGGAAATGAGGACATTATAGATCAACAATCACATAGGTGCACATGAGAAGTAGGCTGGAAAAAAGGCCAAGGCCCAAATAAGGAGGACAACCTGAAAACGAGTGGTCCAACAAAATAATAATCCCGGAAAATATTTTGATAAAAATAAAAACAAATATGATAATTTTTCATGAATGCATAATTGAAACTCAATTTACGATGGTAGAATAAACTAAGGAAAAAATCAAAATAAATTCACAAATCTCAACCATTTTCAATTAAATTTGGTGATGTTCTTTCATCTATGGTTATAGAATTGGAACCATTTTTAATCTATCTAAAAAAAATATAAACTAAGAAAAAAACATGGATTTAGTCAAACTATCATTTGGGTTTATGTCAGTGTGTATCTTATTGACACACATGGTAAAATATTTTATAACATCTCTAATAAAATGTAGCATAATGTAAATGTGTTTTTATTTAACATGGAAAACATAATTTATATAAAAATTAACTGATGATTAACTATCATAATATACATTAATTTCATAATTATAAAGGTTTATTTCAAAAGACAAAACCTCCACCCACAAGGATTCTTTTACGCCCTCGTTTAAAGAAATATACTCAGACTCCATGATTGATAGTGCAACCACAGGCTTCATATTTCACTTCCATGAAATAGAGCCACCACAAGTAATGAACACATATCCCGTATGAGATTTTACGGTATATATATGACCTACATAATCAGCATCTACATATGTAGTAATAAATTAAGTAATATCTAAATAATTTCCATAACACAAATACATATTAGAGATACAAGAGTTATATCTTAAAATTCACATAAGTTCATGCCAATATGGATTTTTAGGTGTTTCCATAAGTTTTCTTAATGTGTATATTGTAAAGGAAATATCAAGCATGGGGAAAATCATATAGTACATAATGTTACCAACCCTATTAGCATAAGGAATTTTAGACATAAATTTAACATCATCTTTATCATTAGTTTCTTATGTTAAACAAAGTTTAAAGTGAGTTCCAAGAGTTATATTAATATGTTAGAGAGGGACAAACATATATATCATGATAATAATTAAAATATAGACATTTTGAGATAATATACTCAACTTATTTGTTCTCAATCTTGTGATTTCAATGCCTAAGATTTTTTTTGCACCCAAGTATTAATTTCAAACATTGATTTTAATTTGGATTTTACAGTAATCATTAAACTCATTTTTTTACAAATTATAAGCATGTCAAAAACATAAACTATTAGGTAAATCATACAATTTTTAGTTGATTTAAATTAAACACATGCATCATATTGACTCCTATAAAAAAATTTATCTATCATGAATGAATCAAATTTCATACACCACTACCTATAGGTTTGTTTTAGGATATGGAATGACTTATTTAACAGGCATACTTGAATCAGATTAAATTTTTTAGAATAACCATCATGAGGATTCATATAGAGTTTATCTTTTAAATCATCACATTAGAAGGGGGTTTTAACATCCATTTTTTTCAATGTGTAGATCATTATAGGAAGAAAAAAGAAAGTAAAATCATAATGGATTAATGTTTAATAGTTAAGGAAAATATTTTAGAGTAATCAATACATTCTATTTGAAGAAAACCATTAGAAAGTATTATTTTTATAGTATTTAATATTTTTTTCTCTTAGTGTTATGTTATTTTTTCTTATAAATCCACCTAAAACCAATGAATTTTTCATTGGGTGGTTTATTAACAGTAGAAAAAATGTAATTTTTTTTCATAGATTGAATTTATTCATATATGAAAAATACCCACTTCATTGAGTCTCTATCATTTTAGTATTTTCTATAGGTTTTATACTCATCATATGTAAGATTCAGGGCCACATGGAATGAATATGAAGACATGTCATATAGGATGAACTGATTAGGATGTCTTGGGAATCTCCTTTATCTATATTGAGTTAATTTTTAATCCCTATTAGTGGTATGTGGTTCATATTCATAATCTAAATGAAAATAAGACTCAAAATAAACCCCAATAATGGGTTGGGGAATAGGTGGAGTAGGTTGGACAATAACCTCAAAATGATTCGTAGGTTCATCTTCATTAGCCTATTGTCTGGCTAGTTTAGTGCTTCCATATGTGGAAGACTTGGTTTTAGTAGAGGAAGACTCACGAAAGACAACATCCCAAATTATTATTTACTTTTGGTATCTAGGTTTATCCACCCAGAGTTTATACCCCTTGACACCATCAGGATACCCAATAAAAATGCATTTGAGAGCTCTTGGTTCTTGTTTATTAATTTAAACAGGAGTATAATTTTTAAAATGAAAGACTCATATATAGTTATAAAAAGGGGTTGGCCATTCCAAAATTCTTTAGGTGTTTTGAAATGATTATAAGAGGATGGACACCTATTTATTAGGTAAATAGTAGTACTGACAACATCTACCCAAATGGATTTGGGGAGGATTGATCATGTAATAATACTCTAGAATCTTTCTATGATGCTAATATTCATCCTTTCTCTGAGGACATTTTGTTGGAGATTTTACCTAATAGTTATATTCCATTTTAATACCTTAAAATTCAAAAAAAATGAATGAATTTAATAGATAAGTATTTTAGACCATTATAATTTCTCATGAATTTAATTTTCCTCCCAATTTTTTTCAACCAAATTTTTATAGGTTTTAAAAGTTTTGAAAACAACAAATTTATTTTTAAGAATACAAATTTATACTTTTCTAGAGAATTAACTTATAAAAGTGAAAATGTAGGAGCCTCTACCATGGGAGGTAGTCCTAGACGGTCCCCAAAGATTAGAATGGATTTATTCTAATGGGAAGGTAGCTTTTAAACTAGACCTACTAAATTTAAACTTATTGGACATTCCCATTATGAAATATTTTAAAAATGGAATATTACAAGGATTGATGTCACTCAGTATCCCCTACTTGTTGATCTATTCAGGGCCTTTGAAGCTGACATGCCCTAGGCTCCTATACCAAACCATAGTGTTATCAGTGTTGGTATTGTACACACTAACCAACTACCTTGAATGGGGTTTTCCATTCAATACATAAAGTCCATTATTAAAATATCCTTTAAAATGGTTTTAGAGGCTTTAGATATTAAAAAAAGTATTTCTTACTTAAAATAAAACCACTTTTGGTCTATGATCCCTCTGGAATGCATACGTTGGGAACCAACTTTACATCAAGTAAAGTGTTGATGGAATTTTCACCTAGTGATGTCTAAATAGAACCTATTACCTCAACCTTACACCTCTTATTATCAACAAAGATGACATCTCCTTCTACCCTTTCCACCAAATCTTATGATGAATCTTTAAAAGGAAACATATTAAAATAAAATCCTAAGTCTAAGACCCACTCTTCGTTGAGTGTTTGGTTGGAAAAATTAAGAACATAAATAGTCTCATATCTGGAATCAACTAAGAGAGACTAGTCTGTGGGATATTTATCCTCTAACTCATGTTTGAGTTTCCTATATACAAGCTTAATATTCCCTAGTTTTCCACAATAAAAACAAGTTACTTTTCTTTTCTTATAATCAAATCTAGGTTTAGGGTACTTATTGTTCTTTCTTTTGGATTAATTGAATAGTTTCTTTTTTTCTTTTGATTGATGTGTACCTCTAGTAAATATAATTTTAGCAACAACTTTAATTCTAGGTTTAGTGTATAGATATTTATAAAGAAGGACGAACATGACTTCTTCAAGAGTCAATAAGTCTCAACCATACATCATGGTATCAAATAAAGTGTTGTAAGTATTATCTAGAGAAATTAAGAGGATCATTTCCCGAACTTCTACATTAATAGTAACATCAATGTTGGATAAATATAACATAACCTTGTTAAATTCATCAACATGGGATTTAATAGAACTACCATATTTTATTTTAAAAGTAATAACATGAATATTTCTTTATAAATCTTACCAAAAATTGAAGCAGTCATGAAAAATTTATCTAGTTTGAGAAAAATAATAGTAGTATTAGACTCATAAGAAACTTATCTTAGAATAGTATCACCTAATTAAAGCATTAAAGAGTTATTTTCTTTAACTAACACATCAGGGGCATCATATATGTATTCTGTATTGGTATGTCTGGTTTGATTTTCAATAATAACAGGTTTAATAGGCCCACAAAGGGTATAAATTGGGATCTAATATACATGTAGGTCTCTTATCTTAATCCACTACAGGTTAAAGTCATTATAAAACCCAATTTTTTTCAATTTGATACCTATTTGTTGACATGTTAATCAAAATAGTAATGTCGAGGTCTTGTGGACAACGTTAAGCGTACACGCCCAAGTACCATCTGATCTCTTGGATAAGCGATGATTATCCAATGGGATATGAAATACTAATAAATATATTATGGGATAGTGGATCTAAATTTATATTTTAAGTAAAGTAGTTCCAAATTAAGAAGAGATATAAGTATATAAATCAAACAGAAACAAGAACTGTATAGTAGAAACTGGAATCACAAATTGATAGTAAAATGATTCCAGTATAGGCTCTGATACCACTTTGTGAGGGGAGTGGTAGCCCCAAATATAACAAGAACCCTAAAACCCAATAAGAAATCAACTAGTTTATTCCAAAAAAAAATTGAAAACCCAAAAACCAACACAAAAAATGAAAGAAAATAAAATAAATAACTACAACACTTATATTTACATGATTTGGTCCCATGGGGACCTACATGCACTGAAATAACACCACCTAATACGTATGTGTTTTATTAATTCACAAAAGGATACCGAATGATACAAGTGAATACCAGAAAGTGAAGGAAACATGAATAAGAAAATAAAATATTTATAACTTCAAAATAAACCGAGATAGAAATTGTAACACTTATAGTTCCAATATTTTGACTAAACTATGGTGGTCCTGATCTCTTGTTGTTAGGGTGATTCTATTAAGATGCATGGACCTAAAATGTCACATTTTTTCCTTTGTTCTTATGGATATGTCTCCGATAAAGATTCTAACTTCTTACACCAAGTAATGATGTCATGTATACCATGAAATAGGCTGTGAGAGGAATCCTGGAAGATCAAAAGTCATGGAAAGAGCTATGATAATGCAGTTATCTAAGGTTTCATTGATTGGAAAATGATAGAAGACTAGATAGGGAAGCCGAATGTCTGTTCACTCGAAGAGACTTTGTACAAGGGAGATAAAACCACTGAACATCATCCTCTCTTACTTGCATTTAATAGGAAACCACATTTTTCCATGATCCCACATGAAATAGAATTCAAGTGCCATATGTAGATAAGTTGAACCAAGTGGATAGTTGATATTGAAAGGATGGTACATCTAATCAATGTCCAGAGAACTAAGGACATAGTGAATCACCAATAATGTAGGTGCACATAGGTAGCAGTCTGGACAAAAGGCCATGGCCCAAATGACGAGGCCCACACAGAAAATAGAGGGTCAGAAAAATAATAATACTAGAAAATATATTGAGAAAAATAAAAACAAATATTATAATTTTCCATGCATGCGTAATTGAAAATCAATTTAGGATGGTTGAATAAACTAAGGTAAAATTAAATATGAAAATAAGAATTGAATGTAGTATTTTCGCATTACATGATGTGCCAATTTTTATTTTCATTAGATGGGAATATAGATTTACTTATTAGTTTTTATAGTGGATATAGTGGGAATTGGTAACACTGAGAAAAAATAAAAACAGTGTAACATCCTCAAGCTAATGAGGATGTAGTGGGTATTCTGTCCAATATTTGTTTTGGACATAGAATAGTTATTATATATGGTAGAGTTGATTAATAATAACAATTATCAAGAATTAATTTAAATAGAAGCCTTTTAAAAACTTTATAGAAGTTAGTTTCAATTTTTTATATTATCTAGAGGTGGGAGAGTCATCTGTGATTGTGTTATGTCTTATACAAGATATTTTGGAGCATATTTAGGTGATCCAAATGGGGTGAGTAACCACCCAGAGCTAGAAATATAGTTTAATAGATTAAGGATGTTTACTTATATAGTTTTAGGTAGGATATCATACCTTTTTAATATTGACACCTTAGTTTGGAAAACAAAGGATACAAAGATATGTAAAATTCACACCCTAATTCATGGGCCTATTTGAAATTTTTGAGAGGATCGATACCATGTTGTACTAAGAATAACTTATTCAAAGATATTTTTCAATGCATGATATATTCTATATATCATAGCTTTGAATATACTAGTCTGATCTCTCATATGTGATCCATATTAATGGTGTATAATTATATGCAAAATTTTCATTTGAGGAGTGACTTATATGAAATGTGGATTAGAGTGATAATAATATTTATTGTAATATGGTTCCCTAGGAATGTCTGTGGTGGTAGAATAAACATATCTAGGAGGATACTTCGGTGTGGGAGGTAGACATGTGAGCTTTATGTTAATATATTTTTATGAAAGATGATTGGTGGTGAATCTCAAGGATGAGAATTGGTATTATGAAGAGTTTTTAATGATCCACCAATACGAAGGTGTGAATTTAATTTAATTTTAGTAATTTCACCTGCATTTTGGGGTTTTTTCTTATAATAATGGTTGTAATATTTCATGAAGAAAAATTAGATGAAATAAGAGTGGTGATAAAATCTACAAAGTGTAAAAGATGACATCAGGTATCTACTTTCTTGGTGTTAGGTACCTAATGGAAATACATTGGGGACTCAAGCCTATGTAGATCACCAATTGTCTATGGCCTTAGGTGTGGAATCCAATAGACTATTGGTTACCTAATTGGGGGGAACTGAGTGTTCTTATTCTGTTGTTCTAGTTTTTTAAATTTATAATTAAATTAATTTTTATGATATTAACTTTGTAAAACATTTTTCTCCCCACCATTAGCTATCCACACAACCTTTCCTACACTATTATTCCATTTTCTTTCTTATAATATATTAATGTCCCTTATATGTGTTCTAATTCATGTATAATCTATCATATTGAATTACTACCAATAATTTTAAGCATTCTCTCCCATCTATTTAGATTTTTTCTCATTATTTCAATGTTCTTCATGTAAAATACCGAAATTCTGGGAATATGTTAGGTTTTATGATTCCTTCCAATTGATAGTGAGTTTATTATCAATATGTGATGAGAAATATCCTTATAGTAAGATGTTTATTGAATCTATATTTTTATTTTGTTTCATAAGAGTTTCATACACTATTTGATATGTGGATATTAGTGTTTCATTATGGAATGGAATTGGTCCCCATTTTGCTTTGAGGGATGAGTAAGGACCTTCTAACCCCTAAAATGACCATAGGGCTATATAATTTATTCACGTGGTCATAAATGTACATTCCTCATATAGAAAAGGTTATAACAACTTTAAATTAGAACACATGAAGATTGTATTTTCTTATGAATTGTATTGGTGGACCATATGAGGTATCTTTGAGAAATCCTTAACTATAAGAAGTTTTCATATAATATGTCCTAGTTTTAAGTTATACTTTTTTGTAGAATTAATGATAATTAGTGTTCAATATAATTTTTAACTTATATGGGGGATGGTTATATAGGATCCTTATCCATTTTAAGGGAGGATGGTCTTGAGTTGGGTGTGATTAAGTGTACAACACATGGGACATGGGTATCTGAGTAGGTGAGTTTGGTACATTTGGGAATAAAATGTAAAGTAGTTACATCTATATTCTATATTTAAGTTTATTTATTGGTTTATGGAGTCTATCAAAGTATCCAATATGTGATTAGTATGGATGGGTTAATAAAGTCTAATATAATATCAAGTATGTGAGGTCTATATAGGGATTTTAGGTTACTAACCACCTCAACTATTTTTTTATTTTATTAACAAAACCCTTTTAAAATTTAGAGTGGAAACCCATGCAACCAAATTCCATCTTTAGTATTACACAAAGATCCATGTTGCCAAAAAATGAAATACCAAATTAAAATTCAAATTTCAAAAGAACTCACCACAAGTCAATGGACCAACCAGAAAGAGAAAGAAGCAACATCAATCATCAAGTACTTTGAGCCTTTCTCTCTCTCATGAACCTAAAAGATAATGTAACCCATTGATTCATTATAACTAATGAGGGAAACCAGAATCACTCATCAAAGTTTCTAACCACAGTATCGTTGATTCTACTAAATGCACTATATATCAGCAATGAAGAAAATCACCCACAAACCAAACATGAACTAACAAAAATATAAACTCAAGGAGATCAATAACACAGGTTTAAGGTAATAATATGAGGAAACTATCTCTATTTAAGGATAAACTAGATCCTTGAACTATCAAATCTAGATCCCAAATATAGGTACCACCACTAAGGAAGTGTCCTTGGAAAATATAAAATATTCCTTTACTAGGTCATCATCAACAACAATGATGAAACACTAAAGGTATAAAACTTAAATATAAAGAAATGAGACAATAATAAATAGTATAAAACCACTAAATTCTAGGATGAAAAAACCTGTATCCAAATCCCAACTGAATAAGTATTATTAAAACACCTGTGTCTGGCACCACTTGAACAGAGGATTAACTCCTTGAGAGGTTGTCACTACATCAAAGGCATGTTAACTTCAATAAAGATAAGATCCATAAAACTTTATCTAATAATATATCATATATTTGGATTAAAAACGATAGGTCAAGATAAAAATGAAATAAGGGTAACACTGAGATAAGGTCAATGTTGATTGCTAACCCACCAACAAAAAACCCTCGAAGAATGGGCCTGGAAGAGTGGTGGCCAACCAAGTATCCGGATTGTGAGTTGTATAGAAGGGTGGATAAAGACCTTAATATTATTTAGGAATTATTTTGATATTAAAGGTAGTTATTAATCCATATCATCCTTATTTTTATAATTTTATACTTTACACTGGTCCAAGGAAAGCCATGTATGGTCACTCATCTAGGTTTCTCTTTACCACTCAGTGTGTGATAATATATATGCTTATGTTTTATTTTCATCCATATCACATTATGTATGGACTAGTATATACTAAATTTATTTATGGATTTCATTGGTGGTGTCCTAATATCTATATTACTCACACCCTTCACATAAAACTTGGTAGGCATGAAGATTTCATATTCTACAGTGTAGGGAAGGGAAATGAGATTGTACTCCGTAGTTGAACTGGTGAATGGTGGAAAGGAATATGAAAAACAAACATGAGGGGCCTCATGTCTAGTATTTATTGTATATTTTGAAACCAAATAATTTGTGTTGTATTTTCATTCAATTAATGGATAATTTATTTCTAAATATGGATGGAAATTGAAATTGAAGTGGTTTACCATCAATGTTAACCAAGAGGTCATATTTATTGGAAGTGGAAGATTTTTATAGAAACAAAGAGTTTTTATATTGTAATAAGGTCATATTGAATGATAAAAAAATCTAAATCTTCTTGAAAAAATTCCATAAGGGTGATATGATGGAAGTTCATGGAGAAAGGGGAATGTTGCAACCATGGAGTATGTGATAAATGAGAATAAATTAGAGATATGGTGATGAATGAATAAAGGTGAAGATAGTTACCTATACATGGAAATTATAATTGGTGAAGTAATGTTGATATTTATATAAGGAATTGAATGATGAGGATGAGTATATAGGATAAGAAGCATAAGTTTGGAAGTCATATCAGTGAATATATGTTGAAAATTGTGAAGAAATTAAAAGAAATACTTTGATATTTCTATATATCAAGGAAATGGAATAAAAAGCATGAATATTGGTTTATCTGGATAGAAATGAATCTATGATGTGGTAAAATGTGTCTATTTTAGTTTATTGTGGTGGAGTGAACAAATTTAGATAAGGAAAGAAAGTGATTTGGTTGAAGGGGGATAAACCACACCACCAGAAGTATGGTCACACCATGAAGGGTCTTTCATGTTTGTTAATTGGAGATATGGGAGATATATCTTTCCAAAACAATTTTACTTCCCCATAGAATTGTATTTTCTTCCATAATTAAGACCCTAATAAAAAATATACATCTCTGGAAGATAGTTTTATTGAGATCATTCAACAATAGGCAATTTCAAACTATAATATGGAGATGATGTTTTATTAAAGGAAGGATCATAATGAAACTAAATCAATTTCACTATGAAAAGGTAGGTTTCACTATTAAAGGGAAAGCCATAAAATTTTGGCTTGAATCTAATTTTTTATGGATAAATCATGTGACATAATGGATATAGTCATACTTAAATGTATGGTTGGATAAAAAACGTTATAATGAATGAAATTTTGATTTAAATAGAATGAGAAGAAAACAATTAAATGATTTTTTTGTAGATTTTTTGGTTAAAATATATAAATCCAAAATATAGGAATTCATGTCAAAATCTAATGTAAGTTGAAATATGCCATGCTATTAGTAATATCATCACATCGTGGTATATGGAAATGGTATAATGTTTTTATAGATCATGTTGAGTTTAAAAAATATTATATAAGTATTGGGGATTTAGAGGATAAATCATTATTAATGGATGAATTTTTTAACACTAAAATGTTTGGTACACCTACAATCATCTCAAAACATGGTATGGAATAAAATTAAACACAAACATTGATTGAAGACTTAGAGGTTGGAAGAAATTACAAAAAAAATATTATATCTTTCTTGTGGATAAAAATTAGAGGAATAGAACTACATAGAAAAAATTGGTTTTACATAGATAAGGAGATATAAGAGAGAAGGAATTCATTTCAAGATAGGATTTCGTTGGAAGAAGAGACTCAGGGGGTTGTATTTATATTGATATATATAACTGTTGGAGAATAAGAATGAGTACAATGAGGGTAGTTCCAATGCAAAATTGTTATTCTTATAGAGTTATATATTGATGTTTCCGAGATCATATAGAGTTAATATATTTAAATATCGATAAAAAATTGATTGTATATGGACTTCGTGAAGAAGAGATAAAAAAATTAAAGATCATTGGAGAATATAATTAGATATTAAATATTCGTCAACTAATTCAATCCTCTATGAAATTCATAGAGAAGGAAATAAAGTGAGTGGAACTTTTAATAGTGGTAACTGCTTCGTAAAGTCTTTCTATGTAGTGAGATAAGTTGTAGAGCTAACATAACATAAATCGTGTATCCACCAAATAGTGATTATATAGGATTTTGGTACACCAAAACACCATGGTGTGTATTATCCTTGGACATATCCCAATTTGTGTGATCGATGTGAAATATGCTTTTTCATGTTCCTCAATTTAAGTTTTTTTGTGTGTGGAAGAAGTTGAGGATGAGATTTATGGAAAATTATTCTTTCCAATGAGGGAATAATATTTAAAGAATGTTGAGGATTAATGTTTAAGGGTAAAAAATATTAAACCATAAAGTACCCCAATTCAGCCCCCCCCCCCCTCTTAGGATCCCTATGTACATGTATCATAATCCTCTAGCTCCGAAAAGTTGTATCATAGCATATTGGTTCTGATTTGAAGTTTAATATTCGACATCTATTTTTAGATTTTTTACAGATATAGATTCTCTAATTACTCCAACATTTTTAATGGTTCCAAATTGAATGTTGAAATATAAAAAAATGATTTACTTTAAATGATATTGTAGGGATTATGTTGTCGAGCATATGAATCATGATGATAATTTGATAATTAATAGTGAAAGAGTATCTATTGTGAAGACACATATGAGAATGCCATTAATTTTTCTAGTGCATTTGATATATGGAAGATATTAGAGGATATTTATTGGAATTTTTTGGACGTTTTGGATACTGATATGTCATCCTCCAGAAAATTTTGGAATTCGGTTGGAGAAGATATATTAGTGAACAAATATAAAAATTTATCAAATTTCTCGAGGAATTAAGAGGATGAGTACCGATAAATAAACATGAGAGACAAATTTATAAAAAAATTGATTCTGTTGATATACCTAAAACTAATATTATCTTGGAGGATGCCCAAAAAATTTTTAATTTATATTCACCATAGATATTAAAGTGGATTATGATTCTTTGGTAGAAGTACTAATGAAAAGAAATCATCAATCGGAGGAGTGTTTATGAAATGATCAAGATGAGATCCAATCCTTACAAAAAAGGTGGATCAATTAGAGATCAGTCAAGGAGTACAATATGTATTCATGAAAAAATTGGTATTGGATAATAAAAAATTGAATATGGTGTAATTGACCTTGAAATAATCCATTGGAAGGATGGGTGAAAAAAATGAATATTCAAAGTGATCTACTCAGATAACTTTCACACAAGTTGAAATAAAAAACATTAAGGTGTAAAGGCATAAAGTAAATTTATTTCCTCTTAGAAAAATTCATCAATAGAATATACAATCTAGAAATGAAGTATATTCATGGATTCTAAATTGAAGTATAAGAATGAAAAGATTAAGGAGCTTAAAATGAGGTTATGATCCTCAAAGGGGAATAATAATATCTCTCTCATGGTAGACATAACAAGTAGAGTATACACAATTTAATATTTTTAATCAGTGAGAAAATTAAAGGTTCTTTCTAAATCTAGATGTGAAGGTCCTCAGAAAAACAACATTGAAGTTACATTACTATGGTCCTATGGGGAACACCATGGATGTGTGTGTGGAAGAAAAAGGGATAAATAATAAGAGTCTTTCTATAATATATCAACTAAATCAAAGATACATGACGTTTTATTTTTTCAAGATATTTTTTTATATGTTAACAATGGACATATGGTGAGGTTCTATAGTAAGAGATGTGATGAAGGATCTAATAATAAAACATCCATTACCATGTTAAGGGGGAGACATTAACTAAAGGATAAAAATCTATTTCATTAAATAAAATATTTATAATGATAAAAAAAGTGGTGTTTGAGATAAATGAATTGTGAATCATATTTATATGGATATATTTACAAATTAACTATTATGGTAGAAGATAAAAATATGAAGAATATAGGATTATTAACTTAGTTAGAAAAGGAGGCTGAACACTTGAAAAATATTCTACCTGGGATGAATAAATTTGATGTGTTCATAATGGAAATTAAATATGAAAAGTATAATGTATGGATATGTGGTTCCATAAATTATATCAAAATGTAAGATATTGATATTGGCAGAAGTTCCCCCACATGGTAGGGGAAGAGTGAAGTAGGATATACATTGACATATCCAAGGAAGAGACATGGAAAAGTGGGATTAGTATCATGATATAGGTGAACACCAATCCAATGAAGATGAAGGATTTTAAGTAAAATATAAAGAGTAGAGATTTCAAAAGTGGTGTCATTAAAAGGATAAACAATAAGAATGATTATAAGGAACTTGAAAAAAAATGGTTCCTTCATTAAGAACAACCATAATCGATTACTTAAGGATGTTCAGGACATACCAATTTCCCATGTATATAATTTATATAACTATTTTTGGAGACATAGAGGTTTATGGGGGTGATATGATCCATCAGTTGAACACATTGAAAAATATAAGTGGTGTCAAAGAACAATCTGAGTTTATAATTGTTGTTTGAACAGTCTCAGTTTGTATCAAAGACTAGTATAGAATCAAAAATGTTATATTAGTAATGTCACATTTTAAAATGTTAACATATCATGATATGAAAATTAGTAGCATACCTTTAATATGAAATAAGAACATCTATATACAAGAAACTATTGAGAGAAATTTCATGTATAATTTTTTTGATCTAACATATGATATCATTTTATTATTTTTAAGATATCAAAAGTTATTGAAGATAAATTTATCTCATGATAAGGATAAAATCTATATTCTTTTATAGAACTAAATAATCTAGGGGGAGTTTTTACTAAATCCTTGATTAAATTTTCTAGTACTATTTGGATAAATAAAAATCCATGTGAAAGAGGGAAAATTATTTCTACAATTGGAATCTAGTTGTATGACTCACACACTTTTTATTTTAATGATTTTTTTTTGATTATTTTTTATTAATGTTATTGTAATCATATAAAGTAATTTTTAATTAATTTAAATATCAAATTTTATTTATTTATGAAATTAAGTGGGTGTAATAGAAGGAATTATAGTTATCAACTTACAACTTTTTTTCCTACACCAAGTTCTAACTCAGTAGTCTTAAAGGATTTTTTGATGAATCTTTAAAAAGTGTAAAGTTAACTTTATAAAAATATTTTAGAGGGAATGTATAGTTAGAAGTGTTTTTAATGTTAAAAGTAAAATATAGAATTATTTTCAAACTGTTGGTGTATGAGAAATCTGAAGATTACTATGCATCAAATCAAAGTAAAAGATAATTTATAATTGGTTGATAGAGTCTAGAGGTTTTATAGTGAAAGAAGGTAGCTGAAATATATGAATTCTATAAAGAAGTTATATGAAAATGGTATATACCAAACTATCTAAATATGGATTTCTAGAAAACTTCTTGAAATAGAAAAGGTTTATTTTTATTTATGGGAGAGAATAGATAAAAATTATATGTAAATTATTGAATCTTTTATGTATGCTTTAGATACGGAGCTTAGTATATATAAATATAGTGATTCAATTAAAATGTTAAGAAATGTATTTTTCCCAAAAAACCAGGTACATGTATGGTATAGAAAAGGTGAATAAAATTTGATGAATCCACCCCTGTAAATTTCATCGATAAAAGGGAGAGAAAATGAAGAAAAATTATAGTGAAGGAACCCTTGTAATTTTATGGATAAAAGGGGAGAGAAAGAATACATTATAAATCAATATAATATGTTTTGGTTTAAATGATAATGGGGGAGATTTGTCTTTTAATTATTTTATAAAAATGAATATGGATTTATATTATAATTGAAAAAAACGATCCAAAGTGGATAATTTTGTATAAAATTGTTATATTTTGTATTTTTTTGATAATTAATGGTGGGTTTAATTATGATGGTTCATTTTACTCAATGTTTAATTAGTTTATAATCAAATTTAACTAAGTGGGTAAATTTGTTTCAAGTAAAATATTGTTGTAGAGGCCAAGAGGTTATGTGTTGAAGGATGATCATGATGAGTATAAAAATAAAAAGGGGATAAAAAAAGAAACTCAAAGTTGATATGATGGAATACCATGGAGAAATAATAATTTACCAACCATGGAGTAGCTAGTAAGTTATAGGAAATTAAAAATATTGTAAATAAGAAATAAAGATTAATATGGTAACATATACATGGAAATTATACCATGTGAAGGTTTCTTAAAATTGACATGTGGCATTAAAGAAAGAGGATAAGTATGAAAGATTTGGAGTGAAACAATTGAATTTATATTAGGGACTACAAGGATGAAATTCTGAAGGGATGAAAATAAATACCTTTATTTTTCTATATATCAAGCCCATTGACTGAGAACCAAGAAAATTTATTGATTTTCGCTCAAAGGATTCTAGAATGAGGTAAAATATATGTATTTTGGATTATTAAAGAAAATTAAAGGCATTTTGAGAAAGATATAAATTTATTTTGGTGAAGAGATAAAAAATATGTTTTAATAAGTGTGGTATTTGTAATGACCTATACTTTAATAAATGAAAGTTTATTTTTTAATATATATGTGTGCCACATTAAATGATATGGTAAAATATAAAAAACATACAACACATGAAAAAATTAACATTGTTTGACCACTTAAATATAGAAAATTACATATGATGTAAAAATCAAATCCATAAAATTGATTATGGTATAATGGGAAAATAAAATTGTAAATATAAAAACAATAATTTGAAATTTTGGTACTTCAAAATCTACAAGAATTTTTACACTCATAAAAAAACTGTAAAAAATATAAAAAAACATTATAAATATAATTGGTATTTTATAAATCCAAAATAGAGCACCCAAAGAGAGATTATAGTGAATGGTGAATTAAAATAATGAGGGGGTATTTATAGAAATTATAAACCTAATTTTATCATTGGAATATCAATATGACTGTTAGAATAGTAACCTCATAGTAATAAAATAAACATGTTCAGTAGAATAATAGAATATATTTAAGATAGTATTTAACATGAATAAAATATGGAAATATAAATATTATTATATCATAAAATGATCTCCCATAATATATAACTAGGTGTATAAGTAAGTGTACTTTTTTAATAAAGTATTTTTATGTATTTAGTAAAAATATTAATTTATATATTAAAATTTTAATATTAGGATTTCCTAATTTAAAAATTTATTTTTATTAGATAGAATTAATTTTTTGAAAAATAACTTTAAATTTATTTTAGGGTGAAGTTTTGGTGTAATTATAAAAAAGATGAATTTTTAGTGAATAGTAAAAATATTGTTTTCTTGTATACCATAAGGTTTATGACATCATAATAATGTCAAAATCACTCAATAACTTATATGATATTTTTTCTCTACTTAAAATTGATTTAATGAGTAAAATAATTTATTTAAAATTAATAATTTTAATTATTTAATCAATATTTGAAATTTTAAATCCAAGATTATGTTTTATTCCAATAAAAAACTGTTTTTTTTATTTAATTTGAATAAAATATTACAATGTTACCATTCAATTTTGAAGGTGTTTAAATTAGATAGTTATAAATGTTTTAATTAAACACTATTATTAGTCACAAAAATCATTACTATTCGTGATCTTAAGCTAAAATAATAAAATACTCAATATTTTATTTAGAAAACACCCCTCTTCTTCATTTATAAATACACACCTCCTAAAACCAATCCTATAATATTCTAAAATTTATCCTAAGCTTATGTTATATAAATATACCTCCCCAAACACCCCTCGTCATATTTATGTTCTAATCAAAATTCCACACTAAGAATACTTAAGGAGTAGTCCATGTATACATCTCTGAAAAAGGTAAATAATATTATCACACTTCTTTTAAATTTTTATTCACTTATTACACCTAATAAACACCATTGTAAAACTCTTATAATATGATTCAAATATTATAATCTTAAAATAATGATACAAGATTAATAAAAGTTTGATCATTTTTCCTATCTTTACTTTATTAAAAAAACATATCTCATACCATCATGGGTTTATACCACCTATGTCAGTGATGAAGTTTTTCACCAATACCTTTATCTTCTTCTTTTAAAAATTGTTTTATAGAAAAATAAAAATCTTAATAATAAAATTAATACATTTTTAAGATTCTTAAGTGCCCAGATCAGTGTGAATCACTGAGAGGGGGAGGGGGTGAATCAGTGATCCCTTAAAACGTTTTACTAATTGATTCCTTATCAATTAAACCTCTATGGCTGGTTAAAGCCTTGATCCACTCTTCTTGTATCTCTCAGCCTTTCCTCGAGTGATGCAGTAAATGTAAAGGCACAGGACACAAGGATTTACAAGGTTTGGCACCAAAGGCCTACGTCCTTGCCATGTTGGTTATATGCCCCAACATGGTTTCTCCTATTATAATCTGTTAGTATTACAATGGTCGATACAGCATCCCACTGTATCTCTCCTGAGTCCCACAGGAGGGTCTTTATACTGTATCTCACAGTGTTACCAGAGTCCCACTGGCCTGCTCCAGAATCCCACTGAAGACTTCTTCTCCCTGAGTCCCACAGGGTCTTCTCTTGGCTCCTCGAGTCGCCCGAGTAGCTCTTCTTCACTTTATGCTTCTTCAAGTATCTTCAGCAGCCTAGGATAAAGGCTGTTGGCCTTGCTCTGTACCTCTGCTCACTTGTGATGAACAGGTCTTCTCGTCTTGCTCAGGCTTTATCACCTTTTTCTAAGGATGACCTGGCTTCTCTCTTCAAGAATCTTCAACAGCCCTTGAAAAGGTCTGTTGGTCTTGCTCACAGCTTCTGATCACTTCTGTTGATCAGGGTCTTCTCGATTACTGAAAACTCAGCCAAATAATATCTTTCACTTCAGCTTGGCTTCAGTCTCACTCAATTCAACTTCATGCACTGAATTCATGGAAACTCTGATTCTTCAATATCTTCTGGTCTTGGACAACTCAATTGCACACAACCAGATTTAGCTTTGTTCACGTGTGCATGTGCATGCATTCATGCATGCACTCCCCTTCTTCTTCTCCCTTGGTGTGATAAACACTCAAAGAGTGTAATTTCTCCTTAAGCACACACACCTTCTTCACTCACACACTTTGTTCAATTTGTTCACACACTTAAAAGTGTGTTATACTTTAGTGTGGATGTCCTCTTCTTTCTTCTTCTAAATTTGTACACTTTTCACACACCTAGGTTCGACCTCTTCACTTTGCACACACAACTTCTTCACTTTTCACACACTTGATTTGGCCTCTCTCCTCTTCTTAAGGGTGTTCTTCAAATTGCATACACAAATTCTTCACTTTGAACACACTTGAATTGGCCTCCTCCTCTTCTTGCACACACACGGCCAAGATGTACTCTTCCACTTTGTACACATACTTTGTTTTTCTCTTTTAATCATCAAGTGTGCACAACCAACTCGTAGGGTCTTCCTCACTTGGCACACACACAAGGTGTGGTCTCGTCCTCCACTTCTTCTTGCACATCTAATTGGATACGGCCTCTTCACTTTTTGGACACACACAAGAGATGTGGTGGCCTTCATTCTTTACTATGCACACACAAGAGGCAAAGCCTCGGGTCTTCCTCCTTTGCACACCCACTGCCCGAATATCAAATAAAGGAACGCAAGGGGTGCTTAAGCCGCGCAAGGTGCAAGTGGCCTTCTTCTCATCTGTCGCTCAAGCACTTGGGTGCACAAGGCAGCACGCAAGTCCTCGGGTGTGCAAGGTGCAACACTGCGGGGCTCCTTCCTCCTGCCGCGCAAGTGTGCGGGTAGAGAGGGAACTTCCTGTCACGCAAGGGGTAGCACGCATGGGCCTCTCCCTTTCTCTTCTTTCGCACAAGAGGTGCGCAAAAGGAACACACGAAGCCAGGAATGGCTTCGGGCTGCTTCGTCGCGCAAGTGGGTTGTGCGGAGCTTCTTACTTCGCTGGGCACAGAGGCTTCGCGGGACTTATCTCTTCAGAGAATCAACAAGCTAAACCATTGCCTCGGGCTCTCCTTTTATAGGCAGAGGCGGTGCAACATCTTCCGCGTGAGATATCTTGAATCCCCGAGATTTTCGGGCTTTTAAAATCTTCAAAATCTTGATTTTTATCTTTCTGTCAAATGCGGGTTCCATTTTTATTTTTCTCTACGTTCATGCGACTTAGAACGCATGCACGACCTCTTCTCTTCTATCCCATGCAAAACACGAACTCCACATGGCCTCGGCACATTCTTTTGCCTTGGCCGAACTCCAATTTCACCATTTGTTGCATGCAAGTATATTTTTATGCATGGATGGATTCAGTAGGGCCAGACGAGATCGAATATGTCTTCGTCTTGATCAACAGTGGTCGGGAGCTTCATTTCTTCGTTCGGGAGGCTCCTGGTTCGTTGAAGGCGTTGGGGGAGGCTTTGGCTGAGCTCGAGGAGGAAGACACCTCCAGCGCCATTGGATTGATCATTTAAATGA
The DNA here is from genome assembly GCA_963277665.1 of Viscum album. Taxonomy (NCBI): domain Eukaryota; kingdom Viridiplantae; phylum Streptophyta; class Magnoliopsida; order Santalales; family Viscaceae; genus Viscum; species Viscum album. The sequence continues at coordinate 125,263,674 of OY728153.1, read as the reverse complement.
TCTCCAATAGCCACAATTATAACGTGGCTCCGCGGATGCATCGGGTGGCCGAGATCTGCCGCGAGATCGCTTGGACGGCTCAGATTAGATCTCTCTTATTTTTCCGCGTCCCACATCGAATCGCCTCACGGAATCTCCGCGGTTTAACATCCAGCTCCTGCCGCAACCCCTCGATTGAACTTCCAACCCTCTCGGTGCCGCCCCGCACCGAGTTCTTCTTGCGGGCGCGCTTTGCGCCCACCCCTGCCACTTGGGCGCGCCACTGGCGCCCACCATGCTTCCTTCGGGCGCGCTCCTGCGCCCACGCTACGCAGGGCTTGACACTCCCCTGCCGTGGCCCTGCCGCCCTGGGCTTGCCCCATGGGTTCCCCTATGGGCGTGGTGCCTAGTGCCCACATGCCTTGGGGTTTAACCCTCAAGGTGCCCACGGCTGGCCAATTTTTTTGGCAATGGAAATCATAAGGACTTTGTTAAGAAACAAAGTACTCCCAATATAAAATGCCAAATGCCACTTAAGACATCCTTCCTCTTCATTTCTTCTCATCTTCTTCTTCATTTGAATTCCTCAATCCTTCTCAACTTCTTCATTTCTTCTCTTCTCTTCTTCTTAAGAATTCATCCATTCCTCTCATTTAATCTTCACTTAGGAGTGAAATTCTTGAAGGTTCATCTTCAATCGAAGCTCCTGAATCAAATAATTCTTCAATGATCCAATCAGAGATCAAGTTGGATCAACTTCAATTCATCATGCACTAAGAGATAGTGCATGGTCTTCATTAATGCACATCATCCACTCAGTGATTGTGGATGGATCATCTTCATCTCCTCATGCATTGTTATGACAATGCATGGTCTTCAAACATTGTTGTGACATTGTATCCTCTTGATACAAGTTCTTTGAACTTAAATATCAGCTCAACAATCTTCATATGTAATGATGATACTCCATCATCTTCAATTCTTCAAGTGGTGTAACTTAGTATTATCTTGATACAAGTATTGAAACATTAAGAACAGCTCTACAATCGTCTGATATAGATAGAGAATGTTTCAACCACAACATCCTATGTCACTTAGTGAATCTCCTAAGTGACATGCATCTTAGTACCATGGACATTCTCTTGTCCTCACCAACACCATCACATCCTTTGTCATTCACATATTGAAACTCCTTGACATCCATCCATTAATTCCTTGACAACAACATACCTCATTGACAACAAATGCAACACAGTGCACTTCAATACCCCCCTTTGTATTTGTTGTCAATACACTTCTTCAGCACATATGAATGGGTCAATATGTGTGCCAATCTTTTCTCCCCCTTATTGGCAATCAAATGCAAAGATGTGGTGTGGTTCACTTTCAAAAATCTCTTCCTCCCTTCGAATAGCATCTTCTTGAAAAGCACTAAGAGAGGGATGATGTCACATGTTCTCTTTAGCAAAGAACCTTTAGTAAATCATCTCTAAGTCTACTTGGGCTAACCCGGTGTAGAAAACAAGAGTGATGTAACCAAGGAACTCAATTCTATCCATCATTCACTGTACATGTGAGATCATGCTTCAGGGGTTTGAAATTTTTCAGATATATCAATGAATTGCCAAATCCTGCACATACTCCACAAAACTCATTAGAAAGTTCAGTGCAAAGATAAAGCTCCCCCTTTCATCCATTTTCCTTCAATCAATACTCCCCCTTAATTGACATGATGAATACAATTAAGAAACAAGGGATGAAAGTATGATTGGAATACCTTCAGCTTTTCTCAAGATGGTATTAAATCTTAGAATACCATCTTCTTCAGATTGGCTCCCCCTCAAGGGGTGCACTCCATTCTTTCCAAACCATCCTCCAGTTGAGAATGATCATCATCTTCAATTCCCTGCAATGTCAGCACATGTAAATACAAGTGATTAGGGAATAAGATGGAACCTCCTTGGTTCATCAATGTGAACAACAAGGTTGAGAATATTCTCTCAACCGAGATGCCCCATTTTCACCATTCTTCACACTTGCACATTTGATCTTCAATGATGTTTGTGCTGGTGTGGATCTCAATACATCTTCATGTGAAATCATCTTCTTCCCTTTTGCCTTAGCAATTGCCAGAACTTCATCTTCATCTCTTTTCAGATCTTTGGCAAGTTGCAACTGATTTGGCCATATGACTAGTAAGTCACTTGGAAGTGTGGCCTCAGTTCTGGAAATTCCACATGGTTCCTTTGATGCTTTCAAGCTACCTTTATTAGGCAACTTGTTTTCAACCAATCCCTTCTGCTTCTTCTGGATTGATTGCCTTTTTGAGTCCAGTCTGCTTCTATTCAGTTCCATGGCTTGTTCACAAAGATCCATGGTATGACCTTTCTTTCCACAGTAGAAGCATGTTTTCTTGATGGTCCTTCTGGATGCATCACCCTTCTTGGACTTAGAATCCAAGGACTTCTCTTCCTTTTTCAACATCTTCTTGGGAGCATTGTCACCTTTATTTTGTTTGCTTCCCAAGGATTCTTTCTGAGCCAGGTTCTGTGATCTTTTCTTCTTTTGAGCTCTGGATACAATTGTAGATTGACATGTATCTATTTGACCACTTTTGCACACATCCCAGATGTTATCAAGAAATCCAAATCTGTTAGCAGTAAACAGATGTCTCTGGACCTGTGGATGTTGCTTCATTTCTTCTGGCTTGCTCCCCCTTGGCATGGGCTTCCTTTTTGCTTTTACATTCAGTGGATTGTACCAACAATCCTTTGCACAGTGCCCATACTTATTACAATACCAACACTGACCCACAAATCTTGACCTCTTCAGTCCTTCTGATTGTTGGGTACTTTTCTTGACTTTCTGTGTTGTTTCAGGAGAGCATTCTTTCTTCACTGTCTTCATCCATACTTTTTTGGATTCATTCTTCCATCCTGCACTTTTAGTAGAAACACTTTTAGAAGCATGAGTACAAGATGGTATGGATGGTACCTTCTTTTTAGAAGTTGTTTCCCTTTTATTAGAGGATGTATTTCTTTTAGAATCATCCTTCTCAATGCATACTTGAGTAACAACATTTCTCCTTTCAGCTGACTGGGAGTCTTTGGCTTTGGGTGATTGCTGATTGTTCAATATCACCTCCAGTTCTAAGAATTTCATATTGAGGGAGTTCTTCTCATCCTCAATAGTTCTTAGCCTTCCTTCCCATTTCTCTTTCAGCTGCTTTATCTGGTCTTCATGCACCTTATTCATTTCAAGCAATGAGTTGTCAAGCTCCTTCACCCTTTTGACTCTGTCTTCTAGTTGAGCATCTTTGACAACCATTGAAACTCTGTGCAATTTTTCCAGTGCATGGAAAACTTCTTTGATCATTATCATAAAGATTTCTTTCTCATAAAGGCTTCTTTGCAATTCTTCACAAGTATCTTCATATCTATCATTGCAATGAGAAACTGTTTCATCCTTAGCCTTCACCAGCTTTCTGAGAGTGTTGGTTATGCCAACCCTTTTAGCCAACTGATCTTCCATTGTATTGGCTTCTTCTTCTAGCTGTAATTTTTCTTCTTGAAGATCAAGGATGCCTGTAGCTATTCACATTTCCACTTCCTTGGGGACTGTCTTCTAAAGATATTCGATTGAACTTTTAAGATATTTCATTGTTCCAACTTCATCACAGCTATGACAGGCTTTCTTCATCTTCTTGGCCTGTTTCTTCTTTCTATTTTTCTGAGTCTTGGCAGATATCTCCATTTGAGGTTGGTCGCCCATTTCCTCAAATCTGCACTTCATAAAGACTCCCTTGGATCTTTTAGAGGTAACCTTTGCTCTGATACCAAATGAAGTGACCAGATCAGTGTGAATCACTGAGAGGGGGAGGGGGTGAATCAGTGATCCCTTAAAACTTTTTACTAATTGATTCCTTATCAATTAAACCTCTATGGCTGGTTAAAGCCTCGATCCACTCTTCTTGTATCTCTCATCCTTTCCTCGAGTGATGCAGTAAATGTAAAGGCATAGGACACAAGGATTTACAAGGTTCGGCACCAAAGGCCTACGTCCTTGCCATGTTGGTTATACGCCCCAACATGGTTTCTCCCATTATAATCTGTTAGTATTACAATGGTCGATACAGCATCCCACTGTATCTCTCCTGAGTCCCACAGGAGGGTCTTTATACTGGGTTATGGGCCCACCACGCTTCCGCTATGCGGGCTTCATCACCGCGTGGCCTCGGGGCTTATACACGGCCCCGACCTTCTGCCTCAGGGATATGCTGCCTTGGCCTGAGGGTTCCCCATGGGCGTGGTGACCTCGAGTGCCCACATGCCTTGGGGTTGAACCCTCAAGGTGCCCACGGCTGGCCAATTTTTTTGGTAATGGAAATCATAAGGACTTTGTTAAGAAACAAAGTACTCCCAATATAAAATGCCAAATGCCACTTAAGCCATCCTTCCTCTTCATTTCTTCTCATCTTCTTCTTCATTTGAATTCCTCAATCCTTCTCAACTTCTTTATTTCTTTTATTCTATTCTTATTAAGAATTCCTCCATTCCTCTCATTTAATCTTCACTTAGGAGTGAAATTCCTGAAGGTTCATCTTCAACTGAAGCTCCTGAATCAAATAATTCTTCAATGATCCAATCAGAGATCAAGTTGGATCATCTTCAATTCATCATGCACTAAGAGATAGTGCATGGTCTTCATTAATGCACATCATCCACTCAGTGATTGTGGATGGATCATCTTTATCTCCTCATGAATTGTTATGACAATTCATGGTCTTCAAACATTGTTGTGACATTGTATCCTCTTGATACAAGTTCTTTGAACTTAAATATCAACTCAACAATCGTCAGATGTAATGATGATACTCCATCATCATCAATTATTCAAGTGGTGTAACTTAGTATCATCTTGATACAAGTATTGAAACATTAAGAACAGCTCTACAATGGTCTGATATAGATAGAGAATGTTTCAACCACAACATCCTATGTCACTTAGTGAATCTCCTAAGTGACATGCATCTTAGTACCATGGCCATTCTCTTGTCCTCACCAACACCATCACATCCTTTGTCATTCAAATATTGAAACTCCTTGACATCCATCCATTCATTCCTTGACAACAACATACCTCATTGACAACAAATGCATCACAGTGCACTTCAGATTCTATAATTATAAGAGAAGCATTATGTTAAAAATATTATGGATAAAAATTTACAGTCTGTTTAATTACTTAAAAAAGATAATTTTACTAATAAACACTTCACCATTTGGATATAATTTGAGTATAGAAATAATTTTTGAAAAATTATTCTATTGGGAAGAAATGTAGATTTACTTTTACATTTTATAAGCTCGTAGAACCAATGGATGAGCACAGATGACCATTGTCATCCTACTGATGAAAACATGGGACTGTGAAAAAAACATCTAGACGGTCAAAAAACAACATAATAACTAATAGTTTAATAGTTTGTGGAAAAAAAGGAATAAAAATATTCAAATAAAAATAAATTATTTTAGAATTAATTAATTAATTAACTTAACATAGTTATTCATGAGGTTACATGAATAATTCAAAGCATGTCATACTCGAGGTATGGGGTTATTTTCAAGTCTTCAATCTTGTTAAAGTTTTATTTCCTTAATTAAATTACACTACAATATTTTTTTATGTAACAAATTTCTACCTTAATCCATTTATTTTATCCTAATTCTTCTAGGGATATGAATTTATTTATGATTCACTTTAATTTGTTTCTTTAAAACAAACCCTATAATGTTTTACAAAATACTTCCAATTTATTTCTTCCTCACATCAATTCTTCTATATTATTTATTCAATATTTATCCTTGTATATTTTACTATAATCATTTAATCCATATTTATTATAACCTTGATGTAAAATATGAAATTTCACCACTTATTTTGGGTACCTATGTGATTCATCAAAAAATTATTCTTTATGAAACCACTATATAACCCATTTTATTTCCATGGGTCTATTTCATGTTTATGAATGATTATTGATTTATGTTTGCATGTGAAATACATAAGGATGATATTTTATGATTTTATGGGCATACCTATAATTATATATCCACCCAATTGATTTCATAATGGTTTTATCTCATAATAAACCATGTACACGTTGGATGTGCACTGAAATGTACATGCATGAGATATCATACATATGATATAGATAATATATGAAGTATATATATATAATATATGATATTTTATATATATAGTATAAATTTTAGACATGAATATTATCATACATATGATCCATGTATAAAATATTTATATATATTATTATTAAATATCTATGAGATGCATATTTGAACTATTATATGTGATAAAGCACTCTCCCTAATGGTTTTATAAGCTTTGAACCAAATGTTGGTTCATAAAATATTTTCATTTATTCATTGAAATGAGATAAATAAATTACACTCAACAATAATAGTTCATGAGATGAATTATAAAGGAGATGAATCATATTTTATATTTATAAAGAGAAGTGTCATATTTTTTCAGTTTGTGGATAAAATTCATTTGATGTTAATGTGATCATTAGTTCCATGAAAATTTGATAAAACTTTCTCCTACCCAAAGCCTCATTTAACTCTCATGATAAGGAACCCACACCCCTTCGAGATATCAAGTATCCTCATGAAGTGTTCTTAAACCCATAAGTTGGTTTTTCACTTCAAAGGAGTATTATTATTGTTCAATTATTCTCATGATCTTCCTCAAACACACTCCATCAAAGTTAAATATGGAAGTTATTGCAATTTTCGAATACCAAGTGATTTGTTATACTATTTTTCTCTCTTATATTTCCATGTTTTATTTCATGATTATTTATTTTTTTGTTTTTGTGTTTTCATACACTACCAATGATCTTAATATGATCAAAAGAAATCTCATCAGTGGTATTAGAGACATGTTTCTTCAATATTCAATCATTTTTTGTCTCAAATCTTTTAAAGAGCGGTAAAGAAAAGTGCATCAAAAATTGATTTTGCAAATTTTACTTACCATTACATTGCAGCTGGGATCTTCATGAAATTTATCTCTATTACCTTTTCATAGAGGAAATATTTTAAATTCCTCAACAACTTACCTTTATATAAATGGGTTTATATAAATTCTAATAATAAATTACCTTTAAATGAAAGAGTTATATAAAGGTAACCATCACATGAACTTTACCTAGATGGTCTATGTAAAGGTATCCTCGTAGTTACCTTTATATGAAATGAGTTTCCTAAATGTAATATATTTATTACCTTTATGCACTAGGTTATAGTAGTTCTAGTATACCTACATGAGGGTATATGGTTTTACCCTTACACAGGAATACCCCTTAGTATAAGGGTAACCAAAAAAAGTTAATTTTTTTTATATTTAAATGGTTTTAATAGTTTATAAAATGTTTATAAATCATGTTAAAATTTATTATGGGAATATTTAACATAAAAAAAGTTTATAAATTAATTAATCATAAAAGTTTTATAATTAATTAAACAAATTTTTATGAAATACATTATTCCCAAATAAAAAAGAATTATATTTAAAATACCTTTTCCAAATTATTTGGAATCATTGGAGTTTATAAATAAAAGTTTTATTTAAAAATCATAAGGGTTAATTTATAAAGTGGTTATATATTATAAAATATATAAAATTTTGATTAGTTAAAATATTTTTATAATAGAAATTAAATTATAAAATGTTTATAATTCATGAAATATCATGTAAATTTCATATAACGCAAAATATTAAAGAGTTCCTATTGAAATTAACATAAATATGTTTATAGTATTTCCAATTTATATGTTTTTTAGAGTTTTCATTTATTTATGAAAGGTTCATGAATGTTTATCTCATGTTTTGAGAAATAAATAATATGTTTATTAATTTGTTAAATTCCTTTGATATTAATGTTTAGTAAATTTTTTATGAATTGTAATTATTGTTTTGCATTATTTTTAACTATTAACTTGCTTTTAAGAGTTAGATTATTACATTCCCTTCTAGGTACAACTCGTTGAATTTTTTTCATCCACCTTAGGATTATTTTTTCATTTGAGTTATGAAATTAAGAATAGTTATTGAATATATTTTTTCCATATTAGGTCTAAATAATTCCATGAATTTATCTCTCTATTGAGTAAAGTCTCTCTGGTATATATATTTGGTATTGGACTGCCTTCCATCCTGGAGGTTATGCATTGTCTATAAAGGTGAATGGGGTTGGCTATCTTACACTATGGGATTACTAATATGGAGATTTTCAATCTTATATAACTATATGATTTTACATGAAACAATCATTTACCTTATATATATGATTCATTACGATATGTATGAATATACATGACTTTTATCTTGGGATATTGACACAAACCTGTGGGCTATGTTAAAAATTATACATTAATATGGTTTGAACACATTAATTTGGTGGTTTTAATGGGGATTCCAAAACTAAAATGCTATAATCATTCATACGCAAAAAATAATAAAGTATGAGAAGATAAATATTTAATAAGATTAAATAGCTATGAATTTCTTATGTATATTATGTATAGTAAATTGGTGAGACTGGAAAACCCCTTAAATTTAAAAAGTAAGATTCCTTCCAAATAGAAAATTGTCAAAACCTCAATCATTCAATTGGGTAGTTTATTCCCAAAGTGGGGTGAACATGGATTATCTTTTGTAAAGAAAGCATGTAATTATTGACTCAAGATTATCCTACTGGTTAGTTTCACACCAAATAAGGGTGTCCCTAGATTGTATTTTTTTATCTTGTTTTTAACATTTTTTTGGGTTATACTTAGTCGGGATACTAGAGGAAGGAAGTTGAGTATTATCTATATTATGTATATGGATAAATAATTTTCTACTAAATTGCCAAAGAATCACAATTAGTTTGATTGGGATGAAACCATACCTAAATAAATAAAGTGACGAGTTTTATGCTAAATGGGGTCATTATATAGTGAATTATAGATCTTATATCACTAAATTAATATGATATAATCAGTCATTGTTTTAGTGGGATAACATTAATTAAAATTATTTGATGAAAATAAATAATACATGATACTCACTCCCTGATTATTCCTTTTTATATATTATGGCATACTTAGTGATAATCATTTTGAGATCACTAATAGGTATGACCTATATAAATTTAAATTATTGGTATCTATTATTGATTAGTGTTATCAAGGAGAAATATTATAATCATTTGAACTTGAATTTTATAAATAATAATTCCACCAACTCTCTCTCATGAGTATTAGATGTCAGGTGTGTGTCACATTTTTTTGATAAATATGGACTTAGAGATATGGGGGAATTTATAAAGGGTGAAAAATATATTCATGTTGGTAATGTAAAAAATTTATTCCATTAAAATTTAACACTTATAATCTATTTCTAACCAACTGATTAATCATATAATAGAAAAACTATTATTATATTCCCACCATAAATAAGAATTTTATTTCTATATCTTGTTTGGGAAATATGATATTCTCATTCATTATTAAGAACAAAAGTTTTTTATTTATAATAATTAAATGTTTTATGGTGTTGGGAACATTATAAATTATTTTATATTCTATATATGGATAATTCTATTTATATAATTTAGAATAAGAAGATAAGGGTATATTTTAATCCCACCAACCAGTGGAATTATCTCATTAAAAAAATAAATGAGAAACTTGTTCAAATGATTCATAGAGATGCATTATTGGAATCATTAAATTATGAATAATTTGATACATGTGAATCTTGTTTACTGGAAAATTGAAAAAGACACCCTTTGGGAGAAAATTGAAATGACGATTAGACTATTAAATCACATACATAGTGATGTTTGTGGACCAATGATTACTTAAGAAAGGGGTTATTTTAGGAACTTAGTTAATTTTATTGGTAAATTTAGTTATTATGGTTTTTTATTTTTCATGAAACATAGGTATGAAACTTTTTAAAAGTTAAAATAAATTTAGGTTAGTTGTTGAAAACTTCATCTTGTGATTTTTTGATCATCTAAGGAATTGTGGAAATTTTCCACAACTCACTCCTCCTAGAACACCATAATGAAATAATATGTCTAAGAGAATTAATTATACCTTATTGGATATGTCTTGATCAATGATGATTCTATGTGACATTTCTTTTTAATTTTGGGGTTACGCTCTAGAAACAATTGCATTTCTACTAAACTACATTCCATTTAAATAATTCATAAATATAATATATTAGATATTGAAGGGGAAATGTCTCATTATGTCATTTATGAGGATTTGAGGTTTTGAATAACTTGTATGATGATTTTATTCTGATATGTTAGTCCCTAAGTCATAAAAATGATTATTTATTGTTTATACTAAAAAAATAAGATATATTATTTCAATAATATTATTAGACTTAAAGTATTTTTATATCAATATAGAATTTTCATCAAGAGAAAAATCATTTATGGATTAGTTAGTGGGAGGATGGTTGAACATTAAGAATTTTGAGACCAATAAATTGTAAATTCTCATGAGATAGATGTCGCCCCAACTCTATAAATTGTTTTGGAAGAATAAATAACTCAATTTACACATTAACCTCAAAGGTATGGTAGGATTTATTAGGAACCTAAGAGATATATATTTCTCATGGATAATGATGATGAATTGATGTTCATAAGACATTATCATTTTTCCTACTTGGATTCCATTAAGATTTATTATTATGAGAAATAGTTAAGAGAAATAGAATCTGAAATAGACTCCATATACAGTAATCAAGTTTTAAACATGGTGGATACACTTGAAGGGGTGAGACCTATAGGGTGTAAGTTGGTCTTCCATATAAAATGACATGGATGATAGATTTTCTATCTATAAATTATTCCTTATGTAAATGGGTTATAAAAAATTCATGGTGTGGACAATAAAATACATTTTTCACATGTTATGATGATAAACTTTATTCATATTTTTCTATCCATAGTTGTCATTATGATTATGATATATATCAAATTCATATCAAAACAAGTTTACGTAATTGGATTTTAGTCAAGAATGTGTATATGATGCAACCTGAAGGTTTTGATGTTCCAATGATACTACTACGTTATGAAAGTTACAACCATATATTTATAGATTGAATCAATCTTATTAAAGTTTTAATAATTTGTTTGGTGAAGCAATAAAAGAGTTTTTTCATCAAGAACATGGATGATTCTTTTATTTAGATAATATATTGATTATTAGAAATGAAATCCTAATACTTCATTTTATAAAGGTGTGGTTGAGTAAATGTTTGTCAATAAAAGACATGGGTAAAAAAGTATATATTTTGGGTATGAAGATCTATAGATATAAATCTATGAAGTTTCTTAGACTAAGTCAAAACACATATATAGGTAAATTTATGAATTGATTTTTAATATAGTACTCAAAAAAGGTTCTTTAGTAGTATTTAATGGTATGAATATTATGACTATTTAGGATCTTTATAAATATTTAAAAATTATGGATATGATTATTTATGTATCATCCATAGGATCCATCGTTTATTTCATGTTATGTACTCGACTCGATGTATCTTATGCTTTAAGAAACTATTATATACCAATTCAAACCTCGTGAGAGTCATTGAATTGTTCTGAAGGTAATTATTAAATACTTGATAATGATTAAGGATATTCTCTTGGTATTTGGAGGAGAGGACGTCCTTTTCATAGAGGGTTTCACAAATTATAGTTTTGAATTTGATAAAGATTATATGAGATCTCAATAAAAATTTGTGTTTTCCCTAAATAGTGGAGAAATCGGTTGGAAATGATCCAAGAAATCCACCATAGAAGGCTCTATAATAGAGGAAGAGTGAATCACTACATCTGATGTTGTGGAGGAAGTTGTTTGGACCAAGAAGTTCATTACTAAACTTGGAATGGTTCCTAGTATGAAGGAAGAAATTGGGATATTTTGTGACAATAATGAGGATGTTTCTTAAGATAACAAAACCTTGTATCACCACAGGACCAAACACATCCTTCACAAATAGCATCTCTTATGGTTGATCATTAATAGGGGTGATATAAAGATCAGTTGGGTTGATAAAGATTATATTGTAGTATATTCATTGATGAAACCATTATTTCATAAAAAATATTAGGGTAATGTAGAATATCTAGTTGTAAGTGACATGATATATTAGTTATAAATGTTTTAAATGTGTCTTCTTATTTTAATAAAGGTAATATTCATTTATCATTCAGCTATGTGAACTATAATTTATTTCACTTGAATAGTCAAATGGTAATATCCTTTCAAAGAGAGACTTTGAGTTCTCCCTAATCGATGATCATTATAGAGAATTATGGGTTGTGGTTTTTGTTAAGGTTATAAATAATAAAATATTGTACTAATTGTAAAGTTTTTTATACTTGATACAAAGAATGGATTTATGAGTAATAAGTAGAGACTTATTACTTGAATTAAACCAGCAAAGTATATATCAAGAAATATCGTACAATCATAGATATACTTAGAGAAATTATTTTATTACCCATCCTTCTTACATGAGGTTGGTTAGATACCTAGAATGATAACCTTCATAATTTTACACCTTAATAATGCACATTTGAAAATAACCTAGCTAATATGGGGGTGGATGGGAATGTTGGTGATCGTGTCATTGGTTGGATCACAACCAAGATGGGATTTTCCACTTATGTGACAATACATCTATCCCTAGACTGAAATAGAATGAGGATTTTCTTGGTAATTATTATTTGAGTCACATATGATGTATTATGATACTTTGATGAGAGACACAATATATTCTCATCTTTGAGATGAATAACATGTGACATATTCATCGATTTGGTTAGTTTATTTCAAGGAATCATGAAAATATGAGTTGGTTATACTAGATTGATATGTTTCATGTCAAATGGTCACTCAATTCCAAATAAAATGAGATTATATAAATATACATACAATTTATGTGATACATATTATGGCGGACATTTTCATATAGATATATGAGTATGTTTGGTTGAGATCAAACCAGACCCCTTAGTATTATGAGTCGAAAAACCGCTCATTGCTTATGTCTATGAAATAGGAATTTCATAGTTTTTATCATTACTTCTATGTAATATATTTTAAAAAATTATACCCTTGCATAAGGATAATATTTTGAATAAAGTGTGTGTTCAAAATGAAGATATTTTTTTGAAACCATATCCAAAATAGTTTGGATGGATTCACGAAGAGTTTTGATGTTTTTCATAAAGTTATTATAGGATTTTAGTGTAAGTGGGAGATTTTTGGATATTTATAAAAATATGTGTGCATGATATGCATATACACATGCATATGATGCATAAAGTATATATATATATATAATATGATATTTTATATATAGTTTTAATTTAATAAATCATATGATTCATGTATATTACCATGCATGTGATGAATTTATAATAAATATATATAAATATATATTAGATATTCATAAGATGCATATTTTAACAATTAAAAGTTATTTAATTGTTATCTATATCCCAAACAGTTTCATAATTTTTGAACAAAAGGTTGGTTCATAAAATCTTTGTGTTTATTCATTGAAATGTTTTAAATTAATTAAATTCAGTAGCAGTAGTGTATGAGATGAATTATGAAGAAGGATAATCGTGATTAGTCTATATAAAGAGAATTTTTCTATTTGATTGAGTGGTTATGTATAGATCACATTCATTCTATGTTACAGTGATCATCAGTTTTATGAAAAGCTGATAAAACTCTCTTCTTCATGAAGCCTCATTTATCTATCATGATAACACGCTAGCACCCCTTTGAGGTGTTGGTGATCCTTATAAAGCTTTCGTGGATCCATCGAGTAGTGAATCACCTCATAGGAATGTTTCTTTTGTTCACTAATCCTCATGATCATTTTGAAACACACTCTATTTAATTTGAAGTTGGAATCTTCCATAATGTTTGAATACCAAGTGCTTTGTTCTATAATATTTTTCAGTAATATTTTTTCTTTTTATTTCTTGAATAAAGATATAACTATTTTGTTGTTGTTTACAATTATCGATGTCCATTATATGATCATATTAAATACCATCAATGTGGTGCATGGGAAGTTAGCCAATAACATTATGTTATGATGTCTTGGTAGTGATCCTTGAATTATGTTTTTGACATGTTTTATGTTATTCCACTTTCTCATGTATCTCATGATTACCATGTTATTGTGATACCATTCTGTTTATACCTTTCTTTGTTGTGACTATCTATGATTCATCTCTTCTATGGTAATGTTATTATAGATATTCTACCCTTATATTAACTTTGATAACCCCTTATAAGTATTTTATACTCACCCTTTCATTATAAATATCCCATGTATATATTATGTAGTGATAATAGAACAATAATATTTAGGGGAAAATATTGAATATGGGAATAAAATATTAAATAGTATGTAATAAAATGTTGTATCTATCTCCCAAATACAATGGACCTCTATATTATTAGGATTATTTTTATAAATTTAGGATAGAAATGGTGTCATATTTTGTGTATAAAATATGTGTTATTATAGTTCGTATCAAATAAATGTTTAGTTTTTTTTGGATAAATTTAGGGAACCTAGTAGGAGACACAATGTAAATGGCCTGGATTAAAACATAGATAGTCACAATTTAGGACATAAAATATACTTATAATTTACTCATTCTAAGTTTAATATTTTCTTTTTATATGCTTATAATTTTAGTGTTATGATACCTAACATTACTTTGTTTTAGTAAATAGATGGAAATTGGAGGAACAATGTCAAAAACTAATGTGATGGTAAATGTAATGATTACCTGAATAAAATTACTGATGTGATGGGAGAATGATTCAAGGAACTCATGATTTTAATTACTTAAATGGGTACAATTATAAATTATAAATTGGCTTATTTTAAGTATCCTTATTCTCCCGAGAGAGAACAATTTTCAGTTGAGTCATTTATGTGAAAAAGACTACTCTCTTTTGGTGGATCCTATGATACCTTAATCACAGATAACTAGAGTAGTTCCATTGAGAATATATTTTTTTGTATCTCAAATTTCTAAGAAATATAAAGTTGTATTAAATTAATATCACTGATAGGGATAAGTAGATCAGTGGTGGACACTAATCACGTATAATAAATCCTATAGAAGACATTAAATTGTAAATTTTGGAAGAATTAAATAAAATATTTTTCAAAAAATATTTTCCTCACACACTTCATATAAAAATATAAAGGGGTTTCTTATTACAAGCAATGTGGGTGTGAATCAATTGGTTCTTATAAGGAAAATTTCATATGGATTTAAAGGTATGCCTTAGAATTTTTCATTGACCCTAAAAAAAATTTGATCATTTATTTTGTAGCTTAAAGCCATGTTTTTTAAAACCATTAGTGATCCTAGAATTTTATAGAAACTAAGAAATGGTTAAATGTTCCCTTAAAGTGGAAATTGAAATCAGTGAATCACAATGGTCTCATGGGGCTAGAGATAAGGATGTATGAATAGATTTTAACTATAGTGGTTCAAGTTATAAATATAGTAGAGTAATGAATATTTAATTACCCACATGTCATAAGTGTGGTAAGAAGAATCCTAGAAACTACCTCAAAGGAATAGGGAAATTATTTAAGTGTGTAAAATAAGGGTAACTGGATAATGAATCTAAAAGGGAAATAAATATAAAATTAATATAATGAGTTAAAATATTATTTTGATCAATCCTCCAACCATGTTCAATGTTTCAACTACAAGTAATGTGGGAAAAATTCAAGTTAATTCACTAAGCCAAGGGTCATTAAGGATAACTAATGAAAATAACCTCAAAATCCAATGGAGTATATATGATCTTATGTTATCACTACAATTGTAGTGGATCACGAAAAATTAGGCGTGATAGATGCACTTTTTATTCATTCAAGAATAGGTAATGTACCATTTTATTTTGATTCTATGCATTCTTATATATTCACATTCAATAGAAATATTCAAACACCACCTCAAGAAATGGATGTTGAGTTGCTAGTGAAAATACTATGTGATTAATTCATTGCATGTCAATTATATAACTATACCCTAATTATAATTTTTTGGAAGAATCATTAAAAAATATTATTTTATACTCTCTTTAGTATAATTCTATCCAATATTAGACATGGAATAGTTGTCCTTATATAGAAAAAATATCAACTTCTAGGAGATGGAAATCAGTTTCCATATCCCAAGTCATCCTTTGATCATATAAAAGTGTAAGGATAATGATGAGTACCTTTTATAAACACCTTCTCAAGTATTTATATTATTTATTAATTAGTAATCATATCTAGATTAATTGATTGAGACAAAATAAAATGATCATCCTTGAAGACATTCCTATTGTGAGGGAATATGTTAATGTGTTAAACAATGAAATTTGTAAATCCATTTTGATTGAGAAGTTGTGATCTCAATATAAATTACACATAGAGCCTTGTTCATATCAAAGAGACCCTAAAAAATGTCCATCATTGAACTAGAAGAACTGAAGAAGAAATTATAAGATAACTTAGACAAGGTGTTTATAATCCCTAGTACTACTCTATTTGGTTTCCTAGTTCTCTTTATAATGAATAAGAATGGTTAAATATATATCTACATTTATTATCATGATCTTAACAAGGTCACTATAAAAAAATTATATTTTTTTATGGATTGATGGCATTTTTACCAACTACATGGGGATCATTACTTCTCAAAGGTCTACCTTCAATCAGGATATAATCAATTGAATGTGAAAATGAGGATTTTATAAAGACTACATTTCACACAATATATAGTCACTATGAGTTTTTAGTGATTAAATTAAAATGTAAAAATGATATGTAAATCTTGTTGGACTTGATAGATAGAAGCTCAGACTAGATATACCCTGAGATTGGGGTGAATCAGGTTGATGGATAAATTTAAACTTGTATCCGTAGTTTTTTAAACTTTTAGGATATTTTTCCCACATTATTAGGAAATATTTTCAATTTGTCACTCGATTACTCCATTATATTTATCTCATTATGTGATAAAAATATATACAGGGAAGTAAAAAATCTATGGGACACATATTTTTTTACTTAGATAAACAAAAAGGGATAGTCCAAGGATCATATGTCATTGTTGTGTTGTTAATACCAAAATCCACTGATATTAATTTGTTTGGTGGATATAAATGATTTATAAATAGTCACTCTATGTCAATAAAACTAACTTTACAATATTTAGGGTTTGGAAATTCCTCTATGAAGTCACATTGCCTCCTCTTTGCCTCTACACACTAAATTAATGATGGTAATTACTTATTATATAAACTTGTAGTTCTAATTAAATAGATTTGAATCATAAGGACTTGTAATTTATTAGAACCAGACATATCTCCTATCTTATCCTTGATTTGATTCTATCAAAATTCTCTATTCACTAAAAATAGATATTCAATGTATTCTATTCATGGAACTTCTCTGTTCATGAAATCCCAACATTCATGACAATCCTATAATTAAAAAACTTCATCATTTTTGAAACATTAATATTTCAAGCTATAATTAATGAACCATTATAAATATTATTATTTCATATAATATTAAATTTCATTCTAAACAATGGTTTCAACAAAAATTATGTTTGAAAAACTCCTTGATTCACAGAATTTCACCCATAGAACTCAGTGGTTTGAAGAACTCATTTTCTCTCAATAATATTCCTCAACCAAATCTCTCTCTCTATCATTATTATCTAGCAACTACTATCAATGGGTCAGATATTTATAGTAAAATAACAACTCTTTACAAAAATTTTAATCTTTTTCTTCACATAAAATCAATTCGTGAAACATTCCCCTCTATTCTTTATTTGTGAAACTTTTCCTTTCTAAAAATCCCTATTTTTTGGTTCCTATAATTCGAGAGTTTAAATATATTTATAAACCTATAACATGCCTAAAAACATGTAATCTTCATTTCACCAGAGTAAATATTTTAATGGAACTAAATATTTCATTATCCTTTTAACTTTTCAAATATTTGTTCCTTATTCTTGAAACATTATTTCACAAAACTACAACACTTTTATGAAAACATAATACTTTTTAAAAAATAATGAATTTTCTATGAAATAATTATTTATATTCCAGACCATTACTTCCATGAATCTTTTATCTCCTTCTATAAATTTTCCCCCAATATTCTTCCAAAAACATGTAAATGATGAAACATTAAGATTTTTCTTCACTTCTTGGATGTGCTATTATTTCTTCAACAAATCTAGATGATACTAACCCATTGAAACTGGAGTCATTATATTACATTCATCCTTTAACATTCAAATATAACATTGTAATTCTTGTTTTCTTCACCGAAGCCAAAATTAATCACTCATTGAGGATTAAGTGATGAATATAAAAAATTATTTCCCTCAACTCGGTCTATTCAGCAACTTGGCAGATATTAAATCAATACCTCCTTCATGTTCATGTCATCCTCAAGAATAACTCCTAATCATAAATTTCTTATATGAAATTAATATTAACCAAGAATAACCTCAAGTTCATTATATTCATCATCAAGCACAACACCTGGTCAAATGACCCATGTTTCTCTCGATCAACCTTCCATAATTCTGAATACACACCATTAGGATGACTGCTAACATCCATAACTTAAATTATATGATAGATATGTAATATCTTATTTTTTATTAGACTTAGGGAATCTATGATCCCCCTTTAAACATCTCAAAACCTTCAGATATGTTATCACCATATATAAATACTCTAGCTATATTATATGATACTATGATTGAAAACAAATCTGACACTAAACATGGGTTTTTGTCCAATATTTTCCCCCTTGGGATTTTATTTTCAATACAATCATAAATACATCATCTTTCAGATACTACAAGCATTTTAAAGATATGGATTTATGATTCCTAATTTCCCTACCTAATGAATGTTATCTCCCCCTTTGACATCAAAATGAAATGGTCTATATAAAATCATATTTATTGTTAATGTTCTCTTCCCCTTAAGTTCATTAAAGTGTCCTTTTATGTCATATCCCCCTTTGAAATCCTAACTAATAAGGATTCATTAAACCAAAATTTCATTTAAGTCTCCTCCCCTTGTCACTATGAATTCCATAGGGGATTTATTCACCTGATACCACTTCACCTTAATCAATAATCTCCAATTAACATATTAATAATGTAGTTCAAAAACCCATGAGGTCACATAGTTCTCCTCCGACTATCATAAAAATAGATATGGAGAGATTTTTCTCCCACTTTGAGCTACAAATTTCAATTTTGAAACCATATAATAATTTATGCTTGAATAAATTTCTATTATTACAAAATTTCAATATATGAGCAATTTTTTAATAGTTTTACACTTTTGAAATATTTTCAGCAAGTGAAATTACCACTTGGAATTGAGTCGTCAAAAGATACTCTACGCCAACTTAGTCAAAACCTGTTGTAGGAAACATGAGTTTAATACAAAAAACACCAATGTTTTCCCTATCACTCACTTACTTACATTGATGTTAGTAATGTATATTTATTTATTTTGAATAACATCCTATGATCACAATCACACTAGTAGTAAATTTTCATTGAATAAGAAATTAAGAACAATTGTATGAGACATGCCAAATTTTAAACCAATTGACACCACTTGTTAAATATAACTTCATTGTACCACTTGGTATGAATGATCTTAAATTCATCACATGAATCATATATCAAATAAGGATAAACATATTATATTTCTTTTTACCAACTCTCCAAAAATATATCCAACTTTGGACTGATAATATATATTCATACCAAACATTGAGTTAACTCCCAAAGTTAAATTACTCTTCAGAATAAGGACACTACTTATTTGTATTGATATTGAATTTTAAACATCTTCTGAGTATCCTAAAAATAGTCAAAAGATACCAAATTATTATAAAAAAGTAGATAAATATAAAATAATTGAATATTGATGCTTCTTTACAAATATATATTTTCTTAGTGGTTTAATACTACTTATACTAAGGCATGATAACGATGGTTGAATATTCAATATTACTAGGAACTGATGAATCATTCAAATATATCTTTGAAAACTTTTTAGTTTCATATCAATCCCTTTAACTAGTGGTCTAACTTTTCTAAAGCATGAAACTTCTAGATACATATTTAGAAAATAGAGGGGTTTTGTAAACCACTTGTTGAATTTGATACCATATAAAAAATACTAGTGCTCTCATTCTTTCTTGTCATATGAAACCTCATTTAGTTTATGTTTTAGTTCCCTTTCACCACATAAAAACCCCATGGATCATATATCCCCTTAATCTCGTACCACATAAAACATATACTAGAAATAATTAAATTAATGGGGATATGGGTACCTCTAGAATCCTAAAAATGAGGATTGTGGTTGATCCTGAAGGATCATACTTGTGATACATACAAATCACTATACTCCTTTTGTTGTCGTTTTAACCTCCTATACAATTAAAACTGATCTGGAAATATAATTAGGCATTCCTTACCCACGTATCTTTTATCCTTTCTGTAAATAGGTTTTATAGGATTATCCTTTTACATATTTGTGTGTTGAAACCCACTAAAACAAATTTCTTTTTTTGACCCACCACCTATACAACATTTGTAACACCCCGACCCCAGAAGCCTAGAGTTGGTGCATTATTACCTACAATTGGCATGATCACAAAAGATCAAGTCTCGAAAGACAGATTAGTTTAGTAGCCTTGGAAGTACTAGATACATTCATAAGGTTTATATTATATCATGAAATGGAAAACTACATCAACATTTATTCTATAGAAAAAAATGATATCCCATATACTATCCCTGTAGGTCAGTGATAATATACTTCTTCACATCCTCAGAAAAATAAAACATAGAAAGGGGTGAGCTCAGATGCTCAGTAAAGATAACAATATAGCAGAAACTTGCATAAATAAGAATAATCATTTAAGGCAATGTATAAGACTAAAAAAGATCCTTTTAAACTTTAATTTCTTCATAATATGGAAAATATAAAATAAAAATAATTTCATTTACATACTCACATGGATATTATACTAGTCGAATAATCACATGCAATATCAATGGCCACTTTCATAATGATAGAATGCATAATGCCAGACTTCATAACCACATATTCAAGGCCTTGTGCCAAGACTACAAATAATATTTTTTCAAGGTCTTGTTCCCAGACACTATTTTGTCTCATGAGACCTACCGATGCATCGAGGAGCTATATAGGGCTCCACCCATCACTTACGAAGTCCAATTCATTCCTCATATGAAAAGGTTTAAACATAACATAAACATTCGTATTAAAACTATCATACGAAATGTCAATACGTTATCCATAAAATGTGAATGGTATAAAAACAGCACATCCACCGTCAAACATATCACCAAACCTTCAATACAATATTGATGTTTTTTATCATAATAAATCATCTTCAAATAAGCTTACAATCCATCAAAGGATGTTGACATAGATGAAATAAAAACATTTTTTGAGAAATATATCTTTGTATTTTGAAATCATTTAAACGTCATATAATTATAAAAGAAAATATTTATTTTGAAAATATTCTTATAATATTTTAAGGGAAGCTTCAATGATGTTATAACGGCGGAAAATATCCACACTCACCGTATATGTTAAAAAACATTCTTATCTTAATTTGGTCGAAAAGGTCATAAAGTACCTTGTTTGGAAAATGATGGAAGGATTCCTTTCAGAACATATAAGGTCAAATAAGGGTATAAATGAATTTAACCCATTCTTTAGTAAATAGTAAAAATGTTTTGAAATACATTTTTATGAAGCCTGGATTTGGATGATAAAGAGGTCCCAGTAGATACTTACGTAAAAACAACCTCGAATAATAAAGAGATTGTAGAATTAACCCTTACCTTGTACTTTTCCTTGGTCAAGGGTAGGATAAAATCCTGTATAATGGTGAAATAATTGTTATTTAATTATACAAGAATCATATACATTAATATGATATCATATATGATCTTTTAACATTGCTTTGTTAATAATATCTTAGTATTATCGTCGTTTCGGGTGTTAACTAATTTGTTTTCCTCTATATGATTTGTTACGTAAGTAATGTTTTTTATGGATAGGATGTATCTTATTCATATTAATAATGATACTAAGTCTTTAAACATTATTTTTAATCATCTAATGAAAATTATTCTTGAATGGATATGATGGGGAATGAATCTCATCGCGTTCATGGAGAGGGTAATCCGTACGTACGTACGAGCGACAATATCATTCTTTTGATATTAAAATAATATATAATTGGATGGTATATCATATATACAGAATCATTATCATGTTATATTTATTATTTACATCAATTACACATCATTATTATACCCATCAAAATAATAATGTATTTAATAACAATTACACCACGACGTGGAGACGGTAAGCCGTACGTACACACTTATAGTGACATGTCATTCAATGGATGGATAGAATAATTAATATAGATGTACCATATTTAAAATAACATCACAGTATATTGAAGATACTTGAGTTATTATTTTATAATAGAAACAACAAAGAAATAGGAAGTGTGATAAGAAAGGAACTTGAAAGAGGTGATTAAATATTTACCTCTACTTCAAGTTCTTCCTTTTGATTTTATCAAAAGGGATCCTTAGGTTGTCTTTCTGACTAATGAAAGGCCTCTAGGATGATGGTAGAACATTTGAGAGGATATTTGGGCAGAGTTTGGCCGATCCAAATGGCTTTGAAGGTGTTAATTAGAGATAAGGGGAAGTGCCCTTTTATAAGAGCGGTGAGGGGCACCTTAGGAAAAGCTATAAATATTATTTTATAATAAACTTATTTTCGGTTTACAATGGCTCCAAAATGAATTATTTAATGGATAAGGTGGGGATTGGTTGAAAAACACTCAACCAATAGGTTTTAGATAGGTTTGGTTCACTATATTAACTTTATCTTTTATATTTAACTCTTAGTTAAATAGTTTGGCATTTACCATGTCTCATTGTATTTTTTATATTATATGGTTAATAAACTTACTATAAACTACCAAGAGAACCTCAAGTGGTTCATTAATGAAATATATAATATTATTTAAGACATTTTTCCAAACCTTATATTTTTAGGAGTAGAATATCAGTTAATAATATAATATTTTTTTAAAAACTCTTTTATGTCAATTTTGACACTATTTGGTATTTTGTTTTTGCTAAATTCATAACAGCTTTATCACTTTGAAAAAAAATCATGTAACCAACCATATCATGTCATATAAACCTAGAAAATTATTTTAATTCATAAAAAGTCTCAAATTACATTTATATGGATATTTATAACATCAATTATTTTAATATTTCATTAATTAGGTAATTACTGCATCATCATTATGTAAAAAATAAATTAAATTATTTAAAGTCTAAAAAATATAAAAATAATATAATTATATAGGAAATTATATTATATTTCTAATAAATATTTATAGTAGAATTTATCTTATGTGTATCCCTATATTAAAAATGTTTTAGTTATTAGACTTTGATTTTAACTCTTTTTACTCTTCTTTGAATTAAATAATAATAAATGTCCTAATCTAATCCAAGTGGACCTATAGGATAATATTTTATTCCTAAGGTTTTTTTTGGTTGAATTACACTTTTATAATAAAATTAGGACATGTGTTAGGATAATAATAAAATCATATTTACCTTTAATTATCCTATTTACTTTTAACTATGGTAAATAAAAGTCAAAAGTTACTATTCACCAAAAATTATTTTCATCTCATTGAACCATATTTTACATACTGATATCAACCGTGTCTCTCGGATTTTCCAAATTCAAATCACAAAAGTGGTAAAATTAAGTTTTATGTAAATTTGCAAATTCTCCTAGGAGGTGGGTAAAAGGCGGTAAAAATTTCGATAAAATTTATATATATCTAAAATTATTATAAACTGTCTCCAATGAATTAAATTGAACTTATATAGGTATGTATCTATTTTTACTTAAAATAAATTTAAATAAAATAAATAATTATTTAAATAAAGGGTCGGTTTTAAACAATAACTCATTGTTTTTCACTATTCATCAAAAATTGAAAGTTTTCAGAAAATTACCAAAAAATCACCCTATGATAATTTTGATATTCTGAATTCCAAAATGAATTATATTTTACTAATTTCAAAACATAGAAGTTTCATTAATTAATTTAAAATTAATTCCTGTTATCAAAACCAAAAAGTGTATTTTTAAGAAATAATAACTATCAAAAGATTGACACTTGTTCATATCCAATTTCAAAGTGAAATTACTTAAAATGACCATCATTGTATTAAATGGTAAACATATAATCTTATTATACTTCCAAACCATTAAAATTTATAATTCAACACTATAAATTATTTTGATTAAAAAAGTTGTTTTCAGTTAAAATATAGTATTTTTCACTATTCACCCAAATATAAAATTTATCAGAAAAACACAAAAAATTTATTGAAACTAAATTCTTATGTCTCTATTATAAAGAAGAAGTTTGTTTTGTCAAATTTAATATATAAAAGTTTCAAATATTGGATTTAAAAAGGGTTCTCCATTAAAAGGCAGTAAAATTGCAATTTTTTTGAAAAATACTTCTTTTATCTAAAAAATGAATTTGTTCTTACATTATGTCTAAGAAACTCATAATATGGATTCCAAAATTATAAGGATTATATAAAGTTCAAAATTCATTTAATACTATTCATAACTACTTTTTAACGGCAAGTTTCGTAAGTCGTGGTGCGCTTGAACTCAGTGTTGTGTGAAGTGCAAGATATTGAATTACTTTGAAGAAATAACGTATTATAAAATCTTGGGGTGTTACATTCTTCCCTCCTTCAATAAATTTCATCCTCACAATTTGAAATTGTTCTTCAAAAATAAATGGTTAAAAATAGAAAATTATCTTTGTGGAAAACCTACATCAGAAACTGGGTTAATAAAATTTATTCTTAATAAGGGGGAATGGGAAATGAAAAAGTCACCACCAAATTATGATCTTGGTTATAAGAACATTAATGGAAATTAGAGACATATAATTGGAAGAAAAGTATAAATATTTATAGGGAGTGATTGAGGTCATCAATCACAAACAAGTGTAAAATTGATGGCCTCAAATCCATCAATCTATGATGATTTAAAATATCATCGGTTCAACAAAACATAAGGTATTAGGTTAACACATTTTTAGTTTTAAGATCTCGTACTTAAGGTTTAAGAATTAATTTCTTCATAGAATAATAGAAGAAAAAAAATATATGCTTGAAAAGTAGAGTTCCATACTTTAACTAATTTATACCACAAACTCATATTTCACACTAAAAGATAATAGAACTTGACAAAATATTCTATTTATCATATTCATATAGGGTTCCAAAAAAATGAATTTATAATTCATCTACCAGAACTTTAAAAAAATACATTATTCAATCCAGTACATCATGTTGGCCAATGGTAGGTGATACACCCTTTTTGTCCTTCGGTTGCGGGTTCTAGTCTCACGGCCTTGCCGGTCGCGACGGGTTGTCGCCCAACCTCCAGGTTGTCCATTTTATAGAAATCCAAAAATAATATCAAACTAGAATTATCCAAAATACTTCTGTCCAAACTCATCGTCCAAAATTTATAAGGAAGGTAAACACAATGAAGATCCATTTTTCCATGTAATAACATGTGGAAACCTTCATCATGTATTCTTTTAAAACACGGCAACATCATGAATTACTATAAAACCTTATTGATTACATTCATGATCCCTTATTACTTATAGAATACTAGATATACTCCTTCTATCCAAAAATGTTGTAAACTCCAACAATGATAGAATATACAAACTATTAATCAGTTTCAAGGTAGTCAAGAATATCCTATATAATTTATCCAAATAAATCATGTATTATTCCAAAATCTCTCAACCATAATATGGTTTATCAGAACCATATTATGGTTTACCTTTCTCTCAACCATATATTTTCCAAAAATTAACCTATTATTGAGTCACTTTTCTTGGTTCCACACAATCTCAAGTCCTTAATGAAATAGTACTACAGTACAATCCATATATACTTTATAATTCTTATAACATAAACATCATTAATACAATACTGGAATGACACAATACTTTAATAAAAACTTAAGAGATCTGATCATTCCTTTTCATCTTTAGTAGTGTCATAACTTTATTATTATCCAATAGCAGCATTTGGGGTATACTCTGATGATTTTTACATCTATTCGCGTAGTGTCCCAACTCTTTGAAGATGAAGCATTGTACATTTGAAACTTTTTTCTTACCCTTGAAATCACATACTTGGTGTTATTTTCTCCACACTTATAACAAACTCTCATTCCCTTCAAGCATTTACCAAGTTGATTCTTTCCACAGTTACCAAATATAGGAAAATCCTTCTTTTCCCTCTTCCCTTTATCCATATTTCTCTCTTCCATACTTTTCTTCTCTTGCTTCCCTTAAAATCCATAGGAAATAGAGAATTCTTTACTTATATTATTAACACATGATACTATTTCTTCATATGTTGAGAATACATGGGAGACTATTTACCTTCTAAATTTGGGCGTAATACTATGAAATATATGATCCTTCTTACTCTTTGGATTATACGTATTGTTGGAGTTCGCATTACTTCTACAGGGTGACATTTCTAAACAATGGCATAAACTAGATTAGTTTATGAATCACAATACATAAATCCAAACTTGTAAAATACTAAACATAAATTTAAAAATTTATGGATATAACCTATAATCATAAAAATGTTTTCTTTGAGGACGTATATACTCATAAACCCTTCCTAATGGTTTTTAAAGAAAATGAGAATTATACCAGGGATATCCCCAAGGCGTGTTGTAACCAAGAGTGCAACAAGGCCCATTGTCGTGCACCAGTTCTCTTTCGAGTTTAGCTCAAAGTGGTGTCTTCGGGTTTTTCCCCTAGGTACATCTCTACAAGAGCCTCCTCTACCTACATGTATCTAGACAGGGATATATTTCTTGGAAAACTCGCAAAATCTCTACAATACCAAAATTCTAGGAAGTTCTTCTATACTAATCCTCAAAGTCTATCTTAGGGTTATGTGTTCTAATCAGAGTTTATCTAATTCTAGTTTCTAAGGTTTATACTAAATTTCCTCTGATACCAACTGTAACACCCCAACCCCAGAAGCCCAGAGTCGGTGCATTATTATGTATCATTGGCATGATCACAAAAGATCAAGTCTCAAAAGAACAATTATTTTAGTATCCTTGGAAGTACTAGATACATTCATAAGGTTTACATTACATCATGAAATAGAAAACTACAACAACATTGTTTCCATAGACAACACTGAGATCCCATAGACTATCCCTACAGGTCAGTCATAATATACTTCTTCACATCCTGGTAATAATAAAACATAGAAAGGGGTGAGCTCAGATGCTCAATAAGGATAACAATATATAGAAAACTTTCATAAATAAGAATAAACATTTAAGGCAATGTATAAGACTAAAATAAGTCCTTTTAAACTTTAACTTCAACATAATATGGTAAATAAAAAATTCAAATAATTCCATTTACTTATTCACATTGATATTATACTAGTCTAATAATCACATGCAATATCAATATCCACTTTTGTAATGATGGAATTCATAATGCCAGACTTCATAACTATAAAGTCAAGGCCTTGTGCCAAGACTACAAATAATATTTTGTCAAGGCCTTATTCCAAGACACTATTTTGTCTCATGAGACCTACTGACTCATCAAAGAGCTATATCATGCTCCACCCGTCACTTACTAAGTCCAATACATTACTTATATGAAAAGGTTTAAACATAACATAAACATTCGTATTAAAACTATTATACGAAATGTCAATAATTTATCCATAAACCGTGAATGGTATAAAAATAACACATCCACAGTAAAAAATAAAACAAAACCTTCAATAAAATATGGATGTTTTGTATCATAATAAATAAACTTCAAATAAGCTTACAATCCATCAAAGGATGTTGACATAGATGAAACCAAAACATTTTTTGAGAAATATATCTTTCAATTTCAATATCATGTAAAAGTCATATAATTATAAAAGAAAACCTTTATTTCGAAAATATTCTTATAATATTGAAAGGAAAGCTTCAACAATGTTATAACGGTGGAAAATAGCCTCACCCGCCGTATAAGTTAAAAACATTCTTACATTAATTTTGTCAAAAAGTTCATAAAGTACCTTGTTTGGAAAACGATGGAAAGATTCATTTCAAAACATATAAGGAAAAATAATGTTATAAATGACATTAACCCATTGTCTAGTAAATAGTAAAAAAAAAATTAGAAATATATTTTTAAGAAGCATGGAAGTGGATGATAAAGAGGTCCCAGTAGATACTTACGTAAAAACAACCTCGGATAATAAAGAGATTGTAGAATTTACCCTTACCTTGTACTTTTCCTTGGTCATGGGTAGGTTAACTTCCTATATAATGGTGAAATAATTTTTGTTGAATTATACAAGAATCATATACATTAATATGATATCATATATTATCTTTTAACATTTTTTTGTTAATAATATCCTAGTATTATCGCCGTTTTGTGTGTTAACTGATTTGTTTTCCCTTATATGATTTGTTACGTAAGTAATGTTTTTTATGGATATGATGTATCTCATTCAAATTCATAATGATATTAATTCTTTAAAAATTATTTTTAATAATCTATTGAAAATTATTCTTGAATGGATATGATGGGGAATGAATCTCATCGCGTTTGTGGAGACAGTAATCTGTACGTACGCACGAGCGGCAATATCATTCTTTTGATATTAAAATAATGTATAATTGGATGGTATATCATATATAAAGAATCATTATCTTATTATATTTATTATTTACATCAATTACACATCATTATTATACCCATCCAAATAATAATTTATTGAATAACAATTGCACCCCAACGTGCAGACGGTAAGTCGTACGTACGCACGTATGGTGACATGTCATTCAAAAGAAGGATAGAATAATGAATATGTTTGAACCATATTTATAATAAGATCACAGTATATAGAAGATACTGGAGTTATTATTTTATAATGGAAACAACAAATAAAGAAGAAGTGGAAGAAGAAAGGAACTTGAAAGAGGTGATGAAATATTTACATCTTCTTTGGGTTCTTCCTTTTGGTTTGATCAAAAGGGATCCTTAGGTTATCTTTCTGACTAAAGTAATGCCTCTAGGATGAAGGTAGGAAAGTTGAGAGGGTATTTGGGTAGATTTTGTCCAAGAAAAATTGATTTGAAGATGTGAATTACGGAGAAGGAGAAGTACCATTTTATAAGAGGGTGAGGGGCACCTTAGGAAAAGTTAAAAATATAATTTTATATTAAAATCATTTTCGGTCTCTAATGGCTCCAAAATTAATAATTTAAAGGATAAGGTGGGGATGGGTCTAAAACCACTCACCCAATAGGTTTTAGATAGGTTTGGGTCACTATATTAACTTAATCTATTAGATATAACTCTTAGTTAAATAGGTTGACATTTATCATGTCTCTTTGTATTTTTATATTATATGGTTAATAAACTTACTATAAACTTTTATGAGAACCTAAAGTGGTTAATTGATGACATATATAATATTATTTAAGACCTTTGGCTGAAACTTAGATTTTTAGTAATATAATATCAATTAATAATATAATATTTTCTTTTTAAACTCTTTTACGTCAATTTTGACACTATTTGGTATTTTGTTTTTGCTAAATTCATAACAGCATTATTACTTAGAAAAAAATTCATCTAACTAACCATATCATGTTATATTAACCTGTAAAATTAGTTTAATTCATAAAAAGTCTCACATTACATTTATTTGGATATTTATAATATCAATTATTTTAATATTTCATTAATTATGTAATTACCGCATCATCATTGTGTCATAAATAAATTATATTATTTAATGTCTACAAAATATATATAAAATAATATTATGTAGGAAATTTTTTTATATTTCTAATGAATATTTATAGTAGAATTTATCTTATGTGTAACCATGTATTAAAAACGTTTTAGTTATTAAACTTCGATTTTAACTCTTTTAACTCTTCTCTGAATTAAATAATAATAAATGTCCTAATAAAATCCAAGTAGACTTATAGGATCATATTTTTTTCCTAATGTTTTTTTGTCTAATTAAACTTTTTCAATAGAATTAATACATGTGTTAGGGTAATAATAATATCATTTTTACCTTTAA
This sequence comes from Viscum album, assembly GCA_963277665.1. NCBI lineage: Eukaryota > Viridiplantae > Streptophyta > Magnoliopsida > Santalales > Viscaceae > Viscum > Viscum album. The sequence goes on along the minus strand of OY728153.1, from coordinate 125,233,184 downwards.
TTGCCCTATTTACTTTTAACTGTGGTAAATAAAAGTCAAAAGGTTCTATTCACCAAAAGTTATTTTCATCTCATTGAACCAAATTTTACTTACTGATATCAACCATGTCTCCAGATTTTCTAAATTCAACTCACAGAAGTGGTAAAATTATGTTTTATGTAAATTTACAAATGCTCCTAGGAGCAGGGTAAAAGACGGTAAAAAGTTCGATAAAGTTTTTATATGTCTAAAATTATTATAAACTGACTCTAATGAATTACATTGAACATATATAGGTATTATATATCTATTTTTACCTAAAATAAATTTAAATAAATTAATAATTATTTAAATAAAAGGTCCATTTTAAAAAATAACTCAGTGTTTTTTACTATTCATCAAAAATTGAAAGTTTTCAGAAAATTACCAAAAATTCACCATAAGATAATTTTGTAAGAACCCGGCCTTGTTTCAAGGTACGGGCTTCTTCCTTTTCCTTTTCCTTAAGTGTTTTTCAGAAAATATGGAAAATGGGGAAAAATCCTAAATTTTTGAAACTACACGCCGTGTATTTTTCCACACGTCGTGTACTTTTGGCCGTGTCGGGATAAGTACACAGGGCGTGTAGCCTTGCTGGCGGCAAAGGGGGTAGGAACCAACTACATGCCATGTAGTGTTCCTTTACACACCGTGTAGTCAGTCGGTAGGTTAAAAAGGAAGGCGGTGGAGTCGCCGCCAGCTGGGCGGCAGTACACAATGTGTACTTGGGAGTACAGGCCGTGTACTCTTGTCGGCAGATGAACAGTGTGGTGGTGCCGCCAAATGAATAGCTAAATGAAAGGAGTACACGCTGTGTAATTTTTTTTTCGGGCTTAAAACAGGCAGTAGCCTCCTCATTTGTCAGTGGAGGCGTTTGAGCCATTTTGGAGCCAAAGGAAGAGGCCGGATCTTTGAAGAACCGCTGGGAGTTCGTCTGGAATCCGATTCAGCTTTGGACGATTTCGTTGGAACCGCACGGGTAAGCCCTTTCCCCTCCTGGTACCGTTCTTTACAATTCTTCTCCTAACGTATGTTATTTACGTTTGAATGTGTTTTTTTCTTCGTTAGATCTACGCCGTTCTTGGGCGTTTTTGGAGTCGGCGTTCGGGTATAGCGTTCGTTGGAATATAAGGTAGGTGGCTTGGTGTTTAGTTTTCCAACTGCTGTGTGTTCTGTGGATTTTTTTCCACGAACCCATGTTGGGGTGTCGTGTGGCTGAGGCCATTGCTATATTTAATGCCTAGAATTGCATAGGTGATTGAATTGTGATAATAAAATGTTTTTTGGGATCGTTGCTTGGATCCAGGACCATCCTAAGGGGTGTGTTCCTCTGTTTAGCCGTTTGGCCAGGATACCCGAGGGTATACCTTAAATGTAGTAACTTTAGAATTGACTTGAGAGTAATTTCTTGTTTACTGCATTTTGATATGTTGGGAATTGCCCGGTTACCTGTTAGCCTGAGGGCATTGTTGTGATTGGCCTGAGGGCATAACTGTTTTAGCCCGAGGGCTGTCGTTATTCCACCTGAGGGAAACCTTTCATGCCTGAGGGCTTGGCTTCTGTGCCTGAGGGTGACACTTCATATGCCTGAGGGCGAGAATTTCTGTTACGCCTAAGGGAAATACCTGCGGGTTGGATTCTGTATGGCCTGAGGGCAATCCTGAGGGCGTGGTTACTATTTTTTCCTGAGGGCACGGTTCTAGTTGGCCTGAGGGCTTGGTGCTGTTGAGCATTAAAAAGTTACTAAATTAAAGGAATTAAATGAATAATAAAATGGAAATTTAACTGTTAAGTTAGTTACTTTTGAGTACTTCTTAGTTATTGCATTTTACTATTGCACACTTGTTTCATGTTTTACACACAGTTTAGCACGGGCCTTTGGTGGGTGCCTACTGGGATATATTTCTCACACCCTTTTTGGGTCACGCTTTTCGGCCTAAACAGATTACGTTGTTGCAGGTGTAGATAGGGGAAAGAGTCCCTATACAGGTACTTGACTGTTGGTGAAGAGTAGGAGGGCATGGGACTGAGCCTAGGCTCGCGATGCCACTGCTAGCTATTTTGCTTGATTTGCTGTACTCTATTTTCTACTGTACTGTATTGATCTATAACATGTTCTGGCTGTTTTCTTAGAACATGAACATGTATCATCATCACTTATATATTGTTGGCTATATCCACTATTGTAGTTATTTCAGTTGTGTATGTTTACTGCTTCCGTTTTTGTTGTATGTTTATTTTGTTATTTCGCTGCGCTACACTTTGACAAATGAGGGAATAGTTTCCCCACTATCAGACCTGGGCCCTCGCTGCTAGTCGGTAGCCTCTGGTGTTTGGGGAAATGCGTTTGAGGTTACGTGGCGAACCGGGTTCGGGGCACCCGTTGAGTGGCACCCGGGTCCGGGACGTTACAAAGTGGTATCAGAACGTTTCTTTTCTTGACTTACTATTTGGAGCTGTAGTCAAGGGTAGGACAGAACGATAGTTGGTAATAAGTTGTTCTCGAGCGTAGCTAACCCGTGTACAGGGAAAAGCCAGTCTACCTCGTGCTTTGCATTCTTTTGATTTTGAAAATTTTACGGTTGATATGTTTTCACCATTGGTGACACACTTGGATTGTGCTCTTTATATTTTATCTATGGGTTCTATTTAGTTGCAACCTGATGAGATGATGTTATTCTATCTCATGCATCATATAAGCACATGCTAGATATCACATGCCATGCATAGTTTCCATGCCATGTAGTTACATTAGAATTTTCATGTTGTTGTGATAGTTGTTGTGCTAGTAAAGCATGCTGTTGTGATAGCTTTTAGATAAATACCTGCCTAGTGATGTGGTATTAAAGTTTGAGTTTGTTTGTAGAATGGATGCCAAACTTTGGTTTTTGGGAGTATGGGCCCCATTGACCGAAATTTGGTAGATCATTGACTGGTTATTGTTTATAACACAAATAAGATGTCAAACTTTGATTCATGGGGTGTATGGCCCCCCACGGGTCAGAATTTGACACTTAGGTGTTGTTTTCAGTATTTTATGGGTTCCGGAGAAGTTTCTGAGGAATACTGTCTGGAAAACCCAGTATACACGCCGTGTAGTATTTTATACACGCCATGTATGTTCTTCTGTTCAGGAAGAAAAATGAACGTTTTGAGTACACGCCATGTACCCTGAGTACACATCGTGTAGTCTCTTCATGTGTCACAAACTGTGTGGGTGGAGACACGGGGTAGGGAAGGGCTTGGGTAAAAAACGCCGTGTAGTTTTTGTACACGCCGTGTAGTGTTGACCCGGAGTCCGACCGTGTAACTAACAACACGGGTCGGTGAACTCCTTGACAGAACACGCCATGTCAGTTATGGACACGTCGTGTAGTGTGACCGGGGGACTCGGCCGTGTAACTAACAACACGGGCCGGTGTCACCTTTCCCTGAACAGGCTGTGTACATATGGGACATGTCGTGTAGTCTTGTCCGAGGACAGATCGTGTGAAGTTAGCCGTGTGGATGGGAAACGGGGTGGTGTACACGCCGTGTACCGGTGTAACACACCATGTGTGGTAAAGCAGAGTAGTCGGCCGTGTCACAGACGACACAGGCAGTTGGAAAATAACACCATACATGCCGTGTAGATATTATACATGCCGTGTAGTTTTGTGAACAGAAGCCGTGTGGCTTAGCCATGTAGAAGGACCCGGGTAGGGGAAAGGAAGTCAAGTACACGCCATGTAGTCAGTTTACATGTCGTGTAGTCTTGTTTTGAAAATTTTGAAACGCCTTCTTCCTTTTATTCCTTTGTGGTTCCTTCGTTTCAGTCTTGATAATCATGAATCTGAGGCGTGCTTTTGACCTTGTAGAGTCATGCCGCCTAGACGACCGCGAGTTGTTCACCAAGAGAGCGGTGACGATTATACTCCGGAGATGGTGGGCCATGGGCTACCAGTTGATCCACCAGCAGAGCTACATGCGACACCAGCTGTTATACAGTACACGGGCACAGAGGCGCAGTTCCGTGAAGGCTTGTTGCGGTTCATGCAGACCTTTCAGGGAGCACCGTAGGCTGCCACATCTATGGCCGAGCTGACACGTATCTTTCAGCAGCAGCATCTGCCTACGTTTACAGGGGATGGCGGACCACAGGCTGAAGAGTCTTGGCTAGGATCGATGTAGACTATTTTCGATCATCTTGAGACGCCTCCAGGGCGGAGGGTCAAGCTCGCGACTTACATGCTGCGCGATTCCGCCAAGAGGTGGTGGGATGTTACCACCCAGTCAAAGCATTACAGGGACATGGCGTGGGAGGATCTTTCAGGCAGTCTTCTATGACTTCTTCTTTCCCAAGATGCTGAGGGAAGATAGAGCTCGAGAGTTCATGAATCTGCAGCAGGGTGCTATGTCAGTGATGGACTATTCTGCCCGTTTTACGAAGCTTCAGCGCTTTGCACCCGTGCTGGTGGGTGATGAGACGCTGAGAGCCAGACGTTTTGAGGATGGTCTTCGGTATGACATCCGAGTGCTGTTGAATGTTTTCATGTTACCTACTGTACACATGATCGTGAACCAGGCGTTGATTACAGAGAGGAACCTGCGATAATCGAGTGGTGTGGCCCAGGGCGGTTCAGCACTAGTTACTTGTACTATTTCTGCTGGCAAGAGGAAGAGACAGATGGACTTCTCTCAGGGTGGCAGTACCAGCCAGGCAGCTTCTTCAAGTGTCCCGATTAGGTGATACCAGTGTGGCTGAGAGGGGCACAGCAGGCCGTAGTGTCCACGAGACCCAGTGGAGTGCCGAGCTTGCGGGAAGAAGGGTCATCTGCAGCGCTTTTGCAGGGTGTTTCTACCAGTGGCTAGTGATAGGGGTTCTGTGCAGACTCTGTGTGCGGGAGCAGGACCAATGACTTCTTAACAGTTAGGGAACTAGAATACGTCAGGGCGTGCAGGCAGAGATGGTGGTCGTGTCCGTGGTAGCCAGACACCAGGATCTCAGAGGCAACAAGGTGGGACAGCTCAGGGTAGCCAGGCTGTGTCACAGGGTCACGGAATTGGATAGGCATATGCAATGAAACAGACCCAGTAGGAGTAGGATCCCGGACCTTCGACAGTTAGAGGTACAATTCTAGTAGCTTCTGTCTTGTCTTCAGTACTTTTTGATACAGGTGCTACACATGGTTTTATATTTGTACCCATTGTGGAGATCATTGGGCTCAGTGTTTCTACTTCTTCTGATATCATGACGCTAGACACTCCATTGGGGACTATGACGGTTGTTGTGCGTCAGTGCAAAGAGTTCCCCCTTGAGGTTGGTGGGTGTCACATCCTTTGGGACCTCTATGTACTAGATATGACAAGCTATGACTTAATTCTCAGGATGGACTGGTTGGTTCCCTTTCGAGCCTTTGTAGACTGCTATCGTTGCAGGGTACGTTTCATGTCACCAGAGGGCAGAGAGTTTCTATACAAGGGCGAGTGGGATGTTCTGGCGAGTCGAGCTAGACCAGAGCATCATGGGCGAGGTGGAGTCATAGCCCAGATTGCGAGTTTGTATCTGGATGATCAGGGGACTTGTCAGACATATTTCCCTCCAGTTGTTGATCGTTTGAGGGATGTCAACCCGGACGACTTTTCATTTCTACCTCCGGTGCGTGAGGTGGATTTATCTATCGATCTTGTGCTAGGAGTAGCACCGGTGTCCATTCCTCCTTATAGGATGGCCACGCCTGAGTTTCAGGAGCTCAAGAGTCAGCTAGAGGAGTTACAGGCAAAGGGTTTTATCCGACCCAGTACATCTCCTTGGGGTTCTCCAGTCCTTTTTGCGAAGAAGGCGAATGGTACCCTCAGAATTTGTGTGGATTATCGGAAGCTGAACCAGTTGACAGTTAAGAAATGATATCCCTTGCCGAGGATAGATGATCTGTTTGATCAGCTTCATGGATCACGAGTGTTCTCGAAGATTGACTTGAGATCCGGATATCATCAAATGCACGTTAGACCATCTGATATACCTCTCACAGCTTTCAGGAGCAGGTATGGTCTATATGAGTATACGGTTATGCCATTCGGACTCACGAACGCACCAGTAGTTTTCATGGATCTGATGAATCGTGTGTTCCATCTGTATCTTGATTCATTTGTGGTAGTATTCGTGGACGATATCTTGGTGTACTCTCACACTCGACACGACCATGCCACCCATCTTGAGATTGTATTGAGTACACTGAGAGAGAATTGCCTATATGCTAAGCTCTCAAAGTGCCATTTTTGGATGGACTAGATTCACTTCCTAGGTCATATCATCTCAGAGGAAGGAGTTACAGTGGCCCCAGAGAAGGTGAGAGAAATAGTTTCCTGGGAGCAGCCCAAGAACATGTTTGAGATATGAAGTTTCTTAGGGTTGGCTGGTTACTACAGACGCTTCATATAGGACTTCTCCTGCTTAGCAGCACCGTTGACAGGTCTGACTAAGAAGGGTGTGATGTTCGTTTGTTCAGAAGCTTGTGAGATAGCTTTTCAGGACCTGAAGGGAAGGCTGACATCAGCACTGATCCTGATACTCCCAGAGAAGGGGAAGAGCTATACAGTTTACTGTGATGCATTAGGGATTGGGTTGGGAGCCATTTTGATGTAGGGAGACCGAGTTGTGGCGTATGGGTCTCGGCAGTTGAGGCCACATGTGAGGAATTACCCGACGCACGATCTCGAGTTGGCTGCAGTTGTTCATGTGTTGCGCTGGTGGAGACATTACCTATTGGGAGAGCATTTTGTGGTTTTCACCGACCACAAAAACCTCAAGTATATCTTTACTCAGCGTGACCTGAATCTGAGGCAGAGAAGGTGGGTCGAGTACCTACAGTCCTTTGATTTTGAGCTTGCCTATGCACCTGGTAAAGGTAATGCAGTAGCTAATGCACTGAGTAGGAAGACTCAGTTACAGGCCGTGCAGGAGGCCAGTGGTGAGTACCAGCTTATGGCTTTGTTCTCTGAGATGCATCTGGAGGTGCATGATAGTCAGGGGAAGACTTATCTTTCCTAATTATTTGTGACTTCTACCCTCCTGGAAAGAGTGTGGATGAGGCATATATCGGTCTCAAAAGGCCTTGTTCTATGGGAGTCGGTGGCAAGTGAGCACCCTCCTCTCGGTTGGACGATATGCGATGACGAGGTTTTGCGTTTCCATGGACATGTATGGGTTCTAGGGGATATACGTGAGGAGATGATGCGGGAGTTTCATGCTTCATCTTGGGCAGTTCATCCCGGGGTTACCAAGATGTACCGAGACTTGAGACGTTAGTACTAGTGGCTGGGTATGAAGAGAGAGATAGCTGGTTTTGTTACGAGGTGTTCCACCTGTCAACAGGTGAAGGCAGAGCATCAGAGACCAGCTGGGATGTTACAAAAGTTGCCTATTCTGGAGTGGAAATGGGATGATGTCGTGATGGATTTCGTGACAGGATTTCTAAGGTCACATCGAGGCAATGACGCCGTATGGGTTTTTGTGGACAGACTTATGAAGGTTGCTCACTTCTTGCTGATCAAGGAGACCTTTGGTGTGAACGAGCTCGGAAGGCTGTATATCCGAGAGATCATACGTCTTCATTGGGTCCCTCGTTCTATCATTTCTGATAGGGACGCCTGCTTCACGTCTCGTTTCTAGAAGAGTTTTCAGAGGGCGCTAGGTACACAGGGGCTTCTGAGCACAGCATACCACCCTCAGACTGATGGCCAGTCAGAGCGGACGATATAGGTACTAGAGGACATGTTGCGTGCATGCGTCCTAGACTTTGGGGGCTCTTGGGAGAAGCATATAGCCTTAGTCGATTGTACCTATAACAATAGTTTTCAGGCAACTATTGAGATGACATCATACGAGGCTTTATATGGTAGGTCATGCCGATCACCTTTGTGCTAGTTAAAGGTAGGTGAGGTAGCTTTGTTGGGGCCACAGCTCGTTCATGAGACATCTGAGCAGGTCCAGTTGATTCGTAATCGGATGGCTACCGCGAAGTCTCTTCAGAAGTCTTATGTTGATTGTCAAAGACGACCTTTGGAGTTCGTGGTCGGGGATCAGGTTTTCTTGCGTGTTTCTTCGAGGCTGGGGCACAAACGGATCAGGATACAGGGTAAGCTTTCACCGAGGTATGTGGGACCATTTGAGATTCTGGAGAGAGTCAGGCTGGTTGCCTATCGGTTGCAGTTACCACAGCGGTACCGAGCCATGCACGACGTCTTCAACGTGTCTTAGTTGCGTCGCTACCATTCAGACCCGTCTCACACCTTTCAGCCAGAGGAGGTTGAGCTTCATCATGATGCGTCCTTTGAGGAGCATCTGATCCGTATTGTTGATAGGAGCACGAAGGTTCTTCGAGGCCGGTTAGTTCCTCTCATATGGGTGCTATGGCAGCATGGCCGAGTGCAGGACGAGACATGGGAGAGGGAGGCCGACGTACGTGCTCAGTGGCCAGAGCTGTTCTGAGCTTTCACTTCGCCACCCTTAAAAGGGAAATTCGGGGACGAATTTCTATAAGGGGGGAAGTTTGTAAGAACCTGGTTCTTGTTTCGAGGTACAGGCTTCTTCATTTTCCTTTTCCTTAAGTGTTTTTTAGAAAATATGGAAATGGGGAAAAATCCTAAATTTTTGAAACTACACGCCGTGTACTTTTCCACACGCCGTGTACTTTTGGCCGTGTCGGAATAAGTACACAGGGCGTGTAGCCTTGCTAGCGACAAAGGGGGTAGGAACCGACTACACACCATGTAGTGGTCCTTTACACGCCGTGTAGTCAGTCAGCAGGTTAAAAAGGAAGGCAGTGGAGTCGCCACCAGCTGGGTGGCAGTACACGCCGTGTACTTGGGAGTACAGGCCGTGTACTCTTGTAGGAAGATGAATAGTGTGGAAGTGCCGCCAAATGAACAGTTAAATGAAAGGATTACACGTCGTGTACTTTATTTTTCGGGCTTAAAACAGGAAGTAGCCTCCTCATTTGGCAGAGGAGGCGTTTGAGCCATTTTGGAGCCAAAGGAGGAGGCCAGATCTTTGAAGAACCGTCGGGCGTTCGTCTGGAATCCGATTCGGCTTCGGACGATTTCGTTGGAACCGCACGGGTAAGCCCTCTTCCCTCCTGGTACCATTCTTGCAAATTGTTCTCCTAACGTAAGTTATTTACGTTTGAATGAGTTTTGTTCTTTGTCAGATCTACGCCGTTCTTGGGTGTTTCTGGAGTCGGCGTTCGGGTATAGCGTTCGTTGGCATATAAGGTAGGTGGCTTGGTGTTTATTTTTCCAACTGCTGTGTGTTCTGTGCGTTTTTGTGCCACGAACCCATGTTGGGGTGTCTTGTGGCTGAGGCTATTGCTATATTTAATGCCTATAATAGCATAGGCGATTAAATTGTGATAATAAAATGCTATTTGGGATCATTTCTTAAATCCAGGACAATACCGAGGGGTGTGTTCCTCTGTTTATCTGTTTCGCCAGGATACCCGAGGGTATGCCTCAAATGTAGTAACTGTAGAATTTCCTTGAGATGAATGGCTTGTTTACTGCATTTTGATATGTTGGGAATTTCCCGGTTACCTGTTAGCCTGAGGGAGTTGTTGTGATTGGCCTGAGGGCGTGACTGTTTTAGCCTGAGGGCTGTCGTTATTCTACCTGAGGGAAACCTTTCGTGCCTGAGGGCTTGACTTCTGTGCCTGAGGGCGACACTTCGCATGCCTGAGGGAGATAATTTCTGTTATTCCTGAGGGAAATACCTGCGGGTTGGATTTTGTATGGCCTGAGAGAAAGCCTGAGGGCGTGGTTACTATTTTAGCCTGAGGGCATGGTTCTAGTTGGTCTAAGGGCTTGGTGCTGTTGAGCACAAAAATGTTAATAAATTAAAGGAATTAAATGAATAATAAAATGGAAATTTAACTGTTAAGTTAGTTACTTTTGAGTACTACTTAGTTATTGCATTTTACTACTGCACACTTATTGCATGTTTTACATACAGTTGAGCACAGGCCTTTGGTGGGTGCCTACTGAGATGTATTTCTCACACCCTGTTTGGGTCACGCTTTTCGGCCCAAATAGATTACGTTGTTGTAGGTGTAGATAGGGGAAAGAGTCCCTATACAGGTACTTCACTGTTGCTGAGGAGTAGGAGGGCATGGGACCGAGCCTAGGCTCGCGATGCCACTACTAGCTGTTTTGCTTGCTTTACTGTACTCTATTTTCTACTGTATTGTATTGATGTATAACATGTTCTGGCTGTTTTCTTAGAACATGAACATGTAGCATCATCACTTATATATTGTTGGCTATATCCACTATTGTAGTTATTTCAGTTGTGTATGTTTACTGCTTCCGCTGTTCTTGTATGTTTATTTTGGTATTCCGCTGCACTACACTTTGACAAATGAGGGCATAGTTTCCCCACTATCAGACCTGGGCCCCCGCTGCTAGTCGGCAGCCTCTGGAGTTTGGGGAAATGTGCTTCAGGTTACGTGGCGAACCGGGTTCGGGGCACCTGTTGAGTGGAACCCAGGTCCGGGACGTTACAAATTTTTACATTAAGAATTCAAAAATGAATTCTATTTTACCAATTTTAAAACATAGAATTTTAATTTATTAATTTAAAATTAATTCTCTTTGTCAAAACCAAAAAGTGTATTTTTAAGAAATAATAACTATCAAAAGATTGACACTTGTTTATATCCAATTTCAAAGTGAAATTACTTACAATGACCATAATTGGATTAAATGGTAAAAATATAATATAATTATACTTCCAAACCATTAAAATGTATAATTCAACACTATAAAATATTATGATTAAAAAAGTTGTTTTTAGTTAAAATATAGTATTTTTCACTATTCTCCCAAATATGAAAGTTATCAGAAAAATACCAAAAATTTATTGAAACTAAATTCATATGTCTTTATTCTAAAGAAGAGGTTTATTTTGTCAAATTTAATATATAAAAGATTCAAATATTGGATTTAAATAGGGTTCTCCATTAAAAGGCGGTAAAATTATATTTTTTGAAAAATACTCCTTTTATTTGAAAAAATGAATTTTTTCTTACACTATGTCTAAGAAACTCATAAAATGGATTCTAAAATTATAAGGATTATTTAAAGTTCAAAATTAAGTTAATACTATTCATAACCACTTTTGAACGGCTAGTTTGGTAAGTCGTGGTGTGCTTAAACTCAGTGTTGCGTGTAGTGAAAGTTATTGAATTACTTTGAAGAAATAACGTACTATAAAATCTTGGGGTGTTACACCATTTTTTAGGATTCTTTTGAAGAGAAATAATATTACTACTAGACTTACACTCCTTATTCCTCTATTGGATGGATCTTCTTCATGACTTCATTTGTCATCCTGAGAACTTTATTGTAAGTTCACCGGGGTTCCATTTTTTGGTTTATATTTGATATCAATTTAAGACACCTCACCCTTTCTCATTTGAGGTGATACTTTCTTTACAATAAAAAACTTCCTTCCCACAACTGGAGTAGTCTCCCCCATTTCCTCTAGATTTGTTTCCTTTCACTGTAAGAGAAATACTATGAGTTTATCATGATAGGTGTTTTGTACATTGGGAATTTAAATTCATGTTTTTCTTCCAATATAGTGTACATGTTTTCCATATTATAAGATATTTTTCCATTATAGGCACTTTATTTGTTTGACATTAGAGTAAAGGACCTCCTTATGGGATATTTTTCATGTTATTCATTCTTATAGAAAAATTTCTTTTTCATATGACCTGGGTGAGAAGAAATAAAAAACTTCCATTTAATACAAACCTTGTATCATTAGGTATTAGGTTGGATGTTGATTCAACTATACGTATTTAATCATCAAGACTACAGGATTCTTTGGAGGGAAACTATAACTTCTCATTTCCTTTATAAAAATAGATATTTACCTCAAACTCCTAGATCTTCTGATCTCTCTCATTTAACTAAGTTATAATATTCATTAATCTATAGTTGGATTCATTCTCAAATTTTATTCTATCCACTAGGTATTTCATGATAGAGATTATTTTTTCATTCATATACTTATCCATGAACATCTACTTTCTAGTATTTTAGGACATTTTCTCAAGTATATCACTTTGTTCTTTCATCTTGATACTCATCTTATGTATTTCAACATTTAGGGCCACCTTGGTGTTTTTCAACCTACTATTCTCTATGCACAAATCTTCTATGATTTCATAGAAAAAAATTTATATGATCTCACAATATCAACCTTATCTTGTATGGATTGGAAGTTGTCTTGATCATGGTAAAAACTTTCTCTAAATTGATAACCGTACATTATAACCACTTCTTCCTTATTATAGTTTGTAACAAATGTGAGTGGTTAAACATCACCACCAAAGCCTCAAAATTTTTTATTCCCAATATGATCATCTTTTAATGGATATTTAAAGTTTAATCTTTCAAGAATTTCTTCCTCAAAAGACTCAATTATTTTATTTCATTCTTTAACAGAAACCTTCAAATATTTAATCTCTTCATTTTTTTGTTTGATATCCACTATTTATTTCAATTTCACCTGAAGAGATAATATATCTATTACTTATTCCCTTATTTCATCAATATCTTCTTCCAACTCATCCATATATTCATTTAATTATTTTAACATAACACCAATTTTCCTATTTCTCACTCTTTGAATATCTAATTATTCAAGAGAACCATTAAGACCTACTTGAAGTTCAACATAACCCTCTCATTCATTATTCTATAAGGAGAAATTTTAATTTCATCATTTATAATAAGCATCCATAATATGGTTAGATTCATATAAAATCATAGACTTAGAATCATTCACCTTGATTTTAGTACATGCTCCTGATAGTTTTCTCTTTATTCTTTTTCATCTTTATTCCTTTCTTTATAAGACTCTCTTATCTAACCTTTTTCATTATAATTTCATCATTTCTAATTTTGAAACCATACCTTGATGTTGATATGAAAACATGATTTTTCTCTATATTGTTTTTTAAAAGAGCTTCTAGAATCTTCTATGTTTCATAACAAGTATCACAATGAGTAGTTTTCAAATAAAAATCATCAGAAAAGTATCTATTTAGAATATTCTATATTCACAAATTACTCACTTTCTCAGTATAATTTATAAAGTTATCATCTCTTCAACTAAATTTCATGACCTATGCACCAAAATCCCGTATGAACATGATCATTTATTCCTTCCATTAAAAAAATCCATTTTCATATAAAATGGTGGCTTCATCATAGAATCCATGTGAAAAAAATCCAAACACTACTTATGAGGTTAAACACTGAGTCTCAACCTCTACACTTTGATACCACATTTAGGTACTAGATTAACACTAAGATAGGGGTGAATTATGTTGATGGATAAAGTTAACATATCTGTATTGTTTGGATATCTTTCTTTTTTGGTATTATTACCACATTGATAGGAACTGTGTTTAACCTTTCAATTTATTACACTTTCCTCGCTAACTCATGAAGTGATAAAAAATATTCAATGAAGTAAAACATCAGTGGGAAATATTTATTTTTACTTAGTTCGCCACAAATGGAAAGTCTAAGGAGAAAACACGGATGTTGTATCAATCGTACCAGAATCTACTAAGTTTCATGATTTTGGTGGATTAAGATGATTCATAAATGGTCACTCTATGTAAGTCACACTACCATTATACAAGTTAGGGTTTGTACACTCCTAACCTAAAGAACACTACCTCTTACCCACCTCAATGCATTGAATTGATAAAGGTACTTCTATAGTTTATCGACTTATAGGTCTTCTTCAAAAGATTTGAGTTATAAGGCATTTTCAATGATTAGAACAAGAATTTTCTTGCATCCTAGTCCTAATTTGATGCTATCTAAATTTACTATTCACTTAAAATTGATATTAAATGTGTTCTATAAATAGAACTAATTCTTTTAGGAAACCCATAATTTCGTAAAACTCCTACTTTTGTGATACTCTTACTTTTACAAAACAATGCTCTTGAAAATTAAAAAACACAAGCCTTTATCAAGACTAATATTTCATGAAATATTAAGCATCCCACCAAAATGAGGTTCACACAAACAGTCTGTTTGTGGAACTCAGTGATTCAAATAAATTTTCCCACGGAACTCGGTAGTTCACAGAACTCATTCACATAACTTGAGACTTTGGAAACTTCATAGTTTTTTTATATCAATAATATCCCTCAAACAATCCTTTATCTATTCTCATATATCCAAAATTTGGTTATAAATATTTATATTTAAATAATAAACATTTTTTAACTTGGAAACCTTTCCTTCATGTAACTTCAATTTACAAAACATTGCCCTTCATTGTTCAGTCACAAAAAGTCTCCTTGCCAAACTTCCCTATTTCACAATGCCATCAATTTTTAATTGTAAATCCATTTTTGGGGATATAACACACCTATAAAACATGTTTTATAAAATTTTAAAAATTCAACCTATTCATGAAACTTAATATTTCATGATCCTATTAACTTTTCCAATATTTGTTCCATCGTCTTCATGTAACATTGTTTTATAAAACTAGGACACTTTTTCAAAAACACCCAACATTTACAAAACTAATTCCATTTATATGAAATAATTCTCTATCTTTTAGACCATAAATTTATAAAATATTGGATCTCATTTCGAAAAGTTTTACCCAATATTTTGGAAAACACTAGTAAATTACACAACTTTAAGCTTGGTGGTTATCTTCTTGGATGTGATCTTCTTTCTTCAACAAAGCCATATGGGGAACAATCCTTAAGACATGAATCATTTTATTTCAATCATCCATCAATATCTAAATATAGAATTGGAATTATTATTTTCATCGCATGATCCAAATTTTTTCACTCATTATGGATTGTGTGATGAACGTTACAACCTACATCCCTCAATTCGGTCTGTCCAATAAATTTGAAAATATTCAATCATTTCCTCCTTCATGTCCATTTCATCATCAAGCATAACTCCTAATCATAACTTTCAGATATGAAATTGATATCCCCCAAGAATAAACTTGATTTCACCAAAGTTATCCTAAAATGCAACACCTGGTCATAATAACCCAGGTCTCTCCATACCGACCTTCCAAAATTATGAATAAACATCACCTAGATAGCCACTGGCATCCAAAACATAACTTTCATGTGAGATATTCAATCTATTTTTTTTCTAACATGCATGATAAATCCATAACTCCCCGTAAACCTTCTCACAAAATTCAAATATTTTGTCACTATCTATCAATAATCCATTTATATTGTATGACTATCTGATTAAAAAATAAATATAACACAAAAAATAGGTGTGGGTCTAATAATAGAGTGATTATAGATTACATAAACAAATTTGTGGTGGTATTTATAATTGATATTCTTATATAATCTATGTTAAAATAAGAAAATGAGGAGAGCTTGAGTATTATTCTATAGACATTATGAAAGGAGGATTTTAATGAATAATAGAGTAAACTTGACTTCTAGATCGATCAAGTCTCATTCTTGGGAAATGTTATCATAATATAAATGTATCTATTAATTATTTAATGAAATGTAAAATAAATTAATGGCCCATTCCAAAATATTCAATGCATATTCATAGATTTTTAATATTATCTGGGAATTATCAATGGTTTGGGAGAAAATTCTCATGATTTTAAAACCTATTAACCAATATAACTTGGAAAGGAATACTGTATCTCTAGATATTTGAATGTGAAAAAAGATATAATGAGTCAAAAATAAGATAATAACAACATATTTACTCAATTTACATCTATAATGGAAGCATTTTTGTTATATAGTAATGTATCAAAGAAGGGATTGTGTTTTATAGTCATGTAAACTGATAAGGTGACAACCTATGCCTCAAGAGAGCTAAAGGTGTATAAGAAAAATTATCAAACACATGATCTAGAGTTGGCTAGTAATATTTTCGTTAAAAATTTATAGACATTACCTCTATGGAGAAAATTGGGACATATATACTAATCATAAAAGTCAAAAGTATGTCTTAACACTGAATAATATGAACATGAACCAACAAATATCGTTAGTGCTGATCAAGGACTGTTATTTCTCAATCCATTACCATCATAAAAAAGGTGAATAAAGTGAAATATGATCTACGTAGAAAATATCTTATAAAATTATCCATGATGAGGATTTAAAAGGATTAAATCTTTTTAGACATGCAATGGATGGACATGGGAATCATAATACAAGGGAAAACAACCTACCATTCTCAAATGATTTATCATCCATATATCCTAGATAATGTTAATTAATTTAAAATGAATAATGTATAGATATAGAGGAAGGTGGAGGAAATAATAAAGGGGAAATCTGCATTGTTCAATATTGATAAATATGATGTTTTAATATTTGGGACAAGATTATGTCTACCATCAGAGCTAGAGATAAAGAAGAATATATTAGATGATTCTCATAGTTCAATATTCTTTATCCACCCTGGGAGAACAATGATACATAGAAATTAATAATAGAACTTATCGTTAGATATTTGTAGATTCCAAAAAGTATGTAAGTGCTGGAAAAAGTTTCGAAACGAAAAAGCAAAGTCATATTCGGACCCGGAGGCCCAGTCAGGAGGGCCCGAAAGTGGTGCATGGAAAAAAGGGTGTAGTGCGTGGAAAAAATTGTCCCGCACGGAAGGCATCAGTATTCGTGAAAAATCTAGGCACCAGCGCAAAATAATTTCGCACCCGCGCCCCGTGCAGTTGACATTTCGCGCTGCCGCATCGGTCGTGCCATTATTTCGCGCAACCCTGGAATTCTGTGCTGCTGGTTGCCTATAAATAGAAGGCGACCCCCTTCCTTTTCGGGGCTGAAGAATTTGAACCACCTATCATCTTCATAATTGGCTTCCACGCGCACACAAAATGGAATTCAGGTAAGGTTCTTTTTCACGCCAAGTCGCCCCAGGATCCGCCTTCATGCGAGGTCCCCCTGGATTACACTAAACTCCAACCCCTCGGGGTTTGTCCCCCTGCGCGCAATTCCTTCCACTGCATGTATCCCTGTCAGTCACGCGAAATATTTGCATACCCCTTGTCCTTACGCGCGGCCCTCGCCGCCTGTGTGTAATTCTTCCCTCCTTGCATGCAATCCATTCAAGTCGTGCAAAGCCTCAGCCCCCCTTATCTCGCATAGACAGCACCTATTTCACGCATCCCCAAGGGCTGCGCGCAATTCTTTAGTTCCCTTCATATCGGTGCTCCCCGGGCACCCCCCCCCTGTGCACAAGTACCTGATGCCCTCCTTCCGAGTGCCATTTTCAGGTGTCCTGTGCACCCTGGGGATTCGTATCATACGTGGTTTTCCCATACGGCCTTCTCAGCTCGTACGAAGTAACTTCAGAGTCCCTTGGACAATCCTTCCCGTTGCGTTGCTTTGCCTCATGCTTCTTCACATAGGCACGCTAACGGCTATTTCTTCTTCGCATAGTCATGCTAATGTGGACCCCTCGATGGTTCTCCCCACAACACCCCCTCATTATGGCCTTGCCGATGCCTTCCCTTCCACAAGGGGCAGAGGGCACCGGTTATGTAATTCCTAGGGGTGCGGAGCCAACCCACCTCATCCGAGCTGCAGGAGGTTAAACTACCAAGCACCTCATCCTCAACACATGACGTTAAACTATGACCTGGCCCCGTGCCTTGCACACAGGGTCCCCTCCGCCCTCAGATATTCTCCATGCCCACTCATCTCCACGGGGATGGGATCATCCCTCACGGGGGTGATTTATTGGATTGGCGTTTGTCCATGGGGAAGGGCAGCCATCTTGGTGTAAGACCCTATCCGTTCTTGCGGGTGTTAGAGCCCCCTGCTCCCTCCTTTAATCTTCAGTCCCCAAGGCCAGCGGAAGACGTGATAAGGAACAACCCCCACTACTCTCTTCCCTAGTGCCAAATCCCTCTCCCACTGTGATTTATCGCCCTCTGGCCTCCATCCTAGAGTAAGTCCTGGTAGCATGGTCCGCTCAACGCGTAATGTTCTCTTCGCTTCCCACGGATGAAATCTTCACGACGTGATTGTCAGGTCCCTGCAACCTCTTGTTTCTCACACTGACCATGACTCTCATGAGCTTAGGGTGAGCACCAACCATGACACACCATGAGCCGCTTCAGAGCGTAAGCCCTAAATTCCCCCGTCCCGCATGACGTTAAACTATATACCCAAACTATGAGGACTTTGATCTGTGATACGGCATGGTACGTAGGAAGCCTACACACGGTTCAAGCCCCACCATCATGGGCCGTCTCAGAGCATAAGCCCCATCCATCCTGAACTACAGGGACTTTGATCTATGCTAAGGTATGGTACATAGGAAGCCTCCACGAGGTTTAAGCCCCACCACCATGGTCCATCTTATAGCGTAAGCCCCATCCACCCCAAACTATGGGGACTTTGATCTATGCTAAATCATGGTACGTAAGAAGACTCTACGAGGTTCAAGCCCCACCATCATGGGCCATCTCATAGCGTAATCCCCATCCATCCCAAACTACGGGGACTTTGATAAATACTAAGGCATGGTATGTAGGAAGCCTCCATGAGGTTCAATACCGACAATATATCGGCCCCAACTGTCTCCGTGATGGTGTGCCAAGCCCCCATTTCATCCTTGGGCCACCTCATAGTGTAAGCCCCAATCAATCTGGACTCCAGGTCCCCATTCACATTGGTTCGCCGTCACTATGGGATGCCTTAGGGTGTAAGCCCTGTTCTTGTCCCGCATGACGTTAAACTGTATCGTCCACCTGAACTACGTAGACATTGATTCCCCGCCAAGAGCATACATAGGAAACCTCCATGAGGTTCAACCCTAACACCCATGTCTCATTCTGGTCTCTCCCTCCAGCCCAAGTGTCTCGGGAAGCTCATGCCCTAACTCGGAGGTTCCACTTCCTCTAGGTCCCATCCAAGCGTCCATTCTCACGGGTAACCTATTCAGGTGTCCCACCATATCACCGAACTATGCGTACTTTGATTCCCTGTCACGAGGATACGTAGGAAGTCTCCTCGAGACCCGAGGCTGAAGCCATTATTCATCCTGATTCTTACCCAGGCCGCCACATCCAGGTGGGATCACGCCACTTCATTCCCTTCCACATCATTCGGGAAGCCGCCCACGTGTTGGCCCCAACATCGGTGTTCCCTCCAGGGGGTTCTTCAATCTGATCCACTCTAGATAGTGTCGTGATCAGTCTGATCCTTCCTCGCTGGACGTTAAACTTTGCGGCATGCCCTGTGTTAAACATGGGAAGTTGAGAAAAACCTCAGATACATGCATATGGCATACAGTTCCCCGCATTCGATGTGGGGTGCCTTGGGCTTCCGTGCCCTCGAGAATCCCTATAATAAGGGATAGAAGAAAGACATGCCAATTCACCTGCGTCAAGACACGCCAATGATGCCCCAACATCACTACTCTCCTAAACAAAGGTTGCTGCCCAGACCATACCCCTTGGAAGGTCCTAATAGAAGAAGTGTAATTAAATGGTGTCCATGAAGATATGGTGCCAGGAAGAGATTCACAAACCACGACTTAATCTATAAGGGAGACCCGGACTAGGTGACGAGCTCCGAGGAGGAATCCACGGAAGGATGAACCAAAATCCCATCATCCCAGTTTCGATCAAGGAGAAAACATCCCTGAACAAGGAACAGATGTCGCCCGCCAGTGGAAATCGAGAATGTGGGGATAAAACAGCGCGTCCTCTACGTGATGGATGCACGCATCCCCGATGAAAAGCATCTGAAACAGAAAAATGGTGAACCCGACATGAATCGCCTCTCTTCAGCTTGGAGGCTAGTAGCATTCGGGACATCAGGGGATAAGCATGTCATCAGACCCTGTCATCCGGTTCCAGATCCTACCGAGCAGGCCTGACGTGAAACTCACCAGAAGTCGGGACAGTCAGAACATTGAGCATTCCGTTCTACGACATTGTCATCGTGGATACCTCTTTCCAACCATGGAAGACATAATGGCACTGTGGCACAGGTTGTCGATTCCTTTTTTTAGCAGTATTAATGAATTCTTCTCCATGCTTCAAGAATCATGTTGTTGCCTCCAGAGCTCGATCACCTGCCCACCAACGTAGGGGTAGGGGTAACATCAATGTGGATTCCCTGCGTGGTTCTACCTCTTCCACGGCGACCGCGACCGCCACGACTGTTGGGTGCCCATGCCCCCTCTCCTCATCAGAGATCATCTAGAGAAGGGTAATCAATGACCTTGTATGCAGGTACGAGGATGAAGGGGTCATCCCCACTAGGGATATGGCCCGCCTAGATCTTGAGGCGGTTGTGCCTCACCGTCCACACCACCCCCGAGGGCCGCGTAGGGAGCTGCTGCTCCCCACCCCAACATTTAATCGCTTCGATAGCTTGTCCCTTGAGCACCTCGATAGCTCCCTCTCCTACACTGATGAAGTAGGAGTTATCCGGGCCGACCTGATCGGAGTCCCGCTTCAAGGGCTCCTAGAAGGGGGCCCCACCAGGCCGCGTCAGAACCGTCACCCGATTCCCCAAGCCGAGGAGCAGGTAGTCCATGTGCCTGCACCATTGGCTCTAGTCCACCTGACTCGACACCAGCATCCGACACGGTTAGAAGAAGACGCCCGTTGTGGGGCTTCAACATCAGCGACTACTGTGGCCCAAGACACCGCTGAATCATCCCTCCAAATCCCTTCATACGTTGAGCAGGGGTAGTAGTACGCCCGACCTGAATCGAGGCCCCAACCGCCCCACGGGCAGGTTTGGTCGACTCTCCCAGTCACCAGCAAAGGTGTTGGCCTCCGCGGACCAATCCTTTACAGTGCCGCCCAGCGCGGAGGCTCACTCTGCACCACCACTACAAAAGGTGCGGGTCCTCCCTGCTTCCAATCTTGGCTTGGAGGTCTTCCCCGTGACACCTTCAATCCAGGTGAGGGTCTTCCCTATGACAGCAAAAATCCACATGGGTGTCTATCCCGCACACACTATAATGGGTACGGGGTCACTCCTCCTGCCCCGAATAGCGATAATGGAGGCACTACATGTCCGGTCACTCGCCAGCATGGAGGTCCTCTCCGTGTCCCTTTCGACATTTGTCCTGGTGCCCCTCACACCCCGGCCTCCTAGGGTGGGAACTTTATCCCCCCTGGAACTGGTACAGTCGGGGGACCCCATGTCGAAAGTCAGCACTACCCTGAAGAACCATCCAGAGGTAGGAGAGCAGTCTGCCACCACAAGAGGAATCCAGAGGAACGGTTGGGAAAGAATCAAACCAGTCCACTTCTCATACTCTAAGGAGGAGTACGATCCAGTGCAAGAGCCCTCCCCTCAGTCCTCTGAGTCAAGGGCTGGGGGAGGAATGAGGCACATCAGCCTCGTGCTCCCATAATGCGAAGCCCGTAGGATCCTCACTTCCCTACGAAGGTATATCCAAGAGGACAAGACCCTGGCATGCTTCCAGTGGCCGACCGAGCAGTCACCACCGTCATATCCAGAAGCACCCTATACCTCGGAGCTATTTTGGGGGTCAATGATGGAAGATCCAGGATGTAACCCACCCCCAGCAGACACTGCTGTTCTGTCAGGGGTTCTAGTCTCCATTCCATCCTATCGTGACATGGCGGCCAGGTCGCTGCAATCCTTGGGGGGCAGCCCAAGATTCGGCGGCCAATCAGCCCGTTCGTCATATTCTCCACCGGCCAGCCTGTCGTCCCAGCGGTCTGCCTCAGTATCACCGACAGTTACTCAGACACCCTCAGTTGACGAGTGGGGAAATCAAAGGTCAGACTCTGGATCTGAGCTAGGGAACTTTTGGACCGTCCTTGCAGTGGGCCACTTTCTTGAGAAGTTTTGGTCGATCGCAGGATCAAATTTTGGTACGCCGGAATCGCTCACCCCGGAAAAGTTTGAATGTTTCCACCAGACCCTCTGGGCGACTCGCCTCTATCTTCGCCACCAGTGGGTGATTTATCCCGGGATCCAATAGCACCTTGAAGGCATCGACAAACAATGTCGACTGGTGGACCTGGCCACACTCCCTGCGGTCTGACACCCCGAGTCACCCGGCCACCACAGGGCCCGCATAAATCAGTGCATTCAGAGTTTTCAAGTACTTTGCAGAGTTGTCGAGGAGGCTACCCCCCATGTGCAAGTCCATGGCTGGGGGCAGTATTCTTCCCTCCACTTCAGTGCAATTCTCTGGCATCCTGACTCCTTTGGCAGTAGTGAGGGCATGCCCCCAGGGAGAGTGGAGGTCAACATGACCGATCTAACATGAGAGCCGAATGAGCTGGGACTTCTCGATGGTGGCATCCCCCTAAGGATGTGTTTCCACTGGAAACATCAGGAACGATTATTCGCCAGCAGATGAACCTCTTAGGTCTCCCTGCACCCACCCAGTAACTGGTACTGAGCCAGAATGTCATTAAAGGAAAAGAGCATGTTGGAGCTGTCAAGCACTTCGACCCATCGACCTCAGTGCCAAAGACGAAGGAGGACTCTGAGAAGGCCGTGTTGCATCAACAACTTTCTGGGCAAAAGAGGTTGGTCAATGAACTTCTGGATGAACGAATTGCAGAACGGAGACCCAACTACGGTAATCCTAGGTCGGGGCAGTAGGGGCAGGAACAAATACCCCTCGACGATATTCTCCTAGGAAACCCTGATCCTACCGTATTCGCTGACAGGGAAAAAGCTGGATCCCATGGAAAGAGGGCGTTGTATGTCTCACCAAACCCTCCTGAGTGAAGGGGCCACCTGGGGAACCCCGTCCGAGCTCCTCCAGCCGCCCCAAGGGTCGCTCCACCAGCCGCTCCACGATCTGCTGAGTTCGTCTACCGCATTGAGGATCCCAGAAATGTGCTCGTGGTTAGGGATCCCTGTTAGGACAGGAACCCGCATCCAGATGATCTGATGGAAGCACTAATTTCCTGCCTAGAATCTTTGGAAATGTGACAAGTGGATGTCCCACTTGATGGAATGCCATACCCGGAATGGGTGGATGACATGCTGGCACCCCCAGGATTTGGAAATCCCACTTTCTCCCCCTTTAATGGGATGGGGGACCCTCTGCAGCATCTGTCCCACTTCAACTCAAGGTGTGGGCCCATGTTGGGTACTCCAGCATAGTAGGAGGCCGCCAAGATCCGTTGCATTTTTCAGACATTGGAAGGGCCGACATTAATTTGGTACAGCCAGCTCCCCGTTGGACCTGTTCTAGCTGGGAGGACGTTAGTAGGCTATTCCTTTACCATTTTATGTCTACTACCTGAAAGACGAACATCGCATACCTCTTCAGGTGCAAGCAAAGTCCTGATGAGCGAGTCGTGGACTTTGTCGCCCGGTGGAAGGGGCTTGCGTACTCCCTTGACATGCCACTGACTTAGAAGAAATTACTGACAATGTGCATGGGGAATGTCAAGAAGGAACTAATTCCCTCTGTGATCACCCAGAATTATCCCGGAGGGTTCCGAGATGTCTCGGATAAGGCCCAGTGCCTCGAGGAAGCTCTACAACAGGATGTCTAGGCACGCCTGCTGCCCCCTGCAATTCCAGCAAGGAGAGCCTCCAAAGCCGAGCCCGCCATCTTGGCCCAGATAGAGGCCCCCTGGCAGCTAGAGTTTCTACTAGTGGAGCCCACTCTATATCCTCGTAGAGTCCCTCCACCACGGGCATAGTTTCCAACCAAGCATCTCCCACCCCAAAATCGGGAGGCGCCTCCGCGTAACGCGCCACCGCCGCCTAGGAGAGATAATCAGGTTCTGCCCCCTCGACAGGCTCCTCTAGCCCCCCGTTAGGGTCAGGATCCTAGAGCCCCCTTTCTGAACAGAAGGAATCAGACCTACTCATTCGATGAGGCTCAGGTCCCCGGCTACTTCCGTAGTGCCTTAGAGCAGAGAATCGTGTGACTGCCCGAGTGCCGGAAGCTGGAAGAGGCACATCTCACTGATCACCCTAACTACTGCCCTTATATCCATATCATGGGGCACACCATAAAGCAATGATATGTGTTCAAGGAATGGCTCCAAGAACATATAAACAATAAAATAGTCAGGTTGGGCCCATCCCTAGCATAAGTGGCTGGTATCTTCGTGAGATCAGATAGCAGTAGCGACGACAGAGGTGTGTGGCAGCGGGTTCATGACCGCAAGTCCCGGAAGTACAACGACATTATGGTTCCAAGAATATCGCCCGTGCCCATGGCATTATTCGTGCACGCCTGAGTCCTCCGGAGCCTTCAAAAGATACGACCTCCACTTCAGCGTCATCATCTCTGCCGGCCTCTACCTAGAAAAGAAAGCATCGACGATGCAAGAAGAAGTAGCATGCCCTGCCAATGTCGTCGTCATTCCGCACTCTCGGTGAATTCATGACCTATAAGATGGGAATCCCTCCCAGAATTTTCCCAGTGATGGATGATTCGTCAAGTGACAGTCAGGGGTACGCTTCAGTTAACACCGTAGATTTGGTAAATCCCTATATGACTCTCGATGAGGGGGAGCGCCAGATGAACCTCCCCAATGTCCCCAGCTAACACTAATGTCGACAAAACTGCGACCATATGGGTTGCAGGGACATGTCATTTATTACCTCCAGCTAGGTCTTGCACGCCCTTGAGACCAGACAGCAGGTCCAGCGTAGAACTCAGCACGCACAACCTCTTCATCCAATGTCGACATGCCCTCCTCTGCCACTGTTTGTGTTACTATATTGGGAAGAGCCACTTCAGTCGTATCACGATCAGATTTGCTCAGCCACAGGCCGATCTCAGTCGCCTGATCCTTATCTAGCAGCTACCCTCTGAGTTCTAACTAATGAAAAGCGAGATGTCCCCAGTACCAGTCAGCCACCTGTCCAGTCGGTAGGGTTAGCCATGCCTCCAGACGTAGAGCGTCCTCCTATAAGAAGAAGTTCACACCTGGCACGTAAATATGATGTTTTGAAGCACCTTTCCAGCATCCCAGCAGGGCTCTCTATCCTTGAATCCCTTATCCTATTTCCAGATATGCACGAAGCACTCGCTGAGGCTTTAAGAAGACCCCTCCAGTTTGAGACAGAGGTAGCAGCCACAGAAGCCTTCCATGATAAAGCAGTTGAGAATGTCGAGTGCTAGGTTGTCATCTCGTTCTCTGGTGAAGATGAAGACCCTCCCATACCAGGGCACATCCACCCACTGTATATCACTAGCCAGTTCAATGGAGTGGAGGTTCGTCGTTGTCTCGTTGACACTAGCTCCAGGACTAACCTTATCCCGACACGAACACTATAGAAGCTAGGGTTATCTGAGGATGATCTGACTCCCTATGATTTAAGGATTCAGGGATATGACAGGACAGAACAGACCCCGGTCAGCAAGATCTGCCTAAAGACCCTGTTCGGTGGCCTAGTTGCCAGTTTTGAATTCATGGTTGTCTCCCAGGACACCACGTATAATGCATTGATGGGTAGGCCATGGCTCCATCTTCCCACGGTCATCCCTTCATCATATCACCAATTCCTCATGTACTCCCTTAATGGTTGAGTAGGCATACTCCAAGGTGATGCATCTCCTTTCACCTCTTTCAAAGCCCGCTACTTGGATACCGATTATTACAAGATAAAGGATAAGCAAGTCCAGACAAGTGAGGTTGAGCCCGTGGCTGCTACGACTGACCGTTGGACAAGCCTGAATGATGCCTATGTCTTCTCGATCCATCGGTTAGAGGCCACAACCCCCGATATGGGGAAGTGTTTTGTCATTTTCGGGACAAGGGGGAAACATGCTCCCAAATCCAGGTGGTGTCATAGGATCATTTGTTATTCCTATACGAACACATATCTAGTGATCCTTGAGCCTCCTACCCCCATACGATTTCAGGACGTCCGACTCATGGCAACGGAAGCCCGCCATACATGTCTATTTCTTCGAGCTGGGATAAGTCAGCTCTAGCTGATACGCCACTACTGCATTGATATTATCAAGCGTGGCCCCCTTGGCTGAAGACCAGATGGAATTTGGTCAATAGCCTTCATAGCCATGGTCTCAGTGGCGCCAGAGTTCCCCGATGCAATGACCACGGCCGCACAAACATGTAGCAGCCACCCATAAGGGTTTGATAGCTCAGAAGCAGCTCCCCCTGTGGATGATCCCTCCATAAGTGGAGAATAAGATATAGAGGAATCTCCCCCTTCCTTTGAGGAAGGAATCTCTGCCACGGTCGACGAGTTGGTGCAGGTGAACCTCGAAAGTGAGGCCGATCCGAGACCCACATTGATCATCGTCACTATGTCCCTTGAGAAGCAGAAACGGTACATGGAATTCCTCAAACAACACCATGATGTGTTTAACTGGAGTTACGACGAGATGCCAAGACGATATCCTCAGGTAGCCATCCACCCCCTCAGTCTCCCTACAAACCATCGCGGGTTCAATCAGACTCCCAGAAAGATGAATCCATTTCATGGTGCCATGGTTGAGGTCAAAGTTGACAAGATTATCAAAGCCAACTTCATTAAGGAGGTTTAGTACCCCAAGTGTCTGGAAAACATTGTGCCAGTCAGTAAGAAGAACGGGCAGATTAGAGTCTGTATCGACTTCCGCGATCTCAACCGCCACTGTCCAAAGGATGATTTTCCCCTTCCAGTGACAGAATTGTTGATCGATACTACGGTACGATTCCAAGACCTCTCATTCATGGACAGTTACTCTGGATATAATAATATCCAAATGGCCCCTGAGGATGAGGATTCTACTTCTTTCAAGGAACCCCAAGGTACTTTATGTTATAGGGTCAGGCCATTCGGCCTGAAGAATGCAGGTTCCACCTATCAACGGTCCATACATCACATATTTAAGCCAATCCTCAGGACGTTGGTGGAATTCTATGTGGACGACCTGGTGGTCAAATCTCACTAGTTCCAAGACCATCTCATGGACCTAGAGAAAGTGTTATGTTTCCTTCATTCCCACCACTTGAAGATGAACCCGTTGAAGTGTGCCTTTGGGGTCACCTCCGGGAAATTTCTTGGATTTTGTTTTCTGATACCGAGGCATCGAGATCGACCCATATAATATCAAGGCAATCAGCCAGATGCCTCCCCTGAACAATATTCGAAAGTTGCGAGGTCTTCAAGGCCACTGAGCCTACATATGCCGATTAATTTCGATTCTAGACAGCAATTGTAAGAACTTTTCTCAGCTCATGAAGAAGGGCACTGCTTACGAGTGGGATGAGGAGTGATAGACCACCTTTGAGGAAATCAAGCAATATTTTCGCCATCCTCCGGTCTTGATGCCACCCGTCTCTGGCAAGCCACTGATTCTATATGTCACTGCCCTGTAATGATCCCTCAGCGTCGTTCTCACCCAAAAAAAAACAATGAGGGGACAGAGAACAACCTCTAATACCTCAGCCGCATGCTCCTCGATACGGTGACCAGATACTCACCCATCGTGAAAAGATGCCTTGTTCTCGTATTTGCTGTGCAGAAGCTGCGACATTACCTGAAGCACCACAAGGTACATTTGGTCTCTCGAGTAGACCCTCTGAAGTACATTCTAAATCACCCCATATTGACTAGACAAATAACACGGTGGGTGGTGATCCTCTAGCAGTTTGACATCAAGTTCATTCCCTATAAGGCTATCAAGGGGAAGGCATTTGCAGACTTCCTAGCTGCCCACCCAACCTCCATGGATCAGTCATTGGACCTAGATTTTCCTGATCAGGCAATCCTCTCAGTCGATCAAGTTGTCCCATGTTGGAAAATACACTTCGATGATGCCTCATGGAGCCTCACCGATAGGAGACTCAACGATCCTAGGCTCAACAGACTGGGCCTGGGTATCATATTCATCACCCCAGAGCAAGACATTCTGCCTTACTCATTCCTATTGTCAGAAGGCTACACCAATAACATGGCGGAGTATCAGGCCCTCATCACTGGTCTCAAGCTGACCCTTGATATCAATGTGCCCCAGTTGCATGTGAAAGGGGATTCCGAGCTGGTCATCAAGTAGGTCAATGGAGACTATGTTATCAGGAATCCAGAGCTCATACCGTTGTTAGAGCGCACTCTCCAGCTAATGGACCAGTTCCCTTCTCGTCCAGAGTTTATTCATGCCCCTCGGTCACAGAACAGTCGATCAGATGCTTTGGCCAGCCTGGCCACGTCACTTACAGAGCCCAGACAAGATGATCTGATTATCCACATGGCGTAACGGAGAGTCATCACTCCCGTCACCCCAGAGGATGATGGTGGCCCATGGATAAACCATCTTACCGCTAGTGTCCCTACATCAGGAACCCCCAGTTCTTCAGATACGGTGACTAAAGTAGTTGTCGATTGGAGGAAACCATTGGTCGAATACCTCCAACACGGTAATCTCCCGGCTGATCGGGCCGAGCGCGAGCGAATCTGACACCGCGTGCTATATTTTACCCTCCTGATCGGTCCCAACCTTGAGAAAATACTCTATAAACATGGATTTGATGGTGTTATCCTCCGTTTCCTTCAAGGAGTCGAGATTCCATAGGTCATGTGAGAGGTTCATGTCGGTTCATGTGGTGCCCATCAGGTCGGGCCAAAACTATCTCACCAGATTCAGAGACTAGGTTATTTTTGGCCCTTCATGATCCACGACTGCATCGAGCTCTCCAAGAGGTGCCATGCATTCCAAGTTCAGGATAACTTTGTGCATCGGCCACCGGATCCTCTCTATACCACCATGTAATCTTGGCCCTTTGCAATTTGGGGGTTAGATGTTCTAGGCCCGTGCCCACCAGAAATGGATCGCCAATGCCGATTTATCCTAACCGCTACAGATTTCTTTTCCAAGTGGGCGGAGGAAAATCCACTCAAGGAAGTCAAGGCCCGTTCTATCATAGAATTCTTGAGTTCCAATATCATCTCTCAATTTTGGGTACCACACACTATCCTCACCGATAACAGAACCAACTTCCGAGCAGCCGAGCTGAAGAAATTTTATGCCACGTACAACATTCACTCCAACCATACCTCCCACTATCACGCGCAAGAAAATGGCCAGATTGAAGCGTTAAATAAAACCCTCTCTAACATTCTGCATAAAATGGTTGGTTAGAACATGAAATATTGGCCAGATAGGCTCCCCAACGCCCTGTGGGTGTATCGAATGACGACCTGTAATTCCACCCAGGTGACCCCATATTCCCTAGTGTACGGAACAGAGACCGTCCTATCCGTTGGGATTCAATTTCCCTCATTGAAAATAGAGGTCTATGACCAGCAAGCACCAGATAGGGTGGCTGAAATCCATCTAGCAGAATTGGAAGCACTAGACGAGAATAGACTTCGTACCTTTCACAACCTAGAGAGGAACCAGAGAAGGATGGCTTGAGATTTCAACAATAAGGTTCGCCTCCAATCTTTCCTGCAAGGTGACTTGGTATTGGCCCTCAGAGTGCCAATGATCCTCGGAAGGAAACCACCCAAGCTGGATCCCAAATGGGAAGGACCTTTCATTATTCATAAGTTTTATCCCAATGGAGCATACTCCCTGGTGACTATAGATGGTGAGCGTATAACTCCTCCCACCAATGCCAAGTTTCTCAAGAAGTACATTTCTTGAGCATCTGGTCCTACATGACCCTAAACTTCATCTCGCCCCGCATGACCCTAAACTGCATCTAGTCCTGCATGACCCTAAAACGCATTTGGTCTCGCATGACCCTAAACTGCATCTGGTCCTGCATGACCCTAAACTGCATCTGGTCCTGCATGACCCTAAACTGTATCTAGTCCCACATGACCCTAAACTACATCGGGTCCTGCACGACTTTAAAATTCATTTGTTCCTGCAAGAACTTAAACTGTGTTTGGTCCTACATTCAGGCCCCTACAGTCCCACATGACCTCAAACTACACACTCGTCCCACATGACTTTAAACTGCAAGCTAGTCAGGCCTTCCTGACCAAGGCTCTTTGGCCTTCTCGGGCTCTAGCCCCAGTCCACTTCAGATTGTACGGTGTGGTGTGGGATTATGTCCCCATTCATGTTGGATTTTTAGTTGTGCCGTACACATCCCCAAATGAGATGCCTCTCATCATCCTACATGACATTAAACTATGCGTCTAGAACTACGTGTGGCATGATTCTCATCCTTATGGGATATGTAGGAACACCTGAACACCTAGATTTTAGGTTTAGCCCCATCTCTTAAGAGATCCCATGATCTCCCAGTCACCTCGGCCTCTTGGCATGTCCCTCTCCATGAGGGGGATATATAGGTGTGGTATAGGGTTTTTGGCGCCATGCTCCCTTCTCCCAGAAATCCTCCATCTTTTGGCCACTCTCAAACTGAGCCCTATACCCTTTTTAGTGGTCTTCTAATGTGTTTAGAGTACTCTAGTCTAGGACCTAGAGTGTCATATTCAACTTAGGCAAGTTTCGTCCACTTGTCAAGCTTTGTGTTCCCCTTCATTAGGGCCCCCGTTATGTTTCACACCCGGAGGGACCCCTAAAAACGGCCTGGATACAACACCTAATGGATCTCCTACCATTACGGTCCAACACCCCTGAGGGTCTCGGAAAAAAAATTGATAAAAATACCGCATTGCGAACATGGTCAGCGGTCGATGCTCAGGTGTTTCTCCCCATTTCAGGCTAACACGACAGGATGCTATGTTGGGAACATGGTCAACAGTAATCCTCCGTTGTCACGTCAGCCCCTTCAGGCCCTGAATGTTAGTTTCATGATTCACATTATTTTCCACCCCATCTTGTCAAGGTGGAATCTCGACACTCTTTTCACTAACCCTCAGTGCACCACCACACGTCAGGCAGACAAAGGTGCAATACGGCATCTCTCGAGGTCCTCCTGTGATCCGAGCACTAAGACTATAGGTTGGGATCTTCTCTAAGAGCCATACGTAGCTTGAACCTAATCCCCATGGGACATGTGTGTTCACTTGAACATTACAGTTCGGGCCCAGCTCAGCTGGAGGCTAGTGTCTCCTGCCCCTTATCCTCTGACCCTCGCCGGCCCCTTGGCCCGAGGGTTCTCTCCCGGAATCACACACGGTGATGGTGTGGGATTTTTTCCTTATCCATGTTGGGTATGCTTTATCGCGTTGTGCGCATTCCCCCATGTCCAAGCCATATGACCTGAAACTGTGCTGGTTGGTACTACCACACGACTCTATACTGCAATGATGTCGTCCCGGCCGCACGACAGAAAACGACACTGCATTGTGATGACCTCTCCATAGAGGACATAAAGTTGGGTATTGGTCATTTACCATACCATTTTTCAACGACTTTATATGGCTTGATTATTGTGGTGACGCCAGGAATTTCTACCCTAGGTCAGTCACTCCACAATAGAAAAACCATTCACTTTAAAGGACAAACAAGATACATCAAATGCCACTTCTTTTGGTGTGAGGGATAGACCTGCACGCCCCTTTCATCCTTTTCACAGTTACCATACCGTGTCATGCCACCCTCCAAGAACTACATATGGCTTGATTACCATCCTTATGGGATACTTAGGAGCGCCCAGGCACTTCCCCACAGGCCCAGCCTAACTTTTATGTTCGGTCCATTGACCGGAACACTTCCCCGGGGAACAGATGGTAAGTAGGGATTATGTCCTCATTCACGTTGGGATTCGTAACCACATTATCGTGTGTCTCCTTCTCTCCTTACCCATCCATGGCCTGAGTTCTAAGACCTTAAACTAAGACTCTTTCCAGAACTAAGTGTGGCTTGATTCCCATCCTTATGGGATACGTAGGAATGCCCATACATTTCTTCTTGGGTCCAGCCATGGAAATCACAAATATATCTCCCCCCTCACTGTCAGCCCCTTGGAATGACTTCTCAGGGAGTTTTGTAACTGCAAAATTTGCTCCGAATAAGTTCGGGATGCCCCCTGATGACATTGGGAAGCGGCAGTTCCCTCACCAGAGAGGTCCTGTCTAAAAGTAGGGATGATCCATGACCAAATTAATACGCCGGCCTAATGTGCCTCCACCATGGTGGTGTAATCTTGGGAGTGTTGGATTCCATGTGAAAAAACCATCACTTCACTTTCCACGCTTTTTGTGTCCCTTTATTCAGATCTTCATCATTTTTCATGTTTTAGGGGACCCCCTAATAGTATGGATGCTCGACCTATGGTTCACTTGCTATCCTGGGCCAACGTTCCGAAAGACTGGTCATGTTTGGAGGGACCCCCTAATAGTATGGATGCTCATACTATGGTCTGCCTGCTATCCCGGGACAACATTCCGGAAGACTGACCGATGATATTTGTGTTAGGCCCCATGTTACGAACATTATCAGCGGTAAGCCCTCATTTGTTGTCTCCATTTCAGGATAATGTGATATGGATGCTGCATTCCCACCAAGGTCAACAGCTATCCTCCATCGTCATGCCCCTCCCATAGTGTTCCGAATTTGGGTAACATGGTTCACCTTTTTCATCTCCATATGTTTGGATTTATTCCAATGCCCCTGGAATTACCCCGCTCATGCACTAGATCACGTTGAGAAGATGATACGTCAATTGGTCTGAGGTCCTCTGCCTTCGTTTGGGCCTCCCTCGTCTCCTCGGGAATCCAGGTTTAGATTTCAAATGACCGAATCCTGGTTGACGCTCCCACAATCGAAAGAATTGATAATACGATCCTCCTTTGTTTCTCACGGACCACATGAGCTTATCGATGGATTGCTATTTGTTTCGAGATTATGGTTGATCATTTTAAGACAGAGGGACAAGTATGTTAAGAAAAGGGGCAAGTAAGTAAATTTGTCCATTCATTTAGGGAAAGAACAGAAAGTGGCAGAGAAGGAAAAGTTTAGGGGTTCAGCCAAAATAGGGCCCCCTAAGGGTTGTCTTTTTGGATAGATCTCTCCAATGCCGCCACCTTTTCACTCATGGCCTCCAGAACTGCCTCTCGTCTCGTGAGAACTCATTCTTCATCAGCATACTCGGAGCGCATCTCACCGACCCTGGCCTATGCCCATGCCTATTCAGCTTGGAGCTCAGTTATCTGATGACCTGCTTCTATGAGTTGATCTTGAGCATCCGCCAGCTAGGCCCTTAGCTACTTCACAAGATCAGATTAGTTTCCATTAACACCTCCTGCTCCTTCGCCTGTTCCTTGAGGCGTCATACCTCCTTCTCCACCCTCAGAAATTCCCAGATACTCCTCGACTCCTAGCATCAAATGAAGTTGTCATGCCGACTACACTACAGTATCTTCTCGGCCATGTAATCCTGGACCGTCAGATGAATACGTTGAGCATCCTCCCCTATAGCACACAAGAAGCGCAACCAGGTGTGGAGTGACCAGATCTACTTCAGCCATTCCACTTGGGGCTAGTTGAAGAAATGTTGGATGCAATTCTATCCCTTGTGTCATGTCATCCGACTCTCCTCGAATGCTTTCGAATCTGAGTCATCAAATTCTTCAGGATCAGCGGGCTGGTAAATAGGGAAGGCAGACAACAGGGAAGTAACCAAGTCTTCCTCAGAGATTCCTCCTAGGGGAATAGTTTCCTCAGCATCTGGATGACGTTCCTCTCTCCCCTCGGTTCTGGTGTCACCCGCATCAACTTCTGGCCCTGCCCCGACGGCAGCACCGCCAATGCCCGCTGCTCCCTGCTCACCAATTGTCAGAGCAAACTCAATTTGGGAGGCATGTCCTGGATGGAATGGCACATTTTCCATCGGCATTCTAACAGATGGCCCAGGCTCAGTAGCTCAACGAGCCTTCAACGCCGTGATCACTGTATAAACAAGGATCACCTCGGTCAGTTGAGTCTTCCAACAGTGAGTACCAGTGTCGAAGAAAGAAACTTACAGGAACCCAAGGCATCAGCCTCTATTTCTCTGGTCGCTACAAGAGCTTTCATGGTGGGGGATCCCTCAGCACTTATAAGCTCGATAATGAGCGTCGGTGCCTCGCATTTCCCTATTGACGCCTCCTCCACTCTTTCAGCTGGAGAGGCTTGGTCAGTGTCGATGTGCTCTTGATTAAGACAATGAGGATAGGTTAAGGGGTGTAAAGTAAAGAGAATACAAGAGAAGAAGGGTAAGGGTCGGAGCCTACCTTGAGCAGTTTGGTCACATCCATGTCGGAGCCAACAATCTCGCCACTTTCTCATAGACTCCCTTGGTGTGATGCCCCTTTTGATCCTTCACCTTCGGACTCCCATTCTCCCTCTCCTTCACCTTCCCCTTCTCCTCTGGCCCACTCTCCTATTTCATTGCCCTCAGATTAATCGCTTTCATCTTACCCTAGTGGTATCCTCTCTGGATCACGCTCCTGGCCGGGCAGCACCTTCACCAAGAGAGGTGGCTCCGCACGCCGACACTGTTGGCGTGCGTATGTGCCAATGGCTGTCAGGTATGCATGCTGTCGGTGGAAGTCCACTTTATCAGTGACTTGAATAAGCCCAACTTCTGGTAGCTGGATCTCATCCCGTATTATCTTCTTCCAGATGGATTCAGTACTCATTGACTGCTGGAAGGTTATCCAAGCCGACCACAGTGCAGGGAAGAAGGCATCCTGGGAAGGTTGAAGCAAGTATTTTATTTGCTTCACAGGAAGCTCTATGGCCACTCCTTGGGCCCCTCCTCCTGCAGAAAATGAGGGTGTGGTCGCTCCATGTGACACCCCCACCACTAAAGTCTCAGCTTGCGTAGGCCTCATTTCCTGAGGTATTGCTGGTCCTCCTCTCCTAGCAGCACCCCGCCTGCTCTCTCACTGCTGAGGTTCCACACTGACAACCTTGAGCTGCCAGACTCGCTTCCGCAGAAGCCCCTTAGGGTATGCTGTGGTCCAATATTCAGCATAATCAGTTGAGAGGCTCGTTCCGATTCTGATGGGTGGAAAAGTGATGATGTCACTGGAGTCGTAGGTTGTGAACATCACCCAAAACTGAAGAAGAACACATGGATGCCTCTCCTCTCGGACATCTGTGTATAATCTCTTCAGCATTCACTAGAGTCATTTGAACTGCCTAGCGAATCGAGACGGAACATAAGGCTCGTAGAAAATCTTCTCATCAATCCGGGCCATGAGCACCCCACCTATGTTGCTTTGGAAGTATTCCTTTTACTCCAGCAAGCCTTAACCATCATCTACCAGCTGACTGGTTGAGGTAGGGAAAGGGCTAAAGGCAAAGTTGTCATGGTTACTGATCCTGATCTGTATCCCCTCCACATTGAGCATCATTGGCACGACCCGAGCAATATTCAGCAGAGAGGGTCACAGGCTGTTGCCTGGGGAACGAATGGCATTTGGGAAGGTGTGCCATCACAGTGTGCCACTACACAGCCATGGAAGATATAGAAGGGGCCACATAATCTCCAAGGCGATCCCCCTCTCGAGATGCGCCCTAAGATGGCATATAGCCGAGCCAACATGAGGACCCTGAGGTTGAACCTCTTGTTGGCAGCCATGATGCCCGCCATCACCAGGGTCGCTG
This sequence comes from Viscum album, assembly GCA_963277665.1. Lineage (NCBI taxonomy): Eukaryota > Viridiplantae > Streptophyta > Magnoliopsida > Santalales > Viscaceae > Viscum > Viscum album. The sequence continues at coordinate 125,197,658 of OY728153.1, read as the reverse complement.
GGCAGACGCCCATCTTTGCATCCCGTACCGGTAAGATCCAACCACTCAAGAACGTGGCGAGGAATCCATCGTACTATACATTCGGGTCTCGGGCCTCATGGATGATTTAGCCCCATGATTGGTATTGCCCCACCTCTAGGATCCTCTAGTAGGACACCGATTTCCTCACCCTAGCATCTTGACCTCTGGGTCCTTCTCCAAGAACAGGCTGAACCATTCCTTGTAGGCAATGTCCTTAAGGAAGTCCTTGACCTTCATCTTCTCCTTGGCCAACTCCAGTAGGTTCCACGTCAGTATGGGAATTCAAGACCTGTCACCCCAGATATTCATCGGTGGGAGGAACTCATCGTATTGATGGACCTCCAAGGGGATTCCTCTGATGTAGTGGATGTCTCAGAGACTGATGTCGACTTCCCCGTGATGAATATGAAATGTTTTGGTGTTAGGGGACCACCGAGTGAATAGCTTTGGTCCAAGCTCAGGATGCTGGTAGAAGTGGAACTGCGATGTCCACACCGCCTCGAACAGACCAATATGCCGCAGCTCGGACCTAAATTGGTCACATGTATAAAAAACCCAGTACGCCCAGGCCCAATCACTGGTAAAATTTCCCTCAGACCACAGATCCCAGTCCTATAGCCAGCCATTGGTCTCGTCGGGGATGCTCTGATGGAAAGTGCTCGTGTATAGGGCCGGTGAGCTCTCCGCAACAGGATCACCCCCGACAATAGTCCTGGTCCTAGGATTTAGGACATATACATCCATGTGCATGGTTTCTCTAGTAGGATGACCATTTTTGGTACTTTTTTATCGAGGAAGATCATCCTCATGGGTCACCCATGCCCGCGGGGTATCAACCTCGAAGCCCGGTAGGGGAACCTCCGCAAGAATGCTGAAGTTCCACAGTGGCAGATTATCTGATAAGGCGTACTCTTTCTGAGAGGGAATGATCATGTTGAAGAGGGTGTGGTTATTGGATACCACCCTCTTTGCGCCGTAAACCTCCGGGTTCACAGCCATCTCAGCTCTACACGCAGCGGCATCCCTCTCATCAACTTGGTTTGCAGCCATCTTCTTCAAGCTAAGTGTTTTGAAGTGGTGTGCAAAATCCAGGGATTTAGCATGGAATCTGGGAGTTGGGCACGTAAAAGCAGCGGCTTGCACTCAATCTCAGAGTGTTGTGTAGAAAAGCCCGGGATTGCGCGTAAAAGGCTGCTAAATCTTGCCATTATTCTGCGCAGCCAAGCGGTTTTCACGCAAGAATGGAAGCAATTTCGCGCACGAGATCTCAATGCTTGTCGCACAAGAAACACCGTACAGAGCATGGGTCCCATGGCGGATTTTATAGGCTATTTCCAGGTTCCTCACCCGCACATAAAGAGGCTTCCGTGCCTGACAGGGTTTTTTCGCGCCGCTCGAGTTTTTTAAGCACCAGTGGCCCCCAGACCCTGCATTTCGGCATTTCCCTCGGAATCTGATCATTGTGACCCATTGATGATGTAAGTCTTAGGGGGGGAATTTGTAGACGCCTAAAAGTTTGTAAGTTCCAGAGAATGTTTCGAAAATAAAAAGCGAAGTCATATTCAGACCCAGAGGCCCAGTCCAAAGGGACTGGAAGTGGTGCGCGGGAAAAAGAGTGTAGTGTATAGAAAAAATTATCCCGCGCAGAAGGCACTAAGATTCGTGAAAAGTCTCGGCGCCGGTGTGAAATAATTTCACACCCGCACCCCACACGGTTAAAATTTCGCGCCGTCGCATCGGTCGCGCAATTATTTCGTGCAACCCTGGAATTCCACACCGGTGGTTGCCTATAAATAGAAGGCGACCGCCTTCTTTTCTGGGGCTGAAACAATTGAAATTTCTCTCGTGCGTGTAATTGGTTTCCACGTGCATGAAATATGGCATTCAGGTAAGGTTCTTTTTCACACCAAGTCGCCTGGGGATCCACCTTCGCACGAGGGACCCCTGGCATAGACTAAACTCCAACCCGTCAGGGTCTGTCCCCCTGCGCGCAAATTCCTTCCATTGCGTGCATGCCTGTCAATCATGTGAAATATTTGCATGCCTACTGTCCTTACGCGCGTCCCTCGCCGCCTGTGCATAATTCTTCTCTCCTTGCACGCAATCCATTTAAGTCGCGCAAAGCCTCAGCCCCCCTTGTCTCGTGCAGGCAACACCTATTTCACACAACCCCAAGGGCTGCGCGCAATCCTTCGATGCCCTTCATATCGGCGCTCCTCAAGCACCCCCCCTATGCACGAGTACCCGATGCCCTCCTTCCAGGTTCCATTTGCAGGTGTCCTGTTCACCCCGATCATTCGTATCATACATTGTTTTCCTGTACGACCTTCTCATCTCGTACGAAGTAACTTTAGAGTCCCTTGGACAATCCTTCCCATTGCGTTCCTTCGCGTCATGCTTCTTCACATATGCACGCTAACAGCTATTTCTTCTTCGCATAGCCACACTAACGTGGACCCCTCGATGGTTCTCCCCGCGACACCCCCTCAGTACGGCCTTGCTGATGCCATCCCTTCCACAAGGGGAATAGGGCACCGGTTATGTAAGTCCTAGGGGTGCGGATCCAACCCACATTATCTGAGATGCAGGACGTCAAACTGCTAAGCACCTCATCCTCAACATATGACGTTAAACTGTGACCTGGACCCATGCCTTGCACGTAGGGTCCACCCACATTAGATATTCTCCACACCCACTCGTCTCAATGGGGATGGGATCATCCCTCACTAGGGTGATTTATTAGAGTGGTGTTTTGTCCACGGGGAAGGGTGGCCATCGTGGTGTAATCCCCTAGCCGTTCTTGCAGGAGGTAGAGACGCATGCTCCCTCCTTTCATCTTCGGTCCCCAAGGCCAGCGGAGGACGTGATAAGGAACAGACCCCCCTACTCTCTTCCCAGGTGTGAAATCCCTCTCCCTCTGCACTTTGTCGCCCTCAGGCCTCCATCCTGGAGTAAGTCCCGACACCATGGGCCGCTCAACGCGTAAGCCCCTCTTCGCTTCCCACAGACGCACCCTTCGCGATGTGATCATCAGGTCCCTGCAACCTATTGTTTCTCACACTAAGCATGACTCTCGTGAGCTTAGGGTGAGCACTGAATATGACACACCATGGGCCACTTCAGAGCGTAAGCCCCAAATTCCCTCATCCCACAAGACGTTAAAATGTATACCCGAACTACGGGGAATTTGATCTGTGCTACGACATGGTACATAGGAAGCCTCTATGAGGTTCAAGCCCTACCATCATGGGACATCTCAGATCGTAAGCCCCATCCATCCCGAACTACAAGGAATTTGATCGGTGCTAGGGAATGGTACGTAGGATGCCTCCATGAGGTTCAAGCCCCACCACCATGGGTCGTCTCAGAGCGTAAGCCCCATCCATCCCGAACTACGGGGACTTTGATTCGTGCTAAGGCATGGTACGTAGGAAGCCTCCACGAGGTTCAAGCCCCACCATCATGGGTTATCTCAAAGTGTGAGCCCCATCCATCCCAAACTACGAGGACTTTGATCCGTGCTAAGGCATGGTATGTAGGAAGCCTCCATGAGGTTCAAGCCCGACAAACTATCAGCCCCAACCGTCTCTGTGACAGTGTTCTGAGTCCCCATTTCCACCTTAGACCACCTCAGTGTGTAAGCCCCAATTCATATGGACTCTAGGTCCCCATTCACATCGGTTCACCATCACCATGGGCCGCCTCACGGTGTAAGCCCTGTTCTCATCCCGCATGACGTTAAATAGTATCGACCACCTAAACTATGAAGACTTTGATTCCCCACCACGGGGATAAGTAGGAAACCTCCATGAGGTTCAAGCCTAACACCCTTGTCTCATCCTAGTCTCTCCCTCGATCCCACGTGTCTCAGGAAGCTCATTCCATAACTCGAAGGTTCCATTTCTTCTAGGTCCCATCCATGCGTCCATTCTAACGGGTCACCTCTTCAGGTGTCCCACTGTATAACTGAACTATGCGGACTTTGATTCCCTGTCACGGGGATACGTAGGAAGTCTCCTCGAGACCTGAGACGGAAGCCATCATTCATCCTGATTCTTACCTGGGCCGCCACATCCCGATGGGATCACGCCACTTCATTCCCTTCCACAACATTCAGAAATCCGCCCACATGTTGGCCCCAACATCGGTGTTCCATCCAGGGGGTTCTTCAATCTGATCCACTCTAACTAGTGTTCCGATTAGTCTGATCTGTCCCCGCTAGATGTTAAACTTGTGGTATGCCCTGTGTTAAACATGGGAAGCTGAGGAAAACCTCAGATACATGCATATTGAATACAGTTCCTCACATTCGATGTGGGATGCCTCGAGCTTCCATGCCCTCGAGAAGCCCTATGATAAGTGACAGAAGACACACATGCCAATTCCCCAGCATCAAGACATGCTAATGATTCCTCAACGTGACTACTCTCCTAACCGAAGGTTGCTGCCCTAACCAGTCTGCTTGGAAGGATCCGACAGAAGCGGCGTAATTAACTGGTGTCCATGAAGATATGGTGCTAGGAAGAGATTCACGAACCACGACTTAATCTTTTAGGGAGACCCGGACTAGGTGACAAGCTCTGAGGAGGAATCCACGGAAGGAAGAACTGACATCCCATTATCCCGGTTTCGACCAAGGATCAAACATTCATGAACAAGGAACAGATGTTGCCCGCCTTTGGAAAGCGGGAATGCGGGGCTACAACAGCGCGTCCTATGCATGACGGATGCACGCGTCCCCGAAGAAAAGCGTTAGAAATGATATTAAATATATATATTATTGAATATACTTCAAATTATTTGGTATAACAACAATCTATAACAGAATAGCAGAGTCCTAGGAGATAATGCAACCATAACACATACTAATGGGGAAATAGGAGAACATCACCATCGATATTTTCAGGGGTCTTATAAAGACATCCAAAATATATAATTCCACTTGAGTTATGTTAGATCAACTTACAAAGAATCCTCACATAATAAACATTTATAAATACTTCTTAGACATTAAAATTAATTTGTTATATAATAGAGAAGTGGTGAGGCTATGTGGAACAATATTATCTATTATATCTGATTGAGATTAGAAGTTCTCTTTTATGTTATGGGGGAGTTTTCAATATGCCTTAAATAAATAATTGAACTTTAGTACAACCTGACACACCCTTGTTGATGACCAATTATAAAGGACTATAAAAAACTTGAGGATATGCTGAGAACTTGCTATGTTAAATTTGAAGTAGGTTGGGATCAAAATCATCCTCTGGTTGAGTGTTTATACAATAATTATTTCCACTCAAAAATACAAAAGGCTTTTTATGAAGCCCTCTATGGGAATGACGGTAAAACTCCAACATGTTGGGATGAATTTGGAGTGTAAGTTATTAAGACATAAAATGATCAAATAAATGGTGTTGAATTTCAAATAAATTCGAAAACATATACAATAAATGCAAAGTTAACATAATTTTTATGTTGACATGTTATTCAAAAATGACCATTTAGCATTGGGCATTCTCCATTTAGTGGTAGTTTAAAATACCGCTAAATCATTTCACAGAGGTTCTATAAAACCTTTATAGAATATGGTGTTGCAAAACATTTCATTATGTATTTTAGAACCACTACAGATTGATTAGCGGTGGTTTCTTTGTAGTGTTTTTTTATTTTTTATTTTTTTGTTATTTATTTATTTATTTTATTCATTTATTATATTAAAATGCACACATATATCATGAATTTAATAAATAAATTCGGCATATATATGTGTTTAGTGGGATTTAAACCTCTTACCTATTGGTTATTCTCCAAAGAGTATAATACTCTATCAAACTCTTCATGTGATAAGTAAACAAATTTTAATATACTTATATATAGAGAGCTAAATACATATACATATGTATATAAAAATAATAATATTAAATAATAATACTATTAAATAAGAAAAAATAAAAAACAAATAATACATAACAAATAAAGAAGAAATAAAGAATTAATAATTAGTAATTAATAATCAACAAACAAAGAATTAACAAAATAATAAATAAATAAATAATAAGTAATAGATAAATAAATAATAGGGTAACAAGTAATAAATTATAAATAATTGATAATTAATATGTAATATAGTAAATTTATCAATAATAAATAATAAATAGATAGTTAATAAATAAATAATAAATAATGAATTAATGAATAATAAATTATTAATAAATAAAAAATCAATATAATATAAATAAGAAATTAACTAATAATTAATTAATAATTAAGAATTGATGAATATATAATAAATAGGTAATAAATAGAAAACAAATAATATGTCAACAAAAAATAAAAAATAGTAATAAAAATAATAAATATATAACCAATAAATTAATAATAAATTAATAAAAATAAATAAATAATGAGTAATACATAATTTTATAATAAATAAGTATTAAATAAATAATAAATCGACATATAACGAATAAGTAGTAAATAATTAATAAATAACATGTTGATAATAAATTGATAATAAATTTATGATAAATAATAAATAATATGTAATAATATATAATAAAAATTAAATTAATAGATAATAATTAAATAATACATTAATAATAATTAACAAATCAATATATAATAAATATGTAATACATTAATAATTATATAATAATAATAAATTAAAAAATAATAAATTTATAATAAATAATAAATGAATATACAATATATAATATATTTATATATATATTTATATTTACATATAAATTTATTTAAATATAATTATATATATCTTATAAAAATATATAAATTTAAATAAATTCAAATAAATGTATATAAATACAAGAACGAAGACGCATACACCAATCAAAAGAATAAATAAATAAATATATATATATATACCAACATCATATATATAAATATACATAAATGTACATAAATATACATAAATGGATATAAATTTCTGACAAATTTAATTAGCTTGGTCATCCAATTGAGGGTTGTTGTAGAGGTTTTAACTACACGAACTGTAAAAAGAATGAACACCTAGTGGGAAAATTAAAATTCTAGTTAAATTTGGAAAACTTAGGGCTTCTAATTTGGTAGTCCAATAATAAATGTATAGAATGTTCATAGGGTAGGGATGCTTCATCTCGAAAAGATAAAGAGAGGATTACCTATAGGTATGTTGTTGATCATTCAATGAGGGATGTTGGGGGGGAATCAGACTCAAAGGGGGTGTCAATTATGATTGTGTTGAAGTTTTATAGTGGAAAAATTTCTTGAGGAGGTGATTTTTCAATTAAGAGTGATATGAGTATGGATCTTATTGATCTTCGAGAAGAGAGTTTTATGTCCTTTAGGATGAAGAATAGTAAGAACTCTCTTGGTTATGATTTATTTTATAGACCACTTTAAGGAATCTATCAAAAGGAATCTTCTCCCCAATAGAGTGTGATGGGTATGTTTAGAACTACACCTACTGTAAATTCTACTCCCCTATAAGCAACTAATGGTAGGGTTTGTAATATAGAAAAGGCTTTGGTTGTCAAAGATGACAGGTTGCATACAAAACTCATGGAGGCATTTGAGGTCACAACCTTCTCTTTATTTTCCTATAACATACAGGTGGGAGGGACTCCTAAGCATGTCCATCAAGATTCTGATTGGGGGTGTCTGATGGGGGTACAACAAGATAGTTGAACAGCATTGGGTATCTCTCTATAGGCAATGTTAAGATGATGATTGTTCAGTGTGAAGTGTGAAGTGTGCAGTTGAACCTGAGTACTTGTAGGATCCTACTTCTATTTTTTCATTGATATTGGTCATAAGGAATCAAATGAGCCCATTCACTATGGTTCCAACAAAAAAAATATGAAAAAACTGGTCATTTTTGATGGAGGTAATACCATAGGCTATGAAATGAGTCTTGAGGTGGACTCTCACATGAAACTGCCAGTTACAAACCTTGCTGGAGATGTCTAAAATATTCTCACAGCTAGGGCTGAAGTGCCTACTACTACGGGTCTTTGGAAGTTTAGTTGTGGTTATCAATAAGAACATAATAATTTTAGCATGTAATAGGTGACTACCCCAAACCCATTTGCAGTCCTTGACTCATTGATCAAGGAGAGTGTTGGTGATAAGCAGGTTGTTATGACAAATGATAAACCCTTTAGTGACCTCCCTAGAGAGGGTCTCTATACTGATGATGTACAAACCCCTCTGAAGGGAAAAAAGTATTTGAGAAGTGAACCAGGCTGAAGTCATAGGATGTAACTCGGGAAACACAAATGATCCCGATCACACATAGAAACAAATGAAAACTTAAAGGGTAGTTATTCATCCAAGAACTCATGGATGCGGGTTTAGATGAATTAATTGGGGTGTTCTGCACAAGAAGTAATGTAAGTCTGGGGTAGATATTATCAAGAGTTTGGTTATATGACATTTTATATTTTGATGAGGGAAATTCAACTTTGTCTAACCCCATCCTCTGTACTTTTTATTTTTTTCCTTTTAATAAAAGTTATTTCCCATTACCTTTTAAAAATTGGTTATAAATATCTATATATATATATATATATTAATAAATATATACAAACACACATTTATATTACATAAATATATATAAACACACTCATATATATAATTTTATATTAATATATATATATATAGACACAAGTAAATATAAATATCTATATATATATCCACATAATATATAATAATATATAATCGTAAATATGTATAAATATTTATAAATGTATATAAATATATACAAATATACCTAAATACATATAAATTTCTATGCATAAATGAAATTATATAAAATTATAAATAAATGTTAATAAATAGACATAAATTATAGAAAATATTCATAAATTTATAGAAACAAATACACACATATATATATAATATAATAAATTGATGTTATGGTAGTAGCTGAGTCGTTAACACACCCCAGAATCCTATATGAAACTCAAGATCAAATCCTTTATGGTGTGAAATTTTGAGTACTGTAGATGTTACTGTAGGAGTTACTATAGTGGGTAATTTAATAATTACTATAGTTATGAAACTATCCATATGATTTGGGCTTATGAACTATAGAATTCGGTCTTCAGGACATATGGCCTTCAGACCCCCATGGGCCTTTAGTCTACAAGGTCTTTAGGCTGCATCAAGTCTTCAGCACAATGGCTTTCAGGACCTAGATCCATTGGGAAATAAAGCAGTTATTTCTAACCACATGGGAGAAAACCCCAAAATAGGAATTAGAGAAATTAGAATCCACCAAGTAGATCTACTTGGATTTTAATAATTAAAGGGTATGGAAACTTTCATTGGTACTAGGCACCATGAAACCCTACATTAGGAAATACAAACTGATTAGCCATACAAGGTGGGGGTTAGGATCCATCAATGGAGCGAATTATGGTGAGGTGAATTTCTAGTGTATTTGAGTCTTTAGACCTTTGATACATGTACTTTTACTTGTGACTCTTGGACTACAAGTCATGGAAGGATTTCCTCTAAACATAGTTAAAAATTGGGAATTATCCTAAAATAAATAAATAACTCAAAGGCCTTCTAGCCGAGTTAACCACCACCATATAATAGATAATAAAATTTTAAAATTTGAGAAAACACAACAATTTCAACACCATAAAATTTATAAGAATTTAAATATATGGAATAAAATTATTAATTACCCAAAATGTATATGAAGGCACTTTTAAACGAAACAAAAATCACATCAAATGTTCAAAAATCATGGTTTCTGAATTAAGAAACTCAGTTGTGGAGGTATTCTATGCATTTTTAACCTTGAAAAAAATTATTAGGGCCCCCTTGGATTAATATTTCATATATCGCTTTACAGAATTCGATTTTATATCTCATAGAGCCTAAACAAATTCTTAGATCAAAAGTTAGGGTCATTTGAAGTTGAGGATTGATTTTTAACTTCTCTTAAAATAGTAGTAGATTTTATTCATTAAATTATTTCTGAATTATTATCAAAAAATTTGTAGTTTATTTCATAAGATTTTATTTCACTAGGTGTATAGTTAAAATAGAAACCCATATCAAAATTTATAGTCATTTGATTCTGAAGTTGGATTTTTAAACTATCAAACAATTAATTTAAGTTTCAAATAATTACTAACTAATAATTATAATGAATTAATAATTAACACAAAAATATAATTTAAATTTTAAATAATATATAATATGTGTTTCTAAAAAAGTATAACTATTATTAATAAATAAAAATTAATTATTTAATATTTAATATTTTATTCAATTGATTTAGCGGTGATTTTTAAAATTCACCCACTGAAAATAAATTTTAAAAATTAGAAAATTACATTTAGTGTTCATTTTTGAAAAACCGCCCCCAAAATTAAAAAAAATACAAAAAACAAATTTAGAAATGATTTTTAAAAAACTGCTTCTAGAAAATTATCATGAAGTATTTAGTCGTGGTTTTGAAAATTGCCGCAATATTTGTTTGTTTCTTATAGTGACATTCATTAATGAAACCTAGAGTTTGAGGTTAGAGATAAAGTGTTCATTCAAATATCTTCAGGGAAGATATTCATGAGGTTTGGGAATAAGGGAAAGCTAAGTCTCATATGCTTCAGTCCCTATGAGACCCTGGATTTCATAGGAGCGACTGCATGTCGACTTGTAGTCCCAAAAAATTAATCTCTAGTACATGATTCATTCCACATATTCTTCTTGAGGAAGTACATAACAGATCCATCAATTGAAAAGGATTTTGTAGTTATAGTTTTGGATCATGATATCTCATATAAGGAGCAGCTGGTTATGATCTCAAATCATATATACAAATTTCTACACAATAATAAAACTTACCACGTCGAAGTACTATAAAGAAACCATAAGTACAAAGAGAAAACATGGGAAGCTAGGGACAAAATGAAAAACAATTATCCTCATATTTTTTCATCTTAGATTTTTATTTTAAATTTAAATGATGAAATTTAAAAATGTGGAATAATTTAATGACCTATATTTTTTTAGCTAAACATTTTTCCCTAATATAAATGCATGTAACATCTGACTATAAGATATATTATAAAACACAAGAATACCATAAAAAAGGAACATTAATATATTTATTCAGTATATAAAATTATATATGAAGTTTAAACACACTCTATAACATTGAAAATATTAAAATTTAATAACAAACACATATAAATAACAAAACTAAAATTTTAGATTTTTATGCATCTTGGTCTCTATTAATTATCGCACCCTCAAAAAACACTATAAAAAATATTATAAATATAATCATTATTTTATAAATGAATAATATGTAACCCTAATATGAATTGTGTTAAATTATTAATGAAGGGAATGATGGTTATATATGTGAATCATAAATCCAATATGACCACTAGAATACCAATATTAGCAATGCAATAATATCTTGACCGTTAGAATAGTAACTTATTAATTAGAATAGAAGAATGACTTGTAAATAATATTTACCATAAATATAAAAAGGAAATATAAATATTATAATATCATAAAATCTTTTCGCAAAATATATAACTATATGTATAAAATGGTATAAAATTGTAATAAATTATTTATTATGCATTTTGTAAAATCATTATTTTTTATATAAAAATTCTAATATTATAATTAAATAATTTAGAAAATTATTTTAGTAAAATATACCTCATATATATAATGATAATTTCAAACTAACTTAGGTAATTTTTTTGTAGTTATTCAAAAAAAATTGGTTTTTCATTGAATAGTAAACAATATTATTTTTATGTATATTGTGGGTTTTATGACGTCATAATGATTTCAAAATGACTCAATGATTTATAAATAATTTTTCATGAATTAAAAAGGATTTAATGAGTCATATAATTCATTTAAAAATAATATTTTCTGTTTATAATCCTTTATTTGAAATTTTAAATCATAAATTATATTTTATTCTAATAAAAAAATATTTTTTCTTCTCTTAAATAAAATATTAAAATGATAAAATTCAGTTTTGAGAGAGTTTAAATGAATCAAAAATATAAATTTAATAGTTAAACGTTATAATTAGTCACAAAAATCATTATTATTCATAGTCTTGAGCTAAAATAATAAAATACTCAACATTTTATTCAAGAATTCCCCCTATTTTCGATTATAAATACACCCCTCCTCCACTCATTCCAATTCACTTACAAATTCTCTATTAATTCAAACATCTCTAAAAATACCTCCTCAAACACCACTCATCATTCTTTCTAAGTTCTGGTCTAATCAAAATACCACCCCAATAATCCAATGGAGTGGTCCATGAAAGTGTTCCCATTGAAGGTAAATTATCTAATCAAACTTGTTTTAAATTATCATTGCCTTATTACACCTCCTAAACCCCATAGTAAAACTATAATAATATTATTTTGATATTATAGTTCTAAAATAATGCTACATTATTTATTAGTTCTTGATTATCTTTCTTCTCTTTAATTTATTCTTAAAAATGCTTCTCACACCATTCAGGGCTTGTACCACCTATTTGAGCATTGATGTTTTTCATCACTACCTTTATCTTCAAGTTTTAAAAATGGTGTTCTAGAGAAATGATAATAATAATTAAAAAATTAATTCATTTTAAAGATTCCATAATTATAAAAAAATCATAATATAAATAATATTAAATCTAAAACATTACAGTTAGTTAAATTTCTTAAAAAATAGAATTTTTTTGAAAAATACATTAACATTTGAATCTATATTGAGTATAAAAATAACTATTGATACATTATAATATTGGTATGGCACATATATTTACTTTTATTCTCTCTAAACTCATATAAATGAGGGATGAGTATCGATAACAATTATCATTTTACTGATGAAAACATGAGACCATGAAACAAACAACTTGACGTCAGATAAAAAATTACATAATAGATAATAAGATAATAATTTTTGAATAAAAATTAATGATTATATTGAAATAAAAATTAAATTACTTCTAAATAAATTAATTAATAAACAAAACTTGATTATCCGGGAGTTTATAGGGAGTATTAAAAGCAAGTTATACTCAATGTAATGGTTATTTCCAAGTATTTGTTCTTATTCAAGTTTTTTCCCTTATTTAATTCCATTCTACTATTATTATAATTTACTCAATTTCAACCTGTATCCATTTATTTCAGTTTCATTCTTATATTTATGTTTATTTCTTTTTTATTCTGATCCTTTTGTTCCTTAAAAACACACTATAACATTATGTGTGAAACGCATCAAATTTCATACTTCCTCGCCATGTTTCATATATGTTGTTTCTTAAATATTTATCCTTATATACATGTTATATAACCCTCTAATCCGTTTTTATTCTAAACTTGAATGTATAATATGAAATTTTCTCCCTGATTCTGGTCACCTATGTGATTCATCAACTAATTTTGGATTATGAAACCACTATATAACCCATTATATTTATATTTGGTTAATTTAAAGTTTTCCCATGACCACTGATTTATGTTTCCATATAGAACACATAAGCATGATATATTAGGATTATATGGATGGGTCCAAAATAATATAGCTCTTGAATTGATTGACTAGTGATTTTATGTTATGGGAAAATGTTTATGGTGCATGGGTAGTTATCCTAGCACATTATGTCATGATGTCCTAACAATGAGCCTCTAATTATTTTTATGAAATATTTTATATTGTTAATTTTTTTTCATTATTCTCATAATTACCATGTCCTTAATATATTATTCCTTCAATGACTCTATATCATGTGACTACTTATGATTCATCTCTTTTATGATTCCATCATTGATGATATATCACCATCATGTTTACTTCAATTACCCCTTACAGGGATTTTATGATCATCCCTCATTTATGTATGTTCCTAGGATGTACCATATAATGATAGTAGATAGATGATATCTAGGGGAAAATAATTTAAATGGAAAAAATATTATTTAGTTTGTTTTAAAATACTGTATCCAATCTTTCAATGATGCTAAACCTCTATATTTCTAGGTGAATTTTATGTATGTTTTGATAAAAATGATATAATATTATGTTTATGAGATGTGGGATGTTATTATCAAACCTTGATGTGAATTTTATAAGAGTAAAAATATATATGGTAGATAGATCATGTTGGAACAATAAGAATTATATTGTGGAAGTTGAGGTTATGCGATAATGAAGACCCCGTGAAAATTTAATGAAACTCTGGAATCTTAGTTTGATTAGACCATGACTGCAACAATTATTTTCACACCATTATATGGATATGAGTTTTGATAAAGGGAAGGATCACACCACAACCAAACTATGTATGAAGTGAAATTTTTGGTTTTTTCATGAAAGTGTTGTCTATGAAATTTTTTCATGACATTATTTGGAAATTGATAAAGCATTGAATCATGCATCATGTGGTCCCATCACAATGCATGTTTGGCTAGAAATATTTAAAATGAATGACCTCGTGATTTTATGAGGATAATATAGAGGAAATAGTAGGATTTTCAATAAAATTTGTGGTTAAAATATGTCATACTATAATAGTGGATTTCGGGCTGTATTCTTATAAAAGTTGAATTTCATCATGCTGCAATGTATTTCATCACGCCATGAGATATGAATAAACTCTATTTTTTGACAATTCTATGTAATTTTACAATGAAGAGATAATTATTGGTTTTTTTCAAGATAACTTGAATGTATGGGTGAATTTAACTACATAAAAATGTGTATTACACATGGAATGGTCTCAAAACATCATATATATAATAATCGATCCCTACCATTGTTGAAAAAATTAGAGGTTGGAAGAGTTTACAAAAACTCTTATAGAATTTATAGATAAAAAATGACAGAAATAGAACTGGATAGAAAAATATAGTATTATACAAAGGAGGATAACTAAGAGTAAAGTAATTCATTTCAAGATTTTATTCAGTTAGAAAAAAAATCTTGTGGAAACAGAGATCCATTATTATATCTGACTATTGGAAAAGATGAATGATCACAAAAGAAGTATTTTTGGTGTAAAATTATTCCTCGTCTAGAGTTATATATTATTATGGTTTTTATAATATACTGTTCATTTATTTAACTCCATTTAATAATTTTATCTCATTTAGCCTTAGAGAATATGAGTGCAGTGAAGTGAATATCATAGAACCATCAAATCTGTGACTGAATATGCACAATAAGCTTGAATTACATGTTGATCTTTGAGAGAAATAAATTCTATAAACTAATTCATTCATAAATGTTATGTGTAAAGAAATAATAAAAGAGGGTGGTCGTTGAGATAGTAGTAATGAATCCCTATATTCTTGTAAGTTAGAGAGACAAGTTGTGGAGTTTTAATAACATAAACCTTCAATCCTTTAAATATTGATTATAGTATATTTTTTTAAATTGGCATTTCATTATGTGTATACTCTTTGTTTGTAGCCTGGTGTGGGTGAACCAAGTGAAATTCCTTTTTTATATGCACTTAAAATATTTTATTTTCATTTTTTATTTGTTGAATGGAAAGTTAAGGTTGAGTAGATTGAACATAATTTCTTCTAATGTGGGAACACGATCCAGTGATGGGTTATCATTGATGTTTAATATTAAAACACAATGTTTAAATTGATTAGTTCCCTGATTCACCCCTCCCCCCTTATGGGGTTCCATGAGTCTTATATCAAAACATACTAGTTCATACAATATCTTCATTCTTTTATTTATTTTAGGACTACATTTTTATATGATCAACCCATCATATGATCTGTCTTATGATGTATGACTTGTTTGACATTAAAATTAGAAACATATTTTATTATAACATGTGATATGTTTATATAATTTTTGAATCACTGTAATATTCATATTATATAGTTTTGTTATAGATTATGGTTATTTATTATTACACTATTATAATTTATGGTTATCTAATAGAGGGTATTGTCTTTTCATGTTAATGATATACCCTCTACACTAGTCAGTAGCCTCTAGTGTATGGAGAGCTATGTATATGGTCACATAGGGACCTAAATTGAGACATATGTGAAGGTTTTTAGTGTATTGGAAGTGTTTAGTAGGCTAATAACAATATTTTTTTCAGATTCAATAAATTATTCACATATTGTACAATATATAAACTTAATTACTAATGAAATTAATCCATCAAATATTTACATGGAGAGGACCAAAACCAAGAGATATTATCTTTTCCAAATTAAATTTATAATTAATTTAAATATGATCGAAAAAAAGGCTACCCCATCTTAGGAACTTTCTCCGATGAAGATATTGTTGATAGTCTAAAAAGTCCTTTTTTAAATTACAGTTTTGTGCTTCTTCTAACCAAGTGTATAATCCCTATAAAGATGATCTGCATATATAGATTTGATATCTATATGACACTGATTGATTATTGGGTTCCAGAATAGAGCATCAGACATATTGTATTTTCTTCTTGATTGCTTCAAGATCATCCAGGCTTGAAGGAGTTCTTCAGCTTCATAAGAATATAAGTTAATGACGAGTCAAGAGATAAGTCCATTGCACAAATCAATTGTCGATTAACCTTACACAATAGACATACCAATCTATTCATAGATTCATGGTTTATGTATAAATATTATTTGATTTCTTAATGACTCTTAAATAATATAATAAATTTTATATAACCACATTCCATATAATAATACTATTATTATTTGTAAGGATTTCACTAACTAGATAAACTATATATATTGTTCTACTGGATTTTAAATTAATATTTATCAATAGGCATGATCTTGGTCGACTCATCCTCCTCAGAATATATTAAATAATAAAATAAATATTTAATTAAATATTTACATTATAAATAAATATTTTATTCACAATCTGGGGAATGAAATTTTCAATAAAATATATACAATCAATTAAACATGAATAAATTTATTCTGTGTTCTTGAGAATAATATTTACTCCATTAATTAAATTCAAATAGAATTTAATCGAGATCAGCAGATACACTTAGTGTGTGTCCCTCTAGGATTATTTATTATTGAAATTAGGTAGTCATTCCTAAAGTCTAATAATACTGTATAGAAATGGGTTAGATAACCCAATAGAAATAACATAATTTCATAATATCAAAAACCACGTATGAATGCTTACTATGTGATATAATCCCTTGATCTCAATATCTCATCAAGTAGGTTTCACAAGCATGACATCAACCTATGTGATTGAAAAAACTTTTTCTAACTATTAGAAATAAAATCATCATTAAAACCTTTCTATGGAATTTAATGTGACAGTTTAATTTAAATCAAAGGGTTGATACTTCTGCTTCCAAAAAGATTGAAGGGGAAACCCTTTCTTAACTTATCCATTAATAACATGTTATTCATGACGCACCCAACATACCTAACTTCATCAGGAAATGTTATCATTATGGTTTAATTCAATACATCTATGTGCATGAGTCATAAGATTCATTAATAATAATCTTGAAGTCTAAGGACCATTACACACACTCATATGTAGGAATATTCAACAAGAAATAAACAGGCAGAATTACTACTAGTGGTTCTATTATCATAATATCCCATCTTGGAGATTACTAAGTGTGAAATTTGTGAGAAGAGGTCTCATATGCTTATGATTAATAGTACCTAATAGTCAACATACTATTTGAGCCATCATATAATTTTATTCGACCGTAGAACTTTACTTAATAATATTGTCATAGTATTTCAAGGTTCCCAACATACCAGAGAACTACTATGAGCTTATCAATGTGAAAAATACTCTAGGATATTATTACATTAATTTTATTAAGAAAACAGAAATTGGTAATAATAAATTTTATTAATATTAAAAAAATTAATATTCATGTAATACAAAGTAAAAATAGTTTCTTTTAGAGAACTAAATCCAAAAAAAACTCCCACTTGGACTAGAAATAAATGGTTATAATTTTTAGTCCACTGGACCCAAATTATGATCATGCTTCTACTCATTTAAGGCTTTATTCAATGGTTCTTCCTTGTTTTCCTCCATGGTTGTTATACTCATTTTGACTTAACCTCATTGAAAAAAATACTTCAAGAGATGATATTTTTAAAGTATGTGCTTGTTCGGCTTATGTGACCTTGTCTACTTTACAAGGGCCACAACTGAAGTATTATCACAATATAGTGTGATTGGAACTTCACTACTAGGTACAACATCAATATCATGGATGAATTTTAATATAAATATTTCTTCTTTAGCTATGGAAGAATATGTAATATACTCAAACTCAATTATATAATCTACAACCACAACCTACTTTGAGCTATTACATATCATAGCATCTCTATTTAGAGTGAATGTGTATATCGTTTGTGATTTCAGATCATCTAGATATATTTGGAACTATCATATGCATATCTTATAAGGACTAGTTCCTCATCTCATCCGTATACCTAAAACATATCCTTAGCATGCCTCATATACATAATTATAGTCTTTATGGTCATCTTATGTTCATCACCTAAGTCACCTTGATATCTTCACACTGCACTCAAGGTATATATGAAATCAATAATAGTACATAAAAAAGCATACATGATTAACCCAATCAAAAATCTATATGGAATTCTTTATATTATTATCCCTCCTAATATGTTTAGGGACATGTTTTTCTAGAAATATGAATTCCCTGTGATATTAGAATCAATCCACTCATTCATTGTTCCATACTGAATATCATCAGTGTCTTGTCAATATATGAACCTTGACTTAGGCTAAGAAAAAACGTAGATCTATCATGATGGATCTTGATTCCATGAATATTTGATTCTTTTCCTAAGTCCTTCATGAAAAATAATTTATTCAAAAAAGACTTAATATATTTTAAATTTGGTATTTCAATTCCAATATGTAATATTTCATCAACATATACTACTAAGAAAACAATCTCACTCTCACTAAACTGTTTACAGACAAAAGTATCACATTTGTTCTTTTATGGAATCAAATTCTATTATGACTTAATCAAATCAAATTTTCAATGAAATTGATTCTTTATTTAATCCAAAAATGGATCTTTTAAGTTTTTATACCTTTTTGGCATCCTTTGGAGTTATAAAGCAATTAGATTGTTTCATATAGAAATATTTATGAAGGTTCCCATTAAAGAAGGTTGTTTGGGAATTAATTTACCAAATCTCATAGTCATGGTAATCCAAAATGGAAAGTATAATTAAAATTTATTTTAGCATTTAAATTATTAAAAAAATTTCATCATGGCCTATTACTCGACATAGTTTGAACCTTTTTAAAATCAGAAATGCCTTATAAGTACTGACTTATCCATCCATGTCTAGTTTATTCTGGATTACACATTTTTGACTAACAAGACTTATATACCCTAGAGGATCTACCAAAATATAGACATGGTTTTGGAATATTGAATACATTTTAGAATACATATCTTCTTTCCAGTGGTCAACATATGTGTCACTTATTTTTTCTTTATAGGTTATCAGATCATTATTATCAACTAATAATGAGTCACTATCCTTAGGGACTAGAAAACTATATCTTTTAGGTACTCTAACCTCTCTTGTAATTCATTGTAGTACTTGTGTATCTATAAATTCCTCTTTCATGATGCTTCATTGAATTTGTTCTTGTGTCAAATCTAGTGTATCTTGAGCAAGAAATTCCTCAAATTATATCTCAATCCCATAATATATTTTAGATATAAGATCATTCTCAAGGAATGTGGGGTTTCTATCAACCAAAACCTTTTTATCTAAATGGTTATATATGTAATATCCCATTGTTTGTTTGGGATATCCTATAAAGATACACTTTGTACCTCTGGTGAATGTTTTTTAACTAAATAGGCCTTAAAAAACACTTTATATCCCTATATTTGTAAGTAAGATAGAAAAATTTTCTTTCCCGACCAAAATTGGTATATAAGTTTATCTACTACTTATGTTGGTACATGGTTTATTAAGTTTGCTATTGTTAATAAAATGTATTCCCAAAAGGATAATGGAAAATTCATATAAACTATCATTTATCTCACTATATAAAACAGGGTGTGGTTATTCCTTTAACTTACACTATTCCATTGAGTTGTATAAAGAAGAGCGAGTTGATATAGAATCTAAAACTCCCATAAATAATAAATGAAGTCTTGGTTGATATATTCTCCGGCATGGTCTAAGAAAAAATTATTAATATTCATTCCAAGATAATTGTTAAATTCATTTTTGTATTCTTTGAATCTATCAAAACATTCCAACTTATACATCATTAAGTAGACATATGCAAATCTACTCAAATAATTATTAAATGTTTTATGTATGAGTACTCACTCCCATTATTCAACTAGAAATGGTACACATACCATGGTATGAACTAATTCAATAATATCGTTAGCCCTTTCACATTTCCACTAAATAGGTCTTTGAAAATTTTTCCTTGTAAGAATATGTGACATATACCATGTGGTTTTAGTTAAAAGGAATCTAAATACCCATCTTTTTAAAAATTTTCCAAATGATTTCCATTTAAATGTCTTATATAATGAAGCCAAAGTTGGTTGTGGTATGAGTCTTCTAAATTATTTTCATTATTGACTTTGATAACTTGGTTAATGTAATACAATATATAAGAACAATTATTTAAATATGTATTATCATAAAAAATTATATCCTTATAAAAGAATAAGAATTTATTTCTAAACATGAAAATAAATCCATTTGTATCAAGTCTAAATATATAAATAATGTTTTTGGTAAAAAATAACACATAATAACATCCTTTTAAAACTGATATCATTCATATCATTAATGTGAGATGGTAGTCTCAAATAGCCATGGTAGTAAGTTTAGATCTATTGGATGCTCATAGATCTACCTTCCCTTATTAAATCTTATTAAATCTACTTGTTTCTTATATTTAAATAAACATGAGAGATCTATAGGCCATATCAAATACCCAATTTATAGAAACATATAAATTTCACCCAATAATAAAAGAACTTGAGTTTTCCTCTTGTTTCTTTTACTTGGTGTGGTATTTCCTATAGTGGCCCTTCTTCCAACATGTGAAACAAAAATAATCTTGTTCCCTTACCTATACCTTGATTATTCTTTTATTATAAGGGTGTTGCAAAGAAACTTTGGTCTTATAGCTCCCCCATTGGCCTTTTCTCTTGTCCACCATAAGGACAAAGGATTTTTATACTTGTTCCCCTAATCAACTTGGTGAATGGTGTGAGAAGATCTAGAATAGGATTATCAATATTTTATATATTAAAATTAACAACAAAGTTGTAGAATACCTATGTATGTGATGAAATAATGAGATTATTGCACAATTCTTGAGGAAATTTAAACCCTAGAACCTCTATGTGCTCAATGTAGCTAATGAATTTGACTATGTGAGGCCCATATAGGGAATCTTCTCCATATTTTCTCTAAATTAGTGCCTTGGATATATAAAATTGTTCATTGATATCTCTCACATGGTATTAGACACAATGATGTGTGGGAATACTAGAATCATCCATGTCTTCAGGAGACTTCATGATTTCACTAGATATGGATAAAATCATTAAACATTTAAATTCAACCATGTAGATTAAGTGTTCATAATGGACATCAAACTCTTCCTCACTTTCCTCATTTGTAGGTTTTTCAAGCAGTGAGGATTTTAAAAAGTAAGATCTTTGTTCATGGAACCACACAACCCATTGACATCTAAACGATTTCAAGAAGTTTCTTTCAGTAAGAAGATGGTTTTTGTCCAATATTGATCATATGGATAATTTGTATGATGACCTTTTATTTATCATAAAAATTAATATTGAATATTATTATTACATCGGTTGATTACAAATTTATGTGATATATAATAATATATTTAATTTTATTAAGTTTCATGTTATTTTATCAAGTCTTAATGGACCTCAATATTGAAATCAGAATGTCCCATCACTATATATATTCTAGTGGAAATGATATATATTTAATTTCTTAGAATCCATATGTAGTCCATGAAAATTATAATGAACTATTTAGGTAGGTGGTGTTGACAACTGTGGGATTGAAGTTCCTTAATCCATTAAGTGGACTCTCCAATCCAGGAATCCTTACTGATATTTTCTCAACACATGGATAAAAATGTTTATTAGAGAGATATAGGCCATTAAACACAATATAGATTCAGTTAATTTGACCCACTATCTTAGATATTACATCCTGATAATTAAAACTTCTTCTCACATAAAGGAAACTGACACTTTAACTATATGTTCATCTTAATTCAGACGATGGAAGGGTTAATGAATTAATATTAACTTGAGGGATTTTGTTTTATTATGAGTAAATATTTCTTGTTTTAACTTTTACATGTAATTTTAATATTTAATTTAATTTTACTTTTGATAAAACATTTATTCACAATAAACTTATTTAAATTCTACCTTTTCATATTAGTTCATTTATTTATGTGATCATGGTCTTTCATCCATAAAATAAATAATGTATAAGATAGAAATATAGAAATTTATAAATGACAAAATTATGATGTTATATAATGGTTGATTTATTTAGGGGACAATAAATCAACCTATGACCTTGGGTGAAACTCATTGTGTCAGTCTTGACATGAGCTTAAGTACTACGTCTATCCATCTATGTGTCACTTGGGATGGTATTATCTTGGGTTCATCATGAACCACCTCCACACACCTTGGGATACTACTTTAATTTCATGTTTTTATAACTCAAATGCATGTGAGGGAAACAAAATAATTGGATAAGGAGAATTACATAAATAACCTTAGACACATAAGTCCTATATAATAAAGGATAGATGAATGAATCACAATACATGATATTTAATTTAATATTAAATAATTTCAAAAATTATGGAATAAATTAAATTAAATTAAACTAATGCATATATAGGTCTTGGTCAAGATCCTGAACAATTATACATGTGAAACAAATACACAAAAGTGCACTGCTTAACATTCATTTCTATTTGAACTTTATTATTAATATAAACTCATTTTCATTGATTAATTAATTAATTAATTAATTACCTTTTATCTTAATAAACATTTCAGTTCTCTTGGAGATACCCATTAGAAATGCATTAATAAAAAATAAACAATGTGAACAATAACTACAAACAATTACATTAAATTAATTAATCATTTAATAATTCCATAAAACCATTATTATATAGTCAAACACATCTATTGGAAATAGTTTAATTATATTTTTATTCTATATTTGCTTATTTTAATGTAATTTAATTCTATCCTTTATTTGGAGACTACACGACATGTACTTATGAGCTACACATCATGTGATGTGTTTTCTATGTACCCCGGATAAATGTTTGGGGATTTTGTGTGTACCTTGGAAAAAATACATGGAATTTACTCACTAACTGCATGCCATGTATCATTATTGTCTTGTGTCCAAATAACCCAATGATGGAAATGATGTGTTATTTAGACGTGGGACCACATAATGTTTACTTCAGTTACACGCCATATGTTCAATTAGTTGTGTGTCAACATAACTTTCCAAAGGACTGAGTGTTTATCACAAAGACAAGAAATAATGAACTACACACCTTAGTCTCAAGCTACATTTCATGTATTTCATTAATGTTTCAGGCTACCAGTTTCATGCGATTTTGACTGTGTATTTGACAACATGTTTAGCATGAATTTCTCTGCTAAACATTGTAGACTACATGACATGTACACCAGCAACACAACATTTAATCTGAAAAGTAATTTTCTAGGTTTCCATGGCCAATAAATGGTATGAAATTAATGAATCATGTGTAATTACTTCTTATCATGTCATGTATCCCATGACACATCTATGTGTAGTGAAATTGGGTACACAATGTGTACTCTAGCTACATTTTGTGTAACCCATGCTATCTGAACAAAATCCTTATCCCTTCTTGATGGAATATCAAGTTATTATTCATCTGTTCTTAGTCCTTTAAGAAAATATGATTCATTAATGATGTAATTAAAATGTCTAAAGTATGTTAATTAAATATTCTATTGAAGAAATAATAATATGGAAATAAAAAATCTTTCCACTAATATGAATATTGATAAATGATTGAATAAATAATTATAAATTTAAACTTGATCCCTCTAATACCACTTGAAGGTTTTGGTCACAATGGAAGAACCTTGTGGGAGAATAACCATAATGGTTTTTGTTTCAGATTTGATGGTTTATTTGAAAATTGTACAAGACATAAATATTATAACGTGTGAAATTTTTTCATCCAATATTGACATGGAAAATACTAGAACACATAGATGTGACATTTTTCATGTAAAATTTATAAATAATTTGAATATTATTTATATAAATATTAACTTTTATTTTTAACTTTATTTGATGAAGATATTTCTCATCATCCAAAAAACCCTTTTCAGAATACAGTCTTTGTACTTGTAAGATCCAAGTTTAGAATACCTCTAGGTGCAATTCACAAATTTACCTTTTATCTTTGAATGATACTAATTGATTTTCATGTTCTATAATTTTGGATATATTATATTTCATTTTTATTCTTGATCACTTAAAGATCCTTTTAGATTGATGGAGTTTTTATCGTTCTTGAGAAGATGAGAGAAGGGAGAGTCAAGAGAGAAGTCTATTGTGTGATGTGATTCTAAATCCTTGATTCTTAGTTAAACCTACATATTAGGAATAAAATTCTATTTATAGAGTTAGGGTTTAGTATAAAATAGTATTTATGTTCACAATAGATCTCAAATAATATAATAAACATTATAAAAACCCATTCCCTATAAAAATTCTATTATTATTATTATAGAATGTGCTAATTGGTGCAATAATAAATACTATTTTAATGACTTGTAAATTAATATTTATCACTGGACATGTTCTTGTTATACTCCTCTTTATCATTTATTGAATACTCAAAAAAAAATATAATTAAATAATAAATTCATAAATAATTATTTTTTTCACAATCTGGAAAATTAAATATTAAATAAAATATGTTTGATCTATAGAAGAAAAATAAAATTTTTATTTGGTCTTGATAATAATTTTCATTCCATTAATTAAATTAAAATAAAATTTAATTGATGTCAGAAAATACACATAGTGTGTGATTCTTTAGGATTTTTTCTCGTTAGTATTGAGTGGTCTTGCCTAAATTCCAAGATTATTATTTAGAAATGGTTTAAGGAACCCAAGTGAAAGAATATAATATCACAACTTCAAAATCCACATACACATGCTTACTAGGTAGTATAATCCCTTCATCTCAATATCATATCAAAAAAGTTTCACATGCATGTCATCAACCTATGTACTTGATATGTATTTCTTTGACTATATAAAATATACTCATCGTTACACCATGGCCATGAATTTAATGTGATAGTTCAAATTCAATAAAAGGGCCAAGACATAAAATTCTATAAAGATGAAAGGGAAAATACTTCCTTTAATTATCCATTTATATAATTTCATTCGTGATGCACCCAACATGCCCAAATTCACCATGAAATTTTATCATCATGATTCATGGCACTAAATATAAGTATAAAATCCCATAAATAATCAATAAAGTTGTGATTAAGATATATCAAATTATTTCTATCAAGATATCTCCTAATATAATCCATGGAGATGCTCAAGAATACTATAAGAATCTATGTCATCATAAGACTTCATGAGTTCACTATACATTGATTAAAGCATTAAACATTGAACTTCAACCATGTCTCCCATGTTTTTATCAAAAATAGTGAACTCTTCATCACATTCCTTCTTTGTAGGAGGATTATATAGTGAGAATTATGGAATGTAAGATTTACATTCACAGTGGAACACAACCCATATGAATCTAAACCATTCCAATAACTTACTAATAATCTTATCTTTTAATTCATATGTAAATATTCGAAGTTTAAATATATGGTTTTAGAACACCAACTCAGCAATATGGGTGTCCATTGGGTCAATGATGTTTCTTGTTAAATATTACTAGATATTAACTGTGGATTTTTTTAAAAAGTGTATTCTCCCATGATATTCATGACTCAAAAAGGACTAAACTTTCATTAGAGTTTAAAGTTTTAGGAGGAATTTTAGAAATTAAATAATATAACTTCAGTTACATTGTTTTTCTCCTTGATATAGGATGTAGTTATAAATTATATTCTGATTTATAAAAATTAGGATTTGGATGTGTTTTGATGCTATAGAAAAATTTTTCATCATATATTCCAAGGAAATGGATAACTATGATAATAATTACCCTAAACATGAAATTGAATTATATATGACTATTCATGATTTAATGAGTTGGAGAAACTACCTTTTTGGATAGATATTCAGGGTTTATATCAGTCATAAATTTTTTCATTACATATTATCATAGTGTGTTCTTAACCTGATATATCATAAGTGGGGGGAGTGTAGAAACTCATACCAAGAATCCCAGATTCAGTGTTTACTACTAATTGCATTGTCATGATTACAAGGAATAAAATCTCAAATGATATAGAGTTTAATAGTCTTGGTAAACTAGATACCTAAATGAATCTTGTATTACAAATTAATTCCCTAATTAAAATATAATTTTTTCATCATTATAAATAAAAAAACATCAAGGGTAACTCTAATCTATCTCTTAAATCCATACATATCTTTCATAGTGTAATTATTGGATTCCTGGGGAAAACAAAATAATAAGGATTAGCTCAATTGCTCAGTAAGGAAAAAATATAGCACAAGAAATAATGAATTAATGAGAACAGTCATTACATAAAGTTAAATAACTGAACACACATTCCATGTAACCAATGAACTAAATTAATGTGTGTAAACAATATGGAAAGGTAATAAATGGAAACACATTCCATTCAGATAAAAATATATGGAAAAATCAAAATGGAAAGGTAAGAAACTGAAACACATGTTATTTAATTATTGAACTAAAAATGAAATTAATCCATAGATATGTCGATGCAAGATATCAGGGATGAATAATAACTAAACCAAAATGAGGGGAATTGTTAATTATTGGATGTCATGTTTCCTAGGAACATGATACCTTTACCATCAAATGATAGGTTAAAACATTCCAATTTACACAACTAATTCATCCCTTGAGACTACTGATGCATCAAAAGGATTTCATTAACTGGTCAAAAACCCATTGATATTGCATTAACTGGTCTCTAACCCATATGGATTGCATTAACTGGTCTCTAACTTGTATGGTGCATGTCCATATCATTTAAACAAACAAAGTACCATATAAAATATTCGTATTGAATAAAGGATATGAGTTTATCAATATTTACCCAAAAAATAAAATAACTTTAAAAAGTAAAAACCATATGAATAATGTTATATGGTTCAGAAAATAATCATATCCATGAAAAATGATATGGATATTTAGGGTAAATTCAATGTTAAATGATCATACAAAATTGAATATTTCAAGGGGATTAAAATAAATCAAGGAAGTGAATGTGAATATTATCCATGACCAAATAAATCATGAACCATCCATATAAAGGATAAGGATTGTATCAATACAACATACCCAACGTAAAGTAAAATTAGGGTTTTTGTCATTTCCTAATATAAATATTATTAAAATTTCTTTTAAAAAAATTCTTAAGGAAAATAACCGTTAATCTTTTTAGAGTGTCCCATACTAATTTGAAACATTTTAATAATTCTCATAAAGGAATAAAATTAAATTAATGTAATAATATCATGAGAGTAATAAGATTCAAGATATATCATTCAAATGGGTATTTTATACACCATATAAAATATTCTAGGTAAAAAACCACAAATAAATCCTAATAGAATGTAAATTGAGATTAAATCCCTCACAACTGTGGTAACATATGAATTGGAAAACCCAATAGTATTCATCATCAAATGAAACATTTAAATTTAATGAATATAATATAATTAATGATATTACATGTCAATGTTGTAGTATGTACACCATATATATGAAATTATGATCACAACAATAAATTATGCCTCATGGAAAGAAAAGTGAGACAAGAATCCCTTACCTCGTGTTTCCTTTCAGGTGAACATACTTTAACTTCCTGTATAATAAAAATATGTTAATTTTCTAATTTCTTGACCAGAATTTTCATTTTTTTCATTACTTTTATTTAAATTATTACTATGTTATTTACCACTACTTAATAAATTACGTTTAAGTTGGGTGTATTGAAAATATTTGGTTTATGTTTCATAAACAATTTGGCTAGGTCATCTATGATCAAAGGGGTCATTGTGTAACATATCAAAAATAATAATCATGAAATAATTATAATATTTATACAAAAATTATATATTTAAAAACAATCATTAAATTTGGTTTTGAAAAATGAATCAACGATATAATCATGGAGACGGTAGGTCATACGTACGCATGAGTCATGTTCTCACTTTTCTATAATCACAATAGAGAGAAGGTAAGTAATACTATACCATTACAAAATTATAATTATATCATAAATACCAAATTATTTAACCATATATACTTATATATATAATTTTTGTTATTTAAAAGTAATCACATCATGTCGAGGTGGCGGTAATCCACACATCCACGATCGACCTTATCACTTTGTGTGTGAAAGGGTAATATATATATATATATAGTATATTTACAAAAAGGAAATTTTGTAATTAATATCAAATAGATTTTTTTATGTCTCATATGTTTAATTATAATCATCTTTTATACATTTCATGGATCGTGTGAACGAATCACATCACTTTGAGGGGGCAGTAGTTCATACTTCCTCAAACAATATTAACATATTAACGCAAAATTGAATGTACTAAAAGTATATGTTATAAAAAGATTAAATAAGTGTAAATAAATAATAAATATAATATATATAATATATAAAATATATAAATATATTTTCCGTCATAATGTCCACTATGAGAGGTGGTAAGGGAAAAATGAACAATCATCATTTCGTGAGGTAGTAGTTCACCATACACAGAAAGAGTATGTTTGTTACCCATTAGATAGAGGTGTGTTTAAGTTTAAGTTGAAAATTTTACATTAAAATATCCTATTATATTGATTATTTTTTTATATAATCATGGAATAATTATATTTTATGGGGTGGATAATTGAAATAAAACTATAGAACTTCATAGAAGACATTACCTCTTAATCGAGTAACTTCCTTTGCTTTGTGCCAAAAAGCTTACTTGGAATGACTTATTACCAAACTAAGGCTTATAATTTGATGGTAGGAATGTTTATGATCTATTTGGTAACATCATTTTCTAGAAAAAGTGTCTTGAGAGGTACAAGTAAGTGGGACGAGAGGAGGCCCTTTTAAAGTGGAGGAAGGGTGTCACTCTTGTAATATTTATACAAGGGAATTCCATGCATGTTTTTCATGATGTAAGTGGCTCCAATAATGGACTCAATTATATAAAATTGATTTTAGGTTCAAAATATTGCAATCCAAGGGGTTTTTGAAATTTTTCTCTGTTATTTGGGCCCTTAAGTTAAATGTTTTTTCAATTATTAATCTTAATTTATCCATAATCGTTGTAATTAATTTTAATTACATCCACTAATATTTTTAATAAAAAACTAATTTTACCTTGTTAAAAACTATAAATTATGATTATTATAAATATATAATCCATTTTACAAATTAAATCACTTAAGTGGAATAATTTATATTAATTTAATCTCGTAGACAGGATGACCAAGCAGGTTTTTAAAGTAAAAACGTCTGAATGTTTCCTCTATTTTTATAATAAATCTAAAATTGAAATTTTTTCCAATGAAATAAATTGTATTAATTGATAAAATTATTATATAATTAAATGTTAAAACTAATTAAAATTATAATTTACCCTTATTAATAAATTTGATGAAAAATCAGTTGTGAACTAAAATACCGTATTTTTACTATCAACTAAAAAATGAAATGTTTCAGAAAATATCAAAAAATTACAATAACATAATTATTATGTTTATATTTAAAATATATTGTTTATTTTTTAATATTAAATAATTTAAAGTTTCAAAATTAATATTTAAATTTTGTTATCTATTAAAAGGCGGTAAAATTTCTTTTATAAAAATAACGGGTTTTTATGCAAAATAGAGCTTGTTCTTATCTTATTTCTATCAAACCTAATGGATTAATATTAAAAATATTTTATTGAATATATAACATGTATAATTCATTTAAATCATTAACTAATAAAAATTAATTATTTTTATTGAGACAAAACTCCTTTAAAACCATAAATATAATAATAATCCTTTTTTATATCCAATTGGTTCTTATTTTCATTTCTCGTGAATTAATTTTATATTTCTATAAACCATACATTTTCATAAGTTAGTTAATACTATTCATAACCTCTAACAGAACTGATAGGTTATATTATATTATATTAAATAATATTATCATAATAATACATGGTCATTTAGTGAAACTCGATCTTGCATGTAACACAAGCTATTGAGGAAGGTTTCTCTTGTGTGTAACACAACATCTTGAGGATGTTCTATATTTCATGTTACATAAGAGAACATGGTGTTGCGTTCATTACAAGATATATCTTTTTTTAATATATTTAAAATATTAAATATATTATAGTGTATCAGGATATTGTATTACCTTACGAGCTTGGTGTCTCTTGTCATACACACTATCGAATACAAGGTTTTACTTTAGAATTTTGGGGTGTTACATTATTCCCACCTTAATTAAATTCCATCCTAGAAATTTAAACTTGATCAAGGTGATATATTTTTTCATATTTCCTATAATGAAATCTCATATCGCGAGAAGAGAATATAGGTCAACCTTTATAAAAGAGAGAATGGTAATTAAAAAGGATGCATGGATTACCATGTAAAAAGGACTCTAAGTAGGATACAAATAGTGAAAAGTAGATATATGTACTTAGAGGAAAAGAATCACTATTTTTAGGGAGTAAATGTGGTCATTAATCACCAAAAAGTGAATGATCGATATAAAGTTGATATCCTCAAGACCATATATCTGTGATGATTTAAGATACCATTGGTTCAAAAAAAATTAAGGCATTAGGAAAAAAATTTATTTCTAAGTCATTTTACTAATTTCTGGGAAATCCATTAGCTAACCTTGAATATAAACTAGTATAAAAAAATCTTTAACATCGATTGTTTTTATTTTTTACGTCGGTTTTTATCCGACAATTAAGTCACCGACGTAAAAAACATGACTTTTTACGTCAGTTTTGGTTAACCGATGCCAAAAATGAATTGCATTTGTTTTTTAGAATTTGTTTGGTAAAAACCGAAGACAAAAAAACTCAACCGCATCATTTTTGGAATTGGTTTCTTTAAAACCCAATGCCAAAAAGATGAAAAAGAGTGTCGGCATTGGTTTTTTAAAAAAATCGATGCCATAAATGGAAAAAAAATTATTTTGGGTGTCGGTTTTTAAATAAAATGACAGAAAAAAATAATTTTTTTTCTTCTATGTTTTAGAACATTTTCCAAGATTCTATTTGACTGGTCGTGGAGCTAAAATGGAGTTATGGATCAAAAGTTATTTCCATAAGAAGTTTAACCTGTCAAAGTTTCCATTGATAAAACTAATTGTAAATAAAATATGATAAACATGAATTAATATCACATAAACAAAATGATATAAAATAAAAATAATACTTAAAACATATTTCAATGGTTTTTGGACCTTCTATTGAATTGATGTGTAGTTTATCATTATATCTCTTATATTTAGTTTATAACTCAAGCAATAATGAATATTGTGATCGATAATTAAATTTACACCATGGTTGGTAAATATCATCCGAATTTTTTATATTTTTAACTCGATAATATAAGTAAATCATAATTATAAGAAATATAATTGAGTTTATTAGAAATTAAGGACAATAATATTAATTAAAATAAATGAATAGAATAGGTACTGTGATCAAATTAACGATTATAGCCGCATTGAAGACATGATTAAATCAAAGAAGTTGAAAATGATGAAAAAAAGGAGAAATAGATTTATATATTATAAATGAAAATATTTTCGATATCTTTGTATGAAAATGTAGGCGGGTATTTAAAAATTTAAATGTGTGTTGTGAAAAAATTGAAATTTTGATCTCATGTATTGTAGAATACTCTTTGGGGTCGATTTTGTTTGAAACCGATGCAAAAGAGGATTTACATTGGTCTTTTGGTGTTGATTTTTTTAGAAAATCGACGTGAAAAATGTAAATTGATATCATTTTTTGTGTCGATTTTTAAATAAACCGATGCTAAAATGTTAAAAAAAATTATTTTCTCATATTTTTTTAAAAAACCGATGCAAAAAAAATGTTTTTGGCGTCGTTTTTGAAATAAACCGAGGCCAAAAATTTAAAAAAAAACATTTCACATCGGTGTTTTAAAAATCGATGTGAAAAATTAAAAAAATGTTTTGGTGCCATTTTTTATAAAAAATGACCCCAAAAGTTAAAAAAATTACCATGTTTTAGAAAATTACTTCATCTTCGATTTGACAGTTCGTGGAGTTAAAATAGAGTTATGGATTAAATGTTATGGCCATTGAAAGTTGGACTTCTTTAAGACTTCTCTTAGAGAAGATCAACTTCCAACATCTGTAACATTTAATCTGTAACTGTGTTTTTTCTCCACAACTAGTCGAGTTGATGATTAGGTAATTCTCTAAAACATTATAATTTTTTTAAATTTTTACCAATGGTTTTTATAAAAACCGATTCCAAAACATTTTTTTATTTTTTTCGCATAGAGATTTTTAAAAACCTACGGCTAAACAATTTTTTTTAGTTTTTAGCATTGATTTTTAAAAAAATGATGCCAAAAAGTCTCTACAAACATATTTTACATCGGTTTATAAGAAACCAACATCAAATTTATGATGTAAAAAACCATTTTTATACTAGTGATAATGAAATATTCTTACCAGATAAGTTTTAATTTTATGTGAAAATCATAACTTTGTGTTGTTCTTCGATGAAATTATAATTGATTCATTTATTACTAGACATTAATTAACAATAATGAATTTTTTTCCATGAAGCACTAAAATATACATTTAAAGGATCTTATATCCTATAAAAGAGTGAAAAGTCTAACGATTTATCTTTAACAATCTTCCAAAACCAAAATGGTTAATATATTAACCTCTAATCCTAAAAAAAATAATACTATCTGTTCATCATTAACATTTATTCATCAAATTTATAAACTAAAAACAATGAAACTTTAACCCGAACATTGTGTAGGGTAGTGGTTGGTGTGAACCTTTATCATCCTTTGATCATGGGTTCAAAACCCATGGCCTTACTGGATTTGATTGGTTGTCACCCAGCTTACAAGTTATCATTTTCTAAAACAAATTAATATAATTTAAAAAATAAATCTAATGGAAATCATTGAAATTAAGTTAGTCACTAAATAGAAATTCAACTAATAATATTTATAAAATCTAAATACATAAATACTTCATCCATTTATTTCCACATAAGTCCTTCCATGATGTAGGGTTTATCCATAATATCATTAGTTGGATTTCTAAATCATGACACCTTATCTTCAATCTAAAATAACTTAGGATTAACCTAGGTTACTTATTATATATCTAAGTACTTCATAATGGTTTGTAAAGAAATATTAATTATCCTAATCATATCCCCCATGAGTGTCAAACCAGGTGTGTAGTAAGGCATGTTTCTATGTATCAAGTTACCCCAAGTCAATCTTGGAACACCTTTTTAGAGTTATTACTCCTTGGTACATTTGTACCAGAACCATGTCCACTTATAGCATCCAGATCGGGATGTATTACTAAGAAGACCCACATAATCTACACTTTACCAAAATTCAATGGTGTTAT
This sequence comes from Viscum album, assembly GCA_963277665.1. Lineage (NCBI taxonomy): Eukaryota > Viridiplantae > Streptophyta > Magnoliopsida > Santalales > Viscaceae > Viscum > Viscum album. The sequence goes on along the minus strand of OY728153.1, from coordinate 125,163,634 downwards.
TCTATAATTATCCTGAAATAATACCTTAGGTTTATATTCTCTAAACATTTACTAAATCTGGTTCCCAAGGTTGTGACTAAAAATCCTTTGATACCAACTATAGTGACTCATCCCCATAAGCCCAGAGTCATTGTCTACTACTAATTACATTGGCCTTATTACAAGGAATAAAATCTAGAAGGACTAAGAGATTAGTAGTGTTAGTAAACTAGACATATAAATGAATCTTGTATTACAAATAAATACCCTAATTACAATATTTTTTTCTTTCTAAATAAAAATATTCAAGGATAAATCTATTCAATATATTAAATACCTTCATGTCTTTCATTTTCACTTCATAGATTCCTATGAAAAGAAACATAATAATGGTGAACTCAAATGATCAGTAAGGGAAAAATATAGTGGAAACAACAATGAATCAATGATAATAGTCAATATGGAAAGGTAAATAACTGAACACACATTCCCTGAAATCAATAAATTGAATGAAAGTGCATAAAAAATATGGAAAGGTAATAAATGGAAAAACATTACATTCAAATTACTAGATAAGAAAAATCAATATGGCAAGGTAAGAAACTGAAACACATTCCATTTAATAAATGAAATAAAAATGAAATGTATCCATATATATGTTGATAAAATATCTCATGGATTAATAATAAATAAAAATAAATGAGTAAAATGCTTAATCATTGGGCATTATGTTTCCCATAAACATGATACCTTTACCGTCAATATATAGTTTAAAAATTTCCAATTTGCAAAACTAATTCATCTCATGAGACTATCGATGCATAATGGGTATTTCATTAACTAGTCCCCAACCTGTAGAGATTTCATTAACCAGTATATAACCCCTAGAGCTTTCTTTAATTAGTCCTCAACCTGTATAGTTCATGTCCAAATCATTTAAACAAACAAATTTCCTTATAAAATATCTTAATTTAAAAAAGGATATAGGTTTATCAATATTTCCTCAAATAATCAAATAACTTTGAAATTAAAAACTGTATAAAAAAATTTATACAATTCAGGAAATAATTATATCCATTAAAAATGATATGAATATTTAGGGGAAATTCAATTTCAAATGAACATACCAATATGAATATTTCAAGGGGATTTAACTCAATCCAGAAAGTGAATGTGAATACTATCATCCACCAAATAAATCATGAACCATCCAGGGGAAGTGTAACGATGGTATCTATAAAAAATAACCCAAGTGTAGTAAAATAAGGGTTGTTGTCTTTGATTAATGGGGATATTATAAAAATATCTTCTAAAAAAATTCTTGAGGAAAATAATCTTTAAACATTATGAAGTGTCTCATACCACTTTGAAATATTTTAAATCATAAACATAATAAAGGAATAAAATTTAATTAATTTTATAATATCATGAGAGTAAGGATATTCATGATATATCATGAAAAAGGAATATATACACACCATATAAAATAAGCTTAGTGCATAACAATAAATAAGTCCCAAAAGAATGTAAATTGAGGCGAAATACCTTAAACTATTGTAACATATGAATCAGAAAACCCAAAATTAGTAACCATCAAATGAAACATTTAAATATAATAAAGATAATATAATTCATTCCATTACAGGTTAATTTTTCAGTATATACATCATGGATATGAACTTAGGTTCACAAGAATAAAGTATTCATCACGAAAGGAAAAGCGAGATAAGAATCTCTCACCCTGTGTTTCCTTTCGAGTGAACATCATTTAACTTCTTTTATAATAAATTTGTGTTAATTTTATACATTATTTAAAACCTTTTTAATGTTTATCATTAATTTTATTTCACTTATTACCTTCTTATATACTACTACATAATCAATTATATTTACGTCGTGTGTTTTGACCAAATTCGGTTTATGTGTCAAAAACAACATGGGTGGGTCAACTATGGTCAAAGGGGGTGATCATATAACATATAAAGAATAATAATCATGAAATTATTATCATATTTATACATCAATTATACTTTAAAAAACAATCATTAAATATGGTTATGAAAAATGAATTAGTGTTACAATCATGGAGACGGTTGGTCATACGTATGCATGAGTAATATTTCACTTTTCTATGATCATTATGGAAATAAGGTAAGTAATACTATATATTTACATAATTATTATGATATAATAAAAACAATATTATTTAACCATGTATAATTATATATATAATTCTTGATATGTAAAAGGAGTCACATCTTGTTGAGGAGGTGGTAATCCACATATCCACGAACGATGTTATCACTTTGTGTTTGAAACAGTAATAAAGAAAATTACACACACACACACATAGTATATTTCTAGAAATGTAATTATTTCATGAATATAAAATATATTTTCATTATGTATTGTACGTTTAATTATAATCATCTTACATAAATTCCATGGATTGTGTGAACGAATCACATCTCTTTGAGGGGGTGGTAGTTCACACTTCCCCAAACGATGTTATCATATTAACACAAAATGGAACGTATTAAAGTTATATGTTATAAAAGGATTAAATAAGTAAAAATAAACAATAACTATAATATATATAATATATAAATATATTTTCCATCATAATGTCCACCATGAGATGTGGTAAAGGAAAAATGAACAATCATCGTTTCATGAGGTGGCAGTTCACCTTACACAAAAACAATATATTTGTTACCCATTATATAGATGTATGTGTAAATTTATGTTGAAACATTTACATAAAAACGTTGTAGTAAATAAAATATACTGTTTATTTTATATAATCATTCAATAAATAAATTTAGGGGTGGATAATTGAAATTAAACTAGGGATCTTGAGAGAACATTTTACCTCTCAATCAGGTAACTTCATTTGGTTTGAACCAAAATGCTTACATGGAAGGATTTATGCCCAATTGGAAAATTATAGGATTAGGATAGGGTTTTTTGGGATCTATTTTGGTATATCTTGGTCGATCCAATGTTTTTTGGGAGGTTTGAGGAAGTGGAAGGAGAGGAGGTCCTTTTATAGTGGAGGAGGAGTTGTGCTTTTGTAATATTTTGACAAGGGAATTCCATGCACATTTTTAATGTTTAAAGTGGCTAAAATAATGTAACTAATTCAATAAAAGTGATTATATGGTATAAATATGGCCATAAAATGGGTTTTTCAAAATTTTATAGTTCATTTGGGCCTTTATGATAAAGGTTTAGTACTTTATTAAGCTTAATTTAACCTTATTCATTGTAATTAATTTTCATTAATTTCTATAATATTGTTTGTAAAAAAATATGTTGAACTTATTATAAATTATAAATTATTATGATTCTAAATATGGAATCCATTTGTTCAAATTAAGAACAAATAGGCGGTAGAAATTTATTTAAATTTAATCCCGCAGACGGGACGACAATGCGGGTTTTTAAAGTAAAAATGTGTGAAAGTTTTCCATGTTTTTATAATAACTTTCAAAGTGAAATAGATTAAAATAAAATAAAATATATTAACTATTTTTTTTTTATATAATTAGACTTTAAAATCAATTAAAATTATAATTTAACCTTATAGATAAATTTGATGATAAATCAGTTTTGAACTAAAATTTAGTATTTTTAACGATTCATTAAAAAATGAAATGTTTCTAGAAAAATATAAACAATTATTCCAAATATAATTATTATTTATCTATTTCAAATATGAATTTTATTTTGAAATTTTAAATGTATTAAAGTTTCAATATTCATATATAAAATGTGATTTCCATTAAAAGGGGATAAAATTACCTTTATAAAAATATACGTTTTTATGTGTAAAATAGAGTTTGTTCTTATATTGTGTCTATAAAACTTAATGGATTAATATTAAAAATATTTTATTAAATATATATTATATATATTTCATTAAAAAAATTAAATAATTGCAATTAATTATTTTTATCAATACAAAGATCTTTTTGAAGCATAAATATAATAAAATTTCTTTTTATATCCAATTGGTTCTTTTTTTTTCTCATGAATTAATTTTATATTTATATAAACCATTAATTATCATAAGTTTGATAATAATATTCATAATATCTAACAAAATATATAGGTTATATAATATTATATTAAATAATAAAATTTTAATAATACATTATTATTTGGTAAAACTCGATCTTGCGTGTACTGCAGGCTATCGAGGAAGGTCACTCTTGTGTGTAATGCAAGTTATCAAGGAATTTCGGTATTGTGTGAAATGTAACCAACTTTGTGTTTCATTCATTACAAGATATATCATTTTTTAATATACTTAAAATTGTAAATATATTATAAAGTACTTGGATATAATATTACCTTACACGCTTGGTGCCGCATGTCATACACACTATCAAAAACAAGGTTGTACTTTAGAATTTCAAGGTGTTGGAGGAATTATCTTAAAACTTTTTATTTTGAGATTATTTAAAAACATGAAAAATAAATTTGGTGGAAAAAACTTTAAGTACAAAGACTCTAACCCAATAAAGAAAGAAGATGGGGAGAGGCATCAGTTAATGGGATTTGTGGGAAAATATATATAGAGGTCTTTTAAATGATAGATGATATATTTATATATATAAATAATATAAAATCCATCTTGAGGAACCCATTAAAATATAAATATTTATATGATATGAATTATGGAGGATACAAAATAGTGTGGTCCACTAATAGATGAATTTGTAAATAGGTTTCTGCATTTAATTTTCGGAGGATGTATAGAAGTTCTTATTGCACTAAAGAATGAATTTTTGGAAGAAATTAAACTTTTATGATGTGAAATAAATCCTTGATATACTAAGATATATCATGACTTCAAATGATAATTTTGGTGTATTTTTTTGAATACGGATGTTATTAGATTCATTTCATGATGTTTTATTTGTTAATTGATAAAGGGAAATCATAAAATACTGATATGGTGGTTGAATCTATTAAAAATTATGATTTGTAAATGGGAATATATTTCTGAGTATTGTGTGATTGGACTATTGGTATCACCATATAAGTGTGATGGAATTAAGATAATAGAGGTTTGACTCATAAAATTTTCACATTTTAAAAAAGATCACGAATCATGTTCAGTTAATGGAATTTGTTACATTTATGTGTTGAAAGTTTTTAGAATTAAGGGAGTTCAAAATTATATTATTATTATATATAGATCCTTGGTTTACATATAGATTCAATAAGGGACTCGAAAATGATATGGGAATATAATTGAGGATTAGTAAAATTTTCCACACTTGGACAAGTGGATAGATGGAACAAGTTATTAAAATTATGAAATATTTTATTTGAACAAGTATGCAAAACATTAATAAATCGTGATTATATCATATATCATTAGTATATTTTTTATATCAAAATAACTATCAATTATAAATTTAATGGAAATATTTTATTCATTTTATATTCAACCATTATGGTGAAAATTTTATTGGACTGGTTTTGGTTATAGTAATCTTTTAAGAAAACATTTATAGTAGCTAATGATAGATTTGGTTATATTTATTCTAAAATCTATGGTTTTAGATAAGATTTGGAAAAAATTATTAGGTATGCATTCAATAGAGGCCCTTTGTATGTGATATTGGAGGCTATATAGTTTTAAAAGTAACCCATAGGATGGGTGAATATAGTTTAAGAAAACATTGAAAACTGATTCCATGATAAGGCATCCATTTTGAGACCATGAAATGAAACATTGAAGTGGATTTTTGGTTAGTGTTTCCATAATTTTGTGAAATAATACATAATATTCTCCGTGTTTCTCATTTGAAAAGGTATCATGATCTAAATTGGGCGATTTTGATGGTTGACTTAGAGCATGATGTGTCTTCTGTGGAGAGATCATTTCAGACAATGGATTATAAAAATATGATTCTTATATCATGGAGTATTTCTTTTGGTAATAGTTTAGGGTTAATGTATAATTATTAAATAAGAAACATAGGAAATAGAATATTATAAAAATAAGAGTGGAAAATAAATTTTAGTGATAAAAATACTCTATAAATGTTTTGAGGATATAAACTCTTATTGTGTAGAGAAATGTAACATCCATATTATGATTTCATTAAATTGATGTGGATACATATTGAGATCATTTATTTTTATTATCATGGCAATGATAAATTTGAATGGATGTGGAGACATATTGATCTCATCAATTATTCTCATCTCTTTGAAGGTATATCTAAATTTTCCATGGTGGAAAATGTTTTTATGAAAGGTTATCAAATGTTATCAACTAAAACATAATATAAAGGAATATTAAATAAATAATTTTAAATATTTTATATTATTCATTAAAAATTATTAATAACCTCACAATTTCTTCAACCAATTAATTTAAACCTTCTTATTATTTATGTGATAATTATTAATTTAAAAGTATTTAGTATAGGTTTGTGCCTAATGAAATGGAGGATATGTTACAGACTCGATTTTTACCATTTAGCATTTCTTCTTATAAATCATAAAATGGTTAGTTACACAGGTGTCATACCAAGTGTCATGGAGGTAATTTCACTCACTAGAGATTGTGTACTCCAATACAATGAGTTATAAATGGGTATGCCAAAATGGTACAGGTCATGACAATCATGAATAGGGTCCCACAAAATTTAATTTCCAATTTAAAATTAATTTACATAGATGTTATGTTCATTTACATTTAAAAAATTATTTACTATAACTATGAAAAAAATGTCATTTATTAGTTCTTTTTTAACGTTTAATGGTGATTTAAAAAAACCACTAAATGATTTGCATTAATTTCTAAAAAATATTATGGATTCTTGTATTAAGGATTATTTCATGAAACTTTAAAAAAAACTATTACGGGTCATTTTCTGATGATTTTATAGTTGCAGTTTTAAATGTTTAGCAATGGTAATCTATGTTTAATTTATTAATAAAATATTTATAAAAGAAATATTTATCCCTATTTTAAATTTTTTATAATTTTTTTAAATAGTAGTGTCATACTTTCCTCACTCAAGCCCAGTTTTGGCCCACATGGTCAGGCCCAATATGGCCAGCTCGAGCTAGCCTGCCCCAGACCTAGAAAAACTAGGACTAAGGAAAGCTCATCTAGGGCCCATCCAGATCCCACCACACCCTGACCCACCCTATAAAATTAATCATGTGTACGTGGGTGTACATGTGTGTGTGTGGTGAGATTTAAATCCCTTACTTCTTGGTTATCCTACAAAATCTTTACCACTCCACCAAGTCAATGTTTTGATTAAAGAGACATTAATATACTTATATATATTCTTATAAATGTAGGATCGAAATAGTGATGTAGATGCTCAATATACAAGAGGGGGGGTGAATTGTATACTTTAAAAATTCCTTTGGAACCTTTAAAGTTAGTTAAGAATAACTATATTTTCCTTAAGCAAAGGAAAAGGCTAAGTTTAACAAATTTAAACTAAGCAAATTCACAACACCTCTAACACCGAATGCAAACTAGGAAAGAGATTCCAAATGAGGGTTCCGGAAATATGGTTCCGGAAATTGAAACTTAACAAAAAATTACAATATGAGATTCTGCCTTAAAGCGTATAGAATCAAAATGAAACAGAGTACAAATAAGGAAGTATAAGAAAGTTATACTTTCCTTATAATACAAAATGCAGCAGAATATAAACAAGTAGTAAAACTACAAGTAACAAGATATAAGTCTTTTAACCCAAAGAGAAGGGTATCCAACAACCTTGGATAAAGGTCCCTTGATTTATACTTTCAAGAAAGTCTGTATTACCCACACCAGGGTAAGCCCTCAATACGAAGATCGGAGTCTCTGTCTTACTATCCCCGCAAGCCCTCAACTTCAAGGTAGTTGGCAACCTCTGTCTTCCTCAGCAAGGAAGCCCTCGAACTTCAAGGTAGTCAGCACCTCTGTCTTCCTATCCCCGGAAGCCCTCGAATGTAATCACCAACATTCGGAGTCGCACGAAGCTTTGAGAGTTAATAAGAGTCTCTCTCTCTAGAAATCACTTCAAGCAAATTAGTCAGCCTTTCAGTACTTTTTCAGCCATAATCTACGAGCTCTTTCAAATGAGCTCCTATTTATAGGTAAGGTCGTCTCCTTCTCCAACGGTCATATTTTCCTTAAAGATTGGAGGGACCTGTACACATGTCACTTAGACAACGGTTAGTTTATAACAAAACAGACGACATCATTTTATAACAAAACAAATGTAACAGAATGTACGACATCGTTTTAAACTCTAATATAAAAGTTCGGAATGAAAACTTCGGAGTGAAGGTTCGGAGTGTAAGGAACAATAGTAAAGAGTAGACAAATTTTAGAAGTGTAAGAAATATAAAAGTTCAGAGTCAAAAAAAGATATTTTTCGGAGTCTGAATTAATTCAGAGTGTATAAAACAAAGATACTCAAATTCTGTTTAATAGGGGAATTCGGAATGAGATTTCGGAATAGGAATTCGTCATCAGAAATCGTAATGAGAATTCATCATCAGGATTCATAATGAGAATTCGTCATCAGAATTCGTAATGAGAATTCATCAATAGAATTCGTAATGAGAATTCTTTTTCAGAATTTGTAATGGGAATTCGGAATGGGATTTCTTCATTAGAATTCGTAATGAGAATTCTTCATTGGAATTCGTAATGAGAATTCGTCAACAGAATTCGTAATGAGAATTCTTCTTCAGAATTCGTAATGAGAATTCTTCTTCAAAATTCGTATTTTGAATCTGGAATAGAACTTAGTCAGAGTTCATATCCGAAATTCGGAATGAAACTTCCTTATAGTTCTTATCCAGAATCCGAATCCTAAAACAGAATGCTTTATAACAAAGTTTCAACGATTCCGAGAAAATGAATCCGAATCTCATACTTAAGAAAAAAAATATGGATGAAAATATGATAAGGATAATTTTTCTTATAAAAGCGATTTTGCTTATAAAAGCAATTTTCCTTATAAAAGCAATTTTCCTTAAGAAAGCAATTTTCCTTATAAAAGAGATTTTCCTTAAGAAAGAAATTTTTCTTATAAAAGCAACTTTTCTTAAGAAATCAATTTTTATTATAAAATCAATTTTTCTTAAAGATAAGGTGTTTGTGATTTTCAAAACAAGAAGGAATGGAAAAGTCATAAGGAAAACCTTATTGACTCAACAATAAACACATGAAAATACATATATATGTGTGCATATATTTATCCCTAATTTATAAATGTATACATATAAAAGTATAAGTACATATAAATTTATATAAATATAGTTATATATATATTTATAAATATATACAAATATATATAAAAATTTATTAAATGTATATAAATATAAATAAATTTACATAAATATATATAAATACACCTATATATTTAAGTATAATTATATATAGTTATATATAAATGAATATATATATATATAAACATATATAAGTATATAGGTATATATATCCTGACATAATATATATATATATATATATATAAACATATCTACAAAAACTTTATATAATTGTATATAAATATATCCATCCAAAAAACTATATATAAATATACATAAATGGATATATATATGTGTGTGTGTGTGTGTGTGTGTGTAATTAAATAAAATTGTGTATATATATAAGCACGTATAAATATACATATATATACCCACATAATATACACAAAAAACACACACATAATATATATAAATATATATAAACATGCATAAATAAATATAAATGAAAAAGATCGAATTCGTACATAAAGCACTAAAATAGTGGTGAATCGGTGCTTTTAGATTTTTTAAAACCTTTTATCCCTTCAAATTATTCAATAGATATCTTATCAAGCATAAATAAATAATGTGAAACGCATGCATGTTAAAAAGGTTCACCTCTAGAAGAATAACTACGTCCCTGGTGTATGGTGTTTTTTTCTTACACACACACTATTATTCTTTTATATCAAGGATGGTTGTTGGAAAGGATATGACCTTATACATACTATAATATTCTGGCACTATGATGTTCTGATTTTTTTTCATTGAATAAATGAAATAATAGCAGACCTTCAAAGATAGATCACCAATAAAAAACATAAGATTCTTATAATCTTGATAGATCAACATCTTCTTCTTTACATAGAAAACTTCAATGCCAACTCTCAACACTCAAAAATATTTCTTCACACTCTCAGCAATTTTTGAACCACAATCCCATTGCATTTTTTACTTTAAATATTCACAAGACATGTGAATATAATTTCCTCATATCTTATCACTTTAAATTATTCTAGGAGACTTCGTATTCATTTTTAATTACTCATCAAAACAATATCTCAATTGAATCTCCTTAAATATCATTCTTTGAAAATATGGTTTTCATATTATTTCAATATTCCTTAAAATTATACTAAAGACTCTGCATTAAACCTATTTTGAGATATTGGATAATTTTATACTCAATAAAACACCCAAAATATTCATTTTTTATTATTTATTCAGATGTTAAATAATAACCACCTTCATTATTTTTTATGTCTCATAATTTTCCTCACTTATCTCTACATTTCCATAAATATCACATGTATTAGACACTCATGTACTCTATTAATTTCCTCATTAAATGTTATGAAATTTTGTGTATCACTTGATTTACATGCTTACATGTATCACTCCTCTGAACTCAAACTTATGCAGCTTACTCTTAATCACATAAGCACTCTTATACATGTGTGACACATCATTCTTGATGAAAAGAAAACTAATACGATCCAAAACCATCATGGATAATTCTTCTTTACAGAATAAAAAGTAACTCCACAATGATATCTTATCATGGATCACACTACTATGATATTTCATACATGGATTCCAGTTAAATGCATCATCATATTTACATCCCAATTAATTTAAATGAAATAAATTAACACTAAATTTATGTATGGTGTAGTCATGGAAGGTATGGATTAACTAATGTCCCGTGTAGAGTTTGTTCTCTTATGCATCAAATATCCATGTAAGTATCAAGTAAAATCCATATAGGTCACATAGAAGATGCATGGATATTTCTCATATCAAAGAATATCCATGATCTTTTAATAGATCATTATCTCATGGAACATCCTTGAGGTTCTCATGGATGCTCTATCTTCATTCACAGTTGATCCTCATACTCACGGAATGCTCACTCTCACACATGAAAAAGGATTGTGCTCATAGTTGATTCTCATATTTATTCTTTATCATGTAACACTCATTTTTCCTTGTTTACATTTTCTCAACCATCTAATTATATCACTTAAGGTAACATCGATGTCTCTTTGAATCTGGTTTGATCACTGGTTCCTAAACATGGTATATCTTTGGCTACGCAACATGTAGTTGACTTTGGCCATGCAGAATCATTCAGTTGTGTCACAAAATTCCCTAACATTATCCAAAACACCGGTGTATGTTCTGAATCCACATATACAACAACATTTTTATACATCGATTTTCTTACGTCACTAATTTTTGATAAATAAAAATTTATCATTGCTATAAATTCATCTACATGTATCATCATATGAGTTGGAATTCCCTTTCATGATTCTATGGAATTCCATACATCACATATGAAAAAACCTTTGGCTATGTTGATTTTCCAACATCCTTGTATTTTCATATATATAGAATTGGAAATGCTTTAAATTTGGCTATGTGGATCTATATACAATCTAGAAGTCCCTTAAATGAAGATATAAATTTCATAGTTCACTCAAATATACTTTTCCCCTCTTCATCTGACTTTTTGGACTTCTTGATCACTTAAACACTTATTAAAAATTTTATAGACAATGATCCTTCATCCATTAACAGTTTTCTTTGATTCTTTTTTAAAACAACACAAAAATAATCAAAATTGAGGTAAGTATTAACAATAAATAAAATATCATACTTTTGGGTTTTTATAATATCCCCCTTTGGATTTGTTTTCAATACTATACCACATATTCATCATCTCCCCCTTATTGAAAATAAAACCAAATAATTCAAATAATAGGTGTAATATCCAGACCTTTTGATGAGGTATTTTTTATCTTACTTTGTTTACTCATTTTCAATGGATTTTGGAATGATTACCAAAAGTAGCTAAGGTCTCAGGAGCATCGTCAAGGTTTGGGACTTGAAAAATATGAAAAATGGTACTTAAAGTGCATGGTTCATGGTTAGTGATAACTATGACCCATAATAGTGTTGTGTGATTGAAATATCCTTGAAATTATGAAGGGCCTGTCTAAATACATTTGTATAGCCTCTAAAAGGTTTTACAAACCATGAAGCTGTCCTTTAAAATTGTGTGACCCATGATTTCTATGGAAATATGTGACCTCATGATTGGAACATGGTTTGGAAAACCATGTGCCACATTAAAAGTGGAGAATTTTCCATTTTTACCTCCTGAAATTATAACCATATTCCTCAATTTTCACTCTCATTTACTCATGGAAATCTATGGTAAAAACTAAATTCTCATTTCTCTTCCAAGGGTAGTTCTCCCTTGATTCCTAGGTGTTTTAGGTTTTTTATTTTTCAATTCAAAGCTTCGATTAAGTATATGAGTTTTTTTCCTTTTATTTTATAAAAGATGCACAACTTTGTTATATATCTTCTCCTAAGTATCATGATCTCAATTTCCAGGGAGTTCATTATATTTATGATTTCAGCTATTTTAGCTTGAATCAAAGATTGGGGTTGAAAAAGTGGTTTTCTATTAGAATAATGTAGGTGTTCCATAATATATTTCCCATTCTCTTGAAGTTTTTCATGTTTATATGGTATGTGTTATTATGACAAGGTGTTATAAATTTTCTTCCTTGTATAGGTATGATAGGTTGGGATTTTAAAAAGATGTTTTAGACCCTTCACAAGTCTTCTTATGCCCATTAATGACTATGATATCAGGCCTAAGTACACACATGGGGTGTTACAATCCATTTAGAATACTAAATGAGTTCTAAATGATGGGATAGAGGGTTTATGAGATCAATATAGGAATTATTATTGGTTTACATGTCATCTTGGAATTGGGGGTTGTTTGACTTAACTCAAAAATTAAATGGTTCATGACTTAATAAAGGGAAGATGTGGTAAATGGATAAAGGAGAATGTATAAGATGTTAAATGGATTTAAGAACATTTAATGGTTATGTAATATGAATAAATGATAAAATTGTTTATTTATGTTGAAGGGATTTAGTATAATGGACCATGGTAAATAATTAATGTTAGAATAGCTGCACCCTTGATGTTTTAATATGTTTTAAAAGGTCATGTATATTGGACATTAGAATTTGGTTATTGATAAATGGTTTGAAATATTGGACATGACACTTTAAACTCCTAGGTAAGGATGTTGGACATGATTCTCCTTGTACTTGATTTTGGAAGGCCATATAATACACTTAACTCCTTGAATTATAATGTTGGATGTGATGCTATGTATTCTTGGATTGGGAGTCAGCATGATGTTCTGATCACTAATAGAATTTGACTAGGTATAGGTAATTAGACCGATATTCCCTGGTTCTTATAATTGAAATAATTAATTAATGTCCCATTTTCATTTAGATTATTTAACCCCCATTATTTATAGTCAGAAATCTAGCATTGACAAAGCAGGTTTTATTGGTCTGGTGTCATGGTGTAACATAAGATCCCAAGTGGTTCATTGATAATTGTTTATTATAGAACATTCTTCATTTATTTCCATGTTTATTAGTTCCATTTTATAACTTCATATTATATTATTTTTATTGAATATATATTACTTTAGTCATTTTATTGGGACCTATTAAGTTTTACTCACACCCTTATTAGGTCGTCGTTGGTACCCAAGTTGATTTCATGGTTTTAGGTCAGAATAGGGGAAAATGCCCAGTGTTATAAGTCTAATTTGGGACTTGGTATTGAACATGGATGAGGGGTTATACATGGTGTTGAGAATCATCTTGTGGATTGTTAGTAGTGTATTTATTTTGGGTTTCCTTGACACATGGAACTATTATGACATGACATTTTACTATATTCGTTTGTCGATATTTACAAGGTTTCAAGAATTAGTTATGTGAGATGTGGCTATTTTATGGTTACTACTTATTATTTCATGTTAATGTGCTATTTTATTACTCTAATAAAGAGGGTATATTCTCTCTACATTTCTCAGTATACCCTCACTTCTAGTCAGAAACCTCTGTCATATGCGGAGGAATATCTGAGCTCATGTAATGAAGTGGTTTAGCAAATAGACAAAGTGATCCAAGAGAAGACATTACAAATTGGTATCAGAGGTGTTAGGTATTTTCATTGATTTACTATCTGGGAAAGGTATACAGTAGACTCGAATGTGTCAATCCTTAACTATGAGCTCATTCGTGTGAGTATCGAACCCATGTGGGGGGAAACCCAAGTTCCTAGGGTGGAATTGGTGTTCTTAATGTTTTTTTCTACATTTGAGATGTTATTTCACCTTGGGTGGCACACTTTTTTTGATGTTACTATTTGATGATATTTTATTCATGGGATGGTATGGCATGATATTTTTGAATGCACGCATCATTTTAGGTACTTGTTGATTTATGTGATTTTCATTATATTAAGAACACATGTAAAAGCATGTTATGTTCCATTGCTTTAAAATGGAAAATTGAGTTACAGATATAAAATTATTTTCTATTTATATGGTGGTTTTAAATAAATAGTGTCTAATAATGAGGTTGTGACTTTTTTAAATTTAAATATGTTAATTTAAAATTTTAAAATGTTATCAAATGAAAATCTTGGAAATTAAATTTTGTTTTTACCCTGAGTTAACCAATGGTGTTGGATAATGATGTTCAGGGGCAATGATATTATTATGGTTATAACTTTTGGGATAGTGTATACAGATTATCTAGTTAATGTCTAGTTATGCAACCCCTATGGTGCAATCAATAACAAATGTATGTTATATTCCCTGAAGGGTGTGTTTAGAATTGTATTGAGACGCCTCCATGATGACATTTGTTGGTAGAGATACAAGAGGAAATTGCTGAGAATGCTCCTCCAGTAGTGGAACCAGATCCTTTGTTTCATTTTATTGATAGGGTGGAAGAGCGGTTCCATGAGAATTTTTCCTATTTTATATATTTTATGTAATTATATCATGTGTGTGTTGTGTCGATTTTTTTTGTCCTAACTAGAGAGTTTTGGATGTAGCATCCCCCAATACTCACTAGATAGGGTGGACTGGAGGTATTTGAGTTCTAGATTAAGTCTATGTAGAAAATTATGGATCACTTGGATACTCCTATAGATAATAGGGTTAAGTTGGAGGCTTATATATTGTGAGGACTGGTGGAGCACTGGTGGAATATCTAAGTTTGGGATAAGCAGTTTGACTGTATGAATTGGAAAGACTTCTATAAGAATTTCTTGGAACACGTTTACCTATATAACTTGAGAAAAGTGATATCTATATAATTTATGCATTTGAATTAGGGTAATATGTCATTGATGGATTATATTTGCGACTTTACTGACTTGAAACATTTTTTTAATATTGGCAGGGGAGGATATTTCTATGGAAAAATCATTTTTAGGATAGACTAAGATGTGATATCAAGTCATAGATGAATATCTTCGTTTTTGAATAAGTTCATTGAGGTGGTGAATCAGGCTCTCAATTATAAGGGAAACCATAAGGAGTCTTATAGTTGTAGATAATTAAGATAAATTGGGTGATTTGGAAGTATGTCCTTTGATATAAATAATCATTGTTAGGAGAACTTTTGCTGAGGTGGTGGCGGGTATAGAAACTAGTGGAGAGGGTTGACCTTTAAGGGAAGTGGAAAGGTTGTATTATATCAATATAGAAATCCTAGTCACATGTGAGGTTAGTGAATTTTACTATCAGTGGATTTTATAGCTTGATGAAGGATGGAACGCGTACATATGTTCTATAAAAACCCTCTAAAAATGGCTAGTGATAGAGGATCGAGGGTGATACAGAGTACTGATAGGGGATCTACTACCCCATATTCGTCTGATAGTTGGATTTATATTGGTCATACGAGTCAGGTTTGATGATGAGGTTCTCTAGGGAATGATTTTCCATATCATCTTAGTAGTGTAGTGCATGGGACTCAAATAGGAACACAGGGTAGAGTGGTAGGTTATCTACATGTAGTTCAGACTATACTCGATGGTTGCGAAGCGGGGACCATAAATTGTATGAGGTAAAATTATTATAGAAAATATAATTTCTAGTGATTTATTTTATACCATATCATTAAATTATTTTATATATTCATAGTTTTTTAATGATTTGGGTCTTTTTTGGGAGCTCTTGTGTGGAGTTATGTAGATTGATACACCATTAGGGGTATAATCAAGGAGTGTCTATCATTATAAGGATTGGTCCCCCCAAGAATTGTGTTTACCATCTCCTTTTTAATTTTTCATTCCTTGAATTCCATGTTATAACTTGGAACTAGGTATAGACTGGTTATTTTGTATCAATATTACAATGACTATTACCATTGAAGGGAAATTTTCACATCTCTTGAGGGTGAAATTTATATCCACTATGGAGAATGGGACATCTTGGTAGGATATACAGGTCCAGTGCATTATTAGTTGGGTGCTGTTATAGAAAAAGTTGTGATCATTATACTAGATGATGAGTAAGTGGATCATGATGACTTTACTCCTATAGTGGATCAGTTTTAGCATGTGTTTCCGAAGGAGTTATAAAGGTTTCCACCGAAAAGAGAAATTGAGTTTACTATTGAGCTAGTGCCTGATGATGAGATGATTCTTATCCCACCTTATAGAATGGAACCAACATATATTCAAGATCTTAGGACATATATTAATGAGTTAGAGGATAAAGGGTCTGTCCATCTGAGTAAATTTCATTGGGGTTCTCTAGTTTTATTTTCAAAAAAGGTTGATAAAACATTATGCTTGTGTGTTAATTATCAATAGTTGAATCGGATTAAAATTAAGAACTAATATCTTATTATTCATATTGGTGATATTTTTTACAAGATTATGGGTGACCATTTATTCTCCAATATTGATTTGAGATTAGGTTATCATCATATGAGGGTGAGACGTTTTGATATACCACATATTATTTTCATAAGCAGGTATGTCTTGTATGACTTTTTGGTGAAGAAATTTGGGATAACAAACTCTCCTAATATGTTTATAGCCTTTATGAATGGAATATTTCACCCATACACGAATTGGTTTGTGGTGGAATTTTTTGATGACATCTTAGTGTATTATTAGACTTCTAATGATCATTACAAACATATTTACATTGTACTTATTACATTAATATAACATTGGTTATACGCTAAGCTATCTAAAAATTATTTCTAGATTGAAAATGTATATTTCTTTAGGCAAATCATTTCAAAAGAGGGTCTATATTTGGAAACCGAAAAGGTCTAAGTAGCTATTTATAGGGAGTAATCCATGAATTTTTTTGACATACATAATTTTTTTCATTTAGCAGGTTACTACAAAAGGTTTATCGGGGACTTTTCTTTCTTCAGAACACATATCTTGTGGCTAAACAATATGGGCACAAAGATTTATTGGTATAATGTGTGAAAAAATTCCTTATAATAACTAAAGAGGCATTTGACCACAACACTAATTTTGATCTTACCTAACATGGGTATGAAGTATAATCTCTTTTGTGATGCATTTGATATTGAACATGGAACAATGTTGATGCAGGGAGATCGATTCATGGTGTATAGATCACAACTGTTGAGGAAACATGAATGGAACAATACTACACATGATCGTGATTTTCCCATGGTAGTTAACTCTTTAAAATGTTATTGTCTCTCTTGGGTAAAAGGTTTTTTGTTTATATAGACTATAAGAGGCTTAAGTGTTTCTTATTTCCATGTGATCAAATTATATGACAGTATAGGTTTATTGAGTATATAAAATATTTATATTTCTATATGTCTTATATTATAAGAAAATTAAATAGAATTATTGATTCTTTTAGTGGGATGACATAGACTCAGGTTGTTCAATATTTTATCTTTAAGTGGAAGGCCTTGTTCGTTGAGATTCATGTATGAGTTTAGGTGGAGAAATAAATGGTGACACTCGTGTCTTTATCTATTGGTCCCTCTCTTCTGCACCGGATCAAGAGGTGGTAGTATGAGAATTGATGACACTCATGTATTTCTCTAGTGTTACATCTCTTCGACACCAAATCAAGAGGAGGTATTATGAGGATCTGGAGTGCATGACATTGAGGGATTGTATGAAAACTCATATCTTTCTTACACTTTATTTTATGATTTATTGTATACAAATACACTTGATACAACCCTAGAATATCATGAGGACTATATTATTTGGGTAATTAGGTACATATCATAAAAAATTTAAATAAAAATAAAAATACATAAACTAAGTATCTATAACATGGCCTTAGATTTCATTGATCTTCTAAAACTGTACAGCATAACCTGAGGACATACATGAGAAAGTGTTGAGCTATAAAGCCTGGTGAGGGAATAATCAAATCATAACATGATAAAAGTAAAACATGTGATTAAATAGGCATATCAAGGTAGAATAATAGGGGTGATAATCATGAACTTGAATATCGAATGATGATAAAAGATGATAACATAAAGGCAATATGAGAATGTGGAAACAACATAAAACACTAATATCATATACAATAATCAGTTTTCCAAATAGATCATACAATATAAGAATTTATTTCATCACTTTTAATCCCATTATTAAAAAGTGTTGGTTGTGTAAATGGAAGGCTCGGATAAATTTAATACAGTAACATCTAGTTTAATACCATTGATATAAAATGGGAATGGGTATTCACTACGCAAACATTTGGCATAGAAAATCGTAGGATAATTTTGGCACCATGATGGGTGTGTATAGAGGTTTATTCAAGGGGTAAATGAAAGTGAAAGGAGGTATCTCATTACATAGAAATCATAAGGATAGTAAAGGTATTTGTAAAAACACTTTACAATATAGACAATTTGAAATCAAAAGGGGATTATATCAAAGAAATTAATTGAAATAAAAAGAATAGGAGAGAGTTCGTTACCCTGGGAGGGAAGATTAGGAAAGGATTTTTAAGATATTAGGAACACCTTGGGAGTCATATAGATAGGTAAGGGAAGATAAAATTCATGATAAAAGGGTTTTGAGTGAAGATGAATGGGATATTGGGTGGGGGTTTTTAACAAACTAGATGATAATTCTTTATTAATTTCTACACTTAGCTTTTTGAATCTCTATCATAAATTAATCCAAACCACAAACCATCCCATGGTTATTGACAAAGGTTTATGATGTAGAGAAGTTTATTTCATTATTTTTTAATCCTAAGTATCTAATTCTATAAAATAAA
Organism: Viscum album; assembly: GCA_963277665.1. NCBI lineage: Eukaryota > Viridiplantae > Streptophyta > Magnoliopsida > Santalales > Viscaceae > Viscum > Viscum album. The sequence goes on along the minus strand of OY728153.1, from coordinate 125,144,193 downwards.
ACCATTCATGATGTGGAATTGGGTCATGTTTATAAAGACTTGATTTTAAAACCTTAAAATATAATATAAGTTTTGGATGTTTCATTAAGGGGTTATAAAATTAATAAAATAACTATAAAAACATTATATTAAAGTGAAAACATAATATTGATCATGGATACTCTTTATAGTATTTATTACATCCCATTTTGGATTTTATGATGTCATAATATATATTGTATAACCATACCCGATTTAATTTTTACCCAAAAATTAAATTGTGTTAGAAAATTTTGAAAAATTAAAAATTGGATAATTTAAATAGTTTGATTTAAATAATAATATTTATTTTATCAAAATAATTCCATAACTATGAAAATTTACACTTTTTAATAAAAAAATCCCCATTTATTGAAAAATACCACTTTTTTACAATAATATTTTTTGGACCCTTATAACAATTAAAATTGACTTCATAAAATTATATTATCATTTATATTTAATAATTATTATTTAATAATAATATTTTATTAAAATATTCTTTATTTAAAACATTATTATATCCATAAAAAATATTATCTTGATTGAAATTATATATTTCCCAAAAATATAATTTGTGTTTTACAATATCAGAAGTCTAATTTTTATCAAACTTTATTATTTAACCATTATAAAGTAATAAAATATAAATAGAATAATTATTTTATTAAAAATAAATAATAATAATATCATAATATTAGGGTCTAGATTCATAGACATTTTCTACAGCATTGAATTCTCTAAGGGTAAGGTATGATGTGGGGATATTTTATTAGGGTAGTTTGGCAAACATTATTTGGACCATGATCTCAATGAGCTTTAAATTATCTCATAAATTGTTTTTGTCAAACATTAGTTATTGAATATAGACTTAGGATTTTTCAAATGAAAATACCAATGATGTTATCTCCCTTGAAATTTCTAATAAATGGGTTTCATAGGGTACGGTCCTATTGTTCGTGGCCATCACTTCATTTGTGTTAATTGGATTTATCGTAACCGTATATATAATAATAAAAAAAAATTATAACAGCTATACTATAAAACATTATTATGTTTAATAGTCTTTTAAATATAACAAGATATAAATTATAAAGATCTAAAACCAAATCTAGTGCATGCATTTTCTATAATTTAATTTTTTTTAATGAGGCATTTACTTATTTAAAAAGGGATTTTCATTTATAAATTCTTAGGTCATTACATTATACCACCTTTAAGATATTCTCTCCTAAAATTTCATTTTTACACTAAAACAGATAAGGGTACTTCTGTTTCATTGTCTCTTTTGGTTACCTAGTCACTTCCTCAAACTAGTAGATTAGCCATAGTACTTTGACCAGGTGACTTTTCTTATTTCATAAAACCTTGTCTCTATGATCAAATATCTACACCAGCTTCTCCTCATATAAAATATCATTATCCAATGGTACCACCTCTATATTTAATACATATGAGGGGTATTATATGTACTTCATAAAGAGGGATACATGGAACACGTCATGTACTTGAGATAGGTTGGGTGGGAGTGCTAGTCGATAGGTCACCGCTCTGATGTGATCAAGGATATCAAAGGGGATTCTATAATTGGGCTAAGCTTTTCATTATTAACAAATCTCATAAATTTATACCATTGTAATATATATAGGAACAATTTATCTTCAACCTCACACTATATGTCTCCTAAATGATGGGATTTATTTCTTTTTTTTTTCAAATTTGTGAAAATTTCATATGATGATGAATGATATAAACCATATCATTCGTATCATGGATAAGATCAGGTCCCATCAACTTCTAATCTCCAAAATCATCCCAAAATGTTTGATTCCAACACCTCTCACCATAAATAATCTCATAAGGTTCCATTTCAATTTTATAAAGAAAAATATTTTCATATGAGAACTCCAATATGGGTAGGTGTTGATCCCAACATCCTTGGAAATCCATTGAACATGATCTCAGTATATCCTCTATAGTTTTAATGGTTATCTCATATTGACCATTTGTATTAGGGTGATAAGTAGTGTTGAAGCTCAGTTCTATATCCAATTTTGTATGAAGGCTTATCCCAAACATTGAGGTAAACATTAGATCTCAATAAGATGAAATAGAGAGTATTCAATCTTACCACATACCTTATTTATATCTTGTTGAGTTGGTAAAGAGTGAAATATTCCTTGATAGCAATAAAATGTACTGACTTAGTAAGGAGATCGACTACCACCCAGATGAAGTTACTGCCTTTAGGGGTTCTAGGGAGTCCTATGAAAAAATAAATGGTTATAATTTTACATTTTCATACTGGTGTAGGACACATTTGTATCATACCCTAAGACTTATGGTGTTCATCCTTAACTTGTGGGCCTACTAATAATCATGATAAAAATTCTGTAATCTCCCTCTTCATTTTACCCCACCAGAATTTTTTCTTAAAATATAGATACATATTAGTGATTCCTAAGGAATAGAGAAGGATAAGATATTCATATCATCCATAAGATCCCTATTCAGTTATGGTTTTAATGGAAAACGTATCCGAGTTCCAAATCATATAAGTCCATCTTTAGAAAAGTTGAACTCTGAAATATCTATTACCTTTTCTTAGTACCTCATCATCCTTATAAGCCTCATTAATTCTTTTAATACTATATGTTTAATAATTCATTTGAGTAGTGTATTATGGTGTTACTTTTATTATTCCCATTTCCATCCTCTATATCCCCAAGAAGATTATATCCCTTCAGATTCTCATCATAAATAGGGTTGGAGGATCCTTTATACTCAAAGAATCTACCACATTGTTCACATTCCTATGATCATGATGAATTGAACAATAATAATCCTTGATTAGTTATATCCATCTTCTTTGGAACATATTGATATCCTTTTGTGTGAATATATACTTGAGACTTTTATGATCCGTATATATGTCACACTTCTCCACATATAGGTAATGTTTCCAAATATTCAACATGATGATCACTACAACCAATTTTAGATCATCTATTTGGTAGTTATTCTCATGGATCTGGAATATTTCCTAAATTATTCATCATGCATGAGAACACAACTAAATTATTTTTTGGATGCATCAGTAGAGATAATAAATTTTTCCCCACTAGTGAGTAATGTTAGCATAGGGACAGTGACTAGCCTCTTCTTCATCTCATTAAATATTTATTTTCATTCATCATTATAGAAAAAAATTTACCCCTTTTCTGAGTTATCTTGGTTAGTGGGATTGAAAATCATGGGAATTTTCTCAAAAATTGATCATAGTACACATCTAATCCATGGAAACTATAGATTTCCATCACAAAGGTTGGTCAAATCCATCCTTAAATTTCCACTATTTTTGAAGGATCCAAATATATCCATTTACTAGTGATAACATTCCCTATAAATTTTACTTGCCCCGTTTAAAAATCACATTTGTTGTACTTTTCATACATATTTTCTTTTCACAAGGTATTTATTACATCATCAAAATTCTCCTCGTGATCCTCCTTTATTTTGTAGTATATAAGAATATAATATATAAATACAACCACAAATATATTAATGTAATTCATAAATACTCTATTCGTTAATTCAATAGATATTTTTTCAATATTAGTGAGTCCAAATTTCATCACTATAAACTCATAGTGCTCGTACCCTATATGAAAAATAGTCTTGGGGATATCCTAATTATTTTACATTACTTGATAATATAATGACCAAAAATCCACCTTAGAGAAGTATTAGACTCCACATAGCTGATCAAAAAATTCATCAATTAGTTGAAGAGGATATGTGTTCTTTATCATGATTTTGTTGAGTTCATAATAATCAATTCAGAGGTGCAATGACTCATTCTTCTACTTGACTAAGAGGATTGGTGAACCCCATAGGGAATCACAATGGAGTATAAACCCTTCATCTATATTCTCATATAGTTTATTATTAATCTCCTTAAGTCCAAAAATGATCAATCTATATGGAGACTTGGATATTATAAAATCTTAAGGTATAAGTCTGATTAGGAACTCAAAATCTTAGCATGTAGAAAGACCAAGAAATTCATTGGGAAGAACATTAGTTAATTACATTATAATGGTAATGTCTTCAAGGATGATATGATACTTAGTCTCAATCACTTTATCTAGATATTATTTCTCACAAAGAAATAATATCCATTCTTGAGATGATGATACAAAAGCATATTCATCCTCCTCCTTACACTTTTATAGAATCCAAGGGAGATTTGCGATACAGTGGGTTATTTATTTTTCATAGAAATTTATGTTGGCTCAATGTAAGTAAATCCAATACATGATCACAATACCATCATATTCTACTAAAGGGAGTATCATATGGTTTTCTGTGAAATTAAACTCATAAATTTTGATAGGGGATGAGTTATATACCTGTGATGAAATAATTGAACCACTTACCATTTTGATTGATATCTATACTTAGATATTTTTTTGTGATGTTTGAATAGTTCTACAAAACTTTCATTATAAGAATAAATGCGTAGAACCATAGTCCCATATGACATTTTATGTTAATTAATAGACGTTAAGACTACCTTTCATTATTTTATTATAGTTATAATCATTTATGTCATCCAAAATAGTATTAGGGTTAACAATTATCAAACTATTATACACATAAAAGTTAAACTATGAACATTTTAATGGATAACTCTTAAATTAAATACATTCCTTATCCTTATAATTAATAGGTTTTAATATAAGTTATACATGGAACATTTTCTAACCTGAAATCATATGGGTACTTTTTTCCCTTAATAATGGTTTGTAAGTACCTTATGAATTTACCAAATCATATCCCCTATGAGTTTCAAAATAGGTGTATTGAAAATCCTCTTTGTTATTCACTAGGTAATAATTTCATCCAACTCAATGAAATTTTTTTAAGGTTAATACCCCTTGGTATATATATGTCAGAGATGTATCAACTTGTAGTATCTTGACAGGGATTTATTTTATAAGAAACCACTTACTCTGTAAATTACCAAATGTAGGGATGTTTTCTTATGTATAGTCTTATACATGAGGATTTCACTATATTTTTTTAACTCATAATTCCAAAAAATAATTAGACTTTGCTCTGATACTAACTATGACATCCAATATCTTTTCTACACTTTATTTCGTGACATATTGCATAAAGATACACTGAATAAATCCCCACAATATCATGATTCCTGGTGTATTTGGGTAATTAGGTATATATAATAACTACTTGAATTAGAAATAAAATGACATAATCTAAAACACTATAACATGTCTTTAAATTTCCATGACCTTCTAAAATTTCGCTCGATAACCTAGGGAAATACATGAGAAAGTGGGGAGATATATATCTTAGTAAGTGAATAATCATATCAAAACATTATGAAATATATAAATTTGAGTTAATAGGAATATCAAAGTAATATAATAGGAGTGAGAATAATAAAATTGAATATCAAAGCATCATAAAATATGATAATATAAAAGGAAACAAGGGAATGTGGAAAAAGCATAAAACATGACATCATAAGAATAAATAAAATCTTACCACCAATAAATCAAAAAATAGTGTGCTTTGGATAAAATCCTATGCACCATATATTTCATATCATGATATAAAAACACTAACCATTATGTTGGTGGGCTATATCATTCTAGGTTGACCTGTCACATTCATATCATGTACATTCGTAAGTGTGCCACATATATCATACTAAATAAGAATGTATTTCATCACATGTAATCCCATGATTATGAAGTGTGGGTTACATACATTTAAGTATCCAATAAATGAAATGTAGTTACATCTAGGTGAATTCCATTGATTGTAAATAAATATGGGAATTTACTATGATAATGTTTAGCATGAAAAATAACAGGATAATTCTGGCAGGATATCGGGTGTATATAAAGGTTTATGGAAGGGGTAAATGATAGTGAAACAAGGTATATGATTACATGAAAAAATAAGGAAAATAAGGGGTGTATAAAAACACATTACAACATGGATAATTGGAAACCAAAATGGTCCTAGTATAAATAAATTACATGCAATAAAAAGAAGAGGATAGAGTCCCTTACCTTAAGAGAGTGCTTCTTAAAGCTTGAAAAGGGATTATTAAGAGCTTGGGAATTCTTTGGGAGGACTCTAGAGAGGTAATGGGAGATTAAATTCATACTATGAGGGTTTTTAGTGAATAATAATGAGATATTTGGTGGGTTTTCATAAAAAAAGTTAAGAAAATTCTTTATTAATTTCTACACTTGGGTTTTGGATTGTATATGATAAATTAATCTAAACCACAAACAATACCATGGTTTTTTCACATGGTTTCTAACAAAGAATAGTGGATTTAATTATTTCATAATTATAATAATATAACTCTATAAAATAACACCCTTTATGATGTGGAAGTGTGTCGTGTTTATAAGGAATTGATTTTAAAACCTAAAAATATGATATAGGTTTTGGATGATTCATTAAGGGGTTATAAAACTAATAAAATAACTTCAAAAACATATTATTTTAAAGGGGAAACAAAATTTTAGTTTTTTATACTCTTAATTGTATATATTTCATCTCGTTTGGGAATTTATGATGTAACAATACTGTTTCCTCACGGATTTCGGGGATGACCTCCTGGGTGGGAGATTCAAACGTTCCGATCAGTTTCTAACGGGTTTGTTCGTAGAACCAGAAACATCCAATGATTCCACATCCGTTTGGACCTACTTTCCAAAGGCAGGCGCTCATTAGCTTGTGGACTAATGAGGCTTAGGAATTTGCATTGGTCGAGAGGATGGGAGGTCGGACTCATCACACCTTTTTGAGGGGAATTATTGTCTACTCCGGGACTCTCTTTATAGATTTAAGTTATGTTCGTGAATCCTTATTACATTACCAAGTATAAAATGAGCTTTCCTTAAGTTTTAACAATCAATGATTAAATATGCAAGAAATTTAGAGAATCTTTTATATGTATTCGAGGTTCTTCATCAATAGAGAATCATCTGTATCTATTTAGAGATTCTTGATCAATGGTATCCTTCAAAATATTTATATAAAAGTCTCTTGGTAATTATGATGACCAGGCTGGTTTTAAAGCCACTCAGTGGGGCACTTGAAGTTTATCGTCATTCAGAAGGACATGGATTATTTCAAAGTTGGGATCAAACCCATAAATGGGCTACCTACGTATCCTTTTTTTTGGAAAAGGAATCAGAACCCACGTAGTTCGAGTCATAGAGTATGATGTTTATGATTGATGGCTCAAAGAAGAATGTCATAATTACTTTTACACTCTAAGCTCACGTGATTCATGCTCGGTGTGAGAAACAAGAGGTATTGGTAAAAAATTAGACAATTGTGCCATGAAAGATGCAATCATAAGAAATTGTTTGGGGCTTAGGTATGTATGACTGCCCAGATAGATGAAGGTTTAGGATTCACTTTTAGGGAGAAAATCCAGGAACAGGGTCTATAAAGGTATATGTGCTTTATGGAGATTTGAATACTCTAATCTTGGGGCTTACTCTTAAGGAGGATGCCCAAGTTAGGAGGGGACTTATGATTGGTTTTTACTCCTGAAAAGGAAACCCAAATCAAGGGTAAATTAGGACTGGTTAAGAGAAATTTAAGAAACCTGGGGCTTACTCCTAAGGAGGATGCCCAAGGTTTATGACTGGGACTTATTCCTGAAAAGGAAGCCCAGGTTAAGGATTAAGGCTTGGGGCTTACTCCTAAGAAGGATGCCCAAGATTTATGACTAGGACTTATTCATGAGAAGGAAGCCCAGGTTAGGGGACTTGGTTTGGGGCTTACTTCTGAAGAGGATGCCCATGTTGTGAGATTGGGATTGGGGATTACTCCTAATGAGGATGCCCAAGTTAAGGAATTAAGGTTTGGGGCTTACTCCTGAGGAGGATGCCCAATTTTGGGAACTTTAAGAATTTGGGGCTTACTCCTGAGGAAGATGCCCAAATCAAAGGACTTATAACTGGGGATTATTCCTAAAAAGGAGACCCAGGTTAAGGATTCTCTCATCTTAAAGGATGAGGTTGAATGAATGAACTCTCCATATTTAGTGACATAAGTATATTTAAATCACTAGGTTTTGAGAGATATTCCACAGAATTCCTTTCAGATAAGAAAGTCAAATCAAGAAATCATGCCATAAAATGGCTTTGAAGAGTGTCTTGAAGACTGAATCTTGAAAAGGAAAGGTGTGATGGCTTAAGAGGGGTGACATGGGCAAGATGGGAACCCAAAAAAGTAGGGGCGCGCAAGTCTTGAAAGGCGCGCAAGTATTGCGGCGGCGCGCAACTATTGGTCGTGCAAGTATACTTGCGCAACATGAGGGGTACTTGTGCGATTCTCAATCGGATTTGAAATACTTGAGCGACTTCTTTTTAATCACTTTAGAATCCTCTTGAGGTTCTTCCAGAAAAGGGACGCACAAGTTATATTGAAGGAAATAAGTCGGCGCGCAAGTGTTTGATAAGTTTCCACACTTAGGCCTTCCTTCTTCTCTTTAGATCTTCCGTTCTAGGTAAAAAATTACCTTAGAAGTGTTTCAGAAGCTTTGAGAAGAGACTTGGGCGTCGGGAGCTTCAATCCGAGTTTCTGGAAAAAGATCCTCCCGAATGGGGGGCCCACAGGGTCTATTTATAGGCAAAAGAAGACCCCGGGCGGTTACCGGGCGGTTACCACTTAGGTCGCGCAAGTCACTTGCGTGACCAAGAGCGCCGCGCAAGTGTACTTGCGCGACAGTTAGATAACTTGCGCAGTGAAGTTGCTGTTGATCCTTTCTTCCTTCCTTTGTTGATTTTTGATGTTTTCTTCAAAGGCTGAATCACTTTGATATCAGATATTCCCTTTTCCGATCTTTATATTCTGTGACGAAAGGAGCATCAACAAAAGTCCCCCCTCAGAGTTGGATCTGAAGAAAAATGAGGATTTGACTCTGAGGAAATCGAATCCCTCCACAGGAAAACGGTGGCGCGCAAGTCTTCAGTGTGCAGAGGGCGGCGCACAAGTTTGCATCGCGCAGGCCCTAAGCGCTCTGGGTACGGCGCGCAGATAGGCCTCCGAGCCTATAAATACACGGTCTTACCTCCGTACAAGTATCCGGATTTCCGGACTTCATACCTTCTCGAGCTCTCGCCGCGCAGGTCACCTAAGCCGCGCAAGTCTGCTCTGTTTTCCTTGATGTCGCGCTCCTATAAAGGTATTCGTACTTGCGCGGTTTATACTTGCGCGTCAAAAACTAGCGCGACACATGAATACTTGCGCGCCACTGTTTAGACTTGCGCGACTTCATGCCTTAGCCATTTTTCAAATTTCTTTCACAAATTTTATAAAAAAATAAACCTATTTAAGAGTTAGTTTATTCATCTTTTGTGCAGATTCAGTGGTTCCCAAGGGAATTGGAACGGCTGATGAACTGGCTAGCAAGCGGATTGATGATATGATGGACATCATTGGCCATGATTACTATGATATCTGCGACAACACTTTCCCAGATTTGGCTAAGTATTTGAAGAAATATCATCTTAACTTCCCACAGAGCATCTACTTGTCTCTATGTGGTCATGGTCACTTGCAAGGAGTCAATGTTCAAAATGCAAACAACTATACATCTGAAATGCAGCTGCGCTGCTACTCCTTCATTTCGGTTATACTGTGCATTAAGAGCAACAACAATGGTGTGAACTTTCAAATTATCCTTCCATACCATTTCCCTGTAGATATGAAAATGGAAAACCCATGGGCTGAAATGTTTTCCACTACCGGTTGGTGGAGAGAAGACAAACATGGTATTAGAGCAATATCTGAAAAGAGTACTCTCTCCAAATGGCTCTTTACTTCCAATGCTCCATTCTCAAATCCATGTATCCATCTTCCAAGTCTCTTGGACAGAAACAGAGTCACTGTTTGATCAGCAGAAAATTTTCTCAAACCGCACTCAAGAAAAACCTCTTATAATTGTTCCAAGAAGAGCTGGTATCACTGCATCTCTTTTTGTATCCAGTTGAATGAATGAATTCCCGGTGGTTGCTGATGAAGCTCGGGATTCCGTAAATCAAATGAAGTGTTATGTTGAAAGCCTCTTGTAATTCTTGAAAAAGAGAAGAGACTCCAGTCTTTGGATGTCCTTCTAACTCTTGTGTATCAATGAAAAACACTTTCGTCTTCAATCATTTGTACCTGCATTCTTTCATTACCTGCTTCAAATTTACTTAAGCCAATGGGCCTAGTAAGCATAGTTTGATTTCTACTAGGATTATTACAAATAACCCTACAAACTTTGAACCTTTTAACTGCTCAATATTACCTAAATCATACAAAAATGTATATTTAGTGAGCTGGAACTTGACTTTTATTCAGAGTTCCTTTTTCTTTTGTGGGCAGTTTAAAGTCATGCATGTCAGACATAAAGGGGCTAATGTTTAAGGTCGAAATAGCTTTGACCAAAATGGATTAAAATTGATTCAATTCCTTGACAATTTATCTGAAAACAAATTACCATACTCAAGTATGAGAGAAAATATGTAAACTATGGATTAAGAATATTTGAATCTGATGAATGATATGAAAAAGAGCTAAAAGGCATTATAAGAAGTAGTTTCCAAGAATGAAGTTACTATTATTTAACAAAAACCCGTTAGGGGGTTGAAATATGCAGGGCCACCTATGGGCATTGGCTGCATGGTCAAATAAATAGCATCTTTCGGCTGACGAGTCTGTTATGTGGACTGTTTATGCAAGGCCACCTATGGGCACGTGCTGCATAGTCAGGCGAAAGAACTCTTAGAAATTTACTTTCCTAGTGCTAAAATCCAGTGAAAGTTTATGGAGATTCAAATTTTCTAAAGTATAGAGTTTGTTGTATGGAAAGAGGTACTTGAATATGGAGAAGATATTTCCAAACAAGAATATCGAAGAACTGGATGAACATCACTCCTACGAAGGTCTGACCCAAACGTAGGGAAGAAGAATAAACCATAGACTTGAATACTTTCAGATCATGAAAAAGGATATGGGACAAATATGTTAAGGATGGCTATTTTTTGCGGATCCCTACATACTGTCGTTTAAGACAAATAAGGACAAAAGAGGCATTCTTCCCAATAATGAAGTTACTATTATTTAACAAAACCCGTTAGGGGGTTGAAATATTCAGGGCCACCTAAGGGCATTGGCTGCATGGTTAAATAAATAGCATCTTTCGGCTGACAAGTCTGTTATGTGGACTGTTTATGCAAGGCCACCTATGGGCACGTGCTGCATAGTCAGGCGAAAGAACTCTTAGAAGTTTGACAATTTTCTGATTAGAAGTCATGAAAAGGGTTATGAAGATCTGAAAATATTTAAGGTTAGGATTATAACACATAAATATGGGTATTGTCCAATGTATATAGAGATACATAGGTCAATGATAACCATAATCATGTTGTGGCTGGGTCCTGAATTGAAACTTGGACTTCACTACGTATCTCATAAGAATGAGAATCAAGCCATACGTAGTTCTTGAAATGCAGTTTTAACGTCATACAGGATGAAAGTATGAGAAATCTTAGTTTAGGGTCATAGAATTCGGACCATAATAATGAATACACAGTGTGTGTTTTCATGAGGACTTCTCAGCCAAGGGACTGAAAGTGAAATTTGGGGTTAGGCCCAAAAGACTTGGGACTGGATTCGAGGGACACTCGAATGTTCCTACGTATCCCATAAGGATGGGAATCAAGTCCACGTAGTTCTAGAACTACCCTTTGTACAAATTTGGTTCGTACATGTGAAGGGTGAAAGGGGACTTTAGTGCAATGATGGTTTAACCTGAGATAAAAAGTTTAGGCATTACCATGTATGTACGTAGTCTTTTTGAAATGAAACATGATTGAAAAATCAATGTCAATAATAGTTCTCTCTCAAGTGAGGAGATCAAAGAATATTGTAGTTTATTGTCGTACTGGACAAAAGTGTTGTATAGTTTAACTTCATATAACAAGGACAAAAGTGAATCAATGTAAAGATATTGATTCCAGGGGAGGTTTCACGAATAAACATCATATGAGATGGTGGTGAACCGATGTGAAGAGATTGTTTTTGGGCTTGAACCCTGAGAGGTTGCCTATATACCCAGCCTGGAGGGCAAGGATCAAAGTCCGTGTAGTTCAATTAAAGAATGAATTAATGATAAAGTTGTTCTTGGGGACAACGATCTAATTAAAATGTTGTTGGGACTTACACATGGTTAGTGGCCCAAAGAGAGTGTTATGGTTGATGTTCGCTCTAAGCTCACGTGATTCATACTCGGTGTGAGAAACAAGAGGTAATAACAACCTTAACGATGCACAGTTTAATGTCATGTAGGACATAAAAAAAAGGGACTATGCAGTTTAAAGTCTTGCAGTTAGGACTATTGGTGCTGCACAGTTTAGTGTCATGTAGCAGGGACAAAATACAGTTTAATGTCATGTAGGACCTATCAAGGATTTTCTGTACAGTTTAGCGTCATGTAGTTAGGACAATGGGGATAAAATAGTTTAACGTCATATTGGACGAAAGGGGGACTGTGCAGTTTAATGTCATGCCGTAAGGACAAAATAACACACCATTTATGTCATGTTGGACGAAAGTGTGAATAGTTTAAGGTCATATTCATGGACCGTGGATGGTGCATTTTAATGTCATGCTGGACCTTTGATGATTATATAGTTTAACGTCTTTCCGGACGAGAGGGACTTTTATAAAGTTTAGCGTCATGTAGTTTAGGACGTCACAGTTTAACGTCTTGCTGGACATAAGGGATTTGCAAATAGTTTATGGTCATATACATGGACCAGGGATGATGCAGTTTAAGGTCATGCTGTACGGTTTAGGGAACGTTTTCACAGTTTAATGTCGTGTGGGACGAAGTTGCAGTTTAAAGTCATACTGGACCATTGCTGTATAGTTTAACGTCATATAGAAAGGAAGAACTGGTGCTGTACAGTTTAAAGTCATGTAGCTAGGACTAAAGTGAACCAATATGAGGATATCAGTTCTGGGGACTTTTTACAGTTTATCGTCATGCTGGACGTTGGAAGTGCCACACAGTTTAATGTCATGTTTCTAGGACACAATATAGTTTAATGTCATCTCGGACAAAATATAGTTTAATGTCATCTCGGACATAATATAGTTTAATGTCATCTCGGACATATACAGTTTAATTTCATGTAGGACATATACAGTTTAATGTCATGTAGGACATATTAGTAACCAATGTGACAGTTTAACGTCATGTTGGGTGATAAGGGAACTGACACAGTTTAACGTCATGCTGGATGATGAAAGTGCCACACAGTTTAATGTCATGTTGCTAGGACAAAAATATAGTTTAATGTCATCTCGGACAATATAAGGAACTTCTATACAGTTTAATGTCATGTAGATAGGACATAATACAGTTTAATGTCGTGTGGGACATAGTTGCAGTTTAAGGTCATACCGGACCATTGATGTATGAACCAATTGTAAGTCTTGGTTCTGGGAACAACATTTTGTGCTTATAAAAAATACTTTTTCATAAATCTGGCATTAGTTGGAGTTGTGATATGTTCTCCATCCATTGAGATTAGAGAATACGCTCCATTGGAGTAGGCCTTATGTATTGAATAAGGTCCTTCCCATTTTGGTTCAAGCTTGGGAGGCTTCTTTCTTGGTATCATTGGTGCTCTGAGAACCAATACCAATTCTCCCTGAATGAATGAACGAAGACGAACTTTTTTGTTAAAATCTCGTGCTATTCAATTCTGATAGATTTCCAAGTGGTGCAAAGTGCACAATCTTTTCTCATCTAACTGTTCTAATTCATTCAACCGCTTTTGGGATTGCTCATCTGTAGATAACTGATCACAAATGGCTATTCTGAGTGAGTGCAATTGAACTTCAATTTGTAAGACTGCTTCTGTTCCATATACCAATGAATATGGAGTTGACCGCGTCGCATTGCGAGTGGTAGTCCGATAAGCCCATAAAGCATGAAAGAGTTTATCAGGCCATGACCTCTTATCTTTATCCCCCATCTTTTGCAGTATATTTGAAAGAGTCTTGTTGAAGGCTTCTATCTAGCCATTAGCCGCCGCATGATATCGAGATGAATGGTTGGACTTAATGTTGTATTCTTGATACAATTTCTTTACCTCAGAAGAACAGAAGTTGGTGTCGTTGTCCGTCAATATGGTATGAGGGACACCAAATCTAGTAATGATGTTAGACTTGAGGAAGCTAACAATGCATTTAGAACTGACTTCATTGAGAGGTACTGCCTCTGCCCATTTGGAAAAGAAATCAGTAGCAGTAAGAATGTACTTAAACTACTTGGTCGTAGCTGAAGGGTAAGGTCCCACCACATCCATTCCCCATGTGGAAAATGGCCACGAGTATTTATCTGTATGAAGCAACTCTGAAGGTTGATGAATGAAGTTGGAATATACTTGGCATGAATGACACTTCTTTGTGAAATTAACACAATCTTGTATCATTGAAGGCCAAAAGTATCCAAGCCTTCGAATTTGATCAGACAGTCTATGTCCAGACTGGTGGGAACCACAGACTCCTGCATGCACTTCTTTTATGACATCCATTGTCTCTTCACCATCAATGCATCTGAAGAGAACTCCATCAAAACCACGTTTGTAGAGAATTTTCTCGAGGTGGTTTGGGCTATCAAAAAGAGTAAAATTGACCACACGTCGCCGAATTTGTTCTTTCTCAGCTCTATCAGGTGGAAGTGTTCCATTTTGAAGGTATTCCCTGATAGGTGACATCCATCCTGTAGTATGACCATACGATTCAGGAATTGGACTAATTTCATTAATTTCTTCTGTTCTGACTTGAACATAAGGTGAAATTGCACGACGGTGGGCAATATTGATGGTTGTCTCTTCCCGATTTGGATCTGCTAAAGCTGTAGCTATATTATCCAGTGCATCAGCTTGAGCATTTTGTGATCTTGGGACATAAGAAAATGTCGGTTCTGAAGGGAATTCCGACATTAACTCTCTGACGTAATCATACAAAGGGATTAATTCTTCTTTTCTGATGGCATAATCCCCATTGACTTGTTTGATTACCAGGTCTGAATCACCTTTCACCTTTAAGTGATTCACTTGTTCTTGAAGCGCTAACTCCAAGCCTGTAATGAGAGCTTGGTATTCAGCTTCATTATTGGTACCACCTTCCCACAACAAAAAGGAATAAGGTAACACTGCCTTATCTGGAGAAATGAGCACAATTCCTAAACCAACTTTGTTGAATTTAGGATTTTCCATTTTCTTTCCTGTTGGACTTCTAGAAGCACCATCAAAATACATTTCCCATGCTTGAGGACTCTCTTGAATAGAGAAAACTTCCTCATCAGGGAGTTCGATATCTGAATACGTGTCTTCTACTGAAGGATGTTCAGCCAGGAAATTAGCTAGAGCTTCGCCTTTAATTGCCTTTTGAGACACATACTGAATGTCAAACTGCTGTAGAATAACCGCCCACCTTGCCAGACGTCCTGTAAGCATTGGACGACTAAGGATGAATTTGAGCGGATTATTACGAGATACCAATTGGACCTCATGATGTTGCAGGTAGTGTCTCAGTTTCTGAACTGTAAAGATTAATGCTAGGAAGCACTTTTCAATACTTGAATACCGGGTTTCTGCTTCAATCATAGTTCTACTGAGATAATAGAGACTATTTTCATTCCCAGCATCATTCTTTTGAGCGAGAAAGGCACCCAATGATCGCTCTAAAGCTGTCACATAGAGGATAAGAGGTCTACCCTCAACAGGTGGCATGAGTACTGGTGGACTCAAGAGGTATTTCTTGAGGACATCAAATGCTTCTTGACATTCTTCATTCCACTGGTAAGTGACTCCTTTCTTCAATAATTTGGTAAAGGGTAAACTTTTGCCTTCCAAATTGGCGATGAAACGCCGAATATAGGCTAAGTGTCCTTGAAGTCCTCTTAATTATTTCAAATTCTGAGGAGGTGACATACCAAGGATTGATTTGGTCTTCTCAGGATCGACTTCAATACCACGATGGCGTACAACAAAGCCGAGGAATTTTCCTAAGGTTACCCCAAAAGCACATTTTAAGGGGTTCATCTTCAAATTATGTTGTCGAAGTTTGTGGAATATGACTTCCAAATCAGCCAAGTGATTAGAACGTTGTTTGGATTTAACCACCAAATCATCTACATATCATTCAACAAACTTCCCTAAAAGAGATTTGAAGATACGATGCATGGCACGTTGATATGTTGCACCTGCATTCTTTAAACCAAAGGGCATCACCCGGTAACAAAATACACCTTGAGGAGCTCTGAAGGCTGTATATTCCTCATCTTCTGGGGCCATTCGGATCTGATTATATCCAGAATATCCATCCATGAAAGAAAGTACTTCATAGCCAGCCGTCGCATCAATTAAGAGTTCTGTAATCAGAACTGGGAAATCATCTTTAGGATAATACCGATTAAGATCTCTGAAATCGATGCAAACCCTAATTTGTCTGTTCTTCTTCTTTACAGGGACAATATTAGCCAACCACTTGGGATATTGAACTTCTCTGACGAAGTTATCTTTGATAAGCTTATCCACTTCAGCCTCAATTTTGGAAGCATAGGTTGGGTGTGTTCTTCTCGCGGCTTGCTTGAATCCTCGATGTTCTTTTGGTAAACCCAAATGATGAGTAGAAACATCAGGATCAAGACCAGGCATTTCTGTATAATTCCAAGAAAAAATATCTTTATTTTGCTTTAGAAAATAAATATACATATCTTTCTCTTCAAGGGTCATGGCCGCACTAATTAAAGTGGGGCGTGGATCTTTCTCTGTACCCGGATTTACTTCTCTAAGTTCATCCACAGTGGTAGAGATACCCTCTTCAAATGCTGGAGGAGCATCTCTAAGATCTTCCTCTTCCTCTTCATCATGTGTTATTTCTTCCGTTTCTACTTGCGAATTAGATGAAAAAACGAAATTCTCATGATCATAAGAAATGTCAAAATTTTCACATTTTGAAGAAGAAGCTTCCATTTCCGACCCTATTGATGATAAAGGGTCTTCTTTGGGAATCAAAGAGGAGATGATGGATCGAGAATCGACATCATTATTCACCTCTGGTGTTGCTATAACTTCTTCTGGCCTGATTAGCGAAGTATAGACTTGTTGGATTTCAGCAGACGAAATGAAAACGTCATCACTTATGCTTTCATCGTTTCTTGGTAAGTTACCAATTTCTCCCATGTTTTCTGGCTCGATTGCCGTAATGGACATTATGGATCTTTCCATAAGAGTATTTTGATTTGGGTCTATTTTTTCAATTTTACTGATAGGTAACACATAATCTGTACTCACATGTGAAAATGGATTTATTGGAATTTTTTCCAAACCATATGGAGCATTAACTTTGGTAATTTCCTTCATTGTAGATTTTTCTCTTCCCTTCATGTGATAAAATTCTGCCTCAATGTATTGAGACTCACATGTCTTGAATGGGGCCTTATCACCATACAATGTTTTAACTTGACCATCGAAACAGTATTTGAGACATTGATGGTATGATGACGGAATAGCTGCATGCTGATGTAGCCAGGGTCTTCCAAGCAAGATATTGAAAGCTGAGTCTTGATCAACAATCATGAAATCCGAATTGGAAACAAGATCTCCAAACTGAGTTCTGAGTGTAACTTCTCCAAGTGGTTCTTGTTCATTTTTATCATATCCTTGTAACATCATGGTAGAAGGAGATAAATCAGATTCCGTGAGGCCCAATCGACGAAGTGTACGAATGGGCATGAGGTTGACTCTTGAACCATTGTCAATGAAAGCTCTTCGAACATCTACACCATTGACTTTTCCAGATAAGTACAAAGGTTTTATGTGCCCATGCACAACATCATCTTCATCTTTATCAGTAAAATATATCACTGCATGGCATTCTACAGGATTATTATCTATGTGATAGATTTCAGCTGCCGCAATTTTAGCTTCAAACTCCTGAGGACTTGACAAAGCTTCGATAAGTGCTTCCCGAAGATCTTTTGATAGATTCAAAGCATCCAAAATTGATAACTTGGCTGGTACTTGGGCCAAGTGTTTCAATATATCATACTTTTGATCTAGAGGTCTGCGTTTCCCAATAGAAATATTCGGTTTAGCAGGTACCTTGGAAGCAGATGCTTTGGAAGCTGATGCATCTTGTATTGAAGTTGGCAACATCCTTGGTTTTGGAAGATTAGACTGATTAGATCCATTTACTTTCTGAGATAAATAAGATGGAACCATTAATCGGTCTTCCAAAATAACTGTGCCAAAACTGAGTTGGCCATTGGCCGAAGAACTTGCTTGTTCTTTTTGAGCTCGCTGAAGGGCTCTACCACGAGTTTCTACTGTATATACAGTGCTAGCAGGGGTAGAATTAGAGTAGTGGCTTCGGAAAGATCCACGTCTTCCCCTATATCCGGAACCTCTAGAACCTCTTCGGATTCCCTTATTTGATACAGGGAATTCAGGCTCATCAAGACTGGAATATGGATCTGTTAATTGAATCATATTAACAGAACCAAAGATTAACTCTTCGTTTGATAAAGACTCTGCTTGGTTAGCCTGTTTAGGCTGTGCCGTTTGATGGGGCGGTGCCCGTGGATTTGAAGTAGATGGCATGAAATCTGCTAGAGTCAAAGACAATTTAGGCTTTGATACATACTCATCTTCTTCTGATTCCTCTTTCTTCTTTGAATTGCGCTGCCCTTTTGAGGATTTGTCTTTTGATGGAGGCTTTACTGCAGCTTTTGTAGGAGACACAATTGTCTTCTTCAATTGTGTTCGCAAAATGGAATGGGTCTGATTGATTATCTTTCTGACCATCCAATCATCATATTTTTTCACAGTTTTGCTTTTGACTTCCTGCCACTCGCCTCCTTCCTCTGGATCTGTAGCGGTAATACACGCTACATGAGCTGAAGAACCCTTCAATTTGACTTGTCCCAAGTCAACCATCTTTTGCAGGAGGTATTTAAAGACAAAACACTCCTGGATAAGATGCCCCAACATTTGATGAATGGGACAATAATTGGGATGATCTTCATCTCCTTCCTTGTTTGGCCTCTTGGGCACTGGTAGTTGAACCAAATTATTTTCCAGAGCTGAAATGAAGTAACCAGGAACTTGCTCACTTCGGAAAGAGTATGTTTTACTCTTCATATCCTCAAATTGTTTTCGTCATTGATCTCCTTGATCATTTGGACGAAACGGCCTTTGTTGTTGGCGTTCAGGAGGTGGAGTCCTTTGAGAAGATGAAAGTTTTGAAGTAGATATAGGTACAGGTGCTTGTTTAAGCATAACTGTAGCAGTTTCTACTTTACCCATTCTTCTTCCTGGAGATGATGGAATTACACGAGATTTAACCTTAGCCTGTATAAGAGAATCTTCAATTTGTTGAGCGATTGAAGTAAGGTCTCGAAACCCTCCTGTGTATTTCACAGGGATCAATGGCGTGCGTAATTCGTCACGCAAATTTGCCACACAGATTGGCAACAATTCCTCCTGAGGGAGTGCTAAACTCAAGGAATACGTTAATCCCTTCCAACGAGCAACGAAATCAGAGACTCTTTCATTCTCCCTTTTCTTGCAGTTTGTAAGATTGAAAACTATCGTTTTTTGAAAAGTTGAGCTAAACTGAAGAAGGAATTTTTGACGAAGATCCTCCAATCCGATGACTGATCGGGATTGCAAGCTTGTATACCAGAAAAAAGATGGTCCTTGCAAGGTTCGCACGAAGCATCTGAGTTTCACTGCTTCTTGCTGCTCTGGAGTTCCCATCATAGGATCACAACAAGACACGTAATGCGTCAAATGTTGTTCAGGGTCGCCTGATCCATTGAAATTAGGGAAAACAGGGTTTCCAAAACTGGATGGAGGAGAAATTGAATCTACCCATTCAGGGTAAACTTTCTTTTCAGGTTGAACTTGCGCCCGTTTCCCTTCCATAGTTTCTAATCGAGCTGTTCATGACTCAATAGTAGTTATTAACTTTTGAGAAACATCAGGTTGAACTTGGTTTTGGGTAGGTGCAATGAATGGAGCTTGGACAGACGTGGTGGTTGGTATTGCAACTGATGGTAGTGCTGCCAACCGTTGTTGCGTTTGACCCGTAGGATTAGACCTCTGAGGGTGTACTGATAAAGGAGGATATTCCTGATCCATCTCAGTAGTTACAACAAATTCCTTTGGCTATCAGACTTCAGCATTCTTAAGAAGAAGACTACTCTGAAGTAGTTCTGCATTCAACCTTCTTAATTCTTTCATTTCTTCCTCCTGTTGTGCAAACCTTTGCTCTAATGAGAGCGATTGACCTCCTTCAGAGGAAGGGTGAGAAGTAACCTGATTCTTTTCTTTCCCCTTATTGGATCCTTTTCGGAGAGGGGGAAGTGGGTTACTTGAAGGAATACCCAGATTTTGGGTAAGCCTTTGATTACGTGTACGCACACCTTCTTCATTTAGGTCTGTGTGCGCAACTTCTTGAGCAGGAACCTCTTCGTCTGATCCCTCTGATTGAGCCTCATCTGGTGAATCAGCAGCAACGGCATTGATGACATTAATGGATTCATATTGCATGGAATCCTTTCTATCAGAATTTCTATGATATTGTCTTCTTCCATGCCCATGATGAGACATGGAATTCCGTTGAATTGATCCCTCAGGAACTTCTTGGAAAACCGTCACTTGGAGAGAATCTCCTGATAGCTTGGCTCTTCGTTCCTCTTGAGGCTTATTCCCTAATCGAGAGAATACTGACTTTCTCTGAGGGAGGGATTGAGGATTTGAAAAAGTCCCCAGTCCGGTGGACTGGGGGTGTTCCTGCTGCTTCCGCTCAACTCCTCGAATCCCATTTGTTGACTCTGAGGGTTGGGTTAGAGAAGTCCCCAGTCTGGCAAGATGGGGTGTCTCTTGACATGCTATGTCTGAGATCTTCTTAAAATCTCTCTTGATCTTGCGAATATTAGTTCGGAAATTAGCTAGATGCATTAACCTGTATCCACTTTTATTACCTGGTTCAACAGACCGTTGGATGATTTCCGAAACTTCTGTCATTTGATGACGTGTTTGCTCCAGACGAGAGGCTTGTGCAATATTCTCGCCTGCTTGATGTAGGAGCAATTCAACAACTTGTTCTCTGTATACTTGATTTTGAGAGGAACTAGTTGAAGCTTGTTCTTGATCAAGCTTTTGATTATGAACAAAGCCCATTGACTGTGGCCGACCATGGGCAATAACATTGCATGAGACCATTTTCGGCGGGCTTCGCTGACCGGAAAGCACTGTGAAATGTAGTGCTCTGTGAACACCTCATCCTCTTATATGAACATCAGATGGAGTATTGGCAATTAACTGACGTAATTTTCTTAGTGTGCCAAGGCATGAACGTTGAAGGGTTCTCTGTTGCTTTTCAGCCTTCGGATACCGAGAGACTGATAGAGATGCCAAATCAATCTGGCATTGTAACCCTTCTATTATCTTAATATGATTTTCATAATCACAGTAAGATAATACTTTCTTCTTCAATTGACAAAGAGTCTTCCATATGTTGAGACGAATATCATGGATCCCATCATTCATCAACATCTTTGGAATATCGTACTGGGAGTCAGCCAAAGGCCAAAACATGACTGGTACTTCACCTTTTGCCAGTTTTTTCCTCATGTTCAGCATTTCCTCTTTATCATTAAATGAAGATTCTTCTACCTGTTTGGACCAGATTTGGTGTTTCCTTATTGCTTCATCGGATTCAACAAGATTGGTAGAGATATCACTATTCATGCTGGAAGATGAATGACCCAGGGATGGTTCGGAGAATAACCTGAACCCCAGGCTATCTTCTGATGGAGAAAGAGTTTCACCTGCCAATAGTAAAGCTTCAGACATGGCTGGTTTTACGTTTGCAAGTGCCTCGAGATAAGAGGGCTTTCTCGTCACTACATTACCTTCTGAATAATTTTCGAGACAACGTGAATCACTACTGCAGAGAGGACTTTCGCAGCGAAGTTCATCACCATGAGGAGGACCGTCATGATGGGTTACAGCAAAAGATGAAATCTCTTGCTCCTTGGTCTTCTGACCACACATAGGGTTCCTGTGGCTCTCATCTGAAGAAGAAACTTCGAGATTGACCGAACTTTCATGAAAGCAAGTCTTCATGAGGAAGTGTCTGTTGAAGACCTTCAGAATTAATGTTCCCGTTATTGGGAACTGAGGGAGTAGAATCTTGAATTCCGACAGATAAATGTCTGAGGGCTTCAAGAACTCCAGCATCGAGCAAGGCTTGGTTACAGATTGGCCTTTGATCTCCTGACTGTGCTGGGCGGATCTTTTTCTTAGATGCCTTCTTACTCGCTTTAGAAACCACTTGATGACGAAAGTGATTGCTCTGAGCAGGTGTATGTGCCTGATCAAGAAAGATGGTCAGGTTAGGCTGACGATCTCCACTCAAATCAGGTGTATGTGCCTGACTTGGTTGTCCGTATGATATGGGGGAGTATGCCCCATAACCCTCTTGGACTGGAACAGATGTGTGTGTCTGTTTCGGAGTGAATCATTGATGTGTCACTCCACTTCTAGGGATAGATTTATGTATCTGTCCCTGTGATGATGCTGAAGCTATTATGTTATCCTGGAAAGCATCCAGAATATAATCAGGAATTTTCTTCTACTCCTTCACCATTGACAAAATATGTTTGGTGACTTCAGCCGCCGGAACAGGGATATACGTTCATTCTGGGCTTGGAGTAGGTGTATGTGCCTGCTCCTGTCCTCCTTTTCCTGTCAGTGAATCCTGACAGTACTGAAGTGTGGAGGTAGAGAGTTGAGTCTGCCTCCTGTTTGTCGTCGGGACTTTCCGACTGACTTCTTCGTGCGCTACAAAATGAGACTGTTGGTAGGCTTGATTAGTATTAGCAGGTGTATGTGCCTGCTGATTACACTTCGCCAAACGCTGTTGACGAGATCCATCATATGTAGTCAGATGAGCCTGCTGACTAACTGGTGATGTATAAGCAGGTGTATGTTCCTGCCTACAGTACTCCGCCGGAATTGCTTGGCGGGATTGGCTTGATGCTGCCAGACGAGTCTGCTGGACAGCGGAATTAAAACGGGCAGGTGTGTGTGCCTGCTCGTTGTTTTCCACCAAGTTAGGTTGGTGGACTTCTCCGGAGATGGCAGGGATGACAACCTGCCCATTATTTACCGGATTCCGTCTCTGGCGGTTCATCTTGCCTGCTCGGGTTCGAGGAACCTGAGCTGAATGCCTGGAGTCGGTACCCTCATCATGTTGAGGGCGCACTACCGCACGAGTCTGGCAGCGATTGTTGATGGGAACCCTCGAGAAGGACTCCTGTCTTTTTGAATTAAGGCCCTGCGGGACCTGCTCATTCACTTCCTCAGAGTAAGGGAGTGAATGGAAATTGTGTTCCGGGGATAACGACCCGAAACGGTTGGAGACGGTAGTCAGCACCGCCTGCTTCTTGATCGCTGGCCGCCGTTTTCCGGACGACCAGGTAGAGTTATTAACTTGGAGGGCTTGTCGAGCGGCCTCCAGAGGTGGGATAGTACCGTTGCGACGGTACTCCTTAACCAGTGCATTAGAAACCCAACGTTGAAGATGCTGAGTTGGTGATGTCATCCTAAGAGCGGATGACGTTTCAGCAGGAGTAGCAGCATTGGTTTTCACAGCAGCAGACCTCACAGTAGAGGTGTTCACAGCAGCAGTATTCACAGGGGTGAATTTAAGGAAATCCATTTTGCAGAAGATCTTGAGAACAGAGTGTCTGTTCCATATAACAGACATAATCAAGATGAATCTGGCCACTGCATCTTTTGGATGAGCACATGTCAATGATTGATTTGTTGTCCCAAGGGGCCTAACAAATAAGAAAAACATCATTTTAACTTGGTTAAGGATTCACGTCGGGTTCACCATTTTTGTTTCCTCACAGATTTCGGGGATGACCTCCTGGACGGGAGATTCAAACGTTCCGATCGGTTTCTAACGGGTTTGTTCGTAGAACCGGAAACATCCAATGATTCCACATCCTTTTGGACCTACTTTCCAAAGGCATGTTCTCATTAGCTTGTGGACTAATGAGGCTTAGGAATTTGCATTGGTCGAGAGGATGGGAGGTCGGACTCATCACACCTTTTTGAGGGGAATTATTGTCTACTCCGGGACTCTCTTTATAGATTTAAGTTATGTTCGTGAATCCTTATTACATTACCAAGTATAAAATGATCTTTCCTTTAGTTTTAACAATCAATGATTAAATATGCAAGAAATTTAGAGAATCTTTTATATGTATTCGAGGTTCTTCATCAATAGAGAATCATCTATATCTGTTTAGAGATTCTTGGTCAATGGTATCCTTAAAAACATTTATATAAAAGTCTCTTGGTCATTATGATGACCAGGCTGGTTTTAAATCCACTCAGTGGGGCACTTGAAGTTTATCGTCATTCAGAAGGACAGGGATTATTTAAAAGTTGGGATCGAACCCATAAATGGGATACCTACGTATCCTTTGTTTTGGAAAAGGAATCAGAACCCACGTAGTTCGAGTCATGGAGTATGATGTTTATGATTGATGGCTCAAAGAAGAATGTCATAATTACTTTTACACTCTAAGCTCACGTGAGTCATGCTCGGTGTGAGAAACAAGAGGTATTGGTAAAAAATTAGACAATTGTGCCATTAAAGATGCAATCATAAGAAATTGTTTGGGGCTTAGGTATGTATGACTGCCCAGATAGATAAAGGTTTAGGATTCACTTTTAGGGAGAAAATCCAGGAACAAGGTCTATAAAGGTATATGTGCTTTATGGAGATTTGAATACTCTAATCTTGGGGCTTACTCTTAAGGAGGATGCCCAAGTTAGGAGGGGACTTATGATTGGGTTTTACTCCTGAAAAGGAAACCCAAATCAAGGGTAAATTAGGATTGGTTAAGAGAAATTTAAGAAACCTGGGGCTTACTCCTAAGGAGGATGCCCAAGGTTTATGACTGGGACTTATTCCTGAAAAGGAAGCCCAGGTTAAGGATTAAGGCTTGGGGCTTACTCCTAAGAAGGATGCCCAAGATTTATGACTGGGACTTATTCCTGAGAAGGAAGCCCAGGTTAGGGGACTTGGTTTGGGGCTTACTCCTGAAGAGGATGCCCATGTTGTGAGATTGGGATTTGGGCATCCTCCTCAGGAGTAAGCCCCAAACCTTAATTACTTAACTTGGGCATCCTCCTTAGGAGTAAGCCCCAATCCCAATCTCACAACATGGGAATCCTCTTCAGGAGTAAGCCCCAAACCAAGTCCCCTAACCTAGGCTTCCATCTCAGGAATAAGTCCCAGTCATAAATCTTGCGCATCCTTCTTAGGAGTAAGCCCCAAGCCTTAATCCTTAACCTGGGCTTCCTTTTCAGGAATAAGTCCCAGTCATAAACCTTGGGCATCCTCCTTAGGAGTAAGCCCTAGGTATCTTAAATTTCTCTTAACCAATCCTAATTTACCCTTGATTTGGGTTTCCTTTTCAGGAGTAAAACCCAATCATAAGTCCCCTCCTAACTTGGGCATCCTCCTTAAGAGTAAGCCCCAAGATTAGAGTATTCAAATCTCCATAAAGCACATATACCTTTATGGACCCTGTTCCTGGATTTTCTCCCTAAAAGTGAATCCTAAACCTTCATCTATCTGGGCAGTCATACATACCTAAGCCCCAAACAATTTCTTATGATTGCATCTTTCATGGCACAATTGTCTAATTTTTTACCAATACCTCTTGTTTCTCACACCGAGCATGACTCACGTGAGCTTAGAGTGTAAAAGTAATTATGACATTCTTCTTTGAGCCATCAATCATAAACATCATACTCCATGACTCGAACTACGTGGGTTATGATTCCTTTTCCAAAACAAAGGATACGTAGGTAGCCCATTTATGGGTTCGATCCCAACTTTGAAATAATCCCTGTCCTTCTGAATGACGATAAACTTCAAGTGCCCCACTGAGTGGATTTAAAACCAGCCTGGTCATCATAATGACCAAGAGACTTTTATATAAATGTTTTGAAGGATACCATTGACCACGAATCTATAAACAGATATAGATGATTCTCTATTGATGAAGAACCTCGAATACATATAAAAGATTCTCTAAATTTCTTGCATATTTAATCATTGATTGTTAAAACTAAAGGAAAGCTCATTTTATACTTGGTAATGTAATAAGGATTCACGAACATAACTTAAATCTATAAAGAGAGTCCCGGAGTAGACAATAATTCCCCTCAAAAAGGTGTGATGAGTTCGACCTCCCATCCTCTCGACCAATGCAAATTCCTAAGCCTCATTAGTCCACAAGCTAATGAGCGCCTGCCTTTGGAAAGTAGGTCCAAACGGATGTGGAATCATTGGATGTTTCCGGTTCTACGAACAAACCCGTTAGAAACCGATCGGAACGTTTGAATCTCCCGTCCAGGAGGTCATCCCCGAAATCCGTGAGGAAACAAATACATACTGTATAATTATATCGTATTTAATTTTTACCCAAACATTTTTTTATGTCAGAAAATTATAATAAATTAACTATTTCATAATATCAACATGATGATTTCAAAAATAATATTTATTTTATTTAAATAATTCTCTAGATATGATAATTTATACTTAAAAATAAAAAATCCCCATTTATTGAAAAATATTGTTTTTTTTAATAACAGTTTTTAAACCCTTAAAAAAATTAAATTTGAATTAATAAAATTATTTTATCATTTATATTTAATAAATATTATTTCATAATAATATTTTATTAATAAATAATTTATTTTAAAAATTATTTAATTGGTCAAAAATAATGTATTTAATGAAACTATATATTTCCCAAAAATAAAATTTGTGTTTCATCATATCAAAATCTAATTTTTATCAAAATTCATTATTGGCCATTATAAAGTAAAAAAAGATAAATAAAATCATTATTTTATTAAAAATAAAATTATAAGAATTTATACTATTAGGTTTAAGATACATAACCTTTTATTACACTAAGGAACTCTCTAAGTGAAATGTATACGCTATTGAAATTTTTATGGGGTGATTTGAAGAACATGGTTTGTGTAATGACCCGCTTATTTCCATTGGCTTGATAATACAATGAATCAATGCATGGCCTTCAGCCATATCCCCAAGATTCCAAAGGCTGTAAATAAATTTTTAAGGGTTTCAAGTACAAGTGGGGGACTATTTACCCTTTACGAATACAACCATTAACCATACAAGCAATAACCAAACTACTCACTATATAATGGTTGAATAAAAGAAAGACAATGCAACTAATTTATTCATATAAAAACACTCCAAAGTGAGAAAAATCATAATAAAAAACAAATATCAAAGAAAATAGTGGAAGTACAATTAAAGATTCCAAGAATACCATAAGACTCCATGCTACACAAGCTCTGTGCTCCACAATCACCAAAAAATCCAAGTATCACGAGGTGGTGGTAAAAACGTGTGACACTTTACCTTTTCCCATATCTCAAAAGGTAGAGTCTACAAAAGCACACATGTGACAAAGTAGGGGTGAGTATAAAACTTAGAAGGTTTTCCCCAATAATTTCTCTGCTCACACCACTAGGATAGAAATGTTATCCATATTTATATAAAACAATTCTACAAAATATTTTATAACACAACATAAACAAGTTCCAAAACCAATTGTATCCTAATGAAAACAAATTCTCATTAAACCAACAGCCAAAAATATATAATTCCAAAAAACAACTAAAAAGCATTAAAACCAGTTCTAATTTATCATTTTGGCATACCCAACCCATGGTTCACAACAAACACCCATGCATGCTTCGTTCGACTGTTCCACACTCATGATCGGTCTCTCATCTTATCACCTTATGTACTAATGACACATGCCCCCGATCTAAGGTCATGAAACTTGTGCCCTAATGGTACATGTCCCTTATTCAGGGGAACGTTGAACAAGAACATACCAAACCACATGTATTCCAAACCATTTCAAATCACCAAAAAAATTGTTTGAATAAAACATAATTTTTATTTAAAACCAAATAACAAACCAATTTCAAAGTATCCATTTCATTTCAACAAAACATTCCATTTTGTTGAAAACATATAATCCAAAACATGGTCCAAAATTCTATAAAATCCCCATTTTAAAATATCTATTTTATAATCAAGAACACAAGCACTTTATTCAAATACCCAATTTTCCAGATTTCCCCAATTTTCCAAACCATCACAAAGAAGGGTTTCCAACGACTGTTAAAAAGCCAAATCACAACCAATTCTACACAATATATTCAATTTTAAAGCATTCCAATCAGTTTTACTAAGCGGAGTCAAGATATCATCTACCTACCTTGAAGTTTTTAGCAAAAACCAACATTAGACAAAGAATACTCTAGCAACCGGGTTGATTCTCCAAAAAAAACAACCTTAGATCCCTTCTCATATCACAACCAAGACCAAATATCATCATATTTTTCATTCACCATCTTATATCTACCCATAATAGGTGTATATTTGATAAATAAAGATAATAGAGGAAGTATATCTAAGTTTACATAAAGAAATGTGATGAGAATGAAGAATAATGTCACTTACCAAGAGAATCGGGCTACTAAATGCCAAGGGAGGGCTCCATATCGGTTCTTAAATGCTTGGGATAGTTTCCCCAACCTTTAATAGAGATAAATATAAAAATATGGCCATTTAAGAGAAAAAATTAGCAAGTAAGATAAAAAACAAGTATGATCCTAAAAAATATGATCTTACTTTTTCCCTATGCACAATTAGTCCACACAATTAGGAAAACCATGTGCTAACCATGAATTTTCCACTATCCCAAATCTACATGTGTGATGGTTTCTCCTAAGTCCTCTACATGGTTTTGAAAAACCATTCACATACCTTGCACCTCTTATTTGGCTCCAAAAACTTCTTTAAAGATTACAAAACTCAATCATACTCCACCCTTACACTTTATATACATAAAAAGCATGAGGTAAGGGTGACATACCATAAACCATGGTCAATACATTACCCTCACCATTGGTCTTTCTATCATAGAAAATTATAAAACCATTACTTCCCTAAAAGAGTTATGTCCATTACACTTTTATTTCCTTCTCGTGTTCCCAAGTCTCTTCCTGAATCTGACCATGTGGCCATAAAACCCACACTAGATCGATGATTTTTTTAGAAAAGACATTCTATTTCCTATCCAAAATCTGCACTCGGATATGTACCAACTAAGCATCCTGTTCTAGGTCAATGTGATCACATATGATCACATGATCAGGATCAGAATGATACTTCTTCAACTAATATTGGTGGAATAAATGATGCATCGAATAGAACCGTGGTGGAAATGTCAGCTGATATGCCACCTCTCCAAGACATTATAGTATCTTTAAAGGGAAAATTTATCAAGGAGATAACTTTATCTACTTCCCAAAATGATGATGTTAAATATTTGGAGAGATCCTCAAGAACACATGATCGCTCACGGTAAATGACAACGGTCGTCATCGATGATCCGCATGAGATTTCTAATGAATTTGAGTCGTCTCCATTCTCTTTCTGATCAACTAAATCTTCTATGTTGTTTCTTAGACAATGCTCTACCAAACTAGTGAAGTTTCCCCTATTTCCACCCAACACAGTATAAAAATACAATGAATCCCATACAATCCATCAAACACAACCATATGTATTGAGGCCTGATAACTGTTATTATAAAATAACTCCACTAAGGGTTCATGATCCTCCCATGAGCCACCAAAATACATTAAAAAATCCGGAAAAATGTCTTCTAACATCTATATATTCCTTTCATATTTCCCTTCCATATGAAAATGATATGCCGTACTCATATCCAACTGAGTCCCAAGGGATTTTTGTAAGGATTTCCAAGAATGAAATATGATCCTCATATCTTTTTATGAGACAATCGAAACCGGTATGCCGTGTATCTTTATAACTTCTCAAATGTAGATTTTTAAGAGATCCTCCACCATATGAGTTTCACAAATTTGAATGAAATGACCTGACTTGGTAAGTCAATCCACTATCACCCATATGGCATAATTTTCCCAAACTGTTCTTGGGAAATTTGTAACAAAATTCATCACTATATGCTCCCATTTCCACACTTGGATAGGTAAGGACTGAAACATCCCTTATAGTCTCTAATGTTCAGCCTTAACTTTATGACAAGTTAAGAAATTTTAAATGAACTCATTCACTTTCCTTTTAATGACACTCCACCAAAACTATGCCTTAAAAACCTTATACATATTTCGTATTCCCTGATGTATAGACTATCTCAAACGGTGGTAATCAGGAAGAATTTCTTCCTAACAAGATATAGGTTCAGCCATCTGATCTCTGAACCACACAATCAAACTCCCATGAAGTTTACATCCCTCAATGGTCTCTCCACCACTGAGTTTTGAACTCATAATGAAGAATTCTACATCAGATGTTCGTGCCTATTTAACCATCCTTACCAAATCGGGAACCATTGCAACTGAAAGGAAAATCACCACATCACCTCAGTCGTCACATTCCACAAGCATGTAATCTTGAACCAGTACTAACTACCATTCTTATGAAGCTTTATTTTCCAACTGATTGTATGTATTTCTAATTAATGTATTGGCCATCGAATTACCTTTTCATATTGTATACATAAAGTCAAATTCAAACATAGGGATATACTCCATCCATATAATTTTCCATATATTCAGATATCATTGTGATAAAATATGTTTCAATCACTTATGATCTGTGAACACATCAAATTTATCACCAAAAAGATAGTGATGCCAAGTCTTTGAAACATTGAAAAATTAAGCTAATTACAAGTCATGTGTTGGGTAGTTCTTCTCATATCCCCTCAACTACCTTGAACTATAAACAACCACATGGTGTCTTTGATTGAGAACACAACCCAACCCAGATCCTGAATCATTACTGTACACCACATATCCTTGTCTTTCTTTTAGAAAAATCAAGATAGGTGTTTATGTAAGATGAACTTTGAACTCTTTTAAAGACTTCTAGAATTCCTCAATCCATTATAATGGAACATTATTTTTTTTCAAAGCTATCATTTGTGAAGATAGCTGGGAAAATTCATGCACAAAGCATTGGTAATAACCAGTTAGACCGAGAAAACTTTGTATCTCAAATATATTATTCAGAGGTTTCCTTATGATCACAACTTCTATATTTTTAGGTTCCATTGAAGCACATTTTCTAGAAATCACATGGCTGCGAATGTATAACTCTTATATCCCCAAGTCACACTTAGACAATTTATAATAAAAACGATTATCTCTAAATATTCCCAACACTATCACCAAGTGTTGATCATGTTCATCCCTTGTCTTTGAATATAATAATATATTGTTGGAAAACACCACAAAAAAAGAATCCAGGTATCTCTGAAATATTCGATTCATCAATACCATAAATATTGTTAGTGCATTCGTAAGACCGAAAGTAATGACTACAAATTCATAGTGGCCATATCTGCTTCTGAAGGATATCTTTGAAATATCTTCCATCCAAAATTGCAATTAATGGTATCCTGATCGTAAGTCAGTTTTATAAAACCTCTGAGATCCCCTAAATTGATCAAATAGATCATCAATTTGTGGTAATGGATATCGATTCTTTATTGTAACTTGGTTAAACTTATGATAATCCACACACATCCTTATAGTTCCATCAACTTTCTTTACGAATAAGACCAATGTTGCCCAAGGAGACGTACTTTGCTGAATGAAACCTTTGCTTTCCAGATCTTACAACTTCACTTTCAATTCTCTTAACACTTTTGGTTCTATATTATAAGATGGAATGGAAATAGGACTGGTCTTTGGAAGAAGAAAAATCATAAAATCCACTTCCCTTATAGGTGGTAACCTAGATAAATTCTTGGGCAAGACATCAAGAAATTGATCCACAACTATTAGAAAACTATTTTATTTGGTCTCTTCCATTGATGCCAATGTTAAAACCACCAAATGGTAAGTGTTTTTCCCCATAGTTGGTGCCAAAAATCTCATAGAACCCTTCTATACAACCCTCACTCCTCTAAAGAGATTCTCAACACTGTCCTCATTCGTGAAACTCAATATTCTTCTATAACAATCGATGTGAGCATTAAAAATTGGCAACGAATCCATAACCAAGATTAAATCATTGACACCCATCTCCAAAATCGAGAAGTCCCACTTTATCTCATCTCTATAAATAGTTATAGAACAAGCTCTATACACGAAGGCTTGATATTCTCTTTCACTGAGAAGAGTTTGACGTTTTCTCACGGAAGGAATCATCTCAGGTTTTAAGAATAGCCTGTCAACAACATGAGAAGAAATGAATGAATGAGATGCACCAGTATCAAAAAACACTTGTATAAGGGTAGAATTTAAAATAATTATTCCCCTCACAATAGATGGTTTAGTATGATAATCCACATTCATCTGCTCATCTCCATACAATTGCTTCATCATTTCACTATGTTCTTTGTTTCTTTGTAAATATTGGACTTTCTAAGGAGTCATGTTATTATGAGAATTACTATGGATATATTTTCTCTACTAAAAAGACTGAGTCTATTGTCCTCATCCTATTGAATCATATGATGCATGAAACACCTAATAAGTGCCCCAAGCACCTGACCTCGGAGCACTATTACCATAGCGCAAAAGATGACCCATCTTCTTGTAGTTATGGAATGCACTAGGATGTTCCATACACTCGCACTTTATGTCATCAAGCGAACCACATTGGAAACATCCTGATTTTCTATTAGGTCATGGAGGAAGGTTCACTGATCCAGCTATCTGATTTTGAGTCCCACTACCACCTTGGAAATAGGTGTCCCTCTTTCTCTTGCTCTCAGAATTCAAGTTCCCACCATTTCCCATGGGTATCATGATACTTCATCCTCCCATATATCTTGATATATCAAACTCAGGCACTATTACTCTATTCACCATATCTGTATAATCTGTAATTTAGAGTACTTAAATCTTTGATCGAGTCTCCTACCTAATCCCTCATTCAATGAAACGTTCCTTCAAGACCGCAAATGATGCAACTTTGGGAGCAAAGTGCACTAAATGAATGAATTTGTCCACATACTCAGTGATAGATAAATTTTACTAATTTAGACTAAATAATTCTATTTTCTACTAGATCCTAAACATGTTATGATAGAATTGTTTGTTAAAAAATTCCAAAAAATCCTCCCAAGTTTGGCATTGATCCACTTTTACATTTAACACTAGTTCCCACCACAGGATTGCAAGATCCTTGAGCATATACGTGGACAACTCGACTTTTACCTCTATCGGTGTGCTGATGAATTCGAAGATACAATTCATCTCATTCAGCCACACCTCCACCCTTTAGGGTTCTGAATCACCCCTGATGATTTGTGGATTCTGTTTCATGAAATTGATGGAATGATTCACATTCCTTGGATAATCCCTTCTATTACCCATATCCACATCTTGAAGTTCATGGACTATACTCTGAACCAACTCTTGGTTCACTCGTGGCTCAGGTGTAACCATGTTCTCTATTACTTATTCCAATTGGTTTCTATGGTGCATATTGGGTTCCATTTTCTAAACAAACAACAACCTCGGTAAGTCTCACTCCATAGAAATTGTTGGCTTCACATTTTAAATTATATCACATCAACTATCACAGAATTGTTTTCCAAAAACAATATTTTTCATGTTAAATATTTTTTTTTAAAAATCTATTATTTCTTTTAAAATCACACCATTTTCAAAATACACAAAGTATCCACTTTTCAAAATCTTTCATTTGAAAAAAATCTGTATTTTTCAAAAATTTACACCTTTTCAAAAAATCATAAAAAATTTCTCCAAAAGAAATATGAAATCCTAGTGGGAATCCATTCCCCTACAATGCATTTCATGCTTATCTCATTGGATAAACCCATGATAATGATATTTCAAGATCATATAAGTTTCTTCAAAACACTTATGTACCCAACTCCCTGGTAACATGAAGTTCATCATAAATGGATTAGATGCGTCCTTTTATGCTATAAATTTCAATCCCAGACAATCCTACTCCATTCTAAGATCACCACCCAAGGAATAGACAAGAATGAATATCAACTCCAAGACCAAGAAAACTAAATACTTCTTGTTAGGTAAGGAATGAACAAGCTGATACCATTTGTAATGATTGGCTTATTCCCATTAGCTAGTAATATAATGAATCATTACATGGACTTAAGAAACATACCCATGATTCCAAAGGATGGAAATAAATGTCTAAGGATTTCAAATACAAGTGGTGAATGATTTACCCTTTAAGAGTAAAACCATTAACTCAACAAGCCATAACTAAACAACTCACTATATGGTGTGTGAATAAAACCAAGACAACACAACATATTTATTCATTTTGAAAACAATACAACGTGTGAAATAGTGGAATATCAAACAAATATCAAATCAAATAGTGTAAGAACAACTAAAGATTATAAGTAGACCACAAGATTTCATGATCAATAAGCTCCTTTCTCCACAATCACCAAAGAGCCCAAGTATCGTGAGGTGGTGCTAAAAACATGTGATACTTTACCTTTGCCATGTCCTGGTAGATAGCATCTACAAAATCACCCAAGTTACAAAGAAGAGGTGACTATAACACTTAGTAGGGTTTCCCCAATGACTTCCCTACTCACTCCACTAGGATAGAAAATTTATCCAAATTTATATAAAACCATTTATATAAAACAATTCTAAAAAACATTTTATAACACCACATAAACAAGTTCCAAAACCAATTGTAAGAAAATTAAAACAAGTTCTCATTAAACCAATTTCTAGTAAGATATAATTACAGAAAAACAAACAAAAAAATAATTAAAATCAATATTCATTTATAATTTTGGAATACCTAACCTATGGTTCATAACACACACCCATGCATGCTTCATTCGATAGTTCCATACTCATGAGCGGTCTCTCATCTTATCACCTTGTGTCCCAATGAAACACTCCCACAATCCAAGGTCACACACCTTTTACCCCAATGGTACATGTCCCTTATTCAGGGTAATGTAAAAAATGAACTCACATAACCCCATGAATTCAAAACCATTTCAAATCACCAAAAAAATTGTTTCAATAAAACTACATTTTTATTGAAAACCAAAGAACAAAACCAATTTCAAAGTAGCCATTTCATTACAATAAAACATTCCCTTTTATTTAAAACATCTAATCCAAACCATGTGCCACAATTCTAGAAAATCCCCATTTTAAAATCTCTAATCTAAAATCAATCACACAATCACATTATTCTAATACCCAATTTTCCAAATTTCCCCACTTTTCCAAACCATAAAAAAAGGGTTTCCAATGATTACTAAAAACCAAAATCAAAACAAATTCAACACAAGATATTTAATTTGAATTAATTCCAATCATTTATACAAAGTGGATTCAAGAGAGAAGCCACCTACCTTGAAGGTTTTGGGGAAAACTAACAATGGAAGAAGAATGCTCTAGCAATCGGGTTGATTCTCCAGAATATGGCCTCATATCCCTTATCCTATTACAAATGAGATCAAATATCATCATATTTGGAATCTACCACCTTATATCTACCCATATTTGGCATAGATCTGATAATTAAAGATAAGAGGATAAGTATATGTAAGTAAATCTAAAGAAACATGACAATAATGAAGAAGAATGCCACTTACTGAGAGAATCGGGCATTCAGACTGTCATGACCCATACCATGGGGCCCATTCCGTGACCACCCCACGCCCACCTTCCCTAGGAAAAGGGCGGGCCACTAGCACCATAAAGACATTTCCTTTTTATCCTACAACTCATGAAATCCAAGCACACAGCAAGATTCAAGCACAAGGTAAACTATATAATAAAAAAGAGTGTGTACAATAACTAAAGGGGCCAGAATACAAGCCCAACTTGAAAATACAAGTAAAACAGAAAATAGCTCATGTGAACACCCACCAAGGATACCACCTGAAGGGTAGGTACAGCTCTCGAACAGTCGTCTTTGTGGTATGCCTCGTCAAAGGTCCACCTCTGAGTAGCCTCCAGTCCAAGTACCCTCATCCTCAGTCAGCATTGTCCGTCATCTACACAAGACACAACACGGTGCAGGCGTTTCCCGTGCAGGGGTGAGTGTAACAATACTCAGTAGGGATCCCAAGACCCCTAAAGGTCTCTCAAAATCCACAAAGGATAAACCACAAAGTAATACAGTAATCACAAAGCATGGAAACAACAGTCAAACCTAGTTAGGTATATTCCTGAACATATACCTAAGTTATCAAGTATACCCATCTCATTCATGAAGAAACACAAGGCCCAACTCTTTATCCAAAATATCAACTGTTTCATGAAGGAAAGAATACCACAAAGGTTAGTACCACAAAGGTAACGCCACACAGAAGAATACCACAAAGGTATCACAATGAAGGTAAGTACCACAAAGGTAATGCCACCCAGAAGAATACCAAAAAAGTATCAACACACCGAAGTGTACCAAAAAGATAAAGACTCAACTCAGACCAGGTATAACTTAAGTACAGAAGTATAGATGATTAGCTTTATTGCTAGATCATCTTACTTCATTGAGAAGCTCTGTTGTTGACCCACACAGGATCGAAGATGACCCACACATGTTCGAAGATGACCTACACAAAATACGGATATGAACACATAGGATCGGTATACACTGAACCACACAATATCGTTGAGTGCTTTCCCAAACAGGATCCAAAGATGATCCACACAGGATCTGAAGATTCTTCATGTACAACCAGGCATAGGATTCCCACACTAAGAAATCATGATTCTACGAGGTTCCACTCTTCAAGACGTCATTCAATACTTTAACTATCACGATGTCCCACGAATAAGTATCCCAAAGGTCTATCACATCATAAGGAACCAACGTGATAGACATCGCTTCAATTGGACACCCGGTCTGTAAGTTATTATCATTTTCGTTCCGGGAGCATGGTTGGATTCAGGTTTGGTCCATCTCGGATGTACTCCAAATTTATCCAAAACTCAAGTGGGATATAAAAAAATGATCATCTTGATCCAAGTATTATCATTCCATAGACGGTTCATCAAACGGACGTCTGGTTCTCAAGTTATGGCCAAAAAGGCATATTTGGGTCCACATGGGCCCGGGTTCGGTCCGACCAGGTTGAACCAACCCGACCCAGTCTGGGTCCAGCTCAGATGGGCTGGGCCCAGCCATCTAGATAAGGCATGTTCAGTTCGGCCCGCTTGGCGCGGCCCGCTGGGGTGACACCCACTCGGCTGGGTGTGGTCCGCCGTGGCGGGGCCCACCCTAGCTACTACCCAGGGGGGAGGCACCCCCCGGTATCTCGAATAGTTCAACGGACCATTTGGATTGGCCAACCCAGCGGCGCCACATGGTATCACCTGCTGGTCAGTGGGACCCACCAGAGCAGTCCTGCTCGACATGACGCGGCCGGCCAGAAAACTGGTTGGCTCTCCTCTTAGTGGCGCGATGGTGTCGCTATCCTCCCATGGTCGGCTGGGTGTCGGCCGCCCTCCGGGTGCGCTGCTATAGCTTAGAATTCACAACCTCCTTCTCTACTGGCAGCACGATCGCACACCCCCTTGACTCCATGCATCTGGTCGGCATGCCGGCCGCCACCTTCCACTGCCGCGGCCGACGGGTCGCGGCCTACATTGGCGGCGCGGTTACGCCTCCACCATCATCGCTGTTGGCCGGTGTGTCGACCACCACATGAACCCTGCCAGCATCGGTCACTGGAAACATGGTCTGGTTCCGCTTAACCCTTCGATCTACCCAAGAAGAACAGGTCAATCAACGAAGAATTGTAGAGGGATCGAGCCGTTTTTGTTTGGACCGTACCCTCCGTGTTATACATATAGCATGTAGGTTGAGAATAATGCTTCAATGAAAACCCACTAAAAACAATTGTAAACACACCCCTACATTTTTCATTCATTAGAGAAGGTGTGAGGAAGAAGACGAAGATGATAAAGATGTCGACATTCGTCACTCCCGCAATACGCTCCCAATCCAAGCTCGAGCGTTTCCCTCATCGGAGGTTCGTTCTTTGTTGGAGGATTTTTCTCCAATGGCTCTCCAAGTTTTCTTCTTTACCAATGATTTTACCCACGAGAGGTTAGGAGCCAACTTAATTAACTTAAATTACCTAATGTTGGCACATCAATTGGGAGAATTCCAAGAGTTAACTCCCATTAAAAAATGAGTTCGGATGGTACCCACCACCAAGATTAAAATTAGAGGTTTAAATTATATAAAATAAAATTTAATGTTTTATTTTATTATTTTTCTATTAACCCTCCCAAGAAAATCTAAAAAAAACTAACTTCCACCCTTGACCTACTGCGGTTGAGGTGAAGGTTTCCTTAAACAAATATCGGCACTGCGAGTTCAATGGTGTCCTCGGATTTCATTTCCGAGAACCGGTTCAAAAGTTAAAAAATGAAACTCATGCATTTACTGAACGTACCTTAAAAAAAGTTTAGAAATTTATTTCAGGCACACCGGGCCTTGGAATTGCACGTCGTCAATTTTCGCAGACTCATAATAATTCCATATAATAAAAAAATTACATGACAAATCCAAGGTCTTTACATTCTCCCCACCTCAAGGCTTTGCATCCCCAAAAGCCACAACACAAATTAGGGAAACAAGTGGGGGTAATAAGCATGAATATGAGCCTCCCACTCCCATGTTCTCTCCTGGAGGTTCCCGTGCTGACAACATATATGCACCTGAGGTATCTATCACCCATGTAGGACTCTCTCCTGTCGATCCTCAATCTCTACTGGATCCTCTAAAAATGTCACCCCATCATCGATGTTCTGTTCACCCCAGTCAATGATGTGTGAAGGATCATGTACGTATCTCCTCAGCAAAGATACGTGGAAAACGTCATGCACCCGGTACAACTGAGCGAGAAGATCTAAGCTTTATGCCACCTCACCAACTCTGCTGAGGACCCGAAAGGGTCCGGTAATGCTTGGAGATAACTTGTCGCCCTGGAAAAATCTCCGCAAACCTCATCGATGTGAGACACGTCGAAAGACATGGTCACCATCCTCGAACTGCATAGGTCTTCATCTCCTGTCAGCATAAGATTTCTTCCTACTCTGTGTAGTCTTCATCTGCTCCTAGATGATCTGAAACTTCTCCATGGTATCCCATACCATCTCTGGTCCCATGAGTGCTGACTCCCCAGGTTCAGTCGAGCATAGAGGTGATCTGCAAAGTCAGTTGTACAATGCCTTGAATAGTGCCATATAGTTAGTAGAGTGATAATGTTTTTTGTATACCAACTCCACTAATGGCAATTGATCCTCCCAGTTGTGGAGAAAATGAAGGACACAAGCACCGAGCATGTCCTCAAGGGTCTGAATGGTCTGATCTTTCTGACCATCCGTCTGAGGATGGAAGGAAGTGCTCAACTGAAGCTGTGTCTCGAACAACTCTTGAAACCCCTTCCACGGTCGGGAAGTAAAACATGCATCTTGATTAGAGACATTCGTAGATGGAACCCCATGAATTTGTAAAATATCTTTCACATAGAGGCATCTCAAACCCTCTACTGAACCCTACTCTCTGATAGGTCGGAAGAGGGACAACTTGGTTAGTTGGTCAACGATCACCTAGATAGAATCATTTCCCCTGGACGTGCTTGAAATTCCAGTCAAAAATTCCATGGAAGTTCCATACCACTTCCACATTGGCACCTCTAGTGGTTGAACTAAGCTTGCTGGGACCTGATGCTCTACCTTCACTTGCTGACAAGTGAGGCACCGTGTGACAAACTCTGCCACTTCTTTCTTCATTCCTGGCCACCAGTGCTGACACCGAAAATCCTGGTACATCTTTTCCACTC
Source organism: Viscum album (assembly GCA_963277665.1). Lineage (NCBI taxonomy): Eukaryota > Viridiplantae > Streptophyta > Magnoliopsida > Santalales > Viscaceae > Viscum > Viscum album. Next base: position 125,104,043 of record OY728153.1, on the reverse strand, counting down.
CTAGGTGTACCAAAAGAGGGGACGTATGGAACTCCCTCAACACTTCCTCCTGTAGCACCACTGGTACCATGGTACGCCCTCTAAAGAGGATGAAATGCTCCCCACCTTGAGAAAATCCATCAGGTGCATGTCCTGTGGATATCTGAGCACATCGAGCCTCGTAGTTAGTTTTCCCAAGATTCGCCTCCCGGACTCGCAGAAGAAGTGGGGGAGTGACTATCAGAGACTGAAGATAAGCTGTTCCATCTCGATACACGTAGGATATCTGCAAAGAAGCTAGCTTCTTTGTCACTGCACTCCGAAACTGTATACAAGATCTCCTATTGGGAACATCTGATACTACATTCCCCTTTCTAGGAGTATAGACTATCTCAAATTTATAGTCCTAGAGGACCTCAAATCAATGATTTTGTCTCAGGTTTAGGTCCTTCAGAGAGAATATATTCCTGAGACTCTTGTGATCTGAGTAGACTATAAAACGTTCACCCAAAAAGTAATGTCGCCACATCTTCAAGGAGAAGACCACTGCTGCTAAGTCCAGGTCATGGGTAGCATACTTCTACTCATGTTGTCTCAATTGTCAAGAACCATAAGTTATCACTGCTCTCTCCTGCATCAGGACACATCTAAGCCTGGTCCCTAATGCGTCGTAGTAGATGACATACCCAACGCCCTCCTCCAATAGCCTCAATATGGGGGCACTCATCTGTCTCTGCCTCAGATCCTGGAAACATTGTTGGCATCTCTCAAACCACATGAAGGGTTTCCCTTTCTTTGGCAATGCTGATAAGGGTGTTGTAACTCTAGAAAAGTCAGGCACAAACATCCATTAGTAACTGCCCAAACCCAAGAAACTCCACACATTCGTCACACTCCTAGGTGGCTTCCAAGAAAGAGAAATCTCAAACTTCACTGGATCTACTGAAACTTCAGCCTCCGAGATAACGTGTCCCAGAAAGTGGACCTTTCGTAGGCCTCAACTGCCTGGTTCTGAGCTTTTCCATGTCCAAATGCTCTCTGTGGTTGGGGAGGACCCCCAGGAGGTGGTGGCGGTATAACCTCGAATCGCCCCCCACTGCCTAATGCACGACATGCTCCTTTTCCATGTCTGCATCCTTTTTGTGGACCTCCTCGATCGAATCTTCGCCTCTGCCCGGGCAGTCCTTCAACCATCTACTGGTCGTTTTTACGGATGGTCGGGCAGTCGTGAGCCATATGACCCTTCCCACAACACGAGTAACAATGTCGGCTCCTCACCTGTCCTGCTCTATCTCGAGAGCCCTGCATGACCAACCCTATATCCTGCGGTCATCCACCTTGAGGTCTGGTCCTCTTGGACCTCTAAGTCATTTGTCTACTACTAGTTTCATATGACTCTGCTACATGACGTCAGGTGGGGGGTCTCACGGAAGATGACTACTCAGCAAGGAATCTCTCCACTAAGAGTGCTCGCTCTAACACCCCTGCCTGCGTCGGGCTGCTAAGAGAAATCATCGAAGCCCTAATGTAATGCCCCGACCCCAGTTACCCAGATTCGGTTCATTATTTTAATACATTGTCATGATTACAAAGAATCAAGTCCCGAAGGACCGATCGGTTTAGCAGTCTTGGAAAATAGATTACATACATGAATTTTACATTACACTTTATAACATACAAAACACCATAAATAATCCTTTATAAACACCATTATTACCTTGGCTTAACCCTGCATATCAATCACAATACACTTTTTGGAATCCTAGGAAAATAAAACATAGAAAGGGGTGAGCTCAAACGCTCAGTAAGGGTAATAAATACAGTGGAAACTTTCTAAAATAAGCATAAACATTATGGAAATGCATAAAACTAAAACAAAAGCCTTTTAAATTTGAAATTCAGCATAATATGGAAAACATAAAATGAAATAATCCCATTTACTTATTCACATGGATATTCTACTAGTTGAATAATCACATGCAATATCAATAACCACTTTCATAATGAAGGAATACATAATGACGAACTTTAATTTATGTGTCAAGGCCTCATGCCAAGACCTAAGGGATAATTGTAACCGGAATCCAACCCGGAGTGCCTCTAACAACCGGACACCAACCTGGAGTGCCTCTAATAACCGGAAACCAACCCGGAGTGCCTCTAATAACCGAACACCAACCCGGAGAGCCTCTAATAATCGGACACCAACCCAGAGTGCCTCTAATAACCAGACACCAACCCGGAGGGTCTGCTGTAACCGGACCCCAACCCAGAGGGCTTAATTTTACCGGTCCCCAACCCGGAACATACTATTCCAACACATTCATCTTAATAAGATGATGAAATATAACATAAACATTCGTATTAAAACTAGCATACGAAATGTCAATACTTTACCCATAAACCTTGAATGGTATAAAAATAACACATCCACAGTCAAACATATCACAAAACCTTCAACACAATATGAAAGATTTGTATCATGATAAATTAACTTCAAAACAAGTTTTAGATCCATTAAATAATTTTGAAATAGATGAGATTGATTTTTAAAACTCTTTGAGAGAAATACCCCTTTTCATGAAAACATTTAAAATTCACACAATTTATAAAAGAATTCATTTAAAGAAATTTTTGAATCAAAGTGTCCAATACCACTTTGAAAATTTTGAAAGGAATTAACATTTTAAAAACATTCATGTCCATGTAAATAAATCCTTAAAAACCATTTTGAAGACATGGACATTAATGAGAAAGATTTAGAATAATAGATATTTAAAACATTTGAAATGATGTTTTAGTAAAAAAAGTCCCTTAAAATAATCCCTTTGAAAAATCTTTCATAAAACATGGACATGGATAATAAATATGTCCCAGTAGATACTTACGTAAAAATAACCTCGGATGATAAAGAGGTTTTGAAATTAACCCTTACCAATTTGGTAACTTACGAAACATACAACCCATAAAAGAGGTATCATACAATGAATATGTAAATACACATAAATTAAAGTGTATTACATAAATAATAAAATTATGGGCAGTACATACACCACACAAAATATAATAGTGTCAATATGGCATGAATCTCACGGGAATAAGGAGTGAGATGAAAACCGCTTACCTTGCACTTTCCTTTAGTCGAGGGTACGTTTAGCCCCCTCTTCTTCGGGTTCTTCCTTTTGATTTGATCAAAAGGACTCCTTAGGTTGCCTTTCTGATCAAACTAAGTCCTCTAGGTTGAATTGAGGGAAGTCGGGAGAATATTTGGGTAGGGTTTTGCTGAACCAAAAGGCTTTGAAGGTGTGTAGAATTGGTTATAAGTGGTGTCCTTTTATAAGAGGGAGGAGGGGCTCTTTAGGAATAACTTAAAGTATTAATTTATAATAAATTAATATTCGGTTTATAATGGATCCAAAGTGGATTATTCAAAGTCTAATGTGGGTATGGGTCGAAATACTTTCAACCAATAGATTTTAGACAGGTTTGGGTCATTATATTAACCTTATATTTTAGTTTTAACACTTGGTTAATTAGTTTGAAAATTACCATGTCACTTTGTATTTTTAAATTATATAGTTAAAAAAACATACTATATAACTCCAAGAGACCCACAAGTGGTCCATTAATTATACACCTATCATGATAAAAGTACTTTGGCCGAACCTTATATTTTTAGGAATTTAATATCAATTAATAATATAATATTTGTTTTAAAAACTCTTTTATGTCAATTTTGACACTATTTGGTATTTTGTTTTTGTGAAAGTCACCACAACTTCATTACTTCGAACACGATACATTGAATCATACCTAAAATGTCATAGTCACCTTGAAAATTCGTGGATTTCATAAAAACATTGAAATTATATTTATTTTAATATTCATATTACCATTTATTTGATTCTTTCATTAATAAGGTAATTACTGCATCATCATTGTGTCATAAATAAATTTAATTATTTAATGTCTAAAAATTATAATTAAAATACCATTATGTATTAAATCTTTTTATCTTTCTAATGAATATTTATAATCAAATTTTTCTTATGTATAACCCTATATTAAAAATGTTTTATTTATTAAAATTTGATTTTAACTCTTTTAACTCTTCTTTGAATTAAATAATAATAATTGTCCTAATCTAATCCAAGTGGACCTAAAGGGTCATATTTTATTCCTAAGGTTGTTTTTTATCGAATTAAACTTATCCAATAGAATTAGGACATGTGTTAGGGTAATAATAATATCACTTTTACCCTTAATTACCCTATTTACTTTTTACCGTGGTAAATTAAAGTAAAAAGTTACTATCCAACAAATTTTTTTTTTATCTTATTGAACCAAAATTTACTCCTTGATATTAACCGTGTCTCTAATCTTTTTAAAATTCCACTCACAGAAGCTGTAAAATTATGTTGTATGTGAATTTACAAATTCTTCTAAGAGGTGGGTAAAAGACGGTGAAAAAGTTCAATAAAAATTTTATATATCTAAAATTATTATAAACTGTCTCCAATTAATTACATTGAATTTATATAGGTGTTATGTATCTATTTTTACCTAAAAAAAATTTAAATAATATAAATAATTATTTAACTAAAAAGCCGGTTTTAAACAGTAACTTAGTTTTTTCTCTATTCATCAAAAATTGAAAGTTTTCAGAAAAATATCAAAAATTTAGCCTAAGATAATTTTGATATTCATAATTCAATAATTAAGTCTATTTTATCAAATTCAATACATAGAAGTTTCATTTATTAATTTAAAATTAATTCTCGTTGTTAAAACAAAAAGCGTGTTTTTAAGAAACAATAACTATCAAAAGATTGACACTTGTTTATGTCCGGTTTAAATGTGAAATTATGTCCAATGACCAACATTGGATTAAATGGTAAAAATATACTCTAAATATAATTTAAAACCACTCAAATTTATAATTTATCACTATTAATTATTTCAATTAAAAAAGTTGTTTTTAATTAAAATTTAGTAATTTTCACTATTCATCAAAATATGAAAGTTATCCGAAAAGTACCAAAATGTCACCCTAGGATAATTTTGATATTATGAATCCAAAAATAATGTCTATTTTGAGAGATAAAATTTATAAAATTTCAAAAAGTGGGTATTACTATTCATAACGGCTACTTTGATTGGTCATGGTGTGTGTTAGAAGTCGAAGTTGCGTGCAACGCACGCTACTGTATTATTCAAAGAGAAGCGTATCGTGGAAGCATGGGGTGTTACATTCTCCCATCCTTCAATAAATTGTGTCCTCGCAATTTATTCTTAGTATTGGATACTTGGGGTTGAGATTTCAAAATATCTTAGTTGAAATCTCACATCGAAAAATGGATTAATGAGGCCTCTATTAAAAATAAAGAGTGGTAAGTATGAAGGTTACCAAAAATAACACATACTAGGGTTCCATGTAGGAAAATATGGATATGGAAGATAAATATAACCATCAATATCTGATGAAGAGTGGTAGAGAACATGGCTATGAAAAGGCCAACAATCCCAAAGCCATAAATTTGTGATGATCTAAGGTACCATCTAGGACAACATTTTTTTTCTAAGTTCCTTTTCTTAATGTTGAGGAATTTATTTATGAGATTGAATAAGATCATAAGGAGATATACTTAATTTATAATTAGTGTTTCATCCATTAATAAATTTCTACCACAAACTCATCTTTCACCCCAAAACATAATACAGGTCAAAAATAATCTATTTATCCTAATTGTATAGGGTTCCAAATATAATGAATTTATAATTCACATATCAGACCTTTTAAAAAAGAAACTACATTATACCATCTAGGAACTTCACGTAGTCTAGTGGTAGGTGATAAATCCCAATTTCACTATGGTTGTGGATTCGATTCCCGTAGCTTTGTCCGATGCGACGGGTCGTCACACGGTCTGCGTGTTGTCCTTTTATAAAAATCCAAAAATAACCTTTCAAACTTAATCCCTTCTAACCTTTAGACTTATCCAAAATACTTATGTAAACTCTCAGTCCGAAATTTATATGAAAGGTAAACATAATGTAAATCTTTTTTACACTGTAATAACATGTGAATACCTTCATCATGTATTCTTTTAAAACACTGAAACATCCTGAATTACCATAAAACATTATTGATTACATTCATGCTCCCTTATTCCTTATAGAATACTGGATACACTTCATCCATCCAAAAATGTTGTAAACTCCAACAAAGATGGAATATACAAATCTTTAATCAGTTTCAAGGCAGTCAAGAATATCCAATATAATTTACCCAAATCAACCATATCTTATTCCAAAATCAGTACCTCAATATTAGGACCATATTAAGGTTTATCTTTCCTTAAAACATGTAATTTACAAAAAGATTAACTCACTGTAGAGTCACTTTTCTTAGTACCATAACGTCTCAAATCCTCAATGAAATAGTACTGCAGTACAATCCTTATTTATTTCCAGTACATCATTGATACAACACTTCAATGAAATAATTACAAAATAAATACATTATAACACTAGTCATTCCTCTTCATATGTGGTAGTATCATAACTTGATTATTATCCAATAGAATCATTTCCGGCATAGTTTGATGACTGGGACATTGGTTCGCGTAGGGTCCAAACTCCTTGCAGATGAAGCATTGTACATTTGAAACCTTTTTCTTACCCTTGCAGTCACGTACTTTGTGTCCTTTTTCTCCACACTTATAACATACTCACATTCCCTTCAAGCATTTTCCAAGGTGATTCTTTCTATAGTTATCACATATAGGAAAATCCTTCTTTACCTTATTCCCTTTATCTTTCCTTCTCTCTACCATCCTTTCCTTTTCTGGCTTCCCTTCATATCCATAGAACTCTGAGAATTCTTTACTTATCATATCAACACATGATACTATTTCTTCATATGATGCTAATATGTGGGAGACTATTTCCCTTCTAAATTCTGGTTTAAGACATGAAATATGTGATCTTTGTTACTCTTTGGATCATGCGTATTGCTGGAGTTCTCATTCCTTCTACTGGGCGCCATTTCTAAACAATGGCATACACTTGATTAGTTTACGAATAGAAATACCTAATCCCAAACTTATAAAACACTTGACATAAATTAAATAGTTTATGGATATAATCCATAATCATAAAAATTTATTCTCTGGGGAAGTATATACTCATAAACCCTTCATAATGGTTTGTAAAGAAAATGATAATTATCCTAAGCATATCCCCCTGGGAGCGTCGTAACCAAGAGTGTAGCAAGGCCTGTTTTCGTGCACCAGTTCCCGTTCGAGTCTAGCTCAAAGCGGTGTTTTTGGGTTTTACCCCTAAGTACATCTGTGCTAGAGCCGCCTCTACCTACTCATATCTAGACAGGGATGTATTGCTTGGAAAACTCAAAAAATCTCTACAATATCAAAATTCTAGGAAGTTCTTCTATACTAATCCTCAAAGCCTATGTTAAGGCTATGTGCTCTAATCGGAGTTTATCTAAATATAGCTTCCAAGGTTATTTCTAAACTTCCTCTAATACCAACTATAACTCCCCGACCCTAGTTACCCAGATTCGGTGCATTATTTTAATACATTGGCATGATTACAAGGAATCAAGTCCCGAAGGACCAATCAGTTTAGCAGTCTTGGAAAATAGATTACATACATGAATGTTATATTACACTTTATAACATACAAAACAACATAAATAATCCTTTATGAATTCCATTATTCCCTTTGCTTAACCCTGCATATCAATCACAATACACTTCTTGGAATCCTAGGAAAATAAAACATAAAAAGGGGTGAGCTCAAACGCTCAGTAAGGGTAAGCAATACAGCAGAAAATTTCTAAAATAAGCATAAAAATTATGAAAATGCATAAAACTAAAGAAAAAGCCTTTTAAACATGAAATTAAGCATAATATGGCAAAGATAAAATGAAATAATGCCATTTACTTATTCAAATTGAAATTATACTAGTCGAATAATCACATGAAATATCAATAACCACTTTCATAATGAAAGAATGCATAATGCTGAACTTTAATTTCTGTGTCAAGGCCTCGTGCCAAGACCTAAGGTATAACTGTAACCGGACTCCATCCCGGAGAGCCTCTGTAACCGGACTCCAACCCAGAGTGCCTCTGTAACCAGACTCCAACCCGGAGTGCCTCTCATAACTGGACACCAACCCGGAGTGCCTCTAATAACCGGACACCAACCCGGAGTGCCTCTAATAACCAGACACCAACCCGGAGTGCCTCTAATAACCAGACACCAACCCGGAGGGTCTGCTGTAACTAGACCCCACCCAGAGGGCTTACTTTTACCGGTCCCCAACCTAGAACATACTAGTCTGACACATTCATCTTATGAAGAGGATGAAATATAACATAAACATTCTTATTAAAACTAGCATACGAAATGTAAATACTTTACCCATAAACCATGAATGGTATAAAAATAACACATCCACAGTAAAACATATCACAAAACCTTCAACACAATATGGAATATTTGTATCATGATAAATTAACTTCAAAACAAGTTTGAAATCCATTAAAGAATTTTGACATAGATGAGATTGATTTGTAAAACTCTTTGAGATAAATACCCCTTTTTCATGAAAACATTTAAAAGTCACACAATTTAGAAAATAAGTCATTTAAATACATTTTTGAATCAAAGTGTCCCATACCACTTTGAAACTTTTGAAAGGAATTAAAATTTTAAAAAAATTCATTTTCATATAAATAAATCCTTAAAACCCATTTTGAAGACAAGGACATTAATTAGAAAGATTTAGAAGAATAGATATTTAAAACATTTGAAATGATTTTTTAGTAAAAAAAGTCCCTTAAAATAATCCCTTTGAAAACTCTTTCATAAAACATGGACATGGATAATAAATATTTCCTAGTAGATACTTACGTAGAAACAACCTCGGATAATAAAGATATTGTGAAATTAACCCTTACCAATTTGGTAACTTACGAAACATACAACCCATGAAAGAGGTATCATACAATGAATATGTAAATACACATAAATTAAAGTATATTAAATAAAGAATACAATTATGGTTATTACTACACCACACAAAAGGTAATAGTGGAAATATGGAATGAATCTCACGGGAATAAAGAGTGAGAAGAAAACCCCCTACCTTGTACTTTCATTTAGTCGAGGGTACGTTTAGCCTCCTCTTCTTCGGGTTCTTCCTTTTGATTTGATCAAAAGAACTCCTTAGTTTGGCTATATGATCAAAATAAGTCCTCTAGGTTGAATTGAGGGAAGTTTAGAGAATATTTGGGTAGGGTTTGGCAGAACCAAAAGGCTTTGAAGGTGTGTAGAATTGGTTAGAAGTGGTGTCCTTTTATAAGATGGAGGAGGGGCTCTTTAGGACTAACTTAAAGTATTAATTTATAATAAATTAATATTTGGTTTATAATGGCTCCAAAGTAGATTATTCAAAGTCTAATGTAAGTATGGGTCGAAATACTTTCAACCAATAGATTTCAGACAGGTTTGGGTATTATATTAACCTTATCTTTTAGTTTTAACACTTGGTTAATTAGTTTGACACTTATCATGTCACTTTTTATTTTTATGTTATATAGTTAATAAACATACTATATACCTCCAAGAGACCCCCAAGTGGTCCATTAATGATACACCTATCATGATAAAAGTCCTTTGGCTGAACCTTATATTTTTAGGAATTTAATATCAATTAATAATATAATATTTGTTTTAAAAACTTTTTTATTTCAATTTTGACATTATTTGGTATTTTTTTTTTGTGAAAGTCATAAATACTTGATTACTTCGAAAAAGATACATTTAATCATCCCTAACATGTCATAGTCACCTAGAAAATTCGGGGATGTCATAAAAACTTTGAAATTATATTTATTTTAATATTTATATTACCATTTATTTGATTATTTCATTAATAAGGTAATTACTACATCATCATTGTGTCATATATAAATTTACTTATTTAATGTCTAAAAATTATAATTAAAATACCATTATGTAGGAAATATTTTTATCTTTCTAATGAATATTTATAATCGAATTTATCTTATGTATAACCCTATATTAAAAATGTTTTAGTTATTAAACATTGATTTTAACTCTTTTAACTCTTCTTTGAATTAAATAATAATAATTGTCCTAATCTAATTCAAGTGGACCTAAAGGGTGGTCATATTTTATTCCTAAGGTTGTTTTTGGTTGAATTAAACTTATCCAATAGAATTAGGACATGTTTTAGGGTAATAATAATATCATTTTTACCCTTAATTACCCTATTTACTTTTTACCGTGGTAAATAAAAGTAAAAAGTTACTATTCACCAAAAATTAATTTTTATCTTATTGAACCACATTTTACTCCTTGATATTGACTTTGTCTCCCGGATTTTTAAAATTCCACTCACAGAAGCGGTAAAATTAAGTTTTATGTGAATTTACAAATTCTCCTAGGAGGTGGGTAAAAGACGGTGAAAAAGTTCAATAAAATTTTTATATATCTAAAATTATCATAAAATTACTCCAATGAATTAAAATGAATTTATATAGGTGTTATGTATCTACTTTGACCGAAAATAAATTTAAATACTATAAATAATTATTTAAATAAAAAGCTGGTTTTAAACAGTAACTTAGTGTCTTTCACTATTCATCAAAAATTGAAAGTTTTCAGAAAAATACCAAACATTTACCCTAATATAATTTTGATATTCCGAATTCAATAATGAAGTCTATTTTACCAAATCAAAACATATAAGTTTCATTTATTAATTTAAAATTAATTCCCGTTGTTAAAACAAAAAGTGTGTTTTTAAGAAACAATAACTATCAAACGATTGACACTTGTTTATGTCCGGTTTAAATGTAAAATTATGTCCAATGACGAAAATTGGATTAAATGGTAAAAATATATTTTAAATATAATTTAAAACCACTCAAATTCATAATTTATCACTATTAATTATTTCTATTAAAAAATTTGTTTTTAATTAAAATTTAGTAATTTTCACTATTCATCAAAATATGAAAGTTATCCGAAAAGTACCAAAATTTCACCCTAGGATAATTTCGATATTATGAATCCAAAAATGAATTCTATTTGGAGAGATAAAAATTTATAATATTTCAAAAAGTGGGTATTACTGTTCATAACGGCTACTTTGATTGGTCGTGGTGTGTGTTAGAACTCGAAGTTGCGTACAACACACGCTACTGTATTATTCAAAGAGAAGCGTACCATGGAATATTGGGGTGTTACATCTAATCTCCTGCATGATTCCCTACTCGAAGGTTCGGGCCCTGAAGAAAGTGTCCCACACCATGTCGGTGGAGTAGCATGAGAGGTCAGTGAACCTCACTGAATATTGATCCACGGTCATGCTGCCCTACTGTAAGTGGAAAAACTCATGTATACACACAGAGCGTATGGTCATTGGGATGAAATCTACCCTGAAAAGGCTCTCTATGTCCGCCTAGATGAGAGTCACCCTGTCATGAACCTGGAGCACCAAGCTCCTCCATCTTCCCACTGCTTCTTGAAGAAGACTGACAGCAAGGATCACCATGAGATCAGTTGGTGCCCCTACCAGTCAAAAAACTCTAACCATAGCCTCTAGTTAGTCCTCAGATGCCTATGGATCTGTCTCACCCCAGAACATCAGTGGCCTCTGGCATTGGAACTCATGCAACATGCTCAAGTGGTGTGTGCCCTCTACTATTGGGGCCAGCGGCATCGACTGCCCAATAGGTTGTGGTGCTTCTAGTACACCACCCGATGGTACAACTACCGTAAGGGGGCCCTATATCAAAGACTCGTCGCTCGGTGGTCTGTCATCGCATACTCTACCTAGAACCCTGATTGTTTGTCTGTGTAGAGGCATCCTAAAAAGTAATAGGTGCACCATAGTCAATAATTTATACCAGGTGAGATGACTCAAAGATATCACAAAGAAGAAGTTTCAAAAACACAAATGCAATCAGTGTTTTCGTGCACTGAGTCAGAAATCAAAATTTAGGGCCCTGGTGTATGGATACGAAAGCCTCCACACCAACACAGGGTTCCCCAAAATGAAAACCACACTCATCACACTTAAAACTATTTCCACACAAGAAAGATCAGAGTTCTAGTTCTTCAGTAAAACCGAATCCTCTGATACCCATTTATTACGAATCGTCCCCCAGGACCCATGCCTTGACTACCCCAAACCCGCCTTCCATAGGCCAGGGTCTAGCGACTAGAACCAGAAAGTCATATCCCTAAAACCGGGAAGGCATTTCCTTTTTAACCTATAACTCATTCAATCCAATCACATAGCAAGATACAATCACAAGGTAAACTATATAGTAAAAAGAGTTTGTACAGTAAGTAAAGGGGCCAGAATACAAGCCTAACTGGAAAGCACAAGCAAAACTGAAAACAACTCATGTGAACACCCGCCAAGGATCCTACATGAAGGGTATGTACAGATCTCGAACAGTCGGCTCTGAGGTATGCCTCGTATAATGTCCACATTTGAGAAGCCTCCTGTCCTAGTACCCTCGTCCTCAGTCTACATTGTTTGTTGTCCGCAGAGGAAAAAATAAGGTGCGGGCATATCCCATGCAGGGATGAGTATAACAATACTCAGTAGGGACCCCGAGACCCCTGAAGGCATCTCACGATCTACATAGGATAAACCGAAAAAGAAATATTGTAATCACAAAGCATGGAAACAATAGTCAATCCTACTAAGTTATATGCCCATACATATACCTAAGTTATCAAGTATGACAATCTCATTCACGAGGAAAAACAAGGCCCAACTCTTTAGCCAAAATCTCAATTTTCCACGAAGGAAATAATACCATGAAGGTAACACCACAAAGGTTAGTACCTCAAAGGTAACGCCACACAGAATAATACCACAAAGGTATCACCATGAAGTTAAGTACCACAAAGGTAATTCCACACAGAAGAATACCACAAAGGTATCACCACACAGAAGTGTAACACAAAGGTAAAGACTCGGCTCACACTATGTATAACTTAAGTATGGAAGTATAGATGATTATCTATATTGCTAGATCATATTACTTCATCGAGAAGCTATGCTATTGACCCAAACAAGATCAAAGATGACCCACACAGGATCGAAGATGACCCAAACAGGATCTGTAGATGACCCACATAGGATCAGTATGCAATGACCCAGATAGGATCACTGAGCGCTGACCCACATAGGATCCGAAGATGACCGACACAGGATCTAAAGATTCTTCAAGTATAGCCAGCCACAGGATTCCCGCACTAATAAAGCTTGATTCTAGGAGGTTACGCTCCTCAATCCATCAGTCAATACTTCAACTACCACTAAGTACCACAAATTAGTATCCCAAATGTCCTTCATGTTATAAGGAACCCAACGTGACATATGGCGCGTCAATAGAACGCCTGGTTTGAATGTTATTAGCGTTTCAGTTATGAGGGCTTGATTAGATTCAAGTTCGATCAAAACTGATTGTACTACAACATTATCCAAAACTAATGTAGAGTATACCAGAAGGACCTTATTAACAATGGATTTTGGAGCCATAAACGGTTCGTCAAACAGACGCTCAGTTCTCAAGTTATGGCCAAAAAGGCGTATCTATGTCCAGATGGGCCCAGGTCCAGTCCCACCCGGTCCGGGTCTGGCCCAGATGGGCTAAGCCGCGACGATCCCAACTCGCTGGGTTGTGGTCTTGACTGGCCCACTGGGTGCGGTCCGCCGTGTTGGGGCCCACCCGAGCCACTACCCGGGGGGAGGCACCCCCCGGTATCCCGAACAGTCCAATGGACTGTTCATCTTGGCCAACCCGACGACTCCATGTGGCTCCACCAGCTAGTGTGCGGGACCCGCTGGATCGGTCTCATTCTGCGTGACGTGGTCGGTTGGAAAATCGGATGACTCTCCTCCCAACGGCGTGACAACACCACTTTCCTCCTATGGTCGGTCGAGTGTCCGCCACCCTCCGTGTGCACCATCGCGGCTAAGCAGCCATGACCTCCTCCTCTACCGGTAGCATGGATGCATGCCTCCTTGCCTCCATGCGCTCGGCCACCACCTTCCACCGCCGCGGCTGACGGGTCGTGGCCTAATTCGGTGGCCCAGTTGCACCGCCACCATCATCGTGGTCGGCCAATGTGTTAGCCCCCGCTTGAACCCTGCCGACGTCAATCGTCGAAAACATGGTTGGGTGCCACTCAACCCATCTATCTACCCGCAAAGAACACATCAATCAATGAAGAATTTTAGAGGGATCATGTCATGTTTGTTTGGCCCGCACCCTCCGCATTAGACCGATAGCAGGTGGGTCAAGAAGAATGATTCAACGTAAAACCGTGAAGAAAAATTGTAAACACACCCCTGCCTCATTCGTTCATTAGAGATGGCATGAGGAAGAAGAGGAAGTCGATGAAGATGCCAATTTTTTCACTCATGTAACACGCTCCAGATCTAAGCTCGTGCGTCATCCTCTTCGAAGGTTCGTTCTTTGTTAGAGGATGTTTCTCCAATGGCTCTCCAAGTTTACTCCTTTGCTAACAATTTTTCCCATGAGAGGTGAGGATCCAACTTAATTATGTTAAGTTAATTAATGTTTCCTCATCAATTGGGGGAATTCCAAGAGTTACCTCCCACTAAAAGAGGAGTTCTGGTGGTTCCCACCACCAAGATTCAAATGATTGGTTTCAATAAAAAAATAAAAGTTAATGTTTTATTTTATTATTTTTCTTTTAATCCTCCCATAAAAATCTGAAAAAACTAACTTCCACCCTTGACCTACTGTGGTCAAGATGACGGTATCTTTAAGCAAATATCGGTGATGCAAGTTCAACAGTGTCTTCAAATTTTAATTCCAAGCACCAGTTCAAAAGAGAAAAAACACCGCTCTCACATTTATTAAATGTACCTCAAAAAAGTTTATAAATTCATTTCGGGCACACCGGGCCTCAGAATCGTGCTCCGTCAGTTTTTACTGACTGGTAAAGATTCCATATAATAAAAAAATTACATGGAAAATTCAGGGTCTTTGAACAAACCCAAAGGGATGGATCCAAATTGGTTCTTAAATTCTTGGGATAGGTTCTGAAGCCAACAATTTAGAGAAATCTTGAATTACGGACGTTTAGGAGTAAAAATGAGAAAGTAGGAGCTAAAATGAATATAGTCCTAAAAAATATGATCTTACTTTCTCCCAACACATGGTTAGTCCCCAATATTAGGAAAAATGTGTGTTAACCATGAATTTACCACTATCCCAACTCTTAATGTGTGCATGGTTTCTCATAGGACCTCCCCACAGTTTTGACAGGTCGTTCACAGACCGTAAACCTCTCCTTTGTCCGCAAAAACTTCTTGAAAGTTTACCAAACTCTCCCTTCCTCCACCCTTACACTTTATAAACATAAAAATCATGTGGTAAGTGTTACATACCAGAAAAAATTAGTACTATAGTTTGTGTTATAATCTAGATGATCTTGAACTAATCCAATAAATGGTTTATCTCAATCTTTAGTTGTTTAATCTCGGCTTAGGCTTGGTCTAGGGAAAATCCTAGTGATGTTATCTTCCTCAAAATCTCTGATAAATGATATTCATTGGGTAAAATCCTATTATTTGAGTTCATCAATTCCTTTTTCTACGAAAATTGGATTTATCATTACCCTCTATATATACTAATAATATGATAACTATAAAATAATTATACCATCAATGGTTATAATTTTTACCAGTCTTTTAAATCTGACATGATATAACTTATAACGGTCCAAAAACAAAAGTAATTCTTGTGTTTTTTATAATTTCATTTTTTAATAATAAATTTACACATATTAAAAGGGAATTTTATTTATAAATATTTGGGTCATTATAGATAGCTTTGATGGTGGGGAGCTTCCTCCTGACAAGACTATCAATGAGGAATGAGAGTATATGTGTTCATGGACATGTTTATATTCTTAATTGTATATGGGAGATGTTGATTATTGAGATTTATCCTTCAAAGTGGGTGGTGCATCTGAGTTTGATTTAAATGTACAATGACCTTCATAAAAAATATTGTTGTCTAGTAATGAATAAGGAGATCATAGTTTTTGTGATGAAATTATACACTTATCAGTAGGTTAAGGTTAAGAATCAGTGGCATGTGGGTCTACTAAAATCATTGCCTCTTACATAGTGAAAGAATGATGTTGTTTCCATGGATTTCAGGGTGGTTTTACTAAGGATTTATCATAATATTGACATGATATGGGTGATTATAGACTAGTTGAAAATGGTATCCCATTTCTTGAAAATTCAGGATACTTTAACCATTAATCAATTGGATGACCTATATGTTTTGGAGATAATATGTTTTTCATGGGGTGACTCGAAGTAATGTTTCAGATAGGGACCCCCATTTTACTTTGTGCTTTTTTAAAGGCTTATAGAAGTCGCTTGGTACTCAGGTGCTTATGAGTACTACATACCACCTGTGGAAAGAAAAAAATGAGTAGACTATCCAGGTATTAGAGGACATATTGAGAGAATGCATCCTTTATTTTTTGGAACATGGTAAAATCACTTTGTGCTTATTGAGTTCACTTATAATGATAGTTATCAGGTGACCATTTAGATGTAACCATACAAGGTGCTCTATGGTAGGCCATAGAAATCACCTTTATGTTGGATAGAAGTGGGAGAGTCATAGTTTTTGGGGGTCTAGTCATGTAAAGGAGGAATCTAAGTGGGTTTAGTTGATCCAAAATTTTATGGTTATGGAATAGAGTATACATAATTCATACACTAACCGATGTTATTTACCTCTTGATTTTCTAGTGGGTGACTATGTATTTCTTCAGGTGTGTTCGATATTGGTTCATCATCATATTCTAAAAAAGGGTAAGTTAACACCTATGTAAGTGGGGTTGTTTGATATTATGGATAGGACTAGTCTAGTTTCATATTTATTATCTCTTCTATAGTGGTATAGTGATATGTCTGATATATTCCATGTGTCATATTTTCAGTATTATCACCCCAAAATTTATCATGTGATTGCAGTTGGTGATGTTCATCTTGAGGTTGATGTGTCCTGTGTGGATAATTTGATTCATGTTGTGGATCATATTGAGAAAATTCTTTAGGGTAAGATCATGCCTTAGGTATGAGTGTTATGGTAGCATGGCTGTGTTCAAGAGGAAATGTAACGACCAAAACATTTATGAATAAAATTCCCTTTTTTTAATTAAATGTCTTATGATTATATAAGACATGTGCTCTGATTTTATTATATCCAATTTTATTTAAATTAATATTAAGTATCATTACCATTGATAATATTCTACTGAACAGTGATCACATGACTAGTATAAATATAGGGTTTTAACAAATCCTTTTGACCCAGAAAAAGGAAGTGATGACCTCAACTAGTAGGATCGTTCCCTATGAAGCCCATTTATCAGAGCTTCTGAGGGTGATAGCATTTCATGGATTTTACCTAGACCAATCCCAATCTAAGATTTAGTAACTTAAGCATGATTCAAACCATTAATGGGAGAAGTTTAAGCTCATTGAGATCACGACCCAACCATGTTCACAAAATGGCCCCATGAAATCCCCACCATCGCGCACCTTAATGTTAGGGAGTATACTGGTATAATAAAGGGATATATAACAAGACCCTATAATTATTGTTATGTAAATTATTTTTATATATATTAATTAATATACTTTCATTCTATTATTTCTACTTTATAAATGATTTTTTAAAGTAAAAATAGTATTTTGGATAATATTAAAATTCAATTAACAAATATATTTTTTATGAATTAATGGATTTTGGAAATAAATTATATTCTAATAAAATATTATTATTTAATTAATTTGATTAAATATATATGATAATATTATTTTAATGATGTTAAAATTAATTTGTATTAAGGTTTAAAAACTTTTTTTTCAAAACCTGTCAATTTTCAATAAATGCCAGTTTTTATTTTAAAAGTAAAAGTTAACATATTTAGAAAATTATTTATATAAAATTAATATTATTTTTTGGAAAAATTATGTTGATATTATATAATGGTTAATTTTTCAAAATTTTAGGAGATTTGAATATTTGGGTAAAAATTAAATATCGTATAAATATACGGTGTGCTTTATGACATCCTAATGACCCAATAATGATGTAATAAATACTATAAAAAGTATCGTTGGCCAAATATATTTTTTTCCTTTAAAATAATTTAATTTTATGTTTATTAGATTTATTTTATAACGCCTTAGTGAATCCTCCAAAACATATAATATATTTTTAGATTTTAAAAACATTTCCTTGAAAGTATGACTCGTGTCCACATAATAAAGGGAAATATTTTAATATCTTTGGCCCTTAACCTTATAAAATATTTTATAACACTTTACGTTTACATAAAAAATGGGAAAAACATGGCATAGTTTGTGGGTTAGAATATATATGTTTTTTAGTTTCCAAAACCAATATAATAAAGAAATTCCCATCCTTTCTTATATAAACCCACCCAAGCTCACATTTCTCTTCATTAAAACTCTTTGAATCTATACCACCTTCTTCAACCTACTCTCTAGAGTACTCCCAAGTTCCCCAAATCTCCTAAGATGCCTCTCCTAAGATGCCTCTCCTACCTTCTTCATTAAAACTCTTTGAATCTCCTTCTTCAACCTAATCTTTGTCAAGCACTCCATTTATGATATGTATTTTAATTTCTATTTGAATATTCTGGGATATGTTTATAAATAAATACCTTACTGTACATTTGATTCATTAATAATGATATCTTTTTTTCCACTCTCATTAATCCATCCATGATTCTTTATATACACCTGTTACCATGTTGAAATTTCATAAGGGATCCTCACCTTCCTCTCCTATTTTCAATTCAAGAACCTTGTTTGAAATTTGTCTTTTTAGTTTCAATTGGTTATATTTTAATCATTTTATAATCAATTACCTACTATACATTTGATTTTATTTCAATTAGGGATCATTTTTCCTCACCCATTCAGACCCTTACCCAAGTCATTACTATGCTGAAATTCTATAATGGATTTATCTCTCTCCTCTTTTTATAAAGCACCTCAATTTTTATATGCCCTTAAATTTACAATTTCATAAGGTGGGTTACATTAATAAATATTCATTTTACTATCCATTTTATTAATAAATGATTAAATACTCCTTTCTCTCTCATCAACATATTTTAAGAATTTCTATTTGACGTCGTTATGCTGTCGAAATTACACTACAATTTCCATGCCAAAATCATCATATAGTTAAAACCATACCCATTTTTAAATCAAGGGTATTCACCTTATCCTCATATATTTATTGATTGGGGACTTATATGTATTTATTTCACATTACTTTTTTGTGGAATATATTATTATGTTTAATTAATGATCTATGTGGCACACTTAAGCATGAAAATGAAATGATTATGAAGGGTGCACACTGATAGCACTTCAATTCAATGGGTAATGTTTTGTATAATGATGTTTCATGTGAAATAATGGTTTAATCATGATAATTCATGTGAAATTAGGGTTTACTCATGATAATTCATGTTCCTTGAGGGTTTACTCATGCTAATCCATGTGCAATGAGCCTTGACTCATGCTAATATCATGTTGTATGTTTTCCCACATTTCCATATTAGGATTATCAAGCTTATAATGCCTTTATGTTCATGTTCCTTTTATGATCCATTAATATGATTGTTGTTTAACATGTATTTTCTTCTTCATGGTATGCCATGTTTATTCCCTTATTGTGCTTTATAGCTCAACATTTTCTTATGTATGTCCTCTGGTTCTCACAAGCAGTGTTAAGTATGAAGAAATGTTGTGGTCATGTAAAAGAAGTTTTCATTAAAGATGTTATATTTTGTGTTTTAAGTTGTTATATAATGTTCTTAATCCACAAAGACACTAGAACTCTCAATATTATAAGTTGTATTAAGTGCAATTTATGTAATCAACCATTTTTAAATATGAAATAAAGAGCAGGGTTGTTATAGTTGGTATTATAGTATAGGTTTAGTTATTTTGGGGATTATGATTATAAAACCCTAGTGAAAACCATTAGGGATACGACTAGGAATAAGAAAAACATCCCTAAATTTTGTTGAGTATAGAGTAAGTGGTTTATGAAGAAAATAGATCCCTATTTGGATATAAACAAGTTGATGTGGATCTAGCATAGATGAATCTAGGGGTAAAACCTAAAAACACCACATTGATCTAGACTCGAATAAGAACTAGTGCACAAAAACGGACCTTGTTTTACTCCTGGTTTCACACACCTAGGGAATATTCTTTGGTAATTTCATAAGCTTATTAGGAAGGATTATTAAGGGAACACAAAAAAATCGCATAAAATATATATGTTAGAAAGTAAATCATTGATAACTTAGACTAACTAATAAGTTAATATGATAAATGTGATTTATAAGTTATCCCTTTAATGTATTTTTGTTACCTTTATTTGTTTAACTATTTAAGATACTCATCCCTAATATTCCTTTTATTCTAGACAATGGCCAGTAATAGGAGGAATCATGTTAACAACTAATGCAAATGATAGTGTGAGGATTTCCCCCATGAGATGCCCAACTCAATGGGAGTGGGAATTGAAAACTTTAATATAATATTATCTCAGTTAAATAAAGTTCAGAATCGAAACCTAGATCAAGATGGTCACCTGACCCCCCTAATAGAGAGAAACCCACAGTCAAGAGCTTCATGTTACAAAGGCCTCCTACGTTAAATGGATCATCTAATCACTTAGTCACGAGGCAATGGATCAATTCCAACAAAAATATCTTTTCTATTATTCAATGTTTCGAACAAGAGAAAGTTCTTCTAGATATTTATCATATAGAGGGTCAAGCTGATCTATGGTGAACATTGATAAAGAATATAAATCTTGAGGAGAAGATCAAAGAAAATGAGTGGAAGGAATTCTGAAATGTGTTTTTTGATAAATATTTTCCCTACACCATCCTTATTAATAAGGAATGATATTTCTTTGTACTCAATAAAAAATGACTAATATATTGGAGGGTATGAGGAAAACTTCACCAGAATTTTATGATACACCTTCTGTTTTTTTATTACCTTTTAATGCAAGGTTGACAGCTTTTTTGGTGGGATAAATCCTAGCCTATGAAAGGCCCTAGAAATCTATAACTTTGAAAGCTATGAGGAGATTATATGATGTTACCTCAAAGTCAAGATGGATATTGGTGAATCTCAGAGGTATCATGGGGATAAAAAGCAGAAAGTGGACTTTAATCCTTGTGGTTTGATGGATAAATCCAACGATGTGAAGAAATTCCATCACCGTGATTGTCAAAGGGGTGGAAAGAAGCACCCTGAAAATTTCCTAAGGGGATTAAGGAAATTTTTAGGTGCAGAAGATAATGGAACCTATATAATAGTTGCTAATAAGAGAAACCCATCAATGTAACAGAGGAAAGGAATGCTCTAGTTAACCCACAATGCGTTGTTCATTGCTATAACTGCAAGGAACCAATGCACTTTTCAAACCAGTTCCCTAAGCCTAGGGTTTTCATAGGCAACCAATAACCTCTGAGACAGGAAGGGAGATATTTTTCCATCATTACAACTAAATTGAATTAAACAAATGAAGTGGTGATAGGTATGCTAGTTATTTATTAAATAATATCCAACAAAATTTTTGATTCTAGTTCTATACATTCTTTTATATCCCAAAAGTTTAGTAGAATAATACAAACACCACCACAAATAATGTAAGTAGAGATGTCTGTGAAAATGGAAAATTGGAAAATTATTGCATCCCAGAATATAACTCCTCCCCTATAACAATTTGTGGATTGAACTTCCTATTGAACATTTTCATTCCATTTGTGGAATTTGATGAAATTATTAGCATGGACTGGCTTTCCCTATATAGATATAACATAAATTGTTACTATAATGAAATAACTCTCTATATGGAGAATCGACCCTCGATTCTATACAAGTGAAAGGAGGAGGATGAATCTTACGTCACACCATTGTCCCAAGAATGGATATTACTTCCCTATGAGCATGATTATCTTACTTAGAAGATTGATTCTAATGAAGAAACATTCCTCGATGACATGCCCATCATGAAGGGATTTTCATATGTGTTTCTTGAGGAATTTCCTGATCCTCCTCCTAGTATATATGTTGAATTATCAATTGATCTTATACCCGGTACATTGATAGTACCCAAGACTCCATTTATAATTGATGTTGTGTAACTTGAGGATGTAAAGAAACAACTATAATATAATCTAGATAAAGGGTTTATATGCCCAAGTTATTCACCTTTTGGTGTACCAGTCCTCTTTTTCAAGAAGATGGATGGGTCAATGTACCAATGCATTGATTATCTTGAGCTCAAAAAAATAATGTTAAATAACAAGTATAATTTTCCATGAATTGATGAATTGTTCGATAGTTATGTGGAGCAAAATACTTCTCCAAGGTGGATTTGCAGTCAGGATATTACAAAGTAAGGATGAAGAAGGGGGTATCCCAAGGACTGCTTTTCATAAAAGGTGTAGGATTTATGAGTTCATAGTGATTCCATTCGGACACACTAATTCTCTATAAATATTCATGGACTTGATGAATAGAATCTTTAGAGAATACCTTGAAAATTTTGTGGTATTCTTTATAGAAAATATTCTAATATACTCCAAAACCAAGGTGGAGCATGAGAAGCATCTAAGAACTGTGTTAAAGATCCTTTGAAAGGATAAGCTCTATGAAAAGAACAAAAAGTGTGATTTCTAGTTGAAGGATGTCTCATTCTTCAGGCATATCATTACAAGTAATGGGATATATATGGATCCTTCCAATAAAAATGAAATCGATGGATGCAAGAGGCCAATATTTTTTATGGATATCTGTAGCTTCATTGGGTTAGCTAGATATTATCACTGATTTGTGATAAATTTATCATGGTTGTTAAACTTTATTACTAAGCTAACAAAGAAGGGATTCAAGTTTCCTTGGAATTTTGAATATGAAGAAAGCTTCATGGAGTTGAAAAAAAAGCCCATCACTGCCCATATTCTTACACTACCCACAAGTGGGGAGATTTTTCGTAATCATCAGTGATATTTAAAAGAAGGTATTGAGATGGGTGTTGATGAAAAATTACAAAGAAATTTCTTATGCCTCAAGGATTTTGAAAATTCATGAGAGAAGTAATCCCACACATGATCTGGAGTTGGTAGCTATGATATTTTCATTGAAAATCTGGTGGCATTATCTCTTTAGGGATAAGTCTGAAATATATAAGGATAAAAAAAGTCTCAAATATATGTTAACATATAAATATCAAAATATATACCGATGAAAATGGTTAGATCTCATCATGGATTACAACTGGAAAATTCACTATTGTAGAGACCCGTATCTTGACGTACATGGACATTACATTACTTTTTCAGAATACTTAGTACATAACAAAAACACACACACAAGGATCGTAATAGTTTAGTGTCTTTGGAAACTTGGACTATAATCTTATAATCGTGGTGAAAGATCTTCAAAATCTCCCATAAAGATCTTCCTTTTTTTTACCTAAAACCTTTCTTTATATCCTGGGGAAAAGAAAACATAAAAGGGTGAGCTCAAATGCTCAGTAAGGGTAAACAAAATAAATATCAATCACATTATATTCATAAGAACATAACATTTTGGAAATCATAACCTGCAAAAGAGAGCATAATTTCATAATCATGGGATAAATCATGGCAGTGAAAAAGTAATCCCAATAATCATAACTTAAAACATGAAACTTTGTGGCATACACACATAATCATAGAGAATCATTTCTTGTTAGTCAAGACTAATTTCCAAGACTATCTTAGTGGACAAAGTCCCTTTCTGAATCGAGTAACCCTCGTTTCAGTCCTGTTTCACTGAACCGGTATAACCTACCATTCCAGCCATGTCTATCTCATGAGATATAAAATCATTACCCAATGCATTGGAGGGAGATATAGGTCCCACCCATCTCATAATTATACCATTCTTATGTGTGCCACAAAATCATAAATCATACATCATTTCATAACACATGTAACAAAAATGGGATTCTTAAACAACATGACATCATAAAACCATTCATATAAGATAAAGGAATTCATAAACATAATTCCATCACAACATAGTCAAATCAATGTAAAAATATGGATAGAAACAGAACCCTTTATTATCTTAGATGGAAAATAATTTTGATAAAACACTTGAATTGAATTCTTGAGGAAAATATCCTTTCTTCTTCAAAATCAATTTCTTTTCACAAAACATCATGCAATTTTAAAAGAAAGAGATTTTATTGAAAATAGTCATGAAATATTTTGGAGGAAGGTTCATGAAAATAATGCTTTATAAAACCGTAAAAATCCGTTCGTGCCGTATAAGTTAAAAAAACATTCTTCTCGTACTTTTGTCGGAAAAGTCAAAAAGTACCTCGTACGAAAATGACAAAAGATTCCTTTCATATCTTTTACAAAAAAACTCACCGAAGGGTAAAATTGGATATAAAATATTGTATAAGGATGGAAATAATATTACATATTTATGGAACATGGATGTGGATGATAAAATACACCCCAGTAATTACCAAAGTAAAAACAATCTCGGATAAAAGTGAGATTGTGATATTTCCCTTACCTTAGGTACGATTTGCTTTGTTCGTGTCCGAAGCTCCTGTATAATGGTTTAAATAATGTTATTGACTTATTCCAGAATCATACATATTGATATGATATCATATATGGTCATATTATTAGCTTCTTGTTAGTAATATTTCATTGTTACTTGTTACTCGGGTCTTTATAACTTTTTGTTCTTATGCGTGTTTTGTCGAATAAATTCTTATTCTTATCTTTAGGTTATAGATAATTCATTTACATAATTGTATTAGTGTAGTATATACCATATTCATTCATTCAATTCATTTATATAATCATTATGAAATGAAGATCATGTATAACGAGTCGCATCACATCTTGGAGACGGTATTCCGTACGTACGCACGAGTGATGATATCGTTCCTATGATCGTGGAATTGTATTGGAGTATATATATATATATTATTTCAGTATCAATATTAATTCATAATAATCATATATAGTTACTCATTACACCATTATACCCATCCTTGTAAGGTGATGGTGGAAAAATAGATTACACCACGGCGTGGAGACGGTATTCCGTACGTACGCACGCGCGGTGATTTCATTTTTCCGTAGGATGGATAGAAGGTGAATTAGGGTTGTTTCATATTTATAATAACATATCAGTATGTAAGTAATACTGATGTTATTACTTTATCATGAAACAACTAAAGAAGAAGAAGTTGAAGAAGAAAGAAATTGAAAGGATCGGTAATGGATATTACCTCTTCTTTGGAACGCCTCTTTGAATCCTCCACTTAAGGAACTAAGATTGGTCTTTGGAGAAGACCAGGACCTCTAGAATTATTATAGGGAAGTGGAGAGGAGAAAATGGCAGGGGTTGGCCGAGCTTGAGTGCTCAAATTGGTGTGAGGAGGAGGGGGAGGAGGTGTCCTTTTATAGGGGAGGAGAGGGGCACCTTAGGAATATCTCAAAATATTATTTTATATTAAAGTCAAAATCGGTTTATAATGGTTCCAAAGGGTCTTATTTCGAAGCTAAAGTGGGGATGGGTCGAAATCATATCAACCAATAAGATTTAGACATGTTTAGGGTATTATTTTAACCTTATCAATTAGATTTTACTCTAAGTTACATAATTTAACTTTTACCGTGTCTTTTTGTTTTCTTTCACTATATGGTTAATACACTTACTATAACATGCCAAACGAACCCCAAATTGTTTATTATTAATATATATATCCTTATCTAAGTCATTTGGCCGAACCTTAGATTTTTAGGAATAAAATAACAATTAATAATATAATATTTGATTTAAAAACTATTTTGTGTCAATTTTGACACTATTTGATATATGATTTTTTTGAAAGTCATAACAGAATTATATGTTCGAACCAAGTTTATTAGATCAACAATAATATATCATAGTAACCTATAAAATTATTGGAATTCATAAAAAGTCTCAAATTATATTTATTTTGGTGTTTATAACATCAATTATGTCAATATTTCATTAATAAGATAATTACTGCATCATCATTGTGTCATAAATAAATTAAATTATTTGATGTCTAAAAATTAAAAATAAAATACCATCATGTAGTAAAGCTTTTTATCTTTCTAATGAATATTTACAATCGAATTTATCTTATGTATAACCCCATATTAAAAATGATTTACTTATTAAACTTTGATTTTAACTATTTTAACCCTTCTTTAAATAAATTAATAATAAATGTCCTAATCTAATCCAAGTGGGCCTAAATGATAATATTTTACACTTAAGGTTGTTTTTGGTCGAGATACACTTGTCCAATAGGATTAGGACATGTGTTAGGGTAATATTAATATCATTGTTACCCTTAATTACCCTATTTACTTTTAACCGTGGTAAATAAAAGTAAAAAGTTACTATTCACCAAAAATTATTTTCATCTCATTGAACCACATTTTACTTACTGACATCAACCGTGTCTCTCGGATTTTTGAAATTCCATTCACAGAAGCGGTAAAATTAAGTTTTATGCCAAATTCAGTTTTTAACCTACCACTTAGTGGTTTCACTATTCATCAAAAATTGGAAGTTTTCAGAAAAATGCCAAAATTTCATCCTAAGCTATATTTCATATTACAAATTAAAAAATGAAGTCTATTTTACCAAATTCATAACATAGAAATTGCATTAATTAATTTTATAATTAAATCCCGCTGTTAAAACAAATAGCGTGTTTTTAAGAAACAATATCTATCAAAAGATTGACACTTGATTATGTCTGGTTTAAATGTGAAATTACATCCAATGACCAACATTGTATTAAATTGTAAAAATATATTCTAAATATACTTTAAAACCACTCAAATTAATAATTTATCACTATTAATTATTTCGATTAAAAAAGTTGTTTTTTAATTATAATTAAGTAATTTTCACTATTCATCAGAATATGAAAGTTATCCGAAATGTACCAAAATTTCACCTTAGGCTAAATTCGATACTCTGAATCCAAAAATGAAGTTCATTTTGAAATATAAGATTTACAGAATTTTAAAAAGTGGTTATTACTATTCATAACGGCTAGTTTTAATAATATTTTAATAGCATATCGTTGTTTAGTGAAACTCGGTATTGCGTATTACACACGCTATCGAGGAAGGTCGCGATTGCGTGTAATGCAAGGCAAGTCAAGGATGCGTATTGTGCAAGCTCCTTTTGGTGTAGCGTACAACACAAGACATTAATAAAATTAAAAAGAATATTTTTTATAAAATCTTGGGCTGTTACATTCTACCCCCCTTAAAATGAATTTCGCCCTCGAAATTCGTCGGGGTTATAAATGGTTTACTATTCGAAAGTTTCTTTAATAGAAACCCACATCGTAAAAAGGAATATCAAAACTAATCTTTAAAAACAAAAGTATGAAACGTAATGGTTACCCAAATAAACAAATCATTGGGTTTCCACATAGGTGAAAATATGGATATGGAAGAGAAATCTAACCATCATGTTCTGATGGAGAGTGGTAGAGAACATGGCTATGGAAAATCCAACAATCACAAATCCATAAATTTGTGACGATCTAAGGTACCATCCAATTCATCAAGTATAAGATCACTAGGACAACATTTTTGGTTTTCAAGATCATTTCCCTAAAGTTGAAAATTTGAATTAGAATAAATACTTACTTTATTTTGGTACAATCTCACTATTGTTCGTGCCTTGAACAATTTCCACTTCATCTCATAAATAAATGAAGTTGAATTTGTTATTCGTGAAGTGTTAGCAGATCATGTGATAGAATGACGAGTCATTCCATCTGTCTCAAACAAAAGGTTAGTAAAAATTATATACATAAGTCGATCTATAGTGAGATTAATCACATATGGTTTCTAAAATGGGCTTATACTTCATATATCATACTGCTTAATATAATAAAACTACTTTCTACTAAACAGGGACTTCCTGTAGGTCAGTGGTAGGCGATAAAGGCCAGTCGCACTTCGGTTGTGGGTTCGATTCCCACAGCCTTGTCCGAAGCGATGGGCTGTCGCCCGTCCTGCAGGTTGTCCTTTTTCCAAAACTATATAACATCCCATCAATAATATCAAAAAAACAAACAATACTAACTTATGTCCAACATAATCCATTCCAATCTTTTAGGCTTATCCATAATACTGCAGTCGACTCTCATAATATAGTGAAAATGATTACCAGAGATTTAACACCATCATCGATCCCCATATATCATAAGATATGTTTTGTTGGTCACATTACAAACATTCAAAGTCCTTAATCATGTATTCTCTTGAATACCTTAGTGAAAACATGAATGCAGTTAAAAGTTAACACCTTACACATACTAAAATCCTCAAAATTCTATATACTCAAACCATGATATCACTTAGTCCTTATATCAATCATGAGCTCATGAATACTGTTAAACATTTCATTTTCTCGTTTTCCCTTCATTATGCGCATAATATCTCAATCACTTTGAATACCACATTAGACCAATACATAAATATTCCAATATTCCATGATACAACATTATTTTGGAATCCCATTACATAAAAACTTAATCATTCCACCACATCGTCGTCATATTCAACATTGCCAATAGTGATCGCATGTGACTTCCCTTTGTCCTTTGCCTTAAGCGGTTGCTCATGTCGATCATCACTAACCCTTGGATTAGGGCATTTATTGGCATAATGTCCCATCTCCTTGCACTTGAAGCATTGAAGTGTTGGTTGTGCGTTCTCTGCAGTGTTTGCTTTATTCACTTCATTAGAATCCCTTTTTCCATTACTTCGACACTCAGCTGCTCGATGACCTTCTTTTCTACACTTAAAACATTTTCTAATCCCTTTAAGACAATCTCCACCATGCTTCTTTCCACACTTTGTGCATAAGAAAACATTCATCTTCTTTTCACCATTATTCTGAGATTTCTCCTTGAACTCCATCTTTCGTTTCTTGTCAAAACCATGAGATGGATATGTAACACCAACTTCCATTTCTACCTTGATAGCACAACGCACAATTTCTTCATAGCTACTGAAGTCTCTTATAGCTAATGCCCTTCGAAGACTTGGTTTTAAGCCACTGAAAAATCGATCAACTTTACTTTCAGGTTGGATGATAATGCCAGATGCATACCTTGCAAGTCTTGTAAAATTCGCTTCGTATATACCAACAGATTCATCATCCTTTTGCTTTAGTTCAAGAAACTCCTTCTCCATCTTTGTTCGAAGAATACGAGGGAAGTACTTACTGAAAAACAAGTTCTTGAACTCGTCCCATTCCATGGAATCAATTTCATCTCTTTGCCTCGTATTCTTGATAAGATTCCACCATTGATCAGCTTCACCTTCCAAACGATATACTGCTAAGATGACTTTATCATGTTCAGAACATTGAAGAACTGAAAATATCTTTTCAGTAGTACTAATGCATTGTTCAGCAACTAATGGATCAGTAGACCCACTGAAAGAAGGTGTACGTTGCCTCATGAAGGATTCAACAGAATTTTGCTCCTTCCTTTGCTCGTTTGGAAGTCCTGCATGATTCATAGCTTGAGAAAGTTGTGTGAGCATGGCTACAAAATTTTGCATTCCATCTCCCATATCGTTTGGTTGCTCAGGGGGACAATCATTGCATTGTCCATTGCATTGATCAACATGGTTCCTTCGGGTTCCAGCCATCGTCTAAAACCCCAAAAGAATAGTGTGAGAGGCAAAAATCATGCTAGGGAAAACACCATAATAAAGGGGTAGTACCCTCAATATCTAACATCTTAGGTTAAATTCTAAGATCGTTAGAGCAATTCTAGAACTATAACCTATACGTATACTTAACCTTAGAGACATCCCTAGACATACCTTAGAAATATCTCTAGGGATCTCACTAACGTTTTCGCATCCTAGTTTCCAAAGGTTGACTAAACCTTTCCTCTGAAACCAACTGTAGAGACCCGTATCTTGACGTACATGGACATTACATTACTTTTGCGGAATACTTAGTACATAACAAAAACACACACACAAGGATCGTAATTGTTTAGTGTCTTTGGAAACTCAGACTATAATCTTCTAATCGTGGTGAAAGATCTTCAAAATCTCCCATAAAGATCTTCCTTTTTTTTACCTAAAACCTTTCTTTATATCCTGGGGAAAAGAAAACATAAAAGGGTGAGCTCAAATGCTTAGTAAGGGTAAACAAAATAAATATCAATCACATTATATTCATAAGAACATAACATTTTGGAAATCATAACCTGCAAAAGAGAGCATAATTTCATAATCATGGGATAAATCATGGCAGTGAAAAAGTAATCCCAATAATCATAACTTAAAACATGAAACTTTGTGGCATACACACATAATCATAGAGAATCATTTCTTGTTAGTCAAGACTAATTGCCAAGACTATCTTAGTGGACAAAGTCCCTTTCTGAATCGAGTAACCCTCGTTTCAGTCCTGTTTCACTGAACCGGTATAACCTACCATTCCAGCCATGTCTATCTCATGAGATATAAAATCATTACCCAATGCATTGGAGGGAGATATAGGTCCCACCCATCTCATAATTATACCATTCTTATGTGTGCCACAAAATCATAAATCATACATCATTTCATAACACATGTAACAAAAATGGGATTCTTAAACAACATGACATCATAAAACCATTCATATAAGATAAAGGAATTCATAAACATAATTCCATCACAACATAGTCAAATCAATGTAAAAATATGGATAGAAACAGAACCCTTTATTATCTTAGATGGAAAATAATTTTGATAAAACACTTGAATTGAATTCTTGAGGAAAATATCCTTTCTTCTTCAAAATCAATTTCTTTTCACAAAACATCATGCAATTTTAAAAGAAAGAGATTTTATTGAAAATAGTCATGAAATATTTTGGAGTAAGGTTCATGAAAATAATGCTTTATAAAACCGTAAAAATCCGTTCGTGCCGTATAAGTTAAAAAAAACATTCTTCTCGTACTTTTGTCGGAAAAGTCAAAAAGTACCTCGTACGAAAATGACAAAAGATTCCTTTCATATCTTTTACAAAAAACTCACCGAAGGGTAAAATTGGATATAAACTATTGTATAAGGATGGAAATAATATTACATATTGATGGAACATGGATGTGGATGATAAAATACACCCCAGTAATTACCAAAGTAAAAACAATCTCGGATAAAAGTGAGATTGTGATATTTCCCTTACCTTAGGTCCGATTTGCTTTGTTCGTGTCCGAAGCTCCTGTATAATGGTTTAAATAATGTTATTGAATTATTCTAGAATCATACATATTGATATGATACCATATATGGTCATATTATTAGCTTCTTGTTAGTAATATTTCATTGTTACTTGTTACTCGGGTCTTTATAACTTTTTGTTCTTATGCGTGTTTTGTCGAATAAATTCTTATTCTTATCTTTAGGTTATAGATAATTCATTTACAGAATGGTATTAGTGTAGTATATACCATATTCATTCATTCAATTCATTTATATAATCATTATGAAATGAAGATCATGTAGAACGAGTCGCATCACATCTTGGAGACGGTATTCCGTACGTACGCACGAGTGATGATATCGTTCCTATGATCGTGGAATTGTATTGGAGTATATATATATATTATTTCAGTATCAATATTACTTCATAATAATCATATATAGTTACTCATTACACCATTATACCCATCCTTGTAAGGTGATGGTGGAAAAATAGATTACACCACGGCGTGGAGACGGTATTCCGTACGTACGCACGCGCGGTGATTTCATTTTTCCGTAGGATGGATAGAAGGTGAATTAGGGTTGTTTCATATTTATAATAACATATCAGTATGTAATTAATACTGATGTTATTACTTTATCATGAAACAACTAACGAAGAAGAAGTTGAAGAAGAAAGAAATTGAAAAGATCGGTAATGGATATTACCTCTTCTTTGGAACGCCTCTTTGAATCCTCCACTTAAGGAACTAAGATCGGTCTTTGGAGAAGACCAGGACCTCTAGGATTATTCTAGGGAAGTGGAGAGGAGAAAATGGCAGGGGTTGGCCGAGCTTGAGTGCTCAAATTGGTGTGATGAGGAGGGGGAGGAGGTGTCCTTTTATAGGGGAGGAGAGGGGCACCTTAGGAATATCTCAAAATATTATTTTATATTAAAGTCAAAATCGGTTTATAATGGTTCCAAAGGGTCTTATTTCGAAGATAAAGTGGGGATGGGTCGAAATCCTATCAACCAATAATATTTAGACAAGTTTAGGGTATTATTTTAACCTTATCAATTAGATTTTACTCTAAGTTAAATAATTTAACTTTTACCGTGTCTTTTTGTTTTCTTTCACTATATGGTTAATACACTTACTATAACATGCCAAACGAACCCCAAATTGTTTATTATTAATATATATATCCTTATCTAAGTCATTTGGCCGAACCTTAGATTTTTAGGAATAAAATAACAATTAATAATATAATATTTGATTTAAAAACTATTTTGTGTCAATTTTGACACTATTTGATATATGATTTTTTTTAAAGTCATAACAGAATTATATGTTCGAACCAAGTTGATTAGATCAACAATAATATATCATAGTAACCTAGAAAATTATTGGAATTCATAAAAAGTCTCAAATTATATTTATTTTGGTGTTTATAACATCAATTATGTCAATATTTCATTAATAAGATAATTACTGCATCATCATTGTGTCATAAATAAATTAAATTATTTGATGTCTAAAAATTACAAATAAAATACCATCATGTAGTAAATCTTTTTAGATTTCTAATTAATATTTACAATAGAATTTATCTTATGTATAACCCCATATTAAAAATGATTTACTTATTAAACTTTGATTTTAACTATTTTAACCCTTCTTTAAATAAATTAATAATAAATGTCCTAATCTAATCCAAGTGGGCCTAAATGATAATATTTTACACTTAAGGTTGTTTTTGGTCGAGATACACTTGTCCAATAGGATTAGGACATGTGTTAGGGTAATATTAATATCATTGTTACCCTTAATTACCCTATTTACTTTTAACCGTGGTAAATAAAAGTAAAAAGTTACTATTCACCAAAAATTATTTTCATCTCATTGAACCACATTTTACTTACTGACATCAACCGTGTCTCTCGGATTTTTGAAATTCCATTCACAGAAGCGGTAAAATTAAGTTTTATGCCAAATTCAGTTTTTAACCTACCACTTAGTGGTTTCACTATTCATCAAAAATTGAAAGTTTTCAGAAAAATGCCAAAATTTCATCCTAAGCTATATTTCATATTACAAATTAAAAAATGAAGTCTATTTTACCAAATTCATAACATAGAAATTGCATTAATTAATTTTATAATTAAATCCCGCTGTTAAAACAAATAACGTGTTTTTAAGAAACAATATCTATCAAAAGATTCACACTTGATTATGTCTGGTTTAAATGTGAAATTACATCCAATGACCAACATTGTATTAAATTGTAAAAATATATTCTAAATATACTTTAAAACCACTCAAATTAATAATTTATCACTATTAATTATTTCAATTAAAAAAGTTGTTTTTTAATTATAATTTAGTAATTTTCACTATTCATCAGAATATGAAAGTTATCCGAAATGTACCAAAATTTCACCTTAGGCTAAATTCGATACTCCGAATCCAAAAATGAAGTTCATTTTGAAATATAAGATTTACATAATTTTAAAAGGTGGTTATTACTATTCATAACGGCTAGTTTTAATAATATTTTAATAGCATATCGTTGTTTAGTGAAACTCGGTATTGCGTATTACACACGCTATCGAGGAAGGTCGCGACTGCGTGTAATGCAAGGCAAGTCAAGGATGCGTGTTGTGCAAGCTCCTTTTGGTGTAGCGTACAACACAAGACATTAATAAAATTAAAAAGAATATTTTTTATAAAATCTTGGGCTGTTACAACTATCATCCTGGGAAAGCAAACAAGGCTGAAGATTCTCTAAGTAGAAAGGAGCTAGAAATTTTATCATTAATGACAATTGAAAAGGATCCAAGATTCTTATATTTGATGAATATAGACATGGGAATCGTAAAGAAGGGAAAATCATCAATCCATTCACTAATGATTACTAAACCATATCTTTTTTAAAGGTTAAAGGATTATCAAAAAGATGATGAGGGAATTCAGAATAAAGTAAAAACTATCAGAAAAGGGAAATCCTTGGAGTTCAGTGATAATAAAGAAGGAATTGTGAGATTTGGGTAGAGACTATATGTTCCTTAACATCCAGATTTAATGAAATAACATTTCAATGATACAAATAGTTTAAATTTTTCCATTCACCAAAGAGACACAAAGTTGTTTCAAGATATATGGGAGGACTATTGGTGGGATAACATGAAGAAGAATATTATTGAATAAACATAAAATTGAATGATATGTAAAAAATTGAAGGTAGAGAGGAAGAAGTATAAGGGGATGATGCAACCATTACCCATACCAACATGGAAATGGGAAGACATCACCATGGACTTTGTCACCAGAACTCCAAAGACATCCTAAGGAAATAATGCTATCTAGGTTGTTATGGATTGTCTTACAAATATTTCACACTTCATTATGATTCTAGAGGATTTCTCATTATATCAATGGGCCCGAATATACATCAGATAAGTGTTAATGATTCATGGTGTACCACTACCGATTGTGTCTTCTCGAGATCCAATATTCACATCCAAGTCTTGGAAAAGTCTCCAGCATACTCTAGACATTTTTCTTAACTTCAGTATATCTTATCATCCTCAAACTGATAGCCAATCTGAGAGGACAATCCAAACACTTTAGAACATGTTGAGAGATTTCTTAATGGACTTCAAATCTAGATGAAATCAACATCTACCATTGGTGGAGTTCTCTTACAACAACTGTTTCCATTCAAGCTTCCAAATTCCTCCCTATGAATATCTCTATGGAAAGAGGTACAGAACACTAGCATGTTGGGATGAAGTTAGGGAATAAAAACTTCTACATCTAGAAATGGCTGAAGAAATGGTGTAGAAGGTGAAGACCATCCAGCAGCACATAAAAGAAGCTCAGAGTTGGAAAAAGAGTTACGCTGAAAATCATCAATGTGACCTAGATTTTGATGTTAGAGACATATTAATCATATATGTTTCTCCATGGAAGAGAGTAATGTTATTTGAGAAGAAGGGAAAGCTTATGCTAAGGTACATAGGACCTTTTTATATCTCTAGTCGCATCAAATCAATGTCCTACTGGCTAGAAATCCCCCAAACCTATCTCAAGTGCATGATGTATTCTATGTATCACTCTTAAAAAAGTACATATGAGACCCATCACATGTACTCAATCCATAGGTGATATTTTAGGAGAATTAACTTTCCTATGAGGATTAGTCGGTGAAGATCTTACATCGTAGAGAAAATGTTCTACGAAATAAGATAATTCCCCTCATCAAGGTGTTGTGGAGAAACCACAAGTTTGAAGAAGAAACTTGGGAACCAGAGGAGGTGATGAAGTAGAGTTACCCCATCTATTTTAGTGAGGGAAAAGTAAATTTCAAGGGAGAAATTTCTTAATGGGGGAATTTTTTAATGAATGGAATATTTATGAATAAAATTCTATTTATTTTAATTAAATGTATTATGGTTATAGAACTAATGTGCACTTATTTTTTTTATATCCAATTGGATTTAAATAATCCTTATGAATCATTAGCATTGATAATATATCCATTTAACAATTATCACATGACTAGTATAAATAGACGGTTTTAATGAATCCTTTTAATATAGACAAAGTAAGTGATGACCTCAACCAGTAGGATCGTTCCCTATGAAGCCCATTTATTAGAGCTTCCAAGGGGGATATAATTTATAAGATTTGCCATAGACAAATCCTATGTCTATATCCAAAAACTTAATCATGGTATAAACTATTTTTGAAAGATGTTCAATCTCATTGAGATCACGTCCCAAACCATGTTCACTGAACGTCCCCATGAAAGCCCCACCACCATGCACCTTTCTCTTTGGGCATAAACTGGTGTATTAAATGGATATGTAACAATACCCTATAATTATTATTATATATACTATTTTTTTATATAATAATTAATATACTTTCATTCTATTATTATTACTCGGTAAATGATTTTTTAAAGAATAAATAATATTTTTGGTTAATATTCAAATTGAATTAAGAAATCTATTTTTAATGAATTAATGAATTTTTTTAAAAAAAAATATTATAATAAAATATTATTATTAAATTAATTTTATTAAATATAAATGATCATATAATTTTTATGAAGTCAAAATTATTTTTTATTAAGGTTTAAAAACTTTTTTTGTCAAAACCTATCAATTTCAATAAATATCATTTTTTATTTTAAAATTTAAAATTCACTTTCTTAGAAAATTATTAAGATAAATTTAATATTATTTTTTGAATCAGGATTTCAAAATTATCCAAAGGTTAATTTCTCTTAATTTTCTAAGACAGTCGAATTTTTGGGTAAAAATTAAATATCGTAAAAATATGTTGTGTGTTTTATGGCATCATATTGGATTAATAATGATGTAATAAATACTATAAAAGGTATCTTAGGCAAAATATATGTTTCTACATTAAAATAATGTAATTTTATGTTTATTTTATTTATTTTATAAATCCTTAGTGAATCCTCCAAAACATATAATATATTTTAAGATTTTAAAATCATTTCCTATAAAGTATGAATCACATCCACATAAGAAAGAGAAATATTTTAATATCTTCGGCCCTTATCCTTATAAAATAATTTATAATAATCCCCTTTTCTAGAATCCATGGGAAAAAACCATGGTATGGTTTTTGGTTTTGAATTTTTTATTATGTGGTGCCCAAAACCAAAATAAAAAAGAAATCCCCCTCCATTGCTATATAAATACACCCAAGCTCCCATTTTTCTTCACTCAAACTCTTTAAAGCTCAAACAACCTCTGAACCCTACTCCCTAGAGTCCTTATAAGGCACCCCAAATCTTTTAAGATGCCTCTCCCAAGCCTCTGGAGTCACACATCCAGGTAACTTGTAACGCCCCGACCCCAGTTACCCATAGTCGGTGCATTATTTTAATACATTGGCATGATTACAAGGAATCAAGTCCCGAAGGACCGATCCATTTAGCAGTCTTGGAAAATAGATTACATACATGAAAGTTACATTACACTTTATAACATCCAAATCAACATAAATAATCCTTTATGAATGCCATTATTCCCTTGCCTTAACCCTGTATATCAATTACAATACACTTCTTGGAATCTTGGGAAAAATAAAACATAGAAAGGGGTGAGCTCAAACACTCAGTAAGGTTACGAAATACAGCGGAAACTTTCTTAAATAAGTATAAACATTTAAGGAAACATATAAAACTAAAAACAATCCTTTTCAACATAAACTTCATTATAATATGGAAAAATGAAATAATTCCATTTACTTACTCACATTGATACTCTAATAGTCGAATAATCACATGCAATATCAATAGCCACTTTCATAATGATGGAATGCATAATGCCAAACTATCATAACCACATAGTCAGGGCCTTGTTCCAAGACTACAAATAAGACTTTGTCAAGGATTTGTGCCAAGACACTGTTTTGTCTCATGAGACCTACCGATGCATCGAGGAGCTATAGAGGGCTCCACCCATCACTTACTAAGTCCAATGCATTCCTCATATGAAAAGGTTTCAACATAACATAAACATTCATATTAAAACTAGCATACGAAATGTCAATTCTTAATCCATACACCATTAATGGTGTAAAAATAACACATCCATAGTCAAACATATCACAAAAACATTCAATAAAATATGTAATATTTGTATCATAACAAATCAACTTCAAACAATTTTAAAATCCATCAAAGGATGTTGACATAGATGAAAATGGTTTGTAAAAATCTTTGAGAGATATATCCCTTTTTCATGAAATTTTTTAAAAAGTCACATAATTTAGAAAGGAAGACATTTAATGACATTTTTGGATAAAAGTGTCCCATACCACTTTTAAACTTTTTAAAGGAAATAACATTTTAAAAACATTCATGTCCATATAAATAAATCCTTAAAAACCATTTTGAAGACATGGACATTAATGAGAAAGATATAGAAGAATAAATTTTTAAAACATTTGAAATTATGTTTTAGTAAAAAAGTCCCTTAAAATAATCCATTTGAAAACTATTTCATGAAACATGAACATGGATAATAAATATTTCCCAGTAGATTCTTACGTAAAAACAACCTCGGATAATAAAGAGATTGTGAAATTAACCCTTACCTTGCACTTTAATTTTGTAGAGGGTATGTTTAACCTCCTATATGAAGACCGTAGTATGTTATTAAATTATATAAGAACCATAATAATATTTATTATATCATACATTATTCATTTATGACTTTATACTAACCATTTAATAATAATTTTCATGTAAAATTAACATTTCGGGTAATAATCGCTTTCTTTATCGTATGTGTTTTAACTTGTTACTCTTAATTGTATCACTTAGATCATGATTTAGATACTTCCAGAATATAAAAAATGATTTATATATCATATATATTTAGAATATAAATTTTTATAATAGACATATATATGAAATGGAAACCACCATTTATGGAGATGGTAGTTCGTACGTACGCATAAACGTTGTTTCCGTTTTCATATCGTATTCAACAGAAATAAGTGCATAAGATATATGTAAGTACATAAATACTTATATATATAAATATATATATCTCCAGTAGCATTAATATTTCATATATTACATACTTATTAGTAATATATTTTTATAATCGTTGATGAATGGTGATCATGGAAATGGATCTCATCGCATCTTGGAGACGGTAATCCATACGTACACACGAGCGACAATATCATTCTTTTTATATTAAAATAATATATAATTGGATGTTATATCATATATATAGAATAATTATCATATTATTTTTCTTATTTACATAAATTTCATATCATTATTATACCCATCCAAAAAATAATGTATTGAATAACAATTACACCATAACATGGAGACGGTAAGCCGTACGTACGCACGTATGGTGACATGTTATTCAAAGGATGGAGAGAATAATGAATTTGGTTGTACCATATTTATAATAACATAAAATTATATTGAATATATTAGGGTTATTGTTTTATAATGGAAACAACGATGAAAGAGGAAGTGGAAGAAGAAAAGAACTTGAAAGAGGTGATGAAATATTTACCTCTTCTTTGGGTTCTTCCTTTTGATTAAATCAAAAGGGATCCTTAGGTTGGATTTCTGATCAAAATAAGGCCTCTCGGATCAAGTGAGGGAATTTTTGAGGATATTTTGGTACGGTTTGGCTGAGCTAAATGGATTTGGTGGTGTGATTTTGAGAGAATGGGAAGTGCCTTTTTATAAGAGGGGTGAGGGTCACTTTAGAAAATGATTAATGTATTAATTTATTATACAATCATATTCATTTTATAATGGTTAAATATGAATTTATTTCAAGAATTAGGTGGTTATGGGTCTAAATATTCTCAACAAATATGTTTTAGTCAAGTTTAGGTTACCATTTTAACCTTAACTTTTAGATTTAACTCTTAGTTAAATAGTTTAACTTTTACCGTGTATTCTTGTATTATTACTATATATCATTAATAAACTTACTATAAACATCCAAGAGATCATAAAGTGGCTCATTAATGACATATATAATATTATTTAATCCATTTGGCCAAACCATACATTTTTAGGAATATTATATGAACCAATAATATAGTATTTGTTTTAAATATTAATTTATGTCAATTTTGACAATATTTGGTATTTTGTTTTTGTGAAAGTCATCACAACTTGATTAGTTCAAACAAGATACATTTAATTAACCCTAGCATGTCATATTCACCTAGAAAAATTAGTGTATGTCATAAAAACTTTGAAATTATATTTATTTTAATATTTATAATACCATTTATTTGATTCTTTCGTTAATAAAGAGAATATTGCATCATCATTGTGCCATAAATAAATTTAATTATTCAATGTCTAAAAATTAGAAATAAGATAAAATTATGTAGGAAAGATTTTTAGCTTTAAAATTAATATATATAGTTTAATAGATAACATGTATAACTCTATGTAAAAATTTTTTTACTAAAAGATATATGCATATGTCATTTTTGTATTTACTTTAACTTAATTAATATAAAGTGTCATTATCACTTACAAGTGGCTCCATGAGGTCCCCAAATAGACCCAAATATTCCCATGGTCGGAAGAGTATTATAGAATAGGGTTAGGACACGTTTTAGGGTAATTTAATATTATTATAATATCATTTTTTACCCTTATTTACCGGATTTATCCTTTAACCATGGTAAATAAAATATTTACCGAAGTAATTATTCAAAATGTCTAAAAATAAAAGTTACTTATTTACACAATTTGGACCTCTTGATTCCAAATATGGAATCCATTTTTCTAAATTCAAAACACAGAAGTGGCAGAAATTAATTTAAAATTAATTTCCGTTGTCAAAACAAAAAGTGTGTTTTTAAGAAATAATAACTATCAAAAGATTGACACTTGTTTAAGTCCAATTTCAAAGGGAAATTACTTACAATGGCCAGAATTGGATTAAATGGTAAAAATACAATCTATTTATACTTCCAAACCAATAAAATTTATAATTTAACACTATAAATTATTTTAATTAAAAAAGTTGTTTTCAGTTAAAATATAGTATTTTCACTATTCACCCAAATTTGAAAGTTATCAGAAAAACACCAAAAATTTATTGAAACTAAATTATTATATCCTGATTATAAAGGAGTTTATTTTATCAAATTTAATATATAAAAGTTTCTAATATTTTATTTAAAAAGGGTTCACCATTAAAAGGCGGTAAAAGTGCATTTTTGAAAAATACTTCTTTTATCTGAAAAAAATGAATTTTTTCTTAGATTATGTCTAAGAAACTCATAA
Source organism: Viscum album (assembly GCA_963277665.1). Classification (NCBI taxonomy): domain Eukaryota; kingdom Viridiplantae; phylum Streptophyta; class Magnoliopsida; order Santalales; family Viscaceae; genus Viscum; species Viscum album. Next base: position 125,062,733 of record OY728153.1, on the reverse strand, counting down.
TATGGATTCTAAAATTATAAGGATTATATAAAGTTCAAAATTCATTTAATACTATTCATAACCGCTTTTGAACAGCTATTTTGGTAAGTCGTGGTGCGCTTGAACTCAGTGTTGCGTGTAGAGCAAGTTATTGAATTACATTGAAGATATAACGTACTATGAAATCTTGGGGTGTTTCATCCTTCCCTCCTTTAATAAATTTAATACTTGCAATTTGAAATTGTTCTTTGAAAATAAAAGGTTGAAAATAGAATATACCTTTGTGGGAAAACCCACATCAGAAATTGGTTTAATAAAATTTAGTCTTAATTAGAGGAAAAGGGAAATGAAATGGCCACCATAAAATTATGATCTCGATTAGGAGAACATTGGTGGAAATTAGAGAAACATAATTGGAGTAAAAACATAAATATTCATAGGGATTGATTGAGTTCATCAATCAGAAACAAGTGTAAAAATTGAGGGCCTCAAATCCATCAATCTATGATGATTTAAAATACAATCTGTTCAACAAAACATAAGGTATTAGGACAACACATTTTTTGTTTTAAGATCCCTTCTCTAAAGTTTAATAAATAATTTCTTCATATAATAAGAGAAGAAGAAAACTATATACTTGACAAGTAGAGTTCCATCCTTTAACTAATTTCTACCACAAACTCATATTTCACTCTAAAAGATAATAGAACTTAAAAATATATATTCTATTTATCCTATTCGTATAGGGTTCCCAAAAAAATTGAATTTATAATTCATCTACCACAACTTTAAAAAACTACATTATTCAATTCAGGACATCATATGGTCCAGTGGTAGGTGATACACCCTTGTCGCCCTTCGGTTGCGGGTTCAAGTCTCGCAGCCTTGCAGAATGCGACGGGTTGCCGCCCGACCTCTAGGTTGTCCTTTTTATGACAATCCAAAAAACAACCTTAACAATTTTATCCAATTTCTAACATAATCCATTCAAACCTTTATACTTATCCAAAATACTTCTATCCAATCTCACAGTACAAAATTTATAGGGAAGTTAAACACAATGAAGATCCTTTTTTCCACGTAATAACATGTGAACACCTTCATCATGTATTCTTTTAAAACACAGTAACACCTTGAATTACCATAAAACTGTATTGATTACATTAATTCTTCCTTATTCTTTATAGAATACTAGATATATTCCTTATATCCAAATATTTTTAATATTCCAACAATGATTAAATAAAAAAACTATTAACCAGTTCTATGGAAGTCAAGAATATTCGATATAATTTATCCAAATCAACCATCTCTTATTCCAAAATCACTACATCATTATCAGGACCATATTAAGGATTATGTTTCCTTCAACCATGTATTTTCCAAAAAGTGTAGCTTACTATTAAGTCACTTTTCTTAGAACCATATAATCTCAAATCCTCAATAAAATAGTACTGTAGTACAATCCTTATTTTTCTCCATAATTCATATAACCAGTATATTGTTGATACAACACTCAAATGAAATAATTCTATAATAACAACATAAGAACACCAATCATTACTCTTTATCTAAGGTAGTACCATAACTTTATTATTATCAATATCATCATTTGTGGTATACTCTGACGATTTGGACATTGACTCACGTAGTTTCTCAACTCCTTGTAGATGAAGAATTGTACATTTGAAACTTTTTTCTTACCCTTGAAATCACATACTTGGTGTCCTTTTTCTCCACACATATAACAAACTCTCATTCCCTTCAAGAATTTACCAAGGTGATTCTTTCCACAGTTATCACATATGGGGAAATCTTTCTTTTCCCTCTTCCCTTTATCCATCTTTCTCTCTTCCATCCTTTTCTTATCCTGCTTCCCTTTAAAGGCATATGACTCAGAAAATTATTTACTTATCTTATTAACACATGATATTATTTATTCATATGTTTCAAATACATGGGAGACTATTTCCCTTCTAAATGTTGGCTTAATACCATGATTGATATAACCCTTCTTACTCTTTGGGTCATACGTATTGTTGGAGTTCTCATTCCTTCTACTGGGCACCATTTCTAAATAATGGCATAAACTAGGTCAGTTTATGAATAGAAATTCATAATTCCAAACATGTAAAATACCTAACGTGAATTGAACAGTTTATGGATATAATCCATAATCACAAAAATGTTTTCTTTTAGTAGATATATACTCATAAACCCTTCATAGTTGTTTTTAATGAAAATGAGAATTATCCTAAATATATCCCCCGGGAGTGTCATAACCAAGAGTGCAGAAAACCTCGTTGTCGTGCACCAGTTCTCGTTCGAGTCTAGCTCAAAGTGGTGTTTTTTGATTTTACCCCTCGGTACATCTGTGCCAGAGCTGCCTCTACCTGCTTTTATCCAGACAGTGATTTATTTCTTGGAAAACTCACAAAATCTCTACAGTACCAAAATTCTAGGAAGTTATTATATACTAATCCTTAAAGTCTATCTTAGGGTAATGTGATCTAATCAGAGTTTATATAAATCTATTTCCCAAAGTTTAACTAAACTTCATCTGATACCATCTGTAATGCCCTGACCCTAGTTACCCGGAGTCGGTGCATTATTTTAATACATTGGCATGATTACAAGGAATCAAGTCCCAAATGACCGATCAGTTTAGCAGTCTTGGAAAATAGATTACATACATGAATGTTACATTACACTTCATAACATACAAAAAAACATAAATAATCTTTTATGAACGTCATTATTCCCTTGGCTTAATCCTGCATATCAATCACAATACACTTCTTAGAATCCTGGGGAAAGTAAAACATAGAAAGGTGTGATCTCAAATGATCATTAAGGGTAAGCAATGAAATAGAAACTTTCTTAAATAAGCATAAACATTTAAGGCAATGTAAAAAACTAAAACAAATGCCTTTTCAACATAAACTTCATCATAATATGGAAAAATGAAATAATTCCATTTACTTACTCACATGGATACTCTACTAGTCGAATAATCACATGAAATATCAATAGCCACTTTCATAATGATGGAATGCATAATACCAGACTATCATAACCACATAGTCAAGGCCTTGTGCCTAGACTACAAATAAGATTTTGTCAAGGCCTTTTGCCAAGACACTAGTTTGTCTCATGAGACCTATTGATGCATCGAGGAGCTATAGCGGGCTCCACCCGTCACTTACTAAGTCCAATGCATTCCTCGTATAAAAAGGTTTAAACATAACATAAACATTTGTATTAAAACTATCATAAGAAATGTCGATAATTAATCCATAAACCATGAATGGTGTAAAAGTAACACTTCCACAGTCAAACATATCATAAAAACATTCAGTAAAATATTGAATATTTGTATCATAATAAATCAACTTCAAACAATTTTAAAATCCATCAAAGGATGTTGACATAGATGAAAATGATTTGTAAAACTCTTTGAGAGATATATCTCGTCTTCATGAAAACATTTAAAAAGTCACATGATTTAAAAAAGAAGAAATTTAAAGGCATTTTTGGATAAAAGTTTCTCATACCACTTTAAAACTTTTGAAAGTAATTAACATTTTAGAAACATTCATGTCCATATAAATAAATCCTTAAAAACCATTTTGAAGACATGGACATTAATGAAAAAGATTTAGAAGAATAAATTTTTAAAACATTTGAAATGATGTTTTAGTAAAAAATTCCCTTAAAAGAATACCTTTTAAAACTCTTTCATGAAACATGAACATGGGTAATAAATATGTCCCAGTAGATACTTACGTAAAAACAACCTCAGATAATAAATAGATTGTTAAATTAAACCTTACCTAGCACTTTACTTTAGTCGAGGGTACGTTTAATCTCTTGTATGAAGACCGTAGTATGTTATTAAATTATACCAGAACCATATTAATATTTATGATATCATACATTATTCATTTATGACTTTATTCTACCCATTTAATAATAATTTTCAAGTTAAATTAACATTTCGGGTAATAATCGATTTCTTTATCGTACGTGTTTTAACTTGTTACTCTTGACTGTATCAATTAGATAATGATTTAAATACTTCCAGAATACAAAACATGATTTATATATCATATATATTTATAATAATAATTTGTATAATATACATATATATGAAATGGAAAACACTGTTTATGGAGACGGTAGTCCGTACGTACGCATAAACGTTGTTTCCATTTTCATATCGTATTGAACGGAACTAAGGGAATAAGATATATGTAAGTACATAAATACTTATATATATAAATATATATCTTCAGTGTCATTATTATTTCATATATTACATAATTATTAGTAATATATTTTTATAATCGTCGATGAATGGTGATCTTGGAAATGGATCTCATCGCGTCATGGAGACGGTAATCCATACGTACGCACGCGTGACAATATCATTCTTGTGATATTAAAATAATATATAACTGGATGGTATATTATATATACATAATCATTATCATGTTATATTTATTATTTACATCAATTACACATCATTATTATACCCATCCAAATAATAATGTATTGAATAACAATTACACCATGATGTGGAGACGGTAAGTCATACAAACGCACGTATGGTGACATGTTATTCAAAGGATGGATAGAATAATGAATTTGGTTGTGCCATATTTATAATAACATCACAGTATATGTAAGATACTGTAGTAATTGTTTTAGAATGGAAAAAACAATGAAAGAGGAAGTGGAAGAAGAAAATAACTTGAAAGAGGTGATGAAATATTTACCTCTTCCTCGGGTTCTTCCTTTTGATTAAATCAAAAGGGATTTTTATGTTTTATTTCTGATAAAAATAAGGCCTCTAAGATAAAGTTAGGGAAGTTGGAATGATATTTGGGCAGAATTTGGCCGAGAAAAATGGCTTTGGAGGTGTGATTTTGAGAGAATAGGAAGTTCCCTTTTATAAGAGGGGTGAAGGTCACTTTAGGAAAAGATTAAAGTATTAATTTATTATACTATAATATTCGGTTTATAATAGTTAAAAATGAATTTATTTAGAGACTTATGGGTTTATGGGTCTAAATAATTTCAACCAATAGGTTTTAGACAAGTTTAGGTTACCATTTTAACCTTATCTTTTAGATTTAACTCTAAGTTAACTAGTTTAACTTTTACCGTGTCTTCTTGTATTCTTACTCTATATGGTTAATAAACTTACTCTAAACTTCCAAGAGAACCTCAAGTGGCTCATTAATGAAATATATATTATTATTTATTCCTTTTGTCCTAACCTTAAATTTTTAGGAATATTATATCAACCAATAATATAGTATTTGTTTTAAATATTAATTTATGTCAATTTTGACACTATTTGGTATTTTGTTTTTGTGAAAGTCATAAAAACTTCATTACTTAGAAAAATATACATTTAATAAACCATAACAAGTAATATTCACCTAAAAAATTCGTGGATGTCATAAAAACATTTAAATTATATTTATTTTAATATTTATAATACAATTTATTTGATTCTTTCATTAATAAGGAAAATACTGCATCATCATTATGCCATAAATAAATTTAATTAGTCAATGTTTAAAAATTATATATAAGATACCATTATGTAGGAAATATTTTTATCTTTCAAATTAATATTTATAGTCTAAGATATAACATGTCTAACTCTATGTAAAAATTGTTTTACTAAAAGATATATGCTTATGTCATTTTTGTATTTACTTTAACTTAATTAATATAAAGTGTCATTATCACTTTCAAGTGGCTCCATGGGGTCCCAAAATCAACCCAAAGATTCCCATGGTCAGACATGTATCATCAAATAGGGTTAGGACACGTTTTAGGGTAATTTAATACTATTATAATATTATTTTCACCTTTTTTTACCGGTTTTATCCTTTAACCATGGTAAATAAAATATTTACCGAAGTAATTATTGAAAATGTTTAAAAATAAAAGTTACCTATTAACAAAATTTGGACCTTCAAATTCCAAATATGTAATCCAATTTTCTAAATTCAAAACACAGAAGTGGAAAAAATTAATTTAAAATTAATTCCCGTTGTCAAAACAAAAAGCGTGTTTTTAAGAAATAATAACTATCAAAAGATTGACACTTGTTTAAGTCCAATTTCAAAGTGAAATTACTTAAAATGACAATAATTGGAATAAATGGTAAAAATATAATCTATTTATACTTCCAAACCAAAAAAAATTATAATTTAACACTATAAATTATTTTTATTAAAAAAGTTGTTTTCAGTTAAAATATAGTATTTTCATTATTCACCCAAATATCAAAGTTATCAGAAAAACACCAAAAATTTATTGAAACTAAATTATTATGTCCCGATTCTAAAGAATAAGTTTATTTTGTCAAATTTAATATATAAAAGTTTCAAATATTGGATTTAAAAAGGGTTCACCATTAAAAGGCGGTAAAAGTGCATTTTTGAAAAATACTTCTTTTATCTAAAAAAAATGAATTTGTTCTTACATTATGTCTAAGAAACTCATAATATGGATTCTAAAAATATAAGGATTATACAAAGGTAAAAATTTAGTTAATACTATTCATAACCACTTTTTAATAGCTAGTTTGGTAAGTTGTGGTGCGCTTGAACTCAGTGTTGCGTGTAGTCCAAGTTATTGAATTACATTGAAGATATAACGTACTATAAAATCTTGGGGTGTTGCATAACTAATCTTCTACTTTCATCTTTTTTCAAGCACTCCTTTTATGATATGTCTTTTAATTTCAATTTTTATATTCTAAGATATGTTGATACATAATTCTCTAGTAGTAAAATTTATACATAAATAATGATATCTTTCTTTACACACCCATTAATAAATCTATGGCCCTTTATATACACACATTACCATGCTGAAATTTTGTAAGGGATATTCACCTTCATATCTTCTTTTCAATTCAAGAACTATGTTTTAAAATAGTCCTTCAATTTTCAATTGGTTTTATTTTCATTCGATAATATCCATTTGATGTTATTTTAGTGAGGGATCATTTTTCCTCCCCCATTTAGACCCTTACCTAATTCGTTGCTATGCCAAAATTCCGTAAGGGATTTATCTCTCCCCCCTTTTTATCAAGCACCTCAATTTTTATGTTCCATTTAATTTTCAATTTATTATGTTGGGTAACATTATTACACATCCCTCTTAATTTCCATTTCTGTAACACCCCAGAAAATTTAATGTAATTTTTTTTCTTTTTAATGGGATTGTTTCGGAACCAGGCTCTAAAATGGAACATGATTTCGAGGCCTGAAGAGGCTAGAACATATTTTGAAACTTTTATAAAGTACATTTCATAATTGTGAGAGTGGTTTTTCATATCTTTCTAATCGGTTACCATATCAAAAATATGAGGGAACCATTGATTTCAGAATGTTGGGACTCACCTAGGAATGACCAAAATCGATCGGCACGAGAAGAAAAAAAGGTAAATTTCATACATTTATAAAGAAAAAGTTAAAATAAACTTAAAATTTTATTTTATTAAAATGATTTTTCTGTGATGTTTCAGTCGGTCAGCACTGCAGTGCTGCGATGAGGCGATGCTGACACATTTATGAATCTCATTAATTATGTATTTTGGAAACACAAAACTCGCCTCCCACCTCTGATTAATCAGAGATCTAGGACTAACAAACAACCCTTAGAAAACCTCTAGTGATGAGAAACTATATCTATATCTCTCTAACGTCGACGAACACTCGTAGATAATGAGATCGGATCCAAGGATTGACGAGCAGTGGAGAATGGCAGCAGATCACGAATCGATGAATGGAAATGAATGAAAATGGATCACGGATCGACAATGACTCAGATCACCCTCCTTCATCAACAACATATCTGAAATCTAGGTAGGGGTTTATTCTTTCTCTGTGATTGATGTTTCAATCCTCATTCTTGAGATTAATGATGAATGCGGACCAACCCACAAATGGGTTGATCCGTGATCAAATCATTCTTGTGGTAGGGTTATAATTCTTGATCTAAAATGGGGTTTTAATATGCTGTGTTGTTATTATTATTTTCTACCCATTTTTAAACTCTAACGCGGACGGTTCGGGCCGACACAAACAAGGCCCTGGTCCCTCTGTTGTGGATTTTTCTTGTGACTTCTTCGTGGCCAAATGATCAAGTTGGTTGCAATGAAATTTTGAGGGCTTTGCAGAAATTGTAACACCCTACGCAGCCCGTAGGAGCAAGCGATTTGAGAAACGGACCACCAGAGAAACTCTGGTGGCCCGCAGAAGAACAATTGGCATGCTGGCAGCGGAAACCACGAGTGGAGGGAGGTAGTGCACCACAGTGGTGCCGACAAGCACTGTGTGGAGGTGGCGTCCCATGTTTGGGCTACTCGGACATGCTGGAGGCAGGCGGTCTGTCAACTGCATGCAGGGAGTTACGGTCGGTCGCCTCTAGCTGTGCTGGAAGGAACAGATGCGGAAAAACCAAATCTGGCTGGACCAAAATCGTCCTCTATGCGGATTGATTGCCAACGAAGTTAGCACTAGCTGGTTCCCCCAAGTGAAGAATCAGATGTGGCTAATCCGCGTTCGGGCTGGTGTTGGTGGGGTCGGACTGACTGCAAGTTGGGCCAGACCTAGGTCGGGTCAAACATGGGTCGGTCCGACACAGTCAGATCGGGCTCGAACCCCACTGGCCCCCATTTCACTAAATCACTTGTAACTAACAAACTGGGAGTCCTATTGACATGCTGTCAGTGGTGTTCAGACCCTTGTGATGAGGTGTTCCTTTTGGTATACTCTGGTTGGTCCAACCAAGTCATACCAGGTTGAGATGTGACCAGCGCATGTTTACAAAGAGGTCTATATATTTCAGACAGTGCATTTGATTGATGTGTCTACATTAGTGTTGAGACCCTTGTGATGAGGCGGTCCTTTTGGCACACTCTGATTAGTTAGACCAACTCAAACTAGGCTGAGATGAGACAGAACCATGTTTACATAAAGGGTTGTATCTTTTAGACTGTGTGTCTGATCGACACACCGTCTATGGCATTGGGACCCTTGCAAAAAGGCAGTCCTTATGAGATACTCTATGTGAGTTTTGGTAGAGGTTTTCATACATCCGGTTTGGATTGGGCTCGAATCCAACTGGGCCCTTTTTACAAAAATGCCAATATCATATAGAATGGGCCTCCATTCGGCGCGTCGTCTTTTGCATTGGTACCTTTAAGATGAGACATTCCTTTGCATTACTCTATGTAGGAATTCTTGGTAGTTGAGGTACAACCAATGGATTGAGGAGAATATCCTCTTGGAATTAAGTGGGCTAAGTGAGGGAATATGGTGGCTGGATGTGATGTAAAGAATGAAGATCGACCCTTTGTGAGTCAGCAATAGAGAGAACCTTCGTGGATCAGCAATGGAGTGACCCTTCATGGATTAGAAATGGACCGAACCTTTGGGGATCATCATGAAAGTGAACCTCCATGTATTAGCATGATAATGACCCTTCGTGGATCAACAGTAGTGCGAGCCATCGTGGATCATCCGTAGAGCGACCCGTTGTGGATCAGCAGTAGAGTGACCCTTCGTGGATCAGTAGCAGAGTGACCCTTCATGGATCATCAGCATATCTTCTCAACATAATAATATGATATAGCTTTATGAATAATCATCTATACTTCTGTACTTAAGTTATACATGGTGTGATATGTGCCTTTTGTTTTGTGCTTAACTTTGAGATCCTGCTTTGTGGTATTTTCCATTGTGGATTTCTGTGAGACCCAAGTTGGTCTCGGGGTCCCTACTATGTATTGTTATACTCACCCCTGCATGGGCTCCACCTGCATCTTTTGTGTCTTGTGTAGATGATGGACAGCTTTGACTGGGACTTTGGGGATCCAGGGCTAAACGGTGCTCAGAGGTGGATTGATAGACATGGTGTGCTACAGTGATATCTGATCGTGAATTGTACCAACCCTTCAAGTAGGATCCTTGGTGTATAACCACTGGATATTGTACTTATTTTTCTATACTTTCCTTTTAGATGGGCTTGTATTCCGTCCCATTTTACTTTCTGTAGTACTTGTACTTGTTGTTGGTTCCAGTTTCAGCTTACTTGCCACAATATGGGTTGTTTGGGTGTGTATAGGTTGAAAGGAAATGCCTTCCCTTTTGGGATATGACTTTTCAGTACTAGTAACCAACCCCTGGCTTGTGGAAGTCATGCTTGGGGTAGTCACGACATGGGCCCTAGGGGATGGGTCATTAGAGTGGTATCAGAGGAAGGTTGGTTCTACCAAATGAACAAAGAGTCTATATTTTTGATGAGGCAATATTGTTAAGTGTTTTGAGTTTGTATTTCAAGATAGGGAGTACAGTGTTGGTGTGATGGAAAATGTATCCATACCCCAGGACCATGAATTCTGTTTTTTGACTCAGTACATGAAATCCCTGGTTGAATGTGTTTTGGAAATGTTTTTTCTCGTGATCTCTTTGATTCAGCTCACCAGGTATAACTTAAATGGTCATCGTCCATCTTTAATTATCATAGGATTCCTCTATGTAGATAACCTTACATGATTCTAGTGAGGGATCACTATGATGGTCCTCCGAGCGATGAGGCTTCAGTGCATAGATCGGTTCCAGAGATAGCACCTTCGGGTGCTGTGCTAGAGGCACCACCACCCATAGAGCAGAAGTTTCTACCATCTTTTCCAGAAGTGGATGTACATCGACTGAGCATGTTTCATGAGTTCCATAGGTAGATACCTTAGATGTTTTGAGGCGAGACAAATCCTTGGGTATCTGAGGATTGGTTGGAGGTGGGGACACGAGTTTTTTGCCTAGTGAGGACACCTCCATAGCATATGGAAGTTTTATCCTCTAGCCTTATACAGGGACCAACAGAGAGATGGTGGGGATTGAAACTCTAGAGGATAACCCCATGATACTGGATTAGCACTTTGAGTCCCCACATGTAGTGGACACCAGCATAGGGGTAGGTTTTTCTTCTCTTGTGGTAGGTAGGGACACTTAGCTCGAGACTGCCAGATTTTTCGTACAGATGACCAGGAGACGGTCGAGGGGCCACTAAGGTAGAGGAGCTAACAGGGTGGTCCGTAGAGAGGCAGACATGGTCGGGGAGAAGGCAAAGTGGCATGCAGTAGGAGGAGGTATGAGGTACTACCATCATCACCCCCAGGAGGTCCATCATGAGCTCTGGGAGTAGGTGGATAGGGGTAGGATAACTTCAGGGATTAGAGGTGCATGAACATAGAACTCTATATATGATTAGAGGTACTGTCTGTGTCTACTCCACCTTTATTGTGGTTCTTATATAAATAGGTTCCAATCACTCTTTCCTTACCATAGACCTTGTCAGAGCTCAGAGATTCTGATCGATCCATTGGATTGATCCTTATAATTAGAGACTCCTATGGGAGGGGATTCAGAAATATCACATTGGTACTGATAATGTGAGCTTACTCTAGGAGGCGAGAGCTTTAGTTGGGATCTCCTAGTAACAGCATTGAGGCCTTACGACGCCATTCTAGATATAGACTACCAGGATTCCTGATCATATTGAATGTTTTAGGTGAACAGTGTGGTGTATCCGTAGAGATGGAATTTTTTTTTCCTTTTTTGGTGAAAAGGGAAAATAGAGGAGTGTAAGATGGACTCACACATAGGAGGGTGCAGTCGATAACTCATCAGATGGCCATCATGACCCTATGTGCATTTGATGAGAGAAGTCCATGGTTTCCTGCATTGGTGGATGAATACGAGGACATCATAGTGATTCCATTTTTTGTGACTAATTCTCCATTAGTGTTCATGGGACTCATGAACTAAATCTTTGAGCAGTACATAGACCAGTTTCTAGTGGTCTTCATTGATGACATCTTGGCGTATTCTGCGTTCAAGGAGGAGAATGTGATATGCCTGAGGATGTTTCTAAACACACTATGAGAGTGCCAACACTATGGAAAGATCTCAAATTGTCTGTTATGGATTCAAAAGATCCTTTTTTCTTGATACGTCATCCCAGAGGCTGAAGTTACATTAGATCCAGTGAAGATAGAAGCGGTGCCTTCTTGAGATCCACCCAAGAGTTTTACCGAGGTGCGGGGTTTCCTTGGGCTGGATGGGTACTATTGATGATTTTTACCCAAATACTCTAGAGTATCAACACCCTAGATAGTGTTAATAAATAATTGAAAGCCCTTCATTGTGATAGAATTATTCCATTAGAGATTTCAGCACCTGATAGAGATCTTGATGAGTGCTCCGATATTTAGGCTTCTAGAGGAGGGTTCCAAATACGTGGTGTTCTATGATGCATCAGGAACCAGGCTTGGTTTTTTCTAGATATAGAGAAAAGCGGTTATTTTTTAAATCACATGATAGTTGAGACTGCATGAGCAGAGCGATGCAACTCATGACCTTGAGCTGACAGCGGTAGTCTTCACATTGAATATGTGGTGACACTACCTAATGGGTGAGAGTTTTCTCATATAATTAGATCATAATAGTATGAAGTATATCTTTTCATAGAAGTATCTCGATCTGAGATATCGGAAATGGAAGGAGTTTCTCCAGGACTATAAATATGAGATAGTCTATACTTCTAGGATGGGGAACGTAGTGAAAAATGATCTTAGTAGGAGATCGATTTCATATTTACTGAACGAGGCCTCAGAGAATTTGACCTTACTTTGGATATCCATTATAGATAGGGAGGAGACAACTTTTATTCAATATATGGTAGTTTCCCCTTCACACTTACAACGAGTTAGGGAGGTGCAACTCAGAGATGCTGGTTGTGAGATTACATGTGCTCCGATATCCATAGGGCATGCTCCTGATGGATATTCAAAAGGTAGGGACCACATCATCTTTTACATAGGGAGAACTATACTACCAGTTATGTTGTGGGAGGAGGTGTTGAGAGAGTTCCATACATCCCCTTTGGTGGTACATCTAGGTATGGAAAAGATGTACCAGGACCTCTAATGTAAGTACTGGTGGTTGGGATGAAGAAGGTGGTGGCAGATTTTGTCTCGAGATGCCTCACTAGTCAGCAAGTAAAGGTTGGGCACCATGTTCAAGCAAGTTTGACATAGCCCCTCAAGGTAACCAAGTGGAATTGGGTTGGAGTATTGATGGACTTCGTGACGGTCTTACCATGTATGTCCCGAAGGCATGATACCATCTAGGTAATTATCGACGGACTCACCAAGTCGGCCCTCTTCCTACCCTTTTGGGACAAGGGTTCAGTAGAGGGCTAGTGACACCCCTATGTGCATGATATAGTTCGACTCCATGGATTCCCATATATGATAGTCTCATATTGTGATTCATGCTTTGCGTCATGATAGTGGGAGGGATTGTAGGAGGATTTTTGGACTTAGCTGCATTGCATACAACTTTTCAACCACATACAGATGGTCAGACTGAGAGGGCCATTCATACCTTGGAGTACATGCTTCATGCCTATATCATGGATTTTGGAAGTAGTTGTGAGGACCACCTACCACTAGTGTATTTTGCGTACAACAAAACTACCACTCCACCATCGATATGGCACCGTTTGAGGCACTTTACGGATGACCGTACCGATCACTGTTATGTTGGATAGACCTAGGGCAGTTAGCACTCATGAGTCTAGAGATGGTATAGGCTACCACTAAGAAGGTGAAAATCATCCGAGAGTGGGTGAAGACTGCACAAATCCAATATAATTCATATACATATAGTAAATGGAAACCTTTGCAGTTTCAGGAGGGGGGACACATATTATTACGCGTATCCCCTCGATGGGGAGTTGGAGATTGACAATGGGGAGACTTTTATGGAGTACCTAGTTTAGATAGTGGATATTAAGGAGATGATATTTCATGGACAATCGATTCCTCTGGTGCATGTTCATTGGCAGCATGAGAATCTCTCTGAGATAACATGGGACCAAGAGGCTCAGATGCATTCCCAGTACCCCTTAATTTTTTTAGCCTTGTTTAGATTTCAGGAACACAAATCCCTAAGGTATGGGAGGATGTAACACCGTATAAAATTCTATGTAAAATTTTTGCATTTTAATGGGATTTTTTTGGAACCAGGCTCTATGACAACATGTGATTTTGAGGAATGGAGAGGTTGAAACATATTTTTACACATTATTTAAAGTACGCTCAGTAATAGTGTGAGTGAGTTTTTTTATCTTCTGAACTGTTTCCAGATTGAAAATCTAAGAGCACCATTGATTTCAGAACACTGGGATTATCCTATGAATAGACTAACATCAACTGGTGTGGGTAGACCAAAAAAGATAAATTTCGGACATTTTTTTAAGAAAAACCTAAAATAAACTTAAATGATTTTTAAGTTTATTTTATAAAAATGGTTTCACTGTGATGCAGTGGCCAGTCAGTGCTACAATGTAACAACGAGGCGACACTGACACATTAATGAATATCATTAATGAATCGGTGTGGCGACGCGCAATGTGCCTCCCACCTCTGACTAATCAGAGATCTAGGGTTGAAAAACAACCCTGGGAAAACCTCTGGTGAGTAGAATCGATCCCTATATCTATATGATGCCAATTAACACTCATGGTGAATGAGATCAGATCTAGGTATTGACGAGCAGCAAAGAATTCCAGCGGGTCATGAATCGACGAATGACAATGGATCACACATCAAAGATGACTCGGATCACCATCTTTCGTCAATGACAAATCAGAAATCTAGGTATGGGTTTATGATTATTTTATTGATGTTTCTTTCCCCATTTTTGAGATTAACTACAAACACGGACCAACCCACATATGGGTTATTCCGTGATCTGATCATTCTAGTGGGAGGGTTATAATGCAGCATTAAAAATGTGGATTTAATATGCTATGTGGTTATTATTATTTTTCCACCATGTTTAATCTCCAATGAGGACGGCGTGAGCTGACACGAATAAGGACTGGGTCCCTCCATTGTGGATGTCTCTTGTGCATTCATTGTGGTTGAATGATCAAGATGGAGATAGTGTGATTTTAAGGGCTTCATAGAAATAGTGACACCCTACTAAGCCTGTAAGCGCAGGCAGTTTGAGAAACAGACCACTGGAGCAACTCTGGTGGCCCACAGAAGAACCATCAGTGCTCTGGCATCAGTAGCGACTATTGGTGGATGGATAATGCATACCCATAGACGTTCCGTGTGGATGGGGTGGCCCACATATGGGTTGCTCAAACGCACCAGAGGAATGAAGTATGTTGACTACATGTAGGGACTAATAGTCGGCAATCGTCGGCCGTGCTGGAAGGAATGGATGTAGAAAATCTGCGTCTGGTTGGACTAAGTCGGTCCGCTATGCGGACTGGTTATCGGGGAAGGAGATTCCACTTTCTTCGCCAGGAGAAGAACCAGATGTGACTAAGCCACATCTTGGATGGAGGAATCAGCCCACTTAAGTGGGCCAAACTAGTGCTAGCGGGCCACACCCCACCAAGCAGGTCAGGCTGGTGCTACTGGGTCGCACCCCACCAAGCTGGTCGGTCTGACGTTGGGCCAGACCCGTGGCCTAGTGGGCTAGGTTGACTGCAATCCGGGCCAGACCCAAGTCAGGTCAGACCAGGTTCGGGTCAGGTCGGTCCGACCTGGTCGGACCGGGCCCAGACCCACCATCCCCCATTCCACTAAAACGATTGAAACTAATAGGCCATACATTTTATTGACACTCTGTCAGTGGAGTTTCAACCCTTATGATTAGGTTGTACTTTTGGAATACTCTGGTTGGCCTGACCAAGCTAGATAGGCCAAGATTTGGCTGGCCCTTGTTTACAAAAAGGGTGGTATATTTCAGACCATGTGTCTGATTGATCTGTCATCAGTGGCGTTGGAACCCTTGCAATGAGGTGGTTTTTTTTAATACTATGATTAGTCTGAAAAAGTTGGACTGGGCTGAGATGAAACTAGCTCGTGTTTATAGAAAGGTTCGTATCTTTCAGACTGTTCATCTGACCGACGCACCGCCAATGGTGTTGGGACCCTTGATATGAGGTGTTCCTTGTGCGATAGTCTACATTAGTTTTGGAATAGGTTGGAAAATGGCTGAGTTGGATCAGACTCAAATCCAACTGGTCCTTTTTTACCAAAATGCCCATATCGCACTGATCGGGCGTCCGTTCGATGCATCGTCTATTGCATTGGGACGCTTATGATGAGATGGTCCTTTGAGTTACTCTATATTGGACTTCCGGGTGGTTGAGTTATGACCGATGGATTGAGGTTAAGATCCTACTATAATCAAGAAAGATAAGTACGTGAATCCAGTGGATGGATATGACATGAAGAATGAAGAGTGACCCTTCATGAGTCAGCAATGGAGTGACCCTTTGTAGATCAGCAATGAAGAGACCTTCATGGATCAGAAATGGAGCAACCCTTTATGGATCATCATTAAAGAGACCCTCCATGGATCAACATGAGAGATACCCTCTATGGATAAGTAGTAGTGCGACCTATTGTGGATCAACCACAGAGCAACCCATTGTGGATCAATAGCATAGCAACCCTATGTGGATTAGTAGAAGAGATAACCTTTGTGAATCAGCAGTAGATCCTCTCAACAGAATAAGATGATCTAACTTTCAGAATAATCATCTTTACTTATGTACTTAATTTATACCTAGTGTGAGTTGTGCCATTTTCTTTGTGCTTTACTTTGAGATCTTACTTTTTGGTATTTTCCTCTGTGGATTTCTGTGAGACCCAAGTTGGTCTCAGGGTCCCTACTGAGTATTGTTATACTCACCCATGCATGGGCTCCACCCTTACCTTTTGTGTCTTGTGTAGATAAAATAAGTCTTTGAATGGGACTTTAGGGAGCCAGGGCTAGACAGTGCTCGAAGGTGGATCGATAGATGTTGGGGTTGTAGTGACATCCAATAGTGACCTATACCTACCCTTCAGGTAGGATTCTTTGTAGAAGACCTCCAGATCTTGTATTATTTTTTTGTACTTTCCTTTCAGTTCAGCTTGTATTCCGGCCCATTTTACATTATGTAGTACTTGTACTTGTGTTTGGTTCTAGTTTTATCTTACTTTCCATAGTATGGGCTATGTGGGTGGGTTCAGGTTGAAAGGCAATGCCTTCCCTTTTTTGGATATGCATTTTCGGTGATAGTCACCAACCCCTATCCTATGGAAGTTAGTATTAGGGTAGTAAAGACATGGCACATAGGGGATGGGTTGTTACAATTTCATGAATAGATTATGATAGAAATATTTCTCTCTCATCAACCCATTGTACACATTTTTATTTGACGTCATTGTGCTGCTAAAATTACACTATGATTTCCATTCCAAAATCATTGTGTAGTGAAAAAAATACCCATTTATCTATCAAGGGTATTCACATAATACTCATGTACTTATTTATTGGGGACTTAAATTTATTTATTCCACATTTCTTATTCATGGGATATATTATTATGTTTAATGAATGACCTATGTGGAACACTTAAGCATGAAAATGAAATTATTATGAAGGGTGTTCCCTAATAGCGCTCCATTGCATTGGGTAATGTTTAGTATCATGATACATCTTGTGAGATGAGGGTTTAATCATGCTAATTAATTTGAAATGAGTGTTTAATCATGATAATTCATGTGAAATGAGGGTTTACTCATGCTAATCCATGTGCAACGAGCCTCCAATCATGATAATAGCATGTTTTATGTTGTTCCCACATTTCGATGTTATGATTATCGTTCTTATCATGCCTTTATGTTCATACTCCTTTTATTCTCAATTGATATTCCTATTTTTTAACATGTATTTTCTTCCACATATTATTCCATGTTTATTCCCTAACTGGACTCTATATCTCACCCTTTTCTTATGTATATCCTCAGGTTATCCCACGCAGTGTTAAGTACGAAGTAATGTTGTGGTCATGTAAAAGATGTTTTTAATAAATATGTTGTATTTTATGTTTTAAGTTGTTATGTAATGTTTCTAATCCCTAAATACACTAGACCTCTCGATCTTATGGGTTGTATTAAGTGAAATTTAGGTAATAAATCATGTTTAAATATGAAATAAACAGTGGGTTTGTTATAGGAAACTTGAGAGAGGAAAGCTGATATGTGGTCCCAATGGCCTGAACGTTTTACTTTGGAGGCCTATTGATGTTAAGGAGTGAAGCTTGAGGATGATATATTAAATGGTTGGGAGATTGTCAGATCTCAACCTTTTGATAAGATATGTTTTTATTTTAATTTTTGTTTAAATCGTTTTCAGTGGCTTGTGGAATGATTCTCATAAGTAGGGAAGGTCTTGAGAGAATCTCAGAGGTTTGGGACTTGGAAAATATGAAAAATATAACTTATAGTGCATAGATCATGGTTAGCATGTGGTTAGTGAAAACCATGTACCATGATAGTGAAGACTGGTTAAGGGAGGATTGAGGTTTTGAAAATAATGTGAGGAGTCCTGGAAGCCCTATGGGGTCTGTCCAAGGCCATTTATACAACATCCACATGGTTTTTCAAATCCTGTAAGTTCCCTAAAAAAATGTGACACCTGTAATTTCCATATATAGAGGAGACCTCACAGTTGGTTCATGGTTTGGAAAAATATGTTTCAAAACCATAAAACTCATTAAAAGTGAATAATTTACCATTATTCTCTCTTGAGACTAAATCTATCTTCCCTTATTTTTACCCTCAATTAACTCCCATCAACCTAGGGTGTGAATAAAATCCCTTATTATCTCCCAAGGGTAAATTTACTTCAATTACTGGGAATTTTAGGTGTTGTTTCTTGTAATTTGAAGCTCCAAGTAAGTCTACATGTCTATTTACTTCTATTTTTTGTAAGATGCATAGCTTGGATATTTCTCTTCTCCTAAGACTCATGCACCCTATTTTCAGTTAGTTATTAACATTTGAGTTTGTAGTCATTTTATCTTATATAAAATTCCATGGTTTGATGAGTGGTTTTCTAAGAGCATGAGGTAGGAATTCTATAAGCTATTTCCCATTGACTTGAGATTGTTCATGTGTATGATACATGTTCTATTATGTATGTGTTTTGGGTTTTAAATGATGTCCTAGACCCTTCATAAATCTCATTATGTCCATTGATGATTATGAGACCAAGCCTAAGACCATCCATGGGGTGTTCCAATCCCTTGAGAATGGTAAATGAGTTATCAATGATGGGATAGAGGCTTTATGAGATTAACTAAGTAATACTTGTTTCTTGGCATGTTAGCTTATCATAAGGGTTTGTTTGGATTAACTTGGAAATTAAATGGTTTGTGAATTGATAAAGGGATGATATGGTCAATAGATAAATGGCTGTCTTTATAATGTTAAATGGATTTTAGAACATTTAAAATTTGTGTTATTTAATAAATGATATAAAATTAAATCATGTCAAGTGGTTAAAGGGGTTGAGTATAATGGACCATGGTAAATAATTAATGTTTCAATATATGAACCATTAATGTTTTAATGTGTGGAAATAGTTCATGTATGTTGGACCTTTAAATTTAGTTGTTGATAAATTGATAAAAATGTTAGACATGATTCCCTAAACACATGGGAAGTATTTTGGAAATAATTATCATAATAATTGATTTATGATAGATAGAAATGGTGTTTGGCATCCCAGACTTGTAATACCAAGCATGATTCTCCTCATTCTTAGCTTGGGTGTCGACATAATGTTCCAGGAACTAATAGAATTTGACTTGATGTAGGTAATTGGACAACCATTACTTGGTTCATATAATTGAAATTATTAATAAATGATACCTTTTTATTTAGAGTGTTTAACCTTGATGATATATAGTTCAGGTATATGGCATGGCCGAAGCAGGTTTGATTGGTTGAGTGTCATGATAGAACCCAAGATCCCAAGTGGTGATTGAAAATTGTTTATTGTAGAACACAATTCTTTTATTACCCTATTTATTATTTCCCTTGTAAATATGTTTACACAATTATAGGTGTTTGAGTGGACATTACTTTAGAAACTATTGGTGGTGGCCTACAGAGTTGTACTCACACACTTCTTGGTTCACTGTTGGTACCCAAGTAGATTTCATGGTTGCGGGTCGGTATAAGGGAAAATGACCGGTTTTTGATGGATAATTTGGGACTTGGGATGGAGCATGGATGAGGGGACCAAACATGGTGTTAGAAACCATCTTAACGATTTACCATTTGTGTCTTTATTTTAGGTTTCCTTGAAACATGATACTATTATTACATTCCATGTTTACTATATTGGTCTGTGGGTATTTAACTAGTTCTCGGAATTGGTTATGTGAGATGTGGTTTCATACTGGTTATTTATTATTATTTCATGTTATAATTTATTATTGTTTCTATTTTTTTATTACTCTAATAAAGATGGTATATTCTCCAAATGCTTCTCATTATAACTTCACTATTAGTCGGCATCCTCTGGCATATAGGTAGGCACACTTAAGGTCATGTAATGAACCAGTTTGTCTACTATACATAGTGATCTAGTATGGGATGTTTTAATGGGAGGGAATGTGTCTTTATTAAAGAAAATATCCATGAAGTAATCAACTCTAAGTCTATATGAGCTAGATCATTGTATAAAACGAGGTCGATTAAATTAATCATCTATGTTTTCCTTAAAAACATCATTTCTCAAGAAGAAAGAGGAAATATTAAATAAATTACTTTCTTAAACAACCCAATAAAAACAATAAAGCAATTATCAATAAAGAGAAGAGGTTTTCTACACTTCTAGGTTACATATCCTTAAAGATAAACATGAAAAATATAGAGGATGAGATTGAAAATAAAATTCATTCCTCAGTGTTAGGGTGTGGGCTACACTCCTTTTTGTAGCCTCTCTCATTAAAAGGGATTAGTTGTGAGAGGATTAGTTAAAATGTTAGAAAAGTCTTCCTTGAATGGAACAAATTCTAGATTCAATGTACCATCATCTACCTTATCCTTAAAAAATGATACTTTATATCAATTTGTTTAGACTAGGAATGATGCACTAGATTTTAAGAGAGATTGATGGTTCTTTGGTTATCATAGAATACAACCAGAGGATATAAATTTTGTATGTCCATATTTTCAAGATATATCTTCTTCCACATAATTTGAGTAGTTTCATGTATATAATCCACATATTCAGCCTCAGTTGAACCCAATGCCATTGTTTTTTGTTAATTTTAATGTCTTTACACTGGTTTATTTCCAATAAGGAACACTCCACTTTAAGTATATTTTTTTATCTTCAATATCTCCATCCCAATAAGTATCTAAAAACACTTTAAGTATTAGTACTCTTTATTTATTTCATAGAAAACAATACATGTAAGTATTTGATACATATATTTTTATTCTCTTGGATTCTAGTAGATGACATTCCTTTGAATTTGATTAGAATCAACCATAAATAATAGAAAATAGCACTATTCTTTTCTTAGAAGCAGTTAGATACAAATGACTTCCAATTAGTTTTATAAAGACCTTCTCATTCAATTATTTTCCTTCATCATTATTTATTATCTTTATTCCCACTTTTATTGGAGTAAATACCTCTCTTTCTTCTATTATTTCAAACATTATCAATAATTTTGGAGAATGTTTTTCTTTTATAATTAAAACATATTAAATGGATTGGGTTATTTGAAACCCTAAGAAGAATCCAATTTCTCCAATTAGTTACATCTCAAAAAAATTCTTCATTATAATAGAAAAATATTCACATGCATTTTTTCATCACAAGAAAAGATTATGTCATCAACATATAAAATTACAATTACTGATGTGGTGTTAATAATTTTTACATATAATTGTTGTCAACAAGTCCTTTATTGAACTTTGTGCTTCTCAAGTACTCATTTAGTTTAAATTACTAAGACCTTAGAGCTTGTTTATTCCCATATACATCCTTTTTTTAGTTTCTACACCTTGTTTTCGTCATTATCAAACTAAAAACCCTCAAGTTGTTCCATTGAAAATTATTTATTCAGTCTCCATTGAGAAATTTTGACTTTACATCCATGTAAAAAATATTGAAATTCCATTAAGTAGTAATTATAAGAAAAATACTTATAGTTTCAATCCTAGAAACTAGGGTAATTGTCTCATCAAAATCATTGACCTCAACATGAAAATATCCTTTACAAAAAAGTTTGGATTTATTTCTTTTAACATTTCCATCCCCATTTAATTCATACCAAAATAATCATTATGTTCCAATGACATTTCTCTATATTGGTCTTGTAAAAAGTTCCCTTGTTTCATTTTTCTCAATTTTATCCATATCTTCAATCATTGGATGGAACCAATACTTGTTCTCAAAGGCTTCTTCAACATTTTTGTGTTCAATTTTTGAGATCGGGCTAGTGTGACCAATTTCATTGATTTTTCTTTAGGTATTAATACCTATATTATAGTCCCCAATTATGATTCATGTATCTATATGATTATTTTGACTAGAAACTACTCCAGTAAATTTAGGTCTTACTTCTTCATCACTGGTGTATGAATAATATAAATCATATTCTTGAGGTTTTTCTACTTCTTTTGATTCAACATTCACAATATTATCCTCACTATCATTCATAATAGATTTTTTTGCATCTTATTCATTTTAAAATACTAAAACATAATCATAGTTGAAAAAAATTATGAATTCTTATTGTAACTTTTTTATAAACATCCATTTTGGTGTGTAACCAATAAATATTCCTTCATCTACCTTTTCATAAAATTTTCTTCAAATTTATCCTTTCCTTTTGATCAAGCATGAACTCACAAACACTCTAAAGAGTTTGACACTTGGTTTATTACTAAACCACATTTCATAGGGATATATATCCAACTAAGTCCTCAAAAAAATTGTTCTAAATAAATATTATAGCATTTATGTCATGTAACTAGAAAAATATTGATGTGTCATGTTCAGTAAGCATGGATATAACCATTTCATCAAGTATTATAATCTTTCTTTTAGCTATCCCAATTTTTTCGATGTGTGTAGAGAACTAAATTCATGTTTAATATAATATTTTTCAATATAATATGATAATTTTCAGTTGATATACTATGTACTGTTATCTAATCTCAACCTTTTTAATGACATGCATGTCTGATTTTTAGCCATCCTTTTGAAACTTTTAAATATATCCAAATTTTAAGACTTCTGTGACATAAACATAATACATTTAATTATAATTAATTCATCAATTAAAGTGATTAAATGAATTTCTATGCTCAGTGACTTATTTTTTATTATTCCACACACATTTTTATGAATGACTTCCAATTATTCTCTAGTGTGGATATTTATTCTTCTACAATTGTTTTCATGATTTTACCCCTGGAAATTTTTTTAATCTTGTGTATTGTCTTTCTTCAAGATATGAATATTTCTCATTCATTCTTATTTAATTTACATTATTATTTTCTTTTTATTTTGATAATATATCATTCTATGATATAAACTATTCTCATATTGAAAACTCATATGAAAATATAATTTAGCTTCACCAACCTAAAATAAGTTTCCTTGAGTTTTCATTGCCTATGTGATAACAACTCTATATATTAACCTCTTTAAAATAAATCCATTTTCTATAAAAAATACTTCATTTAAATCATCACAAATATGTTACACACTAAGCGGGTTTTAATTTAATCCATCAGTAAATATGATATTACTTAAACTGATCTAATTCTTTCCAAGTCTACTGGTTCTAACACCTTTGACTCTCAAAGAATATCATTCCCAAAACTAAAAACTACACCATTATATTTTTTCCAAATTCTTCATTATTTTTAGATCTCCAGTCATGTGCGAAGATTATTTTCTATCTAAAATCCATAGGTACTTAGTTTTTAATTCTTTAAAATCATATTCTAAAATATGAGCTTTGTAATTATGATTTTGATTTTGAATCATCCTTGTATTATGATGGTGATTATATTGTTCATATGAAAATAAAAAATAATAATTTGAAATATGTCCATCCTCACTACATATCCCAAATGTTTCTTATAATTTATCAGTGATGTTATTTATCTCAATGTTCCTTTGTGGAAGTTGATACATGAAACTGTTTTTCTTATTACTATTGCTGATGTCTCCCTGTCAATGTGTTCTCCTTTCTTAGGCTAGGAAGAGACATATTGCACCAAAAATTATATGTTTAATGACTATGAACACAACAACACCACCAATAGCCCAAAAATCATATTATTTGATTAAAGTTATGTTGCTTTATAGAATTATGTGTTTCCACATATTCAAGAATGTGCTAATTAGTTTTAGGAAAATGTTCTTACAAACACAATTTTTTTATATTACAGGATAATATATAATTTTTTACAAAAAAAATATCTTTCCAGATATGATCTGATTTTTTATTCTCTTTTTATTTTATGGATGAGACACATTACTACATTTACATGATATCTTAATAAATAAAGACCTTATTATTTTATGGGATGTTATTGGTAGTCTTGATTTCATGTTACCGAACTTGAATATTATAATTGATATATTCCCACTAGTTAAAACATTCTCTAATAACTTCAATATCATTTTTTCATTATAATAGTATTTTTCTTCTATATTTTCTGTCTTAATGATTTTTTCCTTTAATAATTCAACATCTTCATCTCTAATAATTATATTAGAGGCCATATAATCTAAAATATTCTTCTTCTCTATGTTATATTGATTCAATATTTTAACTTCTTCAAAAAGATTTTCATTTTAAACCTAAAATTATTTAAGTTTTTATGTGATTTTCTTGAGATTTAAATTGTCATTTTTCATCCTTACAATTTCTTTCAAGCGCATCATGATTTTTATCCTCAAAGTATATTCATTTGTAGATTCATCTTCTTCAATAGAATATTCTATATTTATTTGATTATCAACATATGATGATTAACTCTTCTATATTTCTTAGGCCATGAGAATCTTATTAGAAGTTTCATTTACATATCTTCATCATCATTATAGCAATCTCTCTCTAAAACCCCTTTTTCAACAGATAAGAAGTTCCCTTTAAATTCCTTCTATGTAATTCTATTATTCCCTTTCAACTGTGGTTAACTTAAATTTTGTGACCTACATTTGTATAATGTGAATTTTTCAATCCCCTCATCTTCATATTCATTTTTAAAAAATTTAGTATAGTTGGAAAACAAATAAGTCACTTTCCCACAGTTGAAACATTTAAAAATAATCTTCCCTATAATCCTTCCAATTCATCCTCATGTGAAATTTCTCTAGATAATAGAAATAGTATTTGCATACTCTTACAAGTTTTCCTCTACATCTAATAAGACATGTTCATCTTTAATTTTAAATTCATTAATATTTAAAATAAGTGTATTTTTCTTTCATTCTATAACATTTTAAATAAGTTCATGTTCTCATTCTATAATGAATAAGAGTGTTATAAAACTAGTCAATAATGAATTCATCAATATCTCTATCTTCCAATGATGAGACCTTAGCCTCAAATTTTTATGGTAGAATTATCATGAGAATATAGACAACAAAGAGTCATAAAGTGTTTCTCTAAAGCCGCTAAAAATCTTATGATTACATTGAATCATGTAAATAATTCATATACAAATCCATCTTATTGCATTCTTATGTCTTGGAATCATTTTATATTGATTAAATAAAATTTATTCCTTCAATTTATTATTCACTTAATCTATACTATAATGTTTTTTCCACATATCATTGGAAGTTTTACGCCCATAAATTTGGTTAAGTCCTTCTTGGATAATTATGAGAGTAAATAATTTCCAACTTTTTCATCACTATCAGAATTCTTCTTGCCAATAATATTTCACACAAAAAAACTCTTTATGATCATTATATCCTTTAAGAGTGGAATCAAGAACATCCCATATGAGGGATAGAAAAAAAGGAATCATAAATAAAAACCCTTACCTTATAAGGTAGATACTCATTTTTTATTAGTATAATTGTGATGATCCATGGTAGACTAATATAAAGGGAATTCCTAGATCTTTGATCCCAAATTGAAAAGGATTGAATGGGTACATAAATAATTGAAGGGGGGGTGAATCAATTCTTCTAAAAAAATTAAACATATTACCCCTTATTCTTATCTACTATTGATCTCATAAAAAACAAATAAAAAAATTAATACAACATGTTTATTAACGAGGTTCACCTCTATAATAATGAATATATCTCTAGTGTAGGATGGTTTTTTTCCCACACACATTGCTATTATTTTATTATTAAGGATATCAACAATTAAGGATATGACCTTGTTGTTACTACAAGATGTTTTCACTATCAAGAGAAGTGATAATTTTTTCTCTTTGAATAAAAGAAACAAAAATGAATTTTTAAATATAGAACACTAACAATTCTACTCAATTCTCTATGTTCCTATCTAAATATCACAAACATTGCGTTATCATGGACTTTATTCATTTACTCATAAAATTTCATGAAATTTATTATATCACAACATTTAAAAGAATTCATGTGAAACTGCATGCATGTATCACTCTTTCCAACTCAAACATTGTAAGATTTCTCTTAATCTCAGAGGATCTTTTATGCATGTGTGGCAAATCATTCTTACAGCATGGAACGGTACAATAGTGAAAACCCTTCATAGATATTTCTCTTTGATAATGTGGATAATAACTCCATGATAATATATTAGTATGGATTACATTATTTTGATATTTATTACTATTAGAATTCAAGTAAATCTTTATATTTACATCCAAGTTGATTTATTTGAGTATATGTGACTTTGTATTCATATATGATGAGCTCATGGAAGGTTTTTACTCATGTAAGGCCCATATAGAGTTCATGATAATATGAAAATAAGATCCATGGAGGTCTCATAGAAAATACATGGAGGACTCACAAAATATATGTGGCGGTTTCTCACCTCATGGAAGATACTTTCTCTTGTTGAAGTTCATTATCTCAAGGAACATCCATGCGATTCTCACAGAAGATCCATCTTCACTCATAGTCGGTCATTATATGCAAAGAAGTTCCATACAATCTCTTACAAAAGTCATGTTCTAATAGTTGTTTATTATCTTTTTTCTTCATCATATAGAACTCCTTTTTCTTCATATCAAGGTTCTTAACCTTATCACAATCTCACATAAGGAAACTTCAACGTCTTCGTGAATCTGGTTTGATCACTCGTGCCTAAACATGGTTCATCTTTGGCTATGAACCAGTATTCCCTTATGTGTTCCCCTTCATCTATGCAGTATAATTTGACTATGTCACAAAAATCCCTTATGATGTCCCAAACACAAACATCAGTATTGAATTCACATACAAAACAACATTAAACTATGTTGATTTTCCTACATTATGGAATTTGTATACTTGCAGAATGGGTTATTATTCAAATTTAGCTATATAGATCTACATACATTATGGAAGACTATTAAGTGAATCTAAAGAAATCTAAGATTTACATACACAACAGAACTAAACTATATCAATTTGACTACATTGTTGAATTTATATACATATAGAATCAACTTTGTTGTAAAATTAGCTATGTGGATCTACATACATATTGAAAGTCCCTTATGTGAATCTAAAAAATTCCATACATCAGTCAAATAGACTCATATCTTCTTCATCTGACTTCTATTCCTTATAAATCTCATTAACATTTCTCAAACTTATTTTAGATAGCGTTTTTCATCCATAAATACTCATATTTGATTATTTTGAATATCATCATAATAATCATCATAATTGAGATAAGTATTAACCACAAGTACAACATCACATTTTGGGTTTAATCAATAAATATACATAAATACATATATATATCTATAAACATATATAACTATAAAAAAATTAACATAAATATTTATAAATATATATATATATATAATGAATATGATTATAAATATATAAACTCATATAAATATTCTAAATATATATATACATATAAATATCCACATATATACCTATATAATATATGTAAATATATATAAATATATAAATAAATACACAAAAATTGATGTATATATACATATAAACACACATATAAATATCTATAAACACACACACTTCTTAATGTTGAACTTTTCATTATAAAAAATGTCTAGGAATACTAAGGAAATCCTTAGTACATGAGATGAATCAGAAGAATAAACCACCAAAAGAGAAAAGAGTGATATAATCACAAAATCATTATATCAATAGAAATATAATGACATGGAAGAAAATAATAACATATCCAAAAAGGATGATAATATCCTCTTAAGTTAATTAGAAATAATATCGAAAGATCTAAAATTTGGGAACCTTAACTTAAAACCTAACTTTGGATCCCTTGCATACATTTTTTGACCAAAAATATACGGTATATGAGGTATGTCTTATATTAAACATCGTGGAGCTTTTCCTGAGCATGGATTTGACATTTTGTGTATGGGGTACGCTTCTTCACCAATGACAAGATAAAAAAAGTGGTGTCCTTGATTTCTTTTTTGGATAAGAAGGAATAATTGAATCATAGATGGTTTGGTAAAGTATTTTCCTCTGTTAATGTTTTAAGAAGCTATCTAATTATAACAATGAGGGTTTTTATTAGGTACATGAGGTCAAAAAATCTGAGGATGGTGTTTTTTAGTTGTGGTGGATTTTGAGGCCCTATAATAGAGACATGATTAATGTACGTTTTCACTACTATGATGCATCATCTTTATTAAAGGAGAAAAGTAGTGAAATATTGTGGATCAAAAAAAATGGCTCATTTTTATACCATAAAAATTTGGATATTAATACATATTGGGAGGGGTGTCTATCATATCATCCTAAATAGAAATTTTTATATCAACATGTTTTGGAAGACTATGATCTTATAGTTGAAATTGGGTATCCTTTGATTATCTAAATGTGATCTTCACTTTAATATGCATATGTACAATTTGTATACTACCCAAATTTGGAGTAAGATCCATGGTCTAAGTTTGGTGTTATATCTCACATGGATCCTAAATGATCTTACATA
The DNA here is from genome assembly GCA_963277665.1 of Viscum album. NCBI lineage: Eukaryota > Viridiplantae > Streptophyta > Magnoliopsida > Santalales > Viscaceae > Viscum > Viscum album. The sequence goes on along the minus strand of OY728153.1, from coordinate 125,033,663 downwards.
TTGTTTGGGGGTGGATTTGAATATGGATCAGTATACTTTGGAGGGTTATCTTGGTTATATTACTCATATCCTTGTGGATGCCAATCTGGATACCAAGCTTCCTGATTCCATCACCCTCATTTTGAATTATCAAAAACCTAAAGTCAATGTGGAGTATGAATATGTTCCTCCATTTTTTGACCTCTAAAAAATTGTGGGACACTCTATATCCAACTATAGAATTATACATAATTTGGTAAAACCTTCACATAGGGATACCAAGGCATGAAAGGAAGTGAATAAAAGTTGAGGATCTAGTGGTTTTATATTTGAGAAAGGTGGACCCTCCAAAAAATAGAAATGATAATAAGGTGAATCCATTAGTCTTTTAACATGGAAATATTATCTTGAAAGACTCAAGAGAGGTATCATGGGATAAATAGATTGAGGATAAAGATAAGGTGGAAGCTTCTAATAAACATAATGTTTGTTTTGTAGGTGAACCAACTACCCATGTGAGGATTAAAGATTCCCCTATAGGAAGTGATATAGCCCCTAATAATGAGTTATATGTCAAGGATATAGAATCTATGAAGGTTCTCTCCCATTATAAAGGGAGTAATGAAGAGTCTGGGGTATCCACCCATGCTTACTAGGCTTCTACTAAGGATATAGTAGTTTTCAACTTGGATAAGCCCTACGTAGATGACTTATAGGGGTCCAGGTGGATGATTCCTTGAATGGAATCAAGGCTAATGAACACTCTTAGTTTTTGACTATTATCTCCAGAGAGACTAAGAAAAAAAATTTCTACTAAATATTCTCTAAATTATGATGTTAAATCTATGTAGAAGGACCATATGGTAGAAAGAGGAGGTGGTAATCATTGTCCTACAAGCATGCCCTATTATTTTGGGATTGATGATGTTCCCTTGAAAATTATGAAGGAGGAAAATTTATCTCTACTCCCTTAGAGATAGATGAAGCCTCTGGGGATATTTCACTAATGCAAAAACACATTTTAACTTCGGTTTTTTATGTCAGTTTTTAACTGACGTCTATAAAGGCGACATAAAAAATATTATTTTCAGCATCGGTTTTCTTAAAACCGACATCAAAAATCATTTTCTTTGAGCATTTTGGCATCGATTTATTAAATAAACTGACACCGATAACCGATTTTCAGCATCGGTTTTATATAAAACTGACGCTGAAAATCAAACTAGCTCGGGTTTTTAGCATCGGTTTTTTATAAAACTGACGCCAAAAACTAGTTTACAGCATCAGTTTTATAAAAGACCGATTCCGTAAACCATTTTTTTTAAATCAGCATTGGTTTTTAAAATAACGGACGTCGTAATTTAAAATAAATTATAAAATTCAGAAAAACTACAATTCCAATTATGTTGAAACCCCTATAAAAACACAATATAAACAACAATAAAATAATATTTATCATTCAATAAAAATATATAACTTATATACTTTTATCTAATTAATCAAAAAACTATGTATGCATTTGTATTATAAAGTAGAAAATACATTTGAGTCACTGATAATATTTACATGGATTCTAGTTAAATATCAATGCATCAATAAATCTTATAAAAAAAATCGATAAATACATTACAGAGGAACCTGAGAGAACTCAATGAATTCTAGTGTCGAATTTTGGAAGAATATGCTGCTTTAGCAAATGTGGCATCTGTGGTTAAGGCTGAATGGTATGGTTTGATGGTAAATTGTGCTATAATTACTGATCAGATAAAGTAGGCTAAGAATGAGATGGATAATGAATATACTCGGTGGAAGATCTTAATTTATCATTTCAAATTATTTTTTTCCCTTTTATGTGTGTGTTGATATCCCATGATGGTTGAGTGTATGTACATTTCTTTTAATAGATGTATACTAGGATGTATGCACAGTGGTGTGTGTGTGTGTGTAGCCTTGAGAGATGTTTTATGATATGGAAACTAATGTACATGTGTAGCCCATGAAACCATATTGGATGTTTGATTATCTAAATATTTTTATGTAAATTTTTACCATATTCATCATTGTGTCCTGGCTCAATACTCAATTCCTTAAGGATACCATTTAATTTGTTTAATACACTTTTGGATTGTTTTTGGTCAGTTCTAATGTCTTTTTTATCCTTTTAGAATGGAGTTGTAGCAGGTATGACATGAGTTCATGTCATATTGGATAGTACATAACCTCTCAACACATGGTTGATTGATTATTTATTATCTCAAATACCAAGCATAAACAAAAAATCCCATGATGAAAGTGACAAGTTTTTTAGAAAATTCAGAATATTACACTTTCAAAATAAAACAGAATTAAAATACACGCGCCTAAAATTTATGGCATGCTCATTGATGGTTATTATTGAATAATTCATTTGATTATTAGTAGGTTTAAACACATAATATATCAAAAGAGTTAGTTTTTATAACCCATATGTAATATTATTTATAAATATTAAAATATACATATCTCACATACTAATTAGACATAACAAATAGTTCCCAAAAGTAGATTGAATATGGGTCATATTAGATTTGGTAAAAGACTGTGAATCATTGAATGCCTAAAATAACATTGAATGATATGAGATAAAAAAATATTAATATAGAATAAAATTTAAAAAAATTAATACAACTAACCTTATCAAAGTCAGTAGTTTTCCCAGTTGTGATTATCTCATACATGAATCATAGAATATAATAAACACATTCCACATTTCCTTGTTGATTATGACACTATAGTTATAAAAAATTAATCTATTAATAAAAATTAATACATCACAAAAAATTCGAAAAATTCTAATATAAAAACTAATTACTTGTACTTCCACATATTTGATTTTATTTGGTGTCTTTATCAACATGTATGCCTTGTTAAATTTTTTCCATGAACTACATTTTAATATATATGAACTAATAATACATATCTAAACATTGATAATTTAACATAATGAGCTTATAAAAAACAAAAAAAACCCACCTTTCAAATAAGGTGGAAAATATTTTACGAACATTCTCTAATAAAGAGAAAAACCAATATATAGTGCATTCACTTGGGCACAATATGCCTAACATCCAATACATCATAAAATACAAAAAGTTCACAATTAATGAAATTATAATGGTAATTATTTCATAATTATGTTTCTATTCTTACTTATCAAGAAATTGTAGAAACCAGCACCGAATCTTCATATGTGATAATCTATCACACATATATGAAACTCTATCAGGATTCTTCACATATTGCACTTCTATGGAAATGAATTCTGAATCTATAAAACCATAAATGTTTGTACTTTCATTTTGTAAAAGAAGTGTGTGTAGATACCTAATTGAAAAAGAAAATATAATTAGTCAATTTAAAACCATCTTTTATTAAATAAATACAAATTCAAATGTCAATATACTTATATGGTAAACAACTGCACCGCATTCAGGTCGAGCTCTTCAAAATTTACTAGATGCATGATATCTTATTTGAGTAATGTCAATGGATATTCTCTTCCACATATATTGGGCATCATCTGAAACTCATAGATAAAATTCAATGAAGAAGATTCCTGATATAATATTTGTATCCTATAAAAAATATCTGAAGTATTTACAGCCGATTGTTCTGGAACATTTTGTTTCATTTGTATAGCTTCTTTTTCTTTCAGATATTCCTATATAAGTTAAATGTTAGAAAAAATTATAATTAAATTTTAATCATTTGAAATTAATATTAAAAAAAACACATACCTCATATGAAATATAACAAAGAAAACCAGATTGCCAAAGTAAAAAATGACCAACACAATCCCTAATTCTAGTGATCTCTATGGTAGGAAATGGTAGTAGAGCATTAGTATCTATAATATCGAGTACTGTTACACTAACTTGGCCCATCTTCATAGGCTGGTGGTGTACAGAATCCCCAAAAATTAACGAGTCCTAATGCAAATATATAAATGTGAGAATCTTCATCAAACAACTCACAATAAACGTTTTGCTCCAAGTGAGGTGGTGGAGAATCAAAGTAAGCTGATGGGGCAGGGTAGTCTTGGTGAATAGGCTAGGAAGGCTGCAAAATGAAAAAGTTATATTAGTATTTATAATTTATAAAATAGAAATATTGATGACAAATAAATAATATACCTGGGAAGGCTGCTCTTACAGGGTAGGGTAGGCCGATGGGGCAGGGTAGTCTGAGTGAGCAGGCTAGGAAGGCTGAAAAATCATAAAGTTATATTAGTGATTATAATTTATAAAATAGAAATATTGATAAAAATAAATAAATAATATACCAGGGAAGGCTGATCATACATGGTAGGGTAGGAAAATGGGGCAGGGTAGTCTAGGTGAGCAGGATGAGAAGGCTGAAAAATGAAAAACTTATATTAGTGTTAATAATTTATAAAATAAAAAAACTTATGGTAAATAAATAATATACCTGGGAAGGATGCTCATAAGGGTTGGGGTAGGCAGATTGGGCAGGGTGGTCCGGGTGAGCATACTTAGAATGATGAAAAATAAAAAAGTTATATTAGTTATAGCATCCCGTCTTTTTATAACATAACTTTTCATTCCATTACATGGAACTGAGGATATTTAAGGTTTAGTGTCTTGGAAATAAGGAACATAAAACATGAAACAAAAAAAACATTCTTATTAAACACTTGAAAGGCTTCTCCTCATGTTCACCCTAGGCTCATTACTGCATCTCATAACCTGGGGACATACATCAAAAGGAAGGGTGAGCATAAGGCCCAGCAAGGGAAACAAGTGAAACATTTTACATATGAACTTGAGATACATCAATAAAGTCATGAAAAGAACTTTAATGCATGAAAATGAAATCATGAGGCATATCATAATAAAAATAAAACTTTTTCATAACATGAAGATGTGGCTGCAACATTTAATATTGACAATCGTTTCGTTTCACCAAGGTCCATCCCCAAGGTGTCGTTAAAAATTACCAAGGTTATTCACCAAGGCGTCGTTAAAATGGTCATCTCTAGAGATTAAGTCTTTACCCAATGCATTGGAGCGCTATCAAGGCGCACCCCTAAATTTGCCTTTATTATCATGTGAGCCACATATATCATCATCAAACATTTCATAAATAACCCATATAGCATAAAATAAATGGGTTTCATTTCATAATCATAACGTTTTAAAAACTACTTTAAAGACATGATCTTTACGTCACTTTAAAACCCACAGAAAAGGAAGGTGGGTCTCATGGATGTAAATCCCAGAATTTAAAATAGACATTTTGGTATATATGTGAATACCCCTTTTGAAGAAAGAGCTTTGAGTATTCACTTAATAATATAAAAGAACTTTAGAAAAGAGAGAGACATTATGAGACGGAAATTCTGCAGCATAACGGCTATGTTACGACGTTTAGAAGACATTAAAAAGAGAGGGAAAATGGGTCAAACATTCATAAATGACCCATAAAACAGTAGATGGACAGAATAAGAATGATACATGATCATGGTAATGAAATTTCAAGGACATACCATTTGAAATGAAAAACATGGAAGGAAGACAAAAATTAGATTTCTCTTATGAAAGTTCGGCAGCCTAACGGTGTTACTTAAACTTCAACAAAAATGATTTGAAAAGATCAAATAGGATCTCTCATCATGTGAACATAAGAGTTCAGTATGATAGATATAGAGATAATTCCCCAACATAACAAAAAGGAACTTGAAATAATTGACATGAAAGTAGAACTTCAAAACGAGAAGGGTGAAGAACCACTTAAAAATTCGGCAGCCTAACGGCGCCACTTAAAACATCAAAATACTGAATTGAAGAGATAAAATGGGGTCTCTCATCATATGAATATAAGAGTCCAGTATGATATATATAGAGATCATACCCCAATATAACAAAAAGGAACTTGAAATAATTGACATGAAAGTAGAACTTCAAAACGAGAAGGGTGAAGAACCACTTAAAAATTCGGCAGCCTAACGGCGCCACTTAAAACATCAAAATACTGAATTGAAGAGATCAAATGGGGTCTCTCATCATATGAACATAAGAGTCCAGTATGATATATATAGAGATCATACCCCAATATAACAAAAAGGAACATTAAAGACTTGAATGAAAATAGAACTTGAAAACGAGGAAGGTGAAAGAATCCCTTAAAAATTCGGCAGCCTAACGGCGCCACTTAAACATTCTTAAAACGAATTGATGAGAGAAAGGGGGGGTCTCTCATCATATGAACATGAAATAGGCAGTAGGATGAATATAAAATAACATCCTCCAACATAAGAACATGGAGTATAAAAGAAAAGACATAAAAGAGATTACTTGAAAAGAAAGAGAGAGGTCGGATCCCTTACCGTAAAATGTAACTCTTAAACCTCAAAGGGTGGGACCTTGAGGGCTTGGGGGCACCTTGGGAGGACTCCTTGGGAGGTAATGAGACCAGAAATTCTTTGGGAATGAGTGGGGAGTCGAATGGATGAGAGGAGGGCTTGGTATTTATAGGGAAAGTGAGGGGACAAGGCATTAATGGCCAAGGGACACCTCACATGTGCTTTTCTCAAACCCATGTGCTCTCCCTTGTCATTTATCATGGAGTTAGGCCACATGGGGCCCCCAAAACAATAATTCATCACCCTTGGCCGGCCAACCATCAAATGATCTCATGACATCATCATGACACCGTTATGATGTCATTAAACATACCGAAACCCTAAAACTGTATTTTTACTATTCACTGAAAATTCAACTTTCTCAGAAAAATCCCAAAATTTAACATTAACCAAATATCAATGCTCTGATTTCAAAAATGAAATCCATTTTATAAAAATATTTTTCTAAATATTTTTAATTTAATTTTTAAATAAAAATACTATTCATCGAAAATTCATTTTTTTCAAAAAAACCCCAAAAATTACCATAACATAATATCGATGCTCTGAGTTCAAAAATAAAGTCATTTTGATAAAAATAATTTTCTAATTATTTTTAATTAAATTTTTAATTAAAAAACACTATTCACCCGAAAAATCTAATACTTGAATAATAATTAATGAAACCGTTATTTAACTATTTTATTGAATCACATTACTTAATCAAGGTGCCTAGATTATTTTAAAACTTTCTTTAAGTGAGATTACTAATCCATTTGGTAATATTACTAATCCTAATCATAAAATCACTATTCATAATTTACTATTCATCAAAAATCAAGTTGATCTTATTAGACTCTAAATTTAGTACTGAACATAATTGCAGAAGACCATTTTTTGAAAATCATTACACATTTTTAATTATTTAAGGTTTACACAACCATTTTTTAAATATCCTTTTTCTAAAATTCATCAAAAATATGCATACTATATTTATCCGGTCATTTCAAAATTCATAAACTTCATCATAAGAAGAAATCCCAATTTTTATTTAAAACAAGGATTACACAAGGTAGTTATGGTCTCATTACATAACCCCTTATAATACCAGCATAGGACCTAAGAGTAAGGTGTGCTAGGGTGATAGAAGCTTGGGGCGACTCAGTCAACATTGCCCGAGTAGTAATTTCTATCAGTTTGAACTTCTCACGAAGGCGATTTCGTTCCAGCTTCACATGATGAAGTTCGGCTTGGATTTGATCCAGAGCAAAGCCCAATGGTGCTACCTCCTTCCCAAGCTCTGTTAGATGGGCTTCGATCGGTCCAAGACTACTAGGTGAGGCCATCGAATCTTCTTTCTATAATAATTAACCAAGATTACTTATATTTAGAGACAATAATCAAAACATTTTGTTCACAGTGGTCATATCGTCTGATGGTCATATAACAATCAAAACCCAATGGTCTCATTTTAATTATAATCATGTTTATCAAATAAAACATTTTTGTTGAGTATAAAAATAAAATAAAATAACACATGAAATTAGGAAACAAGATTTATTCAAAATTTCGGGCCGTTACAATCTTCCCCCCTTAAGAAATTGCGTCCTCGCAATTTTTTAAAACTGGGTTTTGAAATTTCATTGAAAGTCCCACATCGGAAAAGGATTCAGTAAAACTATTACTTTAAAATAAAGAAAGGGAAGTACAATGGTCACCCGAGTTAACCCACACTAGGGTTCCATGTAGGAAAACATGGACATGGAGGAAAAAACAAAGGGTCAAGTTCTGAGGGAGAGTGATAGAAAACATGATTAGGAGAAAGTTAACCATGAGAAAATCCCAAACTTATGATGTGTGTAAACGGTCTTTGATTACCTAGTAGGAAACGTAAACCAACAAAATTTTTGTTTTACGTTTCTTTTCATAATTTTGAGGATTTCATTTACTACATAGAACAAAAACATAATAAAATATACCTACCTTCAAGTAGATTTTCATCCTTTAACAAGTCCCTACCAACACTAATCTTTTCTCCAAATGATGAGAATTCAAAAACACTTGGTCTCATAAAAGCACAAGAATCATCTTCTATAGAATCACATAATCTACAAAAGATTAACTATCTATTTCTTCTATCTTTAAACATTATCCCAAAAACAGAAAGGTTAAGGTAAAACAACTCTTCAAAAAGAAAGAATCCCATAGGAATGGAAACTACTTTTAAATCATCAAAGTTCCATGGTACTACCCAAAGTTCATCATAGAACATTCCATAAATAACGGTCCTTAAAATTCCTCAAAACAAACCAAACTAAAATTGAAACCCAAATACAATAAGGATTTGATAACATAGTCTTCCAAAACAACTTCATTGTTCATCTCCAGAAAACATCAACCACTCCTAACATCTTATAAAAAAGTAGCTAAGCTAAACATATTTTCCCCAAGATAGGTTAGTCATTCCCATAAGTAACCTAAATTACTATAAGTTCACCTTAAATTCATCGATTCTTCAAAATATAAGTCAACCTTACTCCTCAATGAAAATACCGTAGTAATCTATTTACCTCGATCAAATATGGTTCCCAAAATAATGAACGTCTTCCAAAATAATAATCATATTTTAATCCCCTAATCATCCCTGTCATATTAATACGAAAATCGTCGCATTTCCTATCACATTGGTTGTCAGAACATGTTCTTCCATTTCCCACCATTAACTAAGAAGAGACAGCATAATTAGGGGCTTAAGTACATAGCTAATAATCATGAAAAGGAACTGAAAGCATATAAGGATAACTTGTATATGAAAGGTATACCCTAAGTTGTGATCTCCTAGGTTCCCATCTAGGTTATGAATGATCATATATTATTATGTGAACCTTTATTTTATTTTATCTTTATTCCTTTAACAATGGTTCATACCAAGCTTATGAATTTACCAAAGCATATCCCCCGGGAGTGTCGTAACCAAGAGTGCAGCAAGGCCCGTTGTCGTGTACCAGTTCCCGTTCGAGTCTAGCTCAAAGCGGTGTTTTCGGGTTTTACCCCTTTGTACATCTGTGCCGGAGCCACCTCTACCTGCTCGTATCCAGACAGGGATGTATTTTCTTGGCAACCCCTTACTCAATACTCACCAAAATACCAGGAAGATTTCCTATATTAAACTTTTCTATAGGGTTCCTCCTAGAGTTTCCATATCCTAATTTCCACAAATAACTAAACCTCCTTTTGATACCAACTATAGCATCCCGTCTTTTTATAACATAACTTTTCATTCCATTACATGGAATTGAGGATCTTTAAGGTTTAGTGTCTTGGAAATAAGGAACATAAAACATGAAACAAAAAAAACATTCTTCTTAAACACTTGAAAGGCTTCTCCTCATGTTCACCCTAGGCTCATTACTGCATCTCATAACCTGGGGACATACATCAAAAGGAAGGGTGAGCATAAGGCCCAGCAAGGGAAACAAGTGAAACATTTTACATATGAACCTGAGATACATCAATAAAGTCATGAAAAGAACTTTAATGCATGAAAATGAAATCATGAGGCATATCATAATAAAAATAAAACTTTTTCATAACATGAAGATGTGGCTGCAACATTTAATATTGACAATCGTTTCGTTTCACCAAGGTCCATCCCCAAGGTGTCGTTAAAAATTACCAAGGTTATTCACCAAGGCGTCGTTAAAATGGTCATCTCTAGAGATTAAGTCTTTACCCAATGCATTGGAGCGCTATCAGGGCGCACCCTTAAATTTGCCTTTATTATCATGTGAGCCACATATATCATCATCAAACATTTCATAAATAACCCATATAGCATAAAATAAATGGGTTTCATTTCATAATCATAACGTTTTAAAAACTACTTTAAAGACATGATCTTTACGTCACTTTAAAACCCACAGAAAAGGAAGGTGGGTCTTGTAACAGCCCAAGATTTTATAAAAAAATATTCTTTTTAATTTTATTAATGTCTTGTGTTGTACGCTACACCAAAAGGAGCTTGCACAACACGCATCCTTGACTTGCCTTGCATTACACGCAATCACGACCTTCCTCGATAGCGTGTGTAATACGCAATACCGAGTTTCACTAAACAACGATATGCTATTAAAATATTATTAAAACTAGCCGTTATGAATAGTAATAACCACTTTTTAAAATTCTGTAAATCTTATATTTCAAAATGAACTTCATTTTTGGATTCAGAGTATCGAATTTAGCCTAAGGTGAAATTTTGGTACATTTCGGATAACTTTCATATTCTGATGAATAGTGAAAATTACTAAATTATAATTAAAAAACAACTTTTTTAATCGAAATAATTAATAGTGATAAATTATTAATTTGAGTGGTTTTAAAGTATATTTAGAATATATTTTTACAATTTAATACAATGTTGGTCATTGGATGTAATTTCACATTTAAACCAGACATAATCAAGTGCCAATCTTTTGATAGATATTGTTTCTTAAAAACACGCTATTTGTTTTAACAGCGGGATTTAATTATAAAATTAATTAATGCAATTTCTATGTTATGAATTTGGTAAAATAGACTTCATTTTTTAATTTGTAATATGAAATATATCTTAGGATGAAATTTTGGCATTTTTCTGAAAACTTTCAATTTTTGATGAATAGTGAAACCACTAAGTGGTAGGTTAAAAACTGAATTTGGCATAAAACTTAATTTTACCGCTTCTGTGAATGGAATTTCAAAAATCCGAGAGACACGGTTGATTCCAGTAAGTAAAATGTGGTTCAATGAGATGAAAATAATTTTTGGTGAATAGTAAATTTTTACTTTTATTTACCACGGTTAAAAGTAAATAGGGTAATTAAGGGTAACAATGATATTAATATTACCCTAACACATGTCCTAATCCTATTGGACAAGTGTATCTCGACCAAAAACAACCTTAAGTGTAAAATATTATCATTTAGGCCCACTTGGATTAGATTAGGACATTTATTATTAATTTATTTAAAGAAGGGTTAAAATAGTTAAAATCAAAGTTTAATAAGTAAATCATTTTTAATATGGGGTTATACATAAGATAAATTCGATTGTAAATATTAATTAGAAAGATAAAAAGATTTACTACATGATGGTATTTTATTTGTAATTTTTAGACATCAAATAATTTAATTTATTTATGACACAATGATGATGCAGTAATTATCTTATTAATGAAATATTGACATAATTGATGTTATAAACACCAAAATAAATATAATTTGAGACTTTTTATGAATTCAAATAATTTTATAGGTTACTATGATATATTATTGTTGATCTAATCAACTTGGTTCGAACATATAATTCTGTTATGACTTTCAAAAAAATCATATATCAAATAGTGTCAAAATTGACACAAAATAGTTTTTAAATCAAATATTATATTATTAATTGTTATTTTATTCCTAAAAATCTAAGGTTCGGCCAAATGACTTATATAAGGATATATATATTAATAATAAACAATTTGGGGTTCGTTTGGCATGTTATAGTAAGTGTATTAACCATATAGTGAAAGAAAACAAAAAGACACGGTAAAAGTTAAATTATTTAACTTAGAGTAAAATCTAATTGATAAGGTTAAAATAATACCCTAAACTTGTCTAAATCTTATTGGTTGATAGGATTTCGACCCATCCCCACTTTAGCTTCGAAATAAGACCCTTTGGAACCATTATAAACCGATTTTGACTTTAATATAAAATAATATTTTGAGATATTCCTAAGGTGCCCCTCTCCTCCCCTATAAAAGGACACCTCCTCCCCCTCCTCCTCACACCAATTTGAGCACTCAAGCTCGGACAACCCCTGCCATTTTCTCCTCTCCACTTCCCTAGAATAATCCTAGAGGTCCTGGTCTTCTCCAAAGACCAATCTTAGTTCCTTAAGTGGAGGATTCAAAGATGCGTTCCAAAGAAGAGGAGCTTCGGACACGAACAAAGCAAATCGGACCTAAGGTAAGGGAAATATCACAATCTCACTTTTATCCGAGATTGTTTTTACTTTGGTAATTACTGGGGTGTATTTTATCATCCACATCCATGTTCCATCAATATGTAATATTATTTCCATCCTTATACAATAGTTTATATCCAATTTTACCCTTCGGTGAGTTTTTTTGTAAAAGATATGAAAGGAATCTTTTGTCATTTTCGTACGAGGTACTTTTTGACTTTTCCGACAAAAGTACGAGAAGAATGTTTTTTTAACTTATACGGCACGAACGGATTTTTACGGTTTTATAAAGCATTATTTTCATGAACCTTCCTCCAAAATATTTCATGACTATTTTCAATAAAATCTCTTTCTTTTAAAATTGCATGATGTTTTGTGAAAAGAAATTGATTTTGAAGAAGAAAGGATATTTTCCTCAAGAATTCAATTCAAGTGTTTTATCAAAATTATTTTCCATCTAAGATAATAAAGGGTTCTGTTTCTATCCATATTTTTACATTGATTTGACTATGTTGTGATGGAATTATGTTTATGAATTCCTTTATCTTATATGAATGGTTTTATGATGTCATGTTGTTTAAGAATCCCATTTTTGTTACATGTGTTATGAAATGATGTATGATTTATGATTTTGTGGCACACATAAGAATGGTATAATTATGAGATGGGTGGGACCTATATCTCCCTCCAATGCATTGGGTAATGATTTTATATCTCATGAGATAGACATGGCTGGAATGGTAAGTTATACCGGTTCAGTGAAACAGGACTGAAACGAGGGTTACTCGATTCAGAAAGGGACTTTGTCCACTAAGATAGTCTTGGCAATTAGTCTTGACTAACAAGAAATGATTCTCTATGATTATGTGTGTATGCCACAAAGTTTCATGTTTTAAGTTATGATTATTGGGATTACTTTTTCACTGCCATGATTTATCCCATGATTATGAAATTATGCTCTCTTTTGCAGGTTATGATTTCCAAAATGTTATGTTCTTATGAATATAATGTGATTGATATTTATTTTGTTTACCCTTACTGAGCATTTGAGCTCACACTTTTATGTTTTCTTTTCCCCAGGATATAAAGAAAGGTTTTAGGTAAAAAAAAGGAAGATCTTTATGGGAGATTTTGAAGATCTTTCACCACGATTAGAAGATTATAGTCCGAGTTTCCAAAGACACTAAACTATTACGATCCTTGTGTGTGTGTTTTTGTTATGTACTAAGTATTCCGCAAAAGTAATGTAATGTCCATGTACGTCAAGATACGGGTCTCTACAGTTGGTATCAGAGGAAAGGTTTAGTCAACCTTTGGAAACTAGGATGCGAAAACATTAGTGAGATCCCTAGAGATATTTCTAAGGTATGTCTAGGGATGTCTCTAAGGTTAAGTATACATATAGGTTATAGTCCTAGAATTGCTCTAACGATCTTAGAATTTAACCTAAGATGTTAGATATTGAGGGTACTACCCCTTTATTATGGTGTTTTCCCTAGCATGATTTTTGCCTCTCACACTATTCTTTTGGGGTTTTAGACGATGGCTGGAACCCGAAGGAACCGTGTTGATCAATGCAATGGACAATGCAATGATTGTCCCCCCTGAGAAACCAAACGATATGGGAGATGGAATGAAAAATTTTGTAGCCATGCTCACACAACTTTCTCAAGCTATGAATCATGCAGGACTTCCAAACGAGCAAAAGAAGGAGCAACATTCTGTTGAATCCTTCATGAGGCAGCGTCCGCCTTCTTTCAGTGGGTCTACTGATCCATTAGTTACTGAACAATGGATTAGTACTACTGAAAAGATATTTTCAGTTCTTCAATGTTCTAAACATGATAAAGTCATCTTAGCAGTATATCATTTGGAAGGTGAAGCTGATCAATGGTGGAATCTTATCAAGAATACGAGGCAAAGAGATGAAATTGATTCCATGGAATGGGACGAGTTCAAGAACTTGTTTTTCAGTAAGTACTTCCCTCGTATTCTTCGAATGAAGATGGAGAAGGAGTTTCTTTAACTAAATCAAAAGGATGATGAATCTGTTGGTATATACGAAGCGAATTTTACAAGACTTGCAAGGTATGCATCTGGCATTATCATCCAACCTGAAAGTAAAGTTGATCGATTTTTCAGTGGCTTAAAACCAAGTCTTCGAAGGGCATTAGCTATAAGAGACTTCAGTAGCTATGAAGAAATTGTGCGTTGTGCTATCAAGGTAGAAATGGAAGTTGGTGTTACATATCCATCTCATGGTTTTGACAAGAAACGAAAGATGGAGTTCAAGGAGAAATCTCAGAATAATGGTGAAAAGAAGATGAATGTTTCCTTATGCACAAAGTGTGGAAAGAAGCATGGTGGAGATTGTCTTAAAGGGACTAGAAAATGTTTTAAGTGTGGAAAAGAAGGTCATCGAGCAGCTGAGTGTCGAAGTAATGGAAAAAGGGATTCTAATGAAGTGAATAAAGCAAACACTGCAGAGAACGCACAACCAACACTTCAATGCTTCAAGTGCAAGGAGATGGGACATTATGCCAATAAATGCCCTAATCCAAGGGTTAGTGATGATCGACATGAGCAACCGCTTAAGGCAAAGGACAAAGGGAAGTCACATGCGATCACTATTGGCAATGTTGAATATGACAACGATGTGGTGGAATGATTAAGTTTTTATGTAATGGGATTCCAAAATAATGTTGTATCATGGAATATTGGAATATTTATGTATTGGTCTAATGTGGTATTCAAAGTGATTGAGATATTATGCGCATAATGAAGGGAAAACGAGAAAATGAAATGTTTAACAGTATTCATGAGCTCATGATTGATATAAGGACTAAGTGATATCATGGTTTGAGTATATAGAATTTTGAGGATTTTAGTATGTGGAAGGTGTTAACTTTTAACTGCATTCATGTTTTCACTAAGGTATTCAAGAGAATACATGATTAAGGACTTTGAATGTTTGGAATGTGACCAACAAAACATATCTTATGATATATGGGGATCGATGATGGTGTTAAATCTCTGGTAATCATTTTCACTATATTATGAGAGTCGACTGCAGTATTATGGATAAGCCTAAAAGATTGGAATGGATTATGTTGGACATAAGTTAGTATTGTTTGTTTTTTTGATATTATTGATGGGATGTTATATAGTTTTGGAAAAAGGACAACCTGCAGGACGGGCGACAGCCCATCGCTTCGGACAAGGCTGTGGGAATCGAACCCACAACCGAAGTGCGACTGGCCTTTATCGCCTACCACTGACCTACAGGAAGTCCCTGTTTAGTAGAAAGTAGTTTTATTATATTAAGCAGTATGATATATGAAGTATAAGTCCATTTTAGAAACCATATGTGATTAATCTCACTATAGATCGACTTATGTATATAATTTTTACTAACCTTTTGTTTGAGACAGATGGAATGACTCGTCATTCTATCACATGATCTGCTAACACTTCACGAATAACAAATTCAACTTCATTTATTTAAGAGATGAAGTGGAAATTGTTCAAGGCACGAACAATAGTGAGATTGTACCAAAATAAAGTAAGTATTTATTCTAATTCAAATTTTCAACTTTAGGGAAATGATCTTGAAAACCAAAAATGTTGTCCTAGTGATCTTATACCTGATGAATTGGATGGTACCTTAGATCGTCACAAATTTATGGATTTGTGATTGTTGGATTTTCCATAGCCATGTTCTCTACCACTCTCCATCAGAACATGATGGTTAGATTTCTCTTCCATATCCATATTTTCACCTATGTGGAAACCCAATGATTTGTTTATTTGGGTAACCGTTACGTTTCATACTTTTGTTTTTAAAGATTAGTTTTGATATTCCTTTTTACGATGTGGGTTTCTATTAAAGAAACTTTCGAATAGTAAACCATTTATAACCCCGACGAATTTCGAGGGAAAAATTCATTTTAAGGGGGGTAGAATGTAACAGCCCAAGATTTTATAAAAAATATTCTTTTTAATTTTATTAATGTCTTGTGTTGTACGCTACACCAAAAGGAGCTTGCACAACACGCATCCTTGACTTGACTTGCATTACACGCAATCACGACCTTCCTCGATAGCGTGTGTAATACGCAATACCGAGTTTCACTAAACAACGATATGCTATTAAAATATTATTAAAACTAGCCGTTATGAATAGTAATAACCACTTTTTAAAATTCTGTAAATCTTATATTTCAAAATGAACTTCATTTTTGGATTCGGAGTATCGAATTTAGCCTAAGGTGAAATTTTGGTACATTTCAGATAACTTTCATATTCTGATGAATAGTGAAAATTACTAAATTATAATTAAAAAACAACTTTTTTAATCGAAATAATTAATAGTGATAAATTATTAATTTGAGTGGTTTTAAAGTATATTTAGAATATATTTTTACAATTTAATACAATGTTGGTCATTGGATGTAATTTCACATTTAAACCAGACATAATCAAGTGTCAATCTTTTGATAGATATTGTTTCTTAAAAACACGCTATTTGTTTTAACAGCGGGATTTAATTATAAAATTAATTAATGCAATTTCTATGTTATTAATTTGGTAAAATAGACTTCATTTTTTAATTTGTAATATGAAATATAGCTTAGGATGAAATTTTGGCATTTTTCTGAAAACTTTCAATTTTTGATGAATAGTGAAACCACTAAGTGGTAGGTTAAAAACTGAATTTGGCATAAAACTTAATTTTACTGCTTCTGTGAATAGAATTTCAAAAATCCGAGAGACACGGTTGATGTCAGTAAGTAAAATGTGGTTCAATGAGATGAAAATAATTTTTGGTGAATAGTAACTTTTTACTTTTATTTACCACGGTTAAAAGTAAATAGGGTAATTAAGGGTAACAATGATATTAATATTACCCTAACACATGTCCTAATCCTATTGGACAAGTGTATCTCGACCAAAAACAACCTTAAGTATAAAATATTATCATTTAGGCCCACTTGGATTAGATTAGGACATTTATTATTAATTTATTTAAAGAAGGGTTAAAATAGTTAAAATCAAAGTTTAATAAGTAAATCATTTTTAATATGGGGTTATACATAAGATAAATTCGATTGTAAATATTCATTATAAAGATAAAAAGATTTAATACATGATGGTATTTTATTTGTAATTTTTAGACATCAAATAATTTAATTTATTTATGACACAATGATGATGCAGTAATTATCTTATTAATGAAATATTGACATAATTGATGTTATAAACACCAAAATAAATATAATTTGAGACTTTTTATGAATTCCAATAATTTTCTAGGTTACTATGATATATTATTGTTGATCTAATAAACTTGGTTCGAACATATAATTCTGTTATGACTTTCAAAAAAATCATATATCAAATAGTGTCAAAATTGACACAAAATAGTTTTTAAATCAAATATTATATTATTAATTGTTATTTTATTCCTAAAAATCTAAGGTTCGGCCAAATGACTTATATAAGGATATATATATTAATAATAAACAATTTGGGGTTCGTTTGGCATGTTATAGTAAGTGTATTAACCATATAGTGAAAGAAAACAAAAAGACACGGTAAAAGTTAAATTATTTAACTTAGAGTAAAATCTAATTGATAAGGTTAAAATAATACCCTAAACTTGTCTAAATCTTATTGGTTGATAGGATTTCGACCCATCCCCACTTTAGCTTCGAAATAAGACCCTTTGGAACCATTATAAACCGATTTTGACTTTAATATAAAATAATATTTTGAGATATTCCTAAGGTGCCCCTCTCCTCCCCTATAAAAGGACACCTCCTCCCCCTCCTCCTCACACCAATTTGAGCACTCAAGCTCGGCCAACCCATGCCATTTTCTCCTCTCCACTTCCCTAGAATAATCCTAGAGGTCCTGGTCTTCTCCAAAGACCAATCTTAGTTCCTTAAGTGGAGGATTCAAAGAGGCGTTCCAAAGAAGAGGAGCTTCGGACACGAACAAAGAAAATCGGACCTAAGGTAAGGGAAATATCACAATCTCACTTTTATCCGAGATTGTTTTTACTTTGGTAATTACTGGGGTGTATTTTATCATCCACATCCATGTTCCATCAATATGTAATATTATTTCCATCCTTATACAATAGTTTATATCCAATTTTACCCTTCGGTGAGTTTTATTGTAAAAGATATGAAAGGAATCTTTTGTCATTTTCGTACGAGGTACTTTTTGACTTTTCCGACAAAAGTACGAGAAGAATGTTTTTTTTTAACTTATACGGCACGAACGGATTTTTACGGTTTTATAAAGCATTATTTTCATGAACCTTCCTCCAAAATATTTCATGACTATTTTCAATAAAATCTCTTTCTTTTAAAATTGCATGATGTTTTGTGAAAAGAAATTGATTTTGAAGAAGAAAGGATATTTTCCTCAAGAATTCAATTCAAGTGTTTTATCAAAATTATTTTCCATCTAAGATAATAAAGGGTTCTGTTTCTATCCATATTTTTACATTGATTTGACTATGTTGTGATGAAATTATGTTTATGAATTCCTTTATCTTATATGAATGGTTTTATGATGTCATGTTGTTTAAGAATCCCATTTTTGTTACATGTGTTATGAAATGATGTATGATTTATGATTTTGTGGCACACATAAGAATGGTATAATTATGAGATGGGTGGGACCTATATCTCCCTCCAATGCATTGGGTAATGATTTTATATCTCATGAGATAGACATGGCTGGAATGGTAGGTTATATCGGTTCGGTGAAACAGGACTGAAACGAGGGTTACTCGATTCAGAAAGGGACTTTGTCCACTAAGATAGTCTTGGCAATTAGTCTTGACTAACAAGAAATGATTCTCTATGATTATGTGTGTATGCCACAAAGTTTCATGTTTTAAGTTATGATTATTGGGATTACTTTTTCACTGCCATGATTTATCCCATGATTATTAAATTATGCTCTCTTTTGCAGGTTATGATTTCCAAAATGTTATGTTCTTATGAATATAATGTGATTGATATTTATTTTGTTTACCCTTACTGAGCATTTGAGCTCACCCTTTTATGTTTTCTTTTCCCCAGGATATAAAGAAAGGTTTTAGGTAAAAAAAAAGGAAGATCTTTATGGGAGATTTTGAAGATCTTTCACCACGATTAGAAGATTATAGTCCGAGTTTCCAAAGACACTAAACTATTACGATCCTTGTGTGTGTGTTTTTGTTATGTACTAAGTATTCCGCAAAAGTAATGTAATGTCCATGTACGTCAAGATACAGGTCTCTACAGGTCTCATGGATGTAAATCCCAGAATTTAAAATAGACATTTTGGTATATATGTGAATACCCCTTTAGAAGAAAGAGCTTTGAGTATTCACTTAATAATATAAAAGAACTTTAGAAAAGAGAGAGACATTATGAGACGGAAATTCTGCAGCATAACGGCTATGTTACGACGTTTAGAAGACATTAAAAAGAGAGGGAAAATGGGTCAAACATTCATAAATGACCCATAAAACAGTAGATGGACAGAATAAGAATGATACATGATCATGGTAATGAAATTTCAAGGACATACCATTTGAAATGAAAAACATGGAAGGAAGACAAAAATTAGATTTCTCTTATGAAAGTTCGGCAGCCTAACGGCGTTACTTAAACTTCAACAAAAATGATTTGAAAAGATAAAATAGGATCTCTCATCATGTGAACATAAGAGTTCAGTATGATAGATATAGAGATAATTCCCCAACATAACAAAAAGGAACTTGAAAGAATTGACATGAAAGTAGAACTTCAAAACGAGAAGGGTGAAGAACCACTTAAAAATTCGGCAGCCTAACGGCGCCACTTAAAACATCAAAATACTGAATTGAAGAGATCAAATGGGGTCTCTCATCATATGAACATAATAGTCCAGTATGATATATATAGAGATCATACCCCAATATAACAAAAAGGAACTTGAAATAATTGACATGAAAGTAGAACTTCAAAACGAGAAGGGTGAAGAACCACTTAAAAATTCGGCAGCCTAACGGCGCCACTTAAAACATCAAAATACTGAATTGAAGAGATCAAATGGGGTCTCTCATCATATGAACATAAGAGTCCAGTATGATATATATAGAGATCATACCCCAATATAACAAAAAGGAACATTAAAGACTTGAATGAAAATAGAACTTGAAAACGAGGAAGGTGAAAGAATCCCTTAAAAATTCGGCAGCCTAACGGCGCCACTTAAACATTCTTAAAACGAATTGATGAGAGAAAGGGGGGGTATCTCATCATATGAACATGAAATAGGCAGTAGGATGAATATAATATAACATTCTCCAACATAAGAACATGGAGTATAAAAGAAAAGACATAAAAGAGATTACTTGAAAAGAAAGAGAGAGGTCGGATCCCTTACCGTAAAATGTAACTCTTAAACCTCAAAGGGTGGGACCTTGAGGGCTTGGGGGCACCTTGGGAGGACTCCTTGGGAGGTAATGAGACCCGAAATTCGTTGGGAATGAGTGGGGAGTCGAATGGATGAGAGGAGGGCTTGGTATTTATAGGGAAAGTGAGGGGACAAGGCATTAATGGCCAAGGGACACCTCACATGTGCTTTTCTCAAACCCATGTGCTCTCCCTTGTCATTTATCATGGAGTTAGGCCACATGGGGCCCCCAAAACAATAATTAATCACCCTTGGCCGGCCAACCCTCAAATGATCTCATGACATCATCATGACACCATTATGATGTCATTAAACATACCGAAACCCTAAAACTGTATTTTTACTATTCACTGAAAATTCAACTTTCTCAGAAAAATCCCAAAATTTAACATTAACCAAATATCAATGCTCTGATTTCAAAAATGAAATCCATTTTATAAAAATAATTTTCTAAATATTTTTAATTTAATTTTTAAATAAAAATACTATTCATCGAAAATTCATTTTTTTCAGAAAAAACCCCAAAAATTACCATAACATAATATCGATGCTCTGAGTTCAAAAATAAAGTCATTTTGATAAAAATAATTTTCTAATTATTTTTAATTAAATTTTTAATTAAAAAACACTATTCACCCGAAAAAACTAATACTTGAATGATAATTAATGAAACCGTTATTTAACTATTTTATTGAATCACATTACTTAATCAAGGTGCCTAGATTATTTTAAAACTTTCTTTAAGTGATATTACTAATCCATTTGGTCATATTACTAATCCTAATCATAAAATCACTATTCATAATTTACTATTCATCAAAAATCAAGTTGATCTTATTAGACTCTAAATTTAGTACTGAACATAATTGCAGAAGACCATTTTTTTAAAATCATTACACATTTTTAATTATTTAAGGTTTACACAACCATTTTTTAAATATCCTTTTTCTAAAATTCATCAAAAATATGCATACTATATTTATCCGGTCATTTCAAAATTCATAAACTTCATCATAAGAAGAAATCCCAATTTTTATTTAAAACAAGGATTACACAAGGTAGTTATGGTCTCGTTACATAACCCCTTATAATACCAGCATAGGACCTAAGAGTAAGGTGTGCTAGGGTGATAGAAGCTTGGGGCGGGTCAGTCAACATTGCCCGAGTAGTAATTTCTATCAGTTTGAACTTCTCACGAAGGCGATTTCGTTCCAGCTTCACATGATGAAGTTCGGCTTGGATTTGATCCAGAGCAAAGCCCAGTGGTTCTACCTCCTTCCCAGGCTCTGTTAGATGGGCTTCGATCGGTCCAAGACTACTAGGTGAGGCCATCGAATCTTCTTTCTATAATAATTAACCAAGATTACTTATATTTAGAGACAATAATCAAAACATTTTGTTCACAGTGGTCATATCGTCCGATGGTCATATAACAATCAAAACCCAATGGTCTCATTTTAATTATAATCATGTTTATCAAATAAAAAATTTTTGTTGAGTATAAAAATAAAATAAAATAACACATGAAATTAGGAAACAAGATTTATTCAAAATTTTGGGCCGTTACATTAGTGTTTATAATTTATAAAATAGAAAAAATGATGACAAATAAATCATATACTTGGAAAGGTTGCACAGACTGTGATTGTCTTGTCATGTGTTCTAACAAATCCTTTTTCACTTCTGCTTGAATTTGATCACCCATAGATTGTTTCATATCTTTCATCTCTCCTTTTAAGGATCCTATTTCTGGGTCTCTTGATTTCTTACTCTTCTAAAAAATCTTCCAAATACTAACACCTACCTGATATCCTCTAACACGGCCGGGGTATCTTGTATTTCCCAAACCAGTGGCTAGGATGTCCATCCTACACTCAGAGATAAAAGAGCCATGTGTCTCCTACTTCTGAAGTTCATCCAGAAATGAAAAATAAAATGTTATATTAGTGTTTATAATTTATAAAATAAGAGAATTGATAACAAATAAATAATATTTACTTACAATTTTATCATCTACTTACTTAGCTTCCTCTGTAAGATACTCTTCGTTGTTTCTTCTTCTTTCTCGTTTCCATTTTCATGTCGAGTGGGAGGAGATGGATGACCAAACTGGACCTCTTCAGAACCACTACTAAATCAAGCTCTTAATGCTTTAATTTTTTCTTCAATCATTTTCTACACCAAATACAAGTACCCTCCATGTGAAAAGTATGAGGGTATACATTTTTCAATTGGATCTCCTGATGAGATCTCCTAGAGGCATGTTATATAAAAATAAACTACTATGTAATATTAAAAATATATAATAAATTTTACAATATAAAATAATTATCATTCCAGAAATTTGTTTTCATTAAAAATGTCAAAAAAGAGCTTCCATGTATCTTCATCTATAAAAAAATACTTGTTCCATGGTTTTTCAAACCATATCTTTCCAAAAACATAATTTTTTTGTTAGTTTTGTTTTAAAATATCTCCATAAAACTGCCGCTAAAGGGAGATGTATTTTCTTAATTTCTTTGGTTTCCTCAAAATTGAATGTCATCTGTAATTGAAAAAAATTAAATATGTCATTTAAAATATATAATATTAAAAAATGTGATAAAAGAAATCAATTAAGATATTTTACCATCACAAACTCACAAATCTCTTTCTTTTCCATGGTGTCCAATGACTTCCAATCAGGATATAAAATACTAATTCTACAACGGCTCTGCATCGCTATATAACTGACAAACTGGACAACATTTGGGCCAATTACATTATTATCATCATAAAAATTAATGTCTACTCTATCATCATCACGAGAAATTGATAGTTTAGGTAAATGTGTTATACCATGTTTACCAATATGAGAACTTCATTTTTTAGTAGTAATAGGAGAAGTCTCCTTCGTCGAGGATGCATCAGTAGTCCTGCAAAAAAAATTTTTAATTAACTATTTTATTTCATAAATAAGTATATTGAAAAATAATTAATAATAAGTAAAAAAAGATATACCTTGGTAACTGCTCCTCTCTATTTGTATCTGACGTTGCTACTATAAAGTGTAATGAAATTTTGTGTACCAGCATATCATTATAAAACTGAATATTTAGAAATAAGGAAGACAAAAAATAAGTAAGTAAAAAAAGAGGCATGCATTTGTAAGTTTCAAAAAAAATAATAAAATATAAATATTTATCATAAAAATTAAGAGACTAATTTAGTGTTTTTCCTCATGCCTTCATCATGATCATTATGTACTTCATGCGTTGTGTATGTCCTATACTCATTGTAATAATCCAGAAATTGCGTAATAGATGAATAAGTCTTATGTAAATCAGTAACATCATTAGTATCATCATCATCAACCAAATGGAATCTTTTTCCTTGCAAAACAACAGACCACTGATCATTTGATAGATCAATGACATAAAATACTTGTTTTTCATGTGTCTCCTTGATAAATGGTTCCACAATCTAATTAAATCTTTTTCAAATCAACTAGTTTAAACCCATACTCATCATGTTTCACACCACTATTACTATCAACCCACTTACACTTAAAAACGGTGACTTGAAATTTAATATAATCAATTTCCCATATGTCTTCTAGAACTAAAAAATATAGAGTTGATGCAGAAATTGGGTTTTTATCTTTGGAACTCAAAGAATGCACTGCTTCAGCAAAAACCATCACACCACTATTCTGAATGGTACTCTTTTCATCCAAGTTTTTTTGTGTAAAATGTGTAGCCATTGATATCAAAACTAGACCATGTGGTTACATTAATATATGGTTCCCCTACTAACCACTTCAATGTTTCTGATGCAGATATATCTAAGGTGACTTTTTCTTTAAACCATGAAACAAATGTCTTCTTATGCTTAATCATCAACCACTTTTCATTTCTTTTCTGATATTGTAACTTAATTTAGAAATATGTGAGGATATATATGATTGTACATTATCTGTGTTGTTTAGAATGTATAAATGTTCATGCAACGCTTCATTTCAGGTAATGAACTTTACCTTTAAGCCTCGAACCCCTCTACCTTCATTATCAACTGTCATATGTCGAGATACAGGGAGACCAATATGCTCCACCTCATACAAATAATCAGTACAGAACTCAATCACCTTTTCTGATACATATTTTTGAACAATATAGGCCTCTGGTCGATAATTATTTTTAACATATCCCTTAAAAATTTTCATATATCATTCAAAATGATTCATTCATATTAAATAAAAAGGCCCACATATTCTTATCTCACACACCAAATGAATCAGTAGATGAACCATTATATCAAAAAGCGTGGGTGGAAAATACATTTCTAGTTGACAAAGAATAAGAGTTTCTTCATTCTCCAACACATATAACAAATTTGGATCAATGACTTTGATACAAATGGATTTAAAAAATTTACAAAACCTGATGATAGTCTTTCTGATAGTTGTCGGCAATATACCACGCACTTCTACTAGTAGAAGTTATTTCATCAACACATGGAAATCATGAGATTTCATACCTATTAATTTACAATCCTTCAATGACACAAAATTATTCACATTTGAAGAAAAACAAATGGGTACTTTAATATCATGAAGACACTGATATAAATTCATCTTTTCAATCTTGCTTAATGTGTGACAAGCTGGAGGTAAATATGTTCTATTTCCTTTCACAGTGGGAGCTAACTCCAAACATATTTTCATTAATATCAATTCCATTCTAGCATACAATCCATCTTTTGTATTTCCTTTTATGTCAAACAAAGTTCTAATTAAACTGTTACATATGTTTTTTCAACATGCATAATATCAAGGTTATGTTTTATCTCTAAAAATGTCCAATAAGGTAGTTTGAAAAAAATAGACTGCTTATTCCAAATATTTTATTGAATACCAGAACATCTTTTCTTTCCAAATGTCAAATAAATATATTTCACCCTATTATAATATTCTTCAACTAATAATGGTCGAGGTGGAAGGTCGTATTCTTGTAATTCGTTAAATACATTTTTCAATCTATGATAAGGACAATCTATTCGCAAAAATCTTCGATGTCCCATGTACACTATCTTTCTTCCATTCTGCAATTGATAATATGAAGTCTATTCTTCAAAAATTAGACATTCTTTATGTCCCTCAACACTATATCCAGATAAGTTTTCATATGCAGGAAATTCATTTATAGTGAACATTATGATAGCATGTAAAAGAAAATACTCTTTCTTGTATGCATCAAAAACTTTAACACCTACCTCCCATAGTAGTTTCAAATCATCAATCAATGGTGAAAGATACACATCAATATCATTTCCCGGTTGTTTTGGTCCATAAATCATCAAGCTCATCATAATATATTTTTTCTTCATACATAAATGTGGGGACAAGTTGTAAACTATAAGAAAAACATGCCATGAACTATGTTGGCTACTGAGGCTCTGATATAGATTCATCCCATCAGTACACAATCCCATTATTTGATTTCTAACATCACTTCCAAAATCAAGAGTTTTTTTTATCAAAACTCTTCCATTGTGGTGAATTGGTAGGGTGACGTAAGTTACCATCAAAGATGCGCTAATCTGAATACCATCGTTACCTTTTTGCATCAATTGAATTTCCAAATAGACACATCAAAAGATGAATTATTGGAAGGTACCAAATTCCTTTAGCAGGAGTTTTGATTCTGGTACATAAAAATGAGTCACAATTGAAATATCAAAATTGTATGCAAAAAATATTGGACGATATCATTAGAAAGTACAAAATTGATATTTCGTGACATTAAATGACATCACCTGAGAATGAATCTGAGTTGAATTTCCCATCTATCTTATAGTCTGATGTCCCACATGTTGGACAACTTGATAAATATTCATTTTATTTCCTATATAGCACACAATCATTGGGGAAATCATGTATCTTTTTATACCCAAATCCCATTGGGCATAATATTTTCTTTGCCTCATAATTGTAATATAGAAGCCCATTGCCTTCTGGAAGTAGCTCTTTTAAAAGCTCAAGTAATCTAGAGAAAATTTTATCACTCCACCCATTTTTTTCTTTTAAGTTAACTAATCTAAAAACTGCTGATAACACTATATATTTAATACAACCTGGGAATAATGGTTTCTCAGAATCTCCATAAAATCTTTAAACAGTTGCTGTTTTTTTAATGGTTTCAACACCTAAATCATGAATTAATTCTTCAATATGATCATCTGCCTCGTTATGAATATTTTCATTAACATTGGATGTTGAATTTTTAGTTCTTTTACCATGCCAGATCCAACGTGTATAATTAAGGATAAAACCCTAACAAATGAGATGGTCCTTGATTTATTTGGATTTTAACTTTCTCATATTTAAACACTTCACACATAGATAGAAAATCAAATCAATGTTTTAAAGATTTTGTTTAGAAAATTCCAAGAATTCATCAACTCGCTTTTCATATTCACTAGTGGTTCTTCGTAAATGTATCCAATTATGATCCATTCAATATCTAATATCACAAAAATAATTGGTGAATTTATTAAAACATATAAACATTTAAATATATATATATACATTTAAATTGTAAACAGAAACACATTTAATAAAAAATATTGATAATCAGATAGAAAACATCAGATATGAAACAAATTTTCAAATAGTAAACATTTTATTTTCATATTATATACATGTATTATATTGATATTATAATTAAATTATAATATCAATATTATAAAATTTATTAGTTCATTTTACATAGTTGTTGCATTTTTCGGTGTTGCATTTATCAAGAGTATTTAAGATTACATTAATTTAAAGGGTGAAAATTAGTTATTATTAGAAATATGAAATAATAATTAGAGTAAATGTTCATATTATAAGTGAAATCAATCCTAATACACCCAAAATTATGAAAAATGAAATTAAATACATAACTAAATTGATATATCATAAAAAACATTTGGGTGAGAGAACAATAGAATCATTTGAGGAATAATAAGTAGTTGTGGATCCATTGCATGTTCTAATGATTATATATATAGATTATTTTGTTTTTGGTATAATTTAGGTAGACCAGATTCAAGACCCCCAACCCCCACCCCTCTCAGGTGTATTTTCTCAATCCTATGGGGACTAATATGTCATATAAAAATATTGTCCGAACATTATTTAGTCAATTAGTCAAGATAAAAATAATGTCAGATAAAAAAATTCAACACATTGACTAATAAAATTAGTCAAGAACATTGACCAATACATTTATACATAATGTCATATAAAAATAATGTCAGATAAAAATAATTCAATTGGTTTTGGGTATAATTTATCAATGAACATTGACTAATACATTTATACATAATGTGAGATAAAAATTCCAAACCTAAAATCATACAACTTCACTCCATATCAAGAGAATTGACTAACCACTCTTAGGGATGACTATTAACATTGTTCCAACACATTTTAAATAAACTATAAACTAATATTTTAGGAAAATAAAAATTAATATTAAATGATCAATAATTAATCTTCAAAATTTAAAAAAAAAACTTACAAAATTCAGTGTTTAACACGAAAATAGATCTCCAATACAAACTTTTATCCGTATAAAACTTTGTAAAATTTAGCACTGCAAGATATAGAACAAAATTAATTATAACAAAAAAATGGAGATAAAAAAAATGGAAATCAAACCATCATTGAAAGTTTCTCAAAATAGAATTAAGAAGAACAAGTAATCCGAAGATGATCAAAGAAGACCATATATTGAAGAACTCAGACCACAGATTGTGAAAATGGATGAAAATTGTCAACAATGGTAGTTGGAAATCACAAATAAGGGTTCGAAGTCCTCATGAGTCGAGAGGATCCACTACGAGTTTCGATTTCAAAGAACAATGAATATGAGGGTTTTCCGATCCCATAAAATTATAAATGACTTTCAGTGTCAGTTTTTCCAAAAAAACTAGGCAAAGATTTTTAAAAAAACATTTCAACGTCCATTTTTTTCAAAACTGATGTGGAAAATATATTGTTTTTTTAATTTTAGTGTCAGTTATTGCAAAAACTAACACTGAAAATAACACATATGGCATCGGTTTCCCTTAAAAGCGACACGGGAAAGATTTTTTTTATTTTTGGCTTCGGTTCATGTTAAAACTGACGCAAAAAATTAGTGCATTCTAGTTTTTGGCATCAGTTTATTGTAAATCCGATGAAAAAAAACCACTCATTAAAATTTTTGGCATCCGTTTTTAGTAAAACTGACGCTAAAAATTTCTCTCAAAAACCATCGGCATCAGTTTATAAAAAACTGATGTTAATAATTCGACATTAAAACCCGTATTCTACTATTGTTTCAACCTTGGATGTGGACACTAAGGACATTGAATTCAAATTAATGGAATGAATTGATAAATTTCTAATCCCTACTAATATGGATACCCTTTAAAAAGATAAATAGGAAAGTATAAGAAATCCTCCAAGAATAAGAAATTATGGAGAATGAGAGTGAACACTAATAAGGCCCATTCTAAGGGTTTTCCACCTTTAAAATAATAATCTTATTTTGGAATTTCTTGGAGTTGAATAACCCTAAAACCTCCTCAACCCTTATATACTTCATAAGAAGGTATCATCCATATATTATGGGTCTTGTTGAGCCTATGGTTCAATGCAAATTATTCTTGTTTTTAATTGGTCCACAATTGGATATGAATTAATTGTATATATTGATTGAGTTGTTGTCATTTAATCTATATGGAATCTTTAAAGGGATGGTATAAATCCCAAGGTCTTGATATAAGGTAAGAAATATATTACATTCAAATTTTATAAATATTTACACTATTTAATGTCCTGCTTTATTTATTCCTAGAACTACTACACTTGAAGAAGAATCATTTAGGAAGAGTTTTCCTTTATTTGTCACAGTATCTCCTACACCTGTATCCTTTTATATTACATTAATATAATCTATAATCCCAATGAGAAAAAATGGTAAAATATTAATAGGGATTCCTCTCTTTAAATTTATAAATTTATTGACCTATACATTCTTTGAAATCCTATTGTTGGGTTCTGAATTCACTTAGACTAAGTGCACTACCAATGAGAGGAAGAACACCAAACAATATTGTGCCTTTGTTTCCATGAAGAGGGGATCAAGGGGACTCATTTTTATACATTTATCTACCCATATTGCAATTGGATCATTCCACTTTATTGTTAAACATCCATATAACTAATAGAACGCTTCATTTACCATTCAAATTCAACAATTCATGGCTGGGATTTGATGATTTAAATACATTATGAGTAATTGATGGTCTATAATTTTTTTGGTGATGGTTTCTAGAGACTAAAATTTAAAATAATGGTTTCCAAATGCTTCTTAAGAGGTTAGGGAATATCAATATTTTATAATATTGACTTTTAAATACAACAAAAATTGAATATGAGTTGAAAGCCTTATAAGTTAGAACTATCCTACTGGATATTACCTCTGATGAGGATATAAAGTTCCAATATAAACATAATGATTTTATTATTACTAATTATATAATCCTCAATGATTATATAAACATTTTATGGATTAAGGATGGTGATAAAAACTCTAATTTTTTTAATTTTGTAGCTAAAGAATGTAAATTCAGAAAAAGGATATGTTCTATGGTGTTCAATGGTTAAACTCTTCATTATTACTTGTCCATTTTTTATTTTTTTATCTACTATTTTTTCAATATTTTCAATCAGATCATACCTATTATGATATAACCACCATTGTAGATTTGTTTCCTAGAAATATCTCTAACATACAAAAAAATTTCTTATAGATTCTCCATTTGTTGACGAAGTGAAATAGGCTCTCTCCTCCCATACTAGATTAATTATTTATAGACCTAATGGTTTCACTAATAGGTTCTTTTTGGAGTTTTGATATCTTATCCAAAATATTATAATAATGGTTTTGTAGGAATTATTTAGCCTTCAGTTTCACCTGGTTGGTTATAATTGCCAATTCATCATCCTCGTTCAAAAAAATGATCTTGCCTTGGATATTTTTGAGTATATTAATATTGATCTTGGTAATAAATTTACAATGGTCATTAAAATGTCACTTACAATGGTCTTGGATATATTTACTACTTCATTACATCCCATATTTGGTTTGGGTTCATTCTGGGAAGAAGAGTTTAATATTTCCTTTACATTTCATATGAATTCATTAATATCCTCTAAATAAAGTCTAAAAATGGATATATTTTCCATAAATTTGACATCTCCAAATATTTTGACATCCTTACATGAGACGACCTTTTTGATGTTCTCCTAAAATATGGCTTCCCAACAAGGCTCATTAGATTTATCTATGTTTTTAGTAATAGTTCAAGACTCTCAGTTGTCATAAATGTCTCACAAAAATTATACTCTGGTTTTATAAGAGTTAGTCAACAGGGGGGCCTCTCTGCTATTTTTTTATTATAAAGAAATACCTTAGTAGATATCATCAAAAGGATGTGGGCTTAACTCTACTATCTCCTCTAAAGGATACTAGAAACTTAAAGAATCTTATGAACCTCATATATACTGATGACGTCCTCATTTTTGTGAAGCATATGAAAAATATGTTAACACTTTGAAGATTATTTTTCATAACATTGAATTTGTTTAAAACTAAGAAATTAGTGAGAACAAGTTCTATATTTATGGAGGGAAACACCACACTACTTCAAGGAGAAACCATCTTTATAAATCTCCTAAAATTATAATTGGCTCATTCTCTTTTAATTATCTAGTTATTCCCCTATTTATGGGTATGATTAAAACCTCTTACTTAGATGGAACATCTCACAAAATCACTAAGAATCTTTCCATCTTGCAGGTAAAATCCATATCTCAAGACGATCACATTTTCATAGTGAACATTGTCATCTATTCTATGTTTTTTATTATTTTCATATTTATAAATGTCTTAGTGATATTTTCAATAGCTTGAGAAATAAATCTATAACCTCATTTAGACCCTATGCATCTATGAAAAGAATATGACTATAGTGGATTGAAAAGATTATATAAAACCCCTTGATTATGGTGGTTTGGGAATCAAGAACCTTGGGTTTTTTAATAGTTCTCTCATTAGTAGATTTTTAATGGTGACACCTTCAAGTTTTAATCATGGATAAAAATTTCCTTAAATAATGACTTACTAACAAGATAATTAAAGGAAATATTACATACTTTGGATCCATAATTTTTCATGTGTTTAGAAGTTGTTTCTAGGCTATTCTCCATAGATTAAATGGGTCCCCAATAGTCATTAATTTCATAATTTTTGGGAAATAAACTAGATTTCTTATCATATTATCATCACCAATATTTCTCCCCATAATTTGGAAAACATATTTTTTGACCATGCTTTATCCATCCATATCACTACTTCCACCTCTATAAATTTGTCATAACAAGTCTCCCAAAGATGATACACTTTCCATATCAAGTATAAATCCACCATATATTTGTGAACATTGTATGAAATGTATTGATAGATGTAATTACCTATTTCTACATTGAAATTTTTCATATCAATTCTGGTTCTTCATTTCTATGAAATTGTTTTGTGACTTGGATCCTCATATTGGGTTATACACTTTCAAAGAGTTCATTTCTAAACATAGCCTTTACTCCTAGATACAAAACCTTCTTCTGGTTTTGGTGAAATATTGATTTTTTTAAATATGTAATTCTAGTAATTCTTTCTAGTTTGATGGTCATTTACTTCATAATAAGGGGTTTTACTCACATTTACAAAGATATTCAGATAGACTTCAAAATACAAAAGCGTGTTATGAGTAACTATTTCAATGAACTACTTATATCTAAACTTCTTGGTATTTCCTATCATCCTAGTAAACTAGTTCAATATGGGTATTCTATACGGTTTCCACCAATACCACCTTATATAAAAGTGAGCATGGATGGTGCTGAAATGGGATCTCTTTAACTTGATGGCTACAGAGGCATTTTTAGAAACCATGAAGGTTTAATTAAGGGTACATTTTATTTCTTTATTGGTTCTCACATTATGTATGAAGATGAAATATAGGGGGTTATATATGTGTTCAAGTGTGCATTTGTGCTCAAATGGTATGACCTTTGGATCAAGAGTTATTCTACTTTGATTGTAAACCTGATTAGACATAAATATCATAGTGTTTCATGGAAACTTCACTGTACTAAGAAGTACCACCTTGACCAAATGTTAGAGATACATGACATGCCACTCACATTTACAGGGAGGGTAATATTATTATTGATACTCTTTTGAAAAATACGGTGGATCTTTATGATTCCCTTTGGTTATATCATTTATGTGATGAATTTTTACATTTTTATCTCTCAAACATGGATGGGGATTTCTATACTCACATCACTTCCCCTCCTCTATTTTTTACACTATTTCCAACTATTGAATAGGAATGGAAAGATTTATCGTGTCTCAAAGAGTTTATATTAATATATTTATGGTTATTATTTATCACTAAATTTTTATCCATTATGATCATTGTTATTTTTGTATGCTTTTATTTGAATGATCGCAAAACATAAATGGTATCCTGAATCAAAATTTATTGTCATTTAAAGTTTAACCCAAATATTCAACTTCTCTTAAAACATTTGTTAAATTAGGAAGTTTCAGTCATGGTTTTAATGTGTGTGTGTGGGTGGGTGGGTGGGTGTGTGTTTGTGTGTGTGTTTATTTTTGTATGTTTATGTTTGTATATAAATATATACCTATATAAAGAATTACTAATTAAGAAATATGAATTGTAAAATAATTAATACTTACTACATAATTAATAATTAATAGTTAATTAAAATTTTAAACAATATATCATAAATGATTATAAATAATAATTATTATTATGAAATAATAATTGATTGATTATTAATAATTAATAGGTAATTACAATTTTAATTAATTATTAATAATATTAATTAATTATTATTAATTTTTTGGTGTTTTTAAAAAAATCTCTTCTATAATTAAAATAATAAAAAATAAAATTTATTGATAGTTTTAATCACTACTAAATAGAGATGATTTATAAAAAACCACTGTGAATTAGTGTGTCTTTTATAAAACTAACACTAAAAATGAAACATATAGAGGCAGTTTTAAAACCCATATCTAAATGAAAATTTTCTTATAGTGTGTGGATTTTTATGATGGTATTTGGTGGTTCATCTCATAAAGATCATCAGTTTCAAAACTTGTGGTGATTCTAGGGAAACATATCTAGGTGAGTGGCCTCATTTATTTTCTATGATATTGTTTAATCCAATATGTTATGTTGATTGATGATGATTTAAAAATTGTTTTTATTGTTAGGTTTTATGATAAATCATTGTTTCTATTAAATTGTTGAAGTTATGGAAAAATAGTATTTAAGAAATTACCCTTGAGAAGGGTGGGATTTTGATAAATAGTTTTAACATGATTTTTTAAAAATTCATATATGTCATGTGTTTATGCTTGAAAAATTAATTTATAATATGACTTATTTTAAAACCTTTGGGAATTATTCATATCAAAGTATATACTCAAATTACATGCATTGAGGACAGAAATTTTCAAGCTAATCAGGGTCATATGGTGACCCTCACTCCTTTTTATGATAAATTAGATGGTTTAATGTCATAATATGAATAATTAATTACTAGGATGACACAAAAAGGAATAAGGGGATGATCATCCATTTCAATTAAGTCATGTTATGTATCATAGCAAGTAGCTATGTGTATTTCAAATATTAGATTATGCTCTATATTAACCTTAACAAGAATGGATTTTTAGGGAATGGATAATTTCCCATGATGATTTTAGGAAAAGGGGTATTTTGTGATGATTTTGGGTAATAGAGAGTTTGTAGTGAGCCTTGGGAGATTATTTTCCAAAAATATTTTTTAGAAGAAAATTGATTTTATGAGATATTTTTTATATCAATGTTTCAATATATTTTTAGAAAATATAATTATTTAAATTATTTTGAATAATTGTATTTGATATATTTTATTTTGAATTTTTTTTATAAATCCATATTTTTTATGGAAATGAATATGATTTATTATTGTATATTGGCATAAAATTTATTGGGTTATTGATACATGAGAACATACAAGAGTTTTTTGGAAAATCCTATTGGGTTTATACACACCCCTACATATGCACTTTAGTGTACATGTATACATTATTAGTCTTGATACATGTAAAAGGAATTCATTATTTTTTATAAGTGGTGATTCATTGACACACATTAGAGATATGGTAGTGGAATTTGTGTCTTGGGGATCTAATTACAATATTTTATTTGATTTGGAATATAGGATTTTTATATTCTCTTTTGATGTCAGTTTTATAAAGTTAAAACTCTTTTCACTAGGAATTTATATATTATATTGTTGTTGAAAAATATATTTTATATGTAGATGTATGTATTTTCCTTTTTCTATTATATATTTTGAGGAAAATCATTCCCTAAATGGTTTTCTTTATATCTCAACACTAGTTTCTATCCTCTAGAAATTGAGTAGTGTGCTTGAGGTTATGTGTTATCCTGGCTCAGGTATTGGTATTTGAGTCGCTAATTTAGGGTGCCCTTGCACCTAGTGTTTTTTATATATTACCTAGTGATTCCTCAAAAATAACATTAAAGTATTATATATAAAAACTCATTCATCATAAATTATCTAATTTAGAAGGTTCATGATAAACGAATTCATCATATGTAATTAATAAAATATATATGATCATATCATATATAAATCAACTAGGTAGGGATATAAACTTTATCAATCTAACTCAACAGAGGGTCCAAAATCCATACCCATCACATAAGAGTAAAAAACCATATTGGTTTGGATAAACACTAATAGAATGGTCAAAAACATACCCAGTCACCCCCTAAATATCTCAATCTCAAGACTAGAATAAGAAATTGATAATATTATAAAGGTTCACATTTAGAGAAACTTTATAACCTAAGGTATTAAGGATTAATATTAAATATACACAATAAGTATACTAGGTACATTATTCAAGACATTCTTTGTGGCATATTTAGTCGATACAATCCAGATAAAAAGTCCCAATTGTATTGCATGAGTGAACAATGCATCTTTATATGAGTCCATAATCGTGGTAATCATAGCATATCATCACAACACATGTATTATAATAAAAATAAAAAATAATATTTAAAATCACGAGGGGTGAATAAGCATGTAAAAATTCTTTCAAATAAAATCCTCTTCTTTGATCCTTCTACTATGTTAGAAGGTGTTGTACATATCATACTCTTAGATGTTTTAATGATCACGAACTCCATTTATGATTTTAACCACTTAATTTATTTTCATTTAAGATATTATTTTTTTACCATATTAATAAGTTTTTATTTTTATAAATAGGTTAATTAGGAATTTGGAGACCATTTTTAAGGCCATCACTGGGCAGAACCACCAGCTACCCAAAGGAAAACCATCATCTAGTGGGTTGGAAAAACAGTAGCACCTGGACTCTTTCAAATTCCTCCGGATAGCCACTAATTGTCCATAATCTAGTATATGTTCTATAAAGTTTCACTTATATACTATCCAACCCCATTAATCATTCAATGAAGGTAGAATAGCCCATCAGCTAGTTAGTGGAGTTGAGCGTCCAGCCGGTGGCCCTTTTCCAGAATGTCAAACTTGTTGTAATGGTTTGTCCCCTATGACCTCTCTCACCTCCCAATTACTATTTTATACTACCAAAACATGAAAAATCACTATTTTACAAATAGAGTATATAAATACACCCCCAATAAGTCTTACACACACCCAATTATTATTTTCGCTTCGCTTGAACTCCATTTTTCATTTCTTATTGTAATCTTTTACTTTGTTATTACTTTGTATTTTTTTATTTCGTTTTTCTATCTTAATATTGTTTATAGAATTTAGAGTTTGTTATAAAGGGGTTTTTATTAACAAACATATCCTTATTATTATTCTTTTTTAGTTCTCATTACCACCAAAGTGAGAGTTTTGGGTTTCTTTCTTTCACCATATAAAAGTAAGTGTTTTTTTGGGTTTCTTACTATGAACATAAAAAGTAATGTATTTGTTCCATTTTATTGGGTTTATTTATATATAAAATTAAAAATAAACTTTATTTGAGTATCTTGGATTGAATTTAATCCAATTTAGCAATATAACCCTCATGAATTTGATGTGAGGATACACAGTCACTCATAATGATTATTGGTTAAAATAATTTATCATATTTCATTATCATTTTATTGATTCATATTTTTTTCATTTAATTTTTGTTGTTATTACCCTTTAATTTTATTTATAAAATAAATTTATTTTTTTTTTTATATTAATTTTTAAAATGAAATTTACTCCATCTTTTTATCATAATCAGACCAATAATTGATATTAGGTCCATTGTTTTTTTAAACCTTAATCAACTATAAGTAAATATCATAAAGGATGGATACTTAGTCTAACACTAAAGGTGATACCACAATTATTTTATGGATTTGATTATAGTTATTAGAAATATCTCATGTCTAAATTTCTTAGAATATTTTTCTATCTCTTTTGGAAAATAATCATGCATGGTTATACACCCACTAAGGAATCAAAAAACAAGTGGACTCGTGATAATATTGTGGAAATTGAACTTGATGGAAAATCCGTAAATTAACTTTATTTTTGAATAGAATAAAATGAATTTAATCTTATTTCCATATGAAAAACTGCACATGAAATTTGGAAACTTCTTAAAGTCACATACGTGGGAACTTAAAAGTTCAAGAAAATTATACATTCCATATATCATCAAGACTTTGAAAGTTTTAGTATGTGTACTAATGAATAACTTACTAAAGGTTTTACTCAAATTATTGATATTTTTAATGGTATAAAATATCTTAGTTATGTTATTACTACAATTCATTTTATTAAGAGTTAATTTGGGTATTTCAAAGTTCTTGGTCACCCAAAGTAATGAAAATTCAAGAAGAAAAGGTTATTAAGAACATGTTAGTAAAAAAACTTAGTGGGTCACTCATGACATAGGATATTACCATGAAGTGGAAAGATAAAATAAAAAAATGATGTCAATGAAGTTAGGGAAAAGAATATTTTTTCCTTTAAGGAAATTGATGATGAATCTTCAAGTAGAAATGTTGAAATTGATCACTTATTCAAGAATATTAACAAATTCAGGAGGGATAAGAAATATTTTCACCATTGCAAAAAGGGGAATCAACATAGAGAAGTGGAAGTAACTTTCTATGAATGTAAGAAAAAGAGACACATAACACTATATTTCCCCAAATTAAAAAAAAGATGATAAAAGAAGAAAATTAATTAAGCTCTCAAATTTTCTACACATAGTGCTAGTGATGACTCCCTCTCCTCATCCAAATCAAGTAATGATAGTGCCAAATTCTTCATGTTCTTAATTGAGGTATATTATGAGTAATTATTTTTACTTATTATTATTCAGTTCATTTAAATTATAAGATCTTAAATATTATAGAGATAAACTTGAGTATGGATTTTATGAACGTAATATCAAATTTAAATATATTCAAAAGAAATATAATCTTATAATTAATGAGAAGGATCAATTCTCTAAAAAAAATGATGAATTATACGTAAAATTAAAAGATAAACCAAATATAGAAAATCAAAATCCACTATTAAGGAGAATAAAAATTATTTATCTATGTTCACCCAAGTTGAGCATAATTTAAATAAAATTATGGGTTCCCAATAAAATTTGAAAATTATTTTGGGATTAGATTATTAAATTAATTTAGCACTTCTAAAAATACTAATTTTGTAAGTTGATTCTCTCAAAATAAATTTTTTAATTATTGTAACAAATTTGGTAATTTCTTATTAATGTGACTGAAAAAAATTATTTATATGTTAGAACCAAAAGGGTAAATCAATATTATAATATTTTGTTTATAAAATATTATAAAAACTAAATATGGGTTCCGAAATATCTTTTTTCTAACATTAGTGGACCCAAATTTATTTGGATACCAAAACATTTAGTATCTTAATTATTTTTTAGAAATAATTTCTCAAGAGAAAATCCCAAGGAGATGAATATTACATCTATAGTAGGAGCTCAAGACTCATGTGCAGTGACTAATTTGTGTTTAATCATCTTTAAAATCTTGATGGATTCCATGTCACCTTTTGTGATAATTCAAGGAATATGATCGTTGAAATATGTACCATTGGTTTTTTAAATTCTACTATTATTAATTATGTTTTATATTTTGATGGTTTAAAACCTAATTTCTTAGGTATCATCCAATTGTGTGGTAGTGATTTTATTATTTCTTTTGAAAATTAGGATTTCAATGTTTTTTAATCCAAAGGAAATATTTTATTTTCAACATCTCTATTTCAAAATGTTTGTATTGTTTACTTAAAATCTCATGATAGAAAACATTTTAAATGTATAAGTGTAAAATATAGTGAGTCATGGATATGGAATATATTCCTTGGTCATTATAACACCCACACTTGTTAAAATAAATTGAAATCAACTCGTACAATATTTTCCTTAATTTTATTTCAAAAATTGATATTGTGTACGATCCTTTCTAACTTGGTAATAAACACAAATCTTCAATTAAATATAAAAATCGAGTTTCCACATCAAAGTCCCTTGATCTTATACATATTGATTTGTTTAGACCAATCTAAGTTGAAATTATATGAGTTAAATATTATAGTTTTGTAATTTTCAATGATTATACAATATTTACTTGGGTATATTTCTTATAAAATAAAAACAAGACTTATAAAATCTTTATTAAATATACAAAGAAGGTAATAAATGAAAATGTTTATAAGATCATATCCATTCGAACTGATCATGGGAGAGATTTTTAAAATAAATAATTTGATGGACTTTATGATTCGTGAGGTTATAATTATTCTTTTTCTGCTTCTAGGGCTTCCCAGAAAAAGGCTTGTTAAAAGATATAATTTAAATCTATAAGATATTTAAAGAACTATATATAATTACTTTAAACTCGCTCAATATTTTCTGGTTGAGGAAGTTAATCCATCTTTTCATACCTTGAACTATGTTCTCACAATACCCATCCTTAAGAACACACCCTATGATCATTAGAAAGGAAAAAAACATAAAGTTTGATATTTTAATGTGTTTGTGTGTAAATTATATATTTTTAACACCAAAGACAACATAGGGAAATTTGACACCAAATCCAAGGAAGATATTTTTCTTTTATAATCTAACTTAATTAAAGTGTAGAATGTATTTAATAAAAGGACCAAGACCATAAAATAATAAATTCACATCAAACATGATGATAATTTTCCTTAACATCATCCTTAAATAGATGATGTTGATGTTGACCTAAAAAAATTGACCTTGAATAAACCACCTCCATATAAATAAATTTAATATGGGGAAGAACCATTGCTTATCCATTTACCCATGGCATGGCTGAAGTCTAAAGATCATACCTTATAAAATGTTATCGGTGATTTGTAAGTCAGTACTCATACTAGTAGATCAGATTTAAATGAGGTTGAACATCATACTTTTTTCACACTTAGATCCCATAAATGTTTCTGATTCCATTAACAATGAGAATTAGGTGCTTGAAATTTAAGAATAGATTAAATAATATACAAGAAATAGCGGTTGGACTATTTTTCAATGACCTGGTGATCATACCATTCTTAAAAAAAATAGTTTTTTAGAAACAAGTTAGATGATCAAGGTGACATCACTAAAAAAATCCAGACTAACAAATAAAGGTTTTAATAAAGAGGAATTCACTAATTATGGTGATACTTTTTCAGCCACCACATGACTTGTGTCCATTATAATTTTATTTGTATTTTCCACCCATATAAATTTTTTTATTTTCAAAAGTATTTTAAAAGTTATTTTTTGAATGGTTTTATCATCAAAAACATTTTCATTGAACAACAACCTGATTTTGAA
Organism: Viscum album; assembly: GCA_963277665.1. Classification (NCBI taxonomy): domain Eukaryota; kingdom Viridiplantae; phylum Streptophyta; class Magnoliopsida; order Santalales; family Viscaceae; genus Viscum; species Viscum album. The sequence goes on along the minus strand of OY728153.1, from coordinate 124,992,776 downwards.
TATTCAAAATATCAAAATCAAGTTTTTAAGTTAACTGAAGATATTTATTATTTAAAACAACCATGTTAGGATTTGTATGATCAGTTAACTAAATTACACTTAGAAAATGATTTTAAATTGAGAAAAGTCTATTTTACTTTGTTTTTAATAAATATTTCAGATAATTTGTTAATTTTTCAAAAATATATTGATGAATTTATTTTTTATTCAAAAAAATAATATTTTTAATGAATTTTTAAATTTAATTAGAAATTAAATTTAAATGAGTTTTATGGGATAATAAAAATTTTCCACTAGTTTTCAAATTTCTAAAAATAAAGTTGTTATTTTTATAAGACAGAAAAAATACAAAAATTAAATATTAATTAATTTTGGAATGGATAAAGTAAAATAAATAATTAAACCTATGAGTGATTATTTTAAGATAACATTATATTAAACTAGTAAATTAGTTAACAATAATATTTATAGTGGTATTATAGGGAGTCATTGTTACCTTACCACATCCTAGGAAAACATTCTTTTTAGTTTATATATTTCTGCTCATTTTTAATCTAATCATGAACAATCTCATTTAAAATCTCTTAAAAGAAATTTCAAATATTTAAAAGGTTAAAAAATTATTGGTTTATTTTATCCAAAAGATACTTCATTTTAAATTAATAGTTTCTCAAAAACCAATTTTGGTGGATGACAATTAGATAAGAAAATTTCAAGTTGGAATTTTTATATACTTTCAATTTCCATAGTCTCTTGGAGTAGAAAAAAGAAAAAATTTGTTGCTCTTTCTATGTTCAAAGTGTAATATATAGACATATGGAATTGTTTCTCCCAAATTATTTTGATGAAAAACACACTAGTAGATTATGGGATTATATTAAATTATGTTCATATTAATTTTTATAACATTAATGAAATTATTATCTCTATGAATCCCATTCTACACTCACACTCTAAGAACATTGATCTTAGGCACCACTTTTTGAGACATCACATTCAAAAAAGATATATCATGTTAGAATTTATTAGAAATGAACTTCAATTAGATGATATTTTCATAAAACTCCTAGCTTTATAATATATTTATTTTATTAAGGGGGTGTTTGTTATGGCTCGCTTATGACACTAAATTTTGAATTTTGAAAGATTAAATTTTATCCATTTATTCATTATTTACAAATCTGTTTATCACTCCTTGAAAATATTTTTACATGTTTTCATGGTTCTATTTTATTTACATTTTTACAATGGGGGTTACATTTTAAGGGGGTATTCTTTATCTTATATTTTAATATTTATTTCTCTTTATTTTTCATTCTGAAATTTTTCATGCATGGATCTCTTTTTATTCTATATGAATCATAATCTAACCTTCTTTATGAGTTTTTTTCTCTCAAAGGGGGAGAATGATATCATGGTTTGTTTCCTAGTATCATTTTTAGTATCATTTTTAAATCTATTAAAAATATCTTCTAAATTTCATTATGAAATTTTGAAATTCAATTCTATATTTCTTTGAATATTCATATTCTTTTAAATTTTTCATAGTAACCTTTATTTTGAGCTTTTGATAATCCCAAATGCAACATCCTTGTCTTAGTATCCACTATATCCGGTGCCCTGAGAAGGGCCACCACATGACCTCAAGCATTCCTCCCCATATACCAAAGGTTTTCGACTAGTAGTGAGAGTCTAATAGAATACGTGGAGAGACTATAACCAATTTATAAAATTAATCTACAGTAAATAACATATGAAATAAATGAAATAAGTAAACCATAAATTTAAATCATTATTCATTTCCCAAAACTGGGTACAATACCATAACCAAATGGTAAATATGATATGTCATGTCATACAGTGCCAAGTTTAAGGAAAACCCAAAATGAATAAAAACATGAAAATCCCCAAAATGGGTCCCAACTACAAGTTTGGATCCCTCATACATGTGTATCTCTTGTCCAAATCAATAATTTGTCATAGGGCCCTTTTCCTTGTCCTGGCTTGCATCTATGAAGTCTACTTGGGTACCCAATGGTGGACCAAGCAGGGTGTGAGTACAGCTCAGTAGGAAACCACCAACGGTGTATACAAAAAATCCAATCTAAAAAAATAGTGTATATAGGTAAATAATGAATTAACAGATTAAAAAAGATAATCTAAGTTCCATTAATTATCAAGGTTCACTTTATCCACTTACATCATTTGTTTCATGGGTTACCCATTTTCATCAATTAAACTTCAGACTAATCCAGCCATATAATTATGTGTAAGGGGAAGAATCAGGTTCCCTACATTGGTAGGGAAAAAATTACATAATGAAATACATAACACTTACCTTGGGGCCTCGGTCTAGGTATTCATATCCCATGCATTCGTTAGGAGAATCGAGCTTCAGTCCGACTCCTTAACCCATGCACTATCAGGGGGGGTTTAGAGCCTCAGTCAATGTCACCCCATGGGTGTAGAGCCTCAAGTCTAATAACCCCACATACCACCAAGCCATGTGACCATGCTTCTTTAACCTTTAAACACATTTCCAATCAAAAATCACAACTCATTAAATAGATTTACCTTTTCTAAACCATAATTTATTCAATACATTTTTCATCTTCTTTCCTAAAAATATTTACAATATACCATTCCCAATTCATATCTCATTAATACATATACCATTTATGAGTCTTAAACAATCATCACATATATCAATTTCACACACAACTCATTTAACCCATTTTCTGGATACATAATCCCCCTTCTCCCATGTTATCAACTAAACACAATTAACATTAATTTCATTTCACAATCCACATTAAAAATTAATCAAAATTATCATATGTTTCCATTCATAAACTCAGGTTAACATGATAAACATAAATATCATAGGTTTTATCTCATAAACCCTTAAAATTCATATTTAATAACCCAAACTTATGTCCACAAATGTGACACACCCCATGGGTGACCTATTTCCCGGTCTCATCAAACTCAATTCTTCCCACAAGGATCATGGGTGATTCAATTGATATTTTAACCAACTAATTTATCAATTATTAATAAATAAATCAAATTCACAATAAGAAGGTAATATTGTATAACCACATACACATAAATCAAACTTTAAGACTATAGGATATAACTTGTAGACCACCTACCTTGATTCTATATACAAATTCTCTCTTAACCATAGCCTTTGATTTAGAACTAGTCCACCTTTAAATACCCAACCAAGAAACCACTAGAAAGAGATCATTTTAAAGATTTGTAAGAATAATAGTGATTCCACAACCCCTAATCCACAAAAATGAAAGAATAGGAGTGTTAAACTCACCCAGAGATTTTATCTTCACCCAGCAGTGTGCCAAAGGGATTAGAAACAATGCAGATTGATCCTTTGGAAGTCTATGAGTGTTTGGTTTTCCACTCTTTCTACTAGAGAAAGATATGGGAAGAAATTTTGGTGAGGAAACTTAAATCCTGGGGGAGGAAAATGGTAAATTTCCAACTTTTAATGGGGTACATGGTTTGGCCACAAAGTTAGCCAAACAATGTGCTAACCATATTCCACTCTCTATCCAAGAGGGGTATAGGTCTCATGGCCTATTGGGGATCCCACATAGTTTGAAAAACCATATCGTAACCATATGGGGTGTCTCTATCCATGCCTTAAGGATTTTATCTACCCCCTTGAACGGTCTCACCAACCATGCACCCCTCCTCTAGGAAAGAACGGTTAAGGTGAATGGTTACTACAAACCATGTACCAACCATGAAACATGCACTAGATAGATCCTTTTCCCCTCCATTCACATCCCAAACCCCCCGGACACCTCTGAACCTCCTCATTAACTCGAGAAACATTATATTAACCATCTTAAAGGTATTTTAACCAAAATCCAAATAAGAAAATAACATGAAAGAAGTCTGAGATCTTACAAACTCCCTGCCCTATAATAGCTCATCCTCAAGCCACACTTACAATTATAACTGAGATTCCAAGGTAATGAGATTGGGACACTAGTCCCATATATCCATATTTATATCCCAAGTCTCTTCATGGATGTTACTATGAAACCACATCACTTAAACCAATGTCATGGTATTACCTCGTAAAAGTTTCTCATTGTGATCCATAATATGAATCAAAGGCTCCTCAAAGGACCCATCAACCTCAATATCTACATCCTCAATATCAATAACATGTGATGGGTCAGGTGATATTGTCGATGTTTTAACATATTAAAAACATAATGTATTCCACTATACCAATGTGGAAGAGTCAATCGGTATGTCACCGGTCTGATCCTATCTGTAATATAAAATAGAACCACATGCATGGGCGACAACCTACCTTGTTTCCAAATCTGACGGTGACCCAAACTTGGCGACATCTGAAGGAACACATGATCACCCACCATAAACTCAAGAGGTCAATGACATCAATCAACATACTACTCTTTCTTACACTGGAATCAACTTCAAATGATGGAAGTTTCATCTACCGTTGTCCATACTGAGCCTATAGATGTATCTCAGTAAATAACTCCATCATCCTCCACTTGAAAATAGATTCCCCAATAACCTGATTTTGATTATTCTGACACAAATCATCTACAAAACTTTTTCCCTTTCCTAGTGTGTTGATCATCTCCAAATAAAATGACAACATATAATCAACTCATATTCACTACTGAATATTCACACTTATAGAATATTCACTTAATGATTTTATGATTTTTATATAACATAAATCTTTCTCCCAACAAGTAATTCCACCAACACTTTAGATTGTAAACCACTATGGACAACTCAAGATCATGTGTAGGATAATTTCATTCATGAGGCCTCAATTTCTAGGACTCATACACCACTAACCAATCATCCTTCATGAACAATACCCAAATACCAACTCTGATTACATCACAATAGAAGCTATACTCCTTACCCAACTCGAGTAAGACCAAAATCGATGGAGTATTCAATGGATTCTTCAATTCTTTGAAGGAATCCTCACATGAACCAATCCACTCGAACTAGAATCCCTTCTTGGTTAAGACTAAATATAGTGTTGAAAAACAAGAAAAGGATTTTATGAACCTTCAATAATAGCCTGCCAAACCCAAAAATCATCTTATATCAAAAACATTTTTGGGCTACTCCCAGGACAAAACCGCTTTAACTTTCTCTAGGTATACTAAAACACCTTCCTCAGAGGTGATGTGACCCAAGAAATATACCATGTTAATATAGAAACGATTCTCATATATCTTAGTGTATATCTTGTGATCCATTAGTGTACTCAGAAGAAAGTCAAGATGTTTGGAATGGTCATCATGAGTCTAGGAGTACACTATGATGTCATCCATGAAGAGGACTACAAACAGATCCAGTTATGGGTAAAATATTGGGTTCATTAGGTCCATAAACACTACTGCCACATTGGTCAACCCAACATAATCACAAAAAACTCATATAACCCATAACTTCCCTTGAAATCAATTTTCGGTATATCTGAAGGTCTCACCCTCATCTAATGATACTCAAATCTCAAATAGATTATATAGAATAATTTTTTTTTATCTAAACTAGTTAAAAGACCATTGATTCACAGAAGAGGGTATAATTTCTTAACTATCATCTAATTCAAATTTGATAGTCGACACATAACCACAATATCCCTTCATCCTTCTTAGAAAACAAAATGGGAAATCCACAATATGACATACTTGGATACATAAATTATTTCTTCTCTAATTCCTCCAACTGAGTTTTAAGTTCCTAAAATTATACTAGTTCCAAACTATATGGTGGGATAGAAATAGGTTCTACTTCAGGAAGAAAATCAATTGTGAATTGAACATTTCTCTTGGGAGGAAGCACCAAGAAGTCTTATGGAAACACATCATAAAACTAAAACACCATAGGATAAAAAATAAGATTCTCTACTCCCCCTCATCAAGAACAAGACTTGACCATTGGGATGTGAGCTCACTCAACCATTGACAAACGAGCCATATACGGACTACCTTGATATCACATTTCCCCCAGTGAATATAATTATCCCACTCGAGGTTTGTGAAAATAACCCTATGGTGGTAACAGGCAATGTGGACCTGATACAATACTAGAAAATAAATCCCCAATATAAGATCAAAACCTAAAATCTTCAGTACAAACAAGCCTCGCAGAATATGGTACCATCAATCCTTGAGGGTACAGTCCTTAAATTTATGGATATTTTTTTATTATACCCCTAAGGGTGTACCAATCGACATAACCCAACACATGTGTTCCACCCAATACCCAATACATTCACAAACTGAGTAGATATGAAAGAGTGAAAGACACCTATATCAAATAAATCATTATCAATCAATGAATCTACAATAATCATACCTTGTAAAGTCAATGGTTCGGCCTCACCACATCTATGGGTAGGCTTTACTACATAGATCTAACCTATACCTCTACCCTAGGTTCTGGTCTGAGTCCTTGGTGATGTACTTCCCTGTTAGTAAGGATTCCATTTCCCTAGAATACGACATCTTCCAACCTGACTAGTGCGGCTTGTGGAACTCCAATTGCCTACCTAACATGGGGTTACCGACCACCTACTTTCACTATATATCACCCTTGATTCTCTATCACTACACATATGTCAATGGTTCCTACATAACCTCTACACATGCCCCATCATGTTGCACGATCGGCACTCAACCGGTGGTCAGGGATAATGACCATTCATGTGTCCCATCCTACCACACTGATAACAAAACACTTGATCACTACCCTGGGGGGTCAAACCTCTTCCCTAGATACACAATCTATGATGACCCTAGTAAAAACTCTAAAAATGGTGCTTCATATGTTTATAATTCACACCAACATATTGCATAGATGGAACTAAATTCCCACAACCAGAATCCTTCTTAAGGTTCCCTTATGAAATAATGGCATGATCCACCACTTTATCAAACCTATTTAAATGGAAGATATTCACCTAATACTTGGTTTCATGTCTATTTACATCTTGAAAACATATCATCATAACCGCCTCATCCCCTACCCATTCTGAAACAGAAAATTATAGGTCAGTGTGTGGCTAGTGTAATCCATCAAGGTCATAGTCCCTTGACTCAACCTCATAAACTCTGCAGACTTCTCCTGTATCAAGGTCTCCAAATAGAAATGTTCCAAAAACATTTCTTGGAAACATTTCCTTAACATTCCCTCTTCTTACTCAGCCTGAATCAGGATATCCTGCAAGTGATTTTCTGGTCCTCACAACATCTAAGCCACCTACTTGGATCTCTTCTCATAAGAAGTCTCTAAGTGATCGAGAATCGTCAAAGTGGACTCTATCCAAAAATCGACTACCTTATTTCTACCCTCTCTAGCCAATTTTATATGGTGATACAACTGAAACTCTCTAGACAGGTTAAGCATACTTGGAACAACCTTCCCGGGGTCTTGTTCCATCATCTGTATAAAATGAGAAAAGTTCTCATGAAATTACTCCTCCCCTCTATTACCTTGGATCAATGGGGTTTACAACTCTACTACTAGAGTATAATTCTTACAAATATCCTTTTATCTCCCAACCGGCACACATCATCATGTTGGAATCTATCTCAATTATAAATAGACATCTGAAAGCATATAACATAAGGCTTTCATAGTTTCATAAAATAATGATCTCTACTGGCCATAAACAACCCGTTCTTCATACACTACCCCAATAGATATAGTAATAATTCTATCTCTACCCTCATCTATCCCTACCATGGATCATGGTAAACATGGGGTAAACTGACTAACATAGTTCCAAGTCTTTCATCAAACGCCCTTTTAAACCATTTTACCTTCATTACATGGATTCTTCTCATTTAGGCACCTTTTCAACTTTAAAAATCCTCACAACATGATTTTAAACCATTAATGGCTCTATATTAGGCACTATTATTTTACATTTCTATTACATTGTTCCCATTTACCTGGTTTCATCATCTTTATTGGAAACTATTTCCTTCAAATCTCAAATAAGAATAAATTCTCTCTACCCCTCACATCCCATATATATTTCTCATGTGTTCCTACCATGATGCATGACACCTATATCCCTAGGTTCCTAAAATGATTCATGTAAGAAAAAACTCATGTAATTCCATCTATAAGTAAAATTCCATAAAATAATCACATCACACAACAAGTGCATAACCAAAGGTGAAATAACATTCAACTATAAAAGTAAACATCAAGAACAAAATTCCCACCCTAGATACTTGGGTTTTCCCCCATACATGGGTTAGCTACTCCCATGAACGATCTCATGTCCAATGCCTAACACATCGTAATATCCCATATACTCTTACTAAATAGTAAGAAAACATAAAATAAAAACCTCTCTGATGCCACTTTGTGACACCCCCAACCCGGTTGCCACTATATCTGGTGCCCCGAACTGGGTCACCACATGACCTCTAGAACACCTCTATGTAGACTAGAGGATACCTAAAATTAGTGAGGGTTTAATAGAACATGTGGTGAGACTAAACCCTCTTTATCATATTAAGCTACACTAGATTGCATATGAAATAAAGGAAACAAGTAAACCATAAACATGAATCACAATCCATTTCCCAAAACTGGGTACAATCTCACAACAAAATGGTAAATATGTTATGTCATGTCATATAGTGCTAGGTGTAAAGCAAACTCAAAATGAAGAAAAATGGAAAATCCATAAAAATGGGTCCCGAATCCAAGTATGGATCCCTCATTCATGCACATCCCATTCCCAACTCAAACATCTATCATAGGTCTATTCCCCCTTCTCATAACCTGTAACCATGAAGTCCACTCGGGTACCCAATGGAAGCCCAAGAAAGGTGTATGTGAAACTCAGTATTCAACCACCAACAATGTCTACAAAAATATATATTCTAAAAAAATAGTGTATTTATGTAAATAATTAATAATAAGTTAAACAAAAGACAATTCGGGTTCCACCAAGGTAAAATTTAGCCACTTACATAATCTATTCCATGGGTTATCCGTTTTCATCAATTATACTTCAGACTAAGTCGATCATATAATTATTCATAAGGGGAAGAATCAAGTTCCATAAATAACTATGGAAAGTATTAAATAAATAAATACAAAACACTTACCTTGGAGTCTCAGTCTAGGTATTCATATCCCATACTTTCGTTAGGGGTAAAAATCCTCAGTCCGGCTCCCTAACCCATTTATTATTGAGGTGGGGTTTAGAGCCTCATTTTAACCCAAACCATGGGAATATATCCTCAATTCCAATAGCCCACATATGAAAAGGCCAATTTCACATGATTCTTTAACCATTCAACACATTTCCAATCAAAAATAATAACTCATTAAACACATTTACCATTTCCAAACCATGGTTCATTCAACACATATTTCATCTTCATGCCTTAACCCATTAACACATATACCATTCCCAGTTCATATCACATTAAAACATATACCATTTATGTGTCTTAATTCATCATCAAACAAATCAAATTAACACATAATTCATTTAAACCAGTTGAATTATACCAAACTCTCCCTTATCCCATGTTATCAACTAAACACAATTAACATCAATTTCATATCACAATCCATGTTAACAACTAAACACAATTTTCATATATTTTCTTTTGTAAACCTATGTTAACATTATAAACATAAATATCATAGGTTTTATCTCATAAACCCTTCAATTTCATATTTAATAACCCAAACCCCTTTTCATGAATGTTGCACACCCCTTGGGTGGCATATTTCCTAGTCTCATCAACTTCAATGCATCCCATAGGGATCATGAGGGGTTCAATTCATCATTTATCCAACCAATTTACCAATTCCTTCTAAATACATCAAATTCACAAAAATTTGGTACTATTTCATAAAAATATACACATAAACCACACATCAAGATGAGAGTATATAACTCATAGTCCACCTATATTGAATCCATAGATGAAAAATTTATTAACCTTATCCTTTGATTCTGAAAAAAAATGACTTTAAAGGCCCAAAATAGAAACAATTGAAAATAGTGGATCATAGAGTTTTTAAAGAAGAAGAATGATTCCAAAAACCCTAATCTAGAAAAAGGAAGGAAGGGGAGTGTTAGAATCACCCAGAGCTTTGATTAACACCTAATAATGCTCAAAAAGACTTAAAAATGAGAGAGATTGATACTTGGGAAGTTTAATAGGATTTGGTTCATCACTCTTGCTATTATAGGAAGATAGGGGAAGAAATTATGGTGATGAAACTTAAATCCAGAAGGGTCAAAATGATAAATTTCCCACTTTTAATGGGGCACAAGGTTTGGAAACACGGTTGGCCAAACCGTGCGCCAACCGTGTGCCACCCTCTGTCCAGGGGAGGGGGGCAGATCACAATACCACCTAGGGATCCCACACAGTTTAAAAAACTATGTGGTAACCATGAGGGATGAATCTGTCTGAGCCCACATGGTTTCACCTCCCCCATTCATGGTCTCACCAATCGTGCGCCCCTCCTCCAAGAAAGCACAGTTTAGGTGCACAGTTAATGCTAATCATGTTCAAACAATTGAACATGCATTGGATGGTCCCATTTTCCTCTTTTCATGTCAAAAAACTCTGAGACATCCCTGATCCTCCTCATAAACTCAAAAAACATTCCATTAAACAACTTAAATTGAATTAAACCACAATTTAAATGAGGATATACCTTGAAAGAAGTCCATGATCTTGCACCAAATGGGGATAAATTGATTCAATGATTTTATTTCTCTAGATTTTTTAAGGTTTGAATGTTTTTATTTTATTTCTTTAAATAATTTTAACATTTTAATTTTTTTATTTCATTTTAAATTATATCTTTAAAAAATTAATCTTGAGTTTTTAACTGTAATTGTTTTAATCTCCTTTCAAAATATTTGAGCATTGAAAATCACCTTAAAATATATTTTAAAAATCATTTTGAAATATTTAAATTCATTAAGAAATCATCTAGGATATATTTTAAATGAATATTTTCATATACCTTTACTTATTATTACTCACCTTTTGTTTTAAGTGTTTTTTATCATCAAAAAGTGAGATATTGTTAAACATCTCACTCTCTTAGATGTTTTAATGATCATAGAAATCCTATATGATTATAACCAATTAATTTTTTTCATTTTTGTTGTTATTGTTTATTTATAATGTTATGAATTTGGCCAAAAAATCAATAGGTTCATGAGGCATTTGGAGACCATTTTGAAGTCCCTCACTAGTCAGAACCACTAGTTACCTAGAGGCAAACCACCGACCAACTTGTAGGAAAAATAAAATCCCATAGGCTCTGTCAAATCTCACCAGATAGCCTTTAGTAGGACACTAGTTTTTCAGTGTGTTGGATAGTGGCACTTGTACACTATCCAACCCCACTGGATAGTCGATGAGCCTCACCGGCCCACCGGTGAAGTCTAGAATTCAACTATTGTCCGTTTTCCAATAAGTAAAACTAGCCATTGTGGATTGTCCCCTCCAGCCTATCTCATCTCCCAATGACTCTTTTAAACTCTCATCACCTCCAAAACCACCATGGGACCTCTAGAGGCTATAAATACACCCCCAAGAAGGATTAGACACACTCAGTTACTATTTAAACTTCACTTGAGCTCCATTTGTGCTTTTTTGTTGTAATATTATCCTCACCCATTCCTTTGTCTCTATTTGTATGAATTTTCTATTTTAATCATTCTGAGAGTGTCACAAACCAACCCGAGAAAACCCTTGAAATGAGAACCAATTTCAACTCACAATATTCCTGAGGGGTGTCCCTGATCCCCATGGGATGATGAAAAGCATCAAGGGTATCACAACATAATCATTGGGGATGGTTTCTTCCAATAATTAAATAATAATCATATGATTCACTCAAAATCCTAACATTTTCAACCTATACATCAGAGTATATGAGTATAAATAGAATAAAAAACAAAAATAAATGGGATAAATGGGTCACATTATAAATAAACAATAATTGAACATTCATAAATAAAATAAATTGAAGAAATGTCCAAACATACAACAAAGGGTTGAACTAGATTATAATACTAGAATACAGGAAAAACCCAAAATATAAACTTGAAATCATCTCTATATGACCTCCAAATCCACCATAAATACATGATATCAACTCACTACATAAGTGATCTAGATAGAGAATATGAAATTGAAAATTATTTTTGGTCAACCAATGATGAGGGGCATAAGTACGGTGTGAGCATAAACAGCTTAGTAGGTAAGCACCAAAAAATATATACATTTTTTTCCAAAATTAGACCATAAACACTAATATGAAAAATACATATATAAAATAGGTTTTTTCATCATTTAAAATAAATAACCACATGGTCCCTAGAGAACAATCTTTAAAAATCAAACATGTTTTAAAGAATCTTTAAAAGCTTTCAAACCGTTCCTTTTTCAAATACCCTTTTTAAAACTCATTTTTAAAAGTTTCTATTTTAATCATGAATTTTTTTTAGAAAAACATACAAAAAAGAAGAATTAATAATGTACTAAAATATATAACATTGTTAATAACACAAAAAAGAAACAAAGGAAGAATTTACATAATAGAGAATATCACATATGGAACACAGTAAATTGAAGTGAACTTATATATAAAACTATAGATCTGGTAAGAAATAAAATCACAGCATAACTAATCATGTAAATTTCATATACATCTCATGAGGTGACCATATACATACTCATTTCAAGACCAGTTATCATCCTATCGATGATGTCCCTAAGTCCATAACCAACTTGGCTACTCTTAACTAGCCTCGCCAGTGGCATATCCCCCTATGGGATCTAACACCATATGGTATCTAGTATATTTCATTGAGACTAGATTAAAATTCCTCTCATCCCTCAATATAATGCATAGGATCCTATAAAAATGATAGATAGGGGTAGTGAGTTATCCAATGCATATACAACATATAAATCATGAATAAACATAAGACAAAATTTAAGTTAATCCCACCAACCAGTGTTATCCATGAAAACCCCTTATTAGAATATATATTGATTCCATGAGGGTGCTCTCATTTCAAAGGAAAAAAATTAAAGGTTCCAACTAGAAATTATATTTTAAAATAAGTAATAGGTTTCTAAGAAAATATTTTTCCTTTTAAAATACATTTCAAAATCCAATAGAAACATTAAATCATCTATTAAAGTGAAAAAAATCCTCTTTAATAATATTTTAGTAACTGGGTATTTGAAATTATCTTAAAATGAAACTTTATAAATTGATATAAAGCTTTAAGAACCCAATAATTAAATAAAGGAATTTCAGAACCAAGAAAACCATTTGAGGTTACCATGTTTTTAAAGAAGTCATTCCTTGGAATTTCCATCTATATGTACACATCCATGTAAATATAGATATATACATAAAAAATTATATATATAAGAACGTCTATTGGAATCCCAAGGGTCTAAATAAAGAGACACAAATCAAATAGCACATCAATGCATAAGAGTTTTCCAAGTAAAACCATCTAAGACCCTCAAAATGGAAAAAACCAAAAAAATATCAATTAAACATACAAAAAAACTCAAAAAATACTAATAAAGTTCATTAAATTTTTTTAACAACCTAAAATCCTTTAAAATTTCCACTCACTCATTTTATTAAACAACTAGTATGAATATACTTTTATCATATAGGCATAACTATTAAAATCCTTAGAAAATACCTTTTATAATCAAACTTAAAACATGAATGTATTTAAAAATATATTTATAAATATAAAACCATAATGAATTAAATTAAAATGAATTTATAAAGGTTAAATCATCACATTTTTCATTTTAGAAAGGAAATCGATAGAAACACCTACCTCAATGATGTACAGATGCGATAAAAATCTCAAATACGAAAGGAACTAAGCCTGATGAACATTTCACACACACTAACATAAAAATAAAACACAAAAATGATCTAACCATCACCCTAGGGTTCGTTAAAAGAGATGAAACATTAAAGGTAAGAATTAAAAAAAAGGAAGAATAATGGAAAGAGGAACGTAGGAAAAACCTTGAAGGGAACCTCCAAAGACTGAAGTAAGGTGAACTGAAATAAAAGGGTAGAGGGAGAAGAATACCTCTACTAGTGTTCCAAGGTAGAGTCAAGTGAGAATGAGGAGACAAAAGGGATTAGGGGTTTAAAAATTATAATGTTAGTTTAAGAAATTTGATTTTTAGAAAAATAAGACAAGTCACAAGTTTTACCAAACCATGCAACAAACACGCATCCTATACTGGATAGAAAAAAAGACCCTACAAAGTTTTTTTACATGGTTTGGAAACTATTTTCCAACCCTGCAAAGAATTTAGGTTAAAATTGTAGAAACTCTCGCACACTTTCCACACAGTTTGTACTCATTATTCGCAAGCCCTACACTAGCCCCCATACACACTAAACTCTCCCACGGTTTCCCCTGAGCATCACATAGTTTGGACTTTACTGTGTGTTACCCAAGTGATGTAAAACATGAAAGAACTAAATTAACTGAAAATACCCTTTCATAAAGGCATTTGCATTATTTCCCCTAAACTATGTGCACTAAACATGTGTAGAGGCAAAAAAACTTCCTGAAAATTCCCAAGATCAAAATTTTCATATGATTTTGACCTAAAACACAACTAAAAGATCAAACACCATAAAATAATTAAAATAATAAAATAAATCAAGTTAATGGTGTGATATAAATACCCACCATAATAATTTATACCCATATATATTCACTAAATTTGAATATAATCAAAGAAGAAAGGGATCTTAACCCATAAAGGAACGTCTTGAATGATTATCATCAAACCAAACCAAATACAATCAGAACCATAGAACAAGAAAGGAATTTTATACCATAAATCATTCATGATTATCTTAAGATAATACCAACATCTAATACCCAAGGTGGATCTCCTCGCAATTTATAAATCTAAAAACATGGTGTTTGAACTATAAAAGACACTCAAGGGGACCACCACTAAACATGACAAGGGATTACAACCAAAGAAATCGAATGAGATACCCAAATAAAACATAATTATTAATCCCAAAAGGAATAAATGTATCCAATCAAGAATGAGATATATAATTAGCTAAAATAAACCAAAATATTAGAGATAATCATTAAAATGGGAGAATAAATACAAAACAAGAAATAAACAACTTAGGGTTACCTTAAAAGATTAAATGAGAAAGAAAAGAAGATCCAAGAGTTAGAATGATATTTTTTATTTTTCAACAAAGATCCTGTCCTTTGGAATTTTTGAAAATTCCTTGTTCGACTAGAAAAATGATAGGTCTTCAGATTACAAAAGAAATTATTCTTGGAATTCCAAAATTTACCACACTAAAAACTCATGAGTGACCATATATTTCTGTAAGAAGTATAAATTGTAGAATAATGATCTTATGATATATATTACACTATTATACACTTATCACTAAATGGGTAACCTTCACTAGTACCTAAGGAACAAAGGTTTTCACCCACCATGAGCCAGTCTCTGAAAACTAACTCGTCCAAATTGGTCTAATCCACTAACTCCTTGAATGAGATTAGCTGGGATGAAAAAACATGATCACTGATCTTTATACAAATACCCTTCATGAAAGTATAATCCTTTAATGAGTCACTTGAAACCTATTCTGAAGAGTAGGGTATCAACTCCCTAAATAGTTCAACATACTTCTTCACCATACATTGTCCATTTTAAATAAATTTACTATCTTCCACGTTCCTCACATTAAACTCCTCTGAAATAGACACCAAGGATAGGTGTTCAAAATTAACTCCCTCACAATTCCATCTTACAGTGAAGATTGAATGACCAATCTCCACTGATCCAAACCTATTACCTCGAACAAACCCAATACATCTCTATTCTTATAGGATTATAGAGTTACTAGAGACCTAAATATCTCTAAAATTTTCTCTAGAAACTTTGTGGACTTTAATGGACCTAGATCGCTATGAAAGATAGAAAACTATTTAAAAGGGCCTGGCCCTACAACTCTACAAGGGGTATGGGTATAGTCATCCATTTGAGGATTCTTCCTAAGAACCTCTAAAACCATTATGGTTAGAATACTCAAAATAAAAATAAAAAATGAAACCAAATCAATAAAAAACTAAATCTTAATTCAAACTCAACCAAAAATAACATTTCAACTCATCGTACTAATTCCAAAAAAAACAAGTCACAATAGAAAATGGAATCAAAATTCATCTATCTAAAATGACTTCAAGACTAATTTTAAAGTCTAAAAATCCCTATTAAAAAAACTTTAAATAATTAAAGAAATTTTAAATTTCCCCCATTTTAAATTCAAAATCCCTATAAAATCAATCTTCTATTTTAAAACCTAAATTTACACCATAAAATCCCCCTTAAAATTTTAAAACCCAATCATTTTTTCCTTTGAAACAAATGAAATTCAACTAAAATCCCAAATTATTTTCTCTTCAAGGGGAACTTGTGGTAGTTTATGACTTGGCCATGTAATTTAGTAGTCTATTTTCTAATCATACATCCTCCATTAGTAGTCACATCAAACTGTTCACTTAGGATCGGTATGGTTCTTTAGGCCATGTGAGCTAATTGTGTGATGTCAATTCACTTTCATTTTCATTCCCCAAAAAGTGTAATCGCATAGAATAATAAAAAATACCATAAATCATAATTCAAGATTCAAAAACCAAAATATCATGGTTACTCAAGGCCTGAGATGGGAAAAATATCATTACTCTCTTCTCACACCTACCCCTTGAGTTTTGAAGATCGTACTCCAATCCACTAAATATAGTCAAATAGAAAAGGGCTAATTTGATGCCAATTTATCACCAACCAACCCAGGACAACCCCTAAATTGGGCATTCAAGCTAGATTGTGATGTGCTTGAGGGGTTTCCTCAATTCCCATGAGTTGGAAAAAAATCTAGGGTACCATGACATAATTATTGGGGATGATTTCATCCAATAAATAAATAAGAAGCACATGTTTCACCCAGAATCCTAGCATGGTCAACTTGTAAATCATATTCCAGGCATATAAATATAACCAAAAAACTAAACAGGTTAAACAAGAAACATTATAAATAAACAATCATCAACCACTCATAAATAATATAAATAGAATAAAGGTCTAGATATATAATAGAGGGATGAATTGTTCAAAATAACTACAGTATAAGGAAACCCCGAAAATAACTTTGTGAAACCTCTAAGGTCACCGCCCATCCATGATACTAACTCACTCCATGAGAAATATAGAAATAGAACCTCGTCTTACAAAAGTTTAGGGTATACCGATGATGACTACCATAAGTAGGTTGTGAGCATAAACAGTTCGGTAGATAAGCACCATATAATCTATAAATTTCCTTTCCCAAGATAGACCATAAACACTATTTTGAAATAAAACATGTATAAAATACGTTTTCATCATTTCAAATATACAACCACACGTTCCCTAGAGACCAATATTTAAAACTAAAACATGTTTTGAAGAATCTTTAAAACTTTCATATCATTACTTTTTTGAATAACCTATTTAAAAATCCTTTTTAAAATTTTCCATTTTAATTGTGAAAGTTTTTTTTAAAACCATATATATAATAATAATGATTAACTGACTAAAATACACACAACATAGGTAATAACTTAAACAAAAGTCACTAAATGTGGAATTTAAATAATAAGGAATATCACATATGAGACATAATAAATGGAAGTGAATAATTATATAAAATTATAGATCATGTATGATATAAAATCATAACATAATTTATCATGGAAATAACCTAGACATCCTATTTTAAGACCCTAGATGTACTCATTTTAGAACCATCCTCTAGCCTATCAATGAAGTCTCTATGTCCAAAACCAACCCAACTACTCTTAAGTAGCCTTATCAGTGGTACAACCCCCTACGATCTCTAAAACCATAGGGGATTTAGTATATCTCATTAGTACTAGATAAAAACACCTCTCATACCATACAAATACACCTATGATCCCATGATGATAATAAAAATGTATGGTGAGGTAACCAATTCACATACAACATCTTAATAATGAATCGGCATAATCTAACATGTATTTTAATCCCACCTACCAACACCTCAATGTGAAACCCCTCCGTAGAATAGAGAAGGCGTCTATGAGGGTGATAAAAATTCAAAAGGAAAACATTTAAATATTCCAATAAATCCTTATCATTTGAAATTATTAATTTGTTTCTAAGAAAACATTTCTCCATTTAAAATTCATTTCAAAGCCCAATAGAATTGTCAACTCGTCTCTTATAGTACCCAAATGGACCATAGAGAACATTTTAGAAACTACTTTTTTGAAATTTATCTTATAAAAATTAAAAACCAAGAGTCAATTTTATGAACTTAATCCTTTAATAAAGAGATTCGAGAAACAAGAAGACTATTTATGAGAAACATTTTTTTAAAGAAGGCATTCCATAGATTTTTCATTTATATACATATACCCATCCATATGTATTATTTTATATATATAGAGATATGTACATATCACACTTATATATATATATATGAAAATTAATAAGAATACCAAGTATCTAAATAAAGAGAAAAAATCAAATCAAACATCAAAAAATGATATTTTTCAAGGTAAACCATATAAGGCCCCCAAAATGGAAAAAACCATAACAAATCTCAATTAATCACGAAAACCAGATAAAAAAATTAATAAAAGATAATAAACGTTTTAAAACCACCAAAATACTTTAAAAGGTTACTCAAGAATTTTAGAAAACTATTAATATGCACATACTTTTAACACATAAGCATAATTATTAAAATCATTATAAAACACATTTTCCAATAAAACCACTGGCTTGGAGGGATTTTACAAGTCAATTTATAAGTATAAATACATGATGAATTAAATTAAATGAATTAGAAATGACCAATCATCAAATGAAGTGTTTAAAAAATTAAAGGGATGAAAACATCTTCCTTAAAAATGTGTAGATGAAATAAAACCCTCAAAAATAGAAGGATCCAAACTCGATGAACATTCTAAAAACACTAACATCAAAAGGAACTACATTCATGAGACAAACAATACCCAAGTGTTTGAATAAAGAGACACCAAGACACTGGGAATAAATAAAACAAGAGGGGGAGAATGAAATGATGAATGAAGGATGCACCTTAAAAGGAACCACCAGAGAACGAAGTCCAAACCTTAAAGGGAACCACCAAAGAACAAATTAAGGATCCCCAAAATTGAAGGAGGGGGAGAAGACATACCATGGATTTACTAGGTCGATCTAAGTGATATGGTTGTGATAAAGTGTTTATATGTGTTTAAAATTTATAAGGTTAGTTTAGGAAATTCATTTTTTATAAAAACTAGGCTAGTCACATGATTAGGCTACATGGTTTAAAAAACAATGCACTAAACATGCACCCTACACTAGATTAATAGACCTCCCTCACAAGGTTTGTTCATATGATTTGAAAATCATGCCCCAACTATGAAAAACATGTTTATTGAAATTGCAGACACTCTCGCATTCTTGTTGTACAATTTGTACTGACTGTGTGCAAGTCATGTGCCATCCCCTAGACACACCAAACTCTAACACGGTTTCCCCTTAGTAACATATGGTTTAGAATAAACCATGTGTTACCCATGATATATGAAGTATGCAAGAAAAAAATTAACTGAAAACACATATGCATAAAGGTAGTCACACACTTTCCCCTAAACTGTGCACACTAACAATGCATTGAGGCACAAAAATACTCAAAAACGTCAAAAATAAATATTTTCATGGGAGTTACACCTAAAATTCAATATAAATATCAAAGACCAATAAATGTTTAAAATAATAATATAAATAATTTTTAGGGAATGATAGAGAGAAGTGAGAGTGTGGTGTAAAGGCTTTTTGCTTAACAAACCTCTCCTCCTCCTTATTCTAGGTTGCTCACTACTACTAAAGTTAGATTTTTTTGGTTTTTTACTTTCACCATCTAAAAGTGTTTATTTGGGTTTCTTTCTATAACCATAAAAAAAGTGTCTCTTCCATTGTATCAGTTTTATTTCTATAAAAATTTAAAAAGAAAAGTTCTTCAAGTATCTTGGTTATCATTCACTACCACAGATCACACTTTATTGATCACTGACTTTCATCAACACTAAAAATAAATCCATAGTAAAGTGGCAACATTTATCAGTTCTGGATAAAATCATTGATAATGGTAGCTTTTATCAGTTCTAAACAAAGTCTTCATAAAATTTTACCCTTTATCAATTTATTATTTAGCACTGATAAAGATGCATTCTTATTGGTGCTTTTATTAGTGTTGTTAAAAACTATTAATAAAAAAATATTATTATTATATAAAATTATCATATTTATATTCAAGAACTAATTCTTATTTATAAATATTAATTGCAAATTGCATGTAAATAATTAATATAAATATGATATATTAGTATAAATATAAATGATGTATTGTTAATATGTGATATTTTAATTTATATATTTATATCAAAGTCTATGTGCATATATGTATATGCATTATGTTGTGTCTGTGTGTGTGTTTTGTGTATGTGTATATATAGATGTTGTATGTGTACAGATATATGTATGTGTATGTATATATGTGCACATGTATGTGAAATATACATATATATGTATAGAACATGTGCACATGTGAATGTATGGATATACTTATTTCACATTTGATATATATATTTTTCATTTTTGATATAATATTTTTGGAATTTATACATTTTTTATACATATTTATATTTTAATAAGTAGTATTTATAATATGTTTTTAAATTATATGATTATTATTTATTCAATTTTATTTATTAATTGGTAATTTTTTTTAAAAAGTTTGAAATTTGTATAACTATGTTTTTAAATGCACTTTTTAATATTTCATTTATTTTTATACGTGTTTAAAATTCATGTAGTTGATCATATATGAAATCATTTTTTAAAATAGTTTTTTTCTATTAAATTGTATTTATTTATTTTAAATATTACCATATCTTAATATTATTTATTCATTTCTAATATTTATTTATTTTAATATTTGTTGGAATTTAATAATTTTGTAATAGTTATTTATAAATATATTTATTTACTATACATGTAATATTTTTAATATGTTTTTAACTTATATTAATAATATTTACTCATTTTTGTTTAGTAAGTTTTATCGTTTGAAATATGCTTAAATTTTATATAATTAATCTATTTAAATGTTTTTTAAATAATTTTGGTAAATCAAATTCTTAATATTTTTTAATTTATTTATTGTTATTTAATAATTTTTAATATTATTTTGGTTAATATTAATTCTTTTCCACTTTTTATATTTGTGATTTTTTTATATTTTTTGAATTTATTCATTTTTTAAAATTTATACATATTTATTTACAAACATTTAATATTTTTAAACTGTATTCATCTTTTTTTAAATATATATATATTTTTTTTTTAATAATTTCTATAATTAACAAAACCTATCTAATTTTCTAATATTTTTGAAGTCACTTCATTTTTTCGTTATTCAATTTCACTCATTTTTAACATTCATGCCTTTAAATTTACATATTGATTAATAATGTTAAAAATGTATTTATAAAAATATATCTGTAAATAAATATTTGTAAATAAATATTTATAAATTAATATATTTATATTTATATATAATTATAATTATAAATGTATATTAAATATATTTATAAAATTATATATTTATAATTATAAAAAATATATATATAATTTTTAGAAAAAAATTATTTAATTATAAATATTTAATTATATATTTAAATGATTATAAAATTATAATAAATATATTTAAATAATAAATATATTTTCTGTATTTATAATTATATATATTTATATATTAATAAATATATATATATAATTATAAATAATATATAAAATTTATGAAAAATATTTACATAATTATAAATAAATATATATTTAAAAAAAATATAAACTTATAATAAATAAATTTAAATCACAAATATATTTATTATATTTATAATTATATATATTAATATATTAATATAAATAATTATATAATTATATAAATATATCTATAATTATAAAAAAATATTTATAAATACATTTATATATAATTATATTTATAATTTTATATGTATAATTATAATTATAATTATTAATCTGTAATTATACATATAAATCCATATTTAAAATTTTTTTATATATTTTTTATTAAAAAAATTATTATTTGTTTATAATTATATTTATTTATAATTATATTAATAAATGCATATTTTCAATCCTTTAAATTTATTCATAACTATATTAATATTTATTTAAAATTATTTACATTGAAAATTTTTAATTATATTAATTATATTGTTAAAATTAATTATATAGGTCTTTATCATCACTTTTTTAGCACTAATAAAAAATTATCTTTATTAGTGGTAAACATAAAGTGCTTATGAAACATATCTTTATCAACTATAAAATTCTAGTATGGGTAACGATATGCTTTATTAGTGCTTATTATTTTAGTGCTGATAAAACCACTCTTTATCAGTGTTTTTTTAATATTGATCAAACCCATCCAAATCTTTTAAATAAAACCCTAACAGAGTTCTCTATCCTCGCATAGTTTAATTTCTTGTAGAACTGAAGATTTACTATCACCCTTCCTTGAACATCTTGGATGAACCGATACTTTCAAAACCAAAGGTATGTGTGATTTGTCACTCCCCCTTGAACATATTTGTGTGTTTTAAATTTTCTCAAAGGGTTTTAATGACACACATGAGTGATCTTATTTTTCCACGATCTACCTCATTGATTCTCCACTCAATCTCCCTTGCCTTTGGCCATTGTTGTTTCACCCTCTACATCATCCTCACATCCATTTCACTCATTCATCTTAATTTCTCACTCTGCGTGCATGGTGCTCCTATTTTTACACCGTACAAAATCTTCTCGCTTATCATGTTAGGTGGTGACTATAAATGATAAGTAGGAAGAGTTTTTAAAGTTCACATATAGTAATCTTCTCCACGTTTATGTATCCTTCCTACTCCCATGGATTAAAATCAAACAATTCTACCCATTTGTTTCTATTAACAGGAAGAGGAACCCCAATCATTTTAATATATCCTAATTTGTTTATAATTTTTATAGGAATTATGAAATGGGTCTAATTTAGTTTGTATAATTTGTTCCAATTTTTTATATTTATAGCTATTGATAAAAAATTATTTCACAATAATTTTTATACTTATACACACATACATAGATATAAATATAGACACATTATTTCATATCTTTACACAATGATGTGTGAATATGTGCAATGTGATGAGTGGTATCTATATTAATAAATGCATACATGTGTACAGAAAAATGGGTGGTTCATAAACTTAAATTATATATCTTGAACTTGGTTTTTAAATTTTATTCTTAAAAATGGGATTCTCCAAATGGTATTTTCAAAAGTTAGTAGTCTATTCAAATTAAAATTCCTCACTTGGCTTGTTTTACTTTTAATCCATGTTTTATAAAATGTGATTTAATTTTTTAAATCATTTTTATGATGATGGTGATGATTTTTTATGCCTATTTGGTTTTTTAATTTTTTTTTTTAAAATATAAGGTTTTAAAATTGCATGTGGTGTTTAATGAATTTAATTTATTAACATGGGTTTTTGAAAGGTCCCTTTGATAAAATATAAACTGTCTGAAATGGGGCTAGAACATGGTAACCTCATTTTGAGACTTCTGGATCATTTGATTTAAATTTAATAGATTCTTAAAATTTTGGGTTCTAAAGATAGTGTTATTGGGCCCTATCAACATTTTCATTATCTAAAAAAAGATCAAATTCAGCTCCTAATCATCCTTTCAATGAAACACCACATGACTTTCCACATGCAAAGTAAAGAAATGAATAAACATAAAATCCTCCCTCTTGTTGTTTTCAATCACTTACTGATTATTCTGGATCTTGTATTTTTATTTAATCATATGAGATATCATCGAATAAATCATACACAAGATCTCATTTTGAAAATTTCTTACTTTGATTGTATGGATCTCCCAACTGAATGAGGATGTGGATGAAAGGAAAATATGTGCACTGTAAAACCCTACTTGCTTATCATGTAAGGTAGTGATTTCAAATTATAAGTTGGCAATTTTTTTACAATGCACAGATGGTAATCTACTCTAACTTTTAGGTATGCTTTCTACTACCATGGATTAAAATCAAACAATTCTTCCCATTTTCTTCTGTTTCCAGGTAGAAAAACCCCAATCCTTTGTATATTTCCACTGATGTGAACATTTTTGATAGGAATTTTTCAACACAAACCACTAACCTCACATTATATTAGAAATTCCTTCCTGTAAGAATGATAAAAAAAGTGAACATACACAATAGAAAGTTTCAAATCATTATTAAGTAGGTTAATTAAGCTAATTTTTCATTTATAGTGTCTTATTTCTGTAAATTTTCACTCATAATAGTTGTCTCCCCCAGCTACCTCCATTTATAATTCTTTCCAGTTTCATTTCTTCATCAGTTCAAATTAGAAAGTGGTTCTTTATTTTCAATTCATTCTTACTCTTTTCCCTAGTTTCCACTCTGGTATTTTTACATAGTTGATTCTCTTTGTTGGTTCTAATGAGGTTAATTATTGTTTCCAGGTTATCCCAGGTAGTTGGGATTATACTCCAATAAGAATTTTCATTTCTGTTCTCTAATAATTCATTCTATCCATGTGAATTTTTTAAATTTGAAGCATTCATGGAAGCCCAATTATATTATTCATTGGTTTTTTCAGTACCTTGATAACCCCAGTCTGAGACTTCTAGTTCATTGGTTTTAGATTCAAGATTTTATTCAAATTTTTGGTTCTCAAGACCATGTGATTAGGTCCTATAAACATTTTCATCATCTGGACAAAGTTAAAGTTGGGCTCCTAAGCATCTTGCTACTGAAACACCACATGATTCACCATGTATCAAGTGAATAAATGAATAAACATCAAGTCATATCCCATGTTGTAATACCACATACCAAAGTTATAGAATCCTTCAATGATCTATGTGTTTTTAATATATTAAAACTTAATTATATTATTTATAACATTATATATCACACATTTTTTCCTTCAATGATTTCCACCACTACAAAACAATTTCAATATGCATCATTAAGCTCATATTATCTTAGAAAAATGGATTCATGTAGCTTAAATGATTCCTAAATAAAGACCTTTTATGGGTTTTAAGATCATAGATTTGTGTATTTATTTATTTATTTAAATATTAATATAACTAAATCTAATAGTATGGATATAAATAAAAAATTAATGGATTTCAATCGTATGATAAAAGAGTATGAGGATGCAGTGAAAGAGTTCAGCATGTTTTTAAAAGATAATGCATAAGATACTTATCGGATATTTTTTTGTGTTTAATATTTTTTATACGTGGATAATTATCCCATAGGATTTTTAATAACACTTGATATTTCATAGAATAGATCAAAGTTATAAATGTTGGAATAAACATGGGGGGAAAGTGAATGTAGCTAGTGACTATGATAACACTTCATTTTATGGATCATCTGATATTATTTTGAGTATAAACAATGAAAAATACTATATCGAGGATATGATTATAGGTGTTAATGTTGATGAAGATCATATTGAGGAAATGATAATGGTAGTTAAAGATAAACTTATTTATTTTCAAAAATTGTTTGAAAAGTTAAATATTTGTACAAGGATGTAATTGTGTGCTAGTTATACTAAATATACATTATTTTCATCTATAATAAAGCTATATAATATAAAATTTGTAAATGGGTGGAGTGATGCCAGTTTTACTAAACTACTTTCTCTCTTGAATGATATGCACCTAGAAGATAATGAGTTTCCTTGACAATCATATGATACTAAGGGATTTCTATGTTTAATGGTTATGATTTTTGGAAGAATACATGTCTATACAAATGACTACAAATTATTTTGGAAGGAAAATGAGTCACTTAAAAAATTACCAAAGTGAGGTGCACCTCAATACAAGAAAGATAAATAAGGCCCTATGCAAGTTGTATGGTACTTTCAAATCATTCTAAGGTTTAGTATAAACCTATATTTAAGTGAGGAGGTTGCAAGGAAATTGAAGTGGCACATAGATATAAGAATTAAATATGGGAAACTTTTTCACCCGACACACTCTCCTTAGTGGTAAAAAATTGATCATGAGTATCTTGAATTAGGAAATAGTCCCAGAAACCTTCATCTTGCACTATCTAAAGACATAGTGAATCATTTTGGTTTTCAAAGTAATACTCAAAATACATGGAAAATTATTCTGGTAAATTATAATTTTCCAACATGGTTATGTATGAAATGAAAATACATCATGTTATCTTTTCTTATATCAAGAAAAAAACAACTGAGTAATGATATTGATGTTTATTTTCTTCCATTTATCGAGGATTTGATATTACTATGGGATTCGGGTGTTACATTGTATGATGATTATAGAAATTAAGATTTTACATTGTGAACAATGTTGTACGGGATAATAAATGACTTTCCTGTTAATGGAAATTTTAAAGATATATCATTAAATTAACTCAATTGTGTCACACTTGTGAACAAGGTACATAGTCAATTAGGTTGAAACATTCATTAAAGACTATGTTTCTATGAAATTGTATATTTCTACCTAGATGATATAAATACCAATCTTGGATGACATCATTTGATGGGAGTTCATAAGAAGGTATAACACTGTCTCCACTAACTGGTGAATGAATATTTGAGAAATAAAAGAGATGGGCAATACTTTTGGTAAAACTTTTTCGAAAAAACATAAAAAACAAGTAGAAAAAATAGATCATTTTTTTAATTACCATACCAGAATTTTTTTTAAGTCAGGAATTTTCTTGATGTTATGTATATGGGAAAAATGTATTTGATAGTGTCATTGGAACATTACTAAATGCACCCATAAAAATAAAGTATGGAATTAAGGCTAGGTTATACATGATTAACATTGGTATATGGGAAGATTCGGTGCCAGTGAAGAGTGAAAATAGACTTTTCTTTCTCCTACTGCCTACACTGTTTCTAGGCAAAGAGATATTAGTTTTTTGACTTAATGAATGATGTAATGGTTTGAGTGGGGTATTCATTAGATATATATATAATAATTTTTCAATTATTGATTTAAATATAAAGGGATTGAAATCACATGAATTTCATATTTTGATGCAAAATCTAATGTTTGTAGCTTTACATTTCATTTTTTACAAGAATTTATATCATATATTAACCAAGATATGCTTCCTTTTCAAAGCTATATACAAAAAAGTTAAATAATTGTGAAATTACCAACTATGGAAAAGGAAATTTCTTTTCTATTATGTGAATTGTATATGTTCTTCCCACTGACATTATTTGATATGATGGTTCACTTGATGATTCACTTGATATGATAGATTCAATTAATAATTCTTGTACATTATATATGGATATACCCCCATTGAATGGTATATAAAGTTTTTCAAAGGGGATGTTGAGAATTGAAGTCATCCATAAGGTTGTATTTCAAAGCGATATGTTGTTGAGGAAGCTATTTAATTTTTTACCGACTACCAGTCTGGTTTGGAAAGCATTGGTCTACCAAAATCTCATCACACTAGGGGGATTCTGGGTGAAGGAATTTTTGGAATTGATTTTTTCATAATTACTATTATAGAGTGGGAGACGGCTCACCTTTATATTTTTCATAATAGTTTAGAGGTTTATCCATATGTTGAAACCCAAAAATTAAGTATTAGGTATTGGAATCCATCAAGGGATGAAATCTGGATATTAAATACACATAATCAATAGTTTATAGGATGGTTTAAAGAACATGTTTTTAAGGAGTCAACTGTAACTCCTAATTCAATTTCAGAATGACTTTTATGTCTAGCCATAGGATCATGTTTTCATGTATTATATTATAATGGTTATGTAATTAATGGTTATATGTTCTATACAAATGAACATGATAAATTTTTTACCGTAAAAAATAGTGGAGTTACACTTGTGGATGAAGTGATTCTTGTATCTAGTACCAAGGATAGAAATCCAATTTATGTGAATAAGTCATACTTTTTCAAAATCAAACAAATATGGGATTTGGATTATAAAATATTCCAAGTATCAATTATTCAATGAAAGTGGGTTTATAACAGAAGTATTGTTAAAGTAAATTAATTGGGATTCGTGAAATTTTATTTTAGTAATGAAGGGTATAAAGATAAACCATTTACAATAGCATCACAGGAAGTGAAAGTATTTTCTGTTCCATTTTATACAAACCGAAAGTGTTCAATTGTTTTTTTATTGACCAAAACTACTCAAGGTTCATATGTTAATTCAACTAAGGATGACCCTTTCTTTGGGAGATCACAATCATTTCATAGTGGTCCAAATGTAGACGGGGTTTTATATAAAAGATGAGGCCACAATGATAGGATTTGGATACTTGATAAAGGGGTAAAGTCCATTCAAACTTTTAAAAAAGAGAGAGTTTGATAACCAGGTATATATTTTTTAATATAAATTGTGTTACCTCATATTATTATAAGTTCACTAAAACATTTATGTAATCTAAATTAAATGTTAAACTACTTCTATAGATAATGAATTATGTGTATATTTTTTCCCAATCCTGAGGAACAATAGGTTTTTCAATATTTTTATGATCCCAATACAGAGGAAAAATAATCTTAGACACATGATGATGATAAAAATCCATAATAATAATATATTGAGGATGTTGAATCCTGTGAAATGGTAGACAAGAAACAAATCATGTCCCAAAAAATAGAAGTGTCGTAGTGTGATGGTGTCAACCAAAAACATTAAGGAATGAAACAAAAGCATCAAATTCAAGGATGGATGAAATGAACACAGCTAACAGTTTGACCCCAAACAGGCCATGTTTAGTGGTTACATTGGTCTCATTACTCGAATGTGAGTTCCGGTTGATGTAGATTCATGGAATAACGTTTTTCTCATGATTAATGCTCTAATTTGGGAAAATATTAGGGTAACATTGTGATATAATTTCATTATTTTACTAATAAAACAAAATAATGAAATTTTTATTTACTCTTCATTATCCCTTGAAGATTTGATTTCATACAATTCATATGAAGTATCACCATAAATATGTTAAAGGTAAAATAAACCCTCACACACCATATATGTATGTGCACCTAATAAACCAAAAAATGTGGAATGCATTTATTAGTCTTCATGAGAAAACATATTTGCAGCTACATTGTGATCGGTAATGCATAATTTGAAAATAAATGTATTAATCACATTAATTAGGAATTTTTAATTTTTGAAATAGAAATTGAGTTCTGAAAATAAGCAATGTGCAACAAAACCAATGTACCCCTACTATAAATAAAGGATGGGGTATATTTCACTTGAAAAAAGTGGTACGAGTTTTAAATATATAGTAATACTTTTAGTTGAAATGAAACAAAAAAATAATTATATTCCTTCTTTATATGCATATTGATGAATCGAAATCCAAAACCACTTTTACCCCCATGTTATGTGATATGGAAGGAGGCATGTGTAAATAAACATGGGATACTAATAAATAAAAACACACAAAAAGTGTGAGAATCATGTGTATGTATGACATAATAAATAAATTGCTTCAAATCGGTATTAAATAACAATGATTAGTTATTTACCTGTATTTTTTTCTAACTTATAAAAAATCATCATCAATTGTATTTGATAAAAAATACTATCAGTGGCCTTAAAGTGGCCAAAATAGTATTATTACGTCATAGGTTTGGGTTATGGGGTGCCACCCCCAAACATATTTTGATAAAATAAATTAATAGGGGATAATGATAATAAAATAGAGGTGATTTAGGAATGATTAGCTTCTCTATAAGAAAAAATTAATTAGTAGTATGATTTTTTAGAAAATTTTATGGAAAAGAATCAATGAGAAGAAACAATACAACAAAAACCACTACATAAAGATCCCACCCCCACCAACTTTGTGGTGATCCATTCCCCTCAAAGGGTTATATTAGAATAGGTAATCAATATTTACATAATTGTTTCTATGAAATTTGAATCAGTAAAATACTGATACCTTTCATGTACTGATATTTTATAGGGTGAAAATGATTATGATTTATATCTATCAACCCCCACGCATCGCATTTTTGTAAGGGGTACCATGTACAATATCCAAGGAGATATTCTACACAATATACAACTTCTAATATGTCATGTGAGCATGGGGATTCACATGGATCACAAGTCAAACACCGAGATACATGTTCCACTTGATGATGTGGATATTCATACGACTGAGCTTTCTATTGGAATATTCGTAGCCTGGATATTTGGTCTTGAAAAAATACATTTCAAGAAGGATGTATTAATTTAAATTTTTTTTATCAAAAACCTTTATCAATTAATGAAAAAAGGCACGAACAAATAAATGTTATTATAGATAGACAAAGTAATGTGGGTGGAATAGAAGTTAGAATCAAAATGATCTAAAGGATCAACCAACCAATCAAAAATATCTATATAAAGTACATTTACCATTCCTGTTAAACTTACACATTTACTAACATTAATGTTTCATATAGATATAACAATAAAAAGTAGTGATATGGACATAATTTATTTTGAAGAAAAGATGTACAAAGAGGCTATTACGGACTATATTGGTCTTGAGAATTTAAATGAAATCATCATGTATGAATGAATATGAGCCTCAGTTGTAAATTTATATATGTTGTGTGTTTTCATTATTTTTTTATTCAATAGCTGATCTAATATGTTAATTATGAAAAAAAATACTATTCATAATTTTTTCATGTGTTTATATCCACACTATTTGAAGGGAAACCCATTTGAACAATAATTTGGACTCATTATTCCTCACATCATTTATACATAATTATTCTCATTTGAACTAAAGCAATATGAAGTAATAGTTGAAAAACTATCCATAGTGTTTTGAAATACAAATTATAGATTATATACTCTTCTTAATACCCATGATGCAGGTTTAAAACTCTATAATTTAATCATATCAAATATATTTTCATTCCTTTCATTACTTATTCCTTTTTTAGGCATCATTGGTTACTAATTGAAATAAATTTGGATAGTCCAATGATTTATTTTTTGGATTGAATTCATGGATACCCAACAAACTAAACACAAATGATGGAATTTATCAATTTAAAATACACAACATGCAAAATTTTAGAAATAAACATCAAGTTATAAATTTAATGTTATATTTTATTGAAATTTTTTTATGATAGGGTGGTGTTTAAACATCATAAAAATCGTGGAATTATGACAATCTAGGAGCACAAAAATCCTATCGACTTGTAAAAATAGATAATTATTAGTGTATATATAATAAAATTCCACTATCAAAATATATATCAAAATAAATTACTTATTTTTATCAATTATTATACAATGATCAAAAAAACTGATGGAAAATATTTTAGTTATTATTTTTTTCAAATTTATTAAATATATTATATTCCAGCAATAAACTAGAATCCTCAAAGAGGTATTTCCAATGATAATTACAATTTCATTTAAAATATTTATTAATCCTTTGTTTATTTATATTTTTTTATTACTACCAAAACTATTGAAAAACCTCATACTCAAAAGAGGAAATATATTTATTTAGAAATGAATGGGTAAAATACATGGTGTTACAATGTATACAATAATCATGAAGAGGTGACTTCCTGCTACTTGTTTAGTTAATTTTCTCATCATTTTATCTACTTTTTTTAGTTGAATTCCTTATAATTTTTATCTAAAACTTATTTTGTTATTTTTCACAGAGATCATTAACAAATGACTTCATATACAAGGATGATGTACTCATGATAATGTAGTTTTGTTTTTATTCTGCACCTCATTCAACATTCTAGATCATTAAACAACAATATTTTCAGATAACCCCAAATGTTGAATACATTGTAGAATAAAAATTCATCATGTGATGTATAGGAATCAAACACACATCAATATAATACATTATATGCCCAGAATGACTCAAAGTTTATGTTCTTAGTTTAAATTTTCAATTTTAGTTTAAAACACACATTACATACTCAAAACTATGAAAATACATTGTGGTTAATTTTCTAATCATTTTATATACTATTTCTTAGTTAATTACATCATCATTTTTATCTAGTGATTATTTTGTTAATTTTCTTAGAGATCATAAAGAATGATGATACACTAATGATACACTCATATACTGTGATTATGCACTCAAAAAGGATGATTCACTCCTGACATTGCAATTTTCTTTTTATTCTGCAATATATTCAACATTTATGGTTATTAAACAATAATATTATTAGACAAACTAGAATGTTGAATGTATTAAAGAAATAAAATACACCGTGTGATGTGTAGAAATCAACCACAAATCAATCTGATATATGGTATTCTTAGTATAACTAGAATTGTTTTTTTAGTTTATAATTTACATTTTTGTTCAAAACAAACATTATATACTCAAAATAAAAAAAACATGTTCATATTATTTTGATACATTAGGAAAATGATCCATAATCCAGTTTTGAAATATAGAAATCAAGAACACATCAATCTAATACACGATGTGTCTGGTGTGACTCAAAGTACATGTTTTTAGTTTAAAATTAACATTTTAGTTCAAAACACACATCACATACTCAAAAACAAGAAAACATGTTTCAAAATTTGGATTATGCTGATAATTTAGTACAATAATCCGTAAATAATTTTTGACATGTAGGAATCAACCTCGTATCAAACTAATACACAGTGTGCCCTGTATGAGTCAAAGTGTATGTTATCAGTCAAAAATTTAAATTTTAATTAAAAATGTGTGTCACGCACTAAAAACTAATAAAGCATGCACAAATTTTCTTGATATATTAGTAAAATTATTTATAAGTCATTTTTCATATATAGGAATTAGTCACATGTCAAATGGACACATTATGTAACTGGTATAAATCAAAGTGAATGTTTTTAGTTTAAATGGAAATTATAATAAAACATGGATGTAATAAAAACTAAAAAAATGCATTAAAATTATTTTTACACTTTAGTAAAATGATCCATAAGTTAATTGGGATGTGTAGGAATCAACCAAACATCAATATGACACAATGTGTGACCGGTATGACTCAATTTCTTCTAATTTAAAATTTACTTTTTATTTTAAAACATAATTCACATACCCAAAAATAAGAAAAAACATTAATATTATTTTGGTAATTTAGGAAAACAATCCTTAAATCAATTTGAGTATATAGTAATTAGCTACACCGTAATCTGATACACGGTGAGCCCAGTATGACTAAAAGTATCTATAATCAGTTTAAAATTTACATTTTAATTCATGACATGTGTCACTCATTTAAAACAAATAAAACACACTCTAAAAATCATTATATTTTATTTAAATGATTCATAAGTCATTTTTGACATATAGAAATCAGCCACACGTCAAACTGGCACACGATGTGATTGGTATGAATCAAAGTGTGTGTTTTCAGGTTAAGGTGAAATTTTAAATAAAAAGGAACATGACATAATAAAACCCAATAAAAACATTAGTATTGTTTTGATAATATATTACAATTATATATATGCCATTTTTAATTTGTAGTAATCAATTTCTCATCAATCTGATACAAAGTGTGACCTGTATGACTCAAAGTGTGTTTTTATTTAAAATTAACATTTTAGTTAAAAACACACGTCACATAATTTAAATCATGCAAAAAAATTTGTATTTTTTCAATAATTTAGGAAAGAAATCCATAAATCATTTTTTACATGACAGAATCATCTACACCTCAATCTGATACATGATGTGCCCGGTATGACTCAAAGTGTATGTAATGAATTTAAAATTGGCATTTTAGTTCAAAATGTGTGTCACTCATTGAAGACCAATAAAACATGATCAAATTATCTTGAAACTTTAGTATATTTATTCATGAGTCATTTTTGACTTTCAGGAATCAGTATCACATCAAACAGACACATGATATGATCGGTAGGAATCAAAGTGCATGTTTTAATTTTAAATTGAAATTTTAGTAAAAATGAAATGTGACACACTCAAAATTGAGAAAATGAATTCATATTATTTTTATAATTTATTAAAATTATACTTAAGTCAATTTTGATGTGTAGAAATTAATTTCATGTCAATCCAATGCACAGTGTGACTGATATGACTCTACATGTGTCTTTTTATTTAAAATCAACATTTTAGTTCAAAACACACATCACATACTCAAAACCAAGAAAATTCATTATGATTGTTTTGATACTTTTGAAAAATTATCCATAAGTCATCATTAATTCATAGGAATTATGCACACCTTAATACGATATATGATGTGTCTGGTATGACTCAAAGTGTACGTTATTAGTTTAAAATTGACATTTTAGTCAAAATGAGTGTCACTCACTGAAAACAGAACAAGAATGTTCAGATTATATTAATAAATTAGGAAAAAGATTCATAATTAATTTATGATGTGTTGGAATTATTTTCATTTCAAACTAACACACGATGTGGCCATTATGACTCAAAGTGTGTGTTTTTAGTTTAAAATGACATTTTAGTAAAAAAATACACTCGACATACTAAAAACCGATAAAAGAGATTCGGGTTTTTTATACTTTTGGATAATTATCTTTAAGTCATTTGTGATGTGTAGGAATAAACCACACATCAATTCAATGCATCGTGTTTCTGGTATGACTTCAATTGTGTCTTTTTATTTAAAATTGACATTTTAGTTCAAAACATATGCCACCTACTCAAAAATGAGCAAACAAATTCAAATTTGTTTGATACATTAAGAAAAATATCCGTAAGTAATTTATGAAATGTAGGAATCATCCATACCACAATATGATACATGGTATACCTAGTATGACTCAAACTGTGTGTTTTGAGTTTAAAAATGACGTTTCAGTTCAAAATACACATGGCATACCCAAGAATGAGAAAACACATTAATTTTATTTTGATACTTTAGTAAAACAATCCATAATTTATTTGTTATGTGTAGGAAGTAGCTTCACCTCAATTCGATACATGATGTGACAGATATGAATCAAATTTTATGGATTCATTTTAAAAATTAAATTTTATTAAAGTATTATTTCATATTCATGTTTAATTTTTTTCTTTATAGTATCACTAACATAAGAATTTTTTTCCTATATAGGTGGATTATTTTCATGGAGTTTGGGTGTTTTTTTTGAAAACTGATACCATGATCGGTCTTTTTTGAGATGGGATCAAGTTCCAAATACAATTAAACCATTAATTTTTTTTGAATGTTTATTATAAATTGTACTTATAATGTGATTGTACAAAATTATGTTTGAAATGTTTATAATATGATATTTTTTCCTTATATTTGTTCTGTAGGTTTTATTTCTCTTAAATTATAAATTTTCCATATACATGTATTTTCTTCCATAGTATAATGTAATTTTAACAGCGCACTACAGTAGTATGGCCTCTATCAGTTCTCTTTATAGCATTGATAAAACAATAATTTATCAATTATTTTATAGTGCTAATAAAAGTGGTCCCCTTTTAGCAATGCTTCAAATAAAAATAATTTTTTATCATTGACTTTAGACCGATCTGTAGTAGTGTTTGAACCCAAGGGATTAGTAAAACCCTCAAGCCTTTGAGGGGAGGAGACGTGGGCACTCGTATTGAGTATCGTCTGAACTTCTTTATCATCTTTCATTGTGCATTTATTTTTTATTCTTTCATTTTCATTTAATTCCCTCTACACTCACTCTTTAATTTTATTTATCACATAATTTTATTCCATTTATTTTAATTTTTAAAAGGAAATTCACCTCCACCTCTTGTCATCCAAATCAGACCATTGGAAGGAACACTTGAACTTCTATTAAAAACTAACATAAAAAGGAATCTGAATATAGAAATAAAATTGAAAAAACATATATATTTTATACTTGGTTCAACCTATAATTTTTATGTTACACCTAAATGATCATACACTTGACTAATTAGTAGTCTTTATAAACCACTAACACCACTATGATTGATTTACATGTTTTTTGATTGGTTTACTATAGAGTCTAGGAATTATGCCGACTTATTTTCTCTAAAATCATTGTTTTGGTAAAGGGTTACACAAGATTATTGGAATGCATGTCATACAATTATAAAAAATGTATGAATAATACCAACCTAGAATAGTGTATCACTTTTTCTCCAAATATCCATGAAAAATGTTTTTATGTCATCATTATGTCAGATCTTTGATTCAATTCCATGCATAAAATGGACTACATAAACTCACTCTCCCACCCCCTCTCTCTAAAGATCCTCTTTCAAAAAAAAATTACTCACTTATTAATCTATTAATTCATCCATGTATAGTCTTTTATTCATCTATAATACCTATAATGAATGGGTAGGATCCCTACATGTAGTCAAGATATTTCATATTTCATTTATGTTTCAATTTCAAAAACACCCATTCAAGATGTATTAAAACTTCCATGTCATCCTTTGTATTCATCAAATCAAAGAATATATAAAATCAAATTTTATTTCTCTATGTACACATTACAAGATAAATAATTCTTAACAACATTATTTTAACAACATACTTATACATGTGTTGTTAAAATCTATATTCAACAATATGTGAAAATATTCATGTTGTTAAAATTTATACTTAACAATAATGAGGGTTTGATGATATATGATATCTTAATTTATATTAAAAATGAAAATAAAGAAATATTTTCATCAATAGAACCTCAATTAAAAAATATGTTTCTTGAAAAAAATAATACATTATATTTTTTAAAAAGTAACGTGTAAATGTGTGATCCACCTAAAAAACTTTAGGTTAAAACCAAAAGGCGTTCAGGTACATACCACTTTTCCCTCTATTTGACCTGGATCAATGACATGGAATGATGGGAATAAGGCATTAACGGGCAAAACACCTTTCATCATAATTAAAATGAAAGGCATTTTGGGGGGGAAATCTTTCGCCTAAAATTAAGGTGAAAGGTGTTTCCACATGTAACACCTTCATCATAAAACCCTATAAAAATCCACCCCCTTCTCCTCACTCAATTAAACACCCCTCTCTCTAAATTCCACATTATCTCTCTCTCTAAGATTTGCCTAATTTTTTCTCCCTTATGTGCGAATTTTTTATTGGCATTAAAGGAGTGTGTAATATTCAAAGAATCATTTAGAGATATTTTTTATTATTTATTTTAAATTTAATTATTTATATAGTTCTTTAGTTTTTAGTTAGTTTTAAATATTATATTTACATAATTGTTTATTTAGTAAGATATAATATAAAATAGAAGTTAATATTAGTAAGAAAATTATTATTATTATTTAATTATCACTTATTAGTAAATAATTTATAATTAGCCTTAGTAATATATTTATTATTATAAGAAGATTCTTTTATAATATTAATTAATAGTTTTTAAATATTAGTGACATAATTAGTAGTTAATATTAACTAGATGATGAATAATTAATAGTGGAATAATGATTCACTAATAATTAATTATTAAATAACTATAATGATTAACTAATGTTATAGAGATGATTAAGTATTGATTAACTAATGAATAACTAAGGATTAATATTGGATAGAATATTTATTAGATAATGAAAAACCTAGGAATAAATTAGGATTGACTTTGGATAAAATAATGATTATCTAATGATTAACTAATAATTAAATAATGATGAACTATTAATTAAACAATAATTAACTGTAAAGTAAGTACTTAATAACTATTAATTAATTAGTGATTAAAGAGTGATTAATGAATAAGTAAGGCACCATTAACATAGGATTAACTAATGTTTAAAAAATGGTTAACTAATCATTAACTAATGATTAATGATTAAATAACTAATGATTAAATAATTATTAACTAATAATTACTTAATGATTAACTATTAATTAACTAATAATTAACAATAAACTAACTAATTAATATGTACTAATAATTTAATTATTAATGAGTGATTAATAAATAATTAAGAAATCATTATTTTAGGATTAACTAATGCTTAATGAATGATTACATAATGATTAAAAAATGATTAAAAAATGATTAATGAATGGTTAACTAATGATTAATAATTCATTTTAGAATGATTAATTAATGATCAAGGAATGATTAACATATGATCAAATAATTATGAAGTAATGATTAAAAAATAATTAATTAATGATTAACTACTAATTAACTATAAACTAACTACTTAAAGAATGATTAAATAGTAATTAGATAATAATTAACATTAAAGAAACTACTTAATAAATATTAATTAAGTCATGATTAACTAGAGATTAATGAATGATGAAGTCATAATTAACTTAGGATTAACTATTCCCTAATGAAAGATTCTGTAATGATTAACTAATGATTAACCAATGATTAATGAATGATTAAATAATGATTAAATAATGATTAACTAATTATTAATCAGTGATTAAGGAAAAATTATTCAATTATTAAGGAATGATTAACTTAGAAATAATTATTAAACAATAATTAGTTAATGATTTACTATTAATTAACTATAAACTAAATACTTAATAACTATTAATTCAAGAATGATTAATGATTTATTAATAAGTGATTAATGATTTATTAAAGAATAATTAAGGAATGATTAATTTAGGAATAAGTAATTCTTAATTTAGGATTAAGTAATGATTAACTTATGATTAATTAATAAATAAGGATTATTTAACTTTAAACTAACTACTTATTAAATATTAATTAATTAATGATTAAATATTGACTAGTTAATGATTAAATAAGTATCAACTAAGGATTAAATAATGATTAGTTACTGATTAACTTTGGATTGATATAAAATTAACATAGGATCAAAGATGGATAATTGAATTACAAAGAGGCTTAACTGCACACCTAATTTATCACTCCCATGATTTAGATGATTCATACATTTATGCACACCTGTTTTGACACTCTCAGGGGATATGCTTTAGATGATTCTGCATTCTCTTTATAAAATAATGAGCATACCTTTAAGAAGATTAAAAATTTACTTCAAATCATCAGTTTCATATTTGAGGATATAATAAGACATTCTAAAATTTCATTAAAGTAAATATTGTGTGGTTATCTGAGAAATAAAATCCATATAATGATATTATAAGTGGATGTGTCTTTGGAACTGATCAATCTTGGGGTAAAAAGCCTAAAAATACTATATTGAGATAGAATTGTTCAAGAATTGGTGCATGAAAATAAGCCTTATTGCACACCTAGTTTGACACTCCTAGGGGATATGATTTATATGATTTAAATTCTCTTTATAAACTATTGAAAATACCTTTAGGAATATTAAAAAAATATACTACAAGGCATTAGTTTTATATTTTAGGTTATAAAAAGACTTTCTAAAAATTCTACAAAGTAAAGATTGTATAGTTATCTGAGAAATAAAATATATTTCCAGATACTACAAGTGGATGTGGATCTGGAACATACATGATTATAGTTATAAACCCTGAAAACATCATATTGAGCTAAAATCAATCAAGAACTGGTGCAAAAAAATAGGTCTTGCTACACACCTAGTTTGACACCCCAGGGGGGATACACATTATATGATTCACATTCTATTTATAAACTACTAAACACCCCTTTAGGAAAATTAAAAATTGTAATAAAAAACATCAGTGTCATCTTTAAGGATATAATAAACCATTATAAAATTTCAGTAAAATAAATATTGTTTGGTCAACACTATACAATTATCCCTCGTTGTAAATATTATTTACATTATTGGAATATTGATAAAAATTATTTTTCACATATAAAATCATGTTTTCATATGTCCACTACTACATATTGGTTATTAAAATTGATCAATGATATTATTATAGTGCACAAACAAAAAAATGGTTAGGGCAACTGATTTTTTAACCCTAAAAAAAATTAGGAAATAATTAGTGGCTATTTAAATATTGGACTTGATCCAGATTTCTAGTCTCTAAGCTATAGACACTTTCAATTC
The DNA here is from genome assembly GCA_963277665.1 of Viscum album. Lineage (NCBI taxonomy): Eukaryota > Viridiplantae > Streptophyta > Magnoliopsida > Santalales > Viscaceae > Viscum > Viscum album. The sequence goes on along the minus strand of OY728153.1, from coordinate 124,952,451 downwards.
CAAGATAGGATATGGCATCTAGCTTGTTCATTGGTTATTTATGAGGAATGGGTCCAAGAAAAAAACATATTTTCCCAATGGTCAGGTAATACCATGATGGAGTTATATATTGAGGTTTCTAGTATCCAGCAGCAATATCTAATTTTAAGATAACATAGGTATACAAGAGTCATTGAAGAAGTTCCATCCAAAGAAAATTCTCATATTCTCTATAAGGCAGAAGGATTCAACCAATATGGTGATCCAAATATGATTCAATATATATTTTATGATGAGGAAGTTCTCGATAATGGAATATATGGATACAATAATGATAATGAGGAGGAAAATGTAGAATTTGGGGAGGATTTTTTTAGAAACGAAGTGGTTGTACAGTATCCTCAAGGCATAATAAGTCATTATCCCCTATTCACAACTTGGTAAAAAGTAATATAATGCTTTCTTGAATTTATTTGGAATTTTTTCACACCATCAACTGAGTATACTAGAGTTTTAGAGGATAGATTTAGTGAACTGGAAAAAACATTATACAATGGAATATATTTTTCAAGAAAAGATTCCCTGAAAAACATACTGAAAATATTTTATATTGAGATACATTATAGATATTTAGTTTAGGATTTAATCCAAACAAAATACATCATACAATTTTAAAAATACAAGGGTGATTTTAGATTCTAGTTAAGGGAGATACCTGATATTGAATTTGGAGGTTGGAGAATTTCCAAGATTGAGTCAGCTCATACATGCAAGCATCAAAACCTGAAATAATATCAGAAATCATTAGATGCAAAATTTTTATCATATATTATTTTTGATATGATCAATACCTACTGAGATGTTCTTATAACTTTTTTATAAGAGAGGATTTAACAAAATTTTAGTTATAATATTTCATATGAAAAGTGTATAGACCCAAATCTTGATGTACATGGATGTTACATTACTTTTGCGGAATTCTTAATACATAACAAAAATATACACACAAGGACTGTAATAGTTTAGTGTCTTTGGAAACTCGAAAAATAATATTCTAATCATGGTGAAAGACCTTAAACATCTCTCATAAATATCTTCCCCTATTGTTTTCTTACCTAAAACCTTTCTTTATATCCTAGGGAAAAGAAAACATATAAAGGTTGAGCTCAAATGCTCAGTAAGGGTAAGCATGGATAAAATAAAACAAATCATATACATTTGAACTTAAAAACATGAACACAATGTTTAAACATCAAAAGCGTGAGCAATGACATAAAACATGGAAGTACGTAAGGCATAGATCATAAAGAAACATTAAGCATGATACATTAGCATGGGAATAAAACATTTAATTGTGGAAACCATTAAGCACATGATATGATTTCCATAGTAGCCAAGGAATTGCTGCCAAGACCATCTTAGTAGACAAAGTCCCTTTTTGAATCGAGTTCACTCCTCATTCCAGTCCTGTATTACTGAACCGGTTTAACTTTCCGTTCCATCCATGTCTATCCCATGAGATATAAATCTTTACCCAATGAATTGGAGGTAGATATAGGTCTCACCCATCTTATAATTAAATCATTCTTACTTGTGCCACAAAATAAACTTAACACATTCATCATAACCCAAAGAATAAAATGGGTTTCATAAACATCATCCCATCATTTCATAATCCATATAAAACAAATGGATATTTCATCATAAGAAAAGTGAAACCATGTAAATCATAGAGACATGATACTTGAAACATACACATATGAAATAATTTCATCTTAGATGAAAAATGGTTTTGATAAAAAACTTGAAGTGAATTCTTGAGGAAAATATCCTTTTTTCTTCAAAATCATTTTCTTTTCACAAAATGTCATGCAATTTTAAAAGAAAAGGATTTTTTTGAAAATAGTCATGAAATATTTTGGAGTAAGCTTCATGAAAATAAGGATTTATGAAACCGTAAAAATCCTTTGATGCTGTATACGTTAAAAAAACATTCTTCTCGTACTTTTGTCGGAAAAGTCAAAAAGTACCTTGTAGGGTAAATAAAAGAAAGATTCCTTCTATACCATGGGGAAAAAGTCAAAATGGGTAAAAAGGACTTTAAAAATACATGAATACACTTTTATAAAACATGGACATGGATGATAGCAATAACCCCAGTAAATACTTACGAATAAGCAATCTCGGATAAAAATGAGATTTGCAAAATTATCCCTTACCTTAGGTCTGATATGCTTCATACGTATCCGAACCTCTTATATAATTATTTAAATAATGTCATTGACTTATTACAGAATCATATTCATTGTTATGATATCATATATGTTTCACTTATGACTTTATATTACCCGTTCTTTTGTAAATTCCATGTTAAAGCAGCGTTTTGGGTAAAATCATTTCATTTATCGTATGTGTTTCAACTTGTAGTTCTTGATATTATTACTTATATCCTGATTTACATAATTCCAGAGTGTAAAACATGATTTATATATAATATATATTCATCATATACATATATATATTAAATATCGATAAAAGGAATGAAATACACCATTTATGGAGACGGTAGGTCGTACGTACGCATGAACGCTGTTTTCGTTTCCTTATTGAATTGAATGAAACTAAATAGATGACATACATATATATATATACATAAATCCGTGGGCATTATTATTTCATATATTTCAATATTATTCATTATATAAACTTTATGATCATTCATGTATGGTTAACATGGAGAATGAATCTCATCGTGTCGTGGAGATGGTAGTCCGTACGTACGCACGAACGATGATATCATCCCCATAATTATTGAATATAATTGGACTGAATGGTATAATATATCAGAATCAGTATGATTTTATATTAACCATATATATTTATTCTTTACACCATTATACCCATCCATGTAAGGTGTTGGTGGAAAAACAGATTTCACCATGGTGTGGAGACGGTATTTCGTACGTACGCACGTGTGGTGATTTCATTTTCCATAGGATGGATAGATGGTGAAATAGGTTTGTTTAATACTTATAATAAAATATTAGTATATTAGATATACTGATTTTATTACTTCATAATGAAACAACTAAAGAATAAGAAGTGGAAGAAAATTTTTTTGAAAGAATCGGTAACGGACATTACCTCTTCTTTGAAGCGCCTCTTTGAGACTTCCTCTTAGGGCACTAAAATTTGTCTTTGAATAAGACCAGAACCTCTAGGATGTTTCTATGGAAGTGGAGAAGATAATTTGGCAGGGTTTGGCCGAGATTGAAGGCTCAAAGTGCTGTGAGGAAGAGAGGGAGGAGGTGCCCTTTTATAAGGGAGGAGAGGGGCACCTTTGGAAAAACTAAAAATATTATTTTATTATAAAGTCATATTCAGTTTTTAATAGCTTAAAATTGATTTATTTCGAAGATATTGTGGAGATGGGTCGAAATAATCTCATCCAATAGAATTTATACAAGTTTATGTTTCTATTCTAACCTTATCGTTTAGATTTAACATTAAGTTAAATAATTTTACTTTTACCGTGTCTTCTTGTTTTCTTACACTATAAGGTTAATAAACATACTATAACAAGCCAAAAGAACCCCAAGTTGTTTATTATTAATATATATAACCTTATATAAGTCATTTGGATGAACCTTATATTTTTAGGAATAAAATAACAATTAATAATATAATATTTTTTAAAAAACCATTTTATGTCAATTTTGACACTATTTGGTAATTGATTTTTTTTAAAAATCAAATTACATTTATTTGGGTATTTATAACATCAATTATGTCAATATTTCATTAATAAGATAATTACTGCATCATCTTTCTGTCATAAATAAATTAAATTATTTAAACTCTAATAATTATTAATAAAAAACCATTATGTAGGAAATAGTTTTAGCTTTCTAATGAATATTTATAGTCGAATTTATATTATTTATAACCCTGTATTAAAAATGATTTACTTATTAAACTTTGATTTTAACTATTTTAACCCTTCTTTAAATAAATTAATATTAAATGTCCTAATCTAAACCAAGTGGTCCTAAATGGTCTTATTTTATTCCTAAGGTTGTTTTTGGTCGAATTACACTTATCCAATACAATTAGGACATGTTTTAGAGTAATAATAATATCATTTTTACCCTTAATCATCCTATTTACTTTTAACCATGGTAAATAAAAGTAAAAAGTTACTATTCACAAAAAATTATTTTCATCTCATTGAACCACATTTTAGTCCTTGATATTAACCGTGTCTCTTGGATTTTTGAAATTCAATTCACATAAGTGGTAAAATTTAATTTAAATAAAAAAAAGTCAGTTTTTTAACGACCACTAAGTGGTTTCACTATTCATCGAAAATTGAAGTTTTTCAGAAAAATACCAAAAATTCAGCCTAAGAATTATTTGATATTCCAAATTAAAAATTGATGTATATTTTTCCAAATTCATAACATATAAGTGGCATTAATTAATTTTAAATTTAATTCCCGTTATCAAAACAAATAGCGTGTTTTTAAGAAACAAAAACAATCAAAAGATTGATACTTGTTTATATCAAATTTCAAAGTGAAATTAATTCCAATGAACAACATTGGATTAAATGGTAAAAATATATTCTAATTACACTTTAAAACCAATTAAAAAGATAATCTTACCATATAAATTATTGCAATGAAAAAAGTTGTTTTTAATTAAAATATAGCGTGTTTTTACTATTCATTAAAATATGAAAGTTATCAGAATAATATGAAAATTTTATCCAAAGTAAATTTTTATATCCTTATTTCAAAGAAGAATTTTATTTTTTCAAATTGAACTTATAGAAATTTCAAAAACAAGATTTAAGGTGGGTGCGTCATCAAAAGGCGGGAAAACAACAATTTTTGAAAAATACTTATTTTACACGAAAAATTTATTTTGTTCTCATACCATATTCTAGAAAATTTGTAAGATGAATAATAATGTTATAAAATTCAAAATGTAGTTAATAATATTCATAAAATCTAGTCCATAATAATATTATAACAATATATCATTGTTTAGTGAAACCTGGTATTGCGTACAACACACGCCATCGAGGAAGGTCGCGATTGCATGTAATGCAAGCCAAGTCAGGGTTGCATGTTGTGAAAGACTCCTCCGTTGTTTCATATAATAGAATACAACCATATTTTATTTATACATTGAATATATATACATATACACTCAATGTTTCGTATAATAACTACTATCAAAATTGTGTGTAACATGATCCAAGAATAGTGTTGTATATACTGCAAGCTCATACGGTGTTGCTTATAGCGCAAGGCAATCTTCTTGTAGCTTACAACACAAGACATCAATAAAATTAAAAGAATATTTATCATAAAATCTCGGGGTGTTACATTATACCCCCTTAAAATGAATTTCACCCTCGAAATTCATCGGGGTTATAAATCGTTTACTATTTATAGAAACCCACATTGTAAAAAGGAATACTAAAACTTAATTTTAAAAACTAATGTATGAAATGTAACGATTACCCAGAGAAACTCATCACTGGGTTTCCATATAGGAGAACATAGGTGAAAATATGGATATGGAATAAAAATCTAACCATCAAGTTCTGATGGAGAGTGGTAGAGAACATGGCTATGAAAAAAGCCATAAATAACAAACCCATAGATTTGTGATGATCTAAGGTACCATCTGATTCATCAGATATAAGGGCACTAGGACAAAATTTTTGGTTTTCAAGATCATTTCCCTAAAGTTGATGAAATTGGAATTAGAAGAAATACTTTTGTGATTTTGGTATAGTCTCACCGTTGGTCATTCTTTGGAAAATTTCCACTTCATCTCTTAAAGAAATGAAGTTGAATTTGTCATTCGTGAAGTGTTAACAGATCATGTGATAGAATGATGGGTCATTCCATCAATCTCAAAAAAAATGTTATAAAAGTTATCAAAAATACATAAGTCCATCTATAGTGAGATTAATCATATATGGTTCCTAAAATGGACTTATACTTTATATATCATACTGCTTAATATAATAAAACTAGTTTCTACTAAACAGAGACTTCCTGTAGGCCAATGGTAGGTGATAAAGGCCAGTCACACTTCGGTTGTGGGTTCAATTCCCACAGCCTTGTCCGACGTGATGGGTTGTCGCCCATCCTGTAGGTTGTTCTTTTTCTAAAACTACATTACTATAACATCCCATCAATAATATCGAAAAAAATTCTATCCTTAAACAATACTAACTTATGTCCAACATAATCCATTCCAATCTTTAGGCTTATCCATAATACTACAGTCCACTCTCATATTATAGTGAAAACGATTACCAGAGATTTCATATAACAAGCATGTTAATACCATCGTTGATCCCCATATATCATAAGATATGTCTTGTTGGTCACATTCCAAACATTCGAAGGCCTTAATCATGTATTCTCTTAAAAAATGAATACCCATTGAATCTTAGTGAAAACATGAGTGCTGTCAAAAGTTAACTCTTTCCACATACCAAAACCCCAACATTCTATACACTCAAACCATGATATAACTATTTCCTTATATCAGTCATGAGATCGTGAATACTGTCAAAAATTTCATTTTCTCTTTATCCCTTTATTATGCGCATATCATCTTTTTTCCAAAAATATCTCAATCAATTTCCATGGTTACTGGTACCATAAAATTATTTAAAACCACAATAGACCAATACATAAATATTTAAATATTCCACGATACTATATACAACATTATTTTGGAATCCCATTACATAAACACTTAATCATTCCACCACATCATTGTCATATTCAACATCGCTAATAGTGATCTCATGTGACTTCCCTTTGTCCTTTGCCTTAAGTGGTTGCTCATGTCGATCATAACTAACCCTTGGATTAGGGAATATATTATCATAATGCCTCATTTCCTTGCACTTGATGAATTGAAGTGTTGGTTGTGCGTTCTCTGCAGTCTTTTATTTATTCACATCATTAGAAACCCTTTTTCCATTTCTTCGACACTCAGCTGCTCGATGACCTTCTTTTCCACACTTAAATCATTTTCTAGTCCCTTTAAGACAATCTCCACCATACTTCTTTCCACACTTTGAGCATAAGGAAACACTCATCTTCTTTTCACCATTATTATGAGATTTCTCCTTGAACTCCATCTTTCATTTCTTGTCAAAACCATGAGATGAATAAGTAACACCAACTTCCATTTCTACCTTGATAGCACAACACACAATTTCTTCATAGCTATTGAAGTCTCTTATAGCAAATGCCCTTCGAAGATTTGGTTTTAAGACACTGAAGAATCAATCAACTTTACTTTCAGGTTGGATCATAAAGCCAGATGCATACCTTGCAAGCCTTGTAAAATTAGCTTCGTATACACCAACAGATTCATCATCCTTTTGCTTTAGTTCAAGAAACTCATTCTCCATCTTTTTTCGAAGAATAAGAGGGAAGTACTTATTGAAAAATAAGTTCTTGAACTTTTCCCATTCCATGGACTCAATTTCATCTCTTGGCCTCGTATTCTTGATAAGATTCCACCATTCATCAGCTTCACCTTCCAAACGATATACTGTTAAGATGACTTTATCATGTTCAGAACATTAAAGAACTAAAAATATCTTTTCAGTGGTACTGATCCATTGTTCAGAAAAAAGTGGATCAGAAGACCCACTGAAAGAAGGTGGATGTTTCCTCATGAAGGACTCAATAGAATATTGTTCCCTTCTCTGCTCATTTGGAAGTCCAGAATGATTCATAGCTTGTGTAAGTATAACAATAAGATTTTTCACTCCATCTCTCATAACATTTTTTTTTTCAGGAGGACAATCATTGCATTTTCCATTGTATTGATCAACACGGTTCCTTTGGGTTCCAGCCATCATCTAAAACCCAAAAAGAATAGTGTAAGAGGCAAAAATCATGTTAGGGAAAACAACATAATAAATGGGGAGTACCTTCAATATCTAACATCTTAGGTTTAATTCTAATATCGTTACCGTAATTCTAGGACTATAACCTATACTGATACTTAACCTTAGGGACATCCCTAGACATACCTTAGAAATATCTCTAGGGATCTCACTAAAGTTCTCGCATCCTAGTTTCCAAAGGTTGACTAAACCTTTCCTCTGATACCAACTGTAGAGACCCAAATCTTGATGTACATGGACATTAAATTACTTTTGCAGAATACTTAATACATAACAAAAATACACACACAAGGACCGTAATAGTTTAGTGTCTTTGGAAACTTGGAAAAATAATCTTATAATCATGGTGAAAGATCTTCAACATCTCTCATAAAGATCTTCCCCTTTTGTTTTCTTACCTAAAACCTTTTTTTATATCCTAGGGAAAAGAAAACATATAAAGGGTGAGCTCAAATGATCAGTAAGGGTAATCATGGATAAAATAAAACAAATAATATACATTTGAACTTAAAAACATGAACATAATGTTTAAACATTAAAAGTTTGAGCAATGACATAAAACATGGAAGTATGTAAGGTATAAATCGTAAAGAAACATTAATAATGATAAATTAGCATGGTAATAAAACATGTAATTGTGGAAACTATTAATAACATGATATGATTTCCATAGTATCCAAGGCATTGGTGACAAGACTATCTTAGTGGAAAAAGTCCCTTTCTGAATTGAGTTCACTCCTCGTTCCAGTCCTATATTACTGAACCGGTTTAACTTTCTGTTACAGCCATGTCTATCTCATGAGATATAAATCTTTACCCAATTCATTGGAGGTAGATATAGGTCCCACCCATCTCATAATGAAATCATTCTTTTTTGTGACACAAAATAAACTTAACACATTCATCATAACCCAAAGAATAAAATGGGTTTCATAAACATCATCCCATAATTTCATGATCCATATAAAACAAATTGACATTTCATCATAAGAAAAGTGAAACCATGTAAATCATAGAGACATGATACTTGAAACATACACATATGAAATAATGTCATCTTAGATGAAAAATGGTTTTGATAAAACACTTGAAGTGAATTCTTGAGGAAAATATCCTTTTTTCTTCAAAATCATTTTATTTTTAAAAAATGTCATGAGATTTTAAAAGAAAAGGATTTTGTTGAAAATAGTCATGAAATATTTTGGAGGAATCTTCATGAAAATAAGTCTTTATAAAACCGTAAAAATCCTTTCATGCCGTATACGTTAAAAAAACATTCTTCTCGTACTTTTGTCGGAAAAGTCAAAAAGTACCTTGTAGGGTAAATAAAAGAAAGATTCCTTCCATATCATAAGGAAAAAGTAAAAATGGGTAAAAAGTAATTTAAAAATACATGAATAAACTTTTATAAAACACGGACATGGATGATATCAATAACCTGAGTAAATACTTACGAATAAGCAATCTCGGATAAAAATGAGATTTGAAAAATTATCCCTTACCTTAGGTCCGATATGCTTTGTACGTATCTGAACCTCCTGTATAATGATTTAAATAATGTCATTGACTTATTAAAGAATCATATTCATTGTTATGATATCATATATGTTTCACTTATGACTTTATATTACCCGTTCTTTTTTAAATTCCATGTTAAAGAAGCGTTTTGGGTAAAATCATTTCATTTATCGTATGTGTTTCGACTTGTCCTTCTTGATATTATTAATTATATCCTTATTTACATAATTAAAGAATTTAAAACATGATTTATATATAATATATATTCATCATATACATATATATATTATAGATCAATAAAAGGAATGAAATACACCGTTCATGGAGACGGTAGGTTGTACGTACGCATGAACGCTGTTTTCGTTTCCTTATGGAATTGAATGAAACTAAATATATGAAATACATATATATATATACATAAATCCAGTAGCATTATTATTTCATATATTTCATTATTATTCATTATATAAACTTTATGATCATTCATGTATGGTTAACAAGGAGAATGAATCTCATCGCGTCGTGGAGACGGTAGTCCGTACGTACGCACGAGCGATGATATCGTTCCCATAATTATTGAATAGAATTGGAGTGGATGGTATAATATATCAGAATCAGTATGATTTTATAATAACCATATATAGTTATTATTTACACCATTATACCCATCCATGTAAGGTGTTGGTGGAAAAACAGATTTCACCACGGCGTGGAGACGGTATTCCGTACGTACGCACGTGTGGTGATATCGTTTTCCGTAGGATGGATAGATGGTGAAATAGGTTTGTTTCATAAATATAATAACATATCAGTATATGAGTTAAACTAATATTATTACTTCATAATGAAACAACTACAGAAGAAGAAGTGGAAGAAGAAATAAAGTTGAAAGAAACGGTAAAGGACATTACCTCTTCTTTGAAGCGCCTCTTTGAGACCTCCTCTTAGGGTACTAAAATTGGTCTTTGAAGAAGACCATAACATCTAGGTTGTTTCTATGGAAGTGTAGAAGATAATTTTTCAGGTTTTGGCCAAGCTTGAAGGCTCAAAGTGGTGTGAGGAAGAGAGGGAGGAGGTGCCCTTTTATAAGGGAGGAGAGGGGCACCTTTCGAAAAACTAAAAATATTATTTTATTATAAATTCATATTCGGTTTTTAATAGCTTAAAATTGATTTATTTCTAATATAATGTGGATATTGGTCTAAATACTCTCATCCAATAGAAATTAGAAAAGTTTAGGTTTCTATTTTAACCTTACCATTTATATTTAACATTAAGTTAAATAATTTTACTTTTACTGTGTCTTCTTGTTTTCTTACACTATAAGGTTAATAAACATACTATAACAAGCCAAAAGAACCCCAAGTTGTTTATTATTAATATATATAACCTTATATAAGTCATTTTTCTGAGACTTAGATTTTTAGGAATAAAATAACAATTAATAATATAATATTTGTTTTCAAAACTATTTTATGTCAATTTTGACACTATTTGATAATTTATTTTTGTAAAAATCATAACAGAATGCTTAGTTCGAAAAAAGTTAATTATATCAAAATTAACATGTCATATTAACCTATAAAATTAGTTAAATTCATAAAAAGTCTCAAATTACATTTATTTGGGTATTTATAACATCAATTATGTCAATATTTCATTAATAAGATAATTACCGCATCATCTTTGTGTCATAAATAAATTAAATTATTTAATATCTAAAAATTATAAATAAAATACCATTATGTACGAAATCTTTTTATCTTTATAATTAATATTTATAGTCGAATTTATATTATGTATAACCTTATATTAAAAATAATTTACTTATTAAACTTTGATTTTAACTGTTTTAACCCTTCTTTAAATAAATTAATATTAAATGTCCTAATCTAATCCAAGTGGGCCTAAATGGTCTTATTTTATTCCTAAGGTTGTTTTTGGTCGAATTACACTTATCCAATAGAATTAGGACATGTTTTAGGGTAATAATAATATCATGTTTACCCTTAATTATCCTATTTACTTTTAACTGTGGTAAATAAAAGTAAAAAGTTACTATTCACCAAAAATTATTTTCATCTCATTGAACCACATTTTAGTCCTTCATATTAACCGTGTCTCTCGGATTTTTGAAATTCAATTCACATAAGTGGTAAAATTTAATATAAATAAAAAAAGTCAGTTTTTTAACTACCACTAAGTGGTTTCACTATTCATCGAAAATTGAAGTTTTTTCAGAAAAATACCAAAACTTCAGCCTAAGAATTATTTGATATTCCGAATTCAAAATTGAAGTCTATTTTTTCAAATTCATAACATATAAGTGGCATTAATTAATTTTAAATTCAATTCCTGTTATCAAAACAAATAGCGTGTTTTTAAGAAACAAAAACAATCAAAAGATTGATACTTGTTTATATTCAATTTCAAAGTTAAATTATTTCCAATGAACAACATTGGATTAAATTGTAAAAATATATTCTAATTACACTTTAAAACCAATTAAAAATATAATCTAACCATATAAATTATTGCGATGAAAAAAGTTGTTTTTAATTAAAATATAGCATGTTTTTACTATTCATTAAAATATGAAAGTTATCAGAATAATATGAAAATTTTATCCAAGGTAAATTTTTATATCCTGATTCCAAAGAAGAATTTTATTTAGTAAAATTGAACTTATAGACATGTAAAAAAAATATTTAAGGTGGGTGCGTCATCAAAAGGCGGGAAAACTGCAATTTTTGAAAAATACATATTTTACACGAAAAATTTATTTTGTTCTCATACCATATTCTAGAAAATGTGTAATATTAATAATAATGTTATAAAATTCAAAATGTAGTTAATAGTATTCATAATGGCTAGTCCATAATAATATTATAACAATATATCGTTGTTTAGTGAAACCTGGTATTGCGTACAACACACGCTATCGAGGAAGGTCGCGATTGCGTGTAATGCAAGCCAAGTTAGGGTTGTGTGTTGTGCAAGACTCCTCTGTTGTTTCATATAATAGAATCCAACCATATTTCATTTATACATTGAATTTATATATATACACTCAATGTTTCGTAGAATAACTACTATCAAAATTGTGTGTAACATGATCTAAGAATAGTGTTGTATATACTGCAAGCTCATACGGTGTTGTGTATAGCACAAGGAAATCTTCTTGTATCTTACAACACAGAACATCAATGAAATTAAAATAATATTTTTCATAAAATCTTGGGTTGTTACAAAAATGCATGGATGGAGAAACAGAAGTCTATTGGCAAGGACTACAATGATTGAGATGACTCGCATCGGGTGTTCATGAAATTTATATCTGTACGGAGACACAAATACCAATATATATTCCATATCAATATGAAGGTCTCAAGATAAGTTACTTGATACATACCATGTTAAAATTCATTAATTGTTTTGGGAATTCTTTCCATGGATTTCTATATTGTGTTTCGGAATATAGTTCAGAAAAATTGATGGGATGTTTCTATATGTAAAATACATGGGTGTATTTTTTGATTTTGACAACCTAATATGTAAATAATTCACCTCTTCATCTTTCATTTTCATTATGGATAAGGAAAATTAAAAATCATAGAGATGTTTTTAGAATGTATCAACAACCATTTCACCTGAATATGGGGTGTTTGTTTGATATCCGATCATCTTTGGGCAATCAACAAGGCAATCAATGAAAATACTATTACATGGAGACCCACAAATTCACATCATCATTACTTTATTTTACACATTTCTAGTAATGTGTGAAATCTTTTCATGATGAACCTATGAAGAATGGTATTACGAAGCTTGATACACTACAAAAAATGTGATATTTAGTGGCATAAAATTGGAAGGGGTTATTTTATACCCCCACTAAATAAAAAATAGAAGGGTTTAATAATAACCCCTTATAATTAGAGGTGGTTTCGATGAAAAAATCAACCAAAAAATATTAACTCCTGACACTATTTTCTTTAGACCTGCACCCTCTCCCCTTTCCCCTACTGTTGCCCACCCTCCCACCCGTGATAACCCCTCACACATCTTCTCCACTCTTCCTTGTATTTCCCAACCCCCAGCCATCATGATAAAACCTACGCTACCCTCTTCCCTCACCCCTCTGCCATGATAACCCCTTACCCCTCCTCTCCCCTCCTCCCTATATCACCCCACCCCCACCCACGATAACCCCTCACCCCTCTACCGCGATAACCCATCACCCCTCTGCCCTGATAACCCCTCAACCCTCCACTCCCCTATTCCCTGTATCACCCCACCCCCACCCATGATAACCCCCCCCCCCCACACACACACCACAATAACCCCTCTTTTCTGGACCCTCATCCCTATATCGCCCCAACCCCACCCTTGATAACCATATTTCCCCTCTAACGTCACCCCCTCCCAGCACTCCCCTCTCCCTCATCCGCTGGTATCGGCCCGCTGCATACACCATTTTGTGGCTTACCCTTCCCCCTGTACTCCCTTCCTTTCTTCACCCCCTCTCATATGTACCTGACTCTCTTCGCAACAGCACACCCTCTCTCAGATGTCCATGTTGCAACCCCCTTGTGAGCGTAACGGTGCACCCTCCCCCTACTCATGAGGTCACCCCCTCTCTTAGATCATGGTCCCCCTCAAATAGATTCCTCTACTCCTCATGTGAAAGTCTCTATGAAACTCCAAAAAAATAATGTAATTCTACTCAATGATGCGTCAAAGAAACTCCCTTGCAAAAGCTGCTCCCTTGCGGTCTCCCTCCTAAAACCATTACCCAATGGGGACCCTCACCTGACCAGTCTGTTTTTTGGGATTATTCATCCATTTCCTATTTATTATAAAACCTCAATGAAACCCTTAGTAAAGAAGTTGTTTTATTATATATTTTACCTTTGATAATGGTCATAAAGCTACTTTGTATCTCAAGGATACTAATTCTAAACCTAAGTTATGGTTAACATCAACGAGGTAATTAAACTGCTCAATTTTGATCTGGGTTTATTTAGATTTATTTAGAAAATTAATGCTAATTTTTATTTCTTGGAATTTCTCCATTGATTTTATTATGTTAATTTCAATCTTTGGAACCCCTTCATGTTTTTGGAACCACTTCTTATTTATAAAAATATTCATATTCACTCTGATACCTATGCATAATCACCATAAATTTTATTTGTATCTAAATTATATGGTATTTGTATTCTATTAATATTAACTACCTATTATACATTATAATTATAATAAGTGTCAGTTATTTAAGAATTTTTATGTTGAAATGAAAGTGCATTGGATTTTTAGAAATTGAACAAACATTGTTTATTTTTTCAATCATTTGTCATAACTGATAAAGTATATGAGCATTTTTCAAAAAGCAATTCCAAACTATTCTGAAGTATGAATTTTTTTTAACAAACTTATCATGTTTTTTCTATAATGTTTAAAAGGAAAAAATATATTTTTTAGTTTTTTAATGAAAAAACTAAACTTTAAAAAAAATAAGTTTTTTAACTTTCTTAAATAAAAAAGAGATTTACATTTTATATTTTTTAATGAATGTTTTTTATGATGAAATTTTCTTTAGATGTTTTTTATTGCATAAAATTTATTTAGATCATTATTATTTTTTCCTATATATTTTTTAACATATTAAATTGATATATTCTATTTCAATTAATGCCATATAAATAGATAAATCGGGGATTTCTTGGTCAAGAAAAACTGATGAGTATATGGAAGGACTAAAACAATTTCTCAATTTTTCATTTGATCATCAATATATAAAGGGAAGAATAATATGTCCTTGTCATAATAGAAAATTTAATAAATTTTTTGCCAGATTGGAATCATATTCCCATTTGACTCAAAAACAATTTCCGATTGAACACGCCAAGTGGGTATGGCATGGAGAATTTAATTAAGTCGAATTACCATCGAGTAGAGCACAAGAGAATGAGACTTATACCTATAATATCGATCCACTAGATCATGTAGAGGAAATGTTAAATGATGAATTTGGGCTTGATAATATGCTTGGTGAAAATGAATCAGACTCATCTCTTGGTGTAAAAATGGTTGAAACTTCCACAAAATTTTCTAAGTTACTGAATGATGAGAATCCATAATTATATGAAGGCTATAAAAAGTACTCCAAATTGTCTTTTATAATAAAACTTTACCATATCAAGTTTTTATGTGGAATGACTAAAAAGTAAATGACAATGATTTTGTATTTTCAAAAATATTCTTTTAAATATTCCAAAATCCTCGACTATTTTTATGAGGCTAAGAAAATCATTAATAAACATGGGTTTGATTATATTAAGATACATGCTTATCCAAATGATTACATGTTGTATTGTGGGGATGATGAGGACAAAGAAATATGTAATAAATGTAAAATATATAGGTGGAAGGAAAAATTTATTGAAAAAAAACAACCAACAAAAGTTTTTTGTTATTTCCCACTTAAAAAAGGCTGCAACGACTATTTATGTCTAGTAAAACTACTAAGCATATGCATTGGCATGAAAGTGAAAAATGTAATGATGAATTGGTGAGGCATCCTAGAGATATTTAAGCATGGAATAAATTTATTTTCACAAATCCTAAATTTTATTAAGATCCTCAAAATGTTCTCTTGGGTCTTGCAGCTGATGGTTTTAATCCTTTTGGTATCATGAGTTCAAGTTATATTATTTAGACTATAATATTGATACCATATAATCTGCCTCTGTGGATGTGTATAAAACATACATCTATGATTATTTCAATGATTATTCCTAGGAAAAAAATGTTGGGAAATGAAATAGATGTCTATTTGAGACCTCTTTTCAAGGATTTGAAAGAGTTTTGGGTGGATGGAGTTAACACCAATGATGTCTCCATGTATGAAAAGTTTAAAATGTCAGCAGCATTACTGTGGACAATCAGTGACTTTCCCATACTCGGTATCTTATTTGGATGGAATACTTGTACCATATTATCTTGTCTAACTGGTAACTTCGACACAACTCCATTGAATTTTTCTTATAGTAGAAAGTTGTGCTTTGGGGCATCATTGATTTTTTTGTTATAGTCAAAAATTTCAATTGATGAGATTATGTTTTGATGGAAATAAGGATTTTTCAAAACCTCTAAGTGTGTTGTCTGACATAGATATTTTCAAACAGGTGTAAAATATAAATGAATCATTAGGAAATAAAATAACACGGGATGGTAAAGGAAAGAGATCTCGGGGTAATAACAACGAGGATGGCTCCAAACAATGGGAAATCTGTATTTTTTTAATTTAAGTATTGGGAGACTAACATGTTATTTCATAATCTTTATTTCAAGAATATCGAGAAAAATGTATGTGATAATGTCATTTATACTTTGTTGAATTAAAGTGGAAGGGAAAAATATTATCTTAAGGCCTGAAAATATCTCCAAACAATGGGTATAATAAGGGATTTGTGGCCTAATGATAAGGGTAAATATTAACCATGTCCTTTACAATGACAAATCGGATGAAAGATGCATTTTTAAAATTTCTAGTGAATATGATTATACCCAATGGTTATTTAAGCAACCTTTCTAGATGTATCAATATGAATGATTATAAAATATCTGGTTTAAAAATTCATATTTTTCATGTCATTATGGAGCAATTACTTCCCATTGCAATATGTAATGAGTTGCCGAACAATTTTTCTACAATATTGATAGAGTTATGTATATTTTTTCGGCAAATATGTGTCAAGGTTATAAATCCCATTGATCTTGAGAATTTTCAACATAGAATTGTCCTCACACTTTTTCATTTGGAGATGTTATTTCCCCAATCATTTTTTACTGTCAAGATTCAATTGTGTGTGCATCTAGTTGATGAACTGCAATTGGGTGGGCCAGTGTAATATCAATGGATGTATCCCATTGAAAGGTAATTTAAAATTTTATACATATATTATTTCATATCATAATAGTTTGTTTTTATTCATATTATTTGTGTATTTTATATAGATATTTGAATCATTTAAAGTTGTATGTTCGTAATAAGGATCAACCTAAAGGTTCTATTACGGAGAGGTATTTATCAGAAAAATATTTGGAATTTTTTTCAAGATATATAGATGGGATTGAAACAAAATTAAATAAATCAAGTCATGTTAATGATGAAGTAATGGATCTTTACAATGATGAAGTGTATGCTATCTTTTCAAATATCAGAATACCATTTGGGAGTTGTACTAATTTTGTATTAAATTCCATTGACATAAAATAGATGCACTGAAATGTGTTATTCAATTTCAAAGAGGTGGATCTATTCATAGAGTAGGTGTCAATTTATGTTTTCATATTTAGTAATTTAAGTATTATGACTTATTATGTTAATAATAATTACTTATAGGGAATACACATTACATGTGAAGAGAAAAATCAGGACTCATACATGCTCTCCTTATGTAGTGTAAAATATTGTAAGTAAAGACTTTTCCAATTGGTTTTATATATGGGTAAGTTAAAGGAATGACTAATAAATCAATATGGATTGATAATAATTTTCTTAAAGATTGTTTTTTTTATATATTTTTGGAAGATGTGGTTGGTACTCTATCAGATTATTTGAAACATCTTGTACAATTCCCTCTTCAAAATGCTAAAAGGTTTTATGCATTCAATATTAATGATTTAATTTTTTTTACAATGGATCATGAAATAGTATTAAAAACCAAAAAAATCTAGAGTGGTCATGACTCCTAGAACCAAATGTGTTTCAAGTCGCCTAATGAAAATGGAATTGATGTTGAACTTTTATATTATGGGAAGTGGAAATATATTATTGAGCTCAATTACTATGGAAAATATGTGACTCTTTTTAAATTTATATGGTATGATACAAAAAATGGTAAGTGTTTTAGAAATGATTATTGGGTTTTTAATGTTTTCAATTTTAGTAAATTTATTTACAATAGAGAATGTGAAGAGCATGAACCTTTCATTTAAACATCTCAAGATCAAATGGTTTATTATGCTGAGGAGTCTCCTAAATGGAGTGTTGCGGTGCATATTAATCCTAGAGATTTGTATGAAATGGGTAAAGATGATAAAGATAGACATGACCACACACTTTTTGAAGACTAGTTGTTGACTAAATATTTTGATAATGAAAGTCAAAATATTCAACTGGCAAGAGAAGATGAATATGATGATGTTTTATTTGAGAATATGGAGGGAGATGAAAACAGTTTGGAATAAATACTTACATTTGTTTTTTTTATGAATTTTTGGAATTTTTTTGACTAACTTGAGAAAAAATATTTATTTCGTGTTCATTTTTTCTATAAACATATTTATTTTGTGGGTATTAATTGTTTTTTTCATGTCATGGGAAACCATTGTGTTGTTTTTTTCTTAAAATAGTTAGAAGAGAAAATGTTATTTTTTTAACAAAACATTTGTTTTGTAATTTATTCATATTCTTGTTTTGTTTTTTCTATATATCAAGGAACAATACACGAATTTGAACTCTAATTAATGTTTTTTGTTTTTCAATGTTTTTCAATATGTTTCGCATGACAAAAAAATTAATGTGTCTTCAGAATTGTATATTTAACTCAAATTTTTGATAACTTCATGACAATAGATAAGAATTATATAAGTATGATTAGTGAGATTTCCATGCCCCCTTGTCTTCTCACATTGTTCAGAAAACCAACTAGAATTTTGGAGTTACACTCCACTATAGACATACTGATGTTATATACTGCACATTATAAGTATTTCTTCAAAACATTTTATTCTTGTAATCATCATATAGATATTTCTAATTAAAAAAACCTAGAGTTTAGAATATAAATGAGTAACATACAACAAAATCATAGATCAATTTGAATGTTCATCCTTCCTCGACTGAAGATGTTCCATTAATCTTAAAATGAGTACATATCACCCAAGATGTTTTACCATAATAAACACATTTAGATTATGGTCAATCAACACAATTCACATTATCAGAGTCCAATGCAGATGAAAATACTCGATTATATAGTCTTTAAAGTGGTTTCAATGTTAAAGGAATGGGGGAAAATATTCCTTCAATGAATTTAAACATTATAAATGATGCTAGAAAGCTATTTTTTCATTAGCTTATTTGTAGTGTGTTTAACTTTCCAGCACAAACATAGTTTTTCTAGGAATTTTTGGACACAAAATATGTTGTTTCTAGAAAATGTTAGAAGGGACCTTGAAACTAATAGCATATTTAGGATATATACAAGTGTTCATGTTCATTTTCCAAACTTCATAATGCATTGTGTTTTGTAGATTCTCAATTCCACTACCAAAGTCTATAAAACTAGGGTTTAATTATTTAGATATAGGATGAACAATCTCTATGTTCTCCAAAATAGCTATCCAAAGAACCATGTGTTCACCATTTTTGTAAACATCGCAACTATCACGGATGCCACAGTAGCTCACCTCTATGAGATGGAGACCAATACCATATGTGAACTTACAGTTGTACTATTCACCAAACCCAAAAACAAACAATGAATCCTTCTTGTTTTGATTTTAGGCATCCAATTGGTTGTTTATGGTGTTTTTTTCTTATGAACACAATTTTATTATTTTATTGTTTGTGAATTTTTAGATCAAAAAGCATTATGAAATTAAAGTATATGTTAGTTATCCCTTAATATGGTTAATAATTTTTATTGGTAACTGAAAACATGTCTTTTTAATATATGTTTGATGGATTTTATTATTTTTACATTTTAAAACATTATGTTTTTTAATCTTATTTAGGATTCCATTAATGAAGAATATGGTGGGGGGATTGGAGATCAACCATCACTACATCCTAGAAGATCATCTGGAGGAACTGATTTTAATTAGAGAGTTGCACATATCCATGCTTCTCTTGAGGTATTTGATCCACTAGTGTTCTAATTTGTGGTTTCCCTTTAATTTTTGTTTCATATACTTTTTCTTTCAATCATAAAATCCATTTATTCCCCAACACTTTCTTTTATAATGGTAAATTTGTTAGCTCCCAAGTTATTTTGGAATACAATGAATCCATTTCCTCTTCAATACATAACTTCCACTTATCAAAATATCTATGTTTTGACACCAATTTTGAGCTTTGAGGTTCTACTCTATTAGTTAAAATTAGACAGTGAAAGTCATGACCATATCTTTATACAGACCATATGACTTTTAAAGTCCCTCAAAACTCAATATACGATTCTTTACTCTCTAACACTACATCTTCTGGTGTTATAAATTTCAGTTTATGAACTTTTGGAGCACTACCACATTCCTCTATAGCTATATATAATTCTTTTATATCATTCACTAGACTAAATTATAGAAAATTTCCATTACCATCTGAATTCATCGGAATTGGAGAATTTTGTGTTTCCCTATTCTGATCAACCAGAGTATGACATGTTAATTATTTGAACTCAAAGTCACCCTCTACCAAGTTTCAATATTTATACATGAACCTCTCATTAAAGAAAACATTTCGAGATTTTATTATATTTCAATGAATATCATCTCAAATCCAATACCAAAAGTTCTCATCACCATAACAAAAAAAATTTGGAATTAGCCTCAAGCTCATCCATATCCTTAGCATAAATGAAAATATATTCTAGACTTCTAGAAACATCCAGATGATGAGTTCTTATTGGTTTATTATTCCAAAACTAATATGGAATCTCTTTTCCTACTGGTGTCAATGGACTTATATTTACTTAGTAAACAATTCATTTTAATGATTTTGCCTAAATTTCTTTAAACTATAGTTTCTCTAAAATATCTTCAGTCAAAATTTATTTCTTCAATTCAACCACACCATTTTTTTCTGGTGTATTAATTCTTTTCTCATGCTTGGTTCCCTTCTTCTTATAGTAATACATGATGTCCCTTCTAGTCTATTCACAACTATTATCCAACTTAATCCATTTGATCTTTCTTTTAGTATCTCTCTCAACCGTGGATTTTCACCGAATAAAAAAACTAATCACCTATTATTTTTTCTTTTAAAAAATACCCACAAATTTATCATTTTATTGTTAATTAATGTAACAAAATATAAGAAACCTCCATTAGATTGAACTGGGGATATCCCCCAAACATTAGTGTGATCAAGTTCAAACTTCCAACTATGAGTCTTACATATATTCAAATTTAATAAAACTTTTCTTTGTTTCATGAGTATAAAACTCTCACAAGTTATGGTATTGGTATGATCAATTTCTAGTACACCATTTTCATTAAGAACCTTTGTTTTCTTCTCAATTATATAACAACTCCAAATGCACCATTATTTCAGAATTCCAATAGTTATAGTTTTGACCATTAAACATCTATATGAACTTTTGGTTAGATACAAGGACACATCCTTAACTCTTCCTAACATAACCACTAATCCTCAAGTAATTTTCTATACACCATTAACAAATATTATCCCACATCCTTATTCATCTAGTTATCCCGTTGAAATCATTTTTTTGTAAACCTAGGTTGTGTCATACTTCTTTCAAATTTAAGAAGTTTCCATTCTGTATTTGGATATTCACATCACCCTTTCTGAAAAAATAAAGTTCCTTATAATCTACTAAATAAAACTTGTTTAATATCATGGATAAATTATTTTCCAAATACCCTTGCTTTGATGTGGAATGGAATAAAAACCACAATTAAAAACCTATAATCCTATCACAAAATTGACACCCAATAGCAATATGTTGTTATCTTTTATTGAATTCAAGGATAAATAACTTACAAAAACAGATCTCACAAAACTCTCTCTTTAAACATTTCAATATTTCTTGAGATTTCTCTTATTACCATATTTTCAAAAGGTAGGTCTAGGTCTAGAATATTTACCTCCATTTTCTTCTTTGGACTTTTTCTTTCTTTCAAATCCACTTTCAGTTGGGTTACCTCATCTACCTTATGCATTCAATATATTTTTGGTGGGTTCTTAGAGTTACCTCTACCTAATCTTATAATTGAAGATAAAGTAATTAATGTATTCAAAGTCTAAGTTTGACTCTTTGGTATAATTATTGACAATAGTGACCATATCTTCCCAACTCTCTAATAGCGACGAAAAATAATCAATTCCTGAACATCATCAGTGAAAATGACTTTCATTGACTCAAGATAACATTCGATCATTTCAAAGTCATTAACCTGGTCTCAAATAGGTCTTCCTTATGATAATATCATGACAAAAAACCTTCATATCATACAAATTTTATTTAAACATATCTTTTTTCAAACATTTCTATTAGGATAGCCATCATCTCTGTTGTTGTTTTCTTTTCTCAGTTGTTGAAATCTATATTCCTTTAAAATGAAATCTTGGTCAATCCAAGAACCTTATAATCGAGTTACTCCCATTCATCTTTCTCCGTATTATCTATCTTGATTCTAGTCAATATAGCATCAATATCCTTTTGGAAAAGACAATATTCCATGTACATCCTCTATAAGCAATATTCCTTTCCATAAAACCGATAAATCCAAATATTTCTATGTTTAAATGCCAATACACCGATACATTAACCTCAACCTAATCAGATAATGTCATGGTAAAAACTTAAATTAAGATACTTTAGCTAGCTGAGTGGGTCCGAACTAAGATTTGATATCATTTTTTGGGAGCAGATAAGTGAAAATAGTTAGTTCATAAAAAATAAACCATCAAGAGTGGGATGATGAATCTACTCGAAGTTCATCTTGACTAGACTTCATGTGTAGTGGCATGTCACACCTCCTTATATTAAATTCTTTGAGACTTAGAAATCTTAAATATAGCCTAAATCACTACACAAAAAATCTTTTGAAAAGTATTCACAAACACATACAAAAAAATAATGGTAATAAATAAATTAAATAAAACTTTGATTTTCATGGTTTATATTTTCATCCAATGTGCATATGTGAACACTATAATAGTTTTATTTATTTTGAAGTATACAGATTACAATGAGTTACTTTTCATCCATGCAGATCAATTTTTGGAAAATGATCATATTACAAGTGATAATTTTGTACAATACATGTTAGTAGGTTCCCTCCTTCATATATAGAAGATTCCAACCATTAGAATGGTTACACCAAACTTCTGTATTTCAGGGCTTCCATCCATTAAAAATAGTCACCACTTATCTCTAGTAGAAATTCTCAAAATAACAAGATACTTTTGGTAAACACAACATATCACTATCTCATTAATACCCTCCTCACTGAGTGATAAAACTTCCACTAAACATATAATTCCATTGAAAATTACTATCGATCAACATGTTTTATGCTAAATTATCACTACCTAAGACATATTCTGATGAACTGAATATCGTTATTTTGATGAACTGAATCTGGAGACATGAAAAGGATTTTAAATCCTAACAGGATCCTCCACTAGAGTCAGTATCACCAATACATTCCTAGGGTTTATGATCTTTACCCATAGTTTCAAATAGGTTTTATTTCAAATAGGGTTATTATTCACATCATATAACTGAGGTATGGGATCCTTTATCTCATCCTTTAAGAAGGGTCAAGCATCCCCATGTTTAGATGGGGTGTGTGATCCCTTATCCTTGGGTCATCTTATAAATAAGGTCATTATTTTTTCCTACATATCATGAAACAGTATCCTTTATCTCATATTATAGAGGATTTGATACTTAATTTTGAGTCAGGGTATAGATTCCCCTACTATAGAGATTAATGTGGTGCAGATTCACCACTCGTGAGGTTAGTTACACCATCAGTTGAGGTGTCTTCCAATGATGTGTGGATCCATCACCATAGTTAAGTGATTGGAAGGTATTTGGATGATGTGTATTGTTTGATTATGATCCCCTTTATATGATTAAAAATCTAGGATGATCCATTGATAGGGGTTGGTGTAGCTTATCGGGATCATTCATTCAGAGGATGATAAGTATAATGAGACAGATTCTAGTTTTAGAATCACTCACATTCAACTAATGGAAGAAAAATATTTTTATATTTTACATACCTTCATAATGAAGGAGAAAACCCCAATTGATTAAATCACTTTCATAATGAACTTTATCCCTTCTTAGAGAACAAAACCATATCACACCAAGAAGACAACTCCAAGTAATTAAATCACATCACCTTATGATATTAGGTCTATATGGAGCATGAATAGACAGTGGTTAAGGTATGAAGTATAAACTTGGAATAATATAGACATGATTATGGACTTTAAAGTGAAAATTCATTTCTAGTATAACACATTTAAGGCAGACCTCATTTTATGTCAAATGTAGTGTTCCTACATGACACTAGATGTTATAAAAGACATGTTACTGCTTTAATGTGGTCCATTGTAGTAGGCTGGTTTTAATTCTAGTTTGATCCTAATATGCTCATGCTTCATGTTATAATTTCATCATGACTAAAATGTTTAAGGATTCTTGTTTATAAAAAACATATATATCCATATTTCCAACGTATTGTATTTGTAGGTGTTTAACCTTGTTTTTTGAATGATATATGTTGAATTATTATAAAAGGAAATCTGTTTGCTTGATTTCTTTTGTTTTCTGGATTTTGTTTGATTTTACTTTAATTATTTTTATTTTTTTTTTGCTAGGTTGATATTACTTTCTAATGTCACTGTGTGTTTTGCGATGAGGTTTGTGCTTTTCATTCGATGGCGAGGGTGGTTGTTTTCATCCAGCGGTAATGGTGGTGCTTTTTATCTGGTGAATTAGATGATTTTTTAGAAAAAGTTTTATGTTTTTTTTTTGAAGAAGTTTTATTTTGGTAGAATTTTTTAATTTTATGGTTGGTTTTGAATGGATTGAATAATTTTGTGATCTATATTTTTTTACAAAATCTAGATATCCTATTTATTATATAGATTTTCATGATTGATTTAATTGAGTTTTATCAATAGTAATAATTTTTTATCATATATATATATGTTTATTAATATTATATTTTTTTGGATTTGTGGTGGGTAAAGTTTATGGGGTAGTGTTTATTTTAAAAAAATATAAAAAAAATTGAATTATTAAATTTTTTTTAAAAAATTATTATTAGATTAGTAGCGGTTTTACCTCCCTTTAACAATTTTAAAAAATTTATTTTAAAAAATATAAGGTGTTACAACCACCTCTATTTTTCAGAAAATTTAATATTAGAGGCCGTTATAACCCCCTCTTATTTTTTTACCCCGATTAGAGGGTGTTAAACCCACCTCTAAATTCACCCCATAATTTTAAACTTTTTTATTAGAGGTAGTTATGACACCCTTTAATATTTTTCCCCAATTAGAGGGGGTTAAAACCACCTCTAAATTCCCCACTAAATTTTGAACGTTTTTATTTGTAAGAACCCGGATCTTCTTTTCAGGTATGTATTTCATTTCTAGTAGTTTTAAGAAAAAGAGGAGTTTCTAGAAATTTCAGGAGTACACTCCATATACCCGGTTACCACGGGTAGCCATGTACTGGTCGTGTAACGGCAGAGTACGTGGCCGTGTGGGGTGACCTGGAGGCCACCTAAAGTGGGGCCCGAAAATGGAAAGTACACACCATGTATATTTAAATAACATGTTGTGTACTTTTGTTTTTATTTCATTAAACGTATCAGGGTCACGTATAATTGGTAGAAGCGCCTTCTTCTCGACTCGCGTCATCCGGGAGAGAACAACACCGACGAATCATCTTCGAGCCCCCGACTCACCATCCGTTTTTTGATTTGACCAATGTCGATTGTGTTAGAATCACCACGGTAAGCTCTTCCTTCTTCTAGATCCTCATTTCATAATTTCTTCTCTTTCGTGATATATCCTTGGTTGAACATTTTAGATTTTTTTGTAGATCTATAGAATTATAGGGTGATTCAAGGGCTAAGTCTCACATATATCGATCATACAATGATAAGGTAGGTGTTTTGTGCCTTTCCTTAGTTAGTCTTTGACTTATATGTGCAAAAGTGCCAATACCCTTGTTTGGGGTATTGCGTTTTAGGGATTTAGCCCTGTTAAAACATGCTATGTATTTTTTCTTGAGTAGAGGTTTTTAATTGTGAATAGAGTGGTTTTCATGCTATGGAGGTGTTTTCCCATGTTTGATTTGATATTGATCGTTCGGTCTAGCTTTGCTTGTTAGGGTGATTTGTTTTCCATTCCTAGTGTTGTTAGGATGGAGTGATTTTATCTAACATGATGTGATATGTTGTTGACTATTTATCCAAATAGTTATTGAGGTTTACTTTGGCTACCATATATTGTTTTTGCATGATTGACTTACACAGGGCCATGAGAACCTGGTGTAGTAGACCATAGGGGGAATGGACACTGAGGGTTTCCCTAGAGTTTCTATTTACTTTTATATTGTGAGACCATAGGGGGGGATGGAATTTGTGCTCCCTCAGAGTGTCTTTATTTCCTCATTCCGAGACCACAGAGGTAATTGGATGTTGAGTGCTTCCTCAGAGTGTCTATAGTTACCGATACAAGACCATAGTGGGAATTGACGGTGAGTGCTTCCTCAAAGAGTCTATTTTAAAGTTTAACTAGAGGGGTTAGGTTGTGATTACTTCCCAGAGGGTTACTTGTGTTTGATTAGAATCTTTCTTTGATAATGAAAATGAATGTAATTGAAACTATAGGATTGTTTACTTTTGAGTACATTCTTGTTTATTGCTTCATTTTTTATATTGTCTGCTATATATATTCACTAACTGTTAGGAACAGATCATTGGGTGGTTGACTAATGGGATTCATCTCACACCATGTTTGGTTCATGCTTTTGGGCCTAAACAGATTATATTTCTACAGGTCTAGATAAAGGCAAACACCATTCTACTTCAAGTACTCGACTACTGTGGAGTTGGAGTGCATGAGACCAAGCTGAGGCTTACGATGATGAGGAGATGTTTGCCTATTTTTCTTTGTAATTTAGTTTAGAATTTTATTCTAGAATTGTGACATTTTTGGATTCTTTCCTAGATACATGTATCATGCATCATTATTGATATATATATATATATATATATATTCTTCAGTTGTTTATTTACTTTCAGTCTCCCGTTGTTTACTATTGTATTGTATTATTACTGCTTTTTCTATTGTTATCTGTTTACTTCTGCTTCTTTACTCTTCCAATGAGGGAATATTTTCCCCACTATCACACCCAAGGTCCTCGCTACTAGTCGGAATCCTATGGAATTTGGGGAAATTCAGTTGAGTCCATGTGACCAACCGGGTATGGGGCACCTCTAGGCAGCACCCGGAACCAGGACGTTACAAAGTGGTATCAAAGGGAGGTTTTGATCCTCCAACCTATATGTTATGTTCACACATGGATTGTAATTTGGTGGATCATTACACTATTATGATAGTATATGACATGTATAAGATTCCAATCTTTGATTCGCGGGGAGTATGGGCCCTTATAGATCATAATTTTGCACTTTAATGTTTGTTTCATCATTTTTCTAGGTTCTGGAGTAGTTTCTAATTCTTACTATCTGGAAAAATCCCAAATACACGGTGTGTAATGATAAATACATGTCATCTATCCTTTTTTTTAGGAATGAACTATTTTTATTAAGTACATGCCGTGTACTATATGTACACATCGTGTAGTCTCTAACCGTGTCACTGGTTGTGTGGGAAGAGACACGGGATTGGGAAATCTTTGGTGGATCACATAGTGTACCTGATTTACATGTTGTGTGTATAGACCATGTGTTAATCTATGTAACCAATGGAATGGTTGTATTATGGGTAGTTAATACACACCATTTTGGGATTAAACACGATGTGTAGAGTCATTCGTGTAACCAGCCATGTGGCTAACAACACAGGTTAGTGAAACCTTTCCAGTACACGTCGTGTCTAGAACAAACACGCCATGTAGTCTTGCTCTAGGAGAACCATGTGGATTCAATTTTGTAGAAGAACTTGGGAAGGGGAAGAGGATTCAAGTACACACCATGTGTTAGGAAAACATGTTGTGTGTATGAGGTTTTACATGACCAGGGTTGGCAGAAGTACACACCCATGTGAAAGCTTAAGGGAACACGTCGTCTAGGAGTTTTACACACCGTGTAACCACCTCTTAGAATTCTTACATGCTTTATTTCTCTTGTTCCCTTCTTGAACTTATAAGTTTCATTCCTTGATAATATTTATCTAAGGTGTGCGTTTGAACTTGTAGAGTCATCCCACCATGACGTCCTCTGGTTGTACACCAATTATAGAGAAGTGATCAAAAATCGGACATGGCTGATCATGGACTACCAGTAGATACTCCAACAGTGCCAGTCTTGCACCAACCATTATTCCGGATACAGGTGTTGATGAAAATTTCTGAGAGGGATTTATGAGGTTCATATAGACCTTCCAAGTAGTTCTGCATCCTGCCTCTTCTATGGCAGAGCTGACACGGGTTTTCCAACAATAGCATCCTCCCACCTTCACAGGGGATGGAGGACCTCAGGTTGCAGAGTCATGGTTAGAAGACATGTTATCTCTCTTTGAGAATTTGAAGACACCTCCATATAAGATGGTGAATCTCTCTATGTATATGCTTTGGTATTCCTCCAATAGATGGTGGGATGTGATCTCACATGAGGGAATCCAGCAGGTTATGGCTGGGGATGAGTTAAGTTTTCTTTCTAAGACTACTTTTACCTGGAGACTTTGAGGGATGACTGAGCCCGAGAGTTCTTAAGTCTAGAGCAGGGTACTCTCTCAATTATGAAGTATTCTTCTCTCTTTATAAATATACAGTTCTTTACACCCATCCCAGAAAGTGATGAGTTATTTCTGGTGAGGAAGATTGAGGATGGTCTCAGGAAAGACATATGATCTCAGGTGAACATCTCCAGGTTGACTTCCATCACCTCTATAGTCAACTAATCCTTGATCACGGAGCACAATCTAAGGGATTCTGGAACTATGATCCAGGTTAGTTTGGCATCAAGATTTGTTACCCCTCATAATGATAATAGGAAGCACCGTCAGGAGTCTATAAGTGGAGATCATAGTAGGTGGGATACTTTTTTTGGTAGCCAGTGGGTGTGATACCAGTGCGGGAAGAGTGGGAATATGAGGAAACATTTCCCGAGAGATCTATTGGAATGCTAATCATGTATAAAGATGGGACATCTTTAGCGCTTCTATCATATCTTCTCACCAGTAGCTGGTGATAGGTGTTATGTTTCAACTCCTCGTACTAGAGTAGGACCACCAGTTTCTCATCATTCTTGGAACTAAAGTTCTTCAGGATTTTTCGGCCAAGGTGGAGGTCGTGGCCATAGTGGTCTGACATAGGGTTTTAGATAGCCATAGGGTAGATCAGTTCTAGGATCACAGGGTTGTGGTGTAGGTCAGGCTTTCGCAGTAGAGCAGACCCAATAAGAGTAGGATTTCAGACCCTCTACAGTTTGAGACATGATCCTAGTTTCCTCAGTTTTATCTTCTGCGCATTTTGATGTAGGGGCTTCCAATAGTTTCATATATGTTGCTATTGAATAGAGACTTGGGCTATGTATCTTTACTTTGGTTGAGGTCTTGATGTTGGACACTCCTTTGGGGACAAGAACGACTAGTATACGTCAGTGCAAATAGTTCCCTCTTGAGTTTGTTGGGTGTCACTTTTTATTAGACCTTTATTCATTAGAGATAGCAGGCTATGATGTCATTCTCATGATGGACTGGTTAGTTTCCTTCCATGAAATTTTCGACTGTTATTGTTGTAGGGTGAGTTTCATATCACCATGGGGTAGTTTTTTTTTACACAAGGGTGAGTGGGATGTCCAGGTGAGAAGAGCAGGACCCGATCATCATGGGTTGGGAGGAGTTACATACAAGATTTCTAGTCTATATCTAGATAAACATGGGACTTCACATGTGTACTTTCCTCTAGTGATAGATCGTTTCAGATATGACTTTCCAGAGGAATTTTTAGGATTTCTTCTGAAGCGATAGGTAGAATTTTCTGTTGAGCTCATTCCAGGAATAGCATCGGTGTCCATTCCTCCTTATAGGATGGATACACCAGAGTTACATGAGCTCAAGAAGTAGCTGGAGGAGTTGCATTAAAAGGGGCTCATCCGACCCAGTACTTCTCCTTGGGGTTCTCCTATCCTATTTGGGAAGAAGGCATACGATACCTTCAAACTTTTTATGGATTATCAGAAGTTGAACTAGTTGATGGTCAAGAACCAATATCCCTTGCCAAGAATTGATGATCTCTTTGATCAGCTTTGAGGATCTTGGGAGTTATCGAAGATTGACATGAGGTTTGGTTATCATCATTTTCATGTTAGACCATCTAATATAACTCTTACAGCCTTTCAGTTCAAGTATGGTCTATACGAGTATGTGGTTATGCTATTTGGTCTCACGAAAGTTCTTGCTGTTTTCATGGAACTGATTAATAGAGTGTTCTGTCCATACTTGGATTCTTTCGTGTTAGTCTTCATGGACAATATCTTGGTTTATTCTCACAATCAACATAACCATTCCACCCATCTTGATAATTTTTTAAGTATACTAAGAGAGCATCAGTTATATGTTAAGCTCTCAAAATTCCACTTCTGGATGGATCAAATTCACTTCTTGGGTCATGTTATCTCAGAGATAAGAGTATCTATAGACCCCAAGAAAGTGAGAGCAGTAGTTTCCTAGGAGCAGTCAAAGAATGTATTTTAATTATAGAGTTTTATGGGGATTACTAGTTACTACAAACATTTTAAATAGGAATTTTCATGCTTATCAGTACCCCTGACGGGCCTGACTAAGAAAGGTGTTAAGTAATTTTGGTCAGATTCTTGTGAGTCATCCTTTCAGGAGGAGAAAGGGAGGTTGATGTTAGCACCGACACTAGTTTTTGCAGAGCTGGGAAAAAGATACACTATTCACAGTGATGCATCTGGTTTTGGGATAGGAGTTGTGCTTATGAAGGGGGAAGGAGTTGTTGTGTATGGGTCTTAGCAGTTGAGTCCACATGAAAGGAATTACTCGACGCATGATCTCAAGTTGGCTACAGTTTTCCATGCTTTACGTTGTTGGAAACACTATCTTCTACGAGATTATTTTTTGGTTTTCACCAATCACAAAAGCCTCAAGTGTATCATTACATAGCGCAATATGAATTTTAGATAGCAAAGGTGGGTTGAGTACCTTCATTACTTTGATTTTGAACTTTCCTACATGCCTGGGAAATGCAATGCAGTGGCTGATGCGTTGAGCTGGAGGACTCAGATATAGGATATTCAGGAGGACATCAGTGAGTGGAAGCTTATGGATCTATTCTCTGAGATTCATTTGGAGGTGAATTATATATAGGGGCAGACGTTTCTTTCTTCTATGGTAGTAACCTCTACTCTTCTTGACCGAGTGCGAATGAGGCAGCTATCAGATTCTGAATCCCTAGTCCTATAGGATAGTGTGTTAGGAGAGGACCCTATTCCTAGATAGACCATAGGCGGGGATGAGATCTTTTGTTTTCATGGGTGCATGTGGGTGCCAGCATACATACTCAAGGAGCTGATGTAGGAATTTCATTCCTAAATTTGGGAAGGTCATCCTAGTGTCACCAAGATGTATCGAGATCTGCACCGTCAGTATTGGTGGCCAGGTATGAAGTGAGATGTTTCGGTTTTTTTATGAGGTGTTCCATATGTTAGAAAGTGAAGGTGGAGCATCAGCGGCCAACAGGGTTTCTGTAACAATAACCCATTTCTGAGTGGAAGTGTAATGATGTCATGATGGATTTCATGACAGGTTTTCCAAGGTCTCCTTGAGGAAATGATGCAGTTTGGGTTTTCGTTGACAAAATCACAAAGGTTTCTCATTTCTTACTGATCAAGGAGACATTCAGTTCTGATGAGTTGGGAAGGTTGTATATCAAAGAGATTATACGTTTTCATGGGGTTCCTCACTCCATCGTTTCAGACAGGGATGCTCGTTTTACTTCTTGGGTCTGGCAGGGACTACAGAGTTATTTGGGTAAATAGGTACTTCTAAGTACAGCTTTCCATCCCCAGACATATGTCCAATTTGAGCATACGATTTAGGTGTCAGAGAAAATTTTGAGAGCATGATTCCTCGATTTTGGAGGTTCTTGGGAGAAGCACATACCTATGGTGGAGTTTTCCTACAATAATAGTTTTCAAGCAACTATTCAGATGGCACCATTTGAGGCATTGTATGGTAGATCATGCCGATCACCCCTATGTTGGATGGAGGTAGGATAGGCATCTATGTTGGGACCTCATTTTTTTTCAAGATACCACATAGTAGGTGGAGTTGATTAAAAAGAGGATGGCTACTAAACATGAATGACAAATGTCTTATACTGATCAATGCGATGACCTCTAGAGTTTGAGGTTGAAGATCAAGTTTTCCTAAGTGTCACACTGAGGTTGGGGCACATGAGGATTATGAGATAGGGCATGATTTTTTCAAGATATGTTGGACCGTTTGAGGTTTTGGAAAGAGTCGGGCTGGTTGCCTATCGGTTGTAGTTACCTCAGAGGTATCGGGATATGCACGATGTCTTCCATGTTTCTCAGCTATAACATTACTTCTTAGACTTGTATCATGTTTTTAACCTGAGAAGGTTGAGATGGAGGTGGACACATCATTTAAGAAGCATCCTATCTGGATTATTAATCGTAGTGTGAATTTTCTATGTGGCGGGTTTGTTCCTCTGGTACGGGTGTTATGGAATCACGGGAAGTACTGGATGAGACTTGGGAGAGGAAGGCCGATTTACGATCACAGTGTCCAGATCTGTTTGAGGATTATTTTTCTATGCCACCTTGCTAGAGAAATATGGGGATTAATTTCATTAAGGGGTGAAGTTTTTAAGAACCTAGATCTACTTTTCAGGTATGTCTTTCATTTCTAGTTGTTTTTTATAAAAATAAGAGTTTCTAAAAATTTCAGAAGTACACTCTGTATAATCGGTTGTCACAGGTAGCCGTGTACTAGCCGAGTACATGGCTGTGTGGGGTGACCTAGAGACCGCCTAAATCAGGTCCCAAAAATAGAAAGTACACACCGTGTACATTTTAAATAACGTGTTGTGTACTATTGTTTTTATTTCATTAAACTAACTGAGGTTTTTTCTAATTGGAAGAAACTCCTTCTTCACGACTCACCTCTTATGGGAGTGAACAAGACTGACGGATCTTCTCCGAGCCCCCGACCCACCATTTGTTCTCTGATTCGACCGCCTTCTATTGAATTGGAATCGCCACGACAATCTCTTCCTTCTTCTAGATCTTGGTTTCCTGATTTCTTCTCTTTCATGATATATCCTAGGTTGAATGTTTTAGACATTTTTTTAGATCTATGATGTTCTTGGGAGATTCAAGGCCTGAGGCTCACGTATATCAATCATACAACACTGAGGTAGGTGGATTGTGCCTTTCCGTAGTTATTCTTTGAGTTATATGTGCAAAATTGCCAATACCCTTGTTCGAGGTATTGTGTGTTTAGTGATTTTTACCTGTTAAAGCATGTTATGTCTTGTTTTCTTGATTAGAGGTTTATAATTTTGAATTGGGTCTTTTTCCATGCTATGGAGGTGTTTTCCCTTGTTTGATTTGATATGGACCATTCGGTCAAGCTTTGCCTATTAGGGTTCTTTTTTCATTCCTCGTGTTATTAGAATGGAGTGATTTTATCTGACATGTTGTGATATGTTGTAGACTGTTTAGAAAAGTAGTTCGTGAGGTTTAATTTGGCTGCCATATATCGTTTGTGCATGATTAAATTACACAAGGTCGTGTGAACCTAGTATAGTAGACCATAGGGGGAATGGATGTTGAGGGATTCTCTAGAGTGTATGTTTACTATTTCATTGTGAGACCATAGGGGGGATAGACTATGTGATCCCTTAGAGTGTCTTTTGTTCCTCATTACGAGACCATAGGGGTAATTTTATGTTGAGTGCTTCCTCAAAGTGTCTATAGTTACCAATATGATACTATAGGGGGAATTGATGGTGAGTTCTTACTCAGAGAGTATGTTTTAATGTTAAACCAAAGGGGTTAGGTAGTGAGTACTTCCCAGAGGGTTACTTTTGTTTGATTAGCTTCTTAATTTGATAATGAAAATGAATGTAATTGGAACCATAGTATTGTTTACTTTTGAGTACTTCATTGTTTATTTCTTAATTTTTCATATTTCCTACTATATATATTCACTGACTATTAGGAAAAGATCTTTGGGAGGTTTCCTACTAGGATTCATCTCACACCCTATTTGGTTCATGCTTTTAGGCCTAAATAGATTATGTTTTTGCAGGTCCAGATAAGGGAAAGTTCCCTTCTACTTCAGGTACTTGATTGTTGTGGAGCAAGAGATAATGGGACCAAGCTGAGGCTTGTGATGATGAGGAGTTGTTTACTTGTTTTCCTTTGTACTTTAGTTTAGTATTGTATTTCATAATTGTGTCTTGTTTGGATGCCTTCCTAGATATAGGTATCATGCATCATTATTGATATATATATATATATATATTGTAGTTGTTTACTTACTTTTAATCTTCTATTGTTTAGTGTTGTATGGTATTATTACTACTTCCACTATTATTATCTATTTACTTCTGCTTCTTTACTCTTTCAATGAGGGCATAGTTTCCCCACTATCACACCCAAGTCCCTTGCTTATAGTCATCATCCTCTAGAATTTGGGAAAATTTTCTTGAGGCCATGTGACCAAATGGGTGCGGGGCACCTTTGGGCAGCACCCGGAACCGGGACGTTACAAAGTGGTATCAAAGGGAGGTTTTAATCCTCCGACCTGTGGGTTATAGGGCCCACATGGATTAGGATTTAGTGGATCAATGTGTTTTTATGCTATTATATGACACTTATAAGATTCCAAGCTTTGATTTTTAGGGAGTATGGGACCTCACAGATTGGAATTTTGAACCTTAATGTTTGTTTCAGTGTTTTTCTGGGTTCCAGAGTAATTTTTGATGTTTACTATTTAGAAAAACCCATAATACATGGAATGTAATGATAAATACACACCATGTATCCTTCTATTTGGGAAGGAACTATTTTTATTAAGTACATTCTGTGTATTATATGTACATGTCGTGTAGTCTCTAACCGTGTCACCATATGTGTGGGCAGAGACACGGGGTTGGTAATTCTTTGGTGTAACACGCCGTGTACATGAAGTACACATTGTGTGTATATACCATGTGTTTATTTGTGTAACCAACGACACGGTTCAATTATGGGTAGTTAATACATGACGTTTCAGGAGTAAACACAATGTTTAGAGTTAGCTGTGTAACCAACCATGTGACTAACAATACAGGTTAGTGAAATCATTCTAGTACACGTCATGTCTGGAACAAACATTTCATGTATTATGGATCGAGGATAATCGTTTGGATTCATTTTTGTAGAATAACTTGAGTAGTTCAAGTACACATCGTGTTTTTGTACAGCATGTCGTGTGTATGGGGTGTTACATGGCTAGGGTTGGGAGGAGTACACGCCAATCTAAAAGCATAAGGGAATACATCGTGTCAGAGTTGTACACGCCGTGTACCCACCTTTTATAATTCTTGAATGTTTTCTTTATATTGTTCCCTTATAGAACTTCTATGTTTCATTCCTTGATAATATTGAGCTAAGGTGTGTGTTTGACCTTGCAGAGTCATACCACTGAGATTTCCTCTGGTTGTACACCAGTTACAGGGCAGTGATCAGACACAAGACACGGCTGATTAGGGACTATCAGCAAATCATCTTATTGTGCTAGTCTTGGCATCATCGGTTATTTCAGATACAGGTGCTAATGCAGAGTTTCTGAGAGGTATTTATGAGGTTCATGCAGACCCTCTGAGGATTACCACATCCTACCCCTTCTATAGTAGAGCTGACAGAGGTTTTCAGTAGCATCATTCTCACACCTACATAGGGGATGGAGGACGTCAGGCTTCAGAGTCATGGTTAGAAGCCATGCTATCTATATTGGAGAATCTGAAGATGCCTCCATGGAAGAGGGTGAAGATATCTACGTATATGATTTGGGATTCTTCCAAGAGATGGTGGGATGTGATCTTAAAAGTGGGATTCCACCAGGTTATGTCTTGGGATGAGTTCCAGCATGCCTTCTATGACTAATTTTACATAGAGAATTTTAGGGCCAACCGAGCCTGATTGTTCATGAGTTTGGAGCAAGGTACTCTCTTAGTTATGGATTATTCTTCTCTCTTCATAGATCTGTAGCTCTTTACACCCATCCTTGAAGGTGATGAGCTATTTCGAGCGAGGTTGTTTGAGGATGGTCTCGGGCATGACATCCAATCTTAGGTGAACATATTTTGGTTTAATTCCATCAACTCTATAGTCAACTAGGTGCTAGTTGTGGAGAAAAATCTGAGGGATTATAGTGTTGTGAGCCAGGTTGGTTTGGTATCTGGAGTTAGTGCCCCTCAGACTGACAGTAGGAAGTGTCATAGGGAGTCTACACATGGAGATCGTAGTAGTCATGATACTTCTTTTGGTAGCCAGGTGGTGTGCTATCAGTGTGGGAAGAGCAGGCATACGAGGCCCAATTTCCTGAGAGACCCAGTGGAGTGATGATAGTGATACAATATGTGGAATCTTAAGAACTTATATTAGATACTCTCACCAGAAACTGGTGATAGGGGTTCTGTTTTGACTCCTCGTACAGAAGCAGGACCTCTTGCTTCTCATCTGTTTGGGAACTGGAGTTCTTCAGGCTGTTCAGGCCGAAGTGGAGGTTGTGGCCATAGTGGTCCAACACAGGGTTTTCAACAACCATAGGGTGGATCAGTTCAAGAATCACAGGTTCCTGGTGCTGGTCAGGCTTTTTCAGTAGAGCATACCCAGTAGGAGCAGGATTCCAGACCCTCTATAGTTTAAGGTACGATCCTAGTTACCTCAGTTTTAGCTTCTACACTTTTTGATACAGGGGCTTCCCATAGTTTCATATATGTTGATATTGTGGAGAGACTTGGGCTCCATATCTTTACTTTTATTGATGCCTTGATGTTTGGCACTCTGTTGAGGATAAGAACGTCTAGTGTATGTCAGTTCAAGGAGTGGCCTCTTGAGGTTGGTGGGTGTCACTTCTTATGGGACCACTATGTATTTGAGATGACATGATATGATTTCATTCTCAGTATGGACTAGTTAGTTTCCTTCTAGGAAGTTGTCAACTATTATTACTGTAGGGTGAGTTTCACATCACCATAGGGCGGTTTATTTTTACACAAGGGTGAGTGGGATGTCTAGAAGAGCAGAGTAGGACCATAGCATCATGGGTTGGTAGGAGTTACAACCTAGATTTCTAGTCAATATCTGGATGACTATGGGACTTCACAGATGGAATTTCCTCTAGTGATGGATCGTTTTAGAGATTTATTTCTAGAGGAATTTTCATTTTTACCTCTAGAGTGAGATGTAGACTTTTCTATTGAGCTCCTGCCAGGAGTGGCACTGGTGTTCATTCCTCCTTATAGAATGGCTATAGTAGAGTTACAGGAGCTCAAGAAGTTGTTGGAGGATTTGTAGTAAAAGGGTTTTATCTGAACCAGTACTTCTCCTTGGGGTTCTCTTGTCCTGTTTGTGAAGAAGGTGGACGGTACCCTTAGACATTGTATGGATTATTGGAAGTTGAACTAGTTGATGGTCAAGAACCGCTATCTCTTTCTGAGTACTGATGATCTCTTTGATCAGGTTCTAAGAGCCCATGTGTTCTCAAAGATTGAATTGAGGTTTGGTTATCATCAGTTTCATGTTATACCATCTGATATACCTATTAAAAACATTCAGAGTAGGTATGGTCTATACAAGTATGTGGTTATGTTGTTCGGTCTCATGAACGTTCATGTTGTTTTCATGGAACTGATGGACCGAGTGTTCCATCCATACTTGGATTATTTCATGGTAGTATTCGTGGATGATATCTTGGTGTACTATCACACTTAACAAGACCATACCACCCATGTTAAGATCATTTTGAGTACACTGAGTGAGCATCAGTTATATGTTAAGCTCTCAAAAAGCTAGTTTTGGATGGACCAGATTTACTTCTTGAGTCATGTTATCCTAGATATAGGAGTATCTATAGACCCAGAGAATGTGAGAGTAGTAGTTTCTTGGGAGAAGTTGAAGAATGTATGTAAAGACCCGTAAAATTCAAGGAAATTTTTTTCTTAATTTTCTTTGGAATTTTACTAGAACGCAGTTTATGACAGCACCTGATTCCGAGGCCCGGTGAGCCCGGAATCATTTTCCAAAGTTTGGCTCGGGTACGTTCAGTGAACGAACAAGCGGGCTTTTCTAACTTTTGAACCAGTGCTCGGAATCAATTTATGAGGGCACCGATGGAATCGTAGTGCCGATATTTTCTTAGAAACGCCTCTTCCGGAGTTGTGTTTGCTCGGGTGTGGTTTTCAATTTTTGGGGTTAAGTTAAGAAAATAAAATAAAGTGGTGCGACAACTTTATTTTATTTCACTTAAAGCCACTTAAGCTGAGTTGAAGCGGATAGGGTGGAATCCAAAATATCCTACCCACTTGGTAGGATATTTGTGAGGTGGGGCCCACACGAGCCCCACCATTTCTTTTCTTCTAAGTAACACAACCGCGAAAACCCCTTTTAAATGAAAGTCAACTGGTGTGTTTCCTTAAAATCTTAACGCCCCTATTAATTGGATAGTTAAGAAGTTACCATTAATTCACCGAATTAATGGTTCATTTCTTAACTTGTTTTTCAAATTGTTGGCATGTAAACAAAATAAGACCAACGCATGTCTTTCTTGAGGATTGCTCGTTGAGAGGATTTGGAGAAGACTCTAAGGCTTGAGATCTTCATCCTCCTTCGCGAAGAACGCGAAGAATGTGAAGAACGCGAAGAACTCCGAACCCTCGGAGATCGACGACGTGACACTGTGTTCCACGACGCCGACGATTCTCCTTCCGCGACGCTTCTTCCGCGACGTTTCTTCCCCGCAACAATCTTCGATCATCAACTACTTGAGGTAGGAGATTACGGTTCTCTAATTCTTTGTGTATTTTATCCTCAACATGGGTTTAAATGTGCAATTAAATCTATGGGTTTTCTTTAACCCTCGGAGATCGCTGACGCGACGTCGTGTACCGCGAGGACGTGACGCCCCTTCCGCAACGCGATGATCCTCTTCTTTCACGACGGTCAAGCCTGCGAAGAACTCACGTCCGACGACAACGACAAGGTAGGGGTTGATTCATTTAAATCTTTGTGATTTATACCCAGATGTTTGTTTATTAAAAATTGTTGGGAGACTTTCAAAACCGCTAACGCGGTGGGTGCGGACTAACGAACAAGTCCGAACCCACCGCCCCTTTCGTTCTTGGTGTGCGAAACGGCGGACGTCGACAAAATCAACCGCACAGGCGATGTAAGGTCCTCGTAGTGAAGGAAGGACCCCGGGAGGGCTTTTGGAGAAGTCGAAAAGGAATTCTGACCACTGGAACTCGTCCGGTGCTCCACGGAGCAACCCGCCGGTGCGCCACGCCGGCACGGCGGTGCCGGCGACGGAAGGCGGCGGCGCCCGGCGCGCCGCCGGGAAGAACCGCCGCGGCTGAAGCCGCGGGGCCAGGCCGGCTGTCCCGCGACCGCGCGGGACCGGTGAAGGATGGGACGTGGCTGGCTATCGCGTCCGCTGGCAAGGGCGGCCCCATGCGAGGGCGTGGTTCCTTCACGCGGGGGCAGCGCGCCCCACGCACCGCTCGGCTGTAACCGGTCGAGCCGACCGCCTGGAGACCGGGCCGTGCCCGCGCTGGCCGTGCCGCGCTGGCCGGGTCGAACCCAGACCCGGGTCGGGTCGACCCGGTTCGAGCCGACCCAGGGGGGATTGTGTCGGGTCGGTACGGACCCAGACCCCCCGTTTTCGGAACTTTTTGGTCTTTTGCCCTTATCTTGGGCTACGGTCCTCCGAACGACGTACCGTCAGCGGCGATGCGATCCTTGGACCACGACGGTAATTTTGACATATCTCACTCAAGGTTTCAGAATACTTTGGGTTCGGTCGGGTTGGTTCGTACAAAAAAACAACCGGGCCCTCGGAGTGGAAACACTCATAACTTGAGCTCCGGACGTCAGATTGACGTGCCATCGACTTTGATGGTTTCCTCTAAGTGAGAAGGATCTTTTGGATTACTCTGCCCGAGGTTTGGACGCAGGTGGAGTACGGTCGGATTGGTTTTTCCTTAAAAACCAACCGGGCCCCTGGGACGAAAAAGCCAATAACTCCCAAACCGGACGTCCGATTGACTCACTTTCTGCGATGTTCAGTCCCTATTGGAGATACAGAACTGTTGGATGCATAAACTCTGGACTATGTGTTAGTTGATGTATTAGCCTCTCGGCTTGTGGAGCGGACCCTCCCGAACGAGCTTTCTCTGTGCGGGAACCCTAGTGCTGGCTGCGACTACGACAACGACGACGAATGTGCAGAGATCCTCAGTGGATTCGACAGCGATGACTACAACACTCAGTGATCCTACGTGGATCAGTGCTACAGATCTTATGTGGGGTTGATCCTGTGTGGGTCAGCGCTCAGCAGTCATGTGTGGGCCAGCGCCTACAGATCCTGTGTGGGTCCGATCCTGTGTGGGTCATTGCGGGGGTTAGTTATCTATCGATCTTGTGTGGGTCAGATCCTTTGTTGGTCATTGCAGGGGTTAGTACCTATCAATCCTTTGTGGTTCCGACAGCTTAGATGAATCAGTGGATATATCTGATCATCTCTATCGTCATACCGAGAAGTATACCTGTGTGAGCTGAATCCTGTTTTTCTTTCCTTTGTGGATTGTGTTGTGCTATCCTGTGTGGATTTACGTTTTGCTTTTCTGTGTCGACTGGGTTGTACTTGGGCTCGGATGTTGGAGTCGAACGAGAATTGATGACTTAGTTATATGTATGGGCATATACCTAAGCAGTGTCAAATGTTACTTCGTGATTGTATATTTCCTTTTTGGATTATCCTTTGTGGATTCTGGGAGACCTTCGAGGGTCTCGGGGTCCCTACTAAGTAGCTTATACTCACCCCTGCATGGGCTATGCCGGCACTATGTTGTGTTGGTTGCAGACTACGGACAACTCTGATCGTAGTTGAGGCTTGCGGAGCAGGACGGTACCTGGAGGTGGACCACTGGGTGGGACGTACTCGGAGTGGACGGTTGTACCCGAGGAGCTGTGGAGGCTATCTATACCCACCCTTCAGGTGAGACTTCTAGTGGACGGATCGACGTTGCGGATTTACTTTTTAGTTGATGTTTTCCCTTTCGAGTTGTACTTTACTTTCAGTTTGGGTTTGTATTCTGACCCACTTACTTTTCCACACTTACGGTTGTACTCAGTTTTTACATAGTGTTTACTTCTACTGCTTGCTTGCTCTGTGGTGTTTGTTTACTTTACAAAGGAAATGCCTTACCTTTTTACCAGGATTTATGCCTTGGTGCTAGTCGCCAGCCCCTGACCTATGGAAGGCTGGCTTGGGGTAGTCACGGCACGGGCCCCGAGGACGGGTCATGACAAATTGGTATCAGAGGAGTTCGGTTCTACCGCAGAACTCAGGACTCTGATCTTTTTCTATGTGAAGCAATAGTGTTAAGTGTATTGGGTGTGGTTATCAGTCCAGGGAGTCCATTGTTGGTGCGGCGGCCGAAGTATCCATACACCAGGACCCTGACTTCTGATTTCCGACTTAATGCGTGAAAACATTGATTGCTTGTGTGTTTCATGTTTTCTTTGTGATTACCTTGTGTCAGCTCACCAGGTATACTGTTCTGACCGTGGTGCACCTGTTTCCTTTTTAGTATGGCCCCACGACAGCAGCCAGCTAGGGTTCTGAGAGTTGAGTGTGACGAAAGCCCGCCGAGCGACGAGGCCTCGGTACAGGGCCCTTTGACAGCTAAGGCACCGGTGGTACCTTTACCCGCCGAGCCACCGATGCTTCCAGCCCCAGCCGCTGACGATGCACGTCGCCTTAGTGCACTTCATGACTTCCAGCGCCAGAGACCGCCTAGGTTCCATGGGGAGACGGACCCTCAGACAGTCGAGGACTGGCTGGAGGCAGTGGTGTGAGTTTTCCGGTTAGTGAGGACACCAGCAGACCTCATGGTGATCCTCGCAGCGATCCTCCTGCACGCAGCAGTAAGCAGGTGGTGGAGATTGATGCTCCAGGTGCACGATGAGGCATCTCTTCTCTGGACGGACTTTGAGAGCCTCTTCCGCTCGGAGTTTTTCCCAGCCACCCTCCATGCGGTGCGCATCCAGGAGCTTCTTCAGCTGCGGCAAGGCAGCTTGACAGTCACCCAATACTCGGCGAGAATTACCGATCTCTCACGCTACTCGAAAAACATGGTACGGGACCCATTCTTCTGGGCCCGGACCTTTGAGCAGGGATTGAGACACGAGATCAGGGCATTGCTGATCTCCCTCAGCATTCCGACTCAGGTAGGAGTACTGGAGCGAGCCCTTTTGATCGAGAGGTTTCTTGCTGAGTCTTCTTCAGCAGCGAGGCCTACTGCGGGGTGGCACGTAGCAGAGTCTTCTGCAGTAGGTAGTCGATGGATGACTCATGGGTCCAGGAAGACCAGACCCTAACGTAGACGACCTCAGGACACTGGCTCAGCAGTGCGGGGCACACAATTCGGATCCAGTCTTTCGAGAGGCAGGCAGTGCTACACATGCAGCGAGCAGGGTCACATGGCTCGTGACTGCCCGACCCACCATGCCGAGGTGCAGCAGATGGTTGAGGGGCCACCCAGGCAGAGGTAGAGGGTCGACCGTGGCGGTCCGCAGGGAGCAGGAGGACGAGGCAGAGGAGCTAGTCGAGCAGCAGGTGGTGGGAGATTCTTTGAGGCTCTATCACCACCACCACCAGGAGGTCCACCCCGGCCACAGGGAGCTGGCGGGCAGAGACAGGCACAGCTCCAGGCAGCGGAGGCCTACGACCATGGCACATCCAAGATGATTTGAGGTACTATCTATGTCTATTCCACCATTTCTGCAGTTCTTTTAGACACAGGAGTGAGTCACTCTTTCATATATGTTGCCCTTTTTCGGAGCTCAGAGATTCCGATAGAGCCGTTGGCTCGATCCTTATGGCTAGATACTCCTACGGGAGCAGACTCGACGATTATGCACTGGTACCGGCAGTGTGAGCTTACTCTAGGAGGCAGGAGCTTCGGCTGGGATCTTCTTGTAGCGGCATCGAGGCCTTACGACGTCATATTGGGCATGGATTGGTTATCTACAGTCCATGCACAGATTGACTACTTTAGGCGCAAGGTGCGATGTTTACGCACCGACGG
Source organism: Viscum album (assembly GCA_963277665.1). Lineage (NCBI taxonomy): Eukaryota > Viridiplantae > Streptophyta > Magnoliopsida > Santalales > Viscaceae > Viscum > Viscum album. The sequence continues at coordinate 124,908,606 of OY728153.1, read as the reverse complement.
GAGTAGGTTCACCTTCACCGGTGAGAAATGAGCCTTCACAGCACATGATAGACTTCCGCAGAGGAGAGGACAGCCCATCACTCATCAGTTGGATAGCCTCATCCTAGGAGCAGTTGACGTGCGAAGTCCTAGTTTCCCTGTAGTGGTGGATCAATATGCGGACGTCTTTCCCGATGACGTCCCAGGGCTACCTCCTCACAGAGAGGTAGACTTTTATATTGACCTGTACCCCGTGACAGCCCCGATATCGACTCCATCATATCAGATGGCTCCCGCCAATCTTCGAGAGCTACGGGTACAGTTGGAGGACTTGCAGGGAAAGGGTTTCATCCGACCCAGTGTTTCACCCTAGGCTTCCCCGATATTGTTCGCCAAGAAGGTGGACGGGAGCTTGAGACTTTGTGTCAACTATCGTCTCTTGAACCAGGTGACAGTGAGGAACAATTATCCGCTACCAAGGATTGATGACCTCTTCGATCAGCTCAAGGGAGCACGGTGGTTCTCAAAGATAGACCTCAGGTCAGGCTATCATCAGCTCAGAGTTCGGGACGAGGACGTCCAGAAGACGGCCTTCCGATGTCGGTATGGCCACTATGAGTTCTTGGTTATGCCATTTGGTGTAACCAATGCTCCAGTAGTGTTCATGGGCCTCATGAACAGGATCTTTCAACCATACCTTGATCGATTTGTCATGGTTTTCATCGACGACATTTTGATATACTCAACGACTGAGGAGGAGCACGCTTACCACTTGTGAGTTGTACTGGACACACTCCGAGAGCACCAACTTTATGGAAAGCTCTCGAAGTGTCAGTTCTGGATACGTGAGGTCCACTTCTTGGGACACGTCATCTCTAAGGCAGGAGTTGCAGTGGATCCTGCGAAGATCGAGGCAGTGCTAGCTTGGGAGCCACCCAGGAGCGTGACGGAGGTGCGGAGTTTCTTGGGACTAGCTGGATATTATCGGAGATTTGTCCCAGACTTCTCCAGAGTTGCGGAACCACTATCAGCTCTTACAAAGAAGGGGAAACCCTTTGTGTGGTCAGACAGATGTCAGCAGAGCTTCCAAGAGCTGAGATAGAGATTGACCAGCGCCCCTATCTTGAGGTTGCCTGAGGAGGGAGTAGGGTACGTAGTCTACTACGATGCATCAGGGACCAGACTCGGATGTGTACTGATGCAGGAGCAGGCAGTGATCTCTTATGGATCACGTCAGTTGAGGCCGCATGAGCAGAAATACGCTACCCATGACCGGGAGCTAGCAGCAGTGGTCTTCTCTCTGAAGACATGGTGACACTACCTGATAGGCGAGCACTTTACAATCTTTTCTGACCATCAGAGTCTCAGGTACATATTTTCTCAAAATGACCTGAAACCTGAGACAATGGAGATGGCTTGAGTTCCTCCAGGACTATGACTTTGAGATAGTCTATACTCCTGGGAAGGGGAACGTGGTATCTGATGCTCTCAAGAGGAGGACGGGCATTCAGCTACTTGAGGAGGCGACAGAGCAGCTAGCCGCTTTGCGGATATCCTTCGTGGATAGGGATGGAGCATCCTTCCTTCAGTCTCTCACAGTCACCCCTCCACTACTGCAGCGGGTCAGAGAGGCACAGCGTGGGGACACTGACTGTGAGATGTGTCATGCGTAGATATCCTCAGGACAGGCACCTGATGGTTTCTACTTTGGAGCAGAGCATGACGTCCTTTTTAGAGGACGTACCTTAGTACCAGTTCCTTTACGGGAGGAGGTTCTGATAGAGTTTCACACTTCTCCCTTGGCGGTACATCCTGGAGTGGAGAAAATATACCAGGACCTCAGACAACAGCACTGGTGGCCGGGCATGAAGAAGGTTGTGGCAGAGTTCGTTTCTCGATGCCTCACCTCCCAGCAAGTGAAGGTAGAGCATCAGGTACCAGCAGGATTGGTACAACCCTTGGAGGTCCCAGATTGGAAGTGGGATGGGATATCTATGGTCTTCATGACTGGACTTCCACACACTTCTAGAGTTCACGACTCCATTTGGGTGATTGTCGACCGACTCACCAAGTCGGCTCACTTCTTACCCATCAGAGAGAAGGGCTCAGTGGAGAGCTTGGGACGTCTCTACGTTGAAGAGATTGTACGGCTTCACGATGTGTCATCATATATCATCTCCGATCGAGATGCTTTCTTTACTTCCCAGCTTTGGAAGGGGTTTCAGGAGGTGTTCGGGACGCAGCTACGTCTGAGCACCGCCTTTCACCCTCAGACGGATGGTCAGATGGAGAGGACCATTCAGACTCTCGAGGACATGCTCCACGCATGTGTTCTTGACGTTGGTCGCAGCTGGGAGGACCACCTACCCTTGGTGGAGTTTGCGTACAACAATAGCTACCACTCCACCATCGAGATGGCACCATATGAGGCATTGTACGGCAGACCTTGTAGATCTCCTTTGTGCTGGACAGACCCTGGGGAGTCAGCACTTGTGGGACCGGAGATGGTCCAGGACACGACAGAGAAGGTCTAGGTCATCCAGGAGCGGATGAGGACAACTCAGATCTGGTAGAAGTCTTATGCTGAGAGGAGGCGGAGGCCACTAGAGTTCGAGGATGGAGACCACGTCTTCTTGCATGTCTCACCTCGACGTGGATTACGGAGATTTGGCCGAGGCGGAAAGTTGTGTCCACACTTCATCGGACCATTCCAGGTCCTCAGCAGGATTGGCGAGGTAGATTATCGCTTGGATCGACCACCTCAGTTACACCGAGTGCACGACATCTTCCACGTATCTCAACTGAGGAGATACGTGCATGACCCGACGCATATCATTGACCATGGGGAGCTAGACGTTGATGATGGGGAAAATTTTGCGGAGGTCCCGGTGGAGATCGAGGATCGACAGGAGCGGGTCCTATGTGGATGGTTGATTCCTCTAGTGCGCATCAGATGGCAGCATGAGAACCTCCAGAAGAGCACTTGGGAGCGGGAGGCTCAAATGCGTGCTCAGTACCCACTTTTGTTTCCCTAGTTTATGATGTATCTTTACGGGGACGTAAAGCCCTGAGGTGGGAGTGATGTAAATACCCGTAAAATTCAAGTAATTTTTTTCTTAATTTTCTTTGGAATTTTACTAGAACTCGGTTTCTGACAGCACCTGATTCTGAGGCCCGGTGAACCCAGAATCATTTTCCGAAGTTTGGCTTGGGTACGTTCAGTGAACGAACAAGCGGGTTTTTCTAACTTTTGAACCGGTGCTCGGAATCGAATTCTGAGGGCACCGATGGAATCACAGCGTCTGTATTTTCTTAGAAACGCCTCTTCTGGAGTTGTGTTTGCTCAGGTGTAGTTTTCAATTTTTGGGGTTAAGTTAAGAAAATAAAATAAAGTGGTGCGACAACTTTATTTTATTTCACTTAAAGCCACTTAAAGCCACTTAAGCTGATTTTAAGCAGATATGGTGGAACCCAAAATATCCTACCCACATGGTAGGATATTTGTGAGGTGGGGCCCGCATGAGCCCCACCGTTTATTTTCCTCTAAGTAACGCACCCACGAAAACCCCTTTTAAATGAAAGTCAACCAGTGCATTTCCTTAAACTCTTAACGCCCTATTAATTGGACAGTTAAGACGTTACCATTAATTCACCGAATTAATGGTTTGTTTCTTAACTTTTTTTTCAAATTGTTGGCATGTAAATGAAATAAGACCAACGCATGTCCTTCTTGAGGATTGCTCGTTGATAGGATTTGGAGAAGACTCTAAGGCTTGAGATCTTCATCCTCCTTCGCGAAGAATGTGAAGAACGCGAAGAACGCCAAACCCTCAGAGATCGACGATGCGACGCCGTGTTCTGCAACGATGACGATTCTCCTTCTGCAATGCTTCTTCCGCGATGTTTCTTACCCGCAACAATCTCCGATCATCAACTGCTTGAGGTAGGAGATTACGGTTCCCTAATTCTTTGTGGATTTTATCCTCAACATGGGTTTAAACGTGCAATTAAATCTGTGTGTTTTCTTTAACCCTCGAAGATCATCGACGCGATGCCGTGTACCGTGACGACGCGACACCCCCTTCCGCGACGCGACGATCCTCTTCTTCTGCGACGGTCAATCCCGCGAAGAACTCACGTCCGACGACAACGACGAGGTAGGGGTTGATTCATTTAAATCTTTGGGATTTATACCCATGGAGTTTGTTTATTAAAAATTATTAGGATACTTTTAAAACCGCTAATGCGGTGGGTTCGGACTAACGAACAAGTCCGAACCCACCGCCCCTTTCGTTCTTGGTGTGCGAAACGGAGGACATCGACAAAATCAACTGCACGGGCGATGTAAGGTCCTTGCAGTGAAGGACGGACCCCGGGAGGGCTTTTGGCAAAGACGACAAGGAATTACGACCATCAAAACTCGTTCGGTGGTCCGCGGAGCAACCCGCCGGCACGCCACGCCGGCACGGCGGCAGAAGGCGGCAGCGCCCGGCGCATCGCCGGGAAGAACCGTCGCGGCTGAAGTCGTGGCGGCGGGCCGGTCGTCCCGCGACCGCATGGGACCAACAAAGGACGGGACGTGGCTGGCTGCCACGTCCGCTGGCAAGGGTGGCCCCACGCGGGGCCGCGGTTCCTTCACGCAGGGGCAGCGCGCCCCCCGCCCCGCTCGGCCGTAACCGGCCGAGCCGACCGCCTGGCGACCGGGCCGCGCCCGCACCGGCCGGGCCAGGTCACGCCCAAGCCGGGCCGGGCCACCCAGGCCGGGCTGGACCACGCCGGCCGGGTTAGACCCGGACCCAGGTCGGGTCGACCCAGGGGGGGATTGGGTCGGGTCGGTCCGGGCCCAGACCCCCCGTTTTCAGACCTTTTCGGTCTTTTGCCTGTATCTTGGGCTACGGGCCTCCGATCGACGTACCATCAGTGGAGATGCAATACTTGGACCGAGACGGTCGTTTTGACATATCGCACTCAAGGTTTCAGAATACTTTGGGTTCATCCAAGTTGGTTCGTACACAAAACCAACCGGGCCCTCGGAGCGGAAACGCTCATAACTTGAGCCCTGAACGTCCGATTGACATGTCGTTGACTTTGATGGTTTCCTCTAAGTGAGAAGGATCTTTTGGCTTACTCCGCCCGAGGTTTGGACGCAGGTGGAGTATGGTCAGATTGGTTTTTCCTTAAAAACCAACCGGGCCCCTGGGACGAAAAAGCCAATAACTCCCAGACCGGGCGTCCGATTGACGCGCTGTCTGCGACGTTGAGTTCCTGTTGGTGATACGGAACTTTTGGATACATCAACTCTGGACTATGTGTCAGTTGATGTATCAGTCTCTCGGATCGTGGATCGGACCCTCCCGAACGAGCTTGCTGTGTGCGAAAACCCTAGTGCAGGCTGTGACTGCGACGACGACGATGACTGTGCAGAGATCCTCAGTGGATTCGACGACAACGACTACAACACTCAGCGATCCTACGTGGATCAGTGCTATAGATCCTGTGTGGGTCTGATTCTGTCTGGGTCAGTGCTCAGCGGTCATGTGTGGGCCAGTGCCTACCGATCCTGTGTGGGTATGATCCTGTGTGGGTCATTGTGCGGGTTAGTTACCTATCGATCCTGTGTGGGTCAAATCCTTTGTGGGTCATTGCGGGGGTTAGTACCTATCGATCCTTTGTGGGTCTGACGGCTTAGATAAATCAGTGAATATATCTGATCATCTCTATCATCATATGAATAAGTATACCTGTGTGATATGAATCCTGTTTTTCTTTCTTTTTTGGATTGTTTTGTGCTATCCTGTGTGGATTTACGTTTTGCTTTCCTGTGTGGACTGGGTTGTACTTGGGCTCAGATGTTGGAGTCGAACGAGAATTGATGACTTAGGTATATGTATGGGCATATACCTAAGAAGTGTTGAATTTTACATCATGATTGTATCTTTCCTTTGTGGATTATCCTTTGTGGATTCTGGGAGACCTTCGGGGGTCTCGGGGTCCCTATTGAGTAGCTTATACTCACCCCTGCATGGGCTATGCCCACACTACGTTGTGTTGGTTGCAGACAACGGACAACGCTGATCGTAGTTGAGGCTTGCAAAGCAGGGCGGTACCTAGAGGTGGACCACTGGGCGGGACGTACTCGGAGTGGACGGTTGGACCTAAGGAGTTGTGGAGGCTATATGTACCCACCCTTCAGGTGGGACTTCCAGTGGACGGCTCGACGTTGCGGCTTTACTTTTCAGTTGCTATTTTTCCTTTAGAGTTGTACTTTACTTTCAGTTTGGGTTTGTATTCTGACCCACTTACTTTTCCGCACTTACTGTTGTACTCAGTTTTTACTTAGTGTTTACTTCTACTGCTTGCTTGCTATGTGGTGTTAGTTTACTTTACGAAGGAAATGCCTTCCCTTTTTACCAGGATTTACGCCTTGGTGCTAGTCGCCAGCCCCTGGCCTATGGAAGGTGGGCTTGGGGTAGTCACGACGCAGGCCTCGAGGACGGGTCGTGACAATGTATTTGAATTACGAAGTTTTATGGGGCTATCTGGTTACTACATACGTTTTATACCGGACTTTTCAAACTTATCAGCACCCCTGATGGTCCTGACTAAGAAAGGTGTGAAGTAATTGTGGCCAGATTTTTGTGAATTAGCCTTTCAGAAGCTGAAAGGGAGGTTGACTTCATCACCGATATTAGTTTTTCCAGATCTGAGAAAAATATATATTGTTTACTGTGATGCATCTGGTATTAGTCTAGGAGCTGTTCTTATACATGGGGAAGTAGTTGTTGTGTATGGGTCTCGGCAGTTGAGGCCACATGAAAGAAATTAACCAACACATGATCTCGAGTTGGTTACAGTTGTTCATGCCATACGCTGTTGGAGAAACTATCTTTTGGGAGAGAATTTTGTGGTTGTCACTTATCACAAAAGTCTCAAGTATATCTTTACATAGCATGAACTGAATTTGAAATAGCAAAGGTGGGTTTATTACCTCTATTCCTTTGATTTTGAACTTGCATACATTCTTGGGAAAGGCAACACACTGGTTGATGCGTTGAGTAGGATGACTCAGATACAAAGAGTTTAGGAGGCTAGTGGTGAGTGGAAGCTTATGGATCTATTCTCTGAGATGCATTTGGAGGTTCATGAAGGACTGGGGAAAACATTTCTTTCTTCCGTGGTTTTAACCTCTACTATTCTTGACTGAGTGAGAATTAGAAATATATCATATTCTGAAGGCCTAGCCCTTTGGGAGGGTGTGTTAGGAGAGGACCCTATTTCTAGATGGAACATAGCAAGGAATGAGATCTTGCTTTTTCATGGGAATGTGTGGGTGCTAGTAGACATATGTGAGGAGCTGATGTGGGACTTTTATTCCTCAATTTGGGAATTTCATCCGAGTGTCACCAAGATGTAACGAGATCTGCACCATTAGTATTGGTGGCTAGGTATAAAGAGATATGTTGTTGGTTTTGTGATGAGGTGTTCACCTGTCAGTAGGTGAAGGAGGAGAATCAGAGACCAGCAATGCCTCTACAGCAGTTACCCATTCCCAAGTGGAAGTGGAATGATGTTGCAATGGAATTCGTGACAGGGTTTCTTAGGTTTCCTCAAGGGAATGATGCAATTTGGGTTGTCGTTGACAGACTCATGAAGGTTTCTCACTTCTTACCGATCAAGGAGACCTTCAGTGTTGATGAGCTGGGAAGGTTGTATATCTGAGAGATTGTACGTTTTCATGGGGTTCTGCAACCCATTTTTTCAGAAAGGGATGATCGTTTTACTTCTTGAGTTTGTAAGGGACTACAGAGAGATTTGGGTATATAGGTACTTATGAGTACAACTTACCATCCACAGATAGATGGCCAGTCTGAGCATACGATTCATGTGCTGGAGGACATGTCGATAGCATGCATCCTCAATTTTGGAGTTTCTTGGGAGAAAAACATACCTCTGGTGGAGTTTTCCTACAATAAAAGTTTTCAAGAAACTATTCAGATTTCACCTTTTGAGGCTTTGTATGGTAGGCCATGTTGATCACCCCTATTTTGGCTGGAGGCAAGAGAGGCAGATTTTCTGGGACCTCTTCTTATCCAGGAGACCATAGAGCAGGTGGAGTTCAATTGGAAGAGGTTGGATACTGCAGAGTCACAATAGAAGTCTTATGTTGATCGATGACGGTGACCTTTGGAGTTCGAGGTCGGAGATCAGGTTTTTCTACATGTCACACCGAGGTTGGGACAGAGGAGGATTAGGAGACAGGGCAAGATCTCATCCAGATATTTTGGATTGTTTGAGGTTTTGGAGAGAGTTGGGCTAGTTTCCTATCAGTTGAAGTTACCTTAAAGGTATTGGGCTATGCATGATTTCTTCCACGTTACTCATCTACGGCATTACTTCTCAGACATGTCTCATGTTTTTCAACCTAAGGAGGTTGAGCTGGAGGTGGATGCATCATTCTAAGAGAATCCTATCCAGATTGTTGATCACAATGCTGAAGTTATCTATGGTCGGTATGTTCCTCTGGTATAGGTGTTATGGCAACACGGGAGATTATAGGATGAGACTTGGGAGAGGGAGGCTGATGTACGATCGCATTGGTCAGAGTCGTTTGAGGTTTCTTCTCATACGCCACCTTGCTAGGGAAATTCGGGGATGAATTTCTTTAAGGGGGGAGTTTTTAAGAACCCAGATCTTCTTTTCAAGTATATCTTTCATTTATGCTTGTTTTTGAGAAAAATAGGAGTTTCTATAAATTTCAGGAGTACACGCTGTGTACTTATAAGTACACCCCTTATACCTAATTGTCGCTGGTAACCGTGTACTGGCTGCATAACGGTTGAGTACATGGTCATGTGGGGTGACCAGAAGGTCGCCTAAAGCGGGGCCAAGAAATGGAAAGTACACCCCATGTATATTTAAAGAACACATCGTGTACTTTTGTTGTTATTTCATTAAATAGACCGGGGCCATGTCTAATAGGCCGAAATGCCTTCTTCTCAACTCATCTCGTCCGAGAGAGAATTAGACTGATGTATCTTCTCGGATCCCTCAACTCACCATTCATTCTCTGATTCAATCGCCGCTGATTTAGTTGGAATCGACATGGTAATATCTTCCTTCTTCTAGAGCCTTGTCTCCTGATTTCTCCTCTTTCAGGAGATATCCTTGGTTGAATGTTTTATAAATTTTTGTAGATCTATGGTGTTTTAGGGTGATTCAAGGCTTGAAGCTCACGTATATCAATCGTTCAACACCAAGGTAGGTGGTTTGTGGCTTTACATAGTTAGTCTTTGAGTTATATGTCCAAAAATTCCAATACCCTTGTTCTGGGTATTGTGTTTTTAGGGATTTAGCCTTGTTAATGCATGTTATGTCTTTTTTCCTTGAGTAGAGGTTTTTAATTGTGAATAGGGTTTTTTTCCATGCTATAGATGTTTTTTACCATGTTGGATTTGATATGGACCGTTCAGTCTAGCTTTTCTAGTTAGGCTACTTCGTTTTCCATGCATAGTGTTGTTAGGATGGAGTGATTTTATCTGACATGTTGTGATATGTTGTAAAATGTATAGCTAAGTAGTTCTTGAGGTTTACTTTGGCTTCCATATATCATTTGTGCACGATTTACTTACACAGGGCTGTGGGAACCTGGTGTAGTAGACCATAGGGGGAATGGATGGTGAGGGCTTCCCCAGAGTGTTTGTTTACTTTTACGTTGCGAGACCGTAGGGAGGATGGACTTTGTGCTCCATCAGAGTGTCTTTAGTTCCTCATTACAAGACCACAGAGGGAATTGGATGTTGAGTGCTTCCTCAGAGTGTCTATAGTTACCGATATAGGACCACATGTGGAATTTATGGTGATTTCTTCCTCAGAGAGTATGTTTTAAAGTTGAACTAGAGGGGTTAGGCTATGAGTACTTCCCAGAGGGTTACTTGTGTTTGATTCACTTCTTACTTTGAAAATGAAAATGAATGTAATTGAAACTGTATAATTTTTTACTTTTGAGTACTTCCTTGTTTACTGCTTCATTTTTCATATTGCCTACTATGTATATTCACTGACTATTAGGCACAGATCTTTGGGTGGTTGCCTACTGGGATTCGTCTCACACCCTATTTGGGTCACGCTTTTAGGCCCAAAAAGATTATATTGTTGCAGGTCTTGATAAGAGAAAGTTCCCTTCTACTTCAGGTGCTGACTGCTATGGAGCTAGAGAGCATGTGACAAAGCTGAGGCTTGCGATGCTGAGGAGTTGTTTACTTGTTTTCTTTTATACTTTAGTTTAGTACTATATTCCATCATTGTGAATTGTATGGATACTTTCCTAGATACAGGTATCATGCATCATTATTGATATATATATATATATATGTTGTAGTTATTTATTTACTTTCAGTCATCCATTTTTTACTAGTGTATGGTATTATTATTGCTTTCTCTATTGTTATTTGTTTACTTCTGCTGCTTTACTCTGCTAATAATGGTATAGTTTCCCCACTATCACACTGAAGGCCCTCACTACTAGTCAGCATCCTCTGGTGTTTGGGGAAATGCTCTTGAGGCCATGTGACCAACCGGGTACGGGGAACCTCTAGGTGGCACCTGCAACCGGGATATTACATTATTACAGGTGGTTATAACCTCCTCTAATATTTTTTCCCTCGATTAGAAGCGGTTAAAACCACCTCTAAATTCTAACTGGAATTTTAAATTTTTTATTATAAGGGGTTTTAACCCCCCTCGATGTTTTTTTGAAGTTAATTTTTTTAGATTAGAAGGGTTTTTATCTATCTATAATAGATCTGCCACTAATTTTATAATACCAGCGCTTGTCATAAACTACCGCTAATGAAAAGTGGGCATCCATTTTAGCAAAGGTTTGAATAACCACCGCTATTATGTTTAGAAGGGGTTATAACCCCTTATAATATAAAAAATATCCTCATCTAATATTAGTATTTTTTTAGTGATATTAATCTATTTCTTATTTTTTACTATTTCAACATAGTGATAAAATTAATTTATGTGAAAAATGATCACTTTTTTGTAGCATATGATCTAGATAATTAAAGGATTGAACAATGATTATTTGAAATATGTAGGGATAATTAGGGGGTGTATGATTATATGATGAGGATTCAAAAATAAAAAATGGGTATTGTAATACAATGGGGGAAGATGTACGAACACATGCACACAAACATTATAGAGTTTTTGAATGAAATATTCAAGGGACATTGAAAGTTTCATATAACTAACCTAGTTTGAGAGTCATTTTTGATGGTTTTTTGAGAAATTGAAGCATGAATAGGTGGGTGGTATATTAAAATTTCATTTAATAATAATTTCTTTAAACCAAGAGCGTGGATATTTAATATCAAAATTATAATTATTTTAGTTAATATATGACGAAATAAATACCTAGGCTTAGGAAATGTTTTAGTTGGTGAGTGTTAATCATCCAAAAAGAACCCTTTGGATTACCTTTATTGTGTTGTGAGGATCCAAGGATAGGATCTCTCTAGTGGTGATCCATGCATGCTCCTATGATATCGGAAAAACACCACTCGATCTTTGAGTGATAGCATGGAGAGTCGAATCTATTGCTTTATTTCTTCTTGATCGCTTATTCATTGGTCTTGAATAAACCACTTTTTCACATCTCATCTTTGAGAGGGAGAAAAAATGAGGAGTTTCTATAGAATTGGTTTTGTGCAACAATTATCTCTTATCAATTTTTGGATTCTCTGCAAAATAGACAAACCCATCTATTTTTAGAGTTAGGATTTAAGATAAAATATTATTTAATTTTATACCAACCATTAAATAACATTTATTTCTTTTAACAAACCCCATTACACATAATAATAATTTTATTGTTATTATTTTGTGGTGTGCACCAACTTGCACGATAAAAAATATTATGTATCCGTATTATTAATTAATATTTGTCAACAGACCTGGTCTTAGACCGTTAGAACTCTTATAAAATTTATTGAACAATTGAATAAATATTTTATTCACAAATCAATATTTTATTCAAAAAATTTCAAATAAAAATTTATTAAAATATTCAATAAATAAAATAAATATTTTATTTACATGCGGGTGAATAAATATTTATTTAATTTATGTGATCAATATAACTAGAAAAAGATTATTCCTAGAACTTTAGAATAATACTTATTCCATTAATTAAACTCAAATAGAAATTAATCGGGATCAAATGAAACACTTAATGTGTAACCCTCTAGGATTATTTATCATTTCCATTAGGCAGACATGCATAAGTCCAAGATTATTGTCTAGAAATAGGTAAAGGAACCCAAGATAAAGAACATAATGTTGCAATGTTGAAAACCACATATCAATGCTCGCTAATTTCCTTTTTCAAAATATCTCATCAAGAAGGTTTCACAACCATGTCACCAACCTATATAGTTGATATGTCTTTCTTTGACTATCTGAAATAAACATGTCGTTGCACCTTGGACATGGAATTTAATTCAAAGGTTCTATTCATATCAAAGGGCTGAGATGTCAGCTTCCATAAATATGTAAGGGGAAAAATCCTTCTTCAGCTTATTTACTCATGACATGTCACACGTGATGCACCCAACATATCCAACTTCACCATGAACTGTTATCATCATGGTTTATGAAATACATCTAAGTGCGCTAGTTTTAGAATTTATTAATAAAAATATTAAAGTCTACATACTATCACAGACACTTGTAGATAGGAATATCCAATGACACCAAAAAATATAGAATTTCTACTAGTGGGTCTATTTTCATAATCTCCCATATTAGAGATTACCAAGTGATAACTTATTGAGAATAAGTCATGTATTCTTATGAGTACTTACACTTGACATTATATGTACTATATGCCCTAGCATAGTACGTTATCCTACCACAGAACATTATTTGAGAATATCGCCATAGCACATTAAGGTTCTCATTGTAGAGAGAAACTACTATGACCTTATCAATGCGATGTATACTCAAGGTCATTATTATATTAGAGTCATTCACAACAAAAAAAAATATGTAATAATAAGTTTTATTAATATTCAATACAATGAATATAAATATAATCAAAGTACAAACAATTGTTCCTAGGACCCCAACTTCAACAAAATCCCACTTGGACTATAGACAACTACATATGACCTTCTGTCCGCTAGACCCCAAATGATAGTCTTGTTTCTAATGAGTCAAGGCTTTATTTAAGGGGTCCTCTAAATTGTCTTCCATGGAATTAGTACACACTGAAACTTCACCAATCTAATAAAACTCCCTCATGATATGATACTTCCGAAGTATGTGCTTCGTCTTTTGATGTGACCTTGTCTCTTTTGCAAGAGCCACTACAATAGTATTATCACATTATAGTGTGATGGGATATTTATTTCTAGATACCAAATCAAGATCTTGGAAAAATTAATGCATCCATACTACTTATTTATCTACCTCAGAAGCCATAATACACTCAAACTCTACTGTAGAATCTGCAACCACACCCTTCTTTGAGCTCTTCCAACTCAAACACCTCCATTAAAAGTGAATATGTATCCTGTTTTTAACTTCATGTTATCTTGATCAATTTGGAAATGAGAATCTACATATCCTCTAATGATTAGTTCCTAATATCCTCCATAAAACAAGAACATATCCTTAGTATGCCTCAAATACATAAGGATAGTCTTGATTATGATCCAATGGCGGTCACCTAGATCTGTTTGATATCTTCCTACCCCACTTAATATGTAGACAAAATCTAGCCTAGTACATAGCATAACATACAAGACTAGCCCAATTTTTAATGTGTATATAATCCTTGTCATTCTGTTTCTTTCAGTATATGTTTGAGGAAATATTTTCCTAGAAAGATGAATGACATGTGATACTAGAAACAATACCCTTTTGGAACTAGAAACTTAGTTTGTGTAATGCACTAAATTCTTCCAAACATTATCATAGAGCATATCATGTTTTGAAGGATTCTATTTTACTGATCGTGGAGCCTGAATGGAGTTATGGTTTAGAAGTTATGGTCTTTTTAATTCAGACTAATGAAAATGGCTAGTCATGGTGATTTTGGGACAAAGAGTGGATTTTCACACAAGAATGGAAGTTTAGCACACAAGAATTTAATCTTGTTCATAGCAATGGAATCTTATGTGAAACCCATTGTGAAAACCCTTTACATTCCCAATACGATGTCAAAGGGACATCTTCTGCCCTGGAAACCCAAAAAAATGGCTATTTCAGGTGTGCACAAGTTTTGAGATGTGAGAAAAAGATTGGAATCTACACACAAGACTCTTATGTGCCCGATACAATGTCAAATGGCCTCTTCTGGATAGACCACATTGTGTTCCACCACTGATATTTTCACCTATAAATAGAAGGGTACCCCCTCCCCACAAGGTAAGCTTCTGGAGGTCAGCCATAACTCTATTGTGCATAAGACTGCCTCTTCTGCACAATCATAGAAGAATGGAACCCTCATTTTATAGATCTTGTAAAATAGGTCTTGTATGGGTCTACCTTCATATAGAACCATAGTGGTTTGATCCTAATCTAGTCTTTTTTTCATCCCAAGTTAGGTGCTTGCAAGATCGTCCTTACGTGAAACCTTGGTCTTGCGCGCAAGCCCAATCTTGCATGCCACAGTGCCAAGATTCCCAATCTTGAACTCAATAGTGCCAAGCCCCCAATCTTGCACAAAACCTATCCTACGTATAGACCATCTTACATTAAATAGTGTCCAAGCCTGTGCCTACTGGTCCATACCACAGGGCTACACCCATGTACCCCCGCTCGGGATCAGGGTCACTCCCTTCGCTACCGTCACTGCCCCCATGAAAAATGGAGAGTCACACCACAAACTTTTCTGGTTGGGACACCAATATTTTTCCTTGAACACCAAAATTCCATGCCAGGAAAACCATGATTCGACATACTCCTCCATGCTCCATGAAACACCTTGACTTGACATATTCATCTTGGTCCTATTCTCATTCCATGAGTTTGATTCATATCTAAAATTCCCTTAGTACCTTGATTTGAACCATTCCTCAAAATAACCTCAAATCTTATCACCTACCTCCTATTCTAGGTCAAACTAGATAGGTTATTTCTTGCGTAAGTCCCACACCATCCATTGTTAGGCACCTTATGCCTAATAGTACTCATAACATGACTTTAAACTATAGTAAACCCTATATGAAAAACATAGGATGAGTCTTGTTCCGAACGAGAGATGCCTTATGCATCCAGCATAATATGTTAATAGTCCTCACTTTATGACTTTAAACTGTAGCATACCATATCATTTAAGAATAGTATGCCTTGTGCACCAAGAATAGGATGCCTCATCATAAGATGAATTGAAAACAACCACTATGGGCCTCCTCTTAAGGTGCAATACCCAAACTATATTCCTTTGTCCAATCATTATGTTGAGATTCCCTCATGTCCTAACATGAGGAAGATGGAATGAGTAGATCATTACATTATCCCTGCACACCTCATCCATTCACATGATGTTAAACTGAATCCTTAACCCTTGAAATAAACATGGGATGCCCTCATAACCTAACATGAGGAGGATATCATCGGTATCTTTCACACATAATCCCCATCCACCATTTTGACTCTTTAGTGGCACCAGGGATGCTTTCACACGTAAGCCCCATCCACTATTTTCGCTACTTAACGGCACCCAAACCTCCTTCACACATAATCCCCATCCACCATTGCTCCTCTTTAGCATCACCCAATAATCTTCCACGTGTATTCCACATCCATAATTATATCTCCTTATCGGCACTTGACCAGCTTCTATGAATAAGGCCCATTCACCTTTGTCGCTCCATAGTGGTGCCTAGACATATCCAATGTGTAATCCACATTCCTTTCTAAACTATGTAGGATTTTATCCCTATCTTCTGAACAAGGTATGTAGGAATCCTTCTTGAGGTTGGATCCTAACCAATGGTAAAAGTTGGTTCCCACTTCTAGGGGTGTACCCTCCCTAATCCACCTTTATCAGTGTCCAGATCAACCTTTATGGTGTGAAATCTTCCCTTTATGGGACACACCACCTTAGGTCTTCTCTCATAGAGCATTCTAACATGACTGTTCATAAACTTTGCTGATTCCTCCTAGGGAAGTACCCTTATTATTTGACATCTTCCATTTATGGGACACATCCCCCCCCTGATCCACTTATATATGGTGTCTCAATCCATCTTCTATTGTTCATTATCCACCCTGATTCTCCCCATGCTGCCCATCTCGGTAGGATCTTGACAGTCATCCACCTCCATTATATGGGCCATTATCCATGTGCAAACCCTAGCATGACTATGGGATTCTAACCATGAATAATCCCCATTCCCCTTTCTTCTTCAGAACTCCTGGACTTTGATCTTCGTATTCTATAGGGTATGTAGGAATCCTCCTTGTGGTTTAAGCCTAGAATCCATCTGTCCCAACTACTTCATATTGGTTTAATTTCATCCCACACAATGTTAAATTGAAGGCCCCTTTCTCCTTTTGAACTATGTGTGTTTTTATCCCTATATTCTAAACAGAGTACATACGAAGCCTCCCTAAGGTTTAATCCCAACCAATAGTAAACATTGGAGCCCCCTCCTATGGGTGAACCATATTTGATCTACCCTCAGTGGTGTCCAAATCATCCTTAATGGTGTGAAATATTCCCTTTGTGGGACACACCACTCCTCGAATCCACCCTCATTGGGTGTTCTGATCCACCCATCCAGTAAACCTTCTAGGTTCTCTCTCTTATGGATGAACCTATCTGATCCACTTTTATAGTTTTCGTGATCAGTTTGATCTGTCTCTACTAGATGTTAAACTTGAATAATATCATATGTTACACATGGTAAGTTGAGGAAAACCTTGGAGATAGGCCTCTATCATAATATTCCCCATAATCGATGTGGGATGCCTCAGGTTCTGTGGCATTGAGATTCTCTACAATGAAGAAGAATATAGTTGTCCAATGTCCATGCATCTAGATATTCCTCGACATGCCTGTTGTTACCATCTACTTCGCATGAAAGTTTCTTCCTTGTCAAGACCCCTTGTAATTTCCTAAAAAAACATTGTAATTAACTATCATCCACAAGGATATGGCACCAGGAATGAGATTCATGAACCAAGACTCAATTATATAAGGGAGACCTGAACTAGGTAGAGAATTCTTAAGAGAAATCCATGGAAGGAGTAACTGAAATCCTATCATCCCATTTCTATCAAGGAGAAATCATTGATAAATAATTAATGGATGTCATCAAACTTTGGAAAGTAGAAACATGGGTCCACAAGTAGAGTGTCTCCATGACGATGCTCATGCTAGCTGAAAAAAGCATCAAAAACACCCCTATTGGATTATTCCATACTGAATTTCTTTAGTATCTTGTCAATGTATATACTTTAACTTAGGTAAAGAAACATCTTGGATCTATCACGATGGATCTTGATCCCAAGAATATATGCTACCTCACCCATTTCCTTCATAGATAAATATTTATTCAATAATTCCTTAAGAGACCGTAAGACTAGCATATCATTTCCAATAATTAATATGTCATCAACATATACTATTCAGAAAACAACTTCACTCCCACTAAACCATTTTTAGATAAATGACTCACATTCATTCATTATGAAATAAAATTCTATTATATACTCATCAATATGAATGTTCCAGGACCTAGATACAAGCTTTAATCCATAAATGGATCTTTGTAACTTGTATACCTGTTTAAAATCATTTGGAGTCACAAACCTTTTGGGTTGTTTCATATAGACATCTCCCTAAAGGTTCATGTTAAGGAATATTGTTTTGAAATCCATTTTATAAATCTCATAATCATCAAAAACCACAATGGAACGTAATTTTGAATGATTCCATCATTGTAAAAGGTGAAAAGGTTTTGGTGTAGTCAATTCGATGACGTTGTTTAAACCCTTTTGCAACCTATCATGCCTTATAGGTACTGAATTGTTCTTAAATTTCCAGTTTCTTCTTGAATACCAATTTGTAACCAACGGTTTTTATATATAATGGAGGGTATACTAAAATTCGAACTTGGTTTTGGTACATAGAATCCATTTAATAATTCATTGATTCTTTATAATTGCCAAAATTATGCCACTTGATACTTCTTTTTCGGTTATAGGATCATTATTATAAACTAATAATGAGTCACTATCTTAAGTAACTATAAAACAATATCATTATGGTTCTCTAACTTCTTTATTACTCATACGTATTAATTGAATCTTTGGAACAATTTCTTCTTCCATAGGGCTTTATGGAATTTTTTCCTATGCCAACTCTTGTGTATCTTGAGCCTTGACTTCATTAAAGTCTATCTCTCTCCCACTATCGCTTTTATAGATAAGATCCATCTTAAGAAATGTAGGACGTATATCAACCACAACATTTATCTTATGGATTTTATAGGTATTATCCCTTTGTTTATTTGGGATATCCAGTAAATATATACTTTGTGCCTCAAGGTGCATGCTTATTGCCTGAAGAGGCCTTAACAAATGTTTTTCAACCCCACAGATGTATGTAAGACAACAAGAGTTTATTTTCATTCCATAATTGTTATGGTATGCCATTTTTTTCTTTAGTTCTCACTCAATTTAGTACATATGTTGTTTTTTAAAACGCATATCCCTAAAAAGATAATAGAAGACTCTCATGACTCATCATTGATCTCACCATTCCCAACAACACGCAGTTCCTCATTTCATTTAAACCATTCCACTGAGGTGTATAAGGAAGAGTTAGTTGAGATAAAATCCAAAACTCCAGTAACTCTATAGTCTGAGAAATGTTTCTTAACATTTTTACCAAACTAGTTCCCAAATTCATTCCTGTATTCATTGAATTTATCAAAAGAATCTACCTTAGACCTCATTAAGTATGCATATACATATCTACTAAAATCATCAGTAAAAGTTATGAAGTATGAATATTCACCCATTTCTTTAACAAGAAATGATCTACACACATTAGTGTGAACTAATTCAATAATCTCGTTATCCCATTCACCTTTCCCACTAAATAGAGATCCGGTCATTTTTTTCTTATAAACATGTGTGACATACACCAAGTGGTTTTAGTTTATAAGAATCTCAATATCCATCTTGATTTAATTTTTTCTAGAGATTTTAATTTACATGAACTAGTTGGTGATGCCAAATTTGTGTGTGGTTTGAGTCATGTGAGGTAACTTCGTTTTCGATTTCCATTATTTCTTTCATGTAATCCAAAACATAAAGACTGTTATTTTAATGTTCCTTACAATAACAAATGATATATTTATAAAATAAGAAATTTTTTTTCTAAAATATGAAAATAATTCCAAACATATCAATTCTGTATATAAAAATAATGTTTTTGGTAACTGAAGGCACATAATAAAAACCCTTTAAAATCGAGATCATTCTGGTTGGAAACATGAGGCGGTATTTCTCGATAGAAATAGAATTAAGTTTAACTCTATTGGATTTTACAAGATTTAACTCTCCTTAGTAAATCTTTTTTAATCTACCTTGTTCTTATATTTAAATACATATTTGAGAACTGAAATCCTTATCAAATAACCAATTTGTACTAAAAGATAAATTTCAATCAATAATAAGTGCACCTGAATCTTCCCCTTGCTTCTTTTTTTGGTTGTAGTTTTTTCTTCTAGTGTCCCTTCCTTCCACATGAGATACATGATACATCTTATTCCCTCGCTTTCCCCTTGATCTTCCACTTCTTGGAAAGGTGTGAAGAAGATTTTCTCTTAAAGATATTCTCTTTACCATTCCATTTTTTCACCATAATGAGAGAGTATTTTCACACTCAATATCCTTATATATTTGGTAAATAATAGTAAGAAGATTTGGAAGAAAATTCTCAATGTTGTTCATATTAAAATTCACAAAAAGAACTGGAAAAGCTCCGAGGGAGTGATCCCAGAATGAGGTTGGTGCCCATTTCTTTGGGTAGTTTAAACCCCAGAACCTCTAAGTGATCAATGTAGCAAATGGCCTTGATTACCAGAGGCCCTGATGGGGTAAACTCTCCAAGATTTCTTTGAAATAACACATTGGAAATTTCAAACTCTTCCTATATCTCTCTCTCCGAGAAAAGACCACGGAGGTTCTAAAGCATGTTATACAAATCCATGATTTTGTGAGACTTCATTAGTTCACTAGACATTGATGGAAGCATCAAACATTGAACATTGACCGTGTTTCTCAAATTTGTTTCATAAACAAGGAAATATCCATCACTCGCCTATCTAACAAGTGGATCAAGAATTAAAGATTATAGCACATAAGATTTTCATTTATGATGTACCATAAGTTGAAGGCGTCTAAACCACTCTTGGATGTTTCTGCCATTTTGGAGGCTATATTTCTCCAATATTGATCACAAGGTTAGTGTGGATGATAAACATGGAATTTTATTCTACAATTAAAAATAAAAGGTTATTATAATACTACAAAACCCACGTTTAACAGTGCTGGTATTTATCAACACTAAAAAAATCGCTGATAAATGGCATCTTTATCAGTGCTAAAGAAACAGCTGATAAATTTAACCTTTTATCATTGCTATTTTTTTCACTGATAAAGGGAACTATTATCATTTATTTATTTTTATAGCTAATAAAGGGTATATTTTATCAGTACATTATTTTTAGCACTGATAAAGGGTAACCTTTATCAATACTTTATTTTTAGCATTGATAAATATTTATTTCATCAGCACTTTTTTAGCGCTAATAAATGTCCAAATAAATAAAATAATACAATAAAATAAAATAAAATAAATGAGTTTATTAAAAAATATTACAAATTTTATTAATTAAAAAATTATTGATAAAAATGAATAAATTGGTTATACATTATTAAATACTAAACATTTTTTAATTAGATAATTATGATAATTGATGTTATGAAATTCTATATATTCAATATATAGATATATATTAATGTATATAAATATGATTTATATATTACAAAATATTTATGTGATTTACATTAGATATTCATTAATAATGTTAAAAATATTTTTTTAAAAAATATTTATAAATAAATATATTTATAAATGTACATTTACTATACCTATAGAGTTATATGTTTATAACTATAAATAAATAAATATTTTTTAGAAAAATTTATATAATTATAAATAACTAATTATATATATTTAAATAATTATTAAATTTATAATAAATTTAATTAAAAAATGAATATATTAACTATATTTATATTTATATATATTTATTAAATATATAAATATAAAAATATATATAATGATATAAAAACTAATTTAAAAAAAAATATATAATTATAAATAATTGATTATAAAATTATTATAAATATATTTAAAAATGAATATATTAACTATATTTATATTTATATATATTTATTAAGTATATGTAAATATTTACAATTTTTTATTTATAATTATAATTGTAATTCTTTTATCAGCGCTTAAGTAATAAGCACTGATAAAAGCATCTTTATCAGAACAAAACAAAGCACTGATAAAATGAATATTTATCAGCACTATAACTTTAGCACTGATAAAGATTGATTTTATCCACTCTTTTAAATCTGATAAAGACCTACCTTTATCAATGCTAAAAAAACTCTGATAAAGAGTCATTTTATCAGCGCTTATTACTTAAGCACTGATAAAAGTACTATTTATCAGCACTTATTTGGAAGTATTGATAGAAGTGTCCTGATATATTTAAAATACCCACCCATTTGTGAACTTGTTGCAATATCAAAAGATTTCTGCAGAATCCACCCATTTTTGGTGCTTCTCCTCGGTGAATCTAAGCTCAAATCACACCACTCTACTGCATCTAGTTGTTCAAATATCTCACCTGAAATCTGGTGTTTGATTGTAGTTAGGGTTTTTGAAGTGGGTCTCTGATTCTCTTCAACCTACCAAGGTAGGCCTTCTGATTTTCTTTGTGTTTTTTTTGGTTTTTTATTTCTTGTTTGATGATTCCATTATTTGTGGACTAGTGATTATATAATATTTTGATTTTAGATTATGAATAGAATGATTTTTTATGATTTATTTTTTGATTGAATACCAATGTATAGACCCTCTCGATATATTGAGTTGTTGGTTATATATGACACTGAACTTTGGATTTATTCATTATTGTTTTACTATTATGCTTTATATGTTCTTACTAAATAATTTTTTCATATATGTATATAAATGTGTATAAATTTTAATGTATATTCTTTTTTATTGACTACTAATTTGAGGCACATTGGTGGTTCCCTAATGATTATATATATGTTGACACCTTTCATGGACACCTCAGTGGACATGAAACTTTAGATGTTATTTTTCAAGAACCAAGTTAGTAGAGTGATATATGTTCCTCTATGGGTTATATGTATCATATGATCTAGTTACTCTTAGAATTCACAATGGTCCTTAGTTTTCTTATGGAACAGATTCAAAGGGTTCATCTCTAGTTAAACAAATGATGTTTTATCACATAAAGCCTTCACATTTTGAATCATTATATGCCTTTAGTTCACGTTATGTTTGAATATTAGGTTTTTTATCTATTTTATATTTCTTATAGACTATAAGTGAGTTTTTATACGTGGCATGTATGTGTGTCTATATAGCTATTGAATCTTTTATTTCCACAGTTGTTTGTCAAATAGGTATGCATATATCGGGTAATGATGACTTTGGGTCTGCATGTCCATTGACCCCAAGGGTCATGCTATAATTTTGTTTGACCTCTGGTACAATTTATTTCTATTTGGGTTGGGACCACCTGCCTTTTATGGTTTTTACACCTAAATTTTAAACCATTCTTTAGTGAATTTGAGGTGCGTTAGAGTTCATACGATGATCTAACCTGGTTTTTTTTTGGGTAATTCGGTCTAGGGTCATTACATTATCTATATTTTTGTTTACAACTATAAATTTTATAGATAATATCATTTATTATCTACTTTTATCTCCCCCTTATTATCATATTCTTCAAGATGATTCAACATAGTGTACTCATCTATGTTCTTATCCTGTATCATTATATCAGAGACATAACTAATAACATGATTCATCAGAAATATGATGCATCCCCTATGTGCCTTCTATAGGCATCCTTCTCACCCTCACTCTCTTTATGTGGTTGATAATCAGGTATAAGGGATTCCACCAAATTTAACTTCTATTCTTATTATAATATAATGTATTAGTGTATGTATTGATTCTAGAAGTTTTCACTGGATATGAGAATGTCTTTCTCTAATTTAGATCACAAGGTAAGTGATATAGTCAAGTAACTTTCCATTATCTAAAAAAATAAAATAATATTTATTAAATTTTAATGATTAATTATTGTGATGTTATTAATGATTATATTATATCTCCCACTATTTTTTCAAATCACAACAGCCCTTATTATTGGATTTGGAATATCAAAGTTCTCATATATTCTAGTAAAAATGATCCATATTTGCCTTCATCGAAGTACTAATCCCCTCGAACCAAGATTTATTCCTTTCTTTCCAAATGCACCAGAATTCTAAAAAAAATAAAGATAGTTCTCTCACTTTTATCATTAGCATTATTCCTCAATCCATGAAACCAATGATCTACTTGATTGAATGAGATTTTATTATTCTTGTTTATCATATTTTAGTTTCTTATTACACCTTAATTTCTTATATTAAATTTTCATTTGTTTAGTTGATTTATGAAATATTTGATGTGGAGTAATTATTTTCTTAAATTAAATTACCATTTTCTTTAACATACTAAAATTATTTGAAATAATCAAATGTTGAGTTTCCCTTATTAGAAATGTCTATAACTTTCACTTTTGATAATGAATATCTTATGTGTATTTATTTATATGTTGTATAAAATTAATATTTTTTGAACCCAATAGGATGGTTATGAACTAAAAATGGATGCATGATAATCATTTGACAAAAAAAATATGAAGATAGAGTTAAATAGTTCATCAAGTTTGCAAGATAGAATGAAGATAAACCTTCTAAAATCCTTTTTCGGTGTTTATGTTGTTGTTATTCAAGACAAATTAGTATGAAATAGTTTTAAGAACATTGTATTTGTTGTAGAATAGATAAAAACTATAAATATAGGACTAAGCACAAGTAAAAACTTAATGTGGACATTGATTGGGATGATATTATGGTTTATGAATCATTTTATATGAATACCTTTGTAAAAGATAATAGAGATCACTTGGAAGAAATAAAAATGGAAATTGAAGATGACCTTTGTGATTGTAAAAAGTTGTTTGAGGAGTTAAATAGTTATTCCAAGAAACCATTGTATACCTGTTGTACTAAATACACATCATTTTCAACTCTATTGAAGTTATATAATTTGAAAGCTGGAAGCAGATGGAGTGACACCAACTTTGTAGAACTACTTGGTCTTCTAAAAGATATGATACCAGAAGAAAATGAACTGCCATTCCAAATATATGATGCTAAACGAATTTTCCATTCAATGGGCATGATCTACAAAAAATACATTCCTTTACAAATGATTTCATATTGTTTAACAAGGATTATGAATCATTCATAAAATGACCTAAGTGTAGTGCAGATTGATACAAGAAAAAGGAATCAAGTCTTTCAAAGTATTTATAGTACTTTATTAGCATTCCATAATTTAGAAGACTATATGGATTTTAGGAAACCACGAGAGAATTAACATGGCATGTGGATACAAGAATTAATTATGGGAACCTACATCATCTATCAGATTCTATATAGTGGAAGAAAATTGATTATGATTTTCTTAAATTTGGAGATGATCTGAGAAACTTTATTCTTGAGTTATTGACAAATAGAATAAATCCTTTTGGTGTAAATATTAGTACTCACAATACATAACCTATCATGTTGATAAATTATAACTTTCCACCATGGATATACATGAATCACAAAGACATTATGTTGTATCTGATTATATCTGGACCAAAGCAATCTAGTGATCATATTTATTTTTATTTGGATCCATTAAAGGAATATCTGAAATTGATGTGTGATACAAGTGTTACAATGTAATATTCTCATAGAAGTGAAGAATTCACATTGAGGTCCATGTTGTATAAAATGATAAATGACTTCCTCGATTATGGAAATTTATAAGGCTATATAATTAATGGAATTTTGGGGAGTCCCATTTGTGAAAAAAACACATACTTGCTTCGGTTGAAACATTCATTGAAGACTGTGTTTTTAGGACATCAGAAATTTTTACCTCGAAGACATAAATACTGATCCTAGATGACAACATCTGATGGGAATATCAAACAAGGTACAACACCATCACCAGTAATAGGTGATCAACTATACAAAAAAGTAAAAAATATTGACACTATTTTTGGTAAACCATTTTTGAAAAACCTTAAAAAATAAGGTTGGAAGAAGAGATCAATTTTCTTTGAATTTACATATTATAATTGTTTGTATGTCAGAAATTTTTTTGATGTCATGCATGTAGAAAAAAAATTTATTTGATAGTGTTATTGGAATTTTACTAAATTTTCCTAGAAAAATATAAGATGACATAAATTCTAGGTTGTGCATGATTGAAGTAGGGATAAGGGAAGAGTTGGAACTAGTGAAGGGTAAAAGGTGGACCTTTCTTCCTCCAGCATCTTACACTCTATCCGGATAGACAAAATTGAAATTTTTTATTTTCCTTACTAGTGTAAAAGTTCCACAGTGGTATTAGTCAAATATCAATAATGTAATTTCAATGAATAATTTTAAGTTATAAGGACTAAAATCACATAGTTGTCATGTTTTGATTCAATATTTAATGCATGTTTCTTTCCATTGCATTCTGCCTCAAAATGTATGACATACATTAACCAAACTCTGTTTCTTTTCCAAAGCCATATAAAGTAAAGTTGTAGACCCAAAAAAGTTTCCCAATACCAATAAGGAGATTATAGTCATATTATGTGACTTAGAGATTTTTCCCACCAACATTATTTGATATAATGTTCCACCTGATGGTTCACTTGGTTTGAGAGGTTAAACTATGTGGTTCTATCCATTACAGATGGATGTACCCCATTGATTGATATATGAGGATTTTGAAAGGTTCTATCAAGAATCGAAGTCATAAATAAGGTTTTATTGATGAATGATATATTGTTGAAGAATCTATTGAATTATATACTAATTACCTATCAGATTCTGAAAGCATCAGTCTCCCAAAGTCTCATCACAGAAAATGCCTTATGGGTGAAGGGATTTCTGGAAGAGATGTTTTTACAATTACCTTGATAGAGAAAAAGCAAGAACATCTTTACATATTACATAATAGTGAAGATGTTGATCCATACATTAAATCCAAAAAATAAATTCTTAAATATTTTAATCCATCAAGGGCTGAAGGATGGATATCAAATACACATAATCAACAGTTTATAGGATGGTCCAAAGATCAAATTTATAAGGAGTTCTCTCAAAATCCAAATTCAATTGTCGAACGAATTCAATGGCTAACCAAAGGACTAAATGAAAATGTTACATCTTACAATAGTTTTGTAATCAATGGTTATACATTCTATAAAAAATAACGAGAATAATTTAATACGATGAAAAATAGTGGTGTTACGCTTGTGGCTGAAGCAATGCACATTTCTATTTCCAAGGATAGAAATATAATTTATGCAAATATGTAATATTTTGGCATTATTAAATATATATACAAGTTTTATGATACAACATTTCAAGTGCCTCTTTAGCATTTCAAATGGGTTGAAAATATAAATAGAGTGAAAGTTGATGAAATGGCCTTTGTGAAGGTGAATTTCAGTGTGTAAGGTTAAAAAGATGAGTTTTTCATAATGTAATCACATGTAGTGAAAGTATTTCATGTCTCTGATCCAAAAAACAAGAATTGGTCGATTATTATACTAGAGACAAAAACAAATGTTGAGTTAGATGAAAATTCAATCGAGGATGACCCTTTCATTAGGACATAATAATCATTTCATGTTGATTCCAATATATACAATGTCTTGTACGCTATAGGGGACCACAAAGATGGGATTTGGATTCTTGATAGAGGAACCAAATCCTTAAAAACTTCAAAAAATAAAGAGGGTTTAATGAGAAGGTAAAAGTGTTTTTTAAAATATTATGATTTTTCTCATAATATTATATGTTCTATACTTCATTAACATAAGATAAATTAAATGTTTGACTACTCATGCAGTCAATGTCTTCTTTACATGGTGATATTACCAATTCCTCATAAGAATAAACTATAATTAAGGAAACTCTTTGAAAATATATAAAGGTAATGTTATGATATACTTTCTTTATTTTACCAAAAAATTATATAATAGAACGTTGACATAATGATCATTATTCCTTACAGAGTTCGTTTATTAAAGAATATTTATATCCATGTGTCATGACTTTGCAAGAAGAGAAACAATGATGTCTCTTCTCAATCACAGAGGTAATCCTGATGTTTGCACAATAAAATCATTTTCCATAGAATTAATGTATTGTTTCATATTTATTTTTTATTTATTTATTTTTATTATTACCCACAAAATAATTTTTTTCATATACAGGTGGATTCTTTTGTTTGACTTGGGGTGATCTTTCTATCATTCATGCCTTTTTGCACCAAAACTTCCATATACTTCTTCTTCCTCAAAACCTTTTCACTCCGTCGATGGTGCATTTATCACTTTTCTTCAAGTTACCTCCACTTCCTTTGTAGAAAGAGAAATGACGCTAACACTACTCAATTATAGAGGTAATCTTGATATTTGTACAGTAAAATCATTGTCCATATAATTAATTTATTGTTCCATATTTTTTTAAAAATTTATTTCTTTTTAGTATTACTCATATAATAATTTTTTTCTTATACATGTGTATTATTTTGTTTGAGTTGGGGTGCTTTGTCCATATTTCATGCATTTCTGCACCAAAACTTCTACAGAATTGTTCTCCCTTAAAACCATTTCACCCCTGCAGTGGTGAATTTATGAATTTATTTCATTTTACCTCCACTTCCTTTGTTGGAAAAGCAATGACACCGCCTCTGCTCAATTACAGATTTAATCTTGATGTTTTACAGTAAACTCATTGTCCATGGAATTAATGTATTGTTCCATATTTAAGTTTTATTTATTTATTTTTAGTATTACTCATGTAATAATTGTTTTCTTGTAAATGTGTATTCTTTTGTTCGAGTTGGGGTGATTTTCCATCTTTCATGCCTTTCTACACCAAAATTTCCACATACTTATTCTCCCTCAAAACCTTTCACCCCTACAGTATTGACATTTATCACTTTCCTTCATATTCACTCTACTACTCAATCACATAGGTAATCTTGATATTTTCATAGTAAAATCAATTTACATAGAATTAATTTATTATTTCATATTTATGTTTAATTTATTTATTTTCATTATTACTCATAAAAATTGTTTTCTTATACAGGTTGATTCTTTTTTTTCGAATTGATGTGGTTTGTTCAAAGCTGATCAAGCAGTGATGGTAGTTCAATAAATAAATTTAATTTAAATCATGGTAACATCGATATTTAGGATTATTTTGAGACTTTGGGATGTGTAGGAATCAGTCTCACCTTAATCCGACACATGATATGACCGGTATGACTCCAAGTACTTATTTATATTTAAATTTGACATTAATTTTAGAAAAAAAGAAAACTAACAAACTCAAAACCAAGATACCATATTTATATTATTTTTATACTTCAAGAAAATGATCCATACGTTATTTTTTATATGTAATAATCAACAACACCACGATATGATACATGATGTGCCCGATATGACTCAATGTGTCCATTATCGATTTAAAATCCACATTTGACTTTAAAAAGTGTGTCACTCACTAAATACAGAGAAAACATTCTTCGATTTGTTTAATAATTTAAGGAATAAATTCATAAATCATTTTTGACCTTTAGGAAATTGTATCATGTCAAACAGATACACGATGTGATCCGTATGATTCAAATTGCATATTTTAAGTTAAAAATGACATTTTAGTAAAAAAATACAAGTGACATACTAAAATCAAGAAAACACATTAATATTGTTTTGATACTTTAGTAAAAATATCCATAAGTCATTTGGTACATGTAGGAATTAGCCTCACCTCAATCTGACTTACGGTGTTACGGGTATGACTCAAAGTGTGTATTTTTATTTAAAATTATCATCAATTTTAGTACAATAAAAAATTGTCCTACTGAAATCCAAGAAAACAAATTCTTATTGTTTTGATACTTTATTAAAATTATTCATAATTTATTTTTGATGTGTAGAAATTAGTCGTACCTCAATCTAAAACATGATGTGCCTAGTATGAATCAAAGTTTTTGTTTTGAGTTTAAAATTAACATTTTAGTTCCAAAAGTATCAGTCACTTAAAACCAATAAAGTGCACTAAGATTTTCTTAATAATTTATAATAAAGGTTAATAAGTCATTCTTGACATGTAGGAATCCCTTTCAGGTTAAATGGATACACTGTGTTATCATAATGAGTCAAAAGTGCATGTTTCCAATTTAAAATGACATTTTTGTAAAAAAGACAACTGACGTACTCAAAACTAAGGAAAAACATTATATTGTATTGATAATTTAGGAAAATGATCCAAAAGTCATTTGATATGTGTTGGAATAAGCCTAACCTCAATCTGAGTCATGGTGCGATAGGTATGACTCTAAGTGCATCTTTTTATTTAAAATTGACATCAATTTTAGTAAAATTAACACTTTATGTTAATTTATTTCTTTATATTATTACTAACATAAGAATATTTTTCTTATACAAGTGTGTTTTTTTTCTTGAGAAGGGGTGGTTTGTTCGGATATTTCGTGATTTGAGTCATGATTAAAAGATAAAGTAACATTTAAGTTTTTTAATGTATGTAATAATTTATATTTGTATAATTGTATAATCCAATGTTTTAAATGTCGATAAAAGAGTGTTTTTTCTTGTGTTTTTGTTGTACATTTTTTTCATTTAAATCATGTATTATTACTTTTTTTTTATATATGGCATGTTTTTTGTGTAGTGATGTGTTATTACAACACACTTTAGTGGTGTTGTAGTGTGTTGTTACAGTAAACTACACTATGGACCTTTATCAGTCCTTTAAAAGCACAAATAAAAGGTCCTTTATCAGCAATTTTATATGTGTAGATAAATGTATACTTTATTAGAACTTTTATAAGCACTGATAAAAGACTTTTTATCAGTTCTTTTCTAATCACTGATAAATGTTTCATTTAGTGGTCCTAAATTAAAGCATTGATAAAAGGCCCCTTTATCAGCGATTTTTTAGTGTTGATAAAAGGCTAGGTATTTTAACCTCACTCATGTATCCAATGATTTTCTAGAGCTAATAAAGGCTATTTCTAGTGATGTTAAAGGCCATTTTTGTAGTAGTGTTAGTAATTTTCTTGATTAAAAAATAAGTGAGATATAAAAAATTATTATTTTTTATTTATTCATTAAATATCCCACTATTTTATCAAGTATCAATAACAATCACTATTAAACTCATAATTTTAAGTTGTTTTAAAATTCTAGTGGCAAGGATCCCTATTACTTTACTTAATGATCCATAATTTTTAGATGAAAACCATAATAAATTAATTAGGTAAGAAATCTTTCCAACTACGGACTTTCATATCCTTGATTCATTGAGTGGATTCCCCTATCCTAAAATCCTAAATTGTATTTCCTTAACACTTGCATAAAAATTTTATTGGATAGACTTTGGCCATTAAACTCAATACAGTTCTGGTAAAGTCAACCCATAAATCTCATGAGAACTCCCTGATAAAAGTAAGTGTCCAGACTTTAGTCATGTACTACACTTGGTTCTATAGTTTCATTCCCAATCAAGTAATGGAAGGCTTGGTCGGAATTAATATTTAATTGAGGTATTTTACTTTATTACGACTAAATTTTATCTTTTTTTATTCTTTACATGTCCTATAAATATTAAGTGGATGTTGCTTAATTAATTAACCATGTTGGATAAAACATTTATGCATAATTAATTTATGTAGTTTCTATATTTGAGCATTAATTCATTTATTTATGTGATTGTGGCCTTGCATCCATAAAAAATAGTTTCATAGACAAAAATAAATATTTTATTAAATGACATGTTCATGATCTTTATCCAACGGTTGATTTAATGATTGGACATTAAATCAACCTTTGACCTAGGGGAAATAACTCATATTTCTGGTCTTTGCATGAGTTACAGCATCCCACTTGCCCACATATGTATCACCTGGGTTGTCATCATTATGTTTATGTCTTAAAACACCTCCACATTCCTTGGGATTCTCTATTAATTTCAAATATTTATTACTCACACATATTTAAGGGAAACCAAAGGATTGGTTAAAGGGGTTTAAATAAATATCCTTAGACATGTAGGTCCTACATAATAATGGAGGGAGGGATGACTTGTAGGTCGTCATTTAATTTAATATCAAATAATTGCAAAAACATGCAATAAATTAAATTAAAACATCTAAAATATTAATAGGTCTTGGTCAAACTCATGTACGGTCACACATGCAATGAATACACAAAATTAAATAGATAGCATTCAATTCCTTATTTATATTTTATTATTTAATATAAAAACCCTTGCATTAATTAATTAATTAATTAATTAATTAATTACCTTCCATCTTAATGTTCATACGATCTTATTTGGAGATACCCAACATTAATGGAATTCATGGAAAATAAACAGAATAACCAATAATGACAAATTAATTACAATAAATTTATTGAGTATTTCAAATTATTTAAAACCATTATTAAATTTTAAAACCCACAACTGCATTACAATCAATAAAATAATGTTTTAATTCTATAATTTTCAAATTTAATGTAATTTTAATTCTTTTCCATTAATGGAAGACTACAATGCATATACATCCATCTGCAATCCATGTTCCTTAGTTTTTGTATATCCAAGTCACACACTTGGTGATTCAGTGTGTCAAATCGTATAGACTACATGGTGTACATGTCAGTTATACACCCTATATCCTCTTTATGTGTGACAAGTTTGCCTAGTCAACACATGTTGTGCAATAAAATCTCTATGTGTCATTAATTTCTCGGAGCATCTAGATACAATGTGCATGGGTATATGGCATGTGCTCCCACCACACATCATGTAACCCAGTTTTACCATCAAAATATTTGGCACTTCTCAATGTAATCTATGGTCATTATTCATTTGTTCTCAAACCTTTAAGAAAATAAAACACTGAACGAACATGGTTAATATTTCAATAACATGTTAATTCAAATTGGATTAAATAATAAATAACATGAAATGAAAATCTAACCAAAATTAAACATAGATCAATAATAAAATAAATATTTATAAATTTAAATATGACAACTCTGATACTAGTTGATGATTCTGGGAGTAGCAGAATCATGTGGAGGTGGGAGATATATTAAAATTTAATTTAATAATAATTTCTTGAAACCAATAGTGAGGATCTTACACATAAAATTTATAATAAACTTATTTAGTGTTAGAATAAATAAATAATCGGGCTTAGGAATTTTCTTTGCTGGTGAATGTTGATCATATGATAATACCCTTTCAGATTACCATCATTATGCTATGAGGATCCAAGGATAGAATCCCTCTAGAAGTGATCCACATGTGCTCCTATGATCTCTAAGAAACACCACTCGATCTCTGGGTGCTAGCATAGTGAGTCGAATCTCTTGCATTGTTCTTTATTGATCGTTCATTCTTCAGTCTCAAAGAAATATCTCTTGTACATCTCGTTCTTAAAAGGGTGATAAAAGGAGGAGTTGACACAAAATTCATTGTGTGTAACAATTATCTATTCTCAATTTTTGGATTCTCTACACTATAGACATAGTTGTCTTTTTTTAGTGTTAGGATTTAAGCTAAAATATTATTATTTAATTGTATACCATCCATTAAATAACATGTATTATCTTTAATACACCCCAAACCACGTAATAAAAATTGTATTATTATTATTTTGTAGTGCATGCCAACTTACGCAATAAAAAACATTATGTAGCAATATTGTTAATTAATATTTTTCACCGAACTCGTTCTTGGTCCGTTCAAACTTCTCTAGAATTTATTGAAAAACTAAATAAATATTTTATTTATAATTAAATATTTTATTCACAATCATGCAAATAAATATTTATTAAAATATTAAATAAATTAAATAAATATTTTATTCAAAAGTAAGTGAAAAATATTTTTTATATTTGTGAAATCAATATAACTAGAATTAAATTATTCCTAGAACTTGAGAATAATATATATTCCATTAATTAAACTAAAATACAATTTAATCAACATCAATAGAAACACTTAGTGTGTGACCCTCAAGGATTTTTTCTCATTGGCATTAGGTGCACTTGCATAAAGTCAAAGAAAACTATCTAACAATAGGTTAAGGAACTTAAGAGAAAGAAACTAATGTCACTATGTTGAAAACCACATATGAACTCTCACTATGTAATATAATCCCTTTATCAAAATATCTCATCAAGAAAAATGCACTACCGTGTCAACAACTTATATGCTTGACATGTATTTCTTTGAATTTCTGAAATAAACACATTATTATACCATTCCCATGGAATTTAATGCGATAGTTATATTCTAATCAAGGGGTCAAGATATCAGCTTCATTAAATAAAAAATGGAAAAATCCTTCCTCAACTTATTCATTAATGGCATGTCCATAATGATGCACCCAATGTATCCAACTTCTCCATGAACTGTTATCATCAGTGTTTACGAAATACATCTAGGTATGCGAGTTGTAACATGTATTAATAATAATCATAAAGTCTAAGAACTATCACAAACACTCATATATAAGAATATCTGATGAAACCAAAACATACAGAATTCCTACTGGTGTGTCTTTTCTCATAATCTCCCATATTAGATATTACCAAGTGTGAACTTAATGAGAAGAAGCATCTTATTTTTATGATAACTCACAACTGATAATCTATGTATTATGTGTCCCATCATAGTACATTATCCAACCACATAACATTATTTATGAATATCTCCATAGCATATATAGTTTCTCATCATAGAAATGAACTGCTATGACCTTATCAATGTGGCATATACTCTAGATCATTATTACATTATATTCATGTGAAAAAACAAACAATACGTAATAAAAAGTTTTATTAATATTCAATACATCTAATATACATGTAATCAAAGTAAAAAAAATTCATAGAACACCAACTCTAAAAAACTCTCACTTGAACAAGATCCAATAGCCTATGACCTTTAGTCCGCTAAACCTCACATGATAGTCATGTATCTGTTGATTCAAATCTTTAGTCAAGTGGTCCACCACATTTTCTTCCATAGAAATAATTCTCACTACAAATTCACCTATCTAAGAAAATCCCTCATGATATGATACTTCTGAAGTATGTTCTTCTTCTGTTGATGGACCTTGTATATTTTTAATGATCCACTCCTATGGTATTATCACAATAGAGTGTGATAGGATCTTCACTACAGGATACCACATCAATCTCTTGAACAATGGTTTTCATCCATAATGCTTCTTTAGCTACCTCTTAATCCACAATATACTAAAACTCTACTATAGAATCTGTAACCATATCCTTCTTTGAGAACTTCTAGCTTTCAACACCTCTATTCAAATTGAATATGTATCCTGTTTTTGATTTCATGTCATCTTGATTATTTTGGAAATGATAATCTACATATCCCCTAATGAAAATTTCATTATCTCCTTCATAAACTAGGAAAATATCCTTAGTACGCCTTAGATACTTAAGGATAGTCTGGAATGACAACCAATGGTGGTCACTAAGATCAGATTGATATCTTCTGACCACACTTAATGTGTAGACAAAATCTATCCTAGTACATAGAATAACATACATGACTGACCCAATCGCTGATGTTTATGGAATATCTATTATTATTTTTGTTTCCCCATGTGCCTATGGACACATTTTCCTTGAAATATGAATGACATGTGATGTTGGAAATGATGTCCTCTTAGATCGATCCATACTGAATCTCTTCAGTATCGTGTCAATTTATGTACTTTGACGTAGGCCAAGAAACATAATTGATCTATCACGATGGATCTTGATCCCAATAATATAGGTTGCCTCGCCCAAGCTCTTCATATAGAAGCATTTATTCCACCATACTTTAACATACTATAAGACTGATATTTCATTTTCAATGAGAAATATGTCATCAACATATAAAAATGACTTCACTCCCATTAAATTGTTTATAGATACATGACTTGCATTCATTCTTTATAAAACCAAATTTCATTATAGACTCATCAATATGAATGTTCCATGACCTGGATACTTGATTTAAACCATAAATGGATCTTTTCAACTTGTATACCTTGTTGGAATCCTTTAGAGTCACAAACCCTTTGGATTATGTCATATAGACATCTTCCTAGAGGTTCCCATTAAGGAATGTTGTTTTGAAATCCATTTTCTAAATATCATAATCACGGGAAACGACAATGGAAAGTAGAATTATGATGGATTTTAGTATTGAAACTGGTGAAAAGGTTTCATTGTAGTTAATGCCTTGACACTGTTTAAACCCTTTTATAACCATTTGTGCCTTATAGGAACTGAATTTTCCTTCCATGACTAGTTTTTTCTTAAACACCCATTTTCAACCAATAATATTTACATCTACTAGAGGGTCAACCAAAATAAAGACTTGGTTTTAGTACATGGTTCCATTTTATAATTCATGGATTCTGGTCACTTGGAAACATCTATTCCACTCAATTATTCCTTGTAGGTTTAGAGGATCATTATTACCAACTTATAATGAGTCATCATATTAGGTGACTAGAAAACCATACAATTTTGGTTCTCTAACATCTCTTTTACTCCTACATAGTAATTATGTCTCTGGAAAAATTTCTTCTTCCATGTGTATTTCTAGAATTTTTTCATGTTTCAACTCTTGTGTATCTTGATCCTGGACTTCATCGAAGTCTATCTCGCTCCCACTATCTATTTTAGAGATAAGATCCTACTTGAGAAATGTGGTACGTCTATCAACCAAACCGATTTTTTATGAAGAGTTGTACAAGTAGTATCCCTTTGTTTCTTTGGTATATCCTCTAAAGATACACTTTGTTCCTTAGGGTGAAAGCTTGTTACCTACAAAATCCTTAACAAATGTTTTTCATCCCCACACATGTATGTAAGAAAACAATGGTTTCTTTCCATTCCATAATTGGTATGGTGTACCATTTGTTTCTTTAGTTGTAACTTGGCTTAGTTTTTATGTTATTTTTAGTAATTTGTATCCTCAGAAGGATAATAGAAGACTCTCATTACTCATCATTGATATCACCATTCCCAATAAGGTGTGGTTCCTCCTCTCACTCACACCATTCCACTGAGGTTTATAAGGATGGGTGAGTTGATATAAAATCCTGAACTCCAATAAATAATCAATGAACTCTTGATTAAGATGCTCTCCAACATGGTCTAAGAAGAGTTTCTTAATCTTCTTACCAAGATGGATCTCAACTTCATTATTTTATTAATTGAATTTATCAAAAGAATTTGAATTATACCACATTAAGTAGACATATCCATATCTACTAAAATCATTAGTAAAATTTATGAAGTATGAATACCCACCCATTTCTTCAACAAGAAATGGTCCGCACACATTTGTATGAACTAATTCAAGAATATATTTATCCCTTTCACCATTCCCACTAAATGGGGATTTGGTCATTTTTCTTTGTAAACATGTGTGACATAAACCATGTTTTTTTAGATCAAAATAATCTAAATATCCATCTTGATGTAATTTAGTCAAGTTATTTTTATTTACATGACCTAGCCAGTGATGCTAAATTTGGATTTGGTATGATTCATGTTATGTAACTTCATTATCAATTTACATTATTTGTGTTATGTAACCCAATAGATAAATTAAATTATTTAAATGTTACATACCATAAAAAATTCTATCAGTAGGACCCTAGAACACCCTAAGAGGGGAGGGGTGAATCAGGGTGTCAAATTTCTCATTTAATGTGATGGATCTTATTCCCACATGGTAGGAAATTGTTAAGCCTATATGATGGATTCAATCAACAATCAAACATTCACATGAAAAATTGAAACACATTATTTTTACTTGGTTCACCACTAAGGGCTAGTCCAAGGAGCATATTCCAACAATGTTTTGGTCATACCAAAATCCAATAATATTTACTAGTTGTGTAATATAAGAGTTCTAAAATATTCACTCTATGATAGGCACACTGCCTTTACAAGATTTTAAGGATAGATCCCTTCATCCCTCAGAAAACTTCCATCGATTTCCCTTATCTCACTATTTTGATAAGTGTCTAACTTAGATTATTGACTTTAAGGTCACTTCAATATATTTTCATTAAATTATTTTTCCCTGTCTATAATGAGACTCTATTTTCACCGTAGACCTGAGTTGATGCACACTAAAGGCACTATTCACTAAAAAAAATGATTTACAAAACTTGCTTTTGAGAAGCTCCTTTGTAAATCTCACTACCATCACAAAACTAACTACCTTCACGGTAAAAAATACCTTCACAAAGATCACTGAGTCAATACGGAATACCCCATCATCATGAAGCACTAATTAATCAAAAGTGCTAGCATTAGTTAAGACTCAAAAAGGATTTTTTGATGCTCAAGATTGCATGGAATGTCGCTTCATGGAGCTCCCATGGCTTTATGAAATCAGAGTGATTAAGGATTTTCCTTGGAAAACACATTGAGAATGAAGAGGGGTAGCCTTATATTTATAGGCTCAGATGTTCCCATTGCTCCACCGCCTCTTATAGGATTTTAAAAATATTTCAAAAACCACCTTCACATAGCTACTCTATTTTTTATGCTCCATTGTGATTTTACATTGTCACAAATATTTCCATCAAACCATCACACCACGATGCTCCAATTCTCATAATTACAGAGATCACCATAACCATTCATGATGTTCTGATTATTCGTCATTTTTTATTCTCTTCACTATTTCATAGATAACCATCAAATTTCTTTGATCCTTCATGAAACACTATTCGTGAATACCATATTCATAAAACTCATGCCTTTTCCATATGAGGATTGAAAAAAAATCCCAAACCATACATCATTTATAGGAAATAACAGCCTTGGTTCCAACAATCTACCCCTTTGAGTTTATTGGAAATCTACAAATAAATTCAATAAAACACTAGCTACAATAAAGACCTGATATGTGATAAAAAAACATCCAACACTCTAAGTCTATGTGAACAAATATTAGTGTAGAAAACAAGAGGATAATGAATTAGGTTCTTGTTTCATGAAATGCTTAAAGATGTCCAAGCTAAGCACTGATCATGTCATAGAATCATTTCATAACTTGATCTATTTCCTCATAACACCTCATTCTCATCGTCTCACAGAAGAATTGCATGGTTTTTCAAAAATCTACAACTAATTTCTCCATCTTCCATTCTCCTACAACCAGTAAACCATAAATTTCTCATTCTACACCACCTTTTTATTATTGAATTTATCTATTCTCCCCCATTATAAATAAACCCAAAGAACCTGATTTGTACTTGTGGAGATAAAAAAACACTCTCCTTGGATCGTATCTCCCCCATAAACCTACATTACTATAAAAAAAGATTAAAAAATTTAAAAAAAACTTGGGAGAGGGGAAAATATGTGACCTCCTCATGCATTGGGAGGTGGTTGAACACTAAGGCTCAAACAATGTTTCTTAAACACATGTACTGACAATGGATTAGTTGGTATGTCAACCACTTGATCATCAGTTCCAACATGATTCATTTTTAAAAAATTTGCTTGATGAAGTGATTTTGGATTTCAATATTTTACATATGTGAATGTTGAAAGGGATTCATTTTAAGATCAACCATGTTATTATTATCGCAATGAATCTCCATTGGTTGTTTTACCTAATCACCAAAATTAGTCAGTTTTTTCTTCATCCAAAGTAGTTGGGAACATGCCTCTATAGAAAATATATACTCTACTTCAGAAGTCCTGATAGAAGTACTTTCTTATTTCTTACTCAACCAGCCCACACTTTTCTTACTAATAAATAATGTCCCACCACTTGTGTAATTTCTATCAATAACATCTCCAGCCCATTCAACATCATAAAATGTTGATAGTTCACTATATCTTCCTACAACAAAGTATAATCTGTAATTGTGAGTACCTTTAATGTACCTCATGATTATATTCACTACCACTATATATTCGACCTTTGGATTACTTTGAAATTGGGCCACTAATAATGTTACAAAGACAATATATGGTCATGTATCTGTCAAGTACAATAAGCTTCCAATGATTCTTCTATACATTGTGGGATGTATAGATGTCTCATCCTCATGATTTACTAGTTTTTTCCTAACCACAATTTGAGTTGACATTGTCTTTGAGTAATGTATATTTAATTTATTCAGTAACTCTCTTTCATACTTTTCCTAAGAAATAAATGTGTATTCATTCAGCCCCATGAAATATGTGAGTTCACCAATCATAGAAATTTAAAATTCTTATTTCATGTGATTGGAAAATTTATCCACTGATCCCTTCCTACTTCTACTAAAAATTATTTCATCAATATACACCAATACCATGAACAGATCTTTTTAATAATTCTTCACATAGAGATTTTGATCCACTATTCCTATTTTAAATTAGATCTTCATTAAATAAGAATCTTTCCAAGAGTACCATGCTCTTGGTTCCTGCTTCAGACCATATAGTTCCTTCTTTAATCTGCAAACCTTCATTTCATCATCACTAAGAAGAAAAACCACTAGTTGTTCAATGTAGACTTCTTCTTCAAGAACACCATTTAATAATTTTGTTTTGACATCCATATGATAAACATTGTATCCTCTTTTTATTTCCATTTCAAATAAAATCCTGATCAACTCCATTCTCTCCACTGGATTAAATGTTTCTTCGACATCAATTCCTTAAATCTGTGCATAGAATTTACACATTAGACAAGCCTTGTTTCTAATCACATTTCCATTATCCTATGCCTATGTTGGTTCGGTACAATACCTAATGATATTGATTTGATAAATTTATTCTCTTATGTTTCTCTTGTGAGTTTCATATGAAGTTTATTCATCCATTGTTTATTCTTCTGATTCTTCTTCTGAATCATATTCTTTATGTCATCACATAATATTTTACAAGCCTTCCACTATTTCAGCATCTGAGTCTGTCCCTTAACCATTGATCATGATACCTAAAACTCTTTTTCCAATGACATGATCTTCAATCAATTTTCATAATAATAATTTTAGATAGTAATTAAAATAATTATTCTAGAAGCTTCTTCATCATTCATCATTTGTTTCCTCCTTAAGATAAATAATTCTCAATAACATCATAATGGTGAATCTCATCAAGAATGGATTTCCAGAAATTTCATTATAGAGAAAACACCATAATTGTTCTTCATATTGCGACTTATTTACCCTATTTTTTCAGAATATAACATCTTAAAATTCATCAAAAATGATCAACCATAATGTTTTTATTTGAATACCAAATTAAGTAATCATTCAAAGATGGTGAATTATTTTTCTCAGCTATTAAAGGAGGAACGAAAGCCCTAAATACTTCTCAGTTTATCCTCATGAGAACATTATTCACCTTCTAATTCCCTAAATTGTAATAAAAAATATAATAACCAAAGATTAATGTAATAATGTGTCTCATCCTTGGTTCATCAATATGCACAGCAAGGTTGAGATGTTATTCTCAACCAAGTTTCTCCATTTTCTCCAGTCTTCAAGCTTGAAAACGTGAACATCTAATCTGATTTATGTTGAGGAAGCATGGATCTCTTCATATACTCTTCTAGTTTTTGTGGATAATTTTTCTTATAGACAACTTTCATGGATGATAAAGTCGTACTCCCCTTAAGTAATGCTTCTGTTCTTGTATTAAGGTTAAACAACCTTTTGCAACATGACCATATTTCTTGAATATCTCACACAGAAAATATTTAACACATGAGTTTTCTTTTCGTTACAAACTCTCATTCACATTACCTCCATCATGTGGAATATTTTCTCATCCTTTTTTACTATCCTTGTCCTGTGAATCTTCAAGATTTCTTATTCTTTCAAAATCTTTTGTCCAGATAACTATCATTTCATTAGGGACTGTGCAAGCAAGTTTGTATCTTCTAAATGGATTATTCTGAGTGTAATCTATATTAGTAATTTTTAATGCACTAATCTTCAACTTCTTAGACATAAAAACCAAGGACTTATCACCATTAATATTTGATACCTTTTTGTGAGGATTTCTATTCACAATATTCTTAAGATTTTTTTCAAAGGTTTCTTCTTCATTATGAGCTAGATCTTGTGATCTTATTTTCTTTGTATCATTAGATACATATTGAGATGAGAATGTAACAAACTTATGACAACTAAAATTTCATAAATCACAGATGTTATCAATCATTCCAAATATGTTTGCAGTAAACAGATACTTCTAGACTTATGGATGTTTCTTCTTCATCTCTGGATTCCTCCCCCATGAGATAGTATTCTTTTGTGCTTTTAAATTTTGAGGATTTAACCAACAAATTAATGCACAATTCCCAAATTTATTGTACTACAAACATTCACACGCAAATATATATTTCTTTCTATCTCTTGTATGAGGTTTTTGGCTCTTCTTTATGACTTGTTGAGATCTTTGTGGGAAACTGGATTACAAACTCTTTTTTATATCCACCCTAGTCATAGTGGTAGGCTTCCTATCTCATTTATTCATCCATAATTTTATAATATTTATGTTACAACTTGCACCCTTCATGATAATAATTTTAGAGGCACTAACACAAGTTAGTTTGTATGGTACCTATTTATTATAAACTTCTTGAGATAGATCATCAAAAGATGTCATGATATTCTTATCATATGTTGGAGGTATTTTATTTTTAGAATCCTCCATTGAGCCTTGAGTAGCAATAAAAACTATTACTTAATTTTTTGAAGTCTCAATATATGTCTTCTCAAGATTAGACAACTGATCTTCCAAATATAGAAATTCATATTGAGAATTTTTTTCTGATATCCAATCATAATAATCTTTTCTTCACAAGACTTCTTCATTATAACAAGTTCATCTTCAAGAAGCACAACTTTATTATGAATCAAAGTGTCATTTTCCTTAATCTTATTATATATTTCTTCTAATTGTAAACACTTCACATTACTACTATTTTTCAATTTTTTTTCAAGAACATTGATATTTTCTTCAAGTGTATTTTTGACTTACTCTTTCTATTCAACTTCTTTGAGGTGGTTTTAGGAATATATTTCAAGTTCCCTATTTTCTTCTTCAAAGGATCCAACCTATCTGGAGAGCTTTAAACATTCACAAATTTTTCCTTGCAAGACCTTTTCCAAGGAATTAGCTTCTCCTTCTAGCTGGGTGATATCTACCTATATATATTTAAAGATTCTACAAACATGGAAATATCTTTCTTCAAGAATATAATGCATATAATTTCATAATTTCTCAATTGAAAATTCATGTGGGGTTTTAGACTAATCAACATCACCACTTGTGATTGGATACTTATTTTGAGGGAAACTATCAAAGGTTATAACACATACTTCCTTATCACTTAAATTTTTTGATTTAAATGAAGTATAAGTGTTTTATTTTTCTTTGGTGGAAACTTGATCTACCTTTTCTTTACATTCCACGCCTAAAATATCTTCATTGTTAGAAAGGTATGGAGAACCGGATACTACATATTCTTTAGATAATAGGGAATTCTTAAAATACCTATTATATTTCTTTTTCATGTTTATCATGGTCTTGGTTTATATAGAATTATGCTCAGAGATAACTAGATCCTCATCAAAACTACACTTCATTGTTGTAACAGGAAAGAAACTCACATATTTAGTAGAAAATAGATTTATTATATATTATCTAGAATACGTGAACCTTCCTCTGATACCACTTACAGGACCCTGGAATACCCTGAGAGGGGAGGGGTGAATCAGAGTGTCGAATTTTTCTTTTAATGTGGCAGATCTTGTTCCCATGTTGGTAGGAACTTGTTAAGCCTATATGATGGATTCAATCAATAATCAAACATTAACATGAAAAAAAAAAAGAAAACACATCATTTTTACTTGGTTCACCACTAAGGGCTAGTCCAATGATCATACACTGAGAGTGCACCGGTCATACCAAAATACATAAATCTTCACTTTAATGGAATATAAGAGTTCTTACACAATCACTATGTGCCAAGAACTCTACCTTTACAAGATTTTAGAGATATATCACTACGCCCCTCATGACACATTCATCGACTCCCATATCTCACTACGTTGAGAGAATCCTAACTCAATTTATCAACTTGAATGTCACTTCAATATATTTT
Source organism: Viscum album (assembly GCA_963277665.1). Taxonomy (NCBI): domain Eukaryota; kingdom Viridiplantae; phylum Streptophyta; class Magnoliopsida; order Santalales; family Viscaceae; genus Viscum; species Viscum album. The sequence continues at coordinate 124,864,929 of OY728153.1, read as the reverse complement.
CATTAAAGTCTATGTCACTATCTAGCATGATACTCTTATTGCATCGTAAACCTAGTTTGATTCACTCTGAAATAATTTTTCACTAAAAACTTATTTACAAAACTTTATTTCATGACTCGCCTTCACAAAGATCATTACCTTCACGAAAACTAACTTCCTTCGCAGAACAAACTACCTTCACAAATCTCACTGAGTCAATACGGAATACCCCCATCATATTGAATCAATCATTAATCAAAATCATTAGAATTAGTTAAGCCTTAGCAAGTATTTTCATGATGCTAAAGCTCACATGGAATGTCAGTTTCACAAATCTCCCCTAGCTTCATGAAATCAGGGTAAATTTGGAATTTCCTTGGAAAAAATCATTGAAAACGAAGAGGGTAGACTTATATTTATAGGCTCAAATATTCATGATTCACCTCTGACTCTGAACTCATTTTATAGATCTTTCAAAAAACACCTTCGCATAGCTCCTCTATTCACAATTATCCATTGTGATTTGAATTTTTTCTCATAGATTTCTGTCAAACCATCGTTCCATAATGCTCCAATTCTCATAATTGTAGAGATCACTGTAACTGTTTTTTATTCTTAAATTATTCCTTATTTGTGATTCTCATCACTTTTATGTAGATCATTGTAAAATTTCTTTGATCCTTCATGAAACACCATTTGTGAATACCAATTCATAAAACTCAATAATTTTCCATATTTTCATAAGGCCTTAAAGGAAATCCACTTTTCATGATGTAAGTCATCCTCCAAATTTTAGACCCCAAAAATTTGGAAAACACTAGGAAATGACACCACCTTCAATATTATTGTTAGTTTAAACTGTGAGATCCCTTTCCTTGAAAACCCCATGATCTTCCATGTGAGGATTAATAAAAAACACAAACCATTCTCCATTTGGAGTAAATAATAGCCTTCGTTCCAACACTATCTTTAAAAAATAATAAACATTTATTCCCAATTTATAAAATAAATCCATCCATATCAAGTTTGGATAAATAAATAATGTTTTTGCTAATTTAAGTAACATAATAACAACCCTTTAAACCCAAGATCATTATGGTTTCAATGTGAGGTGGTAGACCCTGATATCTACAGCAGCATGTTTAGCTATATTGGATCCTAAAATATTTAGCTATTTTCAGTCAATCTTTATGAATCTACTTGGTTCTTGTATTTTATTACATATTTTATCACCAAAAGTTGTATCTAATACCCAATTTTTATAAATAAATAAGTTTCAGTTGATAAGAAATGAACTTTTAGTTTCCCCTTGCTTCTTTGGCTGGTTGAAGTTGTTTATTCTAGTGTCCCTTCTTTCCATATGGGAAATATAAAACATTGTATTCCCTTTATTTCCTATTGATCTTACTCTTCTTGGAAAGGTTTTAAGAAACATTGGGCTTAAATATCTTTTCTTTGCCTTTATGTTTGTTCAACATAAGGATAGAGGGTTTTTCTTTCTTTGTATCCTTATATTCTTGTAAAATAAGAGTAAAAAGATCTGGATAATAATTCTCAGTGGTTTTCATATTAAAATACACAAAAAAAGTATAAATCTATGAGTTTTTTATTTAATAATGATTTGAGTGCCTGGTTAATTGTGTGGTTTAACCCCTAGAACCTCTAAGAGCTAAATGTAGCCAATGATCTTGGATATGTGAGGTATAGTTGGGGAACCCTCTCCAAGAATTCTCTGAAAGAGCACCTCGGATGATGACCACATTGCTCAAATTTTTTTCATAGTTAAGGAAATCCTCATCACTCAACTCTTTATTAGGAGGATTAGTCATTCAAGATTCTAGCACATAAGATTTCCATTCCTGGCGTAACACAACTCGAAGGTGTCTAAATAACTCTTAGAATTTACTTCTAGTTAGGAGGTTATCTTTCTCTAATATTTATCATAGGGATAGTACGGTTGATGAAATTGTAATTTTATTTTCTAATTAAAAAGGGAAATTTATTAGTAATTTTCATAATTAAAAAATAATTGATATATAATAAGTTAAATATTTTTTATTTATTCATTAAATCTCCCAATATTTTATCAAGTCTCAATATCCCTCACCATTGAAATTTGAATGTCTAGTTCTTTTCATATTCTAGTGGAAAGGATTCCAATTAATTTTCTTAATTATTCAGACCTTGGAAAGAAAAACCATAATAAACTAATTTGGTAGGTGGTCTTTCCAACTTTGGACTTGAAACACCTTGATCCATTGTGGGGATTCCCCTATCCTAAAATCCTTACTTGGATTTCCTCAACACTTATCACCAAATTTTTATTGAACATACATTGGTGGTTAAACTCAATACAATTTTGGTTAAGTTAGCCCTGAAATCTAATGATAACTCCTCGATAAAATTATGTGTCTAGACTTTGTCCATGTATTATGCTTGGTTTTATGGTTTCATTCCCAATAAAGTAATGTAAGTATTAGTCTGAATTAATATTTAATTGAGGTATTTTAATTTATTATGCATAAATTTTATCTTGTTCTATCCTTAACATGCTTTGTTAATAATAAGTGGATGTTAATTAGTTATCCATGTTGAATAAAACATTTATGCATAATTAATTTATTTAATTTACATATATTTACATTAATTCAATTATTTATGTGATCACGACCTTGAAACCATAAAATAGATAATTTCATAAACAAAAAAAATAAAAAATTAAATGACCCATTCATGAGATTTATCTAATGGTTGATTTTATGAGCAGACATTAAATCAACCTTTTGACTAGGGTAAATAACTCCTATTTTCAGTCTTGGCATTATTTATAGTATCCCACCAGTCCACCTAAGTGTCACCTAGGTTGGAATCATTATAGTTCCATTTTGAACTACCTCCAACCATCTTTGGATGCTCCATTAATTATGAATATTTATTACTCAAACGCAGGTCAGGGGGACTAAAGGATTGTTTAATGGGGTTTACATTAATATCCTTGGACACATAGGTCCAACATAATAATAGAGGGAGGGATGAATCATAGGTTTTAATTTAATTTAATATAAACTAATTTAAAACTCATGAAGTATATTAAATTAAAACATCCAACACATATACAGTTCTTTGTCAAACTCATGTATGGTCATACATGAAACAAATATGCAAGATTAAATGGATATCATTCCTTTTTTTATTATTTATGATAAATTCCCTTGCATTAATTAATTAATTAATTCCATTTAATCTTAATGATCATCCTATATTATTTGGAGATACCCATCATTAATGGAATCCATGCAAAATAAACGGAAAAAACAATAATGACATATTAATTACAATAAATTAATTGAGCATTTAAAATTATTTAAAATCCTTATTAAATTTTCAAACATACAATATTGTTCTAATTAATAAAATATGGTTTTAAAGATTCAATTTTCAAATTTAATGTAATTTTAAATTTTTCCATTAATGAGAGACTACATAGTGTGAACATCCAGTTAAATGACATCTACCTCGATTGCTATATATCCAAGTCACACACTTGGGGCTTCGGTGTGTTAACTCATATAGACTAGAAAACATATACATTCCAGCTACACACTATATATCCACTTTCCATGTGCCTGATTAGCCTAGTCAACACACTGTGTGAAATAAAATCACTTAATGTAATTAATTGCTCATTGTATCTCATGTATGTTTTGAATTTGATGCATCCAAGGTGCCTCCTGATGTCATTTGGATCACAGTTGAGGAATAATATTGTTGTCGGCAGCAGGTGGTCTATGAATCGTGGGTTGATTTCTGCTCCATTTGTAATCGGTTGGGGCATTTGTTAGCGTCCTGCAGGTGTGGGTCTAGAGATCATGAGAATGTTGGGGACAAAGGCAATGTTCCTTTGTCCAGAATCCAGGGTCAAGTGAGTAAGGATCAGTTGACTCAGCAATTGATGGAAGTTATGTTGGAGCAGGGGATTTCGGGAGAGGAGATGGATTCTGGTGTTGTGGACCATCCGGTGTCTATTGTCCCTTAAGGTGGAAGTGTATGCACTATTTTGGACCCTCAATCTGAGGAAGGTCCTAAATCCATGGGTGCCTCATATGCGGCGGTAGTGAGTTATAAGAGTGGTATCAATGACAATGGGAAGGAGGCTGTTTCTTTGGAACCAAGAGAGGACACTCCTACAGATTGTAATGCTTCACCCAAGCAGGGCTATCCAGTGAACTTGGAAGGACAACAGTATGTTGAATCATAGGTGAGACAGGTTCAAGAAGGTATTTCAGATGATTATAACAGGATGTTGGATACTGATACCACTCATTCAGATCTGGTGGGGCACTGGGTCGTAGGCCAGTGTCAGAGATAGGAGGCCATAAAAATCTGTAACCAGTTTGCAGGTCTGGAGGACCTATCCCAAGAACAATTGAATGTCATTGAATCTAAAAGATCAGAAGGGACATATATGGATGAGACACTCCCTAGTCAAGACTTGAGAGACAACATCTTGACTTCAGGGAAGAGAAAAAAAGGGCGTAAGGATTATTCGTATCTTCTAAAGACAATAGAGACCAGGTCAGGTAAGAAATTTAAATCCAAAGATTTAGAATGTAGGCATGCTGCCATTGTTAATATGCAGGGGAGTCTCGTGGCCGACTCCTTTCTTTTGCACTCAGAAGAAGAGATGGTGGATGAGATTATTTATATCAATGCTACTCAAGAAGAGGCAGACAAAATGATGGGTAGGGTGCTTCGGGTGGATGTTAATGGGGAGCAAGCTCCATGGTTCGACAAGCAGTACCTTATTCTGATAATGGGTTTCAATGAAGGGAAGATAAGTAAAGAGAAATATGCTCAAACTTGGGACATGCTGGATGATCACTTTGAAGACTTCATTCTTGACAAGCCTGATGTTCAGGTGCACTCTATCCTCTGGAAACTTTTTAGGGAGTAATCCTCTAATAGGCTTAAATTCTGTTTTAATAATCTCGTGATTTCTTATGAGGGCTATCCTCTTGGTTGAACTATGTGGTTTCCCACTTTTCCTTAAAAGTTTTTGCTAATAAAAATTTAAATTTATGTAATATCTTTCACTGGAATTGGTTTTGGTTTGTTCTAAATCCTCTAGCATTTATTAAAAAACAAATAAATATTCTATTTATAAATAAATATTTTATTCACAATCTTTTGAATAAATATTTATTAAAATATTAAATAAATAAAATAAATATTTTATTCACAAGCCGACGAATAAATATTTATTTAAATCATGCGATCAATATAACTTGAATAAAATTATTCCTTGGGATTGAGAATAATATTTATTCCATTAATTAAACTCAAATAGAGTTTAATCGATATTAATAGAAACACATAGTGTGTGACCCTCTAGGATTATTTCTTGTTGGCATTAGGTGGGATTGTTTAAAGTCTAAGATTATTATCTAGCAATGCATCAGGTAACCCAAAAAAAACTTAATACCGCAACATTGAAAACCACATATGAATTCTTAGTGTGTAATATAATCCCTTTTTCACAATATCTCATTAAGAGAATTTTACAACCGTGTCACAATCAATATGCTCAATATGTCTTTCTTTAACTATCTGAAATAAACACATCTTTACACATGACCATAGAATTTAATGTGACAGTTCTATTCCAATCGAAGGGGTGAGATATAAACTTCCATAAATATGAAAGGGAAAAATCATTCCTTGACTTATTTATTAATGACATGTCACTCATGACACACCCAACATATCCAAATTTTCCATGAACTATTATCATGAAGGTTTATGAAATTAATCAAAGTATGCAATTTGTGACATGCATTAATAATAATATTAAATTCTAAGGACAATCACACATGCTCGTAGATAGGAATATCTGATGACACCAAAACATATAAAATTACTACTAGTAGTTTTTCTCTCATAATGTCTCATCTTGGAGATTACCAAGTGAAAACTTTATGAGAAGAATCCTCATTTTTTATGATTACTCACACCTAAAAGCCTATGTACTATGTGTCCCATCATAGCATGTTACCCAACTGCATAACATTATTTGAGAATATCATCATATCACATCAAGGTACTCATAATAGTAGGGAACTTTTATGACCTTATCAATTTGAAATATACTCTAGGGAATTATTATATTATAGTCATGTAGAACAATAAACAATATGTAATAAGAAAATTTAATGAGTACTTCATTAACATATGAAAACAGGCTACTGACAGGATTCAGTTGGGGTTGAGGTGCATATGAAACTATCAATGAGAGATTGAAAATAAAATTAAATATTTTAATTGTAAGAGTTTCATAACCCCATCATAGGTAGCAGCAGTCGAGTCCAGGTGGTATTATTGGAACTGAGGCCTTACCAATGTGGAAACTTCCAAGAATTGTGGTTTCCATGCACACATTACATTACAACATGTACCTCTAGGAACATATCATGGGAAGTATATATTGATATAGTGTACCAGATGGACACCATTGCTAACTGCTATGTTGCACCATGGACTCTTATTCGGGATTTTTGGCATTTCCCATTATCTGAAAACCAACTAACATTGATACCTACATCAATAGGTTACGATAGCGAGGGTGAATAAAGTCCAAAAGGATGTGGAATGAGATAGTCTAGCCTCGAGAACAAAGGAAATGTCTAAGATGCAACATTTATCATAAGTAAGTATATAATAAGAAATAATTCCCTAAAATTGATGGATTGAGTTTACACTCTCATCAACAATAATGTATTTTCTTCAATGAAAACATTTTATATTATCAATTACATGGTTTTAAGATAAACTCCTCCATTTTGTATAATTTTGTGACATTTCTTAACAATTTTACTATCAAATAATAAATAGTTCATAAATTATACAACCATTTACATAAATTACACACAAGATAAACATGATAAAATGTTACATCATTTCACATGATAAAACCATTTTTGTAAATCATCTTTTGTTTTTCATAAGAATCATTTCATATTCACATGACAAAGAATATTAAAATTACATGTGAGATGACATGAAATTATAATCAAACTATCCATGGATACACCATAACTCAAGCATGTGAGAAAATTACCATGAAATATACCATCATATAAGAAATCAACATAAATGAAAAAGTACACCATTTTGGATCTAACACATTGGTATACATGCTAGACATGAAAGAAAACCCTAATCCATATGGTGGATCCAACTGATATAACCTATGTTTGTAAAAATTTATTTTTAAAGTAAAACCACTTTACAAACCAATATCAAATTAAAGTAAACCTCGTAGATATAAAACATTAATCAATGAATTGGACGATTATATAAGGTCATGCCCATAATATAATAATAAAACATAATTATGTATTCCATAAGAATATAATACCATCCATCATTACTTCATAGCTTAATTACCCCATAGAAAAATGGGTTTCATGAAAATTTAATTAAAACATAATTATAATCAGTCTAGAGAAATAATGTGAATCGTATCATTCGAGCATATCCTTAGTGAAATATAATAATCATCAATGGATTTTGACATAGATAAAAAAATCTAAAAGCATTAGAAATATGATTTAAGAAACATGCATAAATTACCTTTAATTTTAATAAGAAAAATTTTATAAAACAATGGGAATAAGCATGTTATATCTTATATTCTACCAATAATAACATTGTGTTAACTATAATATTATATTTATATTTTACATTACTTAAGATATGTTTTATTTTTATATATTTAGATGAAGCATACTACTCTAATCACTGATCATTATTGGCATGTTTCACGTGAGGTGCTAGCGGACAGTGAGGTTTGATGGATTAGGGTGTGTATAGCACACCATTATCCTAAAAATCCACCTTTGGATGCTATTATACCATACATACACCTTGTTGAATTCTATGTCATCATTGCATATAATTATACATTGATTTATTGTCCCTAACTAATTTCCCTCACTGAGAGATGGAGATGTAAGACTCACAGATTCCACTTGCCTGAAAGAGAGAGACATTACCATCACCCTTACAGTTATAGTAGTTATTCTTGGTCTTCCTATCTAGGGAGTTACAATTATAGGACCCACCTATAGATACTTGTTTGATATTGTAAAATGATTTATTGGTCTCAAAATTATGGAGGATGATACCACCATGGATGAAGGTACTATGTCTATGAGCTGGTTGGATATGCACTTTGCATATTTTCTCATTGACATCAATGAGAAGAATGTAATGTGTCTTTCTCATGCATATATATTATGGCTCAATGTAGGGACATTATGCACTGATCACTCTGGTATACATGTCCACATGATGTATTTTGGGCTATTAGAGGACTTTTCTCAGGTTGGTGGAAAAAATGGGTTTCTACATGCTTAGCATACACATAAAGGGAATTATGCATGACATACCAATCAGATCATAAGGATATAGGGTGATATATAATCCTCATTCAAATGTGGTCATGAGAGAAAACCCCTCCCCTAGGCCCTATTTTTTTTGGTCTGGAGATTTATATGGATGTGTTTTGTGGAGATTCACATGGATACTAGTATGATCACTCATCTTTATTGTATGTTATAGGTGCAGTTAGACCCACCACGTCACCAGGACTCCAAGACACAATTTGGGTGCATACCGTCTCATGTTAAATAGTCTGTTTCCCACCTATGTAAGTATATAAATTCGTATGTTGAATAATAAATTTTATAATATTTTCATTTGATGAAATTAGTAAATAAATATTTTAACAAATTTCTTATTTCATTTCAGATTTCATGGCTCCCATAATGGGCTCTATAAGACCAGCTTCCAGTATATTGTACTAATGGGATTCACACTATAACAGTAACAGTGCCTCTCATTTACTTTCATATTTTTTAGTAGAACCATCCTGATAGATTCATGCAATGGTTTGGATTTGTCGAGGGTATTTTAGTTCCACCTAGACAGTCAGCAGCACTTCATTCTATGAATCTGATAGGGAGGCAGGATGTTGCATGATGTTGATGACAAGCTGAGTATCTTAATCTCATTGGATATATGTGAATCATTTTTTATTGAGTTAATGCATACGATTTTGTTCCATATATCACAACAAGTCAATTATGAGCCATGGTATATAATTAATTCTTTATTTTATCTTACTCCACATGGAAAAGGGATTCATGATATGGTAAGTCAATAATTTTACATTATTTTGTTTTTTTCATTTATAATTAATTTTGAATCTCTTTACAACATAATTGACTTAAACATGTTATCTAAATGTCTAATCAGATGGAGGGTGAGGTTTTTTACCAGGAATCATAGAATTTTTTAGTAGAGGAGATGATGTGTCATGAAATAACCCAAATACCCACTCAAATTGGTACCTGACTTGACACATCACATACCAGAAGGGAATTCCTGATACCCACAATCTTGAGACTATCACTCAGGAATCAAACAAAAACCATAGGGAATTATTTTTTCCAACCTGATGGAATAACATGGCATATATACACACAAGAAAGAGAGAAAAATTTAAAGATAAATATGTTCCATAACTGAAACAAAACAACTCAAGAGTTGAAAAAATATCCAAGTAAAAGTCCAACCACAAAAGACTACTAAAACTGGAAAAACCAACTAATCCATGTGATAATGTGGGTGGAATCCCACCATATCACTACTTGCTACCCATCCATCAAATAGAAAACCTCTTTGACTCACAATGGTGCCTTGTATTTTCCTATATCTAAAGTTATACAAAGGTCTACACACCACTGAAGAAGTGAACAGGGTGTGAGCTAATGGGATCAGTAAGATCTCACCCATTTTTTCTACAATAAGTTTCTATAAAATAATACAAGTATTATCATTTTAAAATAAAACATGGCTTGATAAGAAATAAAGCAGTTACATCAAAATCATGGTAATTATTTCACTTATTCAAACAATTCCAAATCAAAGGAAAGTATATCAATTTCAATCATATTTTACATTATCATTAATCAAAAAACAAATCATGCATATCATATTCAAAATAGTATAAAGATAACCATAGTTAAATCACACCAAAGAACTCAACAGCTTAGGTAAGAAGACTACGTGTACCATAAAAAATGACAAAAAAGTCTCTAGAAAGCAGGTCTAAGGAGTAGACAAACACCCCATGAGTGAACCCCCCCCCCCCCAATAATTCCAAGAAAAATTACCTAGAATAATAGTCCTATGCAGCATATAAAATCCCCATTATCTAAACTCCCAATATTAATATAGATGATGTCCCTAAGCTTAACTTTCCACCCACGTACCCAAGGCTTCTCATGTGATTCATTTCATAAATCATTTCAATACTTTGAAAATAACCCTTTTCCCATTTACCAAAATACCATGGAAAACTAAAATTTTATCACAAATTAATTTACACACACACAAAAATAATTCCAAATTTATTTATAAATAAATTTATTAAAACAGGATGAATATAGTTCATCAACACAAGCTAGAGACAAAACCACATATAATAAACTCGGGGACGCATATTCCCACAAAGGATCTGCCAACAAGAGAATGTGATAATGACAAAATATGACCCACAATCAATCTAAACATCATATAATTAATCAAATTTAAAAAAAAATGGTTGGCAGTGATGAGGAAATTACATATACCTCAATAATTCACACCTGCTGCACCACAACTAGCAAAGTAAACGGCCCCCAAAATAAGATCGCACCACACATATAGAAGAAAGTAATAAAAATACTAAAAGGCTAACATATCCAATAATGAGACACCATGGTTATATCCTGATCAAGGAAATGAAGAATCTGAAAGTATTAATTTCCTAGATAGATGAAACCCAACCATAATGGAATTCGATCCCCGAATGAATCAATCTGGATCAAACAGAGCCTCCAAAAATCATCAGAGAAGGGTTCAAGGTATATATCCAAGAGTGCTAGGGAGAATGAAATAAAATTTTAGTCGAGCAGAATCCTAAAAGGAAACCTCCTAGTAGTTAAATGATATGTAACTCCATTACATGTTGTGTAATACATGATGATTAGGTACACCTAAAAACCCAACACCTTTTTATTATAAATTGACCTTTTATTATTACACATCATGTAACCATTACTTGGTGTGTACCACATTCATGTTATGTAAACGGTTCACAAATTGTGTCTAGAAACCAAGTACATGTCATATAACTCCCTTACATGTCGTTTAATTTACCATCATGTTATAGAAAACACCATATTCTTACCCAAAAACTCAAAAACACCTCAAGAATTCTATGAAATCGGGAAGAACCCTAAAAATCCATTAACACGTTTATACCTAGACTCCATTAATTCAAAAACAAATCCATCCTATAACTTTAATTCATTTTCCCTAACAAATTCTCTCCATCCTTGGAAGTCTCATGATTCACCCAATTAAAGTGCCAAACAATAATGGATAATAAAAAAACTAAAATCAGGAAAAGAGATGTTATAAACTCCCAATAATAAGACTTTCCGACTATGGGAAGTCATGTGGAAGAATAAAGTTTGGTAAAGAGGTAAGGCCACTAAAACCTTATCAACAATTCATTCTACCAAGTCTCATAAGAATATGATTTGTGCCACCATAATGCTCTAACCAATAGAATAGGAATCACATGCAATACTCTTTCAACTGAGAGTCCATGATATCTACTGGATGCTTCATAATAGAAACATCTAGCTATAATTAAATCTCTTCCCAAATCAAAATTTGATATGGGTCAAGATGATATTTCGGGAGTTTTGGTATGTAGAAGACATCATGAATTCCTATAAACTAACTTGGAAATTATAAACAATAAGTAACCTACCCAAACCACTCAATGGTCTCAAACAATCCAGCATATCTTGGATCCAACTTTCTATATTCTCCAAGCTGATGGTAACCCAACCAAGGAGAAACTTTCAAAAAAATCCATCCTCCTATGAAAAACTCCAAAGGGTGATGCCATTAATATGGATATGAATTTTTTCAACTCTATGATGTAACCATATGATGAAATATATCAATAATATTTGTGGATATCTTCTTAAACAATCATTTTCCCACTAAAGAAGCTTCACCCACATATTCCCAATAAAGAGGTGACCGATACAGGTGACCATAAAAAGCCTCAAAAGGATTCATTCTAACTAGTGATGGATAAATATTGTTTTAGGAAAACATAACCAGTATCATATGGTTATCCCACGAACCACCAAAGTCTAGGACATGATGCAAAGCATATCCTCTAGAATCTGAATAACACACTCCATCTAACCTTCTATCTAGGGATGATAAGATTTAATAAAACTAAACTAATTCCCCATCGCCTCTTTGACACTTCTCCAGAACCTCAAAGTAAACCAAGTATCCCTATCTGAAAAAAAATAGTTGAAGGAATCCCATGTAACCTCACAAATTCCTACACATACAGCTTACCCAAATCTTCAACTTTTATAGTTTCTTTGATCGAAATAAAATGAGCTAAATTTTTCAACAAATAAATCACCACCCAGATAGAATTCCTCCCTCATGGAATCTATGGTAATTTTACAATAAATTCCATGGATACCTTGTCCCATTTCCAAACTGGCACTAGAAGATGTTGAAGCCAACTAGACGGCTTAAAATGATCTTCCTTTTGTTATTGGTAGGTGTAATAGTGGGACACATAATCATCAATGTCACACTTCATTCCTGGCCACCAGAATCATTGTCTCATGTCATAATACATCTTCATAGTGCCCGAATGAATGGCCCACAAATAAATATAACAATAAGACAAAATTTATCTCCTCACTAATGTTGGGACAAAAAACTAATCCCCAAAATTGAGAATGCCATCTAAAGAGGGAGACCAACACAAAATAGTCTCTCCATCATATATAGTTTCTCAAATTCCTCTAAACTTGAAATCCTACTGCTAATTATAAAGAATATATTCAAGAATATATGATGATAACTAAAAATATGTCATAACTAAACCTGAAACATCCTACTGAGCATCCAGATGCAGCTAAGTAAAAATCCTCCTAAGGTTCCACACTTCCTTAAATTCTAGAAGAACTTGCAGTGGAATTTTATGGATAAGGTAATTTGTATGGAAATTACCATTCCTTGTGGTGTAGAAAATATCAAATTCAAACATCTAAAGCTTTTACACCCACCACATCTATATGAGATTAAAGTATTTCTAAAAAATGATATAACTCAATATATTATGGTTATAAAATACTTTGAATCTTTACTCAAAAAGATAATGCCTCCAACACTTAAGCACATGCATAAATAAAAAAATATCTAAATCATGAATGACGTAATTATTCTCATGTGTTCTAAGCTAATGAGAACTATAATCCACCACATGATCATCATACAAGATCACAAAACCCAAAACATCCCCAGAAGCATCACATAAAACCACAAAACCCTTATCAGGCTCTGAAAAGATTTGAAAAGGAGCTGATGCCAGAAGTCATTTTAGTTCATCGAAAAAAGACTGAAATTTTGGATACCATATTAATTTCACCCATTTCATAGCAAGATCATTCAAAGGTGATTCAATATTAGATAAATCCTTGAAAACCTATCGATAGTACCTAGAAAGACCAAGGAACCTCTGAATTTCAAAGATATTTTGTGGCTCTTCCCATGAAAAAATAGCCTTTACCTTCTCAGAATCAACTGATATTCCATGATCATAAATTATGTTGCCCAAGAATTTCACTTCTTGAATCTAGAAGTTTCTTTTCTAAATTGTTCCATATAAATGATGACTCCTCATGATTTACAATACCAAACTCATATGTTGCTCATGCTCATGCTCAAGTATTTATTAAACTAAAATATCCTCCATGAATACTACCACAAAAGTATCAAGTTACTAATGGAATATTGGATTAATCATATCCATGAAAATTTAGGAGTGTTAGTTAGACTAAACAATATCACAAGATATTAGGAACGGCCATAATTTCTCTTGAAATCCATCTTCAGTATATCAGACTCTCATTGAAAGTTCCATACGTACCTTATTAATCTTGTAGTAGGTCCTAGGACACCAACTACAACAATTTTATCATTGTGTTAAGTAATTCATTAAAAGAGGAAAACAAGCTACTGACAGGATTCAGTAGGGGTTTAGGTACGTACAAAACTTTAAATGAGATATTGAAAAGAAAATTAAAGAAACTTATACTTATCATGTGTTCCTTTTTAGTCGAGAATACTATCGATTTTAATTGTAATAGTTTCATAACCCCATCATAGGTAGCAGTCGAGTCCTGGTGGTATTATTGGAACTGAGGCATTAACAATGTAGAAACTTCCAAGAATTGTGATTTCCATGTTCACATTCCATTATAACATGTTACTCTATGAACATATCATGGGAAGTATATATTGATATAGTGTACTAGATGGACACCATTGCTAACTGCTATGTTGCACCGTGGACTCTTATTCAGGATTTTTGACATTTCCCATTGTCTGAAAACTAACTAACATTGATACCTACATCAACAAGTTATGATATTGAGGGTGACTAAAGTCCTGTAGGATGGGGAATGAGATAAACTAGCCACAATAATAGGGGAAATGTCTGAGATGCAACATATATCATAGGTAAGTACATAATTAGAAGCAATTCCCTAACATTGATGGATTGAGTTTAAAATGTCATAAAAAATAATGAATTTTCTCCAATGTGAACATTTCATATTATCAATTAAATGGTTTTAAGATAAAATCCTTCATTTTGTATAATTTTGTGAAATTTATGAACACTTTTACTATCAAATAATAAATGTTCATAAATTATACAACCATTTACATAAATTACACACAATATAAACATGCTGAAATGTTACATCATTTCACATGATAAAACTATTTTTGTAAATCATCATTTATTTTTCATAAGAATAATTTCATATTCACATGACCAGGAATATGAAAATTACATGGGAGATGACATAAAATTATAATCAAAATATTTATGGATACGCCATAACTCAAGCATGTGAGAAAATAACCATGAAATATACCATCGTATGAGAAATCAACCTAAATGAAAAAGTACACCATTTTGGATCTAACACATTGGTATACATGATAGACATGAAAGAAAACCCTAATCCATATGGTGGATCCAACTGATATAACCTATGTTTGTACTATTTTTTTTAAAGTAAAACCCCTTTACAAACCAAGATCAAATTAAAGTATACCTCTAAGATATAAAACTTCAATCATTTAATTGGATGATTATATAAGACCATTCTCATAAAATAATGATAAACCATAATTATGTATGCCACCAGAATATAATAGCATCCATCATTACTTCATATCTTAATTACCCCATGGAAAAAATGGGTTTCATGAAAATTTAATTAAAACATAATTATAATCAGTCTAGAGAAATAATGTGAATCGTATCATTTGAGTATATCCCTAGTAAAATATAACAATCATCAAAGGATATTGACATAGATAAAAAATAATTTTCTAAAAGAATTAGAAATATGATTTGAGAAACATGAAGAAATTCCCTTTTATTTTGCTAAGAAAAATTTCATAAAAAAATGGAAATAAGCATGTTATATCCTATATTCTACCAATAATAACATTGTGTTAAACATAATATTATATTTATATTTTACACTTAATTAAGATATGTTTTATTTTTATACATAGAGATGAAGGATACTACTCTAATCACTAAGCGGTCTTGGAATGTTTCACATGAGGTGCTAGTAGACAGTGAGGTTTGATGGATTAGGGTGTGTATAGAACACCATTATCATAAAATTCCACCTTTGGATGCTATTATACCATACAAACAACTTGTTTAATTCTATTTCATTACTTCATCTAATTATACATTGATTGAATATCACCACATTATTTTCCTCAGTGAGAGATAGAGATGTAAGACTCATAGATTCCACTTGCCCGAGAGAGAGAGACATTACCATCACCCTTACAGTTTTGGTAGTTATACTTGGTCTTCCTATCCAGGGACTTGTAGTTATAGGACCCACCTATAGATACTAGTTTGATATTGTAAATTGATTTATTGGTCGTAGAATTATGGAGGATGATACCACCATGGATGAAGGTTCTATGTCTATGATATGGTTGGATATGCACTTTGCATGTTTTCCCATTGACATCGATGAGAAGAATGTCTTGTGTCATGCTCATTCGTATATATTGTGGCTCAATGTATGGACATTGTGAATTGATCACTCTAGTATGCATGTCCACATGATGTATTTTGGGCTATTAGAGGACTTTGATCAGGTTGGTGGATAAAAATGGGTTTCAACATGCTCAGCATACACGTAAAGGGAGTTATGCATGACATGCCAATAGGATCATAGGGATATAGGGCGATATATCATTTTCATTCAGATGTGGTCATGGGAGCACATCCCTCCCTTATCCCCTATTTTTTGGTCTAGAGATTTATATGGATGTGTTGTGTGGAGATTCACATGGATTCTGGTATGATCACTCATTTTCATTGTACGTTATAGGTGAAGTTAGACACACTACTTCACCAGGACTCCAAGATACAATTTGGGAGAATACTGTCTCTTGTTAGATAGTCTGCTTCCCACCGATGTAAGTATATACTTTCTTATGTTGACTAATAAATTTTATAATATTTTTATTTTCGGAAAATAGTAAATAAATTTTTTGAAAAATGTATTTTGTAATTTTAGATTTCATGGCTCCCATAATGGGCTCTATTAGACCAGCTTCCAGTATATTGTACTGATGGGATTCACGATGTCATAGTAATAATGCCTCTCATTTACTTTCATATTTTTGAGTGGAACCATCCTGATATATTCATGCGATGGTTTGGAATTCTCAAGGGTATTTTAGTTCCACCTAGAGAGTCATCAATACTTAATTATATGAATCTGATGGGGAGGCAGGATATTTCTTGTTGCTGATGACAAGATGAGTATCTTAACATATTGTATATATGTGAATCATTTTGTATTGAGGGAATGTGTACAATGAGATTCCATATATCACAACAAGTCAATTAGGATCCATGGTATATAATGAATTCTATATTTTATCATACTCCACATGGAAAAGGGATTCCTGATATGGTAATTCAATAATTTTACAATGTTTTGTTTTTTCCATTTATAATTAATTTTGAATCTCTTTATAGCATACTTGACTAAAACATATTATATAAATGTCTAATATGAAGGATGGTGAGTTTTTTTACCAGGAATCATACCATGTTGTAGTAGAAAAGATGATGTGTCATGAAGCAACCCGAATACCCACTCAAACTGGTTCCCAATCTGACACATCACAAACCAGAAGGGTGTTCTTGATACCTGCAGGCTTGTGACTATCACTCAGGCATCAAACAAATCATCGGGAATGGTTTTTCTCTACATGATGTAAAAACATGGAATATATACACACAATAAATAGAGAAAAATTGAAAGATAAATATGTTCTAGCTATAACTGAAACCAAACAACTCAAGAGTTGAAACAATATCCAAGTACAATTCTAACGACAAAGGACTACTAAAACAGGAAAAACCAACTAATACATGTTATAATGTGGGGTAATCCCACCATATCACCACTAGTTACCCATCCATCCAATATAAATTCTCTTCAACTCACGGTGGTGCCTTTCCTTTCCCTATATCAGAAGTTATACAAAGGTCTACACACCAATGAACAAGTGAATTGTGTATGAGAAAATAGGATCAGTAATATCTCACCCAGTAGTTCCACAATGATTTTCTATAAAATAATACAAGTATGCGCATTTTAAAATAAAACATGTCTTGATAAGTAATAAATCAGTTACATCAAAAGCATGGTAATTATTTCCCTTCTTCAAACAATTCCAAATCAAAGGAAGGAATATTAATTTCAATAATATTTTACATTATCATTTATCAAAAAACAAATCATGCATATCATAGCCCAAATAGTATAAAGATAATCATAGTTAAATCACACCAAAGAACTCAACAGGTTAGACTAGAAGACTACTCATACCACAAAAAAATGACAATAAGTCTTTAGAAAGCAGGTTTAAGGAGCAGAGGAACACCCCATGAGTGAACCCCCCCAGAAATTCCAAGAACAAGTCCCTTGAACAACAAGAATGTGCAACATATAAAATCCCCATGATCTAAACTCCAAATGATAATATAGATTATGTCCCTAAGTTTAACCTTCCTCCCACATATCCAAGGCTTCTTATCTAATGCATTTCATAAATCATTTCAATGCTTTGAAAATACCCATTTTCCCATTTACCCAAAAACCATGGAAAACTCAACTTTTGTCACAAATTAATTTACACACACACACAAATAATTAAAAATTTATTTATGAATCAATTTATAAAAATAGAATGAATATAGTTCATCAACACAAGCTAGAGATAGAACCATCTACCATAAAACTCAGGGACGCATATGCCCACAAAGGATTCGCCAACAAGAGAATGTAGTAATGAAAAAATAGGACCTATAATCAATATAAACATCATATAATTAATCCAATTTAAAAAAAATGGTTGGATATGTAGAGGAAATTACCCATACGTCAAGAATGCACACCTTTTTCACCATAACCAATAAAGGAAACAACTCCAAAACAAGTTTGCACCACGGATATAGAAGAAAATAATAAAAAATCATAAAAGGCTAACAGATCCAATAATGAGACACCACAGTTCGATAATGATCAAGGAAATGAATAATATGAAAGGATTAATTGGATAGATAGATGAAACACAACCAAAATGGCAGTCGATCCCCGAATGAATCAATCTGGATCGAATGGAGACTCCAAAAATCGTCAGAGAAGGGTTCTAGGTAGAGATCCAAGAGTGATGGGGAGAATGAAATAAAATTTTAGTCAAGTAGAATTTTAAAAGGAAACCTCCAAGTAGTTAGATGATATGTAACTCCATTACATGTTGTTTAATACATGATGATTAGGTACACCTAAAATTCCATCACTTTTTTATTAAAAATTGATCTTTTATTATTACACATCATGTAACCATTACTTGGTGTTTATAGAATTCATGTTATGTAAATGGTTCATGAATTGTGTCTAGAAACCAAGTACATGTCATGTAACTCCCTTACACACTGTGTAATTTACCATCACGCTATAGAAAACTCCATATTCTTACACAAAAACTCAAAAACACCTTAGGAATTCTTTGAACTCTGGAAAACCCCTAAAAATCCATTGACACATTTGTAATTAGACTCTATTGATTAAAAAAATATATCCTATAAATTTAATTAATTTTCCCTAACAAATTATATTCATCCTTGGAAGTCCCAAGATGCACCCAATTAAAGTTCCAAACAAGAAAGGATAAGAAAAAAACCTGAAATTAGGAAACGAGATGTTATAAAATACCCACCATAAGACTTTCCGACTATGGGAAGTTATGTGGAAGAATGAAGATTGGTAAAGAGGTAAGTCCTCTAATACCTCATCAATAGTTAGTGCTCCTAAGTCTCATGAGAATATGATTTTCCACCATAACACTCTAACCAATAGAATAGACATCACATTCAGGACTTTCACCTGAGACTCCATGATCTCTACTAGATGCTTCATAATAGAAACATCTAGATATAATTAAATATCTTCCAAAATAAAAATTTGATATGGGTCAAGATGATATTTTTGGAGTTTTGGTATGTGGAATACATCATGAATTCCAATCAACTGAGTTGGAAATTCCAAACGATAAGTGACCTACCCAAACCACTCAATGATCTCAAACATTCCAATATATCTCGGATCCAGTTTTCTATATTTTCGAAGATGATGGTGACCCAACCAAGGAGAATATTTCAAGAAAACCCACCACCTATGAAAAATTACAATGGATGATTTCATTGATCTTCATATGAATTTTTTCAACTCTGTGATGTAACCATATGATGAAATATATCCATAATATTTGTGGATGTCTCCTTAAACTAACATTTTCCCACCAAAGAAGCTTCACCAATGTATTCCCAACAAAGAGTTGACCTATACAGGTGACCATAAAAAGCATCAAATGGATACATTCTGACTGATGATGGATAACTATTGTTTTAGGAAAACTTAACTAGTATCATAAGGTTATCCCATGACCCAACAAAGTCCAAGACATGACATAAAGAATATCCTCTAGAATATGAATAACACACTCCATCTGACCATCTATCTAGGGATGATAAGATGTAATCAAACTGAACTGATTCCCCCTCACCTCTTTGATACTTCTCTAGAACCTCAAATTAAACCAAGTATCCCTATCTGAAAAAATAGTCGAAGGAACCCCATGTAACCTCACAAATTTCTAAACATACATCTTACCCAGATATTTAACTTTTATAGTTTCTTTGATCAAAATAAAATTTGAATAACTTTTAAACCGATGAATCACCACCCAGATAGAATTACTCCATCATAGAATCTATGGTAATTTGAAAATAAATTCCATGGATACCTTGTCCCATTTCCAAACCACCACTGGAAGAGGTTGAAGTAAACTAGATGGTTTAAAATGATCTACCTTTTGTTGTTGGTATGTGTAATAGAGGGAAACATAATCATCAATGTCACACTTCTTACCTGGCCACCAGAATCATTGTCTCATGTCATAATACATCTTCATAGTGCTCGAATGAATGGATCATGATGAAATATAACAATAAGACAAAATCGATCTCCTCATTAATGTTGGGACAAAAAACTAATCCCCAAAACTAAGAATGCCATTTAAAGAGGGATAACAACCCAAAATAGTCTCCCCATCATATATAGTTTCTCAAATTATTCTAAACTCGACATCTTAATGCTAATTATAAAGAATATATTCAAGAATATAGGATGATAACTAAAAATAGCTCAGAACCAAACTTGAAACATTCTATTAAGCATCCATATGTAGCTGAGTAAAAATCCCCCTAAGGTTCCACTCTTCCTTCAATTATAGAAGAACTTGTGATGGAATTTTATGGCTAAGAGAATTTTTAATGACATTCCCCTTCCTCGTGGTGTAGGAAATATCAAATTCAAACATCTGAAGATTTTCCACCCACGACATCTATCAGAGACTAAAGTATTTATAAGGAAAGATATAACTCAAACTCTTATGGTCAGAAAAGACTTTGAATCTTTACTAAAAAATATAATGCCTCCAACAATTAAGTGTATGCATAAATATAGAAAGCTCTAAATCGTGAGTGGGGTGATTCTTCTCATGCATTATAATATTATAAGAACTATAAGACACCGCATGATCATCCTACAAGAGTAAAAAACCCAAAACATCCCTAGCAGCATCACAGAAAACCACATAACCCTTATCAGGCTTTGGAAAGATCTGAATAGGAGTTGATGTCAGAAGTCATTTCAGTTCATTGAAAGAAGACTAACATTTAGGATCCCTTATGAATTTCACCCATTTCCTAGTAACAGCTGTAAAAGGTGATTCCAACTTAGATAAATCCTTGAAAACATTTTTATAGTATCCAGAAAGACCAGGAACCTCTGAATTTTAAAGATATTTTGTGGATATTCCCATGAAAAAATAGCCTTTACCATCTCAGAATCAACTAATATTCCATGATCACAAATTATGTTACCCATGAATTTCACTTCTTGAATCTGTAAGTTTCATTTCTAAATTTTCCCATATAAATGATGAATCCTCAGGATTTACAATACCAGTCTCATATTATGCTCAAACACATGCTCAGATCTTGATTAAACTGAAATATCAACCATGAATACTACCACAAAAGTATCAAGTTACTTTTATAATATATAATTCATTATATCCATTAAAATTTAGAAGTGTTAGTTAGACTAAAAAATATCAAAAGATATAAGGAATGGCCATACTTTCTCTTGAAATCCATCTTCAGTATATCAGACTCCCAAAATATGAGCTAATGATAACTTGATAAAATATCAATCTTAAAACCCCACTTTTCCCCCTTTAATTGATCAAAAAAATTATCCACACAAGGAAAAGGATAATTTTTCTTAACTGTCAATCAATTCAACTTTTGATAGTCTACGCACAACAAGAGTGAATTGTCTTTCATATTTGCAAAGAGCATCAGGGTTGCCCATAGTGAAACACTAGGGTGAAAAAAACCCTTTTTCACCAGGTCGTCCAACTAAATCATGAGATCTTTCATCTTTACTGGTGTTATACGATAGAAAGGTATTGATATCAACTAAGTACCTAGAATAAATTCAATTTTAAACTCTACCTCCCTCTATGAAAGAACCCTAGAGAAATATTCTGGGAAAACATCAAGAAAACCACAATCAATGGTGGGAAAATCAACAATATAAGAAATGTCATTAGGATCAACTACAAGAGTAGAAAACATACTCATGAGCTTTGGGAAGGAATTTCCTTCACAACTAAACCTTAGATCCCACTCTCTCTAAAACACCCATGAGCACCCATCGACCGCAAGAAATGATACATGCTGATAATAACAATCAAACTCATATTGATGAGCAATAAGACAATCCATCCCAATGATGACGTCAAATAGATCCAGATCGATAATAATAAAATTCCAGACTATATCCATACCATCTATAGATAGTGCACAATAATTACATCAAAACCCCTGCTCTTTCCTCTTTCCAAGAGGTGTCACTAACTCCATAACAAAGGATAGGAGTTCTATTAGAAGGTTAATCATATCAATAAAAACACCATATATAAACAAGTGGGAAGCACTAGTATTAAATAAATTAATCGCTACTGAGGATGCAATAAATATGGTACCCCTCACTATTATTGGACATGCATCTACCTCTGCCAAAAAATCATTTACTACGTGAAGTTTATTCACTCCTGAGGCATGTGGATAGAGAACTATAGTCTCTAAAGCATCTAACTGCATAAAAGTAGCCTTTAGAGTCAACAATCCCTAACTATATTGAGCTGTAGACATAACCTAACAGAATTTCTACAGATTACCATAATTCCCATAGTTGTTACACACCTTTATAAGTGCAGGACAAGAACGCCTCATGTGACTAACCTTTCCACAATAATATAATATTATAGGTACATTGTTAGCTATACATAAAGGGACTGAGGATTCCTACCATTGAGAACCACCTCCGCCACTCCTGAGAATATCCCACCACTTTCTCTTTTTCACTTGTGTGTCGCTGAAGCATTAACCGGGTAGAAGGGAAGGGGAAGAATATCCAACTTTACTTGTCGTGTTCATCTCTACCATCATATCCATGTTTATTATATCCACATAGGTCAAAAACTACATCACAAATACATGAAATCTGATATTTGATCCCAAACCTTTCGGTAACATCTAATCTTTCATATAGTCATTCTTTACAAATTTTGGTGAAAAAAAAACTAGCGCAACAAACTGATTAGTGTATGCTGACACCACACACTCTCCCTACTTAAAAGAGAGGAACTCTAGAGATTCTTCCATCATCAGGAACTCGGAAAAAAAACTACTGGAAGAAGAGAGTCTTTAAATCCTTTCATTCCATGCCCACATTATTATCATCTTGTACCCTGGAATCCCACTAATGCTTTCTTGGGCCCTCAATTCTGAATATTTCACACTTCACCTTGATATTATCAGTAATTTCCAAAAAGTCAAATATCTGATAAAAAATTTAAATCCATTTCTCCAACTCTTTAGGTTCATTCATAACTTTAAAGGATGGTTTATTATCACATAAAAACTCCCTTGATCAATCCTTGACTCCTCTATCTTCTAGATATACCTCAACAACTCCATTCAAAACTTGTAGCACATTCTGGTCGACTACATGAACAACCCGTATGATAGAATCGATAATGTTCTGATACATCAAAGGATTTTCTTGAGGAGCATCAGTTGCAGCCTCCTGAGGAACTAGAAGAACACTACTTAGAGGCATACTTCTACACACTGAAACAAAATAAATGATTAGAAAATAGAATAATATTAGTTCAAACTAGAAAACCCATAATCAAAAAATTGAGATTATCACTAAGAACTCAAAATAGGAGACACACTTCCCAACATCCCATGGAAATTTGTGTCTAATCATGATAAGATCTATCCAGGTACTTATCGAAACATACCACCCAAGTCCCGACAATACTATCTCCAATCTACCAAACATCCCAAGAAAAAGACTCTTGGGGACAGGCCACCTCTGATACCAAACTGTAATGAACCGACCCAAATACCCTCTCAAACTGGTACCTGACCCAACACATCACATAACCAAAGGGAATTCCTGGTCCCCATAAGCTGGAGACTAGCACCTAGGCATCAAAAAACAATTAGAGGGAATGATTTTTCCAAATCTCAAGCTGCAATATGACTTATATATACACAAGAAAGAGGGAATCATTATAAGATAAATATATTACATAACTGAAACCAAACAACTCGAAAGTAGAAACAATATATAAGTACAAGTCTAACCACAAAGAACTATTAAAACAAGAAAAACCAACTACTCCATGTTTTAATGTGGGAAGAATCCACCACTAGTTTCCTATCCATCCAAAATAAAACCTCTCCACCTTACTGTGGTGTCTTTCCTTTATTTGCATCGAAATACATACTATGGTCTATGAACCACCTAATAATTGCACATGGTGTGATATAACAGGCTCGGTATGATCTCACCTATGTGTTCTATAACAAGTCTCTGTATAATTATCTAATTATTATCATTTTAAAATAAAACACGACATTATAAGTAATAAAGCAGTAATATCAAAATCATGGTAAATATTTCCCTTTTTTCAAAAATTATAAAAGAAAGGTAGATATATCAATTTCAAGAAAATTTTCCACTATCAGTTATCAAAATCCAAATCATGCATATCATATCCAAAATAGTATAAATCCAATCATAGGTAAATCATTCCAAGGAACTCAATAAATTAGGAAAGTAGACTACTCGCACCACAAAAAATGACTAGTTCATAATAATTCCCTAGAACCCAAGCCTAAGGAGCAGAGGAACACCCCATGAGTGAACCCCCCCAACAATGTTAAGAATAATTACCTAGAACAACAGGCCTAGGGAGTAGAGAAAATCCCCATGATCTAACCTATTTATGGTAATATGGATGATTAACCTAAGTTAAACCTTCCACCCACACACCCAAAGCTTCCCATGTGCTTCATTTCATAAATAATTTCATTTCTTTAAAAATAATCCCTCTTCCATTTATAAAAAAATAAGGAAAATCATCTTTTGTCAAAAATTAATTTACACACACAAAACAATCATTCAAATTTTATTTAAATATCAATTTATAAAAATAAGAGCAACACAGTTCATCAACACAATCTTGATACGAAACCACCTACCTCAGAACTCGGGTTCACACATGCCCACAAAGGATATACCAACTAGAGAATGGAACAATGAAAATATAGGCCCTATAATTAGTATACACATCTTATAATTGATCCAATTTAAAAAAATGTTAGTGGATAATAGGAAATGACACATACCTTAAGTACGCACACCCGCCGCACCACAACCAACAAAGGAAACAGGCCCCTGAATGAGATTTCACCATAGATCTTGAAGAAATCAATAATAAACATCATCACGGGCCAACAGATATGATAATGAGATGGCAAGACACTACCACGATGAAGGAAATAATGAAGCAAAAAGGTTTACCTTCCCAGAGAGATGTAACCCAACCGTAATGGTGATTGATCGCTAAATGAATCAATATGAATCGAATGAAAACCTCAAAAATCACCAGAGAAGGGTTTTAGGTTGACATCCAAGAGAGATATCAGATAATGAAATAAAAATGCATCTGATCAACACCCTAAAATTTTTCCCCTGAAAGTTACATGATGTGTAACTCCTTTAAACATCATGTAATCCATGAAGATTAAGTACACCAAAAAACCTATCACCATTTTATTAAAAACCAACCTTTTATTATTAAGAATTATGTAATCATTACACAATGTGTACCACTTTCACACTGTGTAAATAGTTCACAACTTGTGTTTGGAAACCAAGTACACATTGTGAAACCCCCTTACATGCCATTTAATTTCCTATCACATAAAAAAACTCTATGTTCTTACACAAAAACTCAAAAACACCTCTGGATTTCTCCAAAATCATGAAGAACCCCATAAATCGATTAACACATTTATACCTAGAATCTATTAATTCAAAAAAACATTCATCCCTAAACTTCATTTTCCCCCAAAAAATTCTCTTCATCCTCAGTAGTCCCAAGACACACCCAATTAAATAGAAAAACAAGAAAGGATAAGAAAAATACTTGAAAGAGAGTAACGGTATGTTACAGGATGTCAGTTTATTGTGCTCTACAAGATATTATCTTTGATCTACCCCTAGAGGATATGTTTTTCCTATCTAGGGAGAGGATTTTTCTACTCAATAACCTCCTCTAATAGATTATAAGGTTGAGGATTCACGATAATGATGGCATAGACTTTATTATGATGAACGTGAGGCATCACCTATTCCATGTGAACATATCCTCCCTTTAGTAGTCCAGCCTCATCCGATTGTGGATGTGCACCAGGAGGCATGAAATTAATTTATATTTTTCATATATCCATGGTTTCTTTGGGTATATATATTCTAAGCTCATATCAGCGTTCATTTCTCATGCCTTTACTTTTTGTGACTAATCCTTCACAGGCCTTATAGTTCCCCCAGTAGATGATGGTAGGTCCTTTCACTTATATAGTGGTAGAATGATTAGGTACACATGATTACATCCATATGACACCTACTCCTAATGAGTCATAGGAAGATAATAATACATTCAAGGTTCCATCACTCAAATTAGATCCCTCTCCATCTCATTATACACCACCCCAGTACAAAGGTTTCCAATATCGATACAAGAATCCAATTCACACACCAAATTTTGGGAAAGGGCCTCATCATAGACAATGATTTTACTCATTCGTTTATATTTTTTATATTAATTTAAATGATTTGAAACAATCATATATTATATCCATTTTATTATTGTCTCTCTATTAAATTGATGAAATTCTTTTTATGGTCAGCCATTTTTTACATGTTTATCCACCATATAAATTTTCATTTAAATTTTATTTTTAGTTTAAGTTTTATAAGTTTTCAAAGACAATTACTTGAAACATAAGAAAACTTAATATATTTCAAGTAGGTAACTTTAAAAGATTATTGAATATAAACTATAAAAACAATCTAATTAAAACTTAAAACATAACCTAAACATCTAAAAATTTTCTTAAAATAAAAATAATTTCATCAATATAATAAACCAAAACTAATTTACATGACATAAAAATTATTGATTAAAAACATATTATTTACACATTAAAAAATATATGCACAAAAAATTTAGTATGACTAGCATATAAATAAAATTTTAAACTTTGACTAAACATACAAAAAATAATTGAAAATAAAAGGAATGTAAAATAACTTTATAAATACAAATGTAATGTTTTAAAAAAATATTGTGTCATTAAAATTAATTTTCATTAATTTTTTTATGAAATGATTTTTATTTTTTATTATTTTTTATTATTTTTTATATGTTCAATATTTTTTTCAAATTAAATTTAAATTGTATTTAAACTTTATTATTTATAGACTTTCAAAGCTACCTACTTGAAATATTATTATGTTTCATGTTGGTGATTTTAAAATCATATAAATTATAAAGTTTAAATACAATTTAAATGAAATTTGACAAATTAAATTAACATATAAAACATGATTGAAAATAAAATAAAATAAACATAAATAAAATAAAAAATCTAATTTATATGTCACAAAATTTATTTATTAAAAACACAACGTTTACACTTTAAAATATTAATGGGAATAATTAATATTAAGTATTATATTATTAAGTACATTACTGTAAATTATTATCGATTATGTTATTATAATTAAATGTTAGTAATTACATTATTAATAATATTAATTATATAATTAAATATCTACATTAATTAAAATAATAAATATTAATAATGATATAAATAATATAATTATTAACATAACTAATAAAATAGTTAACAATATAATTTTAAAATAAATCGTATTTAAATTAGTAAGAAAATATTCTATGATGATTTTGTAAATTATTATGGACCTTATAAAGATGAAGGGAAATTTATATGTCAAGGCATTGAGCCTCATTGGGAGGAATAAGAATAATTGGGTATGGATGATGAAGTTGATACTTGGTAGGCTCTAAAGTAGTGGAAGAGAGGTGGGCATCTGAGTTGTTCGGGTGACTCCTGAGGAATGGGTGACAGACATAAAAAAGTGATTATTGACATTTCTTTGTTCTAAAGGTGTTGGTTGTACAGATTTTTATTATTATAATCCCCTCTATATTCTCTGTTTGGTTTTTGTAGTTTCTTTTTAATAATGATTTTTTAGGATCTTGGATTTAATCCATGGTTCGCGTCATTCTGAGTATTTTTGTATATTTGTATATAAATGAAACAAAATAAATGTATATATATATTTTAAATATATAGAAATATATTTTTTTATTTATTATATATATATATATTGTATTTAGAAAAAGTTGTTATGGGATTTAATGCTTTTCCCCAATTTTTTTAGCAAAGGCTCCATTGGACCAAGTTAAAAATCACTACACCTTTCTAAATTAATTTTAAAAATGTTTTTAGATTAAAATTATTTTAGTATATATTTTTTCCAAAAAAACATATGTATATATATATATATAACTCATAGAATGAATCTCGAATCTATGTTTCCCACATAGAATTAACGTTCCCCTTTGGATCCTCTTTTGCCTCCTCATTACATATTCTATGGATTATTCTTTTTTGATGGTGTAATGATTGATCAATGCATTTATTCCTTGATTTTGACTGCACCAATGGTCTTCAGTTCATGTTTTGGTTATAGATCAAATCTGGTGGGCTCTTCTAGATCTGAATCTAGTTTGAATTTTTCTTCTGGTTCTCTAATCTGATCATTCCATTGATGAGCCACAGTTGGGATTGAGTGCATGGTTATCATTATAGCTTATTTAGTGGTGATGATTTTCCCTATTATTCCTAGTCCAAGCATGGGTGTCCATAGAGGTGGGTGGTGGTGGAAATTTTAACCAATCATTATCATCTTTGTTCTACAATTCATATTTTCACTCAATATCTAGATTTAGGTAGGCTAGGGCCAGAGGTCCCCATCTATTTTCCACTCATCCTCTATGATTATTTAGGTTGGTGATGTGTGTGTGGTAGAGTATTATTTCAACTTGTGTTTCCCAAATGGACATCATTTATTCTAGAGAATGACTAAATTTACTAGTTCTTAAGGGTAATGGTGGAGGAAGTATCACCATTGGGTTATTGTGTGTGGAGTCTGGGTTGTTTAGTTGATTTTAGGTTTTGGATTTGAAATTCATATATCAAATGGTGCCTCAAAATATATCGTGATTATCTACAAGGTGAAAGTGATGAGATTGTACAATTAGAACAAAATATTGGTTTTATAGATTTTTGTGTACTATTTAGGGTTATATTTCTAAGGGTCAATTCAAGATTTTATTCTTCAAATATCTCTATCCTTGCTATTAATCAAAAAACAATAGGTATGTGTTGCTAGAACATAACATTTTGAATGATCAAACTGAAATAAATATGACTTAAAGTTATATATATATATATGATAAATATCATTTTCATGAAAATTATGATTTGCATGAAAATGGATTTCATTTCCTGTGATCTTAGACGATCCTAGTCACTCACATCTTCTAAGGACATCTAGATATCATTTAAGGAACCATTTCAGGAGTTATAGAATTAATATGTTGAATTCATCTACTATCCAAAACATTAACTCACATTTTATGAACACATTAGAAAATGAAATAGCCTGAGGGTTTTCCTTATAGATTTGTTAACAATTTACAGATGATGGTGGTGTTGGGGACTATGCTTGGATGAACGTGTAGTGACCCAGAATTTTATCAATAAAATTTCCCTTCTAATAATTATGTCATGTAGTATAACATTACACCATAAAATAAATAAACCAAAAAAACATTATTCTCATAAATGAATAATGATACATTATTCAGTAGATAAACTAATAATAATGGCAAATATTACATCAAGGTAATAAATAAAAAATAAGATAATAAGAATAGGAAAATTTGGATCTGATCAATCCACCAGAATGACTACACTCTAAAACAAATATATATAAATAAAACATAATGTTAATAATACAATATTTATTTTAATGATTAAAATATATATAAACTTTAGAGAAAATATAAGTGAATGAAGAATGAATAAATAAGTGGTATTTATAGAAATTAAGAAACCTATATGACTGTTATAAACCTGACCGTTAGAATAGTTATTTGGTTTTTAGAATAGTTACCTCACCTATGAATGTGTGAAATAATATTTAGATATCTTATAAATGAAAATATTATATATTTATATAATGTTACAAGTAAATAAATGTTTTAAAAATGATAAATTAAGTGCTTATATTTTTATATAACATAAATATTTTAATCACAATTATAATAAATATAATGATATAAAATAAATTTTCTTTACATAAAATGTATTTAAAAAATAATATTAACTTGTATTGTAATTATAATATAATTTTATGCGACCATAATTAATTTTTCAAAGGTTCAAAAAATCAATTATAATATATTTTTTTTAAAAGGTTGGGGCTAAAGCCTCAATTTATTATTAAAGAAAAGACTTCTTTAGTGTGGGTAGAGGGATACCCATTAAATAGCCCGAAGGCCCAAGGCCAAGTGGCCTGAATACAAGGCTTGAAAGCCCATTTTTTGGCCTAAAGGACCCGTCGGTGAACAGTACTACTACAATACTAATGTTGCTATAGTACCTACTACAGTACATCCACCGCTACAGTACCTGCTATAGTTCTTTTGCCGCTACAGTGCCACTACTGCTACAGTCTGCTATTGCTACAGTACCCTAGAAATTCATCCCTACCCGGATGATGTAAGAACCCAATAGTTACTGTGTATATTCATAATAATCAATACTACTGATAGTATTAATTCAAAATAATAAACAAATGAATATATTAATAAAAAAACGCTCATCTCCTCCCCTTATAAATACCACCCTCACCACTCATTCTCCTCAAACATTATAAGCTTTTTAGTTTCCTAATATTTTGCCCAATTATCTTCCCAATACTCTTACGTATGTCCTATTATTTTTTTCTCACTAAAAGACTAATTCTAAGTGCCTTAAAGAGGTTCTCAAGGAGACGATATTCAAGTGGTAAAATCCTCTTTCCTTCTCTTTTGAATTCTTTATTTCTTTTACCTTATCATCACCAAACCTATAAAATGTTTCATGATAAATACAATATCCTATATATACTGTAATTTTATTTTTTTTAATTGAATATTCATCATAAAATCTCTTCTCTTCTTCTTTTATTCTTAAAAATGAAAACATTGTCCATAGTATGTCGATTCACCACCTTCATGGATGATGAGTTCTCTTTTACCATTATGGCTTTCATGGAAGGTTTAAATTCACTAATAATGGTTTTAAATGACATAAATATATATATTATATATGGTATCACATTATATTATTAATATATGACCATAATATTAAATAAAACAAAACTATTTCGTGATGGTCGAAAAAACCACCAAAATAAACTCAACAATTATCATTAATGTTTTATCAAATGAATCATCATCATACCAGAAATAAAAATGATATATGGGACCATATAAAAAAATTTAGTACATTAATACCATATAATTTCACTTCTATAGTACTATTCTCAATATACAAGAACATCCAATAATATAAACAAGTTAACCAACCATGAAACTGTGAAACAAAACGAAATTAGACTTTATAACTCATCGAGATGACTATAAATGAACTTAATAAAATTATAATAAATAAAATATATTTGTAATAGGTTATGGATTAAATTATAAATGAATTCAATTTTATTATTTATTACATTTAGTGAAATTATATAACACATTAGGATATAAGGTGAGAAATCTCTCCAAACCTCTATTTTTCCTTTGGGTTATGATTTCTCTCTATTCACCCCAATGTATTCCTTAATTAATCTTGAAAAATTATTCTAAATTTTTTATATATTCAAAAAATTTGTATATATATCAATACATCCTTTTTTATTGGGAAATATATGTTTTAAAAGGTTCCCTTCTCAATTTCTCTTGAAAAGAAAGCCCAATTAAAAGAAACTTCTCTGTTTCTTACCCATTTTCAAGTAAACTCCATAAAATGTTTTAAGCCATCAATATTTTCATGAAAACACTAATTTTATCATGAAAACAATTTTAGTTAATTTTTGGTTTTTTGTAAATAATTATCCCTTTTCCTTCTTTGAAGACTCTCCATTCTTTTCTCAAAAACTATTCTTAAGTGGCACATTTCTAAAATTACCTAACCACTCCTTTTAATGTTTTCAAATCTATTGGACATCATTATTAATGATATACTACTATATTTCCTTTAATAATTTTTAGGAATTATATAAATCCTTTCTTTGATGGATTCCATTATAATACACCCTTTGGTTATACCTTGTAACATGATTATGATACCCATTCCCTTCTGTGGGAAACCCATTTCTTTATTCCTTATGTTTAATTTCTTTATGTGACACACATATGCACGAACATGTTATGATTGTTTCATATAGATATTTCTCTAATTCATTGAGTAATTTTTGGTCTCATGATACATTATGTGTGGTATTATGAAGTACACCTAATCCATTATGGGACTTTGTCCAACCTGTGATACCATCTTGGCAGTTAGCCTTGAATCATGTTTATGACTTGTTATGTGTTGTTTCCACATTCCTATATTTTTGTGATCATATGATTCCATGTTCTATATGATATTACTCTACATGTTTATTCATGTTCCATGCCTATTATGTTATCATGTTATACCTTTTAACTCATGTGTTATTATTTATTCCCATGTTTATTATCTTACTAGGATTTTTAACTCATCCCTTTTGTCTATGTATTCCCTAGGTTATCCTATATAGTTATAGGAGATCAAAGGGAGTAAGGAGATCATAATGGATATTAATAAAATGATGTTTTATTCTAGTTTCATGTTTTATAATTATGTAACTAGTCTTCCAAATACACTAAACTTTTTATACTTGTTTTGTATTTCATGGATAATTATGCTTAAAATCATGTAATAATATGTGTAAAAGGCTTAGAGGTATCTATAGTTGGTATCATATCACAGTCAAGTTATTTTTGGGGATTAGGAATAGAAATATTTATTAATAACCCAAGGGTTAATTCTATCACCATAAACAACCTAGATTAAAACTTAGAAAATCATAAGTTAGGATATGATTTTCATTTATAAGTTTATCTTTATATGTTCATGGTTTCCCTTTTATATTCTCATTAGATAAGTATTCAATCCCCATAATTTTATTTTATTTTAGTTATTGGTAGTAAATAGAAGAACCCATTCAACCAACCAATGTGATAGGCAATATGATGATTTCCCTTATGAGATTTCAAAATATGATGGGAATGAGATATCGGAACTTAAATATAGTACTTGATCAAGTGGATCAATTTATGAATAATAACATCAATCATGTGGAACGCCCTCCTACTAAGAGACATAAATTTTTTGTTGAATCCTTTATGCGACAAAGTCCTAATATATTTACTGTATCTTTTGATACCCTCATCATAATAGAATGGATTAACTCCATCGAGAAGATATTATCTGTCCTCTAGTGCTTAGAAGAAGAGAAAATTTTACTTATGATCTATCATTTTGATGGTAAAATTTATCATTCATGGAAACTGATCAAAAACACAAAGTCTAAGGAGAAAATTTATTCCATGTAATGGGAAGGATTTATGAAAAAAAAATTCCCCAAACTCTCCATATTAATATGGAGCGGGAGTTCCTTGGACTTAAGAAAAACAAAGATGAGTCTATTAGAAAATACAAGGAAACAATTACAAGGCATTAAAGATATGCCTTTGGCTTTTTCATGAATAGTTAATTAAAGGTTTATCTCATCTTTAGTGTATTGAAGTTGGGTCTATGAAAATAATTGGCGATTCAATACATTGATAGCTATGAGGAGATTGTTCATTATTCCCATAAGGTTGATATGGAGATTGGTGAATCTCAGTGGTCCTGTGGTCCAAGAGATAAAATGTGGAAAATGAAGTTTAGTATGGGAGTAATAATGAATAAATACCATGGAGGTAACAAAATACATCATCCCACATGTCAAAAGTGTGGGAAGAAGCATCTTGGAAATTGTCTAAAGGGAACTGGAAGATGCTTAAAATGTGGGAAAGAGGTTCATCAGGCTAATAATTTATGAAAAAATATGAAGAAGTCCACAAAAGTGGAAGAATAAAGAAAGGTTAAGATCAATACTCAGTATGAAATATAGTATTTCAACTATAAGTAACACATAAATTTTGTGAGCCAATTCCCTAAGACAAGGGTTGCTGGAGACAATCAAATACAACAACCTCCAAGGTATCAAGGAAGATAATATCAATACTGCTAATGTGGAGCTCAAAAATTATGTGGTGAAAGGTATGATGGTTATTCATTCAATAATAGTGAACTTATGATTTTATTCTGGTCCTACGCATTCTTTTATATCTTTCAAATTTATTAGTACTATTTAAACACCACCTCAAAATATGGTGGTCAAGTTATCCATGAGGACAAAAAATGGAGAAATTATTTTATCTAAAGTATATAACTCATATCTGGTCATTTTTTGTGGAATTTACCTCCCATAAATCTCTTCTTACTTCCTTTGGTAAAGTTTGATGTTATATTGGTCATGAATTGACTATATTTATATAAATACAACATAAAATTTTAGGAAAGGGAGATCACTCATCACATCCCAAGGAATCCTCCAATTTTGTACAAATGTAAGGTGGAGGATGGATATCCTTTGGGATCTTCTTCTCAAACATGGATACTATTTACTTATGAGAAAACACATATAGATCAAATAATTGAGACAATGGAGAGAAAAATTCTTGAAGACATTCCCATTATGAGGGACTACTCTGATGTGCTCCTTAAAGAATTTTCAGGTCTTCCTCTTGACCAAGAGGTTGAGTTATCAATTGAACTTCTACCTAGATCTCTACCCATATCAAAAACTCCTTACAGAATGACTACCATTGAGTTGGAAGAACTAAAGAATCATTAACAAGAGAATCTATAAAATGGTTTTATATGCCATAGTTCTTCACTAAGGAGTGCTCTATTCCTCTTCCACAAGAATAAGGATGGATCAATGTTCATTTACATTGATTATCATGAGCTCAAAAAAATCATGATAAAGAACAAGTATACCCTTCCATGGATAGATTACATGTTTGATTAACTACATGGGTCCAAGTATTTCTCTAAGGTGGAACTTTGTCAGTATATCACCAATTAAAGGTAAAAAAGAAATATGTTCCCAAAACTGCCTTTCAAAAAAATTACGGACATTATGAGTTCATAGTTATTCTTATAGAATTCACTAATGGTCCATAAATATTCATGGAATTAATTAATAGAGTCTTTAAAGATTACAAAGAAAAATTTATGGAAGTCTTTATAGATGATATTCTAATATACTTTATGAGAAAGGATGAGCATGAGGAGTATTTGAATACTGAGCTAAAGACTTTTCAAAAGAATAAATTATATGAAAAGTTTAGTAAATGTGAGTTATAAATGGTGGAAGTATCATTCTTGGGGCATATTATCACTATAAATCGGATATTTGTGGACCTTCTAAGACAAAGTCAGTTGGGAGTTCCCTATACCAGCATCTATAACATAGATCTATAGTTTTCTTAGTCTATTAGGGAATTACTGATGATTTTTTATGAAATTTTTGTGATTTTCAAACCCACTAACAATGCTGACTCTGAATGGATTAAATTTTTTCAAGACCAATGAATGTGAGGATTTCTTCAATGATTTAAAAAAGAGACTTATCACCACACCGGTACTTACACTACCGATAAGTGGTGAACTATTTGTGGTATAAAGTGATGTTTCAAAGAAGGGATTATAATGTGTACTGATACAAAATGATAAATTGATAGCTTGTACCTCATGGAATTTGAAAGTTCATGAGAAAAACTATCCCACACATAATTTGGAGTTGTCGGTTGTGATCTTCACATTGAAAAATTGGCATTATTATCTCTATGGGGATAAGTGTGAGATATATACTGATCATAACAGCCTCAAATATATATTCACATATAAGGAGCTTAATATAAACCAACGAAGATGGTTAGAAGTCATCAATAACTATGAATTCTCAATTCACTACCATCATGGTAATGATAATAAAGTAGCAAATGTTCTAAGTATAAAGGATCATGTAACTTTATCAATGATGGGGATTTTTAAGGATCTAATCTTCTTAGACTTTAAAATGATGGACATGGGAATCATAAATGAAGGAACATCATTATTCATTTAAAAAATGATTGTCCAACCATCCCTTTTAGATAAGATAAAGGATACTCAAAGGGATTATGTGTAAATTCAAAAGAAGATGGAAGCTGTTATAAATGGTAAATCCTTAGAGTTCAAAATTGATGAGGAAGGAGTCGTAAGATTAGGGTCATGACTATATGTACTATCAAACCCTAAGATAAAAAAGAAAGATTTGGAATGATGCGTATAGATTGACCTTCTCAATCCACCTAGGGAGAAAAAAGACATATGAAGATATCTGATAGAACTATTGGTGGTAAAATATGAAAAAATATATCATTGAATATACATAAAAGTTCCTGATATGTCAGCAAGTAAAGGTTGAAAGGAAAAATTATAATGGGAATATTCAACCATTACCCACATGTACATGGAAATGAGAAAATATGGTCATGGACTCTTTCACTGGACTTCTAAAGACATCCAAAGGAAATAATGATATATGGGTCATTGTGGATCATCTTATAAAGACTGATAACTTTATTGTGGTTTGAGAGGACATATCACTTGACCAACTTTCATAGATATACATTAGAGAAGTGATCAGGCTTCCTGGAGTACCATTATCGATTATTTCCAATCATGATCTGAGATTTACCTCTAAGTTATGGAAAATTCTTCACCATGAACTAAATACTAATTTGAACTTTGGTATGACTTATCAACCACAAACTGATGTCCAATCATGGTATACTATTTAGACACTAGAATATATGTTGAGAGCATGCTCAATGGACTTAAAAGAAGGATGATATCAAAATCTTCCACTAGTCAATTTCTCTTACATAAATAGTTTCCACTCAATAATCCAAATTGATCCATATGAATCCATTTATAGTAAAATATTTAGAACACCTATATGTTAGAATGATGTTCGATAACGTAATCTCCTAGGACTAGAAATGGGAAATGAAATGGGAAAAAAGGTGAAGACCATCCAGTAGTATATTCAGGCTGTCGAAAGTCAATTGAAGAGTTATGCAGAAAATCATTAATGGGTCCTAGAGTTTTATGTTGGATACATGGTATTCCTCCATATACCTCTATGGAAGAGTCGTGAGATTTTGGAAGAATATAAATCTAAGTCCTTGGTATATCAATACCTTTGAGATTCTGGATATTATTGGAGTTGTGTCCTGTTGACTAGAAATTCCACAAACCATGTATCAATTATATGATGTATTCCACGTATCCATCTTGATAAAGTACATATCAAATCCCCCACATGTACTGAATTCAAATGTGTCACCACTGGAAAATGATATCTCTTATGAGGAGTAGCTGGTGAAGATCTTGGACTGTAAAGATAAAGTTCTACGCAATAAGACTACTCACTTGGTCAAAGTACTATAGAGGAACCATAAATACGAAGAGGTGATGTGAGAATCAAAGGAATAAATGAAGGAGAACTACCCTCACCTTTTTTCACCCTATTATGTAAAACAAAATCTTGAGGGTGAAATTTTATAAGGGGGAGAGAATGTAATGATCCATAATTTATCAATGGAATTTCCCTACTTATAATTATGTCATTTATTATAAATCACAAACATCAAATAGATAAACCAAAAAAAAATTATTCTTCAAAACTAATAATGATACAATTTACATAAAATAAACCAATAATAATGTCGAATATTATAGTAGGGAAATAAATAGAAAATAAAATAATAGGAATATGAAAATTTGGATCTACTTGATCCACAAGAATGACTGCACTCATGAACAAATCTGTACAAATTAAACATAGTTTTCATAATACAATATTAATTTTGAAGATTAAACTATATATAAACTTGATTGAAAATATAAGTTAATGAAAATTTAAGGAAATAATAGGTATTTATAGAAATTAAGGAACCTATTTGACCATTATAAACCTAACCGTTAGAATAGTAATCTGACCATTAGGAATAGTAATCTGGTTGTTATAATAGTAACCTCACTTATTAATGTGTGAAATAATATTTAGGTATCTTATAAATGAAAATATGATATACCTATATCATGGTACAAGTAAATAAATGCTTTAAAATGATAAATTCAGTATCTATTTTTATAAAACATAAATGTTTTAATAGCACTTAAAAAATATAATGAAATAAAATAAATTTTATTTAAATAAAATAGATTTAAAATTTAATATTAAGTTTTATTATAATATTATAAGATAATTTTATGTGACCTTAATTAATTTTCCAAAGGATCAAAAAACTGAAATATTAAAATTGATATTTTTCAAATAAATGATGATTTTATTTAAAAATTGAATTTCTCATATTTAGAAAATTATTTTCATAAAATGTATTTTATTTTTAAAATATAAATATAAAAAAATATTTAGGGAATTTTTTTTTGGATTTTTCTAAAATAGTTAACTTTTTGTGAATAATGAAATATGGTAATTTATGGTATCTGAAATTTTTATCCAAATACATGAATTTTTTATTCATGGATGTTATAAGAATCCATTATTTTGAACTCAAATGTGCTAATTACTTAATATATTCATAATAATAAATAATATTTACATTCTTGATTCAAAATAAAAAACAAATGAATATAATAAAAAACACCCCTCTTCTCCCCTAATAAACACTACCCCTCACCACCCCTTATCCTCACACCTTATAAGATTTGGATCTTTCCATAATTCTACCCAATTACCTTACCAAGACTCTTCAACACATCCTAGTGTTTTTGGTCTCATCAAAAGACTGATTCCAAGTGCCTTAATGAGGTTCTCAAGGAGAAGATATTCAAGAGGTCAAATCCCCATCCTTTCTCTTTTAAATTCTTTCTTTCTTCTACCTTGTAATCACCCCATATCCAAAGTTTCATTATAACTCTAGTACAATATATATACTACAATATTATTTTTTTATTTTAATATCCATCATCAAATCTCTTCTCTTCATTATTTATTCTTAAAAATGAAAACATCGTCCATGGAATATTGATTCATTGCATTCATGGATGATGAGTTTTCGTTTCTCATTACTACTTTCATGGAAGGTTTAAATTCACTTATAATAATTTAAAATTAACTAAATATATATATTCTATAAGTTCTCACATTCTAGAATTAATATATTTCTATAATATTAAATAAAATTAAACTAGTTTTTGATGGTCAGAAAACCCGTCAAAAAAACAAGACAATTATCATAAATGTTTTATCAAATTAATCATCATAATACCAGAAATAAAAATGATAAGTAGTTAAATTTAAAATTTATTAAGTACATTAATAACATAAAATATTATTTCTGAAGTAATATTCCCAATTGACATGAACACCAATAAATATACACAAGTAAACCGACTATTAAACCGTGAAACGAAATGAAATTAAACTTTATAACTCATCTAAATGGCCATAAATGAACTTAATAAAATTATAATAAATAAAACATATATCTAAGAGGTTATAGATTAAAATATTAATGAATCAAATTTTATTTTCCATGACGTTAAGTGCATGGGCATATCACATTCAGACATAAGGTAAGGGATCTCTCTGAACCTCCATTTTTTCCTTTAGGTTACGTTTTCTCTCTCTTTACCCCAATGTATTTCTTCATTATTATTATAAAAATATTATAAATTATATTTATATGTTCCAAACATATGTATCTAGATCAATTCATCATTATTATATGGGGAAATACATTCTTTAAAATGTTCCCTTCTCAATTCCTCCCGATAAGCATGCACAATTAAAGAGAACTTCTCTGTTTCTTACTCATTTTCAAGTACACTACATAAACTATTTTAATCCACCAATATTTTTCTAAAAACACTCATTTTATAATAAAAAACAATTTTAGTTCATTTCTTATCCTATGGTAATAATTATTTATTTACCTTCTTCAAAGACTCTTCATTATTTTCCCTAAAACTATGCTTAAGTGGAACAATTCTTAAATTTCCAAACCACTATTTTTAATGTTTTCACATCATTTAAAGACAATTATTCATGATTTATTCTTATATTTATTTTATTAATGTCCAATAATGATTTAAATCCCTTCTTCCTAGGATACCATTGTTATACTCCCTTTTTTTATTCCTTGTGACATGATTATGATACCCATTTTCTTCTATG
Source organism: Viscum album (assembly GCA_963277665.1). NCBI lineage: Eukaryota > Viridiplantae > Streptophyta > Magnoliopsida > Santalales > Viscaceae > Viscum > Viscum album. The sequence continues at coordinate 124,824,133 of OY728153.1, read as the reverse complement.
GGTAACCCCTATGTTTATTCTGTATGTTTGATTTCTTTATGTGTTACACACATACATGAACATGGTATGATGGGTGCACCTAGAGAGTGATCTAATATATTGGGTAATGTTTTGTCTCATTAGATGTTATGTATGGTATTTGGGAGTAAAACTAATCCATTATGGGACTTTGTCTGCCATGTGATACCATCTTGGTAATTAGCCTTAACTCATGTTTATGTCATTTTATGTATTTCTTACACATTACTATATTGGAATGATAATATGATCCCATGTTATTTATGATATTCCTCTATATATTTATTCATGTTTCATGCTTATTATGTTATAATTTTATTCCTTCTAACACATGTGTTAGGCTTTATTCCCATGTTTATTCTCTTACTATGTTTTTTAGCTCATCCCTTTTGTCTATGTATTCCCCAGGTTATCCTATGTAGTTGTAGGAGCTAAAGGGAGTTAGGAGATCATAATGAATATTGATAAAATTATATTTTATTCTAATTTCATGTTTTCTAATTATATACCTAGTCTTCCAAAGACACTAAACTTTTTTATCCTTGGTTTTTATTTCATGGATAATTATGCTTAAAATCATGTAATAATATGTGTAAAAGGATTGTCGTAAATATAGAACCTCCCAAAAACCAAAATCTCTAATTTATTTATTATTTTATTATGAGATGAAAGAACATTATGAATGTCCAAAAAACCCATCTGAATGTCGAATGATCCAACACATCCCATGGATACACTATAGAGGAGAGAAGTTTTTTTCACTTTGTGGTACTTTTCAAATGTATCATGTAATGATCAAGGGTTGCAACAACTTTATCGGTGTAAGGTATTATAATATAGTATATCTTCATTTTAGTATTTTATACATAGTTTCATATTATCTGGCATGGAGATCCTTATCAAAGGGGTTTTAATTGCTTCTATTTCATCTGATAATTGTTATTAGACTCTAATGAAAACCTTAAGTGGTATCAAAGGGATCCCATGTTTTAGTTTTATGATATCATGAAAGGAAATTAAGAAGAAGAAAAAATATATCATTTTTTCAGTTTTTTGAAAATATGGAAAAAAAAATTATCTTTACACAGTTGGGCTGCATAAAAGTAACCAAAGTATTACCCTTACACAATTGAGATGTGTAATGGTATCCAGGGAATTACCTATACGTGATTAGTCATGTAAAGGAAACCCTTAACTTAAATTTACATGAATGGGTTCACGTAAGTGTAAACACAATTTTTCTAAGGTTGTATAAAGGTAATGTTATGTTTTAATATCTTGTGTAATGGTTATTGTGAATTTCCTTTACATAGTGAAATATTTAATTGGTTACGTGAGGGTAATCAAGATACTTAAAAGATCTTATAAGGGTAAATGGTTTCAATGTAAAGGTAGATGATATTTTCTTAAATTTTTTTCAATGTAAAATATCTTTATCCACATGTAGTCTGATTTCTTATCACTGTGTAAAGGTAAAAATTTTGTTACCTTTACACCACAGTTCCAAAAATCCCAGGTAAAGGTAAAAGATTTTACCTTCACATCAGTGTTCCCTCCTATGTAAAGGTAAATGGAAAAATTAAAAAATTTATATCTTTAATATTTTCTTATAATTTATAAATTATTTATAAATTATAATTAAAATTTATTTTGTAGATATTTATTAAATAATAGGATTTTTATTAATTAATTAATTATAAAGGGTTCGTAATTAATTTATAAATTTTTATAAAAAAATCTATTATTAAATATCCCTTAAAAATTAAATGTTAATATTTAAAATACCTTTTAATTTATAGATATTATATATTATTTTTTTATAAAATTTTGAGTATCGATGACCCCTTTCTTAAAGATAAAAAAACAAGATACAGAGGAGGAACATGCAAGGCATAAAATGTCCACGAAAAAAATAGAAAAATAAAAAACTAAAATATCTCAGGTAACTCGAGATCGATTACTCATACTAGGGTGGGACGAGAATCCACCCTGAACAGGGGTATGTATTCCCCTTATCCATGTTTTGACTTGCAATCATGGACTTCCTCCATCATCTGGAAGTTCAACATCAACCTAATCTCTCGTTTCTTCTACTCCAGACACATGATCAATTTTTTCTCTAACATATTCACTACATCCAGAAGCACGAAATTTAAATGAGTTATGTGTACAGACCTTCATATGAAATTTATCCTTTACATACTATACCAGGTTAGGGCTCACTATAGAAAAGCCGTCTTTCATTTATCTATCTTGAGATTCTCTAATTTTGGTATACCAAAAATATCACTATCAATGCCATAGTTTGATCCCACGTGTATTTTGTAGAGAAGAGACACAACACCTGAATCTATCTATTTAGCATCAACCATCCTTGTTGCTAAGGGTATTATAGTAGAGACATTAGAAAACTTCCTACCTTGAGTAGGTTTTGTGTACCGGCCAAAACTTTTATTAAAAAAATTCCTCTTGATCAAATTAAATGTCTTATTATGTAAAATGGTTATATAAAATATGAACTTCTTTGGTGTTATTTTTTTTTATTTAAAAATACCATTAATAATTGTTACCATTGATAATATATTTTTTGAACAACGATCAAATGATTAGTATAAATATAGGGCTTTAACAAATTTAGTTTACTCAGACAAAGGAAGTGATGGCCTCATCCAATAGAATTCCTCCATACGAAGCTCATTCTTTAGAGATCAAAAAGTAGGTAGAATTACTGGGCTTCTCTCTTGACCAAGACCAAGTTGAGCTTCAACACGTTAATCTTGAACAAAACCGCCTACGAGAAAAGTAGAAGTTAATAGATATTACCACCCGAGCGTTGTTATCTGAGCCTCCCCAAGAGTCTGTCACCATAGCATTTATTACCCTTAGATTTTATGTGGGTGTTATAAGGGGTTATGTAACAAGACCCTATCACTATGATTATGTGCATTATTTTTATATATAATAAAGAGTATACATTCATTTTATTATTGTTACTTTGTAAATAGTTTTTAAAGCCCAAATAGTATTTTTTGTTAATATTAAATTAAGAAATATATTTTTATGAATTAATGATTTTTCAATTAAATAATATTATAATAAAATATTATTACTAAATTAATTTTTATTAGATATAAATGATCGTATAATTTTTATGAATACAATTGTTATTTTTATTGAGGTTTGAAGGTCGTTTTTATCAAAACCCATGAATTTTAGATAAATGTTGGTTTTTATTTTATAAGTAAAAATTCATATATTTAGAAAATTATTTCTATAAAATGAATATTATTTTTTAATCAGTACGTCGAAATTATCCAATGGTGACTTTTTCATAATTTTCTAAGACAGTCGAATTTTTGGGTAAAAAATAAATACTGTTTAAATATATAATGTGTTTTATGACATCATAATGACCCAATAGTGAAATAATAAAATACTATGAAAGTAATTTTTGGTTAATATATGTTTTAACTTTAAAAAATTGTGATTATATATTTATTTTATTAATTTTATGGTGCCTTAGTGGACCCTCCAAGACATATAAAACATTCTATCTTTTTAAAATGATTTCCTTGAGAGTGTGACTCACCTCCATATAAGAAAGCCTAATATTTTAATAATTTTGGAAATTTTATTTATAAAATAATTTTCTACACTCCCCTTTTTAAAAATACATGGGAAAAACCCATTGTTTGGTCTGTTGTTTTGATTAGTTTAATATGTGGTGTGTAAGACCTAAATAATAAAGAATTCCCTATCCTTTCCTATATAAACCCACTCAATCTCTCATTCCTCTTCACCAAAACATTTTGGAGCTCGACCATGCTCTACCCTCATCTCTCTATAATTCTCCCAAGGTGCCCCAATCTCCCAAGAATCCTCTCTCAAGCCTCTCCCAAGCCTTTGGATCACACTTCCAAGTAAGGGGTTTCTTCCATTCTCATTTTTGACCAAATTTCCTTATGTTGTTATGCCCTTTTTTCAATTAAAAATGTTGGAGTATTATTTCTCACCTCCATAATACTTCCCTCTTTATTTTTTAATTATTAGATACCTCTTTCTCTCTGATTAATGCCTCCCATGCACACTCATTACCATGCCGAATATCTGTAAGTAATTTATCTCTTCTCATTTACATTCAAGCAATTATTTTATATTATGCATCTATATTCCATTACATATGTTGGGACATGTATCTATATGACCCCATTACTATCCATTTCATGTACATATTATGATATTCCTCTTTCTCTCTCATCAACCATTTTTATGAATTCTTATGTCATATCGTTATGCTGCTGAAATTGCACCGCAATTCTCCAAACCAATGTCATTGTGTAGTGAATATCACGCCCATTTCTCTATCAAGGGTATTCACCTTTATTCACATTTACTTATTTATTTCATAGTTTCATATATTAATTCCACATTCCTTTATCGTGGAATAAATGATGATTTTTAATGAATCCATATTGTATGATCTATGTGTCACACTTATGCATGAAATGAAATGATTAAGAAGGGTGTGCTCTGATAGCGCTCCAATGCATTGGGTAAAAATTAGTATCATGATACTTCAAGTGAAATGAGGTTTTACTCATGATAATTCAATTTCAATGAGGGTTTACTCATTCTCCATGTGTAATGAGTCTTGTCTCATGCTAATATCATGTTAAATATTGTTTCCACATTTCCATGTTATGATAATCATGTTATATCATACCTTTATGTTCATGCTTACCTTGTGATCCATTGATATGTTTATTGCCTAACATGTACTATATTATTCATGTTATGCCTTTTTTACTCCCTTACTGGGCTTTATATCTCACCCTTTTCTTATGAATGTCCTCAGGTTATCCCATACAATGCTAAGTATGAAGGAATGTTGTAGTCATGTAAAAGAAGTTTTCAATAAAGATGTTGGATTTTATGTTTTAAGTTTTTATGTAATGTTCCTAATTTATGAAGACTCTAGACCTCTAGATACTCATATTTTTCTTAAGTTCAAGTTTATGTAATGAATCATGTTTAAGTGTGTAATAAAGAGCAGTGTGGTTATATTTTGGGACCAACATGGGACCCAATTGAACACTTTATGCACTGAAGACAGTAGTAGAAGGGGTATTCTTACCACTATGTATATTATTTGAATGTTCATTTAGTACATTCAAGGATTGATGTTTTCCTCTCACAAACTCATCCACTTTATGACCAAAATCAAGAGGAGGAGAATACATTATTGATGATTCACTAAGATCCATGTTTCTTTTAGAATATTCCATAAAGTACCTAATTGGTTTTAAATAAGTGGGATATCTAAAAGGAATCAACACCTTCTCATTCCCTTTATCAGTGGTAGATTTATATTTATCCTATAAAATGGATATGTGAGTAACTTTGTACTTGGATTTTATTGAAGTATAATCATCAATCTTGTCCTTCCCTTTACGTATTGTGGAGGTAAACATTTGTTCCCACCACAAGTTGAAATCCACATCATCCTGCGCAGAAAACTCCTTGGAAGCTTGACTATCATCATATTTCTCTCAATCATGGTCTATTATGACTATAGATAAGGTATCCTTAAAATAAAATCTATCATTATCCAAGTTTATCTCATCTACTATATAAGCCCAAGAATTTTTGTCTTTTCAAGATTCATCTGAGTAAGAGAAGCATGCTCTATTCAGCTCGAGGAGAAATAACAACTTTGAGATTAGGACCCTCTATGAATCCATGCTTTAGTGGAGGAAATTCAGGATTTGTCCTTTGGGTTATTTAATGATATCCCTCATCATTAACATGATAATATCTTCTATATGGATTTAAATTCCTAGAAATAGAATAATGGACAACATTGTCCTCTACAAGATTTTTGTTATGATTATCAGTGCACTAGACAATCCAATTATTTTTCTATCTTCAATAGTGATTCAAAATCATGACCTCTTAATGGACAACTAGAACAAAAAATATATCTCCTATAAATATCTTTCAAGTGTGTCAAAAATCACAGAACATGGGTGTTTTCCATACTCAATTTTATGATTTGTATCATCCTATAGTGTGGAGGGAACCACTTTATCAATCAAGGTATAATTTAGGTAAACTTCAACTAATACCCTTATAAAGTGACCAAAAATAATCATTTCAGTGGAATTATCCTTCCTAATTGGAATTCCAATCATATAAGCAATGTCAATAAAAAAATTTAGATTCAATAATACCCAATTTAAACCATAGATTTAATCCATACTTACATGTAAGTATATTTAAAACCATCTAGATTGAAATTTAAATTCTATTCATAAACCTTTAGGGTTACCAGACTTAGGTTTATTGAGCCCATACTCCAGGATCACCCTTTCAATTTTGAAAAAGGAAAAAATATATGGAAGAAACTATGGCTGAGTAGGTCACATTTTAAATCTATGAATCCCCAAATCAAGGATAATCAAGAAACATGGTCAACAACTTTTTAGGGTTTTACGCCATTCAACAAAGAAATGTGATCAATAAATGAGTTCTTATAAAGATCAACCCTTTCTAAAGTGGCACCATCTGAGGCCCACATTTGAGTAGTGGTACATTTATTGACAAATAGTTGTGAGATCTTATTCTTGAGAAAAATGAATGAACCTTTCAAAAATATGGAGAAAGGATTAGAAACCCTTGAAAGCATCCCCTTCGCATTCCTTAATCTTCTATGAAGTAAGAAAACCCTATCAACCATCATGATGATTCGAAATGTATGAGAAAAATTCAAACTTCAAGGATGATCTAGGTCAAAGAAATTGCTAGAGTGCTAGGACCATTTTCTCTTGTTCCTCCATCCATGCAGCCATAAAGGTTAGAAATTATTAAATAAGGTCAAAATATAAAATGTTTATATCTGAATTATAAATTGTTCATAATTAATTTTTTTAGTATCTATAAATAAATGGGATTCCTTATTTGGATATCATTTAAGCCACAACAATAAGTTTTTTATGATTGAAATGGTCAATGTTTAAATAATAATCATGTATATGATATTTAGATTATGTAAAATGTTTACATAATAAAAATTGGATTATATATATATTATAATTCATATAATATCATATATTTAAAATGGAAATTCCATATAATGATAAATATAAAATAGATCATTTTTTAATGAATATAAAATGTTTATATTCAAAATTATGGATTATCTGTAATGTTAGAGATAAAATTACAAAATGTTTGTAATTAGATTTTATTCATGAATTGTTCAAAAAATGTTATCTTATGTGTTAAATATTTTAATTTTTCATTTATTTAAAGGTTATTATATGTTTTATTCATAGGTATAAATTGTTTATATGATGAATTTTGTATGAATTAGTTTAAAATGATAAATTGATTATAGGATAAAGTGTTGAATTTTTATGCTATGAATGACTCCAGAATGAATTTAGTTTCTCGTGTATCTTGACCTTGGTTTGTAATCAAAATTAACTTCAATATAGTTGTAGAATATAGTTTGTTCATATTAGGTGTTAGAGTTATGATGAATTGGATTTTCATTTGAGTAAAATATTCTTGGGTATAGGGACTAAGGGTTAGACTACCTACCTACTTAGAGACTTATACCTTGTCTAAGTTGGTGAATGGGGTTGGTTATCTATCTCTCCAGGTTTACTACTATGGAGATTTTCAATCTAAAATAAATCTATGTCTTTACATGAATTGTTAATGTACCTTATGCATATGCATTTAGATATGTATGAATATAATTGACTTCTACTTTAGAGTGAGAAACACAAATTTGTGGGTTTTTTAAAGAGTTTCACATAAATATGGTTTGAATGTATTGGTTTGGTGTAGGAAATAATATTACAAACCAAATTACTAGAAACATGAATAAATAAATGGAAAACATGATTTGTAGTGGTGGGATAAAATCCCTTTCCAAATACTTAGTGTAATATTCCTTCTGAAGTGGAACTTATTAATACCTTGATCATCCAACTGGGTAGTTTCACCCCAAAGTAGGATGCCTATATATTTTCCTATGATTGTCTCATTTTTTGATGTTTTCTTTGGGTTACATCAGCTGTAAAACCCCAATTGTTAAGACACCATAGGAATAAGGTTGATTTTATCGATATGATGGAATGGGTAATGTGTTGTTTGCTCAACTATCCAAGAATCATATATAATACTATTAGGATTATTCCCTACCTAAATAACTAAGTGGTGAGTTTCATTCCAATGCGGGATTATTTTCTTAGTGAAATATGGATCTTGTCCTACAAATAGTAAAGACGGTTTTTAAAAGGGGTCATTATTTTAGTGGGATCCCATTATATAAAAATATCTATTAAATGTCTATTAATACATGATACTCATCTGATAAAAGATTCTATTTTAGATTATATAATTATCATATTCAGAATAAACTTTTTGATCAATCCTTGATAAGTAGAAACTTAATTTTAGTCACTCTTATGACTGGTAACTTAAGAAAAATCCTTGAGAAAAAATGGTGATTTAAGAAAAGTTCTTAAGGAAAATTAAATGTGTTAGAAAAGTTCCTTCCTGAGTAACCAAGTGATGAAATTATTCATCATGTGAATCTAGATGTTTATGAAATCATAGATTGATTCATTTAAGGTTTTAGAGACATTAGATAAAAATGACCAAAGTAATCATAATCTACACTCATTCACTCAATATGATTAGGTATGCCAATTATTTAATGAATTTTAGACTCTTATACTCAATATGAATGTGCATGTAAAATGGTAATAAATATGATTGAATGTATTTATGAATCGATGAGAATAAGGATTACCTTAAAACTTTATTATTTATAGAAATCAATTCTATTATTCTGACATATATATGATATCAACTGTATTTTTTACAAATTGTTTTAAATATAAAAATTTTTGGAAGATGAAAATAATTGAAACTTTATGTTTTCTTTCAAGTAATAGAGAAAATGAATTATTGCATTGATAACTCAAATACTTAAATCTTGAATAAACTTGTCATAATATGTGAGTTTTTATCTCATTTAGCTCTTGATAAGAGCATGAAAACAATAGTTGTTTGCATTAAATGAGATGGATGTTTTTTAATACACATGGTTTATGTTTTTTAATTATATAACATACTTTAAGGGGAGACTAAAAATGGATTGTTCTGGTTTGGGAATTTATCCTATTGTTATTTATGGAAATTTTCTGATAATATTATTGAATTCAAAGAATGTTTACCTGATATTCTAAAAGTATTGGGAATATATATGACCTAGTAATATGATTTCTAGGTTATAAATTGTAGTATTAACAGTACAAATAGGTAACATTTAAAATTGGAAGAATAAAAGTTGGTTGAAAAGTCAACAATGTTTCTCTAAGAGGTCAATCAAGGTCATTGAAACCTATGGTTTTTAGTAAGGAAGAGTAATAATTCAATATGATTGGATTATCCAAATATATACTAATAATTTTGTGGAACTTCATGGAATGTCCAAGTTAGGAATGAATTTTATAGAAATCAATTATTTTATTTTGAAATTTATGTGATAATGAATGTATATTTTACAAAGATTTTTAAATATATAGAAGATCAAAATCAAATGAATAACTATTTGACCTTGTAGTTTATATTCGTGAGAAGAAGTAAATAGTTACTTCATCAAGGATTGGAATTTAAAGGATTTTTTCAAGCTCAAATGAGTCTAAGATAAAGATGTGTATCTTCATCTCATTTATCTTATGTGATAATAGAAGACGTTCATTAATAAAGAGTTTTTATTAAAAACATGCAATGATTAATTATATACATATGGTTTATAATTCATCAATTTAACATATTTTGAGAAGATTATTTGGATAAGTGTCTATCCTGGATAAAGTGTTTATCTAAATGTTTATTAAAATTTTGATGGAATTTATTCCCTCCATCCATCGATGGTATATTTTAATAAAATCTTATTTTCAAAAAGTAAAGGTTCTTAACACATATAATACCATATATTTTATGAAAACAATAGTTTATTTGTTTTATAATCCTACAAAAAGGAAATAAATTACATTTCCTAACATAAAATATTTTGTGTATCATAGAAAGATATTCTAAAAAAAATAGTGTTTAAGAGGCCAGTAGAAGTATTTTTGGACTTATAGAAGTTTAAAGTTATCAAATAAAATAATATTCCAATCACAAAGTGATTTCCACTTAATATAATAAAATTTTTAGGATATGTGATGGTAAAGAAAAAATTTAAAGTGTTGAACTTAGTTACCATTTAGAAAGTAAATATCACTATTTCCTAAAGGATTGTTCTAGTTTAATATTAAAGTGTTTTTCAATTTCCTAAAATTATTTAGAATATGTGATGATAAATAAAAAGGTAAAAAGTTTCATTTAGTAATCACGAAAAGTGAAAGACACTATTTATTGAAGGATTTTACCAGAAAAAATGAAAATTTAATTGCACTTGATATCCTAAAAGAGTTTAGGGTATGACTATAAATAGAAATATAAAAGTTACATTTAGTTACTATATTATAGTGATTTTCACTTTGAACAAAAATATTTTAGGAGTACTAGTTAGAAATAATGTAAGTAGTTACCCTATTTCAAGGAAAATGTATGATGGAATAGGGTTATAAGGATGATAAAAATGAACTTATAAAGAGTTCTAAGTAGAAAATAGAAGTTAAAATTAGAATATTTGATGTTATTATGTTAAGAATTTTGAATATTTTTAAGAAGAATAATGTTTCATAATAAGATTCCTAAATGTCACCATTATTAAAATTAACTTACTTTATAGATTTTTCACACTAAAGAGTTTGGTTATAGAGTTTTATCAGATGGTCTTATATAGATGTGATAGAAATTACATATGATGTAAAGAGTTAATAAAATCTAGAAAGTGTAGAAAACATATGACTGATCTAGAATTTTATCATATATGATATGATAAACATATTTTGATGTTGGTTTTATTAAATATTATTAAAGAGTTTAAGAATATTAAAATATATCATATTAAATGAAACCTCTATTTTATCATTCTTTCATGTTGGAAACCTAAATGTATATATAGATATACATTTCATGAAGTGCAATGATAATTGACTTCTCAAATTATGACATTGAGTTATCCCTAACCTTTTTTCGTTATGGATTATTTTATGTTATGAATAAATGTTAAGGTATGCATGAGTAGGATTATTTTATAGTTATAAAAAAATTTCTCATGAGGCGCAAAACAAAGAATATGACTCCATGTGTGTGATAGATAACCTGCTAGGTATACCACATGGAGTGTCATGTAGAATTTATTTGGTATAATAGGGGTGCATGAATCATATTTGAGTCCCCATTACCTAAGTTTGGGGAGATACTTAGCATGAGAAATTTTATAATTTGACACCCTACTTATGAAAGTCTACATATTAACATAGCTAATACAGGGATAGTTAGGTATGCATCTGATCATGTTGTCGATTGGAGATTAACTAAAATGGGATTTTTCCTCTCGTATATAAAGTATGACATTTTGACCCTTGATTGAGATATATTTTGGGAGTTTGAGACCACACCTAGATATTTCATATCTATTCGGATAAGGGACATGTGGCTTATCTATATGGATGAATTACATGTGACGTATTCATCAATTATATCAGTATGAACTCTAAATAATCGAGAACATATGAGTTGAATATATGATATTGACATGTTATGTATCCCATGGTAAATATATGTCTTGGAAAAAGGGAAAATATAAGAATAAACTTTTTCATATGATGCAGACTGGTAGACACAGGTATAGAGATACATGTGTTCGATGAAGATTACACCAGATCCTTTTATATATTAAGTAGCATAGATGATTTTTAAAAGACCTATCTTTTCTTAAATATTTGGATCCATATATTAGTATTGTTTTCAATGATATAAAGGCTCATGGGGTCATTATAATGAACCAACTTATGTCATCCTCTACTGGTGTCTGAACCAATCCTCTACTAACTAAAAGGGCATTCCCAATCCCCACGTGCTGAGGAATAGCACCCATGAATTGAATAAAAAAAAGAGTTAACAATTTCACCAAAACCTAAAAAAGATACATGACACACATATATATAGTGGAAAAAGATAGCAAAAGAAACAACCAAAATTATATATTCCATAAACATAGAAATCTAATGGGAGCAACACAACTCGAAAACAATTAAACAAAAATCCAAGGGTATATGTGCAATAAAACTGAAAGGGACAATTAAAATAAAAAACCATTAATCCATATGATATGTGGGAAATTTCCCACCATCTCATCACCAGCTACCTAAACCTAGCTGAGATGAACCCCACCACCTCACTATTTCATCTTGACTATTCTTGCATCAAAAGACAATACAAGGTCTACACAACATTGAAGGGGAGTGCATGGTGTGAGTTAAACAAACTCAGAAGTATCTCACTTAGTTGTTTCATATCAAGTATCTATATAATAATCCAAGTATGCTCAATTTAAAATAATACAAATCATGATAATCAGTTAAATAGTTTCATATCAAAAGTATGGTAAATAGTTTTTCTTTTTCCACAATTCCAAAACAAGTTAAGAAAAATAGTTTCAAAGAATATTTTACCAATCATTTAATATTTATCAAAAATAGGTATATCAAAAACAAAGAATTAAAAATCCAAAGCATAATGGTAACACACATTTTCATGAACCACCCCAATTCAACCCTGAACTGGTCATCCGATTCATCCCATGACAAGGCCCAAGAGGTATTCTCATTCCTCCTAGGATGAAAACAAGTGTCAGGAATCAAAGATAAAACAATTGGGGATGATTTATTCCATAATTAACAAATAAATATAAAACAAGATATAGAATTAAACATAAAATAGAGAATCTATAAATCACTAAATGAAATAAATATATAACAATATTCAGATACAATGATTGCAGAACAAAACTAAAAACTAAAAACAAAACTAAAACCAACCAGAATCGACATGATCACCCTATGACCTCTTAGTCACCACCATCCATAAGAACATCCCACATCATAAGCATACCTGAACAAAATCTAAACTTTTAAAACATCTTGGGTCTAATAATTCCAAGGGATAGAAGTATGGTGTGAGCATAAAACAACTTATTAGGTAAGCACAATATAATCCACACATTCCCTTTCCTAAAATATTCTATATATTCTAGTTTTAAATACATTAAAAGAAATTGGGTTTTCAAAATTTAAAGAGACAAACTCATCTTTCCTTTTTAAAACCCAATTTGAAAACCAAAGGGCTAGTGTAAAAACAACTTGAATAAACTAAAAGAGAAAATAAAAATAAAACTAAACAAAAACCATAGAATTAAGAAAATAAAGTAGAAAATTAAGAGAAATAGTACAAGTGAAAGCATACAAATACCCAAAGATTAAGAAACCAAAGTGCTGCAAAATAAAACAAGAACATACACATATGTAATAATGGGAGTTTCCTAAAAATACCTAGAATAAATCTCTAGATTTACTCATTTCAGACCCACCTTTCAGCATATGGTGCACCTCCAAAGTCAATAACCAACCTAACTACTCTAAACTAGCCTCGCTAATGGAAAAGTCCATCTGTATTATCCTCCTTCCAAGGGATTCTAATCTACCTAATTAGGACCAGAAATAAACCATAACTCAACCCTCTAGATGACATCCATTAATCTCATTATAATAGTATAAAGGATAATGAGGATTTCATCACATGCTTTACATTAAACATAACTCACAAATGCCATTGTGCATGCCTTTCCTAAAGCCTAACACTATCTATGTGAAGGCCCACTCATCAGAAGGACAACCATAGGGGTTCCCATCTTACATCAAACTTTTCAAAAGTTCCAACCAATCCTACACATCATATTAATTTAAAACTAATTTCCAAAATATCACAAAGTACCAACTGGGACTTAACATTTACGAGTCCAAACCATTTCCAGTGAAAATACCTTTCTTCTCAAAACCATTTTCAAATCCATGGTGAAAATTTTATTCTTAATCAAATTGTTATAAATGGTCCTTTTAAGTCATGTAGTTACCCATCATGATTCACGGTTCCAAATGGTACAAGTTTGGAAAGAACATTTGAAGACTGCACTAGAAATCATTTGGAAACCAAAATTTGATTTGAAAACCTCATGAGTTTTTTGAAAAATATGTAAGAGATGGAGTGGAGGATAGAGAGGAAATTGGAAAAAAGTGTATCAAAAATTGGGGTTTCAAAATAGATATTTTTATAGAATACCATTTATATGAATGTGACTATGTATATATGCACCCTGTTCACATATATATATTTACACATTCACTAAAATATATATACAGATGACCCTAAAAATACTTGAACTCCAAATATATAATTACAAGAAACTTCACAACCAACCCATAGAATCCACACATAAGTACTAAACAATAGAAAAGCCCCAAACCCCACATGAAAAGATCAATTTCACATGTCACCAAACTACTAAAACTCAAATAAGATAAAACACAATCTAAAATCACTCAAATTCACAATTCTCATTTCATCAAACACCTTTTATTAATAAATATATATAACTAAGAAAAAATATTGAAGAATCCATTTTCATCAAATTTACAACATTGAAATGTCATGCTAAATCACATAAAAACATCACAAGAATGAATAAAACAATTTGAAACTAAATAATAAATTTCAATAATTTAAAGACATGCTTCAGAAAAAAATGGAAGGAAACACCTACCTCAACAATGTGTGAATGTGATGAAACTATGATAGAGGAAAGAACAAATCCCAAGAAGCAAACCATACAACCTAACATCAAAATAAACACAATACAACATCATCCCTCAACCCATAGGGTTTTTAAAAGAGGGATTAAATCCAAGAAGAACCAAGAAACAAAGATAGAGATAAGGGAAGAGGAAAATGAAAAAAAAATCAAGAAGTCACTAAGAAATATTAGAGGAGAAATAATGGAGGAAGGTGAGCCAAGGGAGGAGGGTTTGTGAGCCCCCTTCATGCGCAAAACAAATGAGAAAGAGGGGAGGAGGGTTGAATAGAGTTAAAACATAATATGGAAAAACATGGAATTTAAAGTTTTTAATAATATAGGTAACTTGCATGGTTTGGAAGCATGGTTTACCAAACCATGCCTCAACCATGTGCACCCAAATAGAAGGAGGAGACACCCACATGGGTTGGCCAAAATATTTGAGAAGTTGTGCTCTAACCATGAAAATAGGCTCTATCAAAATGATATACACCCTTCCATGCTTGCTGCATAGTTCCCTCAAACTGTGTGCAAGTCATGAACCAAGTCCCAAACACTGCCAACAAGTCACATGGTTACTCATTTGACTCACACGATTTGGGTCAAATTGTGTGAAGACCATGTAAGAAAAACCGTTCAATAATAAAATGAACTGTAAATTCCCTTTGTATACACCAACCACATGGTTTATCCCCAAACTGTGTACACTAACTATGCACAAGGAGAAAAATAACATGAAACCTCAAAAACTCAAAATTATGACCAAGAAACTAACCCAAAACTCAATTGAAAGATTAAAACCCAATAATTAAATGAAAATAAAATAAATAAAAGAAAATTGGGGTAGGGGTGTGAAACATTTTCCATGTATAACTTACATAAAGACCCGTAAATTTCAAGGGAATTTTTTTTCTTAATTTTCTTTGAGATTTTACAAGTACGCAGTTTCTGACAGCACCTGATTCCGAGGCCCGGTGTGCCCGGAATCAATTTCTGAAGTTTAGCTCATGTACGTTTAGTGAACGAATGAGCGGGTTTTTCTAACTTTTGAACCGGTACTCGGAATCGAAATACGAAAGCACCGATGAAACGGCAGCGCCGATAATTGACTAGGAACACCTTTTCTAGAGTTTTGTTTGCTCGGGTGTGGTTATTAAAAAAATGGGTTAACTAAGGAATGAAATAAAAATTTGTGCAATAATTTTTATTTTCTATTCTAAGTAGTATAACCTATGCATGGTGGTTGGAGTGGGACCCACTAATATCCTAACTCCACTGGGTAGGATATTAGTGAATTGGGGCCCACACGAGCCCCACCCCTTCAAATCCCTTAAAACCTCCCACGTGCATTTAATTTTGTAACTCACCCACAACCCCTTTTTAAATGGAAATTCAACCCTCGAATTTAATTTGGATTATTAAACGCTCTTCAATTAAGTGAATTAATTGAATGAGTTTCTTTTTGAATTTCAAATTAATGTCATGCGTGTGTGATAATAAAATAAGATATGACTTATTTTATTGGGGGGTTGATTCGTTGTGCGGAAAGAAGGAAAGGACTCTTGCGCTCTTGAGGAATATCTTCATCCTCTTCGAAGAACATGAAGAACGTTGAGTCTACAATGAAGAACTCCATCACCGTAAGGGAATCATCGTGTCATCTCCTCACCTCTCCGTATCCGGTGAGAGAAACATTCTTCAGAGAAAGACGACGTGTCACATCCTTCATCGGGCTAACGCCGACGACGCTTACGACGTCGTCTTCCACAACGTTCTTTTCTCTGCGACGACCATCGTTCGACAACTCCTTGAGGTAGGGGTTAACTTTATGTTTGTGGATTTTTCTTTTCCGTTCTTTGTCTTTTATCTTGGGCCAGTTGTTATCAACTTAACGGGAGGAGGTCAGACCGCACGAACATGGACGACCCTCCTCCACCTTTGTTGTGGTGTTTTTTGTGGCTCAAAGGAAGGCGTTGCGGTGCAACGTCATTGCATGGAAACATGGAGGAATGCGGCGAAGAAGCGCAGCGCCATCGCGTCATGCTGTTGAGGCCGAAAGAATCTGTGGCTATAGTCGGGCCATGGAAAAGGGGTGCGGCACCGTCGCGCTGCGCCGGAGAACCACGAAGAGACTACGGTCGGAGCAGAGCCACGACCTTTGACCGTGGCAGAGCAGGGAGCGGCGGCCGGAACCACCGGCCGCCAGTGCCTCGGAGGAGCGGGACCGTGGGGTCCCGCGGCGGCGACACCGGCCAGCCAGCCGGGCCGGCCGATCGGAGGAGCCGGGGGTCATAACACCCGGTTGGCAAAGGAGCGGTCCCCATGTGGGGGCTGCGGTTTCAAAATAGGGGCAGTGCCCCCCCCCCCCCCTTTCCGCGACATCTCGGGTGGCTGAGCTGTCTGGCCACACGGGTCGCGCCCGCCTTAGGCCAACCGGCCGCCCTGGCCAGACCGGCCGCACCGGGCCGGGCAGCGCCGGTTGGTCTGGGCCGGACCGCGACCTAAGGGGGTAAGACCCGGACCCAGTTCGGGTCGACCTGGGCCCAAAACCCCCTATTTTCGGATAGTTCCATTCAAACACTTGTATCTTGGGCTATGGACCTCCGATCGACACAACGTCAATTGAAATGTGATCCCTGGATCGAGTCGGTCGTTTAGGTATACTACACTCAAGGTTTCGAAGAACTTTGGGTACGGCTGGGTTGGTTCGTACACGAAACCAATCGGGCCCTCGGAGCGGAAACGCTTATAACTTGAGTTCTGGACGTCCGATTGATGTGACGTCGACTTTGTTGGATTCCTCTTATTGAGACGGACCTCTTGGCTTACTCTTTTCGAGGTTTGGATGCAGTTAGAGTATGGTCGGGTTGGTTTTGACTTAAAAACCAACCGGGCCCCTGGAACGAAAGAGTCATTAACTCTCAGACCGGGTGTCCAATTGACGTGCCGTCTGTCACGTTGAGTTCCTATCGACGAGGCGAAACTTTGCAATACATCAATTATGGTCTATGTGACAGTTGATGTATCGACCTCTTGGCTCGTGGAGCGGACCCTCCCGGAACGAGCGTGCTGTGTGCGGAAACCCTAGAGCTGGCTGAGACTTGATGACTGTTGATCGATCGACTTGGAGTGTTTCGATAGCCTAGTGGGGAGCGCTTGGTTGTAGCGGCAGACCCATAGTGGAGGAGTGTTTAGTTGTAGTGGAAGACCCGCGGTACTCAACAGAAGGAGTACCTCTGTAGGCTATGAGGGGGAGTGCTTGGTTGTAGCGGCAGACCCATGGTGGGAAGCGCTTGGTTGTAGTAGCAGGCCCACAGTACTCGATAGGTGGAGTACTACAGCAGTCCAAGGTTAGTGGGAAGTGCTTGGTTGTAGCGGAAGGCCCACTGTACTCGATAGAGGAGGAGTTCCCCAATAGCTATGGGTTTGACGGTGATGTAAAACGTACTGGAATCCTCTGTGGGTTCGACGGTGATGGAAAATGTACTGTAATCCTCCATGGGTTCGACGACGATGACAAACGTACTGGAATCATCCGTGGGTTCAACGGTGAAGACTATCGTACTGGAATCCTCCATGGGTTCGGCGGTGATGACTACAGTACTTGTATCCTACGTGGGTCCCATCTAGATGAATCATTTACTACATCTGATCATCTTCTATTGCTTTACAAATGATGTATACCTATGTGAGCTGAGTCTTGACTTTCAATCATTATCTTCAATATGATTGACTTTCTTTCCTATGTGGAAAGAGTTGTGCTTTCCTTTGTGAATTGGGTTGTACTATCCTGTGTGGACGTGATCGAACTTGGGCTCGGATGTTGGAGTCGAGCTGGAATTGAAGACTTAGGTATATGTATGGGAATATACCTAAGTAGATTTGGTTGTTAATTTGTGATTGTATCTTACCTTTGTGGATTATCCTTTGTGAATTCTGGGAGACCTTCGGGGGTCTCGCGGTCTCTAATGAGTATTGTATACTCACCCCTGCATGGGCTTCGCCCGCACTACATTTTGTTGGTCGCAAACGATGGACATCATTGATCGTGGTTGAGGCTTGTAGAGCTGGAAGGTACCTGGAAAAGGATCTCACGACGAGTCGGTGCCCGGAGGTGGATATCATGTCGAGTCAGTGCCCGGAGGTGGATTTCACGACGAGTCGGTACCCGGAGGAGACGGATGGACGTGGAGTGCTGAGGAGGATATCTATACCTACCCTTCAGGTAGGAAGCCGGAGGATGATCCAGGAGCGGCTCGCCACCTTTCAGTTGTTTCCCTTTTGAGTTGTACTTTTCTTTCGGTTGTAGTTGTACCTTTCTTTTGGGCTTGTATTTCTGGCCCCTTGTACTTTCAGCATGTTTGTTTTACTACATTAATAAGTGGTTTCTTCCGCTTGTACTCTATTGTGTTGTTTACTTTTATAAAGGAAATGCCTTACCTTTTTATTGGGATTTACACCTTTGGTGCTATTCACCAGCCCCTGGCCTATGGAAGGTGGGCTTGGGGTAGTCACGGCACGGGCCCCGAGGACGGGTCATGTCAAATTGGTATCAGAGGAGTTAGGTTATACCACAGAACTCAGGACTCTGATCTTTATTCTATGTGAAGCAATAGTGTTAATGGTATTGAGTGTGGTTATCAGTCCAGGGAGTCCAGTGTTGGTGCGGCGGCCGAGGTATCCGTACACCAGGACCCTGACTTCTGATTTCCGACTCAGTGCACGAAAACACTGATTGCATGTGTGTTTCAAAAGTGTTCTTTTCGATTATTTTTTGTCAGCTCACTAGGTATACTGTTTTGACTGTGGCACACCTTTCTCTTCCCAGGATGGCCCCACGACGGCAGCCAGCTAGGGTTCAGAGCTTTGTGCGAGACGACAGTGCACCGAGCGATGAGGCCTCGGTGTAGGGCCCCATTACAGCGGAGGCACCGGCGGTACCTCTACCCGCCAAGCTACCGATGCCACCAGCCCCAACTGATGAGAGTGCACGTCACCTTAGTGCACTGCATGAGTTTCAGCGTCAGATACCGCCCAGGTTCCGCGGGGAGATGGACCCTCAGGAAGCTGAGGATTGGCTGGAGGTTGTTGTTCGAGTTTTCAAGTTAGTGGGGACACCATCTGACCTCATGGTGATCCTTGCAGCGAGCCTCCTACACGCGGCAGCAGGCAGATGGTGGAGCTTGATGTTCCATGCGCACGACAAGGCATCCCTTCTGTGGGAAGAATTCGAGAGCCTGTTCCGAGCAGAGTTTGTACCAAGAACCCTTCGAGCGGTGCGCATACAGGAGATACTACATCTGCGGCAGGGAAGCATGACAGTAGCGCAGTATTCAGCGAGGTTCACCGATCTCTCGCATTACTCTACAGATATGGTACGGGACCCGTTCTTCAGGGCCCGAAACTTCGAGCAGGGGATCAGGCGAGAGATTAGAGTTTCAGTTGTTTCTCACAACATCCCGATGCAGACAGGGGTGTTGGAGCGAGCCCTCTTAGTGGAGAATTTCCTTGCTGAGTAGTCTCCAGCAGAAGAACCCACCACTAGCCGGCATGCGGCAAAGTCTCCTGTAGTGGGCAGTAGACAGATGACGCAGAGGTCCAAAAAGACCAGACCTATAGGTGATCGATCGGATGACACATGATCGTGTGTGCGAGGCACCCGGGGTGGAGAACGACTTACCAGGAGCGGACAGTGTTACTCCTGCAGTGGGGTTGGTCACATGGCACGTGACTGTCCTTGTAACACCCTGAGATTTTATGAAAAATATTCGTTTTAATTTCATTAATGTCTTGTGTTGTACGCTACACCAAAAGGAGCTTGCACAACACACATCCTTGACTTACCTTGCATTACACGCAATCGCGACCTTCCTCGATAGCGTGTGTAGTACGCAATAACGAGTTTCACTAAACAACAATATGCTATTAAAATGTTATTAAAACTAGCCATTATGAATAGTAATAACCACTTTTTGAAATTTTGTAAATTTTATTTTTCAAAATGGACTTCATTTTTGGATTCATAATATCGAAATTAGCTTAGGGTGAAATTTTGGTACTTTTCGGATAACTTTCTTTTTCTAATGAATAGTGAAAATTACTAAATTTTAATTAAAAACAACCTTTTTAATCGAAATAATTAATAGTGATAAATTATTAATTTGAGTGGTTTTAAAGTATATTTAGAATATATTTTTACAATTTAATACAATTTTTGTCATTGGATGTAATTTCACATTTAAACCAGACATAAACAAGTGTCAATCTTTTGATAGTTATTATCTCTTAAGAACACGCTATTTGTTTTGACGACGGGAATTAATTTTTAAATTAAGTAATGTAACTGATATGTTTTTAATTTGATAAAATAGACATAATTTTTCAGTTCATAATATCAAATATAGCTTAGGCCTAATTTTTGGTATTTTTCTGGAAACTTTCATTTTTGATGAATAGTGAAACCACTAAGTGGTAGTTAAAAAAAATGAATTTTTCATAAAATTTAATTTTATCGCTTCCGTGAGTGGAATTTCAAATATCTGAGAGACACGGTTGATATCAGTAAGTAAAATGTGGTTCAATGAGATGAAAATAATTTTTGGTGAATAGTAACTTTTTACTTTTTTTACCACGGTTAAAAGTAAATAGGGTAATTAAGGGTAAAAATGATATTATTATTACCCTAACACATGTCCTAATTCTATTGAATAAGTGTAATTCGACCAAAAACAACCTTAGGAATAAAATATGACCATTTAGGCCCACTTGTATTAGATTAGGACATTTATTATTAATTTATTTAAAGAAGGGTTAAAATAGTTAAAATCAAAGTTTAATAAGTATATCATTTTTAATATATGGTTATACATAAGATAAATTCGACTATAAATATTCATTATAAATATAAAAAGATTTCCTAAATAATTATATTTTATTTTTAATTTTTAGATTTTAAATAAGTTAATTTATTTATGACACAAAGATGATGCAGTAATTATCTTATTAATGAAATATTGACATAATTGATATTATAAATACCCAAATAAATGTAATTTGAGACTTTTTATGAATTACAATACTTTTCTAGGTTAATATGACATGTTATTATTGATTTAATTAACTTTTTTCGAACTAATCATTCTGTTATGATTTTCAAAAAAATCAATTACTAAATAGTGTCAAAATTGACATAAAATAGTTTTTAAAACAAATATTATATTATTAATTGTTATTTTATTCCTAAAATCTAAGGTTTAGCCAAATGACTTAGATACGGTTATATATATTAATAATAAACAACTTGGGTTTCGTTTGGATTGTTATAGTAAGTTTATTAACCTTATAGTGTATGAACACAAAAAGACATGGTAAAAGTAAAATTATCTAACTTAAAGTTAAAACTAAATGATAAGGTTAAAATAGTATACTAAACTTGTCCAAATTCTATTTGATGAGAGGATTTCGACCCATCCCCACCTTAGCTTCGAAATAAATCAATTTGGAGATATTTAAAACCGAATTTGGCTTTATAATAAAAAAATATTTTTTGTTATTCCAAAGGTGCCCCTCTCCTCCCTTATAAAAGGGCACCTCCTCCCTCTCTTCCTCACACCACTTTGAGCCTTCAAGCTCGGACAACCCCTGCCAAAATCTCTTCTCCACTTCCCTAGCAAAATCCTAGAGGTCCTGGTCTTCTTCAAAGACCAATTTTAGTTCCCTAAAAGGAGGTCTCAAAGAAGCACTTCAAAGAAGAGGTAATGTCCGTTACCGATTCTTTCAACTTTATTTTTTCTTCCACTTCTTCTTCTTAGGTTGTTTCATTACGAATTAATAACATCAGTATCACTCATATACTGATATGTTATTATAAGTATGAAACAACCCTATTTCACCATCTATCCATCCTACGGAAAAGGAAATCATCGCGCGTGCATACGTACGGAATACCGTCTCCACGCCGTGGTGTAATCTATTTTCCACCACCACCTTACTTAGATGGGTATAATGGTGTACATAATAACTATATATGATTATTGTAAAGTGATATTGATTCTGAAATATTATACATACACTCCAATACAATTCCATGATCATGAGAACGATATCATCGCTCGTGCGTACGTATGGACTACCGTCTCCACGACGCGATGAGATTCATTCTCCACGTTAACCATTCATGAATGATTATAAAGTATATATAATAAGTAATCATGAAATATATGACATAATAATGATACTGGATTTATGTGTATATATATGTATGTCATCTACTTAATTCCATTCAACTCAATAAGGAAATGAAAACAGCGTTCATGCGTACGTACGGCCTACCGTCTCCATGAACGGTGTATTTATTTCCATTTACTGATCTATTATATATATGTATATTATGAATATATATTATATATAAATCATGTTTTATATTCTGTAATTAAGTAATCATTATCTAAGTATTCATATGAATAATTACAAGTCAAAACACGGACGACAAATGAAACGATTTTACCCAAAACGCTCTTTAACATGGAATTTACAAAAGAACGGGTAAAATAAAGTCATAAGTGAACCATATATGATATCATAAAAATAAGTATGATTCCAGAATAAGTCAATGACGTTATTTAAATCATTATATAAGAGTTTTGGATACGTACGAAGCATATCAGACCTAAGGTAAGGGATAATTTTTCAAATCTCATTTTTTTTATCCGAGATTGCTTGTACGTAAGTATTTACTGGGGTTATTTTTATCATCAATGTCCATGTTTTCTAAAAGTGTTTTTATGTATTTTTAATGTCCTTTTTATCCATTTTTTGACTTTTACTAAATGTTATGTATGGAATCTTTCTATTACGAGGTACTTTTTTGACTTTTCTGACAAAAGTACGAGGAGAATGTTATTTTTAACTTATACGGCGTGAACAGATTTTTACGGTTTTATAAAGCCTTGTTTTCATGAAGCTTCCTCCAAAAGATTTCATGACAATATTCAAAAAAACATTTTCTTCTAAAATTTCATGACATTTTGTGAAAAGAAAATGATTTTGAAGAAAAAAGTATATTTTCCTCAAGAATTCATTTCAAGTGTATTATCAAAACCATTTTCATCTAAGATGACATTATTATACATGTGTATGTTTCAAGTATCATGTCTCTATGATTTACATGGTTTCACTTTTCTTATGTTGATATATCCATTTGTTTTATATGGATTATGTGACGATGGGATGATGTTTATAAAACCCATTTTATTCTTTGGGTTATGATGAATGTTTCAAGTTTATTTTGTGGCACAAGTATGAATGATTTCATTATGAGATGGGTGGGACCTATATCTCCCTCCAATGCATTGGGTAAAGACTGATATCTCATGAGATAAACATGGCTGGAATGGTAAGTTAATCTGGTTCAGTATTACAGGATTGGAACGAGGAGTGAACTCGATTCAGAAAGGGACTTTTTCCACTAAGATGGTCTTGGCAGCAATGCCTTGGATACTATGGAAATAATTACATGTGCTTAATGGTTTCCAAAATTACATGTTTTATTCCAATAATATTTTATCATTCTTAATGTTTCATTATGATCAATGCCATGTGTACTTCCATGTTTTATGTCATTGCTCAAGCTTTTGATGTTTAAACATTATGTTCATGTTTTTAAGTTCAAATGTATATGGTATGTTTTATTTTATCCATGCTTACCCTTAATGAGCATTTGAGCTCACCCTTTTCATGTTTTCTTTTCCCCAGGATATAAAGAAATGTTTTAGGTAAGAAAAAAGGGGAAGATCTTTATGGGAGATGTTGAAGATCTTTCACCACGATTAGAACATTACGTTCCAAGTTTCCAAAGACACTAAACTATTACGGTCCTTGTGTGTCTGTTTTTGTTATGTATTAAGTATTCCAAAAAAGTAATGTAATGTTCATGTACGTCAAGCTTCGGGTCTCTACAGTGCGACCCGCCATACAGATGTCCAGCAGATAAACGAAGGACCTCCCAGGCAGTGGCCGAGGTTTGATCGGGGAGGATCTCAAGGAGCAGGAGACCGAGGAAGGGGAGTTGGCCATGCAGCAGGTGGTGGGTGACACTTTGAAGCCCTACCACCACCACCACTAGGAAGACCACCCCGACCACAGGGAATGGGTGGATAGGGGAGAGCTCAGCTTCAGGCAGCTAAGGCCTACGATCATGGAGCTCTGGGAGAAGATGGACATGAGCGGGACTAGCTCTAGACATGGAGACTTTTGTTCATGTTACTTCTAACTTTGTTGATGTTTGTTTGTGGGTGATTTGTGTCTTTTTACTTTGAGCTACAGTAATAAAATACACCTTTCTTTGTGGCGTTTACTTTCATGTCCTCTCTTTATGTTGTTACTAAGAGGTTCTGGTTTAAACTGTTGACTTGACCTTCACTTTTGAGATTCCTTCTGGAGGAAACCCAGTGACCACACACTGATGCCGACAGTGTGACTCAACCCTTGGAGGCGAGAGTAACAGTTGGATCTCTTGGTAGTAGCGTCGAGGCCTTACGATGTCATCCTTGGTATGAATTAGTATCATCCATGTCGGGATTGACTGTATTAGGTGAAGAATGTGGTTCATCCTGGGGATGAGACCAGATTTCTCTTATCGGAAAAGATGAAATCTTAGCAGCTCTTGTAGGACCAGAGAAGGTACAGGTCATCCAAGAGCAGATGAGGATAGATCAGAGCCGAAAAAATTCTTGTGCTGACAGGAGGCGGAGACCACTGGAGTTCGAGAATGGTGACCACGTTTTCCTACGGGTCTCACCTCGACGTGGATTACAGAGTTTTGACCAAGGCGGCAAGATATATCCACTCTTCATCGGACCCTTCTAGGTACTCAACAGGATAGGTGAGGAGGCTTATCGCCTGGCCCTTCCACCTCAGCTGCACTAGGAGCATGTAGTTTTTTTTCACGTATCTCAGCTGAGGAGATATGTGCACAACCCGATGCATATCGTCGACCACGTGGGGCAGGACATCAATGACGGGGAGACTTTTGCGGAGGTCCCGGTGGAGATCGAGGATCGATAGGAGCAGATCCTACATGGGCGATCGATTCCTCTAGTGCGCATCAGATGGCAGTACGGGAACCTCCAGGAGAGCACTTGGGAGCGGGAGGCTCAGATGTGTGCTCAGCACCCTCATTTGTTCCCCTAGTTTTTGATGTATCTTTACGAGGACGTAAAGCCGTGAGGTGGGAGTAATGTAAAGACCTGTAAATTTCAACAGAATATTTTTTCTTAATTTTTTTTGGGATTTTACAAGTAGGCAGTTTCTGACGGCACCTGATTCTGAGGCCTGGTGTTCCCGAAATCAATTCCGAAGTTTAGCTCGGGTACTTTCAGTGAACGAACGAGCGGGTTTTTATAACTTTTGAATCGGTGCTCGGAATCGAAATCCGAAGGCACCGATGAAACCGCAGCGCTGGTAATTTTCTAGGAACACCTTTTCTAGAGTTGTGTTTTCTTGGGTGTGGTTATTAAAAAAATGGGTTAACTAAGGAATGAAATAAAAATTTGTGCAACAATTTTTATTTTCTATTCTAAGTAGTATAACCTATGCATGGTGGTTGGAGTGGGACCCACTAATATCCTAACTCCACTAGGTAGGATATTAGTGAAGTGGGGGCCACACGAGCCGCACCCCTTCAAATCCCTCAAAACCTCTCACGTGTATTTAATTTTGTAACTCACCCACAAACCCTTTTTAAATGGCAATTCAACCCTCGAATTTAATTTGGATTATTAAACGCTCTTCAATTAAGTGAATTAATTGAATGAGTTTCTTTTTGAATTTCAAATTAATGGCATGCATGTGTGACAATAAAATAAGACATGACTTATTTTATTGGGGGGTTGATTCGTTGTGTGGAAAGAAGGAAAGGACTTTTATGCTCTTGAGGAATATCTTCATCCTCGTCGAAGAACGCGAAGAACGCTGAGTCTACAACGAAAAACTCCATCACTGCAAGGGAATCGTCGTGCCATCTCCTCACCTCTCCGCACCTGGTGAGAGACACCTTCTTCAGAGAACAACGACGCGTCGCATCCTTCATTGGGAGAACACCGACGACGCTTACGACGTCGTCTTCCGTGACGCCGTCTTTCGCGATGTTCTTTTCTCCACGACGACCATCGTTCGACAACTCCTTGAGGTAGGGGTTAACTTTATGTTCGTGGATTTTTCTTTGTTGTTCTTCATTTTTTATCTTGGTCTGCTTGTTATCAACATAACGGGAGGAGGTCGGACCGCATGAACACGGCTGACCCTCCTCCACCTTTTTTGTTGTTTTTGTTGCGGCTCGAAGGTAGGTGGCGTGGTGCAACGTCACTGCACAGAAACATGGAGGAATGCTGCGAAGAATCGTGGTGTCGTCGCGCCGCGCCGTTGAGGCCGAAAGAAGCCATGGCTCGAGTCGGGCCAGGGCAGAGGGGCGTGGCACCGTTGCGCCGCGCCGGAGAACCACGAAGAGACTGCGGCCGAAACTGCCGCCCGCCGGCCACCGGTGCCTCAGAGGAGCGGGACCGTGGGGTCCCACGGCGGCGGCACCGGTCGGCCACCCGGGCCGGCTGATCGGAGGAGCCGGGGGTCGTAACCACCGGCTGGAAAAGGAGCGGCCCCCACGTGGGGGTCGCGATTTCAAAACAGGGGGGAAGCGCCCCCCCCCCCCCCCCCCTTCTGTGATAGCTCGAGTGGCCGACCTATCTGGCCACGCGGGCCGCGCCCGCGTTAGCCCAACCGGCCGCCCAGGCCAGACCGGCCGCCCCGGGCCGGGCCGCCCAGGCCGGGCCGCGTCGCGCCGGCTGGGCCGAGCCGTGCCCACCGGGCTGGGCCGCACCCCAAGGTGGCCGGACCCGAACCCGGTTCGGGTCGACCCAGTTCGGGCCGACCCAGGGGGTCTTGGGTCGGGTCGGTCCGGGCCTAAAACCGCGTATTTTCGGACAGTTCCATTCAAACGCATGTATCATGGTTTATGGACCTCCGATCGATGCATCGTCAGTTGCGATGCGATCCTTGGATCGAGACGGTCGTTTTAGTATACTACACTCAAGGTTTTGAAAAACTTTGGGTACGGCCAGGTTGGTTCGTACATGAAACCAACCAGGCCCTCGGAGCAGAAACACTTATAACTTGTGCTCTGGACGTCTGATTGACGTGACGTCGACTTTGTTGGATTCCTCTTAGTGAGACAGACCTTTTGGATTACTCCACTCGAGGTTGGGATGCATTTGGAGTACGGTTGGGTTGGTTTTGACTTAAAAACCAACCGGGCCCCTGGAACGAAAAAGCCATTAACTCTCAGACCGGGCATCTGATTGACGCGCCGTCTGTCACGTTGAGTTCATATCGATGAGGAGGAACTTTGCGATACGTCGATTATGGTCTACATAACAGTTGATGTATCGAACTATTGGCTCGTGGAGCGGACCCTCCCGGAACGAGCGTGCTGTGTGCGGAAACCCTAGAGCTGGCTGAGACTTGACGACTACTGATCGATCGACTCGGAGTGTTTCGATAGCCCAGTGGGGAGCGCTTGGTTGTAGCGGAAGACCCAAGGAGGAGGAGCGCTTGGTTGTAGCGGCAGACCCGTGGTACTCAACAGAAGGAGTACCTCTGTAGGCTATGAGGGGGAGTGCTAGGTTGTAGCGGCAGACCCATGGTGGGAAGCGCTTGGTTGTAGCAGCAGGCCCATAGTACTCGACAGGTGGAGTACTACAGCAGTCCAAGGTTAGTGGGAAGCGATTGGTTTTAGCAACAGGCCCACTGTACTCAATAGAGGAGGAGTTCCCCAGCAGCTATGGGTTCGACAGTGATGGAAAACGTACTGGAATCCTCCGTGGGTTCGATGGTGATGGAAAACGTACTGGAATCCTCTGTGGATTTGATGACGATGACAAACATATTGGAATCCCCTGTGGGTTTGATGGTGAAGACTATCATACTGGAATCCTTCGTGGATTCAGTGGTGACGACTACAGTACTTGTATCCTATGTGGGTCCCATCTAGATGAATCCGTAACTACATCTGATCATCTCCTATTGCTTTACAAATGATGTATACCTGTGTGAGCTAAGTCTTGACTTTCAATCATTATCATCAATATGATTGACTTTCTTTCCTATGTGGAATGATTTGTGCTTTCCTGTGTGGATTGGATTGTACTATCCTGTGTGGACGTGATCGAACTTGGGCTCGGATGTTAGATCCGAGCTGGAATTTATGACTTAGGTATATGTATGGGCATATACCTAATTAGAGTTGGTTGTTACTTAATGATTGTATCTTTCCTTTGTGAGTTATACTTTGTGGGTTCTGGGAGTCCTTCGGGGGTCTCGGGGTATCTACTGAGTATTGTATACTCACCCCTGCACGGGCTTCGCCTGCACTACATCGTGTTGGTTGCAGACGACAGACATCACTGATCGTGGTTGAGGATTGTAGAGATGGACGGTACCCAGAGGAGGATCTCACGACGAGTCGGTGCCTGGAGGTGGATATCATGTCGAGTCAGTGCCCGGAGGTGGATTTCAGGACGATTCGGTACCTAGAGGAGTCGGACGGACGTGGAGTGCTGAGGAGGAGATCTGTACATACCCTTCAGGTAGGAAGTCGGAGGATGATCCAGGAGCGGCTCATCACCTTTCTGTTGTTTCCCTTTTGATTTGTACTTTTCTTTTGATTGTAACTGTACCTTTCTTTTGGGATTGTATTTTTGGCCCCTTGTACTTTCAGCACCTTTGTTTTAATTCTTTACTTAGTGGTTGCTTCCGCTTCTACTTTATTGTGTTGTTTACTTTTATAAAGGCAATTTCTTCCCTTTTTATTGAGATTTATGCCTTTGGTGCTAGTCGCCAGCCCCTGGCCTATGGAAGGCGGGCATGGGGTAGTCACGGCATGGGCCCCGAGGACGGGTCGTGAAAACTTACGACGAAGCTAGTTAGGTCACTTGTACATAAATATGACTAGTTCACACTATAAGTCCCTAGAACACATTCATCATGGTTTATATAATAGAAGAACACCCCAAACAGTGAACCCTCCTTCCATGATAATCAAGTCCTAGATCCAAATGCATGTCGATCTTGGAATGGAAGAACACTCCAGAAAGTAAACTCCCTTATAGTATCAGAAGATGAGTCCCATTATTACACCTTCCACCCAAGTTACCAAGGCTCTCATGTGATGAATTTCAAATCATTTCAAAGGTATTACAAAGTTCACCATACAATTTTAAACTCACTTTCCCATTAAACTTTATTTTAAACCAATTTCATGAACTATTTCTCAATGCTTTGAAAATCAAAATTAATTTACCAAAACAAGGGGAAAACTTTATTTTATCACAAACCCACTCACATACCCAAATCAATAAATTGTGCCAATTTATTTATAAATAATTTAATAAATTAGGATAATTCATGCTTCACCCAACATAATCTTAGAGACTAAACCACCTACCTCAAACCTAGGTTACACACTACTTGCAATGGTATCCACACACTTGAAGAAATACATAACAAACAAACAAAATCCCCAGAATCGATTCACACATCTCAGAATCGATTCCATAATAAAAATGGTTAGTGGAGAGGATAAATCAAAATATACCTCAAGGAACTTTCACACCACACCATAAACAACAGAAGGTTAGGTCATCGGAAGGCGATCTCACAATGGATCTATAAAGAAGAAAATGACAATCATCGTAATATTAACAGATCCCGTAAAAGCAACACAACATCACTACTACAGCCAAGGTAAATGAAGAACCATAAAGGTCACACTTACCTAAAGGGAGACAACCAACTACATTTGATATGGAGCATTGAACATAGGAAAACAGAATATTTAAGATCACCCAAAATTTCCCAAAAGAAACCTAGGGTTAGAGAGTTATGATTTCATAATGAGATTCCAGAGGGAGTTATGTGAGTAGTGAATAAAAACCTACCATAAACTAGGGATTTATGTCGTAAATCATAGATTTACAATATAAATCCACCATGTTGCATATTCCGTTTAAAAACATGTCGGCTTGGGTTAAATTATCCCAGAAGGCAAATTTATAGTGTAAAACATATTTATAGGGTAAAAGACTTTTACAACTTGAAATATTTCTATGTATTTCTCCCATCAATATATTTATTCAGTAAATTATACATTTATGATGTAAATCTATCCTGTAGGCTGTGTCTAGCCTAGGTTTTATAGAAACTCTCCAAATAACTCTAACACCCTCTGATCTTGAGAAAAAAGATCTTAAACACTAAAAAGTGTATATCTTTTTATCCAGGATGTTAAAATCTCACCACCATCAGACTTTCCATCCTCGGGAAGTCACATGGAAAAAGGGTGCTTCGGAAATAGGTGAGGCCACTACCCCCTCACCAATGATTTGCACTTCCAAGTCTCATGAGAATTTGATCTAAGTTTTTATAACACTCTGACCAATGAAATAGAATTCCCAGGAAAGAATTTCATGTAATAACCCATGATCTCCACTAGTTAATTCACAATAGAAACATTTAGATCTAACTCAATCTCTTCTTAAATCCAAACATGAGGGGTTAATATGGTATCTAGTGTGCAAAGATATATAGAAAACATCATGGATACTTGTCCACCGAGCCGAAAATTCTAACTAATAAGAAACCTTCCAAAGATTATCTATGATATAAAATGATCCAAAATATCTTATATCCAACTTTTATTATTTACCAAGCTTATGGCGACCCAAACAATGAGAATATTTCAATAAAACTTGGTTACTAATGAAAAAATCCAAAGGACGACACTGATGACTCACATATTATTTCTATTGAATCTAAGCTGCAACCAGAAGCCAATTTATATCATGAATATTTTTTAATATATCTTGAATGAGAATCAGCCTCAAAAGGGAGGTTTTTTTCACATCTTCCCAACAAATAGGTTGCCTACACGAGTGACCATAGAAAGCATTAAAGGAATCCATTTTGATCAATGACTGGTAACTGTTGTTTTAAGCAGACTCGACCAATCCCAGATGGATATCCCATAATTCACAAAAATCAAAGATATAGGCATAGACCAAATCCCCCAAGATATGAATAGAATTCTCTTTTTGACCATCCGTCTGTGGATGATAAGTTGTACTCAACCTAACCTAAGTCTTCATCACCTCTTGGAGACTCTTACAAAATATATAAGTAAACTCAGGATCCCAATCCAAGACAATGGTAGAAGGAACCCCATGTAACCTCATTATCTCCTATACATACAACTTAAATAGATATCTAACCGTAGCAGTGTCTCTAATCAGAATTAAATGATCTGATTTCGTCAAATGATCTACCACCACCCAAATAACATTCTTCCCTCAGGGATTCCATGATAATCCAAAAAAAAATTTCATGCATACCTCATCCCATTTCCAAACTGATACCAAAATAAGCTATAGAAAATCATATGGCTTTAGGTGATATACCTTTATCTACTGGTAGGTGTAACAATGAGGCATATAATCAGCAATGTCACACTTTATACTCGGCTACCAAAAACATTGTCTCATGTCATAGTACATCTCCATAGTGTTATGGTGAAAAATCACAAATAACTATGAAAACAATACAATAATTAATTCATCATGGATGATGGGATGAAAAACTAATTCCCAAAGTGAAAAATATCATCAAAAGGGAGAGACCGACCAGAAACAGTCTCCACAACATATAAAGTTTATATGATTCCTTTGAACTCACCATCCTTCTGTTGACACTACATAATAGACTCAAGGAGAGATGATGGCAATTGAAAACTGGTTAAAACCATACTTTAATCATCCCCCTAATCATCTAAATGAATCCATGTGAAGAGTCCCACCAGGTTTCACTCCTCTATTGATTCCAAAATATCCTACGATGGAAATTTCCAAATTAGGGCATATGTGAATAAATTCCCCTTCCCCAGGGTGTTGTCGATGTCAAAGTCAAATGTTTAGAGGTATTCCACCCATAGCCTCTCTCTAAGATTTAATTTATTCTGAGGAAATATATATCTCAGACTCTTATAATCATAAAAGACCGTGAACTTCCCCTCAAAAAGATAATGTCGCCAACATTTAAGCACATTGATAACTACAGCTTATAATAAATCATGTGTGGGGTAATTTTTTTCATGAGACCAAAGTTGATGAGAACCATGGGACACAACATGATCATACTGCATGAGAACACAACCCAGGACATCACCATAAGCATCATAGTACACCAAATACCCCTTACTAAGCTTAGATAAGATCATAATAGGAGCTGATGTTAAAAACTGTTTCAACTCATCAAAATATGTGTTATTTTTCATCCAATTTGAACTTCACCCTTTTCTTGGTAAGAGTAGTCATAGGTGATTCCCACTTCTAGAAATTCTTGAAGAAGTTCTGATAGTACCTATAAATACCTAGGAAACTCTGTATCTTAAAGACGTTTTTTGGTTATTCCCATGATAAGATAACCTTCACCTTCTTCGGATAAACTGAAACTCCACACTAAAAAATATAATTCCCCATGAACTTCACTTGGATCTAAAAGCTACATTATGAAAGATTTCTATAGAGTTGGTGACTCCTCAAGATTTTTAAAATGATATCCAAATAGTGCTCATGTTCATGCTCAGATATCAAATAAACCAAGATATTTTCTAACAACACAATGAAAAATGTGTCAAAATACTGATTGAATATATGGTTCATCAAAGTAATAAAATCTATAGGAGCATTAGTCAGACCAAAATAGATCACAAGATATTTATAATGGATATACCTTATCTTGAAGGTGATCTTCAGAATATCAAACTCTTAAACCCTAAGGTGATGATAACCTAAAAAAAGATCAATTTTTGAAAAACATTCATCCACTTTAACTGATGAAACAAACCATCCATATGATTCAAAGAGTAATTATTCTTAACCTTCATCCAATTTAACTTTCTATAGTCTGCATGCAAATTATGTGAACCATTAGCCTTCTTGGAAAAGAGAATAGGGGAGGCCCACAGTGAAACACTAGAGAGAACAAAACCTTTTTCTATGAAAAAATTCAACTGGATATTGAGTTCTTTAATCTCAATTGGTACCATATGATAAGAGAGAATAGAAATCAGCCATGTTCCCACCAACAAATTAATCATGAACTATACCTCCCTCTCTAGAGTAATATCAAAGAATTCGTTTGGTAAAACATCAGGGAAATCCCAAACAAACCAAGGAAGACCACCAGAAAAGAAACATTATTGGGCTTAACTAAAATAGGAGATAACAAACTCCTGACATTTTGGTGGGGAAGGTCCAACACAACTAGACCTTGAATCCCACTCTCCCTGTAACAGCAAAGTACTATCATCAGTGGAAAAAATGAAACATGATAATGATAATAATCAATATTACAACAATGAAAAACATGATAATCCATCTGGATGATAATGTCAAATAGATCCAGGCTGAGAACTAGTAAATCTCGGACCAACTTTGTGTTAGCGATTAATAGAGTATAAGATGGAAATTTTAACCCCTACTTTTTCCCCTTTTCAATAGGTTTAAATAGATCAATAATAAAATAAACAAGATCCATTGGAATTTTAAGAATATCAAAAAAACAAGAAGATATAAATGATTTCGAGACACTAGTATCGAATAAAATAGTTACTATAGAATATGCAACAAAAATGGTACCTCTTACTATCATTGGGACCATGTTAACCTCGGTTGGAAACTCATCCAATATGTGAAGGTGCTTCACTCCTAAGGCCTATAAATGGATCCTTGTAGATTTTGAATCATCTTCGACATTATAGTGTCCTTTAGAGCTGAGGATCCATTTCTATAACAGTACATATACATAACCCAACAAAATACAGGTGGTCTCAACAGCCACAAACACTACATATATTTGTGGTTGTGAGACAAGTACACCTGTTTTACCTTCCTTTACACATTGATATAAAGTCAAGGGAACACCATCAGCTATTTATAGTGGTGTAGATGAGTTCCTCTACTAAGAAACACATCCATTACCCCTGTAATTATTGTTCCACTTCCTCTTCTTCCTCTACATTCCACTAGATGAAGAGAAGAACTAGAATAGTCAATATTATCCTCTATATTCATCTCTTTCATCATTACTATGTCTATCGTGGCATCATAGGAGGTAAAATTCAATATATAAACCTAAAATCAAATATATGATCGCAGTACTTGTAGGTATTTCTAAGCTCTCAGCTGATCATTCACCGCCACCTTTGGAGAAAATGAACCGGCTTCATAAAACTATTAGTGTATTCTGACACTGAATGCTCTCTCTTATATAATGAGAGGAATTATAGAGACTTTTATTATGCCATGAAATCCCTCCACTTATTACTAGGACCCTTAATCCTAAATGTCGCACACTTAACCTTGATAGTCTTAGGTGTGTCTAGGAAGTTGAAGACTTGATTTATTTTTTTCAGCTTTTCCTCCTCCTCTTGGGGCTAATTAATACACCTAAAGAATGGGGGATTCCTGTATAAAAACTTTCAAAATCAATATATGTCTCCTCTAAATTCTGTAAAAACCTCAATAGTTGGGTTTTTAACTAATGGTACATTTTGGTCTATGGAAAAAACAGCCTAAATGATATCCTAAATAAGATTTTGATATAGAGGAGGATTCCCTTGAGGCACATCTCTTGTTGCATCCTCCTATGGAATCCATGAAAGTTGTCTGAGAGACATGTTACTATACACTAGAATAGATTAAATTGACAATACGTGGAATAAAATTAGTTAAAACTAGAAAACCATAAGAAAAAACTAAGATTAAGATTAGAAATCAACACAGGAAACACACATCCCAACATCCCATGGTAACTTGAGGCTCGTCATGGAAAGATATGGTCAGACACTCACTGTGAAACCCTACTATAAGTCCCTAAAATTATATCTCCCATCTAAAAACTTTCCAAGACTGAGAATAACCGTTTTATGATACCAATTTTTAATGAACCAACTCAGGAAAACCTCTACTGGTGTTTCAACTAATCTTCTATTGACCGGAAGGGCATTCCTGATCCCCACGGGCTGACGACAAGAACTTAGGCATTGAAAAAAAACTAGAGGGAATGATTTCTCCCAAATTTAAATAAGATACATGGCATATATATATATAGTAAAAAATACAGTAGAAGAAATAACCAAAAAGATATATTTCATAAACAAAGAAAGACAATGGTAGTGATACACTCGAAAGAAGCTAAATAAAACTCTAAGGGTACATGTCAAACAAAACTAGAAAGGAATAATAAAATAAGAATCTACTAATCTATTTGATATGTAGACAATGTCCCATAATCTCACCACCAGTTACCCATACCCAGGTGACATGAACCTCTCCATCTCATTATGGCGCCTTGCCTTTTCCTGCATCAAAATACAATAAAATGTCTACACATTGCCAAATTGGTTTACAAGGTGTGAGTAAAAAAAGATCATTAGGATTCCACCCATGTGTTATATATCAATTTTATGTACAATAATCCAAGTATAATCAATTTAAAATAATATAGGGCATGATAAGAAGTATAATAGTTTCATATCGAAAACATGATAAACAGTTCCCCTTCATAGTTCCAAAACAAGACCGGTGAAATAGTATCAAAGCATATTTTCCCAATCATTCCACATTTATCAAAAATAGATATATCAAATCCAAATCAGTTCAAATCCAAAACACAATGGTAACACACATTTCATGGATAACTCATTATTAAGCTGTCTAGGTCACTCATATATCAATATGATGAGTACGCGCTACATGTTCCTAAAACCCATGTATCATGGTCCAAGGAAAAAAAGGAACACCCAAAAAATTGAACCCTCTTACCATATCAATCAAGTCCTAGATCCAAATACATCATGATCTAGTAAAGGAAGAACACCCCAAAAAGTGAACTCCCTAGAAATGTCTAAAGATGATTCCCACTACTACCCCTTCCACCCTAGTACCAAAGGCTCCCATGTACTACATTTCAAATCATTTCAAGGGGTTACACATTTAACAATATATTTTCAAACACCATTTTTTTAATATTATTTGAAACCCTGTTTCAAAATCCATTTCTCAATGCTTTGAAAATCACAATTCATTTACCAAAGAAAGGGGAAAACCATATTTTCTAAAAAACCCATTTATACACATAAATCAATCAATAATGCCAATTTATTTATAAATCATTTAATAAATCAAAGAGCATTAAAGGTTAAACAAACATTGAATTAGAAAAGAAAAAAACCACATCAAACTCTAGTTGTACATTACCCACAACATGATCCATACACTAGGAGGAATGAAAAAACAAAAAAATGCCCTAGCATTGATTCCCATATCTCATAATCAATTCCATAAGAACAAAAGTCATCATAGAGGATAGATCAAAACATACCTCAAGGAACTCGCATGATAAACCAAAACCAACACAAGGGATGTCCTTAAAAATACAATTGTACAACAAATCAATAAGGGAAAAACACCATCATATGAAAACTAGATCCCTTGAAGACATAAGTCACTGCCATAACATAGAGCAATGAAGAAGAAGAAAGTCCACACTTAACTGAATGGAGAAAACCAACCACATTGTAGATCAAGCCCTGAATGGTGGAACTCAAAAGAGTGGATATCAACAAAAATCACCTAGAAGTAACCTAGGATTCGAGAGATACGGTTTCAAAAAGAGGAGAGGGAGTTATGCGAGTGGTGAATAAAAACTTACTAGGCATGAGGGGTTTATGTCATAAATCAATTATTTATGGTATGAATTCTCCATGGTGGATGTTATACCAAAAAATGCATCACCTCGGGTTAATTTATCCTGATCGGAACATTTATAGTGTAATACATCTTTATAGAGTAAAAGGTTTTGACTTCATGAAACATTTTTATGGAATGTTCCCAATGACATATTTACATCATAAATTATACATTTACGATGTAAATCTCTCATGTGGGATGTGTTCATCCCAGGTTCTACAAAAACTCCCAAAATGACTTCCAAACCCTCTGAACCCGATAAAAAAACTCTTAAAAATTAAAAATAGAATACCTATTTATCTATGATGTTGTAGGAACACATTTTTGTTGACTAAATGAGGATTGATTTTGACTTAGAGAGCTACTCTAAAAATGTTTTAGAGTTAATCCCAAAAAAATGGAAAGGTTTTCACAAGGTATTTCATATGATTTGATATATGGTGAGGTTAATAATAGATATATAAAAGGAGTTTAAGAAGACATCAAAAAGAGTTTTGGATATGGTTGAGGATTAGTCTTGGTCAAACTTCTCTGAAACTGTAAGCCCGTTTTTTTCATATATGTATATGAGATTCTAGCACATTGTGAATGGAAAAAAATATCATCCAAACGTCGGATGATTCAACACAAACCATGGATACACTATGTAGATGGGAAGGTTTTGTAATATAATCTGAACATTAAATGATTCAATACAACCCATATTTTCACTATGGATATGGTAAGGTTTTGTTTTCCACTTTTTGATCTTTATCAAATGCATCAAATGAAGATCAAAGGATGCAACAACTTCATCGGTGTAAGTTACATCGGTACAATATATCTTAATTTCATTATTTTATACATAGTTTCATATTATCTTGCAAAGATATCATCTACAAAGAGGTTTTAATAGCTTCTTCTTGATCTGAATTGTTATTAGGCTCTAACAAAACCCTTCATAAACTTGGGGTTTCATGATTTTCAGCAGTATTTTGGAATATTTTCTTTATTTCGGGTTTTGATACTATTAATTTCTGAAATATTTATTTTATTAGTGATGGTTATTAGAAGATAAATTAGTGTTTGAAAAAGGGTGTGTCAAGGGTGGATGAAATTTTACTAAATTCAGTGTGATGGAAGGTATATGGATTTACTATGCTGGTGGTGCATCAACAAATATAATACTAGTAAGAGAACATAAACACCCCTTTTAGGGGTAAACTGATTCAACTAGAGGTCATTTAATTCCCTATCACCTCGCCTATATCCTGCATTATTACTTATTCCAAATTGAAAAAAAATAATATTTATAGCTTCTAATCTTAACAAATCATTGTTACTTCATTGACAGATTTATCCTTTGGTTTATCCATATACAATCCTATTTTTAGGTTTTTGTTTCTCTTGAATAATAATGATGAAATATTTGGATTGAATTTCAATCCAATTTTGTGTAATAATTTTACTAATTATGAATGATTTTTTTCTTGTGTTAAGAAATTAATTTTAACTTTTCATCATTTAATGTTTCTAATGTTATGTTAGAACAAACCTTATTCTTCAATAATGCATCTAGAACACATAAATAAGTAAGTTCATAGCTATGGGTTGTCATGAAAAAAAATTATGAAGATAGGTAATTTGTATTGATGAAAAAAATTAGATCAATCAAGTTTTGGATGATGAATTGGGAATTTCTAAGCATAAAAATTTATGATTGCATTTTAATTTTTGAAATTCTTATCCAATTTTTATTATATTGTAACTTAATTTTTTTAATATTAAATTGAATTCTATTCTATTAACTTAATTAAAAAATGGTTTTAATTATTTTCATTATGATGTTATGTGATGTTTTTAACATCAAAATAAATATGGTTATTTTTGTAAGGTTTTACAAAAGGTTTTAACAAAACTAAATTTAATCATTTTCTATAAAAATATTGCTTTGTTTTTTCACTACTATGGTATTGTCCATTTGGATTTTTTACAATGATCATGGATTTTAAAATTAAAATTTTTGTGTGAAATTATTTTTGTTTCAAACTAAAACAAATTTAAGCATTTTTATACACATAATAAAAGATGATATTAAAAAAAATCAAAACAAATATAACTATTGGTTCTCCTTGATGATATTTATATGTATTTGTTTCTAGTTTTCTCTATGATGAGATTTCATATTCAAGACATGATTGAGACATCATGGTTTTTAATGGTTTGGATTGCATTATCAAAGAATTATTATTTTTAACATCAAAGATTTGATATTTTAAACCCTTATTTATAGATCAATAACTATACATTGAATACATAAAAGTAATCATTATAATAAGTGAAAGGGGTTGTGGCATTTCTAGTTGGAGACACCACATAAATTTTTTTACATGATCTATAATAATTCAACTATTTACATTCCCTCATGTGTTTGGACCCAAATTTAACACAGATAAATACTAAACTAGATAATTTATTTCATTAACTTTTCCATGTAATTTGAATAGATATGATTAATATGTGGTAATCTTTTGATACTTTCCCTATTATCCTCACAAGTTTGGTGATTGTTCTTGGTATCAAAAATATTATAGTTATGCCTTTTCTAGATTACCACCTATTTCCTTGTGTCCAAAAGCTTGAAGTATGAGTGATTTGTAGTCTGCAGTATAGACAACTTTATATGATTTTTATTTTGTGTTATTAGTGGATGGAGTTATGATACCATGATGATTGTGATCATTGATTTAGGCCTTTTTTTGGTTAAACTAGATAGTGTTTTTTATTGAAAACTTTTATATTATTAGTGAATAGAATACTGGGAGTTTTTCTTATAAGTATTCCATTAGTCTCTCATGTTTGAGTAACAACCAAGACAACATGTTTTATGATGAAATTTACAATACTGCGAGTTCAACACAA
The DNA here is from genome assembly GCA_963277665.1 of Viscum album. Classification (NCBI taxonomy): domain Eukaryota; kingdom Viridiplantae; phylum Streptophyta; class Magnoliopsida; order Santalales; family Viscaceae; genus Viscum; species Viscum album. The sequence goes on along the minus strand of OY728153.1, from coordinate 124,783,537 downwards.
ATAAAATTTTATATTCAATCAGATCCTTTTAGATGTTTTTTTACTTTGAAGGTAATTTTACAAATGTTTTTTGGAATCAAAACATGATACACTATATTTACGCACTTCTTTAGGTTTTCATATTTAATAGATTTTTCAAAAAATGATCACAACTTCCAAATCTATTATTTTAATTTATAATTTTCTTTTTAAATTTTATCTTTAATCTTATCATTATTTTTAGGAATGTTCTTATAATAATTATACTTGATTTATCATTCTTTGGGTGTTACTTTTCATTTTCTATCAATATCAGTGTCATTTTAATGCAAAAGGTGGATGGAAATTGATGTAATGGTGCCAACACACCCTCATTGACTATATTTGGTATGCATCCACTTGTTAGTGTTTTTTATTCTCATTATACTACTTGATATTTCATTTAAATTTCTTATAATAGAATCATTCAAAAATCATCAATATTTTTTATTCTTGTTATGTGCCCTAATTTTTCATTCACATGGTTTTCAAGGTAACCTTTTAGTGACCCTATCAACTCTTTAAAAACTTTCAATTTTTTCTCTATCATCTGTTTTATACACATGAATCCATAATATTTTATTGGTCACTTTATTTTATCTATAAATACCATTAAACTAATAATTTTAACATCCAAGAAGTTTATTTATTTTAATATGAGTGGGTTTTTATTTAATGTTTTTAATATTAGTCTTTTTTTGAGTTTTTTTAGAGTGTACTCTAGGATAATTTTATGAATAAAAAGGTTTTTGGTATATTTTTATCAATTTTCATAGAAGTTTACTCACCCCCCCCCCCCCCCCCACACCATAAATCTCACCCCACTAAACATAGACTTTGAAAAACCCATGAACTAAAACATTTGAATGATTTATGGTCTGGTTAAGTTAATTTTTTCTACCTATAAGGATCATTATTATTAAAATATATTATATATTCTTGATCCTTAATAATGTTTTGAATAATTATTTAATAAATTAATAATTTCTGAACTCATTAGGAATGAAATCTACACTAGTTTTTTTAGAATCATTTTTTAAAAAATAGTTCATTTCAAACAAAGGATGATTTAATTGTGTCCATTCATATTTCATTTCAAATCTCAATATGGTTCAAAAAATTTCCTTATAATAAATAACAACATTTTGGTGTTATTTTATAGCTAAAAAGTTTCATCCTTTCTAATTAGTGTATTTATAAATTCATTAGAAATAACCTATCATTTTATTTAACTATTTTTTATTTAGAGCATTCAATTTTTTTAATGCTTCTATACAATAACTAGAATTTAACCATTTTAATTTGAAGTTTTAGTATTGGTTTCCTTGTTATTATTCCTTAGTATATTTCTAGGGTATTCTTTATCTATATACTAGAATACCATGATTAGTTGTCTAAATTTATTGGTATTTTGGTATGGTTGATTCAATTTTATACTAGTTTTTAATTTGCATCATGTTCTATAATCCTGTAAGAAAATATAGTTGGGAAAGTTTTCCATTATAGTAGTTTTTCGAAATTGGAATAATCTCTCATCACTCCAATAACCTTGTATTCCAATGGATGAATATTGGGCCACAGTCTAATAAAATTCCTTTAGCCCCCTTTATATCATTTAATATGAAAATGAATTCTTTATCATGGAAATTTTCTCCTATTATCCACATGTTATATAGATTGATTATTAATAAACTTCATGAAATCACCACAACCATGGTTATACTGAGCTTTACAAGTCATTCACAATAAGAACATTAAATGCTCCTCTAGAAATTATTTCATGTAAAAACTTTAATATATAAAAAATTACTAGATCTATTCAAAGTAAGAACTATAAAACTAACCATTAAATTTAAATCAATTAAAATTGGAATGGATTTACATTTACACCATATACATATTAAGTATATTGTTAAACTCACTAACCATGGTGTTTCCATTATACAACATATTTTTCCTCTTATTCCTTCTACAACTTCTTTCAGACTTCTTTAAAACCATGTAAACCCCTTATATGTTCTACTTTTCATAAAAAAACCCTTAGCATCAATACTCGAAATTAATTTCAATATTCCTCCCATTAGTATTTTTTTGGAAATTCTATTTTTTTTTCAATCCATTATTCATATAAATTCTATAAAAAACCTCATCCAAAGTTCTTTTTTGATAGTATAATATCATCCATTAACTCTAATCCAACATGAGTAAAAAACCTTCAAAGTTACACTTGTTATAACCTTTACATTAAAAAAACCTCTAATACCACTTATTGATTTGAATATTCACTAATTAATTCTTTCCATATCAAACATGTTGTTTCTCAAAATTTCTCTCTATTTGATCATAAAACAAAAGGGTAAAATAACTGGAAACCATCAACTAATTATAGGAATGAAGAAACTTAGGATGATGGGATTCCAAACCTCCTCATATTGAGGGAGTCATTGGCCCTTTAAGTTAAAACAATGCTTCTTAATCTCTAATTTGGATAAAAAAATTATGGATATATGATAGAGGCGATAAATTAATCCAATGAATTAAACTTTTATGGATTATTTATCTACCTTCACATTGATTAATTGATACTATATTTAAATATAATTAATTCATTATTTTTAATGCCCCAACCAAGATATCTAAAAATTGAGATCTGAATTAGGTTTTTTGTGTGGCCTCAAATGCATTCATGGATCACCACATTCTAGAAACTAGTGTCTAGGGAAGTGTAAGAGCTTCATAAGAATGGTTTTACCTAAAATAAACAAAACCAGATTCTATTAAATGCTAAAATGTTAATTAATTTTCCAAAATTTTCATAGAAATCTCAAAAAGATAATATTATATAAATCTAAACACAACTAAAAAGAAACAATAACCAAAATAGATACATTAAAATGAATTAATAGGATTATAATGACCAAACTTCTAAATCCTCTAGTAAATCCCTATCCACATCTCTATCATAGGATATATAACTCACTAGTAAAAAATTATAAGGTCTTCATCATGCCAATATTATAAACAATGTAGTCTCCCTATACATAAACATGTATATTTAGGGGTGAGTACAAGATTTTAGGATTTCTCCATTGAATCCAATGTATTTCTATTCATAATATTATACAAAATATATTGTTATTTCCATGAAAAAAATATTTAAAAACTTTTATAAATAATATTTTGAATTCAAACATTTCAAATCAAATTTTTATCCAAACATAACATTTGAAAATTATTTTTCAGAATTATTTGATAAAAATAAAATAAATATTTAATTTTCTTTATAAAAAATGTAACGTCCTGACTCATCTTACCATCCAACCGGTAGCTGGACCGGTGGGTCACATGGCCTCAAGCGCATCTCCCTGAATGCCAGAGGTTGTTGACTATAAGCGAGGGTCTAGGGATGTACCCACTGTCATCCATCACTAGGGGAACTCTCACGAACTATCCCCTGGCTACAACTACTGGCAAGACTGGGACGTACCCAAAGGCATCCATCACCAAGGGAGCTCTAACGGTCTATCCCCTAGCTCTAGATGGGAACCTCACATAGTCTCCCCTCCAAAGGGATCTCATAGTCCCTTGAATCCACATGTTGTAAGGATCGAGACGTACTCCATACACCCTTCACTAGGGGGTCTCTCATAGTCAATCCATTGGCCCAGTTGGAAATCTCACATGGTATTTCCTCCCAAGGGATCTCATAGTCCCTTTTCACACAATCCTATATGGAGTAATCATTTATAATACATAATGCATGAGGCATTAACCTCTCATGTATCTCATTATCCCATTTCATTTACATATAAGTAGGTATGTTCACAAAATATACTTAAGGCAACACCTCTTATGTATTTCAATTAAAACATTATCATATACTTGTTCGCATTCATACCCAAATCACTACATGAGGCATAGACCTCTCATGCATGTCATTTATCAACCCATATAAGGGTTTTACTACATTAATAAAACCTTCATTTACATTTAAAATTTATTTCATAGGTAAATTACTCTTATGTATTTCAATATTCTTGTTCAATTACATTTCTAGGATCTATTTTATTTGATCAATTTATTACAAGGCATACCATTTGGTGTGATCCATCCTACTCAGGGTCATCTCACTCAATTTTTTTAAACATGGAAATTTTATTTAGGTACAAATTCCAAAGGAAATTATCATGTTCATTTCCATTAAGTAATTATACCATCATTCATAAGTTATTCTATCCTTTCCATTTACTTTAACCAAACCATTTAACTCATTAAGAAACAGAAACTACATTTCAAGGGATCAAGTGTAAGGAGAGGTCTCATGGAAACAAGGAATATTCCCACTTAGGAAATTGAAAATAAAGAGGATCCAAGCACCTAAACATGTCGTTTACTAACCAAGGAAAAAAGAAAAAAGAAACATTAATGAAATAAATCGAGAAAGCATAATTCAATTTTTAAAATAGGGGAGAGAGGTGAGTTAGGGTTTTTATTTTTATTTTTATTTAATTAAAATAATTCAATTTTTAAAATAGGGTATCGGGAATGGTTTGGACCATATGGTTTAGAAAACCATGTGCCAATAGTGAACCCTCTACTGGGCACCTAGTGCATCCTACATGGTTTGGCCTGCATGGTTTTCCTAACTATGCTCAAATTGTGTGATGAATAGTGTTGAGGTACTGCCTAAGTGGCAGTACCCATGTGGGATAGGCACACAGTTTGGAAAACCGTGTTCAGTCCATGCAAATAGCCTCTTCCCACCAGCTATAAGTCACAAGGTTTTCTTTTGGGGTTGAACAGTTTTAGACAAACCATGCAACCTCTACAGCCTACCAAAACCATGATTTTCTAGGTTCTGTTATCCCAAAACTCTTTGAGACACCCAAGAAACTTATTGGGCCTTTACCCAAGTCCAAAAACATCAATTTTAAGGGTTCCAACTCTCATAATTAAGTTCTAAATCTCAGTTTTAAAAAAAATCTAGTAAATGAAAAGGATCAAATTTCCTTGTATTTTTCATCCAGTTCAAAACAAAAATCATTACAACCCTACAACCATAGAAATTATCATCCCATAAAATCATGTGGGAACAATGTAAAGAAAACTCAACTTAAAAGGGTTGTGTATCATTATTCCAACAGTCGTGTTTCATTTCTGAACGCCCAATGCACCTTGAAACCTTACATAATCATATGGACCTCAAGCCATCAAGACTCAATCCAATGCTCATTTTCAAACCGAAACACCAAAACAGCACTTATGTGATCCCATTCAACTAAATACACGATCACATCATTGTATCATCAAGAAACTGGCCAAAGGTACTTCCCACCTTAGGCTTTAATGTTAGAAAAGAGAAATTCCAAAACTATAGTACTTTTCACCATTAGAAATTACTTTCAAATCATGATACAAGCATTTTAATGACACTCCTATCATGATTTTGAACTTACCAAACAGTTGATACCCCATAAACCTCATTTTTCTATGTCAATCCAACTTATCATGAAAAACCAATATAAAACATACAATGATCACCTCTACTTGGAGACATTCTAGAAATGGTCCTCCATTAACCACTTAATTCAATAGGAAAGACAGCTAGTCAAGCCATTTTAGCTAGCCACTTCTCAAGGTTACCAACTTAGATGGTCGGTGTATTTCAAACAGAAACATAATGCCTTCTTCCAAGGAACCTTGTGTTTAGCACAAACACATTCACCAAAGCCTACACCAGACTCCCAATTAAATTTCTAAGATAAAACCACCACATGAACATTTAAAATTTTCATGCCTCGGCACAATCAGAGGTTCAATCTAGATTCATCCCACTAGAATTTCCACCCTTTAACCATTAACTACAATCCCATCAAAAAGACTTGGGTAACCCTGGATTCATCGTACTAGAGTCCAAAGGACTATTCCAAGGTATTCCATACTACATATTTAAAAGATATATGTTGGCACTAGGTCACAATCTCCACATTAGATCACTGACGGAGCCCAAAGTAGCATCCGTCTGGCAGTCGAGTCAAAGAAAGGGACGACTGGTGTCCAAGAGTATTTATGAGGTGTTACTACATGGGAACCCAATGATAACTTAAGACTGACCATTACATGATAATAACCATGAATCCATCATAAAAAACCGAAACAGAAACACCCAACAAGCTCAACATCATTTAAAATTGTAGCATGGCATAAGACTGATGCTCTCTTGGTGCATCTAGGATGAAGTCGAGATATAGGACATGATCATTGCTAAGAATAATACACTAAGAGGATTTTAATGGTTTCTAATCAATAATACCCAATTAATATAAAGAATAAAGGTTGAACCACCACTGGTCTACTTGAATTGTAAAAGAATCAGCTTCACATGCTGACACACTGCCATTATCCAAACACATTCCTTTACCACTCGAGGACATTCTGTGATCATTAAAACTTAACTACCGAATCACATCCAAAGCCAACAATGTTTATCAAGGGTTTCATACATATCCAAACATAAGAACAATGTGCTTCCAAGAAATCATTGACATAATTTAAGACTCGTAGCCTCAAGGCATTCGAATAGAACATACCATCTTCCAATGGTCCTCTTTGGTTACGTTCCTTCCACTTGGAAGGGAACATAATTACTAGAACTGATGAGATTCTCCCCACCTTAGGAGTGTCCTAGTCAATGATAAAAAAGATAAAATAGACACTCACAATATTTCTAGATCAAAAATACCTTAGTCGAATGTGTGATGCTCCTTCGATCCACAATCATTACATCAAGAACATAAGAAATCCAAACCATTGAGACTGGCATGTCAAAACTCTCGAGTCTCTTGGAAGTCCTTCCGAGCATTGGCACCAATTTGATTCCTTAATGCTCAGGTCTCTCTACATGGTGATGACCAGAGACTGTACTCAAAATCACAAGATATTTATTTCAAATTAGTATTTTTCCATATGACAATTATCCTAGATGACTCCATACCAATTCATTCATTATTGTGGAAAATAAGCGGTCAAACGACCTACGAAGTGACCGGCCATTCCCATAGAATGTATAACCAAATAAAACTAATAATTACCTGATTCTCAAGCCCATACCAAAGGTCAAAGATACCATAGCCACCCATCAAAACAAGAGTGTCATTAAGAAGTCAAAAGTCCTACTAGGGACAATGACACCAGAATGGTACCAAACGTATAAAAGATGACAGCACTAGCAAGTATTTAAAGTTCTCAGGGTGATGCCTACCATGGGATAGCCCCTTAAAAATCATAAGCACAAACCCAATCACTAGGTCATTCCAACTGAATTCACTAGGCTTAAAAAATCTATTTCTAAAGAAAAGAATTCCTACAGAGAACGCTCGTTATTCTATTCCCAGAAAACTCAAAGAGAAGTTCAAACTACCCTTTCATGAGGGTTTTAAATAGAGGACACCACTACAGGTTTCATTTACAAAACCTTTACATTTAATCAAATTTAATATTTAATCATAAAAAGATTTAATCAAAATATCATGTGCCATTTTTCAAAATAAAAACATAAGGTACTTGATTTTAACCAATGCCCTATAGAAAAAATAGGCAAGTTTCAAAAAAAATACATTTCAAACATTTAATTTTCATTAAAATCCTAACATATTTAGGAAATTAATCATAAACATCCTTTTTAATAGATAAATATACCATCAAGGGTCCGGCTAAGAAAACCTGGTTTCATCAAAAATGCAACCCAATAATAGTTTCTTAGTTATTAAAGCTTCAAACACCCAAATAGGTCATCTCATAAAAACATTCCCCAACTAACCTACTTGGGTCCAGTTGAATTTTAAAAGATAAATAGTTCAATTCAATTTAAAATTTAAATATCCCTTAAATTTATAACCATTTCACAATACATCATGTCATTACATTTAATATGGGCTGCCATTTCCCAATTCATGAAGCGCCCATACACTTCGTGGATTAAAAATTGGCTCAAATTAATTGAAACCAATATCATTTAAAATTATAACATGATCATATACAATGGTCCATTCATATGGGTGTCTAAATAATAATCTGTAAAGTGCCCATACACTTTACAGTCTTATAATTGGATCCCTTTTAATCAAACTCAAGTTTACTTTAGAATTTGAACTTAATAATCTCTATATTTTAACAAAAAACTTAAAATGTATGTATATATTATACTCAAGATGGTTTGAATATATGGGTTACCCTTTCCCAGTTGTAAGGTTCCCATACACCTCAAAATCAAAAACTATTTCCCATTCATTCACAGCCCATATATTTTCATCACATGCAACCAATTACATATCAAAAAAAACATAGCATGTTATCTTAAGAAGTAATACAGAAGAATGGAATATCATAAAGGAAGGATAAAAATCAAAAAACATGGAATATAAACACTAAATCATGTTATACAAACCTGCATGCTAAATAATACATGGCATAACATGGCATATAATAGGCATGCTACAAATGCAACTACATGGCATGGCATATGCATGACATGTTAATCCCTATCTGAATATAATAATGAATTAAATGATTCAACATTTCTAAACTATGAAAAGGGTAAAAATACCATAAACTCATAAATCAATAATCATTAGAAATTACAACGGTCACTCAAGGTGAAATCGTATCAACTGTAACATCAAATAGCATGAACAACAATTCCCAACCCTAGACACTTGGTCATTTATCGTATATTGGGTGATCATCCCTACGAACAGTTATTAACTAAGAACCTATACATTCCTCATATCCTATCTACCAGATCAAAATAGTAATAAAAATGAAAAAAATAGCTCTTATACCACTTTGTAACATCCTTTCCTAGCTTATCATCCAACTGGTAGCCAGACTGGTGGGTCACATGGCCTCAAGCACGTCTCCTCATACCCCAAAGGCCACCAAATAGTAGATAGGGTCTTAGGAGGTGATATTAGGGAGATTATTCCCTCTTATCAGATATGCACAGTGGTATTATCAGATAATAAACAATATACATTAGTGGAAGCAATAATAAATAAATGAAAAAGCAGTGGAAGACAGATATTATGATAATTGAATTAAAGGTGGTTAATGCTAGTTTATACAATGCATGCATTCATTTCATAGTGATGATATATAATCTAAAAAATTATCAATACATCATGATCTACAATTCTATACAATATAGGAATCAGGTAAAATAAGAACTAAAAATCACGAAGGTGATCTCCATGAGCATCCTGAGCTCCATCTCAGTCCTTCGCTCTTAACTCCTCAGGTACAAATATCACAACATAAGAAATCAACCAAGGTCAACAGTGTTATGAACAAGAGAGTCTACTAGGGTACCCCAGTTCAATAGTGTCCCGAGCAATGTGTGAGATACAAATCTCAGTAGGCTAGAACCCACAATGTATAACCCAATATGGATAGTGCAAAATAAATCTAGCAATGTACATGTATGGTGGGAGTAATAAACAGAACTATATAAATAAATCACTACCCGTACATGTTCTTAAGGGACACTTTATGGATATACCTACTTCATATCATAGTTTAAATAAGGTTTTTTTCATGTAACCACATATATATATATAGTATCATTATATATATAGATATAGATATATGTTGAGATGGATCAGGATGTAACCACCGCCATCCAATTCCAAGGGAAGATCTCACAGTCTAGCCCCTTACACAAATCCAAGAGATCTCATGGTATCTTATAATTCACATACTAGAAATATTGATGTGTACCCATTATCATCCATCATTAGGAGAGCTCTCATGTCCTATTGATCGTACCCCGATTTATTGTGTAATTTTCACCTTTACACCACTTTGTTGAACTTATTTTATATTGAAAATTATAAAAATAATGACAAGTTTAATTCCATTTTTGAATCATTTATTTTGTTTTTATCACTGTTAAAAATGGAAATGATACTTGTTTTGATGATTCCATTGCAGGAGGAGGTGATTTGGAGGTCACATGATGACATCCAAGAAAAATGGGCCAAACTACAGAAGATCCAAGAACACTAGTGGATTAATCTGCACACTTCTACTATATCGTGCATCCAATTGGGCTTCAATTTTGTGGGATGGTCCAAAATGAATTGTGATACATTCCATATTAAGGAACCCAAGACTCATTCGGCCATCTGGTGGCCCAAATGACCTGATCTTTCTAGCACATCGAATCTGCACAATGTCAAAAGTTGTGTGATGTGATCTGTCCATATCTCGGGATATAGGTGTCCAGTTTATGCAAAACTTTCGGTGGAGAAAACCAAGATATGGGGATACAACTTTTTTATTTTCCCCAAATATGGATAAGAATTTCTGGAGGTCTAAACACCTATGAAATGTGGTTTTAAGAATTCTGTGTGCTCAAAACCACCTTCCCATTTTCCTATAAAATGGAACATTGGCTCGTCATTTGTAAGTTAGGCAAGGAGGAAAAGCTCTGGTATTTTGGAGACCCAAATAAGTCGTCTCATCATCCGAGGAGTTCTTGAGGCCCCTATCCTCATAGGGGAATCATGTATGAAGAGGGAGTTCCACCCGAGCCTCATCCTCCACTCGATGGCGAGCTAAACGGTGGACGATCATTTCGAGGGAGCTACACAAACTTGGGAGGGAGTTCCAGCACATGTTCTTCTACTTGTTTTGTATAATTTGTGTGTTGAATATTTCACTTATTTGTTTTCTTTACATGCTTTCCCCTGATTACATTTCATTTGATATAATTAAGTGGAATGCTTTTTATTTCAACACCGATTAGGTTGATATTTCAAGTGGGAATCTTGGGTTGTTCCGATTGGACAACACAATAATCCTATTTATATCAAACATACATAAGATTTAAGTATTCTATGGTAGGCCTCTTATTATATGTTTTATAACCAAATTTTTTCAACACAATTTTTGTGCTAAGGGGTGGTACTTTAAGCATCATTTGAAGAGGCAAGAGGGGAGTCAAGATCTTGACAACCTTCAACCAAAGAATTAAACAAAACCATGTTAAATTTTCAGAACAATGAACTATACAAGATGTTTAGTGAACATAAAATGATCTTCTTCCTTAATAATTATTAATACACCACCTTTTCTTTCCAAATATTAAACTCTTTAATTAAGTCATTTCATCCTAAAACTGTTTTCAAAACCACCCCCAATCTAAGTACTTATTAAAAACGCACACTCTAAACCTACAAAAACTCTTAGAGAGACTACCTAGGGTCTTCCCTAGACTATAAATCAACCTTAAAATCAAAATCAATTTGCCATGTCATGACAGTGCGGTCAAATTTTGGCATCATTTTCGGGGAGCGCTTTGGTTTTTAGTGCGTGTTTTTATAAGGTTTTTGTAATTTTAGTGAATTTTTTTTTCTCTTATACCTTTTAAATCCCTTTTTGTTATGATCTATTTATTTTGTAGGTTTAGTGCATGACGTGTTCTACTTCGAGAGATTTATCACCTTTCTAACCCAAACCGGATAGGACCCTACGTCAACAACACCGAGACACACAAGACAACACTTTAAAGGAGGGAACACCACATATTGAAACTCTTCTTCACCCTTCATCTTCTTCTTGAACTAACATCAAAACTAAAATTAATGTGAATAGAATATCTGAAAACAATCGAACACTAAAAGAACTAACCTCACCTAATGTTGATATTCATCCCACATAAATTCAATTACAAGGCGAGACACCCAATTTTGAACTAAAATATGGTTTATATCATATATTACAAAGATTCCATGGACTTCTTGGAGAGGATCCACACAAGAATTTAAAAGAATTTCACATTTTGTGTTTTACATTAAAACCTAAAAATGTGGATGAGGAACAAGTAAAGCTTAGAGCATTCCCATTTTCTTTAGAAGAAACAGAAAAATATTGGTTATATTATGTTAATTCCCCAATAAGAGTCTAGGAGGACATGAAACGCCTTTTTCTTGAAAAATATTTCCCAGCCTCTCGAATTGCAATAATAAGGAAATAAATTTGTGGGATAAGACAATTATAAGGGGAAACATTACATGAATATTGGGAATTCTTTAAAAGGTTATGTTCAAGTTTCCCACACCACCAAATAAGTGATCAACTTTTAATTCAATATTTTTATGAAGTTTTAATACCTATTGATCGAAATATGATTGATGCTGCTACAGGTGGTGCACTTGTAGATAAGACCTCAATTGCTGCAAGAACCCTAATTGAGAACATGGCGCAAAACACTCAACAATTTGGTTGAAGTTTCGATGTACTAATTCGAGGTCTCCATGAGGTGAAAAGTACTGAATTCGAGAAGAAGGTGGACACAAATTTTGAAGACTTAAGTACCCTTCTTCGACAACTTTCTCTTTCCCAAGGGAAATCCCAATCTCATCCTCCCGTCCATTGTGGTATATGTTCTTCTGACACCCACTACTCTAACTGATGTCCTCAATTGAGGGAAACATCTGAGATTTGTGAGGCAATATTTCCAGGTCATCCCTATAACCAAACCTTTAGGCAAGAACCTTACTATCCATCCAATCATGGGTGGAAGGAGAACCAATACTATAGGCAAGGGGGTATTCAAACCAACCTCAACAACAATGGAACCAACTAGGGCAGAGTAGTCATCCAACACCACCACCTATAAATCCTAAACCACCCCAAAGGCCTTTCCAAAAAAAACCCCCAAAACCCGAGCCTATCCTAGAATATATGATGAAAAAAATGACTAACAACAACATTAAATTCCAAAAAACCACTCAGGAATCTATACAAGACCTTAAAACCCAATTAGGCCAACTAGCTAATTCCGTGGGTGAAATTCAAAGTCATGGATCAGGTAAACTTCCCTCTCAACCATTATTTAACCTTAGGGATAAAGGAATTGTTAGTGCCATCACCCTTAGGAGTGGAAAAAACTAGAAATTAAAATGAATCCTCTATTAGAGTCATCCCCTCTTGAGGAAAACTCCAACCCAACCATTAAGAATGTTCCAAATGTTGAAGAACCTTGTCCTGAGAAAATCCCTTCCAAAGGAAAGAGTGTGTATATTCATGAGTAACCTAGACCAACCATTCCTCTTCCATTTCCTCAAAGGGACACCCAACCAAAATAACAAAAGTAAACTGAAATTGAAAATGAAATATTGGATATTTTCAAGAAAGTGCAGATTAACATCCCATAGATTGATGTTGTGAAGCAAATTACACTGTACGCCAAGTTTCTAAAGGAGAAGTGTACACATCGAAGGCAACTTCGTGGATATGGTAAGGTGAGCTTGGGAAGGAATGTTTCAACATTTATAGAGCCATAACTTCCCACAAAGTTCAATGATCCTAGAACATTTTCAATTTCGTGCACCGTAGGGTAGTATTCTTTTTCTAATGCTATGCTTGATTTAGGTGCTTCTATAAATATGATGTCTCACTCTATTTACTCTACATTGTAGGTCGGGGAACTTAAGACCACTAGAATTATTGTTCAACTGGATAACTGGAGTACCGCACACCCCTCTAGTGTGTTAGAGGATGTTCTTATGAGGGTTCAAAATTTAATCTTTCCTAATGACATTTATGTGCTTAAAATGGAGGATGATAAGATGAATGGAGATGCCCCAATTATATTGGGGAGACCCTTCTTGAAAACTGCCAAAGCCATAATTAATGTCCATAATGGTAAATTATCTATGGAATTTGGTGGTTAGAGAGTCCATTTCAACATCCTTGGTTCCATGAATCACCCCTCAGGAGAACATTCCTATCTCTCTAATAATTCAATTGGTGTACTCCCTACCCCTGAAAAAATAACTTTTCTTTCCCCAAATCCCCTTTCTGAGTTTTCTTCATTGATAGAAATGCTATGAAATGACTCATGAATTGATTGTTGTATTGGTCTAGAAAATTGTTATGTTTATTCATTGATTGATGCTTTCTTGAACACTGAGGATCCACTAATCATCAATGATACTGCTAAGATTGTAAAAGCTCATTCCTCATTTGAAGATGATAACATTGAGAAGTTAGATGAGATTAGTGATCTATCACTTTCACACACACTCCCATAAATCCAAAATCTACCTAAATTGGAACTTAAACAATTTCCTCAAGATTTAAAATATTCATATCTGGAGAATGGAAACAAGTTGCCCGTCATCCTTTCTTGTTCACTCCCTCTGGAGCATGAATTGCGTCTGCTTGAACTTTTGAGGGAGTATAAACAAGATTTGGGATGGAAACTTGCTGACATTCCTGGTATTATCCCATCAATGTGTACACATCATATTTTATTAAATGATGAGGCTAAACTAGTGAGTCAACCACAACGTTGACCGAACCCAAACATCCTAGAAGTTGTGAAAAATGAGGTAACAAAATTATTGGCTGCTGGAATCATTTACCCCATCTTTGACAGCCAATGGGTCAGTCCCATTCAAGTAGTTCCTAAAAATACCATCCTTACAGTAATCAAAAATGAAAATAATGAATTGGTTCCAACTTGTGTGTAGAATAGTTGGTGTGTCTGTATAGACTATCTTCGACTAAACCAACACACTAGGAAGAACCATTTCCCTTTTCCATTCATTGAACAAATGCTAGAGAGGCTAGCGGGTAAGTCCCACTAGTGTTTCCTTTATGCGTATTCTGGATACTTTCAGATCCATATTTCCCTCGAGGATCAGAAAAAGACAACCTTCACTTGACCCTTTGGCACATTTTCCTATAGAAGGATGCCATTTGGTCTATGCAATGCTCCAGGTACATTCCAATGATGCATGGTTAGTATTTTTTTGGATTACCTGGTGAATTGCATGGATGTATTCATGGATGATTTCACTATTTATGGATTCTATTTTGATGAATGTTTGAGTAGCCTTGGTTCAGTCCTACATCGCTGTATTGAAAAGAATCTTGTATTAAATTATAAGAAATGCCATTTCATGGTACGAAAAGGTATAGTTTTGGGGAATGTCATTTCTAGGGATGTGATCCAAGTAGATAAATAAAAATTGGATGTCATTTATTCCTTACCATTCCCCAAAAATGTATGGGATGTGCAGTCTTTCCTAGGTCATGTTGGATTTTACCATCGTTTCATTCGTGACTTTAGTAAAATTGCACTCCCCCTCTCCCAATAACTCCAAAAATAAAAAGAATTTTTTTTTGATAAAGAATGTGAGTAAGCCTTTAGTAAGTTAATATGGAGTCTCATGTCACCCCCATTAATCCAACCACCTCGGTGGGATTTACCATTTGAGCTCATGTGTGATGCCTCTAACTACGCATTTGGGGCAGCCTTGCCACAAAGGGTCGATTGATCTCCACATGTCATTGCCTATGCCTCACGTAATTTGGACCCTACCCATGAAAACTACATGAAAACTGAAAAATAATTCCTTACCATTGTGTTTGACTTGGAGAAATTCAGGTCATACCTTTTGGGGTCCAAAGTCACTGTGTTCTCAGACCATGCAGCCCTCTGATATCTCCTTAAGAAACCGGAATCCAAGACACATCTCATTCGCTCAATGCTTCTCCGTCAGAAATTTAATCTATAAAATTGAGATAAAAAAGGATCAGAGAATGTGGTGGCTGACCATATCTATAGGATTCCCACATCCTCAGAGATTGAATCATCCCCCTGTATTCCCATTAATGACATGTTTCCTGATGAGCAATTGTACCGAGTGCAAGATGTTATTCCTTGGTATGCCAAAATTGTAAATTATTTGGTATCATCTTGCATTCCTACCAATTTCAACAAAAACCAAGATAGTAATCTAAAACATGAGTCTCATTGGTACATTTGGGATGACCCCTACCTTTGGTGCACCTATAGTGATCAAGTCCTTAGGCATTGTGTTCTCGATAGTGAGTTTCATTCTGTCTTTAGATTCTATCAAACTCTTACTTGTGGGGGGAACTTTGGTCCCCAACGGACTACCCACAAGGTCCTTGATTCTAGTCTACTTTGGCCAACACTTTTTCGAGAGGCCCATGATTTTTGAAAATATTGTCCTCATTGTAAAATAATGTGGAATGTATCTAAAAGAAATGAAATTCCAAAAAAACCATTTCTCTTTCATGAAATTTTTTATGATTGGGGCGTTGACTTTATTGGTCCATTTCTCAATTCCTTTAGAAACGTGTACATTCTTCTGGCAGTTGATTACGTGTAAAAATGAGTAGAGGCATGAGCAAAAAGGACTGATTATTATAAGGTATTTGTAGAATTTTTTAGAACCCAAATCTTCTGTAGGTTTGGATTACATAGGATCATCATCAGTGACCAGGGTTCTCATTTATGCAACTGAACAATGCAATCACTTTTTTGTCGGTATGGGGTCCGTCATAGAGTGTCTACTACATATAATTTATAAACCAATAGTCAAGATGAGGTATCAAATAGAGAGGTAAAATAGATTCTTGAAAAAATAGTTCAACCCAATAGAATAGATTGGAGTCTTTGGCTTGATGATTCATTATGGTCCTACCGTACTACTTTCAAAACTCACATTAGAATTTCTCTTTATCATCTTGTGTTTGGAAAGAGTTCTCACCTACTAGTTGAGATTGAGAACCGGGCCTACTAGGCCATCAAACAATGCAATTCTAATCTTTCTGGTGTGGGTGCCCAAAGGAAGCTGCAGATTCTAGAGTTGGAGGAATTGATAAGAGATGCATATAAAAACTCCATAATTTATAAGGAGTGAACCAAGGCTGCCCACGACAGTCTTATACTTCATCGTTAGTTCTAAATTGGTAAAAAGGTCCTCCTTTATAATGCAAGGATGAAGTTGCATCCAGGTAAGCTTCGTTCCTGCTGGTTTGGCCCATACACTGTTATTAATGTATCTCCATTTGGTGTTGTTCAGGATAAAATTGAAGAAAACAAGCAAACCTTCACTATCAATGGGCCGCTGCTGAAACACTTCCCTGAAGCCCTTTTGAAGTTCCTGATGGAGGAACTCCATGTTCAATAAGCAACATACCAGTGAAACACACCAGGTTTTATCCTTCCTTCTCACCTTCTCAATTATTATAGTGAGTAAACTGCACATTCTAGGTGTGGGGGGATGGGTACATTCCTGGGTTAGATAAGAATTTTCATCGTTTTTTTCCTTTCTTCTCTTTTCTCCTTCTTTATAGTATTTTCATTTTCCCCCAACTTGTTGAGTTCATTAGGATTTTCATTTTCTTTCTTCTTTCTTCTCTTTCTCCCCTTCTTTATGGTATTTTTATTTTTTTCCCCCTCAAAAATTTCAATGTTCTGTGATTTGGTGACCATAAGGGGGAAAGTAAAAATACCATAAAGAATGGTGAAAAAGAATATTTGTATGAATTTCACATCAGGGAGTGGTTTTTGGTGAATTGGTTTTCTGTCAATGATATAAATGTTTGTATCACGGTGAAACATTTGAGATGATTGATTCCCCTTGTGTGAGTAGTTTTTGGGAAAACTGTGTCACTAATATCTCCATACATTTTTGCACCAAACCACGAAGTGTAAATATTTCTTACAAAATATAAGGTAAATATATGTTAGGTTAATATTTTTCATCTTTAAATGATATTTTAATATGTTCCTTCCTTATCCGATCTGGTTCATTACTATACGAGATTGACCTATGCATGTGTACCTAATGTCTGACTTTTGTACACCCTCAAAAAAAATTATGACTTAGGCAAGTCAAAAACCACTCCCCCTCAACCTTTGATCTTGTTATAACTATTTCAATTAGTGTCATGAGGAGATCAAACAAGGTTTGTATGATGAGTGTGAGATTTGTTCCAAATACAACTTCTAAAAAACAAAAATAATAAATGAGTGGAGTGATGAAATGTAAAACATATGGGGATATCTAGGTTGGTAGCTTATGGTTTGACTTCTGGGAATGCTTAAGTGAGTGGGTCTTGAAATATGAATGCAAAGTATGTTGGGAAGGTTCAGTGAAAATTCATTGAAATCTGAATGATTTTAAAATAACCTATATTTATTAGATTGAAAGTGGAAAGAATACAATGGAATGGTTTTCACACACACACGTGGAGAGTTAGTGTAATGGTTGTATTTTGAATTCCTTTCTCATGTTGTTGTCCTAAATCTCTTTGAATTTCATTGTGATATGATTTATGAGACATTTTTTCCCATAGGAAAAACTCATTGGTTTGGTTCGTGAATTGATCTAATTACTTTAGTGAATTAAAATTTCCTTGAATGTTAAATCTTCATGATTTTTGGAATATTTATATTCCCCATTTTATTTTGAAATGTGACTTTTCTCAGGAGTGTAAATGCTTAGGTGTGGGGGTGTGATTGTACCACGATTTACTGTGTAATTTTCACCTTTACACCACTTTGTTGAGCTTATTTTATATTGAAAATTATAAAAATAATTACAAGTTGCATTCCATTTTTGAATCATTTATTTTTTTGTTTATCATTGTTAAAAATGGTAATGAAACTTGTTTTGATGATTCCATTGCAGGAGGAGGTGATTTGGAGGGCACGTGTTGATGTCCAAGAAAAATGGGCCATACTGCGTAGGATCCAAGAACACTAGTGGAATAATCAGCACACTGCTACTAGAACGTACATCCAATTGGGCTGAAATTTTGAGGTATGGTCCAAAATGAATTGGGATAAATTTCATATGAAGGAACCCAAGACTCATTCGACAATCTGGTGTCCTAACCGACATGATCTTTCTAGAACACTGAATCTGCACAATGTCAAACGTTGTGTGATGTGATCTGTCTATATACCAGGCTATATTTGTCCAATTTATGCCAAACCTTCAGTGGAGACATCCAAGAGGTGGTTCTACAAATTTTCTATTTCCCATAAATCTAGATAAGGATATCTGGAGGTCAAAACACCTATGAAAAGTGGTTTTAAGAATTATGTGTGCTCAAAACCACCTTCCCATTTTCCTATAAAATTTAACCTTGGGATCCTCATTTGTAAGTTCGTCCAAGAGGCAAAGCTCTGGTATTTTGGAGACCCAAAGAAGTTCTCTCATCATCCAAGGAGTTCTGGAGTCCCCTATCCTCATAGGGGAATCAAGGATGAAGAGGGAGTTCCACCCAAGCCTCCTCCTCCTCTCGATGGAGAGCTAAATGGTGGACGATCATTTCGAGGAAGCTTCAAAAACTTGGGAGGGAGTTCCCTCACATATTCTTCTACTAGTTTTTTATAATTTTTGTGTTAAATATTTCAATTTTTTTCTTTACACGCTTTCCCCTGATTACATTTCATTTGATATAATTAAGTGTAATTCTTTTTATTTCAATACTGATCGGGTTAGAATTTCAAGTGGGAATCTTGGGTTATTCCCATTGGACAACACAATAATCCTATTTATCTCACACATACATAATATTTAAGTATTATATGGTAGGATTTTTATTCTATGTTTGATAACCAAATCTTGGCAACACGATTTTTGTTCCAAGGGGTGGTACTTTAAGCATCATTAGAAGAGGCAATAGGGGAGTCAAGATTTTGACAACCTTCAACCAAAGAATTAAACAAAACCATGTTAAATTTTCAGAACAATGAACTATCCAAAATGTGTATTGAACTTGAAATGATATTTTTCTCTCATAATTATTAATACACCACCTTTTATTTCCAACTATTAAACTCTTTAATTATGTCATTTCATCCTAAAACTATTTTTAAAACCCCCCACTATCTAAGTACTTCTTATTAAAAACACACACTCTAAACCCACCAACGCCCCTTGAGAGACGACCTAGGGTCTGACCTAGACTATAAATCAACCTTAAAGTCATAATCAATTTTCCACTTCATGACATTGCGGTCAAATTTTGGCACCATTTTCGGGAAGCGCTTTGGTTTTTAGTAAGTGTTTTTTATCAAGTTTTTGTAATTTTTGTGAATATTTATTTGTTTTCTCTTATACCTTTTCAATTACTTTTTGTTATGATCTATTTGTTGTATAGGTTTGGTGCATGACACATTATACTTTGGGAGATTTAGCACCTTTCGAACCCGAACCAGAGAGGACCCTACATCAAGAACACTGAGACACACAAGACAACACTTTGAAGAGGGCACACCACATATTGAAACTCTTCTTCACCATTCATCTTATTTTGGAACTAACATCAAAACTTAAATTAATGTGAATAACATGGCTGAAAACAATCGAACACTAAAATAACTAACCTCACCTGATGTTGATATTCAGCCCACATACATTCAATTACAAGGTGAGGCACACAATTTTGAACTAAAATGTGGTTTAGTTAATCTATGACCAAGATTCCATGAACTTCCTGGAGAGTATCCACACAAGAATTTAAAAGAATTTTACACTATGTGTTCTACATTAAAACCTGAAAATGTGGATGAGTAACAAGTAAATCTTAGATCATTTCCATTTCCTTTAGAAGACACAGAAAAATATTGATTATATTATGTTAATTCCCCAATAAGAGGCTGAGCGGACATGAAACGCATTTTTCTTGAAAAATATTTCCCAGCCTCTCAAACTACAACAATAAGGAAAGAAATTTGTGGGATAAGAAAATTCCAAGGGGAAACATTACATGAATATTGGGAACACTTTAAAAGGTTATGTCCAAGTTTCCCACACCACAAAATAAGTGATCAATTTTTAATTCAATATTTTTATGAAGGTTTAATATGTATTGATCGAAATATGATCGATGATGCTGCAGGTGGTGCGCTAGTAGATAAGACCCCAATTACTACAAGAACCCTAATTGAGAACATTGCACAAAACACACAACAATTTGGTTCAAGGTCCAATGTACCAATTCGAGGTGTCCATGAGGTGCAAAGTAATGAATTCGAGAAGAAGATGGACACAAAGTTCGAAGAGTTAAGTAACCTTCTTCGATAACTTGCTCTTTCCCATGGGAAATCCCAATCTCCTCTCATCCATTGTGGTATATGTTCTTCTGACACCCACTACTCTGACCAATGTCTTTAATTGAGGGAAAGGTCTTAGAGTTGTGAAGAAATATTTCCAGGCTGCACCTATAACCAACCCTTTAGGAAAGAACCTTACTATTCATCCAACCCTGGGTGGAAGGAGAACCAAGCCTATAGTAAAGGGGGTATTCAGACCAACCTCAACAACAATGGAACCAAATGGGGCAGAGTAGCCATCCACCACCACCACCCAGAAATCCTCAACCACCCCAAAGTCATTTCCAACAAATCCCTCCAAAACCCGATCCTAGCCTAGAAGATATGATGAAAACAATGGATTCCAATAATATTCAATTCCAACATTCCACTCAGGCATCCATACAAGACCTTAAAACCCAATTAGGCCAACTAGCTAACTCAGTGGGTGAAATTCAAAGTCACAGATTAGGTAAACTTCCCTCTCAACCAGTAGTTAACCCTAGGGATAAAGGAAATGTTAGTCTCATCACCCTTAGAAGTGGAAAACAACTAGAAAGTAAAATGAATACTCCATTAGAGTCATCCCCTACTGAGGAAACCTCCATCTCAACCATTAAGAATGATCCAAATGTTGAAGAACCTTGTCCTGAGAAAATCCATTCCAAAGGAAAGAGTGTGTATATTGATGAGTCACTTATCCCAAACATTCCTCTTCCATTTCCTCAAAGGGCCACCTAACTAAGAAAACAAAAGGAAACATAACTTGATAAGGAAATATTGGATATTTTCAAGAAAGTGCAGGTTAACAGCCCATTGATTGATGTTGTGAAGCAAATTTCACTATACGCCAAGTTTCTAAAGGATATGTGTACACACCGAAGGCGACTTCGTGGATCTGAGAAGGTGAGCTTGGGGATGAATGTTTCATCATTGATAGAGCCATCACTTCCCACCAATTGCAATGATCATGGAACATTTTCAATTCTGTGCACCATAGGGTAGTATTCTTTTTATAATGCTATGCTTGATTTAGGTGCTTCTATAAATGTGATTCTTCACTCCATTTACTCTACTTTGTAGGTCGGGGAACTGAATCCCACTAGAATTATTCTTCAACTGGCTAACCAGAGTATTGAACACCCCCTAGTGTGTTAGAGGATATTCTTGTGAGGATTCAAAATTTAATTTTTCCTCCTGACTTTTATGTGCTTAAAATGGAGGATGATAGGATGAATGGACATGCCCCGGTTATATTGGGGAGACCCTTCTCGAAAAACCACCAAATACATAATTAATGTCCATAATGGTACATTATCTATGTAATTTGGTGGTGACAGAGTCCATTTCAACATCCTTGATTCCATGAAGCACCCCTCAGAAGAACATTCCTCTCTCTCTAATAATTCAATTGATGTACTCCCTACCCCTGAAAAAACAACTTTTCTTTCCCCCGATCCCCTTTATGAGTTTTCTTCATTAATAGAAATGCTAGGAAATGATTCATGCATTGATTGTTGTATTGGTCTAGAAAAGTTTCATGCTTGTTCATTGATTGATGATTTCTTGAACACTGAGGATCCACTGACCATCAATGAAACTACTAAGCTTCTAAAAGCTCATTCCTCATTAAAGAATGATACCATTGAGTAGTTAGATGAGATTATTTATATCTCACTTTCACACACACTCCCATCAATCCAAAAATCCACCTAAATTGGAACTTAAAAAATTGCCTCAATATTTTAAATATTCATAAATGGAGAATGGAAACAAGTTTCCAGTCATCATTGCTAGTTCACTCCCTCCGGAGCATGAATTTCGTCAGCTTGAACTTTTGAGGGAGTATAAATAATATTTAGGATGGAAACTGGCTGACATTTCTGGTATTAGACCTTCAATTTGAACACATCATATTTTATTAAATGATGAGGCTAAACCAGTGAGGCAGCCGCAATATCGATTGAACCCAAACCTCCTATAAGTTTTGAAAAATGAGGTAGAAAAGTTATTGGATGTTATAATCATTTACCCCATCTATGATAGCCAATGAGTTATTCTCATTCAAGTAGTTCCTAAAAATATTGGCCTTAAAGTAATCAAAAATGAAAACAATGAATTGGTTCCAACTCGTGTGCTGAATAGATGGTGTGTCTGTATAGACTATCGTCGACTAAACCAACGCACTAGAAAGGACCATTTCCCTCTTCCATTAATTGACCAAATGCTAGAGAGGATAGCGGGTAAGTCCCATTACTATTTCCTTGATGGGTATTTTGGATAATTTCTGATCCATATTTCCCATGAGGATCAGAAAAAGACAACCTTCACTTACCCCTTTCGCGCATTTGCCTATAGAAGGATGCCATTTGGTCTATGCAATGCTCTAGGTACTTTCCAATGATGCATGGTTAGTATTTTTCAGATTACCTGGAGAATTACATGGAAGTATTCATGGATGATTTCACTATTTATGGCTCCTGTTTTGATGAATTTTTTAGTAGTCTTGGTTCAGTTGTACGTCGTTGTATTGAAAAAAGTCATGTATTAAATTATGAGAAATGCCATTTCATGGTGCAACAAGGTATAATTTTGGGGCATGTCATTTATAAGGATGTAATCCAAGTAGATAAATCAAAATTTGATGTCATTTTTCCTTACCATTCTCCAAAAATGTATGGGATGTGAGGTCTTTCCTAGGTCTTGCTGGATTTTACCGTCGTTTCATTCGTGACTTTAGTAAAATTACACTCCCCCTCTCCCGATTACTCCTAAAAAGAAAAAGAATTTTTTTTGATAAAGAATGTGAGGAAGCTTTTAATAAGTTAAAATGAAGTCTCATGTCATCCCCAGAAATACAACCACCTTGGTGGGATTTACCGTTTGAGCTCATGTGTGATGCCTCTAACTATGCATTTGGGGCAGTCTTGTCACAAAGGGTCGATCAAGCTCCACATGTCATTTCCTATGCCTCACGTACTTTGGACCCTGCCCAAGAAAACTACACGAAAATTGAAAAATAATTCCTTACCGTTGTGTTTGCCTTGGAAAAATTCAGGTCATACCTTTGGGGGTCCAATGTCATTATGTTATCAGACCATGCAGCCCTCCGGTATCTCCTTAAGAAACCGGAAGCCAAGCCACGTCTCATTCGATGTATGTTCCTACTTCAAGAATTTAATCTAGAAATTAGAGATAAAAAAGGATTAGAGAATGTGGTAGTTGACCATATCAGTAGGATTCCCACATCCTCATAAATTGACTCATCCCCCTATATTCCCATTAATGACATGTTTCCGGATGAGAAATTGTACCGAGTGCAAGATGTTATTCCTTGGTATGTTGAAATTGTAAATTATTTGGTAGCATCTTGAATTCCTACTGATTTTAACAAAAACCAAGCCAGTCATCTAAAACATGAGTCTCGTTGGAACATTTGGGATGACCCCTACCTTTGGCTCACCTGTAGTGATCAAGTCCTTAGGTGTTGTGTTCCCGATAGTGAGTTTTATTATGTCCTTAGATTCTATCACACTCTTGATTGTGGGGGGAACTTTGGTCCCCAACAGACTGCGCGCAAGGTCCTTGATTCTAGTCTCTTTTGGCCAATGCTTTTTCAGGAGGCCCATGATTTTTTCAAATCTTTTCCTTTTTGTCAAAGAATGGGGAATGTATCTAAAAGAAATAAAATTCCACAACAACCATTTCTATTTCATGACATTTTTTATGTTTGGGGCATTGAATTTATGGGTACATTTCTCAATTCCTTTAAAAACTTGTACATTCTTCTGGAAGA
Source organism: Viscum album (assembly GCA_963277665.1). Lineage (NCBI taxonomy): Eukaryota > Viridiplantae > Streptophyta > Magnoliopsida > Santalales > Viscaceae > Viscum > Viscum album. The sequence continues at coordinate 124,758,791 of OY728153.1, read as the reverse complement.
TGATAACGTGTCAAAATGGGTAGAGGCACGAGCTACAAGGACTGAGGATTCTAAGGTAGTTGTAGAATTTTTGAGAACATAAATCTTCTATAGGTTTGGATTACCTAGGTTTATCATTAGTATCCAGGGTTCTCATTTTTGCAACCAAACAATGCAATCACTTCTGTGTCGGTATGGGGTCGGTCATAGAGTTTCTACTACATATTATCCATAGACTAATTTTCAAGCTGAGGTATCAAATAGAGAGGTAAAATAGATTCTTGAAAAAAAATAGTTCAACCCAATAGAAAAATTGGATTCTTCGACTTGATGATTCATTATGGACCTATCGTACCACTTTGAAAACTCTCATTGGAATGTCACCTTATCATATTGTGTTTGGAAAGAGTTGTCACATGACTACTGAGATTGAGTACCGGGCCTACTGGGCCATCAAACAATGAAATTCTAATCTTTCTGGTGTAGGTTCCCAAAGGAAGCTGCAGATTCCAGAGTTGGAAGAAATGAGAATATATGCATATGAAAACTCCAGAATTTATAAGGAGCCAAACAAGGCCTCCCACAACCATCTTATACTTCATCGTCAGTTCCACATTGGGTAGAAGGTCCTTCTTCATAATGCAAGGTTGAAGTTGCATCCAGGTAAGCTTCGTTCCAACAGGTTTAGCCCATACACTGTTATTAATATATCTCCATTTGGTTTTGTTTAGGTTCAAAATGAAGAAACCAAGCAAACCTTCACTATCAATGGGAAGCAGTTGAAACACTTCCATGAAGCCCTTTCTGAGTTTCTGATGGAGGAACTCCATGTTCAAGAAGCAACATACCAGTGAAACACACCAGGTTTTATCCTTCCTTCTCACCTTCTCAATTATTACAGTTAGGAAACTGCACATTCTAGGTGTGGGGGTTGGTTACATTCCTAGGTCAGATAGGAATTTTTATCATTATTTCTCTTTCTTCTCTTTTTCGCCTTCTCTGTAGTATTTTCATTTTCCCCATCTTGTTGAGTTCATTAGGATTTTCATTATCTTTATTCTTTCTTCTCTTTCTCGCCTTCTTTATGGTATTTTTATTTTTTTCCCCCATCAAAAATTTCAAAGTTCCATGATTTAGTGACCATAAGGGTAGGAAAGTAAAAATACCATAAAGAATGGAGAAAAAGAATATTTGTATGAAGTTAACATCAGGGAGTGGTTTTTAGTGAATTGGTTTTCTGTCAATGATATAAATGGTTGTATCACTGTGAAACATTTGAGATGATTTATTCCCCTTGTGTGTGTAGTTTTTGGGAAAATTGTTTCACTGATATCTCCATACATTCTTTCACCAAACCATGAAGTGTGAATATTTCTTACTTAATATAAGATAAATATATGTTAGGTTAATATTTTTCATCTTTAAATGATATTTTCATACATTCGTTCCTTATTCGATCTGTTTCATTACTGTACTAGATTGACCTATGCATGTTTACCTAATGCTAGGCTATTGTACACCCTCAAAAAAATTATCTTGGGCAGGTCAAAAACCACTCCTCCTCAACCTTTGATCTTTTTATAACTATTGCAATTAGTGTCGTGAGGAGATCAAACAAGGGTTGAGAGATGAGTGTGATATTTGTACCAAATAAAACTTCTAAAAAACAAAAATAATAAATGAGTGGAGTGATGAAATGTACAACATGTGGGGATATCTAGGTCGGGAGATTATGGTTTGACTTTTAGGAATGCTTAAGTGAGTGGGTCTTCAAATATGATTTCAAAGGATGTAGGGCAGGTTCGGTGAAAATTCATTTAAAGATGAATAATTTTAAAATAAACTATATTTATTGGATTGAAAGTGGAAATAATAGCATGGAATGGTTTTCACACACACACATGGAGAGTTAGTGGAATGGTTGAATTTTTAATTCCTTTCTCATGATGGTGTTCTAAATATCTTTTAATTTCATTGTGAAATTATTTATGAGACATTTTTTTCTATAGAAAAAACTCTTTGGTGTGGTTCGTGCATTGATCTCATTACTATAGTGAATTAAAATTTCCTCGAATTATAAATATTCATGATGTTGGAAATATTTATATGCCTCATTTTATTTGGATATGTTACTTTTCCCAGGAGTGCAAATGTTTCGGTATGGGGGTGTGATCGTACCATGATTTACTGTGTAATGTTCACCTTTACACCACTTTGTTGACCTTATTTTATATTGAAAATTATAAAAATAATGAAAAGTTTCATTCCATTTGTAAATAATTTATTTTTTTTATCACTATTAAAAATGGAAATGATACTTTTTTGATGATTCCATTGCAGGAGGAGGTGATTTGGAGGGCCCATGATGATGTCCAAGAAAAATGGGCCAAACTGCGCAGGATCCAAGCACACCAGTGGATTAATCCGCACACTGATACTAGACCATAAATCCAATTAGGATGAAATTTTGTGTTCTGGTCCAAACTTAATTTTTATACATTTCATATGAAGGGACCCAAGACTCATTCGACTATCTGGTGGCCCAACTGACCTGATCTATCCAAAACACTAAATCTGCTCAATGTCAAAAGTTGTGTGATGTGATCTTACCATATCTCCGGCTATAGTTGTCCACTTTATGGAAAAATTGAAGTGGAGACATCCAAGAGGTGGGTATAAAACTTTTTTATTTTTCCCAAATTGAGATAAGTCTGTCTGGAGGTTGAAACACCCGTGAAAAGTGGTTTTAAGAATTCTGTGTGCTCAAAACCACTTTCCCATTTTCCTATAAAATGGAACCTTGGGATCCTCATTTGTAAGTTCGGCCAGGAGGAAAATATCTGGTATTTTGGAGACCAAAATAATTCCTCTCATCATCCAAGGAGTTCTGAAGGCCCCTATCCTCATAGGGTAATCAAGGATGAAGATGGAGTTCCACTAGAGCCTCCTCCTCTTCTCGATGGCGAGCTAAATGGTGGACGATCATTTCGAGGGAGCTACACAAACATGGTAGGGAGTTCCAACACATTTTCTTCTACTGCTTTTGTATAATTTGTGTGTTAAATATTTAACTTCTTTTGTTTCTTTACATTATTTTCCCTGATTACATTTCATTTGTTATAATTAAGTGGAACACTTTTTATTTCAACACTGATTGGGTTGATATTTCAAGTGGGAATCTTGGGTTGTTCCGATTGAAAAACACAATAATCCTATTTATCTCACACATACATAAGATTTAAGTATGCTATGGTAGGCCTCTTATTCTATATTTTATAACCAATTCTTGTCAACACGATTTTTGTGCCAAGGGGTCGTACTTTAAGAATCATTTGAAAAGGCAAGAGGGGAGTCAAGATCTTGACAACCTTCAACCAAATAATTAAACAAAACCATGTTAAAATTTCAGAACAATTAACTATAAAAGATGTGTAGTGAACATGAAATGATCTTCTTCTCTCATAATTATTAATACACAACCTTTTTTCCAACTATTAAACTCTTTAATTAAGTCATTTCATCCTAAAACTATTTTCAAAACCACCCCTATCTAAGTACTTCTTATTAAAAACGCACACTCTAAACCCACCAATTCTCCTTGAGAGAAAACCTAGGGTCTTCCCTAGACTATAAATCAACCTTAAAATCATAATCAATTTGTCACGTCATGACAGCGTGGTCACCTATCTCCTAGCTCCAGCTACTGGAAGGATTGGGGTGTACCCAAAAAAATCCATCACCATGGGATCTCTCTTAGTTTGTCCCCTAGCTCCAACTGGGAAGCTCACACAATCTCCCATCCCATGGTCTCTCATGGTCCCCTAGCTCCTCATTCTATAATAACTAGGACATTCTCCAGGAATCCTTCACCATGGGACCTCTCATGGTCAATCCCCTAGCCTAGCTGGAAAGCGCACATGGTCTTTCCTCCCAAGGGCTCTCACAATCCCTTATCTCCACCGGCCTATATTGTGTAATAATTTATAATACATAATACATGAGGTATTAACCTCTCATGCATCTCATTATCTCATTTAATTTACATATAAGTAGGGATTTTCACAAAATATTCTTAAGGAAACACATCTTAATAATTTAAATTAAAACATCATCATAGGCTTGGTCACATTCATACCCAAATCACAACATGAGGCATAGACCTCTCATGCATGTTATTTTTTGACCCATATAAGGGTTTTATCACATTAATAAAAGCTTCGTTTACATTTAAAATTTAATTCATAGGGAAATTCCTCTTATTCATTTCAATATCCATGTTCAATTCCATTTCAAGGAGTCATTTCATTTGATCCATTTAATACAAGGCATTACATTTTGTGTGATCCATCCAACTCAAGGTCATCTCACTCAATTTTCCTAAACATAGAAAATTGATTTAAGGTACAAGTTCCAAAGTAAATGATCATGTTCATTTCCCTTAAATAATGCTACTATATTTCAAAATCCATTATACCCATTCCATTTAATTTTAAGAAACCATTTAACTCATTAAGACATGGAAGCTACATTTTAAGGGATTTAGTGTAAAGGAGAGGTGTCATGGAAACAAGGCATATTCCCACTTGAGAAATTGCAACTAAAAATGAGCTAAGCACCTAAACATTTTATTTACTAACAAAGTAAAAATCATAAGGAAACATTAATGAAATAAACTAATAAAGAATAAAATTCTAACATATACTTTTTAGCTTGAAGATAGTGCACCTCCATTAGAGTGAATTTATTATTAAATCGTGACATTGTTTCCAAAACAATTCACCGATTCAATTAAGATTCACTTTAAATTCACTAAAGGAAACCATTTTATAAAAACTACTATACATTGTAAAGAATTAATTAAAGTTTCATAAAAAATTAATTAATGTATTATTAAATTTAATGGAAAAAGAATGGGACCCTACCTCAAGATGTAGGCCAAAGACAAGACAAACATTTTGTAACTTGATAGCTTTACCGACAAACATAAGGCACATACATTCATACATATATATATATCCCTTAACCCAATTCATGTATTCCCCTCAACATGAGGGAATATGCACATGGAAGATATATATATATATATAAATACCTATGTATATGAGTGAAAGTCTTCAATGAGTCACCAAACCCTCGATAGATTATACAAGGGACCCAAAATCACCTAAAGGCCCTAAATAAACTAATTGAAACCACGCATTGGGAAGAAAGACTTACCTAGGATGGTGGAGGTGAACCAAATCAACCTAAAACACATTTCCTTCAGTGGTGTACATAAAAACTCACATGAAAGGGTCCCAGGGTGGCACTACATACCATAACACCGAATGAAAAATCAAAAAATGGGTTAGCTTTAAACCCTAGGTTTGGATGCACCTCACCGGGTGACAGGGATAATAGAAAAATTCTAGATAAGGGAAGGAAGAGGGACTAAATACCTTACCTTGAATATTTGGAGGGAAATCTCCGTGAAATCTAGCTATAAATCGAAGAACCAAGTAGATCTAGAGAGGGGGTCACACGCGATCCAAGGGATGTGGGAGGGGGTCCTGTGTCATGAAAATAGGAGGAGAGAGAGGTGATTTAGGGTTTTTTTTTTGTATTTTATTTTAATTTAATTAAAATAGTTTATCACGTATGGTTTGGGATATACAATTAGGAAAACCATGCGCTAACCATGAGCCCTCTATTGGGAACCTAGAGCATCCCAAACGGTTTGTCCCACACAGTTTTCCTAAATATTCACAAATCATGTGATCAATTATGTCGAGGTACTACCTAAGTTGCACTACCCATTCGGTCTAGGTGCTCGGTTTTGAAAATCATGAACAACCCATGAAAACAGCCTCTGTCCACCAGCTATAAGCCACACGGTTTCCTACTAGAGGCCACACAGTTTTAGAAAAACCATGCACCCTCTACAGCCTTCCAAAACTATATTTTTTTGGTTTTGGTGCTTTTAAAACTCCTTGAGATTCTTATGATACTTATCAAACCTTTACCCAAGTCCAAAAACATCACTTTGAAGGATTAAAACACTCAGAATTAGGTTTTAAGGCTCATTTTTAAAAACTTTACATCCAGTAAATGAAAACGTTCAAATTTACTTGGATTTTTGTCCAGTTTGAAATAAGGATTCTTATAAAAATAACCCCTTTTAAAAATCCATAATTTTTACTTTTTTTGAAACATTGGTTTCCTCCCTATAATAATTTTCCTCAAAAAAAACCCCCAGTCTTTCTATTTTATACATTCTTTAAAAAACTAACCCATTTTCCCAAACATGATATACCATTATGAAATAAAATCATATAATAATTCAAATGTGTTTAGGGATATCCCAATAAATGAAATAAGGTAACCCACCATACAATAAAAAACCTAATCAATTCACTGTATTTATAATATCCCAAATTATATATAATTTTTATTATAATTTTTTTCTTTTGACTTATATTTATATTAAATTAAATACACCTTTTACTTTTATTTTTGTATATAATAATTAAGAATATATATATATATACATCCTTTAATTATTTTATACTTCTTGATTAAATAATAATATTTCTTGAAATATAAATTTGATATATATTCATGCCATAAATAAATTGCATGTTCCATACTACAAACAAACATTATTTTATTTTATTATAATATAACATTAAAAATAAAGGATGAATAATGATAAAATAAAATTTATACTTATTTATTATTAAAATTTATTTCATTAAAATCCTTTAAAATTTATAAAAAATAAAAACTTATAAAATTGTCATGATTTTGGTTTATTATGGTTTTTATTGATTAAATTGGATTAATATTGTATATTAATGAATTAATTATACTTTGAAATTTATTTCAATATCGTTGAATGTTATTTCACTCATTTTGATCTTGTAAGTGATTTTGTAAAAAATATAGACCAATATGATATCTAAAATCAAATGGATAGGGGGAGTTTCATTGTATATCTTAAAAGAAGATAAAAGGATATCACCACCTGTGATTCAGAAATGTAATTGAAGAAGAGTATATCATTTATAGTGACATAGAAAGTTGTAGCTTGGGACACCACATGTCTAGGAAGAATTGGGAAGTTAATAATTATAATAAGGATATGTCACCTTTCATAACAGATTTGTCTCTTACGATATTGATATCATTAAGTAGTATCAAAGACACTCCAAAGGAAAAATATATATCTTTTATTATGAAAAAGTGTGTCTCTAGCTTTGTATGAGTCATTGATTATGATATCATCATATCATAAATTGAATATGGTCCCCTATTTTTGAATAATATATCCCATATATTTATATATCTATTTGTGGCATAACATGTCATAAGAAATGGTTGTTGTTGTTGAATATGATTTAGGTATTACTAAAATATCATAATTATATTAGTGGTATAAACTAAAGGAATTTGTTTTATCATTATTTATGATAATTAATATCATTGTTTATAGTGTAATCATAGGCAGCGATAATGGCATGTCGCAACTTGTGAACAGGAAGAAGATGATGCCACCGATTATGATTCAAAGATGTTGTCTGTTGTGACTTCGGTGATGACCTAAATTACAACATATCACCCAATATGATATATTATATCATAAAACATAGATTTCCATCATAAAATATATCACATAATACTAATAACCACTAAATAATATTCAAGTACATTCAATAATGTTTATTCATGATCATTCTGGGAGGATTGTGATAAATCTATACTATGGATAAACCAATGTTGTTGATTAGTAAAATAAACTATATTACCCATATTTAATGGCCTAATGGAGAAAAAAATATTTTATACTATTATCTAATCAAATTAGTAAGTAGGGGTGGAAACAAATTGGTTTGGTTTGGTTTGGTTCGGACTAAAAACCAAACGAAACCAAAATTTGTGGTTCGGTTTTTATACATAAAAACTAAACCATTTAATTGAGTTTTGGATCGAATTTTAAATATTTCAAACTGTTAATTTTCATTTTTGTTCAGTTCAGATTGTGGATTAACAGTTTTTTAAGTACAAGCATGACTGACTAAATCCATCTTCAACCAAAGGATAACATGATTCATGCAAAAGACCCCCTCAAAACAAATTATTGTGAATAAAGGACCCTCAAAGAACATTTATTACTTATGGTTTAAGAAATAGATTTTTTAAAACAATGTTTCCATGTTAAAGTGATAAAATATATTTAATCATATCATTTAATATTTAAAAAATTATTATTTATTATTGTAAATAAAGGATTGAGGTTTCATGTGGAAAAGTTCAATATTTAAAGTATAAGAAAGTTGAAACTTATGATTTATGGTTCAATCATTTAGATATTATATCTATGATTTAAGGTTTTAGTGACTAAATTTATGGTTTAGGATTCTGAAAGTTGAATCTAGTTTTTTTACATAAGATGGTGACTAAAATATAAAATAAAATCCTGAAATCATGTTTTTAATGTTTTCATTTTTTTAAAATAGATGGACATAGTTACACATTTTATGAAAAATAAAATCAAATAGTACCTAAGATGTCGTATTTGAAACACAAGAAAAGAAGCTATCCGGAATATATATATTTTTTAGTGATCATATTCTTCTCATTTATTCTATCATATTGTTTATTTTTTGGTAGTATCACTTAATCCTTTCCAAGGTAAGTTGTGGAAGGAATGATAGAAATAATTTCATATTGGTCCAAGGTAAAAAACACAAAAACAAAGAAGATTACAAAGATCTTAGGCCCATTTTGGCCAACGGAAATTAAATTGAATGTAAAGAAAAGAGTTTAATTGAAAGAAATGAAAAAAATAAAATATTATGTTTGATTTTTGATGAAACGTTATATAATATATTTGATATAATATTATAGAAATAAAAAAATGATTATAATTAATTAAAAATAATCTTATTTTCTTTCATTTCTCCCTATGGAAAAGAGGTAGAAAACTAGTATCTTAGATAAAATGCACAACCTTTCACATAGAAAATATGTAATCACAAAAATAAGAACACAATACCTAAATCCATGTAGGTAGTTACAAAAAAAATGTAGCAACACCTAGTGTAAATACAGACATTACAAGCATTCACTCTATCATGAACCACATAAACTTGCTTTCAATCACTCCAAGAATGATGTTAGCTCACACAAAAAGGCTATCATCAAGAACAATAGTGGGAATCCCATTAGTATTGAAAATAAAAAACCCAAAACACCACACCCCAAGAAAGAACAATAAGATAAGACACAAAATGAGCAAGAAAAGTACTAGACACATCCATATATGATAGGAAATATAAAAACCCATTTTATTTTAGGTCATCAAAATCATCTCCAACATCTTGGATGACTAAAGGAAGGAAAAAGTTATATTAAATTTATATATTTGATACCCCAAGGTCTATTTCAACATTGTTTCTAATGTTAATATTTGGTGCATCGTAATTAAAAAAGTCGTTTGGGGATGTTGTCATTGGATTGTAGGTTACATTGTTGTGTGGTTGGAGTGGGGGTTATTAGGGAAGTTTTATGGAAGGGTTTTTCTCAGTTTATGCATGGATTTTGTGGATGTTCAAGGGGAATTAGTGTCATTTACTATTGTATTAGTTAGTTGACATTTTCTTTTGTATTAGTTGGTTCGCTGGGTTGATGGGGTTTTACAGGTATTATTAAATAGTGGTCTAATAGGAGTGAGTGGGGGTACAATTGATCATTTGTATATTGTAGAATTGTCATTGTGGGCATGAAATCCTTGGCTCCTAGAAGTGGTCCTTCCACTAAGATTCTCTTCTTCCCTATTTCTTTGACCTCCTCCTATGGTATTCCTATGAAAGTGTTTTATAGTTTATATCAATTTAAAATTTATATAAACTTATTGTACCTTATCTCTATTGTGCACTCATAGTTCTAATGGGGATTACTCAGTTGGAAATATGTTTCCTCTATGTGTTACTAAAATATTCATTTATATAAATCAAGTTAGATGGAGGGCTCAATCACCCATTGGGACTGATGGAGGATAGGGAGGGGACTAAAAATATGAAAGCATATGAATGGGGAGGGGATCAAGAAGGGGGAGAGAATTAGATTGAAATATGTAGGGATTAAAATGGAGAGGGGCATCAAATGAAGGAAGATAAAGAGAAAACATGGGTGGGATCATGAAGGTTAGGGATGATTAGAATTGAAAAATGGGGATATAGGATGAGATTAAGATAAAAAAAATATGTTTTTTTAAACAGGTTTGGTTTGGTTTTGAAGAACCTTTGTGATAATTTTATTTAACATTTTTTTTGACAACTAAACTTTTTTTATAAGAATGTTTTTATTTTTCAAGATCGTACCAAGTTCATCGGAATGACTTTTTGTAAAAAAAATTAAAGATGTTGAATTTCTTAACACAAACATAAAGGGGGATAAAAAAATTTCATTGAAAGTTGTTTTCCACACATAGGTTTTCAGACATAGAAGATTGGAATGAGAAGTACCAGACTCAGAATGTTTTAATGTGTATCTTCAGTTGTAGGAGTTCTTTGAAATATGAAGTTGTTGATCAGGCACAATATTGTTCACAAATCCACTATCATGAAGTTCAGATTCATCAAACTCGATGTTTTTTTTCTAAGTCTGAAGTTGCAGAGTGAGGTATTTAGAATGATGTTGAAGATGATGTTTTATTAAAGTAAAGTAAAGAGCTAGAAAGTTGTTAAACTTTATAAAATAAATCAGAAGATTCTTTGATTTTCATGAATTTCTCGCAAATAATGAAAACTAATATGATAGAAGATTTTGAAAAAATGGAAGAATAATAAAGATTGTATTGATTCTAGAAACCAAAACACAAAATATCATATCCAAGTATCAGACATGGAAGTTTTTTGGAAGTATGAATGAGTAAATATGGTGAATTTTGAAGTTTTTAAATGTTACGGAGTTGAGTTTACATCATTATGATAAATACATAATAATTTAAATTCCATCATTTTGAGTATTACATTGGAATGAATTTGAGAAGGAAAGATAATCTGACTGAATCTAAGGAGGAAAGTCAATAAGATAGACTCTGAGGAGAAAAGTCAATCAGACTATCTCTGAGGAGGAAATACAATTAATATAACTTTGATAAGTAATTTCAGTTCATCATAATGAGATGAGGAAGAGTATCAGATCGTAATGATAAGGAAAAGATAGTCAGATTGTAATGAGTAGAGGAATAAAGTCAGATCATAATGATCATAAAGTTAGATCATAATGATTAGTCAAAGAAATTCACATCACAGTAAGTTGTGGATGTTTATATTAATTAATCTGAGTAAGTTACATCATACTAAAGAAAATTTAGTATGTTTGAGAATGTTTGAATCAGTAAAATTTGAATCTTAAATATAAGTGATTTTCAGTGTTTTTATATTTGAGTAAGTGGGAAATGTTTTTCAATTTCTCACCTTTTCTATTCCAAGTTGCCCATAAATAGAGGTATAATTCATTCATACTTTGAATCCTTTTTTGACTTATGTAAAAGGTATAGTGTTTCATATTTCTTATCAATGTTTTATTTCTAGAATGAGACTTCATTAGAAGGTTGTACTTATGAATTTTTTGTTTACTATACTGAGAATATTGTAATGAGCATTTGAGTAGGGTTTGAGAACTTTAGTTTGAGAAAAGGTTTCATCAAAATAATTCTATTATAATGATACAATTGGACTGAGGATTGGACCCAGGGTCATCGGATTGAGGTTTCAGACAATTTTTTGTAGAGAAAATGTCTTTTTTATATGTTATTTTGGGGATCAATTGTTTGTAAGAAAACTTTGTAAACTAATAAAAGTTGATATAAACATTCCTATTAAGAGATATATGGTGTCTAATGGGAGTTCAAAAAAGTTTTATTCGCTTCATCTTAATACAAAATTTCCATAGAACCATAAGAGTGGATATGGAAATGATTTTGGTTATTACATTGAGGTCAAACCTTTTAAATCTTATGTTATTTACTTGATTTACTAATTTTTCATGCATGAGTATTTACTAAAATATGATAAGGATATAAAATGTACCAGGTTATAGGGGTTAAGTTTTAAAAATTATTAGAATATATAAAAAGTTAACAACTAATTCAACACCACCCCCCAACAGTTGTTATCCGATCCTCTAGAACTTGAATTGGTTTTTGAGCGAAGGTTACCTTATCAAATCCTTATCATGGATAATATCAATTCTATTAACAGTAGAGGAATTCCTACATTTTATGAAAAAAATTATTATGGATGGAAAAATAGGATGATTCCTTATTTTCTATCTCTTGTCCTAAAAGTTTTTGATTCTACTACAATTCGTTTTCCACCTATTGAGAAGGATCCCCATATGAATTTTGTTGATAAGATAAATATTGAATTTGATGGAAAATCTATAAATTATATCCTTATGTCCTTATCAAAAAAATACTATATAAATGTGATGGGTCTCAAAACTTCAAATAGTATGTGGGATAAGATGTAAAGTATTTTCAAAGGGAATACTAAAGTGAATGAAGCAAAACAACAAATTTTTCGTAGTAAGTATGAAGACATCAGAATGAGAGATGAAGAAATTATTGATGAATAATTTACCAGAGTAAATGAATTTTTTTTCAAAATCAAAGGATTTTTAGATTTCCTAAAAGATTCTATAATTGTGAAGAAACTTATAAAAAAAATTTAGATAGGTTTGATTCCAAAATTTCATCTTTAAAAGATAAGGATGATTTATCGCTTGACAAATTACATAACTTTATTATTTATTATGAAATGAGGAAAGCTCCAATGTTAAAAAATAATATTAAATATAAATTGGAATAAATTGATAACAATTATTTGGATGATTAAAGTTCATAAAAATTCAGAACCCCCATTTCAAAAGTTGATAAAATAAAATATTCCTTGGATAATGAAAAAGGTAGTGAAGAATTATATAGAGAGTATCAACTCAGAACAGAACTTGTTACATGTATTGAGCATAAAAATACTCTCAATAAATAAATTAGAGTAATGAATGAATATTGTGATGAAATTTATTAAGGAAGAAAATATGTCATCATGATGGAGGAAGAATACATTAAAGATATTTTAAGTAAAAAACTAAGAATTTATGAATTGGGAAAGATGATTGAATATATCATTAAGATGTTGGTAGCTAAGTAAAAACAAGTTAACAAGTTTCAATCAAGACTTATTGACTCTGAAATTAACCTAAGGAAGATAAATGAAAATTTTAACAAGGATTCATAAGTAAAATATGATACTTCTAAAGTTGCAAAGAAATATCAAATCAATAATCATGTGAAATCATCACCCACCAAAAATAATGTTTCATTGTATTTTTATGACATTTTAGGTTCTTGAAAAGTATTAGGAAATCTTGGGTGGAAAATGGTGTGGGAAACCTATTTTATCTAAAAAGGATGAAAACCCACTCATAATGAAAGATGATCCATGTCTAGAGATTGTAAAAGTATGAAGAAGTTATCAACCTCAACAAAGATTCTAAAGAGAAAGATCTTACTTAAATATAAAATCAATATTGGATAATTATTACTGGTGTTATGGAATCTATGGGAACATGGAATATATTTTTTGGCATAACATGTCACTTCCCAAAATAAGGTTTAAACAAATTTTAAGTAATATTAGAAGAAGGATGAGTAACTTTCCAAACCCCCAAGAAGTTAGAAAATAAAAATATCAAGATGTTAGAAACCTTACAACAAAAAATTAATTTGAATGTTTGGAATAATTTTGTGGAATATGTGATGATGTTGTTCATAATGACAACATATGTATGACACCCCTTATAGAACAAGTTTATTATGGTATAAAGAAAAAGAAATCTAGAAAGAAAAAGTTAAAGAACGAGATTTTATTGTTGAGACAGCTTTAAAAGAAATAAAAAGGAACAAACCATGGACATTTGATGGTGATTGTTATTTACATATGATAAGTGATATAAAAATCTTGAAACATGTTTAAATTTATGATGGAGGATTAGTTAACTTTTGAAATGATTGTTCCTTAAAAATCAAAGGAAATGAAATTGTTGATATTGAAGAACAAAAGTTGAAATATAAAGAAGTTTTATTTTTTGATTAGCTAAAAAATAACTTACTTAGTTTAAGTCAAATTTTTTATGAAGGAAAAAAGTTATTTTTAGAAAATATTTTGTGTATCATCAGAGGTGTTAAAGTTAGAAAAATTATTAAAAAGGAGAAAGAACTAGTGGTAATATTTTCCAAATTTGAGAGTTTAATAAGTCTTGTTACTTAAGTGCTGAAGATGAAAAAAATTGTGGCACCGAAGACTTCGACACCTTGGGAAGGAAAAAATGAACAAACTTTCTAAATTTGATGCTGTATGAAATTTTATAGAATTGAAAATATGAGATGAAGATGTTTTTATTTCTTTTTAAAAAGGGAAGATGGACAAAAAAATTCATAAGAGAGTTGAGATTCAGTCTACCAGACCTCTTGAACTAATTAATTCTTATTTATATGGGTTAATGAGACATCAATAAAAAAAAGGAGACTTATACATTGTCACCTTTATCGATTATTTCGCTCAGATGAAAAACAACATGTTTATGAAACACAAGTCATAGGTTTTTTAAATGTTGAGGTTTTTTAGAAAATAAATTGAGAAAGAAATGGGGGTTTATATAAAAAATTATGAACATAAAATGGTACCAAATTTATAAAAAAATACTTTTAAAAATAATCTAAGAAATAACGGAATCAAACATCAATATATTTCTCCTTATACTCTATAAAAACTATAGTAGTAGAAATAAATAATATAATTTTTGTAGAAATGGGAAGAAGTATGTTAGAGGAATACAAACTTTCAAAGTTCTATTGGAGAGAAGTTATTAGTACTGTTGTACATGTTCAAAATATATGCTTTTTGAGACCAAAAACCAACATGACTTCTTATGAATTGTGTTATAAAAAACCTTCACTGAAGTACTTCAAAGATTTTGGAATTCCATGTTTACTTAAAATAAAAAATATGGATCTAGGAAAGTTTGATGAGAAAGTTGAGGTGAGAAGTTTTATGGGTTATTCAACAAATAGAATAAGTTAAAAATGTTGGAAAAAACACTCAAAAAATTTGGTGGAATCATATAATGTGAAAGTAATTGAAAATAAAAAATACTTAACAATTTGTTTTTTGAGAATTCTGAGGAGGATAAACTAGATATTTCTAGTGATAGTGAATGTAAGTCCAAAAAAATCTTATAAATATTTAGAAGAATCATGTGATGAGGAAATTTTATCTAGAAGATAAACATTGTAATTTCCTACCTTACAAAAACATATTGAGTCTGAAAACATTATTGGGAATCATAATACTCCATTCTAGACTAAAATAAACTTGATATTAGTAAATAAGACTTCACTTATCTCAAAATTTGAACCGAAATTAGTTTTAAAAGTTATTATGAACAAATAATGGGTGAATTATATGAATGAAGAGTTGGATCAAATTAGGAAAAATGAAACATGGGAACTTGTTCCACATCTAAAAAGTAAAAAAAGTTATTGAAACAAAGTGGGTTTATAGAAACAAGTTGAATGAACATGGAGAAAGTTCAAGAAGAAAATCCAAACTTGTTTATAAATGATATGCCTAGGTTGAAGGTGTGGATTTTGATGAAACATTTTACCTCATTTCAAGGTTAGAAACTATTAGAATTTTTCTAGTATTTTATCCTCATCGTAATTATAAATCTTATTAAATGGATGTAAATTTAGTATTTCTAAATGGATAAATTGAAGAGGAATTTTACATTGAAAAACCTTGTGGGTTTCTACTTGATGAGGATGAAAACAAAGTTTATATATTGAAGAAATGTTTGTGTTGGATGAAAGAATCATCATGTGAATGTTATTATAGTCTTTAAAATTTTCAAATAATCTAGAGTTTTTTTAAACAAATATTTGATAGAAACTTATACATGAAATATTTTGGCTCCCAAACTCTAATAATAATTTTTTATGTAGATGATAAATTTGGGGGGGGGGGTGGAGAATATTCTTGTAAAACATTTTCTAAATAAATTAAAAGGAACTTCAAAATGTCAATGTTATGAAAATTAACATTCTTACTTGGATTAAATGTTCCACAAAAAGAAAAATATGTTTTCTTATCTTAAGAAAAGTATATCATGGATATTAAAAAAGTTCATCATGGCAGAATCCAAATATGTTTCCAATCCTATCTTAGTGGGGATTCAGCTAAGTAAAGATAGGTTTTGTGAAAGTTTGAATCAGAAATACTTTTGAAAATTTATAAGAATTATAATTTACCTTACTAACTCAAGGATTGATATTGTTTATGTTGTGACTTTGTGATCCAGGTATCAATGTAATCTAAAAGAACCAAATATGTTGGCACAAAAAAGGATTCTAAGATATGTTAAAGGAACACACTCACATGTGTTGTTATACAAAAGAAATTGTGAAATGAAGTTTTATAGATATAATAATAAAGATTAGGATAGAGATTGTAATTATAAAAATCAACCTCAGGAGGAACATTTTTATTGGGTGAATGTTGTGTGGGTTGGAATAGTAATAAATAAAGTTTAGTAACTTTGAGCATAGAAGAATAAAAATTTGTTGCAGAAACTCAGGATTTCACTTAGATGTTGTGGATGAATGTTCGGCTGAAATATTTAAAAGTAAAAGTTTCTAAAACATTTAATATATTTTGTGATAATCATATTATAATTTATATTTCTAAAAAACATGTCCAACACTCATGATCAAAATACATTGACATAAAGTATCAATTTATAAAAGATAATGTTTCTATTATAGATTTTTTACTGAAGTATATCTCAAAAAAGTATCAAATTGTTGATATCTTCACAAAAGGAATGCCAAAAGAAATGTTTGTTGAATTAAGGCTGCAACTTCATGTTCATCCTACTCTAATTACTTCCTAAATATCATAAGTAAGACCCTTATCATGCTTTGGATTATATTGAAAAAGGATCGGAGAAAGTAAGAACTTTTTAATTTTTAAGAAGTTTTTACTTATCTTTCTTCTATGAATATGAAGTTGTGGTTATCATAAAATGAGGAGGGAAAAAGAAAAGTGAGAAAGGATAAAAGTGGGGAGTAGTTTATCTTAACATTGCTGTAAAATTTTCTTACCACTTAGGGATGGAATTCCTTCAAAAACATTACATTATCCAAGGTAAAAAGAAAAGTGAGAAAATATAAAAGTGAGGGGTAGTTTATCATAACATGGTCACAAAATTTTCTTTCCATCGAGGGACAAAATTACTTTAAAAAAATTACTTTATCTAGTAGTGTAGTGTCAGGACACTCTATTTTGATAAAGGATATGTTTTGATAAATGTTTAAAACCTTGATTTTTTTACAAAATTTGACTTGTGAAAAAAAATTAGAGTTATAAAAGTAGTAAACAAGGGTTGTCAAAAAACCCAAAGGGGTAGATTGAATAACCTCTATGATAATTTGGTGTAACAATTTTTTTGTATTTTTTGACAACTAACCTTTTTGTATAAGAATGTTTTTAATTTTCAAAATTGTACAAACTTCATCAGAATAAGGTTTTGTAAGAAATTTTAAAGATGATAAATGTATAAACCCAAACATAAATAGGGAGAAATGTTTTGTCTTTTAAAGCTGTTTTTTGGACATAGGTTTTATGACAAAGAATATCAGATTGAGAAGCATCAGACTTGAAATATCTGAATGAGTGGCACCAATCACAGGAGTCGTCAAAAAGATGAAGTAGTTGATCAGATGCAGCATCAATCTCAGATCCATCTACATGAAGTTTAGATTCATTAGAATCAGTGTTTTTTAGCAATTCAGATGTTGCAGAGTGAGGAAGTCAGAATGATGCTAAATAGGATGTTTTATGAAAGTAAAGTCATGAGTTAGAATATTCTTAAAATTTATAACAAAAATTAGATAATGATTTTTGGGTCATGAAGTTATCAAAAATCATTAAAATTATCATGATAAAATATTTTGAGGAAATGGAGGAACCATAAATATTATATGGGTTCTAGAAATATGAACATAGAAGATCGAATTCAGAAGTTTTGGACATATAAGTTTGTCAGAAGTATGAATGTGTAAAGTTGGTGAAGTTTGAAGTTTTTCAAAGTTGTATAGTGGAGTTTCCATCATTATGAGAAATCAATCATAATGGGAATTCCATCGTTATGAGGATTCCATCGTACTTACTATGAGGAGGAAATATAATTGGACTGTCTTTGAGGAGGAAATTCAATCAGACTGACTCTGAGGAGGAAAGTCAATCAGACTGTCACTGATGAGGAAATACAATCAGACTAACTCAAATAAGGAAATTAAGTTCATTATAATGAGCTAAGGAAGAGAATCAGATTTTACTGAGCAGAGGAATATATTCAGATCATAATGGTAAGAGGAATAAAGTCAAATCATAATGAGAAGAGGAAGAAAGTAATGTCATAATGAGTATTGGAAGAATGTTATATCGTAATGATAAGAGGAAGAAATTCAGGACATCATGAGATGAGGATATTTATCATAATTAAGTTGAGTAATTTACATCGTACTGAATATAATTTAGTAAGTTAGATATGGTTTTAATCATCCAAAGGTTAATATTAAATGTGAGTGATTTTTAGAGTTTTGAAGTTTGAGTAGGCAGGAAAAGTTTTTCTGTTTTTCACCTTTTATATTCTGAGTTTCCTATTAATATAGTTAGAGTTTATTTGTATTTTTCATCATTTTTTGATGTGAAAAAAATGTGTATCACATCATATTTCTTATCAGAGTTTTATTTCTGAATTGATACCACATTAGAAGGTTGGACTTCTTAATGTTTTGTTTACCAAACTGAGAAGATTTGACTAAGAAGATGGGACTGAGAAGATTAGACTAATCAATTGAGAAAAGTTTGAGAAGTGTAGTATGAGAAAAGGTTTCATTGTAATGAGTCCATCATAATGAGACAATCATACTGAGGATTGGACCTAGGGTCATCAGGCTGAGGTTCTTTATAGAGTTTTTTGGATCAATAGTTTTTTGTTATATTTTCTTTTGTGGCTTGATTGTTTGTAATAAAACTTTGTAAACTAATTAAAGTTATAATAATCATTATTATCGGGATATAAAAGGTTTCTAATGTGATTTGGAATATTTTTTATTCACTTCTTCTTAATAGTGAATTTTCCGAGACCCACGAGAGTGGCTATGGAAATGATGTAGGTTATTACACTGAGGTTGAGCCTTGAAAATTTTGTTTGATTTACTTCCTTTACTAATTTTTTATGCATGATTATTTACTGAAATATGATAAGGATATGAAATTTAATAGGTTACAAGGTTTGAGTTTTAAAAATTATTGAAACTTATAAAAATTGAACAACTAATTCAACCCCCCCCCCTCTTCTCAGTTGTTATTCTAACCTTTGGAACTTTAGGTTTGGCACCTAAACCAAACTATAATCCACAAAGGTATATTCAATACATACCAAAAACCTAACCAAAATTAAGAAAAACACTTTTTTGTTTTATTAAGTTTGGTTTTCAGTTCGGTTTGGTTTGGGAATTTTTTTCCCCAACCCTATTGGTAAGGGATACAATAGACTGAATAGGTGTACCTCAAATAGAAAGGAGAGAATAATTAAGGATCATGAGGTGAATTTCATGCTTCTAGTATAGTTGGGAGCTGATATTGAAAGGTTTATATGCCTCAAATTCTCCCAAGACACACAAAGTAATAAAAAGTCTCAAGAACACATGAATTGATCACAAAAGAAACTAAAATGGATGTTTTTTAATATAAAGTAAGAGGAAGATCCTAATAGAAAACCATTACTAAAAGGGTGGATAAGATTTCATATTTTTATAATTTTATGTTTTAATTATGTTATATTCCTTCCCTATTAATCTATACTCTATTATAGAGAACTGAACCCTTAAGGTTTGATCTTTGGGAGATGAAACAATTCTTTTTTCTTTAGTCATTGAATTTATATTTGGAGATTATAGTAAAGAAGTCGGATATCATCGCCCTTATGTATTTCTTCTTTCACTATATTTATATTCACATATTCCCTAAAAATGGATGATTGTTTATATGATGGAGTTGAGTGGGATAAGGAAAGAGTGGTGTAAAACTACAACCATGTGTACTAAGATAAACTTCCTGGGTATATGTTTCATGGCTACATCGCTCAAACATATTTTTTCAAGTAGATGGTTCAAAAGTATCAGGGGTTCACTCTTTAAATGATCGAGTTGAGTGATCATGTCATGTTCACATAGTACATGGATTAGTTCACTCAAGGATCATAGTGTGATAATACATGCACTAAGGATATATTGAGAGGTGGTTATATGAATAATATTGAGTTTTTCACTAAGGGATAATGAAATTAGAACAAAACTAAGGTGAATATTAAAGGAATAAGATCAGGTAACTTCTGGGTATTATGTTCTGTTGTTTTAACATTTTCATTCCATGTTTTCCCCTATTTTATTTTATTTTCTCAAACCAATTATCACTAAAACTATGTTATTTTCAAAAAAAATATCTCAAAAACATAAAAAATAATAATAAGTGATAACTTAAATAATTGAGTCCGAGTAGTCTTCCTTGAGTCAAAACTCGTGGTATTATACTGTGTTATATTTCTTAGTTTTTATAAAATAAAATTGGTTAGTGTAACCATGGTAAAATCATCTACGGAAAACCAATATATAGATTAATATAAAAGATCAATATTCTTGTTTATAGTTGTAGTAAGAAGAGAGAAATGGTGGATTTTATCACTAGGAGCAACTATAGTAATCACTGCATTAAGTTCACAATCCTAGATGAGAATATTGTTTATTTTACCAAATCTAGTAATAACAATAACCAAGCACTAATTAACTTTTGAGGTTAATTCTAAGGGATTTTGAAGAAAGAATCCTAAATATTAAAGTAAAAGTGTTGATGAAACATGAAACAAAAATTTCCTAGACCTTTAAAGAGCTAATTAGACAATAGTTAGTACAAACCCAATGGAAGAAGTTTAACAAGTCCCTATTAACTTTTATGAGAAATTTTTGTGGGTATAAGAGAATTTAGATAAATTTTATCCAAAATTAGGGCTATACTAATATTTGAATTATAATGGTGAAGAAGAGGTATAGGATCCCTACATCTTGGTTTTAACTCCAATGAATCAAAAATTATACTATTGTACAAGTGGTGGATGCATGTCAATTTTTTTATGGGGTCCTCTTGATAAAGAGTTGTATTTATAGTATTGAAGATACAAGGATGTAGTGGTTCAATCCAAGTTTAATTTTCTATATTTTTATTTTAAGTTTTTAAAATGAATAATTAATCCTTTTCTTTTTATTATAGGAATTAATCTAGGATATAAATCATTTTTATAAAATTTTCATGGGATTTGTTTAAATTTTTTCAATGATTTTAAATAAATAATTTAAATTTAACCTAGTCATTTTAATACCTTATCAATGATAAGAAATTGTCTAACTCGTGAATCATAATGAGTATTGTTTATGTGTTTCATTATCCAAATTTTAATTTTCATAAATTTATATTAATTGGATGAATATTTTTATTCATTACATAAGTGAATGACCAATGTCTTAACTCCAAACTCCATTGAAAATTTCTTTATAATATATTATTTCTTGAGATAAGTATTTTTAATATAGGCTATTAAAAATCGCATTAATATGAATAAGGCCATTATTAATTTCAGGTCTATGTTAATCCATTGATATCACCTTTATATTTTACTCTTAATCCCTTAAAAATCATAGAAGTCCATATGGGGTGCAATTAGAATGCTTTAATTACTCTATTTCTATAAGAAAATGGAGAAAATATATTAAAAATGGAAAATCTTGAAAAATTTTATGATAAAGAATAAATTAATATTTTTAACTATTTCAACTCATGAGGAATTAAGTAAAAAGGGATGCGGTCCCCCATATAATGTATGGGTCCACTACATGGAATCAGTTAGACCATGGGATTCGTATTTATGTCCTCACCCAAGTCATTATTTAATCAAAATTGGTTTAATACACCATCAATAAATTTTTATACCAAAAATTAATAAAATAATAATCCTTCCATTATAGGTTATCATACAATACCATTTATTTCCCATTTAATTAAAGATAAAATTTAACTATTAACTTTAAAAAATAAATAGAGATAATTTTATCTAAAATTGACACCCTATGTTAACCACATTTAACCCAATGATGAAGAGAAAGAGGATTTTCCTGCCTTAATTTCTTCATGAGAGAAAAAATGGACTTTCCAAATGAACATATAGGCTTCCCAAACAATAATTTAATGCCTTGTATAAAATTTCTCAAATTATATGCAAATTATATCTTCCCATGAGTTAAAATCCCCCTGGTAAGATTCGAACCTAGAGAGAAAAGAAAGTGGGGGTGATACTCAATCTAAAACTCAAAAATTTAATCTTGGTTCAATTTATCAATAAAAGATAATGAATATACATTAAAAATCATTTATTGTTCTTTTTTCAATGGTTTAAAAAAATATTAAATGATTTTTCAGAAGTTCTTAAAAATTATCATGTATAGTAGTCCCATGAATCATTTCATAAGGGGGTATTAAAAACCATTATGAAATCACTTCATGAAGGTTTTTTAGAGGTTGCTGAATGTGAAACTAAATTCATTTTTTAAATAAAAAAAGTAATTAAATTAAAACCTAACCTAGCCTAACCCCCAAAAGACAGTAATAATAAATAAACTTGGGTTATCCTATCTTGATACCCAAGATATCCCATCACTAGGCTCAAAGATTTTTTCTAATCACCATGGGCTAGAAACTAGTTCAAAATGCATCAACTTATACCTTGAAAATGATTTCACCTGAATAAATATAAAACTAAAAAATGGGTTCATACAAGGAATTAGAACAAACACTCCACAAAGAAATCATCCAGGTAAAATAAACACTTTTGAAGAAAAAACTAACAAAATGTGGAATAACATGAACAATAACTCAATAATCATAAAAAATTTCAAAATTAAAATAAAAAATTCCATTAAATTTTATATATGAACATTAATAAATTAAAAATTGAGAATAAAACCAAAAATTGGGAAAATAAGGGGATAAAAAGACAATAAGACTGAATACATAATAGTACTCTCAATACATAATCCAAGAATGAATAAAATACACCAAGAGACCCATCTTCATGTGACAAGTATGAATCACCCACCTGTCACCTCCTCTAAACATGAATAAAATCTATTGAGTATCAACTATCTCAAATCAATGCTTTACCTTTAATAGTATCAAATGATATAAAAGTCTATATACATACAATTTTTTATATATGATAAAATAGAAAATTCCCAGTAGGATTTCATCACTTGTTATATTTATAACCTTTAGAAAATAAATCATATTGTGCTAGTTTGAACTAAAAATACAATATCACCATTTCATTCTTTATAAAAAATAGGTAACATGTAATAATATGTCTACACTATTCACTAAAAATTAAATAAGTTATCCAAGTGAGTTAAAAATATACATGTATATAAGTGATTACATAAATGAAAAAAAAATCATAATAAAGTTCATGTCAAAGCATCATGGGTGATTACCTAAGGGGTTAAGGTAGGAATATTAAGATATTATTACTGTATTTAATCTATAACCATATCCAACTATGAAAAATACAGTATAAAGGGTGGCATAATACACAAGTAGGATCAATCACTAGCCATAATGGAATCCTACACTAATGATATAGGTTATAATGACACTAAATATAGTATCATACTAAAATATTGAACCCTAGTTAGAGTAGCATTATAACTATGAAGGGGATGTATAAGAAAAGTTTCATCATACCCCAAAATAAGTACTTATCTCATGAATCCTTCCTAAGTACCCAAGGTAATCCCATGAAGTTTTCTTAATCAATGAATTTAACTATAAAATATAATACATTAAGTAAACACTCATCTCATCCCTGAAAACCCTTCTAAGAAACAAACCTTTCATAATAATCCATCAATAAAGAAAAATCATATATGTGAATTTCATAATAAAATGGTTCAATTATGTCAAAGTATAGAAATCATGTATCAATAACATTTAAAAGAATCCAAACACCACATTCCTCTTTAAAACCCCTCACAAAAATATTTCATTAATTTTTCATAATTCATATTAAAACATTTCTACATAACACTTTCCATTATTTCATAATATAATATAATTTTAATTTTATAAAACATCCATACTACTATAAATTGGGTCTATCCCCATGGATCTATACCCACAGTTAAGAGAAATCGTGAGTGTAGATATTCTTCCAAAACTTATACCCATTGTTTGAAAAAAACCATTGGTATAGCTTGAGTTATACCAACAATTTTTCAAAAACTATGGCTATAGCCCCTTAAATAATCCACCTACACTCAGGATCCCCCTCCCCTCCTCCTTTGAATCCCTAATATTATCCCCTCTAGTAAGACTCGGTGTCCCCCCTCTTCTCCTCTGGAGACATTTCACCCATCGGCCAAGTGTTCTTCCTCTATTTAAGGCATTTTTTTGTTGAGATCTTTAAGAGGTAAGATTTTCTTCCTTCCTTGTAACACCCCAAGGTTTTAAAAATAAATTGAAATGCATGAAAAAATGATTCTCTACATAATGAAACTTTTTTAAGGATATATTTATAAACTAGCCATTAAAAATAATTTTTCCTCTTCTATGTTTTGAATTTCAAAAAACAAATATCTACGGTTGTGATCAGTAAGTTATCTAGAGTCTGATAGAAACAACTTGTTTTTTTGGTAAATAGTAACATACCCTTATGAATAATAATATGAATAGTAATATGAACCTTATTAATAGTAAATAATATTTTTATTTTTTTAAGGTTATAAGATAATGAGATCTTGATTAATTTTTCAAGGTGATATAAAATCAGCTATAGTTTTAAAATTGTTATTTTTGGAATAAAATATAATTTTATTTAAAAATAAAATTAATAATATTTATAAAATTATTTTCAAAAAAATTAATTCATTTTTTAATTATACACATAGAAAAATGGTTAGGGTGAATTTTTGGTATTTTTCTGAAATACTTAATTTTTTTGTGAATAGTATAATACGATAATTAACAAAATATACTAAATAAATGAATTTCTGCATCATGATTGAGTCATGGATGATGTAAATATCCACTGGTTAAAACTCACATGGAATTATTATTATTTTTGGTCACATTAATCAATACTATTCATAGTCTTTTTTAAAAATATTAAACTAATGTTTAAAATAATGTAAAACTCCTTCTCTTCTCCACTATAAATACCACCCTCACCCCACCTCTTCCCCACAAACCACTAAAGCCTTGATACTTATCTAATTTCTACCAAATAATCTTTCAAATCCCCTACCCAACTTACAAGACCTTTTTTTCTCACCAAAAGGCCAAAATCAATGGCCTTAAGGAGGATCTCAAGGAGAAGATATCAAGAGGTAAAGATCATCTTTCATTTTCTTGTGTTTTCTTTTCAATTCTTTCTTTTCTTATACTCTCTTTTACTCACCTTATCCAACATGAATAATATATCCATTATTATATATATTATATATTTTTATCATTTTTATGGAAAAATTAATCATCATTATTCCTCTGATCTTCCTCTTATTCTAAAAAATAAAAACATCATATGTGATGTGCTGATTTACCAATATGAGGGACGATGTGTTTTCAATTTATTTTACATTCTTAAAAACTGGTTATAAAACCATTTTAATGGTTGAAAAATATTTTAGATTTTATTATATATCCTCTTTCATGTTTTGAGTTAACATATATACATAATATTATGTTATATAATGAAACTAGTTCATGATTATCAAAGAACTGCCAAAATGAACTAAACGAATATCACTAAAGATTTATCTAATGATTCATCCTCATACCATATAACCAAAATAATTTGTAGAATAATTTAATATTATGGAAACATATTAATACCATTTAATTACACATATGTAATTTCATTTCCATACAATAAGAAAATCAAATACAAACCGGCCATGGAAATTATGTAAAGAACGCACCTGAAACAATGGAAGGAACAAAATACTAATAATTAAAGGGTGAAATTATTTTTTAAATGATCATATAAGTTATTATAAACATTGTTATGTTTCTTTAAAATATTAATAACACTATTTTAACCATTATACATGAGGTTTAAACACGTTTTAAGTAATACGAACCCAAGGTAAGGGAATTCTTAACCCAATTTCCATTCTTTCGGTTAACCTTCTACTTCCTTATTTATGTGGTATTAAAAATTTATTTGTGATGATTTTTTTATTTTATGTTTAATTATATGTATTTGTAGTTTATATACATATCACATCCACTCTATTTAGTCTCTCTTCAATTATATGGTATTTGTAACGGGATTTTCTTTTAAAATCCTATTTTAAAATGCTATTTTAGAATATTCAAAAGCAATGTTTTTGTGAAATTATTCATGTATTATGATTATGTTATGGAACATGGGAATTGTTTATGATGAATTTTGGGACCTATATCACCCTCAAATGCATTGGGTATGTGTAATTTTGAGGTTGGATGTATGGTTACTCCAACTGTAACTGTGATGGTCACACAATAAGGTAGTCGTGAGGGTTTCATTGTAAGGTAGTCATGAGGGTTACAAATTATAAGGTAGCCTATAGGGTTACAATATTATGTAATTAATGACCCCAATATACCTTTATGGTTCTATTTATGTTCTTTATGTTTTGTGGAAATCTTTTGGAAATATCAAGTTTCACGAAGTAAGTATATATGGGTGAAAAGTATGTCTTTTTTAAAATGATTTCAAATGTTTACAAGTATTTATGGACTAATGTTTTCTTTACTTATTTTTATATCCATTACTAAGATTCTTGTGCTCATCCCAAGTTTTTAAATTATTTTTACATTTTATAAGGATGTTTAATACAAAGAAGGAATACATGTTAAATGTTATGAATATTTCTCAAAGAAAACATATTTTATTTTAAAAGTTTTATATTTTGGAAGAAATGGATACTGTTTTTATGGTATTCTATCTATATAAATGTATAATGTTATGTATGTACTATATACCAATTATCTAAAAATATAAACATGAAAATATCCTAAATGTTAAAGGAATTTATTTCTTGACTAAAATTCAAGATTATGTAATGTAATAAGGTTGGGTCCTTATACTTCTCTTCTTTCTTCTCCCCTCACCCGAGCGATGTCCAATTGTCTTCTATGGTGTTCACTCCTAATTCAAGGATTTTTTTATTCTGATCTTCTTCGACATCAGATTAGTTGGTTCTGAATCTGTTTTCTCTTCTTTTGGCTATTATTTTTATTTTTATCTATGCATGTGATTTTACTAGATCATATTAGAATCAATTCTATCATTATATTTTTAAATTTATAGTCTATTAGAGATCAAATATAGTCTATTAATTTCATAAAATCACTATTTTAATTATAACTAATTTATTTTAAAAACTATCCTAGGGATTCTAAAAAATTTAACTTAAATTTGAGATTCTTTTGGTGGAATATTTTAGGGATTTAGATATTTTTAGTGTCAGGAATCATATTTAAGTTAACTATAGGGGTTAATGTTGGTTTTTATTATCCTATGTTTATGGGATTTAATTATTGGAATTTAATTTTTTATATCAGTAACTAGGGTTAAACTATTTATTGGATTGTTTTCACCCAAAAAGAAATAATTATATGATAATGTCCATGATTATACTATTATAAATAAATATGGAATATTACTTTATCTATAAAGGATGGTTCTTCAAGAATTCACTATTTTATTCATAGTACCTGTCAATAATGTTTCATATAATTTATTATTATGAGTTATACATGAATGAATGATAAAATATTATTTCAAATAAATAAATATTTATAATTCAAAAGTTTAAGAATTTTAAAACCTTTATTATGTAAAAATATTTATAAAATCCTTTTGTAAATGTCATGAAATAATTATATAAGATAGAATATAAATATTGTTGCATCATATTAATTTTATGAAACATGGTTTTCATTGATAAATTTTTACATAATAATTTAGTTATTTAAAAAAACTTTAATAGTATGTACGTTAGTTTCACCTATTTTGATTAATTGTTGAGTATAACTTAGTTCTTTATTAAAAATGATTACTTACTTCATTTATCATGTATTAAGTAATTATCCATTTATTTTCTCTATATGTTAAAAGAATAAAAAAACCATCTAACCACACTTTACCTAAATTAATAGGTTTCTTCAGTGGTTAAGTAATGGATGGGTTTCATAAAGTGGGTTGGAATGGATTAATTATTTAGTCTTAATGGATCTTCCCAAATTAAATACTTTTAAAATTGAAATAGAACATCATGTAAAATCTATTTTCCTTGTGTTTGAATAATATAAGTAATGTTAACCTTAAATTAAATCCTTTCATGAATAAATGTTATGCTCAATTATGTTTTTAAATGAGAATACCTCTACAGATAAGAAATACACATTTTTATGCTAGTATTCCTTAGTTGTTATTTATTCCAATACATACACCTTTTTTGGATTTCTATGAGTATTACTTGGTTTTTTATTATGATATTACTTTATCTTTTTTTGGATGGATATTAATATTCTATAATGGTCACTTATATCATGAACTGTATTCAATTTTTTTCCTATTAGTGTTCTTTAATTTCATATAAACTATAATTTTAATTTTTCCTTGAATTTGGATATCATTGTACTTATGGTTTACATTGTTGATTTGAAAACAACTTTTTCCCCTATAATAGAATGGAAATAATCTGGATGTATCATACCAATTATATTTCAACCGAGTTTCAAAATAATTTGGATTTTTTTAGATTTTTCATTTAACAATGCTTCATATGAAGGTCATATACAATTTCCATGTTATAATTGTGTTGGAAGACCATGATTAAGTAGGGAAGAAGTTATATATAATTTAACTAAAAGTGTATTTTAAACAAACTATTATGTTCGGTATCATAATAAAGAGATGAGACAATATTCTACTATTCATGAATGGAAAGAAAGAATTGGTATGGAGAATTTGATATTTGATCAGTTTCCATTTTTAATTCATCATGAGAGAGATAGTATTCCAGTGAAAGAAGGAAATTATATCAATAAACATCAGGAAAATATTTAATATGATTTTGTTAAGGGAGTGAAAAAATTAATGGATGATGTGGGAACTCTTATATATAAAGAATGTTCTAAAATGATGAAGTTTGAATTTTTAATGCAAATTATATCATTGAAAAACCATATACTGAATTTTAATATTTCCATTGATTATATTCTTACCTTTTTGAAGGAATTTCTTCCTGATAGTGTAGATATTCCCTCAAATCATTATAAGTCATGAAATTTAATAAATAATCTCATATTTTCTACTAATAAAATTCATGATTTTTTGAAATATTGTAGTTTATTTTAAGATTAAACAACTTAACTTAATGATTGTAAATAATGTGGTACACCTTTGGGGAAGGAAAATATAGATGGAACACCATCTCATGTTCCATATAAATTTATGTGGAAATTTCTATTGATTCCCATGCTTCAAAATCTATACATGTATGCATAAATCTTATCCAATATGTGATGGATTAATGTTGAGATAGTTAAAGGTAATGATGTGTTAGTTCATCCTGTATATGGATTAACATGGTAGTTATTTGATGTACAACATCCATATTTTTTAGTTGAGTTGCGTAATATTAGGTTAGTTCTATATTTTGATGGTTTTACTCTATTTGGTCATGTTCTTACTACTCACATCACGTGGCAAGTTTTTATTCACGTTTATAATCTTCCGTCGTGTATGTGTATGAAAAAACCTTTCACTTTCTTAAGTATACTAATATCTGAAACTTATGATCCTAGAAATGATATATATTTCTACTTTAATCCTTTAAAAATATAGTTGAAGTTGCTTTAGGATATGGGTGTGCGCATATTCGATGATTCTTCAAAAAAAATATTTCAAATGTGTGATACCCTTCTATGGACTATAAATTATTTCTCTACTTATGCAATTATGTTTGGTTAGTGAAAAAAGGGGAAAATTTCATGTCTTATTTTTATAAAGAATAAATGATCAAAAATAATTAAATATATCTATAGTTTCAGTTTTATGGGATTTCAAAGATTCTTTTCAATGAATCATCAATATGGGAATAATTTTCAGAGGTTTGATAATACTATTGACATTGAACAATCATCTGAACATATTTCAAGAACTGATGTTTTTAATGAATTTAAATATTTTAGTTTTTTATTAGGGAAAGTTCATATGAAATATAAAAAGATAAATAATGTTGACAGTGAAGCCACTAACAATTGGAAAAAGATAAGTATCTTTTTTGAGTTTCCATATTGGTATACCAATTTATTATATCATTATTTTGATGTAATGAACATTGGGAAAAATATATTTGAAATGTTGCTTTAAATTCTTATAAATATCAAGGGGAAGAACAAAAATGACTTTCGATCTCACTGAGACTTGTTGGATTGGGTTATTTGACCAAAACTACATCCTATGTGTATTAGTGAAAAAAATGGAAAGTTCCTTGTGCTTCTTATGTGATGAAACCTTTATAGAAATATCAATTTCTAAAAGTATTGTAGAATATCAAGGTTCTGGATGGCTATTCCAAAAACATATCTAAATGAGTCAACATAATGTATTTGAAATTAATCCCTAAAAACTCATGATTATCACATCCTTTTTCATTAATTGATTCCAATAAAAATGTGAAATTTTCTATCCAATAAAGTAAGGGTGATGTTGATTCACTTTTTCCATTTTTTAGAGACCTTTGTTCTAAAATGTTATCAAAATATTTCTTGATAAAAATGTCGCTAGAGGTTCCATTAATTTTTTGTGAGTTAGAAAAAAAAATTCCTCTATAATTTTTCACCTGCATGCTGCATTTAATAGTTCATTAACCAACTAAAAAACTTATTGGGGCACCCATTTCTTTTGAGTGGATGTATCCTACTGAAAGAAATATGTGCCAAATGAAATCTTATATCCAAAAAAATAATAATCCTAAAGGTTCCATTGTAAGAGGTTATCTGGATTAAGAATGTATGGATTTTGTTTCAATGTATTTTTATGATGTGAACATGAGACATAACTAGTCAATGAGAAATGAATATGAGCAGTATAGGGAAATTTATCCCTCATTTCCATCTCTTCCCCAAATGGGAGGAATTCCAATGTCATATACATTGGCTACATTGAGCCTTGAAGAGTGGCATATGGAACATCACACTGTCTTGTTTAAATGTGGTTTGTTAAATTACTATATCACATAATTAATTTTAATATTTATATGTTAGCTCATATTATGTCATTTCACATATACCTTAAACATTTATTATCATTTTATGTAAATATTATAAACAAATTATAAGTAAATTTCATCGATATTTACCTTTGATAAAGAGAGAGGCTTTTTATAGCCAATAGTTTCCTACTTGTTTGAAATAAAAGGTATGAAAATTACTTTAATTAGATTAAAATATTGATATTCCTTCATTTTTATTTTTCATACATATTTTAGGTATTGAGTTTATCTGTTGAATTTGATTCTCAATAATTAAGAAAATTTTCTTTTGGTCCTAAATATTTGGTTTTTGAATGAAAATATTTAATAATCAATGGGTATAAATGTGTTTTAATTGATAGAGTGGTGAAAATGAGAACACAACATGATGGTGTTATGTTAACTACTACAACATATTGTTGTTCCAATGCATCTGATAGGTGGCCTCAATATGAAAATGAATATTATTATGGACTTTTTGATAAAATAGTGTTATTGTATTACTACTCTCATGGTCATGTCACTATGATGAAACAGAAATGTTTTGATTCAATGATGTCACATGGTATATTTATTGATTATTTTGTATTTATAGTTATTTAAATGATTCGATTTCTGGCTACCGATGAACCATAAATTTTGGTATCAGTGGAAAAACAAGTTTTTTATGTGAAAGATCACATGATATCTGATTACAGTGTCATTAATGAAGTAATCCCAAGACATGTTTTTCATGATTTTGGAGAAAAAATTGACACCATTGACACCCCCATTTGTGTTGACCAAAATATTTCATTTGATGACTCAGGTTTTCCCATTGTGGGATTTTATTTTTAACCTAAAATAGTGTTGGGTAATATATAAAATCAACCATATATATACACAGTTCATTTAGTTTACCTTGATGTGGGTTTCTAATGTTGGTATTATTTTAATTACTTTATTTTAGTTTCAATTTAGAATGATATGTTTTCTTTATAATTTTTTGGTTTCATTTCATTTAATTAGATTTATTTCAATTTAGAAAACCTGGTTTAAAATAGGTTTTTCTAAAATGTGTAACTTGGTTTTAAATTATTTTTCTAAAAAATGTTATGAAATTTTTTATGAATTATTTTACTTCTAATTTTTATGCATGATTTTTAAAAACTATTTCTAAAAAATGTACATTTAATTCTTATATAGATTATAAAAATACTACAAAAGTTAAAAGGAAGTGATTATTTGATACTGATTGACAGATTTGTGAGCATGGGTTTTCTCCTTTAAATTCTTTAGTGAGTATAAAAATTGTAATATTTTTCTTCTGTATTACATATAATTTCATGTTCATATTTTTATAATTTTTTTTGGAGATTCAGTTGAACCATAGTTGACTTCTCCTTATCCTACTAGCATGGGTCCAAGTGGGGGTGCTCTTAGACCTATAAGAAGCACCCGTCGTACTTTTGCCCACGTTGACCCACTATCAGACAACCCATCTACCACACCTTCCCATCCTTCACTTGATCCTCTAGGGATATTCTCACCCAGGCCTCCATCATCATCTCATTTGGCCTCTTCTTCCCATACCATGTCTACATCTCCTCCATTTCCTAATATCCATCAAGGATCTGATAATTTTGTTCCTTTAGCTTCCACTCTTGTTCATGAAGATCACCCAAATCATGCATTGTAATAGACACATACATTAGAGGCTACAAATTCAGGACATCCCACATATCCATTAAAGCTTATTAAGTATCATCCATCGGTTTTTTTATTATAATTATTTTAAATTATAACACATCATTTTTTATTTTTATATCGTGAATTAATTGTTTTTTTTTCTTTGATCATGTTCAAGGGGATCTTCTAGTAGGCGATGTGGGAACACCCATATACGGGAATTCGAGAATCATCAGACACAAATAAAAATGGATTATAGTAAAGAAAATAAAATGATAGGTAAAAATTATAGGTAGTTATAAGTTTCATGAGAACTTAATCCAAGTACAATGATATCATTCTAGTGCAACCAGTCTCATAGAGATATATCAGTAATGACATCAAGGAAAAATCATGGGTAGAGATATAGGTAAATGGATAGAGGTTGTTGGTGAAGGTTCTAAGGAAGTTCTATCTAATAATCCCTTGGAAGATACTCATTCTAAATATGATGAAGTTTCTATATTGAAGGAAAACATTACTTGGATATATCCTTCTATAATGGAATCTTCCTTGCATACTTCTTTATCTATAACAACACCCTCATTAGAGAAGAATATAGAAGAAGAATTATGTCACGACCCATCCTCGGGGCCCGTGCCATGACTACCCCAATCCCGCCTTCCATAGGCCAGGTGCTGGTGACTAGCACCAAAGGCATAAATCCCTATACTGGGAAGGAATTGACTTTATAAAAAGTAAACAACAAAACAGAGTACGTAACTGAAGTAAGCACTAAGAAAAACTATATACAAAAGTAAGTGCTGAAAGGAAAGGGGCCAGAAATAAAAGCCCAATAGTAAGTACAGTACAACTGAAAAGATAGAACAACTACAGTAAAGTAAAACAGAAACTAATGAGTCATCCTCCAGAAATCCCACCTAAAGGGTGGGTACATAGGGCCTCCTCAGCACCTCAGGTCCATCCGTCCACTCTATGTACGTCTCTCCAAGTGGTCCACCTCTTGGTACCATCCAACTCTACAAGTCTCTACCTCGATCAGTGATGTTCATCATCTGCATCCAACACAACATAGTGCAGGCATAGCCCATGCAAGGGTGAGTATACGATACTCATTAGGGACCCCGAGACCCCTGAAGGTCTCCTA
This sequence comes from Viscum album, assembly GCA_963277665.1. Lineage (NCBI taxonomy): Eukaryota > Viridiplantae > Streptophyta > Magnoliopsida > Santalales > Viscaceae > Viscum > Viscum album. The sequence continues at coordinate 124,724,475 of OY728153.1, read as the reverse complement.
GAATCCATGAAGGATAAACCATAGAAGAGAGATACAAACACGAAGTATCAACAAACCTTACTTAGGTATATGCCCATACATATACCTAAGTTATCAATCTTAGTTCGTCTCCAACTCTGAAGCCCAAGCACAACCCAGTCCACACAGGAAGTAAAGTCAACCACATCGATGATAATAATTGAAAGTCAAGACTCATCTCACATAGGTATACATCTTTCGTATAAAGATAGAGATGATCAGATGTAGTCACTGATTCATCTAAGTTTTCGAACCCACATAGGATACTATACCGGCTAAGTTGTCAGACCCACTCAGGATACAAGACCAGCTACTCTATCGGACCCACTCAAGATACAAGTACAGAATTCAGCACTATCGAACCCACAGAGGATCCCAGTACAGAAGTCATCGTCGTTGAACCCACGGAGGATTCTTGTACGGTAGACATCGTCGTCGAACCCACAGAGGATCCTAGTATGGTAGTCGTCGTCATCGAACCCACAGAGTATCCTAGTACGGGAGTCGTTGTCGTCGAACCCATGGAGGATCCTAGTACGGAAGCCATCATCATTGAACCCACGGAGGATCCTAGTATGGAATTCATCACAGTCGCAGCCAGCTCTAGGGTTCCCGCACACAGCACGCTCAATTTTGGGAGGGTCCGCTCCTCGAGCCAAGGGGGTCGATACATCAACTATCACAAAGTCCTAAGTTGATGTATCCTGAAGTTCTGTCTCGTCAAAAGATACCCAACTCGATAGATGGCGCGTCAATCAGACGCCCGGTCTGAGAGTTATTGGTTTTTCCGTTCTAGGGGCCCAGTTGGAATTATGCTCGTTCCAAACCTGTCCATTTTCCAAAGTTGTCCAAAACTCACTTAGAGTATCTCAAAAGGACCACCTCATCATAAGGGTCCCGGTGCCGCAGACGGTGCATCAATCAGATGCATGGTCAAGAAGTTATTCGCATTTAAGCATAACGGGCCCGACCCGTCAAGCCCGGTGGGCTGGCGGGTCGGCCCATCCTGGCTCGGCAGGTCCGACCCAGATTAGGGGTCAGCCAGGCCCGATGGGGTGCGCCCCGGCCCAGGGGGGTGCGGCCCGGCTGAACGTGGCCCAGCTCACGGCTCGGCCAGTTGGGCGAGTGGATCGGGGGGCGCGACCCCTAGTTTTCCGAAATATCGGTGCCGAGCGGCACCTCCTCTCCTGTCTGGTCGGCCGAAGTCGGCCGGTATTCTCCAGCACGAGTGACCTGCACGGGCGGGCCGTTGTTTCCCCAGCGTGGCGCGAGGAGGGCGCTGTGGGGTCTTCCCAGCCCGGCCAGCCGCCTGCCGGCCGGTTCGTCCGCCGAGAGGCCCGCGTCTCTTGCACAGTGTGACGCCAAGAGGGCATCGCGGGGTCTTCCTAGTCCGTTCAGCCGCCTGCCGGAAGGTTCATCCAGCAAGAGGCCCGCGGAAGCGAGCCGCGTCTCCTCCGTCACGGGGCACCTACAGGTGCCGCGGTTCACCAGCCCGACCGTCTTTCGTCGGCCAGTTCTTCTTCGGCCGAGCGGCCCACGTTTATAGGTTGTGGTCTTTCCCTCTCTGTGCGGCACCCGGTGTTGCGGTCCTCTAACGGCCCGGCGCGCGGCCGCTATTACCACCTCCGTCTTCCGTAGCCGCCACCCCTGATCGCCATCACAAAAATCATGAACCAACGGAGGGTCGTCGGGCCATGTTCGTTCGGCCCACGCACTCCACGTTAGGCGAAAACAAAATGTTCGAAGACAAACTATTACATACATCAAGAACGGGGTATAATTTAATTAAACTAAAATTATACAAATCCCCCAACCTCGTTCATCGTTCGTAGACGGAGTCGCGGGAAGGCGGCGTCAACTCGTTGACGTCGGGGAAGAAGGGGTCGAGGATGGTGCGTCATCGTCATTCCTTGCAGGTGGATCCTTATCCTTTGGCTTGGCCGAAGATCGAAGGAGATGTTCGTCATTCTTTGGCGGTTCTTTGTTGAAAGGATGAAGCTCTCCTTTCTAATCTCCAAGGTTTCCCCACACAAAAAAATCCAAACCAAAATAATAGCCTAAGTTATTATTTTATTCTGCCATGATTTTCAAAATTCAAACACTTAAATTAATTAATTAATTATGGGCTCAATTAATTAATTAATGGTGTTGTCATATTAATGACAACAAGTGGGAGGTGGAGAGGCTCCACCATTAATGAGGCGAGGTGTCAAAACTTAAGAGGGGTTAAAGGGAGTTGAGAGGAGGTGAAAGGGTTTGGGTTAGTGTGGGCCCCACCACACTAAATCCTCTCATGGGAGGTTATGTGGGGTGTGGCCCCCACCCCAACTCCCCTTTGGAAGAAAATAACCACCTCTTAAATAAAATTGTACAATATAACAATTTTATTTAATTTGCCACGAATCCCCAAATTTTAACTTTCAACCCGCATAAAATGAAACTGCGGTAAAGGTCCCCTTAAGCGATTATCGGCGTTGCGAGTTCATTAGTGCCCTCAGATTTCTATTCCGAGCACCGGTTCAAAATATAGAAAAACTATCACGTACGTTTTCTGAACATACCCGAAAAAAACTTCAGAAATTGATTTCGGGCACACCAGGCCTCGGAATCAGGGACCATCAGAAACTGCGAACTCGTAAAATTCCAAAGAATTTAGGAGAAAAAATAATCCTTGAAATCTATGGGTCTATACATTACCCCCACCTCAGGGATTTACATCCCTGTAAAGCTACAACATAGACTAGGAAAACAATTGGGAGTACTGAGCACGCATCTGAGCATCCCTCTCCCATGTGCTCTCCTGGAGGTTTCCGTGCTGAAAGCAAATGAACACCAGAGGAATCAACCATCCATGTAGGACTTTCTCCTTTCGATCCTCGATCTCCACTGGGACCTCTGCGAATTTCACCCCGTCATCAATATCCAGCTCCCCATGGTCGATGATGTGGGATGGGTCGTACACGTATCTCCTCAGCTGAAATATGTGGAAGACGTCGTGCACCCAATGCAACTGAGGTGGAAGGGATAGGTGGTAATCCACCTCGCCTACTCTACTGAGGACCTGGAACGGCCCGATAAAATGCGTAGATAACTTTCTGCCTCGACCAAATCTTCTTATACCTCGATGAGGTGAGACCTATAAGAAGACGTGGTCACCATCCTCGAACTCCAGTGGTATCCATCTCCTATCAGCATAGGACTTTTGTCTGCTCTGTGCAGACTTCATCTACTCCTGGATGATCTGCACCTTCTCCGTCGTAGCCTACACCATCTTTGGTCTTACAAGTGCTGACTCCCCTAGGTCAGTCCTGTAACAACCCAAGATTTTATGAAAAATATTCTTTTTAATTTCACTAATGTCTTGTGTTGTACGCTACAAGGAGCTTGCACAACACACATCATTGACTTGCCTTTCATTACACGCAATCGCGACCTTCCTCGATAGCGTGTGTAGTACGCAATAACGAGTTTCACTAAACAACAATATGCTATTAAAATATTATTAAAACTAGCCGTTATGAATAGTAATAACCACTTTTTGAAATTTTGTAAATTTTATTTTTCAAAATGGACTTTATTTTTGGATTCGTAATATCGAAATTAGCTTAGGGTGAAATTTTGGTACTTTTCGGATAACTTTCATTTTCTGATGAATAGTGAAAATTACTAAATTTTAATTAAAAACAACTTTTTTAATCGAAATAATTAATAGTGATAAATTATTAATTTGATTGGTTTTAAAGTGTATTTAGAATATATTTCTACAATTCAATACAATGTTGGTCATTGGATGTAATTTCACATTTACACCAGACATAAACAAGTGTTAATCTTTTGATAGTTATTATCTCTTAAAAACACGCTATTTGTTGTGACAACGGAAATTAATTATAAAATTAATTAATGCAACTTACATGTTGGGAATTTTGTAAAATAGAAATCATTTTTGAATTCGGAATATCAATTATAGCTTAGGGTGAAATTTTGGCATTTTTCTGAAAAACTTCAATTTTTGATGAATAGTGAAACTACTAAGTGGAAGTTAAAAAGATTATTTTTTTCATAAATCTTAATTTTACCACTTCTGTGAATGGAATTTCAAAAATCCAAGAGACACGGTTGATGTCAGTAAGTAAAATGTGGTTCAATGAGATGAAAATAATTTTTGGTGAATAGTAACTTTTTACTTTTTTTACCACGGTTAAAAGTAAATAGGGTAATTAAGGGTAAAAATGATATTAATATTACCCTAACACATGTCCTAATCCTATTGTACAAGTGTATCTCGACCAAAAACAACCTTAAGTGTAAAATATTATCATTTAGTCCCACTTGGATTAGATTAGGACATTAATTATTATTTAATTCAAAGAAGAGTTAAAAGAGTTAAAATCAAAGTTTATTTACTAAAAAATTTTTAATATGGGGTTATACATAAGATAAATTCGACTATAAATATTAATTAGAAAGATAAAAATATTTCCTACATAATGGTATTTTATTTGTAATTTTTAGACTTTAAATAATTTAATTTATTTATGACACAACAATGATACAGTAATTACCTTTTTAAGAAAAATTAACATAATTGATGTTATAAATGCCCAAATAAATGTAATTTGAGACTTTTTATGACTTAAACTAATTTTCTAGGTTAATATGAAATGTTATTGTTGATTTAAGGAACTTGGTTCGAACTTATCATTCTGTTATGAATTTCATAAAAATCATGTACCAAATAGTGTCAAAATTGACATAAATTAGTTTTTAAAACAAATATTATATTATAAATTGTTATTTAATTCCTATAAATATAATGTTTGTCCAAATGACTTAGCTAAGAATATATATATTAATAATAAACAACTTGGGGTTCGTTTGGCTTGTTATGGTATGTATATTAACCATATAGTGTAAGAAAACAAAAAGACACGGTAAAAGTTAAATTATTTAACTTAGAGTTAAATCTAATTGATAAGGTTAAAATAATAATCTAAACTTGTCTAAATCCTATTGTATGAGATGATTTCGACCCATCCCCACCTTATCCTCGAAATAAATCAATTTGGAGCTATTTAAAACCGAATTTGGCTTTATAATAAAATAATATTTTTAGTTATTCCAAAGGTGCCCCTCTCCTCCCTTATAAAAGGGAACCTCCTCCCTCTCTTCCTCACACAACTTTGAGCCTTCAAGCTCGGGAAAACCCTACCAAAATATCTTCTCCACTTCCCTAGTATCATCATAGAGGTCTTGGTCTTCTTCAAAGACCATCCTTAGTTCTTTAAGTGGAGGTTAAGAAAAGGCGCGTCAAAAAGAGGTAATATCCATTATCGATCTTTTTCAATTTCTTTCTTCTTCAACTTCTTCTTCTTTAGTTGTTTCATGATAAAGTAATAACATCAGTATTTCTTATATACTGATATGTTATTATAAATATGAAACAACTCTAATTAACCTTTTATCCATCCTACAGAAAAAGGAAATCACCGCGCGTGCGTACGTACGGAATACCGTCTCCACGCCGTGGTGTAATCTATTTTCCACCACCACCTTAATTAGATGGGTATAATGGTGTAATGAGTAACTATATATGATTATTATAAAGTTATATTGATACTGAAATAGTATACATACACTTCAACACAATTCCACGACCATGGGAACGATATCATCGCTCGTGCGTACGTACGGACTACCGTCTCCACGACGCGATGAGATTCATTATCCATGTTAACCATTCCAGAATGATTATAAAGTATATATAATAAATAATAATGGAATATATGACATTTTAAATCTACTTTATTTATGTATATATATATATATATGTCATCTACTTACTTCCATTCAATACATTAAGGAAAGGAAAGCAGCGTTCATGCGTACGTACGGACTACAGTCTCCATGAACGGTGTGTTTCATTTCATTTATCTATCTATTATATATATATATATACTGAATATATATGATATATAAATCATAATTTATATTCTGGAAGTAAGTAAATCATGATATAACTAATAATAATGTCAAGAACAACAAGTCCAAACACCTACGATAAATGAAACAATTTTACCCAAAACGCTTCTTTAACATGAATTTACAAAAGAACGGGTAATATAAAGTCATAAGTGGATCATATATGATATAATAACAATTAATATGATTCTGGAATAAGTCAATAACATGATTTAAATCATTATACAGGAGGTTCGGACACGTACAAAGCAAGTCGGACCTAAGGTAAGGGAAATATCACAATCTCATTTTTATCCGAGATTGTTTATACTTTAGTATTTACTGGGGTGTATTTTATCATCCACATCCATGTTTCCTCAATATGTAATATTATTTCCATCCACCTACAATTGTTTAAAACCTATTTTACCCTTTGGTGAGTTTTTAGTAAAAGATATGAAAGGAATATTTTGTCACTTTTCGTACGAGGTACTTTTTGACTTTTCCGACAAAAGTACGAAGAATGTTTTTTTTAACTTATACGGCATGAATGTATTTTTAAAACATTATTTCCAAGAAGAATCCTTTACAAGTTTTAATGTTTATTTTTAATCAAATTCTTTTAGTTTATAATTGTACGACATGTTAAGAAAGGAAAAGTGTTTTTGAAGTAGAAAGGATATTTTCCTCAAGAATGGAGTTCAAGTGTTTTATCAAAATTATTTTTCATCTAAGATAATAACCGGTTCTGTTTTTATCCCTATTATTACATTGATTTGATTATGTTGTGATGGAATTATTTTTATGCATTCCTTTATATTATATGAGTTGTTTTATGATGTCACGATGTTTAAGATTCCCATTTTTATTACATGGGTTATGCAATGATGTATGATTTATGATTTTGTGGCACACATAAGAATGGTATCATTATGAGATGGGTGGGACCTATATCTCCCTCCAATTCATTGGGTAAAGATTTTATATCTCATGAGATATACATGGCTGGAATGGTAGGTTATACCGGTTCAGTGAAACAGGACTGAAACGAGGGTGACTCGGTTCAGAAAGGGACTTTGTCCACTAAGATAGTCTTGGCAATGAGTCTTGACTAACAAGAAATGATTCTCTATGATTATGTGTGTATGCCACAAAGTTTAATGTTTTAAGTTATGATTATTTTGATTACATTTCACTGCCATGAGTTATCCCAGGTTATGAAATTATGATCTCTTTTACAGGTTAAGATTTCCAAAAGTTATGTTCTTATGTATATGATGTGATTGATATTTATTTTGTTTACCCTTACTGAGCATTTGAGCTCACCCTTTTATGTTTACTTTTCCCCAGGATATAAAGAAAGGTTTTATGTATAAAAAAAAAGAAGATCTTTATGGGAGATGTTGAAGATCTTTCACCAGGACTAGAAGATTATATTTCGTGTTTCCAAAGACACTAAACTATTACGATCCTTGTGTGTGTGTTTTTGTTATGTACTATGTATTCCACAAATGTAATGTAATGTCCATGTACGTCAAGCTTCGGGTCTCTACAGTTGGTATTAGAGGAAATGTTTAGTCAACCTTTGGAAACTAGGATGTGAAAACGTTAGTGAGATCCCTAGAGATATTTCTAAGGTATGTCTAGGGATGTCTCTAAGGTTAAGTATACGTATAGGTTATAGTCCTAGAGTTGCGCTAAAGATATTAGAATTTAACCTAAGATGTTATATATTAAGGTTACTCCCTCTTTTATTATGTTGTTTTCCCTAGCATGATTTTTGCATCTCACACTATTCTTTTTGGGTTTTAGAAAATGGCTGGAAACAAGATGATTCATGATAATGGAGGATATGATGGACAATGGAATGATATTCTTCATGAGCAATCAAATGAAATGGGATTTGGAAGTCCAAACCTAATTATTATGCCGAATCAGCAATCTCATAATATGATCAATAAAGTAAAATTTGGTAAGTTTCTTGACTCGGCTAATAAGAGAAAGATGGAGTTTCATGATGATCATAGAGGAAAGAAAGTTCAATTTCCCCTATGTAAATCATGTGGGAAGAGGCATCAAGGAGAATGTTTCAAAGGAACTGGAAGATGCTTTGGGTGTGGAAAAAAAGGACACAAAGCCAGTAAGTGCAAAGGAAAAGGTTCAGTTAACACCAGGGATGAGGATAATGGTATTGCTACGACATCAACAATGGTTAAATGTTTTAAATGTGGAATATACGGGCATTATGCAAACCAATGCCCTAAGGTAAAGTCTCATGAAGAGAATCAGTATGGTCATATGGGTGGTATTTATGTTGATGATGATGAAGAGACTACAAATGATATTTGAGATGAAAGAATTTTTGAAGCTCGGTCAATGGTTTAAGAATGTAGTGGAATGATTACATGTTTATCATGTGTAATGTTGTATAAGTAATCTCATGGTACTATGGAATAAAGAGACATCTAAGGATTGTTACATTGTTGCCTTTCCTTGAGTTTTGAAAGTGTATGATTAATGTTACCAATATCCATGAAAGGTTATTCAGATATTTTTGGAATGTAGATGATATGCGCATAATGAAGGGATAAGGAGAAAATTAAATGTTTGATAGTATTCATGAGCTCATGACTAATATAAGGAGAAGGTTATATCATGGTTTGAGTATATAGAATTTTTGGATTTTGGTATGTGGAAAGAGTTAACTTTTGATAGCATTCATGTTTTCACTAAGGTTTAATGGGTATTCATTTTTCAAGAGAATACATCATTAAGGTATTCACATGATTGGAATGTGACCAACAAGATATATGGGGGATAAATGATGGTATTCACATGCTTGGTTGACGACATTTCAAGTTATCGTTTTCTTTATACTATGCGCTTGGACCGAAGTATTTTAGATAAGCCTAAAAATTATAATGGATTATGTTAACCATAAGGATAGAATTTTTTCGATATTATTTATGTGATGTTATAGTAATGTAGTTTTAGAAAAAGGAAAACTTGCAGGACGGGCGACAGCCCATCGCGTTGGACAAGGCTGTGGGAATTGAACCCACAACCGAAGTGCGACTGGCCTTTATCGCCTACCACTGGCGTACAGGAAGTCCCTGTTTAGTAGAAACTAGTTTTATTATATTAAGCAGTATGATATATGATGTATAAGTCCATTTTAGGAACCATATATGATTAATCTCACTATAGATCGACTTATGTATATAATTTTTGCTAACCTTTTGTTTGAGACAGATGGAATGACCCGTCATTCTATCACATGATCTGCTAACACTTCACAAATAACAAATTCAACTTCATTTATTTAAGAGATGAAGTGGAAATTGTTCAAGGCACGAACAACAGTGAGATTGTACCAAAATAAAGTAAGTATTTATTCTAATTCAAATTTTCAACTTTAGGGAAATGATCTTGAAAACCAAAAATGTTGTCCTAGTATTCTTATACCTGATGAATCATATGGTACCTTAGATCGTCACAAATTTATGGATTTGTGATTACTGGCTTTTCCATAGCCATGTTCTCTACCACTCTCCATCAGAACATGATGGTTAGATTTCTCTTCCATAGCCATATTTTTACTTATGTGGAAACCCAGTGATTAGTTTATTTGGGTAACCGTTACGTTTCATACTTTTGTTTTTAAAGATTGGTTTTGGTATTCCTTTTTACGATGTGGGTTTCTATTAAAGAAACTTTCGAATAGTAAACCATTTATAACCCCGAAAAATTTCGAGGGCGAAATTCATTTTAAGGGGGGTAGAATGTAAAAACCCAAGATTTTATGAAAAATATTCTTTTTAATTTCACTAATGTCTTGTGTTGTATGCTACAAGGAGCTTGCACAACACACATCATTGACTTTCCTTGCATTACACGCAATCGCGACCTTCCTCGATAGCGTGTGTAGTACGCAATAACGAGTTTCACTAAACAACAATATGCTATTAAAATATTATTAAAACTAGCCGTTATGAATAGTAATAACCACTTTTTGAAATTTTGTAAATTTTATTTTTCAAAATGGACTTTATTTTTGGATTCGTAATATCGAAATTAGCTTAGGGTGAAATTTTGGTACTTTCCGGATAACTTTCATTTTCTGATGAATAGTGAAAATTACTAAATTTTAATTAAAAACAAATTTTTTAATCGAAATAATTAATAGTGATAAATTATTAATTTGAGTGGTTTTAAAGTGTATTTAGAATATATTTCTACAATTCAATACAATGTTGGTCATTGGATGTAATTTCACATTTACACCAGACATAAACAAGTGTTAATCTTTTGATAGTTATTATCTCTTAAAAACACGCTATTTGTTGTGACAACGGAAATTAATTATAAAATTAATTAATGCAACTTATATGTTGGGAATTTTTTAAAATATAAATCATTTTTTAATTCGGAATATCAATTATAGCTTAGGGTGAAATTTTGGCATTTTTCTGAAAAACTTCAATTTTTGATGAATAGTGAAACTACTAAGTGGAAGTTAAAAAAATTATTTTTTTCATAAATCTTAATTTTACCGCTTCTGTGAATGGAATTTCAAAAATCTGAGAGACACGGTTGATGTCAGTAAGTAAAATGTGGTTCAATGAGATGAAAATAATTTTTGGTGAATAGTAACTTTTTACTTTTTTTACCACGGTTAAAAGTAAATAGGGTAATTAAAGGTAAATATGATATTAATATTACCCTAACACATGTCCTAATCCTATTGGACAGGTGTATCTCGACCAAAAACAACCTTAAGTGTAAAATATTATCATTTAGGCCCACTTGGATTAGATTAGGACATTTATTATTATTTAATTCAAAGAAGAGTTAAAAGAGTTAAAATCAAAGTTTATTTACTAAAACATTTTTAATATGGGGTTATACATAAGATAAATTCGACTATAAATATTAATTAGAAAGATAAAAATATTTCCTACATAATGGTATTTTATTTGTAATTTTTAGACTTTAAATAATTTAATTTATATATGACACAACAATGATACAGTAATTACCTTTTTAAGAAAAATTAACATAATTGATGTTATAAATGCCCAAATAAATGTAATTTGAGACTTTTTATGACTTAAACTAATTTTATAGGTTAATATGACATGTTATTGTTGATTTAAGGAACTTGGTTCGAACTTATCATTCTGTTATTAATATCATAAAAATCATGTACCAAATAGTGTCAAAATTGACATAAATTAGTTTTTAAAACAAATATTATATTATCAATTGTTATTTAATTCCTAAAAATCTAATGTTAGTCCAAATGACTTAGATAAGGATATATATATTAATAATAAACAACTTGGGGTTCGTTTGTCTTGTTATGGTATGTATATTAACCATATAGTGTAAGAAAACAAAAAGACACGGTAAAAGTTAAATTATTTAACTTAGAGATAAATCTAATTGATAAGGTTAAAATAATAATCTAAACTTGTCTAAATCCTATTGTATGAGAGTATTTAGACCCATCCCCACCTTAGCCTCGAAATAAATCAATTTGGAGCTATTTAAAACCGAATTTGGCTTTATAATAAAATAATATATTTAGTTATTCCAAAGGTGCCCCTCTCCTCCCTTATAAAAGGGCACCTCCTCCCTCTCTTCCTCACACAACTTTGAGCATTAAAGCTCGGCCAACCCCTGCCAAAATCTCTTCTCCACTTCCCTAGTATCATCCTAGAGTTCCTAGTCTTCTTCTAAGACCATCCTTAGTTCTTTAAGTGGAGGTTAAGAAAAGGCGCGTCAAAAAGAGGTAATATCCATTACCGATCTTTTTCAATTTCTTTCTTCTTCAACTTCTTCTTCTTTAGTTGTTTCATGATAAAGTAATAACATAAGTATTTATTATATACTGATATGTTATTATAAATATGAAACAACTCTAATTAACCTTCTATCCATCCTACGGAAAAAGGAAATCACCGCGCGTGCGTATGTACGGAATACCGTCTCCATGCCGTGGTGTATTCTATTTTCCACCACCACCTTAATTGGATGGTTATAATGGTGTAATGAGTAACTATATATGATTATTATAAATTTATATTGATACTGAAATAGTATACATACACTTCAACACAATTCCACGACCATGGGAACGATATCATCGCCCGTGCGTACGTACGGATTACCGTCTCCACGACGCGATGAGATTCATTATCCATGTTAACCATTCCAGAATGATTATAAAGTATATATAATGAATAATAATGGAATATATGACATGGTAAATCTACTTTATTTATTTATATATATATATGTGTCATCTACTTACTTCCATTCAAGACAATAAGGAAAGGAAAGCAGCGTTCATGCGTACGTACGGACTACCGTCTCTATGAACGGTGTGTTTCATTTCATTTATCTATCTATTATATATATATATACTGAATATATATGATATATAAATCATACTTTATATTTTGGAAGTAAGTAAATCGTGATATAAGTAATAATAATGTCAAGAACAACAAGTCCAAACACCTACGATAAATGAAACAATTTTACCCAAAACGCTTCTTTAACATGAATTTACAAAAGAACGGGTAATATAAAGTCATAAGTGGATCATATATGATATAATAAAAATGAATATGATTCTGGAATAAGTCAATAACATGATTTAAATAATTATACAGGAGGTTCGGACACGTACAAAGCAAGTCGGACCTAAGGTAAGGGAAATATCACAATCTCATTTTTATCCGAGATTGTTTATACTTTAGTATTTAATGGGGTGTATTTTATCATCCACATACATGTTTCCTCAATATTTAATATTATTTCCATCCACCTACAATTGTTTAAAATCTATTTTACCCTTTGGTGAGTTTTTAGTAAAAGATATGAAAGGAATCTTTTGTCGTTTTTCGTACGAGGTACTTTTTGACTTTTCTGAAAAAAGTACGAAGAATGTTTTTTTTAACTTATACGGCATGAATGGATTTTTAAAACATTATTTCCAAGAAGAATCCTTTACAAGTTTTAATGTTTATTTTTAATCAAATTATTTTTGTTTATAATTGTACGACATGTTAAGAAAGGAAAAGTGTTTTTGAAGTAGAAAGGATATTTTCCTCAAGAATGGAGTTCAAGTGTTTTATCAAAATTATTTTCCATCTAAGATAATAACTGGTTCTGTTTTTATCCCTATTATTACATTGATTTGATTATGTTGTGATGGAATTGTTTTTATGCATTCCTTTATATTATATGAGTTGTTTTATGATGTCACGATGTTTAAGATTCCCATTTTTATTACATGGGTTATGCAATGATGTATGATTTATGATTTTGTGGCACACATAAGAATGGTATCATTATGAGATGGGTGGGACCTATATCTCCCTCCAATGCATTGGGTAAAGATTTTATATCTCATGATATAGACATGGCTGGAATGGTAGGTTATACTGGTTCAGTGAAACAGGACTGAAACGAGGGTGACTCGGTTTAGAAAGGGACTTTGTCCACTAAGATAGTCTTGGCAATGAGTCTTGACTAACAAGAAATGATTCTCTATGATTATGTGTGTATGCCATAAAGTTTAAAGTTTTAAGTTATGATTATTTTTATTACATTTCACTGCCATGAGTTATCCCAGGTTATGAAATTATGATCTCTTTTACAGGTTAAGATTTCCAAAATTTATGTTCTTATGTATATGATGTTATTGATATTTCTTTTGTTTACCCTTACTGACCATTTGAGCTCACCATTTTATGTTTACTTTTCCCCAGGATATAAAGAAAGGTTTTAGGTATAAAAAAAAGAAGATCTTTATGGGAGATGTTGAAGATCTTTCACCAGGACTAGAAGATTATATTCCGTGTTTCCAAAGACACTAAACTATTACGATCCTTGTGTGTGTGTTTTTGTTATGTACTAAGTATTCCGCAAATGTAATGTAATGTCCATGTACGTCAAGCTTTGGGTCTCTACAAGTCCAGCACAGAGGCGATCTGTAAGGTCGGCCATACAGTGCATCATAAGGTGCCATCCCGATGGTGGAGTGGTAGTTGTTATTTTATGCAAACTCCACCAAGGGTAAGTGATAATCCCAGCTGTGACCAAAGTCAAGGACACAAGCACAGAGAATGTCCTCGAGAGTCTGAATGGTCCTCTCAGTCTGGCCATCTGTTTGAGGATGAAAGGCGGTGCTCATATGTAGCTGCGTTCTGAATGCCTCCTACAACACCTTCCAAAGCTGGAAAGTAAAGCGAGCATCTCAATCGGAGATGATAATCGATGGCAAACCATGAAGACATATGATCTTATGAATATAGTGGCATCCCAATCTCTCTACTGAGCCCTACTCTCTGATCAATAGGAAGTGGGCCGACTTTGTGAGTCGTTCTATGATCACCTAGATAGAGTCATGTCCTCTGGATGTACATGGAATCCCCATCACGAAATCCCTATATATATCATCCCACTTCCACTCTAGGACCTATAAGGGTTGTACCAAGCATGCTGGTACCTGGTGCTCTGCCTTCACATGCTGACAAGTGAGGCATCGTGAAATGAACTTTGCTACAACCTTCTTCATACCCGGCCACCGGTGCTGTCGTCTGAGGTCCTGATACATCTTCACCACTCCTGGATGTACCGCTAGAGGGGAAATGTGAAACTCCCTCAGCACCTCCTCTTGTAAAGAAACCGGTACAATGGTACGTCCTTTGAAGAGGATGACGTGATACCCTCCTTCAAAAAATCCATCAGGTGCCGGTCCTATGGATTTTTGAGCACGTTGCGCCTCGTAGAAAACGTCCCCACACTGTGCCTCTCTAACCTGATGTAGAAGTGGAGGAGTGACTGTGAGAGATTTCAGAAAGTTTTCTCCATCTCTATCCATAAAGGATATCTACAACGCAGACAGTTGCTCTGTCACCTCTCCTAGCAGCTGAATGCCTGATATCATACTGAGAGAATCTGCTACAATGTTCCCCTTCCCAGGAGTATAGACTATCTCAAAGTCATAGTCCTGGAGTAACTCAAGCCAACGTCACCGTCTCAGGTCTAGGTCCTTCTATGAGAGGACACACCTGAGAATTTTGAGATTAGAGTAAACCGTAAACCGTTCGCTCAACGAACTATGGGTGTGACTAGCCATTTGTAAAGAACTCGACTACACCCTTTTTTTCTTAAGTCCTACAAGAGCATCTAATATTTCTCCTTTTCCGAAAAGAGAAATCTGGTCTCATCCCCTAGATGAACCATGTTCTTTGCCTAATACAGTCAATCCTAACATGAACGGTACTATTTCATGCTATGGACGACGTCATAAGGCATCGACGCTACTACCAAGAGATCTAACCATTACTCTCGCCTCCAAGGGTCGAGTCACACTGTCGGCAATAGTGTGTGGTCACTGGGTCTCCTCTAGTAAAAATATCGATTGTGAGGGTAAAGTCAACGGTTTTAACTGAAACCTCTTAGTATCAACCATTGAAAAGGGTAGGAAAGAAAACATCACATGGAAATGTGTCTTTATTATAGTAGCTCAAAGTACAAAGACACAAAGCAAGCACAAACAATGACATAAATAAATCTAGAAGCATCATGAACAAAAGTCTCCATGCCTAGAGCTAGTCTTGCTCCTGTCCACCTGCTCACGGAGCACTATGGTCGTAGGCCTCAACTGCTTGAAGATGAGCTCTCCCCTTTCCACCTGTTCCCTACAATCATGGTGGACCTCCTAGTGGTGGTAGGGTCTCAAAACGTCATCCACCACCTAATGCTCGGTCAGCTCCTCTTCCACGTCTGCCTGCTCCAGGTAGAAAACCACGGTCAAACCTATGCCTCTTCCTTGGAGGTCCCTCTACTGCCTGCTGCTCATCTACAAGGCAGGTCGGGCAGTCTCGAGCCATGTGACCCTGCCCGCCGCATGCATAGCACTGCCTGATCCGCATATGGATGGATCTGTTTCGTGTTCCCCGCACAACCGAACCTGTATCCTGAGGTCTACCACCTAATGTACTGGTCCTCTTGGACCTCTTTATCAACTTTACACTACCGTCTACAGAAGACTCCGCTACATGTCGTCCTACAGAGGGTCTTGCCGCTGGTGATTGTTCAGTGAGAAAACTCTCCACTAGAAGGGATCTCTCCAGCACCCCCGCCTGCGTGGGGATGTTGAGGGAGATCATCGAAGACCTAATCTCATGCCTGAGTCCCTTCTCGAAGGTTCAAGCCCTAAAGAACGGGTCTCGTAACATATTCGTGGAGTAGCATGAGAGGTCAATGAACCTCGTTGAGTACTGAGCTACTGTCATGCTGCCCTACTACAGATGCAGTAACTCCTAAACCCGCACCACACTAAGGGTGTCTGGTACAAAATCTGCCCGGAACAGGCTCTCAAAGTCTATCCAGAGTAGTGATGCCTCATCATGCACCTGTAGCATCAGGCTCCACCATCTGCTTGTTGCTGCATGCAGGAGACTCGTGGTAAGGATCACCATGAGGTCGGCTGGTGTCCCTACCAATATGAAAACTCTGACGATAGACTCCATCCAATCCTCAGCTTCCTGGTGGTCCGTCTCTCCATGGAACCTGGGCGGCCTCTTTCGCTGGAACTCATGCAATGCACTCAGGCAGCGTGCATTGTCTACTGTTGGGGCTGGTAGTATCGGTGGTCCAGCGGGTAGATGTTCTGCTGGTACCTCTGCTGTGATGAGTCCCTGCACCGAGGCCTCATCGCCCGGTGGGATACCATCTCATACGTAACTTGGAACCCTAGCTGGTTGCCTTAGTGGGGCCATCCTGAAAAGAAACAGGTGTTCCACATTCAAACAGTGTACCTGGTGAGATGACACAAAGTAATCACAAAGAAAATTTTTCAAAGGAAACACAAACGCAATTAGTGTTTTTGTGCACTGAGTCGGAAATCATAGATCAGGGTCCTGGTGTATGGATAAGTCAGCCACCACAACAACACTGAAATCCCTGGACTGAAAACTACACTCAATACTCTTAACACTATTGCTTCACAGAAAGAATGATCAGAGTCCTGAGTTCTATGGTAGAACCGAATCCTCTAATACCAATTTGTCATGACCCATCCTCGGGGCCCGTTCCGTGACTACCCCAAGCCCTCCTTCCATAGGCCAGCAGCTGGCGACTAGAACCAAAGGCGTAAATCCCAATACTGGGAAAGCATTTCCTTTATAAAAAGTAAACAACATAATAGAGTACGCAACTGAAGTAAGCACTAGGTACAACTATATACAAAAGTAAGTGCTGAAAGGAAAGGGGCCAGAAATACAAGCCCAACAGTAAGTATAGTACAACTGAAAAGCAAGAACAAATGCAGTACAGTAAAACATAAACTACTAATTCGTCCTCCGGAAATCCCACCTGAAGGGTGGGTACAGATGACCTCCTCAGTACCTTAGGTCAGTCCATCCGCTCCGTGTACGTCTCGCCAATTGGTACCATCCAGATCTACAAGTCTCTACCTCAATTAGTGTTGTCCGTCATCTGCATCCAACACAACATAGAACAGGCATATCCCATGCATGGGTGAGTATAAAATACTCATTAGGGACCCTGAGACCCCTGAAGGTCTCCCAGAATCCATGAAGGATAAACCACGGAAGAGAGATACAAACACGAAGTATCAACCAACCTTACTTAGGTATATGCCCATACATATACCTAAGTTATCAATCTCAGTTCGGCTCCAAATCTTGAGCCCAAGCACAACCCAGTCCACACAGGAAGTAAAGTCAACCACATCGATGATAATGATTGAAATTCAAGACTTATCTCACACAGGTATACATCTTTCATATAACGATAGAGATGATTGGATGTAGTCACTGATTCATCTAAGTTGTCAGACCCACATAGGATACTAGACCAGCTAAGCTTTCGGACCCACCGAGGATACAAGACCAGCTACTCTGTCGGACCCACTCAGGATACAAGTACAAAAGTCATCTTTGTCGAACCCACGGAGGATCCCTGTACAGAAATCATCGTCGTCGAACCCACGGAGGATTCATGTACAGTAGATGTCTTCGTCGAACCCATGGAGGATCCTAGTACGGTAGTCGTCATCGTCAAAACCATGGAGGATCCTAGTATGGGAGTCATTGTCCTTGAACCCATGTAGGATCCTAGTATGGAATTCATCATCGTCAAACCCACGGAGCATCCTAGTACGGAATTCATCGCAGTCGCAGCCAGCTCTAGGGTTTCCACACACAACACGCTCGATTTCGAGAGGGTCTGCTCCTCAAGCCAAGGGGTTCGATACATCAACTATCATGAAGTCATGAGTTTATGTATCCCGAAGTTCTGTCTCATCAAAAGAAACCCAACGTGACAGAAGACATGCCAATCGAATGCCCGGTCTTAGAGTTATTGGCATTTCCGTTCCAAGGGCCCGGTTGGAATTACGCTCATTCCAAACCCGGCCATTTTCCAAACTTGTCCAAAACTAACTTAGAGTATTGGAAAATTAACACCTCATCATAAGGGTCTAAGTGCCGCAGACGGAACATCGATCAGACGCACGGTCAAGAAGTTATTCGCATTTAAGCATAACAGGCTTGGCCCGTCAAGCCCGGTGAGCTGGTGGGTCGGCCCGTCCTGGCTCGGCGTGTCCGACCCGACTAATGGGTCAGCCTGGCCTAATGGGGCACAACCTGTCTCACGGATGGCCGCGGCTCAACCAGCTGGCCGAGCGGATCGGGGGGCGCGGCCCCCAGTTTTCCAAAACGGTGGCGCCGAGTGGCCCCGCCCCTTCTGTCTGGCCGGCCGAAGCTAGCCGATCTTCTCCGGCGTGAGTGGCCAGCACGGGCAGGCAGCTGTTTTCCCAGCGCGGTGCCAGGAGGGTCTTCGTAGGGTCTTCCCAGCCCGTCCGGCTGCCTTCCGGCCAGTTCATCCACCGAGCGGACCGCGGAAGCAAGCCGTGTCTCTTCCGCAGTGTTGTGCCAAGAGGGCGTCGCGGGGTCTTCCCAGCCCAGCTAGCTGCCTTCCGGTCGGTTCGTCAAGCAAGCGGGTCGCGTCTACTCTGCCGCGTATCACCTGTAGGTGCCCCGATTCACCAGCTCGGCCAGCTTTAGCCGGCCAATTCTTCTTCGGCCGAGTGACCCGCGGTTGCGGGTCACAGTCTTTCCCTCTCCGCGCGGCTCCCGGTGTCATGGTCCTCCAAATGGCCGGCGAACGGCCGCTGTTACTGCCACCGTCTTTGGTCGTCGTCGCCCCGATCTCCATCACAAAAATCATGAACCAACGGAGGGTCGTCGGGCCATGTTCATTCAGCCCGCGCCCTCCGCGTTAGGTAAAAACAAAAGGGGAGAAGAAAAACCATTACATACATCAAGAATGAGGTATAAGTTAATTAAACTAAAATTATAAAAATCCCCCTACCTCGTTTTTCGTTCGTAGACGGAGTTGCGGGAAGGCGGCGTCAACTCGTTGACATTGGGGAAGAAGGAGCTGAGGATGGCGCGTCGTCGGCATTCCTTGCGGGCGAATCCTTCTCCTTTGGCTTGGCCGAAGATCAAAAAAGTTGTTCTTCGTTCTTCGGTGGTTCTTGGTTGGAAGGATGAAGCTCTCCTTTATAATCTCCAAGGTTTCCCCACACAACAAAATCCAAACCAAAATAATAGCCTAAGCTATTATTTTATTCTGCCATGATTTTCAAAATTCAAACACTTAAATTAATTAATAAATTTTTGCTTCAATTAATTAATTAAAGGTGTTTTCATATTAATGACAACAATTGGGAGGTGGAGAGGCTCCACCATTAATGAGGGGTGGTGTAAAAACTTAAGAGGAGTTAAAGGGAGTTGAGGGGAGGTGAAAGGGTTTGGGTTCGTATGGGCCCCACCACACTAAATCCTCTCATGGGAGGTTATGTGGGGTGTGGGCCCCTCCCCAACTCCCCTTTGGAGGAAAATAACCACATCTTAAATAAAATTGTACAATACAACAGTTTTATTTAATTTTCCATGAATCCCCAAATTATAACTTTCAACCCGCATAAAATGCAATTGCAGTAAAGGTCCCCTTAAGTGATTATCGGCACTGCGAGTTCATTGGTGCCCTTGGATTTATATTCCGAGCACTGGTTCAAAAGATAGAAAAACCCACACTTACGTTTACTGAACATACCCTAAAAAACATCAAAAATTGATTCCGGGCACACCAGGCCTCGAAATCAGGCACCATCCGAAACTGCGAACTCTTAAAATTCCAAAGAATTTAGAAGAAAAAAATTCCTTGAAATTTCCATGTCTTTACAAATTAGATTGTTTAGAGGAATAAATTTCAAATAATATCAAAACAATAAAATATTAATAATTTCAAGGAGAAGAGATGTTGATGTTGATATAGAAGAAATCACTCCTTCCAAATTTTAAAGCTGAGAAGTGTATAGAACAAAAAGAATTAGAAATAATCCTCTTACACAAGTTTCTGAATCCTCAAAAAATACTCCACTTGATGCTTCAAAAATAATAGATATAAAGTTCAATAATTTAAATGAATTTATCAAGAAGTTGGATGGGATGTTGGATATATTCCCAGATGTTCAATCCAATTGTAAGTTGATTCATCAAAACAAATTCATATTTAGGATGTTAAATGGAATTAATATATTTTTGAATCCAATATAGAATCCATGGATTATTTTAGGTTCTTTAAAGAAAATTATTTAGTTGAATCAAAGAAGTTAAAATGGGTTGTAAAGTGGTTCAATGAGTCATACATATACTTGAAGCTATTTTAAGAACAATTAACTTGATTAAACAAGTACTATAAAAACATTTCAATGTAACTAAAAGAACCAGACTGGAAGTTGGGGAAAATTCAGGAGTTGTTAATGATATTAAAACCCTTGAAATATAGCATGATAAAGATCTCAAAGAAAATAAGAACAAAAAGAAGGAGAAATATGACAAGAATAAAAATTTAGAGAAATAACTTGAGAAGTTGGAGTATGTAGTGAATAAAATTTCTTAAAGAAAGTAAATTTTTCATCTTTGAAATATGAAAAACTTTATGTTTTCTTGACAAATAAATGAATATATCTTCTGAATGCTTTATATATTTGTGACTACTTCCTTACATATTTTATTTAATAAAAACTTTTGTAAAAAAATCAATTGTTTTTACTTAAAATTTTTTACTCATAAATTCTTTTTGAAAAAAAAAGAGGGAGAAAAGTTGTACAAAGATAAAGTATATTACCAAATATTTTTTACAAAGGGGGTTATTTTTATTTATAATCTTATGTTTCTAATGTTCATAAGTTTTTTTCCTTAGTTCTTATGTCTTGTGATTTTCAAAAGGGGGTTATTAGGTCAAAATAATTCTTTATGTACTTATTTTTAAAATCACAATACACATATTTTATATCTTTCCTATTATTTTTTTGTCTTTCATTATGTTACAAGTTAATTTTTTTTGTATCTGAAGTATTCATTCTGAATTACTCGACCTTGATCAGAAGAATCATTCTATGAGTAAGTTTAATAGAAGGAAGATGTAACAAATTCTTTATTATTTCTATTTTACATAAATCTTATAAAAGGAGTTTTCTTTGTGTCATTGTTTTTTGGATATAGAATTGTAGTGGAACTGAAAAAAATTCATTGATTGAAGCAATAAAAGATTATATCCATAGAAAGGATAGCTGAGGCTACCGATGTAGTTACTAACGAACCTAATAAATACTGAATTTGAATGTTGGATTTGTTACAATCTTCATCTATAAAGAGGATTCCATGATCAATGTGAAGAATACCATTATGAAGTGATCTAAACTATGAAATTTTTTTGAAGATTTTCAAAATCTTGTTACTGAAAGTGCTTCTGTTTATTTTTCTTTAGAGATCTTTGCTCAAAGTATAAATTTCATAGGATTTACTTGTAAAAAATATGAGTTTTTCACTGTAATATTTTTTCATGTTGATTAATGGATCTTGAGGCTAGGTAGATATAATTTATTATGATCAGGTTGATCAAAGGCTTTCATAAGGAATGAATAAGGCTAGTTTGACCTTTTTAATCAAGTGATTCTAGGGTTTTAGAAGATAGACCTCCTAACATGAATATAATTTGAGATACCTAAAGTCCATTCACTATAATTCATTATAACTTTGGTTTAAAGTGAAAACCTCACTTAGTTTAGGTGCTATAATTTTTTGGTATAGCCTTTTGTAAAAAAAATTGTATGTTTTCCTACATTTCATATTTTTATCAAATACAACAATTATTGTTTTCAATCTATTTTTCATTCTAAATTAGATTTACTTTTTTATCCATATTGATTTTAATAAAATTTTATAAATTTCATCAGAAAAAAATTCTTCAAATAACTTCAATATATCTCATTTCATTTACATTCTTCATACTCTATAACTATTAATTATATCGAATGGCATTCTTCTTACTAACCAAAAAAACTTGAGGTGTAGGAAAAACTATGTGTTATACTTAAAAAAATCACCCCCCCTGAAATATTATATTATATGATTCATACATTCCTAGGAAACAATAATATATTTTTAATGATTTATAAGAATAAATAAACTTGAAATACTTTGGTTATGGCTTATAACTTCTCATTGAATAACCTTATTGGATTGCACATTAAGACTTATAGGGTGGGTCTTTTGAGGAGACCAATACCAATTAGATGTGGAGAGGGGAGTTAAAGAAGGATTCAGTTAATTATTGGTTGATAAATATTACTCAAATTTTGTGGAGAAGTGATGAGAGGGGGTACCCTTTTTTAAGTGACTAGAGTGGCACTCTTGTAAATATTAAAAGTTTTTAAAAAATATAAATCCATTTTCTTGGGAAAGTGGATCCAAGGAAGCCCAATTTTAAAGATAATATATTTTAAGGTCTAAATACACTCATAAAATATTTTAAGAAACGTTTTAGATATATTTGATGCATTATCTCCTAATTTAACCCCCTTATTAACCCTTTATACCCTTACCGTGATAACTTACTATTGAAACTTATTTTTATGACCAAAAATGAAATTGAAGTCATTAAAAAATTTGAACACGATAATTTAAAATATGGAACCATTTAATAATATTTTATTTTTATAAGTGGTGGAAATTAATTTTAACATAAATTCTCAAAATGCAATGAAAAATCATTTTTTAGAAAAATACATATTTTGATCATAAAAATGATTTTACACAAAAATTATGCATATTAATTATTATCATGAATTTAATTGGAATATAAAAAATTAAATGAAATTTAGATGAAATTTTTATCATTATAAAACCAATTACACCTTCCAACCACACTATTTAATACAAATATCCAAAAATAGTTTTTTATTAGAATAAAATTTAACTTAAGTTCCAAAAAGTCAAGTATGAGTTTTAAAATTAAAAATATTATTTATAAATAAATTATTTTACTCCTTAAATATATATTTAGTAAATAATTTGGTTTATAAATTTTTAATTCAATATTACATCATGATTATGTCATAAAAGTTACGGTATTTGAAAAAAACTGTATTTTCACTATTCACCCAAAAATAAACCATTTTAGAAAAAATATAAAAAATTAACCCTATGATAAATTATATATAATGAATCTAAAAATGAATTCATTTTTATAAAATTTAAATTATAAAATTTCGAAATTTATCTTTTAAATAAAACCATGTGATATATGGAAAAACAATTTAGTAAAAAAAATAGTTATACCTTTTTTTATTGAAAAAGTTCTTAAATTACTATAGTGGGTATGAATCCATAAAATCCAATCATGATTATTAATAAAACATGAAACTATACTATTATAAACATTAAATAGTTTTTCATATTCTTCCTCCCATTAAGAAATTACATCCTCACAATTGAATTCATTACTTAAATAGGTGATGGTATTTTTCCATCAAAGCTTTTTCAGATTCTCATATTTCCTCCTAAATAATATGGTTATTCCATAAAACTGTAACCACATGAGTTACATTATTCTGAAAAATCCAATCTATTTGATCTATAATTTTAACTATATTTTCCTTATAATAAGGGTTCTCTTCCAATAGAACTACTTTAGGGATCAAAACATGAGATGCATCAGGTGCATATTTTCTTAAAAAAGAGACATGAAATACATGATTTACCTAAGATAAAATTGGATTTAAGGATAATTAATTTGAAAATGATCCCAATTTTCCAATAATTTTATATAGTCTAATATATCACGGGCTTTATTTTCTTTTCCAACCAAAATGCATAACACTTTTCTGAGGAGATACTTTGAGAAAAACATGATCTCCAAACTCAAATGAGAGATCTTTCCTTCCATTATCTTTGAAACTCTTCTATCTTCTCTGCACTTTCCTCATATGGTGTTATATCATATTTACCTTATAAATCAACTCTTTTAAAAAAAAATCCCAACAACTTTATATCACCAACTTCATCTGAATATGTTGGATTTCAACACCTTTTTACATATAATGCCTCAAATGTTTCTAACTATATACTAGAATGAAAAATATTATTATAATAAAATTAAAAAAATGAAATATTTTTATCCCAATAACCCTAATAATTCAAAGATAAATCCTGAATCATATGCTCTAAAGTCTGAATTATTCACTCCGACTATCCATTAGATTGATGAAGAAAATTTGAGATAAAATTTAACTTAGTAACCAAAAAAATTTGAATTCCTTTCCAAAAATTTGATGTAAATATAAAATCATGATCAAGTACAATAGAGAGAGGTACTATATATAACCTGAATATCTATTTAAGATAAATTATATTAATATGATCCAAATACATAGCATCTCAAATAGGATAAAAATTCATAGAATTGATCAACAATAATCAAGATCACATTATTACCTTGAGATGTATTTGGTAATCCTGCCATAAAATCCATGGATATGTTATCCTATTTATATTTTTACATTGACAATGGTTGAAATATTCCCTTAATTAGTTGTCATTTAGCCTTTACTTATTGAAAATTCAAACATTTCATGGTAAAGTCAACAATATCTTTCTTCATTCTTTCCCACCAATAATATTCATTAAGGTATCTATACATCTTGGTGCTATTATGATGTATGGAAAATGTAGAACTATGAACTTAACTCAATAATTCATTTTTCAAATGAAAATTATCCATAACACATAACCTCTTTCCATACCAGATAATAACTTCTTTGTTAATACTAAAGTCAGGAGATTTACCTTCCTTAAAAAAATCTATTTTTCTTTTAACCCTTGATCATTATTATGAGTATGTTGAGTTCTATTTGACAAAAATGAATATACTAAAACCATAAAAAAAGATAAGGAGTTTCCACATACATAATTTCTAGCCTAAAATTAATTAAATCATTAACAAATAGATCATGTTATAAGCATAACATGGTTAATAATGTATTATATTTTTTGAATAAAGGAATTGACTACCTTTTTTACTTTACCTAGATGATAGTGAATCAATAAATCATAATCCTTTATCATTTTTAACCATCTTCTTTGCCTCATGTTCATCACTTTTTGATTAAATATATACTTCATACTTTTATTTTTAGTATATATTTCACATTTTCCTATATAAAAGATGCCTCCAAATTTTTAAAGTAAAAACCACTACTACAAGGTCAAGATCAATAAAAGGTTAATCCTTCTCATGGAGTCTCAAGTGACATAAAGAATATGAAATTAATCGATCATCTTACATAAATACACAATAATGAACCATAAATAAAGAATCATTATAAATATTAAAATCACTATTTCTTGATAGAAACCCTAACACTATAGCATTAACCAATATTCTTTTCAATTCCTGAAAACATTAATCACATTTCATTGTTCAAATTAATTTAACTCCCTTTTAAGTTAAATTATTCAGTGGGCTAATTAATTGAGAAAAGTTTTCAAAAAAACCATTAGTGGTAACCCGCTAATCCATGAAATATTCGAATCTCAGTGAAATTTGAGGGTCTTGGCCACTCTTCAACCACTTAAGTTTTAGTGGGATCTATAGTTATTATATATTTAGAAATTATATACCCAATAAAATAAATATGTTTCAACCAAAATTCAAATTTTCTAAATTTTCTATACAACTTATTTTCTTTTAGAATTTTCAAAATAATACTTAGATTTTTTCAAGATCTTCATATCTTCTAGAATAAACTAGAATGTCATCAACTAAAACCACCCTAAATTTATTCAAATACTCATGTAAAACTTTATTCATAAGATCCATAAATACATCAGGTTCATTATTCAACCCAAAATCCATAACCACAAACTCTTAATAGTCATACTAAGTATGAAACATCATCCTAGGAATGTATTCCTCCTTCACTTTCATTTGGTGATACTCAAACCTGAGATCAATCCTTAAAAAATATTTATCACCATAACACTGATCAAACAACTAATCTATATGAGGCAATGGCTACTTTTTTATTAATAATAATGGTAATGGGTTCTCTATAATCAATATAAATCCTCATAGAACTATCTTTATTTCTAACAAACAAAACAAATGAACCCCAATTTGAAGTGAAATGGTGAATGAAACCATTATCAAGTAATTATTGTAACCACTTTATAAGTTCTAATAGATCCATTTGAGCCATTCGATAAGGAGTTTTTGAAATTGAATTAGCATCTAAAACTAAGTCAATAGTAAATTCAACCTCCCAATATAAAATGAAGCTAAGAAAATCATTAGGAAATACCTCCAAAAATTCATTTTCCACAAGCACATATCTAATTTTAATAGTTCCTTTCTTCTTAATGAAATACGAAAGATATATTTTACCCCCATATATAATAAATTTCTCATCTTCTTGATATATTATCATAGGTATGAATTTATCCTTATATATAAATTGAAACTCACTCTGAGAATTGAATATGACTTATTTATCTCTATAATATATTCTATAATGATAAATTGAAATCCAATACATACCCAAAATAACATCAAATTATAATAAGGGTATGATAATAAGTTTTTAGGAAAAACTAGTCTAGATATAGTGATATAAATGTTTCTATAAATCTTTATTAATTTAATAATTCCACTATGAGTTTTAACCAAAAATCATGGCTCTATTTATTGAGGTGATATTTCCATTTTACTAGCCAAATTCCTAGATATAAAATAATGAATATATTTTGATTCAAACAAGACATTGGCATAATCTAAATAAATAAGTATTGTATCATTCAGCGCTTCATTTTATGGTTCATCCTTTGTATATGTGGTAGAAAATGGATTTTTTGAACCCCTTTTCTTACAACCTTTATTATTTTTATCTTTCATTATTTTCTTCAAACCCACATCATCATAATAGACTATCTCATTATTATTAAAACATGTTACTATTGGCTTATCATAATTAGTCTGACTATTACCATTGTTTTTTCTTTCCACTCAATGTTGGATTTGGTGTACTAGAACCAACTATTTTTACTTTGGACAAAATATATGTTTGAATATATGAATATTAAAAAAACATATTTTTACATATTTTTTATAGTTCTGTATGACTTTAATGTAATAATTCCTAGAGTATTGGTCACATTTCATAACAATTCGACACTATGATGAAAACCATGAAATTCCATGATGATATGCTTAAATATAGTTGTATGGTTGGATAATATTCTATAGAAACATAGAATGTTGATTTTTGGGTGCGAGTACTCATAGGGAGATGAGAATGCTTCTTAGGAATTTTTCACTTTGTAATCTCTAAGAAGATAGATTATGATAATAGACCCACCTATAGGAATTCTGTGTGTTTATGTGTCATTGTATATTCCTATCTATGAGTGTGTATAATGGTCCTTATACTTTAATATTATTATTAATTAATTTTATGGCTCATGCAGTTTGATTTACTAACCAAAGGTATTGCTCCATATATTTGAAGGAAGAATGGTGTGTAGGGTGAATCACAAATGACATGTTATTAATTTATAAGTTGGGGAAAGATTTTTTCCTTCCATCTGTATGGAAGTTGATATCTCATCCATTTAATTTAAATGGAACTATCAAATTATATTTCATGTCCATGGTTAATGACAAGTTTATTTTAGATAGTCAAATAAAGTCATATCAAGCATATAGTTTGATGAAAAATGTATAAAATCTTCTTGATCAAATATTATGACAAAGGTATTATATTACACAATAATAATTCATGTGTGGTTATTAAAATTATGACATTAAATACTTTATATTGGATTCCTTGAATCATTTTTAGATAGTAATATTAGACTTTAGGCAAGTCCACCTAATGCCAATGATAAATATGCCTAGAAGTCCACACACTAAGTGTTTACATTAATCTTAATTAAATTACATTTGAATTTAATTATTGGAATAAATATTATTCTTAAGACCAAGGAATAATTTTATTCAGGATTTATTAATCACATATATTCACAAGGTAATTAAATATTATTTATTATTTAATAAATAATTTATTTAATTACATGAATATTTAGTAAATATTTATTTTTTTATACTGTGAATAAAGTATTTATTTTTTTTATTAAAATATTTAATTAAAGATTTATTTGGGTATTTGATAAATTTTTAGAAGGATGATCGGATCAAGATAGTGTCTGGAAAAAAATATTAATCTACGATGTGGTAAAATAAAATTTATGATTGCATCAATTAGTGAACATCATAAAATATTATTGTTATTATTATATGGAATGGGTTCAGATAAGGTTTATTATATTTTTTAAGGTATGTTCTATAATTAAATAATATTTATAAACCTTAACCTTAACCCTATAAATAGATGTTTATGTCTATTATGTTGGGTTAATTGAAAATTTTGAATCATTATGCACAATGGATTTATCTCTATATTTCTCCTTTTCTCATCTTCTCAAAAATGAGAAGAACAGGAGAGAATCCTTCAATATTTAAGGAACTAGAAGCAATCAATACAACAACACAAGATAATCAATTGGACATGATAACACCCAACAATCCATCAGTGTTAAGAGATCAAAGGACCACATGTGGATCACCACTATAGGGGCTCTACATTGGGTCCTCCCCATGCAATGACGGTGATCAAAAAATGAGCTAGGATGATCAACAACATCATCAAAGTAAGATCCTATGATGATGTATTATTTCTTCAAATCTATTTAAATTTATTATAAATTTAACATAAAAAAGATCCTCTCTTAGTTTTATCCTTTCTATGTCAATATTTGATGGAAAACAATTCATTGGTCATGACGTTTACATCTTGCACAATTGGAAAATGATCCATCAAATCCAATAAAAACCATGATGGTTATTCACCCAAAAGGAACTTTTGCTATCTCTAGAACTTTCACGTGGTATTAGAGGGGTCACCTTTAAATTTATAATTATTTATTTTATTTTTGATCATATATACACAATTGAGGTTTGTTTTCATTTCTATATTATTTGTTCTTTAATCCAAAGTTTAATGAAAATGCTTTCAAAATTTTAATATTCTTTCTTCAATATTCATATTTTCTTAAGGCCCAAGAACATGTGAAGAACTATCAGAGATTCCATTGAGAGGTGCCAACTTTTCTAGACAGTAGATTGTGTTACATGACATGAAGCTAGAGTACATTCCATGTAACCAATTTCACTAAACCTAAATGTTTTGTGGGATACACGGCACATCGAGTAGTTATTAAAGGCATTGCATTTATTGTACACTTCATGTTTATTGGACCAAACTAACACACAATTTTTTGGACTACATGACGTGTAGCTAACGTACACATAGTGAAATATACATAGTGTAGGGGTGAGATATTTTCTGACCATATGGTTAAATACATGGTTTTAGACCACATGAGACTGACAGCCTGGAATATTAATGAAACACACATCATGTGGTCAGTGTACATGACATGTAAATCATTAATCCTTTAATGTGAATAATAAATACAATCAATTGGTGGGTTATTTAGACACAAAAAAAAGTATACCCCACATAGTTTAATCCATCTGAGATACATGTCGAAGTACTAGGTGTTTATCCCAGGTAACTAGAATACATGTTGGAGTTGGTTCCCTAGAGCCAACTTATGTGTACTTTATGATAACCTATATTCATAGTTTTGAATATTTATAAACTTCTTATCACATCATGATTATTCTTTTGTGTATCACAGTATGTGATAATTTTTTAAGATTAGTTGTCACACTAAAAGGTCATAGCAGTTTCTCACTATGATGAAAAACCAGAAGTGTTATGACACTATTCTTAAATATATATTCTATAGATGGATAATATCATTTGAGGGACACAAATGATATAGGATATCAAGGGTAGATTCTCATAGTAATTTGAGGCACCTTATCATGGTATACTCCCATAGTAATATCCATTATAGGATATTTTGAGAATAAGACCCACTGGTAGGAAATTCACATTCATATGTTTCATTGGATGTTTCTATCTATGGACATGTGTATTGATCCTTAGACTTTAATATTATTATTAATTAATATTATAAGTCATATACTTTGATGTATTTATAAAAACCATGGTGATATATATTCACGGTGAGGTAGGATATATTGGGTGTGTCATAAGTAATATTGCATTAATGAATAATGTGTGAAAAGATTTATCCCTTCTATTCTTTAACATAAGTTGATATCTCAAGCCCTTTGATGGAAATGATATAGTCTAAATAAATACATGTCTATGATTTTCTATAGGTAGGTTTGATTTTTGGAAATTCAAAGAAAGATACATTGAGAACATAGGTTGATAGCACCAGCATGAAACCTTCTTGATCAGATATATCATGATAAAGGGATAATATTACACTATGAGCACTTATATGAGGTATTATGTCATTGTGGAATTTACTTATTTATCTATGGGTTCCTTGGAATGTTGTTAGATTCTAGTCTTGGACTTTAGACTGCTTCACCTAATGCCACTGAGAAAGAGGCCCAGAGGGTCACAAACTAAGTGTATCTATAATCTCAGTTAAATAACATGTTGTTATTTATTATTTAACAAGTTGAATAAATATTATTCCAATATGTGGTTTAATAATTATTCATGGTTTCATGATTTCATATATTATGTCACCAGTTATTCTTTATAATATTATGTGAGCATAATATTTTTATAAATATTTATTTTCTATTTAGTGAATATAATATTTAATTATTTATTGGGGAATAATGCAGTGATATTTATTTTATAAATAAAGATGCATTATTCAAGTATCAATAAATATCATGGAGGAATGGTGGACTAAGTCCAATGGTCCAATGGAAAATAATATATATGGTGAATATTATTTAATTAAATAATACTCATTTTAATTCACAAGTTAAGAACATGTCGAGAAAATAATATTATTATTATTATTTTAGACATGGGTTTCCACACAGGATTAGAGAAATAATAAGGGGAACTTGTGAAATTATTTATTTCTAACCCTAATAGTATATAAACCCAATTATATTATTTTTAAAGAGACCCAATTATATTATTTTTGGTATGAAATGGTAGCCGGAGAGGATCCTATCAAGTCCTAGAGATCTCCCCCTCTAAGAATTCTCCCAAGAACGGAGAGCGATCTTCCTCCACCTCCCACTCTCAAGTATAGAGAGATCAAGCAGAAATCTTTGAAAGTGATTATCTTGGAGATCAAAAGTGAATGACTCAAGAATTAAGATCTGTTATTCTAGCACCCTAAGATTCATATGGCCATATTTGGATATTTGGGGAATGCTTGTGGATAACCACTAGAGGGAATCTACTCTTGATTCCTGTTAGAACCAAGGTTGTTCTTTACTAGAACTAGAGTATGGTTTGTGTTTGTAGTCAATCCGCATTGGGTTAATCAAGGGGTTTTCATGACAAGGATTCTTATAATACAGACCAAAGAAGGTGTTTAAGGTGGCACAGTTTCCTAGTATTTTCCAAATTTTTGGGCCTTAAAATTCGGAGTTTATTATTTTGGAAAATGAAGGTTTTTATGAAAAGGATTCCACAAAGATTGGTTCTTAGACCATGAAGGATAGTTCACAGACTGCAAAGGATAGTCTGTGGGCTGCATAGAAGGTACATGGGTTAGCGAGGAAAAATAGGAAAGGCATGATTTCCATATAGTGGTGTTACACAGATGTGAAGTGTGGTACGTAGATGTTGAATGAAAAATAGTTCAAGGGAAAAAAATATTTCAATGGAAGGTTCATAGTATGTGGAAGGAAAATGGTTCATGGGATGGATTTTCTGACTAAAAATTAAATTTTATTTTATAGAAACACTTTTAAGGAAAAAGTGAGAAACCAAGAAAAATGGTTTCAATGACTTAAAACATAAAACCATGCCCCTTCCATCCAAAATCCAAAAAACTAGATCAAACAACAAAGAAAGGACCCTACCCTACATAAACATCATTAAGTACACTTTCCACCATTCCCACACTACACGGAAAGTTTTCCCATACAAAGATGGTCTGGTACCAATAGCCAAGGCCATACCCTCTCAAACATCCAAAATTGTGTCACATAAGTTTGGTGAAAACATGCATATCTAAACCTCATCTGGAGCAGTCTATAAAGAGAATCTAGAATCAAGAACCTTCGATAGCAAGGAGTAGGGAAACATCATTCACATAGAGGATCAAAATAACCCAGGAAATTCGTAGATTCCACCACAACATCAACACCCTTGGCCGCAGAGCAAGACACATAGCAAACCACACCAAAATAGATTCACACCAAAATAGAATTCATAGTAAGAATATAAATCACCCAACAAAAATCATGAAATCAAAGGTTGAAACCCATCACCAAGCTTCCGGACATCAGAGGTGAAACTGGAGGGAGCTTCTCCGCAAACTAAACTAAAACTAAATGAAGCATTTCTTCACCATCATGCTCATATGAGGAGGCCATAGAGCCACCCAAAGCACTCACAGGTGGAGAAAAGATGCGACAGAAACCTCATCCCATAGCAGACCGGATCTCAACCTTGGACCAACATTGTGCCGCCATTGACAACTGATCCCACCGAAGAACATGACCATCAATTTCACATAAGACTATTAAGTTGGATACTACCCACAACCCTGACATAACCCGTGACCCTCGAGATGAAGGGACCCAAACCTTCAATGCCGATGAAGATTTGATCTCAAACTAATGCCACCACAGAAAGAGGATCAAGCCATGAACCCACTGAGAAGAGTTGAGGAGTATAACCACAGTCTCTTGATACAGACGAGATGGCAACGATAGGGAAACCCTAGCACTATAGATCACTTTACGGGAACATCCTCCTCCCAAATGTCTGGTCATTGGAAAAAATGAGGCGGATATTGGTTTGAAGAAGATTTGGTTTGCAGTATGGCTTGTTGTTGGTGAAAACAGTGTAGATATCAGTTCACGGAAGAGTTCGTCCACTACGAAGGAAGAGTGGTGGTATGCAGACTACGTAGGGAAAATGGTTTGTTATAGATACATAGTATGTGGTAAATGTGGTTCCATATTGAAAATTTGGTAAATCTTAGTTTAATATATTATGCAGATCTATTTGCCTATATATGGAGCACTAATCCATTCATTAGGGCGCAGGCACTGAGATTAAAAATTTGGGAGAAATTCAGTGAAGTCTAGAGTAGTCCGCAGTAAGACAACCCTGCAAAGGAGATTTTGATTAGAAATCTGGAAGGAATTTGGTGAATTCTATAATGGTTCACAGAAGAAAATTCACAAAATATGGTTCAAGGAAGAAGGCTCGCGGAAGAAATTTTTCAAAATATGGTTCATGGAAGACAATTCGTAGAGGAGGATTAGGTCCACAGAGAAGAACTAGTACACAGATGTAATATACAAAGGTAGTACAAGGTCGTGGTTTGAAAAGGTAGTATGTGGTAATGGTTTGCATAGGTAGTAGGTAGAGGTGGTACATGGTGTAGTATGGTACGTGGAGGAAGAATTCCAGTTCACGGATGAACGGTTCACAAACTAACAGTGTGTGGAAAGGTGGTTTAGATATATGGGTGAAAACAGTACTTCAACAGAGCATCTATCTATATTTGATGATGCATGATTTAATGCCAACCCATTGAAGTGACCTTGAAGTCAATAAACTAAGTTCAAATTCTTCCCAACATAGTGAGTAAGGGGGGGCAATGGAAGTGATCTGAGGGACATAGTGTGTTATCCCTAAGATGGTTTTCAGAAGACAGTTCGTAGAATATGGTTCGCAGAAGATAGTTCGTAGAAGATGGTTCGCAGAAGATAGTTCGTAGAGGAGGAGCTGGTCCATAGAGAAGAAGTAATATGTGGATGCGATATAAAAATTCAGTACATGGTTGTGGTTTTCAAAGGCATTTTTTGGTTGTGGTTTGTTTAGGTATTATACGGAGGTGGTACGTGGTGTAGTGCGGTATGCGGAGGAAGAACATTAGTTCGCAGAGGAATGGTTCACAAACTAACAATGCGTGGAAAGGTGGTTTAGATCTATGGGTGAAAACACGACTTCAACAGAGCATCTATATATAGTTGAGTATGCATGATTTAACTCCAAATCATTGAAGCGACCTTCAAGTTAATAAACTAAGTTCATATCCTTCCTAACATAGTGAGAAAGGGGGGTCAACGGAAGTGATCTGAGGGATGCAGTGTGCTATCCCTAAAACCTTGTAAAGAAAGTGCACTTGGCACAGAGTGATTGTGATAATCTTTTGAAATTCATAACTATTGAAGATTAGTGGACTTTGGTATGATGAAAATATATCAGTGTGTTCTCCTTGGGCTAGCCCTTAGTGGTGAACCAAGTAAAATTGTTTTGGGTTCCTTCTGCGTGTGAATATTTAAATTACTGCACATTACCAACAGATAGATTTAAAAAGTTCCTACCAATGTGGGAACAAGATATATCACTTTAAAATAAAAATTTGACACCTTAATTCACCCCTCCTCTCTCAGGGTGTTCTAGGTTACTTTAAGTGGTATCAGAGTGTAAAGGTTGTTGGTGTTAAATATGCCCTTTATTTCTACTATGGAGTATACATTGAATGTCATGGGAGTCCCCCTATTTAATGAAAGAAATTTTTAAATATGGAATAATAGGATGAGATCTCATTTAAGATATCATGGAATATAAGTCATGTTTTTCACTTCACAAGGAATACAAATCAATGATCCAACTGGGATTTCTATGACTTATACAGACAGGAAAACTCTTGATGCAGATGCCAAAGAATAGAATTCTCTCATTGCAACTCTTTCTGGTCAGATATATCTAAAGGTGATGAGTTGTATGTTATAAAATTTTATGTGGGAAAACTGGAGAATATTTATGAAGGTGATAGAAAAGTGCAGAAGGTAAAACTAAAAGTTTTTCACAATAGGTTTGATGAT
This sequence comes from Viscum album, assembly GCA_963277665.1. Taxonomy (NCBI): domain Eukaryota; kingdom Viridiplantae; phylum Streptophyta; class Magnoliopsida; order Santalales; family Viscaceae; genus Viscum; species Viscum album. The sequence goes on along the minus strand of OY728153.1, from coordinate 124,689,051 downwards.
CTAAAGATTCATCCTAACGAAAATGCAGATACCTTTTTAAATTGAATTAATGAAGTTGTTATATTAATATGAGGACTTGGTGAATAAATCAAAGAAATTGGTATTTTAAATAAAATATTGAGAATACTTCCACCACTTTATAATGAAAAGGTGTCATCCCTTGAGGAAATGGATCTTTGCAAACTTTCTCTAGATGATATGTTGAATATCTTGGTGGAATATGAGATGAGAGTTAAACTAGAAGATGCAACGACTTGAGTAAGAAACGAAATGTAATTTAAATCCATGGACAAACTTGAAATTTCAGAATATAGTATTGATGAAGATAATGAGAAAAATAACTTCTTTCTCTCATTTACAATAAATTCAAGAAGGGAAATGGAAATTTGAAGGAAATCTATCTCTAGATTGTTTTCTTTATGGAAGATTTGGGAATATTTCCTCTCAGTGCACAAGAAATTTTGATGATGAAGAAAGTGAAGTTGAGGACATGAAAAAGCCTCATAAAAGGTTTTTCAAAAAGGGAGACTTAAATTCTGGTAATAAATTATAGAGAACAAGTTTTGTTTATGAAGAAGAAGATAATTATAATGAATTATTTGAGGAAGAAGAACCATAATTTAAATCTGGAACCCATGCGTCAATGATGGATACCGTTGAAAAGTCATAACCATCAAGAGATAAAGTTAGAGATAATCAGTTAACCACTGATGTCGATCTCAATATGAAACTTAAGGATGCTTTTGGTAATCTTTAGAATTAGTTAAAGAGATGAAAAAAGTGTAGAGTAATTGTGGAAGAGTCATCACAATATATTAATATACTAGAAGCTGAAATTGATCAACTTGGGGAAGTAGTAAAGAAACATTCAACAATTTTTGAAAGATCAGAAGATATAGTTGAACTAAAGCTCATAATTGAATAATGGGAAAAGTTCATTAATGAACTTACATCGAGACTATATTAGAATTACAAAACTGTTGAGGTACTTGAAGAAGAATTTGTTACTCATAGAAGTAAACTTGAAAGTGAATCAATTCCAAAAGAAACAAAAAAGAAAATTTAGTTTGGAAAATTCTCAGATATTGAGCTGCTAGAGAGAGCTAAGTATGGTTTTGATGGAGTTGAAAAGGATTTTAATTATCAAATAACCTAATTCATGGGAAACATATGAATTGGTTTTGATGTTGAAACATCGAATGATGGAAGTAAAATGGGCCAAAATAAAGGAAAGTTAAAAGTTGGAAATATCACAAAGACACCTAAAGTCTAAATAAAGAAAGTCTCAAATCAGACTAGAAATTTTCCTCAAGTTTCCTCATATGATAGATAGTCAAAATTTCATCCTAAGGAAGTTTACATAAGGAGGAATATAAGTGAAATGACACTTCCACTTATGAAATGTCAATTCTATGTCTATTTGGACAATACCATATCATACTGTGAAGAGTAAAGGAGTTATTTGAATGGGGAGGATTTAGAAATTCAAAAAAGGATAAAAAAATCATATCCTAATTCTTATAGAAGAAACAGTTTCTATGGATATTGTTTTCATTGTTCTAACTTTGGCCATAAATTTGTTGATTACAGGCAGAGGAATGGTAGGAACAATTTGTACAAAACTCATAAACAAGTCAATACTCACCAAACAGACAGTGTTTCTCTTACAAATAGGTTCTCTCTTATAGAAGAAGAGTGTGAGTATGATGAACCTTTTCACATGGAAAATAGATTTGAAAATACATCTTTATCCTTCAATCAAACTAATATTTCATGGAATGAAAAGAAGAAAATTGAAAAATCCAACCTTGAAGAAGTAGCTCTCAAAGATACCAAGAATAGTAGCACTTGGATTCTTGATAGTGGATGCTCATCCCATATAATAGGAAATGCAGAACTATTAATGAATTTCATGAAAAAGGTTTATAGAATAGTGAGATTTGATAATGATGGTTCTTTGAAGATTAAATGCAGTGGAAGTACTGAACTGGCCAATGGCGAGCTGACGAAGACCAAAGTTCTTTATGTGGACGGGTTTCATCACAATATTTTGAGTGTGAGTCAACTCTGTGACTCGAGACTTATAGTGACAATAAATCAAAAGGGGTTCACTATAAAAGTAAGAACAGGTAATTATCTCCTGAAAGGTTTCAGAATAGATAGAAACCTATATCAAGTTGATAATAAAGAGAACATTTGTTACATGATTTTGGAAGAAGAAAACAACTTGTGGCACTGGAGGTTGGGTCACATCAATCAAAAATACATGGAAAAGATATATAATCTAAAAATATCCATGGATAAACCCAATATGAAGTGTTAACGGGAAAATAATTATGATGCTTGCATTTGAGGGAAGTTGTTTTGCTGTTCATATTAGCCAAAGAAGAAAAGGGCATCAAATATTCTTAATCTCATTCATACAGATGTATGTGATTCAATAAATGTTGTCAAAACTCATGGATAAAGGTACTTAATCCTTTTTTTTATGATTATTTTATAATGGCTAGTGTGATGGTTATACATAGGAAATGGAAATTTCTTGATTTCAAGAAAACTTATCACCGAATTACTGAGAATGGTACTAGAAAAACATTCAAAGTTTTGCGGTCTAAAAATGAAGGGGAATACACATCAATTGAGTTTTAAAATTACCTAGGGAAGCATAGAATACAACATGAGGTGGATTATGTGAGAACCCCATAAAAATGGAGTTTTTGAGTGTAGGAATCGACAGGTGAACAATATGGCTAGAACTATGTTGATTGATAGTCGTATCCCTCAACATTATTATAAAGAGTCTATTCAAGTTGCAGTATATTTTAAAAATCACACAAGGAATTATATGGGTAAAAAAAGACACCATATGAGTTGTGACATGGTAGTAATCCCTCTTTGAAGTATTTTCATGTTTTCAAAATTAAATGTTTTATCTGAAACAAAGAAGGAAATAAAGGAAAGTTTGGTGATTCTACAAATGAAAGAATATTCCTTAGATATTTAATGAATTGAAAAGCTTACAAATTCTTCAACAAACATATTGAAAAAATTGTGGAAAGCAGTGATGTGAAGATCATTGAAGATAAAACCAAAAATTCCTCAAGGAATTTGTATGCTGATGTGATAGAGAATGAGGAAGAATGTGGACATGGAACATATCCAAATACAAAAGCAAAGGAAGGCATGAAAAACACTTCGGAATCAAATCATGATGTTCACTTAGAAGAAGAATCAGAAGATGTAACCATGGATAAAGAAAATTATCCTAAACCTCGCATGAGAAATCGAAAATAAGAAATTGATCAATCCAATATTATTGGGGATTGGACAGCTCCCACGCAGACAAGGAGAATGAGGAATATTACACAACCTGTATTCCTATCAGTTGTGAAATCATCCTCATTTGAAGAAGCTGCAAAGGATTAATAATGGGTTAAATCCATGAATTAAGAGTTGGATCATATCGATAAGAACCAAACATGAGATCTAGTTAAGAGACCCAAAAACCAAAATGTGACTGGTATGAAATGTATTTTCAAAAATAAATTTTATGAGCATGGAAATGTGACCAGAAATAAGGCATGACTAGTTTGTAAAGGTTATTCATAGATTGAAGGTGTATATAATGAAGAAACATTTTCTCTAGTGGCTAGAATGGAGTCAATCAGACTATTTCTTTCCATGGAAATTCAAATAGGATAAAAAGTGTATCAAATGGATGTCAAGACATATTTTTTAAATGTTGTTCTTGAAGAAGAAGACTATATTGAAAAACCAATGAGATTTATTCTTGGTAATGATGAAATGAAGGTTTGTAGATTAAATAAGGATTTATATGGTTTGAAATAGGCACCACAGGAATGGTAATATCAACTATATTCTTATCTAAAGAAACTTGATTTTAAAATATGAGTGGATCAAAATTTCTATGTGAATAATTCTTAAAAATATCAATTCATGGTTCTGGTATAAGTAGATGATATTATATTTGGTGGAAATAGGAAGGGTTCGGTGGATGAATTTTCCAATCACATGAAATCAGAATTTGAAATGTTTATGACTGGTGAACTCACATACTTATTGGGGTTGCAAGTGATTCAAATTAAATAATACACTTTCATTTATCAGGAAAAGTATGCAATAGATTTGATGAGGAAATTCAATATGAATGAATCCAAACCAATGTCTACTCTGATTGTAGTTGGAACTAAACATAGAAATAATGAGGATTGGACTTATGTAGATCCCACCATGTATAGGATAATAATTATAATCCTATTGTACTTAACTAAAACACAGCCATATATTATCTTTGCAACATGCTTAGTGGTTCTCTTTCAAAGAAATCTGAAGGAAGAACATATGGAAGCAGTCAAACAAATAAGAAGGTATATTCAAGGTACTCACAAGTATGGATTATACTTTTATGAAGGAAAAGATAATGAACTATCAGTATTTTCTAATGATGATTGGGCTAGATATGTGGTGGATAGAAAATCTGCAAGTGGTGGAGAATTCATCATTGGTAAGAAATGTGTGGCCTGGTTGAGTAAGAAATAGGAAATCACTTCTCTTAGTACTACTGAAGTTGATTATATATCCACTATAAAGGCTTTCACTAAACAACTTTGGATGAAGAAACAACTAACTAATATTTTTGATGAGGTGAAATAGCCAATTGTGATTTACTATGATAACAAGAGTGCAATTGATCTTACGAAGAATCATGTTCAAAATTCTCATGCAAAACACATTGAAATCAGATATCAATTCATCAAGGAAAATGAGGAATAAGGAATGATTAAAATATATCGTGTTGGAACTTATGATCAAGTAGATGACATACTAACCAATCCATTATCAGCACATGTGTTTGAGAAACATCGATTGAACCTCAATGTTCAACCACCTCCCAGTGCATGAGGAGGTTCCAGTTGTTCCCCTCTCTCCAGTTGTGCTAATGGTTTTAATCAATTTGATGAATTATTGTAGGTTTATAAGGGATATATGATCTAGGGGGAGTTTTCTTTGAGCTCTACAAGTCAAAAATTGATTCTTTGGGTTTATTTCCAATGGGGGATAATGGATAAATTCAATGTTTTATGGTTCAAATGAGAAGGATGAAATATGAATTTTTTTTGTGTTTTATGGTTCAAACAAGAAGGATAAAATATGAAAAAAAATCCATATTTTATGGTTCAAAATCATAGGATGAAATATGAAATTTTTTTCCAATGGCAGGACAATAGAGAATTGAGGAATTCAAAAATGTTACAGTAGGATAGAATGATGAGTTACAAAGGGGGAAAAAGTTTGGAGACAGTGAGAATGGAGAAAACAATTTGGTGTTTGGTATCAAGAGAAACCAATTCAGGCTTACTCTATTGTTTTATACACTGAAAATCACTCATGTAGACTTAGAGAGTTGGCTGAGTTGTTTCTCATTTATTAGGTTTTGGCTGGTGCATCATTGGATTTATCTGTGGATTAACAACAAACCCAAAGGGGGATATTGTTGGAACCAATTATGTTATTCAGTAGAACTAAAGTATGGTTTGTGTTTATTATCAATTCATATTTGTTTTGTCAGGGGGTTTTCAAGATAAGGATTCTTATAGTACAGACCAAAACAGGTGTTTAAGGTGGCATAGTTTCCTAGTGTTTGCCAGCTTTTTGGTCCTCAAAATTGGGAGTTTACTATTTTGGAAAGGGAATTTTTTTATGAAAATGAGTCCGCCAATATTGGTTCATGGACTGTGAAGGACATTTAGCAGACCACATAGGAGGTATGCGGGTCTAAGAGGAAAAACATCAAAGGCATTCTTTCTGCAAAGTGGCATTATGCGGCCGCGAAGGGTGGAATGTGGATCTTGAACAAAAAAGGGTTTGTGGGATGGATATGGTTTGTGGAAGGTTCACAATACATGGAAGGAAAATGGTTCATGGGATGGCTTGTTTTTGGTAAAAATAGGGCAGATATCAGTTTGCAGAACAGTCGGTTCATGGGATGGCTTGTTGTTGGCGAAAATGAGGCGAAGATTGGTTCGCAGAATAGTTTAGCCACTACGAAGGAAGAGTGGTAGTACACAGACTGCATAGGGAAAATGGTTCATGAAAGATTCAAAGTATGTGGTAATGGTGATTCCATATCGAATATTTGGTAAATCTTGATTTAGCGTATTATACAGATCTATTTCTCTTTATAAGGATAACTAATCCATTCATTAGGGTGTGGGCACTGAGATTAAAAATATGGGAGGAATTTAGTGAATTATAGAGTGGTTTATGGGAAGACAACCCCGCAGAGGATAATTTAATAAGAAATATGAAATGAATTAGGTGAATTATAGAATGGTTCATAGAAGACGATCCACAGAAGAAGGTTCGTGGAAGAATATTCACGGAAGATGGTTCACAGAAGATTTTTCATAGATGACAGTTCGTGGAAGACAGTTCATGGAGGAGGAGTCGGTCCGCAGAGAAGAAGTCATATGTGGAAATAGTATGTGAAGGTAGTACATGGTCGTAGTTTGTGAAGGCATTATGTGGACATGGTTTGTATATGAAGTATGTGGAGGTGGTATGTGGTGCAGTATGGTACATGAAGTAATAATGTCAGTTCGTGGAGGAACAGTTCACAAACTAACAGTGCGTGTAAATGTGGGTTAGATCTACGGGTGAAAACATGACTTTAAAATAGAATCTATCTATATTTGAGGATGTGTGATTTAATGACAACCCATTTAAGTGACCTTCAAGTTGATAAACTGAGTTCATATTCTTCCCAACACAGTGATCAAGGGGGAGTCAGCAGAAGTGATCTAAGGGACACAATTTGTTATCCCTAAAACATTGTAAAGGTAGTGTGCCTAGCACATAGTGATTGTGCTATAACTTTTGTAATCCATGAATAGTGAAGATTAATGTACTTTGATATGACCAAAAACCTATCGACATATTCTCCTTGTACTAGATATTAGTGGTGAACCAAGTAAAATTTTTTAGTGGTCCTTCTACGTCTGAATGTTTAAATTACTACACATTACTAGCAGACAGATCTAATAAGTTCTTACCAATGTGAGAATAAGATTCATCACTTTAAAATAAAAATTTGACACCCTTATTCACCCCTCCCCTCTCAAGGTGTTTCAGGGTCCTTCAATTCCCACAATACAAATATGGTATAATGTATATCTATTTTCAAAACCATCAATGAAAAATAATTCACATAAGAAAATTTATTGATTAAAATAATTATAAATAACCATGATATGATGCCACTTTAATGTTATGAGCACAGAGGAATTATGAAATGGTTTGTGCCCAACATTAATTATTTAAAATATCATTGATTCATTTACACATTTTTCATTTATTTTTCAATTAAAGTTTAATAATTATTTAAAAAATTATGAGATCTACTTCTTCCACTTTCATTTCTCATAAATCTAATAAAATCTATTAATTTTATGAATGAAATAAAAAAAAGTTTCATCTAGAAGTTCCAAGGATTCTAGTCAGATAACACAAGAGGACATTCCATGTACCCTGAGGTACATATCATGTACTAGTGTTCAACACACCAATAATTAATTCATAATTAATTCAATCCATGTGCACTAAATACACATAGTGCATTTAATTATGCACTATGTGTTGACCGGGACAATCTGGCACATAATCAGTTGGAGTTTATGTCATGCATCCCATGTACACGAAGTGTGGTCTTATAGTCATATATGGGCCTTGTATCTTCTTACAAGGCCTACCTAACTGGTGATAGAGTAACTCGGAGACCACATGCTATGTATCCCTTTTACATGCTATGTACTCTAATTTTTCTAGGGCATAATTTAAATTTTTTTCCCTAGGCATGTGCCTCGAATAGACGATGAGAAATGTGAATTCTGTGTATATCTCTTGTACATGTCGTGTACTTATACCAAAATGTGTATAATTAAAATTAATTTATTATACCATTTAAACCTTATCAACTTGTGCTTTCATGTGTTAATTAATTTTATAGGACACTCCATGTGATGGGTTTTAATATGTATGTGTATGTGTGTTTAATTGATTTACACTTAATTTTTAGATCTACATATCATGTGTGAGTCATATTATAGTTATTAATCTAATTAATTGAAGCATAATGCATTATAGAAAAATGATGCAGTTCTTATAACCATTAGTTTATAGTACATGTCATGAAATTACTTGATAAGTCATGTATTCCATGTGTCACAATAGTAAATAATATATGAGTATAACACATGTTGGGTATACTCGGATGGGTATTCACCATGTTGCCTCCAATGTACATTAATGAACAAATTTAATTTTAAATAATTTTATTTAATTTGTTTAAAATTATGATCGATGAGAATATCTAGGAAATTTGGATGATAATTAAGATAAAAAAATTATTAATTAAAGAAGATAATTAATTGATTCGAGAACGATTTATCTTAAATAAGAATGATTAATAATTGAATGTTATTTTTATTAAATATATAATTCATTGAATGCATGTGGATGATAGTGAGCATATACTATACATTTTTATATTATTGGTTTCATTTAATTTATTTTTAAATTAAATTATTGACCAACGTGTCATCTTTCATCTCATTATGTAACAGCCTGTGTAAGATCCCAGTCTCCGTAATGGTATTCCCTTGTTTAAATTTTGAGTTTAATATCTTCTTTTTGATTTATGAAATTTTTCCCAGAAGTATGAGGGGACTTATGGGTGTTCTAGGGGTTTGGGGAATAAAAATAAGTAAAAATAGGCCAATATGCACATGGTGCACAGTTTGTGAATAGTTAAGTAAATGTGCGGCATTTCCAGAAAAATCATGCAATATTGGATAGTGGTATTTGGAATGATTGGAGCATGGTTTGTTAAAATGTGCAGACTCCTCAGGTAACCGTTTGACTTAGACTACCCTTGGATAGTATCTTGCACACAGTTTTCACATGGTTTGGAAAACCATGCGGGTAAATCATGCGGCCCATTAAAAGTTAGAAAATTTACTGTTTTTTCATGATGGGATTTTTAGATCCCCACCTGATTTCTCCCTCATTTCTTCCCCTCTAAACCCTAAGGATGAACCAAATTGACCCAAGATTCCCAAGGGTAGTTCTTCTTCAATTCTTGGTTGTATGGAACATCATTGGTTAAGGATTGAAGCCTCGGGTAAGTCTAATGCTCCTCTTTCTTCTCTATTTCGGATTAGGGTTTGTAGTTTATCCCATCTTCTTACGAAGACATAAAAACTTTGTTTCTATGGAATATAGGTTGGGTCTTTAAAGGGTGTTTAAATCCAGATATATAAGTACATGATTAAGAGTGTGTTCATTATCGTATTCAAGGTAGGTGGTCTACAGATTATATCCCATAGTTTTTGAGTGGATTCGTGCATATGTGTATGTGTTCTTGCATCCCTCTTGTTGTGATTTGGATACCTTTGGTGATTTTTGGTAAAAATGGACATCAAAAGGATGATTTGAACCCCTCATGATCTATTTGGGATGCATTGAGGATGATTGACCAATTTGGGGCCACCCATGGGCTGCGCAGACATTCCTGAACCTAGAAATTGGAAATGTTAAGTGTAGAGTTGACTTGCGATAACATAGATCCCATAATAAACATGTTGAATATGTTTAGTGGGGTTGAAAATGGAATATTTATAGTTGTGCCTTGGTTTTGATAATGGCATAAGGGGTTGTTTGGTGTGGCTTGAAAAAGGGTTAATTGGGTGAATTGAGATTGTGTCAAATGGATTATGAATTATGTTGAAATGCCTAAGAGTATTAGTATATATGAAATGATTAATGGGTTAAATTGTAAATGGATTTTTAATTGAAGAACATGTAAATGGGTTAGCTTAGGGTAATTTATGAATATGTGTAATGGTTTAATACATGGGAATTATGGGGTATACCTAATGGTTTGAACGTAATAAAGTGGTTGTGCTATGTGATATAAGAATTGTACTTGAAATTAAAAAGTGGTAAATGCTTCTGAAATGATAAATATTCTAAATGGTATAATGTATAGTTTTTGGTGAATATTAGATAATGTATGGGAATTATTGAATATGCTTAATGGGTTAAGGCACAATAATGTGAATTGGGAAAAATGGATATGTAATGTAAATGGAAAATGTGTTAATGGGTTATGGCATAGTATTAATTCCCATGTTGATGGTTATGGATTGTGATTTATATTTGTATTGGTTGTGTTTGGTTGTGATATGGTATGTGTTTTATGGATATATATATATATATATATATATATATATATATATATATATATATATATCATGTGCACATAGAATGGTAGTGTGGGGAATTGACTGAGGTTCTATGCCCATGGGTCGAGTTGGACTGAGGCTCCAAACTCCACCTCACAATGCATGGGTTAGGTAAGGGGATGGAGGTTTATTACTATAATGGTTTCATTATCACCATATTGAGGCTTTGAGGTGAGGATAATGTGTTGTTGTTATGTATTTATCCCTAGTGAGATAGGGACTTGATTTGTTCTCTTATGCATAGTGATTGATTTCCTTAGACCCATGTGTAGATGATTGTTATTCCCAACCCTTGGAACACATGATGAAAAGGGATTAAGTAATTAAGATGGTATAAATGATGAAAATGTTAATAATGTAGATATGTTCCAAGTATACATTTTTAACTAATGGCATCTGAGTTGTCTTTTGGTTTACCTTGTCTTTTATTTTATACTTTCATGAACTATTTGTTAAGACTGGATATTCTATAGACATCGTTGTTAGTATCCTACTGAGTTGTACTCACACCCTACTTGGTCCACCTTTGGGTACCTAAGCCGAATTCACTTATGCAGGTTTGGATAAGGTCAAGGTCCGGGTGTTAAGGAGTTGATTCGGGCTTGGGATATGCATGGATGAGGATCTAGACTTGGAGTCAATACCGTTTTAGAGATTCATCCAGTTTTCTTTACTTTGGGTTTCCTTCATTTTTTCACTATTAACATGAAATGACTTGGTTAATGTTGATTTGTGGTTTGTACCCAGTTTGAGAGATGTTTGGAAATGCATGTTTATTGGTTATTACATATTGCTTTCGTTATTTATATTTTTAACTATTGTAGCCTACTCTAGTAAATAGGTCATAGTATCCCCACATAGATTAATAGACCCTTGCCACTATTTGGCATCCTTTATTGTATGGGGAGGTGTTCTTGATTTCATGTGACGACCTGACTCAGGGAATCAGTTTAGCGGATTTCGGTTGGGGATGTTACAAAGTGGTATCAGAGCAGTTCTTTGTTGGTTTGTTGTTATTTGGGATGGTAGACAAAATATTAGGATTTTTTGGGACTTTTTAATGAGATATTTCTTGGGAGTACCTAACCCATGTATGAGAGAAAACCCAAGTCACCCAGGGTGGAAGTTTTTGTTATTGATGTGTGTTGTTATAATTGAATGATATTTCACCATTGGGTGATGCGCATGTTGTGATATGTGACTAATTTATGATATTTTTCTCATGGATGAAATGGTATGAGTTTGTGCATTCATGGATCATTTTAGGCACCTAAGGATATATGTGGCATGCATCATGATAGGCACACATGGTATGGGTGTGTGAGACATGAAGGGTAAAATGCATTTTAATTTCCAAAAAATTAAAGAAAAATGGTGTCTAATAAAGATGATGTGAATGGGTAAAATGGAAGAAATGTTAATAATTAATAAAGAATTTTGTTTAATGAAAGGTGTACATGAGTTAAAATTATTATTTTAACAAGTTATGAAATTGGGAATGTTCCTAAGAGAAAATATTTTTATTTTAAAAGAAGAAATGGTTTAAAAAGGTTTTTGATGAAAGACTTATGATTAAGTAATTTGGTTTACCCCATGTTGACCATGACCCATGGTAGGGATAGTAGAGGGTAGTGTTATAAGTTTGATGATTACCATGGGAATAGTTTATGTGGAGTGGGTTGTTTAATTTTGATAGTATAATATCTTTTCCATATTTGGTTTAAATCCTATCGATCACTCATCGAAGTATTGTTGAGGTAAATGTTTTGGTTTATGGTCATGAATAAGGTAGGTAATTTCAAAGCATCTGGTGAACGGGGAGTTTATAATGTGACTACTTGAGTTAAAATATGGAGAAGTTAGTTATGAAAGTATGTGTGGTGATGGAACTTTTTCGTGAACCAGATAGTGAGTATTCTTTATGTTTTTGATTTGACCCTTTGTATGGGTGGTTTGGGGCAGTGAGAGTGACCTAGTTTGATACCTTGGATTTTGGTTGTGAGTACTTTCTGAGTTACTATATGGCATTGTATATGTGCTTATAGCACCCTATGTAGGGTTGTGTCCTTTGAGCCATGAGATGTTGTTTGGTAATGAAAGTATGAAAACCCTTGTGGTTTTTGATCATATGGAGTGCATGTTGGACCTTAAGGATGGTGCATGGATTTTGGTGATTTGTGAGTAGGGACCTTGTGAGTTATTTTTTTTAATCCTAGAGAGTGTTTTTATCCCATATTTTCAATGTATATGGATGGTTACCTTTGGTTCAGAACCTAGAGTAAATGGTCGCTTAATGCACTAGACACAGTGTGTATCGAATGGGGGTGAGAGTGTTGTTCGTGAACATTAATTTGTTCTCAACTTAATGTGTATGGTTTGAAGAGAGGACCAATGGATTTTTATTTTTTTGACTCCATTTTAGGGGGCTGGAATCATTCATCCTTCAAGGTGACCTATGAGAGAGGTCGGACAGGGTTTCTAGTTCTTTTGGGTGTGTGTCACACAGGTGGATGTTTTGGACTTTAACAGTGGTATGCAGAGAACAATGTCTAGCATAGGTTTTTCCTAGATGGATAAGTGGGAAGGTTGATGTTTTGTTGATGTAAATTTAGTTTTGGTTATGTGTTGAAATTTTTGGGGAATTCAATGGTGACCTCATGGGAGGATAGCCCGGTGATGAAGATACATTGAATATGAAGCATGGGAGATGCTTCAGAGGTGGAATCGATGCATATGAGTATCATTAAGTTTTGATAAATGGTATGGTTGTTACCTGGTTCTTTTAGGAGGAAACCTAAATGCTTGTAGCATGATTTAAGGTTAGTTTCAAAGGGTTTTATCGTATGGATTCTTAATCCATCTGTTTGGATGACGATTAATGGAGGCTTTAATGTTTCTTCCGGGAAAAATAGATAAGGGTGACTGATGTGTGGTTAGATGCTTTTGTTTTGGATGTAATGCCTAAGGTGGGGTGGTCACATGGTTGAACTTGTGTGTATGAATGGTTGATGGTTGGGTGAGATGTTTATAATACCATGGGTCGTTGGGGTTGATGGACCAAGAGTAAGGGTCATGTGAGTAAGTGATTTTTGGACTAGTCTCTGGTGATACCTATCTTGTGTGGACTAAAGTAGATTTGAATGGTTGGTAATAGGAAGATTTGATAACTTGAGAGATCTAATTCGGTCTAGTTGTGGACACATGTTAGAAAGTCATGAGACTAATCAGTATGGGAAAATAGGTGACTTGGGATAAGTGTGTGTTGTTATCTATGGAACCAAAGTGGAAATTATGGGTATGTGAGAGACTATTGGTTTTGATTGGTGTGGAGGACTGTTGAGTTTGGTTGTTAACTACTAGGGTCACACCGGAAGAACTCGAGTGGTGTGGTGGTAGTAGTGCCAAAGGGAAATATGACACATGAATTCTTGTCAGATGGTTGTAGAGTGGTGGTGAGTCATGGTTGGAAAACACACATGAGAATTAGTGGTTAAGTGTTTATTGGATGTGTGTGGTAGGGAATCCCAAAATCCTTGACAAGTTATGGTGCCTTTAGCAGGAGGTGATGTTAGTAAAGGATAATATGGTGGCGGTGTTCTTCAAAAACTTCTTAGCATACCTCATCTAGTGATGATCATTCCAATGTCTTGACATCATCCCAAGTATGTTGAGAAGCTCTGGATTTACACCAAGAAACCTGAATTTGTTTTGGTAGGATGAGGGACATTATGGAGTCTACGCTCTTGGGGAGGCATGTGGGAAGTTGTACGGTGGGATGTACACCATCTATATTTTTAGGTGAGGTCCTAGGGATGGACTGTGTGTTGAAAATTTTCATGGGTTTCGCTCATAGAAGTCAGGAATAGGCATTGGGGGATGTTCATTTTTTTTGTTCTAGAAAAATATAGATAGTTATGTCTAGTTTTTGTGGTTCATCTTATGATTGAATGAAATCTATGTGGTTTGAATATCATGTGTGGAGTGATGGTAAAACACTCCCATGGTGGGGAGTGATAATTCAGTCCTGGATGTGTGGAGCAGAGCATGGATATGATGTTGTGACATCCGAAGTGCCAATGAGGAATTAGTGAGGTGTGCATTGGGTCCCTCAGAGATGATAGTTGGGCCTTGGATGTGGTGATTAGATGAGCCTAGAATTTTCATTGGGATCAGGGTGGTTCCAAATGAAATTCAACATGCATGTTCTGAATTTGGTATAGGTCGTAGTAAGACATGACAATGGTTTATGGCAAGGAGGGATGGGTTTTAGAACTTCATCAAAAACCTGGGCATGGACTCGGGTAGGTGTCTATGGGTGAAATTAGAATGTATAGAAGTGTTAAGTCACCTAGTCCATGTGATTTAGTGTCGTGACAACATTGAAGCAGGGGAATACAGGATGAGTTGATTGGGGATGATCCGACTTGGTTAGCAATGAGTACACAAGGGGTGAGTTGTAAACCGCCTTCTGTGAAAGCTTTGGAATGATAGGTACATTTTTTTAATAGAGATGGGTTTTGATAAGGAAAATAATATACCCTAGTCAATACATAGATAAAAAGGTTATTTTTGTAAGGGATATTACTGGGTGGGGTGAAGCATGATGGTGTTTTGGGATGTAGTGTATTCCTTGATGGTAGAGTTACCAGATGATGGGGAATTGCCTCAGTAGGTTCCTTGGTAATGGTGGTATAACATAAGTGAGGAAACACTATAGGTGAATTTAAAGAGTATTTTTTCAATAGTGTAATATGGGTGTTTTGGAATAAGCCAATCGGGTTGGTCCAACACAATATATTGAAAATGAATGGATGTGGTAAGCTGTGACCCACCACCAGTTTGGTGTTTGTAGTGGCAAGGTATTTTTGGAAATGAAGGAGAAATTAAGTGAGGTCAAGTAGTTATTCATTCACAAATGGACAGTGTATGGATGTCCTCCCTGGTGGTTCTGATGGCAAGGCTATAATTCAATATAGGTTGAAGTTCATATGGTCATTCAAGCACAGTGAGTAGAAAACACATCAGGTTTGATTTGAAATTTGAGTTGAGATCTGGGTGGTCTTCTCTCGATAGTGGGGGTGCCAACAATGGAAGATGGTGGGAGAGAACCATAATGGGAAAATGGTTGGTTAATGATGTGATGGGAGATTTAGGTTTGAGGAACTTGAGTAATCACCATTCAGGTGAGTTGGACCTGATAATGAGTGTTGGCTCGAGTTTGGTTGGTTGAGTGCCCTGAGAATTTTGGTCATGTTTTTGGATATACTACTATAGGATGGTATCGTAGGTAATTGAGTGGTGTATCAATGAATTTGGTAAATTTTGTTGGAATGACCATGTGTTTCCTTTGGGTGATGTCGAGTTTTGGTCACTGTTAGAGTTTTGGAAACAGAGTAAAATGGAACTAAGTGATTTGACTCATGAGTTGTGAAGAGGATTGGACCGATGGGGTGTCGATAAGTTCTTTCATGATGGTATGATGTTGTGTAAAAAGTTTCCTTATATTGTAATTTATAAACTATTGCCTAAGTTTCCCCTATGGAGTTCTAGTGGTTGATGTATTTTTTAAGTTGATGCGTCCTTTAAGGAGTATCTGGTTCGTGTTATGGGTTGTAGTGAGAAAGTCTTGTGGGAAAATACCGTAACTTTGGTTCAATTTTTGTGGTATAATTGTGATGTTAAATGAGAAACTTGGAAAGGGTAATGTATAGACAAGCCTAGTGTCATGATCTGTTTTTTCAAAAGCTCAGTGATGCTTGGTAATGCGGCTTGAGGATGATTCCTTATAAGGTGGTGAGGTTGTAAGATCCCAGTCTTAGTAAAGGTGTGATCTTGTTTTAATTTTGAGATTAATCAAATGTTATTTATTTAAGAAGTGTTTCCCAAGTGTATTCCAGGGGTTTAGGAATAAAAAGAAGAAGAAATATTCCAATTTGTGCATGGAACACGGTTTGCACATGGTTAAGTAAACTGTGCGGAATTCCCAGGAAAACTGTGCAACATTAGACAGTGGTGTTCCACATGGTTGGAGTGTAGTTTATTAAACCATGAAGACTACATAGGTAACTATAAAACTTGGAATTCCCTTATATAGTGTCTTGCACATGGTTTTCGAATGATTTGGAAAACTATGTGGGTAAACCATGCAGCCCATTAAAAGTTGGAAAACATTTAGTTTTTCAATTGCGGGTTTTTTAGATCCCCACCTGATTTCTCCCTCATTTCTTCACCTATCAGCCCTAAGGATGAAAAAAAACAACCCAATATTCTCAAGGGTGGTTCTCCTTTATTTTCTGGTTGTTTATAGCGTCGTTGGATGCAGATCGAAGCCTTGGGTAAGTATAACACTCATCTTACTTCTATTTTCTGGATTAGGGTTTGTAGTTTCTCCCATCTTCTTATGAAGAACTAAAACATTTTTTTCTCTAGTGGAATCTTGGTTGGGGATTAAAATGGTGTTTGAATCTAGATATAATACCATAATTAATAGTGTTTCATATTCAGATTTGAGGTAGGTGGTATAAAAATTATATCCCATAGTTTTTTAGTGGATTTTTGAAAATGAGTATGTGTTCTTGCATCCCTATTGATGTTATTTGGATGACTTTGGTGATTTTTGGTAAAAATGAACATATAAATGATTATTTGAACCCCTCAAAATCCCCATGGGATTCGTTGAGGATGGTTAACCAATTTGGGGCCACCCATGGGTGCACCGGCATTCCCAAACCTAGAAATTGGAAATGTTAAGTGTATAGTTGACTTGAAATAATTTAGATCCCATAATGAACATGTTGAATATGTTTAGTGGAGTTGAAAATGAAATACTTATAGTTGTGCATTGTTTTTGATAATTGAATAAGGGGTTGTTTGGTGTGGCTTGAAAAATGGTTAATTGGGTGAATTGAGTTGTGTCCAATGGCTTGTGAATTATGTTGAAATGCCTAAGAGGATTAGTATATATGAAATGATGAATGGGTTAAATTGGAAATGGATTATGAATTTAAGAAAATATAAACGGTTTTTCTTAAGGGAATTGATGAATATGTGGAATGGGTCAATACATGATAATTATGGGGTATACCTAATGGGTTTAACGTAATAAATTAGTTATGCTATGTGATATAAGAATTGTACTTGAAATGAACAAGTGGTAAATGATTTTAAAAATATAAATGGGATAAATGGGAAAATTTGTGGTAATTGGTGAATATTGGATAATGCATGGTAATTTTTTAATATACTTAATAGGTTAAGGCATGAGAATGGGAATTGGAAAAAATGGATATGTGATGTAAATGGAAAATGTGTTAATGGGTTGTGGCTTAGTATTAATTCCCATGTTGATGATTATGGATTGTGATTTCTATTTGTATTGGTTGTGTTTGGTTGTGATATGGTATGTGGTTTATATATATATATCTATATATATATATATATAGTATGTGAACGTGGCTTGATAATGTGGGGTATTGACTGAGGTTCTATGCCCACGGGTCGAGTTGGACTGAGGCTCCAAACTCCACCCCACAATGCACGAGTTAGGGAAGGGGATGGATCTCTATTCTCATAATGGTTTCATTCCACCCAAACTAAGACTTTGAGGTAAGGATAATGTGTTGTTGTGATTTGTTTATACCTAGTGAGATGGGGACTTGATTTATTCCCTTATTCATAGTGAGTGATTTCCTTAGACCCATGGGTAGATGATGTTTATGCCAAACCCTTGGAACACATGATGAAAAGGGATTAAGTAATAAATATGGTATAAATGATTAAAATTGTAATAATGTAGACAGGGGCCAAGTATACTTTGTTAACTAATGGAACCTGAGTTGTCTTTTGGTTTACCTTGTATTTCATTTCATACATGCATACACTATTTGTTTAGACAGGATATTCTGTAGAAACCATTGGTGGTGGCCTACTAATTTGTACTCACACCATTCTAGGGCTATTTTTGGGTACCTGAGAAGACTTCACTGATGTTGGTTTGGATAAGTGCAAGGACCCGGTATTGGGCAGTTGAGTCGGGCTTGGGATATGTATGGATGAGGATCCAGACTTGGAGTTAGGACCATTTTGAGGATTCATCTAGTTTTATTTACTTTTGGTTTCTTTAACCTTTCCACTATTAACATGACATGACATGGTTAATGTTGGTTTTTGGTTTGTACCCAGTTTGGGAGATGTTTGGTTATGCATGTTTATTGGTTATTACATATTGTTTTCTTTTTTTATGTTGTTAACTATTGTGGACTACTCTAGTAAAGAGTTTATAGTCTCCCCATGTGTCTTATTATACCCTCATCACTAGTCAGTTTCATCTGGTGTATGGGGAGGTGTGCTTAAGGTCATGTGACAACCCGGATCGGGGCACCGGTTTAGTGGATTCTGAGTTAGGGATGTTACCGCCTGAGTGCACATGGTTTATTTTATATAGAACCCTTATTTACCTGAACTTTTTGTGAGTAAAATCATATGTAATAGATAGATCTCCTAAGTTAGTGGAGGTGTTTCTAGTTTAGAGTCTAGGAAAGACTAATCCAAGAGTGATGCATAGGTGGATAGGTGTAAAGCTATAATACGAACCTTAATTGGTTCAAGGTGTTTTTCCCCTAGTTTGATAGTCAGTTTATCATCTGATAGATAAACTAACCATTTTTAAAATCTCATGATCATACTTATTTATTGTTTTATTTCTGTCAAGTTGCATGGTTATTTCATTATAGATTTTTTTTTGTGATCACATGAATTAATGAATTAACAAGCATGTAAGATAGAACTAAAATAAATTGGCTTATGCATAAATACTTTCTAAGACATGGTTAATAACTTAAGTAAATGAACTTAATATTAACAGGAATGTAATGAATATAATAAGTGGAAATTTACACATAAAATTATAAAGTACATCAATAATATATATTAAGTTGGTGTAGGTTTCCACTATTTTAGTTAAAATCAAACCATAGTTCAAAGTTTTTGACAAGCCAAAGTTGGGGTGATTTCAATTACTAGGGAATTCTAATATGAATTTTTGGGTTAACTTCACTTAGTTCACATCAATGGTTGACTTCAAAATAAATACTCAGTGTAACTGAGAGACAAGGGTTGAGGAAATATAATTTAAGGATTTTAGGATTAGGGATTCCACTCAACAGATCAAGGAATTATGATTTAATGCAGTTGGTACTTGGAATTCTTACCTAAAACTATTCAAGTTTCTTAACCAACCAAATTTGGGGTAATGAGAAGGGAAATGTGGACCTTTTCTACTAGAATGTCCAAGAAACATGATATTTCAAATCCAATGGCAAGGTCTATTATGTTTTGACAAAATAATGGGAGATTAATAAATATAATATTTATTTATTTGTCTAAATTTTATCAGATAAAGTAATAAAATTATGCTCATATTATTTTTAGAAACAATAATAAAATGACTTATAAAATATCATTATGATCTATACTTGAGAAATATAACCTTCTCACCGACACAAATTTCAAAGAGTGGAACAGGCACTTACGTGTTATCCTTCGCCATGAAAGGAAATTGTATGTGTTGGAAGAACCAATTCATAAAGTGCCTGGAAATGAGGATATTGATGAAGAGTTGTCTCTATAAGAGAAACATTTGAATGATTCTATATATGTTCAGTGTTTCATGCTATCATCCATGACCAATGATATTTTTAGGAAACATGAGGACATGTATGCATATATCATGATGTCTCACTGTCGATATATTTATCAAGAGAAGGTGAGACAAGAGATATGAGATCTTCAATGCTTTGTTTAAAACTAATCTTGTAGATTCTATTCCAGCTAGGACTCATGTACTCAAGATTATTGGCTACATTTAACACTTATATATTGTAGGGATTAAATTTCTGGATGATTTTCACACATACCTCATAATTTCATCATTGTCCAATACCTTCTCTAGTTTTATTATTAATTATAATATGAGAAATAATGAGAAGAGTATTTCATAACTTCTTAAATTGATTATCTATATGGATAAGAACATTGGTCATGAAAAACCCACGGTCCTTATAGTGAATAAGAAATGTAAGAACAAGGAAAATGGGAACAAGACTCACAAAAAGTCTAAATCTCCTGAGCACTATCCTTCCAATAAGAGTAATATCCAGAGGCAGGATATGGAAAAGAAGATAGAATGTTTTTCATGTGGAAAGCAAGGACATTAGAAGAATAAATTTACCCCAAAAAATGGGAAACTAAAGTTTCATTCATTATCGAGTTTAATATTTTAGTATCTATACATTGGGTATTAGATATAGCTTATGGTGCTCACATCTGTATGCAAATACAGGAACCAAGTAGATTCTGAAAGATTACTAGAGGATAGGAGGATCAATGAGCTTCTAATACTGTGAGTTTTGATCCTCTATCCATTGGTGAATACCACCTTTTATTTCCAATAGGAATGATTTTGGTTTTAAAATATTTTTATTATTTACCAACTATTACTAAGAACGTAATTTTTGTATCATGCCTAGATGAAGATGGGTTTATTTTTAAGATTGAAAATAAAAGTCGTTTCTTTTATAAATACAATATATGTTATGGTATGGAACATTTAAATTATGGTCTTTATGTATTAAATTACAAAAACTATGTATTGGAAATTGATAACAAATCATGTTCACAAGACACATATAACACCCACCTATGACATCACCATATTGGTCATGTAAATGAGAAGCATTTGAAAAATCTCTATAAATATATTTATTTAGAATCTTTTGAGAAAAACCACTTGAAATATGTAATGATTGTTTTTAAGAAAAAATGAACAAAACTTTGTTTATTAGATAGGGTGAAACGGCTACAAATCTTCTAGGATTGGTACACACTGATGTGTATGGACCATTTCCAATAGAATCTATATGTGGTTATTCTTAATTCATAACTTTTATTGATGAATTGAGTAGATATGGTTATGTATACTTGATGAGGTATAAGTCATATTAATTTGATAAATTCAAGTAACTTGAGAATGAAGTAGATAATCAACTTGGAAAGAAGATAAAGAAGCTTCTATAAGATCGAGGTGGTGAATATATTAACCAAGAGTTTATCAACTTTCTATGAGAGTTTGGGATTCTATATCAACTCACTCCACCTTACACACCATAGTGGAATGGTGTTATTGAAAGGAGAAATTATACCTTGTTAGAAATAGTAAGGTAAATAATGATTCATAAAGATCTTTCATTATAATTTTGAGGATATGCATTACAAACTGCAGCATACATATTAAACTGAGTACCAACTAAAGCAGAAAACAAAATTACCTACAATTTATGGAGTGAAAATAAACCATTTTTATCACATACACGTGTATGGAGTTGTGAGGAACTTTTTAATGCCTTCTCAAGCAACAAAATATCACCTCGGGGCACAGTGTGTATCTTTATAGGGTATCCAAAGAAAACAAAGGGATACTACCTATACAACTCCTCAGATAAGAAATTAAATGTCGTCAGGCAAGTCATATTTACTGAGAGGGGCACATCCTCAAAAATTATAGTGGGAGAAAGATTTACTTTGATGAAGTTGATGCTCAAGATACAAAAGATTTGGTACAATAACATATTCTATAGGTCCCCATGGAAGAAGTAGTTCCTAAAACATAAGTATTACATAGGATCTCAAGAGTGGTAAGATAACCATAGAGATATGGTTTTCTAGTCACAAAATATAGTGGCTCATTATTGGTTGATAATGATAAACCCCTCTCCAAAAATCAGGTAGCATAGAGTGTAGAAGTTTATAGATAGATAAAATCCATGAATTCTTAAATGGATTCCATGTATCAAAACCAATTTTCGGTTCTGGTCAATGCGCCATTTGATGTAAAGCCTATAGGGTGAAAATGGGTATTCAAAGGAAAATAGATATGGGAGGTAAAATAAATACCTATAAAGAAAGGATAGTGGATAAAGGGTTTAAAAAATATAAAGTAATTGAATAAGATGAAACCTTTTCACTAGTTACCATGTTTGAATCCATCCAAATTCTACTTGCTTTAGAAAATTACCATGACTATAAAATTTGGAAGATGGATGTAAAAACTACTTTCCTTAATGGGAACCTTCAGGAATATGTCTATATGACACAAATAGAAGTATTTCTGACTCCAAGTGATTCTAAAAGGATTTTAAAGTTTAATAGATCAATTTATGGATTTAAGTAAGCATCTTAGTCATGTAATATTTGATTCTATGAATCTATAAAAGAATTTGGTTTTACTAAGAACGAATGTGAGCCATGTTTTTATAAGAGGTTTAGTGGGAATGTAGTCATTATTCTAGTAATATATATTGATGACATATTACTTATTGGAAATGACACACCAAACTTACATTATATTAAGGAATGGTTAAACAATTGTTTCCCCATGAAGGACTTAGGTGAAGAGACCTATATTCTAGGTATCAATATCATTCATGATAGATCCAAGAGGCTTCTTAGACTAAGTCAAAGTACATACATTGAATAGATACTAAATAGATTTAGTATGGAATGATCCAAGTGGGGATTGGTTCTAGTGTAACATGGTTTACATCTTTCTAAGAAAATGTGTCCTCAAACACAATAGGATAAAGGGAGAATAACTAATATCCCATATTCTTTAGTGATAGGATTAATCATGTATGTCATATTATTTACTATACTTGATGTTTTCTATAAATTAATCATGGTAGTAAGATATCAAGCAGATCTAGGAGAACATCATTGGTCTACTATTAAGTCTATTCTCAATTATTTGAGAAGAACTAAGGATATTCTCCTAGTGTATAGAGGATATGATGATTTAGTTATCAGGTATTATACTGATGTTAGTTTTAAAATATATAAGAATTATATGAAGTAGTATTCAAGATATGATTTATGTCTTAATAGAGGATCTGTGAGCTAGAAGAGTTCAAAGCAACTACTTTTCGCTGACTCTATAGTAGAGTCCAAGTATATAGCATCTTCTGATGCAACCAAGGAAGATGTTGGGATATGAAAAAAAAATTAGGAGAATGATGTGTTACCTAACAATAAATACCCTATCATATTTCATTGTAATAATACTAAAGTTATGACTCTTATAAAAGAACCAAGGTCACATCAATGGAAAAATAATATACTCTGAAAGTATAACCTCTTGAGTTGAAAATTTTTTCAGGAGAATGATGTGTTACCTAACAATAAATACCCTATCACATTTCATTGTGATAATACTAAAGTTATGACCCTTATAAAAGAACCAAGTTCACATCAATGGAAAAATAATATACTCTGAAATTATAACCTCTTGAGTGATTTTTATCAAAGGGGTGAAGTTGTAGTAAGAAAAGTACCCATGGAAAAGAAAGTGGCATACCCCTTGACTAAATTCCTATCTCAGAAGAAGCATGAGATAAGAGCATGAGTATCATTTGAAATCTAGCGAACTAAACATTATTAGTAGTTGGATCTAGTGAAAGTGGGAGTATGTTGGATTTGGTGACCTAAAACCAGCTTTTGTGTACTTTATGATAACTTGTAATCATATTTTTGAATATTAAAAACTCATTATCACATTATGATTATTCTTATGTGTAATATAGTATGTGATAATGTCCTGAGAATAGCTACTGTACTAAAAGGTCATAGTAGTTCCCTACTATGATGATAACCCACAAGTGATACGACATTATTCTTAAATATATGTTCTATATCTGAATGATATCATTTGATAGAAACAAATGATATAGGCTATTAGGGGTAGAGACTCATAGTAATTTGAGGCACCTTCTCATGGTGTACACCCTTGGTAATATCTAGTGTAGGATATTATGAGAACAAGACCCTACAGTAAGAAATAACTCATGTACTTTGATATATTAATGAAAAGTGATGACATATGTTTTCAGTGAGGTAGGATAAGTTGGGTGTTTCACAAGTAATATTACATTAATGAATAATGTGAGAAATTATTTTTCCCTTATATTCTTTAACATAAGTTGATATCTCTGGCCCTTTGATAGAAATGATATATCCTAAATAAATCCATGGACGTGGTGTTCTATAAGAAAGTTTGATTTCCAAAAAGTAAAAGAAAGAGACATTGAGCACATAGGTTGATGGAACCAGCATACAACCTGCTTGATTAGAGATATTGTGAAAATGGGATTATATTACATAGTGATCTCTTTTATTAGGTATTATGTTGTTGTGGAATTAACTTCTTTCTCTATGGGTGACTTGGGGTGTTGTTAGATGCTAACCTTGGACTTTAGTCTTATTTTCTTAAGCCACTGCGAAAGAGGCATAGAGGGTCACACACTAAGTGTATCCAGAATCTCAGTTAAATAATATATTATTATTTATTTTTTAACAAGTTTAATAAATATTATTTCCATAAATGGTTTAATAATTATTCATGTTTTCTTGATCACATATACTCCATCACCAGTTATTCTAGAGAATATTATGTAAGTGGAATATTTAAGAAATATTTATTTGATCCATAGTTTTCTTTTCTGGATGAGGGAATGTCTCTTTGTAAGACTCTGTCTGTTTTCTTTCTTTCGTGTTATCTTTTTCTTTCACCTTTAATAAATCTTCAGGATCTTTGGCTTCTGGCCAAACCTTTTTCGAAAATAGACATTATTCAAGTCCTGATAAATATTGTGGAGGAATGGTGGACCTAGTCTAATGGTATAGTGAAAAATAATATATGTGGTGAATGTTATTTAATTAAATAATATTTATTTTAATTTTCAAGTTAATTTCATGTTAAGAAAATATTATTATTATTATTATTATCATTATTATTTTATACATGGGGTTCCATAAGGGATTAAATAATTAATAAGGGGAACTTGTGTAATTGTTTATTTCTTACACTATCACTATATAAATCCAATCATATTCTTTTTCAAGAGATCCAATTCATTTTTTTATGGACAATGACAGCTAGAGAGAATCAGCAACCTCACCCCAGGAAATCTTCTAGAATATACTTGATTCCTATTTTTGAATAAATGTGTGAGAACCACATGTTGTATCTAATACCCAATTTTTAGAAATAGATAAATTTCATTCAATAATAAATACACCTGAAGTTTCCCCTTTCTTTATTTCATGAGTGTGTTTAGAGGCCCTTCTTGCCACATGAAAAATAGATGAAATCATATTCACTTTATTTTCCCTTGATCCTTCTCTTATTAGAAGGGAATTACAAAGGAGTTTTGTCTTAGAGATCTTATTTTGGAATTTCATTTTATTCACCATAAAGATGAAAGGATTTTCAAACTTTATCTCCTTATCAACTTGGAAAATAAGTGTGAGAAGGTTTGGAAGAAACTTTTATATGTTGTTCATATTAAAATTAACAAAAAATATGGATAATCTCTGAGTAAGTGGCGTAATAATGAGATCGATGAATATTTATTTAGTAAATTTAAACCTTGTAACATCTAGGTGGTCTATGTAGCCAATAATTTTGACTACATGAGCCCCATCTAGCACACCTTCTCTAATTTTTCTATGAAAGAGTATCTTGTATATCTCAAATTGTTCTTATATTGCTTGGTCAATTACTCAAAGGTATTTAGAAAGACACTTCTTTACCAA
The DNA here is from genome assembly GCA_963277665.1 of Viscum album. Taxonomy (NCBI): domain Eukaryota; kingdom Viridiplantae; phylum Streptophyta; class Magnoliopsida; order Santalales; family Viscaceae; genus Viscum; species Viscum album. The sequence goes on along the minus strand of OY728153.1, from coordinate 124,663,087 downwards.
CTATAGTATTTTAGCTCCTTGATTCATTGAGTGGACTATCCAATCTTGAAATAATAACTAGATTTTTTTCAAAACTTTCCTCCAAGTTCACCAAGTCTGGAAAGGGTCACTTCTATTGATGAAAAATTGTTAACTCAACCAAAAAAAATCATAAGAACTCTCCTGATAAAAGTAAGTCTCCCAACAAGGGATAATCAAACACTTAGTTCTATTGGTTTCATTCCCAATCAAGTAGTGAAAGGATTAGTATGACTTAATATTAAGTTGAGGGATTTTATTTATTATGTGTAAAATTTTCATGTATTATCCATTACATGTATTTTAAATATTAAGTGGATTTTACTTAAGTTATTAACCATGTTTCAATATAAGATTTACACTTAACCCATTTATTTAAATTTCATTTTTTAATATTAGTCCGTTTATTTATGTGATCATGTCCTTGAATCCATAAAAAATCATGCATAAGATAGAAATAAATAAATAAATGACCTGATCATGAGCTTATTTTATGGTTGACTTATTAAACAGACAGTGAATCAACTTATAACCCTAGGGAAAAACTCCAAGTAACTCTTTCATAGAAAACATAGAGAATTTATACTATCTGAGCCTCACATAGTCAGACTTATTGGTTACATTGGCCACCTAGAGATTCTAGGGTTTAAATTTCCTAAATAACTATGAATTGATCTCATTCTTACATCACTTACTTAGAGATTATCCATCTTTGTTGTTAATTTCAACATAAAAAACATAGATAAGTATCTTTCAAATATTCTCACACTTATTTTCCAAGTTTATTAGGATATGAAGTGTGAAAATCCATTCATCTTTATGGTGAATAAAATTAAAGTCTTAAATAAGAGATATCAGTCCAAAGCTCCTTTTCAATTCCCTTCTAAAAAGATAAGTATCAAGGGACATTCAATTGAATAGGATGTTTTCTATTTTTCATGTGTCAAGAAGGGCCTCCTAAAGAAAAAACATATCCAGGAAAATAAGTAAGGGGAATATTCAGGTGTATTTACTATTGAATTCAATTTATCTATTTCTACAAATTGGGTGTAGGATATAGCATATGGTTCTTACATATGTATTCAAAAATAGAAATAAAGTATATTCTGAAAGATTTTCTGGGGTGAGGTAGATCTATGAATATCCAACAAATACAGACTTACTATTGTGGAAATCAGGGACTACAACCTCATGTTATTTATGAGAATGATATTAGTGTTAATATTTTTTTATTATATTCCATCTATTACCAAAAACATTATTTTTGTATCCATACTTGATAAAGATGGATTTATTTTAAAATTTGGGAATAAATTTTGGTTCTTTTATAAAGATAGCATTTATTATGGAAAGTCATACTTAAATAATGGTCTTTATGTGTTGGATTACATGAACCAATTAATGTAAATTTATAATAAAAATAGTTCACATGACTCATACCATAACCAACTATGGAATCACTGACTAGTTTGTGTAAATGAAACAAAATGGATATTTGGATTATTTTGAACTAAAAACACTTGATTTATGTCATGAATGTTTGCAAGGAAAAATTACCAAAGCCTCATTTAGTTGAAAATGTGAAAGGGCCAAGGATCTTCTTGAATTAGTTTATACCAATGTGTGTAGACCATTTCTAGTTTAAGAAAGGGCTGGGTAATCAAACTTCATAACTTTTACCGATGATCTTAGTATATTTTGATATATATACTTAATAAGTTATAATTAAAATTATTTTAATATATTCAAAGAAAATAAGAATGAAGTTGAGAACTATATTTGTAAGAATATTAAGAAACTATGCTCAGACCATGGTGGAGAATATCATAATCAAGTCTTAATTTATTTTTTACTAGAATTTATAATTCTATACAAACTCACTCCTCTTTATATACCGCAGTGTAATTATGTAAGTGAAATGAGGAACCACACCCTGTTATACGTTGTGATATCAATGATGATTCATGTGAGTCTTCCATTATCCTTTTGGGAATATGCATTACAAACATTAGCACATATACTAAACTAAGTTCCAACTAAAGAAACAAATGATGTTCCATTTGGTGTGGAAGAAACTCCATGTTGTCAAAGTTACATGTTTGGGGTTGTGAAGTGGTTTTTAAGGCCTATTTAAGAAAAAAACTTGCACCTCAAGGAAAAAAGTGTACCTTTTAGTATACCCCAAGGAAACAATGGGATATTACCTATACAACCCCTCAAAAAAATTATGTTAAGACATGTCATATTCCTTGAGAGGGAGAAAATATCTAAAAGATATAGTGGTAGAAAGATATAATTTGATTAAGTCCAAGTTCAAGGTATATAAGAGTTGGCACAGGAAAAAATCCATAAATACCCATGGAAGAAGAAGTTATGGAGACACAAGTACTATATATGAGTACAAGAGAGATTAAAGAACCTAAAAGATATACTTTTATAGTCACTGAGTGTGGTGACTCACTATTAGTTAGTAATAATGATCATGTAACCTATAAGTAATTAGTAAGTGAAATGTATGTTTCCAAATGGAAAGAATCTATGAATTCCATAATGGATTCCATGTACCAAAACCAAGTCTAAATTTTGGTAGATCCTCTAATGGATCTAAATTCTATTGGTTGTAAATGGTAATTCAATAAAAAACTGGACATGGATTGAAAATTTAGTACTTATAATTCATGATTAGTTAAAAAAGTGTTCAAATAGCATCAAGGTATAAACTATGATGAAACATTTTCACCAGTTTCTATTCTAAAATATATCAGAATTATACTTACCGTTATGGATTAACAAGACTATGAGATTTACAAAATTGATTTCAAAATAGAATTCCTTAATGATAACATATAGGAAGATTCTTATATGACACAACTTGAAGGGTTTGTGACTCCAAATGATTCCAATATGGTATGAAAATTACTAAGGTCAATTTGTGCATTAAAGTAATCATATAGGTCATGGAACATTTAGTTTGTGAATCTATAACAAAAAAACATTCAAAAATAAAAAAATAAGATCCTTGTGTCTATAAACGATTTAGTGGGATTGAGATTGTTTTCTTTATATTTTATGTCAATAACATGTTATTTATTGGAAATGAAATAACAATCATGTTGTCTATTAAAGGCCGATTTAACACATGAAATACTTAGGTGAAGTAGAATATATTCTTGGGATTAGAATTCATTATTATAGATCCAATAGGATTCTTGGAATAAGTTAAATTACATATATCAACAAGATACTGAATAGATTTGATATAGAAAAAATATAAGAGGGGATTGTTTCTAGTGTCACATGAAATTCATCTTCCCAAGAAAATTTTTCCTTAGAAACATAAATAAATACAAAGGATTTCAAGGACTCTATACATGTTAGAGATTTAGATGGTCATGAATTTTATACTATGGACTAGGTTAGATGTCTCCTACACCTTAAGTGTTGTACAAAGATATCAATCTAACCCGAATGACCACCATTTGATGGTATTAAATACTATCCTTAACTATTTGAGGAATGATAAGGATATGTTCCTATTCTATGGAGTAGATGAGGAAAAATTCATCCAAGTATATGAAAATTTTTCTTTCAAAATATGTCAAGATGATATAAAATCACATTCAGAACATATCTTCACTCTTATTGGAGGTGTTGTGAGCTGGAAAATCTCAAATAAATCCATGGTATCAGATTCTATAGAAGATTCTAATTATATTGAGACTTTTAATCTCGATAAATAAGTAGTTTTATATGAAACTTCATCCAAAAGATTAAAGTTTTTCTTAGTAGTAATGACTATATCACACTTTATTGTGATAATACTATAGAAGTGGATCTTGTGAAGGATCCAAGGTCACATCAGAAAACAAATAAAATACTTCAAAAGTATCATATGTTGAGTGATTTTTCTTAAATAGGTGACATCATAATGAGTAAAACATACATGAAAGACAACATTTTGAACCCCTTGACTAAACCCTTAACTCAGCAGAAACATGATCATCATGTGAGGTCTATCGGACTGAAAGTCATGGGTGGTTGAATATAGTCCAAGTGGGGGTCTGTTAAAGTTAGTGTCCTAGAAAAAACTATTTTTTACTTTTAATTACTTTCATATTCAAATATTTGAGTCTTAATAAAATACCTTATTACATATTTTTCATTATTCTACATGAATTTAATGTAATAATGTCCTAGAGTATCGGTCGCATTGATAAATTCATAGAAGTTCTCTGCTATGATGAGAACCTTGAAATTTCATGATTATATTCTTAAATATAGTTATATAATCAAATAATATTCTATGACCAGACATATAGAATGTTGACTTTCAAGTGTGAGTACTCATAAGTAGATGAAACTTATTCTCAAGAAGTTTTAACTTGGTAATCTATAAGATGAGAGATCATGAGAACAAGACCACCTATAGTAATTTTTCATATTTATTTGTCATTATATATTCCTATATTTGAGCATGAATAATGGTACTTGGACTTTACGATTTTTATTAATTCATGTCATGACTCGTGCACTTTGATTTACTGACCAAAATTGTTACACGATATTTTCAGGGAAGTAGGGTATGTTGGGTGCATCAAAAATGACATGATATTAATTAATAACTCAAGAAAGGATTTTTATCTTCCATATTTATGAAATTTTATATATCAACCCTTTGATTGAAATAGAATTGTCATATTAAATTCCATGTTTATGGTGTAATGATGATTTTATTAAAAATAGTCAAGGAATAGCGCATCAACCATACAGGTTGATGACATGTGTGTGAAACCTACTTGATGAGATATTGTGACGCAGGGATTATATTACAAAATATGATTTTGTGTGTGGCTGTCAAAATTATGACATTAAATTCATTCTCTTGGATTCCTTAACCTGTTTTTAGACAGTAATCTTGGACTTTAGGCAATCCCGCCTAATGGAAATGAGAAAAATCCTAGAGGGTCATATGCTAACTGTTTTCATTGATCTCAATTAAATTATATTTGAATTTAATTATTGGAATAAATTTTATTCTCAAGATCAAGGAATAATTTTATTTTGGATTTATTGATTTCATATATTCATAAGGTAATAAATAATTTTTATTCATTAATAAATAATTTAATTAATTATGTTAAAATTTAATAAATATTTATTCTTCATACTATTAATAGAATATTTATTTTATTTATTTAATATTTAATAAATATTTATTCTTCATAATGTGAATATAATATTTATTTATAAATAAAATACTAAATTAAATATTTATTTGAGTATTTAATAAATAATGAGGAGGAAAAGCGGGAAAAGATAGTGTCTAATAATAAATATTGATATACAAGATGGTGAAATAATATTTATCATTATTCCAGTTAGTACACATCATAAAATAATATTATTATTATTATAAAGAATGGGTTCAGATGTGGTTTATTATTTTATTTAAGGATCGTTGTGTAATAAAATAATATTTTTAAACCTTAACCCTAACTCTATAAATAGATTATTATGGATATTGTATAGGGTTAATCAAAAATTGAGAATCATTGTGCATAATGGATTTCTCTCTATATTCATCTTCTCATCCTCTCATGAACAAGAAGAACAATATAGAGTCATTTAATCCTAAAGGAACTATAAGTGATCAAGAATAACAAGACAATACAATTGAGTTGTCGCACTAGCACCCAACAATCCATCAGTGTCATTCAGAGATCAAAGGACCACATGTGGATCACTGCTAGAGGAGCTCTAATTTGGGTCATCCATATGTAAAGATGATAATTTGAAAAAGGTTTAATATAATCAATAACATCATAAAAGTAAGATCCCAATATGAGGTAGTATTTCTTCTAATATATTTAAATTGATTATAAATTTAACATGAAAAATATCCTATCTTGGTTCCAACCTTTATATGTCAATATTCAATGGAAAAAATTGTGTGGTTATGATTTTTATGTATTTTACTGTTGGAAAATGAACCATATAATCCAATAAAAACCATAATGGTTATTCACCTAAAAGGATAATCTATTGTGTCTCAAACCTTCAATCATGAGCCATATATCCCAACTTACCACATCATTTAAACTTTCCAAAATTTATTAGGAATTCCCCAAAATTATTATTACCATATTTATCACAAGATGGAATAATAATTTTCTTAACATTAGATTTATTTAATTAATTATCCCCTATTGATTTTCTCCCAGAACTCTTTTTATCTTTGTTGATATAAAAATCAAAAAACATCATCTCGATCTTCTCGGTGCATCAAAAAATGTTCTCATAAATACCAAACTCATGAGAAACCAAATCCTTTAAAAAAATTAGTTTTAATCCAAAATAAAATTTATCATTTTTACTATCATGTTATAGAATGAAATTTGGTTCATAATTTATAAATCTAGTAAAATTTTCATCATAGATGAAAATTGAATCCTCCTCCTTCTTTAAGTCCATAAAATACATTTCTATCCTAAGTTAAAAAACTTTAATAAAATATCTATCAAGGAAAATATCCTTAAATTTCATCCATTTAATGTTGTATATATAATTATTTTACTTGGTATTATTAAACATAGACCACAACTTATCAGCTTTATCTTCAAAATAATAAATAGAAAGAGTTTCCTTCTAATGTTCTAAACATCCCAATACTTAAAATATGTTCTCCAGGAAATTGATCCATGATGAAGCTAAAATTTTCATATATTTTATACCATAATTTATTTTTTATAATCTCACCAAAGTGTTATTTTATGGGTAATTGTCATATTTTTAGGTTTTAGTGTTATTTTGAGTGTAAATGAAAAAATGGCATAATTCTGCAATTTTAACAGATTGTTTTCACAGGGGAATTTTGGTCATCTCCCATTAAATATATGTCCAAAGTTTATGATTAAAATTTTTGTAGAATACTTATTTAATTTCCTTAATTTTTATCTGATGGACTAGGGGATGAATCGATCATCTAGTGGCTGTAAAAATTCAATGAAGTTGAAGAGTTTTCCGGGCGGACAGAATGGGACCCACCGACGTAACGGATGAATAACTCGACTAAAAAAACTCCAAATGAATTAATTACAGCTGTAAAGGAAAGATGATTAAATATGTCGAGTTCATGATGAATTTCAATTCAAAATACCCTCATTAAGTCATTATGGGAATGCTCACAACATGTGAAAGACGAAATGTCTCACTGGGCAGAAACGATTCAATTGGGTAATAAATTCATAGCATCGCGACACTTCATCCAAAATGGCTCATATTTTGTGGATAGACTCGAAGTTACATTTGGGATAACTTTTTTTAAGGAAGAAACGTGTACATCGATGGTTTGGAGGGAAATAAAGTCACAGGAAGTTGAATAATTGAAAATTCGGCGAGTCAAATGGACAGATTAAAATTTTCGGATAGAATCGGTTATAACGCCTACATACGAGGGCCAATAAATCTTATATTTGGAGGGTGAACGTAGGAGACATTATGGAACATCTTTTATTAAGAAACATATTACCAATTCGTCCATTAAAAGGGACATACATTCGGAATCATTTGGAGGATTATTTTGGAGAGAATTCTTTCACCTCATCTCCCTATAAATATGTATCCTCACCCCTTCTAAAAGCATTGGCACTTCTGTGTGGTCATTTTTCATTGTTTTGTATTTTCCTTCCATTGTAATAGTATTATGAATTTTTAATATATTTTCTATTCTCTTCTTCATCTCATTCTCATTTTTTTTATCTTTTGTTCTTCCACCACGTCCTTCTCCACTACGATCTCTTATACTCGTGATCATGAGTAACAAACCTGAGGAACTTCCCAGGGGATTAATCCAGGGTTGAACCCAAGTATTTGCACATTAATATTAATTTTTTCTTATTTAAATAGATCTAGGTTGATGGGGATCTTAGTGGGTAAGGCTCCTTTGTGTCTCCACTTTCCACCCGAGACTTAACTTTCTCTTTTATAATATTTTCCCTCGATCGAGGAGGTGGATGTGCGGTCTCTCGGTGATCGTTGAGAGCACTGTATATTCACAACCACATATAAAAGAGGATATTCACACATACGATGTAGTGTGTTTATTAATTAAATTTGAAACTAATAATGAGACAATGAAGGTTTAATCTAGGTGATTCTCTTGGAAATATCTCCTTTCTTTCTGACATCATTTTGTCTGTATTCATTCTATCTGCATTATGCATTGCATGTTTACTTTTATTTATCTTGCATTATCATCTCTTAAATCACGGTTTCATTTAGTTTTGTATTATAAATAATTAAAATATAAAAAAATTGATTTAGAAGTAGTGATTTATTAACCACAAAATCTCCTTAAGAGAATGACCTAGGTCAGCCCCTATGCTACACTTAGCTATAATTATTTTTGAGAGCATGCACGACAACGCTTCATCAAATTGGTGTCGTTTCTGGGAATCCAAGTGGTTTTCATTCACTATTTTTATTCAAATTTTTTAAATAATTTTGCTTTCATTTAAAAAAACAATAATAAAAATCATAAATTTCAAAAACTAAAAAAAATCATCTTCGTTCAAGATGTATTCAAATTATGATTATTATACATGGACTAACCAATCTCAAGTGAAAGAAAATTGTTGCAATGAACTTGATGCTCAATTTCAAAGGATTAGTGATAAAGTTCAAAACTTGGAGAGCCAAATAGAATGGATTGCTGAATATGTACGCACATCCTAGGGGAAATATGAACCTAAACTGGAACATGAATCAGAACGAGTGGTGGAAGAGATTTCACCCATCATTTTTTATGCTAAAGAACCTGAGGCGGGTGAGAAATAATTTATAAAGGAACTAATCACATCATCCCGCACTCAACCATTGCTCAAGGAGGTCCAAGAAGTACACATTCCAACTGATGCACTGATGGGAGGTCAACATTTTTTGGAAGAATCTTGGAATAACTTTGTTGAAGATAACTTGAAACATGATATTCCCGTCCTTGATGATGAAACATCAGAAACTTTATACCTCTCTATTTCTTTGGAAGATAATGAATAAGATTCACCTACAGAGATTGAGTTTCCAATGGTCATGCTTGAAGAGATCAATTACCAAGCTGAATTACTTGAAAGGGAATATTTCTTTATTAATTCTTCATGTTTTAATCTTATTCAAGCTAAATTGTTTTCTGACATCTCTTCCTTTTAAATTTCTGATACAACACAAAAATAGAGCATACTATGGGTGTTAAAGAATAGAACACTCAAGTGGTGGTGATTGAAGAAGAAGATCTGGAGAAGATGGTGGTGCGACTACCTCCTCAACAAAAATTTTCGTACCATATGGAGGAGGACACCACCGAAGTTAACAGGGAGCACCCTTATCTCTTATTCCCTCCCACTTCGAACCTCAAATTTCTTCTTTATTCTCTCTCATTGGTTGGGAAAATTCTTAACTTATTTGGGGTTCTCTACTTTCATAGTTTAATCATGGACATTGGGAAAACTCACATGTGGTGGTTCATCTCAAAGAAACCACACCCACCTTCTAATCGGGGATAATCCACCAAAACTGTCTGACTAGGGGCAGTAAAAACCTAGCACCCTCTTGGGGGTCTAAACCAAGCATTATCACTTTTCTTTTCCCTTTATCATTCTTTCTATTTATTTTTATTATGTATTTTCATTACTTTATTGTAGTCTTAAATTGTCCGCTTCTAGGAGCTTAACTCAAGGCATCCACTTCTAAAATAATGTCAGGTTGTATCTTTCCCTCCCTTTGATTTTCTACCTTTATATTTATATTTTGTTGAGTTGAAATAAGGGGTAGTTAAATTTAAGTGTGGGGGAGTGTCAAAATGATTAGTTCTTATTGTGTTCTTTTCATTTTTGTTTATTATATTTTTAGGATTTTTGAGCTTTAATGAATATTCTTATCACTTTTCACACATCAATTGATTTTGAAAGAGTTGAAATGATTTTGGAAATAATGGATTTTAAATGATTATTGATATGAATTATTTTCCCTTGAAATGGATTTTCATGCATTTTAATGAGTTTGGTTGATTTTTGAAATCCATGCCCTTGAAACACAGACTCAAAATATTTTTCCAATCCTATGAGGTATTCTAAACCACTTTTACATATTCTTCCTAATACCGACACTTTCTTGAGGGAAACTTGAATTTTTTGTGAGAACCAGAATTTGTGAATAATTGTCTTTTGAAGCTTTGGATTTCATGGAATGTATTTGAAATGATTGGGGCATCTTTTTGGATAGACACATTTTATAATGATACCCACCTTTATATTTATCCTTTGTAAGCCCTTAGATGCCATGAATTGCCTTATAGGTTTAAGCCACATTACAAGCCAATTTTTCCTTACCAACCTGCACTTTTAGTATTTTTGCATGGTTATTTCAAGTTTGAGTGTGGGGGAAGGGAGTTTCATGTGCATTCATTGGGATGTGTATAATTTATGGGTGGTGCGAGGAGTGTGTCAATACTTTGGGCAGTGGATAATAAGATAATTGTGCATGTGTCATAATTTCATTGTGCTTTATTTGTTTCATCTATTTCTTCTTCCAAAAAAAGAAAAGAAAAAAAATGGAGATGATCTTGAATTCCTCATTTTACATTATTTTATGACTCATGTCCTTCTCAAAATCAAGGGCATGAATTTTCATTCATTCATTGTATTCAATTTTTAGCTCATCCTACATGAAAAAAAGAAAAAGAAAATAAAGGTGTGCCTTTCTGGAGCTTTGAAAAAAAAAAGAGAACTTAGATGATATCATTCATTATAATCACTTCTTAGCTCATGTACCATGTCATAAAAGGGGACGGTGTTGTTTTTCACATTTTCAAGTGGGATTGAGTGAGAAATTTCATGTGTTTTCACTTGAATTAATCATGCATTGAACTTAAAAGTCCAACCTCCTCTTTCTAGCCTGATACTTTTTTTCAATCATTTTCCCACCAACCCTAAGCCACAGAATCATTTGAAACTCTAATTAAATTCATTTTGATTAAATTCATTTTCATGTTTCACGTTGTGGAGAAATGAGAATTTTCACAAACCTATGGTGATACATGCAATTTTCAAGTTTGAGTATAACTCTAGATTCAATTTCTCTTGAGTGAAAAGTGACATAAAATACAATGTGAGGTAGGTTGTGATTGGTCCATGGATTGATTTATGAGGTTTAAAATTTTTTAATGATTTAAATGAAAATGAGAGAGGCTTGTTTTTTAGATATGATACATGATGGACTTCTATTTTGGATAAGATCATTGATATTTTCTCATTTTTGATTGTTGTGTGGAATTTGATTTGGATGTAAGATGATTGCCCAGGAGTGAAATGTTTAAGTGTGGGGGAGTTATGAAACTAAAATTTTCATATATTTTATATTTTAATTCATTTTTTATAATCCCACCATAGTGTTATTGTATGGGTAATTGTCACATTTTTAGGTTTTAGTGTTATTTTGAGCGTAAATGCAAAAATGGCCTAATTCTGCAATTTTAACAGATTGTTTTCAAAGGGGTATTTTGGTCATTTCACATTAAATATATGTCAAAAGTTTATTATTAAAATTTTTGTAGAATAAGTATTTAATTTCCTTCATTTGTGTCTTCTGGACTAGGGGCTGAATCGATTATCTAGTGGCTGTAAAAATTCAATGAAGTTGAAGAGTTTTCCGGGAGGACAGAATGGGCCCCACCAAAGTAACAGATGAATAACTCACCTAAAACAAATCCAAATGCATAAATTCAAGATTTAAAGGAAATATGATTCAATATTTCGTGTTCATGATTAATTTCAAGTCAAAATACCCTCATTAAGGCATTATGGTAACGCTCACAACATGTGGAAGACGAAACATCTCACTTGGAAGAAACGGTTCAATTGGGTAATAAATTCATATATTTTAGAAACTACATCCAAAATGGCTAATATTTTTTGGAGAGACGATAAATTACATATGGAACAACTTTTGTTAAGAAAGAAGCATGTAAATCGACGGTTAGTAGGGCAATAATATCACAGGAAGTTGAATAATTGAAAATTCGGAGAGTCAAATGGACAGATTAAATGTCTCATATGGAATCGGTCATAACTCCTACATAAGATGGAAAATAAATCTCATATTTGGATGTTGAACAGAGGAGACACTATGGAACATATTTTACTAATAAACCTGTTACAAATTAGACCATTAAAAGGGACATACATGCGGAATAATTTGGAGGATTATTTTGGAGATAATTCTTTCACCTCATCTCCCAATAAATATGTATTCTCACCCCTACTCAAAGCATTGGCACTTCTGTGTGTCCATTTTTCATTTTTGTGTAGTTTCCTTCCATTGTAATAGTATTATTAATTTTTAATATATTTTCTATTCTCTTATTCATCTCATTCTCATTTTTTTATCTTTTGTTCTTCCACCCCATCCTTCTCCACTGCGATCTCTTATACTTGTGATCATGAGTAACTAACCCGAGGAACTTCCCGGGGGATCAATCCAGGGTTGAACCCAAGTCTTTGCACATTCATATTAATTGTTTCTTATTTAATTAGAGTTATTTAGAGGGGGATCTTAGTTGGTAAGGATCATTTATGTCTCCACTTGCCACTCGAGACTTAACTTTCTCTTTTATAATATTTTCCCTCGATCGAGGAGGTGGATGTGCGGTCTCTCGGTGATCATTGAGAGCATTGTATATTCACAACCACATATAAAAGAGGATATTCACACATACTATGGAGTGTGTTTGTTAATAAAATTTGAAACTAATAATGAGACGATGAAGGTTTAATCTGGGTGATTCTCTCAGGAATATCTTCTTTCTTTCTGACATCATTTTGTCTGCATTCATTCTATCTGCATTATGCATTGCATGTTTACTTTTCTTTATCTTACATTATCATCTCTTAAATCATAGTTTCATTTAGTTTTGTATTATAAATAATTAAAATATAAAAAAAATTGAATTAGAAGTAGTGATTTATTAACCACAAAATCTTCTCAAGAGAATGACCTAGGTTAGCCCCTGTGCTGCACTTAGCTATAAATATTTTTGAGAGCGTGCACGACAACGCTTTGTCAAATTGGCGTCGTTTCTGGGGAGACAAGTGGTTTTCATTCTCTATTTTTATTCACATTTTTTAAATAATTTTCCTTTCATTTAAAAAAACAACAATAAAAATCCTAAATTTCAAAAACTAAAAAAAATCTTCTTCATTCATGATGTATTCAAATTATGATTATTATGGATGGACTGACCAATATCAAGTGAAAGAAAATGTTTGCAATGAACTTTATTCTCAATTTCAAAGTATTAGTGATAAATTTCAAAACCTGGAGAGCCAAATAGAATGGATTTCTGAATATGTATGCACATCCCAGGGGCAATCTGAACCTGAACCGGAACCTGAATCAAAACGAGTGGTGGAAGAGATTTCACCCATCATTTTTTATGCTAAAGAACCTGAGGTTGGAGAGAAATAATTTCTAAAACAACTAATCACATCATCCCGCACTCAACCATTGCTCAAGGAGGTCCCAGAAGTACACATTCCAACTGATGTACTGATGGGAGGTCAACATTTTTTGGAAGAATCTTGGAATAACTTTGTTGAAGATAACTTGAAACATGATCTTCCCTTCCTTGATGATGAAACATCAAAAAATTTATACCTCTCTATTTCTTTTGAAGATAATGAATAAGATGCACCTACAGAGATTGAGTTTCCAATGGTCATGCCTGAAGAGATCAATTACCAAGCTTAATTACTTGAAAGGGAAGATTTCTTTATTAATTATTCATGTTTTAATATTATTCAAGCTAAATTGTTTTCTAACATCTCTTCCTTTGAAATTTTTGATATAGCACAAAAATAGAGCAGACTATGGGTGTTAAAGAAGATACCACTCAAGTGGTGGTGATTGAAGAAGAAGAGCTGGAGATTATGGTGGTGCTACTACCTCCTCAACAAAACAATTCATACTATATGGAGGAGGACACCACTGAAGTTAATAGGGAGCACCCTTATCTTTTATTCCCTCCCACTTTGAACATCAAATTTATTCTTTATTCTTTATCAGGGGTAGGGAACATTATTAACTTATTTGGGGTTGTCTACTTTCAGTTTTTAATCATGTACATTGGGAAAACTCACATGTGGTGGTTCATCTCAAAGAAACCACACCCACCTTCTGATTGGGGATAATCCACTGAAACTGCCTGACTAGGGGCAGTAAAAACCTAGCACCCGCTTGGGGGTCTAAACCAATCATTATCTCTTTTATTTTCCCTTTATCATTATTTTTATTTATTTTTATTATGTGTTTTCATTACTTTCTTATAGTATTAAATTGGCCAATTCTAGGAGCTTAACTCAAGGCATCCACTTCTAAAATAATTTCAGGTTGTATTTTTCCTTCCCTTTGATTTTATGCCTTTATATTTATATTTTGTCGAGTTGAAATAAGGGGTAGTGAAATTTAATTGTGGGGGAGTGTCAACATGCTTAGTTCTTCTTGTGTGCTTTTCATTTTTGTTTATTATATTTTTATGATTTTTGAGCTTTAATGAATATTCTTATCACTTTTCACACATCAATTGGTTTTGAAAGAGTTGAAATGATTTTGGAAATAATGGATTTTAAATGATTATTGATATGAATTATTTTCCATTGAAATGGATTTTCATGCATTTTAATGAGTTTGATTTATTTTTGAAATCCATGCCCATGAAACACTGACTCAAAATATTTTTCCAATCCTATGAGGTATTCTAAACCACTTTTACATATTCTTCCTAATACCCACACTTTCTTGAAGGAAACTTGAATTTTGTGTGAGAACCGGAATTTGTGAATAATTATCTTTCGAATCTTTGGATTTCATGGAATGTATTTGAAATGATTGAGGCATATTTTTGGCTATCCACATTTTATCTTGAGACCCACCTTTACATTTATCCTTCGTAAGCCCTTAGATGCCATGAATTGCCTTATAGGTTTAAGCCACATTACAAGCCAGTTTTTCCTTACCTACCCGCACTTTTAGTATTTTTTCATGGTTATTTCAAGTTTGATTGTGGGGGGATGTCATTTCTTGTGTGTTCATTGGGATGTGTATCATTTATGGGTGGTGCGAGGAGTGTTTCAATACTTTGGGAAGTGGATAATAAGAGAATTGGGCATGTGTCATCATTTCATTGTGCTTTATTTGTTTCATCTATTTTTCCTTAAAAAAAAGAAAAGAAAAAAATGGATATGAGATTAAATTCATCATTTTACATTATTTTATGACTCATTTCCCTCTCAAAATCAAGGGAATTAATTTTCATTCATTTATTGTATTCAATTTTTAGCTCATCCTCCATGAAAAAAAGAAAAATAAAATAAAGTTGTGCCTTTCTAGAGCTTTGAAAAAAAAAAAGAGAACTTAGATGATATCATTCATTATAATCACTTGTTGGCTCATGTACCATGTAATAAAAGTGTGTGGTTTTGTTTTTCACTTTTTCAAGTGGGATTGAGTGAGGAATTTCCTATGTTTTCACTTGAATTAATCATGAATTGAACTTAAAAGTCCAACCTCCTCTTTCAAGCCTGATACTTTTTTTCAATCATTTTCCCACCAACCCTAAGCTACATAATAATTTGAAACTTTAATTAAATTCATCATGATTAAATTCATTTTCATGTTTCACGCTGTTGAGAAATGAGAATTTTTACAAACCTATGGTGATACATGCAATTTTCAAGTATGAGTATAACTCTAGATTCAATTTCTCTTGAGTGAAGAGTGGCATAAAATTCAATGTGAGGTAGGTTGTGATTGGGACATGGATTGATTTATGAGGTTGACCAAATTTTAATGATTGAAATGAAAATTAGAGAGGCTTTTTTCATATATGATACATTATGGACTTCTATTTTGGATAAGATCATTGATATTTTCTCATTTTTTATTATTGTGTGGAATTTGATTTGGATATAAGATGATTACCCAGGAGTGCAATGTTTAAGTGTGGGGGAGTGATGAAACTAAAATTTTCATATATTTTATACTATAATTCATTTTTTATAATCCCATCATAGTGTTATTGTATGGTTAATTGTCACATCTTTAGGTTTTAGTGTTATTTTGAGCGTAAATGCAAAAAATGGTCTAATTCTGCAATTTTAACAGATTGTTTTCACAGGTGTATTTTGGTCATTTCCCATTAAATATATATACAAAGTTTATGATTAAAATTTTTATAGAATAATTATTTAATTTACTTCATTTGTGTCTTCTGGACCAGGAGATGAATCGATCATCTAGTGGCTGTAAAAATTCAATGAATTTGAAGAGTTTTCTGGGCGGACAGAATGGGCCCCACAAACATAACAGATGAATAACTTGGCTAAAACAACTCCAAATGAATTAATTCCAGCTGTAAAGGAAATATGATTCAATATTTCGTGTTAATGATTAATTTAAAGTCAAAATACACTCATTAAGGAATTATGGTAATGCTCACAACATGTGGAAGACGAAACGTCTCACCGGGAAGAAACGGTTCAATTGGGTACTAAATTCATATAATCGCTAAACTTCATCAAAAATGTCTCATATTTTTTGGGGAGACTCGAAATTACATTTTAAACAACTTTTGTTAAGGAAGAAGCGTGTAAATTGACGGTTTGGAGGAAAATAATGTCACAGTAAGTTGAAGAATTGAAAATTCGGCGAGTCAAATGGACAGATTAAATGTCTCAGATGGAATCGGTCATAACTCCTACATAAGATGTAAAATAAATCTCATATTTGGAGGGTGAACTTAGGAGACATTATTGAACATATTTTATGAAGAAACATATTACAAATTCTACCATTAAAAGGGACATACATGTGTCATCATTTGGAGGATTATTTTGGATAGAATTCTTTCACCACATCTCCCTATAAATATGTATCCTCACCCCTTCTCAAAGCATTGACACTTTTGTGTGTCCATTTTTCATTATTTTGTATTTTCCTTCCATTGTAATAGTATTATGCATTTTTAATATATTTTATCTTCTCTTATTCATCTCATTCTCATTTTTTTATCTTTTTTTCTTCCACCCCGTCCTTCTCCACTGCGATCTCTTATACTCATGGTCATGAGTAACTAACCCGAGGAACCTCCCGGGGGATCAATCCAGGGTTGAACCCAAGTCTTTGCACATTCATATTAATTTTTTCTTCTTTAATTAGAGTTAGGTCGAGGGGGGTCTTAGTGGTTAAGGCGCCTTTGTGTCTCCACTTGCCACACGAGACTTAACTTTCTCTTTTATAATATTTTCCCTCGATCGAGGAGGTGGATGTGCGGTCTCTCGGCAATCGTTGAGAGCACTGTATATTCACAACCACATATAAAAGAGGATATTGACACATATGATGGAGTTTGTTTATAAATTAAATTTGAAAATAATAATGAGACGATGAAGGTTTAATCTGGGTGATTCTCTCTGGAATATCTCCTTTCTTTCTAACATCATTTTGTCTGCATTCATTCTATCTGCATTATGCATTGCATGTTTACTTTTCTTTATCTTTAATTATCATCTCTTAAATCATAGTTTCATTTAGTTTTGTATTATAAATAATTAAAATATAAAAAAAAATTAATTAGAATTAGTGATTTATTAACCACAAAAGCTTCTCAAGAGAATGACCTAGGTCAGCCCCTGTGCTTCACTTAGCTATAAATATTTTTGAGAGCGTGCACGACAATGCTTCGTTAATCCATCCTTCAGTTACCACTAGGTCTAAAGATCTACCAAAATCTTGAGGGTGTTGTTTCATGAAATTTTCCCTTATAGACATGTTCTTATGATGATAATTAAGTCACTCTCTGTCTTGGGTAACATTATTAATATACTACTTTAACTGAGATAAAACATCCAAAAATTGATCTTCTCTTATTATAACCATTCCAGGCTACTTCTTTAGAATAATATCATTCTCTTGTTACCTTTATAACTCATTCTCTATGTTTCCTCTGTGGAAAAAAATTTAGAATAGAAATGGATTATATGAATCAACATGGAAATCCTCAAAATCTATGTCATAATAATATAACCATAAATTATAATCTCTTAAAAGTATATTTTGACATCATCTTGACCAATAAAGTTATCTAAACCTTTTCTCTAATACCAACTATAACAATCTGTAACATAATAAACCCATAGTTATAATATTTATAACAAGGATTTCACTTTATAACATTTCTAGGATCTTTTATGTTTAGATTTATAGAGAATAAAAAATAAACCATTACATAAAAAACTGTAAATCTTTACATAGTATACATTTTTCCCGTAAAAATAGGTTCTTATTTTTATACTCTTATTTCATTCTTAACACTTTTTATTCATTAAATACATGTCAAAATTTTCTTTGATATAATTCTTATTCATCCTTAGTAACTTTGAAAAACATTTTAAAACATGGGATAGGAGAAATAAATCTTAATAAGGTATATAAAAAAATTGAAAAATGTTTTTCTAATATAAAATTAATGAAACCCCATAAGAAAGTTTTCATTTTTTATAAATAAACTTAATCTCAAATAATCATTTACTTGACCATGAAATTAACTTATTTTCCCAATATTTTCATAAAACATATAATAAGAAACCATAAATAAAAATTCATAATCATTATTTTTTTTGGAAAAAAAATAAAACCTTTCCTCATAAAAAACATTTTTATCTAAAAAGGTCACAAACTTTCTCAAATCCATAAGCTTATTTTCTTACCATATGAAATAAAAATATTTCCATAAAAAACCCGATATTAAATCATATAAAAACATGTAGTTACCTTGGTTTATAATATTTATATCACTCTTATAATCACACTTACAGTCACACTTATAAATAGAATAACCCATATGGTTAATTCCAACATGTCTCCTCTAGAGAACATATTATTACCCAATGCATTAAAGGGTTATATCAGACACACCCATCATAATAAAAAATTTACAATTACCATTACATGATGAAAACACAAAAAATATTGAATTTTCATTATAAAATCCATAAAAATTGGCATTTCATCCCATTATAAAATTCAATTTCACTTTATTATAAAAATGAGAATAAATAACTTTTTCTTTTGAAAAAAAATTTAAACTAAAAATTAACAGAACAATGGAAATATGATATTCTTTTAAAAATAATATAAACTTTTATATTAATATTAATAAAAAATAAATGAAATTATGGTGGAAAAACTATTTATATTGTATGTGTTAAGAAAATATTATTTTCACACTTTTTTGTAAAGAAATCCATAAATGACTAATACAGAAAATGTTGAATAGTTTTTTAAACCTTTTTAAACTAAGAATAAATTAGTTGAAAATGAAATTTAAAAAAATTATAAATAATAACATTCTTGAAACATTTAAAAGAACATGTATATGGAGATAAAAGAGTTTAGAATATTTAAAATAGTGTTTTAAAGAAAAATCCCTTACCTCGTGACTTCCACCTAGTCAAACACATTCTTACCTCATGTATAAGAAATGTATACTTACTATACATCCATATCATAACCATATTTATAACACCCCGACCCCAGCTACCCGAAGTCGGTGCATTACTTCATAACATTGGAATGATCACGAAAGATCAAGTCTCGAAAGACCGATTAGTTTAGTAGCCTTGGAAACACTAGATACATTCATAAATGTTACATTACATCATAAAGTGAAAAACTGCAATAACAAAGTCTCCATAGTCCACACTCATTTCCTCTTCTGACTATCCCTGTAGTTCATTCATAAAATACTTCTTCACATCCTAGAAAATATTAAAACATTGAAAGGGGTGAGCTCATATGCTCAGTAAGGATAACAATATAGCGGAAACTTTCATAAGAAAACATAATCATTTAAGGCAATGTATAACTAAAACAAAAGCCTTATTAAACTTGAACTTCAGCATAATATGGAAAAAGTAAAATAAAATAATGCCATTACTTACTCACATGGATATTCTACTAGACGAATAATCACATGAAATGTCAATAACCACTTTCATAATGAGGGAATGTATAATGCCAGACATTCTGAAACATGTTGTCAAGGCCTCGGCCAAGACGTCTAAAATGATTAAGGCCTCGTCCAAAACCATAAATCAAATTGGAAAAGGGCCTCAGCCAATTCCACGTCTAGTTGTCTCATGATACCTACCGATGCATCGAGGAGCTATAACGGGCTCCACCCGTCACTTATAAAGTCCAATACATTCCTCATATGAATAGGTTTAAACATAACATAAATATTCGTATTAAAACTAGCATACGAAATGTCAATAATTTCTCCATAAACTATGGATGGTATAAAAATAACACATCCACAGTCAAATATTTCACAAAATGTTCAATGGAAGTTTTGTATCATAAATCAATTTCAATTAAACTTAAAACCCATCAAAGGATGTTGACATGGATGAAATCAAAGCTATTTGAGAGAAATATCTCTCTTTTTTTGAAATCATTTAAAAGTCCCATAATTATAAAATAATACATTTACTTTGAAAATATTCTTATAATCTTGTAAGGGAAGCTTCGACGAAGTTATAATGGTAGAAAATATCCGCACCCGTCGTATAAGTTAAAAAAAACATTCTTACCTTAAATTTGTCAAAAAGGTCAAAAAGTACATTGTTTGGAAAACGACGATAAGATTCCTTTCAAAAACGTATAAGGGTATAAATTACTTTAACCCATTTTCCATTTAATAGTAAAAATGTTTTGAAAGACATTTTAAAGAAACATGGATGTGGATGATAACGAGGTCCAAGTAGATAATTATGTATAAACAACCTTGGATAATAAAGAGGTTGTGAAGTAAACCCTTACCTTGTAATTTTCCTTGGTTGGGGTAGGTTAACCTCCTGTATAATGTTGAAATAATTGTTATTAAATTATAAAAGAATCATATACATTCATATGATATCATATATGATCTTTTAACATTTCTTTGTTAATAATATCTTAGATTTATCGTTGTTTCGGGTGTTAACTTACTCGTTTTCTTTTATATGTTTTGTTACGTAAGTCGTGTTTTTCATGGATAGGATGTATCTTATTCATATCCAGAATTATATCATGTCCATAAACATTATTTTTAAACCATCAAATGATAATTATACTTGAATGGATATGACGGAGAATGAATCTCATCGCGTTCGTGGAGACGGTAGTCCGTACGTACGCACGAGCGACAATATCATTATTTTGATATTAAAATAATATATAATTAGATAGTATATCATATATACAGAATCATTATCTTGTTAAATTTATTATTTACATGAATTACATATCATTATTATACCCATCTAAATAATAATATATTGAATAACAATTACACCACGACGTGGAGAGGGTAAGCCGTACGTACGCACGTATGGTGACATGTCATTGAAATGATGGGTAGAATATTGAATATGGTTGTTCCATATTTATAATAACATCACAGTATATAGAAGATACTGGAGTTATAATTTTAGAATTGAAATAATAAACAAATAGGGAGTGGAAGAAGAAAGAAACTTGAAAGAGGGTGATGAAAACGTTACCTCTTCTTCGGGTTCTTCCTTTTGATTTGATCAAAAGGACTCCTTAGAATGGCTTTCTGACTAAAGTAAAGCTTCTAGGATGAAGGAAGAGAAGTTGGGAGAGTATTTGAGCAGAGGTTTGACGAACCAAAAGGCTTGAAAGTGTGAATAAGGTGGTATAGGTGGGGGCCTTTTATAAGAGGAGAGGAGGGGCTCTTTTGGAAAGATTGAAATGTTACATTATTATACAATGCTTTTCGGATTCTAAAGGTCTCACACTTATATAATTCATGGATAAGGTGATAAGGGTTCTAAATCTACCCATCCAATAGTCTTTGGACAAGTGTAAGCCTTGGATTTTACATTATCTTTTCATTTTATTAAAATCGTTAAATAATGAGGTCATCGCTGCATCATAATGATGTCATAAATAATTTAATTTATTTAATGTCTAAAAATTATAAAAAAATACTATGATGTAGTAAATATTTTTAGCTTTCCAATTACTATTTATAGTCAAAAATATGACTTGTATAACCCCATGTAAAAATTGTTTTAGTAAAACATTTCATGTTTGTGTCATTTTTTTTTACTTTAACATTAAATAAAAGGTATTTATGTCATTTTCCAACTAAAGTGGCTCCATGGGGTCCCCAAGTTGACCCATGAATTGTCTTGGTCGGCCATGGAACAACCAATGAGGGTAGGACATGTGTCAATCTCATCTCATATTATTAAAACATTATTTTTACCTTAAACTACACTAATTACCTCTAATCGCGATTAATTAAACTTAAAAGTTACTATTCACCAAAAAATTATTTTAATCTCATTGAACCACATTTTACATCCTAATGAAAACCATGTATGTCGGATTTTTGAAATTCAAAACACAGAAGTGGTAATATTTCATTTAAACGAAAAATCAGTTATTTAACTACCACTTAGTGGTTTCACTATTCATCAAAAATTGAAGTTTTTCAGAACAATGCCAAAATTTCACCCTAAGCTATAATTGATATTCCGAATTCAAAAATGATGTCTATTTTAAAAAATTCCAAACATATAAGTTGCATTAATTAATTTTATAATTAATTCCCGCTGTCACAACAAATAGCGTGTTTTTAAGAAACAATATATATCAAAAGATTGACAATTGTTTATGTCCAATTTCAAAGTGAAATTAATTCTAATGACCACCATTGGATAAAATGGTAAAAATATATACTAATTATACTCTGAAACCTCTAAATAGTATAATTTATCACTATAAATTATTATGATTAAAAAAAGTTGTTTTTAAGTATTTTTCACTATTCATAAAAAATTAGAAGTTCTCAGAAAAATACCAAAAATTCAACATAGGCTAATTTCGATATTCCGAATCCAAAAATGAAGTCCATTTTGATAAATAAAATTTATAAAATTTCAAAAATTAGGTATTAATATTCACAACGGCTAGTTTAATTAGTTGTGGTGTGTGTTAGAGCTCGAGGTTGCGTACAACACACGCTATTGCGTTATTCGAAGGGAAACGTACCGTGGAAGCTTGAAGTGTTACATTCTCCCCTCCTTCAAATAATTGTGTCCTCGTAATTTCTAGGGTATTACTACATAAAAATACTCGGGTGGTTCTTCATCATAAGTTCCTCAGGTTCCCACGTTGCCTCTTCCATTTTATGATTTCTCCACAAAACCTTTACCAGACGAGTCGTCCGTTTTCTCAGCACCTGCTCCCTCACATCAAGAAT
This sequence comes from Viscum album, assembly GCA_963277665.1. Taxonomy (NCBI): domain Eukaryota; kingdom Viridiplantae; phylum Streptophyta; class Magnoliopsida; order Santalales; family Viscaceae; genus Viscum; species Viscum album. The sequence goes on along the minus strand of OY728153.1, from coordinate 124,639,692 downwards.
TCTGATGGGCTCTTCGCAATAAGATAGATCGGGTTCCAGTTCTAATTCCTCATAGGTAAGTACATGTGTTGGGTCGGGCATGTATTTTCTCAATAGCGATATGTGGAAAACATCGTGAACTTTGGAGAGATTTGGCGGCATCGCCAAACGATAAGCTACAGCCCCAATACGATCTAGAATTTAGAAAGGTCCGATGTACCTGGGACTCAATTTACCCTTCTTACCAAAACGTATAACTCCCTTCCATAGAGATACCTTTAGGAAAACATGATCTCCCACCTGAAATTCCAAATACTTTCTTCTGTTATCGGCATAGCTCTTCTGCCTACTTTGAGCTGCTTTGATGTGGTTTTGGATTACCTTCACCTTTTCTATTGTTTCTTCCACCAGTTATGGTCCCACAAGTTTTCTTTCACCAACGTCATCCCAACAGGTTGGTGTACGACATCTCTTTCCGTATAACGCTTCATAAGGTGTCATCTGAATGCTTGAATGGAAGCTATTGTTATAGGAAAATTCTACCAGTGGTAAATATTGATCCCACATACCCTGAAAGTCAAGAGAGCATGATCTCAACATGTCTTCTAAGGTTTGAATAGTCCGTTCTGATTGTCCATCTATTTGAGGGTGATAGGCAGTGCTCAAACGAAGTTCAGTATCCAAGGCCTTTTGAAGACTTTTCCAGAATCTTGAAGTAAAATGAGGATCACGATCAGAAACAATCGATAGTGGTACTCCATGAAGTCTTACAACTTCATTAATATATAGTCTTGCTAGATGTTCAAGTGGTAGATCCTCTCGTATAGCCAGAAAATGTGCTGACTTAGTAAGACGATCAACAATGACCCATATTGCATCATTCCTTCTAAGAGTCTTTGGTAGTCCCATGACAAAGTCCATCGTAATATTATCCCATTTCCACTCAGGTATGGGAAGAGGTTGCAATACTCCACCAGGATGTTGCCTTCCAGCCTTCACTTGTTGACAAACCATACACCTCGACACAAAATCAGCAATCTCCCTCTTCATATTGTCCCACCAAAAATGTTCCTTCAAATCTCTATACATTTTGGTGATCCCAGGGTGTATAGAGAAATTGGAACTATGAGCATCATCCAGCAATTCCCTTTTTAGATCAGGTATATCGGGAACACAAAGTCTCTTCCCGAATTTCAAAATTCCATCCTTATACACAAAGTCCCTCAATCTTCCATCATTCACATCTTTAATCTTCTTCTGAAATTCTTCATCATCGGTCTGGGAACTCTTAATCCTTTCAAGTAATGATGGTTTGGCAACCATTTGAAAAATCATTGATGTTTCACCTTCCCTAGTTATTCCCATGTCCATCTTCACTAGATCCATGAAAATTGGATCCCTTTCAATTCTCATCACATTCAAAACTCCATGGTCTTTTCTGCTCAAAGCATCTGCCACCTTGTTTTCCTTCCCCGGGTGGTAATGTATCGTGCAATCATAATCCTTGAGTAGTTCAAGCCATTGACTTTGCCTCATGTTGAGTTCTTTTTGTGAGAAAATATACTTCAAACTCTTGTGATCAGTATAAATCTCACATTTTTCACCATAGAGGTAATGTCTCCATATCTTTAAAGCAAAGATCACAGCTGCTAACTCAAGATCATGAGTAGGATAGTTTTGATCATGAATTTTTAGCTGTCGTGATGCATAGGCAATAACCTTATCATTCTGCATAAGGACACAACCAAGTCCTTTCTTCGATGCATCACTATAAATAACAAACCCATCATTCCCCGATGGTAGAGTCAATACAGGGGCGTTGACTAATCTTCTCTTCAGTTCTTCAAAACATTCTTCACACTCTTTTGTCCAGACAAATTTAATCCCTTTACGTGTGAGCTTTGTCAATGGGTTAGCCAATCTGGCAAAATTCTGGACGAAACATTGATAATAACCTGCTAAACCAATAAAACTGCGTACCTCAGTTATACTTGTCAGTGATGGACATTCTTGGATTACCTTGGTTTTAGAAGGATCAACGGAAATTCCATCCTTAGAGATAATATGGCCAAGAAAATAAATCTCCTGAAGCCAGAATTCACACTTGCTAAATTTCCCATATAATTCATGTCTTCTAAGAGTCTTCAGGATAATGCGTAAGTGATTTTCATGATCTTCGTGGATTTTGGAGTATACCAAGATATAATCAATAAATACCACTACAAAGTTATCAAGATATTCCTTGAAAACTCTATTCATTAGATCCATGAAAACAGAGGGTGCATTTGTCAATCCAAAAGGCATTACTGTAAACTCGTAATGCCCGTACCTTGTTCGAAATGCTGCCTTTGGAACATCTTCCTTCTTCACACACAACTAATGGTATCCAGATCGAAGGTCAATCTTTGAAAAATATTGAGCTCCATGCAGTTGGTCAAACAAATCATCAATGCAAGGTAGGGGATACTTGTTCTTTATTGTTATAGCATTGATCTCCTTATAGTCGATGCACAACCTCATAGATCCATCTTTCTTCTTAACAAAAAGAACAGGGGCTCCCCAAGGAGAAACACTAGGGAGAATAAATCCCTTATTACTCAATTCCTCTAGTTGTTTCTTTAGTTCAACTAATTCCACAGTGGCCATTCTATAAGGGGTCTTCGATATGGGCCTTGATCCAGGAATTAAATCAATGGAAAACTCAACTTCTCGTTCTGGAGGATGTCCAGGTAAATCTTCCGGAAACACATCAACATATTCTCTCACAATAGGTACATCCTCTATTTGAATATTCCTTTCCTCACCCTCAGTAATTTCCTTCTCTTCCTCCCCAATAATAGAATTTAGTTGAGCTACTAGGGGTGGATCTAGATAAGAATTATGTGGCGACGATTCTGCTCTAAAGATAAGGTGTTCCTTATCATCATCATCAAGAATCGTAACCTCTTTCCTCTTATAATAAATTTTTGCATCATGGTCCGAAAGCCAATCCATACCGAGGATTATATCAAATTCAATCATGGGTATGATGATGAGATCAGCAGGTAAAGAACATTTAGGTGCTCTAATGGGAACTAATCGACAAAACTTTGTTGCAACAATACTTCCCTTAGGGGTTTTGACCGAAAACTCCCTTGCTAAATCAAATTGGAAATATCTAATTTTCTTAGCAAAATGGGAAGATATGAAACAATGCGATGATCCAGAATCAAATAATGCATTTGCTAAACTTGAGGAAACCATTAAATTACCTACCACTACATATTTCGGAGCTTCCACCTTAGCAGTAGTGATAGCATAAGCCTGGCCCTGATCCCTTGGCCTCTTCTGAGGTAAGTTACCCTAATGCTTAGGACATTCATTTGCATAATGTCCCTTCTCTCTACAATTATAGCATTCCACATTGACAGCCGCTTTCTTTCCCTTGCATTCATGAGCTTGGTGGCCTTTTTCACCACACTTGTAACATACTCCTTTTCCTTTTAGATAGGCACTAGGGTGCTTCCTACCATAATTATCACAGGGTTGAAATTCATTTCTACCCTTCTTCCCTGTTTCCTTATTTCCTTTCCCATAGTTTTCAGCGGATCTCTTCTTATCTTGCTTTGATTTAAAGTCATAAGACTTAGAGAATTCCTTTTCCGTCTTGATAGCGCACGAGACAATACCTTCGTATAAAGAGAAGGTTTGTGATACTAAAGCTCGACGGAGAAATGGTTTTAACCCATCAAAGAAACGATCAGTCTTACTTCTTTGGTTACGTATGTAATCTGCAGCATACCTCGCTAACCTTGTAAAGTTAGCCTCATACTTTGCGACATTCTCATCCTCCTTCTGCCTCAGACTCAGAAATTTCCTTTCCATATCCGCTCGATGGTCTCGAGGAAAGTATTTTTCTAATAACATCTCTTTGAACTCCTACCATTCCATGTTTGTTAATTCATCATCTTCCTTTGTGTTTTGAATTAGTGACCACCATTGATCGGCATCTCCAGTGAGGCGGTAAACTGCCATGACAACTTTCTCCCTTTCACTACTCCCGAAGGCATGGAATATTTTCTCTAAGGAATTTATCCATTGCTTAGCTACTATAGAATTTGTACTCACATTGAAGGTTGGTGGTTGTTTCCTCATGAAACGGTCCAGCATTGATCCTCCACGTTGCGGATCAGGGTGCTCCATACGAGTAAGGTTATTATTCATAACCTGCGTGAGTTGTCCCAGTACGGTGAGAAGCTGATCAGCACCAGTTGTATCACTAGCTCCACCATAATTATCTTGAGCAAGAGGGAAATCCCTACACGGAGTGCGTGCATTGATACGGTTTCCATTCCTTCCACTAGGCGCCATTTCTAAATAATGGCATAAACTAGATTAGTTTATGAATCAAAATACATAATTCCATACTTGTAAAACACTTAACATAAATTGAACTAATTATGGATATAATCCATAATTATAAAAATGTTTTCTTTTGGGAAGTATATACTCGTAACCCTTCATAGTGGTTTCTAAAGAAAATGGGAATTATCCTAAGCATATCCCCCGAGAGTGTCGTAACCAAGAGTGCAGCAAGGCCTGTTGTCGTGCACCAGTTCTCGTTCGAGTCTATCTCAAAGCGGTGTTTTCAGGTTTTACCCCTAGGTACATTTGTGCCAGAGCCGCCTCTACCTACTCGTATCCAGACAGGGATGTATTGCTCGGAAAAATCACAAAATCTCTACAATACCAAAATTTTAGGAAGTTCTTCTATACTAATCCTCAAAGTTCATCTTAGGTCTACGTGCTCTAATCAAAGTTTGTCTAAATATAGCTTCCAAGGTTTGTACTAAACTTCCTCTGATACCAACTGTAACACCCCGACCCCAGCTACCCGGAGTCGGTGCATTACTTCGTAACATTGGCATGATCACGAAAGATCAAGTCTTGAAAGACCGATTAGTTTAGTAGCCTTGGAAACACTAGATACATTCATAAATGTTACATTACATCATAAAGTGAAAAACTACAATAACAAAGTCTCCATAGTCCAAACTCATATCCTCTTCTGACTATCCCTGTAGTTCATTCATAAAATACTTCTTCACATCCTGGAAAATATTAAAACATTGAAAGGGGTGAGCTCAGATGCTCAGTAAGGATAACAATATAGTGGAAACTTTCATAAGAAAACATAAGCATTTAAGGAAATGTATAACTAAAACAAAAGCCTTATTAAACTTGAACTTCAGCATAATATGGAAAAAGTTAAATAAAATAATGCCATTACTTACTCACATGGATATTCTACTAGACGAATAATCACATGAAATATCAATAACCACTTTCATAATGAGGGAATGTATAATGCCAGACATTCTGAAACATGTTGTCAAGGCCTCAGCCAAGACGTCTAAAATGATTAAGGCCTCGGCCAAAACCATAAATCAAATTGGGAAAGGGCCTCGGCCAATTCCACGTCTAGTTGTCTCATGAGACCTACCGATGCATCAAGGAGCTATAGCGGGCTCCACCCGTCACTTATAAAGTCCAATACATTCCTCATATGAATAGGTTTAAACATAACATAAATATTCGTATTAAAACTAGCATACGAAATGTCAACAATTTCTCCATAAACTATGGATGGTATAAAAATAACACATCCACAGTCAAATATTTCACAAAATTTTCAATGGAAGTTTTGTATCATAAATCAATTTCAATTAAACTTAAAACCCATCAAAGGATATTGACATGGATGAAATCAAAGCTATTTGAGAGAAATATCTCTCTTTTTTTGAAATCATTTAAAAGTCCCATAATTATAAAATAATACATTTACTTTGAAAATATTCTTATAAGCTTGTAAGGGAAGCTTTGACGAAGTTATAATGGCGGAAAATAGCCGCACCCACCGTATAAGTTAAAAAAACATTCTTACCTTAAATTTTTCAAAAAGGTCAAAAAGTACATTGTTTGGAAAACGACGGTAAGATTCATTTCAAAAACGTATAAGGGTATAAATGACTTTAACCAATTTTCCATTTAATATTAAAAATGTTTTGAAAGACATTTTAAAGAAACATGAATGTGGATGATAATGAGGTCCCAGTAGATAATTATGTATAAACAACCTTGGATAATGAAGAGGTTGTGAAGTAAACCTTTACCTTGTACTTTTCCTTGGTTGGGGTAGGTTAAACTCCTGTATAATGGTGAAATAATTGTTATTAAATTATACAAGAATCATATACATTCATATGATATCATATATGATCTTTTAACATTTCTTTGTTAATAATATCTTAGATTTATCGTTGTTTCGGGTGTTAACTTACTCGTTTTATTTTATATGTTTTGTTACGTAAGTCGTGTTTTTCATGGATAGGATGTATCTTATTCATATCCATAATGATATCATGTCCTTAAACATTATTTTTAAATCATCAAATGATAATTATACTTGAATGGATACGACGGAGAATGAATATCATCACGTTCGTGGAAACGGTAGTCCGTACGTACGCACGAGCGACAATATCATTATTTTGATATTAAAATAATATATAATTGGATAGTATATCATATATACATAATAATTATCATGTTAAATTTATTATTTACATGAATTACATATCATTATTATACCCATCTAAATAATAATATATTGAATAACAATTACACCACGACATTGAGACGGTAAGCCGTACGTACGCACGTATGGTGACATGTCATTCAAATGATGGGTAGAATAATGAATATGGTTGTTCCATATTTATTATAACATCACAGTATATAGAAGATACTGGAGTTATAATTTTATAATTGAAATAATAAACAAAGAGGGAGTGGAAGAAGAAAGAAACTTGAAAGAGGGTGATGAAAACGTTACCTCTTCTTCGGGTTCTTCCTTTTGATTTGATCAAAAGGACTCCTTAGGATGGATTTTGACTAAAGTAAAGCTTCTAGGATGAAGGGAGAGAAGTTGGGAGAGTATTTGGGCAGAGTTTGGCCGAACCAAAAGGCTTGAAAGTGTGAATAAGGTGGTATAGGTGGGGGCCTTTTATAAGAGGAGAGGAGGGGCTCTTTTGGAAAGATTGAAATGTTACATTATTATACAATGCTTCTCGGATTATAAAGGTCCCACACTTATATAATTCGTGGCTAAGGTGATAAGGGTTCGAAATCTTCCCATACAATAGTCTTTGGACAAGTGTAAGCCTTGGATTTTACATTATCTTTTCATTTTATTAAAATCGTTAAATAATGAGGTCATCGCTGCATCATAATGATGTCATAAATAATTTAATTTATTTAATGTCTAAAAATTATAAAAAAAATACTATGATGTAGGAAATCTTTTTATCTTTCCAATGACTATTTATAGGCAAAACTATGACTTTTATAACCCCATGTAAAAATTGTTTTAGTAAAACATTTCATGTTTGTGTCATTTTTTTTACTTTAACATTAAATAAAAGGTATTTATGTCATTTTCCAACTAAAGTGGATCCATGGGGTCCCCAAGTTGACCCATGGATTGTCTTGGTCGGCCATGGAACAACCAATGAGGGTAGGACATGTGTCAAGCTCATCTCATATTATTAAAACATTATTTTTACCTTAAACTACACTAATTACCTCTAATCGCGATTAATTAAACTTAAAAGTTACTATTCACCAAAAAATTATTTTAATCCCATTGAACCACATTTTACATCCTAATGACAACCATGTATGTTGGATTTTTGAAATTCAAAACACAGAAGTGGTAATATTTCATTTAAACGAAAAATCAGTTATTTAACTACCACTTAGTGGTTTCACTATTCATCAAAAATTGAAGTTTTTCAGAACAATGCCAAAATTTCACCCTAATCTATAATTGATATTCAGAATTCAAAAATGATGTCTATTTTAAAAAATTCCAAAAATATAAGTTGCATTAATTAATTTTATAATTAATTCCCGCTATCACAACAAATAGCGTGTTTTTAAGAAACAATATATATCAAAAGATTGAGAATTGTTTATGTCCAATTTCAAAGTGAAATTAATTCTAATGACCACCATTGGATAAAATGGTAAAAATATATACTAATTATACTCTGAAACCTCTAAATAGTATAATTTATCACTATAAATTATTATGATTAAAAAAAGTTGTTTTTAAGTACTTTTCACTATTCATAAAAAATTAGAAGTTCTCAGAAAAATACCAAAAATTCAACATAGGCTAATTTCGATATTACGAATCCAAAAATGAAGTCCATTTTGATAAATAAAATTTATAAAATTTCAAAAATTAGGTATTACTATTCACAACGGCAAGTTTAATTAGTTATGGTGTGTGTTAGAGCTCGAGGTTGCGTACAACACACGCTATTGCGTTATTCGAAGGGAAACGTACCGTGGAAGCTTGGGGTGTTACAATATTTATATTTAAATTAATAGATACCATTCAATCACAACTTTTTTTACCCATTTACTTGTATTCTTTGTTAAAATCAACTTTTATATGTAAACTATTTCGTTTCCCATGCATGTCTTGATTCGGTAATTTTAGTCCTTGCTCTATGGTCATGGTTTCATCAAATCAAAAATCTTAAAATTATATAATTATTGTGTTTATATATTACATATACTCTTATAACTATCCATTTAAGTTGTTCGTAACAAATGAAGTCTATCATTTCATAGAGAGGGTAGTTCGTTCGTACACATGAATGATGTTTTCATTTTTCTACTGGGCGGAAAAGTAATAAAGTAGATAATAATTTATTTATTTTTTAATCATAAATATGTTATAAATTTAATATTTATTCTTTATTTCCATCCTTATGACCATCATGTGATTCGGTAATGAAAAATGAATCACATCACTTTTTGAAGGCGGTAGTCCACACATATGCACTAGCGACGTTATCATTATCCAATGAACATAAGGGTAAAATGGTAGATGATAGCTTATCTTTCTAGAATAATAATAACTTCATAAATATAATCTATATTAATTAATTCCATATTTATAATCATTCATTTGAGGTGGTGATGAAAAACTAAACACATCGCTTCATAGAGGTAGTAGTCTACACATACGTATGAGCAAAGTTTTCAATTCGTATAGGATGAGAAGGGGTGGAAAATTTTGTTACATAATAAAAATAACATTTAAGTATATTGTATATACTAATTTCATTATTTTATAATTTTTATAATATATTTATATGAATTTATAAGAAAAAAGAAATTTGAAAGAGTTCGGTTAGGGCATATACCTACTCCTTGGATAACCTCTTTGGCTTACACCTTACACCTTCTTGGATGATTATTTTGAGGATATCAGGACCTATAGTATTTTTATAAAATATTTTGGGAAGTATTTTGATATATCTTAGTTGAGTTATATTTCTCAAAGTGTTTGTAGAAGTGAGGAGATGATGTTCCCTTTTAGAAGTGAGGGGAGTTTCACTCTTGTAAATATTCAAAGTTTTAAAATAATATGAAGTAATTTTCATGTGAATGTGGAAAAAAGGAAACCCAATTTAAAATATAATATATTTTAAGGTTGAAATAAACTCAACTAATCATATTTATACAAGTTTTATAGATATTTAAAATCCATATCTCTTAGTTTAACCCCCTCATTAACCCTTTTTACCCTTACCATGATAACTTAACTTTTTACCATGGAAACTTATTTTTATGACCAAAGATGAAATTGACCACATTAATGAATTTTAACATTATGATTACAAAAATTCAATCCATTTTATAAGATTAAATTCTATAATTGGAAGAAATTAATTTTAATATACATTCGTAAAATGTAACCAAAAACCGTTTTTAGAAAAATAATCATTTTAAACATAAAAATGATTTTACACTAAAAATTATGAATATTATTAATTATAATTGATTTAATTTTATTATAATTAAAAAATAAAATTTATATTATATTTATATCATTTCAAAACACAATTTCACCTTCCAACCACACTATTAAATGCAAAGATCCCAAAATAGGTTTTTTATTAAAATAAAATATATCTTGAGTTTTGAAAAAGTCAAGAATGAATTTATAAATTCAAAATAATGTTTTTAAATTGTTTTTTTAATCTATAAATAAATATTTGGTTTATCTAAAGGTTTTATAAATATTTAATTCAAGATTTCATCATGATTATTTCATAAAATTTATGATTTTTGAAAAATTAATATTTTCATTGTTCACTTAAAAATCAACCATTTCAAAAAAATACCAAAAATAATCATAAGATAAATTTGATATTCCGAATCTAAAAATGAAATTATTTTTATCAAATTAAAATTATAAAATTTATAGATTTATCTTTTAAATAAAACCATGTAATACCTGGAAAAATGGTTTAGTTAAAAATAATAATTATTCCTTTTTCAATTGAAAAAATTATTAATATTACTTTATTGGATATGAATCCATAAAATACAATCATGGTTATTAATAAAACATTAAATTTTTTATTATTAACATTACATGGGTTTCAAAATTAATGAGTTGAGTATATTAGTATAATAATAGAGATCTTACCTATTATTACTCGTGATAAGATATATTATTAAGTGTGGCCCTAGAGAGAGGGGTTTGCATAGGCATGGGGATTCCTTAAGTGATGGGAAGCATGGGTAGATTATTCATGTTGTGAGATTAATTCATAGGATGTGTGGTTAAGTTAGTCATGTCATTATTACCTTAGTTGTGTATTAACTATGAAATAATTAATAGTGTTTCATGTAATGAATGAATTTTACTTGCACAAGAAGTATATTCAAATGATTGATTAGGCGCATGAACCTAGGACCAATGGGATAAAACTCATGTTGTCATGATTTGAGTGGTACGGAAATGTGGTATTAGGGTGTACTCCTACTAGGATTTGTGATTTTGGAAACAATGGGGTATATAGGCTTGTTGTGGGTGGTTCATTGGATACTTTCTTACTTTAGTAATAATAGAGTGAGAGTTCACATGACATAAGGGTTATATAGGTTGATGTAAACTAATCCTAGTTAGGTATTGATGAGCTTAGTGGTTTTTATGTGCGGTCATCCTGGATGGAATGTGGATTATGTTGATTGGTGGATTATGGGAAAATATTTTTGATAAAAATATTGAATGGTGGAGGTCACATGACTCTAGGGGTTAGGTCGTGGTGAAATTTTCAATTTAAGGTTAATGCATGTGATGAATTATCAGTGTGTGGGTTAGGAAAGGTGGGGAATGTATTCATACCATTGAGATTCATATGGTATGTAGGAACTTTATGGGTACCTATGTTTCATGATAAGGTATAGGACTCTTTAGTTTTCCATGAATTCTTGAAGTTAGGTTGTGGAGTATAGATGAATTTTAGTGAATAATTACACCTAGGATATGATTGAATATAATGTGATGGTACAAAGTTGTGAGTCACATTGTCTTAGATAAGAATGAGTAAGGGTGTTGGACCTTGACATTGTTTCATCTATTTTATAGATCAAGGTTTTCTTGGGTTATAGTATGATATGATTTTCTAGATAAAATCAATGTATTTTGATATAACTCATATGTGTGATGGTGTCTCTTTAGAGTTATGGTCATATGACTGAAGGGTCATGGAGATTTGTTTTATACTAAATGGTCGTATCCTATAGGATATAGAACCTTTAAGGGTGCCTATATGAAATGATGTGGTCTAGGAATCCTTATTTTTTCCTAACTTCTTGGAGATAGGTTATGGATTACGATGAATTTTAGTGAATAATTACACCTATGTTGTGATTGAATATGATGTGATGGTAAAAAGGTGTGAGGCGCCTTTTATTTTATAAGGAATGAGTAAGGATGTTGTACCTTGACATTGTATCATGTGTTGTCTATAATAAGGTTTTATCTGGTGATAGTAGGATATGATTTTCTTGAGAAAACCAGTGCATTTTGATATGACTTGTATGTGAGATGGTGTATCTTTAGAGCAATGGTCAAATGAAAAAAGGTTCGTAAGGATTTTGGTTATGCTAAATGGTCATTTCATATGAGGGATAAGCTAATATCCTTATGAGATGTGAAATGAATTATGATGACTCGGTGTGATTATTAATGAATTAGGAGAGCACCTCAACTGTAGTGAGTTAGACATCAATGAGATTAAAAATTAATTGTAGGAAAAGGAGGAGTCTAGAGTGAGTTGGCATGCATAGGTTGTGTGTTGATGGTCTTATTGAGCCCAAATTTTTTTGTGTTAATGTTGGATCATAGAGTTTATAATGGCTACAAGAGAGGGTGAATTATAGTTTCAAAAATTAAACTAACTGAAATCCCAAAACTATTTATTAAGATTTTATTAGACTCAAAAATTGTTTGATAATTAGATTTTACTAATTGGACTCAGAGTTCATCCATAAAATCAAAGTATAGAAAAAATTTGTAAATCAATCTTTCTATATAATAGCACGGTGGAATATAGTAACTTTTTGAAACAAGTAAATTAAAACTTTACAAAGTTATAAAAATATCTAATTGAAACTTTATAAAAGAAATATGAAAACCTTAACCTTTAGTGTAAAGTAAGTCACAAACCCAAACTTAATTTATCCATATTTTTAACCAAACTGTAAGGTATGTATTTATTTAATAAAAAATCCACCGATCACAAAGATCGAATTCAGCTTTGTCTTCTTATCCTTAGAATCCCTCAATTAACCTGATCGAAATCAGTAGTCTTCTTATCTTAAGAATCCATCAATTTAAACCCATATCGGATATAGTGAATATAAATTAAAAGGTTATAAGTAATTTATAATCCTCACTCGGATTCCTTAAAACAAAAACTATCTAAAAGTTTACAAAGTGAAGGTAACAAGATTTTACAATAGTGAAAACTTTATATGGGTTGAGTCACAAAAGAATTAGCTCCCAACTCCTTGAATATACCTCTAATTATTGGAACACCTCTAGTAGTCATATTTTTTTATTCTTGGAGTTGGTTTCAATTTCCTCAGATGAGCTTCATCTTGAAAACTCATCATGTACATCTTTATTTTATTTTGTTTTGATAGCACCATTATAATGCTATAAAAATTATTCCATCTGATAGATGTGATTCTAACCATCTGATTATAAAATTCATTCTGATAGAAAAAATTATATTTTGTTCAATATATTAAAATACATTAGTCCAATATATGACACTTGATCAGTCCAATGGACTAGACTCAGCCAGTTCGATAGACCAATCTCAATCAGTCAGATGGGCTAAACTATTTCAGAATGATGGAATAAAGTCAGTTAGACCAATAGAATAAATTTAGTTAGACCAATGGACTAAATTCAGTCAGACTGATGGACTAAATTCATTCATAGTGATATACTAAACTCATTCATACCGACAGACTAAATTTGGTCACACTGATATCCTAAACTCAGTCACACCAAGAGAATAAACTCAATCACATTGATACTAAATTTATTATTTTGATGGACTAGATTTCATCATTCTGATGGAATAAACATTTTCAGTTTTATGGATCATAATTTAGTCATTCTGATAAACTATATTGTGTGTAAATTTTACAATCATCAGTTAAGAAATATTTCTTTGTTTGGTAGAATAAATGGGTTTCTACAAAAACATTCTAAAAACTATGGAAATATAAAGTTAGTAAAACATAGTTTTTAAGAGTGCATTGTGATTTTCAAAAGTATGGATAGAAAGTGTATAATGTAAAACTTTGGAATAAAAAATATCCCAATTTTTTAAAAGTAAAAAACACAACACATAAAGACAGAAATTAATAAATTTGAAAAACTTAAAAACCCATTAATTTTTTAAGAACATACCTCCCCATATCTTTCTTATCTCCCCCTTTATTTATAACTCCACTTTTGTTTAAAAACTTTATCTATAAGAATAAGATAAGATAGAAACTTCATAATAACATATCCCTAATAACTTCTCCCCTAACAAGTATCTCTTCAAAAAACTCTCCCCCTTTATAATTTTCAAAATGAATATGGGAGGTAGAAAGTACCAAAAATGTTATAAAAATAAAAATAATAATTTAATTTAAATAAACATTCATCCAATGATATATAAAATAGAATTCAACCAAATAACTTTGGAAAAACATTCAAACATAATATATGGAGAATAATTAATTCAAACATTTATTCAAGTGTTTGGTTTTTATATCAATAGTTCATAGAAAATAAAATCAATATTTATTTTATAACTTCTTAAAAATTACTTTCATTTTTCTAAAGTATTATTGGTTATTTTTAGTCTCTACTATCATTGACACCATCTTGGAAGCTCTTTCTTCAAGGACTTGGAACCTTAAAACTTCTTGGTTTAATATGTCAACTTCTACTTTAAGATATAGGTTCACTCTATGATCATCTCTCAACTTTACTACTTCTTTGATATATATGTTTTGTTGCTTCAATTATGATATTTCTTTATTTTGAGACTCCAATCAAATCTTGAACTAGTCAACAAGTTTGAACTTTTCATAAACATTAGAAGACAAATTTTGAAAGGAATCTACATTCTCCAATGATTTCTTATTAATAACTTTAATATGATCATCATGAATCTTTAAATATATCTTGATATATTTTAACCATTTAAAAATTTTCTTAACTCTTATTCTTTCTTCATTAGATTAAACATTGAAAGAATTGAAGCCATATTCATTCTAAACAATTGTCTCTGCTAACTGATCTAGAGCATCAGATTGTTCTAAAACATTCAACCTCCTCTAAATATGCTTTCAATAAGATTCAATACTTGGAAGGAATAGAATATCATCCAAAATATTCTTTAAATATTCATTAAAGTATGTAAATATTGATTCCATCCTTTGATCGGATTGAGTGTCTTGAGAATTAGTTGAATATAATGAGACATTGGACACATGTCTTCTGTAGGGATATCATACACCATTTCTTTCTCTTGTTATTTCACTTTTACCACATAAAATACTTCAACTAAATTTACATTCTTATTGGATTATACTTTTTCTAATACTTTTGTATGTGATTTCTGATATTTAGTTTCTTTATTAGAACATTGTGCCTTCTCAGAAACTACCAACTCAACATATTTATCAAACTGGGTGCTAAATGTGGATGTATCTGAATAATTTCCTTCTTCTTATTATTTCTCCTCTTACTCTAAATATTCTTCTGAATTTTATTCTAATTATTTCTCTAATTTTCTCACTAACACTACATCGGTTCTAAAATCAACTTTTCTTGGTTTCTTGATAGTTTTTTCAACTTCAAAAACTTGTTTCGAAACAAATTTACCTTTTACTTTCTCAATATCTAAATGAACCTTTAAAGTTCCTATGATTTTTGGTTGAAGAAAATTTGATTAAGAAACTTTAGTAATTGACTGAGTAATCAGTTTAACAACTAAAAATGGATAAATTGAAAGTACATTTTTCCTTCTGGATCAATATTTCAAAAAAACTCTATATGACTTTTCTACACCGTTCATCAGATTCTAAACTATTTTCACTTAAAAATTACCTCTTAGAGATATCTTTTATACTAGTAATTTTTTGAAATTTGATTAGAATGATGAAATCTGATCAGATGAAGAAAATGTGATCAGAAAAACACTAAAAGATTGTACAAATAAAAAATTTGAGGGTCGAGAGTCAATAAAAATCTGAAAGTTCAATGTGGTATGTGATAACCCGCCCACATATTTATAGGATTGGGGGTGATGTTTCATCTTCCAGAGATCTGGAAGCTTAGATTAAATCTTGAATTTGATCTGAAGGTTGATATAAATCCTTGAAATATTTTAAAAATATATTCTAAAATCTTATTTTTTTTTAAGAAATTATTATCGGACACAAATATTAGCTGGATTTTTTAAAGAAAAACTATTATAAAAATAGAAATATTTAAACATCAAAACAAATGAAATAATAGATACTAAAAACTAAAGACTACAAATTACCTCTCAAATTAAGGAATGTAACTTTCTATGGGAAAGTTTTTCTAGTAACTATTCTTCTTGTTTTTAGGAAAAATAAAGTTTTTAGAAAAACAAAAAAATAGAAAATTAAAGATTTTAGAAAAACTAATGTTTTAAAAAAATAGAAAAAAAATGTTTTTTTTTAAACTATATATTTTAGAAAACCAAAAGTTTTTAGAAAATCTTAATTTTTTGAAAAAAATCAAGGTTTTTAAGAAAAACTATTTAAAATTTAGAGAACCTGATGTTTGTAACATCCTGACTCTACTTACCATCAAATTAGTAGTCAGACCGGTGGGTCACATAACATCAAGCGCATATCTCTGTATGATAGAGGCTATCTACTAATAGAAAGGGTATTAGGATCTGATAGTGGAGAGACTATACCCTCATATCAGAAGTGCACAGCGGTATAATAGAGTAAATTATAATCAAAAGCAGAATCAGTAATAAATAAGTGACAAAGTAGTAGAATAAAGATAATAAAAGTTTAAATAAAAGTGTCCAACACTAGTTTTACAATGGATTCATGTATAGTGATGATACTCAAGATAAAATAGTAAACATACAGCATGATTTTCAAAATAGTATGAATACAAGACTCAAGGAAAGAAAATAACTAAAAATCCTAAAGGCAATCTCCACAAGAATCTGGATATCCAACTCAATCCTATGCCCCTAACTCCTTAGGTACAAGAATATAGTAACAAGTAAGTTCCAAGGCCCTACGAACAATAAGGTTTACTCAAGAACCCCAGTACAATGGTGTCCCGAGTAGGGTGCGTGATATAAATATAAGTAGTTCATCACCACTGCTGTCTATACCAATCTAGATAGTGAATAATAATTAAATAGTGTACAGGTATAGAGAAGTAATAACATAAATAAATAAATAAATAACCACCCTTCCAGTATCCTAAGGGACACCTGACAGTGATACTTTGAATCATAGCTGTAAAAGTCTAAACAAGTCACTATATATATATATGATTGCTAGAGTGGACTGGGATGTAACACGCTGGAATCCAACAACCAGTCTATGAGATAATAAGCTCTACTCATGGGGTAGTAAGCCCAATGTTGTTATAAGAGGATCTTGGGTCACCATGATCTCTTGAGGCCCTTACTATCATTACATAATATATAACTGTCATGGGGTAATAATTCCACCCACCAATAAACATTTATATAGCTATCATGGGGTAAGAATGCCTCCCACCCATAAACATTTATATAGTTAGAATGGGGTAAGAATGCCTCCCACCCATAAAAATTTATATTTCTGGTATGGGGTAAGAATGTCTCCCACACATAAACATTAATATAGATGGCATGGGGTAAGAATGCCTCCAACCCATAAACATTTATATAGCTGGTGTTGGGTAAGAATACCTCCAACCCATAAACATCTATATAGCTAGCATGGGGTAAGAATTCCACCCAACCATACACGTTTATATAGATCATTATATAGTATAGCATGTCCATAATTTATAAGTTGATCATAAGGCATTACCTCTTATGTCATATCATCAAGACTTTCAAAATGACCAAGGTATGGTCAAGCACATAACATGACACATGAGGCAGAACCTCTCATCTGTTCCTTTAAATATGTTCAATTCCATTTAAACATCTCATGTCAAAAGAGGCGTTTCATAAGGCATAAAATAAAGGGCATGGTCTTACCATCCCAAGGACCATTTCACTATAAAGGAAGCAACCATTAGGTTTTATCCATTTAACACATTTCAAAGGAAACATTCCATTTAGTATAATCCATCCTATTCAAGGTTGTCACACCCCAACCGCAGATTCCCATTCATTTTGTTTTATTTTTATTATTTACTCGGTCCTACATCATTTTGACGAGGTTTAGTTGGGCCCCGGTTTGAATTTTTCTAAGTTTGATGTTTTTGGTGGGTCTCGGGCCGGTGCGCGGTCCCCGCACCGCTAGCGGTGATCGTGTGTTCAGTCCTAGAGACTGCACGGTTGACTGATTATTATAATTATTCAAAAAAATTGAAATGAGACAAAGCTTTATTTTGATTAAAATTTAGTTACTATTAGTACAATTTTGTTGTTATTAATATTATTAATATTATAATCTTTTTTTTACTAACAATAATAATAGTATCTTTATTGAGAAAGAAACTTTTTCTTTTCTAATTCTATTGTTGATATTATTATTATTATTACTCAAAATAAAATGGATAGGAAATAATAATTATAATTATTTGTTTTATTAATATTTATTAGTTTTATTATTAATATTAATATTATTATGTTTTATCATTATTATTATTATTTATTTCTTTATTTATTTTATTTATTTTTCTTTAACCCTAAACCTACCCCCTTGGCATTTTTTTTTCTTGGTCTTTGTTGTGCCGCCAACCCCCCCCCCCTATTATTCTTATTTCCCATAGCGCATCCCCCTCCTCCCAGCCCTGCCAGCCTCCGCCTCCTGCTGTAACCTGTCTCCACCCCACGCCCTCCCTGCCGCCATCGCCGCCCCGCGCCCACCCTGCCGGCCTCCCGTCCCCACCCCGCGCCACCCTGCTAGCCTCCCATCGCCACCCTGTGGCGCCACCCTGTCGGCCACCCCTCTCCGCCCCGTGCCCCCCATGTCGGCCTCCCGTCACCGCCCCCCCTTTCCGAGTGTACAGAGTCTCTCTCGGGTCTCGATTATGCATATTTCAGCTACCGCTGCCAAAGTCGAGGTGGTTCGGATCGCGTCGGACCGCCTATCATTATTCACGGGATGTGCTTGGCCTTTCTCATCATCGCCATTGAAGGTGAGAGTATTTTTTATCATGTGCACATTTATTTTAGTATTTCAATTGTGTTTGTGTTTCCCTAATAGTGTTTTGTGTTGTGTTGGTTCTCACCACAATTGTTTCAGTGTTCGCCACTGAAGGCGAGTTGTTTGGGGTTGTTCTAGTCTTCCTGCCTCTTTGTCGAGGTGAGGTTTGTGCTACTTATTCATTTAAAATATTTTAAACTACTGTTTTCATGTTTTGAGTCCCCGGTGATGTCTCTGCGCTGCGTTGGTACTCACCGCAGTATTTGGCTTGCAGGTATTTGTGTGCAAGCGCGAAGTGGGTCACATCGTCATGCTTGGACTGCAGGTTGAGGTAGGTTTTCCATCTGCACATGCCATTAGTTTTAGAAATTATTAATTTCTTGTTATTTATTTAATTTTTGGTAAAGTAGAAATAATACTTAATAATTATTTTTAGTATAATACTTTTTTGCAAATGAAACTGTTTATTCTTGCGCATTGAACTGAAATTATTTTTCTTGATAAACTGTCGCATCATGGTGAAAATGTCGTTTGGATTTTTAAAAATTAATTTATGAATTTTCAAGTATATTTTTGGTTTGGTGGAAAATGTATCTTTTTGATAAAAAATTATGTTTTATTAAATTGTGGTTTGGCATGTGAATAAATGTGTTGGTTTCTTTTTGAGAAACACTTAGAGGCCCGGTTGGCACTTTTAAACTGGTTTTGAAATGATTTTGATGAATGTACCTCAGGATGGGTACAGCTAAAGGCCCGGTTGGCACTTTGTGATAATTATTGTGAAAGGGTGACATGTGAAATCTATCCAAGGCCCGTTTGGCATTCTAAACTGATTTTTTTTTGTAAAACTCTTCTTGGGTTGGGTTCCTTTCCTAGTTCTGATCCATGTGATTGGGAGGGTCCTCGGTATGGGACCTCCCTTGTGAAATGTATGTCTATGGCAAGGGACTACACTTGAAGTGGACGGGGTGGTTCCAGATTGCGTGATGTGTTTGGATTATATATTTATATGCATGACTTGTGTTTGAATTGTATGACACACCTTCCTTAGAACTATACATGGGAACCTGGCATAGTGAGTGAATCTTCTGAGAACGATTACTACAGTAGTTTAGATTATGCACTGGATAGTGGCCCCATAATAGGGGAATACTAAGTTATTGTTGCTATAGGGATTGGGCCCCTCGGTTAGGTCATGTAGGGATACACCGGATGTTAGGGCGTTATGACGTCATCGAGTTAGAGAATGCTTTCAGGATGAGTCAGATGTATAGTACGTTCTATATTTTTCACGAGATCCTAGGTTTGACCCATGTTTCATTTAGTGTTTATTTGTGTGTGGCGCACGATTGAGAAGTCTAGCTCGGTTGCTGGCTCGTGTGCGCCATTTTTTTCCATTTCCCTTGGCGTGTTGTGTGTGTTATGTGTAGTTTTCCTTTTTGGCTAATAACTAAATTTTGGTTTTCTAATTGTTCGCAAAAATGTTTTAAAATGCAACTCACCTGTTCCTTTCCAACATTAAAAATTGATTTCAAATTATAAAGGGCAATGGACTGTTACTTGCTTTAGAAATGAAAAGTGTATGTGAAACCCATATTTTTGGTAATGTAGTTCAAACTTGAAATTAATAGATTCTTTATTTAATGGTAGTGCTTTGGGAATAAATTTATTGGGCTAGACTACTGAGTTTTAATACTCACGCCTATAGTGTTTTCTTGTTTTTAGTTCTACTACAGGTTCCAATTTCAGTTGTTCGCCTTGACCAAAGTTTGTTGTGGTTTTGGAGGGTGACCCGACGGGTCACGTGGAGTTTTGGTTGTGGTCAGGTTATTAGCGTTGTTGGTTGTTCTTTCTTTATTTGCCTTTGTTCTTTTTATTTCTGTTTCTTTTTTTATTTTCTTTTGGGCCAAATCATTCCCACTTGTTTAATTTTGATGCACAAAACTAGTTTCCATCCCGAGGGGATCGGGAACGCCCCTTGGGACTTGTTGTAGACCAGCTCGGGTGACCAGTTCAGGGTCGACCCGGGCTGGTTCGTGACAAAATGGTATCAAAGGAGGTTCTTGTTATTTGGGGTGTTTTGTAGATGGAGATTAGGAATTTTGGGATTCAGGAGGTTAGTGTGGTAAGAGTGTCGCGAACTCTTGCTCGCACTGATTCTCGAGTTACCAGGGTAGTCTGGGATTTGAGTCTTCTGCTTTTGTTTTGGATTGAGAAGTAAAAATAGAGGTGAGCCAATGTCACGTCGTGACCCCACATGGAGTAGTGACCCATGTGGAGTTAGAGTGCATGGTTTAAGTTCCTCCTAGTTGTTGTTGCTTACCTGGGCATGGATCACTACCATGTCGCCAGGTTAAGTGTGATTGCTAGTTCCTCATTTCAGTTCTTCGTTGTGGATTGTGTCTTGTTTGGCTCGGGTTGGTGTAAGTGTGCTTTTGGGAATGAACGTGGATCTTGAAATGAAAGTGTTTTATCTAAAATGGTTTTAAATTGAGAAAAGAGGTTTTTAAATGGAATGATCTTTGGTTTGAAAGTTAGTGTTTATTGGGAGTTGGTAAAGGGTGGCTTGTTGTAACCCTTGGTATTCTTTATAGAGGATCGCATGTGTATGGGTATGAACCAAAAGTGCATGGGGGCACTTGTTCATGGATGATGTGGATAGAAATGTATGGAAACACATGTGATGATTCATGTGAATCCATTGGTGAGTTTTTGAAATATAAATGTATTGGAAATAGGTTTTTCTCTGACAAATGGATTTCTGATCAGTGAAAAATGGCTTTTGTTTTTGAAAAATGGTCTTGGGAATAAAGCAGGTTTGAAGTTTTAAATGAAAATGGTGATTTTGAAAAAAAAATGATTTTGATTGTATTTATATTCGTTTAACTTCTGGGTCGGTTGTCTTGGCTGGGGCGTTTATTTCAATTGTGTTTTGGCTTGATCCTAGTTTTGGTTTTGTGCCCTATGTGTTGTTCCGAATATGCCGCCCAGAAAATTCTCCGAAAGTTGTTAATGATTCATGACCAATTCTGGTTCCTATCAAGTGTTGCCTGCTCATCGAGGTTATTGATGTCTGTTAGAGGCAGTTGGGTGGTTTGTGGAATTAGAGAGTCTCTTATGGTTGTTGGGAACTCTCAAGGTTGTTCAAGTTCGTGCTGCCCCGGGTCCCCCCTACCGGCCTCCCGTCACCGCCCCGCGTCCCCCCTACCGGCCTCCCGTCTCCACCCCGCGCCACCATGCCAGCCTCACGTCGCCACCCCATGCCGCCACCCTACCGTCCACCCCTCGCCACCCCCCCCCCCTGTCGGCCTCCCGTCGTCGCCCGCCTGCGACTCGTGCCGAGGCGCTCCCCCTCCCATCCTTCGGCCCCCTCCGGCGACCTCTAGTTGAGCTCCGGCTAGCCCCGCCTCTGACCAGTAGCCCTCCAGCCCCCTTCGACAACCTCCGACTGAGCTCCGGCGAGCCCCGCCTCCAGCCAGCAGCCCTCCGGCCCCTTAAACGACCTCCGGCCGAGCTTCGGCGAGCCCTGCCTCTGGCCAGTAGCCCTCCGGCCTCTGGTCTGACCTCCGGTGACCCACTTCTCTGGCACGAACCCCTAGCCGAGTGTACAGAGTTTCCCTCAGGTCTCGATTATGCGTATTCCGGCTACCGCTGCTGAAGTTGAGGTGGTTCGGATCACGTCGGACCGCCTGCCGTTATTTGCGGGATGCGCTTGGTCTTGCTCGTCATCGCCATTAAAGGTGAGAGTATTTTTTATCATGTGAACATTTATTTTAGTATTTCAATTGTGTTTGTGTTTCCCTGATAGTGTTTTGTGTTGTGTTGGTTCTTGCCACAATTGTTTTAGTGTTCGCCGCTGAAGGCGAGTTTTTTGTGTTTGTTCTGGTCCGCTTGCCACTGTGTCGAGGTGAGGTTTGCGTTGCTTCTTCGTTTGAAATATTTTAAACCATTGTTTTTGTGTTTTGAGTCCCTGGTGATGTCTCTGTGCTACGTTGGTACTCACCGCAGTCTTTGGCTTGCAGGTATTTGTGCACAAGCACGAATCGGGTCACATCATCATGCTTGGACTGAAAGTTGAGGTAGGTTTTCCCTCTGCACGTACCATTAGTTTTAGAAATTATTAATTTCTTGTTATTTATTCAATTTTTGGTAAAGTATAAATAATACTTAATAATTATTTTTAGTATAATTATTTTCTGCAAATGAAACTGTTTATTCTTGCGCATTGAACTGAAATTATTTTTCTTGATAAACTATCGCATCATGGTGAAAATTCCGTTTGTATTTTTAAAAATTAATTTATGAATTTTCAAGTGTATTTTCAGTTTGGTGAAAAATGTATCTTTTTGGTGAAAAATGATGTTTTATTAAATAGTGGTTTGGCATGTGAATAAATGTGTTGGTTTCTTTTTTAGAAACACTTAAAGGCTCGGTTGGCACTATTAAACTGGTTTTGAAATGATTTTGATGAATGTACCTCGGGATGGGTACAGATAAAGGCTCGGTTGGCACTTTGTGATAATTATTGTGAAAGGGTGACGTGTGAAATCTATCCAAGGCTCATTTGGCATTTTGACCTGATTTTTTTTGGTAAAACCCTTCTTGGGTTTGGTTCCTTGCCTAGTTCTGATCCATGTGATTGGGAGGGTCCTCGTTATGGGACCTCCCTTGTGAAATGTATGTCGATGGCAAGGGACTACCCTTGAAGTGGACGGGGTGGTGCCAGATTGCGTGATGTGTTTGGATTATATATTTATATGCATGACTTGTGTTTTAATTTTATGCCACACCCTCCTTAGAACTATACATGGGAACCTGGCATAGTGAGTGAATCTTCTGAGAACGATTACTGCACTAGTTTAGATTACGCACTGGTTAGTGGCCCCATAGCAGGGGAATACTGAGTTATTACTTCTATGAGGATTAGGCACCTCGGTTAGGCCATGTAGGGCTACACCGGGTGTTAGGGCGTTATGATGTCATCGTGTTAGAGCATGCTTTTAGGATGAGTCAGATGTATAGTACATTCTGGATTGTTCACGAGCTCCTAGGTTCGACCCATGTTTCATTTAGTGTTTATTTGTGTGTGGCGCACGATTGAGAAGTCTAGCTCGGTTTCTGGCTCGTGTGCGCCATTTTTTTCAGTTCCCTTGGCGTGTGTTGTGCGTTATGTGTAGTTTTCCTTTTTGGATAATAACTGAAGTTTGGTTTTCTAATTGTTCACAAAAATGTTTTAAAATGAAATGCACATGTTCCTTTCAAACATTAAAAAAAATTTCAAATTATAAAGGGAAATGGACTGTTACTTGCTTTAGAAATTAAAAGTGTATGTGAAACCCATATTTTTGGTAATATAGTTCAAACCTAAAATTAATAGATTCTTTATTTAATGGTAGTGATTTGGGAATAGATTTATCGGTCTAGCCTACTAATTTTTAATACTCACGTCTATAGTGTTTTCTTATTTTTAGTTCTGCTACAGGTTTCAATTTCAGTTGTTCGACTTGAGCGACGTTTTTTGTGGTTTTAGAGGGTGACCTGAGGGGTCACGTGGAGTTTTGGTCGTGGTCAGGTTAGTAGCGTTGTTGGTTGTTCTTTCTTTATTTGCCTTTGTTATTTTTATTTCCACTGCTTAGTTTATTTTATTTTGGGCTAAATCATTCCCACTTGTTTACTTTTGATGCCCGACACTAGTTTCCATCCCGGGGGGGATCGGGAACACCCCTTGGGACTTGTTGTGGACCGCTCAGGTGACCAGTTCAGGGTCGACCCAGGCAGGTTCGTGACAAAGGTCATCCTACTCAATTTTCCTAAACATGGAAAATTGATTTAAGGTATAAGTGGCATGATCATTTCAATTAAAGTATGCCTCTATCTCTAGGGAAATTACATTTAAAGGTTAATTTAGAACCTAATTAGGTGCTTATAGAAACAATCATTAAGTAAGACCAATGCGATAATCCAAGCCTACTTGAAATCATAAACAATCACTTTGATTTTTTGTAGATAGTGCACCTTTTTTGGACTTGTTTTATTATAAAATCATGGATTTTTTATCAAACAAAACATATAGCATAACTAAACAACTCATTCAAGGAAACAAATTCACTTTATCAAGGCAGCTTTAAACAGGAAACTAAAGCATATTTAACTCAAGCAGTAAACCAATAAAATTTAATTCATTCTTAAATTAAAGTCAAGGGAAAGGGGTCCTACCTCAAAGAGTAACTAATCTAACACTCAACACTTGACAAATTTATCGATTACCACTCGAAACTGCTCCACACATGCATGCACATACCTTCATATATATCCCTTAACCCAATACATGTATTCTCTACGCCATGAGGGAATACGTACATAGAAGATATATATATATATGCACATACCTAATTATATGAATTCACACCTTCAAAGATGATCAAAACCCACTAAAAATATACTTGGGACTCACAAATTACAAAACCCTCGATTTTAAAAGGAGAAAAAACAAGAAAAGATGGAAACCCTTACCTTAAATTGATGGCGGCAAGCCAAATCAAACCCATCCACCTGTTCTTTGGTGGCAGATGTCGGAACACGCAAGAAGGCACCCTGGGAGACCATTTTTATGCCCTAACACCAGAGAATAAACCCAAAAAACTAGTTATATCTAACTCTAGGGTTCTTCTAAACCATGTAGGGTGATGGGGAGACCAAAATCAGCTAAATCGATGGAGGAGGAGGTAGAAGGCCTTAACTCAAAGTTTTGGACATAATCTGTGAAGAAATATGATGTAATTGGTGATCGAAGGAGAAACTAGAGGGGGGTTTCATAACGCAGCTAAGGGGAACCCCAGGGGGGTGCTGCGTCATGAAAAAAGAAGGGGGAGAGGGGTGAGTTTAGTTTTGATTTTTATTTTATTTTAATTTAATTTAAAATAGTTTAATTTTTAAAAGTGGTATTGCGCACGGTTTGGGCCACACGGTTTGGAAAACCATGTACCAACCGTGTGGTGAATAGTGTAGAGGTAATTCATAGGTGGAACTACCTATGCAGTTAAGTGAATGGTCTGGTAAACTGTGCGCAAACCATGAAATAGACGCTGTCCACCTGCACAAGGTTTCACGGTTTCCTACTGTGGATCGCACAGTTTCAAGCAAACTGTATGCCCTCTATAGGTCCTTTAAATCAAGATTTTCCAAGTCTGCCGCTCTCACAACTTCTCAAGACACCCAAGAAACATGTCATTCCTTCACCTAAATCCAAAAACATAACTTTTAAGGGTTCAAAATCTTTGAATTTAGTTTCAAATCTCATTTTTAAAAATGATTCGTCCACTAAATGAAAAGTTCAAATTTCCTCTGGATTTTAATCCGGTTCAAAACACAAATCATTACAACCTTCCAACCTTAAAACTTCTCATCCTCAAGAATCATTCAGGAACAACATAAACATCGCATGACCTACAAGGGTCATAAAGCTTCATTAAAATGGTCATGTGGTGTTTCTAAACACCCAACTCACCTCCAAGAATTATTTTAAACACATGGGCCTTAATCCATTAAGACTTGATCCAATGCTCTTCCTCCAATCGAAACATCAAGGTGGCTCTTACCTGATCTTGTTTAACCAAATACATGAACACATAATCATATCATCAAGCATCTTACAAAGGTACCTCCCACCTTAGGCTTTAATGTTAAGTGGAAAATTCCAAACCACAGTTCAACCCACCATCATAAGTTCCTTACAAAGCATGCTCCAAAAATTTTAATGACACTCCTAGCGTGATTTGAACTTAGGAAATGGCCAATCCCCCATTGAACTTATTTATCCAAGTTGACCCAAATTATCATGAAAAGCACCGGTCGACACAAACTACACTCATCTCCACTTGATGATGTGCCTAAAAATGGCCCTTCACCGACCAAAAACATTAAGCAAGAAAAAACCCGATTCAGTCTATCTCTGGATGACCATTTACAATAATACTTGGATTAAAGAGTTGGTGTATTCCAAGTATAACCACAATGCATTTGTCCAAGGAACCTTGCGTTTAGAACAAACACATTCACTGAATCCTATACCTGACTTTTGATGATGTTTCTAAGATCAAACCACCAAGGAAACTAGGAATCCAACATGTAACACTAAAGGAGAACCACTCAACATTCTCAACAAGTTTTAAATATTTAGCACGAAATAATACCGACAATCTCTTAGCACATCTAGGATAACATCAAGATACGGGACATGCTTGTTGCTTAGCAGAATATACTAATAGGTTTTGCACAGTTTCCTATCAATCACACCCAATTACTAGAAATAAGTACAATCAAATCACAACTGGTTGACTTCTTAAAAGAAACTCGGCTTCACCTGTCGATAAACCACCACTAACATATCACAATACACCTAAGGCATCATGTGATTGATGAAGATTAACCACCAAAGTCCACCCAAAACCAAGGATGTTTTAAAAGTTTTCATCCACATCCAATCATAACAACATCATTCTACCAAGAAATAACTGGCATGATTTAAAACTCACCAAACTTAAAGGAATTATAGAAAAAACTGACCATTTCTAAATAGTTCTCTTTGGTTTTGTTCTTTATACTTAGAAGGAAATAAGTTTAAAAAAACTGACATGATGCTCTCCACCTTAGGAGTGTCGACATCATTGAAAGAAGAAAAGACCATCTACTCATAATAAAACTAGTTCATATACACATTAAATATATGTGTGATGCTTCTATGAGATATACTCATTATATCATAGCATTTAGAAAGAATTCCAAAAGAAAATCGATCGGCATGTCAAAACACCCGAGTCTCTTGAAATTCATCCCAATCATGGATGAAACCGATTATTTAAATCCAATACACCCTATTACATGATGACCTAAGACTATACTCAACTACACAAGAGATTTATCTTAAAGTCTTATTTCCTCATATGACCATTATCCTGGATGACACCATTACCAGTAATCCATCACCGAGAAGAAAAAAGGGTCAAGTGACCTAAGAAGTAGCCGACCATGCCCAAGGCATGTCCAACCAACTGAAAATGATCATTTCTCTATGATACTGCCCAAAAAATCCAAGGATATCATGACCACCCATCTGAACAAGGGATTAATTTAGAAATAAAGAGTTCTACATGGGACAATGACACCCAAACGACACTAAACATCAAAAATATCATGGGATTTAGCAAGGTATTTAAACTCAAGGGTGTTACCTACCATAGGCTAGCCCCTTAAAGAGGTAAAAACATCGACCTTAACACTATTTCATGTTATAAAAATTCATTGGGCTCAAGAACTGATCATCTAAGCCATTGCTAAAAGTAAAATAATGCCTATGTAAAACACTCACGGTTCTATTCCAAGGAAACTCAAAGAGAAACATTAACTGGCCTTATGTGAGGGTTTTAAACAGAGGACACCACTAAATGTTCCATTTATAATCCATTTATATATATCCACATTTGATCTTTAATCATTAAAATATTTAATCAAAACATCAGGTACCATTTTATAAAACAAAAACACCATGTACCTTATTTAGCTAATGCTGCAAGGTAAAAACAGGAAAGTTTCATAAAACTTTCTTTTAAAACTTTGAACATTTAAATATTTAAACAAAATATCAAGTATCCAATTTAAAATGAAAGCACTAGGAACTTTATTTTCAACAATCTTCTCAAAGAAAAATATGAAAGTTTCATAAAACTTCCTTTTAAAACAATAAAATTTTTTAGACATCCCATTATAAATAGGAAATTTAGCATCTTAATTATTTTTAATAGATATGGATACCTATAAGGGTCCAACTGAGCCAACTTGGGTTCTCTAGAAAGAAACCCAATAGTAGTTTCTCAAATATAAAAGTCTATAAACACCCAACTAGGTCACCCCATAAAAACATTTCCCAACTGACCTACTTTGTTCCAGTTGCATTTTAAAATCTATCCAATTCATTACATACCAAATTTAAAAAAACCTTTACATTTATAGACACTTCACAAAACATCATTACATTACATTTAATATGGTTTTCCATTTCCCAATTCATGAATATCCCATACACTTCATGGATTAAAAATTTGCTCCCATTTATCAAAAAAAATTACATTTCGAATTTAACATGCTCAAAAACAATGGTCTGGTTATATGGATAACCATATACCAACCTATAAAGTGCCCATACACTTTATAGTTTGGAACTTTGATCCCATTTACTAACTAATTCACCTTAGAATTCAAAATTTTAGTAGCCTTTAAATTTTAACAACATTCTTAAAATGTATTTAGATTATGCTCAATATGGTTTGAATATGCAGGTTATCCTTTCCTAGTTGTAAGTCACCCATACACCTTAAAAACAAAAAATGGTTCCCATTTATTCATAACACATATATTTCTAGCCCAAGAAACCATTTATATATTAAAAAAACTAGCATTTAAAAATTAGAAACTAACACAAAATGCATGCTAATGAATTACCTAAACAAGTATAGAACTAAGCATGGCGTATCAGTCAAGGAACAGAATCAAACCACAAGAAACCAACATATGAAACTACATGGAATGGAATATGCATGGAATATGAATCCTTATGTTCCTATTATGATGTATGTAAAGAAACCCCTTTACCATACTAGGCTAAGGAAAAAATTATATAAATTTCATAAATCATAAGCAGTGAAAAGTACACCAATCACTCGAGGTAAAATCACATCAACTATAATAGAAAACAGCATGAACAACAATTCCTAGACCAATACACTTGGTCATTTACCATACATGGGGTGATCATTCCCAAGAACAACTATTAACCAAGCATAGAAACATTCCTTGTATCCTATCTACCAACCCTAAACAATAAGAAAAATGAAATGAAACAACATTTGATACCACTTTGTAACATCCTGACTCAGCTTACCATTGAGTTGGTAGTCGTACCGGTGGGTCACATGGCCTTAATAATGTCTCCCCATATGATAGAGACTGGTAGCGAGGGTATCGAGAGGTGATAGAGGGGATACTATACCCACATATTAGAAGTTCAAAGTGGTATAATAGAGTAAATAACAATCAACAGTGAAAGTAATAATAAATAAATGACAAAGCAGTAGAAGATAGATAATAATAGTTTAAATAAAAGTGGCCAATGTTAGTTTTACAATTCATGAATTTATAATGATGATACTCAAGATAAAATAGTAAACATACAACATAATTTTCAAAATAGTATAAATACAAGACTCAAGGAAAGAAAAGAACTAAAAATCCTAAAGGAGTTCTCCATGAGTATCCTAAGCTCCATCTTAGTCCTCTACTCCTAACTCCTCATGTACAAGCATACAACAACAATTAAGGTCTAAGGACCTTTGAATAAGAAGTTCTACTCAGGTACCCTAGTGAAATAGAGGCATGAGTAGGGTGTGAGATATAAATCTTAGTAGGTCAGCACCACCAGTGTCTAGCCCAATCCAGACAGTGAATAATAATTAAACAGTGTGTAGGTATAGAGAATTAATAATAGAATTGAATAAATAAATACCCATCCATCTAGGATTTTAAGGGACACCTGATGGTGATACCATCTTCATCTCATAGTCGGAATAAGTTTGATCAAGTCACTATATAAATATATGATTGTTGTACTGGACCAGGACATAAAACATAGGCATCCAACAACCATTCTATGAGATAATAAGCTCTACTCATGGGATAGTAAGTCTGGTGTTGTTGTAAGGGAAGATTGGGTCGCATACCCTGGTGAGTACCTTACAATCATTCCATAATATATTACTAGTACGGGGTATGAATTCCTCCCACCCATAAACATTCATATAGTTTACATGAGTTAAGAATTCCTCCCACCCATAAATATTTATATAGTTGTTGTGGGGTAAGAATGCCTCCCACCCATAAACATTTATAGAGCCGACATGGGGTAAGAATTCCTCCCACCCATAAACATTTATATAGCTGGTGTGGGGTAATAATTCCTCCCACCCATAAAAATTTATATATCTAGTTTGGGGTAAGAATTCCTCCCACCCATAAACATTTATATAGTTGGAATGGGATAAGAATGCCTCCAACCCATACATGTTTATATAGCTCATTATATAGTATAGCATGTCCATAATTTATAATTTGAGAATAAAAAATTACCTCTCATATCATCAATATTTTCAAAATGACCAAGGCATGGTTAAGAACATAACATGAGAAATGACGCAGAACCTCTCATGTGTTCCTTTAACCATGTTTAATTTCATTTAAACATTACATTTCATAAGAAATAAAAGAAATGGAATGGTCTTACCATCACAAGGACCATTTCACTATAAAGGAAACAACCATCAGGCTTCATCCATTTAATACATTTTAAAGGAAACATGCCATTTAGTATAATTCACATTATTCAAGGTCATCCCACTCAATTTTCCTAAACATGAAAAATTGATTTAAGGTACAAGTGTCATGATAAATTCAATTAAAGGATTCCTATATATCAAGGGAAATTAAATTTAAAGGTTAAGATGGAATCTAATTATGTTCTCATAGAAACAAGAATAAAGTAATACCAATGTAATAATCCAATCATGCTTGAAATCATAAACTATCACTATGAGTTATTGCACACAGCGCACCTCTGTTGGAGGGTTTTTATTATAAAACCATGGATTGTTTATAAAAAATATATATCATAACTAAACAAATCATTCAAGGAAAACAATTCACTTTATCAAGGAAGATTTAAGAAGAAAACTAAAGAATATTTAACTCAAGCAGTAAACTAATTCAATTTAAGTCATTCTTGAATAAAAGGTAGGGGAAAGGGATACTACCTAAAATAGAAACCAATACAACACTCTTCACTTGAAATATTTATCAGCGACCACTCAGAACTTCTCTACACATGAACGCACATACCTTCATATATATATATATATATATATATATATATACCTTAACCCAATGCACGTATTCCCTGTACCATGAGGGAATACATACATGAAAGATATATATATTTATATATATACATACTTAATTATATGCATGTGTGCCTTTAAAGATGATCAAAACCCACTACAAAATATATCCAAGACTCACAAATTAAAAAAGACTCCAATTTTAAAAGTATAGACAACAAGAATAGATGGAAACCCTTACCTTAAATCGATGGAGGTGAGCCAAATCGAACCCATCTGCCTTGCCTTTGGCGGAGAATGATGGAACATGCAAGAAGGAACCCCGGGAGACCATTAGTACACTATAAAACTAGAGAATAAACTGAAAAATCTAGTTATCCATAACTTTAGGGTTCACCCGAACCATGTAGGGAGACCAAGAGACCAAAATCAGCCAAACCGATGGAGGAGAAGGAGGGATAAGGCCTTACCTAGAAGTTTTGGAGAGAATATGCAAAGAAACAGGATAGAATCGGTGATCGGAGAAGGATATAGAGGAGGGGTCATGTCGTGCAGCCAAGAGGAACCCCAAGGGGGTTCTGCATTGTGGAAAAATAAGGAGGAGAGGGGTGAGTTTAGTTTAGGTTTTTATTTTATTTTATTTGAATTTAAAATAATTCAATTTTTTAAATAGGGTATCATGTGGGGTTTGGTCCGTATGATTTGGAAAATTGTGTACCAACCATGTTCCCTCTACTAGGCACCTGGATCATGTTGCATGGTTTTTCCCACATGGTTATCCAAACCATGAAAAAACTGTGATGTGAATAGTATCAATGTACTACCTAAGTGGCACTACCTATATGGGATAGGCACACATTTTGGTAAATCATGCACGGCCCATGCGACAACCACTTTCCACCTGCACAAGGCTGAATGGTTTCCTGTTATGGTTCGTATGGTTTCATACAAATCATATGCCCTCTACAGGTCCTTTAAATCTATATTTTCCTAGTTCGGTGCTCCCGAAACTCCTTGAGTAACCTAGGAAAATTTTTGGTCCTTCACCCAAGTCCAAAAACATCACTTTGAAGGGTTACAACTCTCATAATTTAGTTTCAAAACTCAATTTTAATAATGACCCATACACTTAACAAAAATTTCAAATTTCATCTGGATTTTAGTCTGATTCAAAATACAGATCATTACGACGTTCTTAGGAAAAACTAAAAAAATAGAAAAACCAAATTTTTTGAAAAAACTAATGTTTTAAAAAAAAATTATGAAAACTATGACATATTTACTACACCTTTGAAAACTAGTTCATTAATGTAAGGTGATTGGTAAATAATAAGTAGGTATGAATGATCATTTAATATTATTCATTCCTGAAATCTATTTAATATATTCAAATCTATCAAAATTGAGGGGTTAAGTAAATATATCAGCAAGTTTCTCTTGCATTCTGATGAATTGTAAAAAAAATATCACCTTTTTGTGTGTGATATAGATGAAAATGGTGTCTTATATCTATGTTTTTTTATCATGATTGATGTGATGAGTTAGTGTGTGTTGCATCCACAACATTTGAGTGAGTGTGTGTTGCATACACAACATTTGAGTAGAACAAAATCTAGTTGTCACATATTCAGTTTCATTAGTGGAAAGTGCTATTGAGTGTTGTTTATTACAAGACCAAGAAAATAAAACTTATCCTATAAAGTAAGAAGTTACAAAAGTACTTTTTCTATCCATTTTACATCCACAAAATTCATCTTATGAAAAAAAATAGTTCAAAATAATTTCTAAAAGAATAAAATAATCTTGTATCCATAGTTCCCTTAAGATAAAAAAATGTTTTTTTACAGCCTTAAGATGGGACTCCTTTGTATTTTCTTGATATATTTCATACAATAATATATAAAATATTAAAACTATACAACTATCTATTGAGTATGGTAAACTACCAATCATTCTTCTAAATTGTTTTGATCAACTAGTTTCCCAGATTCATCAATAACTAAATTATTTAAGGTTCTAATAGGAGTAATAATACTTTTAAAATTATCATATCCAAATTTATTAAGAATTTATTTTATATACTTATGTTAAGATATAAAATTTCCTTCTAGTTTTTGTGAAATTTAAAAACCAAGAAAATATGTAAGTTCACCCATCATTCTCATCTCAAACTCAAATTTCATCAGATCTATGAAGGAATCTATAATAGATTTTTTATTTGATCCAATTATAATGTCATTAACATAAATTTGAACAATGATAGTTTTCTTAGAAACTTTTTTAATAAAATTATTTGGATTTTCAACTTTCTTAACAAATTTTTTTGTAACAAAAATCCAATTAATTTACCATACCAGACTCTATGGACTTGTTTAAGTCCATATAGTGCATTAGTAAGTCTAAAAACATTATCTAGATATTTTGTATCTTCAAAACCAATTTTTTTTCTACATAAAATTCTCCCTATACATATCTATTAAGAAAATAGCACTTCACATCCATTGGAAAATGTTTGAAGTTAATAAATGTTTTATATTATAGAATAATTAATATAGCTCCAAGTCTTTCTACTAAAGCATAAGTTTCTTTATAATATATGTCTTCTTATTGATTATAACCCTTCACAACAAGTCTAGACTTATTTATTACTATAATTCAATTTTCATCACATTTATTTGGAAAAAACTATCTTACTCCAATTACATAAGTATCTTTAGGTCATTCAGCCAAAGTATAAAAGTGATTCCTCTCAAATTAATTAAATTTATCTTGTATATATTTTTTCCAATATTCGTCAACAAAAGCCACATCATGAGTCTAAGATTAAAATTATGATAAAAATTCACAATTTTCAATTTCATTTCTAAAGTAACATCTAGTTATTACTAGTTGATTTACATCACCAATGATATTATAACTAGGATGATTCTTAAGAATCAACTGATTCCTTGGATTTATAAAACTCGGTTCTTCAAAAAAAGGATGAAATTCTTCTTGAGGTATAACTTCAAAAACATATTCTTCAATTTTTCTCTCATGAGAAGAACTTTACAACATTGGTTGAAAATTATTTTTTGAAATAACATCTGAATATAAGAATTGAGGTTTTTTTAAAACAAAAGGGTCAGTTTAATCAAATTTAACATGTACTACTTCCTCAATAATGCTTGGGTTTTTATTAAAAACTCTATAATACTTACTAGTTGTAGAATAGCCTATAAATATTCCTTCATCATATTTTACAGTGAATTTATATATATTATCTTTAGTATTTAAAAAACACATTTCATACAAAACTTTAAAGTAAGAAAGTCTTGGATTTCTTACAGTCCACAACTCATAAGGATTTTTACTAATAAAAGGTCTTACTAAAACTAGATTTATATTACAGAAGCTAGTACTAACTATTTCAGCCCAAAATTTTTAGCAATTGAGTATTCTATTAGTATATTTCTTTTAATCTCTTGAAGAATTCAATTTATTCTTTTAACTATATCGTTTTTGTGGTGTTCTAAGTGCTAAAAAGTTATGTATTGTATTTTTTTTCTTCAAAAGGTTTCAAAATCATAATTTAAAAATCATCCACTGCAATCACTATGAATATTTATCAAGGATATATTTTTATCATTTTTAAAATAGGATAAAAAAATTTAAAATAAAAAAAGGATTACAACTTCTTTGCTAGTAAATATACCCATTTATATCTAGTGTAATCATCAACTAAAACCTATACAAAATATGTTCCACTGATACTTCCAAATTTTTTTGGACCAAATAAGTCCAAGTGCACTAAATATAAAGCATAATAAATTGAGACTTCACTAATAGATTTAAAACTTGACTTATGTTGATTTCTGAATTTATAAGGATCATAAACTTTATAAGAATCAAAGTCAATCTCTGATAGATCTTTAACAAGTTATTTCTTAGATAGTTTGGATAAATTTCTAACATTATAGTTTCTTAATATTCTATTCCATAACCAAGATTTGTCTTCTATTTCACTAAGGTAAGGTATATCTTGGATCCTAATGTATTCTGAGTTAAGTTTGTAAACATTATCATACTGATTGACAAAAAGAACAAATTCATCTTTTGAACTATGAATAGTACATTTATCATTTCTGAAGTTTAAAAGATATCCATCGTCACATAATTGATTTATGCTAATAATATTTTTCTTAATACCTCTTAGAAATAAAAAATTTTAAATTAAATCTTTTCTAAGAAGAATAATTTTATCTATACTAATAATTTTCCCTTGAGCATTTTCACAAAAGGTAACTATTTCACCTTTCATTTTGATAATCTTCTGGAAGAAATATTTATGACCATCCATATTATTGGAACAACCACTATCCATGTACTATATACTATTTTTGGTACACTTCTTATTTTCCTAAAATTAAAAAGATTAGTATTTCTAAACCCAAACCTTCTTGGGTCCATCATTATTAGAAAATAATAATTTTGGAATCCACATTTATCCAACTTTTCTATGTTGATAAGTTGTTGATTATTTTAAAAAATAAGCCTTGTGAAAACCTAAAGATTATAATTTATTTAAAGATCGTGTATTCTTCCAATGTCCTCCACTTTGACATTTTTTACAAAATAGGGCAGTTTGTGGAATAAAATTTTCATTTTGAAAAATGGGATTTTTATTAGTAAAATCCATTCCAAATACATCCTTATGATTTTTTATTTGTGTTTACATCTTATCAAAATTTTATTTACTGGTAGTAATATTTTATAGAATCTTTTTCAGACCTTATATTTCATAATTTAGTTTTACAACTAAATTTTTATCCTCAACAGAAGTTGTACTCGAATTCAGTTTTTCTAATTATTTTGAATGACTAGTTTTCTCAAAATTATATCTTTCTAATTATTTTGAAATATTATAAATCTTAGTAGTAAGTGTAGATATTCTTGAATTTTATTTATAAATTTTTTCCTCAGTATAATCTTTTTTTATAAATTTTTCAATTTTGGTTTTCTAAAAGTTTTTCAAGTCCTGAGACTTCTTTAAAACTAGGTAAAGTATTGTTTTCTTCTAACGATGTAGATTCCTCATCGAGAGATATAGAATTATTTTTATTATCAATATCAGGATAATTGGAATTTAAAGTAAGATTACTTAAGCTTTTATCATATACCTTATCCATGAATCAATTATTGTTCTTTGGAATCTCAATAAAGAAATCAATGTTTTTTTATTCACCTTCATAATCTAATGAATTTTATGATGAACCATCACCTCCACTTTCACTCTAAGAGTATAATTCATTAGGAATTTTCTTATTCTTATGTCTGTATAATTTCTTAGAATTCCTTTCTGAATTTCTATCCTTATTTTCTTTCTTTTTTAGTTTGGGACAGTTTGGTCTTATATGATCAACCTTTTTACACTCATAATAAATAACTCCATTTTTATTATCATTTATGTCCTTATTATTATTCTTATACTTATAAAAAAATCATTTTTCTCAAAAATATTATTTATCCTTTGCACTAATTGAGAAAGTTCATTTTGTCTTTCTTCAGATGAACTACTTTATGTCTCAAATCTAACTTTCTTTTTCAAAGGTTTGGAAACTTTCTAATCAAAATTGAATTTCTTGGAAACATTTTATATTAAATAAAAAGCATCTCCACAAGTATTATTTTTCATTTCTTGTATTCTCTATTTATTATACCCTCATACTTCATGAGAGTACCTATAAGATCATCTAAAGTCGGATTTATAATTCTCTTAGTATCATCTAAATATTTCCTTTTAGACTCCCATTCTCTAGGAATGACTTCATTGATATTTTCAAATAATATATCATCTGTATTTTCTTTGTCCCTAAAATATAATAAACTATTCATGGTTTTCATAAATCTTTGATGCATCTTTGCAAAACATTCACCAGGTAGAAAATTGAAATATTAATAATATGAACGAAGCATAGATCTTCTAGTTTCAATCACTTCAGAAGTTCCAAAATGTGTAATTTCTAAATTCTTCCATATACTATTTTTAGCTTCATAAGAAGATTTTTGGCTATATATATTTCTTATCATGAAAAAAAATCAAATTATTCCTCACATGATAATCCAACTGATATTCTAATTTCTCTTGATTGGTAAAAGAAAAAAATTCCTTCTTGGGAATTTTATAATTTCTAGTCAACATGACAAATTTATCAACTCAAGTGTTAATAAAAAAGCCTCCATTATATCTCTATATAGTCATAGTCATCACCATCAAAAATTAGTGGTCTTATAGGATTTAAATTCTCAAGAGTACCAATCGTAAGACCTTTTATATTATAAAACAAAAACTATATCTACAATACATGTTAGTGTAATAATAGTTTATAAAAAAATATAAATAATAGTTTATAAAAAAAGTTGTAAAACTTATTAACTTTATTAAAATAAAAAAAAAGTAAAAACCATCAAGATAATCAGTAGAAAATTCTTTGATACCAATTATTGGATCATAGAAATTATAATGTATACAGTAAAATATCAAACCTATTTATTAAGATTTTATCATAATTAGAAATAATCTGATGATCATAGTTTACTAATCGGTCATAGAGTTCATTTGGAATAGAAATGTATAGAAAATTCTAGTAAAAACCTTTCTATATAATATAACAGTGGCATATAGTAACTTGTTGAAACAATTAAAATAAAAATTTACAAAGTTATAAAGAATATATAATATAAAAATTATAAAAGAAATAAGAATAATGTAACCTTCGGTGTAAAAGAATTTAAAAACCTTAACTTAAGGTATCCATAGTTTTAACCAAACTAATGTTTTTCTTTCTTCAATAATAAATCCCTCATTCAAAAAGATCAAAATCAGATCTATATTCATATCCTCAAAATACCTTGATCGAAACCTATATCAGACACAAAAAATACAAATGAAAAATGTGTAAGTAATTTACAATCCTCACCTGGATACCTTAAAACAAAAACTCTCTAAAAGTTTACAAAATGAAAGTAATGAGAGGTTGCAACAGATAAAACTTCAGACGAGTTAAGTCACAAAAACATTAGCTCTCATATCCTTGAATGCACCTCTATTTGAATTTATACCTCCAACAGTCATATTCTATGATTCTAAAAGTTGGTTTTAATGGACTTAGATGAGATTCATCTTAATAGATCTGTATATACATCTTTATCTGATGTCATTTTGATTGCACCATTATAATTTTGTAAAATTTATTTTATATTATATAAATGATTCTAAACATCCTATTATAAAATTCATTCATAAGGAATAAATTCTATTTAGATCAATGGATTAAAATATTTCAGTCCAATATATAACAATTGGTTAGTCTTATGGACCAAACTCATTCATTCTAATGGGATAAAATCTCTCGGACCAATAGACTAAAGTTAGTTAGACCGATATACTAAATTCATTCAAACTGATGGACTAAATTTAGTCAGACCGATAGATTAAAATCATTCATATCGATAGACTAAACTTGGTCACACTAATAAACTATACTCAGTCACACCAAGAGACTAAACTCAGTCACACTGATATTAAACTTCATTATTCTGATGGACTATAATTTTTCATTCTAATGGACTAAACTTTGTCATTATGATGGATTGGACTTTAGTCAGTCTGATGAACTAGACTGTGTGGAAAGTTTATAATTATCTATTAAGAAAGAATTATTTGTTTGTTAGAATAAATGGTTTTCTAAAAAAACATTATAAATACTTGGGAAATATAATGTTAGTAAAACATATTTTTTAAGAGTGTGTTGTGATTTTCAAAACAATGGACAGAAAGTGTAGAAAGTAAAACTTTCAACTCAACAGTTAATTCATCAATGAAATTATGTAGTGGTGGAATAGAGTGTATCGATGAAATAAACCCTAGATAGAGGATTATGGAATGGGTCTATCGAGATGTAATGAGTTGGAATTGTGGGTGTCAGTTCCTGGATAATGGTGGTTTTCAATAAGGATCATACATTTTGAGTGAAAAGAATAAAAATTGTATGGTGGTAATGTCACATACATGTCCATTTTTTAAGGTAATTTTTTCTCTTCTATTCTTGGCCTAACTTTTCTATAGGTTTCCTCTAGGCCCATCTTGAATTTGGAAGAAATTGGACAGGTTTTGAGTGGACAAAACTGGGTGCACGGTTTGTGTGCACGGTTTACTAAATCATGCAAGCAAACCATGCATCCCTATCCAGCTCATTAAAATTGTTTTTTAATTCCCATTTTTCCATTTTAGAAAAAAACCCTATTGCTCCCATTTCTACATAGAATCCATGTAAATCCTATAAGCTCTCTCAACCTCCCTTTTAACTCAATTGTGAAGGGGGTTTAGTGGAGGAACTTCAAGATCTCTCAAGTAGGTGAGTTTCCTTCCTTTCTCCTTCCATTTCTTTAGGGTTTCTCCCACATTTCATGAATATCCAAATGTCCAGAAGCTAGGGATTCGTACCTAAGGTTTTTTTGAGTTTCTTGGTCCAATATTGTGATTTTAGGTTTGTTTTCACTCCCTTGTGGTTTGGCGGTGGTGTGGTTGAACTATCGCATAATAATTTGAGGTTTCTTGACACATTTGGTAGGTGATTCCATGTGTAATAATTATTGAATGAGTTATCTTTGATTTATTTATATTTTTATCATGTTCCTCTTTCATTGTGTTTGGTTTGAAAACTATTTTTGGTATCATTTGTCAAGCGATTGATTTTTAAGTTCCATTTTTATTTGAAAATGGGTGTTTTTCATGTGCATTCTATGTTGTACCAATTGGGGTTGTTTAATAATTCATGGAATGGTTTTATTAAAAAAATTAGTGCTTCCAAATCTAATTTGGTGTAATATTAGTATGAATTTGGTTTTAAAAGAGTGGTTTTAAATGGATTTTATGTGAAAAGTTTTGTTATACTTTGTGAAATTGTTTTATGGAAATTATAAGTAATTTATTTAGTTATAAAATGGTGAAAAACAAGTTTAGATACTATTTTGAGTGTGTATGACCAGAAATAGTATTTTCTGTGTAAATGGAATTTGATAGAATGTGTAACTTTTTTTATCACAAAAAGGGAAACCTGGGTATCTTGGTGGGCGGATGTGTACTAGAATGCTAGTGATCCGGAGTGGTTTTGTCCCTGTTTCACTTAGAAAGTTTGATGTTTAAAACACTAACAAAATTATAATTATGATGTTTGGGGACCAATAGGTAATGGGTATGTTTCCTACTAGTGTATCATGTATGAGAACAGATATTTTATCAGGTTACTTTTACACTGATATACGAGGTATCTAGGGCTCACAGCTAGCTAGAACCTAGGGGTGTTCTCGTGACTAGTGCTCATTGACTATTTGGTATTTACCATTGGCTTATGGTGTGTCTGGCTGAAAAATTAAGTAGATTACATATTTTATTTAAATGTATTTATTCTCTAAGGTTAACCCATTGAAAACTATTTTCATTTAAAAGTTGCACTTTATAAATTATTTCTACCATTTCTTCTTTATAAAAAATTGCAAGATTTTTATCTTCTAATGATTATCGCAAGGAATACTTGGGTGGTATTCTATTGGAATTGGTCTCACACCATACTTACACCTTTGGGTGTAAGTAGACTTGATTATGTTTGACATAGGTAAGGGCAAGGCCTTTGGAGATGGCGGTTCGGGTTGTTAGTTTCCTTCCATAGTGCAGTATTGTGGAGAAGGCTTGTGGGTGATGAACCCTTAACATGTGGTGGTCCTTGGGAAGTTTTTTATGATACTTTTATAGTTTTTGACCTCTTATGTCATTTTTAAAACCTTTTATTTAGTTATGAATTTTATTTAAGGATTGTTTGGCTAAAAAATTTCAAATTAAGTTTATTTATTGTTTTTGGTTGTTTAATGATTCTAAACTCAGGTAAATCATTCCCAAACCATTTTTTATTATACCTGGGCACATATACCAGACTATGGGGATAGGAAACACCCTTTGAACCTTTCCATAGACTGAGTAGGGTACCATTTTTAATAGAAACTATATTTGGTTTGTGATTAAATGGTATCAGAGGAGGTTAATATTTTTGGGTCATATTATTATTTTGGGATGAGTCTGGTTAGATAGGATCTAGGACTATTGGGGTTCAGAGTTTTGGTCATCAGTAGGGTGCCTAGCTAATACCTCTCGGGAGAAACCTCAAGTCACCATGGGATGTTGGGGTTGTTTTTTTGACTTCTCTTCCAAGTGGGACATGTGGGCTGCAGACTGCACGTAGACATCGGGTGGGAGTGAAGTTTTTGTTTATTTCATTTTTTTGATGTGTTTGAATTATTTATATTTGATGTAATTGCTGAAATTTTTTAGAATTTTTGTACTCATGATTTATTTTGTGATTGTTTCCTTGTGTAGCAACATTCCACCCCTAGAAAGCTCCTATGCACCCACAGGAGGACATCGGAGAGAGTTCTCCCTCACCAATTGATAAAAGGATGGTAGAAGCTGTGGTCAGGGATATTAAATCCCTAGGACAGGTGGTATATCTTGATCCTCCTCTGGCTAGAGAAGAGGATTTTGTTCCTAGGAAGGAAAAAAGCCCAGGATTTCTTAAAGAACAACACCCCTTCTTTTGTGGTAACACGGAACCCCAAGAAGAAGAGGAGTGGATCGAAAAGATAGATCGAATGTTAGAGTTCCTGGACATTCTTGAGGAGGTTAGGGTGAAATTTTTCTATTTTCTATTAGAGGGTCCCAACTGTAGGTGGTGGGAATCAGTTCTTCAAACCAAGAAGAATGAAAAAATGGGATGTAAAGACTTCAAGACATTTTTCAATGATCGATACTGCCCAGAGGTCTTGTCATATTCAAGATCTCAAGAGTTCGTGGATCCTATCTAGGGGGACCATTCTGTGATTTAGTATGCCAATTGTTTCATTGAACTGGTTCGGTATGATCCTGAAATCATCTCTAATGAACAGATGAAGGCTTATAGGTTTGAGAAAGGCTTACAGCCACAGATCTATTCCCTTGTCTTATTATTCAAGCTAAAGACTTATGTTGAAGTGGTTGACTGAGCCTGTATGGTAGAGATTGACCTCAAGTAAATATCTAGTTTCTCTGGAACAATATTAGTGATGGATAGTGGTACTTTATCTAAAAAGAAGAGGAAGTGGGAGGAGCTGGGGAAGAAAGGATGTGGTAGTTCAAGCCACTCTTTGAGGAATCTTTCATCTGTGGCTTCTGATTTGAGGTACGTTATGTGCCACCGGTGTAGGAGGCTAGGTCACATCCGACCATCATGCATATCTCCTCTGAAGCCCTATTATCAGTGTGTAGGTATGGGAAACTTGTAGCATTTTTGCAGGATGGCACGTCCACTCTAGAGTGGGGTAGGGTTTGTGGCCTCTATGGGGA
Organism: Viscum album; assembly: GCA_963277665.1. Lineage (NCBI taxonomy): Eukaryota > Viridiplantae > Streptophyta > Magnoliopsida > Santalales > Viscaceae > Viscum > Viscum album. Next base: position 124,596,561 of record OY728153.1, on the reverse strand, counting down.
CACCAGTTCAGTCAGATCCATCTATGATGGTGGTATCTTTGTTCAGTGTTCGTAGTGGAAGGTCTGGTTTGTATTCCGAGCAGATCCATAGGAGAGCGGCCTTTCTCAGGCATAGAGTAGGCATCTTCATGTTGTGGATCAGGTTCCAGCGGGATCAGATGCAGGGCCTTCAACTGTCTAAGGTACCATTTTGATTTCATCTTCTATAACTGATGATATTTTCAATACTGGTGCTTTTGTTTCATTTATCTCTACTCGTATTATGAGAACACTGAATTTTCTAACTGAGTTGTTATTTGTTGTAATGGACTTGGTGATGTCGTTGGGTAAGAAGAAGGAGCAGGGTATCAGGTTCCCATCATGTTCACTTACTGTATCTAGGGTTTAGATGGAGTGGGACCTCCTAGTCTTAGATATGGACCTTTTTGACATAATAATCATCATGGATTGGATAGTTCACTTTCAAGCATAAATCAATTGTTATAGGCATCTGGTGAGTTTCACGGCACCCGATGGCAGTCCTTAGGATTTTCTTGGGAAATGGGATCCTTGGTCAGGTCATGAAGGACCTCCACTCCTAGAGTTTGGAAATATTATCTTCTAATTATCATCACTCGTGATAGAGGATGATGGTCATGCTTATACTGGAAGACTAGCTCACATGGTGGATGAATCACCAGAGGTATTTCTGGATGATTTTTTAGGCTTTCCCCCGGAGCGGGATGTGGAGTTCTCGATTGATTTGGCACCGAGAACACTATCGGTATATCTTCCCTCATATCGTATGGCCCCCATCTAGATGAGGAAATTAAAGATATAGTTGGATGATTTGGAATATAAAGTATTCATTCACCTGAGAATCTCTCCTTGGGTTACCCCTTTCATTTTGTGAAGAAGGCCGATGGATCCCTTCGGTTGTGTATTGACTACTGGAAGGTGAACAAGGTAACCACCAATAACAAATATCCTTTCCCCAAATAGATGACTTGTTTGATCATTTAAAGGGTGAGAAGTGGTTTTCTAAGATAGACTTGCATTCAGGTTACCACCAACTTAGGGTGAAAGAGGCAGATATCACAAAGACAACTTTCCAAAGCAGGTATGACCACTTTGAGTACTTTTTGATACATTTTTGGTTGACCAACGCTATTGTAGTTTTTATGGCACACATGAATAGGGTGTTCCACTAGTATCTCAACTCCTTTGTCATGGTATTCATGGATGAAATCCTAGTTTACTCTATATATGAGGAGGAGTATGAGCATCGCTTGCAGATTGTGTTGGGAAACTTGTGGGAGCATTGCCTTTATGAAAAGTTGTCCAAGTGAAATTTTTGGATCAGGGAAGTGAAGTTTCTGGGTCATGTGATCTTAGATCAGGGGGTTTCGATGGACCCTGAGAAGATCAACGCAGTGATGTCATGTGAGTAGTCGAAGAACGTGTTTTAGATCAAGAGTTTTCTCATCTTGGCAGGTTATTACAGGTGTTTTTTTTTGGAATTTATCTCATCTTGCCTCGCCCATGACCATGCTCACCCAAAAAGGGGTGAAGTTTGTTTCACTATTGGAAAGTCTAGCTTTCCCAACACTTTTATACCAACAGTTCAAAAGAACTGTAGGTATAGGTGTCCTTCACCAATAGAGGAATGTGCTTCTGGAAATCTGGCGCTTCTTGGAATGTGGTTTTGTTTAAGTGAATTGGGGGGGGGGGGGGATTTTCCCAATGGTTATTAATAACCATTGGGAAAATCCCTCCCCCCCACCAATTCACTTAAACAGAACCACATTCCCAGAAGTGCCTGATTTCCAGAAGCACATTCCCCCGACTCCCAGAAGCGCCCGCCCAGGTGAACTTATTCTATCCGATCAGCTGCAACTCCCCCATTCAGGTTAGACTCCTTCAACCTATTCTCATATTAGCTAAGTATATCCTTCTATTCTCAACATTTCTCCATTCATTTTACTATTTAGAAAGATGACGTAATTTTTTCCTATTTCTAGGGATTTTGGAAAATTTTATGATTCACTACTCCCTTTACAAATTTTGTACTCAAATCAATACATCAATGTACACATTGTCCAATTAATGTTTTCATTACACGTATACATTTATAAGGGCATGTTCTCTTTCTTGTGTTCTAATTTTAAAGATTCATAGTTCTTTTTTTAATCTCAATGCTCCAAATATTACAGCTTCATGGATATGAACTCATAAGAAATTTTTTGTAATATTTATTCATAGTATTTCATGAAAATACCTTATTTCATTAAGATCATGTCAAACATGAAGATCTTATTCATCTTCATTTTTGTACACTATGTGTGTTACATAACAAGTATGTATCATGTTTCTATCAAAATCTTTATATATATAAAATGACACATTGTTCACTTATCTATTGCACAATAGAACATATGGAGTATCTTCTTCAACTTTGAAAAATATTATATGGTCCCTAATTATTTTTCATAGAAGAAATAAGAAATACTTAACTGTACAATCCAATGTTATTTATGAATAAAATATCTACAAATGGAACTCTCGGTGGGACCTATCCTTCTCCCATGTAGTACTTCTTCCTTCTTCATGAAACTAATTAATAGAATGTCAATTTCTCAATATTAATGAATATTATTTTTCCTAATATAACCATTAATCATTCTGCCTTCAACATCATACATGAGTTATTAAATCACCTTTTTAAAACACAATGAACATTTTCACTGATTTGGGGTTCTTCAAAATGCCTCAGAAAATCATAAAAACACGTGTATTGAATCGTGCTTCTCATATGGTTTCATGGATACAAGTTCATCTCGAAAATCATGACTACGTGGTTAAAATATCAAGAGGAACATGGGATTATTATTCTTCACACAAATGAATTTTTTTTATCTCTTCCTTTTGTGAACACAAATCTCATGATCCACTCTAATTCACTCCCAAAAATCATTATTCGTATGTGAGATAAAACACAATAGAACTTGTATGGAATGGATGGATATGGTACTTTCTATGGGATAGGTGGTTTTCCTTTTTTTAGTGGGGTGATATGGTACTTTCTATAGACTTTAGTTTGAATGTTATGAAATGTAATAACTTTTCACAATATTTCTATTTTTTAGCATCAATAACTTATTTAAAGAACTCCCTTGACACATTCTGTATCTTTCATGAAAATCATTCACTTTGTAATATCTTGAACAATGTTCTGTCAGGTCTATGGTGTCTTCTTGTATGTGATAAATGAAAAAATTACAAAACACATCTCACCTCAAATTTAGGCACACATAACTGAATTGGTATATCTTTATATTGTTTTAATAGTTCACTACATCAAATAGAAACTCCTTCTTTTATCGTTTACCTAGATATATTTTCGATTAAACTTCAATATTATTGATTTTCTTATGACAAAATGACTTATAACAATTCTTTTTACAGAATGGGTAGAAGTTGGATGTATTAAACCGATTGGATCTCAAGTGATTTTCAAAACAATTTGGAAAGCTTTTTAGATTTTTCATTTCATAATGCTTTATATAGTGGTCGCATACACTGCCCATGTTTCAATTGTGTTGGTAGACCTTGGTTGAGTCGTGAAGAAGTCAGCTACCACATAACCAAATATGGTTTTCAAGCAAACTACTATGTGTGGTATCAAAATAGGGAGAAAATGAAATCTCAAATTGCTAATGATCGAAATGAAAGGACTAGACTGGATAATTTGTTAGATGACCGATTTCCATTTATTCTTCATCATGAAAAAGAAAGGATTTCAACTCAAGAAGACTTTAATATGAGGATATATGATTCATCTAATTAATATGATGATATTATCAGGGTGAAAAAATTGAATGATGTTGCCACGACTCCAGTATATCGACAATGCGATAAAATGAAAAAGCTGGAATTTTTAATTCGATTGTTTCATGGGAAAAATATGTATGGTATTTCTAATATAGTAATCGATTACATTCTTACCTTCTTGAAGGATTTACTTCCAGATGATGCAGATATTACCTCAAACCACTATATGTAATGGAATTTAGTTGAGGAACTTAGATTTTCAAGAAACAAAATTCCTGCTTGCCCGAAATATTTCAGTTTATTCTGGAAGGAAACCGATGAACGAAATGATTGTATAAAATGTAGCACATCCCACTGGAAGTCAAAATCTGATGGAACATCATCCTTCATTCCACATAAAGTAATTTGGAAATTTCCATTGATCCCCAGACTCCAGAATCTTTTTATGTCTGATGAAATATCAATAAAAATGAGATGGCATGATACCGAGATAAAGAAGACTAATGATGAGTTGGTTCACCCTGCAGATGGATTTTCATGGCAGAGATTTGATGCTCCATATCCTGATTTTGTAGCTGAAGTGTGTAATTTTAGGCTGGGTCTTTCATGTTATGGTTTTAATCCATTTGGGAAGATGTTTACTTCGCACAACACATGGATAGTTTTTATACACATTTATAATCTTCCCCCATGGTTGTGTATGAAAAAAAATTCAATTTCATGAGTATACTCATATATGGCCCTTCTGATCCCAGCATTGATATTGACGTATACACGCAACCTTTAATAAAATATTTGAAACTTCTTTGGGATGTGGGTGTGCGCACATACGATGCATATTCGAAAGACATTTTTCATATGCGTGTTGCGCTTATGTGGAAAATCAATGATTTTCTGGCTTATGAAATGATGTCTGGATTGAGCATGAAGGGAAAACTGTCATGTCCTATTTGTATGAAGAATATAAGATCCATAAGACTGAAACATCACTGTAGTTTCAGTTTTATGGGACATCGACGATTCTTTCCAATGGACCATCCATATAGAAATAATCATCAAAGATTTGATAATTCCATAGAGACTGATGATCCACCTCAATTTATGCCTGGAACTGATGTGATTAATGAAGTGAAAGATTACAGTTTTTCATTCAGGAAGGGTCAAATGAAATCTGGAAAGAGAAAGAATTTTTCCACTGAAACCTATTACAATTGGAGGAAGAGGAGTATCTTTTTTTATTTACCTTATTGGTCAACCAATTTGTTACATCATTTCTTAGACATAATGCACATTGAACATAATATATGTGAAATTTTGCTTTCAATACTTCTAAATGTTAAGGTAAAGACAAAAGATGATTTACGGTCTCGGCGTGACTTGGTGGATTGGGGCATCAGACAAGAATTGCATCCTGTGCGTATCAATGAAAATAAATGGCAAGTTCCATGTGCTTCTTATGTGATGACACCGACATAAAAAAACAATTTCTGGAAGTATTAGAGACTATTAGAGTTTTTGATGTCTATTCAGGCAACATATCTAAATGGGTCAATAGAAGAGAGTTGAAGCTAAAATCTTTGAAGACTCATGATTATCACGTTCTTCTGCATGAGTTGATTCCAATAGAAATCTGTAATCTTTTTTCCAATAATTTAAGGGTGACTATTATTCGGTTGTTCCATTTGTTTATAGATCTTTGTGCTAAGAAATTTTCCAAGTCGTTCTTGCAAAAAATGTTGACAGATTCCCCATTAATTTTGTGTGAGTTGGAGAAAATATTTCCTCCATCATTTTTCACATGCATGTTGCATCTGACTATCCATATTCCCACTGAAATACTTCTCAGAGGACCTGTTTCTTTTCATTGGATTTATCCAATTGAAATAAATATGTACACATTAAATTCTTATGTCTGAAATAGGAATCATCCTAAAGGTTCTATCGTGAACGATTACTTGGCTCAAGAATGTATGGATTTATACTCAATGTATTTATCCGATCTTACTACAAGAATTAATAGACAAATGAAAAATGAAGAAGAATAGTATGAGAAAATTGAACCCAGTTTTCCATCACTTCCTTAAACAGGAGAAATTCCTGGATCATATACATTGAAGACATTAAGCCTTGAAGAGCGGGAGATGGCACATCACACAGTTTTGTTCAACTGTGATTTTTTTGATGACTACATTAGGTAACTAAATTGAATATTTATGTCTTACATATATATCTGCTAAATTATTCATATTTTTTATCTACAAGGAACAGAAAACAATGATAAATAGAAAGCATCGTTCTTTATCTTTGAGAAGGAGGGAGACTTTTCATAGAAAATAGTTTTCTTCTTGGTTAAAATTGAAGGTAAAAATATTACTGTTTAAAATAATTAAATAAATATTTAATTAAGTTTAATATTCATTTATATTGCATGTATTGAGTTTGCCTGCTGACTTTGTCTCTGAGTAAATAAGATCTTTGGCTTTTGGTCCTAATACTATGGTTCGTGACTGTAAATCAATTGTTATTAATGGGTACAAATTTATTGTCACTGAACGAGAAAAGAACACGAGAACATAACATGATGGTGTTATGGTTACTGCCACAATAGATTTTTATGCCAGTGCATCAGATAGTAGACCATGATTTGAAAATGTGGGTTATTATGGAGTCATTGAAAAAATAATAATGTTGGATTATTACTCTCATTGACGAGTCATGATGATGAAATGCCATTGGTTTGATTCGATGATGAGATAGGGAACATTTATTGATGATTGTGGATTTTGAGTAATTAATATGACTCGTACTCTTGCTACCAAAGAACCATATGTATTGGCATCAATGGATAAACAAGTTTTTTATGTCAATGACCAACTTCGACCTAAATTTGGTGTCATAGTTGAAGTAATTCCAAGACATATATTTGATGATGGTGATGATGGAATTGACACCATCCCTACTACCATTGGAACCAATCCATTTATTTATTTTGATGACTCCAATAGCTCAATTATTATAGTTGACTATGAACCTGAAGTTGTGGTGGGAAATATATAAAATCATCCATTCATGTTCTCAATTATTTTTCTTTACCTCGAGTTGGGTTGTTAAGGTTAGTTCTATTCAAATTGATTTAATATTGAAACCTGTATCATATACCTGAGATAAAGAAATTACATTTTTCCTTAATTTTTACAATTTCTTTTCCCTCTCATTTATTTTGTTTTTTGGGTTACACATTAGTTATACTTTTCTATTAACTTCTATATTTGTTTTCAAATGCAGTAAATGAAACCAATTTAAGAGAGGCGAAAGAAACAGATTATGGAAAACAATCGTCGCATGACCCAGCTGGGAATTCCCCAACTAGTGCCTGTAGTAAGTATTTTATTTCAAATATATTTATTTAAATTATATATAATGTCATGTGATTAATTTTTTAAAAAAAATTCAGGATCCATCTACTAGGTGATAGTTATTTGATGAGCAGCCGAGTAGTGGTCCCAGAACTCAGGGTGTTCGTACGAGGGGGTGGTACGAGAGCTAGATGATCTGGTCAGTATACCCGATTAGACCCTGCCCCTCCCACTGACATACCATCTATCCCACATTCTGATCCTGGTGTGCCGTTAGGGACACACAGGATATTTAGGCCTCCCATGTTTTCACCACCCTTTACATCTGACCCTCCTCGCCCGTCTATACCATATCTGATGATGATTCCCACTCCCCATCCATCATTTGGCCAGCCATCCCTATCATCTTCTTTTAGTACTTCTTTGATCTATCTGGGCTTTTATATTCCATATTATTCGACTCCTGCTCCGCCAGAGTCTATCCCTATGGAGCATACATTGGGACTCACTCCATCTGTACAGGGTGTTCCTTCAGTTTCTGCAGATCCAACGATGCCCATTGATCATACTACCGCAGGTATACTTATACAACCCTAACAAATTGTTACACCATTATTTATTTTCATTATAACATGTATTGATAAATATTTGTTTTTCTTTCATAACAGATACATCTACTGATAGGAGGCGGGGGCGGGGGCGTACACGCATGTGTGCGGTGTGGAACCGCCACACACAGTTGATGGTGGACTAAAATGAAGATAGTCAAATGATTGAAAAATCAGGGCAGCAATGTCGGAGTTTTTTTGAGACGCTTACCAAATACTCCGACAACATTCCTGTCAGCCCACTCTCATGGAGACAACTGCCAAATGAATTCAAGGATAAAGCATGGGCAGAGATATGGGTAAAAAATCAGTTGTATTTAATTCAATATATTAATTTTTGTATTTATATGAATTAATATTTTGGTTTCATCTGTGGTTTAATTTCCCTGATGGTGAGGGTGCACGTCCAGTACATCTAAAGGATTTAGGCGAGATTTGGAGAGATTATAAGCATGATTTGTACATTAACTGGCGTGATAGAGTGGGGACAAAGTTGGAGGTGGTCCCTGTCATGGATGATTTTCCATTAGAATAGTATCAAAAGATGATTACTCATTGGGTGACTATCCAATTTACAGTATTAATCAAATTAGAAGTATTTAAATAAAAATTTTCATGTTTTTCATTAATACTAATTATTGAATTTTATTTAGGATGCATCTTGAAGAAATAAAAAACATTGATGCTAAGAAATACATCCACACATTGGGATGTACTATGATGACAGATCATGAGAGACAGTTATTATGACAGTTTATAATCTTTCTTTATGACTTGCACTTTCTATTGCTTCGTCCATAATTTATTAGATTGCTAAAGTTGTTATATGATTTTAGTTATGCAATTACTATTTTTTTGTATCCTATTTTTAATTATGGTTTCCTACATTCAATGTCATTGTAGAGGAATAAATTAAATATAGAAGGATGTGTGCCTCGAGCAAAGCTGTTTTGCTCGAGTAGAAAGAAGAAAGATGGAAGTTTGGTTAATGAACCGACTCAACAACAGATTGTAAGTTTTACTTTGTATATTTAAAATTTTAATCTCTATTTTGTAACTTAATAATCTATTTATATTTGTAATAAGGTACTTTAGAGGCCCTTGATGCCTAGGAACCTGACAATTTTGGGCCAAACGATCACTTACATTAGGTGTTGGGAGATGATCACCCTGGTAGAGTACGCTGTCGGCCTGGGAAGAGTATAGTTCCAACGAGGTATTATCCCTCCTCAGGTACGATTTTTAGTGCCACCGAGTTGCAGCAGGTTAAGGCACAGGCATAACAGGCTGAAAAAAGGGCCACAGAGACGGTAGCACAGTCTACTATGGAAAACACTGCATTTAGGAAACTGATGGAAGCTTTACGTCCAACAATTCCACTAGAGACCAGCACTGCTTGTGAGGAATATATGTCATCGATGCGTTCTATATATGGTGCACCAAGTGGCAGTTATAGTGCTGGTCAAGATGATAGCAAGGAGGAGGCTGAGGCGGAGGAGGAGGGCGATGAGGAGGACAAGGATGAGTATGAGGGTGGGGAAGATGATGGGGACAATGATTAGGATGAGGGTGAGGGTGAAGATGATGGTGATGATAGTGATGGTGATGAGGGACAGATTGATCCATTACATTTTTGACTGATATTACTAACCTTTGATGTTTATTGATTTGTTGTGCCTGAATATATGTGTGACTAGGTAGGTCACATTATCTTTATTTATTTATCTATAAATAATAAAACTTGATTTGATGATTTGCTATGAAATCCCCCTATTTTAATGAAATTGCAATTTTTTAGAAGATGATATAATGAAATTATTTTTTTAACCTTGAAAGAATTTTCTTAGAAAATATGTAAATATCATCCCATGAACCTGGGACATCCCCCCGGATATCCCCATAGACAGCCCCCTGGACAGCCCCCCCCCCCCCCCACCCACCTCCCTGGACCCCGGACAGCCCCCCACCATCCTCCCTGGACCCCAGATAGCCCCCCAGATAGCCCCCGGACATCCCCCCCACCCTCCTCCCTGGACTCCGAACAACCCCCCACACAGCCCCTCAGACAGCCTCCCCAACCTCCTTCATGGACCCCGGACAGCCCCCCCGGACAGCCCCTCGAACAGCCCCCTGGACACCCCCCCACCCTCCTCCCTGGACCCCGAACATCCCCCCGGACAACCCCTTGGATAGCCCCCTGGACAACCCATTGGACACCCTCCCTACCCTCCTTCCTGGACCCCAGAAAGCCCCCCGGACAACCCCACCACCCTCCTCCCTGGACCCTGGACAGCCCCCCCCCCCCCCAGACAGCCCCCCAGATAGCCTCCCCACCCTTCTTCGTGGACCTCAGACATCCCCCCGGACAACCCCCCGGACAGCCTCCCCACCCTCTTTCCTGGACCCCAGACTGCCCCCCAGACATCCCCCCCCACCCTCCTTCTTGGACCCCCGACATCCCCCCCCCCACCCTCACCCAGATCTTCAATCCGCACTTGACAGAACTCAAAACACCCAAGTGACGTGTATGATTCAACACCGCCTCAAACTGAGTCAGGGTGTGTCCAGTACCACTCAATGTGTCTCACTTTTACTTGAAATGGACAACATTTTAAATGAAAACAAAAAATGACATATGGAAAACCGACCAAATGGATTCGGATTGTGTTGATACTTTAACGCAATGATCCATGGGTCATTTCTGATGTGTACGAGTCATCCCCACCTCAATATGAGGCATGGTGTGGCCGATACCACTCAAAGTGTCCTTCTTTTGTTTAAAATGGATACTCTTTTAATTAAAAACAACTGGCATATGGAAAACTGACCAAATGTATTCGGATTTTGTTGATACTTTAGCACAATGATCCATGGGTCATTTTTGATGTGTACAAGTCAACCCTGCCTCAAATTGAGGCATGGTGTGGCCAGTACCACTCAAAATGTCTCACTTTTATTTGAAATGGACAACATTTTAAATTAAAACAACAAATGACATACGGAAAACTGACCAAGCGGATTCAGATTGTGTTGATACTTTAGAAAAACGATCCATGGGTAATTTTTGATGTGTACGAGTCAACCCTGCCTCAATCCGAGGCACAGTGTGGCCAGTACCACTCAAAGTGTTTCACTTTTATTTTAAATGGACAACATTTTAAGTGAAAACAAAAACTGGCATACGGAAAAACCGACCAAACACATTAGGATTCTATTGATACTTTAGGAAAATGATCTATGGGTCATTTGTGATGTGTACGAGTAAACCACTCTTCAATCCGAGGCATGGTGTGGCTGGTACCACTCAAAGTGTCTCACTTTTATTTTAAATGGACAATATTTTAAGAGAAAACAAAAACTGGCATACGAAAAACCGACCAAACACATTCAGATTTTGTTGATACTTCAAAAAAACGATCCATGGGTCATTTTTGACGTGTATGAATCAACCCCATCTCAATATGAGGCATTGTGTGGCTAGTACCACTCAAAGTGTCTCACTTTTATTTGAAATGGACAACATTTTAAGTGAAAACAACAACTGGCATACGGAAAACTGACCAAACGCATTCGGATTCTATTGATACTTTAGGAAAAGGATCTATAGGTCATTATTGATGTGTAAGAGTCAACCCCACCTAAATCTGAGGCATGGTGTGTCTGGTACCACTCAAATTGTCTTTCTTTTGTTTAAAATGGATACTCTTTTAAGTAAAAACAACTGGTATATGGAAAGCCGACTAAAAATATTCAGATTGTGTTGATACTTTATAAAAATGATCCTTGGGTCATTTGTGATGTGTATGAGTCAACCCCGCCTCAAACCGAGGCACGTTGTGGCTGGTACCACTCAAATTGTATCACTTTTATTTGAAATGGACAACATTTTAAATGAAAACAACAAATAACATACGGAAAACCGACCAAAAGGATTCTGATTTTGTTGATACTTTAGCACAATAATCCATGGGTCATTTGTGAAGTGTAAAATTCAACCTCGCTTGTAATTCCCTGACCCTAGATACCCAGAGTCGGTGCATTATTACATAACATTGGCATGATCACAAGAAAGATCAAGTCTCGAAAGACCGATTAGTTTAGTAGCCTTGGAAACACTAGATATATTCATAAAGTTTACATTACATCAATAAGTGAAAAACTACAACAACATATTGTCTTCATATCCCCTCATACTATCCCTGCAGTTCATTCATAAAATACTTCTTCACATCCTGGGAAAAAATAAAACATTGAAAGGGGTGAGCTCAGATGCTCAGTAAGGATAACAATATAGCGGAAACTTTCATAAATAAACATAAAAAGTTAAGGCAATGTATAACTAAAACAAAAGCCTTTTAAACTTGAACTTCAGCTTAATATGGAAAGGATAAAATGAAATAATGTCATTTACTTATTCACATGGATATTCTACTAGTCGAATAATCACATGAAAATATTAATAACCACTTTCATAATGACGGAATGCATAATGCCAGACTATCATAACCACGTATCCAAGGCCTCGTGCCAAGACTACAAATAAGATTTTGTCAAGGCCTCATACCAAGACACTAGTTTGTCTCATGAGACCTACCGATGCATCGAGGAGCTATAGTAGGCTCCACCCGTCACTTACTAAGTCCAATGCATTCCTCATATGAAAAGTTTGAAACATAACATAAACATTCGTATTAAAACTAGCATACGAAATGTCAATACTTATCCACAAACAATGAATGGTATAAAAATAGCACATCCAAAGTCAAACATAACTCATTCGATACAATATGGGAGATTTTATTGTATCATATTAACCTCAATCGAGAATAATGAAGGATATTGACATAGATGTAAATAATCATCAAAACTATTTGAGAGAAATATCCTCCTTTTTTCTTGAAATCATTTAAAAGTCACACTATTTGCATATAATGCACGCCATTGCATTATTAAAAGGGAAACGTATCGTGGAAGCTTGGGGTGTTACATTCTCCCCTCCTTCAATAAATTACTTCCTCATAATTTTTTTAAAATTGGCTTGAGAACAAAATGGAAAGTCCCATATCGGAAAAAGAGTCAATAAAACTATCACTTTAAAAGAAAAGAAGAGAGGTATAAAGGTCACCCAGGATAACCCATACTAGGATTCCATGTAGGAAAACATGGATATGGATGATAAACTAAGTGTTAAGTTCTGATGGAGAGGGATAGAAAACATGATCAGGAGAAAGTTAACAATAAGAAAATCACAAACTTTTGTTGGGACAAACGTTCATTAGTCTCCCAGTAGGAAAAGTAAACAGACAACATTTTTTGTTTTAAGTTACATTACATAAGGACGAGGAATTCATTTATGATATTGACTAAGAACATAAAGAGATATACTTACTTTTTAAGTAGAGTTTCATTCTTTAATAAATTTTTACCACTAACTCATTTTTTTTAACAATGAGTATTCAAGAAGACTTGGTCACAATGGAAGAGCTAGAATAAACTTCTATAGAAATACATAATCCATGTAGGATAAACTATAAATTTACCTTGTCTTTATAGATTAATCAAAACCAAAATGGTTAGTATAATATCTGATGATCCCCCAAATGGATATTTCATTAGAGAAAAAAAACACTAATCTTAATTTCTAAAATTAAACCATCAATACCCCAAAGTTAAATAAATACCATTCAATAATCAATTATCCTTAAAATCCTTCAATATAATCCAAACTAATATTGAAACCCAAAACTTATAAGAATGTAGTCTTCCATGTTAAATTGTATCTCCAAATGACATTAATTACTCTTAAAGTCACATACTTAAAAGTAATTAACCTAATCATTTCCATAAATAACCCAAATCACTATAAATCCACAATAAAAACATAGATTAAAATCCACCATTACTCCTAAAATGAAATCCCATACTATTCTATTTTCCTTGGTCATATAGTGTTCACAAAAAAGTGAAAAACTTCCAAAATAACATTTATCACTTAATCACCAAATCATTTTCCTATACTAAGGGTATTCATTTGATAAGACATAAGATCCCAAATCAAATTATTATTGATCAATAAAATCATTTAACTAAAAATAATAGTCACACTAACCAGGGACTTCATGTAGTCCAGTGGTAGGCGATAAATCCCAATCGCACTTTGGTTGTGGGTACGATTCTCACAGCTTTGTCCGACGCGACGGGTTGTCACACGGTCTGCATGTTGTCCTTTTTCAAAAAATATATTTTATAACATTACCAAAATGAGATAAATTCCTCAAAATAACCATAACATAATTTAACCACAAATCTTATCTCATACCTTGCATTTTCATCCCAAATTATAATAACTTATAATTGCCTCAAACCCAACGATCATATAAAACCAAATGGTTATTTATAATTATATCCATAATAGAAAAGATAATTCTTCCTCAAATATCATTCTCACATGGAAAACTGTAGGGTTAAAAATACAAGAGAAAATTATTCCAAAGTAAACCCATCAACAAGGAGAACTAATACTTTTTAAACATTTCTCCAACCATTTATTTCCACATAGCTTCTTCTTTGACCAAGAAAATATCCTATAGAATAGGGAATTCACTTGGGTAATGGCCAGGTACCCTACATTTAAGGAAAATGACTGTAAATGGATTCTTGGGACCATTTTTATCTTCTTCCATAGTACTCTTCATTTTTCTTCGGCAATTCTTCACTTTATGTCCTTCCTTCCTGCACGTAAAGAATTTCTTTGTCCCATTGAGACACTTTCCTGGGTGTCTCCTTCCACATTTACTGCATGATGGAAATTGAGGATTCATTTCTCCATGGTCTCCACTGCTGGAGCTCTTATCATTCATCAACTTTCTCTTCTTTTTTTAGTTCGGGAATTGGTTAATATATATATTATTGATCATATTTTTGGAAAATTGATTTGCCATAAAGATGATATATTTTACACCTAACAACATTCCATTTTGTTGCTCATTTCCACCACCGTTCCCACCTTGTACATCATTCTCAAAGTCACTATGACTTCCTTAGAATCCAGCCATTGACTAAAACTAGAAAGCATTGTGTGAGTAACAGTAGTCATAAAATCATTTAGAGATTAACATGTCACCATATTCTCAATTTGAAACACATTAGGATTAAACAAGGTCATTTACTCTCATCTTATATATATAATACTTCAAATCAGTTTGTAAAGAAAATGTAAATTATCCTAAGAATATCCCCCGGAGTGTCATAACCAAGAGTGTAGCAAGGCCCGTTGTCGTGAACCAGTTCCCGTTCGAGTCTAGCTCAAAGTGGTGTTTTCGGGTTTTACCCCTAGTTACAACTGTTCCAGAGACACCTCTACCTGCTCGTATCCAGACAGGGATGTATTGCTCAGAAAACTCAAAAAATCTCTACAATACAAAAATTCTAGGAATTTCTTCTATACTAATCCTCAAAGTTCATCTTAGGTCTACGTGCTCTAATCAGATTTTATCTAAATCTAGCTTCCAAGGTTTGTACTAAACTTCCTCTGATACCAACTGTAACTCCCTGACCCTAGATACCCAGAGTCGGTGCATTATTACATAACATTGGCATGATCACAAGAAATATCAAGTCTCGAAAGACCGATTAGTTTAGTAGCCTTGGAAACACTAGATATATTCATAAAGTTTACATTACATCAATAAATGAAAAACTAAAACAACATATTGTCTTCATATCCCCTCATATTAACCCTGCAGGTCATTCATAAAATAATTCTTCACATCCTGGGAAAAAATGAAACATTGAAAGGGGTGAGCTCAGATGCTCAGTAAGGATAACAATATAGCGGAAACTTTCATAAATAAACATAAAAATTTAAGGCAATGTATAACTAAAACAAAAGCCTTTTAAACTTGAACTTCAGCTTAATATGGCAAGGATAAATTGAAATAATTACATTTACTTACTCACATGGATATTCTACTAGTCGAATAATCACATGAAAATATTAATAACCACTTTCATAATGACGGAATGCATAATTCCAGACTATCATAACCACGTAGCCAAGGCCTCGTGCCAAGACTACAAAAAAGATTTTGTCAAGGCCTCGTGTCAAGACACTAGTTTGTCTCATGAGACCTACCGATTCATCAAGGAGCTACAGCGGGCTCCACCCGTCACTTACTAAGTCCAATGCATTCCTCATATGAAAAGTTTGAAACATAACATAAACATTTGTATTAAAACTATCATACGAAATGTCAATAATTAACCACAAACCATGAATGGTATAAAAATAGAACATCCACAGTCAAACATAACTCATTCGATACAATATGGGAGATTATATTGTATCATATTAACCTCAATCGAGAATAATGAAGGATATTGACATAGATGAAAATAATCATCAAAACTATTTGAGAGAAATATCCCCCTTTTTCTTGAAATCATTTAAAAGTCACACTATTTGTCAAGAAGCCATTTAAAAATATATTTTTGAATCAAAGTGTCCCATACCACTTTGAAACTTTTAATAGGATTTTTAATTTTAAAACTTTAATGTCTATATAAATAAATCCTTAAAACCATTTTTAAAACATGGACATTAATGAGCAATATTTAGAAGAATAAGTCTTTAAAACATTTAAAAATGGTATTTTACTTAGAGTTTCTAACCAAAAGAGAGACAATTGAATAAAAATAGTTGAGGTAATAAAAACTTTGTAATATCATGAGAATAAAGGGATTCATGATATACTATTTCAAAGTACATTATATACACCACATAAAAGTGATTTGGTGTATAACATCAAAGAAGTGTCAATGGAATGTAAATTGAGATGAAATCTCTCATAAAGGCAGTATCCTTAGGTTAAGGATAAATCAACGACATAATTATGTGTGACAAATATAAATACACTAAATATGATTGGATATTCAGTGTAAAACAATCAAAGGACATTCACACATATTCTTGTAAAAACAACACCAATGAATTGGATGTTATCTCAACAAATCGAGATTGAGTAAAAATTAATCTTATCAAGTTCATACCGATGACTTGAGAATTTATCAATGGAGTGATTATGTGTATAAAAAGTATATCCATGGAAAGGGGAGTGTAAATTATGACATAATCAAATGAATAGTGATTCCACACATAATCTTGAGAGTAAAATAATCAATGAAGTATGCGTAAAGCTGAATGAGTGGAAATTGAAATTTCAAATTCCCTTATCGATTTGGTAACTTATGAAACATGCACCCATGAAAGAAGGATAATATAATGATTATGTAAATTATCCATAAATTAAAGTATATTACACAATGAATACAATCATGGGCAGTACACACACCACATGCAATAAATAAGTGGTGAACAATGGAAATCTCACGAAATTAAAAGTGAGATAAGAAACCCCTTACTTTGTAATTTTTTCCTTGGTCGACGGTAGGTTAACCTCATGTATAATGGTTAAATAATTGTTATTTAATTATAAAAGAATCATTTACATTAATATTATATCATATATGATCTTTTAACATTTATTTTTTAATAATATCTTAGTATTATCGTCATTTAGGGTGTTAACTTACTCGTTTTCCTTTATATTCTTTGTTACATAAGCCATGTTTGTTATGGATAGGTTGTATCTTATTCATATCCAGAATTATATCAAGTCCTTAAACATTATTTTAATCATCAAATGAGAATTATACTTCAATGGATATGATGGAGAATGAATCTCATCGCGTTCGTGGAGACGGTAGTCCGTACGTACGCACGAGGGACAATATCATTCTTTTGATGTTAAAATAATATATAATTGGATGGTATATCATATAGAAAAAATAATTATCATGTTATATTTATTATTTACATGAATTACATATCATTATAATACCCATCCAAATAATAATTTATTGAATGACAATTACACCACGACGTGGAGACGGTAAGCCGTACGTACGCACTTATGGTGACATGTCATTCAAAGGATGGATAGAATACTAAATATTGTTGTACCATATTTATAATAACATCATAGTATATATAATATACTGGAGTTATTATTTTATAATAGAAATAACAAATAAAGAAGAAGTTGAAGAATAAAGGAACTTGAAAGAGGGTGGTGAAAACATTACCTCTTCTTCGGGTTCTTCCTTTTGATTTGATCAAAAGGGCTCCTTAGGTTGGCTTTCTGATCAAAATAAGGCCTCTAGGTTGTAGTGAGGGAAGTTTAGAGGGTATTTGGGCAGGGTTTGTCCGCGCCAAAAGGATTTCAATGTGTGAATTAGTGAGAAGGGGGAGTGCCCTTTTATAAGAGGGGTGAGGGGCACCTTTGGAAAAAGCTAAAAATATTATTTTATAATAAATTCATATTCGGTTTATAATGGATCCAAAGTGGATTATTTAAAGTTTAAGGTGGGTATGGGTCTAAAACCACTCAATAAATATAATTTAGATAGGTTTGGGTCATTATATTAACCTTATATTTAAGTATTAACTCTTAGTTAATTAGTTTCACTTTTACAATGTCTCTTTGTATTTTTATATTATATGGTTAATAAACTTACTATATACATAAAAGAGACCCCCAAGTGGTCCATTAATGATACACCTATCATGATATAATTCTCTTGGCCGAACCTTAGATTTTTAGGAATTGAATATAAATTAATAATATAATATTTTTTTTAAAAAACCTTTTATGTCAATTTTAACACTATTGGGTATTTTGTTTTTTATAAATTCATAACAGCATTATTACTTCGAACACAATTTATATAATCAATCCTAATATGTCATATTAACCTATAAAATTAGTTTAATTCATAAAAAGTCTCAAATTACATTTATTTTGATATTTATAATATCAATTATTTTAATATTTCATTAATTAGGTAATTACTGCATCACCATTGTGTAATAAATAAATTAAATTATTTAATGTCTAAAAATTATAAATAAAATATCATTATGTAGGAAATATTTTTATATTTCTAATGAATATTTACAATTGAATTTATCTTATGTATAACCCTATATTAAAAATGTTTTAGTAAATAAACTTTGATTTTAACTCTTTTAACTCTTCTTTGAATTAAATAATAATAAATGTCCTAATCTAATACAAGTGGACCTAAATGATAATATTTTACTTCTAAGGTTGTTTTTGGTCGAGATACACTTGTCCAATAGAATTAGGACATGTGTTAGGGTAATATTAATATCATTTTTACCCTTAATTACCCTATTTACTTTTAACCGTGGTAAATAAAAGTAAAAAGTTACTATTCACAAAAAATTATTTTCATCTCATTGAACCACATTTCACTCCTTGATATTAACCGTGTCTCTCGGATTTTCAAAATTTCACTCACAGAAGCGGTAAAATTAAGTTTTATGAAAAATTCAGTTTTTTAACTACCACTTAATGGTTTCACTATTCATCAAAAAATGAAAGTTTCCAGAAAAATACCAAAAAATAGGCCTAAGCTATATTTGATATTATGAATTCAAAAATTATGTCTATTTTACGAAATTAAAAACATATCAGTTGCATTAATTAATTTAAAAATTAATTCTCGTCGTCAAAACAAAAAAACATGTTTTTAAGAGATAATAATTATCAAAAGATTGACACTTGTTTATGTCTGGTTTAAATTTGAAATTACATCCAATGACCAACATTGTATTAAATGGTAAAAATATATTCTAAATATACTTTAAAACCACTCAAATTAATAATTTATCACTATTAATTATTTCGATTAAAAAAGTTGTTTTTAATTAAAATTTAGTAATTTTCACTATTCATCAAAATATGAAAGTTATCTGAAAAGTACCAAAATTTCACCCTAATATAATTTCGATATTATGAATCCAAAAATGAAGTCCATTTTGAAAGATAACATTTATAAAATTGCAAAAAGTAGGTATTACTATTCATAACGGCTAGTTTGATTGGTTGTGGTGTGTTAGAATCTCGAAGTTGCGTACAATGCACATCATTGCATTATTCAAAGGGAAAGGTACTGTGGAAGCTTGGGGTGTTACATCTCCTCAATCTGAGGCACGTTGTGGCCGGTACCACTAAAAGCGTTTCACTTTTATTTGAAATGGACAATATTTTAAGTGAAAACAAAAACTGGCATACGGAAGACCGACCAAACGCATTCGGATTCTATTGATACTTTAGGAAAACGATCCATGGGTCATTTGTGATGTGTATAAGTCAAACCTTCCTCAATATGAGGCATGGTGTGGCTAGTACCACTCAAGGTGTCTCACTTTTATTTGAAATGGACAACATTTTAAGTGAAAACAATAACTGGCATATGGAAAACCGACCAAACGCATCTGTATTGTGTTGATACTTCAAAAAAACGATCCATGGGTAATTTTTGACATTTAAGAGTCAACCCCGCCTCAATCCAAGGCACAGTGTGGCAGGTACCACTCAAAGTGTCTCACTTTTATTTGAAATGGATAACATTTTAAATGAAAACAACAACTGGCAATGGAAAACCGACCAAACACATTCGGATTCTGTTAATACTTTAGTAAAAGGATCCATGGGTCATTTTTGACGTGTATGAGTCAACCCTGCCTCAATCCAAGTCACGGTGTGGCCGATACCACTCAAAGTTTCTCTCTTTTGTTTAAAATGGATACTCTTTTAAGTAAAAACAACTGGCATATGGAAAACTGACCAAACGCATTCAGATTGTGTTGATAATTTAGGGAAACGATCCATGGGTCATTTGTGAGGTTTAAAAGTCAACTCTGCCTCAATTCGAGGCGCGGTGTGTTCGGAACCACTCAAAGTGTCTCTCTTTTGTTTCAAAAGGACATCATTTTAAGTGAATACAATGACTGACATATGGAAAACCAACAAAATGCATTAAGATTCTGTTGAAACTTTCGGAAAACGATCCATGGGTCATATGTGATGTGTACGAGTCAACCCCGCCTCAATAGGAGGGTCGGTGTGGCCATCACCACTCAAACTATCCCACTTTTATTTGAAATGGACAATTTTTTAAGTGAAAACAACAAATGGCATATGGAAAACCAACCAAATGCATTCAGATTCTATTGAAAATTTAGTAAAATGATCCATGGGTCATATATGACGTGTAAGATTCAACCCCTCATCAATACGAGGCATGGTGTGGCCGGCACCACTCAAAGTTTCTCTCTTTTGTTTAAAATGGACATCATTTTAAGTGAAAACAAAAACTGACATACAGAAAACCAACCAAATGCATTCGGATTCTGTTGAAACTTTAGGAAAACGATACATGTGTTATATGTGACATGTATGAGTCAACCCCACCTTAATATGAGGCTTAGTGTGACCAGTATCACTCTAATTATCTCTCTTTTGTTTAAAATGGATATCATTTTAAGTGAATACCACAACTGGCATACAGAAAACCGATAAAATGTATTCGAATTGTGTTAATACTTTAGAAAAAAGATCCATGGTTCATATGTGACATGTACGAGTCAACCTCGCCTCAATCT
Source organism: Viscum album (assembly GCA_963277665.1). NCBI lineage: Eukaryota > Viridiplantae > Streptophyta > Magnoliopsida > Santalales > Viscaceae > Viscum > Viscum album. Next base: position 124,575,256 of record OY728153.1, on the reverse strand, counting down.
GAGGTGCATTGTGGCCGTCACCACTCAACATGTCTCACATTTATTTGAAATGGAAAACATTTTAAGTGAAAACAACAACTGGCATATGGAAAATTGACCAAACACATTCAGATTATGTTGATACTTTATGAAAACAATACATGAGTCATCTGTGATGTGTAAGAGTCAACCCCACCTCAATACAAGGCACGTTGTGGCCGGTACCACTCAAATTTTCTCTCTTTTGTTTAAAATGGATAGTCTTTTAAGTAAAAACAACAGGCATACGGAAAACCAACCAAATGAATTCATATTGTTTTGATACTTTAGGGAAACGATCCATGGGTCATTTCTAAGGTTTAAGAGTCAAACCCACCTCAATTAGAGGTATGTTGTGGTCGGCACCACTCAAAGTGTCTCTCTTTTTTTCAAAAGGACATCATTTTAAGTGAATACAACAACTGACATACGGAAAACTGACCAAAGGCATTCGAATTCTATTAAAACTTTAGGAAAAATATCCATGGGTCATATGTGACGTTTAAGAGTCAACCCTTCCTCAATATGAGGTCCGGTGTGGTCAGAACCACTCAAATTGTCTCACTTTTATTTGAAATGGATAGGATTTTAAGTGAAAACAACAAATGTCATATGGAAAACCAACCAAATGCATTCAGATTCTATTGAAAATTTAGGACAATGATCCATGGGTCATATGTGATGTGTAAGAGTCAATGATACCTCAATATGAGGCATGTTGTGGCCGGAACCACTCAAAGTGTCTCTCTTTTGTTTAAAATAGACATCATTTTAAGTGAAAACAACAACTGACATATGGAAAACTAACCAAACGCATTCATATTCTATTGAAACTTTAGGAAAATAATCCATGGGTCATTATGACGTTTATGAGTCAACCCTACCTCAATATGAGGCACAGTGTGACCATTATCACTCTAACTGTCTCTCTTTTGTTTAAAATGGACATCATTTTAAGTGAATACAACAACTGGCATACGGAAAACTGACCAAACGTATTCGGATTGTGTTGATACTTTAGCACAACGATCCATGGCTCATATGTGATGTGTATGAGTCAAAATTTTCTCAATCTGAGGTGCGGTGTGGCTGACACCACTCAAAGTGTCTCGCCTTTATTTGAAATGGAAAACATTTTAAGTGAAAACAACAACTAGAAAACGGAAAAATGACCAAACACATTCATATTCTATTTATACTTTATGAAAATGATCCATGAGACATATGTGACATGTAATAGTCAACCCATCCTCAATCTGAGGCATTGTGTGGCTGGTACCACTCAAAGTATCTCTCTTTTGTTTAAAATGGATACTATTTTAAGTAAAAACAATTGACATACAGAAAACCGACCAAACACATTCAGATTGTGTTGATACTTTAGGAAAATGATCCATGGGTAATTTTTGAGGTGTACGAGTCAACCCCGCCTCAATATGAGGCACATTGTGGCTAGAACCACTCAAAGTTTCTCTCTTTTGTTTCAAAAGGACATCATTTTTAAGTGAATACAACAACTGACATATGGAAAACCAACCAAAGGCATTCAGATTCTATTGAAAATTTAGTAAAACGATCCATGGGTCATATGTGATGTGTACGAGTCATTCCTGCATCAATACGAGGGCCAGTGTGGCTGGTACCACTCAAACTGTCTCACTTCTATTTGAAATGGACAGGATTTTAAGTGAAAACAACAATTGGCATACGGAAAACTGACCAAACGCATTCGGATTCTATTTAAAATTTAGAACAACGATCCATGGGTCATATGTGATATTTATGAGTCAACCCTACCTCAATCTGAGGCACGGTGTGGCCGGAACCACTCAAAGTGTCTCTATTTTGTTTAAAATGGACATCATTTTAAGTGAAAACAACAACTGACATATGGAAAACTAACCAAACGCATTCGGATTCTATTTAAACTTTAGGAAAACAATACATAGGGCATATGTGACATGTAAAAGTCAACCCCACCTCAATATGAGGTGCGATGTGATTGGTATCACTCTAACTGTCTCTCTTTTGTTTAAAATGGACATCATTTCAATTGAATACAACAAATGGCGTACGAAAAACTGACCAAACGTATTCGTATTGTGTTAATACTTTATCACAATGATCCATGGGTCATATGTGACATGTAAAAGTCAACCCCACCTCAATCTGAGGCGTTGTGTGGTCGTAACCACTCAAAGTGTCTCACCTTTATTTGAAATGGAAAATATTTTAAGTGAAAACAACAACTGGCATACGGAAAACTGACCAAACACATTTAGATTCTATTGATACTTTATAAAAACAATCCATGAGTCATCTGTGACATGTACGAGTCAACCCCGCCTTAATTAGAGGCATGGTGTGGCTAGTATCACTCCAAGTGTATGTCTTTTTTTTAAAATGGACATCATTTTAAGTAAAAACAACTGGTATATGGAAAACTGACCAAATGTATTCGGATTCCATTGATACATTATTTTGGGTTTATTAGCTTCTAATTTCTGAATTCAATCATGTATGTGTTCTAGAAAATACAATTTTTTATGTATTCTTAATTCTGTATAACCCACCCCCTTGACACCCCCACCCCTGTGGACATCCCCCACCCCTGGACACCCCCACCCCCCGGGACACCCCCAACCCCTTGAATGTCATATTATATATGTGTTATATATAATTCAGAATTTTGTATGCAACATAATTCATTTTGTATGTGTTACTGATTCATAATTTAGAATTCATTACATAATTCATTCTGCATGTGTTCAATTGAGAATTCAATTATGAATTCTGTATTGCATAGGGTAATTGGGTTCATATACATGATTATAATTGTGGTACATTCCCTGGTTATAAGAGTATCCTATTTTTATGTGATTTTTTGTGCTATATCAGGTGTTTTTATTGATATTAAGAGTGTATGCAGGTGTATATAGTTGAGTGTGCAGTGGAGGAGATTTTAGGTGGATGGTCTACCAAATTCTGGAAATACACTATACCAACAGTTTACTAAAACCATTGGTATAGTGTTGTACATATTTTTACCAATGGTTTTATTAAATTGTTGGTAAAACATGTAAATGATATTATTTCCAACGATTGTAGAAACTGTTGGGAATACTCCTATATACCAACGGTTATTTAAACCGTTGGGAAACTAGAAATTACACTGCCTTTACCAATGGTTATACTAAAACCGTTGGTAATGGGATATCCCAATGCCTTACTTACCAACGGTTTGGCATCATTTACCAATGGTTTGTAACTGTTGGTAAAGGCTTAATTTCTAGTAGTGTTTGGGGCCCAGAATGTTAGGAATCCTTTGAGGAGCTGAAGCGGTGGTTGACTACCACCCCTGTGTTTATCTTTCCAGAATCTAGAAAGGGATATGTGGTGTATTGTGATGCTTTAGGTATGGGTATTGGATGAGTTCTCCTGAAAGATGATCATGTAGTGGTGTATGGCTCTCACCAACCCCAAACACATGAAAAAATTACCCAACCCATGACTTGGAGCTGGCAGTGGTGATGCATGCTTTTAAGACTTGGTGTCACTACCTCTTTGGGGAGAATTTTATGGTCTACTCTGCTTGAATGGCCCGAAGGCCTCCATTTTTATTTATTTTTGATAACCCCATTTCAAGGTATGAGGGGGAACCCTTACAAGGGTCGTAGTCTCAGAGATTACATGGCCCGTAGGCTTAGGAGATTACATGACCCGAATGTCTTAGAAAATTCAACCAAACTATCTACAAGGAACTGCCCCTCCCTAGCATCTACATCCTGATAGTAGCTCTCCACCTTTGCATGACCATCTGGCTAGGCTTCCCATGCAAGCACAGGCTGGTACCGATGGTATAGCCATACCCTCTCATTCTGATAATTCATTTGGCTCTTCTCTGGTGAGTGCACCTGCTCTGAATCCTATTCTAGGGCTGCTCCTTTTTTGTTGTGTGTCTGGGGCCTGCATTCATGTGGCCCAAAGGCCTTGGGGTGGCCTTAAGGCCTTAAGGTGGCCCGAAGTCCTTGAGAATCAACTGGCCCAAAGGTATTGGGTAGCCCGAAAGCCTTGAAAAAACCCAAGGACCAAACCGGTGGCCCGAAGGCCCAGATGGATGAATAGTTCTGGTTGCTACAGTACTGAACAGTGCCTGTTAAAATACTGCTACAATAACCCAGAAATATTCCTCCACCCAGATCTGATCTTGGGTCTCTTGGATGCACCTAGCGAGTCCTCACCAACTAGGCTGAGGCTCATGTGCATTTTATGGTCTAATCTGATCATAAGAGCCTAGCCTGTATTTTCTCATAGAAGGATATTAATTTGAGTCAGTACTATTGGATTGAATACCTATAGGGGTTCGACTTCGATATTGTCTATACCCCAGGAAAGGATAATGTGGTGGTTGGCACCTTGAGTAGAAGAGTACCAGTGCAGGCATTGAGGAAGTCCAGTGATGAGTGGACTTTGATGTGGCTCTTTGATCATATGCACGTTGAGACCAAGGATCACTGTAGAGGTGCGTTCTTGGTGAGAGTTTAGTTGATTCATGATCTTTTAGAGTTTATTTAGTGGGATCATCCCGATGATGAGATATATCAATGGTCGATGAAGTCTCTTCATAGTGGGGAGATGTCTTCGGATTAATCCTCATCTCCCAAGGGAATCTTGTGCTTTAAGGGTCATTTAGTGGTACATCTATATATGAGGAAGGTGGTGGTGTAGGATATCCACCAATCTCAATGGTTTGTTCATCCTGGGGATACCAAAATGTACTATGATGTTCTTTATCAGTTCTGGTGTCCAAGTATGAGACAATACATAGCGGACTTCGTGTAGAGATGTTACACATGTCAGTAGGTAAAAGCATAGCATCAAAGACCCTCTAGTTTACTCCAACCATTATCCATTCCTACCTGGAAGTGGGATGAGATCTCCATGAATTTCATTATTGGTTTTCCTCGTACACCTTGGGGTAAGAATACCATATGGCTAGTAATTTATCATCTGACAAAATTATCCCACTTCATTCTGATCAAAGATACATCTAAAGTGGATGAGTTGGTCCAATTGTATCTTCAAGAGGTGGTAAGGCTTCATGGTGTTCCATCAGCAGTTGTCTTGGATAGAGACCCACATTTCACTTCTTGGTTTTGGGAAGGCCTTCATAAGGCCTTGGGGTATCAAATTAAAATTATCATGACATACCACCCTCAAATGGATTGTCAGACAGAGCGGGCGAATCAGATCTTAGAGGACATGCTTCGTGCATGTGTTTTGGATTTTGGTGGTTCTTGGGATAGCCATTTGGGATTGGTTGAGTTTGATTATAATAAAAATTACTAATCCTCTATCCAAATGGATCCTTTTTAGGTTCTCTATGGTCATCCTTGTCAGTTCTCCCTATATTGGGATGAGGTAGGTGAGACCTCATTGTTGGGGTTGAGCCTTGTGCAAGAGGCATCTGAGAAGGTCAAGTTGATCAGAAATCATTTATTGACAGCTCATAGTCACCAAAAATCCTATTATAATCTAATTCATTGAGATCTAGATTTTTCTATGGATGATCAGGTATTCTTGAAGGTATCCCCTCATTTGGGTCATCGTTGTTTGGGAAAGTAGGGAAAGATAACGCCGAGATGTGTCGGACATTTTGAGATTACTGAGTGGATTGGAAAGGTGGAATATTGGTTATCCTTTCCTTCTCATTTGACATCTATCCATGATTTTTTTCATGTCTCCCAACTGAATAAGTAAAAATCAGATCCTTCCCATGTGTTTAATTGAGAAGAGTAGGAAATAGAGCTCGAATTGTCTGTTTTTGAGCGGCTGGTGCGAATAGTTGATTCCCAAGAGAAGGTTCTTTGGGGAAAGACTATTCCACTGGTCTGGGTCTTCTGGAAACATGAGAATGGTTTTTAAGAAACTTGGGAGTTGAATATTTTGTTTGAACAAGAGTATTCATTCTTGTTTTCTGATCAAGATTCAGTTTGACTTTCTGGGGTGAAAAGTTTTCATGGTGGGGAGAATTGTCACATCCATATACCTATTTTAATGTACTTTTTTCTCTTCTATTCTTATACTAACTTTCCCCCCTAGGTTTCCCCTAGGACCCCCTTGAATTTGGAAGAAATTGGACATGTTTTAAGTGGACAGAATTGGGCACACAGTTTGTGTGCACGGTTTACTAAATTGTGCAAGAAAACCGTGCAGCCCTATCTAGCTTATTAAAATTATTTTGTAATTACCTTTTTTCCTTTCCATAATAAACCCTATTTCACCCATTTATTCCCCATTTTGTGCCTATAATCCATGAAAATCCTCCAATATCTCTCAACCTCCCTTGGAACTTAATTTTGAAGTGGGATTTGATGAAGGAACTTCAAGATCTCTCAAGTAAGTGAGTTTCCTTACTTTATCCTTCCATTTTCTTAGGGTTTCTCCCACTTTTCTTGAAGATCCAAATTTCCAAAATCTAGGGATTTGTACCTAGGGTTTTTTTTAGTTTCTTGGCCCAATATTGTGATTTTAGGTTCATTTTCACTCCCTTGTAGTGTGGCGGTGGTGCGGTTTAAGTGTAGCACAAATATTTGTGGTTTTTGACACATTTGGTAGGTGATTCCATGTGTAAGAATTATTGGATGAGTTAGCTTTTCTGGATTTATATTTTTATCATGTTCCTATTTTATTGTGTTTGGTGCGAAAACTGTTTTTGGTATCATTTTTCAAGCGATTGATATTTAAGTGCCATTATTGTGTGAAAATGGGTGTTTTTCATGTTCATTCCATGTTGTACTAATTGGGGTGGTTTTATAATTCATGGAATGGTTTTATTAAAATGTTTTAGTGCTGTAAACTTTTATTTGGTGTAATATTGTTATGAATTTGGTTTTAAAATAGGGGTTTTAAATGGATTTTATGTGAAAAGTTTTGTTATACTTTGTGAAATTGTTTTATGGAAATTCTAAGTGTTTTATTGAGTTATACGAATGGTGAAAAGTATGTTTATCTACTATTTTGAGTGTGTGTGACCATAAATAGTGTTTTTATATGTAAATGTAATTTGATATCATGTGTAACTTGTTTGATAACAAAGAGGAAAACCTAGGTATCTAGGTGGGCAGATGTGTACTAGTATACTAGTGATCCGGAGTGGTTTTGTCCCTGTTTCACTTAGCAAGTTTGATGTTGAAAACACTAAAAAAACTATAATTATGATGTTTGGGGACCAATAGGTTATGGGTATGTTCCCTAATATTGTCTCATGCATGATAATGGATATTTTATCTGGTTACTTTTACATCGAGATATGAGGTACTTGGGGCCCACAGCTAGCTAGTACCTAGGGGTGTTCCCATGACTAGTTCTCATTGACTATTTTGTATTTACCATTGACTTGTGGTTTTTTTGGATGTAAAATTAAGTAGCTTAAATTTTTTATTTAAATGTATTAATTCTATAAGGTTACCCCTTTTAAAACTATTTTCCTTTAAAAGTTTCACTTTAGAAATTGTTGATACCATTTCTTGTTTATAAAAACTTGCAAGCTTTTTATCTTCTAATGATTATCACATGGAATATTTGGATGTTATCATATTGTAATTATGCTAAAACCCTAATTACACCTTTTTTTGTAAGTATGATTGATTATGTTTGACACAGGTAATGGAAAGGCCTTTGAAGACAACAGTTCGGGTTGTTAGTTTCCTTCTATGGTGCGGTGTTGTGGAGATAGCTCGTGGGTGATGAACTATTATCCTTTGGTGGTCCTTGGGATTTTTTTGCTTCTACTTTTGTAGTTTTGAACATATTTTTTCATGTTTAAAACCTTTTATTCAGTTCTTAATTTTATTTAAGTATTGTTTGGTTGGAAATTTTCAGATTCATTTTATTTATTGTTTTTGTTGTTTAATGCTTCTAAACTCAGGTAAATCATTTACAAACCATTGTTTATCATACCCAAGAACTTGTTCCAGACTGTAGGGATAGGGAACACCCTTTTGGCCTTACCATGTACCGGGTCGGGTGCTGGTTTTAATGGAGACCATATTCGGTTCGTGAAAGGTAATCACAGCATATATGGTTTGTGGGTATGATTCTCATTTTAGGAGAATCTTGGTAAACATCACAAGAAATGTGTTTATAGACCCAAACTAGAGGTGGTTATAGTTTTTAATTATTTATTAGAGATGGGAAATAAGGTTATAATTGGTAAATAGGAATCATTAAGATATAGGTATTGATCAGGAGGATTGGGTGAAGCTAGTACATTCATTATTTAGCTGATGGGTTTTTATGGGTTATAGTCTGGTTGAGTCACCATGTATGAATTTTAAGTAACAGACTGGTAGGGTGACTGAGTCTATGAAATTTCAATACTTAAGGGATATTACATCAAATGATATAGTGGAGTGGACCTTCATGTTATTTATATGTTCCTACGGGTGAGATAGTGGATTTTGATGAGTGTGTGTGTGAAACTCAAGTGTGGAATCAAGTGGGTGATGGTCTAATATAGACTAATGATGTTGACCATAGCATGTGATATTGATGATTAATGAATTCATGAATCTCTTTAGGGGTGGGTATTATCATGAATTTAGTGGAGTTAGTCGATGTTGTGATTCACAGGTCAATGGGTTTATGGAGATAGTCATTGTGGTGGGGTACCACCTAGCATGTTTCATGCATGATTGAGTACTATGGATTGGATAAGGATTAACATATTTAATTTAGGGGATGAATGATTTAATGATGGGAAAAATCTTGTGGTGTCCAATATTGGAAAATTTCCTTGGTTTGGGTGCGGTATTATCATGACCATAACCAATGGAAGATTGGGGATTTAAATGTGCATTGGGTCTTAGTGACCAATATGGATCACGACTGATGAACCAGGAGACTTATCAGGGTTAAGAAGTGTTATGGTGGAGAGTTTCTAATACCCCACATATTCTAATTTATAAATATATTTAAATTTTTTTCCAAACCAAATATAATTCAATCATCTTTGGCTATTAGAGGTATTGGTGGAGGCTGGGATTCCACATTTAAGGAGTTATCCTAGGTCCAAGATGAATTTTTTGTTGCAGATTGAAGATCATGGTACAATATAAGGTGTTTTAGTGTGGTAATAGGTAGTTTAAGATTAAAAAAAAGTTTATATTTGGAGGTCATCCGTGCCACAATAAGAGTTGTTGTGTAGTGAGGCACCTGTGTAATGTTAAATTTTTAGAAATAGTGGTTGGTTTCACCATAGACATAGGGCGTTATATCATGAAGAACTACTCAAGGTAAGAGGTGTTTCACCATATCTAGAGGGATTTATGTCATAAATACTTATATCATGCTGTTGATGGTAGAATTTTTTTATTTTGGGCACTTCTTTGGGGAGGGGCATTGCACTACAAGGCATATAGTCACATCATAATGAGTTTTGGGTTTTTATAGAGTTTACTTTGATAGGAAATTGAACCATTGAATAAGGTTTAATGCTATAATGATCCATAGTTTTATTTTTTTATAATGGGTTTAAATTGAAAACCCCTTGGGTTTTGATGGCTCAACCGACTGAGAAGAGAGGGGGATGGATCTTATCTCTACCTATTCTCCCTCTTTCTTATACTTTGATCCATGGAGGGTCTGGGCTTGTGGATTCACCATTAAAGGTAATATTTTATCTCATTATATCCTCCTTCCATTTATATTTCTTCTCTTCTAATTTTAGTGACTTGGATTTAGGGTTTTGGTGTTGATTACATTGAATCATAGTGGAATTGGACCAACATAAAGAGGTTTTTTTCAAAATGTATAGAGGAGGATAAAATAGGATGATTGAATTCGGTAGATTATCATTTTGTTAGAGGTAAGATACTATGTTTATTTTTTTCATTAAATTGGGACATATTAATTTAATTAATTGAAGTTGGTTGTTGGGGATTTTTGGAGTGACCAAGTGTTTGATTGTATTTTTTTTCAATATTTTAATATGTGTTTAGTAAAGGAATACAGTGATTCTTAGAGTATTTTTATGGATCCATTCTTATAGTAATCACAAGGGTGAGTTGGAATTGGATGTTATGCTTGATAAGGAAACCAAGATCAAAAATTAAGTTGATTTTTTGATTGAGTCTTAGAGGTCATCACTTAGATAGATTCATGAAAAATCACCAAGTATTTGTGATTATTGATGTTCTTTTCTTCAAGAAAATAAAGACAAGTGTTGGTGGATGAAGGTACACTAGTCTAAAAAAATTGGAAGTGTTTTTGATATATTTTTGGAGGCCTATGAATAATTGAAAAAGGTCTAAAATTAAATAATGTGAAGTGTAGAATTTGAGTATTGGAGCATAAATTTCACAAAGGAACCTACATAGATTTTTTATGTAGAGTTCATTCCTTGAAGTAAAGAATAAAAGAGGCAAAGGAACCAATTTAGAGTTGTGACATAGAGTTGTGATATAGAGTTTATGTGTAAGATCCTAGATTTTAATAGAGGTACATATTCTTTAAATTTCTATATAAATTTCTTTTTTATTCTAATGAAAGTTAATAGTGGATTAAGGGAGGATTTAATAATGTTTAGGACTTGTTCGAAAGCCAGAGCTCTAGGTTTTAGAGGAAATAGGTGATGCACACGATTAGTGAACAGTTGGTGCTAACTATGCCCCTAAATTTTGTGGGTTATAGGTGCTCCTATACAGTTAGTTTAACCATGAAAGGGAAGTTTAATGGCCATGAAAAATGGTGTAGACTTGTTGTAGAAGTGATTCACACAGTGTGCACATGGTTTTTCAAATTGTGTAAAAATCATACAAGGGGGGATGACTCTTGAATAGTAAACATGCATAGGCTTTTCACGGTTTTTCAAATTGTGCATATAGTCATTCGAGAGGGTGTGCCACTTGGATAGTGGTGGCACACAGTTGGCATGTGGTTTGGCCAACTGTGTGACCAAACCATGCGACCCTTAAAACTTGGTGAATTTACATTTTTCCCCTCCTTATATTTAACTTATCTTCCTCCATTTTCTTCCCCAAATCACACATAATATCATCCCCCTCATTGAAGGCTCCCTCCTCCAATCAGTCTAGGATTTCAATCTCCTCCCTCATCTGATTTCATATTAGACCAAAATTTGTCATGTTTGATAGCCATCGATAAGCTATTCAATCCTATTACTTATGTTCTTTGTTTATCTATCAATATGGAATGCTAAATCCAAGCAAGATAATATGCCCTATTTTTAGGCAATTTTTCTATTTCTATGATTTCTCCCAATTTAGCCTAAGTTAAAGGTTGATAACAAATAAGGAGTATACTACCTGTATAAGGTAGGTGGTCTCATTCTTTTCCCTAAAAGTTATAATGTCTATAAACTGAATCATTGTTTCGTGAGCCATACTTTTAGTTCTTTACTTATAAAATATGAATTTACTTTAAATTAAATGTTATGCCTTGATGTGATACTCCCATATACCCCTTAATAATTTCCATAGGTTTAAGACCTTGACTAAACCACCCCTTAGGTGTGTTAATTATTTTCCCTTGACACTTTTACCTTGCATTCTGACCAAGCAACCTTCTAAGGTGGGTTGGGATAGAAATTTATAATCCAATGAGTTAATTGAATTAATTGAAATGTTAAATGGTGAAAGGTGAAACATGAATTGAAATGTCATGTCACTTGACTTTATTGACCATGACTTGTTCCCATCACTAAATGGGATTAAATGGAATGGTTAAATGGTATGAATATATTACATGGTCCTTATTAACTAATGAATTGTGATTATAACTAAATGAGATTAAATTAAATGTGAAATATATTATAATTCACTTGACTATTATTATGACCATTAAATATAGTTATAGGATGTCCTACCATGGTAAAGTCTTGGATTTCCCACTTGGGTTTTCCTTGACTACCCAGGGAATTCCAAAAGATTCATGGATGTGTTTTACAAGAGTTTATACCCATATTGGACTTGGTCCCTATCTTACCTTGATGAATTCCATGTCATAATTCTATGTAATCATCCATTAATTTTCTCTGAATATTATAATTCCTTGGATTATATCCTTGTATTTGGATTGATGTCTTATCATGTGGACCACCTCAGATTATCTCCTTGGTCTCCAATTAGTTCTATCCTAAGGATACCTGGGACTTGTTCCTAGGGCTCGACATAATTATCATTATAGGAGTAAATTATCAATGATTCATCCATGGATTACACTCATACCCCTATTACCAGACTGCATGAGTTATTACTATGAGTTTCCTCAACCTTATAAGGTCACGAATGCCTTGGGAATACCTTGTGTACTATATTATTATTATTATCACATTGTCACTTATTTAGAGAAATATTGACTTAGGCCAAAGCAGGTATGGTCAGACGGGTGTCCTTTAGGAACCTGAGCTAACTTGGTTCGTTTATTTTACTACATTATTTGTTATTTGTACACTGCCCATTTTATATTAACTAACTATATAGAATTAGACATCATTGTTGGTGTCCAACATATTTTTACTCACACGCTATTTGGGTCACTGATTGGTACCTAGAAAGACTTTATGGATGTAGGTATGGATAAGGGAAAGCACCCTACTATGGGTGCTTGGATTTTTTATACTAGGATAGAGTACATGAGAAAAGGACCAAGATTGTGCTCATAATTCTATTAAAGATAGTTTTTCTCTTTTTTGTTTATTTTTTATAGCATGTATTGTGTGTTCCTATTTCTTTTTTTCCTTTCTATTCCCCATTTTTGTATATCATCGCAACATCGTCCTTTGGATATGATATTGGATGATTTACTTGAGATTTTATTTTCTCTATTATGCTTCCACTATTGTAAGATCAATGCTTCCACTATTTTATCTATTATATACCACTATGTTCCACAATAATTTTGAGGGTATAGTCTCCCCACCGTAACATTATAGACACTCGCTACTAGTCGGTAGCCTCTGGCATACAGGGAGGTTCGCTTCAGGCCATGTGTCCAATCGGATTCAGTTACTTATGAGTGAATTAGATCTAGGATATCATATCATGGTTGATATAGAGTTATTTCATAGAGTTTATGTATACAACATAGATTTCATATAGGGTTGTGATTTGAAAAATTTACCAATATAGAGTCTCCAAGGCTAATATAGATTTGAATATAGAGTTCATGTTGGATTTGGTGTCCTAGAACCAACTGTTTGTACTTTAATTAAATGAATATTTAATGTATTTTAATATTAAACATCTTATTACATATTGTTAATTTTTTTGCATGACTATAATGTAATAATGTCCTAGAGTATTTTCCTCATTAATAAGGTCATAGCAGTTTCTCACTATGATGAGAACCTTGAAGTGCTATGATAATATTATTAAATATAGTTCTATAGTTTAATTTCATACTATGATGGGACACATAGTATACAGACCGTTAGGTTTGAGTACTCGTAATCAGATGATACTTCTTCTCATGAAGTTCTCACTTAGTAATCTCTAAGACAGGAGATTATGAGAACAAACCCGCCAGTAATAATTCTACATGTTTTGGTGTCATTGGATATTCCTATCTGCGAGCATGTGTAATAGTCTTTATACTTTAAGATTATGATTAATATGTGTCATGACCCATGCACTTAGATTTGTTGACGAAAACCATCATGCCATATGTTGGAGGGAAGTAGGGTATCTTGGGTGCATCACGAATGAAATGTTATTAATGGATAAGTCAAAAAAGGATTTTTTTTCCCTTCTATTTATGGAAGATGGTATCTTGGCCATTTGATTGAAATAGAACCATCCACCTAAATTCCATGGACATGGTGTAATGATGATTTTATTTCAGGTAGTCAAAGAATGATGTATCAAGCATATAAGTTGATAAAACAATCATGAAACCTACTTGATAAGATATTATGACAAAGGAATTATATCACATAATGAGTGTTTATATGTGGATGTCGTCTTTGAAACTTTAAGTTCTTTATCTTGGGATCCTTAACCCATTTCTAGATAATAATCTTGGACTTTAGGAAATCCCACCTAATTCCAATGAGAAAGAATCCTATAGGGTCACAAGCTAAGTGTTTCTAGTGGTCTCAATTAAATTTTATTTGAATTTAATTAATGGAATGAATCTTATTCTCAAGACCGAGGAATAACTTTATTCAAGTTAAAATGATTGCATAAATTAAATAAATATTTATTCACCGGATTGTGAATAAAATATATTTATTTATATTATTGAACATTTAATAAATATTTATTTACTAGTTTGTAAATAAAAATATTTATTTAATAGAATAAAATATATTATTCAGGTGTTCAATAAATGGAAGAGGGGTTAGAATGGACCGAGTTGATAAATTAATTATTTAAAATTATGTGAATAATTTTTATTCAGTTGGCGTAAGAAATAATAATAATATTGTTATCATTATGTGGCACAGGATTTCATTTATGGTTTTGTTTTTCACAAGTTGGCATACCACAAATAATGGTGATATTATTGTTATTATGTGGCATGGGTTTTCTCTAATAGTTATAATTGCATTTAATTTTTGTTTCGCAATTAAATATTGTAACTGAAACCCCATGTCGATTAATAGGTAGGTACGTCTATTATTCCAAACCTCAGTGAATTGATAATTGTTAGGCCAAACATTTTCTCTCTCGACTCCTCTCATATCTCCCTCTCAATAATGAGAAAATTTCTTTAAGACTGAATAACGAGCAATCAAGAATGATCGATGAAAGACATTTGATTCGTTGCGCTAGCACACGGAGAATGAGTGGCATTGTTCGGAGACCATTAGAGCACATCTGGATCACCGCTAGAGGGATTCTACCTTGGATTCTCACGAGAAAAATGAATACAATCTATAATGGTCATTCCAGATGATCAATGATCATCAATAAAGAAATTACCAAAGACCAATGTATTTAATTTCTTCAGAAATTAATAAATTAATTATAAACATGATGTGCAAGATCCTCTTTCTCAGATCTGGTGCTATTATTATATTTTTTCTAATTCTTTAATTCTAATCCATGGATACTGGCATTCATCATTGTATTGATCCCAAATTATCCATCCATTATGGAAAAAATCAAAGTTGGGCCCTCCCAACCACCACGTTTTCGTCGCATCCGAATCCTTCGGTTCATCTGTCTATATAGAGTTGAGGTATGAATAAAAATGACAAAATTATGAGAATTCATAGTTTATATTCTAAATAAATTCTATAGAATTGTATGACTTCAAAAGTTGTATGTATTTGGGTTCAATTATAATACTTTGATGGAGTGTACGACTTTGGATCGTATGACTTTAAAGTCATAAAAAATATAAGAACTAAAATGATGAGGTTTCCAAAATAGTGAATTCTGAATAAAAGATAGATATAAGTAAGATAATTTTGTTATGTTTTGATTAATTAATTAAACATCATAATCACTTGAAGAAGATTATGATTCAATTTTTTGGGTTAATAATTCTAGTTAAGGAAGTTTCTGGAGTTTGAGATTCCCCATGCTAGTGAAGTAGAGACTACACTATAGGGAGATAATAAATGAGTATGTCCACATCATGGTATATTTTCTATAGACATATTGGTGAGTATTTAGGGTGAGTTTCTTCATGATGAATTGAAAAATTGAAATATGAGGAGAACCATGTCGTAGCACTAGTAATATCAAGAAAGAAATTTTCCTATCAGAAATGGTGACTAATTTATGCCTTAGTTTATGTCGTGGTGATATTTTTCCCACCGTAGAGCATACCAAGATGAGTTCCATGCCATGAGTTTCAAGGTCCATGTAGCATCTCATGATTTCATGAATATATGTAGGAAGATATATAATTTTTTAAATGGTGTGTATTTCATAGATAATGAAGTCATGATATTTTTTATTGTATAAAAGAATAATTCCCAAGTCATATGAAGATTCAAAAATAATTTCTGACCATATATTTTTAACACCCCAAGTTTTTCTAAAAATAAATAGAAATGCATGGAATTTTGTTTTAAGTAGATATTTTTAATTAGCCTTTAAAACATAACTTTTCTACTTCTATGTTCTGAATTTCAAGAAACTATCATCTGCAATTGTGTTCAGTATGTTATTTGGAGTCTATTGGAACCAACTTGTTTTTTTTTGTGAATAGTAACATACCCTTATGAATAGTAATATGAATAGGAATATGACCCTAATGAATAGTAAATTCTATTATTATTTTATTTTCTTAAGGATTTAAGATAATGACATCTTGTTTAATTTTTCAATGTGATATAAAAGCAGTTATAGTTTTTAAATAAATAATTTTTGAATTAAGTATGATTTTATTTAAAATTTAAATTAAAAATATTTAGAAAATTATTTTCAAAAAATGGACTTAATTTTTTAAATCTACACGTCGATAAATGGTTAGGGTGAATTTTGGGGATTTTTTTGAAACAGTTGATTTTTCAGTGAATAGTAAAAAATACAGTTTTTAGTTTCGATGTGTTAATGACATCATTAATGATGTAATAATGATGTCATAATCTGGTAGACTTGTGTATAGTTAAATAATATGTGAGGTTTCCCAAGTGGCTTATACCATGGGAAAATACCATGGGCAAGCCCATGGTTTTGTAAATACCACTCGTGAGGTGTCCCTTGAAAATTATTAAAATATTCCCTTACTTTTCCTATAAATACCAACTCATTCCTTCATTAACATATTTAAAAATACCTAATAAACGAATATCTGGACTCCTTACCTCCATATTAGTCCTCCCAAGGTTTCCTTAAGCCCCCAAGGTCCCAACCTTCAAGTTCTAAGGGTTACACTACAAGGTAAGAAAATTCTAAATTTCTTTCTTTTTCCTTTCAAGTTCTCTTTTATGTGTTATAACTTTCAAGTTTCCATACCATGTTATTATTTCATTCTTATTATTGATCTATTATGTATTATGATTCATTTATGGATGGGTGACCCTTGTCCCCTCTCTTCTTAATGTTTTATAATACCCTGTTGCAAAGCCGTTGGGTTGCCGAATTTTTGTAAGAGATTTCTCACTTATTATTTTATTTTGAGTTCCTTCCTTATTCTGTCTTCATATCTTCTTACCCAAGAGGCATTAAATCTCAAAAAATCATGTATATTATGGATTTTATCATGTTTATGGAAAATTACTCATCATTATTCTTCTCCTCTCCTACTTATTTAAGAAATAAAAACATTGTCCGTTATGTGTCGAATTACCGACATCGTGGACGATGTGATTTCAATTTCCATTAATTATTTAAAGTATGGTAATGAAACCATTTATATGGTTGAACTAGGTTATAATATATGTGTTATGACTCACTCATGTTTCTATAATTCTTTTGTACTCCTAGTTCTAATTTATAAGACAAAACGATGTTGTTATTATCAAAGAACCACTAAAATGATCTAAACGAACATCATTAATGTTTTAACTTATGAATCATCCTCATATTAAAAATCAAAATGATAAATGGTATAAATTATGGTACTGGAAATATTTAAATACCTTTCCATTCCAATTCTGGAATTTCGCTTCCAATCGACAAGAACATCCACCATGAACCAATCATGGAAATCATGTTAAGAACTCACCCAAAAACAGTGCAAGGAGCAAAATACTAACAATTAAAGGTTGAAATGATGTTATGAAATGATAATATAAGATGTTATAAACATGAAAATTTTTCTTTAAAATACTAATAACACTATTTTAACCATTATACAGGAAGTTTAAACAAGTTTGAAGTAATACAAACCCGAGGTAAGGGAATTCTTAACCCGATTTCCATTCTTTGGGATAATCTTCTACTTCATTATTTATGTTCAATTTAAATTTTTTGTGTGATGGTTTATGTTTATATTATGTTTTATTATGTGTATTTACAGTATATATACATACTCCATCCACCATATTAAGTCTCTCTTCAATTGTATGATATTTATAAAGGGATTTTCTTTAAAAATCCTCTTTTTAAATTCCATTTTACGAAATTCCAAAGCAATGTTTTCTTGGAATTATTCTTGTAGTATGATTATGTTTTGGTTAATGGGATTTATTTATGATGAAGGGTGGGACCTATATCTCCCTCCAATGCATTGGGTATGTGTATGTTGGAGGTCGGCCGTATGGTTACTCCAAGTGTAACTGTGATGGTTACACAAAGTAAGGTAGCTGTGAGGGTTACAGATTATAAGGTAGACAAGAATGGTTACAAGATTATGTAAGTAATTCCCCAAGATACCTTTATTATTATATTTATGTTCTCATGTGTTGTGTGGATCTTGTGTAAATCTCATGTTACACAAAGTAAGTATATATGGGTGACAACAATGTCTTTTGAAAATGATTTCATACATTACGATTATTCATGGACTAATGTGATCTTTACTTATTTTCCATCCCTTACTGAGCTTTTGTGATCATCCCAGGTTTTTTAAATGTTTTTTCACAGGTTAATGGATGTGTAATACAATTAAAGAATCCATGTTAAATGTTGAAGAAATTTTCAAGGAGTCTTGTTTTAAGTTTTAATGTTTTATATTTTGAAAAAAATGGAAACTGTTTTTATGGTATCCACTCTGTAATAATGTGTAATGTCATGAATATGTTTTCCTAATTATCTAAATCTCTAAACTGAAAAAGATATTCAATGTAAAAGGAAGTGTTTTCTTGACTAAATTCAATATTATGTATGTAATAAGGTCGGGTCCTTATAGTTGGTATCAAATTATGGTTTAGATAACTTTAGGGGTTAGGGTGATGTTAATAGAATACCATAAATGATTTTCACTCTATGTTTAATTTTATATTTTATAGAATTTAAATATTACCATGTTGCTTCATCTAAGACATGTTTGTTCAGAATGGTTGTCCGTAGAAGGAACAGGTATACTGAAGAGGAGAGGCACCGACAGAATGACATCCTTCCAGAACTACAGCCTGGAATGGTAAGGATTGGAACTGAGCAGTTTGTGACAGTAATGGCTCAGCTAACATAGGAAATAAATGGTGGTGGCATCCATTCAAGAGAACTAATAGAGGTACCACAATGGAACATGACAATAGTGGAACATTTTATGAGACAACATCCTCCTACTTTCAATGGATCTTCTGACCCAGTAGCAGCTGAAGGATGGATCAAATTCCTTGAAAAGGTATTTGATGTTATGGGATGTTCAGAAAATCAAAAGGTAAGTCTTACCATTTATCACTTCGAAGGGGAAGCTGATCAGTGGTGGTAAATGGTAAGTAATATCAGGGGTAGAGAGGATTTTTATTCCTTAGAGTGGGATGAATTTAAAAGTATTTTCCATGAAAAATATTTTCCTAAGGTGGTGTGACTAAGAATGGAGAAGCAATTACTTGAATTGAAACAGGAGGAAGACTCAGTGGCTGTGTATGAAGCTAACTTCACCCGACTGGTGAGGTATGCTCCAAATCTTATTCTAGATCTTGAAAAAAAAATCAACCACTTTTACTCAGGATTGAAGCCAAGGTATCGAAGGGTGTTGGCCTCCTGTGAATTCAAAATTTATGAGAAACTTGTCTGATATGCTGAGAGGGTAGAGATGGAGTTTGTTGATGATCATGTGCATTTTGGAAACAAAGAGAAGAAGAGGTCCAATTGGCAAGAAATGGGTAAGAATCAACCAAATAAATCTAATGGTAAGAAAATCCAATTTTCAGTTTGTAAAAAGTGTGGCAAGAAACACCCTGGGGAATGTCTTAGAAAAACTGGGAAGTGTTTTAAATGTGGTAAGTTTGGACATATGGCCTGAGATTATAACGAAAATGATCCAAAGACTAATCCTGATAATCAGACTGTAAAGTGTTTTATATGTGGTGAAATGGGTCATTATGAAAATTTCTACCCAAAGGGAGATCTGAATGATGCAAATAATCCAGACTATAAGAAGAAAGGTGTAGTGAGATCCTTTGTGACTACATCAGTAGATGTTGGGCCATCCAATGAAGTTGTATCAGGTACTTTCTTTTTTCACTCAGATTTTTCTAAAGTTTTGTTTGATATAGGGTCTACACATTCCTTCATCTCTGAGAAATTTTCTGGTAAATTGGAAATATGACCTTATCAAATGAGACCTGAACTTATTGTTAAAACACCAGGGGGGAAATGTTATAGTAAAGAAGAATTATAAGAATATTTCTATTGTGGTTTGTGGAAAGACTTTACCTGAAAACCCTGTTGTTTTTCCCTTAGTTTAGTTTGATGTTATTCTGGGGATAGATTGGCTTTCTGATTATCATGTTAAGATTGACTGTAGAGCTAAAGAAGTTGTTTTTTAGAAAGTGTTTTAGTTTGTATACAAGAATTAACCTATACAATTGATAACATTTCAGGAATCTGAGAAACTGTTGAAATATATAAATGAAATTTATCTTACTCATATTGTTGAAAACAAGGGAACTATTCAAATTAATGATGTTCCAGTAGTAAATGAATACCTTGATGTTTTTTCTGATGAGTTACCCGGTGTCATACCTGATCAAGAAGTCGAATTCACAATTGACTTAGTTCCTGATGCTAAGCCAATTTCAAAATCCCCATATCGTATGGCCCCAATAGAAATTATTGAATTAAAAAATTAGTTGTAGGATTTTCTTGAAAAAGGCTACATTCATCCTAGAACTTCACCATGGGGATCCCCTATTTGGTTTGTTAAAAAGAAATATGGTTCCATGAGAGTTTTCATTGATTATAGAGCTTTTAATAACATTACTGTTAAAAATAAGTATCCTTTGCCTCATATTGATGACTTGTTTGATCAGCTCTAGGGAGCTCAGTACTTTTCCAAGATTGACTTCAGATCCAGATACCATCAACTGAAGGTGAAGGAGGATGACATCCCAAAAACAGCCTTTCGTACTAGATATGGGCATTATGAATTTGTTGTTATACCGTTTGGATTAACTAATGCACCTTTTGTATTCATGAATCTTATGAATAGATTATTTCATGAGTTCTTGGATAAGTTTGTGGTTGTATTTATTGATGACATTCTATTATTTTCTAAAAATAAAGTGGAGCATGAAGAAAATTTAAGGGTTGTTTTAAAAACATTAAAAGAAAAGAAACTGTATGGAAAATTCAGAAAGTGTGATTTTTGGTTGCAACAGATTTCTTTTCTTGGGCACATTGTGAATAAATATGGAATAACAATTGATCCTTCTAAAACAAAAGTAGTTGATGAATGGACAAGACCCACAAATGTTACAGAGATTCGTAGTTTTCTAGGCTTAGCAGGTTATTATCGACGGTTTGATAAGAATTTTGAACGGTTATCTAGCCCGATAACTAAGTTAACACAGAAAGGGGTTAAATTTGTTTGGACAGAGGAATGTAAAGTTTGTTTTTAGGAACTCAAGAAGAGATTGGTGAATGCTCCAGTTTTGGCATTACCTTCCCGAAATGGTGAGTTTGTCATCTACAGTTATGCTTCTTTCAAGGGACTTGGTTGTGTTTTGATGCATAATGATTAGGTAATTTCCTATGCTTCGAGACAACTTAAACCTCATGAGCTAAATTATCCCACACATGATTTGTAATTGCCAGCTGTGGTTTTTTCTTTGAAAATATGGAGGCATCATTTATACAGAACCAAATGCCAAATATATACTGACCATAAAAGTCTAAAGTATATATTCACTCAAAAGGAATTAAACATGAAGTAGAGAAGATGGCTAGAACTGATAAAGGATTATGACTACATGATCAATTATCATCCTAGGAAAGCAAACAAAGTGGAAGATGCCTTAAGTCGGAAACATCATGCATCATTAACCATGTTATGTTTGGAACATGATCCCTTGATTAATGATTTGATGAATTTTGGCTTAGAAGTTGTTGGTGCAGGGAATACATCTATTTTGTTTCAGGTTTCAGTGCAGTCTTTGTTGTCAGACAGAATTAAGTGAGCCCAGAAAGAAGACTGTGAGCTACAGAAAAAGGTAGAATTGGTTAAAATGGGTAAGTTTCTAGAATTTTACCTTTATAAAGATTGTCTTTTAAGATTTGTAAAAAGGTTACGTGTTCCTAGTGATTCTCAGTTGAAGAAAGATTTGTTGTGTGAAACTCATAGTTCTCCATTTTCTATTCATCTTGGCAGTACTAAGATGTACAGAGACCTTTGGGAGTTTTATTTTTGGGATGGAATGAAAAGAGATATTGCTGATTTTACTGTGAAATGCTTAACATGTCAATAGGTTAAAGCAGAGCAGTAGTTACCGAAGTGGATGCTTCAGCCTTTTCCAGTGCCAGAGTGGAAATGGGAGAATGTATCCATGGACTTTGTGGTGGGACTACCAAGGAATTCTCAAGGCAACAATGCTATTTGGGTTATTGTTGATTGGCTAACAAAGTTTGCACATTTTTTATCTATTCAAGATACAAGGTCTTTGGATCAGCTTTCTCGATTGTACCTCAAGGAGATTTTCAGGTTACATGGAGTTCCTCTTTCCATTGTATCGGACCGAGATCCCAGGTTCACTTCTAACTTTTGTAAGGGACTTTAGAAGTTTTTGGGCACAAAATTAAATTTCAGTACATCTTTTCATCCTCAATTAGATGGGTAGTCAGAACGAACGATTCAAACTTTGGAGGATATGCTTCGAGCTTGTACAATGGACTGTCAAGGAAGTTGGGATCACCACCTTTCTTTAGATGAGTTTTCTTATAATAATAGTTTTCATTCTAGTATTTAGATGGCACCTTTTGAGGCCCTGTATGGGAAGCGGTGTCGGACTTCAGCATTTTGGGATGACATCAGTGAAAGAAAGTTGATGGGGCCAGAATTAGTAGAAGAAGTGGCTGAAAAAGTAAGGATGATCTATCAGCACATGAGGACAGCTTAGAGCAGGCAGAAAAGTTATGCAGATAATAGAAGGAAACACTTCTCTTTTGATGTAGGTGACCACGTTTTCCTTAAAATATCTCCTTGGAAAAGTGTGATGTGTTTTGGTAAGAAATGGAAGCTAAGTCCACGGTTCATCGGTCCTTTTGAAATCTTGGAAAAAGTTGGAACAGTTTCATACCGCATAGCATTGCCTCCGAGTTTGTTTTAGGTACACAATGTTTTTCATGTTTCGATGTTGAGAAAGTATGTGCCAGATTCATCACATGTCTAGAGCCCAGAAGCAGTTTAGCTGGAAGAGAACCTTTCTTATGAAGAGAAACCAGTTCAGATTCTTGATCAAAGGGAACAGGTATTGTGGAATAAGGTAATCCACTAGGTAGAGGTTTTGTGGAGAAACCACATGGTTGAATAAGCAACATGGGAGTCTGAAAATGCTATGAGGGAAAATTACCCTCAGTATTTTAAGAAGTAAATAAAATTTCGAGGATGCAATTTCAAGAAAATGGGGATAATGTAACACCCCAAGTTTTTCTAAAAATAAATAGAAATTCATGGAACTTTGTTTTAAGTAGATATTTTTAATTATCCTTTAAAACATAACTTTTATACTTCTATGTTTTGAATTTCAAGAAACTGTCATCTACAATTGTGTCCAGTATATTATTTGGAGTCTATTGGAACCAACTTGTTTTTTTGATGAATAGTAACATACCCTTATGAATAGTAATATGACCCTAATGAATAGTAAATTGTATTATTATTTTATTTTCTTAAGGCTTTAAGATAATGCCATCTTGTTTAATTTTTCAATGTGATATAAAAGCAGTTATAGTTTTTAAATAAATAATTTTTGAATTAAGTATGATTTTATTTAAAAATTAAATTTAAAATATTTAGAAAATTATTTTCAAAAAATGGACTTCATTTTTGAAATCTACACGTTGATAAATGGTTAGGGTGAATTTTGAGAATTTTTCTGAAATAGTTGATTTTTCAGTGAATAGTAAAAAATACAGTTTTTAGTTTCGGTGTGTTAAGGACATCATTAATGATGTAATAATGATGTCATAAATCTGTTAGAGCTGTGTATAGTTAAATATTTTGTGAGGTGTCCCAATTGGCTTATACCATGGGAAAATACCATGGGCAAGCCCATGGTTTTGTAAATACCACTCATGAGGTGTCCCTTGAAAATTATTAAAATATTCCCTTACTTTTTCTATAAATACCAACCCATTCCTTCATTAACATCATTCCCAATTCCTCCTCAACTAAGTTCTAGCCTCCTTACCTCCATATTAGTCCTCCCAATTTTTCCTCAATCCCCCAAGGTCCCCACCTTCAAGTTCTAATCGTTACACTGCAAGGTAAGAAAATTCTCAATTTATTTCTTTTTCCTTTCAAGTTCTCTATTATGTGGTATAACTTTAAAGTTTCCATAACATGTTCTTATTTACGTCTTATTCTTGATCTATTATGTATTATTATTCATTTATGTATGGGTTACCCTTGTCCCCTCTCTTCTTAATGTTTTCTAAAACCCTATCGCAAAGTCGTTGGGCTGCCGAATTTTTGTAAGAGATTTCTCACTTATTATTTTATTTTGAGTTCCTTCCTTATTCTGTCTTCATATATCCTTACACAAGAGGTATGAAATCTCCAGAAATCATTTATATTCTGGATTTTATCATGTTTATGGAAAATTACTCATCATTATTCTTCTCCTCTCCCACTTATTTAAGGAATAAAAACATTGTCCGTTATGTGTCGAATTACCGACATCGTGGACGATGTGATTTCAATTTCCATTAATTCTTTCAAGTCTGGTAATGAAACCATTTATATAGTTGAACCAAGTTATAATATATGTTTTATGACTCACCCATGGTTCTATAATTCTTTTTTTCTCATGGTTCTAATTTATAAGACAAAATGAGGTTGTTATTATCAAAGAACCACTAAAATGATCTAAACGAACATCATTAATGTTTTAACTTATGAATCATCCTCATATTAATCATCAAAATGATAAATGGTATAAATTATGTTACTGGAAATATGTAAATACCTTTCCATTCCAATTCGGGAATTTCACTTCTAATCGAAAATAACATCCACCATGAACCAATCATGGAAATCTTGTTAAGAACTCACCCAAAAAAAATTGCAAGGATCAAAATAATTACAATTAAAGGTTGAAATGATGTTATGAAATTATAATATAATATGTAATAAACATTAAAATGTTTCTTTAAAATACTAATAACACTCTTTTAACCATTATACATGAATTTTAAACAAGTTTGAAGTAATACAGACCCGAGGTAAGGGAATTCTTAACCTGATTTCCATTCTTTGGGTTAATCTTCTACTTCATTATTTATGTGCTATTTAAATTTTTTGTGTAATGGTTTATGTTTATATTATGGTTTATTATGTGTATTTATAGCATATATACATACTCCATCCACCCTATTAAGTCTCTCTTCAATTGTATGATATTTATAAAGGGCTTTTCTTTAAAAATCCTATTTTTAAATTCGGTTTTACAAAATTCCAAAGCAATGCTTTTTTGGAATTATTCTTGTAGTGTGATTATGGTTTAGTTAATGGGATTTATTTATGATTAAGGGTGGGACCTATATCTCCCTCCAAAGCATTGGGTATGTGTATGTTGGAGGTCGGCCGTATGGTTACTCCAAGTGTAACTGTGATGGTTACACAAAGTAAGGTAGCTGTGAGGGTTATAGATTATAAGGTAGACAATAATGGTTACAAGATTATGTAATTAATGCCCCAAGATACCTTTATGATTATATTTATGTTCTCATGTTTTGTGTGGATCTTGTGTAAATCTCATGTTACACAAAGTAAGTATATATGGGTGACAATAATGTCTTTTGAAAATGCTTTCATACATTACGATTATTCACGGACTAATGTGATCTTTCCGTCTTTTCCATCCCTTACTGAGCTTTTGTGCTCATCCCAAGTTTTTTAAATGTTTTTTCACAGGTTAATGGATGTGTAATACAAGTAAATAAGCCATGTTAAATGTTGAAGAAATTGTCAAGGAGTCTTGTTTTAGGTTTTAATGTTTTATATTTTGAAAAAAATGGAAACTATTTTTATGGTATCCACTCTGTAATAATGTGTAATGTCATGAATATATTGTCCTAATTCTCTAAATCTCTAAACTGGAAAAGATCTTCAATGTAAAAGGAATTGTTTTCTTGACTAAATTCAATATTATGTATGTAATAAGGTTGGGTCCTTATAGTTGGTATCAAATGATGGTTTAGATAACTTTAGGGGTTAGGGTGATGTTAATAGAATACCATAAATTATTATCACTCTATGTTTAATTTTAAATTTTATAGCATTTAAATATTACCATGTTGCTTCATCTAAGACATGTTTGTTCAGAATGGTTGTCCGTAGAAGGAACAGGTATGCTGAAGAGGAGAGGCACCAACAGAATGGCATCCTTCCAGAACTACAGCCTGGAATGGTAGGGATTGGAACTGAGCAGTTTGTGACAGTAATGGCTCAGCTAACACAGGCAATAAATGGTGTTGGAATCCATTCAAGAGAACCAATAGAGGTACCAAAATGGAACATGACAATAATGGAACATTTTATGAGACAACATCCTGCTGCATTCAATGGATCTTCTGACCCAGTAGCAGCTGAAGGATGGATCAAATACCTTGAAAAGATATTCGATGTTATGGGATGTTCAGAAAATCAAAAGGTAAGTCTTTCCATTTATCATTTTGAAGGGGAATTTGATCAGTGGTGGTCAATGGTAAGTAATATCAGGGGTAGAGAGGATTTTTATGCCTTAGAGTGGGATGAATTTAAAAGTCTTTTCCATGAAAAATATTTTCCTAAGGTGGTGCGACTAAGAATGGAGAAGCAATTCCTTGAATTGAAACAGAAGGAGGAAGACTCAGTGGTTGTGTATGAAGCGAACTTCACCCGACTGGTGAGGTATGCTCCAAATCTTATTCTGGATCTTGATATAAAAATCAACCACTTTTACTCAGGATTGAAGTCAAGGTATCGAAGGGTGTTGGCCTCCCATGAATTCAAAAATTATGAGAAACTTGTCCGATGTGCTGAGAGGGTAGAGATGGATTTTGCTGATGATAATGTGCATTTTCGAAACAAAGAGAAGAAGAGGTCCAGTTGGCAAGAAATGGGTAAGAATCAACCAAAGAAATCTAATGGTAAGAAAATATAATTTCCAGTTTGTAAAAAGTGTGGCAAGAAAAACCCTGGGGAATGTCTTAGAAAAACTGGGAAGTGTTTTAAATGTGGTAAGTTTGGACATATGGCCCGATATTGTAACGAAAATGATCCAAAGACTAATCCTGATAAGTAGACTGTAAAGTGTTTTAAATGTAGTGAAATGGTTCATTATTCAAATGCCTACCCAAATAGAGATCTGAATGATGCAAAGAAGCCAGACTACAAGCTGGAAGGTGTATTGAGATCCTTTGTGACTACGTCAGCAGATGTCAGGCCATCCAATGAAGTTGTTTCGGGTACTTTGTTTGTTCACTCAGATTTTGCTAAAGTTTTGTTTGATATGGGGTCACACATTCCTTCATCTATGAGAAATTTTCTGGTAAATTGGAAATATCACCTCAAGAAATGAGACCCGAACTTGTTTTTAAAACACCAGGGGGAAATGTTATAGCAAAGAGGAATTATAAGAATCTTTCTATTGTGGTCCGTGGAAAGACTTTACCTGCAAACCTTGTTTTTTTCCCTTAGTTGAGTTTGATGTTATTCTGGGGATGGACTGACTTTCTAATTATCATTCTAAGACTTACTATAGATCTAAATAAGTTTTTTTCAGAAAGAGTTTCAGTTTGTATACAAGAATGAACCCATACAATTGATAATATATCAGGAAGCTGAGAAACTATTGAAAGATGGAAATGAAAGTTATCATGCTCATATTGTTAAAAACAAGGGAACTATTCAAATTAATGATGTACCATTGGTAAATGAATACCTTGATGTTTTTCCTGATGAGTTACCTAGTGTCATACCTGATCAAGAAGTCAAACTCACAATTGACTTAGTTCTTGATGCTAAGCCAATTTCAAAACCCCCATATCGTATGGCCCTAATAGAACTTCTTGAATTGAAAAATCAGTTGCAGGATTTGCTTTAAAAAGGCTTCATTCATCCTAGCACTTCACCATGGGGAGCCCCTGTTTGGTTTGTTAAAAAAATGTTTCCATGAGACTTTGTATTGATTATAGAGCTTTGAATAACATCACTGTTAAAAATAAGTATCCTTTGCCTCATATTGATGACTTGTTTGATCAGCTCCAGGGATCTCAGTACTTTTCCAAGATTGACTTGAGATTCGGGTACCATCAGCTGAAGGTGAAGGAGGATGACATCCTGAAAACAGCCTTTCATACTAAATATGGGAATTATTAATTTGTTGTTATGTTGTTTGTATTAACTAATTCACCTAATGTATTCATGAATCTTATGAATAGATTATTTCATGAGTTCTTGGATAAGTTTGTTATTGTATTTATTGTTGACATTCTGGAATTTTCTAAAAATAAAGAGGATCATGAAAAACATTTAAGGGTTTTTTTACAAACATTAAAAGAAATGAAATTGTATGGAAAATTTAGAAAGTGTGATTTTTGGTTGCAACAGATTTCTTTTCTTGGGCACATTGTGAATAAAGATGGAATAACAGTCGATCCTTCTAAAACAAAAGTAGTTGATGAATGGACAAGACCCACAAATGTTATAGATATTCGTAGTTTTTTGGGCTTAGTAGGTTATTACCGACGGTTTGTTAAGAACTTTGAATGGTTATCTAGCCCGATAACTAAGTTAACACAGAAAGGGGTTAAATTTTTTTGGACATAGGAATGTGAAGTTTGTTTTTAGGAACTGAAGAAGAGATTGGTGAATGCTTTAGTTTTGGCCTTACCTTCCCAAAATGGTGAGTTTTTCATCTACAGTGATGCTTCTTTCAAGGTACATGGTTGTGTTTTGATGCAGAATGATCAGGTAATTGACTATGCTTTGATACAACTTAAACCTCATGAACTAAATTATCCCACACATGATTTGGAATTGGTATCTGTGGTTTTTTATTTGAAAATATGGAGGCATCATCTATACAGAACCAAATGCCAAATATATACTGACCATAAAAGTCTAAAGTATATATTCACTCAGAAGGAATTAAACATGAGGTAGAGAAGATGGCTAGAACTGATAAAGTATTATGACTGCATGATCAGTTATTATCCTGGGAAAGCAAAAAAAGTGGTGGATTCCTTAAGTTGGAAACAGCATGCATCATTAACCATGTTACATTTGGAACATGATCCCTTGATTAATGATTTGATGAATTTTGGATTAGAAGTTGTTGGTGCAGGGAATACATCTGTTTTGTTTCAGGTTTCAGTGCAGTCTTTGTTGTCAGACAGAATTAAGCGAGCACAGAAGGAAGACTGTGAGCTACAGAAAAAGGTATAATTGGTTAAAATGGGTAAATTTTCAGAATTTAACCTTTATAAAGATTTTCTTTTAAGATTTGGAAAAAGTTTGTGTGTGCCTAGTGATTCTTAGTTGAAGAAAGATCTGTTGTGCGAAACTCATAGTTCTCTATTTTCTATTCATCCTGGTAGTACTAAGATGTACAGAGACCTTTGTAAGTATTATTGGTGGGATGGAATGAAAAGATATATTTCTAATTTTACTGTGAAATGCTTAACATGTCAACAGTTTAAAGTAGAGCGGCAGTTACCGAAGGAGATGCTTCAGCCTTTTCCAGTGCCAGAGTGGAAATGGGAGAACGTATCTATGGAATTTGTGGGGGGGACTACCAAGGACTTCTCAAGGTAACATTGCTATTTGTGTTTTTTTTGATCGGCTAACAAAGTCTTCATATTTTCTATCTATTCGAGATACAATTTCTTTGGATCATCTTTCTCGATTTTACCTCAAGGAGATTGTCAGGTTACATGGAGTTCCTCTTTCCATTGTATCTGACCGAGATCCCAGGTTCACTTCTGACTTTTGGAAGGGACTTTAGAAGTCATTGGGTACAGAATTAAATTTCAGTACAGCATTTCATCCTCAATCAGTTGGGAAACTTTGGAGGATATGCTTTGAGATTGTTCAATGGACTATCAAGGAAGTTGGGATCATCACCTTTCTTTAGTTAAGTTTTCTTATAATAACAATTTTCATTCCAGTATTTAGATGGCACCTTTTGAGGCAATGTATGGGAAGCGGTTTTGGACTCCAGTATTTTGGGATGAAGTCGGTGAAAGAAATTTGATGGGGCCAGAATTAGTAGAAGAAGTGGATAATAAAGTAAGGATGATCCAGCAGCACATGAGGATAGCTCAGAGCAGGCAGAAAAGTTATGCAGATAACATAAGGAAAGACTTCTCTTTCGAGGTAAGTGACCATGTTTTCCTTAAAATATCTCCTTGGAAAAGTGTGATGCATTTTGGTAAGAAAGGGAATATAAGTCCACGGTTCATCGGTCCTTTTGAAATCTTGCATAAAGTTGGAACATTTGCATACCACATAGCATTGCCTCTGAGTTTGTTTCAGGTACACAATGTTTTTCATGTTTTGATGTTGAGAAAGTATGTGTCAGATTCATCACATGTCTTAAGCCCAGAAGTAGTTCAGATAGAAGAGAACATTTCTTATGAAGAGAAACTAGTTTAGATTCTTGATCGAAGGGAATAGGTATTGCGAAATAAGTTAATCCACCAGGTAAAGGTTTTGTGGAGAAACCACATGGTTGAAGAAGAAACATGGGAGTCTGAAAATTCTATGAGGGAAAAGTACCCTCAGTTGTTTAAAAAGTAAATAAAATTTTGAGGACGCAATTTCAAGAAGGTAGGGATAATGTAACACCCCAAGTTTTTCTAAAAATAAATATAAATGCATAGAACTTTGTTTTATGTAGATATTTTTAATTATCTTTTAAAACATAACTTTTCTACCTCTATGTTCTGAATTTCAAGAAACTTTCATCTACAATTGTGTTCAGTATGTTATTTGAAGTCTATTGGAACCAACTTGTTTTTTGGTGAATAGTAACATACTATTATGAATATTAATATAACCCTAATGAATAGTAAATTGTATTATTATTTTATTTTCTTAAGGATTTAAGATAATGACATCTTTTTTAATTTTTCAATGTGATATAAAAGTAGTTATAGTTTTAAAATAAATATTTTTTGAATTAAGTATGATTTTATTTAAAAATTAAATTAAAAATATTTAGAAAGTTATTTTCAAAAAATTGACTTCATTTTTGAAATCTAATCGTCAATAAATGGTTAGGGTGAATTTTGGGAATTTTTCTGAAACAGTTGATTTTTCAGTGAATAGTAAAAAATACAGTTTTTAGTTTCGATGTGTTAATGACATCATTAATGATGTAATAATGATTTCATAAATATGGTTGACTTGTGTATAGTTAAAAAAAATATGTGTGGTGTCCCAAGTGGCTTATACCATGGGAAAATACCATGGGCAAGCCCATGGTTTTGTAAATACCACTCATGAGGTGTCCCTTGAAAATTATTAAAATATTACCTTAATTTTCCTATAAATACCAACCCATTCCTTCACTAACATAATTACCAATTCCTCCTCAACGAATATCTGGACTCCTTACCTCCATATTAGTCCTCCCAAGGTTTCCTCAAGCCCCCAAGGTCACAACCTTCAAGTTATAAGGGTTACACTACAGGGTAAGAAAATTATCAATTTCTTTCTTTTTCCTTTCAAGTTCTCTTTTATGTGGTATAACTTTAAAGTTTCCATACCATGTTTTTATTTCCTTATTATTCTTGATCTATTCTGTATTATTATTCATTTCTGTATGGGTGACCCTTTTCCCCTCTCTTCTTAATGTTTTCTAAAACCCTGTCGCAAAGCTGTTGGGCTGCCGAATTTTTGTAAGAGATTTCTCACTTATTCTTTTATTTTGAGTTACTTCCCTATTCTTTCTTCATATATCCTTACCCAAGAGGCATTAAATCTCCATAAATCATGTATATTCTGTATGTTATCATGTTTATGGAAAATTATTCATCATTATTCTTCTCCTCTTCCACTTATTTAAGGAATAAAAACATTGTCTGTTATGTGTCGAATTACTGACATCGTGGACGATGTGATTTTAATTTCCATTAATTCTTTCAAGTCTAGTAATGAAACCATTTATATGGTTTAACCAGGTTATAATATATGTTTTATGACTCACCCATGTTTCTATAATTATTTTGTACTTGTGGTTCTAATTTATAAGACAAAACGAGGTTGTTATTATCAAAGAACCACTAAAATGATCTAAACGAACTTCATTAATGTTTTAACTTATGAATAATCCTCATATTAAACATCAAAATGATAAATGGTATAAATTATGGTAATGGAAATATTTAAATACCTTTCCATTCCAATTCATCAATTTCACTTCCAATCGACAAGAACATCCACCATAAACCAATCATGGAAATCATGTTAAGAACTCACCCAAAAACAGTGCAAGGTGCAAAATAATAACTAATTAAAGGTTGAAATGATGTTATGAAATGATAATATAAGATGTTATAAACATAAAAATGTTTCTGTAAAATACTAATAACACTCTTTTAACCATTATACATGAAGTTTAAACAAGTTTGAAGTAAGACAGACCCGAGGTAAGGGAATTCTTAACTCGATTTTCATTCTTTGGGTTAACCTTCTACTTCATTATTTATGTGCTATTTAAATTGTCTGTGTGATGGGTTCTTTTTATATTATGTTTTATTATGTGTATTTACAGTATATATACATACTCCATCCACTCTATTAAGTATCTCTTCAATTGTATGATATTTATAAGGGGATTTTCTTTAAAAATCCTCTTTTTAAATTCGGTTTTACAAAATTACAAAGAAATGTTTTTATGGAATTATTCATGTAGTATGATTATGTTTTGGTTATTGGGAATTATTTATGATTAAGTGTGGGACCTATATATACCTAAAATGCATTGGTTATGTGTATTTTGGAGTTCGGTCTTATGGTTACTCCAAGTGTAACTATGATGGTTACAGAAAGTAAGGTAGTTGTGAGGGTTACAGATTATAAGGTAGCCAAGAATGGTTACAAGATTATGTAAGTAATGCCCCAAGATACCGTTATGATTATATTTATGTTCTAATGTTTTGTGTGGATCTTGTGTAAATCTCGTGTTACACAAAGTAAGTATATATGGGCGACAAGAATGTCTTTTGAAAATGATTTCATACATTATGAGTATTCATGGACTAATGTGATCTTTCCTTCTTTTCCATCCCTTACTAAGATTTTGTGCTCATCCCAAGTTTTTTAAATGATTTTTCACAGGTTAATGGATGTGTAATACAAGGAAGGAAGCCATGTTAAATGTTGAAGAAATTTTCAAGGAGTCTTATTTTAAGTTTTAATGTTTTATATTTTGAAAAAAATGGAAACTGTTTTTATGGTATCCACTCTGTAATAATGTGTAATTTCATGAATGTATTGTCCTAATTCTCTAAAGATATAAACTGGAAAAGATGTTCAATGTAAAAGGAAGTGTTTTATTGACTAAATTCAAGATTATTTATGTAATAAGGCCAGGTCCTTATAATATTTCAATGAGTTTTGAATGAGAGAATATTCTACCACAAGTCATGAATATTTACATATATTAAATATGAAAATAATGTTCAAAATATATTCACATTATATTTTCTATGAATATAAAATATAGTGGGTTTTTAAGTAAAAGTTGTGTGTGGACATTGACAGAACTTGTGAAATGTTAAATGTGAGTATTCTGAATAATTGAGAGTCAGAAACGTTATAGTATCGAAGAGAGAAGACAAGCATGAATCTAGAGAGATTTTTTTTAAATAATAATACTTACTACCCTAGTATTCAAAAATAATAGAATAATTCATATCATTAAATATCTAGAGTGTGTTTTGAGACCAATAGTGCTACTAAAGTTCATAAAAGGTGTATACATTCCAACCTATTGATCCATCTTCTCAAGGAGGAGGATCATCGTCAAGAGGTGTAGAGAACACCAGGATAAATCCAAAGGTGGTTTCTTATCAAACCATATTTGTTAAATATTTATAGTTTCTTCTAGTGGATTCTAGAAGATGGAACATAATGGAATCTATTTTGATATGATTTTAACATCCTTTTTTGTAAATGATTATTTAATATAGTGGAAGAACCCATTATTAGGGGGATAACTATTCATTAAAAGGAGTAGACTATTCTAGAAGAACCATGTAAATACTATTTTATGTTATCTTTCATATTAATTTTATACATGAGGTGAGGCTATGAGTTTTTACTAAGTGGATTGATAACCTTAAAATTTTAAAGAGTCTTAGTTAAGAGAACTAATAAAATAAGACCACTGATTCACCCCCCCCCCATTGGTTAACTGACATTGGGAAATCACAAGTGTTATTAGAGAAAAGGTCTAGGTTACCTCTAAAAATACAAGAAGGTTCTAAAGATGGAAAATAAAAATTTTATGAATAGTCAAGGTTTCTATACTTTCAATTGAAAGAAATTCCATAATAATACGAATAGTATGTTTCCATACCTTCTTTCTCTTAGACTGGAGTTAATAAATGATACTGCTTTTGGTTTTCCACCCATTCCTGAGGGAGGCCCTATGAATTTCACTAATAGTATAAATTTAGAAGTCGATGGAAAAGAAAAAAAAATCCATTTTAATTTATCTATTAGTGAAGGTATATACAAAATTTATGGGTCTTAAAACTACCAAATAAATCTGGGATAAATTGAAGTGTGAATATAAAGGAAATATAAAATTCAAGGAATCCAAACTTCCAGTCTAGAGTGTTAGATTCAAAGAAATAAAAATGACTACAGATGAGACCATTAGAGACTATTTTACAAGGGTTAATGAGATTTTGAGTAATATCTAGAGTTTTAGTGAGAAGTTTTAATACTTAATCATAGTCAAGAACCTCATGAAAAATTTCCTAGATAGATTTTATCTCAAGGTATCAGATTTTAAGGATAGAGAAGATCTATCCCTAGAAAAACTTTATAATATTCTCATATCATATTAAATGAGAAAGAAACTATATTTTAACAATAAATATAAAGATGAGATGGCCTTTTAATCCATGAGAAAAGAAAAATTAAGAAAAAGAAGTTTCAAAATAAAGTGCCTTAGATAATGATGAGAATAGTGAAGAATTCATCCAAATTGTTTCAATTTTATCAAAGAGATTAAATAAGGGAAAAAATAAAGGAAAAGTTAATTAGTTATTGAGATGTTATAATTATGATTATATTGGTCATATTCAAAAATATTTCCCAAAGAATTAGGTTGAATAATTTGAATCAGATGAGGAGGATGAGAAATATAAAAAGATGAAAAGGGTAAAAGTAAGAACAATTTTAGCTACAAGAAAAGAAGTTTTGTGAGAAAGAAGGTAAGGGAAGACTCATCATGTAGTGACTCAGATAATGAATCAATTTTTTTACTCATGTTGAGAAAGGTTTTGATTAATCTTGCAGTAATGATGGAGAAGAAAGGACTGAAATTGAATTGAAACTGAAATGGGAATTAGAAAACTATCTTGACTATATTAAGTATCTCAAGAAAGAAAATAGAAAATTTCTCAAAGATAAGAATAATAAAACTTAAGAAAAAGAGGATATATTTAGAAATGAAGAAGAATGTGTTGATGAGATCAATAATCGCAAGCTTAGATAAGTTGAACATAAGAATATTATGAGTGATCTTAAGGAGAAGTTTGATATCAGGGAAAAGTAATTGTCATAGACATAATAAATATTCCATATTGTTCAAAATAAGATGAAAAAAAATATAGATGACTTTACCAAGTCCAGTGAGATTAAAGAAGAATCTTCCTAATCTGGTGAAATGAGTTATTCCAATAGGGAAGAAAAACATGTGCCTAATTTTTTAGAATTCAAGTTTGTTATCTATAACATTTTAGGTGATATATGTAAGGAAATAACTATTTTTACTAAGAATTTTATTGAGAGAAAGTATTCCATATCAATGGAAGGGAAAAATTCCAAGGAGATTGCTTCCCCCTAGGAAGGTATGAATACAAAGCATGTTATTTTTTATATGAATAAAAAGCCTATTCTTTTTGGTTTAATATTTCATTACCAAGAAAGTGACAGGAATAAAGGGGAGATTTGGTAAGCATTTAAAGATAGATTTAAAGAATAAGTAAGCTGGTTTCAGAAATGAATCAAAACTTTCCTCTCAAAATAGATTTGAATGTATTGAAGAAACGTATAGAATATATGAGTAAGAAGGTCACAAAATTAAGTTTTACATGGCTATAATTCCTAAATATTTTTCCTATGATGTTAAAGGGAAGTCAGGTACTACTGATTCTACCAATAAATCTTATGATCAGCCTAAAGAAACTAAGCATGATAAGAAAGAATGCTTGATTGTTTGGAAATATCAATTAAAAATGGATAAATAAAAGGAGAAATCTTAGATGGATAATGGATACATATGAAAAAAAATGATTTCATATGATAATGATATTTATGATAATAATTTATCCATAAATACATATTTTAAATATGAATCAATCTTATGTGAGAGATATGGAAAACTGAGCATGGCATGAAGAATTGTATGATTATTCTTCCTTCCTAAGAATAATTGATGAAATTATCAATAAAGTATAAGTAAATGGAGATGTATTAATTCATTAGGTGAATAAAACTTATCCACACAATAAAGAAGTTAGGAGAAAGTAAAATTAGACATGGGTGATAGGAAACTCTCTGCTTGAGTGTTTCTTTTGAGGAACAAAGTGTTCCCTCCTTATTCCCTTATTTCTTGTTATTTTTTTGCTCACATACAAGGAATTGAAGGTTTTTTTAGGGCTATAATTTTTTAAAATTAAAAAATATTTTCTTCATGGTATATATCAATTTCCATGAGGTGAAAAAAATGAGTGCATCCCTTAATGGGGAGAAAACATGAGGTGGAGATATTAAAAATTAATAAGTTGTGTGAATTTAGAATTTTTGGATAGTCTTATGAAAACCGGATGATGAGGTATTCAATAAAACTTACTAACCTTGTTTTTAATTATGATAAATATGTTTATAAAGTGGGAGTGTTGGTTGATGAAAACACGAGGGAAATTGGTATTTTTATGACTTGTATATGAATTATTTTGATGGGTTTTTTGAGATGTATAAATATTACATATTACTCATGATAAATTTATTTGAAACATCCCCATAGAATGAGTTTCTGAGTTATGGAAATAATTTATAGCCTTGGTTATGCACTCTTGTTTTCTATAAAGTGATATCCTATGTTGACTTGGAGTTTATTGACTAAAGGATCATTACTAAGAAATTCATGTGGTATCATAATTCTCTAAGTGGAACAAGATGTAATTTAGATTTGGAAAAGGGAGAAGAAGTGTAAGAATTTTGAAATAAATAAATCGGGATGAGGAGACAAACCCATATTTTCTTTTATATTTATTATTAATGAGGGGTAGAGAAATAAACTCACATATTGACATGATAAGTGCTTGGAGGTATTGACATCAATCGCAAAGGAAGATATTGAAGTTCCCAAGTGCTTGATTATATTTGTTTATCAATATATGTCAACATATGTTTGGTGAAGTAAAGTGGTGATTCTTGGAGGATTTTTATGGATCCATTATTATAGGGATATCAAGATTTATTTATAATTGGATGAAATGATTTATAAGGCAACCAAGATCACAAAATGATATGATTTTGAGGTTGTGGCTTAGAGTTCATCACTTGGACAGATTCAAGACAAAGAAATAAGTATTTTTAATGATTTATTTGTTTTTATTCAATAAAATAAATACAAGTGTTAGTGGATAAAGGTACACTGGTCAAAATCATTTTGGGGGTTTTTTGAAGATGTTTTAGGAGGCCTCAGAATGATTGAAAATGTTTTGAAATTAAATAAAGTGAAGACTGGGATTCGAGTGTTGGGGCAGAAATTTCACAAAGGAACCTACATAGTTTTTCAATTTAGATTTAATTTCTGAAAGAAAATAAAAAAATAAAAAAATTCATTTATGTGAAGTTTCAATGTATAGTTTTTACGTAGAGTTGTGACATTGAGTTCCTGAATTATGTTGAGTTCTTGTGTATAATTCAGGGCATTAATATAGAATTCGTCCAAAGTTTTTTTTTTGAAAAGTACTTGACTAAGAGTTTTGATGTAGGGTTATCAGGGATGATTTAGAGTTAAACCTATATTTTATCTATATATATAGATTTGAGGTATGAATAAAAATGAAAAAGTCATGAGAATTTAGAATTTATATCTTGAATAAATATTGTTGCATCATATGACTTTAAGAAGCATGTGTCTTTGGGTTCAACCATAAGATTTTGAGGGAGAATGTGAATTTTTATTGTATGACTTGATCACGTGACTTTATAATCATAATAAATGGAAGAAATAAAATTCTAAGATTTCTATAATCAATAATTTTTAATAAAATAGATATATAATTCAGATGATGATATTTTATTGTGCTTAATGAATTAAATATCATAATCACTCAAAGAAGATTATGATTCAATATATTGATATTGGATTTCTAGTTGAGGAAGCAGCTAGATTTTGAGATTCTCTATACTGAAAAAATAGAAACCAGGCTATGAGGAGCTATTAAATGAAGATGATCGCACCATGGTATATTTTATGTTTCTATATTGGTGAGAATTTAGGGTGTGTTTCTTCTTGATGAATTGTAAAATGGGAAGATGAGGAGAACCACACCGTAGCACTAGGTGTTTTAAAAAAGAAGTCTAAATTTGATATATGGTCACTGGTTTATGTTGTGGTTCATATTGTGGTGATGTTGTTCCCATCACAATGCATACCAAGAGAAGTTTCATTCCACAAGTTTTAATTTCCATGTAGAATTGTATGCATTCATTCATATGGGGAGGGAGATTTAAAATGTTTTAAATTGTGTGGATTTAATATTGAAAGATAGCATCATATTTCAATATCGCATGAAAGAATAAAGTTTAATTCATATATAGATTCAAAAAGAAGTTTTTTTTAGAGATTTTAATGAGTTTTGAATGAGAGAATATCTTGACACAAGTTATATAGATTTATAATACATAATATGGTTCAAACAATATTCACATGATATTTTATATAAATATAAAATATAGAAAGCACTAAATAAAAAAAATTATTCTCAAAAATTTAGAGAACTTGAAATTTTTTAAATGAGAGTATTTTGGAGAATTGAGAGCTAGATAATTTCTAGTATCAAAGAGGAAAGACAAGTCTAAATCCAGGGAGATATTTTTTTGAGAAAGAATACCCGCCAAACGAGTATTCATAAGTAAGATAAGAACCCATATTTTTTAATATATGGAGTGAGTTTTGAGACCCAAAGTGTTTTTGAATTTCTTGAAAGGGGTCACGAACCAACCTAGCTCAACCCCGAATCGAATACCCAAGTCATCTCGAGATAAGGCCTGAGATGCATTTTCGATCCTCCCGGGCTGGCAACTAGTGATGGGGATACAACAGAGAAGAAAAGGTAATGATTTTTTCCAACAAAATAAAATAAATAGTGGAAAAATAAACAAATCACCCCAAAATAAATACAAATACCAAAATGAAAATTTTTATACAAAAACATAAAATACAAAAAAATGAATGAAAAAAAAAAAGATGAACCTAACAACCACAATGTCACCATGTGACCCTGAGGGTCACTATCCAATACCAAAACCAACCATCACCTAGGGTGATCAAAACCAAGCTAGAACCTGCACCAAAATCTAAAAACAAGAATGAACTATAGGTGTGAGTATTAAAACTCAGTAGGTATGCCCAAACAATCTATTCCCAATGCATTCCCTTTAAATAAATAAAAATTAATTTAAGGTTTGAAATTAAATATATAAAATTAGTTTTTCACACATTTCCACTTTAAAACAAAACATGGTCTATTACCCTTTTTCTACTCAAATCCATATTCTTTTCTAAAGAAGAGACATTATGACCCAAACTTTTATTAGTGGAATTTCTCCATTTTATAGTAATTTCATATAGTATAAATCAAATAAAATCACTTAGTGACCATAATAAAAACTTTATAAATAAATAATGAATAGAATAAGAAGTATTTTTATAAGTTAAGGAAACTATACTTGGTGAAATAGTAACTTGACCTTAAGAATAGTAATATGAATCTTATAAATAGTAAACTAACCAAATGAATAGTAACCTCACTTATAAAAGTATAAATAAAATTTAGGCACTTTATAAATGATAATATAATATAATTATAATATAGTATAAGTAAATAAATGTTTTAAAAATTATTAATTAGGTGTTGGTATTTTTGTAAGTCATAAATATTTAATTATAATTTTATGATTAATTTAATAATTTAAAAGAAAATTTATTTTTATTAAATTTATTCATAAATTAATATTTATGTTTCTTATGGATATAATATAATTTTATGAGACCTTAATTAATTTTTCAAAGTGTCATAAATCAGTTATAATTTTAAAATTGTCATTTTTCAAATAAATTGTGATTTTAATTAAAAATTAAATTTCTCATATATATAAAATTATTTTCAAAAATAGAGTTCATTTTTTAATTCTAAATCTTAAAAAATGTTTGGTGTGAATTTTTTGGGATATTTCTAAAATACTTGAATTTTTTATAAATAGTGAAATACAATAATTTACAGCATAGATACATTATAAGTTAAATACACTATTTATTGATTCATTGTTGATGTAATCACCATAATCTATAACTAACCATAATTATTTTAATATATTTAGTTATAATTATCAAAATATTCATATTCTTGATCCAAAATAATAAACTAATGAATATAATAATGAGAAAACACCCTTCTCCTCCACTATAAATATCACCCCTCACCACCTCTTTTCCTCACACCTCTCAAGATTTGAGACTTGTCCAAATTCAGCCCAAACATCTCCTCAAGACCCTATCCCATTTCTAAGATCTCTTAGTCTCATCAAAACACCAAAACCTTTTCCATGAGAAGGTTATCAAGGAGGATAAATCCAAGAGGTAAAATCCTCTTTCTTTTTCTTTTAATTTCTTTTCAATTTCATTTCTTTTCTCCTCTTCTCCTCACCTTATATTACCCAAATATAATGATAAATACAGTATGTTTGATATAATAGAATTATATCATGTTAATTTAATATCCATCATCAAGGTCCTTTCTCTCTCTCCCTCTCTCTCTCTCTTATTCTAAAAATAAAACTGTCGCCCGTGATGTGTCAATTTACTGACATCATGGGCGATGCACTTTCATTTTCCTTTAACACCTTCAAGGATGTTAACAAAACCATTATAATGGTTGAAAATTGTTTTAAAATTTATGATACAATCCTTTTTATTTTCTTTAACTAACATATATACATAATACTAAATGATAAAATAAAATGAGTTTGTCGTGATCAAAAACCGCCAAAATTAACCTAAAATGATCATCATTAACTTTTATCTAATGATTCACCCTCATAACATATAAAAAAATATTTCTAAGATAATTTAAACTTTTGTAAGATCATTAATAACACATGATAACAATTTTGGATATTCATCCGCATTTTACATGAACTTTCATTCATGTATATGAGTGAACCAATCATGAAAACTAAGAAAAGAACACTCTCGAACGATGCAATTAAACTTTATAACTCATATAAAAATCCATAAATGAACATAATTAAACCATAATGAACCAAATTCTTGTATAAAAGGTTCTTTATTTTTTAATTAATTAATCTAATGTGATTATATAGGATATTAAAGTGAAGAAATCATTCAGACACAAGGTAAGGGGAATTCTCAAACCCAACTCTCTTTCTTTGGGTTTTCCTCTTTCACCACATTTTCAGTATGGATATTCTTTTATTGTTACTTATATATAATTTCTTCATCATTATCTTATATTTTTTGGGATATAAATTTTGGTTTTATGAAAAATGAAAAGATTTTTCCAAAATAGCTCTTTAAAAAAATAAATATTTTACTTCTCACGTGAATGTTTCTTCTTAAATAATGATTGATACCAAGAATATTATTACCTTTTTATATTGATAACTCCAAAGTTTATGAATGTATGCTTTATGAAATGAAACTCATTCCTTTATTTGGGTTATTTTATGTCTAATTTTTATATATGTTCTATGTGGTATGCATGATAATGTAAATGTTATGATGTGACTGGTGCACCTGGAATTATATAATGCAATGTAAATGTTATGATGTGATGGGTGAACCCTTAATTATACAGCACTCCAAATAATTGGTTAATTTGATGTATCTCATGATAAAAAGTGAAATATAAATGAACATGATTCCATATATGTTCAAAAATATGTGTGGTAGTTGACCACTAAGACATGATGTTTCATTTTATGAATTGCGGCATTCCAAGCCTTTTCTTGATGCTTCCTCTCATGATTATGATCTTATACCTATGTTATGATGATTATTATTATTCTCACCCAATGTTATATTGATTCATGTTCTTATCTATCGTATTACTATTATTTTATCTCACCCATTTCTTATATGTATATACTCAGGTGATTACTTATACTAAGGAGAAAATGAGGTCCAATAAGAAGCTGGAGAAGAAGGAATTAAATAAATGTTTATGTTTTATTTTGTAAATTTTATGTATGGTTCTAGTTTTCCCAAGACACTAAACATTTGGATCCTAATTGTGTAATTATTTTATGTTTTTTTCTATAAAATGATGTAATAAGTTATGTAATAAAAGGAAGGATCTCTATAGTTGGTATCAGAGCACAGTTTAGTTAATTTGGGAATTAGGATTAGAGAACCTTAGTTAAAACATTTAGTATGAGACAAAGTATAAGTAATCACCCAAGACGCTTTGTTTTATAAAATTATAAACATAGGTATCCCACAAAATATTTTTCTTTATACTTATTTCACAAAGGAATAAATTATTTATTCATGACTTGTTGACTTATGTTTTGTTCTAACCTTTTTTATTTTAGAAAATGGTGAGAACCAGGAGAAACCATGACAAAAACCTATGCGAGGGAAAATGAAATGATTTCCCTAATGAAATACCCAATGCCTTGGAGGTGGATTTCAAAATTTCATGGTGATTCTTACCCAGCTATCTCAAGTTATGAACAATAACCTGAATAATGTGGAACTTCTGCCTTCACCTAAGAGGGATAAACTGGCTATCGAGTCCTTTATGTGGCAACGACCACCAACATTTAGTAGATATTATGATCCACTAGTCATGGAATAGTGAGTCAACTCAATAGGTAATATCATTTATTTACTTCACTGTTATGATATGGAGAAGGTGGATCTTGGAGTTTATTATCCAGATGGAGAA
Source organism: Viscum album (assembly GCA_963277665.1). Taxonomy (NCBI): domain Eukaryota; kingdom Viridiplantae; phylum Streptophyta; class Magnoliopsida; order Santalales; family Viscaceae; genus Viscum; species Viscum album. Next base: position 124,531,781 of record OY728153.1, on the reverse strand, counting down.
TCCGACTGATGGTGGCCATTGATTAAGAACACCAAGATGACTGAAGAAATTGAATATATGGAGTGGGAAGACTTTAAGATAATGTTTATTAACAATTATTTCCCTCAAACTCTTCATAAAAATATAGATAGATAATTTATAGATCTGAATAAAAAGGAAGGAGAATATGTCACAGCCTATAAAGAAAATTTCATAAGGATTTCAAGGTACATTTCAGGTTTTGTTATCAATAATGATAGAAAATTTGATATATTATTTAGTGGTTTAAAACCAAACCTTTGAAAGGCTCTATAAATTCAATACTTTGGGAGTTATGAAGAATTTGTTCAATGTAATCTCAATGTGGATATGGAGTTTATAGAATGGTCTCGTTGATATGGTGATAATAAAGGAAAGATTACGTTTCAAGTTGGAGGATATAATGAGAAAAGTGGAAAGAAAACTCAACCACCCACATGTTAAAAATGTGGGAAGAATCATCATGGGAACTACCTTAAAGGGATGGAGAAATGCTTCAAGTATGGGAGAGAAGGACACCAAGCTCATGAATGTCAAAAATACATGAGGAAGTAGGACAACGTGGTGGAGGAAATAAGAGAACCACCCATGTTCTAATGCTACAATTGTAGGGAGAAAGGGCACTATACAATCCAGTGAACTAAACCTTGAGTCCTTAAAGGTAATCAGAATTATCATATACCAAAACCAAAAGATAAAGTCAAGTCTTATTCCATCACTATTGCTAAATTATAGTAAGAAAACAAAGTTGTAAAAGGTATGCTTCCTATTCAATTGAGAATGTAAAAAGTCTTATTTGATTCTGTTTCTATGCATTCCTTTATATCTTGCAAGTTTGATAGAACTATTTAATAAAATACTCTAAACCTTGAATTAGAGATATCCATAAAAACACCTAGTGGTATAATCATTTCAACCCAAGTGTTGGACTCTTCTCCTATTAGAATATGTGGGAAGATTCTTCCAGGAAATCTCATGATACTTCCCTTGGTGGAATTCGACTCTATAATGGGAATAGATTGGATCTAGTTATATAGAGAACATATAAACTATTGGGAAAAGGAAATATCTTTTCATATTCTAAACAATCCCATACTCCTATACAAATTTAGGTAAGATAATGAATATCCTTTGTAAAATCCTTCAATATTGTGGGTATTGATTCCCTATGAAGAAGCATACCTCGCTCAAATGATTGAGTCAAAGGAAGGTATCAACCAAGGGAAATTACCATTGTGAAGGAATACAGTGATGTATTTCCTGAAGAGTTACCTAGACTTCCCCTGGATCATGAGGTAGAGTTCTCAATAGAACTCATACCTGTAGATACTTCTATCTTAAAGTATCCATATAAGATGGATTCTATCAAACTAGAGGAGTTAAAGAATAAGCTGCAAGAGAATTTGGACAAAGCATTCATACTCCCTAGTGAATCTCCTTGGGGTGTGCTAGTGCTCTTTATCAAGAAAAAGGATGGATCAATGTGGATGTGTATCAATTATTGGGAAATCAACAAGATAATAATAAAGAATGATTATCCTATACCAAGGATTGATAACTTGATTGATCAGTTTTGAGCAGCTTAGTACTTCTCAAAGGTGGATCTTCATTCTGGATATCATCAGCTAATGGTGAATAAAGAATATATTCAGAAGACTACCTTTAATATAAGGTATGGGAACTAATATTTTTTGGTGATTCCCTTTGGACTTACTAATTCCCCTTCAATATTCATGGATTTTATGAATAGAGTATTTAGATATTACCTCAAAAAAAATTGGTAGTGTTTATCATTGATATTCGCATATACTCCAAGAGAAAGGAGGAACATGAAGAACATATAAGGCTTGTGTTAGTGACATTAAAGAAGGATAAGTTGTACACCAAGTTCAGAAAGTGTGACTTTTGGATGCAGCTAGTCACATTCTAGGGACAGTTGATCACAAGTGAGGGAATTTCTTTGGACCCTTCAAAAACAAAGGCAATTGGGGAATGGCCCAGACCCTCTAGTGTCATGGAAATCTATAGTTTTCTTGGATTAGTTGGGTACTACCAACATTTTGTAAGAAATTTCTCATGATTATCTAGACCGATAACTAAGTTAACAAGGAAAGGGGTAAAGTATGTATGGAAGGATGAATTTTAGGAAAGCATTAAGGATCTAAAGAGAATACTAATCATTACACATGTACTCACATTACCAAAAAGTGGAGAAAATTTTGTGATATATAGTGATCCGTCTAAAAAATTCTTGGGTTGTGTGCTCATGAAAAATGATAAAGTGATATCCTACACCTTAATACATTTGAAGATCCATGAGCATAACTGCCTGACGCATGATCTAGAGCTAGCATCTATGATTTTTGCCTTGAAAATATGGTGGCACTACCTATATGGTGAGAAGTGTGACATATATACCAATCACAAAAGCCTAAAGTGTATATTCACATAAAATGATATCAACATATGAAAAATGATATGGTTAGATATAATCAAGGACTACGATTTATCTATTCACTATCATCCTGATAAGGCAAACAAGGTATCTGATGCTTTTAATAGAAAATAACCTACTACTCTATCCATATTGTGGATTGAGAAAGACCCAATATTTATGGATATGAAAAGGAGGAGTTTGTAAATAATAAGGGTAGGGAATATGTTCTACCTTTCCCAAATGATTTCCCATCCATCTATACAAGATAAGATTAAGGAGGAACAAAGGGATGATTCAGAGTTACAAAATAATGTGAATGTAGTAAAGGAAGGGAAGCTGCAAGAGTTATATATTGATGATGGTGGTGTGATTCGGTTTGGAAAAAAACTTTGTGTGCTTTCATCACCTGGGATAAAAAAGGAGCTATTGGATAATGCACGTAGATCTAATTTTTATATCCATCCTGAAAGTACCAAGATGTTCCATGATCTTCAGGAACACTTATGGTGTGACAACATGAATAGGGAGATTGTGGAGTATATCTCAAGGTTCTTGATATGTCAACAAGTTAAAGCAGAGTGATGAAATTCCAAAGGGGTGATGTAACTATTGCCTATACCCATACGGAAATGGTAGAATTCCACTATAGACTTTTTCACAGGTCTCCTAAAGACATCCAAAGGAAATAATATGATATGGGTTGTGGTTTACCGAATCACCAAGACTTCCCACTTTATCACTATTTAGGAAGATCTATCACTTTAATTACTTGAAAAATATATATGTGAAGGAAGTGGTGTGACTTCTTAGGGTTCCACTCTTGATTGTATCTCATCGTGATCCCAGGTTCACATCTAAATTCTGGAGTAATCTTCAACATGATTTGAGTACTAAATTAAATTTCAGCATAGCTTATCACCCTCAAATTTATGGCCAATCTAAAAGGACTATTTAGATGATATAAGATATTCTAAGAGCCTAATCATTAGAATTAAAAGGTGTATGGGATCATAATCTCCCATTAGTTGAGTTTTCAAAAAATAATATCTTTCACTCAAGTATTCAGATGCCTCCATATGAAGATCTATATGGAAATAGATGTATAACTCCAACCCATTGGGATGAAGTTGGTGAAAGAAATCTATCAGGACCTAATCTTGTACAAGATATGATAGAGAAGTTTCAATCCATCTAGCAACATATCAAAGCTACTTTGAGTCGATAAAATAGTTATGCTAACAACTGTTTAAGTGATTTGGAGTTCAACGTTGGAGATAAATTCTTCCTTTGAATATCACCATGGAAGAGATTCATGTGATTTATAAAGAAAGGGAATCTAAGACCTAGGTACATTGGCTCCTTTTAGATCCTTGATTTCATAGGATCTGTGGCCTATTAGCTTTCAATTCCACCAAATATAGCTCAATTTCATGATGTGTTCCATATATCACTCTTGAGGAATTACATACCAGATCCCTCACTTGTACCGAACTCATAGTTGGTACCACTAGAATATGATATCTCTTATGAGGAGTATCCAGTAAATATTCTGGATCATAGAGATAAGGTTTTACACAAAAAAACAACCCACCTTGTCAAAGTTTTGTGGAGGAACCATAAGTATGAATAAGAAACTTGGGAACCGAAGGAGGTGATGAGGGAGAAGTACCCCCACTTGTTTATGTAAAATGAAATTTCAAAGGCAAAATTTCAGAAGGGGGTAAGAATGTAATGACCCAAAATTTTATCAATGAAATTTCTCTCTTCTTATAGTAATTTCATATAGTATAAATCACATAAAATCACTTAGATACCATAATAAAAAATTTATAAATAAATAATGAATGAAATAATAAGTATTTCTAGAAGTTAAGTAACCTATACCGATTAAATAGTAACTTGACCTTAAGAATAGTAATATGACCCTTATGAATAGTAAACTGACCAAATGAATAGTAAAATTACCTATAAAAGTATAAATAAAATTTAGGCATCTTATAAATGATAATATGATATAATTATAACATAGTATAAGTAAATATTTTTTAAAAAAATTATTAATTAGGTGCCGGTATTTTTGTAAGTCATAAATATTTAATTACAATTTTATGATTAATTTAATAATTTAAAAGAAAATTTATTTTCATTAAATGTATTCATAAATTAATATATTTTTCTTATGGTTATAATATAATTTATGAGACCTTAAGTAATTTCTCAAAGTTTCATAAGATCAGTTATTATTTTTAAAATGGAATTTTTCGAATAAATTTTGATTTTAATTAAAATTTAAATTTCTCATATTTAGAAAATTATTTTCAAAAATGGAGTTCATTTTTTAATTTTACACATCAAAAAATGGTTAGGGTTAATTTTTGGTAATTTTCTAAAATACTTGAATTTTTGTGAATAGTAAAGTATGGTAATTTACGGTATATATACATTATAAGTTAAATACACTATTCTTTGATTCATCGCAAATTTAATCACAATAATCTTGAAATAACATTAATTATTTTAATATATTTAGTGATAATTATCAAACTATTCATAGTCTTGATCCAAAATAATAAACTAATGAATATCATAATGAGAAAACATCCCTCTCCTCTACTATAAATATCACCCCTCACCACCTCTTTTCCTCACACCTATCAAGCTTTTATCATTGTCCAAATTCTGATCAAACCTCTCTCCAAGCCCCTCTACCAAATCTAGGATCTCTTATTCTCATTAAAATACCAAAACCTTTTCCCTAAGGAGGTTCTCAAGGAGGATAAATCCAAGAGGTAAAATCCTCTTCCTTTTTCTTTTAATTTCTTTTCAATTTCATTTCTTTTCTCCTCTTATCCTCACCTTATCTTATAAAAATGGAATGATAACTCTAGTATTTTTTATATAATGTAATTATATCATGTTAATGGAATATCCATCAATAAATTCATTTCTCTCTCTCTCTCTTATTCTAAAAATGAAATTGCCGTCCGTGATGTGTCAATTTTCCAACATCGTGGGCGATGCTCTTTCATTTTCCTTTAATGCCTTCAAGGATGTTAATAAAACCATTATAATGGTTAAAACATATTTTAAAATGTATTATAAAATCTTATTTATGTTTTTTAACTAACATATATACATAATACTAAATGATAAAACAAAATGTGTTTGTTGTGATCAAAAACCACCAAAATTAACCTAAAATGATCATTATTAACTTTTATCTAATGATTCATCCACATACTATATAAAAAAATATTTGTAAGATCATTTAAACATATCTAATATCATTAATAACACAAGATAATAATTTTTTATATTTATCCACATTTTACCCAAACTTTCATTCATGTATACAAGTGAACCGATCATGAAAACTAAGAAAACAAACACTCTTGAACGATGAAATTAAACTCTATAACTCATCTAAAAGGACATAAATGAACATAATAAAACCATAATGAACCAAATTAATTTATAAAGGGTTTTTTATTTTTTTTAATTATTAAATATAATGTGATTATATAGGATATTAAAGTGAAGAAATCATTCGCACATATGGTAAGGGGAATTCTCAAACCCATCTCTCTTTCTTTGGGTTTTCCTCTTTTACCCCATTTTTAGTATGGATATTCCTTTATTGTTAATTATATATAATTCCTTCATTATTGTATTATATTTTCTAGGATATACATGCAGGTTTTATTAAAAGTGAAAATATTTTTCCAAATTAACTCTTCTTTCAAAAAAATACATCTTTTACTTCTCACGTGAATGTTTCTTCTTCAATCAAGATTGATACCAAGCATCTTATTCCCTTTTTATCTTGGGAACTTCAAAGTTTATGAATGAATTATTTATGAAATGAAAACCATTCATTTCCATGGGTTATTTTATTTCCAAGGTTTATATACATTATATGTGGCATGCATGATAATGTAAATGTTATGATATGACGGGTGCACTTGGAATTATATAGTGCAATGTCAATGTTATGATGTGACAGGTGCGTCCAGAATTATATAGTGGTTAAAATAATTGGTTAATTTGATTTATCTCATGATAAAAAGTAAAATATTGATGAACATGATGCTATATTTGTTTACAACTATAAATGGTAGTTGACCACAAAGAAATGATGTTTCATTTTATGCATTGCCACGTTCGAAGCCTTTTCTTAATGCTTCCTCTCATAATTATGATCATATGCCTATGTTATGATGATAATGATTATTATCACCCCATTTTATATTGATTCATGTTATTATCTATCCTCTTACTAGGATTTTAGGTCACCCCTTTCTTTGATGTATATCTTCAAGTGATTACTTGTATTAAGAAGAACACGAGGGCCAATAAGAAGTTAGAGAATAAGGAATTGAATAAATGTTTGTGTTTTATTTTGTAAATGTTATGTATAGTCTTATTTTTTCCAAGACACTAAACCTTTGTATCCTAGTTTTGTAATGATTTTATGTTTTTTGTCTATAAAATGATGTAATAAGTTGTGTAAAAAAAACAGGGTCATTGTAGTTTTCATTTAAAGGGGGGGGAGAAGTGAAAACCATTTTCAAAACTTTTTTTATATAAAACTTTGAAAACCAACTCATCACTATTATAAAAAAATGGATACCACACAATAGAGTATCAGAAATGATCATAAAAAGGGGAAATGAAAAAATAACACACATAAGCAACCAATCAATAATTCATCTAAATCATCCTCCGTAGATTACTAAGTTTTGAAGGACATAGGAGAACCTAGGAGCTCAGGGGAATAATATAGAATATACTTACATCTGACTCAAACTAAAGGCAAACCTCACCCAATGATATCAACTCTCCCCCATGATCGATCACACCCTACTCAATCTAACTGAGGGGAACTATCCCAAAGTGAAAAAATTTCCATGCTAAGGGCCACTAGCTAGAGTGAAATCCTAAGATAGTGCAGCAACCATTCACCAAAAACCCACAAGATATGATAGGTTCCCATGTCAATAATAAATTGTGGGTGAGTCAATAATTCCAAAAAATCATCCAATCATATCCACATACATCATACACAAGAAACACACACAACAAGTCACCCCTGAGTCACCCCAAGGAACAATCTCTTTCCTTTTAACCATTTAATCACAAGGGAGTCTCTTAGTGTGAAACTCCCATAACATTAAACATAACCAAGGCCAGAAAATCATCCAAGGATAGTTTTTAGGGCAACTAATTTCACAAAAGTTCCAAATGGGACTCAAACACCCTTTGAGAAATAACTCATTTCCAAAAGAAAATAAACACATTTATGTCACATGTCAATACATATTTAAGATCAAAACACACACCTCTTTTAAATAAAAAACCTCTTGGAAAACCCATTAAATAAATCCAAACCATAATTTTAAATTCCAAAAATACATTTACAAATCCAAACCATGCTTTAAAAACAATAATCTACTTGCAAGGCCTAACCAGGAAATTTATCAAACACTTGGTGTACATATCTTAACAAAACAATACCATATACTTCAAAATTATAAATAAAACCACCTCATTTAATATTATAAAAATATTATAAAAATCATACATCGCTAATTAACATATAAAGAGGTAAGAAAAGCAAGAAATCAATAATTATTAAATTTAAAGGGAAAGTACAAAGGAAACCTACCTCAATATCACGATGCTTTAACAACACCCACCCAAAACAACTCTATGAAGGTTCCAAGGAGAAATAAAAACCAAGAGAAACCCTAAAAAAACAAAACCCCTAATTAAACCCCAAAGAAACATGAACCCTAGATCCACAATACCAAATAATAATGGGAACAATAGAAATGGAAGAATGAGAAAGAGGAAGAAGAAAGGAGGAGAATACCTTGAAGATCTAGCCTTAACTCATGAATAAATCACCTTATAATTTCCAATGAAGGAGGTGGGAGTCATGAGGAAGAAGTGAGAATCCCCCTAGGGTTGTAAGAACCGAATGGAGGAAGAATAGGGTGATTTGGGGTAAAAATACAAAGAGTTTATAAGGGGAATTCCACAATTTTAATGACCTAGAATGGTCACACGATTATCCCACACAGTTTTCCAAATCATGTGTCAATCGTGGGTCTTTCACTATCCAGGTGGAGCATGCCACATAGTTTTCTAAAATATGTATAAAATGTGCATTCTCCTCCATCTAGGAGGAAACCAACTGTATGATTTCCTGGGGTAGGTTTCATGATTTCCTCTAACTATGAACCAACCATACGCCACCTTCTACCAAGCCTAAAATCCAAAATTTTCACAAAAAACTCCCAAAGAAACAAAAGAATAAACATGGGACCAAAAATAAATAAAGTAACACCTCAAAATAAAATTACGGATGTGACAATTTTCCCCACCATTAGGATTTTTTTCCCCAGAAAGATACAACATCTCTAGTTGATTGATCAAATACAATGGTTCATATGTTTTCATGATCTGATTCCCCAAACCAAAAATCACCTCAACCACTACCAAAAAAGAACATGCATTTCTACCTGAAATAAACCAATGGACCCCAATCCACTTCTCAATAAATGATAGAAAAATTTAGACCTAAATCCAAATACCTTACCACACCTAAAACCACCAAGCCTTCCCCAAGGGTCCCAACCTTCACCCGAGAGAGGAGAAAGTGGGAACGAAATGAATGGAAACAAAGATTTTCTATATTCATCACGAGAGGCCGAAGTGGACTTGCCACCATTAGAAACCAACTAGAACTGATCGGCATGAGAAACCCAACATAGACCAACTCGAGAAATCCCCACACATACCAAACCCCCACCATAAGGGGGTGATGAAAGAAACTCCAAACCAGGTGGAAAACCAAAACCAAAAAAAACTCATAAAGGCTAACTATGTAAGGAAAACCAATCAGAGACTTGCATATGAAAAGGCACAAACACTATAATTTCACATGGATAAGACCACTAGGATTTTTTGAAACATTTAGAAACTTACAACAACATAGAATACTACAATAAGAAACTTTAAACTAGCCACACCCCAACGGTGTATACAAGAACTGATTCAAGGTTCCCCATACCTATGGTGATTCTTGACTGCATGAATAGATTCACTCCATGACCTATGGTTGGAGCACTGATGTCTTGAAGTATCTACTACCCCGCATTCAGGATTTGATAATACCAAATAAAAACTCCTTTTGGTGTCATGAGTGGTTACACAACACCCCAGGTAGAACCAAAAGAACACGGCACAACATGAGACTCACTTTTCTCCAATAATTTACTTTCACCAAGACATGGATTTATAAGTTTTGCATGAATCATACTCTTTAACCCTAATGATAAATAGTAGGTACAAGGTACACGGGGGGCCAAACCTCTACTTAGAACAGAAAAATTCATAATTTCTAAAAGAAAAATACATTTTCATTGAAATAGAAGTTCTCAAGAGATCCACAAAATCCAATTTTATAATTTAAAGAAAATATAAGAGTGAAAAACACCACCAGACACAACCATTACAATAAAATAAGCATTAAATATAAAGGGAATTTAAACTGAGCCTGAAACAGAACCCTACTCATACCAATGGGTTGGGGTATTTTTCAAAGGGGTGGATCTGGCTTCACATTACTTCTTGGAAACACCCCACCAGAACCATTTAATGTTACTTAAGTGTCCAAAGGTGTGGAAGGTATTTGGATCACTCAAACATGATAGTTTCTTATGATCTATCTTGTATCATTGATGACACACCATGATCTTTCACTTAGAATAAGATGATGAAAGATCTATAGGCCTTTTAATTCCATGACCAGCACCAAAAGCTTTAGGCCGATTTCTCATCTCCTTAATAGAATTACCTTCACTACTTATAGAGACTGGAGGAAGGTTGACTACCTCAATCACTCCTTCTTGCCTAGATTCAACCTAAATAGATAGCCTCACCACATTGGCAAAGGAGGTTAGATTGAACTCCAACACCTTCAACTATAGATCAAGATGAAGCCTATTCTCAAAATGTTGAGCCTTTAAGGAATCATATGCATCCCACTCAAGAAGGTAAGGAACTGGATCCAAAAAATGAAAAAATAACTACAACACTAATCCATCACCTTGTTGTAGATCGCACATCTCCATCCCCTCCCTCACCTTCACTACCTTAGAGAAATATTGTCAGATAAACGAAGCCTTGAAGAACTCCCAAGTAAGATCTTCCCAAGGATTAGTTCAAGAGACTGACTTACACTACTTCTAGGTCAGACCTTCAAGCATAAAGGTAGAGAAATTCACCTTTATAGACTTAGGAAAATCAAGGAAATTGAAGATCCTTTTGATTCTCCACATTCACTCTTCCACTTCGAGTGGATCTGCTTGACCATAAAAGAGAGTAGGGTTCAAGTTTTGAAACTCAAGAATGAATTACTTAGGTTAATCAACTTGAGGGTATTTTAATAGTGAACCACCCATATATAAACCTTGAATATCCATAAAATATTTTTTGGGGTGTACAATAAGTAAAAGGAAAACCAAGAACTCAATAAAAACCAATTCACCAACAAGAATCCTCAAACTTGAAACACCACTAAAACAACATTTCCAAATAACAAGAAAACACACCAAAAAACTACTTGTTATTAAAACATCACATATTTTCCTCTTAATAACACATTTAAAATTAAAATAAACTTGGTAAGTTTCACCCTCACCAATGGTATTCCATGGATCCTCACACGCATATATTCTCATTCTAATCTGAGCACCCATGCACTCATGCCACCAACTATCCACCTTCTACAACACATCCTCACATGTGAGAATTCATAAGAATATAAAAAGTCAAAAAAGGCTTTTCCATTTCTAAATGAACCATTTAAAACAACTTTCAAACTCTTAATCCAATTCCCATTTCAAATTTCACAAAAACTTTTTCAAAAGATCACTAACCACTAAATCAAAAACCATTTTCAAACTTTACACTTTAATCCATTTTATTCTATTCAGAAATAAAAATCCCATTAATTCCATCCAAAAACATAATTTATACCATTAAAACAATTCCATAAAAGAATAATTTAATCAAAGAATCATTTATTCTTATTTAAAAAAATCTAAAACCCTCTTTCAAATAAATTTCTATTTCCCAAACAAACAATTTTGGAAAACCCCTGGTTTTGATTATGAAAATATAATCTTGTTAAAACCATCCTCATTATACCTAAATATCATTTTATAAAAATCAATTTTTATAAATATTTCTTCAAAATAAATCTAAAAATCCATTTCCCATCTTCCAAAAATCCAAACCATTACCACTTAAAATCCAGTTTTTACAATTTCAAAACAAGGGTTTTCAAAATAATTTTAGAGTCAAGATTTACCCAAAACAACTCATAGGGAGAAACTAATATTGATGGGTGAATTATCCATATGGTTGAAGGCTATATTCTAATCACACCACCATCACAGAGAGTCTTTTACAACCATGTCCTTAGCTCCACAAGGCTTGTCAGGCCCTACGAGCTCATAGAGACCACTTCCCCAACTCCCATTTTTCATCCCAAACATCAAACAACCAATAAGAACCAGATAAACCAAATAAAACTCTAATTCCCATGGAAATATGAGGTTTTACATCAAAAGTGTTGGACAAAAACTCCCTCATACCTACACCCCAAGTTCTGACAGTCATACTCTATATACTTTGACAACCCAAATAACAAATGGCACTTTGAAAGTTAGGTCCTCTAAATAACCAACCTGCTCTGATACCATTTTTTCATGAACCAACTTGGGTCGACCCTGAACTAGTCACCCAAATCATCTCAAGACAAGGCCCGAGAGGAATTCTCGATCCTCTTGGGCTGGCAACTAGTTTTGGGGAATCAATATAGAAGGAAAAGAAATTATTTTATCTAATAAAATAAACTGAATAGTGGAAAAATAAATAGATCATCCTAAAATAAATACAGTTACCAAATTGAACATATTTTAAACAAAAACTGAAAATAAAAAAACAAACAACAAAACCTAAATTGAACCTAAAAACCACAACATATCCAAGTGACCCCAAGGGTCACTCTCTAATACTAAAACCAACCATCGCCCAAGGTGATCGAAACCAATATGGAACCTGCAAAAAAATCTAAAAACAAGAAAGAACTATATGTGTGAGTATTAAAACTCATTAGACATGCCAGAACAATCTATTCCCAATTAATTTTTTTAAAATACCAAAGAACAATTAATATCAAAAGAAAGTTTACAGGAGTCTAAAATATGGGATCATATTAAAATATTTTTCATGTAAGGAAATAAGATCAATGGGGAGGTCTTCGAACTAGGTGATGTCTTGATTTACTCCCATATTGGACAGGCCATCAGTAAACATATTAGCTTCTCGATAAACATGATTGATGATGTAGTTGAGATTGATAAGTGAATGGGTTCATTCCATCCAATGAGTAGTAATCGTCCAAGCAAGATGAATAATTCCATTCCAAATCGCTTGCACGATGGTCATCGATTTGCTTTTAATCTAGAGGTCATTCCAACCAAAGATATTGGTAAATGTAATAGCATGAATTAATCTCATCAACTCAGCTTCAAGGGAGGTGTCAATGCCATAGCTACCCATGAAGCAACCAAGGATCTGACAGAGATGATTCCTAAAGATAGCACCACATCCCTCAGGGCCCTGGTTTCCTTTGGAGGTTCCATCAATGCATTCCCTTTAAATAAAGAAATATAAATTTTATTTTTGAAATAAAATATATAAAATTAGGTTTTTCACACATTTCCACTTTAAAATAAGACATGGTTTATTTACCTTTTTCTATTAAATTTTAGATTATGTACCAAGGAATATATATTAGCATTTTAAAAGAGAATGATGGTGTTTTCATTTTAAACAGGGTGAAAAGAAGTGAAAAACATTTTCATAACTTTTTTTACATAAGAATTTGAAAACCAACTCATCACTCTTATAAAAAAAGGATGGCATAAAAGAGAGAAAAAATGATGACAAAACAAGGGTGATGGAAAAATAGCACACATAAGTAACCAATCAATAATTCATCTCAATCGTCCATCGTATATAACTAAGTGTTGAAGGACATATAAGAACCTAGGAGATTAGGGGAATAATCTAGAACATACTTACATCTGACTCATCTTGAAGGCATGATTCACCCAATGACATCAACTCACCCACATGCTTGATCGCACCCTACCTAGTTTGACCAAGGGTTACTATCCCAAAGCGAAGAAATTTTCATGCTAAGGGTCACTATCCAGAGTGAAATCTTTTGCTAGTGTGGTAACCCTTCACTAAAAATTCACTAGTTATGTTAGGTTCCCATGTAAAGATTAAAGTGGGGGTGAGCCAACAATTCCAAACAAGCATCCAATCATGTTCACGTATATCATACACAATAAACACATATAAAAATTCACCCCCGAGTCATCCCAAGGAATAATCTATTGCCTTTCAACCATTTATTCACAAGGGAGTCTCTCAGTGTGGACCTCCCACAACATTCAACAAAACCAAGGCAATAAAATCATCCAAGGAGAGTTTTCAGGAGAACCAATTTCACAAAATTTTCAAATGGGCCTCAAACACTCTTTGAGAAATCACTTGTTTCTGAAAGGAAACCAACAAATTTCCATCACATGTCAATCTATTTTTAAGATCCAAACACACACCTCTTTTAAATCCAAAACCACTTGGAAAACCCATTCAAGAAACCCAAAACATCATTTAAAATTCCAAAAATATATTTACAAATCCAAACCATGCTTTAAAACCCATAATCTACTTACAAGAGCCAACTGGATAATTTATCAAACACTTGGTGTGTATAGATTAACAAAATAATACCATATACTTAAAAATAATCAATAAAAAAACCTCATTCTATATCAAAAAATTATTCTAAAAATCATAAATCACTAATTAACATATAAAGGAGGTGTGAAAAGTAATAAATCAGTGATTCTTAAATTCAAAGGGAAAGTGTAAAGGTAAACCTAACTCAATCACACAATGTTTCAACAACTCCCACCCGAAACAAATCCACAAGGGTTCCAAGGAGAAATAACATCCAAGAGAAACCTTAAATAAAAAAAACCCTAATTAAACCCCAAAAAAACATGAACCCTAGATCCAAAAGATGAAGTAAAAAAGGATAACTCAAGATAAAATGGATGGAGAGGATAGGAAGAAGAAAGAAGGAGAATACCTTGAATATCTAGCCTTAACTATTAAATAAATCATCTTAGAATCACTAAGGGAGGATGTGGGTGGAATGAGGAAGAAGGGAGGAGCCCCTAGGTTTGATCTAACCAAATGGGGGAAGAATAGGGTGATTTGGGGTTAAAATCCAAAGAGGTTGGAAGGGGAATTTCACACTTTTAATGACCTGGATAGATTGTGTGGTTTTCCCACATGATTTTCCAAACCATGCAGAAACTATGTGTCCCTCACTTTCTAAGAGGATCATGTAACACGATTAGACCATATGGTTTTTCAAATCATGTGGAAACTATGCAGTCTTCTCTATCCAGGAGAAAACCGGCCATATGATTTTCTATGTTAGGGCACACGGTTTCCTCTAATCATGCAACAACTATGCGCCACTTGCGAGCAAGCCCAAAATCCCCACTTTTCATCAAAAACTCCAATAGAAACTAAATAATAAACATGGGACCAAAAATAAACAAAGTAACACCTCAAAATAAAATAAAAAATGTGAAAAAAGGTGTATATGGGAAGACATGATAATCCATTTTCTCATAGAGGAGGACCATCATCAAGAGGTGTAGAGAACACTAAGAGAAATATAGAGGTATTTATTTGTTGCATCATCATTTTTGAGCACTTATAGTTTCTTCTAGTGGATTATATAAACCAAAACAAATTAGAATCTTTTTTGATAGGGAAGACTATAATTGGTTATTAAAAAATTTTGAAGATAGTGGAAGAATCCATGATTGAGGTGGATAACTAATCATGGAAAGGAGTAGGCTACTCTGACTGAACCTTGTAAATATTGTGTGCTACACTCTTTCATATTACTTCTGAAAATGAGGTGTGACTGTGAGATTTTACTGAGTTATTCATGAAGCTTAATAAGTTTAAGAGGTTTATTTAATATAATACGTAAAATAAGACCACTAGTTCACCCCCCCCCCATCTCAGTGGTTAATCAACTCTAGGGAATCACACTTTGGTCAAAAGTGGGATTGGGGCATGTCATTAGTGATCCACACCTTATTGCTTGGTTTATTGGTGTTGTTACATCATCTAGTGAGTTTACCTCAATTATACCTAAATGGAAAGGATGAATTAATTATTTAAAATGATTATATATTGGTTGTAATTGATTATATATCTTCTTGGGTGAATTAGGGGCTCTTGGATGAGTATGGCGCTTGATGGTTGTTTGACTAGGGGTGGAGCGATCTTGTTAAAGTGGTTAATGTTAGGTTCCAAATAAGATAGTCGAATAGTATAAAGGGAGGGTGAATAGAACAATTTAAAAAATTTAGAAAGATAATTAGATCTCTAAGATAAGTAAAGTTAAAAAAAATTATAAGAGTTATCAATTATTTGAGTAGAAAGATTAAAATAAGAACATGATTATTTTTATCGTAGTTCAGATCAAAGTGACCTTCCATATACTCTAAACACCCCTATATTCCTTTAGGGGTATGTTATACACTAAATAACTGAATTTTTAAGGGGATTAACAATCCAATTAGAACCTAAATTTTTTAGTGGAGGCACAACTACACAACAACACAACAACATTTCATTTTAATGTGGATTCACAACCCAATTACAGCACTGAATTTTAACTCAGAGTCACAACCAAAAACCTAAGTTTTGAAGGAGGTATAACCCAACACTGAATTTTTAACCTAGGAGTCACAATCTAAATAGAATAATGATTTATTATGGGAAATCATAAACTAACAATGTCAATCACAGGTAAATAATATTTAGATAATTAAGAATATAATCATAGAAACTAGATAGTAGAAGTCAGTCTAGAAAGTTAAATCATAACAACTAGTTATCAAATAGTGGATCAATCATTCTATTAAAGGTATAAAATTTTTATAGTTCATTTTTATCCTTGAGAGTTTTCTAGGAAAATGAAAATTATCCTCACAGGATCATAAAATTATTACAGTGGTTCAGTAAAGTGCAGTAACCAAGTATATCTCTCATATCAGTGCCTAGATATATCTTTATTAGATTTGTTTTCTCTTTATATATAATTTTCAATAGATATAAATAAATATAAAACTTTTAGAATAATTAATAATAATAATAATAAAGATACCAAAATTATCACCATGATTATTTAACAGTCAATCATTCCCATAATTCTTGAGTGAAAGATAAGGAACTACTTAATATTTTCCTAATTCATAAAATAAAATTTATGAATGTTAAACAGACTTGAAATATCTTCCATAATAACCAGTCAAGATATCACATAAATAATTTAACTTATTTTTCTTATATAAAATTATAATTTGAAATAATTTATAAAAACATGAAGTAGATATAAAAAATATAAACTCAGTATTAAACACACAACTTTTAATATGATAGTTATATATAAAAAATAATTTAAAATAAAATAAATCAATATAATCGTAAAAAATTTGAAGAACCTTTGTGATAAATTGTTTTAACAAAGTTTTTTTTATTTTTTGATAACTAACATTTTTGTAAAGAATGTTTTTGTAATTTAGGATCTAGACCTAGTCCATCGTAATAAGGTTTACTGAAAATTACTAAAATTTTTAACTCAAAGGAAAAGGGGAAGAAAAGTTTTATTTTAAAGAAATATGTTTTCAAAACTCAAAGGATCGAACTGAGAATAACCAAAGTCAGAGTATCATATTCATCTATATCAGATTTAGATCATTGGATTTGAAATAATCAAAGTCAGAAGTTATTTGTTGGAAGTTTTCCTTTGTTGTAATCAGAAAAATAAATAAGTTACTAAGGGAAGAAGTCGTATTGTTGCTGAAGAGTTTTTTTTAAGAAAGTGAATTTAGAAGTTATAAAGTTTTAATACTTTCTAAAAAATTTAGATGATGATTTTTTGATCATAAAGTTCTCACAAATCATGAAAACTTTCATGATAAAATATTTTAAAGAAATGGTGGATATGTTTGAAGAAATTCAAAATTGCAGAGTGAAGAATACCATCATAATGATAAATTCTATCGTAATTAGAATTTCATCATAATGTGGATTCCATCATTATGAAGAAATACATTGAAGGTAGAATGTTTCATAATATCGGATCTAGAAGTCATAATGTGTGAAGCTAATGAAGTTTGAAGAATTTCAAAGTTTAAGTATGTAGATTCCATTATAATGGGATTTCAATCATAATGAGATTTCCATCAAAATGGGAATTTCTAAAGTAATGGGAAATTCATCGTAATTGGATTTCCATCATAATGGGAATTCCATCATAATGATATGAGAAGGATACAGAATTCAAATTCACTGAGAAAGAAATAGAATTTAGATTCACTAAGAAAGAAATAGAATTTGGATTTACTGAGAAAGAAATAGAATTCAGATTCACTAAGAAAGAAATGAAAATTTTATTGAGATGATTATGAAGAATACTCAAAAAGAAAATTCCATAAGTTTTGTGAAGAGTTGAATATTTCAAACTTGAAATTCATTTTTTTGTAAATATCAAAGATATCTATGGAGGTTTGAAAAAGTCAAAGTTGAAGTTTAAATGCAAGATATTTTCAAAGATTATGAAATTTGAGGAAGTGGGGAAAGTTTTCAAGTTTCCCACTTTTGTT
Source organism: Viscum album (assembly GCA_963277665.1). Lineage (NCBI taxonomy): Eukaryota > Viridiplantae > Streptophyta > Magnoliopsida > Santalales > Viscaceae > Viscum > Viscum album. The sequence goes on along the minus strand of OY728153.1, from coordinate 124,513,475 downwards.
TTCTGAGTCAACTATAAATACTTTCTTAGATCATTCATTCATTGGTAACTTTTCATGTAAGAGGAAAAGGAGAAGTGCAGAAAAAATCAAGTGAAATTCATTGTTGGTCAGATATCTCATGAGGAGGATCAGATAGCTGAATGTTTGTTTACTGGATTGAGAAAGATCGTATTAAGAATATCATATTTAGTTAATCATATTGAGTCAATAAGACTAAGGTATATCGTATTAATTATTTAAGTAGATTTTAAGTATTTTATATTGATAATGGGTTCATCATATTGAGTCCATTGTATTGAGAGAATTGGATCTAGACTCATCAGATTGAGAAAATCAGATCCAGGCAAATCAGACTAAGGATTCATATTGAGAAATTGTGGATAAGTTACAATAAAGTCTTTATTATTTTGTTTGAATCAATTTTTTTATAATAAAATATTGTAAAATCATTGAGAGTCGGTATAATCATTTCTATCGGGAGATAGAATTTATCTAATAGGAGTTGGCACAAGTTTTATTCACCTCTTCATAATAGGGGATTTCCATAGACCTATGGGAGTGGCTATGTAAATGATGTAGGTTCTCACACTAAGGAAAAACCTTGTAATTATTATGTGCTTTACTTTCTTTCCCAATTTTTCATGCATGAGTATTTACTAAACGTTGATAAGGAAATAAATATTAACAGGTTTTAGGGGTTAAGTTTTGAAAATTATTGAAACTTATAAAAAGTGAACTACTGATTCACCCCCCCCCCTTCTTAGTTGTTATTCGATCATTTTGAACTTCAATTGGTATCAGAGCAAGGTTCCCTTTTTGAATCATTATCATGGATAATATCAATTATGTTAATAGTAGAAGGATTCCTATATTTTATGGAAAAAAATATTATGGTTGGAAAAATATGATGATTCCTTATCTACTATCTCTTGGCCTAGAAGTTGTTGATGTTGCTACTATTGGTTTTCCAACTATTAAGAAAGATGCACCTATGAATTTTTCTGATAAAAGAAATATAGAAGTTGGTGTAAAGACTAGAAATTAAATCCTTATGTCATTATCATAGAATTTTTATTATAAGTTGATGGGTCTCAATACTTCAAAAAGTATGTGGTGCAATCTGGAAAGTGTTTTCGAAGGGAATAATAAAGTTAAGGAAGCAAAGATACAAATCTGGCATAGTAAGTATGAAGATATCAGAATGAGGGATGAAGAAACAATTGATAAATAATTCACCATATTAAATGAAATTATTTACAACATCATAATATTTAGAGATATCTTGGAAGATATTAAAATTATGAAGAAACTTATGAGAAACTTTCTAGATATGTTTAATTCTAAAATTTCTTCTTTTGAAGATAAGGATGTTTTATCTCTTGATCAATTGCATAACTTTCTTATTTCTTATGAAATAAGGACAGATCCTATTTTTAAAAAGAAGATGAAAGATGAAATTTCTTTTGAAGCTTTGAGAAAGATGAAAATCAAATATGTTGAAGATGTTGATTCTTATGACTCTGAAGGTAAATACGATGATCAGTTTGTTGATAAAATCATGTCTCTTATATCCAAGAACTATCAAATATGAAGAGGAAAGTATGGAGTTAAAATTACTCTTAAATTTTTTGATTGTGGTGGAATCAGACAATTTTATACAAATTTCCCCAAGAATAAAGTTGGAGAATATCGAGATGATTCTGATGAAAAACCTTGATGGAAGAAGTAGAACAAAAATGATAAAGAAGAGAAGTATTCCAACAAATACAAAAATAAGTTTACTGGAAAAAAATTATATTGAGTAATAAAGTTGAATTGGACTCAACTGAAAACAATTCTTTTGAAGCTGGATGTTCATGAAAATTTAGAACATTCATTGCAAAAGTTGAGGGAAAAAATATTCCTTAGAGAGTGAAGAAGGTGGTGGAGAATATTATAGAGAGTATCAACTTATAATAGAACTTGTTGCATGTCTTTAGAAAAAAACTCTCAAGAAATAAATTAGAGTAATGAATAAATATTGTGATGAAGTTTTTGATGGAAGAAAATATGACATCGTGTAGGAGGATGAATGAATTCAGAAGATTTTAAGTTACAAATTTAGAATTACTGAAGAGGGAAATATGATTGAAGATCTTAGTAAGAAGTTGTAATCTAAGGAAGAAAGGGTTAACAAGTTTGAATAAAAACTTATTTAGTATGAAAGTTCTTTGAGTAAGATGAATGAAAACTTCAACAAAGCTTTTGAATCAAAATATGAGACTTCTAAAGATGCTAAGAAGGATCATTATGAGAATTAGGTGAAATATTCTCTTACCAAAAATAATGATTCATCTGATTATTTTAACCTTTTAGGTTCCATAAAAAGTATTGGAAAATATTGGGTGGATAAAGGATTTGAGAATCCTATAAAATCTACAAAATTAGAAAACTCAATCAAAAGAAAAGATGGTCTATGTCCTAATTATGTTAGAGTTGAAAGAAGTTATCAACCTCAACAAAGTTTCTGCAAAGAAAGATCCTTCTTAAATAGAAAATCAAGATTTTATGGTTATTATTGGTGTTATGGAATATATAGGAATAAGTTGTATAATTTTTGGAACAAATTATCTATACCTATAAAAATATTTGAGTAAAGTGTAAAAAATAGTGGAAGTAGAATGAGTAACTTTCCTAGATTGTAAAAATTTGAAAAAGTGAATTCTCAAGATGTTAGAAACTTTCCAACAAAAAATAAATTTTAATGTTTAAAATAATTTTTTGAAATATGTGATCAAGATGGTAATCATGCCAAATGATTTATAACACTCCTTCTAGAACAAGTTTCTTATGATAGAAAATAAAAGAAATATGAAAAGAAGAAAGTTGAGGGAAGAGCTTTTGTTGTTGAGACGGCTTTGAAAGTAAGTAAAAGGAATAAACCATGGATACTTTATAATGGTTACTATTCACATATGACAGGTGATATAAAAATCTTGAAACATGTTAAAATTTATTATGGAGGAGTAGTTATCTTTAGTAATAAAAGTTCCTTAAAAATTATAGGAATCGGAACAGATGAGATTGAAGCTGAAAAGTTGAAATCTAAGGAATTTTTATGTGTTTATGGGCTAAAACACAACTTACTTAGTGTAAGTCAACTTTGTGATAATGGAAAATTAGTTGTTTTTAGAAATGATTTTTGTGTCATCAAAAGTGTGAAAGATGGAAAAGTCATTACAAAGGGAGAAATAACCAATGCGAATCTCTTCCAAATAGGAGAATTCAATAACTCGTGTTACTTGAGTCTATAAGATAAAAACAAATTATGGCACCAAAGACTTGGTTACCTTGGACAGAAAAGTATGAATAAACTTTTTAAATTTGAATCCATTTGAATATTTATATAATTGAAAAGAAGAGAATAAGATGTTTTTGTAACTTGTAAAAAATGGAAGATTACTAACAAAATTCATAAAAGAGTTGAGATTCAATCTACCAGATCACTTGAGCTTATTCATTCCAATTTTTGTGGGATGATGAGACATTAATCAAAAAAAGGAGATTTATACTTTATCTCATTTATTTATTATTTCACTAGAATGAAAAATATCGTGTTTATGAAGCACAAGTTAGAGGCTATTAAAATGTTCAAATTATTTAGAAAAGTTGTTGGGAAAGAAATGGGGGTTTCCATAAAGAAGTTGAGAATAGATAATGGTACTTAATTCACAAACAATACTTTTAAAACTTATCTAATAAATTATGGTATTAAATATCAATATAGTGCTCCCTATAATCCACAACAAAATTGAGTATCAGAAAGAAATAATAGAATCTTGGTGGAAATGGGAAGAAGTATGTTAGTAGAATACAAACTTTTAAAGTTCTACTAAAGATAAGTTGATAGTGCTACTGTAAATGTTTAAAATAGATTTTTGTTGATAGAAGAAACCAACATGACTCCTTTTGAAATGGGGTATAATAAAAAACCTTCATTTAAACACTTCAAAGTTTTTTTAAGTCCGTGTTTTCTCAAAATTAAAAAATCCATATTTGGGAAATTTTGATGAGAAAGCTAAGGCATGAACTTTTATGGGTTATTTACCAAGTAGAAGAAGTTAAAAATATTGGAAAAAATGTTTACAAAAGTTGGTGGACTCATATGATGTGAAGGTAATTGAAAATCAAAGTTCCTTAGCAAAATTTGTTGAGAATGATGAGGAGGATAAACTGGATTTTTCCAACAATAGTGAAAGTAATTCAAAACATCTTTATCAAGATTCAGAATAATTGTGTGATAGGAAAATTTTGGCTGGGAAATAAACTTTGAAATTTACTACATTACAAAAACATGTTGAATCTAAAAAAAATTATTTGGAATAAAAAGGATCCAATTCATACCAGAATAAAGTTAATATTAGATAATCATACTTAACTTATCTCAAAATTTGAAGCGGAATCAGTTTCAGAAGCTATTAAACATAAAGAATGGGTGGGTTCTATAAATTAAGAGTTATATCAAATTGAGAAGAATGAAACATGGGAACTTTTTTCATAGACAACAAATAAAAATTTTATTAAAATTAAGTGGGTTTATAGAAATAAGTTAAATTAACATGGATAAGTTTCAATAAACAAAGCACAGCTTTTTTGTAAATGTTATGCATAGGTGGAAGGTGTGTATTTTGAAGAAACTTTTCCCTAGTTTCAATATTTGAAACTATTATAATGTTTCTTTTAGTGGTCATACATAATAATTAAAAAATTTATCAGATGGATGTAGAGTCATATTTCTTAAATGGTGATATTGAGGAAGAATTTTATAATGAACAACCTTGTCTGTTTCTACTTGATGAGGATGTAAACAAAGTTTGTAAACTGAATAAATCCTTGTATGGTCTGAAAAAAGCTCCACATGCTTGGTATTAAAAACTTGAAAATTATTTGAGAACATTAAATTTTTCTAAATTAAAATTTAATAGAAACTTATATGTGAAAGATGTTGACTTTGGATCTCTAATTGTAATTGTTTATGGGGATGATATAATTTTTTCTAGGGATAGAGAATATTTTTGTAAAAACTTTGCTGAGGAAATGAAGAAGAATTTTGAAATGTCTATGTTGGTAGAATTAACTTTCTTTCTTGGCTTACAAGTTCAAAAAAATAAAAATACATTTTATTATCTCAAGAAAATTATTCCAGGTAATTGTTAAAAAAGTTTGGGATGGAAGAATTAAAAGAAGTTTCAACTCCCATTTCAGTGAGAAAAAAGTTCAGTAAAGATGAATCTAGAATAATTGTAAATCAGAAAGACTTTATAAATCTTATATAAAGTCTTCTTTTCCTTACATACTCAAATACAGATATTGTTTATGTTATGACTTTGTGTGTAAGGTATCAAAGTAATCTGAAACAATCGCATATGTTGGAAAAAAAGAGGATTCTAATATATGTCAAAGGAATAAATTCACATGGGTTTTTATACAAGATAAATAGTGAAATGAAGTTTCGTGGTTATACTGGTGCTGATTGGGCTAGAGATTATAATAATAGAAAATAAACGTCAGGAAGAACATTTTTCTTGGGTGAATGTTGTGTGAGTTGGCATAGTAAGAAACAAAGTTTAATAACTTTGAGCACAGCTGAATCTGAATATGTTTCAGCTACTCAAGCTTGTACTCAAATCTTGTGGATGAAAGTTCAGCTGGATGATTTAAAAGTAAAGGTTTATAAACCATTGAAGATTCTTGTGATAATCAGAGTGCAATTTATCTTTCTAAGAATCATGTCCAACATTCAAGATCAAAACACATTGATATAAATTTTCACTTTATAAAATAGAAAGTTGTTGTTGGAGATGTTTTTCTAGAATATAGTTCAAAAAATTATCATATTTCTATTATTTTTAAAAAATCAATACCAGAAGAAAAGTTTGTGTAATTGAGGCAGTAACTTCATGTTCATCCTCCTCTCATGTCTTCTTAAACCTCATAAAGAAAACTCTCTACTGTGCTTTGGATTATGTTGACAAAGGGGGAGAGAAAGTAAAAACTTTAATTATATTTCATTTATGAATCTAAATTTGTGGTTATCATGAAATGGGGGAGAGAAAAATAAAGTGATAAAAGAAAAATGGTAATGGGGGGGAGAAAAATAAAGTGAGAAAAGAAAAGTGAGAATGGGTAGAGAAAAAGAAAGTGAGAAAAGAAAAGTGAGGAGATTTTATCTTTACATAGCTGCAAAACTTTCTTATCACCAAGGGATGGAATTCCTTAAAAACATTACTTTATCCAATAGTGTGGTTTTAAGACACTCTATTTTAATAAAGGTTATTTTTTAATAAAAGTCAAAAAGATGAGTTATGAAAAAATTTATGAGAGTTGGAAAAGTTGTTAATTAGGGTTGTCAAAAAATATAAATGGGGAGATTGAAGAACCTTTGTGATAAATATTTTTAACAAAGTTTTTGTATTTTTTTAAAACTAACCTTTTTGTAAATAATATTTTTGTTATTTAGGAATCAGACCTATTCCATCGTAATAAGGTTTGTTTAAAGTTGTTGAAAGTTTGAACTCAAAGGAAAAGGGGGAGAAAAGTTTTGTTTTAAAGAAAGATGTTTTACAAACTCAAAGGATAGAACTAAGAAGAACCAAACTTAGTGTATCATATTCATCTACATCATATTCATATCATTGGGTATAAAAGAATTAGAGTTAGAAGTTGTTTGCTGGAAGTTTTCCTTTGTCGCAATTAGAGAAAGAAAGAAGTTTCTGGGGGAATAAGTCGTATTATTGCTGAAGAGGTTTGTTGAAGAAAGTGAAGTTAGGAATTAGAAATTTTTAATAATTTTTAAACAAATTCATATTATTCTTTTCTAATAATAAATTTCTCAAAAATCATGAAAACTTTCATGATAAAATCTTTTTAAGAAATGGTTGAGGTTTGAAGAAATTGAAAATTGAAAAGTGAAGAATACCATAGTAATGAGAAATTCTATCATAATGAGAATTTCATCGTAATGAGGATTCCATCATTATGAAGAAATACATCAAAGGTAAAAAAAATATTGAATCCAGAAGTCAGAATGTGTGAAGCTGATGAAGTTTGAATAATTTAAAAGTTGAATTATAGAGATTCCATTGTAATAGGATTTCCATCATAATGAGATTTCTAATAGAATTGGAATTTCCATTATAATGGGAAATTCATCATAATGGTATTTCCATATTAATGGGAATTCCATCATAATGAGATGAGAAGGATATAGAATTGGGATTCACTGAGAAATAAATAGAATTTGGATTCACTAAGAAAGAAACAGAATTTGGATTTACTGAGAAAGAAACAGAAATCTGATTCACTGAGAAGGAAACAGAAATCGTATTGAGCTGATCACGAAGAAGACTCAAAAAGAAAATTCAAAATTTTTTGTGAATAGTTGAAGAGGTCAAACTTGAAATTCAATTTTTCATAAATCTAGTAGAAATATAAGGAGGTTTGAATAAGTCAAAGTTGAAGTTTAAATGCAATATATTTTTGAATATTTTGAAATTTGATTAAGTGAGGAAAGTTTTTAATTTTCTCGCTTTTGTTTTCTGAGTCACCTATAAATACTTGATCAAATAATTTTTTCATTGGTAACTTTTCATTCAAGTGTAAAAAGAAGAGCGTTGAAGAAATCAAGTGAAATTCATTTCCAGTTAGAGATATTGTGAGGAGGATCAGACAGTTAAATTTTTGTTTACCGGATTGAGAAATATTGTATTGAGAAGATCGTATTCAGTCAATTGGATTGAGTCGATCAGAATGAGGTACATCATATTGATTATTTGAGAAGAGTTTGAGTTTTTTATATTGAGAATGGGTTCATCGTATTTAGTCCATCATATTGAGACTATCAAATCCAGACTTATTGGATTGAGAAAATCAGTTCTAGACAAATCAGACTAAGGATTCAGACTGAGCAATTATGAAGCAGTTTCAAAAAAGTATTTATGATTTTTTTTGGATCAAATTTTTTATAATAAAACATTTTAAAACTGATGGGATTTAGTATAATCATTATTATCATGAGATATAAGGTGTATAATGAGAGTTAGAACAAGTTTTATTCACTTATTCATAATAGTGTATTTTCATAGACCCATGGGAGTGGCTATGTAAAGGATGTAGGTTCTCACACTGAGGTCAAACCTTGTAATTATTGTTTGCTTTACTTGCTTTCCTAATTTTTCATGTATAATTATTTACTAAACGTTGATAGGGAAATAAATCTTAACAGGTTGTAGGGGTTAAGTTTTGAAAAGTATTGAAACTTATAAAAAGTGAACTGATTCAACCCCCCCCCCCCCCCCCTCTCAATTGTTATCTCATCCTTTGTAACTTCACAAATAAAAATAGAAAAAATCAAAAGGCCTATAATATAAAATATACATAACTTTTAAGGTTCATTTTCATAAGTTTTATCTACGCTTATAAGGTTTATCATAATAGTTATTCTACATGGGAATAATTCCATGTATGAGTGATTTTAGTATTCATGTATGAATAAAAATTTATATAATATTAATTTGAATACATATAAGGATATGAAATCACATAATAATAATTCATGTAATCACAAAAATCAAATAATTTAAATTCCATGTAATTATCCACATAAGGATTTATGTAAGGATAAATCTATGTATGAGTCATATATACTTCATAAGATGGTAGATCTTAAGGTTCATCTAAGTTCTCATAAGGTTAATACATGTTTGACATAAGGTTAAAAAAAGTATGTCGTAAGGTTAATATGTGAAATTGTAATGTTAATATAGAATAGATTGGAAAAATTTATGAAGATTCAAAATTTTCTTGAAATTTTAATGAAAATAAAATGGAAATATTGAAAATATAAATAAATATCTATCTGCTTTTATTTAGGGAAAAAATAGTTATGATGGGATGATTTTTTTAAATAATATGAATAAAAATTAAAATTGTATTGTATATTATAGGTGATTACCTAAAATGTATAATGATTTGTGAAAAGTATAAAAGGAAGTATGCCTACTAGTGATTGATTTAAATAGATAATGAAAGGTCATTGTGCTAATGAATGCCCACTAAGATTTCCACAATCCTTGGGATTTATTAAAACTCATATTTCTAAATATTTATCTTTTAAAGTTACTTATAATACTTGTTTAAAATTGATTTATGTGCTTAAGAAATGTTTTATTAATCCTATTGGATCCAAATTATCTTGGGTACTAAAACTAGCTACTAATTAAATTTTCAAGAAAAATGTCTTTAAAGTCTCAAGAGAGATATATGGTATATGGATAGTAAACACTCTAGGAATATGACTATATATCCATCAAAATTTATTTCTTACAATGAATGTGATAGAGAAATTGACATTTGGAGATAATTACAAAGGAGAAGTAAAAGGTTTTTGAGAAATTGGTATTTTTAACTCTATTATTATTTATAATTTTTTATATATTGTTTTTGTATAATATAGTCTAATAAGAATATCTCAATTATGTGATGATGGTATGAAAGTTGAATTTAAAACTGATAAATTTTTAGTTTTTAAGAATGATTTTTTATTATTTTATGTTAATTGTAAAGAAAATATTTATACTATTAACCTTTCTGAACTAAAATTTCAATATGTAAAGTGTTTGAATGTTGTGAAGAATAGTATTTTACTTTGTAATAGATAACTAGGAAGTTTGAATTCCAAACTGTTATATAATATTTCTAATAAGGAAAGAGTTTTGTAGTTACCTAATTTAAAGAAAGATAAGTTTCATGTGTGTAACGCTTGCATAAAAGTGAAATAGTAAAAGATTCTTTTAGACTGACTAATAAAATAAGTTATAACCGACATTTACAGTTATTTCATCTTGATTTGTTTGGTCCTAATCAATTTTATAATCTTGGATGAAAGAAAGTTATTTTAGTTATTATAGATTATTTTAGTATATTTTCTCGGGTATACTTTCGTACTTATGAAAATAAAACCCTTTCTAAGTTTACTTGTTTTTGTAATTAAATTCAAAATGAAAAGGATGCATGATTATATTTATTTGTAGTGGTAGAGGGGTTGAATTTTAAAATTCATCATTTTAATTTTTTTGTGAAAATAATGGTTATTTACATACTTTTTTATCACCTATAACACCATAGCATAATGGAGTTATTGAAAAAAGTAATTGAACCTTAATTAAAATGGATAGAACTATGCTAAGTGAATATATTTTACATAAATATTTTTGGGTTGAAGCTATTTTTACTGATTATTACATTTATAACTAAATTATTGTTAGAATTTTTTTAAAAAATACCCCTTATGAATTATATAAAGGAAATAAACCTAAATTTGGATATTTTAATGTTTTTGGATGCAAATTTTTTATTCTTAATACTAAATATAATTTAGATAAGTTTGATGCTAAATCATATGAAGTAATTTTCTTATGATATTCTAATATTATTAAATCTTATAGAATTTTTAATAAAATAACTATAACTATTAAAGGATATGTTCATGTTAAATTTGATGAGAATAATGCGAAACTAGATTCATATTTTGATATCTTTAAAGATGAATATGGAGAATTTAATTTTTGAGAAGATGAATATAATGAATTAAATGTATCTATTTAGGGGGGTATAATTCTTCTCAATATGATCCTGGATCTTGAAAAAATCATAAAAATCACCCTATTAATAAATTTATTGGTAATATTGATTTTGGAATTAAAACCAGGATATCTATTTTGAATTTCTATGAAAGATTTTCTTTTGTTATTGATTTTGTACCTAATGATATTAATGTAGAATTAAAAGATATTAATTGGATTGTTGCTATAAAAGATGAACTTAATAAATTTGTTAGAAATATTATTTAGACTTTAGTTTAACCTCTAAAAGATAAACATATTATTGGAACTAAATGGATTTTTAAAAATAATTTGGATGAATATGGAAAAATTGATAAGAATAAGAAAATACTTGTTGCACAAAGCTATTATCAAGAAGAAGGTATAAATTTTTATGAATATTTTTCAGTTGTTGTTATAATTGAACCTATTAAAATTTTATTGGTTTTTTATTCCTTTTGGGGTTTTAAATTATATCAAATGTATTTTAAAAGTGATTTCTTAAATAGTTTTATTTCTAAATAATTTTATGTTAATCAACCATCTAGTTTTAAACATGAAAAATTCCATAACGATGTTTTAAAATTATAAAAATATTTATATGGACTTAAAGAAGCTATTAAAGGTTATTGTGCAATATTATATTTATTTTTATTGAATAATGGTTTTAATAATGGTAAATTTGATTCTCCTTTATTCATTAAAAATATTTTAAATGATGTTTTAATATTCAAATTATTTTTTTGTTCAAAAAATGTATTGCTTTATAAGGAATTAACTAATTTAATGACTAATGAATTTGACATGAGTTTAAAAGGTGAATTGAGTTTCTTTTTAGGACATAAAATTTATCAAAAAAAATATGGAAATTTTTTTAATCAATCTAAGTATGATAAATAATTAGTTAAGTGATTGGTTCTTGATTCTTGTAAAACTTTTATAACCCCTATGATTACAAATTTTAAATTGAATTTAGATGAATCTAGAAAATCTACAGATGTAAAAAAAAAAATTAGAGGAATGATCAGTAGTTTACTTTATTTAACTGATTCTAAACCTGATGTGATGTTTATTGTATGTATAAGTTATAGATTTCAAGATGATCCTAAATAAATTCACTTATAATTTTTTAAAAGAATTATTATATATATTAAAGGAATTATAAATTCTAGATTATTTTATTCTTGAAAAAACCATTTTGATTTAATATATTATTCTAATTCAGATTTTGAAGGTTTTAGAATTGATAGAAAAAGTACATCCGGAATATTAAATTTTCTTGGTAAAATTTTAATTTCTTAGAGATCAAATAAATAGTTATTATTTGTTTTATCAATAGCTAAAGAAAAATATATAGTTTCTTCTAATTTTTGTGCTCAATTTTTATTGATTAAGACAACCTTATCTGATTTTAATTTTTTTTAATAAGATTTCTATTTATTGTAATAACCCATCTGTTATTTCTATTTCTAAGAACCCTTTATAAAAATATATAATAAAAGATATAGATATTAGATTTCATTTTATTAGAGATCATATTAACAAGGGAGATGTTGTTTTGGAATTTTTTTTCAACTAGTATTCAATTGGATGATATATTTACTAAGGCTCTAGATTCTAATAAGTTTGAAATGGTTAAAATTGAACTAGGTATGATAGAAATTTGAAATGAAATTTTTTTTTGAAACTGTTTATGGCCAGTATGCTGTAATTTTATTATATTTTCTTTTTTACAGGAATTTTTATTCATTATTGGTAACTATTTTAAATTCATTGCAAATCATTTAATAATTACTTGAATATACTAACATATTGTATAGATCATTTAATCTTTATAAGTCTATTTATATAGGATTTTCTCACTAAATTATAAAACAAATTTTAAAGTCTTCACATATTTTTTTTGTAGTTGTTATAAACTAATGAAAGAAAAAATGTTACAGTTATAGGGGAGACTTTCTATTTATATTTTTTTATTTAATTTTTTTATTTTATTTGATATATTTTTTATAATACACAAATTTATGGAGAGTTTTAAAATTTAAATCTATTAATATTTAAAAAAATTGTATGACTTGTTTACTATTTTTTTTACTATAATTGGTGTCAAAATTATTAGTTTCAAAATTTAAACTTTTTTATTATTCCAAAATAGGGGATAAGTTTTTGAAATTATGTTTGATTTTAAAATTATAAAAAAAGGGATATATTTTTGAGTGACTCCTTAATACTTTATTTATTTATGTTTTAATAATTACAAAAATCTCTTTATTACAAACCTCTAACATGAGTAAAGAAAATGTCTAAAGTATTCATGGTTTTTATGTTTCTTATGAATTAATTTTGGATAAAAAGTTATGTATTTTAATATTGTGTGTTTACTCTTTCATATTTACTCTTCTGAAATTACTTTTTTAACACTCTGAGATTTTAGAATGTATATTCTATTAAATAACACTACGTTGTATAGCTTATGTTATATGCAACATCAAACTATAGTGAATAATAAATTGTTAATACTTGCGCTAAAAATAAATAAATTATGAATATACAATGTTAAAACAAATAAATTAACACTAATTGGTAATTAAAATAATATAATTTTAAGAACACATTAAGTTTAAAAGGGTTCTTTTTTTATAAAAGAAAGTTTTCTTTATATTTTTTATTTTTATTTAAAATTTAAATTTCATAATTTTAGAAATTTAAATTAATAAAATGGAATTTATTTTTTATATTATCATGAAAAAATAATTCAAAGATATTTTTTTATGATTTTTCTGAAATAATTGATTTTGAGTGAATAGTGAAAATTACAGATTTTACAAATACTATCATTTTTATGATATTACCATGATATAAGAACGAATCAAAAGTTTATGAAACCTTTTTTATAGAAAAAATATATATTTTATAAGAAATATAATTCAATTAAAAATATAATTTTGAACTTATAAATCCATGTTTGATATTTTGGAAATTAATTAATATTTTTATTCAAATAAAAACTATTTTTGGTTCTTCACTTTTAATCAAGTTTTCAAAAGGATAATTTATGTTATGGTTTTATTTGAAATTCAATTAATTATCATTTGATTTAACCTAATCCAATTAATTTAATATAAATCAATATTAAACTTGATTTTGCTGTAAAATCATTTTTATGCTAAAAAAGTCATATTTCTAAAAACACTTTTTTGTTATGTTTTACGAACTTATATTAAAAGTGATCTTTACCACTTTTGGAAATTGAATATTAGAAAATGTATTACATGTTTGGAATCATAATTTTCAAATTTTTAAATGAGTTCAATTTAATTTTTATTCATAATTAATAGTTACCATGGTAAAATTTTCTCACCACAGTAAGGGTTAAAAGGTTAAAAGGGGGGGTAAACTAAGAGATAAGGATTAAAATATCCCAAAAATTTGCATAAATATGATTTAATGAGTTTATTTTGACCTTAAATTATACTATATTATAAATTGGACTAAATTTGATCCACTTTCAGTGATAAATACATTTATTATATTTTAAAGTTCTTAATATTTACAAGGGTGTTAATCCTCTATCTTATAAAAGGGAACCTCATATTCCCACTTCTCTACACAATTTGAGTAACCTGTATTGATCAATATCTACCCAAATCCCTACAAAAATATCCTACTCACTTATTAGAGTTTTTGGTATCATCAAAAGACCAATCCTAGAAGGCTTCATGTGTGAGCCAAAGGAAGATATCCAAGGAGGGGGTATAAGTCATAACCAGATTCTTTCAAGTTTATTTATTCTTATAACATATTAAAATATATTATAACCATATTAATATAATTAAATCAGTATATTTAATATACTTAAATTTTATTATGTTGATTAAATAACTGTTTTCTACCTCCTTTCCATTAAATGTAAAATGAAAAGGTCACTCGTGTGTACATGCGAAATATCGCTTCCACAGAGCAATGTGTTTAATTTTTCATCACCGCCTCACGTGGATAGTTATAAAGAGGAATTTATTGGATATATATTATTTTTATGAAAAAATTATTATTCTATAAAGATAAAATATTATCTACCTTCTTACCTTATCATACGTTAGAAAATGAAAATGTCACTCGTGTGTACGTGTGGAATACTGCCTCCATGAAGCAATATAATTCATTATTAAATTACCCTATAATATGGATGAAATTAAGGATGTATTTAAATAATAAATATTATATTTATAATATTATTATGATTCTTTAAATATAATTTTATCTTCTTTATTTACTTTTCATCCATTGTAAAAATGAAAATGTTGCTCATGCATACATGAGGACTACTGCCTCCATAAAAAATTTATCACATTTTTAATTACCACATTATATAGATGGTTTTAAAAGTATACATAATTTAAAAACATGATAATTATAAAAAATTTAATATTTTTAAGATTATATAATCCGTATCCCTTTGACCATGGTCAACAAACTAAAGTTATTTTGGACTGAATGACCACAAGACATCTAATGTAAACTTAACTAATTTAGTAACTAAATAAAACATATTAATAAATGAAATAAAAATAATATTTATAATTTAATGAAAATTAAAAAGTTTATTAATAAATTAAATGATTAATATAATTTTATTATTCAGTAATTATAGAACTTATAAAGAAATACGAGACTCAAGGTAAGGGATTTCTCATCTCAATTTCTTTTCTTTGAGATTTATGCAATTTTCACCACATGTTTTATTTTATGTGGTGTATAAACTAACATATGGATTTCATTTATCATTAATTTAATAAAATTAAAGTGTTTTAAAAATCCATTTCAATTTTTATCCTTCAATTTCCTTTTTATTTAAAATTTACTGAAGACATAAGAAATTTTTCTTTAAAATGATGTTTTAAAGTTTTCCTTTCAAAATCATTATCTTCCATATCCATTTTATTCAAAATATTTAAATAATTCTTTATATATGCTTCAAATATTATTAAATTTTATTTTTAGATAATTTTTAAATTCTTTAAAAGGTTTAAAAAATGATCTTTTAAACATTTTTTATATGGGGCATTTTTTACTCTTTTTACCAAAGTGCAAAAGAATGTTTTCTTAACATTTACCACATGAGTGATTTTTTAAATCAACACATACATTATTATTTATCAATATTTATCTATAGTTTTAAAGTTTTTTAAAGAAAATATAGTTCCCATTCTTCTGGTAATTTTTTTTAAGATTTTTCAAAGAAATATGATATTTTTCCTTATTTTTTTGAGAAAATGGAAAGAGCTTTTGATTGTGGGTTAAAATGATATATTAAAGGGTTTTATGATAAAAAATTTCAAGATTATAAAAAATCATGATATAGTACTTGGTCATTATATCTAATGATGGGTTAGCCTGAGATATAGCTCTATAATGAATTGGGTAGTGATTTAGTCTTCAAAGACAAAATATTATAGATAACTCATTAGGTTACTCCTATTGAAAGGGTTCTATGAAAGAGTTTAACGGGGGTTCAAATATAATGTACCAAGTTTCATTTATGGTTTTTATATGCTTACAGTGAGTTTTAGTGTATATAATTTGATTTCATAAATAAGGTATGTGAGCTTTTAAAAGGGAAAGGTTTGTTTTTAGGGAAAAGATTTTTTATAGTTTCTCATGTTTTTTCAAGATTCCTTCATGGTATATTTCTATGATTTCTATGGGTTTTAAAGGTTTCTTTAATCAATGGTTTATTTTCACATATTATTTTTATTTATTTTATATTCTTAAAGTTTATTATGAAAAAATTAAACATGTTTATGGGTTTCCATGTTTTTCACTAGACTAATGGGGTTTATTTATATTTATATCCCTTACTAAAATTTTTATACTTATCCCACATTTTAAAATATTTTTCATAGAATATAAGGATATTTAGTAACTATAATAAGATCAATATTTACACTATATTTAATCTTATTAAATGAAGGAAAAGTGTCATGAATAAAATAGGGGTATAAATTTAAGAACCTAATTTTATGGAAAAAATGTACACTGTGTGGAAATTTACACTTTGTTATGTAATGATTTTTCTAATTATCTAAAACTCTAACCCTAAAAGGCCTTGTAAATGTAAAAAAGTGAAACCCTTGTTATAAATCATGTAACTATGGTTTTTTTAAGTTATGGAGTGTTATAGTTGGTATTGGAGCAAAGGTTTAGATAACTTTAAAGGTTAAGAAATTGTTTAATAAGAAAACTTTAGTGGTTAATATGATGGTTTTGTACCATAAGTTAAAATTATTCTATAAAATTAAATATTAGTATGATATGTATAATTATGGTTATTTTTTGTTTAATTAAAAGAGTTTAAAATAAGGTAACATATTTAAGGAAATATTGGTATTCATAAGATGGTTTATTATGATTTGATATACCCACACTAACTATTTTTGGTTTTAGTAAATGGATGGAACCAGATGGACCAAATTTAACAATGGAAGTAAAGGAAAATTTGGTTTTTGTTAAAATTAGAAACCAAATGGGATAGTAGTTGGTGTAAAAACTCTTTTGGTTATGCATAACTAGATATCTTGAGTTATGATTAACAAACTAAACCTAGATAAGTTTCCTAATGCACCAAATGAGTGAAAAATATAATTTTATAGAAGTTCAGGTAATAAATATCATGAAAAGAAAAGGATTAAATATCATATGTGTCAATAATTTGGGGAGAATAAACTAGGGAAATGTATTAAAGGAATGGGAATATGTTTCATATGTGGTGAAGGAGGGATTAGAAAAATAAATTGTTAAGGAAAAACAAATAGTTTAGTTAATATAATGGAGGGGAATAAATTTTTTCCTAAGGTATCACTAATAATTGAATTTTTTAAATGGGTGGATCATGGTAATTATGAAAACTATTGCCCTATTCTTAAATCTTGGGAAGTGGATCATAAAGATCATACGAATAAAGGTTTTTCAAGGTCATATGTTGAAGATAAAGTAACTATGAATAATTCATAAAAGGTATAAATAATTTTAATATTTTTTCTTATGTTTAATTTAGTAAATAAGATTAGATTTATATTAGTTAATCTTAGGATACGATTCATATTTTTTATTATAGGAAGAAAGTATTAAGAAATAAGATGGAAAATCTTGGTTAAAAAATTGTGAAGAAAATTGAATGATTTGAAGTTTCTACATATAGGGTTTCAAGAGTTATAATATAGTTGTGTTTTATTTAAGGGTTAATAAATTTAAGGATGATTGTAAGTTCAAATTTGTAGATACCCTTTTGATGTATTTTATGTTTTTTAGTTTATTAATGATATTTTGGAGTTTTTTATTGGGTTTTTATAGTTGGCTAAGGTATATGTAATCCTTAGGTTTATCGTGTGATTTACAATGAAGGTTATTTTGGAAATATTATATTATATTGGGGATAAAATATGTAGGTAAAAGATAAACTTTAGGGTAAATATGATCTTTGTTGTTAAGTTAATTATGTTTAATTGGGATAAAGGGTTATTATATTTTTAGGGAGATGGGTTTTATTGTATAGAAAACAGTGGGATTAAAAAACATTTTTTGGTGATTTGGTGGTTAAATTTATTTTGGAATAAGTTTTATATATTTTTTGGAACATTATAAGAATCAATTGAATTGAGAAATTTTTTTTAGTATGGGATTTTATGTCAAAGTGGTTGATATTAATTGAGGAATAAATATTAAGATAATTTTTGGAAGAATATATAATTTTATTATGGAATTATAGTGATTCTGGTTAGTTTAGAAAAATATTAGTATATTTTGGAGAGTATATGATTAGGATATATAAATTATTGATAAGTAACTTTATGAGTGATTAATTTTGTTTGGAGATAAATGTTAAGTTGATTTTGGAAGAGTGTGTGATCAAATCATTCTGATTTTTAGGTTTCAATTTTAGTTAGGAATATTTTGAAGAGTCTTAGGGTTAATTATTTATGTAATTATTTAAGTTGAACTTTGGATGTTATTATTGGGGATTTGGATATTAATGTAGTATTTCTTCATAGTAAGGTTTACTCATATTGAGTATTATCTTAACTTGTGCTGACCATTTTGGTTTTTGTAAATGTCTAGAGATAGGAGGTATAACTTATCACCCATTTTATGGATATTATGATCTGTTAAAATTTAATTTTAGTGCTTCAGGTATAAAAAAATTATCAGGGTTACTTATCATTTATAATATGAGATGATCTAGAGATATAAAATTACTTGAATCATGACTAAATAATGAAATTGTGCTTATGTAATGAAAAGAAATCAAGTAATTATGTTTTTTCACATTATTTATCTTGATGGTAAAATAATTATTCAACTCAATAAAGAGGAATATAAATCCATATAGTCTTATCACTCAAATATTAATACATTCTTTTTAAAACTTATTCACAAGTATGAATCTTATAATGGTATATATATGGTTTTAGAAATATTTAATTAAGAAATACTAATTTTCCTAGTGTTGACTTACAAATTACTCATCATGATAAAATATAAATCTAATTTTATTAATTTTTCATATACACACATTTTAGTAAGAATAAATTAAAATTTTAAGGACACAATTTCTTTAAATGAGAGAGAATATAACACCCTGGGATTTTAGAATTTATTTTCTTTTAAATGATATTATATTATATAGCTTATGTTATGTGTGACACTGAACTAAAGTGGCTAATAAATTATTAAAAAAAAGATAAACATAAAAAAATTATGAATATAAGATGATAAAACAAATAAATTAATACTCATTGGTAATTTATATGATATAATGTTAAGAACGCTTAAAATTTAAAAGGGTATTTTCTATAAAAATGGGTTTTATTTATATTGTGTATTTTTATTTAAAAGTTAAATTTAATAATTTTATGAATTTAAATTGATAAAATGTAATTAATTTTTTAAATCATCATTTCAAAATAATATTAAGATATTTTTTTGGGATTAACTGAAATAATTGATTTTTGGGTGAATAGTGAAAAATATTAATTTTACAAATACTGTCATTTTAATGATATTATCATGGTATAAGAATGAATTGAAAGTTTGTGAAACATTTATTATATAATAAATATATATTTTAAAATTGATATAATTCATTTAAAAATATAATTTTTTACTTAAAAATCTATGTTTGACATTTTGGAAATCTAAGTAATGTTTTTATTCAAATAAAAACTATTTTTGGTTTTCTCTTTTAATAAAGTTTTCACAAAGTTAATTTTGGTTTTTTTTATTTTTAAATTAAAATAATTATCCTTTTATTTAACCTAATCCAATTAATTCCATAATAATCAACATTATACTTTATTTTGGTGTAAAATCACTTTTATGCTTAAAAAGACAATTTTCTAAAAAGGGTTTTTCATTCCATTTTTTGAACTTATATTAAGAGTAATTTTTACCAATTATTGAAATTGAATCTTAAAAAATGGATTCCTTATTTATAATTATCATGTATAAATTTTTTAATGATGAAAATTTAGTTTTTAGTTATAATTAATAGTTAACATGGTAAAATTGTGTCACCGCGGTAAGGATTAAAAGGGTTAAAGAGGGGGGTTAAACTAAGAGATAAAGCTTCAAATATCTATAAAAATTGTATAAATAGTATTATATGAGTGTATTTTGAACTTAAATTATATTATCTATGAAACTGGACTAGACTGTAGCCACTTTCCATGAGAAATACATTTCTTATATTTTAATGTTCTTAATATTTACAAGGGTGCCACTCCTCTCACTTATAAAAGGAAACCTCTTCTTATCACTTATACACGCACTTTAATCACTATAAATAGAAAAATATCTACTCAAACACCTACCCAAATCTCCTTCCCATATTCTGGAGGTCATGTTCTCTCCAAATGACCAATCCTAGAAGGCTTAAGGTGTGATCTAAAGGAAGATGTCCAAGGAGGAGGTATAAGTATTAACTGAATTATTTCAAGTTTATTTATTCTTATACCTACTTAAAATATATTTTAACCATATAAATATAATTAGATTAGTATCATTAATATAATTAAATTTTATTATGTTTATGGAAAAACTATTTTCTACCTCATTTTCATCCAATGGAAAATGAAAAATGTCACTCATGTGTACGTGCGGAATACCACCTCCAAGAAGCGATGTGTTTTGTTTTTCATCACCACCTCACACGTATGGTTATAAATATATATTTAATGTATATATATGATGTTTTTAAAATAATAATTTTTTTTAAAGATAAAATTTTATATACCTTCTTACCCTATGATCCATTGGAAAATGGAAACATCAATCATGTGTATGTGTGGAATACTGCCTCCATGAAATAATGTAATTCGTTTTTCAATTACCACCTCACATGGATAAAACTTTATATTATTTATTTACTTTTCATACATTGTAAAATTAAAAAATTCTCTCATGTGAGAGTGCGGACTACCACCTCCATGAATAATGTATCACATTTTTTATTACAACCTTACATGGATGGTTTTAAAAGTATATGTAATATAAAAACATGAAAATATAACATGTTTAATATTTTTTATATTAGAGAACCATGAACCCTTTGACCATAGTCAACATAAAAAAGTTGTTTTGGAGTGAATGACCTCAAAACATCTAACATAATTTTAACTGATTTAGTAACTAAGTAAAAAATGTTAATAAATGAAATAAAAGAAATAATGATAATATAATTAACATGAAAAATGGTATTAATAAATTAAATAGTTAATATAATTTTATTATTTTGGATCTAGAGAACATATGAATAAATATTAGACTCAAGGGAAGTGATTTCTCACCATAATTTCCTTTCTTTGAAAATTATCCCATTTTCACCATATTTTTTCTTTTATGTGGTGAACTTTTATATGGGCATATTTTATAATTTATTTAATTAAAAACAGGTGGTTTAAAAATTCATTTCAATTTATCTCCTTTAATTTCCTTTTGATTCAAAAGTTATTAAAGTCCTAAGGAATTTTTCTTTAAAACCTTGTTTTAAAGTTTTCCTTTCAAAATATTTCTCTTCCATATTCATGTTCTTCAAAATGTTTCAATAATTGTATTATCTATGCTTCAAATATTATTAAAGTTAATTTTTAAATACTTTAAAAAAAATTTAAAAAGTTTTACAAAGGAATATTTTTAACATTTTTTGTATAATCTATTTTTTACTCTTTTTACCAAAGTGAAAAGGAATGAATTTTTAATGTTTGACACATGAATTACATTTTTTTCTATCATAGAAATTATTATTTATCAAGATTACTCTTAAATTTTTCATGGTTTTTAAAGAAGATTATATTCCCATTATTTTAGTATTTTTTCATTTTTAATATTTTTCAAAGAAAAAGAATATTTTTTCCATATTTTTATGAAAAAATTAAAAGTTCTTTTTCTTATGGGTTTAAATGAGTTTTTCAAGGGTTTCATGATAAAAAAATGTAAGATTATAAATTTTTTAAATGATAGGTACATGGGAACTATAAATGATGATAGGTGATCCCGATATATAGCTCTCAAATGCATTAGGTAATGATTTAGTCTTCGAATAAAAAATTTTGGAGATAATATATTAGGTTAATCATATTGAAAGGGTTATATAAAAGAGTTTAACACGTGTTGAAATATAATGAACCAAGTTTACTACATGTTTTCTTATACTTTTAATGGGTTTTAATGGATATCGTTTGATTTCATGAAGAAGGTATATGAGCTTTTAAAAGTGAAAGGTTTATTTTCAAGGAAAAACTTTTCATGGGTTCTCATGTTTTCTCAAGATTCCTTTATGGTTTTTTCTATGCTTATTATGGTTTTTAAATGTTTTCTTTGATAAAATGTTGATTTTTTCATATGATTATGATTTATTTTATACACTCAGATTTTATTGTGAAAAAGATAAACATTTTTATGGGTTTTAATGTTTTCTACTGGACTAACAAGTTTCCTTTATTTTTATATACCTTTCTAAGATTTTTGTGCTCATCTCACATTTTCAAATGTTTTTTATAGGATCTAAGTATGTATAGGAACTATAAAAAGGTTAATATTTTCACTATGGTTACTCATATTAAATGAAGGAAAGTTTCTTTAATGAAAACAGGGTGTAAATTTAAGAACTTATTTTTGTGGAAAAAAATATACATTGCATGGAAATATTCACTTTATTATGTAATTATTTTCACAATTATCCAAAACTATAAAGCTAAATGAACCTGGAAGTATAAAAAATTTAAACCCTTATTGTAAATCATTTAATTATGGGTTGTTTAAGCTATGGAGTGTTATAACTTTTATAAAGTAACTTTCTTTTTAGAAATAATTTTACTTTTCCAAAAATATACTTTTTAAAAATAATTTTACTTTTTAGAAAATCTACTCTTTCATGTGTTTACTCTTCCATGAAAATCTAAATTTTTTAAATATCGTACTCTTCTAGAAAACTAATTTTACACTTCCATAGAACCTATTTTTATATTTCACAGTATGAAATATTATCATACACTATAGTTACATATTTGGATAATTATAATTTCTCATAGCATTAGTTACTTATTACTTACCTAATAATATTTTTTGTGGTAACTATATAAAATGTTTACATATAAAAGATTTTATAGTCACTATTTTATTCCATTATTAAACCTTATAACCACATGTCTGTCTAAACTTTATGATTATCTATCTTAACCTTATGGTTTTATGTCTTAACCTTACAAAAAACTTACTTTAACCTTACGATAGACTTTTCTTAACCTTATGATGACTTATATGAACATTAAGATCTATTATATTATAAAGTATATATAACATATACATAGATTTATCATTACGTATATCCTTATGTGGATCCTTACATGGAATTTTGCTTATGTGATTTTTATCCTTATGTGAATTTTTATTACATGATTTCATATACTTACATGGATATTCAAAGTAATATTGCGTGAAATTTTACTCATGTGTGAATACTAAAATTAATCATATGTGGAATGACTCCTATGTAAAATTAAACTTATGAGGAACCTTACAAGCTCAACCATATGACCTTTGTTGAACCTTACATTCTTATATGAACTTTATGAAAATGAACCTTATGAGATACAATGAACCTTACAAGTTTTGTATATTTTCAGTTGTAGGAAATTTGATTTTTTTCCCTTATAATTTGTTTATTATTACACTGATTTATTTGATTTTAAATAATTTTTTATATATACAATAATATTAAAAGTTGTGTTTAAAGTGTTTAATGAAGTGTTTATTTTTATATATGTTTTTATGTAACTGCAACAAGTTTTTGGAAATTATTTTGAATTAGTAAAATAATTAAGAGTAAATACAAAAGGTAAAACATGTAAGAGTAAAATAATTACATTTTTATCCAAAATTAGTTCATAAGAAACATAAAAAACATGAATAATTTAAGAATTTTCTTTACTCATGTTATAGGTTTTTATTAAATAGGTTTTTATAATTATCAAAACATAAATAAATAAAGTGGAAAGGATCCAATCAAAATTTAACTTTTTTCTTGAGGTAGATGGTGCCTAATATTAATTTTTAGATAGTTGTGAATATATTGAGTTGAATTTAAGTGTGAGTAATAGATTTTGAGTGACCTGAGTGGGAATCATGAGTGGTTTCCCTTATGTAAGGAAAGGGTAAAGAGTTTGGTTAAACTCTTAGCAAGCTATTGGAAGTTATAAAGTTATAAATAGCTAATTATAGTTATTTTTCCAATGGGATAGGCTTGGTTAAAGAGAGATGGAACCATAAGGGGTGTCTATTTATTATTTTATGAATCATAAGATCTATGAGGGTCAAAATGTTGTAAGTGGTTCTCACATTGGGAAATGGGTAGGGGTGATTCTATTTAATTGTTATAGAATTGTTCGTATGATATACGGGCTTGAGAAAGTATGTGAGAATGCTCAGGTTATAACCAAAGGAGGTTCCCTTGTATCTTGAGTGATGAGTTGGGCTACTTGTATCATGGTAGGTACCTCAAACTTAAAGGTTGATCATCTGACAACCAATGGATATAATTCATTAAAAACTAGAAAGATGCATGGGGAATAGAACCTAAAGGGGTGTACTGATCCCTATTTTATGTTGCAAGAATTATATGGAAATCTCAAGTGCTCCTTGGAAATGGAAACTCACATGTTGGTTAGGCTAGGTGGTAATCTATCCTTTGTGATATGACTTTGGTCTGACAGAAGTTGTTACAGAATGATCCTTGTGATGTGGTTAGCTCTATGAGATCCTAAGTCATGTTATGGAAATTTTGGATTCATATATGTGTATTGGGCATACTAAATCATGGACGTGAGTATATTAGTGAGAATTCAGGTCAGTGGATCCAATTCCTAGGGTATTAGTTGTTTAATATGGCTATGATATGTGTTGATTTTCATATGTTCATATTGATTAGTCATTCACTTAAATTTATGTGCTTATGGTGATAGATCATTCACCTTTCATGTGGGATCAATAGTATATTATCCACCTTGAGACTTGTGAGTTGGTGATAGATTGTTTTCCTTATAGATGCTCAATGATACATCATGCACCTTGGAGAGTTTGGATTGACAGTACATCATTCACTCGGTGATGCCTCCTTTTCCACCATTATTAATGGGCGATGCCTTGTTCACTAATAATATATCATTCACCTACTTAATGGTTGGTGGTATATTTTCCACCTATGGTTTTTCTTGATGATGGATCATTTACCTTAGTAATTTTTTGGTGGTAGATCATCCATTCATAAATTGATTGGATGGTGATATTTTATTCACTCAAAAATATATTTTTCAATCTAATTTTATTAGTGATATATCATTCACTCAGTGATACATCATTCATTATTGTTGATGGTTGGTTTGGTGATATATTTTTCACCTAATGATACTTCATTCACCTCAATGTTATTGGTGATATATCATTCACCTAGTGATAAATCATTCACCTTGATGTTATTGATGATATATCATTCACATGATGATACATCATTCTCCGTTATTGATGGTTGGTTTTGTGATAGATCGTTCACCTAGAAATACATCATTTACCCTGTTGTTGTGTGGTGATACATCATCATTCACTAGGATATGCCTCAGTTTCCATATCGATTTTGGTGATGCATTTTCCACCCTTTATAAAAGGATGGTTATCTATAGTTCACCTTAGCTATGATTTGATGATATATTTCTCACCTAGACTAGAATATGGGTGATTCCTAGTTTAGCCTTATGTTTAGAGTTAAGGATATATCCTTCCCAATGATTGATGATATGTGTGGTACATGATTGTAATGGATCACTCGCCTTGATTGTGATACGAGGAGTGATAGATAGTTGATCCTCAAGGTGTGTTCAGACCATGGGTATATCATCCCATTTTGACTATGGATGAAGTAGGTATGTGTTGACCATTAGGGTGGCTCCATGAGCACCCAATGTGGTGACTAGTGTATGCATGTGATGTTATGACTTACCTTTTATTAAAAACATGAATACACACACACACACACATATATATATATATATACACACACACTAGTTTTTATTAGGTAATATATCGATGGAAGCCTCCTGAGTTTTATTCTTACACCCTACATGAGAACAAGTTTTCACATGCAGACTGTTTATTAGCAGACAGGTCAGGGTGATAGACTGAGTACAGGTGGATGAGCTTGAGGAGCTCAATGGGGATGTGGAGATGAGTCTGAGGCAAAACTGAGGATCATGGTTGGGTATCCATTTATTTTTTTATTTTATTTCATGTATTGTATATGATCGTTCTATCCAGATATCATACATTAATGTATGACTATGTGACACATATGTGTATATTTTATTATAACATGGTGATATTTTTTATTTATGGTATGCAATCTGCTATAAATCCATGGGGTGTATCTCATGTGGTTATTAATTTAGATATATCTATTATTTGTTATTATTATTATTATTATTATACTAAAGGTTATAGTCCCCCTATGTGGTATTGGTAGATCCTTGTTGCTAGTAGTTAGTCTTTGGAATACAAGGAGGCACATTTGAGGTCATGTGGTGACACTGATCCAATACTGTTCGAGTAGTTTGGGCTGGAACATAACATATGATATGTGTTTATTTTTTAATATCTATCATTTAAAATAATTATTAAATATTTATTTATTTATATATTTTCATTATTATGGGAATACTTACTATAAATCATATTTAAAATATGGTATAGATTCATCTAAAGATGAGTGAGCATGTTATAAGGTGTCAAAATGTTTTGAAACTCCTTAAAAAGGTGTTTTTCATTCACTTATTTAATTTTTACTTCTAAAAATAAAAATAAAGTATTTTTTTTTAAAAGTAAATAATAATTAATTATCTTTCTTCTATGGTTGAAATTCATGTTTTCTGTGTTTTGTGATACTAAACATTTATATGTTCTATGTATAGTGCAATGTGATATGTTATGAAATTTGTTCTCTATTGATATGTTCAATGTTTTTACATAAATTAAATTTTTTGTGGTTAGTGATTTTATTTCATTGTATGTTTTCAATATGTTTTGTTAATGAAATATGTTTTGTGTTCAATTAAAAAATATGTGTTTTTTTGTATTTATCTTATATGTTTTGTGTTACTTTATGATTTTTTTCTTATCTTTTATGTTCTGAATTTTTGTGTAGATTATTGTTTCATTCTAGTATGATTATTTCTTTTTTCCAATGGAGGGAACATTTTATAGTGCTAACTATTACTTTAATATTGGTGAAATTATATCATTACAAAATAACTTTCCCTACATATGATAGTCAATTCACATTTTTTGAATGAAGAGTCGGAGATTTTAGTTTCATGGGAAGAGAGATTGTACATGTATATTGTTTGCATCTTTTTTTACTTTAATAATATAATTTGGATTCTCAAATATACTAAGTAAAACAAAAACACAAAATATGCATGTTCACACTCTATCTTATCATGGAATTAAAATCTTAGGTTTTTCATTCGATAAAAGAGAATTAAAACTCATATGTTAGGAACATTATTTTTCAATGAAATACTTGCACTTAATGGTTATTATCTTGAGTCATTTTATGAGAAGACACATGTTACACTAGATATATAAGTTATGTTCTATTATATTTATCTTATCAAAATTTAATTTTTAAAATTATATTTTTTTTTAAGTAGAAAATGTATGTCAAGTGATCAAAAGAAAGAAAACAAGTCTGAATTTTAATTAAAATTTCAGGCTCCAGACTTTAATTAATTTATGACTTTTAGGAACAAAAAACACTTTAATTTGACATGTGATGTTACTAAAGTGATTCAAACTGTGTTTTAAGAGTTTTTTTAAATTACAAACATGTTTCACATGATCAAAACCGAACAAATGAATTCAAATTATTGTAAAAATTTAAAGAAATGGTCATCAATTAATACTTAACTTATAGAAATAA
Source organism: Viscum album (assembly GCA_963277665.1). NCBI lineage: Eukaryota > Viridiplantae > Streptophyta > Magnoliopsida > Santalales > Viscaceae > Viscum > Viscum album. The sequence continues at coordinate 124,485,317 of OY728153.1, read as the reverse complement.
ATCAAACTTTAATCTAATAGGTGGTGTGTTTGAAATGATTCAAAGTATTTTTTTTAAAATTATACATATTTTGAAGTTGAAAACATATATCAAGTGATCAAAACCAATAAAACAAGATCTGCTTGTTATGAAATTTTTTTAAAAAGAAATTATAGATTAATTTTTGACATGTGCAAAGAAGTTTCAATTTAGCCCAATGTGGAATTTATTTCAAATAATAAAAATTTTATTTTTTTAAAAAAAATATAATGCTTTTTTAAGTTATAAATGTGTGTAAAATGATCAAAAATCAAGCAAATGAGTTGTAATTATCATGAAAATTTAGAAAGATGATCATCGATTGATTTTGGGTTTATAAAAACAAATGTGTCAATCTGACGTACGATGTGGATAAAATGATTTAAAATGTTTTTTTAGAATTATGACTTCTTTTTAAGTTAAAAATTTCCACCAAACAATCAAAATCAAGTAAATATACTCGAATTGACATGAAAATTTAGAACAATGATTGTTAATTGATTTTTAACTTGTATGACTATATTATACATCTATATGATCACTACCAAAGATAATGCCATATTCAGTGTTAACCTTTAACAATGATGGAAAAAAGAACTGATAAAGGGGTGAATTTTATCAATGCTCACAAAAATCACTAATAAAGTTATCTTTTATCAGCACTAATAAAAGAGTACCCTTTGTCAGTGCTTTTTTCTAGCACTGATAAAGGTCATAGTGAGTAATTTAATTTATATTTAAATATTTATATTTTTTTAAAATAATATTTATATTACAATAAGTATATATATGTGTAAATATAATATATAAATATGATTTATATAACTTTTAATAAAAAATGAATCTTATTTTCAATATTTTATATATATAAATTATTAAAATTATATTAGTCAAAATTTTTAATAGCATATTTATATAAATTAATTATGAAAAGTGTATATAATTAAAATGTGTATGTGCACGTGACCCCTGTTTAAGTGGAATAGGGGGGTTTCATTTGTGCATCTGGTCAGGGGTTAGACCCCTAACAAACCACAGTGGCCCCAATTAAATGGGGGTTATAGTGATGGCGAAAGGTAGGAGGGTTTCGACTTTAGTGAATTGGTCCTCGGTGGTCATGCAATGGGATGGAAAATTTGACATCAGTGATACAGTGGGAAGGCTCGAAGCTTGGTGGTTGTCAGGTGATGGTGGTGGGAGGTCTCAAAGGGGTCCTTGGTGGATTGGTTTGGTGACATCTCACAAGTTTTGTTCGATGGAATCTAGCATGTGACAGTAGATGTTTGTGCAAAGAAGGAGCAAAGGTACGGAAATGGAGGTCGGTTCGACTGGTGATGGTGACTGGCGTGCGGTGGAAGGTTCGTGAGAATGAGTAGCGTTGTCAAAAATGGAAAAAACAGTCCTCGATATACCTCTAGTGCATATCCAGATAGGGCTTCAGAGCAGCAGTACCTAGCTTTGCAGGGCTGCCAGATTAGAAGAATGAGAGGGTGTGTAATATGTCATTGATACCATGCACCATGAATCTCTACACGGGGCAATTCTAGTTGTGTATCCATGAAAGGTTGGGAGCTAGTTTAATTATATCAAAAATATATAGGGGAGGGGATGTTTTAGTGGTGTCAGGTCTTTGGAGCCTTCAAGGTCATGTATTAGGTCATACGCCTATTGGGCCTACGAGTCATGTAAGGTTCCCCCTCAACCCAATTAAAAAAAAGATTATCTAAATGAATAAATAAATAATTTAAGGCCTTCGGGCTTTCAGGAAGTGTGTGTGTGTGTGTGTGTCTAAATGTGTATATGTACATATGTATGTCTATAATTCACGTAAATGTTACGAATTCACTTTTTAATATTTTTGTAATTTATTTAATTTTATTTATTCATATATTATTATATATTCATTAATAACATTAAAAATATATTCTATTATTTTGTAATATTTATTTACTATACATGTAATATTTTTAATATGTTTGTAATTTATATGAATAATATTTATTCATTTTTTTATTAAGTTTTAACTTTTAAAATATGTTTTAAATTAATATAATTAATCTATTTGAATGATTTTTTTTAATAATTTTGTAATTTAAATAGTTAATTAGAAAATTATCAATATATATAATTTTTTTAAAAGTATTTATAAAATTATAAATAAATAAATATATATTTAAATAATTATAAAATTATAATAAATATATTTAAATAATAAATAAAATTTATTATATTAATAATTATATATATTTATATATTAATAAATATATATAATTATATAAATATATTTATAATTATATTCAAATATTTATAAATGTGTTTATTTATAGTTATAATTATAAATAAATATATTTATTGTATTTATAATTATATATATCAATATATATATATATGTATAAATATATAAATTTATATAAATATATAAATATATTTATAATTATATATAAATAATTTTTAAATATATTTATTTATAATTATAATTATAAATATATATATTTTAAATAATTTCATAATTATAATTAATATATTAAAATAATAAATATATTTATTATAATTATAATTTTATATATTTATATATTAATAAATATTTATATAATTATATAAATATATTTATAATTATATACAAATATTTTTAATTATATTTAATTATATTTATATTTATAAATATATATATATGTGGAAGATGGACAGTATGAGCGACATCCATGGTGATGGAAATTCTTCCAGGAACTATAGGATTTAGGGATTTTTTCTCTAATGTCATTCCCTAGATATCTTGAACTTGAGCTCTTGGATGGTGGGGATCTCTTACATCCTTTGGGAAAGGCACAAGCAACTGGGGTGGTCGACTCTTCTTCTCGCGGATCTGGATGGGGTGATGTGACGTGTTTCTTACTTCAAGCAAAGAGGGATCTTCCAAGTGAATCTTCAAAAGAGGTAACTCTACACATATTTATGCTAACCATGAGCTAATTATTGATTGGTTTAAGCTTTGCAATTTCTCATTCGTCACAAAAATAATTGTTCCTTCGAGGAAAAGGCCTTGGAAGATTCAAGATCTGGAGCATCAACTTTCCGAAGTTTGGGGATTATGGGATTGGAAATGCATATCCATAGGCTACAGAAACTTCTATATATTATTTCCATTAGAGGAATTAAAGAGGAAATCCTAGGGGTTTGGTTTGATTTCTCTCAAGCTAGGTACGCTCTGCATCCAGGACTATGATCCTCAGTTCAATCCCTTCTGTATACGGAACTCAAGGACAAGGGTTTGGGTTCATATCAATGGTTTGAACTGGATCTTGTGGTATCCATAGATCTTGTTTGACATTGCCTCTGTAATTAGGACTCCCATCAAGATTGATTGAGCGATGGAGGAAGCAATATTTAGCCAATTTGTGTGTTTTTTTTGTGGAGTTTGATCTTAACTCCGTGCACATTGACAATGTTATTCTGTCAATTTTGGAACTAAATTTTTATATGACTATAAGGTATGAGAAATTTCCATTGTTTTCCAAAAGTTTCCAAACTATTGGGCATGTTAAGGAGTGATTCTGCAAGGATATTTTCTATTTTGTCTGCAATTTTAAAGGGCATGAAGCATCTACGTATAGGTGGAAGGACTCATTCAGGAACACGAATGTTGCTAGCATGGGAGATGCTGCCTCAATTCTTGAATCTATGTGTGTTAGGGAGGGTACTGATGGAGCTCCTCTTTCAGCTAAAGAGAAGAGGCAGGATGTTATGGAGTCTGGTGAAGCTAGACCTATGGAGGTCATCCTAGATTTGTAGGGGAAGGATCATAAAACTTGGGATGATGTAGTGCAAGAGGCTTCTGATGTCCAAAGTCTCGGTGCAACTTTTAAGGGTGAAACTATTGCATAAGAGTTTGTAGACTCTCAATTGATGAATTATAAATTAATTACATCAAGGGGTTATAAGGGAAAACAAAATCTTGATGTTGAATCCCCATTGAGAGGCGATCCCGGGAAGAAGTGTGCTCCTAGAAATATTCCCAATGCAGCTGAAAGATGTGACTCTACCACACAAGTCATTATTGCTAGTGAATCAACTATGAAGTGGGACACTCAAAATTAATCTTCTCTGTCTGATGCCTCCTTAAAGGGGGACTCCCCCATGAGAGATGAGGAAGGGGGTTGAGGGGCTTTTTGTAGCATGGAGCGACCATCTGCTATGGCTCCACCAGATTCTGGTAATAATAGATTTTGTCTGCTTGACATTTTGAACAGGTCTAATAGCAAGGAGGTCTTCTGTGATGAATTTGGAAATTCTCATGGATTTATTCATGTTTATGGACAAGTAGCATAGGGATTTGGTCCAGGTGGAGAGCATGATCCTCGGTCTTGTTAGGAACCAACCCCGCCAAATGATTATATTGAGCCTCATATTGATGATGAGGCATGGTAGCAGCCTAAAACATGGATGAGGGGCCATCATCCGAGAGGCATAGGTGGTGGTCAAGCCCATAGATGATTAAGTTTCTTGTTATGTAGTGGCTTATCACTTGCTTCATTCTCCATCTTCCTTTGTACTTTATGGATTTTATTTTCAATAAATTTCAGAACCATGGGTTATAACCCATGGTTCGCATTGTTTGGGTAAAATATATATATATATATATATATATATATATAATTATAAAATTATAATAAATATATTTATTATATTTATAATTATATATATTGATATATTAATAAATATATATAATTATATAAATATATATAATTATATACAAATATTTATAATTTTATAAAAATATTTTTAAATATATTTATTTATAATTATAATTATAAATATATATATATATATTAAAATAATAAATATATTTATTATATTTATAATTATATATATATATATTAATAAATATATATATATATATATAATTATATAATTATATACAAATATTTTTAAATAAATTTATTTATTATTATAATTAGAAATATATATATACATAAAAATAATTATAAAATTATAATAAATATATTTATTTATAATTATATTTATAAATACATATTTATAATTATTTAAATATTTATTTATAATTATATATATTTAAATTTTTAAATTATATTTATCGTATTATTAAAATTAGGTCTTTATCTACACTTTGTTAGCGCTAATAAAGGTTTATTTTTATCAATTCTAAAAATCACTGATAAAACATACATTTATCAGCATTAAAATTTTATCACTAATAAATATATGTTTTATCAACATTTTTTTAGTGTTGATAAAGAGTGTTTTATCATCACTTACTATTTTAGTGCTGATAAAACCACTCTTTATCAGTGCTTTTTGGAAATCACTCATAAAATCCTTCCTGATATTTTAAATAGAACCCTAATAGGGTTATCCTCACTCACGTCGTTCAAGCTCTCATGGAACTGAATCATTGTTCCTGCTCTTCCTCAATCTTCTCGAATGAATCGTCCCTCTCAAAAGCTAAGGTATGTGATTATTTCTGATCCTCTTTAATTACGATCCAAACTACACATCAGATTTGATTCATATCCCACCATGTCTTGTCATATAAAAAACAATAGATCGAACCTCTGTTGGCCGACCCCTTTGAAAATGATCAGCTTTTTCCGATGACACATTATTCATTTACTCGAACCTGATGCCTTCACTCTTGTATCATTGGATCATTTTCTGTTGTATACGATGACTTCTGGCTCATTTTCTATTGAACCGAGGAGGGTTTTTTTGTGTTATCACATTATATTACAAGCCTTTGAATGTTATTTGGTTTCAAAGAGTTTATTTATTAATGTTATTCCTATATTTTTTTCATGAGGAGGAAATGGTGTTTTTAAAATGCTTCCAACCCTATTTTTGGAATGGGATTCCATAACTTGTGTTTTTAAAAATTTCTTAGTGGTTTTTAAAAAATATTATGAGTGTTTTTTTAATGTGTCTCTTGATGCCACCTTGAATTTATAAATATACATTTTGTATCAATTGATTTTTGATCCAAAAGTTTGTAAAAACTCCATAGTGGATTATAAAGTATATATTTGGTTTTGAAATAAGTCAAGAGAACATGCTTGAGGTTTTTAAATGTGTTCTTTGCACCAAATTATTTTCAAAGATACAATTTAAAATTATAATATTTTTTATTTTAAATAATTGAGCATTGGAAACTATATTTTTAATAAGGGTTATTTTTGTCATATTTCAAAAACATTTATTTTCTCTTCTTTTAAAAAAAGTTACTAAACAAAATAGAGAGAAATTATAATCATTTATTTTCTTTTACTAAATTTCACATTGAAACAAAATAAAGAGAAATTTAAATTACAATCATTTCTTTATTTAAACATTTTTTTTTTAATTTAAAATTTTTATTAATATATTTGTCTTAGTTTAAAGTTTATCTAATTTTTTTTTCTTGAAATTACAACGATATATTAAAATCAATGTATGTGATCATTTTTGATCCATTCTTCCCCCTCAAAAATCTTTGTTTATTTTTAATTTTCCCAAATGGTTTGAATAGCATACACACAAGTGGTATTATTTGTCCTCGTTCTACCTCACTAATTATCTACCCAATCTCTCGTGCATCGATTCATTATTGGTTCACACTCTCCCTCACCTTCACATTCATTTTCACCCATTCATTATTATTTCTCACTCTAATTACATGGAGCTTCTAATTATGCACTATAATAACCCCACCCACTTATCATGTGAGCTGGTGACTGCAAATGATAAGTAGGCAGAGTTTTTACGGTGTACAAATGGTAATCAGTTCTAATTTCCAAGTATCCCTCTTACTCCCATGTTCCGCAAAATCTATCTTTCCTCAAGCCACTATTGGTTCACCCTCTCCCTCACTTTCATGTTCATTTTCACTCATTCATCATTATTTCTCACTCTGGTTGCATGGAGCTCCAAGTTGTGCACTGCAAAAACACTACCCACTTATCATGTAAGGTGGTGACTGCAAATGATAAGTAGGAAGTGTTTTTGCAGTTCACAACTGGTAATCATCTCCAAGTTCCAAGTATCCCTCTTACTCCCATGGATTAAAATCAAACAATTCTTCCCATTTTCTTCCAAGTACCTCATACTTCTAATGTCTTTTTAAAACATTTCATTACCTTGTGTATTTTATTTTTAGTGCCCATTAGAGTATAATATTTCAATATTATTTTCTTTTTAGGAAACCAAAATATGTAAAGTATCTTGTGCCAAACATTGAGAGAGAAAATTTTAAATTTTACCAATTATAATTTTTGTATAAAAACAATTATCAATCATTGGTATAGATGGCTAGTTTTGAAGCTTTGTATTAAAGGCTATATGTTGATCACCTCTATATTGGGTTCTGATTGGGGATTGGTCTCACTTGGGACCCAAATTAGTGTAAGAGATGGTATATTAGTTTTATATAATATAGAAAATATTAATGATAACCCACATTAGTAAAATCATAACCAATAATAAACCAATTTATGACTTTAAAATCATAAACATTAATAATGTCACCTTACAACAATATTTTGATCATAAGATGAAATTTTTCTATGAAATGGTTTTTATGCTTTATGTATTTTGTTAAATATTAATATTAATGAATCTAATAGGATGGATATTAATAAAAAATGTATGGATGATAATCGTATGAAAAAAGAATGTGAGTATGGGATGAAAGAGTTCATAAAGTTTGCAAAAGATCATGCATATGACCCTTATCAAATCCTTTGTCAGTGTTAACACTATTTCTATACAAAACTATTTAGTCCAGAGGAGTTGTAAGAACACTTAATATATCATGGAATAGATTGAAGTTATGAATGTTGGACTAAACATGGGGGAAAACTGAATGTAGCTAGTGACCAGGATGAGACTATGTTTTATGGATCATCTGATATGATTACAAGTGTGAACAATGATGAAGACCGAATCAAGGATGTGATTACATGTGTGAACGATGATGAAGATCATGTTGAGTAAATTACAATGACATTTGAAGATAAACTTCGTGATTGTACAAAAATGTTTGAGAAGTTAAAGAGTTGTGCAAAGACACCATTGTATTCTGGTTGTAATAAATATATAGCATTGTTATCCGCACTGAAGTTGAATAATTTAAAATCTGAAAATAGATGGAGTGACACCAGTTTTACTAAACTACTTGATCTCTTGAATTATATGATTCTAGAATATAATTATCTTCCTTTCCAAACATATGATGTTAAACAAATGTTATGTTCAATGGGTATGATCTCTAAAAGAATACATGTATGTCTAAATGATTGTATATTGTTTTGTAAGAACCACATGTCACTTAAAAATGCACAAATTGTGATGATTCTCGATACAAGAAAGATTAATTAGGCCATAATAAAGTTTTATGGTACTTTCCAATCATTCCAAGGTTTAGGAACCTATATGAAAGTGATGCGACTGTAAGACAATTAACGTGGAATACAAATACAATAAATAAATATGGTAAACTTCATCACCAAGTAGACTATCCTCGGTGGAAGATAATTGATCATAGGTATCCTGAATTTGGAAATGATCTGAGAAACCTACATCTTTCACTATATATATATGGAGGGAATCCTTTTGGTTCTCAAAGCAACACTCACTAAAAAAAAGGTCATTAGCAGATTTTTTTTGTAGACTAGCGACGGTTTAAACCATCACCTAATAGTATAGTGGTGGTTAATAAAAGAATCACATATTTCATGATCTCCGGTCATTTAGTGGTGGTTTTTTTAATTTCATGGTGGTTTTATTATGTGTTTTTTTTGGAGTATTTAGTGATAGATTCATTTTTATTTAGCGGAAGTTCTTTTATTTAAAAAATATTCATGGGAAATATAAATAAAATGAAACTAACCACTACTAAACATATTATAGGCATTTTTTTTAGTGAAGGTTAATTATAATTTCTACTAAAACATATTTTATTTAATGTATTTAGTGGTGTTTACTAAAAACTACCGCTAAATCATATTTTTTAAAATATATATATATTTAATAAAAAACTATAAATATAAAAAAGAATTGACATGCAATAAACTGATTTTAATAAACTAATTTTATAGAGTTTGATATCACATCATGTACTATATTTAAAAAATAACTCAATGGTGGTTTTCCAATGATCTCATATCAATCTAGGGTCATTTATTATGGTTTTGACCATTCCACGTTGTTTTAGTGTTTTAAAACGCTAAAAACATATTTACGGTCATCACAGGAAGACTGTAATTCAAAATTACCTGTTGTTGATTTATATATTTCACAATTCAATCTTCAGTCATTGTCTCTTGATTTTGGGGAAATCCGACATCGTTTATATGGTTTTGACCCCCTAACTCTTGTTTTTAAAGGCTTTTGTACCTTTAAGAAGTGTTTACCGAGTAATTCTGATCACACTGCATGTTGTATTGACATTTTGTCTATGTTTACATGTCAAAAACAACTCAATGGTAGTTTCCCATGATTTTACATCAATATGAGGTCATTTTATATGGTCTTGACTGTTCCACACATGTTTTAGTGTTTTAAAACACTAAAAAAATGTTTACATCCGTCCCGAGAAAACCATAATTTGGAATTATGTGTCATCAATTTTAACATTTCAAAATTAAATATACGGTTAATTTACCTTGATTGTAGGTCAATACGATGTCATTTTCTAGGTTTTTACCCCCCCCCCCCCCAACACTTGTTTTTAAAGGCATGTGTACCTTTAAGAAGTGTTTATCGAGTAATTCTGACCACACTGCACATCGGATTGATGTGTTTTCTATTCTACACATAAAAAAACATCGGTGGTTTCCCCATGATTTCATATCAATCTAAGGTCATTTTCTATGTTTTTTACCATTCCACGCATGTTTTAGTGTTTTAAAACACTAGAAACTTGTTTACATTCATCCAGGGCAAATTGTAATTTAGAATGGCATGTGGTTGATTCCTACATGTCATAAATGAATTATGGATAATTTTCCTAAAGTATCAAAACAATTCAAATTCATTTTCTCATTTTTGAGTAGGTCAGTTTTCCTTTTTACTAAAATTGACGTCAATTTTAAATAAAAAGACACATTTGGATTCATATCGTTCACAATATGCATCATATTGAGGTGTGGATGATTCCTATATATCTCAAATAACTTGTGGATCATTTTCCTAAAGTATCAAAACAATACGAATGTGTTTACTTGGTTTTGAGTATGCCACTTGTCTTTTTTACCAAAATGTCATTTTAAACTGAAAATATGCAATTTGACTTATACCAATCACATCGTGTGTCAATTTTATGTGAGAATGATTCCTACACGTCACAAATTAATTATGAATTTATTTCTTAAATTATCAAAAAAATACAAGAGTGTTTTCTCAGTTTTTAGTGAGTGATAATTTTTGAACTAAAATATTGATTTTAAACTGATAATGGACACATTGAGTCATATCAGGAACATAATGTATTATATTGAGGTGAAATTGATTCATAAATATAAAAAATGACTTATGTATCATTTTCATAAATTATAAAAACAATTTAAATGCATTTTCTTGGTTTTGAGTAGGTCAGTAATCTTTTTTACTAAAATGGATGTCAATTTTAAATAAAAAAGACAAACTTGGATTCATACTAGGAACATCATGTATCTTATTGAGGTGAGTTTGATTCCTAAACATAAAAAATGACTTATGGATCTTCTACCTAAAGTATCAAAATAATCCGAATTTGTTTTCAATTTTTGAGTAGGTCATTTGTCTTTACTAAAATTGATGTAAATTTTAAATAAAAAGACACACTTTGAGTCATATCGGTCACATCATGAATTGGATTGAGGTTTGGATGATTCATAAATGTCTCAAATGAATTATGGATCATTTTTATAAAGTATTAAAATAACATGAATGTGTTTACTTAATTTTGAGTGTGTCACTTTTATTTTTTAATAAAATGTCATTTTAAAATGGAAACATACACTTTGACTCATACTGATCACATTGTGTGTCATTTTAATGTGATACTGATTCATACACATCAAAAATGACTTATGAATCAATTTCCTAATTTATCAAGAAAATACGAGCACGTTTTCTTGGTTTTCAGTGAGTGATTCTTTTTGAACTAAAATGAGATTTTAAACTCATAACTAACACATTTGGTCATACCAGGAACATCATGTATCGAATTGAGGTTAGGTTCATTCCTATACATCAAAAATGACTTATGGGTCATTTTAATAAAGTATAAAAGAAATATGAATTCATTTTCTTGGTTTTGAGTAGGTCAGTTTTCCTTTTTACTAAAATATATGTCAATTTTAAATAAAAAGACACACTTGGATCCATACCAGGAATATCGTGTATCAGATTGAGGTGTGATTGATTAATACACATAAAAATTTACTTATGGATGATTTTCCTAAAGTATCAAAATAATCTGAATATGTTTTCTCGGTTTTGAGTAGGTCATTTTTCCTTTTTACTAAAATTGATGTCAATTTTAAATAAAAAGATGCTCTTGGAGTTGTATCGATCACATTGTGCCTTATATTGAGGTTTAGATGATTCCTAAATGTCTCAAATGACTTATAGATCATTTTACTAAATTATCAAAACAATAATAATGTGTTTTCTTAGTTTTGAGTATGCCACTTTTCTTTTTTTACCAAATTTTCATTTTAAATTAGAAACACGTACTTTGACTATACTGATAACATCATGTATAGGTTTGACATGAGACTGATTAATACATTTCACAAATGAATTATGATTAAATTTCATAAATTATCAAGAAAATATGATCACATTTTCTTAGTTTTCAATGAGTGACACTTTTTAAACTAAAATATTAATTTTAAACTGATAACAGACACATTGAGTCATACGAGGTACATCATGTTTCGGATTGAGATGCAACTGATTCCTACACATAAAAATGACTTATGTATCATTTTTATAAATTTTCAAAACAATATGAATGGGTTTTATTGGTTTTGAGTAGGTCAATTGTCCTTTTTATTAAAATGGATGTCAATTTTAAATAAAAAGACACACTTGAAGTCATATCAGGAACACTGTATATCATATTGAGGTGTGGTTGATTCCTACACATCACAAATGACTTATGGATCATTTTTATAAAGTATTAAAACAATATGAACATTTTCTTGGTTTTGATTGGGAAATTTTTACTTTTTACTAAAATTGATGTTAATTTTAAATCAAAAGATGCACTTAGAGTCATACTGATCACACCGTGTGTCAAATTGAGGTTTGGTTGATTCCTACACATCTCAAATGACTTATGAATCATTGTACGAAAGTATAAAAACAATATGAATGATTTTTCTTGGTTATGAGTAAGTCACTTATCTTTTTTTAAAAATTGTCATTTTAAACTGGGAATAGATAGTTTTACTCATACAGATCACATCGTGTATCGGTTTGATGTGAGATTGATTCCTACACATCAAAAATTATTTATGAATTGATTTACTAAATTATCAAGAAAATATGATCACATTTTATTGGTTTTAAAAGAGTGACACTTTTTGAACTAAAATGACAATTTTAAACTGATAATAGACACTTTGAGTCATACCGGGAACATCGTGTATCAGATTGAGGTGTGGATGATTCTTATACATCAAAAATGACTTATAGATCATTTTATTAAAGTATAAAAACAATAAAAATATGTTTTCTCATTTTTGAGTATGTTAGTTTCCTTTTTGACTAAAATTAATGTCAATTTTAAATAAAAAGAAGCACTTGGAGTCATGCTGATCACACCATATGTCAGATTGAGGTGTGGCTGATTCCTAGACATCCCAAAGTCTCAAAACAATTATAACTATAAATGTTACCATGATTTCCATTGTCTTTCTTTGTCGAATTTCCAACACTACATATTGACTTGATGTTCTTAGCCGAAAAATCTTTCTTATTGTTGAAATCCAAAAGAGCAATGGAAGCTCATGTGAACATTATATCATGAGAAGACATGTCACGACCCATCCCCCGGGGCCCGTTCTGTGACTACCCCAAGCCCGCCTTCCATAGGCCAGGGGCTGGCGACTAGCACCGAAGGCGTATTCCCTAAAACTGGGAAGGCATTACCTTTATAACCTGTAACACACACAACCAAGAACACAACAAGATATGAACTCAAGTAAACTAAATAGTAAACAGAGTGAGTAAAGTAAGTAAAAAAGGGGCCAGAATACAAGCCCAACTGGAAAGTATAAGGAAAACTGGAAAGTACAATATAGTTGATAGGTGAAAAGAAGCTCCTGGTTTGTCCACCACGGATCCTACCAGAAGGGTAGTTACAGCTCATGAACGGTCGTCTCTATGGTTCACCTCGTCTAACGTCCACCTCCGAGCTACCACCAGTCCTGGTACCCTCTTCCTCAGTCATTGTTGTCCATATTCTACACCAAACACAACGAAGTGTGGGCATATCCCGTGTAGGGGTGAGTATAACGATACTCAGTAGGGACCCTGAGACCCTCAAGGTCTCACAAAATCCTCAAAGGATAAACCACAAAGAAAGGAAACAACTGATAACCATACTTAGGTATATTCTCATACATATACCTAAGTTATCAAGTAAACCCATCTCAATCATGAGGAAAACACAGAGTCCAACTCCAAATCCCCAAGCTCAACTATTCCACAAAGGAAGAAAATATCACGAAGGCAAGTACCACACAGGTACGCCACACATAAGAATACCACCAAGGTATTACCATGAAGGAAAGTAACACACATGAATAGACTCATCTCACACCAGGTATAACTTAAGTATGGTGTTAGAGATGATTAGATGTAACTACTGAATCATCTTACTCTGTTAAGAGGCTCTGCTGCTAACCCACAGAGCATCGCTTGGTGCTGATCCGCACAGGATCGCTAGGTGCTGACCCACACAGGATCGCTTGATGCTGACCCACATAGGATCGCTAGGTGCTGACCCACACAGGATCACTAGGTGATGGCCCACACAAGATCGCTAGGTGCTGACCCACACAGGATCACTAGGTGCTGACCCACACAGGATCGCTCTTCATTCTTCACGTTATAGCCAGCTACTGGGTTCCCGCACAGGCTTGCTCGTCTCCGGGAGGGTCCACTCCTCAATCCATTTATCAATACTACAACTATCATGAAGTCCCACGAAAAAGTATCTCAAAGGACCGCCACGTCATAGGGGTCTCAATGCAACTGACGGTGCATCAATCGGACGCCCAGTCTGTGAGTTATTAGTCTTTTAGTCCCGAAGGCCCGGTTAGATTTGTGCTCGATCCAACCCGTCTATATCCCAAATTTATAAAAAACTCTATTGGGGGTATACCAAATGGATCGTCTCACTCCAAGGTTTATAGCGCCTTTTATGGTTTGTCAAATGGATTCTTAGTGCCAAAGTTACGGTCATTAGAGCGAAAAGCTCATAGCTGGTTTGGGTCCGGTCCGACCCGGTTAGACCGACCTGGCCCAACCTGGTTTGGTTCAACCCAGCCCGGCCTGTGCTGGGTGGCCCGGTAGGCTGCGAAGGCTGCGAGGGGCTGCGAAGGGCCGCGGGGGCCGTGGGAGGCCACGGAGGCCGCTGGAGGCCACAGACGGCACGAGGCCACAGGGGCCGCGAAGGCGGCATGGAGGCCTCAGGGGCCGCGAAGGCAACGCGAAGGCCGTGGGGCTGTGGAGGCTACGGGCGGCGGAGCACCGCGGGGCACGGAGGCCGCGGGTTGGTGGGGCGCCATGCCTTCACCGGCAGCTGGCTTGACCGGCCACCCTTCGTTCGTCACCTTCGTCGCGGTTCTCGAGTTCCACCGGTGCCAACTGCCGGCACCGGTCGTCGACACCATCGCAAAGATCACACAAAATATCCACAAGATTTGCGGAGGGGTCGGGCCATGTTTGTTTGGCCCGTACCCTCTGCATTGGTGCGGTAGCATACGGCTCAAGGAAGATGATTCAATGTGAGAGGGAATTTAACATTGATCAAATTAAAACACACCCCTACCTTGATGGTTCGGTTGAAGATTGTCCTCGGTTGAGACGGTTTGGCATTTGTTGATCCCATAACAAGTCTCCTCCAAAAATGTTAGTGAGGAGAGGAAAAGATGAAGTCGGTGATGATGGAGTTTCCTCGATCGTTGGTTCATTCGTCGTTGGAGATCCTTTGACAGAGTTTGGAGAAAATTTCATCAGAGGAGAAGAGTTCTTCGTTGGCGTTCTTCATTGGAGGATGTGTTCCTCCAAGTTCTCCCAAGCTCCAACCTTTTACAACAATTATTTTCCCCCAACCCACCAAAAATAAAAGGTAGCCAATATAATAGAATATGTTTTTTAATTTAAAATTGGCACAAAATAGGTTAGCTTAATTAATTAGAGGAGAGTTGGCTTAATTAATTAAAGGGGAGAGTTGTCATAATTAAAGTAGGGAGTTGAGAGGTTTTTCTCCATAATGAGGGGTTCGGGTGGTCCCCATCACCAAGCTTTTAATTGGGGGTTTTACTAGCTCAGGTGGTCCCCACCACAGAGCATTCAATTTGGAGGATATAACACCTATGGTCCCCACCTCCACAATATTCACATGTGGGAGGTTTTAGTTCAGTTGGTCCCCACATTTAAACCATCTACATGGAAGGTTTCAATAAAAATAAAATAAAAGTTTATTTTATTTTATTTCTATTTTCACAAAAAACCCAAATTCTATCTTTCACCCTCGACCTACTGCAGTCGAAGTGAAGGTCTCCTTAAGTGAATATCGGCGTTGCGAGTTCAATGGTGCCCTCAGATTTATATGAATGGCCCAAAGACCTTCTTTTTTATTTTATTATAGATAATCCCCCTTTTAAGGGATAATCCCCCTCAGATTTAAATTCCGAGCACCGGTCCAAAAGTTATAAAAACTCACTCGCACGTTTACTGAACGTACATGAATAAAAGTTTGGAAATTCACTCCGGGCACTCCGGGCCTTGGAATCACGCGCCGTCAATTTTCATGGACTCATAAAATTCCCATTTAATAAAAAAAATACATGGAATTTTCAGGTCTTTACAAGACACCAAAATGGGAACATGGTCTTACTATACTCTTCTGTATTTCAACAATGAGAAAGGTTTTTCAGCTAAGAACATTGACTCAATATGCAGTGTTAGTAGTTTGAAAAAGAAAGACAATGGAAATAGAAACCATGGTAACATTGGTAGAAAGAAACATTTTATCTCTTTTGTGCATTGTTACAAATAGTTGAAAGTAAAATATGACTTCCCAAAATATCTGTGAAAAAAACTAAATAAGTATTAGATAAAAATGATAAGGAAATTAACTTACAATTAGTAGATAAAATGTTGACAAAATTAATTATATAAGTAGTAAGAATTAACCTTTTCATGATGGTTGTATGTATTCTTGATGCATTTCCTTGTTGTCATTATCTCAGTTTCAAGCTCTAAGTCCAATCTCTCATGAGCATTAGCAGCTTCGAACAAACCACCCCAACTCAAACAAAAGAATCCACCTATATAAAAAACCAATTATTATATGATTAATACTAAAAAGAAATAAATTGAACATAAATATGAAAAAATACATTTTAGCACAAATTAAATCCATGAACATTCTAAAATATATCAAATATGACTTTCTAAATTGAGATTTGGAAGATGAATTATCTTTCTCGGTAAAGATAAAATTATTTTCTCTTATATATTTACTTTTTTAATTTTTTATTTTTACTGTGGTAGCATGTTTTTACCTTTATAAATTATGTTTTACTAAACATATAAAACAACCCCTATAACTAATTTTTTTGTTCATCCTTAATTTTTATGAATTTAATGTAATTAAGTTTATAATCATGATAAAACAGACATGTAAAATAAAACATTTTATATATTGGAAAACTATTTTCTGTAGAAAAATGATATTTTTACTTTTTTCCTTAATATTATAATGCATTTATTACTAATAAAATGTATGTTAATATAATCATATATGTTTGTAAAAATCATTATAGTTCCATTATTTTAAATATATAAATATAATTTATTAGTTAAATGTTACAAAACATTAATAAAATAATTCGTCGAAAATAATATTTTTATCATTATCATGGTCATCAATATTAATCATAGTAATCGTACATTTATTCCCAAAAAATACACTAGAATTATTACATAATATGATAATATTAATCTAAAATAAAATATAAATTTTATGGAAATAATTTCAATAGGTGAAGAAAACTAATTTTTTAATTTAATCGACTAAATCAGTATTTTGATTAAAATATTACATATGTTTGAAAAATTATATACAAGTGTTTTATAAATACAACAAAATATATTTTTTGATTTATTGTATATGTGTGTGTGTGTGTTTTTTTATAATATAAAAATGATTTAAAAAATTTAATCCATTTTTCTATTATAGTAATGTAATGAAAGTAAATGTTTTAGAAAAATTGGTATTTTTTCACTATTTAGATACAAAATAATTATTTTATGAAAATTATGAAAAAAATATATTCATAAGATAATATTTACATGTAAGAATCAAAAAATGATGTTTATTTTATAAAATTAAAATTAATAATCTTTAAAATAAATATATATATATAATGAAATGTGTTTTTTGTAGTAAAATCACTATTAAAAAAAATATTCAACTCTATATGAGCTCATGATATTTCATGCATACCCAAAATATTCAACTCTATATGTCTTCCATGGTTGTAAAAGATAACACACCCCCTTTTACCACTATAGAGGATGCACCCTAGAGAACACCATCTCTTCAGGCTATGCGTAGTTTTTCTATTTCCATTTTTATAGCTTACATGGATTTTACGAAAGTAAATTTTTATTTCATTTTTCAGAAAATCACACTTTGGGGAAAAGTGTAAAACATTAAAAAATTGAAACAACATTTTATCAAGATACAACCATAAAACCAAAAAAACTCATACCTCACTGGATAGGCTACCCAGCCAAATCAGACTAGTACTTCCCTACTAAGTATTTGATATTAGTATCTAAGTGTGAGAAGATAAAACCCTCTAACTTGATTCTAATAAAATCGGTCAACTTCAGAATAATTATGATGAAATAATTGTGTGTTATAATTAATGTGAAAGGGGTAAATTATATTGGCTCTCAAATATTCTCATTTTATTAATACTATAGTTGTATAATCAACATTGTTCTCTATTATATGAAAGCATATATCAAATGATATCTATCCAATTAATCCAGGGAATGAATATCCTATAAGTGTGATAACTAAAGTCGTACCCATAACACCTTTAACCCCAACCCTATTCTTTATATAAATAAACTCCCTGTGATGGAGTTTTCTAGGAGAAACTACAAAAGTACACATCTATAATTACTTATTCACTAACCAATAAAGTGTAATCTAATACCATATATACATAAAATCAAAACTGTATAGAGAAATTACAAAAAAAAACCTTGAGGAATAATATATTTAGGGTGATTATGGGGAGGATGATGCAACCTTTAAGGGGGGGTCTGCGTTGCCTCAAAGGAGGGGATCTGAGCTGGGGAGAGGTAGGTTGGAAGGGGGTCTGTGTCACCACTGGGGAGTGGAATCAAGCCAGGGAGAGAGAGGTAGGAGGGGGTTCTGTGTCACCACTAAGGAGGGAAACCAAGAGGGGGTTGCGTGGGTTGGGGTCGCTATCGAGGATGGAGGTAGGTCGAAGGGGTGGAGGGAACGGGGGTTTCTAATGAGGTGGTAAGGTCAGGGACATTATTGGTGAGGGGAGGGGAAAAGGTTGGGGGAGGAATTATAGATTTTTTATAACATTTAGCAGTGCTTTCAATTGAACCTCCGTTAATTGTTAGAATAAAAAAAATATAGTGGTGTTTTTATTGAACTACCACTATATTATATTTTTTTCAACCGGATTTATTTCATAGAGGTTACTACAACTTCCACTAAGAAGTTTTTTTTGTAGCGACTCACATTACATGGTTGGTTATATTGGTAAATTATAAATTTCCACTATGGTTGTGAATGAAATGAAAATACCTTATGTTATCTCTAATTATATTAAGACAAAAAAAACTAGGTAATGATATTGATATTTATTTGGATCCATTAATCAAAGATTTGAAATTATTGTGAGATTCAGGTGTCATGTTGTATGCTACTTATAGAAATGAATATTTCACGTTGAGTGACATATTGTATGAGATGATAAATGACTTTCCTACACATGGAAATTTTTTAGGATATAGCATTAAAGGAACTCAAGGGTGTCCTGTTTGTGAAAAAGTACACAGTTGATTAGGTTGAAACATTCATCTAAGACTATGTTTCTAAGACATTTCTTATTTCTACCCTAGCGACATAAGTATTGATCTTAGATGACATCATTCTATGGGAGTTCAGAATAACGTACAATACCATATCTAATAATAGGTGATCAACTATTTGATAAAACAAAATATGTGAACATTACTTTTGGTAAGCCTTTTTTTAAAAACATTACAAAAATCGGTTGGAAAAAGTGATAATGTTTTTTTGAATTACCATACTGGAGTTGTTTGTATGTCAAGAATTTTCTTGATCTTATGTATGTTAAAAAATGTATGTGATAGTGTCATTGGAATATTACTAAATGCACCCAATAAAACAAAGTATAAAATTAATGATTGGTTGTACATGATTAACATGATAATATGGGAAGATTTGGCACCAGTGAAGAGTGAACACAAATTTTTATTCATCCAGTTGCTTGCACTCTTTTCAGATAAGATAGGTATCAGTTTTGAAACTTCTTGAATGATGTAAAGTTTCTAAAAGGGTATTCATTAAATTTCAAGAATATTGTGTTAATGAATGATTTGAAGTTAAAGGGTATGAAATCACATGACTATCATGTTTTGATGCAAGAAATAATGTCTATAGCTTTATATTTCATTTTTCTTAAGAATATTCATCATACATTAACCGTGATCTGTTTCTTTTTCAAAGCTATATGCAGCAAAGTTGTAGACCTGGAAAAATTACCAACTATGGAAAAGGAAATTGTTGTCTTATTATGTGAATCAGAGATATTCTTTACATTATTATTATTTGATATGATGGTTTACTTGATGGTTCACTTGGTAAGATAGATTCGACTATATGGTCCTATACATTATAGATGGATGTACCCCATTGAACGGTATGCAAAAAAAATAAAGGGTATGTTAAAAATCAAAGTTATACATAAGGTTTTATTATAGATTGGTATGTTTTTGAGGAAGTCATTGAATTTTGTATTGAATACTAGTCTAATTTGGAAATCATTAGTCTATTAAAATCTCATCACACCAGGTAGCATGTGGGTGAAGGAATTTCTAGAACAAATGTAGTCACAATTACTATTATAGATTAGGAGAAGACCCACCTTTACGTTTTGTATAAATGTTTAGAGGTTTCCCCATATGTTGAAACCCACAAATAAATTATTAGGAATTCGAATCCATCAAGGGATGAAATCTGGATATCAAATACACATAATCAATAGTTTATAGGATGGTTTCTTGACCATATTTTTAAGGAGTCAACTTAAAATATAAATTCAATTTTAGAAAGACTTAGATGGCTAGCTAAAGGACTAAGTGTGCATGTATTATATTATAATGGTTATATAATTGATGGTTATACATTCTGTAAAAATGAACATGATGAATGTAGTACCATGAAAAATAGTGGAATTACACTTGTGGATGAAGTGATGCATGTATCTGGTACCAAGGATAGAAATATAACTTATCTAAATATATCATACTTGGTCATCATCAAACAAATATGAGAGTTGGATTATACAATATCCCAACTGATTTTTCAATTCAAGTGGGTTGATAATAGGAAAGTTGTTAAAGTAGATTAATTGGGATTCGTAAAAGTGGATTTTGGTAAGGAATTGTATAAAGATGAACTTTTTATAATGGAATTATAGGTAGTAAAAGTATTTTATGTTCTAAATTCTGCAAACCGAAAGTAGTTAATTATTCAGTTATAAACCAAAACCACTAAAGGGTCAGATGTCAATTCAACTGAGGATGGCCCTTTAATTATGATGACACAATCATTTTATAATGGTCCCAATGTAGACAGGGTATTGTATATTATAGGTGACCACAATGAAGGGATTTTGATACTCGATAAAGGGGTCAAATCCATCCAACCTTTAAAAAAAGAGTTTAATAATCAAGTTATATTTTTTGTAATATAAATTGTGTTAAATTATATTATTATATGTTTTATGCTACATTTATGTAATCTAAATTAAATATTCAACCACTTCTAAAGAAAATGACTTCTACAAATGTCGATGCTCTCAATCCTGAGGAACAACAAGTTTCTCAACATGTTGGTGCTCCCAATATAGAGGAATAGTAACTTTCTATACATATCAATGCTATAAATATATTGGTACAACATATTGATGGTGTTGAAGCCAAGGAAATGGTAGGTGGTGAACAATCGGTGTCTCGGAAAAAACAAGAGTGTCATAGCATGACGATGTTAGAAAAAATTATTTAGGCAAGAAACAAATGCATAAAATTCAAGGCTGGATGGAATGCATATAGCCAACCTGTTAACCCCAACAAGGTCATGTTTAGTAGTTACATTGGGCTCACCACTTTCATGTGTGTGCTGATTGATGTAGATTCATGGGACAATGTTGTGTCTACAATTAAGATACTGATTTGGGAAGTTATTGGGGTAACATTATGATATACTTTTTTTATTTTAATAAAAAAACAAAATAATGAAACATTGAATTACATTTCAATATCCCTTTCAGAGTGCATTTATCACTACTGGAATTCTTAATAATTTTGATGGCCTATTTGCGACGGGATACCGTCGCAAATAGCCCGTTGCAGAAAACTTTGTCGCAAATACAAGTATTTGCGACGGGCCCGTCGCAAAAAATGTTATTTGCGACGGGAAGCATCGTCATCGCAAATAATCTTCCGATTATATGTATTATATATACATAAACGTTTTCACAATGGGCTGGTCACAAAAACTATTTGCGATGGGCTCTCATCCCGTTGCAAAAATATATATATATATAACACTTTCTATGACGGGCTCGTCACAACAAATTATTTGCAACGGTCAAGTAGTACCGTCACAAATATGTTTTTAAAAATATTTAGTTAGACTATTTGCGACAGGACCCCGTCGCAAAAGGTCCCGTCACAAATAATAAATTAATTTTAAAAAAATAAAATTTAATAAAATTACGATTAATGAAAAAATAATATTACTGTTATTAAAATAATAATAAAATAAAAAATATTGAAATTCTCAATATTCTCAAAAAAATATAAAAAAATAAAAAAATATTAAAAATTAAATTATGTAATATTTTCACCGATATAAAAGACATAAAATGTAAATAATTCATATTACAATGTTAAATTCAAATGTTTGTAACATAAAAAAAATCACTGGGGGGTCGTCTTCTGGAGGAGGTGGAGGAGCTGAAGGAGCTGGTGGAGGAAACTTCATCCCTAAACTACGAGTCAGATGGCGCATGTACTCCATCTGCTCGTGATGTTGCTGCTGCCATCGACACATCTGCTCCTCATAATGATGCTCGTGTTGTTGCTTTCGTCGACACATCTCTTCTTACTGCTTCTGCAAAGTCTCTATATGCTCAGCCTAAGCTCGCAACTCCTCCTGATACTGTGAGCCATAAGATGATGCCTCTCCACGAGCTCCTCTCGAGTTGGACGCCGACATCGCAGCAGTACCATAATAAGTACCAGGAGTCAAATGAGAGCCGATTCCAACTACTCTTCCCTTCTCAAAGCCATACTGAGTCGCCTGCATCCATGCCGCCTCATCGAAATGGTGAGCACTGGTCTGCTCAGCCGTCTCGTCCTAACCCTCAGCCTGTGTATGAGAGGTTGTAGCCTCATATGACTCCTTAAATTACAATTTAAAATTAAAATTGTCAAAATATTATATGTAGTTAATTGTTAAACTGAAAAAATAATACTAACCACAATCTGACGCTGGCGATCACCTCTAATATCTCCAGTGGATGGATCACTGTACATCCTTCGATAAACGTCGAACTCCATAATATCAAGATGCTCGACTGACTACAGAAATATAAAATAAACTGTTTATATTTAAAGTTATATAAAATATTTAAAAAATATACTTACCAGATGCTCTCTATGCGAACTGAATGTACGACTACCAGCTCGATGCGTCACCTCCTGTCTCCCCCGGTTCTGTCGTCCCACTGAAGATCTCCTCTGAAATCCACCACCCAACCAGTGTAAACATAATTCATCCCAAACATGAGATGAAATTTACTCTGGTCGGTGGGCTCTACACGACTCATCAAATTATGTCACCCCTGCTTTCTTAATGGATGTCCTTCTCAAATTGTGAAAAAACTGGCGGAAACGGTCATGCATAGAAACCTGCCATGCCGTGTGGATAGCGTCGTGCATGCTATCATCGATAGGATTCAATAAACCCTACAAATAATTTATAATATCAAGTTGTTAATAAAATAAATTTCAAAATAAATATTATTTATTTACGTACCAACCAATGCTGGAACATGTCACATTGCACATTAACGGTAATCTGTTCCCATGTGATCCATGGCTGAGAAAAATAATTGCGCAATATAGCGCTCCCCTGTCCAATAGCTACATGCTGAAAACTGTGAAAAAGGAATAAATAATCAAACAATTAGTATATATATAAATAAATTAATGAAATATAACTAAAATATACAGTTTATCATACCTCCGTGTGTGTGGATCGAAACCAAGATGTGGACGTCGCTCGGGGATAGGGTCAGGAATCATCAGTCGCGTAAGACTGCGCCCCCTCCACGTACCTCCTGAACCACCAGTAGGCTGAGGGTCAGTTGATCCCACATCCTCATCATCCAAAGGTAGCTCAGCCTCCTCTAACTCATGCAATATATCAGAGTCCATCTGAAACACAAAATGATTTTTGTTAGCAGATGGTTGAAAATAACTATTATATATAGATATATATTAGTTATTATTATAACCAGCATTTAATTGTGTCAATGTTCATCTTCATACTCTTCTCCATAGCTGTCAATGTCAATGTCTTCATCTTCCTCCTCAGCATCATCAATATCCATATGGGTTTCAGTTTCAGTATCTCTTGTCATTTCAAATTCATTTGTAATATCATTAACATCTTCATCACCATCGATCCTTAATTGTGAGGTGTCATCATCAATATTCACGTCTCTTTGTGAATCAGATGGATTTTGAGCCGTCTCTTGAAAAATTTCAATTACTTCCACTTCAGCGGAATCACATTCAGTTTGAGTAAATTGATTTTCCCGAGATTTCATTTTTATTATGCTCCACCAATTGCTCAAGTCTCTTGAAGTAGCACAGTACTTTGCATAATAAATTTGATGTGTCTGTTGAGCCAGTAAAAATAGTTCATTTATTACAATAAGACTTTTATATTTAATATCGACGATTCCATGAGTCGGATGAACATGAAAACCCCTCTTAGTATCCAACCACTGACATTTAAACATTGTTATGAAATTCTATCCTAGATAACACAGCTCAATAATTTCATCCAAAATGCCATAAAAGTCAACTTTAGTCTCTCTGTGATGTGATACTCTCAAGAAAACTCCACTGTTCATTGTTTTTTTATTCTTCGTATGCATGTGTATGAAATCGAAAACCATTCACCACATATGCATTATACGATTTAACCATTTTGGATGGTGGGTTACTCAATATACACAGTTGTTTATCAATTTTATCAGTATATTGAGACACCTGAAAATTTGTAAAACAATTATCAATATAATAAATAATAAATGTAATTGATATTAAACCATTAATAATTTATGTTACCAGTTTTTGAAACCATTGAGAAGAAAAAAAAATGTCTGCGTTCTTCAAGAGCAGCTGGTGTAATTTATGGAAGTTGTTTCTTGATATGATTATCATATAACCTAAAAATAAAATAAGTTTAAATATTGTAACATAAATTATAGAATAAGTGATAGAAGCACTCACAGGACAAATGATTTCATTTCTTCATAGTTGAGCAGAACGTATGTACGAGCTCTGTAATGTTCATCATCTGAAAGCCATCGTTCATGAACTCCAACAAAACCAAGATTTGGCTGATTGAAAACTGTTAATTGATTTTCCATTTCTTCATTAACATTCCCATCATTTCATCCCATGCGATTTTTTTTTAGGGATTTTGAGATTCAAAATAATGAGAGCAGAAAAAAGTAATTTCATCTTGCAAATAAGCTTCAGCAATTGAGACTTCAACTGATACTTTGTTATGTATTTTTTTCTTCAATTTCTGCATGCATCTCTCGAATGGGTACATCCATTGAAACTGTACTAGACCTACACATTTAGCTTCATGTGGCAAATGTAATATCAGATGTTCCATTGATTCGAAGAAGGGTGGCGGAAATATTTTTTCCAGTTTACATATAATTACAGAAACATCTTCTTCCAGTTTTCTTAGCGCATCGTAGTCTGTTATCGCTGCACAAATGTCTCGAAAAAAATGTGATATGTCTGTTATCAAATCCCAAATCATATAATTCAACAAATCTATGAATCCAATCGTCATAAGTCTTTCCATTATAACATGACAATCATGACTTTTTAATCCATTAATATAACCATTCTTAACACATCTTCCCAAATTGGAAGCATAGCCATCTGGAAGTCTAAAATATGCAATCCAATGACAAAATAATAAGTGACTCTCTTTGAATAGTGTATAAGCTTCTTTTGGCTTCATTAACCTCTGTGATCTGACAATTTCAAATAATTCAAGTTCTGGTCACCTGCAAATTTGGGCAAGATCTAATCCTGCCTTTATAGTATCTTTGGTCTTACCTGGTGTATCCAAAACTGTATGAAATAAATTATCAAAACAGTTCTTATCAATATGCATAACATCCAACATGTGGCGGACTAACAAATTAGACCAATACGAAAGATCCCAAAAATGCTCTGCTTTATCCAATTATGTTCTTTCCCAAAGCCATGAATTTCTTGTTGGTTTACTATTGGTCCAAATGTGATGGGGGGTAATGAAAATACAACTGATTTTAACTCTGTACCTGAGATCATCTTTGGAGGTTCATCCCTTTCAATTGTACCTTTTCTGAAATGAGATTTGTTCCTCCGAAAAGGATGATCGGTTGGAAGAAATCTACGGTGACAATCAAAATAGAAAGGTTTTTTTCCATTGACCAGCATAAAGGCTTTGTTTTCTTTCATACAGTAAGGACATGATTTCAGACCATGTGTACTCCAACCAGATAACATGCCATATGCCAGAAAGTCACTAATCGTCCACATCAATGCAGCTTTTAATATAAAATTTTATTTCACAGCAACATCATATGTATTAACACCATCACTCCACAATGCATTTAACTCATCAATCAATGGTTTTAAATAAACATCAATATTCTTTTTTGGATGTCCTGGGATTAATAGAGTCAAAAAGATATAAGGATCCTTCATCAACATCCATGGAGGAAAATTGTACGGAGTTATAAAGATAGTCCAACATGAATACCGACTACCATAAGAACCAAATGTACAAAAACCGTCTGTAGAAAGACCCAATCGCACGTTTCGGGATTCTATAGAAAGATACGGATGCAGGCGGTCAAAATGTTTCCATAAATCACCATCAGATGGATGATTCAAGATTTTATCAGTTGAAATCTTGGTTTTGTGCCATGACATCATTGACGTTGTGTTCTGAGACATAAATAAACGCTGAAACCTGGGTGTAAGGGGGAAATATCTCAACTGTTTTACTAGAATCGATCTAGACTTCCATGATTGAGCTTCTTTATACCTCGATTGTCCACATGTGGGACAAATAGCCAATGACTCATTTTCGCCATAATATAAGATGCAATCATTTAGACATGCATGAATCCTCCGATAACTAAGGCCCAAATTACAAAACAGCCTCTTGCTCTCATAGTAATTTGTAGGCAACACATTTCCTTTAGGTAATAGTGTTTTAACCAAAGAAAATATCCGATCAAAACAGTTGTTTGACATTGCATTATCTGATTTAATAGCCATAAATTTTGCAACTGCTTCTAATTTTCTTATCTTGCAACCAAGATATAATGCATCCTCAGCAGACCTCAACAACTCATAAAATTCGGATGGTGCCAACTCAGGAGTTAAATCAATATCATTATGAGTTTTAGTTTGTTGCACAGATGGACCTGCAACATCATGTACTAAATTTTGAAATCGTGATGGATCCAGAATCAAGTTATTAGGATCTTCTCTGGAACTGCGTTCACCGTGTTGATACCAAAAAACATAATCTGGTTGAAAACCAAACCGTAAGAGATGTCCCACAACCTTGTCAAATGTGTCAAATGTTCTCAGAGCACATTTTTTACAAGGAAACTTAATTGTGCCTTCTGAAACATATTCTGGTTTTGATGATGAAAATTCTAAGAAAGCTTCAACACCCTCAATATATACAGGATTTAAACCAAAACCATTTGGATTTCTGTGTTGATTTATCCATGCTCGATCATCTAATAATGACTAATGTTGACTTCCTTGTTCCATATTTTTCTACATAAAATATAAAATCGTCACTGTTTTTGAATAGTTTTAAATTATAAAAACATTATCTGAAAAAGAAGATAAATAATTACAACTACTTAATAATTATCATTAATTAAGGGCGACATAATTTCCAGTGGATTGACAGCTACTCTTTTGTCCGACAGCTCATTTAATTACATCTTTCTCACACTTATTATTGCTAATTATTGCTAATTATTCCTAATTATTTCTAATTATTGCTAATTATTACAAATTTTTACAAATTATTACTAATTGTTACTAATTATTACAATTTATTACTAATTATTACAATTTATTACTAATTATTACAATTTATTACTAATTATTACTAATTATTACTATTTATTACTAATTTAGAAATACTTATCAATACTTAGCAAAAGGAAAACTGCTTGAATAATGAAAGGAAATTTGGTAATCATCGTTGTGGAGATGATTACAAATTTTCCCTTCATTATCCAAGCAGATTTTGTTTACTAATTATTATTAATAAAAAAAGTATATTATCAATATTTACGAAAAAACAATATTAATATTATTAAAATAATAAAAAATTTATAAAATATTAAAATTATCAATATTCACAACAGACTTTGTTCTATTCTTAACATGTTCAAATCTCAAATGGTCGTCAATTGTCAAGTCATGCGCAATAAAAAGTTTGTGTCAGTCATGTCCAATGTAAACTCTGTAATTGTACTTGCATGGTTGATCACCTCGCAAGTAGTGTTGCAATAGGATGACCAAAGTAATGACGTTCTCATCTCTAAGAATCATCTCACATGACACTTTACATAGATCATTCTTCCTTAAAAATTTGAGGGGATATCATTATTTTTCCCTTAAATTTTCAAGGAAGAATGGTCTATGTAAAGGTTCATGTGAGATAATTCTTATAGATAAGAAAGGCATGACTCGGTTTGTCTGATTGCAACACTACTTATGAGGTGATCAACCATGCAAGGACAATTATAGAGTTTACATTGGACATGGCTGACATAAACTTTTTATTACGCATGACCTGACAATTGGCGACCCTTTGAGATTTGAACATGTTAAGAATAGAGCAAATCATGTTGCGAATATTGATAATTTTAATATTTTATAAAAAAATTATTAGTTTAATGATATTAATATTGTTTTTTCATAAATATTGATAATATAATTTTTTTATTACTAATTATTGCTAATTATTTCTAATTATTACTAATTATATCTAATTATTACTAATTATATCTAATTATATCTAATTATATCTAATTATATCTAATTATTACTAATTATTAATAATTATTACTAATTATATCTAATTATTACTAATTATTACTAATTATTACTAATTTTTACTAATTTTTACTAATTATATCTAATTATTACTAATTATATCTAATTATTCCTAATTATAGATAATTATTCCTAAATGTAGCTAATTATTCCTAATTATAGCTAATTATTACTATTTATAGCTAATTATTCCTAATTATAGCTAATTATAGCTATTTATAGATAATTATAGCTAATTATAGCTATTTATTACTAATTATAGCTAATTATAGCTAATTATTCCTAATTATTACTAATTATAGCTAATTATAGCTAATTATTCCTAATTATTTCTAATTCTTTCTAATTATTGCTAATTATTCCTAATTATTTCTAATTATTCCTAATTATTCCTAATTATTCCTAATTATTCCTAATTATTCCTAATTATTCCTAATTATTCCTAATTATTCCTAATTATTCCTAATTATTACTAATTATTCCTAATTATTCCTAATTATTTCTAATTATTCCTAATTATAGCTAATTATTCCTAATTATAGCTAATTATTCCTAATTATAGCTAATTATTCCTAATTATAGCTAATTATTCGTAATTATAGCTAATTATTCCTAATTATAGCTAATTATTCCTAATTATAGCTAATTATTCCTAATTATAGCTAATTATTCCTAATTATTACTAATTATTACTAATTATATTTAATTATTACTAATTATTCCTAATTATTACTAATTATTACTAATTATATCTAATTATTACTAATTATTCCTAATTATTACTAATTATTCCTAATTATTAATAATTATTCCTAATTATTACTAATTATTACTAATTATATCTAATTGTATCTAATTATTACTAATTATATCTAATTATTACTAATTATTACTAATTATACATAATTATTACTAATTATACATAATTATTCCTAATTATATCTAATTATTCCTAATTATACATAATTATTCCTAATTATATCTATTTATTCCTAATTATATCTATTTATTCCTAATTATATCTATTTGTTCCTAATTATATCTATTTATTCCTAATTATATTTACTTATTGCTCATTATATCTATTTATTGCTAATTATATCTATTTATTGCTGATTATATCTATTTATTGCTAATTATATCTATTTATTCCTAATTATAACTATTTATTGCTAATTATATCTATTTATTCATAATTATAACTAATTATTTATAATTATAACTAACAATATCAATTTCTTAGTAAAACTAAATATAAATAAAAATCAATTGAAATCTAATTAAATTAGAACTAATAAACAACAATTAAAATTAACATAAAAAAATAAAATAAATATAAAAAAATAAAATATAAATACCTTAAACTTTGATATTCTGAAGATATTGACGCCCTCTGATTGCTCTCATATAAAAAAACTTCAACTAAAAGAAAATTTCTCTTTGAAACTGAAGAATGAATGGAGACAGAGAGCAAGATCTGAATGATTTGGGAAAAAAACGGATGGGGATATATATAGGTTAGATTAGTTGTGACAGGATTATTAGCGACGGGCTTCCCGTCGCAAATGGTGGTATTTGCGACGAGGCTCGTCGCAATTACCCTCGCCCGCATTAATTACAGTCGGCGGTTAAAAGGTTATTTGCGACGGGTCATGTCCTAAATAGTACCTGCCGACAGTCTTTTTGCGACGGGACGACATCCCATCGCAAAAAGGTATTGACTGCCGCCGGGTATTTGTGACGGGACCCGTCGCAAATACCCCTGCGTGGTTTGGCGCGCAAGTCGCGCCAAACTATTTCTGACGGGAGACATCTCCCCGTCGTAAATAACCCGTCGCAAATAGTGATTTTTCTCGTAGTGTATAATAGATGATTCCCAAATGAAATTTTTATTAATTCTCATTGTAAAGGATCATAGATGCTTTCACACAATTATTATGAAGTTTCATCTCAAAGATACTGAAGGGAAAATAAACCTGCACCCACCATAAATGTATGCACACTTAATAAACCAAAAAGTGTGGGATGCGTTTATTGGTCATCATGGGGAGATATCTTTTTAGGTACATTGTGACTAGTAATACATTTCTTAACAATACGTGTATTAATCACTTTGATTAAGAATTGTTAATTTATCAAACAACAACTGAGTGCTGAAAATAAGTAATGAGAAGCAAAACTAACTAACCCTTGCTATAAATCAATGATGAGGTATGCTTCACTTGAAAAAAAATGTTCATATTTTAAATCTACCATAATAATTTTATATGACATGAAAAAACAACATTATTATGTTTCTCTGTTTATATGCTGATTGATGAATCCAAATCCAAATCCAATTATATCCCACATCATGTGTTATGAAAGGAGGCATGTGTAAATAAAGAAGGGATACTAATAGATGAAAAAACACAAAAATTTTGGGAAGAATGTATAAGTATAACATAATAAAAATTTGTTTTGATTTAAATCGGTATTATATAATAATGATTGATTGTTTTCCTATATTTTTTATCCGACATATACACAAGAATCGTCATCAGTTGTACCTAATGAATAGATTCCATTAGTGGCCTTAAAGTGGCCAGAATAATATGGTTGCATCAGAGGTGAGAGTTTTAGGGTTTCTCCCTAAACATATTTTAAGAAAAGAAATGAGCAGGGGGTAAAGATAAGAAAATAGAAGAGTTACAGACATGGTTATCTACTCTAGAATAAAAACTTAATTGGCAGTCAGATTTGTTAGAAAATTTTATGGGAATGAATCAAAGAGAAAAAACAATATAAGAACAACCACTACATGAAGATCCCCCCCACCCCCATCAGATTTGAGGTGAGTTATTCCCCTTAAATAACTATCTTATAAGAGGTAATCAATATTGTCATATATTTTTTTTGAAATTTGAATTAGGAATACATTGATACCTTTCCTGTTCTGATATTCTACAAGGTGAAAATGATTATGATTTATATCTATCAACACACACTCATCGCCTTGTTGTGAGGGGTACCATGTACAATATCTAAGGAGATATTCTACACAACCAAAAAAATCTAATAGGTTATGTGATAGTGGTGATTAATGTAGCTCAAGATCTGAGCAAAAAGCTACATATTCTACTTGATGGTGAGAATATTCATATGGTCAAGCAAACTATTGGAACTTTCATATCACAATCATTATATCTTGTAAAAAACACATTGATAATGAGGTATTCATTTCCAATTTATTTTTCATGCAAAACTTTTAACAATTAATGAAAAAAGGTATAAACTGATGAATGTTATTACAGATAGACAAAGGGAAGGGGTAAAATGGAAGGTCAAATCAAAATGATCTAAAGGATCAACCAACCAATTGAAAATGTCTTAACAAAGTACCTTTACCCACTCATTCAACTTACACATTTACTAACATTAAAGGTTCATGAAAATATAATGTTAGTAAGTGGTGTTACGACCAAAATTGGTTGTGAACAATAGAAGTATATAGAGTACATTATAGACTATATTGGTCTTGAGAATGTAAATGAAATCCTCATGCATGAATGGCTAGGAGTGTCAGTTTTAAATGTATACATGAGGTGTGTTTTCATTATTTGTTTGTTCAGTAGCTGATCTATTATGTTAATTATGATTTAATACTATTCATAATTTTTGCAGGCATATATATATCAATAATATTTGAATTGAAAACCCTATCAATGGAAATTTGTACTCATTAGTTATCACGTAACTTGTACACAACTATTCTCATTGGAACCAAAGAAATATGAAGGAATAGTGGAAAAACTAGCCACAATGTTTGAAAGAAAACTTACAAACAGAAGACTCTTCTTAATACCCACGATTTAGGGGTAAAACTATATAATTTAATCATGTCAAATATATTTTCATTCAATTCATTACTTATTCCATTTTATATTTTTAGGTAGCATTAGTTACTCATTGCAATCACTTTATATACTCCAAAAATTTATTTTCTGGATTTAATGCATGGATACCCAAAAAACTGACCACACGTGATGACATTTATCAATTTGTAATACATTACATGAAATGTTTTACAACTAAACTTCAAGTTATACATTTTATATTATGTTTTAATGAAAATTTTGTTATGATAGGGTGGTGTTTAAATATCATCAAAATCATGGAATGAGGATATTATATGAGAATAATGAGCCTATTAACTTCTACAAGGGGATAAGTATTAGGGAATATATAATAATATTTCACTATCAAAACAAATTACTTATTTTTATCAATGTCTCTACAGTGTTTGAAACAAAACAATGGAAAATATTATGGTTATTATGTTTGAAAATTTATGAAATGTATCATATACCATCAATAAACTAGCATCCCGGAAGAGTTTTTTTCTAAGATAATTATAATTTCATTTAAAAATATTTATTAATACTTTATTTATTTATATTTTTCCAGTACTATTAGGACTGTCAACAGTTCTCTTATTTGAAAGAGGAAATGGATTTGTTTAAAAATGAATGGACAACATACATGGTGTCATAATGTATATAAAAACAATGAAGAGGTGACTTCATGATAATTATTTAGTTGATTTTATCATCATTTTATGCCCATTATGACTTAAAGTTTATGTTTTTAGTTTAAAATTGACATTTTAGATCAAAACACATGTCACATACTCAAAATCGAGAAAATTCATTCGGATTGTTTCGATAATTTAGGAAAACAATCCATAAGTCATTTGTGACATGTAGGAATCATCTGTACCTCAATCTGATACACATTGTTCCTAGAATGACTCAAATCACTCGTTATCAGTTTAAAATTGATATTTTAGTTTAAAACATGTGTCACTCACTAAAAATTGAGTAAATGTGCTCGTATTATCTTGATGTTTTAGGATAATGATTAATAAGTCATTTGTGACATGTAGAAATCAATTGTACATCAAATCGACGCACGACGTGGCCGGTATGACTCAAAGTGCATGTTTTTAGTTTAAAATTACATTTTAGTAAAAAATAAAAGTGACATGCTCAAAACTGATAAAATGCATTTGGATTGTTTTGATACTTTATGAAAACAATTCATAAGTCATTTGTGATGTGTAAGAATCAAATATATCTCAACTTAATGCATGGTGTGATCGATATGACTCCAAGTTTGTCATTTTATTTAAAATTGACATTTTAGTAAAAAATATAAGTGAAATACTCAAAACCAAGAAAATGTATTCATATTATTTTGATACTTTAGGAAAATAATCCATAAGTTATTTGTGATGAATAGGGGTCATCTACACCTCAATCGGATACACGGTGTGCCTAATTTGACTCAAATTGTGTGGTTTCAGTTTAAAATTGACATTTTATTAATGTATTATTTCATATTTATGTTTAATTTTTTTTCTTTATAGTATTACTAACATAATAATTGCTTTTTTATACAGGCATATTCTTTTGCTTGATTTGGGGTGGTTTGTTTAAATCTACCCATGATCATGAGAGATTGGACTTCAAGGTTTCAATTGTGATAATGTAAATAGGGAAATGGGTCAAGAATGAAAACATACTTTATGAAAAGGTGAATTACTACTACTTATTTATTTAATTTCATCATAATTTTATCTATTATTTTTAAGTTAATTTCCTTATCATTTTTATCTAATACTTATTTGGTTTTTTTCAAAAATATTTTACAACAAGCTAGAAAAGAGAGTACATGTTCCTTTCAGATGGACGAGGAAACCCCATACAGCCTGAAACATAAAGTGAATCATAAGGACACATCTACCAAGGAATTTTGAAATAGTTGAATGTAAATTATGACTTCCCAAAAGATCTTTCATGAACATTTTCTTGAACAGTGTAGAAATCAGTCACACCACAATCTGATACATAGTGTGCTCGGTGTGACTCAAAGTGTATGTTTTCAGTTTATAATTTACATTTTAGTTCAAAACACACATCACATACTCAAAACTAATCAAACACATTCATATTTTTGTGATACTTTAGAAAAATGATTCATAAATCATTTGTGACGTGTAGGAATCAACTGCACCACAATATGATGCACGGTGTGACTAACATGATTCTAAGTGTGTCTTTTTATTTAAAATTAACATTTTAGTAAAAAAGATAAGTGAAATAATAAAAATAGATAAAACACATTTGTATTGTTTTGATACTTTATTAAAATGATCTATAAGTAATTTTTAATGTATAGAAATTAATCGCACCTCAATAAGAAAACTAGTGTGCCTGATAAGACTCAAAGTGTTCGTTATTAGTCTAAAATTGACATTTTAGTTCAAAACATGTGTGAATCAGTAAAAACCAAAAAAAATTGCTTGAATTTTCTTAATAATTTTGGACAACTATTTATGATTCATTTTTAAGTGCAGGATTTAATATCACATCAAACTGATACATGATGTGACTGATATGACTCAAAGTGCATGTTTTAAGTTTAAATTGACATTTTAGTAAAAAAGACAAGTGACATACTCAAAACCAAGAAAATGAAATCTTATTCTTTTGATACTTTATGAAAATTATCCATAAGTCATTTTTTATGTGTAGGAATCATCTATGCCTCAATCCAATGCACGATATGACCGATATGACTCCAAGTGTGTCTTTTTATTTAAAATTTACATTTTAGTAAAAAAATACAACTAACATGATAAAAATAGAGAAAATGAATTCATATTGTATTGATAATTTAGTATAATGATCCATAAGTCATTTGTGACATGTAGGAATCATTCACACCTCAATATGATACATGGTGTGCCCGGTATGACTCAAAGTGTTCATCATCAGAATAAAATTGATATTTTAGTTCAAAACATGTGTTGGTGTCTGTAAATCATGAAAACACACTTGTATTATCTTGATACTTTAGGAAAATTATTCATAATACATTTGTGTAGTGTAAGAATTGGTCTTACGTCAAATTGACACACGATGTGATCAGTATGACTCAAAATGTGTGTTTTTAGTTTAAAATGATGTTTTAGTAAAAAAGCACAAGTGACATACTCAAAAATAAGAAAACATTTCCTAATTGTTTTGATACTTTATGAAAATGATCCATAAGTCATTTTTGACATTTAGGAATCATCTTCACCTCAATATGACGCACATTGTGGCCGATATGACTCTAAGTGTGATTTATATTTAAAATTGACATTTTAGTAAAAAAAGATGAGTGAAAAACTCAAAACTAAGTAAAAACATTCAGATTATTTTCATACTTTATGAAAAAAATACATAAGTAATTTGTGATGTGTAGGAATCAAGCGCACCTCATTTTAATATACAGTGTGCCCAATATAATTCAAAGTGTTCGTTCTCAGTTTAAAATTGACATTTTAGTTCAAAACGTGTGTCACTCATTGAAAACTGAGAAAAAGTGCTCAGATTGTCTTGATAATTTAAGGAAATGATTCAAAATTCATTTGTTATGTGTATGAATCATTCTCACATTAAATCAACATACGATGTGACTGGTATGACTCAAAATGGGTGTTTTAAGTTTAAAATGACATTTCAGTAAAAAAAACAAATGTGACATACTCAAAACTGAGATAACGTATTCATGTCATGACCCGACCCAACCGGGGCTCGAGTCGCAACTACCCCAAACTTCCCTCCATAGAACAGGGAGTGGTGATAAGAACCAAAAGGCATAACCTAAATGGGAGTATTTTACCTAATGCGCATGTATGTACATACCCGAACATCTCAATACAGAATTGTAGAGGAATAATAGTAAAAAGATGCAATAACTAGAATGTAACTATACATGAAAAACCTCTAGGGTGTACAAGAGTAGGATAGTTAAAACTAAAATTAAAGGAGAAAATACATTCCCAACTATAAGGATGTCCCAACCTTACAAAATTGGAAAGTAAAAGTGCTGAGAGAGCCCATCTCCTTATCTCCAAGCTCTAACCACCGTATGTGGTCCAATATGCCAGGTATCCCTATACTCCTCTTTATTCATCTACAAATTTTCTATTGTATGTATAATACACAACACGTATGGGAAAATCCCATATAGGGGTGAGTATATAAATACCCAGTAGGACACCCTGAAAGCTAAAGGGGGGTCAATAAGAGACACAATAGGAATAGATAGCAGATAGAAAACTCGACCCAAAGTAAGAGAGTATAAATCCAAAAACATGGATACAGATATATATATATGATCAAACCAAAGAAACCCAAATGAGAGAGAAGAAGATATCCATCTCACATCCCAGCCCAGGAAAGAGTGTCATTAGTTCTAGAATTTCATCAATGATGCATAGCATCTCGCATGTCTACCCAGTAGAAAACATCCAAGTCAAGCCACACCTTGACATTGTGTTGTACAATCAAGGGGAAACAATATCTAGGTAGAGGACCTATTCCCTGGTACAATAGTAGGGTTCCACTCAATATATATCTAGAGGAACCATGCCTTGTCCTAGTAGGATGGTTCCACTCTGATGGTCGAGGACTCATGCCCTATCTTCATGGGAGGGTTCCACTCAAAAGTTGATAGAGGGCTCTTGCCTAGCCTAGCTGGAGTTTGAAACTCTAGTAGTAAATTGGGGTGTCACTCTATTATTTGAGTACTCGTTCCCTAATACAAAAGGAGGGTACCACTCGGATAGAAAATAGAGGACCCATGCCCAGCCCAGTTGGAGGGTGTCACTCTCATAGTTGAGGACTCATGCCCTAACTCTGCAGGAGGGTTCCACTCAGTGGATAAGTATAGGAATCATGCCTTGTACTGTTATAATGGTTCTATAGTAATAATAGACAGAGGAATCATTCCCTTTCTCATAGAAGGGTTCCACTCTATATCTAGATAGAGGACCCATGTTCATCCCCGCTGGAGGGTGCCACTCTAAAAACCCTAGTGATCCCTCTTGATCACTATTGTCATCGAGCATCACATAAATAAGAGTCTCACTCATAAAATATCTCATTGTACCTAAAAAACACTATAGATACCACCATCATGTTCTTCATGTAAACACACTTAGGATAGACTACTCGCAGACTAAAATTTGAGTCCAAACGGAGGAGATACGAGAGGTTGAAGTTTCCTCAGAAGGAGAGAAAGGGTACACACTGTGTAAGGGCCACACATCATGTGGTCTCACTCCATCACCTAGACATGTACCTATTGGTACATTTATTGCTACCCATGTAAGGATACATGGCATGTATAGGGTCTTCATAGTGTGTCTGAGTTACTCGGGGGCCTACTCTTGCTCCCTGACCATGTCCGTGTATTCAACTTGTGTTTGTGTCCTTTGGCACACAGCGTGTGCCTAGCTGTTCACATGACCATTCACTCCTAGAGTATACACAGAGTCACCATCACATGTTTCACATAGCATGTGCGGGTACCACATGGCGTGTGATACTTATCTCCCCCGAAACCCTAACCACCGTAGTTAGGTCCCAACACGTTGTGTGTTCTTTGGAGTACATAGCATGTAGTCACGATTTTCAAAAAAAGTTAGATCTGTGCTCAGGAATTATATATTCAAATCCTCCACCATGGATATCACCTCTAGACAACCAAAATAGTGTATTTATCTCCATCTAGTGATTTTTAGCCCTCTGGTGGCCAGAAATCGGTTCTCCTTCGGCTCGTTCAAAACCTGACGCACTGCACCTCTCACCCATGTCGCGCCATCTACATTTTTGGATTCCAAAAAAAATATCTATAATATACAACCAAAAAACCATTTTATTTCATCCCTAATTTGGTGTTCCATTTGTCGTATGTGATTCCTCCATGAATTCGAGGGTCCGATCGGGCTCGGTACAACCCAACAACATTGATCCATAACCTCATAGCCCAACAGAGAAGAGCATGAAGAAAGAAGGGAAAAATTCATAAGAAACAAAGTTGAAACGATCATTGTCCATTATTTCTTAGCCAACAGATACAAAATTGGGGTGTCGGGTAAGAAATTGAATAAATAAATTAATGTCACTACATGGGCGCATGCAATGGCTCAAATGAGATGCAGATCAAAGAAGTAATATGATTCTACTCAATAAATTTAATCAATAGGGTCATAAACCATGAATTGATGTGTCCTAACTAATTTTTGGATTGTTTTTCATCAAAAAATTTGCTTTCCAATAAAGAGGAGAAATCATTACATTCACGTCATCTTGATCTGCCTTAATTCAGAGTTATGTGAACATCGGATCTTGATTCGTCAGCGAGAGGTAGAAGGAAATCCTTTCAATCCTCCTAGGGTTTATGTGGCTAAAATTGGAGGATTTTAAATAATTGGGGTTTTATAGATGAAATAGGATTAGGTTAATTAATTAAAATAAATAAATTTAATTATTTATTTTAACTGAACACACCCGCCAATAGACACAATATCTAAACGTCCCATGACGACCTATTTTAGGTCACGCTTGGGGTAAACATCGCATTCTGGAATCAACCATGGTCTCCGATTTATGATATGATATCTCATTTAAGATTTATCTCATTTTATTTAAGAAACTATGTGCATGTAAAATAAAATATATTTAATAATTTTATAAACTTAATTTCGGGCACATAGGGCCACGGAATCGCATGTCATCTCAGCGTCTAGCTCCGAAAATATATGAAGAAATATTTCAAAGTCTTAAAAGTAAAAAACCAAGTCTCTAAATTATTCCCTCCTTCAAACTTTTCATCCTTGAAAATCAAAAACTATACAAATAGCTTGGGATACTGAGCCTGCATCTGGCTCTCCCAATCCCGAGAGCTCACATGCATGTTCTTGTGCTTCCACAACACACAAACTAAGGGAGTTATCTATCCATTAAGGGTCCTATTTTTTTTATCCTCGATCACCACTGGGTGCTCCACAAAAATATATTCGTCCTTAATGTTCATCTCTCCCCAGTCAATGACGTGTGTGGGGTCATGCACATATCTCCTCAGTTGCGACATGTGGAAAACATCATGCACCCGCTCCAACTGTGGGGGTAGGGTGAGGTAGTAAGAAATTTCATCAACCCTATACAAGATCTTGAACATCCTAATGATCCTTGGGGACAAATTGTCTCCTCATACAAATATTCACAATCATCGTTGTGAGGAGACTCTTAGGAAAATGTGGTCTCCCTACTCAAACTCCAAGGGACTACAACATCAGTATGTGTAAGATTTATGCCTACTCTAGGTTATCCTCATCCTCTCTCGGGTGACCTATACCTTCTTTGCTATCACCTTCACCATCTTTATACCCACAAGAGACATCTCATTGATCTCTATCCAGCATAAGGGTGACCAATAGGGTCTTTCGTACAAGGCCTCAAAATATTTCATACCGATAATAGAGTGGTAACTATTGTTGTATGTGAACTATACCAATTTAAAGTGGTCCTCCCATCTCCAGAAAAATTATAACATGTAATCCCTCATCATATCCTCTAACACCTAGATATTTCACTCAATCTATCCATCTTTTTGGGGTGAAAGGTTGTACTCATCCTCATTTGGGTCCTAAATGACTCCTGAAGGTATCACCAAAACTGTGACATAAACTGTGCATCATGGTTGAAGACAATAGTCAAGGACACCCCATGAAGGTGAAAAATCTATCATACATACATTTATCTCAAACTATCTATCGAACTCTACTCCCTGGTAGTAAGAAAGTGTGTCGACTTCATGAGTTGGTCAACTATCACTCAGATAGCATCATGACCCTTTATTATCCTCAGAATCCATGTCTCAAAGTCTATGGATATTCCATCCCATTTCCACTTTGGGATATCAAGGGTCTGTAATAAAACTATTGGAACATGGTGCTCATCCTTCACCTGCTGACAGTTGAGGCACTGTGAAATGAGATCAGCTACACTTCATCTTATGTCATCCCATCAAAACTACCACTAAAGGTCTTCGTACATCTTCCCCACACCGAGATTTATAACCAGAGGAGAATTTTGAAACTCCCTCATCACCTCCTACCACATCAATATTGGGACCACCATCCATCCCTAAAAAAGGATAATGTGATGCCCTCCTTCAGAAAATCCATCGGGTGAATCTCCTTAGGATATATGGTCATGTAATACCTCACAGTTGATGCCTCCTAAGTGGGACTATATCACACGCTAAATAAGTAGAGGATTCAATGCCATTGACTAAAGAAAAGTTTCACCCTCCTGCTTCACTAGGGTCAGTAGTAAAAAAGCCAACTTTTTAAAATCCTCTTTCACCAAGAAAGCCTGGGGATTTCTGCTACCACATTTCCCTTCTCCGGAGTATCAACTATCTTGAAGTCATAATCCTGTAGGAACTCCAACCAATTACACTATCTCAGGTTCAATTATCTCCACATGAAGACATACATAAGACTCCAATGGTATGAGTAAATCACAAATTTATACCCCAAAAGATAATGCCTCCACATCTTCTGGATGAAGACTACCGTTTCCAGCTCTAAGTTGTCACGACCCGTCCTCGGGGCCCGTGTCGTGACTACCCCAAGCCCGCCTTCCATAGGCCAGGGGCTGGCGACTAGCACCAAGGCATAAATCCCGGTAAAAAGGGAAGGCATTGCCTTTGTAAAGTAAACAACACCATAGAGAAAGCAAGCAGTATAAGTAAACACTAAGTAAAAACTGAGTACAATAGTAAGTGCGGAAATGTAAGTGGGCCAGAATACAAACCCAAACTGAAAGTAAAGTACAACTAGAAAGGGAAAATAGAAACTGAAAGTAAAGCCGCAAAGTCGAGCCGCCCACTGGAAGTCCCACCTGAATGGTGAGTATAGATAGCCTCCGCAGATCCTTGGGTCCAGTTTTCCGCTCCGAGTACGTCTCGCCCAGTGGTCCACCTCCAGGTATCGTCCTACTTCGCAAGCCTCAACCACGATCAGCATTGTCCGTCGTCTGCAACCAACACAATGTAGTGCGGGCATAGCCCATGCAGGGGTGAGTATAAGCTACTTAGTAGGGACTCTGAGACCCTCGAAGGTCTCCCAGAATCCACAAAGGATAATCCACAAAGGAAAGATACAATCACGAAGTAACATCTGACACTGCTAAGGTATATGCCCATACATATACCTAAGTCATCAATTCCAGTTCGGCTCCAACACCCGAGCTCAAGTACAACCCAGTCCACACAGGAAAGCAAAACGTAAATCCACATAGGATAGCTCAACACAATCCACAAAGGAAAGCAAAACAGGATTCAGCTCACACAGGTATACATCTTCATATGACCATAGAGATGATCAGATATACCATTGATTCATCTAAATCGTCAGACCCACAAAGGATTGATAGGTACTAACCCCCACAATGACCCACAAAGGATCTTACCCACAAAGGATTGATAGGTAACTAACCCCCACAATGACCCACAAAGGATCTGACCCACAAAGGATTGATAGGTAACTAACCCCCGCAAAGACCCACACAGGATCGGACCCACACAGGATCTGTAGGCGCTGGCCCACACAGGACCGTTGAGCACTGACCCACACTGGATTGGACCCACAAAGGATCTGTAGCACTGACCCACGTAGGATCGCTGAGTGCTGAAGTCGTCGTCGTCGAATCCACTGAGGATCTCTGCACAGTCGTCGTCGTCACAGTCGCAGCCAGCACTAGGGTTCCCGCACACAGCAATCTCGTTTGGGAGGGTCTGCTCCACGAGCCGAGAGACTGATACATCAACTAACACATAGTCCAGAGTTGATATGTATCCAAAAGTTCTGTATCGCCAACAGGAACTCAACGCCGCAGTTATTGG
This sequence comes from Viscum album, assembly GCA_963277665.1. Taxonomy (NCBI): domain Eukaryota; kingdom Viridiplantae; phylum Streptophyta; class Magnoliopsida; order Santalales; family Viscaceae; genus Viscum; species Viscum album. The sequence goes on along the minus strand of OY728153.1, from coordinate 124,442,528 downwards.
CTTTTTCGTCCCAGGGGCCCGGTTGGTTTTTAAGTCAAAACCAACCCGACCGTACTCCACCTGTGTCCAAATCTCGGGCGGAGTAAGCCAAAAGAACCGTCTCACTTAGAAGAATACATCAAAGTCGATGGTACGTCAACCGGACGTCTGGAGCTCAAGATATGAGTGTTTCTGCTCCGAGGGCCCGGTTGGTTTCGTGTACAAACAAACCCGGCCAAACCCAAAGTACTCCGAAACCTTGAGTGCGATATACCGAAACAACCGTATCGATCCAAGGATCGCATCTCTGCTAACAGTGTGTCGATCAGAGCCCTGCAACTCAAGTTATGAGCAAAAGACCGAAAAGGTCCGAAAACGGGGGGTCTGGGCACGGACCGACCCGGCCCAACCCCCCCTAGGTTGGCCCGAAGCGGGTCGACCCGACCCGGGTACAGGTCCGACCCGGCCGGCGCGGCCCGGCCCGGCCAGGGTGCCCCGGCCCGGCTTGGGCGCGACCCGGCCTGAACCGGCGGGTCGGCTCGGCCGGTTACGGCCGAGCGGAGCGGGGGGCGTGCTGCCCCCGCGTAAGAGAACCGTGGCCCCGTGTGGGGTCGCCCTTGCCAGCGGACACGGCCGGGCCACTGCGTTCCATGCTCCTCCAGTCCCGCGCGGTCACGGGACCGCGCTGCTGCCGCCGCGGCGGTTCTCCACGGCGACGCGCCGGCGGGTCGCTCCACGGACCACCGGACGAGTTCCGGTGGTCGGAATTCCTTGTCGTCTTCGCCAAAAGCCCTCTCGGGGTCCGTCCTTCACTACGAGGACCTTACATCGCCCGTGCAGTTGATTTTGTCGACGTCCTCCATTTCGCACACCATGAATGAAAGGGGCGGTGGGTTCGGACTTGTTCGTTAGTCCACACCCACCGCGTTAGAGGTTTTAAAAGTCTCCCAACAATTTTTAATAATCAAACGCCGCGGGTATAAATCACAAAGATTTAAATGAATCAACCCCTACCTCGTCGTTGTTGTTGGACATGAGTTCTTCGCGGGATTGACCGCCGCGGAAGAAGAGGATCGTCGCGTTGCGGAAGGGGGTGTCGCGTCGGTGATCTCTGAGGGTTAAAGAAAACACACAGATTTAATTGCACGTTTAAACCCATGTTGAGGATAAAATCCACAAAGAATTGGAGAACCGAAATCTCCTACCTCAAGCAGTTGATGATCGGAGATTGTTGCGGGGAAGAAACGCCGTGGAAGAAGCGTCGTGGAAGGAGAATCGTCGGCGTCACGGAACACGGCGTCGCGTCTTCGATCTCTGAGGGTTCGGCGTTCTTCACGTTCTTCGCGTTCTTCGCAAAGGAGGATGAAGATCTCAAGCCTTAGAGTCTTCTCCAAATCCTCTCAATGAGAAATCCTCAAGAAAGACATGCGTTGGTCTTATTTCATTTACATGCCAACAATTTAAAAAACAAGTTAAGAAACGAACCATTAATTCGGTGAATTAATGGTAACGTCTTAACTGTCCAATTAATAGGAGCGTTAAGAGTTTAGAAAACACACCAGTTGACTTTCATTAAAGAGGAGTTTTCACGGGTGCGTTACTTTGGGGGAAAGAAACGGTGGGGCTCGTGTGGGCCCCACCTCACAAATATCCTACCAAGAGGGTAGGATATTTTGGGTTCCACCCTATCTGCTTCAACTTAGCTTAAGTGGCTTTAAGTGGCTTTAAGTGAAAATAAATAAATTTGTCGCATCACTTTATTTTATTTTCTTAACTTAACCCCAAAAATTAAAAACCACACCAGATCAAATGCAACTCCGGAAAAGGCATTTCTAAGAAAATACCGGCGCTGCGATTCCATCGGTGCCCTCGGAATTCGATTCCGAGCACCAGTTCAAAAGTTAGAAAAACCCACTCATTCGTTCACTGAACGTACCTGAGCCAAACTTTGTAAAATGATTCCAGGCTCACCGGGCCTCGGAATCAGGTGTCGTCAGAAACTGCGTTCTTGTAAAATTCCAAAGAAACTTAAGAAAAAAAATTCCTTGAATTTTACAGGTCTTTACATCACTCCCACCTTAGGGATTTACATCCCCGTAAAGATACATCACAAACTAGGGAAACAAATGTGGGTACTGAGCACGCATCTGAGCCTCCCGCTCCCAAGTGCTCTCCTGGAGGTTCCCGTGCTGCCATCTGATGAGCACTAGAGGGATCGATCTCCCACATAGGACTCGCTCCTGTCGATCCTCGATCTCCACTGGAACCTCCGCAAAAGTCACCCCATCATCAACATCTAGCTCCCCATTGTCAATGATATGCGTCGGGTCGTGCACGTATCTCCTCAGCTGAGATACGTGGAAGACGTCGTGAACCCGGTGCAACTGAGGTGGTAGAGCCAGGAGATAAGCCACCTCACCAATCCTACTGAGGACCTAGAAGGGTCTGATGAAGCGTGGAGACAACTTGTCACCTCGGCCAAATCTCCGTAATCCACATTGAGGTGAGACATGCAAGAAGACGTGGTCGCCATCCTCGAACTCTAGTGGCCTCCACCTTCTGTCAGCATAAGACTTCTGCTGGCTTTGAGTTGTCCTCATCCACTCCTAGATGACCTGGACCTTCTCTGTCGTGGCCTGGACCATCTCTGGTCCCAAAAGTTCTGACTCCCCAGGGTCTGTCCAGCACAAAGGAGATCTGCAAGGTCTGTTGTACAATGCCTCGTATGGTGCCATCCCGATGGTGGAGTGGTAGCTGTTGTTGTACGCAAACTCCACCAAGGGTAAGTGGTCCCCCCAGCTATTACCAAAGTCGAGGACACATGCGCGGAGCATGTCCTCGAGAGTCTGAATGGTCCTCTCCGTCTGGCCATCCGTCTGAGGGTGAAAGGTGGTGCTCAGACGTAGCTGTGTCCCGAACGCCTCCTGCAACCCCTTCCAAAGTCGGGAAGTAAAGCGAGCACCTCGATCGGAGACGATAGATGATGGAACACCGTCAATCCATACAATCTCCTAGACGTAGAGACGTCCCAAGCTCTCCATTGAGCCCTGCTCTTTGATGGGTAAGAAGTGAGCTGACTTGGTGAGTCGGTCGACAATCACCCAAATGGAGTCGTGACCTCTGGAAGTGCGTGGAAGTCCAGTCACGAAGTCCATAGATATCCCGTCCCACTTCCACTCCGAGACCTCCAAGGGATGTACCAAGCCTGCTGGTACCTGATGCTCTGCCTTCACTTGCTGGAAGGTGAGGCATCGAGAAACGAACTCTGCTACAGCCTTCTTCATGCTCGGCCACCAGTGCTGTCATCTGAGATCCTGGTACATCTTCGACACTCCAGGATGTACTGCCAAAGGAGAAGTGTGAAAATCTATCAGCACCTCCTCCAGTAAAGAAACTGGTACCAAGGTACGTCCTCTAAAAAGGACGTCGTGCTTTGCTCCAAAGGAGAAACCATCAGGTGCCTATCCTGAGGATATCTGCGCACGTTGCGTCTCACAGTCAGCGTCCCCACGCTGTGCCTCTCTGACCCGCTGCAGTAGAGGAGGGGTGACTGTGAGAGACTAAAGGAAGGCTGCTCCATCCCTATCCACGAAGGATATCTGCAAAACAGCTAGCTGCTCTGTCGCCTCCTCAAGTAGCTGAATGCCCATCCTCCTGCTGAGAGCATCGGCTACCACGTTCCCCTTCCCAGGAGTATAGACTATCTCAAAGTCATAGTCCTGGAGGAACTCGATCCATCGTCGCTGTCTCAGGTTCAGGTCCTTCTGAGAAAATATGTACCTGATACTATGATGGTCAGAAAAGACTGTAAAGCGCTCGCCCATCAGGTAGTGTCGCCATGTCTTCAGAGCGAAGACCACTGCTGCTGACTCCAGGTCATGGGTAGTGTAGTTCTGCTCATGCGACCTCAACTGACGTGATCCATAGGCGATCACTGCCCGCTCCTACATCAGGAAACATCCGAGTCTAGTCCCTGATGCATCGCAGTAGACTACGTACCCTACTCCCTCCTCAGGCAACCTCAAGATAGGTGCGCTGGTCAATCTCTGTCTCAACTCCTGGAAGCTCTGCTGACATCTGTCTGACCACACAAAGGGTTTCCCCTTCTTCGTAAGGGCTGAGAGTGGTGCCGCAACTCTGGAGAAGTCTGGCACAAATCTCCGATAGTATCCAGCTAGTCCCAAGAAACTCCGCACCTCCATCACGCTCTTGGGTGGATCCCAAGCTAGCACCACCTCGATCTTCGCAGGATCCACCGCAACTCCCACCTCAGAGATGACGTGTCCCAAGAAGTGGACCTCACGTATCCAGAACTGACACTTCGAGATCTTTCCATAAAGTTGGTGCTCTCGGAGTGTGTCTAGTACAACACGCAATTGGTAGGCGTGCTCCTCCTCAGTCGTTGAGTATATCAAAATGTTGTCGATGAAAACCACGAAAAATCGATCGAGGTATGGCTGAAATATCCTGTTCATGAGGCCCATGAACACTGATGGAGCATTGGTTATGCCGAATGGAATAACCAAGAACTCATAGTGTCCATACCGACATCTGAAGGTCGTCTTATGCACGTCCTCATCCCGAACTCTGAGCTGATGATAGCCTGACATGAGGTCTATCTTCGAGAACCACCGTGATCTCTTGAGCTGATCGAAGAGGTAATCAATCCTTGGTAGTGGATACTTGTTCCTCACCGTCACCTGGTTCAGGCGACGATAGTCGACACAAAGTCGCAAGCTCTCGTCCGCCTTCTTGGCGAACAAAATCGGGGAAGCCCAGGGTGAAACACTGGGTCAGATGAAACCCTTGCCCTGCAAGTCCTCCAACTGTACCCGTAGCTCTCGAAGCTCAGCGGGGACCATCCGATATGCTGGAGTGGATATCGGGGCTGTCCCGGGGTATGGATCAATATAAAATTCTACCTCTCTGTGAGGAGGTACTCCTGGAACGTCGTCGGGAAAGACGTCCGCATACTGATCCACCACTGCAGGGAAACTAGGACTATGCACGTCAACTGCTCCTAGGATGAGGCTAGCCAATTGATGAGTGATGGGATGTCCTCTCCTCTGAGGAAGTCCATCCTGTGCTGCGAAGGCTCCCTTCTCTCCGGTGAAGGTGAACCTGCTCCCGTCGGTGCGTACACATCGCACCTTGCGCCTAATACAGTCAATATGTGCATGGACTGTAGATAACCAATCCATGCCCAAGATGACGTCGTAAGGCCTCGACGCCGCTACAAGAAGATCCCAGCCGAAGCTCTCGCCTCCTAGAGTAATCTCACACTACCGGCACTAGTGTGTAATCGTCGAGTCTACTCCTGTAGGAGTCTCTAGCTGTAAGGATCGAGCCAAAAGCTCCGTCGGAATCTCTAAGCTCCGAACAAGGGCAGCGGTTATGAAAGAGTGACTCGCTCTTGTGTCTATAAGAACTGCATCAAGGGTGGAATAGACACATATAGTACCTCGAATCATCTTGGGCGCGTCGTGGTCATAGGCCTCCGCTGGCTGGAGTTGTGCTTGTCCCTGCCCGCCAGCTCCCTGTGGCCGGGGTGGACCTCCTGGTGGTGGTGGTGGTGGAGCCTCAAAGCGTCGCCCACCACCTGCTGCTCGGCCAGCTCCTCTACCTCGTCCGCCTGCTCCCTGTGGACAGCCACGGTCGACCCTCTGCCTCTACCTGGGTGGACCCTCTACCGTATGCTGCTCCTCAGCATGGTGGGTCAGGCAGTCACGAGCCATGTGGCCCTGCCCGCCGCATGTGTAGCTGACACGTGCCTGTCGTGGGGTGTGGCAAAAACAAATAAAACCTAAGTTAAAATGTAGCAAAGTGGGTAACCTAAGTTGTCTCCAGAGAGGAGTGCACAACAATTATATTTGTCACTTAAATTAAAGAGAGAAGAAAAGGTTCTTTTTGAAAGTTGTTTGAGTTGAAAAATAAAACAAGCAATTGAAATGAAAGGTTGAACACTAATGGATGAAGAGAGTGATGGGGTCAGGGTAGGATCACCTTTTGTAATGTCATCATAGTCACAAATATCATCTCACCTCTCTTCCTTTTGAATGACAAATGAAAGACTCCTCGATCGAGTCATCTATCACCCTTGATTAAAGAAGAAAATAGAACTCACTCCTATGTGCATGGAAGTTCATAAACAACTCCTAAACAACTAAGGCAAGTCCCGATCGGGAATTGTTGCTCCTTAGAACTCTAGAAAAAGTCTACTAGTTCCACACACGTGCCAACGATCGTTAGACACTCACTACCTAACACAATCTGCTCGATCGAGACAAATTGCACTAGGCAGAGGGAGATAAAAAGTCTTTAACCAAAGCTATTAAAAATGAATACACCAAACTCAAAAACATGCTCGCATTTAGATAATTGGGAAACACTGATAATAGATGTAATTCAGAAGAAAGATAAGGTTTTACATTTAAGCACAAAACTCCGACATTACAAAAGAGAAACTCCCCCTTCCCCGATCACTCAAAGGTTTTACCCCTCCATGTGAAGGGTATTAGAGTTGAAAGGGGAAGAAGAGAGCATAATCAAACTAAGTAAAAAGAAAATAGAAAATAAAAAGAACATCAAGAACTCAATCCTCCAGCACAGCCCTTCTTTCACCTTCTTCAACCCCCTTGAATGGAAGTGAATACTCTTATTTATACGATTGGGGAGTAGAAAATTTCCCTCCAAAATTACTCCACAGAAAGTTTGAGTCCGGTTGGCATATTAAATGACCGATTTTGAGAATTGTTCCTTCTTGAAAGTTGTTCCCCTCCATCTCCTCTGTCGACCCACAAAATTTGAGATTAATTGGTCCACGTATGAAGGAGATATGGCCACATTACTCCGGATATTTAATTCTGTCCATGTGACTCTTCGTCTTCCAAAACTCCAACTTCCCATGACATTAAGACCTTGAAAACAGCCGATTCAGACGTGGCCTCCTTAATGAAAGATGTTAATTAATTCCTATTACAGCTCCTTGTCGAATATCAGCTCCATTGGATCGTTCAGATTCGAGATACAAGCTCATCATTAAAACATTCCAAATCTGTACACAGTTTTCGAGGCCTGGTTTGTGAGCTGAATTTGAGCTTCCAAATGATGGATTGAGCTTTGGGTCCAGAAGGATAAAATGAAGACAACGAGCATAGAAATCCTAAAAAAAAGGAACCATACAATTTGGATAAAAAATATAAAATATATGCCCGAAATACAGAAGCTCCACAAAACTGCTAAATTTCCAGAATTAACCAATTTCCACAATTAAGCCCATAATTCACCAAAAATACTAAAATGATGCAAATCAGATCAAATTGATTAATTGGAAGGGGTTAAATCATTGAAACACATATTAAAAATTATGAAAATATTATCTCTATCAATTCCCCCACACTTAGCACTTGGACTCCCGGACAAGTCAAAATCAAAATCAAATCAAACTAAATTCGAAACACATGCCATTGAGATCCACCAATTCCACACCAAGAAATAAAATTTATCATGCCTCATCCATAAACATTATTCCAAATTCTCGAATCATATAATTCAATATTTTTACTCTTTATTTTTCCTCCCATGCGCACAAGACACCTACCTCACATTAATTTTCTCTCATCTCACAAATATCAATTTTCAACAATGTTTTTCTCATCCAAACCAATGCAAGGGTCACCATAGGTTTGAAAAACTCCTAATTCTCCACCCGATGTGAGTCAAGGACATTTGTTTATCATGACGACTTTGAAAGGTTGTTCTGTGGCTTTTGGTTGGTAGGATTTTTATGTGAAAAATTCTGAGGCTGAATGAGGAAGGTTTGGCTCTTTTTGAAGCAAAATTGCACAATTCTAATTTTAACTCAAGTATGGTATCCTCCTCACTCCACTTAGTATAAATTCAGCTCCATCATCATGAAATATCAAGAAATTTTCAAATATCTTCGCAGCACAAATTTCAATCTTCTTAAGCATGATTTTCTTGAAAGCTCCAGAAAAGGCACAGCTTTCTTCCTCCATTAGAAGCTCCAGAAAGGCACAGCTTCTTTTATCATGAAAGCTCCAGAAAAGGCACAGCTTTCAACATAATGATTTTTCATCATCACACACATCTCTTCAGCATTTTAATTTCCACCCAAAGTTTCACCAAATGAGGTAGCACAACACAAGACAGCTTCCCCAACACTTAAGTTCAACTAGATCATGAAATTTCACTTCAAGAGCAGGTTGGAAAGGGAAAATTGGCTTGTAATGTGGCTAACCTAACAGGTTGTTCATGGCTTCTATGGGATACAAGGATTAATGTACAAGGTAGGCCATAATGAAAGGGATTATCTTGAAAAATGGGGATTTCAAACCAAAGAAACGCCTCAATCATTTAAAACACATGTACCCCAAACCCTCAAGTTTCGAAAGGAATGAATCAAATTCTGGTTAAAACAAGCATGGTATGGTTCTCTCAAGAAGTGAGGTGAATGAAAAGAATACAACAATAATGGTTCAGAAGCCTCATAGGAAAATGATTTTAAAGATAATGACAGTGAGATGTGGCAAGGGATTCAAAAACCTGAGTACTTTTCATGAAACTCTCAAAGAATTGAACTTGAAACAAAATCATTTTCAGCATTCATTTAAGCTCAGTTTCATGGAATAAATTGGTTCACTCAATGACATGGGTTTCAAAAATAGCAATGATAATCATTTCAGCTCAAAAGTTTCAAAAAAAAAACCAAAAAAAACTGAAAAATAAACACACACAAAATTTTAAAAATCACACTTTTTTTTTTTTGAAAACAAACAACAAATGAAAATCCAAAACTAAAAAGGTTCCCTCCCCCACACTTAAATGATGCAGTGTCCTCAATGCATTTAACTGGATCTAACATGTAAGCAGATTTTAGAATGAATCACAGCAGCAAACAAGTGTAAAGGAGAGGTACAACCTGATGGATCTTATTGATAGACAGCTTGTAGGAGCGGGATCTCCTCCCCTAGGTCTGATGGAATGCTCCCATGGAATTTCTTCAGCCTGTGCCCATTAATAGTGAACGGCTTCTGCTCTCCATCCTTCACAATCTGCACAGCACCAAAAGGATATACATGAGTAACTATAAAAGGACCCTCCCATCTGGAACGAAGTTTACCTGGCATCAGCTTGAGTCTTGAATTGAATAGCAGCACTTTATCTCCAGGATGGAATTATTTCGGTTGGATCAGCTTGTCATGAGCCACTCTTGTTCTCTCTTTGTAAATCTTGGAATTTTCAAATGCTTCTCTTCTAATTTCCTCCAGCTCCTGTAACTGCAGCCTTCTCTCTTCCCCAGCACTTTCAAGATCCAAATTCATCTTCCTCACAGCCCAATACGCCTTATGCTCCAGTTCCACAGGTAGGTGACAACTTTTTCCATAAATCAGCCTATATGGACTCATTCCAATCGGGGTCTTGTAGGCTGTTCTATAAGCCCACAATGTGTCTTCCAGCTTTTGGCTCCAATCCTTCCTGTTTGGTTTAACAGTCTTCTCCAAAATTCCTTTGATTTCCCTGTTGGACACTTCAGCTTGACCATTTGTTTGTGGGTGATAGGGAGTTGATGTTTTATGATGCACCCCATACTTCTTCAGCAAAGCCTCCATCCTCCTATTGCAAAAGTGAGTCCCTTGATCACTGATTATGGCTCTAGGTACTCCAAACCTACAAAATATGTTAGTCCTGACAAAATCACAAACAACTTTAGCATCATCAGTCCTGGTGGCTTTTGCTTCCACCCATTTGGAAACATAATCAACCGCAAGCAAGATATAAGAATTTCCAAATGACATTGGGAAAGGGCCCATAAAATCTATACCCCAAACTTCAAAAATCTCACAAAAATTAAGTGGTTGTTGGGGCATTTCGTGTCTCTTTGAGATGTTTCCAGAAAACTGACATTTTGGACACCGTTTGCAAAATTCATGAGAATCTTTAAAAATGGTTGGCCAATAAAGTCCAGATTCTAAAACCTTCCTTGCTGTTCTTTGAGGTCCAAAGTGGCCTCCGCAAGCTAATGTGTGACAAAACTCAAAGACAGAACCAATTTCACTCTCTGGCAAACATCTTCTTATCACTTGGTCATTGCAAATCTTCCAAATAAATGGATCATCCCAAATGTAATATCTAGATTCAGCTTTCAGTTTGTGAATTTGATGAGAATTGAAATGAGATGGAACATGAGATGTTACCAGATAATTGACCATGTCAGCATACCAAGGCACTTCTCCTTTAACCAAGTACAACTGCTCTCCTGGAAGGTGATCATTCAATGGTTCTTTCTCTGGAATTTCAACTTCAGCAGTGTTAGGAAGTCTGCTTAAATGATCAGCCACTTGGTTCTCAGATCCCTTTTTGTCCTTGATTTATATATTGAACTCCTGTAGCAGTAACATCCATCTCACCAGCCTCGTTTTAGCTTCAGCTTTCTTCATCAAGTACCTGAGAGCTGCATGATCAGAAAATACAGTGACTTTAGTTCCAAGAAGATATGATCTAAATCTTTCCAAAGCAAAAATAACTGCTAAAAACTCCTTTTCTGTGGTTGTGTAATTGAATTGAGCTGCATCCAAGGTTCTTGAAGCATATGCAATGACTTGTGGCCGGCCCTCAATTCGCTGAGAAAGGACTGCTCCAACTGCTTGGTTGGAAGCATCACAAAGTAGCTCAAATGGTTCTTCCCAATTTGGTGGCTGCATCACCGGTGGTTCAATCAATCTCCTCTTCATCTCATCAAAGGATTCCCTACATGCAATATTGAAATCAAAATCAGCATCTTTCAAAATCAATCTAGAGAGAGGGAGAGAAATCTTACTGAAATCCTTGATAAACCTCCTATAGAATCCTGCATGTCCTAAAAAAGATCTAACATGCTTCACACAAGTTGGGTAAGGCAAAGAATTTATCACTTCAATTTTTGACTTATCAACTTCAATGCCCTTTTTGGAAATGACATGACCAAGAACAATACCTCTCTCAACCATGAAATGACACTTTTCAAAATTTAAAACAAGATTCTTTTCAATGTAGGTTTTTAAAACTTTTTCCAGATTTTTCAAACAATGATCAAAAGAGTTTCCAAACACCGTGAAATCATCCAGGAAAACCTCCAAGCAATCTTCAATGTGATCTGAAAATATACTTACCATGCACCTCTGAAACGTACCTGGAGCATTACATAATCCAAATGGCATCCTTTTATATGCAAAAGTGCCAAAGGGACATGTAAAGGTTGTCTTCTCTTGATCCTCAGGAGCAATGGGTACCTGGAAATAACCTGAAAATCCATCCAAAAAGCAATAATGAGTTTTCCCAGCCAATCTCTCTAACATCTGATCAATGAAGGGAATGGGGAAATGATCTTTCCGAGTGACCTGATTCAACTTCCTAAAATCAATGCACACTCTCCAGCTATTTTGAATTCTCACAGGGATTAATTCATTCTTTTCATTCCTCACAGTGGTTAGGCCAGTTTTTTTTGGAACTACATGAATTGGGCTAACCCATTGTGAATCTGAGATAGGATAGATGATCCCAGCTTCCAATAGCTTCTCAACCTCCTTCTTCACAACCTCCATTAAAGTGGGATTCAGCCTCCTTTGGGGTTGCCTAACAGGTTTGGAATCTCCCTCAAGAAAAATTCTATGTGAGCATATATTTGGGCTGATTCCTGGAATATCACCTAAACTCCACCCTATTGCTTGGATATTATCTCTCAAAAGATCTATCAATGATTTCTCTTGGATTTCAGAGAGATTATTAGCGATTATCACTGGTAGTTTCTCTCCCTCCCTAAGGTACACATATTTCAAATCAGTGGGGAGTGGTTTGAGTTCCAAATCAGGGGGATGCTCAAGGGATGAAATTAAATTGACATCTCTCTCTTCCAAACTTTGGATCTCCTACACACAATAAACCATATCATCATCCTCATCAATTAATAAATCATCAAAGAAATCAGATTTTACCTCTTCCTCCCACATGAAGTCAGAATCTTCAGCATGTTGGGCATCCACATGTTCAATGATATTTCCGATGGAAGAAGTCTCTCCTAAGTCTAAGAATTCATAAAGCATACCTGATTCTTCAATGGGTTCTACACCAACTTCATGAGAAAGTGAAAAGAGGGAGTGATCATCCGATGGGTGCCTCATGGATTCAAAAATATTGAAGTGAATCATGCTCTCTCCAAACTCCATGGTGAGTGTCCCCTCATGGACATTGATGATGGTCTTCGTCGTCTTCAAGAAAGGTCTCCCCAAAATGATGGGTGAATGTGACGAGCTCCTATCTTCTTCCATGTTGAGAACGTAGAAGTCATCTGGGAATAAGAGATCTTTGACTTTCACAAGGACATCCTCCAAAACTCCTGCAGGGAAAACTGTGGATCTGTTTGCAAGCTGGACCACCACTCTTGTGGGCTTCAAGTCTCCCATCTGCAAAGAAGTGTATACCGAATGAGGCAATACATTAATCGAAGCACCTAAATCACACAAATCATTCGAGAAATTTAAAGAACCAATGGTGCATGGAATAGAAAATGTCCCTGGATCTTGACATTTGGTTGGCAATTGTGGTGTGATAAGGGCTGAGACACTTCTTCCCAAGTTGATCCTTTCATTCCCTTGAAGTCTCCTCTTCTTAGTACACAGATCCTTCAAAAATTTAGCATACTTTGGAATTTGTTTGACTGCTTCAAGTAATGGGATATTGATTTCTACTTTCTGGAAGGTGTCAAGAATTTCTTTTTGAAGTGCTTCATCCTGCAATTTCTTTGATTCAATAATCCTTGATGGAAATGGAGGGGGTATGTCTTTCTTCTCCCTTTGTTGCCTTTGAAATGGTGTTTCTGGTCTCTTCTTACTTGGCCTATCCTTCTCTTCCGCCTCTTTCTTCTCTTCTTCATAATGAATTTTCACAGATTTTTCAGATTTTTCAACTTCATTCTCCCTTAACTCAAGTGGTCTTGTTTCAGTTCCTTGGGATTCTGGTGGTGAGATCTCTTTTCCACTTCTTGTTGTTATCATGCTGACATTCTCCTTTGGGTTTTGGATTGTTTGGGAAGGAAGTTTTCCAGGATTTTTGGTTAGGAATTCCATAAGACCGTCAAACTTGGTGGTCAAATCTTTTACAGAGCCTTTCAGTCCCTCAATATCAGATATATGATGTTGGTTCAAAATTATGGGTTGTGCACTGGTTGATGGCTGCTCATAGGATTTTAAGAATGTGGGTGGTTGGGGATGAGAAGGCTGGCTATAAGATTGTTTTTGTTGAAATGGTGGGGGGTTTTGGAATTGTTGCTGGAATGGGGGTCTAGATTGATTCTGCTGATTTCCAAACCCATATTGAACATGGTTTGGCTCTCTCCATCCTTGATTTTGTTGGTACTGCCTTGGTTGAAAGGTTGCCGCACAAGTTTCCATTCCCTGTATTTCAGCACATTGGTCAGTGAAATGATCAGGTGATGCGCATAAACCACATACCTTAGCTGGTGCTTGTTGGTCTCCCACTTGTTTCAAGGCTATCTGTCTCACCAAACTAGTTAGCTCTTCAATCTTAGTTTCTAGTAAGGGTGATGGATGAGAAGTTCGTACCTCATGAATACCTCTTGTTCCAGTACCTCTTATACCAAACTGCTGTGAGTTCTGAGAAATCTTCTCAATCAAACCTTTTGCTTCTTCTGGCGACTTGTCAATCAAAGCACCTCCAGATGATGCATCAAGAAGGTTCCTATCATTGTCCAGTAAGCCTTGATAGAAGAAGACAAGAAAGTGATGATCCTCGATGGCTTGATGTGGGCAGCTGGCACATAGCTTTTTAAATCTTTCCCAGTACTCATAAAGGGTTTCTCCAGATGATTGTTTGATGGCATAGATCTCCTTTCGGATGGCTGTGCTTCTAGAGGCGGGGAAGAATCTTTGCATGAAGCATCTCACCAGGTCATTCCAATCATCCACATCTCCAGGTTGTAGACCATACAACCATTCTTTCGCAGCTCCTTCCAATGAAAATGGGAATGCCTTCCACTTTACTTGTTCCTCAGCTACTCCACGTGGTCTGAAGGTTGAGCAGACATGTGTGAATTCTTTAATATGCTTGTTGGGATCTTCACCTGCCAAACCATGAAACTTTGGAAGCAATGGTATCATATTAGGTTTCATCTCAAAATCATTTTGTAACACTGGCATGACAAGTTGATTATTCTGGTTAAGGAATTGTGGGGCACAAAGGTCTCTGAGAGTTGGGTTTTGATTTCCAGCCATTATGACAGGCTCAGAGTGAACACTTGAAGTTTCACTCGAGTCTATGAGAGAAATTTCCTCAAATTCAGATTGAAAATTGAGGTTTCTGAGCCTATTCAACAAAGTTCTTTCAATTTCAGGATCAATGGGACAAGGTTCAGTGTTTGAGGTTCTAGTCATTCAACTTGGAATGAAATTAAGAAAAGATAAAACAAAGAAGAAGAAAGAAAGAAAAAAAAACTATTGGCACTACCTCCCCGGAAACGGCGCCAAGTTTTGACACGTGCCTGTCGTGGGGTGTGGCAAAAACAAATAAAACCTAAGTTAAAATGTAGCAAAGTGGGTAACCTAAGTTGTCTCCAGAGAGGAGTGCACAACAATTATATTTGTCACTTAAATTAAAGAGAGAAGAAAAGGTTCTTTTTGAAAGTTGTTTGAGTTGAAAAATAAAACAAGCAATTGAAATGAAAGGTTGAACACTAATGGATGAAGAGAGTGATGGGGTCAGGGTAGGATCACCTTTTGTAATGTCATCATAGTCACAAATATCATCTCACCTCTCTTCCTTTTGAATGAAAAATGAAAGACTCCTCGATCGAGTCATCTATCACCCTTGATTAAAGAAGAAAATAGAACTCACTCCTATGTGCATGGAAGTTCATAAACAACTCCTAAACAACTAAGGCAAGTCCCGATCGGGAATTGTTGCTCCTTAGAACTCTAGAAAAAGTCTACTAGTTCCACACACATGCCAACGATCGTTAGACACTCACTACCTAACACAATCTGCTCGATCGAGACAAATTGCACTAGGCAGAGGGAGATAAAAAGTCTTTAACCAAAGCTATTAAAAATGAATACACCAAACTCAAAACATGCTCGCATTTAGAGAATTGGGAAACACTGATAATAGATGTCATTCAGAAGAAAGATAAGGTTTTACATTTAAGCACAAAACTCCGACATTACAAAAGAGAAACTCCCCCTTCCCCGATCACTCAAAGGTTTTACCCCTCCATGTGAAGGGTATTAGAGTTGAAAGGGGAAGAAGAGAGCATAATCAAACTAAGTAAAAAGAAAATATAAAATACAAAGAACATCAAGAACTCAATCCTCCAGCACAGCCCTTCTTTCACCTTCTTCAACCCCCTTGAATGGAAGTGAATACTCTTATTTATACGATTGGGGAGTAGAAAATTTCCCTCCAAAATTACTCCACCGAAAGTTTGAGTCCGGTTGGCATATTAAATGACCGATTTTGAGAATTGTTCCTTCTTGAAAGTTGTTACCCTCCATCTCCTCTGTCGACCCACAAAATTTGAGCTTAATTGGTCCACGTATGAAGGAGATATGGCCACATTACTCCGGATATTTAATTCTGTCCATGTGACTCTTCGTCTTCCACAACTCCAACTTCCCATGACATTAAGACCTTGAAAACATCCGATTCAGACGTGGCCTCCTTAATGAAAGATGTTCATTAATTCCTATTACAGCTCCTTGTCGAATATCAGCTCCATTGGATCGGTAAGATTCTAGATACAAGCTCATCATTAAAACATTCCAAATCTGTACACAGTTTTCGAGGCCTGGTTTGTGAGCTGAATTTGAGCTTCCAAATGATGGATTGAGCTTTGGGTCCAGAAGGATAAAATGAAGCCAACGAGCATAGAAATCCTACAAAAAAGGAACCATACAATTTGGATAAAAAATATAAAATATATGCCCGAAATACAGAAGCTCCACAAAACTGCTAAATTTCCAGAATTAACCAATTTCCACAATTAAGCCCATAATTCACCAAAAATACTAAAATGATGCAAATCAGATCAAATTGATTAATTGGAAGGGGTTAAATAATTGAAACACATATTAAAAATTATGAAAATATTATCTCTATCAGTAGCACTGCCTGCCTCTCGAAAGACTGGCTTCGCACTGTGTGCCCCGCACTGCTGAGCCAGTGTCCTGAGGTCATCTACGTGAGGGTCTGGTCTGCCTGGACCCATGAGTCATCCTTTGACTACCTACTGCAGAAGACTCTACTACGTGCAGCCCCGCAGTAGGCCTCGCTGCTGAAGAAGGCTCAGCAAGAAAGCTCTCGATCAAAATGGCTCGCTCCAGAACTCCTGCCTGAGTCGGAATGCTGAGGGAGATCAGCGATGCCCTGATCTCATGTCTCAATCCCTGCTCAAAGGTCCAGGCCTGGAAGAATGGGTCTCGTACCATGTCTGTCGAGTAGCGCGAGAGATCGGTAAATCTCGCCGAGTACTGGGCGACCGTCAAGCTGCCCTGCCGCAGCTGAAGAAGCTCCTGGATGCGCACCGCACGGAGGGTGGCTGAGATGAACTCCGAGCGGAAGAGGCTCTCAAAGTCCGTCCAAAGAAGAGATGTCTCGTCATGCATCTGGAGCATCAAACTCCACCATCGGACCGCTTCCACGTGCATTAGGCTCGCTGCGAGGACCACCATGAGGTCTGCTGGTGTCCTCACTAACTGGAAAACTCATATCACTGCCTCCAGCCAGTCCTCAGCTGCCTGGGGGTCCGTCTCCCCGCGGAACCTGGGCGGTCGCTGGCACTTGAACTCATGCAGTGCACTAAGGCGACGTGCATCGTCAGCAGCTGGGGCTGGAAGCATCGGTGGCTCGGCGGGTAGAGGTATCGTCGGTGCCTCAGCTGTCAAAGGGCCCTGTACTGAGGCCTCGTCGCTCGGCGGGCTGTCGTCATGCTCAACTCTCGAAACCCTAGCTGGCTTCCATCGTGGGGCCATCCTGAAAATAAACAGGTGTGCCACGGTCAAAACAGTATACCTGGTGAGCTGACAAAAAGTAATCACAAAGAAAACTTGAAACACACATGCAATTAATGTTTTCGTGCATTAAGTTGGAAATCAGAAGTCAGGGTCCTGGTGTACGAATACGTCGGCCGCCGCACCAACACTGGACTCCCTGGACTGATAACCACACCCAATACGCTTAACATTATTGCTTCATATAGAACAAGATCAGAGTCCCAAGTTCTGCGGTAGAACCAAACTCCTCTGATACCAATTTGTCATGACCCGTCCTCGGGGCCCATGTCGTGACTACCCCAAGCCCACCTTCCATAGGCCAGGGGCTGACGACTAGCACCAAGGCATAAATCCTGGTAAAAAGGGAAGTCATTGCCTTTGTAAAGTAAACAACACCACAGAGCAAGCAAGCAGTAGAAGTAAACACTAAGTAAAAACTGAGTACAACAGGAAGTGCGGAAAAGTAAGTGGGCCAGAATACAAACCCAAACTGAAAGTAAAGTACAACTGGAAAGGGAAACAGCAACTGAAAGTAAAGTCACAACGTCGAGTCTCCCACTAGAAGTCCCACCTGAATGGTGAGTATAGATAGCCTCCGCAGCTCCTTGGGTCCAGCCGTCCGCTCTGAGTACGTCTCGCCCAGTGGTCCACCTCCAGGTACCATCCTGCTCCGCAAGCCTCAACCACGATCAGTGCTGTCAGTCGTCTGTAACCAACACAACGTAGTGCAGGCATAGCCCGTGCAGGGGTGAGTATAAGGTACTCAGTAGGGACCCCGAGACCCCCGAAGGTCTCCCAGAATCCACAAAGGAAAGATACAATCACGAAGTAACATCCAACACTACTTAGGTATATGCCCATACATATACCTAAGTCATCAATTCCAGTTCGGCTCCAACACCCAAGCTCAAGTACAACCCAGTCCACACAGGAAAGAAAAACGTAAATCCACATAGGATAGCTCAACACAATCCACAAAGGAAAGCAAAACAGGATTCAGCTCACACAGGTATACTTCATCGTATGATGATAGAGATGATCAGATATACCACTGATTCATCTAAGTCGTCAGACCCACAAAGGATCGATAGGTACTAACCCCCGAAATGACCCACAAAGGATCTGACCCACAAAGGATCGATAGGTAACTAACCCCCGCAATGACCCACAAAGGATCGATAGGTAACTAACCCCCGCAAAGACCCACACAGGATCGGACCCACACAGGATCTGTAGGCGCTGGCTTACATAGGACCGCTGAGCGCTGACCCACACAGGATCGGACCCACAAAGGATCTGTAGCACTGACCCACGTAGGATCACTGAGTGCTGAAGTCGTCGTCGTCGAATCCACTGAGGATCTCTGCACAGACATCGTCGTCATAGTCGCAGCCAGCACTAGGGTTCTCGCACACAACAAGCTCGTTCGGGAGGGTTCGCTCCACGAGCCGAGAGGCTGATACATCAACTGACACATAGTCCAGAGTTGATGTATCCAAAAGTTCTGTATCACCAATAGGAACTCAATGTCGTAGACGGCGCGTCAATCGGACGCCCGGTCTGAGAGTTATTGGCTTTTTCGTCCCAGGGGCCCGGTTGGTTTTTAAGTCAAAACCAACCCGACTGTACTCCACCTATGTCCAAACCTCGGGCGGAGTAATCCAAAAGATCCGTCTCACTTAGAGGAATCCATCAAAGTCGATGGTACATCAATCGGACGTCCGGAGCTCAAGATATGAGCATTTCCGCTTCGAGGGCCCGGTTGGTTTCGTGTACGAACCAACCCGGCCAAACCCAAAGTAATCTGAAACATTGAGTGCAATATATCGAAACAACCGTCTCGATCCAAGGATCGCATCGCTACTGATGGTGCGTCGATCGGAGGTCCGTAGCTCAAGTTATGAGCAAAAGACCAAAAAGGTCCGAAAACGGGGGGTCTGGGCCCGGACCGACCCGGCCCAACCCCCCCTGGGTCAGCCCGCACCGGGTCGACCCGACCCAGGTCTGGGTCAGACCCGGCCGGCGCGACCCGACCCGGCCTGGGCGCGACCCGGCCCGAACCGGCGGGTCGGCTCGGCCGGTTACGGCCGAGCGGAGCGGGGGGCGTGTTGCCCCCGCGTGAGAGAATCGTGGCCCCGTGTGGGGCCGCCCTTGCCAGCGGACGCGGTCAGGCCGCCGCGTCCCGTGCTCCTCCAGTCCCACGTGGTCGCGGGACCGTGCTGCTGCCGCCGTGGCGGTTCTCCACAGCGGCGCACCGGGCGCCACCACCGGCACCGCCGTGCCGGCGTGGCACGCCGGCGGGTCGCTCCGCGGACCACCAGACGAGTTCCGGTGGTCATAATTCCTTGTCGTCTTCTCCAAAAGCCCTCCCGGGGTCCGTCCTTCACTGCGAGGACCTTACATCACCCGTGAGGTTGATTTTGTCGACGTCCGCCGTTTCACACACCAAGAACGAAAGGGGCGGTGGGTTCGGACTTGTTCGTTAGTCCGCACCCACCGCATTAGCGGTTTTAAAAGTCTCCCAAAAAATTTTAATAATCAAACGTCGTGGGTATAAATCACAAAGATTTAAATGAATCAACCCCTACCTCGTCATTTTTGTTGGATGTGAGTTCTTCGCGGGATTGACCGCCGCGGAAGAAGAGGATCATCGCGTCGCGGAAGGGGGCGTCGCGTCGGCGATCTCCGAGGGTTAAAGAAAACACATAGATTTAATTGCACGTTTAAACCCATGTTGAGGATAAAATCCACAAATAATTGGAGAACCGAAATCTCCTACCTCAAGCAGTTGATGGTCGGAGATTGTTGCGAGGAAGAAACGTCGCGGAAGAAGCGTCGCGGAAGGAGAATCGTCGGCATCGCGGAACACGGCGTCGCGTCGTCGATCTCCGAGGGTTCGGCGTTCTTCGTGTTCTTTGCGTTCTTTGCGAAGGAGGATGAAGATCTCAAGCCTTAGAGTCTTCTCCAAATCCTCTCAATGAGCAATCCTCAAGAAAGACATGCGTTGGTCTTATTTCATTTACATGCCAACAATTTGAAAAACAAGTTAAGAAACGAACCATTAATTCGGTGAATTAATGGTAACGTCTTAACTGTCCAATTAATAGGAGCGTTAAGAGTTTAGAAAATGCACCAGTTGACTTTCATTAAAGATGATTTTTCACGGGTGCGTTACTTAGGGGTAAAGAAACGGTGGGGCTCATGCGGGCCCCACCTCAAAAATATCCTACCAAGAGGGTAGGATATTTTGGATTCCACCCTATCCACTTCAACTTAGCTTAAGTGGATTTAAGTGGCTTTAAGTGAAAATAAATAAAGTTTTCGCATCACTTTATTTTATTTTCTTAACTTAACCCCAAAAATTAAAAACCACACCCGAGCAAACGCAACTCCGGAAAAGGCGTTTCTAAGCAAATACTGGCGCTGCGATTCCATTGGTGCCCTCGGAATTCGATTCTGAGCACCGGTTCAAAAGTTAGAAAATCTCGCTCATTCGTTCACTGAACGTACCCAAGCCAAACTTCGGAAAATGATTCCGGGCTCACCGGGCCTCGGAATCAGGTGCTGTTAGAAACTGCATTCTTGTAAAATTTCAAAGAAAATTAAGAAAAAAAAATCCTTGAATTTTACGGGTCTTTAAAAAGGTCTTGAGTTGCATAATTTTTCTCATGGGGTATCAACTACCTCAAATCTTATGTGATAATTGACTATTTTTGTATCAACACATAGCTGGTCCCATATCCCAAGGCATAACAATACACTGTGTACCCCATACCCTCCTATGGTAGTCTCAAAACGAGATCACTCATCGGTCTCAACCTCAACTCCTTAAAGTCCCTCTGGCACTGCTCGATATAGGTAAACAATTGTCTTTTCTACATCAGGGTGTCCAAATGTGATTTAATCCTAGATAATTTTTTCACAAAACTCCTATAAAACTCCACCAAGCCAATAAAACTCTTCACATATGACGCGCTCTTGGGTGGCTCCCAAGCAAGCACTGCATCGATATTTACTAGGTCCATGGATAAACCATGTTCAAAATGGAATTCCCCAAAAAGTAAACCTCCTGAATCCAAAACTGGTACTTAGATATCTTTCTATAAAAATGGTTCTCCTGAAGAAAATCTAGGACCATCCTCAAGTGCTCTATATGCTCCTCCTCTGATGTAGAGTGTATGAGTATGTCGTTGATGAAGACAACCATAAACTGGTCCAAGAATGGCTGGAAAATTCAGTTCATCGAATCCATAAACACGGTGGAGGAGTTCATCACAGTAATGGGCATCACCAAGAACTCATAGTGTCCATAGAGACATCAAAATATCAGAATCTGAATATCGGTCTTGTGAACCCTAAACTAGTGGTAGTCGGACCTGAGATCGATCTTCAAGAACCATCTTGCACCTTTGATCAAAGAGGTCATCAATCCTTGACAAGGGGTAATTTTTCTTTATCATGGTATGGTTCAGTTGATTATATTCCACGTAAATCCACAAGCTCTCGTATTCCTTTTTCATGAACAACACTGGAGATGCCCAGTGGGACATACTGGGTCTGATAAATCACTTCTCTCGAATGTCTTTAAATTGCAACTGAAAATCACAGAGCTTGGTAGGGGTTATACAACATTCCTTTGAAGATATCTTAGTGGTCCCAGGATGTAAGTCGATACAAAATTCCACCTACCTCCTCATAGGTAGTCCCAGAACGTCCTTGGGGAAGATGTCTGTAAAATCCTCCATGAATGAAGAAATCTAAATGCCTAAAGATCCTGCTACACCAAGGGATACACTTTCTAACTGATGGTTGATGGGATTTAGGCTCCTACTTGAAAAACCCACTCATATCACTATGAGATATCACTCACCCATAAAGTAAAATCTCATCCCATCAATGCGAAAGCATCTGACTCATCTACGATGATAGTCAATCTAGGCTCAAACCATAGACAACCAATCCATACCCAAGATTACACCATAATATTCCATTGTGATGACCAAAATGTCCCACGTGAACCTCTCTTCACCAAGAGATGACTCACATTGTCGGAAGAAATAAGATACAAAAGAAGTGTTTCCTATATAAACATCAAGAAAAAGTTGTTGGGCTAACACCTCAACTAGGATCTCTAGCTCTCACACTAGGAGTAAATAGATGAAGTAATGACTCGCACCTATGTATACTAATACTGAGGTAAGAGTATAGTAAACATAGATCATACATTTGATCATCTTGTGTGCCACTGGGTCATAATCCTCCATAGCCTGCAGCTATCTGCGACCCTGATCGCCAGCTCCCTAAGCCTAACGTGGGATGCCTAGTGGTGGTGGTGGTGGAAGGATCTCATAGTGTCATCTACCATCCACATATCCACCTCTTAGATATCCACCTGCTCCTCTACCAGCTCCACCTCCCTAGGGCCTTCTGCCCTCATCTGGGAGATCCTTGATCATGACACTCCCTCTATCATGGCAGTCTGTCTGCTATCAACCTGTGATCCTCAGCACATCTGGTCGAGCATTCATGCGCCATGTGACCTCACCTATCACAAGCATAGAACTACCCCTCTCTAGGATTCCCTGGTCCTATATGTTTCCTATGACCACATACCCAATCCTAATCCTAGGAATATATCTTGCGTCGAGATCCTGTTGACTGACGTGTGCTAGCTACTGTAGATGACTCAGCTCTATAATGCCTAGTGCCAACTCTAGCTATCTGGAATCCCTCTGATAGGAAACTCTCTATCACCAGTGCTTGATCCAACACCCCAATGTAGGTGGGGATTCCCAAGGGTACTACACCATCACAGATATATCTTTGGAGTCCCTTCTCAAACGTATATTCCCGAAATTAGTCATCCCAGATCATGTCAAGGGAGTACCGTGTGAGGTCTGTGAACCTCACAACATACTCATCCACTGTCATCCCTCTCTACTACAACTCTAAAATCTCCTGAATCCAAATTGATTGCAAACAGGAGGGGTATTACTCCTCACGAAATGGTTATTGGAAGTCGGCCCATGAGAGTGTCAACTCATCATGCATCTGGGTAATAAGACTCCACCAGCGCCCAGCTACTCTGTGGAAAAGGTTAGTTGTCAGCGCAACCAATTGATCCTTTGGTGTTCGAATAAGCCTAAAAATATGAACCACCAACTCTATCCAATCCTACACTACCTAGGGATATGGATCACTATGGAACTTTAGTGGTCTCTGGTGTTGGAACTCACGGAGCACGCTAAGCCTGTGTGCATTCTCAGTATGTTCTACTGGTATGATCTGCTACTCAACAGGTGGGGGTGTTGTTACCTTTATGAAGGTTCCGGGCGCAGCGGAAGTGTGTGGGTGGATGTGCCCACTTGGCTTTTTGTCATTAGCAATGATCAATCTGGGATCAATATGACGATAAACGCCAGTCTCCACAGATCGAATCAGAGAAAAAGACAAAGAAGATGGTTTGTCTCGGAACCACAAACAAGGATCGTTATAGGTTGATTATAATTAATTTAATTAATTATAAAGAAATACCTTTTGGGCGTTCTTTCTTCATTGATGTTCTCGATCACGTTGTCGATGTGATTCGTCGTTGCGTCGCAGAAGCCAAGTGTCGACTCCCTCTAGCGGTGATCCACACGTGTACCTCGTATCTATGGACGTCGCCAAAGGATTCTCCGGGTGCTAGCGTGGAGAAGCCTTTGCTTGCGTTGTCCGCCTTAGATCGTCTTGATCTGATGGAAGAGGATCTCTCTCGGTCTTGAGAGCGTTCTTGGAGGAAAAGGTTCTTTCGGCCTTGAAAGAATTCTCCAGAGATGTTGTGTCCAATGATTCTCTTGTGTCAGAAAAGAGTTGGGGTTGTGAGGATATTTATAATCGGGTGTGTGGGGTTATAGAGTTATGACAATAAATAAACGTGTTACGCATTTTATTTATTTCATTGACTCTTTATTTAAAACCCCATGTTGAATAAATAATTCCTTGACATGTGCCCACGCTGATTATAATAAATATCATTTAAAATAATATTATATCCTCAAAATCCCGACTGGAAAAACTACACGGCGTGTAATAATAAATACACGGCGTGTACTTGTTTTTCATTGAAAACTACACGGAGTGTACATTAAATGTACATGGTGTGTATATCTTGTATTCATTTATTCATTTCCTTTCCAAAATAAAACTACACGGCGTGTAATAATAATACACAGCGTGTACTTGTTTTATTTTATTTTTCCTCCATCATTAAAAACAACTTAGGCTTCCTTGAATAATTATTAAACCACGTACGAGAATAATATTTATTCAACTTGAGATACTTGGATACACTTAGTGTGCAACCCTCTAGGCCTCTTTCTCGTTGGCATTAGGCAGGCTTGCCTAAAGTCCAAGATTACTGTCTAGCAACGGTTCAAGGCACCCAAGAGAAAGAAGTTGACGCCGCATTGACGTATCACCTCATACGAACGCTTACTGTGTAATCTAATCCCTTTGTATCGATATCTCATCAAGCAGGTTTCATGGTAGTGTCATAAACCTATATGCTTGATATGTCGTTCTTTGACTACCTGAAATAAACTCATCGTTTACACCATGGCCATGGAATTTAATGTGACAGTTCTATTTCAATCAAAGGGCTGAGATATCAACTTCCATAAATGGAAGGGAAAAATCCTTCCTCGAATTATCCATTAACAACATGTCACTCGTGACGCACCCAACATACCCTACTTCCCGCCAACTGTCTGCGTGACGGTTTTCATCAGTAAATCTAAGTGTGCGAGTCATGACATGAGTTAATGATAATCTTTCAATCTAAGGACCATTACACACGCTCGTAGATAGCAATATCCGATGACACCAAGACATGCGGAATTACTACTGGCGGGTCTGTTCTCATAATCTCCCATCTTGGAGATTACCAAGTGCGAACTCCATGAGAGAGATTCTCATCTTCTTATGAGTACTCACACATGACGGTCTGTATACTATGTGTCCTATCATAGTATGTCATCCAACTGCAGAACTTTATTTAAGAATATTGTTATAGCATTTCAAGGTTCTCATCATAGTGGGGATCTGCTATGACCTTATTAATGCAACAAATATTCCAGGACATTATTATATTATAGTCATGCAAAACAATGAACAATATATAATAAGTGAAAATTTATGTAATCAAAGTACAAAACAGTTGGTTCTGAGGACACCAACCCTTACAAACTCCCACTTGGACTAGAGCCAACTGCCTACGACTTTTAGTCCACTAGACCTCACATGATGATCATGTTTCTGCTGAGTCAAGGCTTTAGTCAATGGGTCCGTCACGTTTTCTTCTGTGGAAATACTACTCACTGCAACTTCACCTCTCTGAGAAAAATCCCTCAAGAGATGATACTTCCGAAGTATGTGTTTTTTCCGCTGATGTGACCTTGGATCTTTTGCAAGTGCCACCGCTGCAGTATTATTACAATAGAGTGTGATAGGATCTTTACTGCTCGGTATAGCATCCAGCTCTTGGACAAAGCTTCACATCCATACTGCTTCTTTAGCTGCCTCAGAAGCTGCGATATACTCAGAATCCACTGTAGAATCTGCCACCACACTTTGTTTTGAGCTCTTCCAGCTCACTGCACCTCCATTCAAACTGAAGATGTATCCAGTCTGCGACTTCATGTCATCTTGATCAGTCTGGAAACTAGCATCTACATGTCCTCTGATGACTAGTTCCTCATCTCCTCCATAAACCAGGAATATATCCTTAGTATACCTCAGATACTTGAGGATACTCTTGACTGCCATCCAATGACGGTCTCCTGGATCAGCTTGATATCTTCCTACCGCACTTAATGCGTAAGAAACATCTAGCCTCGTACATAGCATAACATACATGACTGACCCAATCGCGGATGCGTAAGGTATCCTTTCCATTCTATTTCTTTCCTCATGTGTCTGAGGACACATTTTCTTGGAAAGATGAATTCCACGTGACACTGGAAACAATCCCCTCTTGGACTGTTCCATACTTAATCTCTTCAGTATCTTGTCAATGTATGTACTTTGACTCAGGCCCAGTATTCTCTTGGATCTATCACGATGGATCTTGATCCCAAGAATATATGTCGCCTCGCCCAAGTCATTCATGGAGAAGCATTTATGCAACCATGCCTTAACTGACTGTAATACAGGTACTTCGTTTCCAATTAGCAATATGTCATCAACATATACTATTAGGAAAACGACTGCACTTCCACTAAACATTTTGTAGACACAAGGCTCACATTCGTTCTTAACAAAGCCAAATTCCATAACAGCTTCATCAAAACGAATGTTCCATGACCTTGATGCTTTCTTTAATCAATAAATGGATTTCTGCAACTTTCATACCTTGTTGGCATCCTTTGGAGTCACAAACCCTTCAGGTTGTGTCATGTAGACATCTTCCTGGAGGTTCCCGTTAAGGAAAGCTATTTTGACATCCATTTGCCAAATTTCATAGTCATGGTAAGCAGCAATGGCCAATAGGATTCTAATGGACTTCAGCATTGCAACTGGTGAAAAGGTTTCATCATAGTCAATTCCTTGACGCTGTCTAAAACCTTTTGCAATCAGTCATGCCTTGTAGGTGCTGACTTGCCCCTCCATGTCCAGTTTCTTCTTGAATACCCATTTATTACCAATAGGATTTACATCAACTGGAGGATCTACCAAAATCCAGACTTGGCTTTAGTACATGGAATCCATTTCAGAATTCATGTCTTCTTGCCACTTAGCAACGTCTGTGCCTTCAACTGCTTCCTTGTAGGTAAGAGGATCATCATTGTCAACCAATAATGAGTCACCATCCTCAGTGACAAGAAAACCATATCGTTCTGGTTCTCTCACCTCTCTCGTGCTCCTATGCAGTTCTTGTGTCTCTGGAACAGATTGTTCTTCCACGGGGCTCTGTGGAATCTATTCTTGTACCAACTCATGTGTATCTTGAGCCTTGACTTCATCGAAGTCTATCTCGCTCCCACTATCTCTTTTGGAGATGTGATCCCTCTCAAGGAATATGGCGTGTCTTGCCACTGTAACCTTTTTGTCCGAGGGGTTGTATAGGTAATATCCCCTTGTTTCCTTGGGATATCCTATAAAGATACACTTTGTGCCTTGGGGTGCAAGTTTGTTACCTGAAGATGCCTTAACAAATGCTTCGCTACCCCACACGTGTAAATTCGATAACATGGCTTTGCGTCCACTCCATAACTCGTATGGAATACCATTTATCGATTTAGTTGGTACTTGGTTTAGTATGTGTGCTGCTGTTTGTAATGCATATCCCCAAAAGGATAATGGAAGACTCGCATGACTCATCATTGATCTCACCATGTCCAACAGGGTGTGGTTCCTCCTTTCACTTACACCATTCCACTGTGGTGTGTAAGGAGGAGTGAGTTGAGATAGAATCCCAAACTCCCGTAAGAAATCAATGAAGTCTTGATTAAGATATTCTCCTCCTCTGTCTGAGAGAAGTTTCTTAATCTTCTTACCAAGCTGGTTCTCAACTTCATTCTTGTATTCTTTGAACCGATCAAAAGAATCTGACTTATACCTCATTAAATAGATATATTCGTATCTACTAAAATCATCAGTAAAAGTTATGAAGTACGAGAACCCACCCCTTGCTTCAACTGGAAATGGTCCACACACATCTGTGTGAACTAATTCTAGAATCTCTTTAGCTCTTTCACCTTTCCCACTAAATGGGGCTTTGGTCATGTTGCCTTGTAGACACACATGACATACACCAAGTGGTTTTAGTTCGAAAGAATCTAAATACCCATCTTGATGTAATTTTTTCAAACGTTTCTCATTGACATGACCTAGCCAGTGATGCCAAATTTGGGTGTGGTATGAGTCATGTGAATTAACTTTTTTATCGATTTCCATTACTTGGTTTGTGTAGTCTAACACATAAAGGTCGTTATATAAATGTGCCCTACCAAAATAAATGTTATCTTTATAAAAGTAGCAACATTCATTTCCAAACTTGAATATGAATCCATCAGTATCTAATATGGATACTGAAATAATGATTTTAGTAACATAAGGCACATAATAACAACCCTTTAACACCAAGATCATTCCAGTTGGCAATGTGAGGTGGTAGTCTGGCTCCGTTGGATGCACGTAGATCTACCTCCCCTCGATCAATCTTCCTGAATCTACTTGGTTCCTATATTTGGATACAGATGTGAGAACCACAAGCAGTATCTAATACCCAATTAGTAGAAACAGATAGATTGCATTCGATAACAAATGCACCTGAAGCTTCCCCTTGCTTCCTTGGCTGGGTGCAGTTTTTCTTCTAGTGGACCTTCTTGCCACATGCGAAACAAACAGCATCTTGTTCCTTTGCCTCCCCTTTGATCTTCCTTTTCTTGGAAGGCCTTGAAGAAGCTTTGGGCTTAAAGCTCTTCGCCTTCCCTTTCCTTTTATTCACCATGAGGACAGAAGGATTTTCACGCTTCATGTCAGTGTCCACTTGTCGAATGAGGATGAGAAGATAAGACAAAGACTTCTCAATGTTGTTCATATTAAAGTTCACAACAAAGTTTGAGAAGCTCTGGGGGAGTGATGCGAGAATGAGATCGGTACCCAGTTCTTCAGGGAGTTTAAACCCTAGAACCTCCAAGCGCTCAATGTAGCCAATGAGCTTGACTACATGAGGCCCGGCTGGGGTACCCTCTCCAAGATTTCTCTGAAATAGAGCCTTGGAGATCTCAAACCTTTCCTGCCTTTCTCTCTCCTAGTATAGACCACGGAGGTGCTCGAGCATGCTGTAGGCATCCATGTCTTCATGAGACTTCATGAGCTCACTAGACATAGATGACAACATCAAACATTGAACGTCGAGAGAATCGTTCAAATGTTGATCATAGATCAGGCAATCTTCATCACTCGCCCCTGGGGCAGGGGAATCAGGAAGTGAGGACTCCAGCACGTAAAACTTTCGTTCATGGCGTAGGATAACCCGAAGGTGCCTAAACCATTCCTGAAATTTACTGCCGGTGAGGATATTGTCTTTATCCAGAATTGATCACAGAGAAAATGTGGTTGATGTGTTTGTCATCTTGATTCTACAATTTAAAAGAGCAAATTTATTAGTACTTTCTTGATTACTTTTTATGAGAAATAATAAATTTTATTAAGTCTCCCACTATTTTATCAAGTCCCAATGGCCCTCACCATTGAACTCGGAATGTCCAGTTGCTTTGACATTCTAGTGGAAAGGATCCATATTCCCCTTCAAATAACCCCAACAAGGGTTGGTCAAGCTATTTGAAGGTATTTAGGTAGGTCTTTTCCAACTGTGAGCTTACAGTTCCTTGATCTGTTGAGTGGACTCCCCAATCCTGAAATCCTGACTTGGATTTCCTCAACTCTTGCCTCCAATATTACATCAAGTCTAGCAAGGGCTACTTCTCTTGATGTAATATGGTTAAGTCAACCCGAAACCTTTCATAAGGGCTTCCTTTATAAAAGTAAGTGTCCCAACAAGGGTTGGTCAAACACATAGTTTTATTGAGTCTTGCCCTTAATCAAGTAATGGAAGGCTTGGTCTGACTTAATATGGTATTTGAGGGATTTTATTCTTTATGCGTATCTTTGCATTATCACTTGCTTATTAATATCAATTGATGCTTGCTTAAGTGATTAACCATGTTTTGATAATGTTTATGCATAGTCCGGTTTTTATTTTATTCCATCTTTGCATGCTTGTTCATTTTATTAATTATGTGATCGCGACAACACATACATAATAAATAAACCATGCAATCAGACAGAAATAAAATAAGATGGCATGATCATGAGCTTCTATTTGGTTAGCTTATCTAGCGGTTTTGATAAGCTAACCCTGACCTAGGGAAAACACCTTGAACCTGATGGTTCGTGTTTTGCATCTCCCACCTGTCCACCTTTGTATCTTCTTGTGTCGGTTTCGCCTCAGCTTCGGGATTTGAACCATCTCCTCTGGCTTGGGAGATCCTCTATTACATGGGTTTACATTAAAGAAACCATGGGCACTCAGGCCCTACATTTTGTTGGAAGAAGGCTCGCAAGCCAAAAAATTTAAATTAAATAAATTTAAATAAAACCATACACATACAAAGGGTCTTTGGTCTAGCTCATTATCATCCATAGTA
This sequence comes from Viscum album, assembly GCA_963277665.1. Taxonomy (NCBI): domain Eukaryota; kingdom Viridiplantae; phylum Streptophyta; class Magnoliopsida; order Santalales; family Viscaceae; genus Viscum; species Viscum album. The sequence goes on along the minus strand of OY728153.1, from coordinate 124,412,296 downwards.
TGCAATGACATTTACGCATATTTAGAATTCAAATTCTTTTAATCGTTCTTTTATTTAAGATAAGACATGCTCAAATTCAATTAATTATGATCTTATAATTAATCAATTCTTTATCTTAAATTCCTTTCTGAATTTCCTTGAGATTATTCTCATCCATATTCCTTGTACAGGTCTTTGTACATTGAAGGAAACCTGGTGAAATTCCATTTCTGGAAAGTACACGGCGTGTAGTTTATAATTACACGGCATGTATTTTCTTTTCACCATTTATCCAAAGTACACGCCGGGGCTTTGGTGTGTTTTCTGTACTTTGGAAATTTTAGATTACACGGCGTGTAGATGAATCATACATGGCGTGTACTTCCTTGTTATGCGGTAACCGGCCTGGCGATCCCGTGTACGCGGTACGCAGCTTATCTTTGTACACGGTTTCACCTGGGTCGGAACGGACTACACGGCGTGTTGTTCCAACATACACGCCGTGTATTCCTGTTTCCACGTGCCGTTCTATTCTGGTCAACACAGAGTGATTAAAACTTAGGCATAATCAATTCACACGGCGTGGTTTGGCGGACCAATGCCGGTTCGTTGAACCTAAGTACACGGCGTGTAGTTTTAATTACATGCCGTGTAATCCTGTGTTGTACAGACAGAAAGAGCAGCTCCTCCGGATGAGTTCCTCGTTTTTATTTTAATCAAAATTAAAATTAAAAGGTCGTTTCTGTGATATGAATTGAGAAACAAAGGAGGAAGAATAGATCTCGTTAATTTATATTTATAGAACAATTTATTTCGAATTGAATCAAATATGAATGCGTAAATTATCAACGAAAATTAAATAACTATAATCAACGTTGTAACCTCCCTCTGATACCATTTGAAGGTTCCAGGCATAGAGAAAGCGCATGGGTGGATGTGCCCACTTGGATTTTTGTCATTAGCAATGATCAATCCGGGATCAATACGAAGATAAACGCCAGTCTCCACAGATCGAATCAGAGAAAAAGACAAAGAAGATGGTTTGTCCCGGAACCACAAACAAGGATCGTTATAGGTTGATTATAATTAATTTAATTAATTATAAAGAAATACCTTTTGGGTGTTCTTTCTTCGTTGATGTTCTCGATCACGTTGTCGATGTGATCCGTCGTTGCGTCGCAGAAGCCAAGTGTAGACTCCCTCTAGCGGTGATCCACACGTGTACCTTGTATCTCTAGACGTTGCCAAAGGATTCTCTGGGTGCTAGCGTGGAGAAGCCATTGCTTGCGTTGTCCGCCTTAGATCGTCTTGATCTGATGGAAGAGGATCTCTCTCGGTCTTGAGAGAGTTCTTGGAGGAAAAGGTTCTTTCGGCCTTAAAAGAATTCTCCAGAGATGTTGTGTCCAATGATTCTCTTGTGTTAGAAAAGAGTTGGGGTTGTGAGGATATTTATAATCGGGTGTGTGGGGTTATAGAGTTATGACAATAAATAAACGCGTTACGCATTTTATTTATTTCATTGATTCTTTATTTAAAACCCCATGTCGAATAAATAATTCCTTGACATGCGCCCACGCTGATTATAATAAATATCATTTAAAATAATATTATATCCTCAAAATCTCGACTGGAAAAACTACACGGCGTGTAATAATAAATACACGACGTGTACTTGTTTTTCATTGAAAACTACACGGAGTGTACATTAAATGTACAGGGCGTGTATATCTTGTTTTCATTTATTCATTTCCTTTCCAAAATAAAACTACACGGCGTGTAATAATAATACACGGCGTGTACTTGTTTTATTTTATTTTTCCTCCATCATTAAAAACAACTTAGGCCTCCTTGAATAATTATTAAACCACGTATGGGAATAATCTTTATTCAACTTGAGATACTTGGATACACTTAGTGTGTGACCCTCTAGGCCTCTTTCTCGTTGGCATTAGGCAGACTTGCCTAAAGTCCAAGATTACTGTCTAGCAATGGGTCAAGGCACCCAAGAAAAAGAAGTTGACGCTGCATTGACGTATCACCTCATACGAACGCTTACTGTGTAATCTAATCCCTTTGTCTCGATATCTCATCAAGCAGGTTTCATGGCAGTGTCATAAACCTATATGCTTGATATGTCGTTCTTTGACTACCTGAAATAAACTCGTCTTTTACACCATGGCCATGGAATTTAATGCGACAGTTCTATTTCAATCAAAGGGCCGAGATATCAACTTCCATAAATGGAAGGGACAAATCCTACCTTGACTTATCCATTAACAACATGTCACTCATGACGCACCCAACGTACCCTACTTCCCGCCAACTGTCTATGTGACAGTTTTTGTCAGTAAATCTAAGTGCGTGAGTCATGACATGAGTTAATGATAATCTTCCAGTCTAAGGACCATTACACACGCTCGTAGATAGCAATATTCGATGACACCAAGACATGCGGAATTACTACTGGCGGGTCTGTTCTCATAATCTCCCATCTTGGAGATTACCAAGTGCGAACTCCTTGAGAGAGAGTCTCGTCTTCTTACGAGTACTCTCACATGACAGTCTGTATACTATGTGTCCTATCATAGTATGTCATCCAACCGCAGAACTTTATTTAAGAATATTGTTATAGCATTTCAAGGTTCTCATCATAGCGGGGATCTTCTATGACCTTATTAATGCAACAAATATTCCAGGACATTATTATATTATAGTCATGCATAACAATGAACAATATATAATAAGTGAACATTTATGTAATCAAAGTACAAAACAGCTGGTTCTGAGGACACCAACCCTTACACTTTCCACCTGGAGGAAGGATCTCACGGGTTGGACCCTAAACCGAGACCTCAACACTCATCAGATCATCATCATGATCCGGAACTGGTAACTTGGTTGGATGGCATCATGGAGGCATCCTGAAAATCTAATCAAAACGTATCATGGTTAGATGAGCATATAAATATACAATGGGTAAATAACTCAAGAATGAAAGTCGAAGACTCGATCCTATATGATGCATGTGTCATTGATTTCTACAACCAATGTCTCAGTATGCCAAGTCGATAAGAAGGTACTCAAGGTCCTAGTGAATGGATATGTCGGTCACCGCACCAACATTGGATTCCCTGAACTGAGAGCTGCACTCAAGACACTTTGACATTATTTCCCTAAATCCCAACCAAATCCTCATAAGGGGACTACACCCAAAACCATCCCAAAGAATGAATTATTCTAATATCAATCTGTCGTGACCCGACCCAATCTGGGCTCGAGCCGCAACTACCCCAAGCCCGCCTCTATAGAACAGGGGGTGGAGAAAAGCATTCAAATGCATAAGCTAAATATAAGTCCTTTACCTAATGTACTTGTACGCACATACCGGACCATCTCAATGCAGAAGTGCAGAGGAATAATAATAAAAAGATGCAATATCTAGAATGTAACCATACATGAAAAACCTCTAGGGCGAACAAGAGTACGATGGGGGAAAAGTGAAAGTAAAAGGGCACAATACACGCCCAAACAAAAGGATATCCCAACTTGACAAAACTAGAAAGTAAAAGTGTTGAGAGAACCCAACTCCTGATCTTCGTGCTCTAACAATTGTACGTGGTCCAATGCGCCATATGTTCCTTTGTAGTTATCATCGACCTGTTTTTCGTCTCTATAAGACATGACACGTGTGGGAAAAGCTCGTCCAGGGGTGAGTACATACATACCCAGTATGACACCCCAGAAGCTAAAGGGAGAGAAGTAAGAGACATGATAGGAATAGATAGTAGACAGATAGATCAACCCAAAGCAAGAGAGTAAAAATCCAACAATATGGATGCATGTGTGTGTGTGTGTGTGTGTGTGCTCAAACCAAATAAACCTAAATGAGAGAGAAGAAGATCTCCATCTCAAAAACCAACCCAATAAAGGGTATCATCAGTTCCATAAGTCCATCAATGATGTCCAACATCTTGTGCGCCTACCCGGTAGAAAACATCCAAGTTAAGCCACGCCTCACCACTATGTCGCACAGTCGAGGGGAGACAATCTCTAGGTAGAGAACTCATACCCTAGTACAACGAGAGGGTGCCACTCAATAGATAGCTAGAGGACTCATGCCCTATCCTAGTGGGAGGTTTCCACTCTGATGGTCGAGGACCCATGCTGTGTCTCTACAAAAGTGTGTCACTCAAAAGTTGATAGAGGACTCATGACCAACCTAGTTGGAGGGTGTCACTCTCATAGTCGAGGACCCATGCCCTAACTCCGCAGGAGGGTGCCACTTGGTGGATAGGTAGAGGACCCATGGCCTATCCCAGTAGGAGGGTGCCACTCTAAGAATAGATAGAGGACTCGTGCCCAACCTCACTGGAGGGTGCTACTCTATAGTTAGGTAGAGGACCCATGCTCATCCCAGGTGGAGAGTGCCACTCTGAAAGCTTCTAGTGATCATGTTTGATCATTTTCATCGTCGAGCGTCTCCTAAAGAAGTGTCTTACTCAGAACATATCGCATTGTATCTCAAAACTCACTATGGAGGTCACCGTCATGTTCTATGCAAAAAAAGCACTTAGGATAAGATACTCACATACCAAAATCCAAGTCTAAACAGATGAGATATGAGAGGTTGAAGTTTCCCCAGAAGGAAAGAAAGGGTACACGACGTGTAAGGGGACCCACACGATGTTTGGTCCTGCTCCATTGTCTGGTCATGTCCCTGTCAGCACACGGCTCCCTACCCATGTAGGGTCGCACGGCGTGTAGAGGGTCTACACGGTGTGTCCGAGCCACTCAGGGGGCCCGCTCGGGCTCCTTGGGCGTGTTCGTGTACTTTGGCACATGGCATGTGTCTGGTCGTGCCCGTGTACTCTCGGAGTACATGTCGAGTCACTAGTACACGTGTCACATGGTGTGCGGGGGTCCCACATGGCATGTGATACTTACCTCACTCGAAACCCTAGTCGTCACAGCCAAGGCCCTACAAGTTGTGTGTTCTTCGGACTACACGGCGTGTATTTGCGATTTTCACAGAAAGTTAGATCTACACTCAGGCATTCCAGATTCGGCTCCTTCGTTGTGGATCTCGCCTCCAACCACCCAAAAATGGTGGATCTATCTTCGTCCAGCGATTTTCAGCCCTCCGGTGGCCAGAAATCGGTTCTCCTTTGGCCCGTTCGAAACCCAATGCACCGCACGTCTCACCTATGTTGCGCCATCTCCATTTTTGGATTATGATCAACTGATCCATCACCCACAACCCGCAAAACCTTCGATTTCATCCCTAATTTGGTGTTTTGTTTGTCGTATGGATTCTGTCATGAATCTGGGGGTCTGATCGGGCTCGATACCACTTGACAACGTCGAGTCATGGCCTCGTGGACCAATGGTGTAGAACGTGAATAACAAAGAGAGAAATGCACAAGAAACAAAGGTGTAATGATCATTAGTCAAGCGTTCTTGGCCAACGAATATAGAATTGGGGTGTCGGGGTGATAAATTGAATAAAAAAATTAATTTCAGTACATGGGCGCATGCAATGGCTCAAATCAAATGGAGATCAAAAAAGTAATATGAGTTTGCTCAATCAATTTAATCATTAGGGACATAAACCACGAATTTATGAGTCCTACCTGATTTTTGGATCATTCGTCATCGAAGAATGCGCCCGTCAACGTCGGATCTTGATTCGTCAACGAGAGGTGGAAGGAAATCCTCTCAATCCTCCCAGGGTTTATACAGCTAAACCTAGAGGATTTGCCTTAACGGGGGTCTTATAGATTAAACAGGATTAGGTTAATTAATTAAAATAAATAAATTTAATTATTTATTTTAGCTGAATGCATCTATCAACGGTCGCGATATCTGAACGTCTCGCGCTGACCTATTTCAGGTCGCACCTAGGGTAAACATCGCGTTCCAGACTCAACTGTGGTCTCAGATTTCTGATTTGAGGTCTTATTTAAGAGTTATATCATTTTCTTTAAAAAAAACTGAGCGTGTGTAATATAAATTATATTTAATATTTCTATAAAATTAATTTTAGGCATATCGGGTCTCGGAATCACACTTTGTCTCAGTGTCTGGTTCTAAGAATATATGTAGAAATATTTCAAAATCTTACAAGGTAAAAACTAGGTCTCTACATTCATATTATTTTGATACTTTAAGACAATGATTCATAAGTTATTTGTGACGCGTGGGAATCAATCACACCTAAATTCGACGCACATTGTGATCAGTATGACTCCAAGTGTGTCTTTTTATTTAAAATTGACATTTTAGTAAAAAAGACAAGTGACATACTCAAAATTGAGAAAACACATTCAGATTATTTTGATACTTTATAACAACGATTCATAAGTCATTTGTGGCGTGTAGGAATTAGTCGTACCTCAATATGATACACGGTGTGCTCGGTATGACATAAAGTGTCTGTTGTCAATTTAAAATCGACATTTTATTAATGTATTGTTTTGTATTTATGTTTAATTTATTTCCTAATAGTATTACTAACATGAGAATTATTTTATTATATAGATGAATTCTTTTGCTCGAGTTGGGATAGTTTGTTCGACAACTGATAACATGATTGAGTTTTTTGAGAGGGGGTCGTGTGCTAAAGACAATGAAACCATTTATGTTTTTTAATTTTTGTGATAAATTGTAATTTTTAATGTAATTGTACAAAACAATGTTTGAAATGTCTATAATATAGTGTTTTTTTATTTGTGATGTAATTTTTATTTTAATTGAATAATTAATTTGTCATGTCCTGTATTTGCTGCAGCTGGTATCTGTATTTGTTGTCTGTTTTTTGTTGTGGTGTGTTGTAACATCAACACCACATCACAAGATTATGACATTTATAGGCGTTATTTATAGAGTTAATAAGGAGGGACCTCCTTTTAAAAGCGCTTAGGACAACATCACCTTTTTAGCACTATTAAAGGCTTTTTTCAATGTTTTCTTTAACCCAATATGTAGTAGTGGATGTGTTCGAGTCTGAAATACTTTAAAGCATATTTTTTAAAATATAATCACATTTTAAATCACAACACCTATTTCACATGATCAAAACTAAACAAATGAACTAATGTTAATGTCAAAAATTAGGTCATTGATCATTAATTAATTTGGGATCTTTGAGAATAAATTATACATCATTTTAATGTGTGTCATGTCAAAAATGGCTTAAACTCTGAATTATAACTTTGTTAATGTACAAATGTGCACCAAATAATGGAAGTCGGACAAATGAGCCCAAACTTTTTTCTAACATCCAGATAGCGTTTTTTGATTAATTTATGATATAGATGAACACACCATGTGCTAATTTGATATGCGATGTGATTGAAATGATCTAAAATATTTTTTTATAAGTATAATTCTTTTAAGATACATATGAGTTGCAACTAGTCGTGCCTTATAGGTGCTGACTTGCCCCTCCATGTCTAGTTTCTTCTTGAATATCCATTTATTACCAATAGGCTTTACATCAACTGGAGGATCTACCAAAATCCAGACTTGGCTTTGGTACATGGAATCCATTTCAGAATTCATGGCTTCTTGCCACTTGGAAATGTCTGTGCCTTCAACTACTTCCTTGTAGGTAAGAGGGTCATCATTGTCAACCAATAATGAGTCGCCATCCTCAGTGACAAGAAAATCATATCGTTCTGGTTCTCTCACCTCTCTCATGCTCCTACGCAGTTCTTGTGTCTATGGAACATATTTTTCTTCCACGGGGCTCTGTGGAATCTGTTCTTGTACCAACTCATGTGTATCTTGAGCCTCGACTTCATCGAAGTCTATCTCGCTCCCACTATCTCTTTTGGAGATGTGCTCCCTCTCAAGGAATATGGCGTGTCTTGCCACTGTAACCTTTTTGTCTGAGGGGTTGTATACGTAATATCCCCTTGTTTCCTTGGGATATCCTATAAAGATACACTTTGTGCCTCGGGGTGAAAGTTTGTTACCTGAAGATGCCTTAACAAATGCTTCGCTACCCCACACGTGTAAATTCGATAACATGGCTTTGCGTCCACTCCATAACTCGTATGGAATACCATTTATCGATTTAGTTGGTACTTGGTTTAGTATGTGTGCTGCTGTTTGTAATGCATATCCCCAAAAGGATAATGGAAGACTCGCATGACTCATCATTGATCTCACCATGTCCAACAGGGTGTGGTTCCTCCTTTCACTTACACCATTCCACTGTGGTGTGTAAGGAGGAGTGAGTTGAGATAGAATCCCAAACTCCCATAAGAAATCAATGAAGTCTTGATTAAGATATTCTCCTCCTCTGTCTGAGCAAAGTTTCTTAATCTTCTTACCAAGCTGGTTCTCAACTTCATTCTTGTATTCTTTGAACCGATCAAAATAATCTGACTTATACCTCATTAAATAGATATATCCATATCTACTAAAGTCATCAGCAAAAGTTATGAAGTACGAGAACCCACCCGTTGCTTCAACTGGAAATGGTCCACACACATCTGTGTGAACTAATTCTAGAAGCTCTTTATCTCTTTCACCTTTCCCACTAAATGGGGCTTTGGTCATTTTGCCTTGTAGACATGCATGACATACACCAAGTGGTTTTAGTTCGAAAGAATCTAAATACCCATCTTGATGTAATTTTGTCAAACGTGTCTCATTGACATGACCTAGCCGGTGATGCCAAATTTGGGTGTGGTATGAGTCATGTGAATTAACTTTTTTATCGATTGCCATTACTTGGTTTGTGTAGTCTAACACATAAAGGTCGTTATATAAATGTGCCCTACCAAAACAAATGCTATCTTTATAAAAGTAGCAACATTCATTTCCAAACTTGAATATGAATACATCAGTATCTAATATGGATACTGAAATAATGTTTTTAGTAAAATAAGGCACATAATAACAACCCTTTAACACCAAGATCATTCCATTTGGCAATGTGAGGTGGTTGTCCTCGACATCAACAACAGCAAGTCTGGCTCCGTTGGCTGCTCGTAGATCTACCTCCCCTCGATCAATCTTCCTGAATCTACTTGGTTCCTATATTTGGATACATATGTGAGCACCACAAGCAGTATCTAATACCCAATTAGTAGAAACAGATAGATTGCATTCGATAACAAACACACATGAAGCTTCCCCTTGCTTCCTTGGCTGGGTGCAGTTTTTCTTCCAGTGGCCCTTCTTGCCACATGCGAAACAAACAGCATCTTGTTCCTTTGCCTCCCCTTTGATCTTCCTTTTCTTGGAAGGCCTTGAAGAAGCTTTGGGCTTAAAGATCTTCGTCTTCCCTTTCCTTTTATTCACCATGAGGACATAAGTCTTTTCACGCTTCATGTCAGTGTCCACTTGGCGAATGAGGATGAGAAGATCAGACAAAGACTTCTTAATGTTGTTCATATTGAAGTTCACAACAAAGTTTGAGAAGCTCTGAGGGAGTGATGCGAGAATGAGATTGGTACCCAGTTCTTCAGGGAGTTTAAACCCTAGAACCTCCAAGCGCTCAATGTAGCCAATGAGCTTGACTACATGAGGCCTGGCTGGGGCACCCTCTCCAATCTTTCTCTGAAATAGAGCCTTGGAGATCTCAAACCTTTCCTTCCTTGCTCTCTCCTGGTATAGACCATGGAGGTGCTTGAGCATTCTGTAGGCATCCATGTCTTCATGAGACTTCATGAGCTCGCTAGACATAGATGACAACATCAAACATTGAACGTCGAGAGCATCATTCAAATGTTGATCATAGACCAGGAAATCTTCATCACTCGCCCCTGGGGCAGGGGAATCAGTAAGTGAGGACTCCAGCACGTAAAACTTTCGTTCATGGCGTAGGATAACCCGAAGGCACCTAAACCATTCCTGAAAGTTACTGCCGGTGAGGATATTGTCTTTATCCAGAATTGATCGCAGAGAAAATTTGGTTGATGTGTTTGTCATCTTGATTCTACAATTTAAAAGAGCAGATTTATTAGTACTTTCTTTATTACTTGTTATGAGAAATAATAAATTTTATTAAGTCTCCCACTATTTTATCAAGTCTCAATGGCCCTCACCATTGAAATCGGAATGTCCAGTTTCTTTGACATTCTAGTGGAAAGGATCCATATTCCCCTTCGCATAACCCCAACAAGGGTTGGTCAAGCTATTTGAAGGTATTTAGGTAGGTCTTTGCCAACTGTGAGCTTACAGTTCCTTGATCTGTTGAGTGGACTCCCTAATCCTAAAATCCTGATTTGGATTTCCTCAACTCTTACCTCCAATATTACATCAAGTCTAGCAAGGGCTACTTCTCTTGATGTAATATGGTTAAGTCAACCCGAAACCTTTCATAAGGGCTTCCTTTATAAAAGTAAGTGTCCCAACAAGGGTTGGTCAAACACATAGTTTTATTGAGTCTTGCCCTTAATCAAGTAATGGAAGGCTTGGTCTGACTTAATATGGTATTTGAGGGATTTTATTCTTTATGTTTATCTTTGCATTATCACATGCTTGTTAATATTAAGTGATGCTTGCTTAAGTGATTAACCATGTTCCCGATAATGTTTACGCATAGTCTGGTTTTTATTTTATTCCATCTTTTCATGCTTGTTCATTTTATTAATTATGTGATCGCGACAATACATACATAATAAATAAACCATGCAATCAGACAGAAATAAAATAAGATGGCATGATCATGAGCTTCTATTTGGTTAGCTTATCTAGCGGTTTTGATAAGTTAACCCTGACCTAGGGAAAACACCTTGAACCTGATGGTTCGTGTTTTGCAGCTCCCACATGTCCACCTTTGTATCTTCTTGTGTCGGTTTCGCCTCGACTTTGGGATTTTAACCGTCTCCTCTGGCTTGGGAGATCCTCCATTACATGGGTTTACATTAAAGAAACCATGGGCACGCAGGCCCTACATTTTGTTGGAAGAAGGCTCGCAGGCCAACAAATTTAAATTAAATAAATTTAAATGAAACCATACACATACAAAGGGTCTTTGATCTAGCCCATGATCATCCATAGTATGCAATGACATTTACGCATATTTAGAATTTAAATTCTTTTAATCGTTCTTTTATTTAAGATAAGACGCACTCGAATTCAATTAATTATGATCTTATAATTAATCAATTATTTATCTTAAATTCCTTTCTGAATTTCCTTGAGATTCTTCTCATCCATATTCCTTGTACGGGTCTTTGTACATTGGAGGAAACCTGGTGAAATTCCATTTCTGGAAAGTACACGGCATGTAGTTTATAATTACATGGCGTGTATTTTCTTTTCACCATTTATCCAAAGTACACGCCGGGGCTTTGGTATGTTTTCTGTACTTTGGAAATTTTAGAGTACACGGCGTGTAGATGAATCATACACGGCGTGTACTTCCTTGTTACGCGGTAACCGGTTTGGCGATCCCGTGTACGCGGTACGCGGCTTATCTTTGTACACGGTTTCACCTGGGTCGGAACAGACTACACGGCGTGTTGTTCCAACATACACGCCGTGTATTCCTGTTTCCACACGCCGTTCTATTCTGGTCAACACGGAGTGATTAAAACTTAGGCATAATCAATTGACACGGTGTGGTTTGGCGGACCAGTGCCGGTTCGTTGAACCTAAGTACACGGCGTGTAGTTTTAATTACATGTCGTGTAATCCCGTGTTGTACAGACAGAAAGAGCGGCTCCTCCGGATGATTTCCTCATTTTTATTTTAATCAAAATTAAAATTAAAAGGTCGTTTCTATTATATGAATTGAGAAACGAAGGAGAAAGAATAGATCTCGTTAATTCAGATTTATAGAATGATTTATTTAGAATTGAATCAAATATGAATGCGTAAATTATCAATGAAAATTAAATAACTATAATCAACGTTGTAACCTCCCTCTGATACCATTTGAAGGTTCCGGGAACAGCGGAAGCGCGTGGGTGGATGTGCCCACTTGGCTTTTTGTCATTAGCAATGATCAATCCGGGATCAATACGATGATAAACCCCAGTCTCCACAGATCGAATCAGAGAAAAAGACAAAGAAGATGGTTTGTCTCGGAACCACAAACAAGGATCGTTATAGGTTGATTATAATTAATTTAATTAATTATAAAGAAATACCTTTTGGGCGTTCTTTCTTCATTGATGTTCTTGATCACGTTGTCGATGTGATCCGTCGTTGCGTCGCAGAAGCCAAGTGTAGACTCCCTCTAGCGGTGATCCACACGTGTACCTCGTATCTTTGGACGTCGCCAAAGGATTCTCCGGGTGCTAGCATGGAGAAGCCTTTGCTTGCATTGTCCGCCTTAGATCATCTTGATCTGATGGAAGAGGATCTCTCTCGGTCTTGAGAGCGTTCTTGGAGGAAAAGGTTCTTTCGGCATTGAAAGAATTCTCCAGAGATGTTGTGTCCAATGATTCTCTTGTGTCAGAAAAGAGTTGGGGTTGTGAGGATATTTATAATCGGGTGTGTGGGGTTATAGAGTTATGATAATAAATAAACGCGTTACGCATTTTATTTATTTCATTGACTCTTTATTTAAAACCCCATGTTGAATAAATAATTCCTTGACATGCGCCCACGCTGATTATAATAAATATCATTTAAAATAATATTATATCCTCAAAATCCCAACTGGAAAAACTACACGGAATGTAATAATAAATACACGGTGTGTACTTGTTTTTCATTGAAAACTACACGGAGTGTACATTAAATGTACATGGCATGTATATCTTGTTTTCATTTATTCATTTCCTTTCCAAAATAAAACTACACAGCGTGTAATAATAATACACGGTGTGTACTTAATTTATTTTATTTTTCCTCCATCATTAAAAACAACTTAGGATTCCTTGAATAATTATTAAACCACGTACGGGAATAATCTTTATTCAACTTGAGATACTTGGATACACTTAGTGTGTGACCCTCTAGGCCTCTTTCTCGTTGGCATTAGGCAGGCTTGCCTAAAGTTCAAGATTACTGTCTAGCAACAGGTCAAGGCACCCAAGAGAAAGAAGTTGATACCGCATTGACGTATCACCTCATACGAACGCTTACTGTGTAATCTAATCCCTTTGTCTCGATATCTCATCAAGCAGGTTTCATGGAAGTGTCATAAACCTATATGCTTGATATGTCGTTCTTTGACTACCTGAAATAAAATCGTCGTTTACACCATGGCCATGGAATTTAATGCGACAGTTCTATTTCAATCAAAGGGACGAGATATCAACTTCCATAAATGGAAGGGACAAATCCTTCCTCGACTTATCCATTAACAACATGTCACTCGTGATGCACCCAACGTACCCTACTTCCCGCCAACTGTCTGCGTGACGGTTTTCGTCAGTAAATCTAAGTGCGCGAGTCATGACATGAGTTAATGATAATCTTCCAGTCTAAGGACCATTACACACGCTCGTAGATAGAAATATTCGATGACACCAAGACATGCAGAATTACTACTGGTGGGTCTGTTCTCATAATCTCCCATCTTGGAGATTACCAAGTGAGAACTCCATGAGAGAGAGTCTCGTCTTCTTACGAGTACTCGCACATGACAGTTTGTATACTATGTGTCCTATCATAGTATGTCATCCAACCGCAGAACTTTATTTAAGAATATTGTTATAACATTTCAAGGTTCTCATCATAGCGGGGATCTGCTATGACCTTATTAATGCAACAAATATTCCAGGACATTATTATATTATAGTCATGCAGAACAATGAACAATATATAATAAGTGAACATTTATGTAATCAAATTACAAAACAGTTGGTTCTGAGGACACCAACCCTTACACTTTCCACCTGGAGGAAGGATCTCACGGGATGGACCCTAAACCAAGACCTCAACACTCATCAGATCATCATCATGATCCGGAACTGGTAACTTGGTTGGATGGCATCATGGAGGCATCCTGAAAATCTAATCAAAACGTATCATGGTCAGATGAGCATATATATATACAATGGGTAAATAACTCAAGAATGAAAGTCGAAGACTCGATCCTATATGATGCATGTGTCATTGATTTCTACAACCAATGTCTCGGTATGCCAAGTCGATAAGAAGGTACTCAAGGTCCTAGTGAATGGATATATCGGTCACCGCACCAATATTGGATTCCCTAAACTGAGAGCTGCACTCAAGACACTTTGACATTATTGCCCTAAATCCCAACTAAATCCTCATAAGGGGACTACACCCAACACCATCCCAAAGAATGAATTATTCTAATATCAATCTGTCGTGACCCGACCCAATCTGGGCTCGAACCGCAACTACCCCAAGCCCGCCTCTATAGAACAGGGGGTGGAGAAAAGCATTCAAATGCATAAGCTAAATATAAGGCCTTTACCTAATGTACTTGTACGCACATACCGGACCATCTCAATGCAGAAGTGTAGAGGAATAATAATAAAAAGATGCAATATCTAGAATGTAACCATACATGAAAAACCTCTAGGGTGAACAAGAGTACGATGGGGGAAAAGTGAAAGTAAAAGGGCACAATACACGCCCAAACAAAATGATGTCCCAACCTGACAAAACTAGAAAGTAAAAGTGTTGAGAGAGCCCAACTCCTGATCTTCGTGCTCCAACCATTGTACGTGGTCCAATGCGCCATATGTTCCTTTGTAGTTATCATCGACCTGTTTGTCGTCTCTATAAGACACGACACGTGTGAGAAAAGCTTGTCCAGGGGTGAGTACATACATACCCAGTATGACACCCCAGAAGCTAAAGGGAGAGAAGTAAGAGACATGATAGGAATAGATAGTAGACAGATAGCTCAACCCAAAGCAAGAGTGTAAAAATCCAACAATATGGATGCATATGTGTGTGTGTGTGTGTGTGTGTGTGCGCTCAAACCAAATAAACCTAAATGAGAGAGAAGAAGATCTCCATCTCACAAACCAACCCAATAAAGGGTATCATCAGTTCCATAAGTCCATCAATGATGTCCAACATCTTGTGCGCCTACCCGGCAGAAAACATCCAAGTTAAGCCACGCCTCACCACTATGTCGCACAGTCGAGGGGCGACAATCTCTAGGTAGAGAACTCATACCCAAGTACAACGGGAGGGTGCCACTCAATAGATAGCTAGAGGACTCATGCCCTATCCTAGTGGGAGGTTTCCACTCTGATGGTCGAGGACCCATGTTGTGTCTCTACAAAAGGGTGTCACTCAAAAGTTGATAGAGGACTCATGCCCAACCTAGTTGGAGGGTGTCACTCTCATAGTCGAGGACCCATGCCCTAACTCCGCAGGAGGGTGCCACTTGGTGGATAGGTAGAGGACCCATGGCCTATCCCAGTAGGAGGGTGCCACTCTAAGAATAGATAGAGGACTCATGCCCTACCTCACTGGAGGGTGGTACTCTATAGTTAGGTAGAGGACCCATGCTCAGCCCAGGTGGAGAGTGCCACTCTGAAAGCTTCTAGTGATCATGTTTGATCATTGTCGTCGCCGAGCATCTCCTAAAGAAGTGTCTTACTCAGAACATATCGCATTGTGTCTCAAAACTCACTATGGAGGTCACCGTCATGTTCTATGCAAAAAAAGCACTTAGGATAAGATACTCACATACCAAAATCCAAGTCTAAACAGATGAGATATGAGAGGTTGAAGTTTCCCCAGAAGGAAAGAAAGGGTACACGTCGTGTAAGGGGACCCACACGATGTGTGGTCCTGCTCCATTGTCCGGTCATGTCCCTGTCAGCACACGGCTCCCTACCCATGTAGGGCCGCACGGCGTGTAGAGGGTCTACACGGCGTGTCCGAGCCACTCAGGGGGGTCGCTCGTGCTCCTTGGGCGTGTTCGTGTACTTTGGCACATGGCATGTGTCTGGTCGTGCCCGTGTACTCTCGGAGTACATGTCGAGTCACTAGTACACGTTTTACATGGTGTGCGGGGGTCCCACCTGGCATGTGATACTTATCTCACCCGAAACCCTAGTCGTCGCAGCCAAGGCCCTACAAGTTGTGTGTTCTTCAGACTACACGGCGTGTAGTTGTGATTTTCACGGAAAGTTAGATCTGCACTCAGGCATTCCAGATTCGGCTCCTTCGTTGTGGATCTCGCCCCCAACCACCCAAAAATGGTGGATCTATCTTCGTCCAGCGATTTTCAGCCCTCCGGTGGCCAGAAATCGGTTCTCCTTTGGCCCGTTCGAAACCCAATGCACCGCGCGTCTCACCTATGTTGCGCCATCTCCATTTTTGGATTATGATCAACTGATCCATCACCCACAACCCGCAAAACCTTCGATTTCATCCCTGATTTGGTGTTCCGTTTGTCGTATGGATTCTGTCATGAATTTGGGGGTCTGATCGGGCGCGATACCACTTGACAACGTCGAGTCATGGCCTCGTGGCCCAATGGTGTAGAACGTGAAGAACAAAGAGAGAAATGCACAAGAAACAAAGGTGCAATGATCATTAGTCAAGCGTTCTTGGCCAACGAATATAGAATTGGGGTGTCGAGGTGAGAAATTGAATAAAAAAATTAATGTCAATACATGGGCGCATGCAATGGCTCAAATCAAATGGAGATCAAAAAAGTAATATGAATTTGCTCAATCAATTTAATCATTAGGGACATAAACCACGAATTGATGAGTCCTACCTGATTTTTGGATCATTCGTCATCGAAGAATGCGCCCGTCAACGTCGGATCTTGATTCGTCAACGAGAGGTGGAAGGAAATCCTCTCAATCCTCCCAGGGTTTATACAGCTAAACCTAGAGGATTTGCCTTAACGGGGGTCTTATAGATTAAACAGGATTAGGTTAATTAATTAAAATAAATAAATTTAATTATTTATTTTAGCTGAATGCATCTGTCAATGGTCGCGATATCTGAACGTCTCACGCTGACCTATTTCAGGTCGTACCTAGGGTAAACATCGCGTTCCAGACTCAACTGTGGTCTCAGATTTCTGATTCGAGGTCTTATTTAAGAGTTATATCATTTTCTTTAAAAAAACTGAGCGTGTGTAATATAAATTATATTTAATATTTCTATAAAATTAATTTCGGGCATATCGGGTCTCGGAATGACACTTTGTCTCAGCGTCTGGTTCTAAGAATATATGTAGAAATATTTCAAAATCTTACAAGGTAAAAACTAGGTCTCTACATTCATATTATTTTGATACTTTAAGACAATGATTCATAAGTTATTTGTGACGTGTGAGAATCAATCACACCTAAATTCGACGCACATTGTGATCGGTATGACTCCAAGTGTATCTTTTTATTTAAAATTGACATTTTAGTAAAAAAGACAAGTGACATACTCAAAATCGAGAAAACACATTCAGATTATTTTGATACTTTAGAACAACGATTCATAAGTCATTTGTGGCGTGTAGGAATTAGTCGTACCTCAATATGATACACGGTGTGCTCGGTATGACCTAAAGTGTCTGTTGTTAATTTAAAATCGACATTTTATTAATGTATTGTTTTGTATTTATGTTTAATTTATTTCTTTATAGTATTACTAACATGAGAATTATTTTATTATACAGATGAATTCTTTTGCTCGAGTTGGGATAGTTTGTTCGACAACTGATAACATGATTGAGTTTTTTGAGAGGGGGTCGTGTGCTAAAGACAATGAAACCATTTATGTTTTTTAATGTTTGTGATAAATTGTAATTGTTAATGTAATTGTACAAAACAATGTTTGAAATGTCTATAATATAGTGTTTTTTTATTTGTGATGTAATTTTTATTTTAATTGAATAATTAATTTGTCATGTCCTGTATTTGCTGCAGCTGATATCTATATTTGTTGTCTGTTTGTTGTTGTGATGTGTTGTAACATCAACACCACATCACAAGAGTATGACATTTATAGGCGTTATTTATAGCGTTAATAAGGAGGGACCTCCTTTTAAAAGCGCTTAGGACAACATCACCTTTTTAGCACTATTAAAGGCTTTTTTTTTCAATGTTTTCTTTAACCCATTCTGTAGTAGTGGATGTGTTTGAGTATGAAATACTTTAAAGCATATTTTTTAAAATATAATCACATTTTAAATCACAACACCTGTGTCACATGATCAAAACTAAACAAATGAACTAATGTTAATGTCAAAAATTAGGTCATTGATCATTAATTAATTTGGGATCTTTGAGAATAAATTATACATCATTTTAATGTGTGTCATGTCAAAAATGGCTTAAACTCTGAATTATAACTTTGTTAATGTACAAATGTGCACCAAATAATGGAAGTAGGACAAATGAGCCCAAACTTTTTTCTAACATCCAGGATAGCGTTTTTTGATTAATTTATGATATAGATGAACACACCATGTGCTAATTTGATATGCTATGTGATTGAAATGATCTAAAATATTTTTTTATAAGTATAATTCTTTTAAGTTACACATGTGTGTTAAACAATAAAAAATGAATAAACAAGCTTGAATTATCGTAAAAAACTAAGACATCGACCCGACAATCCTAGCCCAACTCGCAGAATCTAATTGGGCCGGGGCCAGGCTGGGCCAAGATACGGTTCTGTCCGGCCGCCCACGGATTCACGGATCCGACCCATTCCGGGGCGATGATGCAACTCATCGTACGTGTCCAAATACCGTTGGCTCTCATTCCATCACCCCTGCGGACAGCCCCATCTCCTTTTATTAATAAATGAAACCCGCATGCCTACCTCATCCACATCCGAGGATGTCGTTTCTCACGCGCCAGAACCCCAGCGAACAAATGAACGGTCGTCATCACCAAGTCTTCCGCGCGTTCTCCACACTCTCGTTATACACGCGTAGCACTCTTCCCTCGTCGAGATCGTCCGTTACCATCTGAAACCGAAGAGCGGACCGGAGGCGCCCCCCGCGTGCGGGAACTCCTCCTACCTGCCGAACACAATCGTAACACGGAAAACCAGCGGAAGGGGCCGCCCACGATATATCCAGGGTTCATCTTGTCTTTGAACCTTCATCAGTTATATAACATTTGCATCGCAGGTCTCGGTTTGCTGATTTCAGCGTTTCCCAGGAAATACATCTCTGGAGATTTATGTGTTTGTTTTGCTAAGGTTTTTGAGAATTTTATTTGGGAATGGTGAAGCCGAAAAGTAGCAGCAGTGGCAATAAGATGAAGACGAAGAATTCGGGTGCGAGTAAATGGGGTTGGTTAGTGGGAGCTTTGATCGCTGTCATGATTGCCACGGCACTCACTCCTAGGGCTGCTTCTAAGATCTCTCTCTTCTTTAGCAGCGGCCAATACAAGCCCTGCCATTGTGCCGAGGTTCTCTCCCTGTCACTTGCATTTTTTGCATGTCCATTCACATGCCTGCTTCCTTGAGTAGTCTTGATTACCGTTTTAGACTGTGTCAAGCGTAAACTTCTGGGTTTCTAATTAAATGCTGAGTTTTCGAACTATTCTCTATCCGATTCATTAGATGATTGCTTGTCATTTTCCCTTTTAATTACTCTGTAGTGCAATTCAATCAGTTGTTTACCATAATTGGCACAACACCCGCGACAGCAATTGTGAAGTGATTGCTTTCAAACCTTACAATCCGATGCCACCTCTCTCTGTAATGTAAAATTTTACAGTATGTTTGTTAAAGCAGTTTGTAATAGAAAATAAGTTATGTTTTCATTCATAAAAAAAATGAAAAGAAAAGAAATAATTATGATTTCTCTGCATTTTGTGTGAGAGATTTAGTGAAAGAAAATAAATGATTTCTCCCCAAATCATTCCATATTTGGGATGATTGATAATATGAAATCTTTTATTCAATGCATGGACTTTCAATGCACGACACATGGCTCATATTCTCAATCCTCCACACCATTTTTTTTATAAGAGATCCACTATTTAGACTTATTTGCCGGCAGGTCCAAAAGTTTCTTTTATTTGAACCGTCTTTAGAACTTCAATGCATGACCCAGGCCTCCTATTTTCAATCCCCCACACCAATTTTTATATAATAAATCTATTATTTGAACTTATTTATCAGGAGGTCCCAAAGTTTAATTTATTTGAACTGATATTTGCACCTTCTAGTAAGTTCAAAAAATGGATATATTGAAGAATCTCCCTATTTTAATTAATTAATTTATATTAGTTTACCTTTTTTATTGAAGGACATTTTTGAAATTGGTTAGTAAAATAAATGTATACAAAACAGTGTATCGATACTTTTCCATAATTATGCATTGCATATCAAACACTGCTATGTGACTTTCCCAGTAATCACTTTCCCATGCCCCCTTTTGTCATTTCGTTCTTCTCAGGATACACGGAGATATACTGCATCGTTGAAGATTGTTGTTGTGATTATGAGACAGTAGATACCTCTAATAAGGAGGTTCTGCATCCTCTGCTCCAGGAGCTCGTTGCTTCCCCATTTTTTAGATATTTCAAGGTAAAATTCAACCTGTTACTGGTTTATAATTTGGAAAACTTATTGTTTGTCTGTGCAGTGATGACCTGAGCTTGTGCCTTTTTCCACTATTTTTCTGCAATTGTAATTATCAAGACATGTGCCTTATTTCTTGGCAAGTTAAAAATGATTATTATTTTTTGAGCAGTTGTTCATTACAATATTTTACTAATTGGTTTGCAGTGCAAATGATGCGAGTTTTTTTCCACATATAGGAACTTTAAAAGAAGCCACAAATATGTAGTTAAATATTTTAGCCTGAGCTAATACAGTACAATCTTATTTGGAAAGAAAAAATGCCCCATAAATTTGGAGCTTTGGTTGAATTTTTTGGCCTGTTGCTGATGAGGGGTCATACAAACCCTCTCTTCTAATGCATCCGTTAAATTTTTTTGGAAGTCGGGAATCAATGTTCAATTGTTCTTGTGTTTTAATTGCTCCTTTTCTCGGCTATTTGGTGTCAGTTCTGTGGGTTCTTTGTGAATCTGGGATCTGTCCCAAATTGGTCAGGCAATGCTTTTTTCCATGTTTTAAGGATTTCGACGAAAGAAATTCTTTGGCCGGGGCTGTGATTTTCTTTTCTCTGGTTGTTTGCTTGACATCTCTCTAATTGGGCTTCTCTCATCGATGTTGAGTGACATCTGATTGCTCTCGTGATGTAGTTTTGTTTCTTTGTTTCTGTTCTCATTTTCTTCTTGTTTACTGTTTCTCATCATTTAATACATTCTTTGCTTACCAATAATAGTGGTAATAATACCAGCGGTCATTAAAGCAACCCCAGTACACAAAAGCCTGAACGTTTTTAGATCCCAGGTCCCTGATGCATATCAAGACATTGCATAACCTATCAGGTTTATTGTAATGATCACATGTGGTTACACTGTGATCAGCTAAGAATAATGGTCATCTATTCATAAACTACAGTCCGGAACCTGAATCTAGCATTCATTTTTAAAATGCTAGATTCAATCTTGATTGGTGAACAGTTGTTTGAGGACTGATATGAACATTTCTAATTTAACTGGAGTGTTTTTCATGACACCAATTCCTCACTCCTTATATAGTTGAGGTTCCTTTTGTACAGTCTTTTGAGGTGACAGTAAAGTTAAATATTGACCCTTTTACTTCAATTATGTGTGATAACTTTTCATTTACTGGCTCTTATTCTATCTTTTCTTCTGCTGAAGGTTAAGCTCTGGTGTGATTGCCCATTCTGGCCCGAGGATGGCATGTGTCGTTTGCGTGATTGCAGTGTTTGTGAATGTCCAGAAAATGAATTTCCAGAAGCTTTTAAGAGACCTGTTCTTCCATCTGACAATTTGGTATGTCAAGAGGGAAAGCCACAAGCAATGGTTGACCGCACACTTGACAGCAAAGCTTTTAAAGGCTGGGTAGAGACTGATAATCCCTGGACAAATGATGATGAAACTGATAATGGTAATCCGTCACTTTTCTCACCTAGTTGTATATATTTTTACTGCTTTTGGAGCCTTTACAATCTTCTCTACCACTCAATATAGTTATGTTCTTTGAAACTGCTTTAGTTCTTCAGTTGCAAATAAGAAAACTATCATTGTTACTCTGTTGTTTTGAGATGTTTTTTGCTGCTTAACTTTTGACTTGTGAAGATTGGGTTCTCCGTATTGCACTTAAAAATGGATTCTTTGTTATTGATGTTTGGAAAGAATATTTTATAAGGTAATAGTGCATTTGTTAATGATCAAATTTTAATGTGTAGACGAGATGACATATGTAAATCTTCAACTGAACCCTGAACGCTACACGGGTTTTGATGGTCCATCAGCAGAAGAATATGGGATGCTATTTATTCTGAAAATTGTCCGAAGTGTAAGTTGGTCTCTATTTCATGTCATGAATCTGCAATGTCGATCTAATTTTTTATTTCATGTCACTGCCCCTCCTTATGTTTTCTGACAGATTCATCTGGCGAGAGCTGCCCAGAGAAAAAAGTGTTGTACAAATTAATATCTGGTCTCCACTCTTCGATTTCTGTCCACATAGCAGCTGATTATCTCCTTGATGAAACTGCCAAACAGGTTTTTTCTCTTCCTTCTATCATTGAATTATTTTGTTAGGTTCTTAGTAAATGGCCATGCATTACTTAAATCTAGAGGTGGCAATTTTGAACCCGATGCGATAACCCAACATGACAGGACACGAGTTACAGGTTTGGGTCAGCCATAAATAGGTTCGGGTTGAACAGATTGAGTAATTTGACAAGAATAATATTTGAGCCAGGTTCGGGTTGACCATTCATGACTCGTCTAGCCCATCTAACCTGATTAAAAATACAATGATAATATAAAATATTAAAAATATAATAATAATAATAATTAATTTTATAATATTTTTTTTCTTATAATCAACATAATTTGAAATAATTCAACATGTTTATAATAACACATTATTTATTTTAAATGTTTTAAGAGGGTCTAGTTGCAACATGGATAGTATATATGTTTCATGTTAATTAGATTATTTTTAGTCTAAATGAGATAATTCAATTTGAACTAGTTGGACATGTCATGATGCATATATTTCAAGTTAAACAGGTTGGCGGATTGGGCTAGGGTTGACCCCTTCATAAATGGGCTGGGTCAGATGGGTTCACTGGACGACCAACCTGACACGAACCCTACCCATGAACCTGAATTCCCACCTCAGCTTCAATTGCTTCTGTATGTGTGGAATTAGCATTCATAGTCCCCTTAGGGATGAAACTGATGGAGCTAATTGAAGATTTATTCCCATGCTATAGAGATGGTCTAATTTTAAATATATTGACTGCAAGACATAATTTGACAATTTTATTGGCTTGAAATCATAGCTTATTTTCTGTGCAACATTACTTGATCTGATGTCTCTTTTTTCAGTGGGGCAAAAATATTGAATTGATGCATGATCGTGTTTTAAGATACTCAGATCGCGTTGAAAACCTCTACTTTGCTTTTCTATTCGTTCTCAGGGCTGTGACAAAAGTAAGCAGTTTTTGTTTTATGTTGATTCTGTGCGTTTATGCTGAGGTTTACTCATATTTTTCTTACACTATACAGGCTGCTGATTTTCTGGAACAAGCCGAGTACAATACTGGCAACCCCACAGAGGACCTGAAAACACAGTCATTGATGAGGCAGCTGCTTTACAATCCTAAGCTGCAAGCTGCATGTCCGCTTCCATTCGATGAGGCTAAGTTATGGCAGGGTCAAAGTGGGCCTGAATTGATGCAGCAGACTCAAAAGCAATTTAGGAATATCAGGTAGTTGTCTCAACATTTTCCCATTCTTCGATTCACCATTGATCTTTGAAAAAATCATTCTTTTGTTGTTAAACATTGTTCATAAAATTCTCTTTTCTTCAAATAGTTAATAGAATAGGTAAATTGTGTGTGAACCTGCAGGAAGACATCAGAATTCTTTTACTTTTTTTTTCCTCCACATTTAATAATATTTCTTATTCCCCGGTCGTAGTGCCTTAATGGATTGTGTGGGCTGTGAGAAATGTCGGCTTTGGGGGAAGTTACAGGTGCTTGGCCTTGGGACTGCGCTGAAGATTCTGTTCTCTGTTGTGGATCAAGAACGCTCTCATCAACCAGTAAGTTACTGTATCATTAGATGAATTATTGTTGCCTCAGAGTAGCCATGAGAGAGAGAGGGAGAGGGAGAGGGAGAGGGAGAGAGATTACAGCCTGTTTGGTTGTATTCCAAACTGCACTATTCATTGGAAACCGTTTTCCATTCTAGCACTTGGATTGAAAGGGAAAATGGTTTCTAATTGCAATGTTTGGTTAGTAGAAAAAGAATCCACGGGAAAGAGAATTCTAACAAACATTGAAATGAGAATGAGACTAAAAAGATCATTATGCCCTTCAACTTAAAATGTTTTTATTTTACCTCATAAAACAATACTGTTTAGAAAGCAATTCTATTCTTGATGATTCTATGAACCTAACGAGCAGTTATTGATCAAGTGGATGATTGTGTGTTGCAGCTGCAGTTGCAGAGAAATGAAGTGATTGCACTTATCAACCTGCTCAATCGGCTTTCGGAATCTGTGAAGTTTGTCCATGAAATGGAGTCTGCTACTGATAAACTTGTGCAAGGACAGTTGGGGGAGTCTCCTACACAAGGTAGCAAATGGCAGGCAATCCGGCAGTATCTGGCGGAGCTTTGGTAATTTTCTACTACACAATTATGGCTGGAGAACTGACCAAATCGCAGGCAAGGGAAGTCACCATTTTAGCTGCTTACCGTTTCAAAGCCTCTCTTGAAGCGTATCTGCAAATTGAGATAAAATTGTACTTGTGAAAGATTAATTAGTAAAAAAGATTGAATTTGTAAGATAGAATTTTGATTGAAAGCTTTGAATTCATGATTGTTGGAAAGGAAGAGTGGCAACCCAATACCCAAGGCTCTCTTAAGGGCATGGTCTTTATTTATAAATAATAAAGATAACATAATACCTCAAGTCCGATGTGGGATTCAACTCAACTTAACCTCTAACACTCCTCTTCGAGCTAAGTGTATCTAGCTTGGATACATAAGAAAATAAAAAATAATTCATGACATTCCCCCTCAAGTTGGACATGCCGAGTTTGAAATACAAATTCAAAAACAAACAAATAACAAAAAAACACAGCGAAGAAGCCTGACGATGATTCACACAGCTCGACGATGATCCGAGCGTTGATGAAGAAGCCCAATGGTGATTCGGGTGGTGATGAGTAAGTACTGATGCAGAGGCAGCAACACTGTGTATCATTTTTTTTTTTGTTTTTTGTGGTTGTGCATACCTGCTTCTCATGTGGATCACCCCGACATGCCCGGTCATGTGACACAGTCATCCTGACCACTTGTTCCCTCAGTGAGTGGCAACACACCACTGACAACCGGTCCCCCCCCCCCCATGCCGCTACAAGACAGTGAGGTCGGCGCCTTCTGCGCCATGCATTCCGCTAAAGACCGATCCATCCTCCAAGATCCAACAATGGCTCCTTCCAACGCAGATTGAGACTCGTCGCAGCGGAAGAGTACTCCCAATGACGCAAAGGCAGCAACCTCGTGTGCCGTTTTTTGAGCATGCCTTTGCATGCGGGATCACCCGGACACGACCGGTCATGTGAGCGGCAACATGCCACAGCCAGCCTGTTTTTTTTTTGTTTTTTCCCCTTTCATGCCGCTACAAGACAGCGAGGTCGGCGCCTTCTGCGCCGTGCGTGCCGCTAAAGACCGATCCATCCTCCAAGATCCAACAATGGCTCCTTCCAACGCCGCAGACCGAGACTCGTCACAGCGAAAGAGTACTCCCGATAAGGCAGAAACTTCAGGGTACGAGAAGCCGAGTCAACGCCTCTTAGGGCTGGAAGTCCCAATGACCACACTAAAGGAACATCGCTGATGAGGCCCAAGACGATGTGAATCAGAAGCACTTAAATCTGAACATGAGCCAAGGAAATAGAAGGGAGGAAACCAACCAGTAGGCAGGAGGAGCAAATGTCAAAAGAGATGAATGGGTAGGGCCTTTGTGTTTATAATGAATAATAAACCTCTAGTCCGATGTGAGACTCAACTCAGAACCTCTAACAACGATCAATATCAATGCTGACATTCTCAAGTCAACTTGGTCATTACTTTGTTTAGATGATCAAAGGAATTAAATTTACAAAATCATCCACAGATTTTGACACAGATGGTCAGCAAAATAAAACAAATCTCTCTCTTCTTAGTGACCATCTTGTTCTTCATAATTTTGTTTAGATGATTACAAAATCATCCACAGATCTTGACACAGATGATCGGCAAAATAAAAGAAATCTCTCTCTTTTCTCTAAACCTAAGGAACTGCACCTTTGCCCGCACCTATATTCCAACCTCTCTCTTTTCCCTTCTGACTTTGCTTCTGCTGTGCATCTGTCCCCCTCTTAACGTTGCCAAGCAGCACTTTGTGGGCCATCCTTCCTCTGCTTCCGATAGACACTCGAACTTTCTCCATTCCCACATTGGTGCCCACCTTCCTGCCATGGGGATGGATCTGGGGCTTCTTCATGTAAATTTTCTTATGAAGGCTTCTTCTCAGTATGCTGCTCAGCTTCTTCCCACTGCTCACAAAACCCTTCGTCGGGCTAGGGCTATTAGTTGGTGTCGGTTCAGGTGAACGAGTGGCTTCCCCCTTTCCATCTGCATCCTCTTCTATCCCACTATTGTCTTTCAATGGAGGCATCGGTAATTGAACAGAGTCTAGAGCACCCAGAGATGGAGGCATCGGTAATTGAACAGGGTCCAGAGCACCCAGTGCTGGGATTAAGGTGCAACGCCTTGGAGCTGGAACAGCAAGGATATGACGAGGTGCAGGGCAAATGGTGGCTCTTTTAGCTCTCTTTGGCCATGGCAGCTGGTCTCCAGACTCTGGGTTGTTTTCTTTTTCCATGGGATCGTTGTACTTGACAAAGGTATCCGTTTTGTGAAGGGGCCATGCCAATTTGCAGCCTCTGTTGTTTTCTGCAAGTGGCAACCTCATTGTTGAGTCCTGCTCTTCTTGCTTCTGAGCAAAAACCGCCTTTTTCTCTGTCAGGAGTCGCGCCTCCAAATCTTTCACCTGCAATTCAAAAACACCCGATTAAATGGATTCTGAAGAACCCGAGTCTAGATTGTAGAGGTCATGTTTCTTACCTTGTCTTGCAAACTCTTGCTCTTGAGGTCTTTTTCTTTCATCTTCACTTCCAGAGTGTGTATTGTATCCTCCATCTTTTTAATTTGCAGATCTTTACATTTGACTTCTTGTTTGCCCTTTTCAAACTGAACAGGGGATGCATGAGGGGATGTTTTGTTGTAGTGAGTAGCAAAATAAATGGCAAGTGAGTTTACCAGCTGTTTGTATTTTAGTAGTTCAGTGCTGTCCATCTGCTTCTTTGCAGGACCCAACTCTACTCCCCGAACCCTACTTGCAAAGTTGAGTGAGCAGAGAGTTTCACTCAAATCACTCTCGTTAGGGCTGATTTGTACAAACATCAGCGCCTTTGAATCCCCACCTGGAAAATGCAAGAACTGTGAGGAAGAGAGAGAGGGGGTTGGGGGGGGGGGGGGGGGAGGGTGGTATGACTCTTACCCAATGAATCTTGAAGCAAGTGGGTGAGTTTTGAGTTCCTGGATGAGCAAAGATAAAATAACAACATTGAAACTGAAAGTTGTCCATAGTAGTAGGCTGCATGGGGAATCGATTGTAAAACCTGAAAGGAATGTGTGGGCTTTTGGATGCAAGAGCTGAGATGACATCCCCAAGGGCAGACAGGGATTTATTGATGCTCTGAGTCTCCTTGAGCCGGTCTCCTTGCACTTCTGTCTTTGCAATGCGTTCGCTTCCTGCCAGATCAACCAGCCAAAGCTTGCTCCTTGTGCACTCTCCTGTCACCAGGTTTTCTCCCTTCACCATCACACAGTGAATGCTGCACTCAAGAGATGAAAACTCAACCACACTGTGTTTCATGAGAAAAACACCAGAACCCAATTCAAATGGTTACACAAACCAATGGGATCGGCTGCTGTGTTCATTAGCATTGGTTGAGCCTACAGCCCTTGCATTGCTACCGGCCTTCAAAACTTCCCAAACCTCGCCCATGTTGCTCACATGGGCTTCCACCAATCCGGGTACATGATGAATCCTTTCCCCTGCTTGCCTTACTTCAAGCCTACAAAGATGTCAATTTACCCAACCTATAATACAATCTGACTACTATGTTATTAAATTTGTAGCACGAGATGAGTATTTAATTGTAGAGATACCTTTTTGCAGCCGCTCCAGGTTGAAATCTTGAGACAAGCAAGTCTCGTATCTGCTCGTTATATACTTCCAATACACTGACCAATACATCATATTGGACAAGCGCCTCCCGCTCCTTGATGATCCGAAACAGCTCTTCAAGAGTCCTGAAATTAACCCCGCGAGCTTCCTCGGTGCCTTCCATGGTGAAGGTCTTGCCAGTCCCAGTTTGCCCATAAGCAAATATGCAGACATTGTAACCATCCAGAACTGAGGTTGCAAATGGGGCTGCATCTTCAAAAACATCGACTGCCCAAACAGTCAGATTAGTAAATTTTTTTTTAGCTCAATTCTGAAGCCAGTTTCAAATACCTTGCTCTGTCTCTGGGCTGAAAACTGCATCAAACTTGAAGTTTTTCTTGTTTGGTCCATTTGATTTCACTGTGATTTCACCCTCTTTTTTCAATTCAAAGTCAACTGCTATGGTGGCTCCAGCATTAATTTCTTCAGCACTGAGTGGCCTGCATCGACAGAAGACTCTGATATTTCCTGCAAATGAGATGAAAACAATGAGGTGCAACTTGTGCAAGTAGTCGTCGTTCTGTATCCAATCCTTGAAATTTGCATGGAATAAAAATAAAATGCTCACCTTTCAATTCCAAAACCTTGTTGTACAAGTCTTTTCGTTCCTTGGCCCCATCCATGAGCTTCAACCTGAGATCTTCGTACTGGTCCGCTTGCTTCTTCACTGTCACGGAAGGCATAGACAGTAAATGAAGTGCGAGGAGGGAAAAGGTGGAATCAACCAGGGAAGCTGTATTACTGTTAAACTGAATGGTAGCATTCATTTCGTTCATTTGTGCAATCAAGCTTTTATGTGCCAAGGCCTCCTCTGAAAGACCGACTTGCTCCATCTTTAAAATCTATAAAATGATACCAGCTAGGTTAATGTAAATCATACAAAATCTCAAATATTAGAACAAGTTTTGAGACCTTCAGTTTTCTTTCGAGGTTTCTCAAAGATGAAACCCATCTACTTTTCTCTGTCACTTGCCCCTCTATGGCAAAGGCTGTTTCGATAAGCAAAGAAAACTACATCATTTGACATATAATAGATGCAAACGATCATTCCATTAGAGAGACTTTCCAACCTAAAGACCCGACGTGCATGGACTTGCGCATAAGCTCTTTTTGGAGATCCTTCAAGGATTTCCATGCTTCTTGGCATTCTTTGTCTTTGAGTTCATTGTCTTGTCTGAGTTTCAGCAGGGCCTGCTTTGTTTCTGCTAGTTCTTTCTTATGAAAATCATAATGGCTTTGCAGTTTATGGATGTCATCTCCCACTTCAGAATCATTGTTACCCTGTAAGGTAATTGTTGGAAACGCAGAATAAGCCAATGAATGATTACTACAGTAGAACAGGTTCTACAAGAGGCATTACATTTGGTGATTCACACTGAGGTTTCTGAGATATTGCCCAAAATTCAACTGGCTCGTCTTCTCCAAAACCTGTTCAGAGCAATCCTGCGTTTGTCACTTCCAAAATTTTTAATTCCAGAACAAGTCAACCAGATTGAAAACTTACTTTCAGGGCAGCCTCTCCTTACAGAGATACCACATACAATTGGGGCTCCTGTCAGTCCTTTGAATTGTATAAGTAATCCTCCATCGCCATCAACAAAAGCTCCAAGATCAGATATAATTAAAAGTTTATTTGCACCTACACGAGCATATATGTCAACACTGCAAGCGACCTACAAAACAAATAACGTTATCAAATGAGGCAGCACCACCAGGGCCCGCTAAAGGAGTAGAACAAATCAACTCAGATTCTTCCTTACTTTCTTTTCTTGAATATAGACATCGAACACTCTCATTCCAGAAGGTCCATCTATGAAAACTGTTTCTGCGAGGTGCAGATCAACAAGATAATAACCAGGTTTCAAGGATGAAAGGTGATAAGAGAAGTTTCCACAGCGTGCAGTTTGATAGAGGGGAAGATATTCATCATCATCCCCAATCCTAGCGTCAGTCATAACTGGATCGCCGCCCGTGAAGAAATCGTCCTTACAGAATTTCAATCCGCTCGAAGTCGCAGCCGGTTCTGAGGATCCCGCATTTATGCATATAATTGGAACATCACTTCTGGAGTCTTCTTTTGACGGGAAATGCTCTAAAGAAGCTTCGAGAAACTTCCTTTCATTTCCATTTTCAAGGTTTTCAGCTAATGTTCCGCTGGTAGCTTTCGTTTCAGATCCATTGCTGGCTTCCTCCACGGAAAGCCCGACAGAATTGATCATGCTCTTCTGATATGCGTTGTTCAGGAAACAATTGGAATCTCTGGGAACATCCCGCACATCTGGAGATGACAGAGGACCTGGAAGAAGACCTTCAGCGAATCAATCTCCCGTCAATACAGATGGACTCATTACAAATTAGGGTTATTTATTTATTGAATAAAAGAAAAGGAGCTTCTACCATCGTCAACTTTGTTTGCGTTTAGGGTTCGTGATGAATCATCTGTTCAAGAACGGGAGGTGTTAACAAATCGAACTTGAATTTGCACAAAACAGAAGAAGATCAAGAGCAATGAGGAGATTATGAAATTCGAGCCATTACCTTCATTTGCGTTATGATGTAAGAGTCCGGCAGCTTCCATCTTCGAATCAAATGAGCTCAGCGAACGCCTTGAATCGTTTTCCAGGGGATCCGGAGGACAGGAGCAGAAGGTGTCAACGGAGCTCCGTTCTTGACAAGAGACATCCGTAAGAAGAAGTGGGTCTTGCCATGGATGTTGATCGTCACCCATGGATAGAGACGAGCAGTGGAGGTAATAATCGCAGGATTCGGTTTTTGAAGAACGGGGCATGCTGGTGAAGAGAGAGAGAGAGAGTAAAACTCAATTTTGGAAATGACCGTTGGTTTTTGAAATTCAAAACCTCAACGCCGGCAACCCCTGTAATATACGCCGAGGTTTAGTTGCCACGTGTGGACACCCCTTAAATCCCACATAATAATTTGCATTCCTCGATGGCGTTGAAGCGCAATTTAGTCTCATGGAGATCTGATTTTTTTAATGTGGTGTGAGAGATAATTATGATCCCGATCAAATATTAATTTATTTCATGCATTAAACATAATTATATTTATAACGGTTGGAGGAATAACTGATACCTCTGAACTGTACCATATTTGAAGAATATGGTCTTTATGACTTAAAAAAATTAAATTATGTTTAAGCATGATATAAATTTTTAATCATTTGAGAAAAATGCTAAAAAATATTATTTATTTATCAAAAACTAATAAAAATTTTAAATGCATATATTTTTTTTAAAAAGTATATAGGATATTTTTATCTAACCCATAGAAATTTTATTACCTTTTCTTAAAAAATTGTTTTTTAAAAACATAAAAATTACATAACAAAAATTATTTTACAAAAAAAACTTTACTCCAAAATTTCATGACATGGTTTTAGAGAAAAAATCACATGCAACATTCCATAAAAAAATTGTAGTTAATAACTATAAATATTTTGCTAAAAAATAATTATATAAAAAACTTCGATTGAAAATTACAATTGTAATGAAATTAAAACTAAAGAAATTACTTGGGATTTCTTAATATAAAATCTTCAATTGAAAAATTATATTAGAAACATCCATTGAAAAAAATTCCCTTGAAGCATCAAATGAAAATTTTAAGTGTATTTTATATACAACTTTTTCAGTTGATTTTTCAAGTTGATTTTTTATAGAAAATTTTCAATAAAATTTAGCATTATAACTTTGTTATGTAATTTTCTAATAGATTTTTTAATTGAAAATTTCAATGTATTTTCTTAGTGGAAAATTTTAATGGAATTTTTAACTTGAATGTTGTGGTTAAATTTCCCACTTGAGTTTTCCGGTGTAATTTTAATTTGAAAATTTTAGTGAAATTTTGAATGAATTTTTCTAATGGAATTTCCCACTGGAATTTTTTAGTGGAAGTTTACACTGAAACTTTATGACGACTATTTTCATTGAAATTTCTCGATAGAAGTTTTCACTTGAATTTTCCAATGGAAGCTTCCATTGGAATTTTCTAGTGATATTTTTTATTGGAATTTCTCAGTGACGGTTTCCATTGAATTTTATGGTGACAATTTTCAATGGAATTTTCTAGTGGAATTTTTAATTGGAATTGTCCAGGAGGATTTCCAAGTGGATTTCTAATGGATTTTTTTCAATTGAATATTTCACTAGAATTTCCTCGTGAAATCTTCAAGTGGCTTTTACACTAGAATTTTCCAATAAAGCTTTTTAGTGGGATTTTCGCATTGATTTTTCAAACCGATTTTCTAGTGAAAATTTATAGTGAAACTTTATGGTGGATTTTTCTTGACTTTAAATAAATATGTGATCTTTTTTTATTCCAAAGAGTAATTTTCTCCTAAAATTAATACGCAATTCCAAACTTTGAAAGTTTGTAGTTAAATAGATAATATTTTCGATGGAAATTTTCATTGGAGTTTTTTTATTAAAATTTTCATTGGAGTTTTCGATATAAATATTCTCCTAATTGAATTAGCGAACATTTCCATTATTATTTTACAGTGGAATTTTTCAGAGTAGTTTTTTCTTAGGGAAATCTAATGGATTTTTATGTCTTTAAAAATATATTTTTTTACCTAAAAAATAACAATAACAAAAAAATAAAAAATTAATTTTTTAAATGGATTAGTTTTTATTGGAGAAATTAAATATTTATTATAATATTTGCAATGTCCCGAAATTCCATGTAAATTTTTTAAAAATTAAATGAGATTATTTCGAGACCAGGTTCTGAGACGACACGTGATTCCGAGGACTGAAGTGATCGAAATGTATTTTCGAACTATTTTTAAAGTTCATTAAATAATCGTGCGAGCGAGTTTTTCTAACTTTTAAATCGGTGTCCCGATCAAAAATCCGAGAGCACCGTTGAACTCAGAGCGTCGGGATTCGCCTAAAAAATGGCCTAACATCGACCGGCGCGGGTTGACTGAAAAAGATAGTTTTTGGGACTTTGACAAGAAAAATAAAATAACTTAAAAAAAGTTATTTTATTATTTTCTCTTCATCGTTGCACAACGACTCATCAGAACTGCGGTACACTGACAAGGCGATGTTGAATCCATTAATGAACTTCATTAATGAATCAACGTGACGACGCTGTAACGCGCAATGCGTCTTCCTTCTTTAATTAAACAGGGATTCAGGGTTGACGAACAACCCTGAAATTCCTCTGACGAACGACGAAAGAAACCTCTCCAACGACGAACACCGACGAATCAGAAAGCGACGACGACACCTTTGGAGAGCAGATTCGGGACCAGAGATCGACAGACAATGACAGACGATCATCTTCGACCAATCTCCTTTTTCCCAGGTAGGGGTTTGTTTAATTCTAAGTGAATTATTTCCTTTCCTCGTTCTTTGTTTTGCGCGACAAACGTGGACCAACTCACGAACAGGTTGACCCGCAGATCGATCGCATATGCGGTATGAGATTTTGGCATGCGAGGATTAAAGAAAGGGGGATATAACTTGTGATCGTTTGATATCTCCCCTTTTTCTAACGCGAAGAACGAAGGCCAAACGAACAAGGCCAATGTTCGCCGCTTTGTGTGTTTTTTGTGATATTCTCTCCCCCGTGCGTTCTTCGCCGAGGGACCCCCGTGGTTATGTTGGATTATTGTCGGGAGGTTTCGAACATGGTCGAACCCCCGAATCGACGGTGAGATGACTTGGGATACACGACAGTGACGGTGACGCCCCAAGAAGCTCGGAAGCGTAGACAGATCGGAAACACAGACCACCGAAGGAGACCGCCGACGGCGTGCCGAGGTGGCGGAGGCCGCGACTAGCAGGGGCCGCGACAGTGCAGGGGGCAACGCCGATCGGGCGTTGCGTCGGTTCGAGTGGCCCGTGGGGCGGGCCGCGACGTGTGCTGGCACATGGTCCACGCTGGACCGCATGCGGAGGGGAGGCGAACGACCACGTGGCTGTGTGAATTGAACGCCAGTGTGGAGTCTGGGCTGGACCCAAGTTAGCCCGCTGATGCGGGTTGGGCTGATGGAGTGAACTGGGCCGCTGGGCAGCCCGACTGGTCAGAACCCGTCCGACTAAGTCAGACCGGTTCAGATGAGAACCAGGTCGCTGGGCGACCCGACGGGCTGGACCCACGACCGAATCGGGCCGGGTCCAACAAGGCCCAATGGGTCTGGCCACTAGACCAGGCCGGATCGGGTTGGGTCAGGTCGGCCGAACCGGGTCAGGTCATGCGAGACCCCCAGGCCGGGTTGGTCGGGTCAGTTCGATCAAGTCGGACAGACCCCCGGACGCAATTGACCCCTGGTTACTAAAACACCAATATCTTTCAGACCGGACGTCCGATTGACACGCTGTCTATGGCGTTGGGACCCTTGCGACATGACGATCCTTTGGGTATACTCTAATTGAGTTTTTGTGGCAGTCGAGATACGACCGATGACTTGAGGAGTAGATTCTCCTAGAATCAAGCGCACAGGAGAGCAGGAATCCTACGACTGGCTGTGACACGAAGGATATGGCGAGCGAGACCTCGATGGCCCACTAGTAGAGCGACCGGACCTCGGTGGTCCACTAGGAGAGCGGACCTCGATGGTCCAGTAGCCGAGCGGACCTCGGTGGTCCAGTAGCCGAGCGGACCTCCGTGGTCCAGTAGCGCAGCAGAGCTCAGTGGTCCAGTAGCAGAGCAGAGCTTAGTGGTCCAATAGCCCAGCGGACCTCAGTGGTCCAGTAGCCCAGCGGACCTCAGTGGTCCAGCAGCGGAGTAGAGCTCAGTGGTCCAGTAGCCGAGCGAATCTCAATGACTCATTAGGGGTGATTCCCTCAGTAGTACAAGATGATTCAACTTTACGACTGATAATCTTACTTTATATACTTTGAGTTATACCTGGTGTGAGTTGTCTTTGCTTTGTGGTCTTTCCTTTGTGGTTTGAGGTCCCTACTGAGTATTGTGTTACTCACCCCTGCACGGGCTTCGCCCACACATATCATGTCTCGTGTAGGTGATTGATGCTTCGATAGAGACCTTGGTGGTCCAGGACCAGGTGGTGCTCAGTGAGACGGGACAGACGAGCATACTTCTACGGTTACAGGCAGCTATCCTTCACCTACCCTTCAGGTAGGGTATCAAGCCGACAGACCATGACAGTTGTACTTTCCTTTGTGGTTTTGAGCATGTATTTTGGCCCCTTTGTACTTTCAGTTTGTACTGTACTCTCAGCAGTTGCCTCAGTGACAGTTGTGGTTTACTTTATGTTTACTTATCTCAGTTTGAGCTTTATGCGTGTGTACAGGTTTAAAGGCAATGCCTTCCCTTTTTTGGGATATGCCAACTCAGTGCTAGTCGCTAGCCTCTGGCCTATGGAAGACGGGCTTGAGGTAGTCACGACACGGGCCCTAGGGGACGGGTCGTGACAATATTAAAGTCATATAACATTTTCTATTGTGTTAAATATATAACCATTATATCATTTTTTATAAATTACCTTGATTTTTTTTAAAATACATACAAAAAGAGTTTTTTATGTGTTTTTTAAATGTGTGCAGGTTTTTTTAAAGTATGCATGAAAGGCGACTGGGGGGGGGGCGTCTTTCCTTCCCCCTTGCCGCCTTACCTGGATCAGTGAGGTGGCAAAGGCAGCCGAGGTGGGGGGGGGGGGGGGGCTTTCACCTAAAGAAAGAGCGAAAGGCGGCCGGGGTGGGGGTGGGGGTGGGGGTGGGGGTGGGGGTGGGGGGGCTTTTGCCTACGGTACAAGCGAAAGACAGTCATGGAGGCGCGCCTTTCACTTAATGCCCTATAAAGGGGCAACTGCCCCCATCCTCCTCACTTCAAAATTCACCCTTCTCTCTACATTTCAAGCTCTCTCTCTCTAGAAGAAGTTTTCTTTGTGTGTGGTGAATCCAGTGGCCAAAAAGAAGCGTTGATTTGTTGCAAAGCATTATTTAGAGGTATTTTTTCTTATTTAATTTAAAGTTATTTATTTATTTAATTGAACTATTTTTAGTTAGTTTAAGATATGTTATTTATTTCGCTTTTGCCTATGGTACAAATGAAAGACACCCATGGGGGTGCACCTTTCACTTAATGCCCTATAAAAGGGCAGCCACCCCCATCCTCCTCACTTCAAAATTCACCCTTCTCTCTACATTTCAAGCTCTCTCTCTAGAAGAAGTTTTCTTTTTGTGCGGTGAATCCAGTGGCCAAAAAGAAGCGTTGATTTGTTGCGAAGCATTATTTAGAGGTATTTTTTATTATTTAATTTAAAGTTATTTATTTATTTAATTGAACTCTTTTTAGTTAGTTTAAAATATGTTATTTATTAAGTAGTTTAGTTAGTTATATATAGTTTATAAATAATAGTTATTATTAGTAATGATTAAGTAGTGATTATGTTATGATTAAAGATTAATTAAGTATTGATTAAATTATGATTAAATTATGATTATGTAATGATTAAAGATTGATTAAGGAATGAATAAATAAGTAACGATTAACTATTATTTAAGTAATGATTAACTATTGATTAAGTAACGATTAAAGAATAATTAAGTAATGATTAACTAATGATTAACTAATGGTTAACTAATGATGAACTAATGAGTAACTAATGATTAACTAATGGTTAAGTAATGATTAGTGTCATCTTTTAGGATATAAGAAAACATTCTAAAATTTTGGTAGCATAAAGATTATGTGGTTATCTAAGCAGTCAAATCCCTATCTGGATACAAACAAGTGAATGTGACTCTGACACAAATGTACCTAGGAGTAATAACTCCGATAAGGTGTCCCAGACCTAACTCGGGGTAACCCGATACACGACAACAAGTCTTCCTACATCCTGGTTTGACACTCCTGGTTTTGATGATTCATATTTTCTTTATAAACTACTAAAATAACTTTATGATGTTTAAAAACTATACTAAGAAACATTAGTATCATAGTTTAGGATATAAGAATATGGTCTAAAATTTTAAAATCATAAAGATTATATGGTCAACCCTCATTGTCAATAATACTCATAGAATGCTTTGGAAATTGAGGTAAAAACAAGAGAACATCAAATCAGTTTAATTATCATTGATAAAATGATAATTATGATCATATAAAGTCAAATGGAGAAGAACAAACACATTAAATAACACATGAATGCTTTACAACATACAATAAATACCTTGACATTTTTCAATATAATAGAGTTTGGATGAGATGAGCCTAACTTTGGAAGTGAGGTAAAATCCAGCTTATTTTCAAGTGGTAGCTTAATGACAACTTTGAAAGGTATGTACTTAACTTTAAAATTTTGAAAATCTTTTGGCCTTCTAATGACATCTAAGATAACATCTAAGAAATGTTATTAGAAGGCCAAAAGATTTTCAAAATTCCAAAGTTAATTACATCCCTTTTGAAGATGTTATTAAGCTACCACTTGAAAATAAGCTGGATTCTTTCTCACTTCTGAAGTTGGGCTCATCTCATCCAAAATCTCTTCTATTAAAAAATAACAAGGTATTTCTTATATGTTGTCAAGAATTCATGTGTTATTTAATGTGTTTGTTCTTCTCTATTACACTCTATATGATCATAATTATCATTTTATCTATGATAATTAAATTGATTTAATGTTTTCTCTTCTTTTTTACCTCAGTTTCCAAAACATTTTGTGACTTATATTCTAATAAACTTTTATATAACGAAACATCAGTATCATATTTTTGGGTATAAAAAGACGTTATAAATTTTCAGTATAATAAATATTATATGGTCAACCATCATTGTCAATATTAGTTACGGTATCAGAATATTGATCAAAACGCATTTTTGACGTAGAGAGTCATGTTTACCTGTGTGTACTGCTACGAGGAGGTTATTCAAACTGAGCAAGGAGCTTTTCATAGTACACAACCAACAAAAATGGTTAGTACATATGATTGTGTAATCCTAAGTGAAATTCAAGACATGATTCATGGTTCTTTAAATCTGGGACCCGATCAAGAGATCAAGTCTATGAGCTATAGACATTTACAATTCCCGGTTACACCGTGGCATCTAGCTTTTCCATTAATTGCTGATGCACAGTGGGTCCAAGTAATAAATTTATTTTCCTAATAGTCATATGGTACCATGATGGAGTTATATGTTGATGTTTCTACTGTACAAC
This sequence comes from Viscum album, assembly GCA_963277665.1. Taxonomy (NCBI): domain Eukaryota; kingdom Viridiplantae; phylum Streptophyta; class Magnoliopsida; order Santalales; family Viscaceae; genus Viscum; species Viscum album. Next base: position 124,373,877 of record OY728153.1, on the reverse strand, counting down.
AACAACATCTAGTTGTACGGAGATATAAACTCAAAAGAGTGGTTGAAGATCCACCCCATGAAATTGAGTCCATTCCAAATGATTCAAAAGAGGGCAGACTAGATGATCTCCCAGATATACATGTAAATCCGAATTCCGATAAGGATTTTTGTAATGATGGAATAGATGGTGAAAATAGCATTGATGAGGAGGGAGCATCAGAAGTTGGGGAGGAAGTTTCTAGAAATGCATTAGTTGTACAACAACCTCGACCCACAATAAATCATCCACCACTCTTTGAATCTTGGTCGGAAGCAATGACACATGTTCTTGAATTCGACTACAATGTTATCACACCCACAATTGAGTTTCCCAGAGTTGTACCAGATAGGTTTAGTGAGTTGGAAAAAACCTTATATGTTGGAATGGATTTTCCAAGTAAAGATGCATTAAAAAACACACTAAATAGATTTCACATTGAGAGACACTGCATATATATAATTTAGGAATCAAGCCGTAATAAATACCTCATACAATGTGACAAGTATGGGGATGATTGTAGATTCTTCTTGAGGGCGATTTCAGACATTGCATTTATAGGTTGGAGAATCTTGAGGATTGAGGTAGCTCATACTTGCATTCATCCAAGCCTAACACAAGATCATACCTCATTGGATGCTGAATTTGTGTCATCCATTATCATTGAGATGATTAGTACATGCCAAGATGTTACTATATCCATTGTGCAAGAGAGGATACAACAAACATTCAGTTATAAGATTTCCTATAATAAGGCATGGATGGTGAAACAAAAGGAAATTGTGAAGGTCTATGGTGATTGGGATGACTCGTATCGAGTGTTGCGACAATTACTAGCCATACTGAGACACAACAACCAAGTTATTTTCCATCTTCATACGAACGAACATGTGTCTCAAGATAACCGACTTGATCCATATCATGTTTAATTTCATCGGTTGTTTTGGGCATTCCTCCCCTATATCTCTTTATTTCATTTCATTAAATAGTTTATACAGATTGATGGAACATTTCTATACAGAAAATACAAGGGTGTATTGCTGATTGAGGCAACCCAAGATGGAATCTGTTCACCTCTTCTACTTGCCTTTTCCGTTGCAGTGAAGAAAAACAATGAATCATGAAGTTGGTTTTTGGAATGTATCAATAACCATTTCACCACATTTAGGGTGTCTGTTTGATATCTGATCAACATTAGGCAATCAATGAGGCAATCAATGTGGACCCTGATACATGGAGACCCCCAAATGCACATCATCAGTACTGCATTAGACACATTGCTAGCAATGTGAGAAAACCATTCCATAATGAATCTATGAAGAATGAAATCACAAGGATAAGTATGCAATGTCTTTGTTATTTGTTACTATTTCAACGTAAAGTTAAAATCAATTTACGTGAAATATGATCACTTCTGTGTATCATATGAGCCGAATCAACGGTGGTTTGAAGAAGGTTTTGAAAAAATCTGCAAGGCTAATCAAGAAGTGTATGATTATATGATGTAGATTCCAAAAGAAAAATGGACATTAGCATATGACAGGGGGAAGAGGTATGAACACATGACCACAAACATTTTGGAGTGAATCAATGGTGTCTTCAAGGGGATTCAAAAGTTACCTATAATTGCCCTAGTTTAGGAGACATTGTATCGGTGCATGAAGTACTTTGTTAATAAACTAAAACTAGCCTCAAAAGGGATTCAACAAGGGCTAAGGTACATAAGGCACTTTCAACGAGATATTGAAAAGAACAGTGAAGAATCTTCTGGTTATCATGTCTACCTTTTACATCGAGAAGACTCTCAATTTGGAGTTCAAGAGAATTCAGACCCCATCACAAATAACACCAAGGATTTTTTTGGTATTATTGAAAGCAAGGCAATGCCATTTTGGAAACTTCCAAGCCTTACAGTTTCCATGAACACACGCCATCACAACATGTGCATTTGTGAACATATCACAAGAAACATATATTGATCCAGTGTACCAGATGGACACCATTTATAACTGTTATACTGCACCATGGATGCCTATTGGGTAGTTTTGATATTTCCTAATGCCCGAAGGGTAGCCGGTAGTGATACCTGACATCAACAGGTTGCGTAAATGAGGGAGACTGAAGTCCAACAGGATGCAGAATGAGATAGATTGGCCTTAAGAACAAGGGAAAAGTTTGAGATGCACCATATGTCGTCAAGAAGTTCATAACCAAAAATGATTCCCTAATATTGTTGGACTGAGTTCATAATATCAGCCTCTTATGTGATCTTCTAATATTGTTAATTATATGGTGTTATTATAAGATTCTTCAATTTGTAGAATTTTCTGACATCGAAAAATACTTTTACTATCAAATAACAATAATCCTTTCATATTCACATTAAAAGGAATATGACAAGAGCATTTGAGGTGACATTAATGCATAATCAATCTATCTATGGCTAAACCATAAAGCAAACATGTGATAAAATAATCATGAAACATACCGTCATGTGGTAAATCATACATAAATTAAAAAGCACACCATTTTCTAATAAAATTTTACATAATTAAGACAAAATGTTTATATATATAAATATATAAAACCATATCTTACAAAACACCCTTTTCTATGTAAAAACATATATAAAAAACACTTTAGTAATATGCTTTGAAAAATAAGAAGACACACCCTTTTATTTTGGTAAGAAATAACTTCATAAAACAATGCGAATAAACATGGAATATCTTACATTCTACAAGTCATAACATTCTGCTGACCATAATAATATATTTACATTTTAAACTTACAACTCATTTCATTTTTTTATATATAGATAGAGGATACCATACTACTCACTGAGTAGGCTAGGCATGTTTCCCAGGTCGTGCTAGATGGTGGTGAGGTTCAACAGATCAGAGTGTGTCGAGTTCACCATTTTCATCACACGCCGCTTCCACTTGCCATTATACCATATCTGTGTCGTGCTGGCTTCTACGACATTACAGTATCATATTTTACATTTGTTGACCATCACCTTCTTGCTGCCCTCATGGAGAGGTGAAGACCAAAGACACATACATTCCACCTACCTGAGGGAGATATGACTATCAACCTCGAGTATGTGGTAGTGCTTCTCGGTCTTCCTATCCAGGGGGAATCCGTTATTAGACCCACCAGTGCATCTTGGCCTGATCTTGTTCAGCGATTGTTAGGTGTCGGCATTTTGGATGACCGTAGGGCTATAGATGGTGGGTCGATATCTATGACCTGAGTGGAGGAGCTGTTTGCATATATACCTGATGAAACTAATGACCAAACTGTCACGTGTTATGCCCATGTATATATATTACGGCTCATTGGAGGGACCTTGTGTGCTGATCACTCAGGGATGCACATGCACATGATGTATCTAGGCTTACTAGAGTACTTTGATCGGTCTGGGAAATACAACTGGAGATTGAATTTCTTGGCATAAAAATACAGAGCATTATGCACGGTATTCCACATAGACCGTACATATCTCAGGGGATGTGTCATCCTTCTTCAGATGTAGGCATGGGAGCGCATCCCCTCATTCTGCCCTGAGATTTCTGGTCCACCGCTACCTATAAACATGCTGCATGATGCTCCACATGGATGCTGGTAGGATCACTCATCTCTATTGGTTTATAATGCTAGTAAGAGTTATTGAATTTAATTTCTTATTATTTATCACTTTCTATGTTGTATTTTACTGGTAGAGTCAGATACATAGATTCATCACAGTTCCGACACACCATTTGGGTGCATACTGCCTCAAATTGGACAGTCTCCTACCCAACCAGGTAAGTATATACAATCTATCACTGTCTAACAAATTTAATAATAGTATCAATTTTGGTTTTTAGTAAGGAGCTTTTTTGACAAAGGTCACTTGTCATTTTAGATTTCATGGATTCCATACTAGGCTATACTAGACTAGTTTCTAGCATACTGCACTACTAGAATTCATGATGTTATGGCTGTAGTGCCTCTTATTCAATTCCATATTATTGAGTGGTAACAGTCTGATAGAGTCATGTGCTGGTTTGGCTGTGTTAAACCGATTCCATTACAGTCGAGATAGACACGTGACCTTCATCGCTTAAAGCTGACAGAGAAGCATGATAAGGACTGGCGCTGATGATATATTGAGTATCTCAACCTCTGGGGAAGACGTGCAATGCTTCATATCCAGGATGTACCAATGATGCAATTCTATCTTTCGGAGTAGGCTGGGTATGAGCCATGGTATAGAAAAAAGTCTATACTGTATCTTACCTGACACAACAACGAGATTCATGATATGGTAAGTTAATAAATTTTCATTAGTTTGTTTATTGAACTATTTTATAATTCATTTTAAATATCTTTACAATATACTCACTCAGAGAAAATTATTTTCATGAGTGATCTAGAGGAGGAGGGGGTCATTATCTGAGAAGTGATCCATGCTACAACGCTGGAGCTGAGGTCATCTTATCGTGTAATTCATGAGAGCATCTTCAAGAGTCCACCCAGAGAGTGGAGGTTCTAGCCCCAAGAGTGGAGGTTCTTGCTCATGAACATCCTCCAGCAATTATTGACACTGAGGAGCCACAAAGACAACAATGTAGACTGTGTCGTGCTGCACGTGAGGAGGTTAACCCTCTAGCAATCCAGGCTCATCTGATTGTGGATGTGCATCAGGCGTCATGTGATCCATCTTTATTGACAAGATATCCATAGTTTTCTCCCACTTAAGGTCCTGATCCTTCATAGCCTATATAGTTCCCCTAGGCGATGATAGCAGGTCCTTCTACAACATTAGTGGGAGAAGTATTAGGTGTTCAGTACAATATCCAGTTGACACATCCTACCACTGACACACATGTGGAGCTGGCGAAGGTCGACATTCTAGTGCTCGAGGATCAGCCCTCTCTAGGTCATCAAACACCACCCCAGAATGGAGCTCAACAATCTTGATATGGGTGTCAGATTCATAGAACACCATGTGGGACATAATCTCCCCATAGACATTGAATGTACTCGTTCATGTATCTATTTTATATTTATTGAAATGAAGAAATTGTTTTTTACTATCAGTCTTTTTTACATGTTTAACCAGCGCTTGCATTTTTATTTATATTTTATTCCCAATTTATATTTTAGAAGCTTTCAAAGTCGACTACTTGAAACATAGGAAAACTTATTAAATTTCAAGTAGGAAAATTTAAAAGCTTATAAAATATACACTATAAAAACAATCTAAATAAAATTTCTAAAAAATACTAAACATCTAAAAAGTTGTTGAAAATAAAATTAATTTAATAAATATAATAAATAAATGAAAATTAAAGGAATGTAAAAAAAATTATAAATACCATTATAATGGTTTAAAATAATACTAAAATTTATTTTTAATAAAATATTGATGAAGTTGTAACATTAAATATTCAAAATAACCCTAGATATTGAACCCTAATAACATGAATAATTTCTATGAAATTAGAATTATTAGGGATTTAAGTATGGAAATTGGAGAAAAGTTTTCATTTTATCTAATGCCTTATTATTGTTTAAACCATTTATTCACTATACTTTCTTCATATCTATTCACTTTAACTTCCATCACCATTTTTCTCTTAAAAACCCATTTTCACCCAATGATATTTATATCAACTTAAAGATCAACCAGAACCCATACTTAGTTCTGATACATGGAATCCATTTTTTAATTCATGGATTCTTTCTATCTTGCAGCTTCTGAGCTCTCTATTGAATCCTTATAGGAAAGAGGGTCATTATTTTCAACCAATAACAGGTCACCATATTTGGTGACCATAATTTTTTTATCTAAAGGGTTGTATACATAATATCCTTTAGTTTTCTTAGGATATCTTATACAGATACACTTCATCCCTTGGTACATTACATTTTTTTTCATGTTAAGTCCTTAAAAAATGTCTCAAATCCACATGCATGCATCTTTGGCAAAACAAATTCCTTCCCAATCCATATATAACTGGTATGGGATACCGTTTATAACTTTGGTTGGAATAAGGTTTAGTGTGTAATTTTTAATTTGTAATGAATATCTCTAAAAGGATAATGAAATATTTTCACGACTCATCATCGACATCAATTTGTACCAATTATAGAAGCTCTATAGGCATTTTACCTTATCGACCAAATAGTGGTTTGGTTATTTTTCCTTATAAACAAGTGTGATAGTTTTCATTTAGTTTTAGCTAAAAAATACTAAGTAATCATTTTCATAAAACTTTGTCAAATGCTTATTGTTTACATAACCAATATGGTGATTCCACAACTGGGTCTAAAATGAGTCATGAAAACTTAATTTTTTATCAATTCCCAATACTTGGTTTTCATAATTTAATATATAAACACCATTATTGAGTTGTGATATACCATGAAAAATGTTATTGTTATAAAAGTATCATTAATTATTTTAAAACTTGAAAATAAATCTTTCAATGTCATGGAAAGAAACAAATATGATGTTCTTAGTAAAACTGAGAATATAATGTTGGGACCACTTTGTGTATGAAGATTGTATTTGTTGTCAACAGTTGTCAATGCTGGTCAAAATGAAGAAGGAGATAAAGAAGGACTCCAAAGTTAATGGAGATCGGCTGAAGTGAGGATGCCTGTAGAATTGTTATGCAATCATAGCATTGGATTTCATGCTTGGAAAATTCTCCATGAAGTGAAATCAAACAATTATTGAACTGATCCTAAGTTCAAAGAACTTGTGTAAAAGGTGACACATTATTTACAACAATGAAGAATGGTGAGGTACCATCCATATAAGGATGATTGAAGAAGGATGAGGATTTTAAGAAGACCATAAAATTCTTCATTATTTCATGAGAACCATGTAATAGATTACTTGAATAATAGAATCATATGATTTGCATGAAGTAGAGAATGATGGGTGAAGAAGAAGAGAGAATGTGGAAGGACTTGGAATTATGAGATGTCCATGCATTTTACATGGTATCCTAAACCATACAATGCTTTTCTGATTTGTAGTTCACAAATATCATAAGTTAGAATAACTTGTGATGAAAACCTTATGAAGGAAAGGGGGAGTAGAAGGTGATGCCAGTCATATTTAGTTTTGATTGGAATGAAAGATTTTAGTGGAAGACAGGGAAGTTATAGTACTTCCTATTGAAAATATGATGATGCTAAAGGTGTTCGATCAAAGAGTATATATCACGATAGATATGGTTCATGATGAAATTAGTTGTTTTTTGAATATACCAGATGATAATGAAGCAACATTGGTGTTCTTGCTGAAACAGATTTTAAGGTGGAGTTGTTTCCCAGTGTTTGCCAAATTTTGGGGGCTAAAAATCAGGAGATGGAGAAATATGATTTTGGAAAAGGATGACACGTGAAAGTTTGAATATGGATTGGTAAGTTGTGATCAAGTGGAGTTCCATGATCCGAACATCAAAATCTGGTAAAGGAGAGGCTTGTATGAAAGATTAGTTTTTGCGTGCAAGATTGAAAGGAGTTTGGAATGTTGCGTGCAAGGCATGATTCGAGGAAAAAAATTAAAAAAAAGGAAAAGTAAGGAAGTGTTCAAAAGATTCAAGAAGTGCACAAAATATTCAAGAAGTGCATGAAAAATAAGGTTGGCACGAAAGAGACTTACGTGCCCAATGTGATGTCAAATGGGGTTTTGCACGACACGTCAGGATCTTGCGCGACACATTGGGGGTTTTGCGCACGGGGGTTGACGAGGTCTATAAATAAGAGGTGACCCCTCAAATTTATACAAATCATCACTTAGAAGAAATCGGAGGTCTAAAACTCATAAGAAATACATGCAAAGGTAGTTACATGAAAGAAGTAAGAGTTGCACGCAAGAAAGGATAGTTGCGCGCAAGAGGTATTCCGTGACAAAAGTTTAATGTTGCGCGCAAGTCATTAATGTTGAGAACAAGTCACCCAAAAGGGGTCTATGAAATATTGGGATCCTACAGGCCTTCGATAGGTGCATAACACTCTCGAAGTGGCTTTGCGAAGAAGGAAGAACTGGGAACCATTCGGTTTCACAAAGAGAAGTTGAACCGCACTCACACGACTGATGTTTATCACACTCATTGTGCTTTGAGAAGTGAAGAAGAACTAGACATGAAATTGATCTCATATATGCACAAAGGAATAAGTTAGTATACCAATAAACTCAGGTGTTGGTATTCAGAATATAAGGAAGAGAAGAAGAAGAAGAACATAGGGTGCTCAACTGATAATTGTGAATTATTCAGGGTAGTTCAATTTAGATGATTCTAAGTGAACTGATCTTCATTTCTTGAATAATCACATTAGTTTATGTGATTCTATCCAAAAGAGAGAAAAATAATAGTACAATTAGTTGTTGCACTAATAAGAATAAAAAAGAAGTCTAGTGCAGTTGGTGTTGCATTAGAGGTGAAGAGAAAGAAAGAAGGGAGAATTGCTTGACTACTACTTTTCAAGTAATCAAGTGAAGAGCACTAAAGAAGACCAAGAGCAGAACCTAAATTTTGATTAAGGAAGAAGACGGTCTCCCTAGGTAGTATAAAGAACCAACTAGAGGCTTCAAGTTGGACTAGGCTATCTCCAGTCCAGGGAAGAGGATTTTTTCCCACCCCCTACAAAGTATAGGGACCCACACTGACTAGGGGATTGTTTTTCTAGTCACTCCACTATAACAAAATATCACATTATAGTGGAGAATCAATGAACTGGTCATTCCCATGCATGGTAAGGACGTAGCTGCTCTTATTGAGTGGTGAACCTTGTAAAAATATAGTGTGCATATTTTTACTGCTTTCTATTATTGCACACGATAGGGAAAATAGAATAAGAGAATCAAGATCCTAACATGTCAAGAGGTATAGGGATAAAAAGTTAAAATTGGTATAAAAATTCCCCAACACCGATTCACACCCCCTCTCAGTTTTAGGTATATCCCAAATTGGTCCTCTCAATTGGTATCAAAGGGATATGTTCACCTCTGTTAGATTATCTACAGTGAATTTGTTCTCTTTTGAAGACTTGAGATTCTTTTCTGAGTCAACAATGAAGTGCAATTTTGATCAAGAGTCAGTTATCTCTGAGCAAAATTCTATATCTATCAAAACCATGATGAACAAGAAAAAGAAAGAGAAGAGAAAGATGAAGAAGAAGTCCCTATTATCTAAAGAAGAGGAAGCATCTGGTTCTCCATATATGGCTGACATTGAAGACACACCAGACATGGAAAGTAATGATAAGGTGGATCAATCCCCCACCATGAAGATGGAAAACCTTCCCACCTCAACTGATCAAGAGGTATGTGTTAGTACATTTGGAAATTATTCTCATTATGAAAATTCTAGCACAAGTGGTGATGTTCAATCTACAACATCTCAAGAAATATTATTTGATATATTAAGAATGATTCTTCATGGTATTACTGAATAAAGTAAATCCCTAGTTTGTGGAGTATTTCAATGCATGCAGGAAAATATCACTCATCTAGAAGAAGAAGCTGATGTTTTGGAGAAAGGCTTACAGGCAAAAAATGTTGAATGTTTAAAGCTCTCCAGACAGGTTGGATCCTTTGAAGCAACAAAGAGGGGATTTGAAGTAAGTTATTCAAAGTGGCTCAAATATGTTGAAGAAAAGGAGGGAGTCAACAAGACTCTGGAAGAGAAGATCCTTGTACTTGAAGATGAGCTGAAAAGGAGCAATTAATTCAAGAAGATATATTTGTAATAAGATTCCAATAAGATCAAAGAACTTGACTCTTTGTTACTAAACAACGTAAATATGCATGAAGATGAAGTTGAAAGATTAAAAAAGGAATGTGAAGTGAATATGAATATGATTGAAGAATAGGAATTCATCCTCAATATGAGATGTCTATAATTGAAAGATATGTTGAAAAATCTTGAGAAGACACATATTTAGTCTTCACAAAAGAAGGAAATAGTTACTGCTAGTACTCAATGCTCACTAGAGGATTATACAATCAAAAGACATCTAACATGTGATAAGAATATCATGGATTCACTCATTGATCTATTACAATAAGCTGAGAAAGTAAAGGTACCATCCATACCAACTTGTACTAAGGTCTCTAAAATTGATTCTACAAAAAATGCAAGTTGGAAGAAAAATTCTAAACAAGTATGGATGAAGAACAATGAGAATAAACCTACCACCATGTCTAGGGTGGATAGGGGAAAGAGTGTGGAAGATATATCCCCATAGAAAGCACAACATACCAAGAAGAAGATTCAAAAACTTTATAAAGAAGATAACATGAATTCAAGGTTTGTTGGTCAATATTGGTGCTGTAATAGATTTGGTCATTGTGCACTGGATTGTTGGTACAATAACTTAAATATAAAATCACAAAGAAAGCCCATATCAAGGGGGAGAAAGCCAGAGAAGAAGAAGAAATATCCATAGATCCAGAAGCATATGTATACTGCAAACAGATTTGGAATGTTAGATAACATTTGTGATGTATGCAACAGGATTGGTCACATGAATAGTGCATGTTCATTTCAACAGGTACCCAAAACTGATAAGAAAAGAATATCACAGGAGCTGGCTAAGAAAGAAGAATCACCCTTGGGAAGTATTCAAAATAATTTTGGAAAAGAAAACACTCCCAAGAAGACTCTAAGGAGGAAATTTGAAAAGACCTTGGATTTTAAATCCAAGAATTTGAAGGGTAGTGCATCCAAAAGAACGATCAAGAAGGATGACACTATGAAGACGCCATGTGGAAATTAAAAACACGTTTCCACATTTCCTAAAGACATATTGTTTATCTGACCTAAATATTTGGAAATAATGATAAAGGAGAAATATGCACATGTTAAGGCTAGTAAAAAAGTAATAAGAAGATTCCACATGAAGAAGAAAAGGTGAATAAGAGGTTGCAAACAAAATTCAACTTTCATGTTAAAGAAGTTCTATGTGTAAGGTGAAACAAGGCTGGTCACACTGTTAGAAGATGCTTTGAATTTACTCCATCCCAACAAGAATTCCTCAAGAAGATGAATGTTGCACCAGTAGATTCTAGTGTTTTGAAATCCCTTCAAGATAGAAGACTGACACACAATGAAATGGAAGATGTACTAAGTCCCACATAATCACAATCGACATTGAAGATTGGTTGTGAAAGTGTGAAGAATGGAGCATCTTGGTTGAGAAAATCATCCCAACCTTATTGTTCACATTGATGAAGAAAAGAGGATCCACCTTATTCCCTTAAATCTTTGTGTATTTTATTTGTTATTATCATACAAGGAATTTAAGGTGAAGCAAGATCTCAGGGGGAGAACCTGAGATTCAATGGGGAGAAGTGTTCCCTTGAGGGGGAGACACATGAAGAATCTTCCAGAGTCATTATCTCAATCAGTATAAACATCAGTTGGTATAAAATTAAATTACTCTAAAGACTATTTGAAGATCATGTCATTGGAAAAGGTATGTTATTTCTAAATCTCTCATCCTTGGTTACTCAAAATAAAGATCATTCTACAAAGTGGGAGTAACAAAGTTAATTAGTGACATAAGATGAGTAAAATTTCCCCAAGACCAATTATCCTGCCAATTGCACTTGAATGTTTTTGATCCATTTATTGAAGTAAGTATAAGAGTTTCAGGTTTACTATTTTACATCACACTTATTATCCTAATACTGGAATAAAAGTGGAAATCCCTTGATGAAAAGTATATGAGTTCTCATCTCATGAGGTGTCATGATTCAGTGGATAATGGACAACTCTATTGACTAAATCAAATCCTCTTATTTTCTACATCGAGCACTGCTCAAGTAGGCTTAGAGTGAAATTATTGATGTCACACTGCTTAAGTATATACTGATACCCTCTCTACCATGAACGTTGTATTTCTTGTCAATAAGGGGGAGAGAAAGTGAAATAAAAGTTTGAAAAGTAAGGGGGAGAGAAAAAAGTAAAGGGGAGAGAAAGATTCTCATTTTGACATTGACACATTCATTTGAGGAGAACTTTCAGATATTGATAACAAATAAAAAAGGGGAGATTGTTGGGACCACTTTATGTATGAAGATTGTATTTTTTGTCAATAGTTGTTAATGCTGGTCAAAATATAGAAGGATATGAAGAAGGAATCCAAAGTTAATGGAGATCAGCTGAAGTGAGTATGCCTGGAGAATTGTTATGCAATCATAGCATTGGATGTCATGCTTGGGAAATTCTCTATGAAGTAAAATCAAATGATTGTTGAACTGATCCTAAGTTCAAAGAACTTGTGTCAAATGTGACACATTTTTTACAACAATGAAGAATGGTGAGGTACCATCCATTTAAGGATGATTGAAGAAGGATGAGGATTTGAATAAGACCATTCAATTATTCACAATTGCATGAGAACCATGTAAGATATTACTTGAAGAATAGAATCATATGATTTGCATGAAGTAGAGAATGATGGGTGAAGAAGAAGAGAGAATGTGGAAGGACTTGGAATTATGAGATGTACATGCATTTCACATGGTATCCTAAACCAGACAATGCTTTTCTAATTTTTAGTTCATAAATATCATAATTTAGGCGAACTTGTGATGCATGCCTTATGAAGGAAATGAAGAGTAAAAGGTGATACCATTCATATTCAGTTTTGATTGGAATGAAAGATGCAAGCGGAAGACAGGGAAGTTGTAGTACTTCCTATTGAAAATATGACGATGCTAAAGGTGTTCGATCAAAGACTATATATCAAAATAGATATGGTTAGTGATGAAACTAGTTGTTTTTTGAATACTCTAGATGATAATTAAGCAACATTGGTGTTCTTGCCGAAACAGATTTTAAGGTGGCTCCGTTTCTCGGTGTTTACCAAATTTTTAGGGCTAAAAATTGGGAGATGGAGAAATGTGATTTTGGCAAAGGATGATGCGTGCAAGTTTGAATATGGCTTAGTAAGTTGAGCGCAAGTGGATTTCCATGATCCAAACATCAAAATCTGGAAAAGGAGAGGCTTGCGCGAAAGATTGGTTTTTGCACGCAAAATTGAAAGGAGTTTGGAATGTTGTGCGCAAGGCATGATTCGAGGAAAAAACTTCAAAAAATGGAAAAGGAAGGAGGTGATCTAAAGATTCAAGAAGTGTGCGAAAGATAAGGTTGATGCGAAAGATACTTATGCGCCCAATGCGATGTCGAATGGGGTTTTGCGTGACATGTTAGGATCTTGCGCGACACATCGGGGGTTTTGCGTGCAGGGGTCGACGAGGTCTATAAATAAGAGGTGACCCCCTCACATTTATATAGCTCAAAACTTAGAAGAAATCAGAGATATGAAACACATAATAAATATACGAAAAGGAAGTTTCACAAAAGAAGTAAGAGTTGCACACAAGAAAGGATAGTTGCGCACAAGAAGAGAGTTGCGCGCAAGTTTGAAGTTGCGCGCAAGAGGTCTTTCACGACAAAAGTTGAATGTTGCGTGCAAGTCATTAATGTTGCATGAAAGTCACCCAAAAGGGGTGCGCAAAATATTGGGGTCCCTCAGGCCTTCTATTGGTGCATAAAACTCTCGAAGCGGCTTTGTGAAGAATGAAGAACTGCGAACCATTCATTTTCACAAAGAGAAGTTGAACCACACTCACACAACTGGTGTTTATCACCCTCGTTGTGCTTTGTGAAGTGGAGAAGAACTAGACGTGAAATTGATCTCATATATGCACAAATGAAGAAGTTATTATACCATTAAACTCAGGTGTTGGTATTGAGAAGAGAAGGAAGAGAAGAAGAAGAATAACAAAGGGTGCTCAACTGATGATTGTGAATTATTCAGGGCAGTTCAATTAAGATAATGCCAAGTGAACCGATCTTCATTTTTTGAATAATCACATTATTGTATATGATTATATCCAAAAGAGATAAGAAGAATAGTATAGTTAGTTTTTGAACTAAGAAGAAGAAAAAAGAAGTCTAGTGCAGTTGGTGTTGCACTAGAGGAGAAGAGAAAGAAAGAAGGGAGAATTGCTTGCGTACTGCTTTGCAAGTAATCAAGTGAAGAGCACTAAAGAAGACCAATAGAAGAAACTACCTTTTGATGAAGGAAGAAGACTATCTCCATAGGCAGTATAAAGAACCAGCTAGAGGCTGCAAGTTGGGAACCTTGTAAAAATATCGTGTACATATTTTTACTGCTTTCTATTATTACATGCAATAGGGAAAAGAGAATAAGAGAATCAAGATCCTAACAGGTCAAGTGGTATAGGGATAAAAAGTTGAAATTGGTATCAAAATTCCCCAACACTAATTCACCCCCTTCTTAGTGTTAGGTATATCCCAAACTAGTCCTCTCATATAATAATAGTTCTTTGAAACCAAAATAAGGCATGTGATAAATATGTGGCAGTGGGATCTAATGGCTATAGTAACCAACCTCCTTCCACCAATAACATGAAAATCCACCTCTCCTCACGTGATTTTTCAAAATCTACTTAGTTTCTATATTTGAATACAAATTTGAGCACCAAAAAATCTATTGCTTAAAAACATAACATTTTCACTTTCAAATATTAATGAAATAATTCTATACAACATAAAACAAAATATATATATATATATACACATATCATAATATAAAAACCAATATATTTATAAATATAATAACATATATAATTAAATTATTATTTTTTTCTAAAAGGCAGTGGGCCCATTTCTTCCTTCCAACTTAATCGAAAGGCGGCAGAGGGCCTTCCACCTTTCATGCATAGTTTTATTTTTTTAACCTACACACATTTAAAAAAAATAAAAAAACACATAAAAAACTCATATAAAAATTATCATTTTTTTTAAATTCTTCAAAATTTATTCAATTTTAAACATGATTTTTTTATTTCAAAAATAAAAATTAATAATCAATATATTCTTTTTTGTGAATTAACATAAAATTTATTAATATTTTGGAATTCATAAAATTTGTTATTATTATTTTTAATTCTTCAAAAAAATTTAATTTATAAACCTAAAGAATATTTTTTTTGTAACAATAAAACATTTTTAATTTTTTTGAATGATAATAACTTTGTTATTTTTATGAAAATAATTTCTTTTAATTTTTTGATGATTGGTGCAGACTATTTTTAAGACACAAATACACCTATCAATATGAACAAAATATTAGATAATGATTTTTTTTATTGAACGAATCAACTTTTTTGTTAAGTGTGTCATCATCTTAGGTATATTGGATTATCCTATAAAATGGGTGTACTAGAGAATATGTTAATCCATTATTAAAGATACCTATCTACCTTATTTTTCTTCTCTCTATCACATCAAACACCCTCTATATCTCATATAATGATTATTATCCTCACATGATTGAAGACTCATTTTATCTTTTTTTGTTAGCCCAACTAGGTTAAATTACCTAAAATGTGGGGTGGAGATTAAAACAACTATCTATTTAGATCTTGTTTCATTGTAAAAAAACTCTTTTCCCTCTCCTTCACACAACACAAAATAAATGGTAATTAAAACATGCACAAGAAACAATAATTTTACTTAGTTCATCCTCTCTAGGCTATGTACAAGGAGCATACAAATAAACTGTGTCATTGTACCAAATACACTAAAGTTCACTGCTGTTACAAGGTTTGAAGTAGACTCACTATCCCTCCTGGTTTACAACCATTCACAATTTTAAAGCTCACTGTTCTCTCTCTAAAGTGTTCACACTACTCCTTCAGGATATTCTTCCATTAATCTGAATCACATCAGAATAGTTTTACACATGAGTTGATATAAAGCTCCATTTTCACCCAATAGATGAAATTCACTTCACCACATAGTGATTTCTTTGTAGAGAGTCCTTTCATGAACTGTTTTTGTTCCTTTGTGAACTTCTTTAATCCCTTTGTGAAAATCCTTGAACTGCATAGCATGCGTGCCTCAAGAGCTTCCTTTTATCCATAGATAATTGATGCCTCATGAACTACCTATCCTTTGTAATTTGTAGTGTTTCAAAAACTGACACTCCTCCACACACTGAACTTCCTTTGCAAACTCAACTCCTTCATGATCCACCTCCTTCATGAACAACCTCCTTCAAAAACCACTTCTGAACTTAGATGAATTATTCCAGTGGAGATTCTCTCTAATCAACTTCTCTATACCCCATAAAGTGATTAGGGGTCCTTTATATAGGCAAAGACACTTGGAAAACCTACTAATTACAATTACGGTTAACTCCTTTGTGAATTAGCATTCACCGCGAACTGCACTCTCTATGTAGTTTGTATAGCACATAACTCCTCTTGTGGCAGACTCTAAAACATCATCACTTCACAAATTATGAACACCCTTTGTGGTGACTTTTGAAATACCGCCATCAACTACAAATAATGAACACCCTTTGCAGTTAAATATTTTTTCTATGCAGTTGAAATGCATTTTCTGATTTTGCTTCACGACTTCTCATAATTTCTATGTGGTTCACATAGTTTCTATGCAGTTTAAATAACAAAGCTCCTATGCGGTTAAGATGCCTTTTCCAAAAAACCACCACAAACTCCTTCAAGTGATATGTGTCCTTCTGATCTTTATATGTGGGAATCCTTCATTTTACATAAAACAACTCTTGATTTTCATGCCAGAAAAATGGAAAAACTCGGAAACTGCACCACTTTCAAAAAGCTCGCTTTGAAAACAAATCTACCAGAACTTTGTCAACTGGTTTTTTCAACAAACACAATCATCCCAAAAACCATGAAACACCATCAAGAGAGATTTTTTCCCAACAATCCCCCATTATATTTGTCGATAACACTTCAAAAACTACTTAGACACTTATGTTGACAAACATGCACACACTGTTTAATACAACCACCACTTCTACATTGCGAAACTAGAAAGCGATTAGAGAGTTACTCAACACACACTCTAATCTCACATAATCCATTCTAAACATGAGAAAGAGTATCATGAAAATTTCATCAATGAATCATTTCGTTCTAGAAACACCACTTTACAAAACTTTACATGTGCAATCGAGAAGACCAACTCTACAGACCCACTGAGCAATTGATTTCTTCATGAACCTCTTAGGAAAAACTATTGTGATATATTAAATTTTAATAAACAACATCAAAATAAACATATTAAAAATTCCCTCTGTTTTGCTGCCCCCTATCAACTTCTTCCCCCTTTCTTCATAACATCTCCCCCTATTTCAATGAACCCAAAGGTCACTCCTTTATGGTCCATAATATGGTAAAGAACAATATCACCACATATAGAAAAAACACACCATACCTCGAGGAGAGGGGGGTTACACTTACACACTTGTTCAAGTGCGGGGAGTTGAATGAACACCAAGAGTCAGTCGATGTTGTTCAAATGCTTCTTTGGGTAAGACCTTCATCAGGATGTCTACAACCTATAGTTTAACAGGAACATACTCTAGTTTCACAAGGTCATGCTTTACCTTCTCCTTGATAAAGTAATATTTTATTTCAATGTTATTCTTCCTTGAGTGATGGAATGGATTTTTTCCAATATTTATAGCTCTTGAATTATCACAATGTATTCTGATTAGAGATTTCACCATAACTCCCATATCCCCAATCTATTGCTTCATCCGTAGTATCTTTATGCAAGTTTGAGTAGTTACAATGTACTCAACTTTTGTAGCACTCAAAGAAACACAATCTTGTTTCTTACTTAGCCAAGAAATACATAGTATTCCAAGATAGAATGCACCACATAATGTTGATTTTCAATCATTTTCTGAACTAGTCCAATCCGTATTTATAAAACCCAATAATTCTTACTAAGATTTTTCATTATATAGTAAAACTAAATCCACTGTGCCTTTGATATAACAAAGTATTATTTTTCACATCAATTAAATGGATTTATTTGGTATTACTTTGATACCATTCTACCTGACATGTGATAAAAACAATATCAAACCATGTTGCTGTTAAGTACAATATGATTCCAATGATCTGGTTGTATTCTATGAAATTAACTGCTTTTCCTTCATCATCCCTTGATAATTTCATCTGTGTAGCAACCAGATTTGTCACCTCATTGTAATTTACCATTCCAAATCTTTTCAAAACCACCTTAGCATATTTTTATTGAGAAAAAAATGTGCCATGGCTTCATTTTTTCACCTGTAAACCAACAAAAAATATTATCTCACAAATCATTGACATTTCAAACTTGCATTTCATGAATTATGAAAATTGTTTGCATTGAGATTAATTCAATCCACCAAATATTATTTCATCAATATATACTAACACCATAATACTTTTATTACTCTCATTATTGACATAGAGATTTTAATCAACTCCACCATGCTGATAAGTGACCTTCTTCAAATATTGATCAAGTAGTGAATACCATGCTCTTGGATCCCAATTCAACCTGTATAGTGACTTATTTAATCGTAAAACTTTTTTATCATCTTTATGAATGAGAAAACCATTTATCTATTAAATATAAACTTCTTTTTTCCAAAACCCCTTTCATAAATTACGACTTGATGTCTATCTAGAAAACATTGAATTTCCTTTGCACTGCTATGACTGAGAATAATTGATTTTTTTCCACCATTGAAACAGATGAAAATGTTTCATCAATATCAATATCCTCAATCTAGAAGTATCCCTTGCATACAAGTCATGATTTTTTTTCAAATTATTGTTCCATATTCATTCATA
Source organism: Viscum album (assembly GCA_963277665.1). Classification (NCBI taxonomy): domain Eukaryota; kingdom Viridiplantae; phylum Streptophyta; class Magnoliopsida; order Santalales; family Viscaceae; genus Viscum; species Viscum album. The sequence continues at coordinate 124,355,129 of OY728153.1, read as the reverse complement.
TGGTTATGGAAGACCCATTTGGTCCTGATTACATTCTTGTCTATTGGCCTCAAATCAATCTCCTGCATCTAATTATTTTCAATTTGGTCAAGCTATGTATTCATCACCTGAACCCAATTATCATATCTTATAGATTATTAAAAATAATTTGGCTCTACCTATGATAGAAAAGATTCTTGATGTATTATATTCATACTTCTTTTCTTCACTGGTGCTGTCTGATCACTGATTATGTTCTGCCTATCAATTTCAGCTCGACTCTTTGGTTTCTATGTAGATACAGGTTTAAGTTCATCATTCTCATCATCTAAATATTATTTTGAATCTGCCTCAGGTACATGCATTCCCCCTGATCTAATCATCTATTCAACACTATCCTCTTGAGACAATTCATTGAATTGCTAAAAATTATACTCATTTTACACTACAACAATATCATTTCTCTTTATAACCTTTCCCAACTACTTATTAAAGCATTCACATGATTTTCTTTTTCCTGATTAGCTAAGAAATATCCCTCGATATCCATGGGATTTAAAATTTTCCATGTTTCTCCTTATTAAGAATGAAACACATAATTCAAAAGACTCAAAAGTACTTAAATGTTGGATTATTTTCATACAAAAACTCATATAGAGTCTTCTCTTACTTTGGACATAATAAGAATCTGTTAGAAATATAGATCAATGTCAACACTGATTCTTTCCAAAAATTATCTGAAAGTTCTTTCTCAATAAGAATCATTCTGACTATGTTGTTGATAATCCAATTTCTTCTCCCAACCACTCCATTTTTATATGGAGTTTTTACTACTGAAACTTGGTGCCTTATCCCATGTTTCTCAAGATAATCCCCCACTTGCAAATTTGTGAACTCCATTCCATTATCAGTTTGGAACTACCAATTTTTTTAACTTAGCATCTTTTCAACTTCCATCTGATAATGTGTTGTGCAACTTAACACTTTGTACTTATGGGTGATAATTGAAACTGCCATGAACCAAGTTAGGATACTATCTGACCCAACACCCGAACCATCCTGAGACAAGGCCCGAAGGGGATTCCTAATCCCCATGGGATGAAAACTAGTACCAGACATCAAATTAATCACAATGGGAATGATTTTTCCTAAACAGACTAGGACCAATAACCAAAATGAACACACATAAAAACTAACAACAATTAAACATAAATAAATATACAAACTAATCCAGACATAATAACTGATGAGAATATAGAAAATAAATACAAAACTAAAACTGATCCACACAACACAATCTCTACATGACCTCTTGGTCACCACCAACCACAAGAAAAATCTTCTCCAAAGGAAAACTGAACCAGAAACCTAAACCTGTAAAAAATCTCGGTTCTACCAATGTCGAGTGGCACAAGTAGGGTGTGAGCTTAAATAGATTAGTAGGTAATCACCATAGATTCCATGCATTTCCCTTCTCAAATAAGTCCATAAAAACTAGTTTAAAATACATATAGAAAATAAGATTTTAATCATTTTAAGCAACCAAACAAAACTTTACACAAATTCCCTTTTTAAAATCACACACACAACTTTCCTTTTCAAAAACGGTTTCACACTCCAAAACCTAGTTCAAAACCAAAACCCAAATACAAATTCATACTAGATGAGTAAAAAGGGGATACGATGAAGGTAAAGGAAAGAAAATAAAAAATCATAGACTAGCATAGATAATATCCAACATACAACAAAATTAAACAGAATAAATAGATAGTCAATCATGGGCATTTCTTAAACATATCTAGAATAAATCCCTAGACATACTCAATTCAGACTCACCTTCCGACATATGGTGAAACTACATAGTTAATAAACATCTAGCCACACTAAAATATCCAATATAGTAGAATTAGGGTCAACAAATAAGTATCACTCGACCCTCTAGATGATTCCCAAGAATCCCATGATAATAATATGTGGTGAATGAGAAGGTCCTCACACATGTGGTTCAACTAAAACCCACTACCACTGTGATTACCTATCCCAAACACCAATACCAACTATTTGATCCTCCCTCATATTAGATGATACACCATAGAGGTGCTCATATCACATGTTAATCCATACACAAGTTCCAACCAGGCTGTCACTTCATTTAAGTTTATAAACCACTTTCCCAAAAATTAGAAAATATCAACTGGGCCTTCATGCCACCAAAGATTTCAATAATTTGTTTTCCAAAATATTCCAAGATTCCAACCGAGCCTTCATATCACAAAAACTTTCAAATCATTTTTCCAAACATTATGAAACACCAACCAAGCCTTCACATCACATCACATCAAAACCAACTTTCCCAAGGCAATATGAAGTACCTAACGAGCCTTTAACATTTCCAATCCAAATACATTTACAAAAACATTTACAAAGTCAATATGAAACAAAAATTACATGTAAAAAAATGCCAAAAATTCCTTTTCATTTCAAATCCAAAACCATATATAAGAAAAATCAGGAACATGAAATAACACAAAAAGTGCCAAATAGGCCTTGAAATAATTTGGTTACCAAGTATTTATTAAATTACCAAATGAAACCCTTATGCCAATTATTCACAAAAACATATCTCAAAATTCCAAATGATCCAAGAATTAGATAACACATTTTAAGTCACATTTAAAGTCACTTGAAGCACCAAATTAACTATTTAGAAATCAAGGAACTATTTTAGGAAAAATAAAGAGGGAAGATAGGAGCCTTTGAAAAATCATGGATTAAGGAAACGTCATTTCTAAGGGTCATTATCATTTGTTTTCCCATCCCTATGTGCACCCCGTGCACATATGAATGTTACAACATCCAATGAAACTCTTCAAGTACCCATGAAATCACCCAAAAATCCTTTTTAAAGAAACATCACTTGCTTTTAAACCAATACAACAAGACACACATAAGTATCACACCATAAAAGTCACCAATTTCCACATACAACACCCAAATCACAACCCAACCACAATTCCAAAACATAAACAAGGGAAAACACCACCCAAAGCACCCAATTTCACTTAAAAAGATCAATTGTCATTTCATCAAACACCTTATGTGCATATATATATAAACATAATTAAATAATCCCTTTGAAAACCAATTTACCCAATTTTTTTCAACATGAAAACACCATACCAAACCAAAAAAACATATCAAAAGCATGTAAAACATATTTATAAATTATTTAAAAACACACAAGCATCAAATGGAATGTGCTAGAAAGGAAATGGATGGAAACAACTACCTCAACGACGTGCAAATGCAATGAAACTTCTAGAGAAGGAAGAATACACTTGAAGAGACAATCCACACACCCTAACATCAAAGAAATAGAACCACACATCAACCGTAACCCTTAGGGTTCACCCAAGAGAGAATATTCTAATAAAATACCAAGAAACCAAGAGAGGAGAAATGGAAAATGGAATAAAACCAAAGGAGAAATAGAGAGGAGACCTTACCATTCAATATAGGTGAAGAATCAATAAGAAATAACCTTAAAATACACTTGGAGGGGTTTGGAGGATACAAAATAAACCATGAGATGCATCCAGGTAAGGGGAATTTGAGTGGGGTGTCCAAGGGAAGAAACACCACTTAAAAATAAGGATAAATTCTAAAAATACCCTTATTCGGGTGGGTTGCATGGTTAGCTCGAACGATTAAACAAACCATGTGAAAACCATGTAATTACCTACTCTAAAGAGTTTCACAGATTGAAAACTTAGGTTTCATGGTTATTTTAACCATACAACTTAACCATGTGACCTGTGCACACTTAGGACGCATGGTTAAACTAATAGTTCACCTTAACCATGCGACCTGGAAAAAGTCCCCAAAATTCACTCTTTTTACCCCAAAAATCCTCTAACTCAAGGGGATAAACCATCCAAAAGACACACCCCACAGAGAAGTGAAATTAGGAGTGTTAAAAACTCCCCACAATTCCATTTTCTCCACATACCTTTTACACTAACCATGAATAAGTCCAAAAACCACCCAAAACCTCCAAAACTCAAAAATTCAAACTGAGAAATCAACCCAAACCTCAACTAAAAGAACCAGAGCTAAGAAAATAATTAAATAAAAGAAAACCCAAGGATGGGGTGTGATAATTATCCCCACCAAAAACACTTTATACCCCTAGAAAGTCACCCAACTGAATGATAAAAAAACTTGATCCCAAACTCAAATGAAGCTGAAAAAAACCACAAACCTCAGGGTGACGTTTCATTACACGAGTCACACCTGACCAAATCTAAGAAAACCACAACAAAAAGAATCATGAAAAAATGAGGGTTCTCCCCACTATAATAATTTGACTAGCATGAACAACATTGAAACTCCCAACATGATGAAACTGATATGGGAAACCCCACATGAACTAACCCAAACTTCCCCAAACAAGCTAAAAAACACCACTATCAGAATCAGGAACCCAATATGAATACACCCAAAACTTCTCCGCACATGCCAAACAACACAACCATTGAAACTGGGAACTAAAAAACTGAACAAAAAACATCCCACACTAAGGAGAAAACCCACAGGAGGAACTCAAATCAAATAGTGAACAAAACCATAGTTCACCAACTCCCCAAGACTCAAACATCTCCAAAGATAGAACGATCGGAAACTGGAACCAATCTGTAAAAGTCTAAGCACACACAATAAATAACTACTAATCAAAGACTCAAATTTAAAAAGGAACCATCACTATAATTACAAAATAAACAAAACACCAAGATTATTACAACAAATGGGAACTCAAAAAAGTAGTGAAAATTAATACAGAGAAACTTTAACTATATCCACTCCAACACTGGAAACAAAAACCGGGCCAAGGTTCCCCACACCCCGTCAATTACTGACTGCATGAAAATATTTACTTTGGGGCCTATATTGGAGCCCTGATGTCTTGACTAATCTTCTTCCCTTCATATAAGAGTTGACATCCTCCGATCAAGACTTCCTCTTCTGACCATGATTCTTATAAAATTTCTCTAGATGACCCAAAAATACATATCAAAGACAAGCCTTCAGAGGATTATAACTAGTTGGCTTCAAATGCCCAAACCGGCCACAATAGAAGCACATGAACAACTGGTTTGATGAGAAAGAAGCTAGAGCCGACAGAGGGGACTCCTCAAGAATAGGTTCCTCTGGAACACACCTCTCACTAGATAAGGAACCTTCAAGAGTGACGAGAGATACCAGGTTTCCAACTATCTGTACTTCAGAAACCAACTTAGCTAAGAACGCTTCATCAACTCACTTATCAAATATAACTTCACCAGATGTTAGGATTTTTTCCTTGATTTTTGGTTGAAGACCCCAAACAAAAAGAGGATTTTTCAACTAATCCTATGATGCTAACTACATAGAAAAGGAAATGAGATCCTTGAAGTGGTCAACATAGGACTTCACCATCAGCTGACCTTGCTAAACATTCAAGAGCTCTTATACCTTCCTTTTCTTCACCACCTTAGGTACAAACCATTGGATGAAAGTGGTCTTAAAAACTTACCAAGACATCCCAACTTGAAATTATGCTGGGATGATAACCTTACACATTTCCAAATCTGAACCTTCAAATAAACCCAATACAGCTTGGACCCTCACTGCTTTGGGAGTTCCCAAAAGCTTGAAGATGCCTTAGACTTTATTAATAAACTCTGAATCCTATAAGGAAACTTGATCACCATAAAATAAATTAAATAACTGAGACAAACTCAACTCTTCTATCCCACTCGGAGTTTGGGAAGGGCCAAGAACTAGAAGAGACTCACTAGAAACTTATGAGACCTTTCTGTGTGGAATAATCTAAACAGAAGAAAAACATAGAACCAAAATCAACATCACCAAAAACTCAACCAAAAGAAAACCTTTGGCCAAAACAACATGGTCACAATACAAACATTACAAACACAACAAAAATACTCTTTCTAAAAACTACCATTTCATTTCAATCTCAAACCACTTCAAATATCAAGCCACTTTACACAAATTATTAACTAACTTTCAAATCTAGTTCAACAATACAACCCACATAATCACACCTTGAAACCATTTTCCCCTTGGAAAACCCTTTTTATGAAAACAATTTTCCTTTTGAAAATCCAGTCACACCAACAAAAACTAACACTAGTGCAGAAATCGTTTTTTACGTCACCATTTTTTACGTCGGTTATATATAACCGACGTAACAATGCGGCGAGTAGATTTTTCACGTCGGTTATTTTAATAAACGACATTACAAATCAAGCCTGTTGTGTTTTTACGTCGGTTATCTTATAACGGACGTAAAAAACCAATGCGCGGGGGGTTTTTTACGTCAGTTACCAAATAACCAACGTAAAAAACGCGTAGATATCGGGTTTTTTTACGTCGGTTATTTGGAAACCGACGTAAAAAACCAATGCGCGGGGGGTTTTTTACGTCAGTTTCCAAATAACCGATGTAAAAAAACCCGATATCTACACGTTTTTTACGTCGGTTATAAAATAACCGACGTAAAAAACCAAAGCGCGGGAGCTTTTTTACGTCGGTTTTAAGCTAACCGACGTAAAAAAGCTTAAAAAAAGTTTATAACATCGTTTATATAATAACCAACGTTATAAATCATTTAAAAGAATTAAAGCCCGTGTTCTGTCATTTACAATTTTTTCGATTGACAGTCGCCGGCTCGTCTCTCTCTCGCACGGTAAACCCTAATCGGCTCGTCGATTGCCTGCATTACACTCATTTTGGCTTCATTGTTTATCTTATTCACTCCTCTTGGATCTATCATCTCAACTCGTGACATTCAAGTAAGCCTTTCACAAATTTATTTCGTTCGTTTTTGTTTCGATTCTTGATGTGCTTTTCGTTCGTTTTTGAATCTCGTGGAATTTTTTTTATTGCAAATGGTTATTATGTTCATTCAACTCGCAACATTCAACTCGCAAATGGTTATTAAAACATTGAGGATTAGCTTCAGCAAAATCTGAAAAAGAATGGGTGGTACTGTAACGTTCCATTCTTCCAGCAACATTATTATTTCCTACTTAGCTGGAATGTATCTTTCTGGATGAAGATTGGTAGTACTTATTTTCTTAAAATCATATTTTCAATATGATTGTCCAGAAAATTATTTTCATGAATGAAATTGGACCAGGTACAATCGGTAATACCTATCCTTAAAATTTCATTCAACATTCTTACATCATAATATTTTTTCAAAAAATTATGATTTTTAGAACTCCTACATCAGAAAACCATCATCTTTTTTCATCTGCATTCATAAAAATATCAATTCATACCTATTACAATAAAATATTTCATTCTGGAATCATGGTGAGTCTGATAATACATTTCTTCTTTCAGTCATCTCCTAAAAATGATGGACCTTTTCATGCAAAGTGTATCTGATTTCTTGAATACGATGGTATGTCCGATTTTCAACAAAACCAAGTGAGGTGATTTCTTTTATTATTAATAATTCATAAAAAAATTATATTACCTAAATATTATTATCATCCTTTTCAGATTTTTCATTATAAAAAAGGTAAATGGTACTTTCTTTTCATTCTCAAGTTAAATTATATTTCTTATAAAGGTCTTTTATATCTAGGTAGAAATAATTTAATGATAATTAGATTGAATTAGGTATATTATCTTATCTTACCATCCAAACACATTTTTATGTATTAATAATTATTATGTTTTGTAAAAAAAATTATGACCCCCATTTCATTTTTGTTAGTTAATTGATCTACGAAAGTGTTATAAATGATTTGATGATCACGATTCACCCATATATATGGTTAGTCATTATGTGACATTTGGGTCCATAATATCCTTCTAATGCATTCGACAATGCATTATATATCATAGATCAATATGGGATACAGATGGTTATACCATGTCCAATGTGTTATGTGATGTGTCTGGTAAGAAATATTATAATAAATTATAGGAAAGGTGATTAACATATCCCAATATGAGGTGAATGAAACTATGTTTTCCCTTGACATATGTTATGACTTATATGATTATGTTTGTGCCACACTCTTATGTTATTCCACATACCAATGTTGTGATCTTGTGAATAAGGTTTTTTAAATCATGTTCCCACTATCATATAAATCATGTCTTATGTTATGCTAAAATTGTTATACTTGGACTCAGGTTTTATGATCTATGTTCCCACTATCATAGGAGTCATGACAATCCATGTCTTATATATCCTTTTATAGATGAAGACACATGGAGACAGTTTTTTGAAAGTAGAAAAAAAAGAGTCATTTCTGGTAAGGGAAATGTAAACTTTTATATACTATCTTATATAAATGATTTTATTAATGTTTTGTTAATGATTTATTATTCTTAAATTACAGAAAACAAGGAAAGCTCATCAGGAGATCCAATATAAAAATGTATACCCTCATAGTTTATCTCGGGGAGGGTATACATTATTGGAAGAAAAAATGATATCGGAAAAATTTCAACAACTAAGAGCTGAGTATTCAAGCTCTGGAGAGGTGGCCCCTCCATCCCCTCCATCTAGACATGAAAAATGGAAGAGAGCTCAGAAGGGAAAAAAAGGGCAATATCTTTCGGAAGAATAGCTGAGAGGATTGTAAGATATCTATTTAATTTATTTAAGTTAACTTTTTTCTTCATATAAGTTTCAATCATTACAGAAATGTTCAATTAATTAATACATGACTCTCTTGAGGAGCAGAGTTCAGAGGGGACATTTACAGCTACTGGGAGGGAAGATATTTTATTTGCAGCATTGGGAAGGCCCGAACATCCTGGCCGTGTAAGAGGATATCCGACAGGTGTATCGGTAAGAAAAGTGTTTCCACGTTCTTCAACATCTAACATTGAGGGGGTTTATAAAAAAAAATAGAATCCTTGGAGGCTGAAGTTCAAAATATTAATGCGACGATGGAAGACAAGATTAGAGATTCGGTGCAGTCTATGTTTGCAGAAATGCAAAGACAATTTCAGATTGCAGCTCCCACTCCTCCACCTCCCCCTGTAGACCCCATTATTTATCCTCCACCTCCGCCAGTAGCTCCCACTCCCCCACCTCATCCTGCGGACCCCATTTTTTATCCTACGCCTCCGCCGCAGCTTCCTACATATTGCGAGTTGTATGTTGATGATTCTCAACATCATATAGTAGAATACGGGTTGGTATATTGTATGGGAGATACAGTTCATCATCAACAATTAGAGGTAGAGAATCAGAGGGTCACTGTACAGGATATTATAGATAGATCAGCTAGGGTACCAATACCTATAGATGAGGTGGCGACAGTTGGACAGAGTATCGGCCATTTTTTAGTTTGGCCATCCAGACTTCTTCGACTCATTACCATAGAGGTATAAATGTTATATCTTTTATTTTATTTTTTTATTAAAGTTGTTTTATCATTTGAAAACTACTATAATTATCAATTTTTTTTTCACAGGAATACTTCAAAGGTAAAGAAATACTGTATAGACAACAACAAAGACAACATGCTATGACATCAGATACAGATTCCAGTGGTCTTGACAGATTTTCAAGATATTCACATTTGTTGTTGGATTTTTATGAGTTTCCAATGGAATCTCATGTTTGTGGACGTGAAATAAGTATGGGGATTACAAAATCTGATATCATGGAGCTTGTTACTGGAGATAAGTTGGGCATCAACGTGGTGCAAATTTTTTCCATGTAATTCTTAACACCTTTTCCCTGCGTTATATTTATTAAAAATTTATACTTATATATGTTTTGTATTAGGTATCTTTATAAAATTTGTGAGAGGAATGAACTGACAGAAGTATATGGATTCATGGACCCGCAATTGATTTCCCCTGAAGCATGTGCATTGACTGAGGAACAAAGAATGTTTTATATTGCTAAAAGATTTGAAAAGAATATAATCCAACAATGTTGGATGATGCCTTTTTGTGAGAGGTATGAAACACATTTCTCTCAAAGAGTTCATTATCTTTTAACATAAAAAACCACTAACATTAAATTTCCTTTTATCAGTAATCATTGGATGTTAGGGATTTTTTGCCCAAGGGAGAAATCTCTTTATTGGATATGCTCTGTTCATGGTGATGTGCGGGTAAGTTTTAAGAATATATTGGAAAAGTAAGTTTCAATTTATCAATAGTTTTATATATTATAATGAATTTTAAATTTACCCCATTCGTATTATTTTCTAACAGTGCATGGGTCTACTTTCGAAAAAACACAAAGAAAAGAAATGCAAAGATCAAATATGTAAAGGCGAAGGTAAATTTCCATTTATAATTTGTACTTTTTGATTTATTACATAAAAATAATATATTGAATTTACACTCATTCAAAACAGAATTGTCATGAACAACAAGGCCTCATCGAATGCGGATATTATATGTTAAGATTTATGTATGAAATAATAACAACTGGGACAGTTGTGAATTTTGACCTGGTAAGATTTCCTCTTAAACTTTGCCATCATATTTCAATTTGATTTATTCATTATACATGTTAACTATATTCTTTTTCATTTGTAGCTTTTTGATGACCCTCAACCCTATACTGCTGAAGACATCAAACAGGTACAAGTGGAGTGGTCAAATTATTTTACAGGTTTGATTGAATTTTAGTTGTTTGTAATGTAAAATGTAATTTTGAATATTGTCGTTTTAATTGTCTATTTGGTAGTTGTTTAGGTTTGATTTAGTTTTTTTTGAAGTTGACAGTGTAAGTTTTGAATGTTATATAAGTGAATGTTTAATTTTGCTCTACTTCTTGTTTTGGTCTACTTTTGATGGTTCTTCTGGTATGGATTTGGGTCTGTGGGGGAGGGGTTCCCAGGGTGTGGGGGTGTGTTCAGTGGGGTTGGGGGTGTCCAGCGGTCTGGGAGGGCTGTCCGGTGGGGTGGGGGGACAGTCTTGGGGGGTGGCAGGGATGTCTAGGGGTGTGGGAAGCCGGTCCAGGGGTGTGGGAGTGCTGTCCAGGGGTGGGGGGGTTGTCCAGGGGTGTGGTGGGGGCTGTCAAGTGGGGTGAGGGGGTGAAGAGGTGCTGTTCAGGCAGGTGGGGGGTTGTTGAGGGGTGTTTGGGGGTGTTCGGGGGTCGGGGGGTAGTCCAGGAGTGTGGTGGGGGCTCCAATGGGGTGGGGGAGGGTTGTCCAAGGGGTATACATGAGGGTGGGAGCTCCAATGGGGTGGGGGAGGGCTGTCCAGGGGGTATACATGAGGGTGAGGGCTCCAACGGGGTGGGGGAGGGCTGTCTATGGGGTATAAATGAGGGTGGATGCTGTCTAGTGGGTAAGTTTTATATGTTATCTATTTACATGCTTATTTTTGATGTACTTCTATTTTTGTGGTATGATTTCTTGATTTATTTTCTGGTTGATTCTGGTGGAGAGAAGATCACTGCATTCTATTTAAAAAAAAATTGGGTTTATCACATTGGTTATTTAATAACCGACGTGATAAAATGCCTGGAAAATAGTTTATCACGTCGGTTATTTAATAACCGATGTGATAAAAGGCCTGGAAAATGGTTTATCACGTCGGTTATTTAATAACCGACGTGATAAAAGGCCTGGAAAATGGTTTATCACATCGATTATTTAATAACCGACGTGATAAAAGGCCTGGAGAATGGTTTATCATGTCAGTTATTTAATAACCGACGTGATAAAGGGCCTGGAGAATGGTTTAGCACGTCGGTTATTGAATAACCGACGTGCTAAACGGCCTGGACAATGGTTTATCACGTCGGTTATTGACTAACCGACGTGATAAACCCCCTCCCACCGGTTTATCACGGCGGTTATACAATAACCGGCGTGATAAACCCCCCTCCCCCGGTTTTTCACGTCGGTTTTATATGAACCGACGTGATAAACCACGCTCAGCCCGGTTTATCACGTCGGTTCTTCTAGAACGGACGTGATAAACCACCCTCACCCCTGTTTATCATGTCGGTTCTATATGAACCGACGTGATAAACCCCCTCACCCCCTGTTTATCACGTCAGTTGTTTAAGAACGGACGTGATAAACCATTGTCCAGGCCGTTTATCACGTCGGTTCTTTGATAACCGACGTGATAAACCATTCTCCAGGCCCTTTATCACGTCGGTTCTAAAATAACCGACGTGATAAACCATTCTCCAGGCCCTTTATCACGTCTGTTCTAAAATAATAGACGTGATAAACATCGTGATTTTATGTTTTTGACGTCGGTTTTTAAATAACCGACGTCAAAAACCTTATTTATAACGTCGCACGTATTAACGTCGGCTAGAAACGGACGTAAAAAATTAAAAATAACCGACGTAAAAAACGTTTTCTGCACTAGTGCAACCCAAATGAACAACTCACATCAAAAACCTGAGATAAGGAACTAGTGGACATGTCTAACCCAACGACATAGTTAGTGGTCCATTACCCAAGTAAGCATAAACAACTAAGAGGGACTTGAACCATGAAATCAGACTCCACATGGGTCACTACTCCATGTGAGATCACAATACAACTTCAGCTCACCTCCATTATCATTCCTCAACAATAGGGCCTTTTTTTGGGGTGTCAGGTAGTCCTCGAGTATGATCAATAACCAAACTGAACATGAAACAAACCAACAATAACTAAACATCAATAAATATAAAAACCAATCTAGATACAATAGTTGATGAGAAAATAGAAACTTAATACAAAACTAAAATTAAACCATGTAACACGATCTCCATGTGACCTCTTGGTCACCACCAACCACAATACCAACCTACTCCAAAGTCAAACCGAACTAGAAACCTAAACCTATAAAATAGATCAGGTCTACTGAGTCCGAGTGACACAAGTAGGGTGCAAGCTTAAACAAATCAGTATGTAATCACCATAGAGACCATACATTTCATTTCTCAAAATAGCCCACAAACACTAGTTTAAATTATATAAAAAACAGGCTTTTAATCATTTTAAGCAACCAAAAACAACTTTACACAAATTCCCATTTTAAAAACATACACACAACTTTCCTTTTCAAAAATGGGTTCACACTCCAAAAACCAGTTCAAAACCAAAACCAATATACAAATCCACACTAGATGGCCAAAAAGGGGCTATGCTGAAGGTAAAGGATACAAAATAATAATAATAATAGACCAGTAGGGATAATATCCAATATGAAACAGAAGTAAATAGAATAAATAGATAGCCAATACTGTGAATTTCCTAAACATATCTAGAAGGAATCCATGGACAAACTCAGTTCAGACTCACCTATTGGTATATGGGGAAACTCCATAATCAATAACCAACTAAACTCTCTAAACTATCCAATACAATGTCAAATCCCATGTAGAGCCTCAAAAAATCTTGGGGGTACAACCCGTATAATTGGGGTCAACAAGAAATCATCACTCAACCCTCTAGATGATTCCTAAGAATCCCATGATAATAATACATAGTGAATGGGAAGGTCCTCACATGTGTGGTTCAACTAAAACCCACTACCACCATGCTTGCCTATCCCAAACACCAACACCACCTATGAAATCCTCCCTCACCTAGTAGGATCCATAATAGAGGTTCCCATATCATGTGTCAAGCCATACACAAGTGCCAACTGTACTGTCACTTCATTTAAGTTTTCAAACCACTTTCCTAAACATTATAAAATACCAACCGAGACTTCACGCCACCCAAGATTTCAATCATTTTTTCCAAAACATGCAAAGATGCCAACCGAACCTTCATATCACATAAAAATTAAAATCATTTTTCCAAACATTATGAAACACCAACTGAGACTCCACACCACATCACATCAAAACCAACTTTCCCAAGGAAATAAAAAGTACCAACCAAGCATTTAATATTTTCAATCCAAATACATTTACAAAATTATTTCCAAAGTCAATATGAAATATCACGTATACATGAAAAATGAAAAATGTTCCATTGAATTTAAAATCCAAAACCATCTTTAAGCAAAAGTGAAAACATGCAATAACACGAAAAGTGCTAAATGGGACTTTACACCACTTGGTTACCAAGTATGTCTTAAGGTTCCAAATGAACCCTTATGAAAATTATTCACCAAAACATATATAAAAACTAAAAATGGTCCAAGAATTAGAGAACAAATTTGAATTCACATTTAAAGTCACTAGAAGCACCAAATTCACCATTTAGAAATCAAGTAATTATTTTATAAAAAATAAAGAGGGAAGGTAGGAGGAGCCTTTGAAAAACCATAGTTCAAGGAAACATCATTACCATGGTCTATTATCATTTGTTTGACCATAACTATGTGAACCCCATGCACATATGGATGTTCCAAAATCCAATGAAACACTTCAAGTATCCATAAAATCACCGAAAAAACCCTTTTTAAAGAAACATTACTTGCTTTTAAACCAACAAAACAAGCCACACATAAGCATCACACCATAAAAGTCACCAATTTACACATGGAACACCCAAATCACAACCCAAACACAATTACAAAACATAACCAAGGTAAAACACCACCCAAAGCACCCAATTTTACTTTAAAAGATTAATTTACATTTCATCAAACAACTTATGTGCATATATATATAAACATAATTAAATAATACCTTTGAAAACCACTTCCCCCAAACTATAAAAAACCAAAAAAACACATCACGAGCATGTGAAACATATTTATAAATTATTTAAAAACAAATAATCATCAAATGGAATGTTTTGGAAAGGAAATAGATGGAAACACCCACCTCAACGATATGCGAATGCAATGAAACTTCTTGAGAAGGAAGAATACACCCCAAGAGACAATCCGCACAACTTAACATCAAAGAAATCAAAAAAAACATTAAACCCAACCTTTAAGCTTCATACAAGAGAGAAAACACAAATAAAATACCAAGAAAACAAGAAAGGAGAAAAGGAAAATGGAATAAAACCAAAGGAGAAAGGGAGAGGAGCCCTAACCTTTCAATTTGGGTGATGAATCACTAACAAATCACCTTGAAATCCACTTATAGGGGATTAGAGAAGCCAAAAATTCCCCATGAGAGGTTTCCATGTTGGGGAAAGATGAGTGGGGTGTCCAAGGGAAGAAAACCCACTTAAAAAGAAGGATAAATACCAAAAATACCCTTCTTTAGGTGGGTTTCATGGTTAACACACACGATTAAACAAACTGTTCACAAACCATGAAATTCACCACTTTTAAGAGTTTCATGGACTATACACTTAGGCTGTATGGTTAGTTTATCTATGCGCATTAACCGTGTGAATTATGCACACTTAGGTTACATAGTTAAACTAACTGTGCATCTTAACCATGTGACCTAGAAAAAGTCTCCAAAATTCACCATTTTCACCCAAAATGTTCTCTAACTCAAGGGGGTAAACCATACAAAAAACACACCCCATAGAGAAGTGACAATAGTGGTGTCAAAAACTCCCCACCATTACATTTTTCCCCAAAACTTTCAAACTAATCATGAATAAATCTAAAAACCACTCAAAGCCTCCAAAACTCAAAAATTCAAACCAGGAACTCAACCTAAACCTCAACCAAAATAACCGGAACTAAGAAAATAATAAAAGAAAAGAAAACCCAAGGTAAGGTTGTGATAGAAACCCATTTCATTCTGATGAAATCATCAATTAAAAGGATATAATATATCTTCCCATCAATATATCTTGGTGAAATATGTCCACACACATCAATATGCACTAATTCAAGCACTCTTGTTAACCTTTGATCTTTTTAATTATACGTCTTTTGAGTAATCTTCCCTTGTTAGAAAGAATCACATGTATGAGTAAAATCACATGATAAATTAGGTATATCTCAAGTAGCATCACATTTCACTAGATATTATAAGGATGATTGTCTCATATGACCAAGATATTTATTCCACAACCTATTTTCTTCTTCCTTGGATAAAAACATATACTTTATTATCCATTCACAAGTTAGAGATTCCCCTTTATGTGATTTATCTGCAAACCAACTCTAATTTATTTTCCCTTGATAACATACACATTCTTGGAAAAGATTATAGCGTTTCCTAAGTCACACAATTGATTGAAACTTATCAAGATGTGACTGAGACCTTCGACAACCAAGACACCAGTTTATCTCATTTATTTGTCCCCAAAATTAGTTTTTGTCAAGAAAATAATCTTCAAGGATTTATCATTGAAAAATCTAACAATAAATTCTTTATCATACCTGATTCCTATCACCAGATCCTTATTTCCCATCATATGGGAGGTTCATCCACTATCAATGATCTATATTCCAATGTGATCTAATGATTTGAAGGAATTATACACAACCAATTCCTACTCAACTATTTTCTTTTTGATCCATGTATTTGACTTATACTTGATACTGAATGATATTTTTGATCTTCCTCAGAGTATGATTCTCCAAAATTATCTTGAAAGGCTGCAAATTGATGTTGAGTTTTCATCTCGTTCGATGATCCCTTGAGTTTCTACATGCAATCACTTTGTATTTTCTTTAGTACATTCCTCCACATTATCAATGAACAATATTTGGAAATGTCTCTAAATCCTCCACACTAAAAACAACAACCATCAAAATAATTCTTGGAATATTGAGCTATATTTATCTACATCTATTACTCTTGTGATCTTTAGTACCTCTTAACTATAGAACATACATTTTGAGAATGACCCATATTTCCATAACAATAACACCTGATATGAGGTGTATTCTGGTGTTTCATTGTTGTAACACTAGTTTTCCCTTGGGTTCTATGATTCTTATGATTTTGATTCATTCAAAAATCAATATTCAACCTTTGAACAAGTTCTTGTGGTATAACACTAATAATTACCACTTTCTATTTGTGATCAAGACCCATACTTGTCACTAACCAACCCAGGTACCCTAGTAACCTAATAACTGAGTCAGTACTAACATAGACCGAAGGGTGTTTTCGATCCCTATGGGTTGGTGACTAGAACCTAGAATCATACAAACTGAAAGTGGGAATGATTTTCCAATAACAATGCAGAAAGAAAATAAAACAAGATAGTATGAATATAAAGGAAAACTTCAATACACTACTAGAAAAGGGGGCATTGAAGCCCCCCAGACTCGGGCGACCGCCATTGGCGGTCGCTATAGCTAACCATTAGCGATCGCCAATGGCGGTCGCTAACCTACATAAAAAAAACGGGGGGCTTCTGCGCCCCCCCCCCCCGCGCCCTCGATCTCCCTCCTCCCTAACCCCCTCCCTCCCTCGCCGCCCTCCCTCGCCGCCCTCCCCTCCCCCGCCGCCCGGCCTCCCCCGCCGCCCGGCCTCCCCCGCCGCCCGGCCTCCCCCGCCGCCCGGCCTCCCCCGCCGCCCGGCCTCCCCCGCCGCCCGCCCTCCCCCGCCGCCCGACCTCCCTCGCCGGCCCTCCGGCCTCCGGCCGCCGCCCTCCAGCCTCTCGGCCCTCCCCACCCACCCCGGACGGCACCCGCACCGCGGACAGCCCCCCCCCCCCCCCCCCGCGCACTCCGGACCGCCCCCCGCACCCCAAACGCCTCCCCGCACCCTGGACAGCCCCCCCCCCCCCCCCGCGCACTCCGGACCGCCCCCCGCACCCCGGACGCCTCCCCGCACCCCGGACAGCCCCCCCTGCACTCGGACACCCCCCTCCGAACCCGGACAGCCCCCCCGCACCCCGGACATCCCCCCCCCCCCCGCACTCGGACACCCCCCCTCCGAACCCGGACAGCCCCCCCGCACCCCGGACAGGCCCCCCACACCCCGGACACCCCACCCCGCACCCCCGACAGCCCCCCTGCACCCCAAATAGCCCCCCCTGCACCCCGGACACCCCCGCACCCCGAACACCCCTGCCCGCACCCCTGACAGGCCCCCGACACCCCAAACACCCCTCCCCGCACCTCGGACAGCCCCCCCCCCCCCCCCCCCCGACCCCGGACACCCCCCCCCCCTCACTGCCCGTCCCCTGTCCCCTCACCGCCTCCTCTCCTCCAGCTCCCCGCCGCCGCCGCCGCCCATCCCCTCCCTTGCCGCACCGCCTTTGGCTCCGGCTCCCCTTCGCTGCCTCCTCTCCCTCGCAGCACCGCCTTCGGCTCCCCTCCCTTTCAGGTTTGTAGCTCAATCAGGTAACATGAGCTTTCAGTTACATTATTATTTTATCAATGGTTCATAAACAAATGGTTAATATTTATTTTGAATATAGTTGATTTGAAAAATGTAAATGTAATAAGTATTGTGTAAATGTTTGTTATACAGATATTATTATGGATAAGAGTTGGATTGATCTTCCAAATCGAACGTCTAGAGAATATTTCAATGGAATTATGCAGTTTATTGACTTCACGAGAGGATTTGAAAGTGACTATATTAGTTGTCCATGTAGAAAATGTGCTAACAGATATCAATTCACACAAGATACTGTGAGGGAGCACCTTTTCTTTAATGGATTTCTGAAAAATTATAAGAGTTGGACTCGTCATGGAGAAGAATATGTTTGTTGTCAAAATACAGATGCAGCTCAGATGGATGTTGATGCAAGGATGACTGATCCAATGCATGAAATGCTTACTGAAATGGTACGTGGGTTTGATCCTGAAGGCATTGACATCCAGAATCTTGAGACCGGTGAGATAAATCTTCGCTCTGGTGCAGATCGTGATTCGAGGAGGTTTTATGAAGTACTTGATGATGCGAAAACAGAATTATATCCTGGATGTACTTCTTACAATAAACTGTCGTTTATCGTGGAGTTGTTGCATTTGAAGACTTTGAATAATTGGTCAGACACATCATTCGACATGCTTTTGGTTTTATTGAAAAAAGTTCTTCCTGTCGACGCTAAGATTCCTGAGTCATATTACTATGCTCGTAAGTTGACAGAGAACTTAGGTTTTACATATGAGACTATAGATGCATGTGCAAACAACTGTATGTTGTTTAGAAATGAAACTGCTCATTTGGATATTTGTACGGTTTGTGGCGCTTCCAGGTGGAAAGAGAACAGGGGAAATAAGACTCATCAAAGTCAGATTGCGATACAGGGGAAACCAATTGCCGTAAAGAAAATGCATTACTTTCCCCTTAAACCGAGGTTGAAAAGATTTTTTATGTCATCTAAAGTTTCTAATTTAATTAGATGGCATGCAGAAAGAGTTCATGAAAGTGACATGTTAACCCACCTGGCAGACTCTCATGCATGGAAGGATTTTGATAAGAGACATCCCGACTTTGCTAAAGATGTTCGTAATGTCCGATTGGGATTGGCAGCAGATGGTTTCAATCCATTCAAGTCTATGGTTGGTGCAACTCATAGCACATGGCCCGTGGTGTTGGTTCCATATAATCTTCCTCCGTGGCTTTGTATGAAGCAACAATTTATATTACTTTCCACTCTTATTGATGGACCTAAAAGTCCGGGGGATAAGATTGATGTTTACCTTCAGCCATTGATTGATGAGTTGAATGAATTTTGGGGCGATGGTGTGATGACTTATGACTGCGAAACGAATGAAATGTTCAAACTGCATGCTGCTTTATTGTGGACAATCAATGACTTCCCAGCTTATGCAAATTTATCAGGCTGGAGTACGAAAGGGGAATTTGCTTGCCCTTGTTGCAATAAAAGTAAAAAATCTGTATGGCTTAAACATTCCAAAAAATGGGCATACATGGGTCACAGACGTTTTCTCCCTCCTCAGAACAGGTTCAGAAAGGACAGAGTGGCATTTGATGGTTCTAGAGAGTTCAGCCCATCACCAAAGATCATGACAGGAGTCAAAATGTTATCGCAGATTGAGGAAGAAAGCATCCGCATGGTATATGAAATTCAGGATTTGTTGGCTCCTCCAGTACGTAATATTCGTGCTGCGGGTAGGCAGTGCAGTCACAATTGGAAAAAGAAAAGTATTTTTTATAGTCTTTCGTATTGGAAAACTAACATGTTGAGGCATAATTTGGATGTCATGCACATTGAAAAAAATGTTTGTGATAACATATTGTGGACCATTTTAGGTGTCAGTGGAAAGTCAAAGGACCATGTTAATGCACGCCGTGATTTGGAAGAAATGGGTTTAAGGAAACAGTTGCATTTACAGTTAGCTGAGGGAAACAAGGCATATATGCCTGCTTCACAGTATTCGATGACTACAGAGGAGAAAGAGACATTTCTTTCCATTTTGAAGATGGTCAAGGTGCCTGATGGTTACTCTTCTAATATTTCAAAGTGTGTGAATCTGATGAGCAAGACATTGCAAGGGTTGAAAAGTCATGACAATCACATATTACTTCAGCAGTTGATTCCAATCGCAATTTGTGATTGTTTATCCCCCAATGTTGTTCATCCCTTGATTGAGATGAGTAATTTTTTTAGACAGCTTTGTTTAAGAAATCAACGAATGAGTGATTTAAAAAGTTTGCAGGACCGAATTGTACTTACGCTTTTTCACTTTGAGAAACTTTTCCCCCCCTCATTTTTCGATGTTATGGTCCACTTGACAGTGCACCTAACTGATGAAGTAATGGCTGTTGGTCCAGTGCAATTCAGGTGGATGTATCCTATTGAAAGGTATTTGAGTACATTGAAAATATTTGTACGCAACAGAGCCCGTCCAGAGGCATCAATAGCCAATGGTTATTTGATGGATGAGTGTACTACCTTTTGTGCAGAATATCTTACGGATGTTGAAACAAAATTAGATAAGCCCTCTCGGATTCATGATGGTCTAGTTGGAGAAGGAACCACATTTGATATGGACAACATCGAGTGGATACAAGCACATCGATATATCTTGTTCAATACTCCATCAGTTGCACCATTAATGCAGTAAGTATCTTATCAATGTGCTTGTATAACTTTTACATGTTTTGTTTGCATAAGTTGATCTTTTAAACATCGCGTAATCATTTGCAGGAAACACATTAATGAGATAAAAGAAGAGATGCATCGTGCGACTGAGTTGCAAATTCAACAATCTCATTATACGGAATTTCATGATTGGTTCAAGGATTATGTATGTATAAATTGATTTTCATTATGAGTGAAGTATTAAACTAATTCTTTCTGCATATATCAGTATTTATTTTTATAAATTATGTAGGTTCGTAAGCTGAGGGAGTTAGGGGACCCCACGCTACCTGAAGTATTTATCCAACTGGCTGAGGGTCCATCTATAACGGCTCGTCGTTATAAAGCTATTGATGCTAATGGTTTTCGATTTCGCATTAAAGATGTTGACGACAAACGAGCAACACAAAACAGTGGCATCAGTTGTCCCTTTGTCGATTCTGGTTATTACTATGGTCAATTTATAGACATCATTGAAGTTGTATACACACACGGTTTGAAGTACATATTGTTAAAGTGTAATTGGGTTGATCCAGTGCGTGGATGTAAAGTCGATCAATATCAGTTTTCATTGGTGAATTTTAACTATATGTTATACAGAAATAATGAATGAGTTGAGAATGAACCTTTCATTTTGACATCACAAGCGGAACAAGTATTCTTCGTTACTTTGCCTTCGGATCCAAGTTGGCAAGTTGTTGTCAAAATGTCTCGGCGAGGAGTGTTTTTATTTGAAGAAGATGAACCCGAGACTGTTCCGTTTGTTTACCAACAACTTGATCAACATACCGTAGTTCAACGTGAAGAAGATATTTATTGGGTCAGAGCGGCTATTGAAGGAGAAACGGTCGATTTGCATGCTTAATGAAAGGTATAATTGTTTTCCCGCTATTTAGTAGAATGTCCTAGGATATCATAAATTATCTAATCATTTTATAAATCCTTATAAGTTTTAATCCTCACTTTTGTAAGTTAATTCAGTCATAAATATTTAGGTTGATTAACTTTCTAATTTTTTAAAATTCATTCACAACTAATTATTCAATCCATTTTTTGTTTGATTAACAGTTGTACAAGTTTGATTTATTAAGAACAATCCAATTTATCTTTTAAACACTTTGGACTCATTACTGATATTTTCTATGACTGCAGACATGTCAGGGGAAGAGGCAGAAGATCCACATCATCCATCTGAGGCATCTACGTCTCAGGGTCGAGGTATGTTTGAATGTCATTGTCTATATTTTTTATGTAATTGACATATATATATATATATATATATATATAACATTTGTCAATTTATATATAAAATTGTTTTCAACAGGATCAGACTCGGCTGCTTCTTCCTCTCGCAGGAGAGGCCCTGGTCGTGGCATAATATCATGGAATTCCGACACGACGATAGATGTTTCATTTGATGAGGTATTTCATCCCGTGGGACCGAATGCCCCGGCATTTATTCATCAGCTGGGTCATATCATACGTGACCCACATCGATTTCCATTGACCACGCGTGATTGAGCTTCTATCCCTCAGGACACATTAGATCGTCTATGGAGGGAGGTTCTGGTAAGAAAATAATTTTACTTTATTTTCTATTTATAAAGAATACTAATATGTTTGATTATTTTCTTTATAGCAAAATTTGAAAGTATGCCCTGAAGAGTTTCGGCCCGTGTGTATGAGCAAATTCCGTAAGATGTGGAAAGATTATAAAGGCAAAGTGAAGAGGGACCACTGGGTACCAAATGTGGGTGCCCTTGACATTTTGGAAAAAGTCCCGAGAGGTGTCCTCCCGGCTCAGTGGCGTGACTTGGTTGCATATTGGTCTACTGAGGGTGTTGCGGTTTGTATATTAATTATTTTGTTGTATATATATTTTCAAGAATATGTGATTTGTTTGAAATTTGAATGAATTGAATGTAGGAGGTGTCAACACGCCATTCGGAGAATCGAGCGTTGCAGGGACCAACTCACAGGCTCGGGACTCGTCACGTGTCTCAGATCCGACATGAGGTATATATTATTCATTTTTTAATTTATTAATTAATATGGTTTGTGTTTATATTCTTTTAATATACAGTTGTGAGGGCAAGGTGCAGCAACTGATAAAATGTCGGTGTGGATAAGGACTTGTGATCGCAATGATCCAGAGGTTGCAGCATTGATAGTAAGTGTCTGTACTTACCAATAATTACATAAATCTATATATTAACATATATATATTTATATATATTTAAATATTTCACAGGCTCAATTTGAAGCTGAGTTAGAACATCTGCCAGAGGACCAGCGACAGCTTCCCATGCGACGGGATGAGATCTTTCATCGCATTATTGGTCGGGACGGGCATGGCTATAGTTTGACCTATGGAGCAGGGATTCCTCGTTCTGTAGTGTCACGCGCTGCGGTTGTCGGTCCTGCTGTTGCACATATGACACAGCAGATGTCAGATTTTGAGGCACGGCTGCGCGCTTCCGAGGAGACAAATGCACAATTGACAGCTGAGGTTAGAGCACTGCGGGAATATGTGCGTCGAGCTGATGGTACAGGGGATCATACGACGCAGGTATATACTATATTTATTTATTTAATTCAAATTATTTTTGTTATTAAAATATTTATAATGTTTATTTGTTGTAGGCACCTGGCCCACCTGAAGGAGGTAGCAGTGATGACAACGCGTGACGCACTATATATTCACGAGATATGTTTTTTGTTTTTACTGGTAGAGTTGACATTGATGTACTGTATTTATTCATTTAAGTAATGCATTATTACCATCCATGGTGGTCTTTTAAATATTTTATACACATATTGAGTTTTTGATCAGATAATCTCGAATGATTCTACATTTGAAAAAGTCGAACTAATTCCAACAGACCAATAAATCTGATATTATAGATTATGTATTATCCAATATATTTTTTATAAATTTATGTATGGTATCGATAAAAGAAATATGTATTAATTAGATGTTATCACTTTTATTTTTCACTTTTGTAATCAATGGGATGGCCTTTGCACCCCCGGAGAGCCCCCCGCACCCCCGTACAGCCCCCCCGCAGCCCCGTACAACCCCCCGCACCCCCGTACTGCCCCCGCCACCCCCGTACAGCCCCCCGACACCACCGTACACCCCCCCCGCAACCCCGTACAGCCCCCCGCACCCCCGTACAACCCCCCACACCCCCGTACAGCCCCCCGCACCCCCGTACAGCCCCCCGCACCCCCGTACAGCCCCCCGCACCCCCGTACACCCCCCGCACCCCCGTACAGCCCCCCCGCACCCCCGTACAGCCCCCCGCACCCCCGTACAGCCCCCCCCCCCCCCGCACCCCCGTACAGCCCCCCGCACCCCCGTACAGCCCCCCCACCCCGTACAGCCCCCCGCGCGGCACGTCCGATTGTGTCCTTTTCAGCAGCGCGACGCGCGCTGAAATGACGCGTTTGGGGGTCAAAACCACCCGAACGACCTCCGAATGCCACGAAACTGTACGAAAAAATCCGGGGCATGAATTGTGAAATGGTCGGCCAGACGACACCTCATTCGGAGGTGCCGTGTGACCGCGGCGGCCGGAAACGCGTTTCCGGCGCCATAAAACACCAAAACGGCGTGCGGCGGTCCAATTCGGAGCAAACGTGCTCCGAACGACCTGAAACCGCACGAGAACGATAGAAATATTATTCCTGAGATGCAGGAGGAGGCTGCACGTCCATCGGACGTGCGGTGCGCGCGGCACGTCCGATTGTGTCCTTTTCAGCAGCGCGGCGCGCACTGAAATGGCGCGTTGGGGGGTCAAAACCACCAGAACGACCTCTGAATGCCACGAAACAGTACAACAACATCCGGGGCGTGAATTGTGAAATGGTCGGCCAGACGGCACCTCATTCGGAGGTGCCGTGTGACCGCGGCGGCCGGAAACGCGTTTCGGGCGCCATTAAACACCAAAACGGCGTGCGGCGGTCCCATTCGGAGAAAACGTGCTCCGAAAGACCTGAAAGCGCACGAGAATGATAGAAATATTATTCCTGAGATGCAGGAGGAGACCGCACGTCCAACGGACGTGCGGTGCGCGTGACACGTCCGATTGTGTCCTTTTCAGCAGCGCGACGCGCGCTGAAATGGCGCGTTGGGGGGTCAAAACCACCCGAACGACCTCCGAATGCCATGAAACCGTACGACAACATCCGGGGCGTGAATTGTGAAATGGTCGGCCAGACGGCACCTCATTCGGAGGTGCCGTTTGATCGCGGCGGCCGGAAACGCGTTTCCGGCGCCCTAAAACACCAAAACAGCGTGCGGCGGTCCAATTCGGAGAAAACGTGCTTCGAACGACCTGAAACCGCACGTGAACGATATAAATATTATTCCTAAGATGCAGGAGGAGGCCGAAAGTCCATCGGACGTGCGGTGCGCACGGCACGTCCGATTGTGTCTTTTCAGCAGCGCGGCGCGCGCTGAAATGGCGCGTTGGGGGGTCAAAACCACACGAACGACCTCCGAATGCCACGAAACCGTACGACAATATCCGGGGCGTGAATTGTGAAATGGTCGGCTAGACGGCACCTCATTCGGAGGTGCCGTGTGACCGCGGCGGCCGGAAACGCGTTTCTGGCGCCACAAAACACCAAAACGGCGTGCGGCGGTCCAATTCGGAGCAAACGTGCTCCGAACGACCTGAAACCGCACGGGAACGATAGAAATATTATTCCTGAGATGCAGGAGGAGGCCGCACGTCCATCGGACGTGCGGTGCGCGCAGCACGTCCGATTGTGTCCTTTTCAGCAGCGCGGTGCGCGCTGAAATGGCGCGTTGGGGGGTCAAAACCACCCGAACGACCTCCGAATGCCAAGAAACCGTACGACAATATCTGGGGCGTGAATTGTGAAATGGTCAGCCAGACGGCACCTCATTTGGAGGTGCCGTGTGACCGCGGCGGCCGGAAACGCGTTTCCGGCGCCATAAAACACCAAAACGGCGTGCGGCGGTCCAATTCGGAGCAAACGTGCTCCGAACGACCTGAAACCGCACGGGAACGATAGAAATATTATTCCTGAGATGCAGGAGGAGGACGCACGTCCATCAGACGTGCGGTGCGCATGGCACGTCCGATTGTGTCCTTTTCAGCAGCGCGACGCGCGCTGAAATGGCGCGTTGGGGGGTCAAAACCACCCGAACGACTTCCGAATGCCACGAAACCGTACGATAATATCCGGGGCGTGAATTGTGAAATGGTCGGCCAGACGGAACCTCATTCGGAGGTGCTGTGTGACCGCGGCGGCCAGAAACGCGTTTTTGGCGCTATAAAACACCAAAACGGCGTGCGGCGGTCCAATTCGGAGAAAACGTGCTCCGAACGACCTGAAACCGCACAGGAATGATAGAAATATTATTCCTGAGATGCAGGAGGAGGCCGCTCGTCCATTGGACGTGCGGTGCGTGCAACACGTCCGATTGTGTCCTTTTCAGCAGCGCGGCGCGCGCTGAAATGGCACGTTGGGGGGTCAAAACCACCCGAACGACCTCTGAATGCCACGAAACCGTACGAAAACATCCGGGGAGTGAATTGTGAAATGGTCGGCCAGACGGCACCTCATTCGGAGGTGCCGTTTGACCGTGGCGGCCGGAAACGCGTTTCTGGCACCCTAAAACACCAAAACGGCGTGCGACGGTCCAATTCGGAGAAAACATGCTCCGAACGACCTGAAACCGCACGAGAACGATAGAAATATTATTCCTGAGATGCAGGAGGAGGCCGCACGTCCATCGGACATGCGGTGCGCGCGACACGTCCGATTGTGTCCTTTTCAGCAGCGCGGCGCGCGCTGAAATGGCGCGTTGGGGGGTCAAAACCACCCGAACGACCTCCGAATGCCACGAAACCGTACGACAACATCCGGAGCGTGAATTGTAAAATGGTCGGCCAGACGACACCACATTCGGAGGTGCCGTTTGACCGCGGTGGCCGGAAACGCGTTTCCGGCGCCATAAAACACCAAAACGGCGTGCGGCGGTCCAATTCAGAGCAAACGTGCTCCGAACGACCTGAAACTGCACAGGAACGATAAAAATATTATTCCTTAGATGCAGGAGGAGGTCGCACGTCCATCGGACGTGCGGTGCGCGTGACACGTCCGATTGTGTCCTTTTAAGCAGCGCGGCGCGTGCTGAAATGGCGCGTTGGGGGGTCAAAACCACCCGAACGACCTCCGAATGCCACGAAACCATACGACAACATCTGGGGCGTGAATTGTGAAATGGTCGGCCAGACAGAAACTCATTCGGAGGTGCCGTTTGACCACGGCGGCCGGAAACATGTTTCCGGCGCCTTAAAACACCAAAACGGCGTGCGACGGTCCAATTCGGAGCAAACGTGCTCCGAACGACCTGAAACCGCACGGGAACGATAGAAATATTATTCCTGAGATGCAGGAGGAGGCTGCATGTCCATCGGACGTGCGGTGCGCGCGGCACGTCCGATTGTATCCTTTTCAGCAGCACGGCGCGCGCTGAAATGACGCGTTGGGGGGTCAAAACCACCCGAACGACCTCCGAATGCCACGAAACCTTACGACAATATCCGGGGCGTGAATTGTGAGATGGTCGGCCAGACGGAACCTCATTCGGAGGTGCCGTGTGACCGCGGAGGCCGGAAACGTGTTTCCGACGCCATAAAACACCAAAACGGCGTGCGGCGGTCCAATTCGGAGCAAACGTGCTCCGAACGACCTGAAACCGCACGAGAACGATAGAAATATTATTCCTGAGATGTAGGAGGAGGCCGCACGTCCATCGGACGTGCGGTGCGCGCGGCACGTCCGATTGTGTCCTTTTCAGCAGCGCGGCGCGCGCTGAAATGGCGCGTTGGGGGGTCAAAACCACCCAAACGACCTCTGAATGCCACGAAACCGTACGACAACATCCGGGGCGTGAATTGTGAAATGGTCGGCAAGACGGCACCTCATTAGGAGGTGCCGTGTGACCGCGGCGGCCGGAAACGCGTTTCGGGCGCCATTAAACACCAAAACGGCGTGCGGCGGTCCCATTCGGAGCAAACGTGCTCCGAAAGACCTGAAAGCGCACGGGAATGATAGAAATATTATTCCTGAGATGCAGGAGGAGGCCACATGTCCATCGGACATGCGGTGCGTGTGGCACGTCCGATTGTGTCCTTTTCAGCAGCGCGACGCGCGCTGAAATGGCGCGTTGGGGGGTCAAAACCACCCGAACGACCTCCGAATGACACGAAACCGTACGACAACATCCGGGGAGTGAATTGTGAAATGGTAGGCCAGACGGAACCTCATTCGGAGGTTCCGTTTGATCGCGGCGGCCGGAAACGCGTTTCCAGCGCCCTAAAACACCAAAACGGCGTGCGGCGGTCCCATTCGGATAAAACGTGCTCCGAACGACCTAAAACCACACGGGAATGATAGAAATATTATTTCTGAGATGCAGGAGGAGGCCGCACGTCCATCAAACGTGCGGTGCGCGCGGCACGTCCGATTGTGTCCTTTTCAGTAGCGCGGCGCGCGCTGAAATGGCGCGTTGGGGGGTCAAAACCACCTGAACGACCTCCGAATGCCACGAAACCATACGAAAATATCCGGGGCGTGAATTGTGAAATGGTCGGCCAGACGGCACCTCATTCGGAGGTGCCGTGTGACCACGGTGGCCGGAAACGCGTTTCCGGCGCCATAAAACACCAAAACGGCGTGCGGCGGTCCAATTCGGAGCAAACGTGCTCCGAACGACCTGAAACCACACGGGAACGATATAAATATTATTCCTGAGATGCAGGAGGAGGCCGCATGTCCATCGGACGTGCGGTGCGCGCGGCACGTCCGATTGTGTCCTTTTCAGCAGCGCGGCGCGCGCTGAAATGGCGCGTTGGGGGGTCAAAACCACCCGAACGACCTCCGAATGCCACGAAACCGTACGACAACATCCGGGGCGTGAATTGTAAAATGGTCGGCTAGACGGAACCTCATTCGGAGGTGCCGTGTGACCGCGGAGGCCGGAAACGCGTTTCGGGCGCCATTAAACACCAAAACGGCGTGCGGCGGTCCCATTCGGAGCAAACGTGCTCCGAAAGACCTAAAAGCACACGAGAATGATAGAAATATTATTCCTGAGATGCAGGAGGAGGCAGCATGTCCAACGGACGTGCGGTGCGTGTGGCACGTCCGATTGGGTCCTTTTCAGCAGCGCGGCGCGCGCTGAAATGGCGCGTTGGGGGGTCAAAACCACCCGAACGACCTCCGAATGCCACGAAACCATACAACAACATCCGGTGCGTGAATTGTGAAATGTTCGGCCAGACGGCACTTCATTCGGAGGTGCTGTTTGATCGCGGCGGCTGGAAACGCGTTTCCGGCGCCCTAAAACACCAAAACGGCGTGCGGCGGTCCAATTCGGAGCAAACGTGCTCCGAACGACCTGAAACTGCACAGGAACGATAGAAATATTATTCCTGAGATGCAGGAGGAGGCTGCACGTCCATCAAACATGCGGTGCGCGCGACACGTCCGATTGTGTCCTTTTCAGCAGCGCGGCGCGCGCTGAAATGACGTGTTGGGGGGTCAAAACCACCCGAACGACCTCCGAATGCCACGAAACCGTACGACAACATCCGGAGCGTGAATTGTAAAATGGTCGGCCAGACGGCACCTCATTCGGAGGTTCCGTTTGACCGCGGTGGCCAGAAACGCGTTTCCGACGCCATAAAACACCAAAACGGCGTGCGACGGTCCCATTCGGAGCAAACGTGCTCCGAAAGACCTGAAATGAGATTATTTCTTGAATCGAAGTTTTTAAATTATTATAGCACTATGATTTGATATTATATATATATTATATATATATTAAAACATTTAAAATATATTATATATATATATATATATTTAAAATATTTTATTTAATAGTATATATATGAATATTTATATATATATATATTTATATATTCAATTCAATAAAAAAATTTTTAAATTTTTTTTTTAGACTAGCGACCGCCATAGGCGGTCGCTGAAAGCCTCTAGCGACGAGGCAACAGCGACCGCCAATGGCGGTCGCTGAGCGGCCGCTACAGGCCTTTAGCGACCGCTAATGGCGGTCACTAATGGTTGGATTTTCAGTAGTGATAGGAGTAAAGTACCAGAAGTTAAACAAGTACAACCATCAAAGTAATACAACCCAAGTACAAAAAGGGGAAAACAACCCAAAGTCCCTAAGGACACAACTCACCAATAACAAAGTTCAGCAGCAAGATCCACCTCCAATAGATTCTTTTCCTTTGCTTGAACCTGGAAGGATATAATCTACAAACACCCAATGAAACAAGTAGGGTGTTATCCAAATCCCAATAGGATTTCATCCAAAGATTCCATAATAGATGCCAATATCAATTTAACCAAAATGTACTTTCAATTTTAAAACAAATAGGTTTGGAATTAATAAATAATATTTAAAAAAACAATGATCTATAGTTTAAAAGATGGAAATACCTTTATTAAATCATTATATACATTTCAAATGATGGAAAATATTTCAAAAGATGGAATTTTCCTTTAATCAAAGGATACTTTTCATAAAAAACAATTCTCACAAATGACATAAATAAACATTTTATATTAATAGTTTATATAAATTCTCAAGGAATGTAAAACAATTTATAATAATGGCATATATATACGCATTCAAAAATGAAAACAAGTGAGAAACATGGTCATGTTCCAAATAGGTACGATGGTTCTAGGCTATAGGGATCCAATACCGTGAATACGACAAAGTATGCACATAAACCCCTTTAGGCCTAAGGTAAAGGGATCTCATCACCATCATGTTGAGTCAATAAGGTTTTCCTTATGACTTTTCCATTCCTTCTTGTTTTGAAAATCACAAACACCTTATCTTTAAGAAAATTGCTTTTGTAAAAAAATTGCTTTTATAAGGAAAATTGCTTTTATAAGGAAAATTGATTTTGTAAGGAAAATTGATTTTATAAGGAAAATTGATTTTGTAAGAAAAATTATCCTTATCTTATTTTTATCCATATTTTTCTTAAGTATAAGATTCGGATTCATTTCTGTTTTCTCGGAATTGCTTGAAACCTTGATATGAAGTATTCTGTTTTAGGATCCGAATTCTGGATAAGAACTGTGATAAAGTTTCACTCCAAAATCCAGAATGAGAACTGTGATAAAGTTTCATTCTGAATTCCGGATACAGTTTTACTCCAGATTCAGGATACAAATTCTTATGAAGTTCGACAACGAATTCTCATTACGAATTCTGATGATGAATTCTCATTACGAATTCTGATGAGGAATTTTCATTACGAATTCTGATGAAGAATTCTCATTACGAATTCTGATGAGGAATTCTCATTACGAATTCTGATGAGGAACTCTCATTACGAATTCTGATGAGGAATTCCCATTACGAATTCTGATGATGAATTCTCATTACGAATTCTGATGACAAATTCTCATTCCGAATTCTCATTCCGAATTCACCTATTAAACAGAAGCTGATCATCTTTGTTTTATACACTCCGAATTTATTCAGACTCCGAAAATTATTTTTTAGACTCCGAACTTTCATTTTGTTTATGCCTTTATATTTTGTCTACTCTTTATTATTTTCCTTACACTCTGAACCTTGACTCCGAAGTTTTCATTCCGAACTTTTGAGTTAGATTTTAAACGGTGTCGTACATTTCGTAACACTTGTTTTGCTATAAAACGATGTCATCTATTCTGTTATAAACTAACCGTTGGTTAAGTTACACGTGTATAGGTCCCTCCGATTTTTAAGAAAAATATGACCGTTGGGAAGGAGGCCGACCTTACCTATAAATAGGATCTCATTTGAAAGAGCTCAATACATAACAACTTAGTTTTGTGCATACATGATGTTGAAGTGATTTCTAGAGAGAGGCTCTTATTAAATCTCAAAGCTTAGTGCGGCTCCGAATGTTGGTGATTACATTCAAGAACTTCCAGGGATAGGAAGACAGAGGTTGCCGACTACCTTGAAGTTCGAGGGCTTCCTTGCTGAGGAAGACAGAGGTGCCAACTACCTTGAAGTTGAGGGCTTGCGGTGATAGCAAGACAGAGACTCCGATCTTCGTATCGAGGGCTTACCCTGGTGTGGGTAAGACAGACTTGCTTGAAAGTATAAATCAAGGGACCTTTATCCAAGGTTGTTGGATACCCTTCTCTTTGGGTTAAAAGACTTATATCTTGTTACTTGTAGTTCTACTACTTGTTTATTTTTCGCTGCATTTTGCATTATAAGGAAAGTATAACTTTCTTATACTTTCTTACTTGTACTCTGATTATTTTAGATTCTATATGCTTTAAGGTAGAATCTCATATTGTAATCTTTTGTTTAGTTTCAATTTCCAAAACCTACTTTCGGAATCTCTTTCCAAGTTTTATTTGGTGTTAGAGGTGTTGTGAATTTGCTTAGTTTAACTTTGTTAAACTTAGCCCTTTTCTTTGCTTAAGGGAAACATAGTTAATCATAACTAACTTTAAAGGTTCCAAAGGAATTTTTAAAGTATAAAATTCACCCCCCCTCTTGTATATTGAGCATCTAAATCATTATTTCGATCCTACAATTGGTATCAGAGCGGGTCTCTGAAATAATTATACTCACGAATAAGTTTTTCTTGCTCAGTTTTTATTCCGAACTTTCCATTACGAAATTTCTCATTCCGAACTTTGTTATTACGAACTTTTTCTACTAACATGTTTGTGTGCCAAAAGTTTTTTTAAGTATGGAAGGAGTTAATGTTGGTTAGATTGATAATCTAAATCCTACAAGACCACCAATCTTTGATGGTAATGATTATGAGTACTGGAGAGATCGAATGAAGACTTTTGTTATCAATACTAGAGTAGACAACTTTGTTATGCTTACTGGTGATTATAAAATTCCTGACAAGGAAGTTAGAACTTTTACTTACTAGGAAAAGAAAGAATATCAACTCAATTATAAGGTACGCAATAATTTACTATGTTAAATGACTAGAAATATATATAGCCAAATTTCTTCTTGTGAAGCAGCTAATTGTATATGAAAAAAGTTGGAGGTTACACACTTTGGAACTTCTAAAGTGATTGAGACTAGGAGAGCTATGCTTAGAGCTGAATATCATGGCTTCAAATTTCCTTATGGTGAACCAATCTGTAAAGTTCAACAGAGATTTATGACTATCGTCAACATCCTACAATCTATGGGAGAGAAAGGTTTAGATGATGAAGCACTTGTGGATAAAATAATTGATATTATTCCCAATGAGTGGGAATCCAAAAGAACTACTATAGATGAAAACAGGAAGGTCACTCAAATTTCTCTTGATGAGTTATTTGGAACTCTTCTACAACATGAAACCAGAATGAAGAGAGATGCTGAAAATATCAAAAAGAAGAATGGAAATGGTACTATTGCTTTTACAACCACATCAAATCAGATGAAAGCTAAGACTCCTGAAATAGTAACCAGATACAAGTCTAAGAAAGTTATTTTCCAATCCGAATCTAGTGAGAGTGAAGTCTCTGAAAATGAATTAGCAAATCTTTCTTGAAGGATGAACAAGATAGCTGGACAGAGAAATTTCCAATCCAAGTATAAGAAAAAGGATAGGAAAGATAGAAAAGATGGAGAAGTTACTTGTTATGAATGCAAGAAAGCTGGACATATTAGACCAGATTGTCCTTTGCTCAGAAATAAAGAAAGAAAAGAAAGGCATTCAGACAGGAATAGAAAGAAATATTATAAAGCCAAAGCTAAGAAAGTTCTGAAAGCTAATGACACCTGGAGTGCCAGTGGTGGTGACTCTTCAGATGAATCTTCTGATTACGAATCTTCAGGATAGAAGAATCTTGGTCTTATAGCCATATTACCTATTGAAAATCATTGTTTTATGGCTAAGGTACAAAATGCCGAATCATTGACCAATGTATCTTTAAATTCCAATGATAGTAAATATTATAACTCTTCTGATGAAGAATCCTCTTCTGATGAAGAAAATACTTTACCTACTTATGAAGAAGTCTCTAGGTTTGCTGAACTTCTTGAGATTGAGAATTCCAAAATCAATAAGAAACTTGATAAGGCAAACTCTAGGAATTCTATTCTTATGAAAGAGATATCAGATCTTTCCAAAGATCTTGATAGGAAAAATGCTGATTTCGAAAGTATTTCAAAAAATCTTGAGGAAGTAATTTCTGAGAAGAATAAACTTTCTAAAGAATTATAAAAAGTAATTTCTAAGAAAAATGTTTTCGAGCCTAGATCTAAGTCTAAAACTAATGATTTTGAGGATAAAAACTTGGTTATAAAACTCAAGTCCGAAATTTTTTCCTTAAAGAAGTGTTTATCGACCTTTACCCATGGTAAAGAAAATTTTGATAAAATGTATTCCCAAATACGACCTTTAAGAAATAAATCCGGATTTGGTTATACCCATGCAAAACCAGTTTTCAGTAACAATTATTTTGTTCCTCAAAGTGTCCCATTTTGTACCAAGTGTCAATGTGGTGGTCAATGGGCAAAGAATTGTTCCTTAAACAAAACCCAATCTTTAGGATTTCACAAAGCCTATTTCTCTAAGAAGATGTGGGTACCTAAAATTTTATTATCTAAAAATCTCGGATCCAAGAAAGTTTGGATTCCGAAAGTCTAATTCTCTTCTTGATTTCAGGTAAATAAAGAGAGTACCAGCAACAATACATGGTACATGGATAGTGGATGTTCCTGGCACATGACTGGTAACAAAAGCTATTTTGAAAAGATTATCAAAACGAAAGGAGGAAAGGTAACTTTTGGAGATAATGCTAAGGGAGAGATTGTTGGTATTGGTAATATTGTTCTTCTTGGTAAAACCTTGATTTCAAATGTTCTTTTTGTTAAGGGTCTTAAACACAACCTCATTAGCATAAGTCAGTTATGTGATGAATGTTACTTTGTGAATTTTAGGAATGATAAGTGCTTAGTTCACAATTCCAAGGAAGATTTTATTCTCTCAGCCAAGAGGAAAGATAATGTTTACACTCTGAACTTAGAAGACCTCAGAAGCCAAGATTTACCTTGCCTAAGTGCAATGGAAGATCACTCCTGGTTATGGCATAGAAGGCTAGGACACTGTAACCTTAGGAACCTATGTAAACTCTCTAAGAAGAAACTAGTTAAGGATCTACCTGAGCTTAGATTTGATTCTTCTAAAGTTTGTGATCGTTGTCAATATGGAAAGCAACATAAATCTAGTTTTAAATCAACTGGTGAAGTCTCAACAACTGATGCATTACAGTTAGTGCACATGGATCTTTTTGGTCCAACACAAACTGGAAGTATTGGAGGCAAATACTATGTGTTTGTTCTAGTTGATGATTACACTAGATTTACTTGGGTTTATTTTCTAGCAAAGAAGTCTGAAGATTTTTCTTATTTCAAAAGTTTTGGATCTCAAGTTAAAAATGAGAAAAACCTTCCATTGAAAACTATTCATAGTGATCATGGAGGAGAATTTCAAAATTTTGACTTTGAAACTTTTTGTAGTAAAAAAGGTATTACTCACAATTTTTCAGCACCTAGAACTCCTCAACAGAATGGTGTAGTTGAAAGAAGAAATAGAATTCTTCAAGAGATAACTAGAACCATGTTGAGTGAATATTCTATTGCTAGAAATTTCTGGGCTGAAGCTGTAAGTACTGCTTATTATACTATAAATCGAGTTTTGATTAGACCTTTTCTTAATAAAACTCTTTATGAGTTATGGAATGGGAGAAAACCAAGACTATCCTACTTCAAGGTTTTTGGTTGAAAAGTATTCATCTTGAATACTAAAGATAACTTACATAAATTCTCACCAAAACCTGATGAAGGAATTTTCTTAGGATATTCCACAACCTCTAAGGCTTATAGAGTTTTTAATAAAAATACTTGTACTGTTGAAGAAACAGTACATGTAAAATTTGATGAGTCAGATCCTTTTGTTTTTAAACCACCTCAACCTACATCTTCGGATGTATTTTCAAAAAGTGATTATCAACCTTTGATAGAAGAACCTTCTTATAAGGATAATGTTCAAGAAGATACTTCTGAAACATTTACCCCAGAAGACTTTCTACCCTATGTTGATGAACAGGTTTTACAAAACCCAAATCAGGTGTTTCTTAAGAATCATCCCAGTGATAGTATCATTGGTGATGTAAATCAACCTGTAAGGACTAGAAGTTCCTTAAGAAATGAAGTAGAACATCTAGCATTTCTTTCCCAATTAGAACCTAAAAGCACTGTTGAAGCTTTAGGTGATGATGATTGGATCAAAGCAATGCAAGATAAACTAAATGAATTCGAAAGGAATAAAGTCTGGACCTTGGTTGAAAGACCTAAGGAAACTTCTGTTATTGGAGTAAAATGGGTCTTTAGAAATAAATGTGATGAAAATGAAGTTATAGTAAGAAATAAAGATAGACTTGTTGCTAAAGGCTATAATCAGCAAGAGGGAATAGACTATGAAGAAACCTATGCTCCAGTAGCTAGACTTGAATCTATCCGTATTCTACTTGACTTTGCAGCATTATTTAATTTTAAACTTTTTCAAATGGCTGTGAAATGCTCTTTTCTTAACAGTTATGTTCAAGAGGAAGTTTTTGTTGAACAACCTCCTAGATTTGAAGATACAAAACATCCAGATCATGTTTTTAGACTTACCAAAGCTTTGTATGGTCTTAAACAAGCCCCACGAGCATGGTATGATAGACTCACTGGATTTTTGCTTCAAAATAACTATGTTAAGGGAAATGCAGATCCAACCCTTTTTATAAATAAAGATAAGAAAAATGTTTTGATTGTTCAAATTTATGTTGATGACATCATATTTGGTTCAACTCAGCAATCTTTGACTGACTCTTTTGCAAGTCTAATGAAATCTGAGTTTGAAATGAGTATGACGGGTGAGTTAACTTTTTTCATTGGTTTTCAAATTTCTCAAAAACCAAAAGGAACTTACATATCTCAACATAAGTATATTAAAGATCTTCTTAAAAAGTATGGTTATGACAACACTAAGAGTATAAGTACTCCTATTGGTACCTCAAACTCTTTAGATCTTGATGAAGCTGGGAAACCAGTAGATCAAACATCTTTTAGAGGTATGATAGGAAGTTTACTATAATTAACAGCTAGTTGACCAGACTTAATGTTCTCAGTATGCTTATGTGCAAGATATCAATCCAATCCTAAGGAATCCCATTTAAAGGCAGTAAAAATAATTTTTCGCTACCTTAAGGGAAGCATGGATCTAGGATTATTTTATACTTCTGAAAATGATTTTGTTCTAAAAATATTTTCTGATGCTGACTTTGGTGGATGTAGAATGGATAGAAAAAGTACATCCGGAACTTGTCATTTATTAGGAGATTCGTTAGTTTCTTGGTCCTACAAGAAGCAACATTCTGTAGCACTTTCTACTGCTGAAGCTGAATATGTAGCAGCTGGAAGTTGTTGTGCTCAAGTATTGTGGATGCAACACACACTCACAGACTATGGCTTGAGTTTTACTAAAACCCAAATTTTGTGTGATAACAAAAGTGCCATTTCCCTAAGTAAGAACCCTGCACATCACTCTCGTGCAAAACACATAGATATTAGGAATCACTTTCTTAGGGATCACACACTTAAAGGAGATATCATTCTTCAATTTATCGGAACACAAGATCAACTTGCTGATATTTTCACAAAATCTTTGCCTTCTGATAGATTTGAATACATTAAACAGAATTTAGGGATGATAACCATAAGGTAATCCTCCTTAATTAACTTTCTGTTGAAAAAGTCTCCTTACAGTAATAAACTCTTTTTTAAAGGGGGAGTACATCTGATTGTTAGAATAACAATTTTTTTTAAAAAAAAACTTTTCAGAACTAAAATTTTCCAGAATGGACAATTTCGTACAGAATACTACTGGAATGGAAGTGTTCGTATTGAAAACATCTGGAATGGAAAATTTTGTACTGGTATTTTCATAATGGGATTTTCGTACTGAATCTTTCATAATAAGTTTTTAAAATTTTTTTTTTCATACTGAGATTTTCGTACTGAGTTTGTTTTTCATACTGAGCTTTTCGTACTGAGTTTATTTTTCGTACTGAGCTTTTTGTACTGAGTTTGTTTTTCGTACTGAGCTTTTCATACCGAGTTTGTTTTTTTTCATAGTAAAGTTTTTTTGCTTTCTTAAGAATGTTACCAATTATGAATAATTTTCCTAAGCCTATCCGAAAAGTATGATTTCCTTACTTAAGTTTTCGTAATCATAATTTACTTGCTGGCTTTTGGATTATAATTTTCTTAGATATTTGTTTTAATAAAACCTCAAAAAGATCGGATTCAAGTTTTCTTGGAAATTGGTTTTCGACCGTCAGATCTGATCTCAACGTATCACAACCGTTCGATCAACTGTGGAAGTTGAACCATTTTTCCGTTGCCTATATAAAGGGGACCCCAAATAGTTGTCCCACATCGGTTTTCAAAAGCTCCAGCGTCTCAAAGCTCTGCCTCTCTATTTTAAGGCTGTTCTGAACTTCAGATTTCTCCATTCTGAACTACTCAGAGGTCTTCAAATCTGAATGTCTATGGAATTAGCTTCTCAAGAAATGTCTTCCTCCAAACCGATTTCACAATGGTTAGTTTACAGAGAAAGGATGGTTCATCCAGATTTCTTCAACAACTATGATTCTCTTATTTTGAAGAACATAAAGTTGAACGGGTGGGAAGATATTGCTGTATCCAAACCGGGGAATCAAGATGATGTTTTTTCGGAGTTACTTGTTGAATTCTATGAAACAATTTCCTTCTTTAAGGAAGATAATAAGGATAAATTTTCTTTTAAGTCTTATGGAAAGGCTTATAAACTTTCTTATACCAAGGCAACAAGTTTGGTAGGGCTGACCTATGAAGGAGAAGCTGAGTTCATATCTCACGTTTTGCCAGATTCTAAAGGAAGCTTCAACAAAGAAAAAGCTTTGAAAACTCTCAGACTCTCAGATGACAAAGCTCCGAAGATTGCTAGCTTGCCAACAAATTTCCGGATTCTAGAGTTGTGGGTACAAGGTTTTATCGTACCGAGGAAGGGTGACAAAGATAGTCTGAAGAAGAGTGAGATCTATATCTTAGATTTTCTGATAAATCTAAGAAAGTTTAACTTCATGAGGCACATTCTTATAACTATTGAGAATCTTAAGAAAGGAAATCTCAGAGATCAAATCGTAATGTACCCAGCAATTTTATCAAAGTTGATAGTTCGGTGTATTGAATCTTTCAAGGAGGCGTGAAAGTCTAAGCCAAGGGTTTTCAAAATTCTGTTGGTAAGTGATGATACTCTTAAGAGAATGGATGTGGATTTTAACAAGGAGACTGGTGAGTTCTTTGATTTTCCAAATCAAGAAGAAGCGGTTCCGAAGGCTGCTGAACCAGAATCATCTAAGCCAGTAAAGAAAAGAAAGTTGAAAGAGGTTGCAGCTGAAGTACACGATCCTAAATCTAAGGAGGTTCAAACCGCACCTCCAAAACCGAAGAAGAAAGCCTATCCTGATGAAGTAGTTACGAAGTGGAGAGCAGATAAAGAGAAAAGGAAAGAAGGGGATCTGCAGTTCGGACTGGATCCTGCGGAAGCTAAGGCTTTGAAGGAAAGTACAAAAGATGAATTAGTAAAACAAGCAAAAGAAAAGAAGTTCAAGAAGAAGATGACAGAAGATGAGGCAGTCCAAGATTTGTTAAAATTTAATGAGATGGTATCCGGAAGCATTCTAGTTCCGAGATCTTTCTCCTTGGAATCTCTACCTGAGACTCCAGGAAGAAACCTTGATTTTCTGGAAGAGATTAGAGCTGAGCATGTTGAGCAACTCGAGCAGATTTAGCAAGTGGAAGAGGAAGAAGTAGTTGCTGAAGGAAGTTCTGAAACTGGAGATCTATTAAAAGAAGTAGATGATTATAAGGGGTCACCTTCGGAACATCTGTCACTCCAAACTTCTGAGGCTGAATCCTCTAAGTTAGTAACCCATGAGAAGGATAAAAATGAGGAAGATGTTGTTTAAAAATTTGTTGATAATATTATTCAAGTATCTACTAGTGAGAAGAAAACTCCAGATCAAGAATCCATTCTGAAAAAGGACAAGGGAAAGAAAATCCTTGTTGATACTCCGAAATCAGTGGCAAGCAAGAAAATAGAATTTGGTGATTCGTCTAAAAGGAAGTTGGAGCTTATTGAAGAAAAAAATTCACCAAGAAAAGTTTCGGATTCAGAGTCATCCTCATTAGGACATGACTTTGTTGTTCAATCTTTAAGAAAGTTAGTAGGTTCCATTCCGACCATCTCAACTATAGATTCAAGATGCCAAATTCTCCAACATGCTCTCAATCAGAAATTAGATTCCGTATCCATGGTTATGGATAAGTATGTCGAGATAGAAGCTGAATTCAAATATTTTCTTGTTGGCTATGAAGCCCACAAAAGATCTTGCAAGAGGATGACGAGATGGTCGAGGAAAACCGTAGAAGAGATGAGACTTTTTGATGAGTTTTAAGAAAATGTAAAAGATGCTTTTGAAACTGAGGACAGGAAGATAAATGAGCTAACTTCTTACTTTGAAGACAAGCTAACAGATGAAAAGAACTTCCGGATTCAAGAAGTCAGAGATCTGAATGGGAAGCTGAATTCCGTTTCTCAAAACTGGAAATTTGAAAGGGATCATCAGATTCAGTTTGAAGAGAAAATGAAGGCTCAGGAAGAAAAGATCAAAGCTCAGGAAGAAAAGATTCAAGCCCAGGAAGAAAAGATTGAAGCTCAAAGTGAAAGAATAGTGGTCTTAGAGAAGCAAGCTGAAGAAGATCATAAAGACATAAAGAAGATCAAGACTATTCTTAAAGGGGTCATTTCGAAGGAAAAAGATCTGAAATAGCTAAATCTAATCTTTTTGTTGTATCTTGTATTTCTTAAAATTAATGAGAACCTTGGTTGCTCGCCTTTTGTTATTATTACTAATTTTTCAGGTACTTTGTTATTTTTTCCATTCCCTCGAATTCTTTTTGAAAATCACAAAGGGGGAGAAGGAAAAGATCCTTAAAGAAAAGGAACTCTAATAAGAGTTTATCTAAGGGGGAGAAGGAAAAGATCCTTAAAGAAAAAAAAAACTCTAATAAGAGTTTATTTAAGGGGGAGTTTCTCATTAAAGAAGACTCTCTTATTCGTAATGAAAAGTCATTCCGGAATTCTAGAATACGATCCTTAGAGTTTCAAAGCCTAAGGGGGAGTTAGTCGTATTCATCAATATCCTTAAAGCAAAGGGAGATAAGCCTTAATGTTTTTATTTCTTCTTAGATTTCCTTTTAATAAGGATGTTTGTGCTTTCCAAAAAGGGGAAGATTATTGAGTCAATAAGGTTTTCCTTATGAATTTTCCATTCCTTCTTGTTTTGAAAATCAAAAACACCTTATCTTTAAGAAAATTGCTTTTGTAAGAAAATTGCTTTTATAAGGAAAATTTCTTTTGTAAGGAAAATTGCTTTTGTAAGAAAAATTGATTTTATAAGGAAAATCACTTTTGTAAGAAAAATTATCCTTATCTTATTTTTATCCATATTTTTCTTAAGTATAAGATTCAGATTCATTTATATTTTATCGGAATTGCTTGAAACCTTGATATGAAGTATTCTGTTTTAGGATCCGAATTCTGGATAATAACTGTGATAAAGTTTCACTCCGAAATCCAGAATGAGAACTATGATAAAGTTTCATTCTGAATTCCGGATACAGTTTTACTCCAGATTTAGGATATGAATTATTATGAAGTTCGACAACGAATTCTCATTACGAATTCTGATGATGAATTCTCATTACGAATTCTGATGAGGAATTCTCATTACGAATTCTAATGAGGAATTCTCATTACGAATTCTGATGAGGAATTCTCATTACGAATTCTGATGAGGAACTCTCATTACGAATTCTGATGAGGAATTCCCATTAAGAATTCTAATGATGAATTCTCATTACGAATTCTGATGAAAAATTCTCATTCCGAATTCTCATTCCGAATTCACCTATTAAACAGAATCTGATCATCTTTGTTTTATACACTCCGAATTTATTCAGAATCCGAAAATTATTTTTTAGACTCCGAACTTTCATTTTGTTTATGCCTTTATATTTTGTATACTCTTTATTATTTTCCTTACACTCTGAACCTTGACTCCGAAGTTTTCATTCCGAACTTTTAAGTTAGATTTTAAACGGTGTCGTACATTCTGTTACACTTGTTTTGCTATAAAATGATGTCGTCTATTCTGTTATAAACTAACCGTTGGTTAAGTTACACATGTACAGGTCCCTCTGATTTTTAAGGAAAATATGACCGTTGGGAAGGAGGCCGACCTTACCTATAAATAGGAGCTCATTTGAAAGAGCTCAATACATAACAACTTAGTTTTGTTCATACATGCTGTTGAAGTGATTTCTAGAGAGAGAGTCTCTTATTAACTCTCAAATCTTCGTGCGACTCTGAATGTTGGTGATTACATTTGAGGACTTCCGGGGATAGGAAGACAGAGGTTGCCGACTACCTTGAAGTTCGAGGGCTTCCTTGCTGAGGAAGACAGAGGTGCCAACTACCTTGAAGTTTAGGGCTTGTGGTGATAGCAAGATAGAGACTCCAATCTTCGTATCGAGGGCTTACCCTGGTGTGGGTAAGACAGACTTGCTTTAAAGTATAAATCAAGGGACCTTTATCCAAGGTTGTTGGATACCCTTATCTTTGGGTTAAAAGACTTATATCTTGTTACTTGTAGTTCTACTACTTGTTTATTTTCCGCTGCATTTTTCATTATAAGAAAAGTATAACTTTCTTATACTTTCTTACTTTTACTCAGATTCTTTTAGATTCTATACGCTTTAAGGTAGAATCTCATATTGTAATCTTTTGTTTAGTTTCAATTTCCGGAACCTACTTTTGGAATCTATTTCCAAGTTTTATTTGGTGTTAGAGGTGTTGTGAATTTGCTTAGTTTAACTTTGTTAAACTTAGCCCTTTCCTTTGCTTAAGGGAAACATAGTTAATCATAACTAACTTTAAAGGTTCCA
Source organism: Viscum album (assembly GCA_963277665.1). Classification (NCBI taxonomy): domain Eukaryota; kingdom Viridiplantae; phylum Streptophyta; class Magnoliopsida; order Santalales; family Viscaceae; genus Viscum; species Viscum album. The sequence goes on along the minus strand of OY728153.1, from coordinate 124,312,100 downwards.
AAGGAATTTTTAAAGTATACAATTCACCCCCCTCTTGTATATTGAGCATCTACATCATTATTTTGATCCTACACATCACCTAAGGAATGAGATGTGCTAATATGATTTTTAGAATATTGTATAATGATCAAGTGACACCCAAAATAATCACTAAATACCTAAGGATTTCATGTGCTCAAGTACAAAATCAATGATGGGAAATTCACTTTATAACAAAGATGCAATTCATCCCATTATCCATTTAAAATATGCCAATTTTATCTTTAAAAACCATAATGGGTTTTTAATAAAAAATATGACTTTTACCCAATATGAGACCCTACGGTTTCCATAAAAAAATTTTAATCCATTTTTCACAAAACAAGGATTTGAAACCAAATCAAACAATTCCATCATTTTCATCACAAACCCCCAATTCACTTGAATCGGGGGTTTTCAAAAACTTTCCATCAAATAAATTTTTATTCAATTAAAATAAACATTTCAATTGATTCAATTACCATCCAAACAAAAATTCAAATTAAACAATTTAAATCTCACTAAATTCCAATTCTAAGCCAAAAACCCATTTTTCCCTAAAAAACCCCAATTCATCGGAATTGGGGTTTTCCAACAAAAGGATTGAAATCCATTTGATTAAAATATAAATAATTTAATTTAAATTCAAACAATTGAAATTTAGAAAAAAAAAATAGGTTCAACAAAAATTGGGCTGCGTAATGGAACCACCTACTGAAAACAACGAATCTCGTAATCCCAAACCCTAATTAGGATTTGTCCACGAAGAACGAAGATCACACAAACGGGAATCAAACCTAGGTTTAATGTAGAGACCCGAAGCTTGACGTACATGGACATTACATTACTTTTGAGGAATACTTAATACATAACAAAAAATACAAACAAGGATCATAATAGTTTAGTGTCTTTGGAAAATCAAAATATAAACAACTAATCATGTTGAAAGATCTTCAACATCTCCCATAATGATCTTCCCCTTTTTGTTTCCTTACCTAAAACCTTTCTTTATTTCCTGGGGAAAATAAAACATAAAAAGGGTGAGCTCGAATGCTCATTAAGGGTAATCATGGATAAAATAAAACAAATCATATACATTTGAGCTTAAAAACATGAACATAATGTTTAAAAATAAAAATCTTGAGCAATGACATAAAACATGGAAGTACGTAAGGCATAGATCATAAAGAAACAATAATCATGATAAAATAGCATGGGAGTAAAACATGTAATTATGGAAACCATTCATCACATGTCATGATTTCCATAGTAGCCAAGACATTGCTGCCAAGACCATCTTAGTGGACAAAGTCCCTTTCTGAATCGAGTTCACTCCTCATTTCAATCCTGTAACACTGAACCAGATTAACTTACCATTCCAGCCATGTATATCTCATGAGATATAAATCTTTACCCAATGCATTGGAGGGAGATATAGGTCCCACCCATCTCATAATGAAATCATTCTTACTTGTGCCACAACATAAACATAAATCATTCATCATAACCCAATGAATAAAATGGGTTTCATAAACATCATTCCATCATCACATAATCCATATAAAATAAATGGACATCATTTCATAATAAGAAAAGTGAAACCATTTAAATAATAGAGACTTTATACTTGAACCATACACATATGAAATAATGTCATCTTAGATGGAAAATGGTTTTGATAAAACACTTGAAATGAATTCTTGAGGAAAATATCCTTTCTTCTTCAAAATCAATTTCTTTTCACAAAACGTCATGAAATTTTAAAAGAAAAAGATTTTGTTTAAAATAGTCATGAAATATTTTTGAGGAAGCTTCATGAAAATAAGGCTTTATAAAACTGTAAAAACCCGTTCGTGCCGTATAAGTTAAAAAAAAACATTCTTCTCGTACTTTTGCCGGAAAAGTCAAAAAGTACCTTGTAACGTAAATAAAAGAAAGATTCCTTACAAACCATGCATTAAAAGTCAAAAATGGGTAAAAATGACTTTAAAAATACATGAAAACACTTTTATAAAACATGGACATGGACGATAGAAATAACCCCAGTAAATACTTACGAATAAGCAATCTCGGATAAAAAATGAGATTTGAAAAATTATCCCTTACCTTAGGTCCAATATGCTTCGTACGTATCCAAAACTCCTATATAATGATTTAAATAATGTCATTTACTTATTAAATAATCATATTCATTGTTATTATATCATATATGGTTCACTTATGACTTTATTTTACCTGTTCTTTTGTAAATTCCATGTTAAAGAGCGTTTTTGGTAAAATTGTTTCATTTGTCGTCCGTGTTTTGACTTGTAATTATTCATATGATTACTTAGTTCATGATTACTTAATTCCAGAATATAAAACATGATTTATATAATATATATTTATAATATACATATATATAATAGATCAGTAAATGGAAAGAAATACACCGTTCATGGAGACGGTAGGTCGTACGTACGCATGAACGCTGTTTTCGTTTCCTTATTGAGTTTAATGGAATTAAGTAGATGACATACATATATATATATAAACAAAAATACAGTAGATTTATAATGTCATATATTTCATTATTATTTCTTATATATACTTTATAATCATTCTTAAATGGTTAACATGGAGAATGAATCTCATCGCGTCGTGGAGACGGTAGTTCGTACGTACGCACAAGCGATGATATCGTTTCCATAATTATTGAATTGAATTGGAGTGGATGATAAAATATATCAGAATCATTATGATGTTATAATAACTATGTATAGTTATTCTTTACACCATAATACCCATCCATGTAAGGTGTTGGTGGAAAAACAGATTACACCACAGCGTGGAGACGGTATCCCGTACGTACGCACGCGCGGTGATTTTGTTTTCCATAGGATGGATAGAAGGTGAAATGGGGTTGTTTCATATTTATAATAACATATCAGTATATTTGTGATACTGATGTTATTACTTTATAATGAAACAACTAAAGAAGAAGAAGTTGAATAAGAAGGAAGTTTGAAAGAATCGGTAGAAGAAATTACCTCTTCTTCGATACGCCTCTTTGAAACCTCCTCTTAGGGAACTAAGATTGGTCTTTGAAGTAGAACAGGACCTCTAGGATATTTCTAGGGAAGTGGAGAAGAGAATTTGGCAGGGGTTGGCCGATCTTGAAGGCTCAAAGTGGTGTGAGGAAGAGAGGGAGGAGGTGCCCTTTTATAAGGGAGGAGAGGGGCACCTTTGGAATAACTAAAAATATTATTTTATTATAAAGCCAAATTCGGTTTTAAATAGATCCAAATTGATTTATTTCGAAGCTAAGGTGGAGATTGGTCTATATCCTCTCATACAATAGAATTTATATAAGTTTAGGTTCCTATTTTAACCTTATCATTTAGATTTAACATTAAGTTAGATAATTTTACTTTTACCGTGTCTTTTTGTATTCTTACACTATAAGGTTAATAAACTTACTATAAGAAGACAAACGAACCCCAAGTTGTTTATTATTAATATATATAACCTTATCTAAGTAATTTGGCCGAACCTTATATTTTTAGGAATAAAATAACAATTAATAATATAATATTTTTTTTAAAAACTATTTTATGTCAATTTTGACACTATTTAGTAATTGATTTTTGTGAAACTCATAACAGACTGATTAGTTCCAAAAAAGTTAATTATATAAATAATAACATGTCACATTAACCTAGAAAATGAGTGGAATTCATAAAAAGTCTCAAATTACATTTATTTTGGTATTTATAACATCAATTATGTCAATATTTCATTAATAAGATAATTACTGCATCATCTTTGTGTCATAAATAAATTAAATTATTTAATGTCTAAAAATTACAAATAAAATACCATTATGTAGGAAATCGTTTTATCTTTCTAATGAATATTTATAGTCGAATTTATCTTATGTATAACCCTATGTTAAAAATTTTGTAGTAAATAAACTTTGATTTTAACTCTTTTAACTCTTCTTTGAATTAAATAATAATAAATGTCCTAATCTTATCCAAGTGGGCCTAAATGGTCATATTTTATTCATAAGGTTTTTTTTGGTCGAATTAAACTTATCCAATAGAATTAGGACATGTGTTAGGGTAATAATAATAACATTTTTACCCTTAATTACCCTATTTACTTTTAACCGTGGTAAAAAAAAAGTAAAAAGTTACTATTCACCAAAAATTATTTTCATATCATTGAACCACATTTTACTTACTGACATCAACTGTGTCTCTCAGATTTTTGAAATTCCATTCACATTAGCGGTAAAATTAAGTTTTATGAAAAATTCATTTTTTTTAACTACCACTTAGTGGTTTCACTATTCATCAAAAAATGAAAGTTTCCAGAAAAATACAAAAAATTAGGCCTAAGCTATATTTGATATTATGAATTCAAAAATGATGTCTATTTTACCAAATTAAAAACATATCAGTTGCATTAATTAATTTAAAAATTAATTCCCGTCGTCAAAACAAATAGCGTGTTCTTAAGAGATAATAACTATCAAAAGATTGACAGTTGTTTATGTTTGGTTTAAATGTAAAATTACACCCAACAACCAACATTGTATTAAATTGTAAAAATATATTCTAAATATTCTTTAAAACCACTCTAATTAATAATTTATCACTTTTAATTATTTCTATTAAAAAGGTTGTTTTTAATTAAAATTTAGTAATTTTCACTATTCATCAGAAAATGAAAGTTATCCGAAAAGTACCAAAATTTCACCCTAAGCTAATTTCGATATTCCGAATCCAAAAATGAAGTCCATTTTGAAAAATAAAATTTAAAAAATTTCAAAAATTGGTTATTACTATTCATAACGGCTAGTTCATAATAATATTATAATAATATCTCGTTTAGTGAAACTCGGTATTGCGTACTACACACGCTATCAAGGAAGATCGCGATTGCGTGTAATGTAAGGCAAGTCAAGGATGCGTGTTGTGCAAGCTCCTTTTGGTGTAGTGTACAACACAAGACATTAATGAAATTAAAAAGAATATTTTTCATAAAATCTCGGGGTGTTACATTCTACCCCCCTTAAAATGAATTTCGCCCTCGAAATTCATTGGGGTTATAAATGGTTTACTTCTAGAAAGTTTCTTTAATATAAACCCACATTGTAAAAAGGAATACCAAAACCAATCTTTAAAAACAAAAGTATGAAACGTAACGGTTACCCAAATAAACTAATCACTGGGTTTCCACATAGATTAAAATATGGATATGGAAGAGAAATCTAACCATCATGTTCTGATGGAGAGTGGTAGAGAACATGGCTATGGAAAAGCCAGCAATCACAAATCCATATATTTGTGATGATCTAAGGTACCATCTGATTCATCAGATATAAGGGCACTAGGACAACATTTTTGATTTTCAAGATCATTTCCCTAAAGTTGATGAATTAAAAGAAATACTTACATGGTTTTGGTACAATCTCACTGTTGTTCGTGCCTTGAACAATTTCCACTTCATCTCTTAAAGAAATGAAGTTGAATTTGTTATTCGTGACGTGTTAGCAGATCATGTGATAGAATGATGGGTCATTCCATCTGTCTCAAACAAAAGGTTATAAAAGTTATCAAAAATACATAAGTCCATCTATAGTGAGATTAATCATATATGGTTCCTAAAATGGACTTATACTTCATATATCATATTTCTTAATATAATAAAACTAGTTTCTACTAAACAGGGACTTCCTGTAGGCCAGTGGTAGGCGATAAAGGCCAGTCGCACTTCAGTTGTGGGTTCGATTCCCACAGCCTTGTCCGACGCGATGGGTTGTCACCCGTCCTGCAGGTTGTCCTTTTTCTAAAACTAAATTACTATAACATCCCATCAATAATATTGAAAAAAGTTCTATCCTTAAACAATACTAACTTATGTCCAACATAATCCATTCCAATCTTTAGGCTTATCTAAAATACTTTGGTCCAATCTCATAGTATAAAGAAAATGATTACTTGGAATTTCACATAACAATAACATGAATGCCATCATTTATCCCCCATATACCATAAGATATATCTTGTTGGTCAAATTACAAACATGTGAATACCTTAATCATGTATTCTATTGAAGAATTAATACCCATTGAACCTCAGTGAAAACATGAATGCAATTAAAAGTTAACATTTTTGACATACCAAAATCCTCAAAATTCTATATACTCAAACCATGATATTACTTAGTCCTTATATCAATCATGAGCTCATGAATACAATCAAATATCTCATTATCTTCTTATTCCTTAATTATGCGCATATCATATACTTTCCAAAAATATCTGAATAACCTTCCATGGTTACTGGTACCATTCAACATATACTTTCAAATACTTTAGGAAAGACAATAATGTAACAATCCATAGATGATTCTTTATTCCATAGTACCATATATTATTCTTTATAAACATACAATCATTCCACTAACTTCTTAAACCACTGAATGAGCTTCATCATTTCTTTCATCTCATATTTCATTTGTATTCTCCTCATCATCATCCACAAAAATACTACTCATATGACCATGCTGATTCTCTTCATGAGATTTTCCCTTAGGGCATTGGTTTGCATAATGCCCATACATTCCACATTTAAAACATCTAATCATTGTTGATGTCGTAGCAACACCATTATCCTTGTCCATGGTATTAACTGAACCTTTTCCTTTGCACTTACTGGCTTTGTGTCTTTCTTTCCCACACCCAAAGCATCTTCCAGTTCCTTTGAAAAAATATCCTTGATGCCTCTTCCCACATGATTTACATAGGGGAAATTGAACTTTTTTTCCTCTATGATCATCATGAAACTATATCTTTCTCTTATTATCTGAGTCAGGAAACTTACCAAAGTTGAGATTATTGATCATATTATGAGATTTCTGATTAGGCATAATAACGATGTTTGGAATTCAAAATCCCATTTAATTTGGTTGCTCATGAAGAATATCATTCCACTGTCTGTCATATCCTCCATTAACGTGAATCTTTATGTTTCCAGCCATTTTCTAAAATCCAAAAAGAATAGAGTGAGAGGAAAAAATCATGATAAGGAAAACAACATAGTAAAGGGGGAGTACCCTCAATATATAACATCTTAGGTTAAATTATAAGATCGTTAGTGCAATTCTAGGACTATAACCTATACGTATACTTAACCTTAGAGACATCCCTAGACATACCTTAGAAATATCTCTAGGGATCTCACTAACGTTTTCGCATCCTATTTTCCAAAGGTTGACTAAACCTTTCCTCTGATACCAACTGTAGAGACCCGAAGCTTGACGTACATGGACATTACATTACTTTTGCGGAATACTTAATACATAACAAAAAAGACACACAAGGATCATAATAGTTTAGTGTCTTTGGAAACTCGGAATATAAACAAATAATCTTGTTGAAAGATCTTCAACATCTCCCATAACGATCTTCCCCTTTTTGTTTCCTTACCTAAAACCTTTATTTATTTCCTGGGGAAAATAAAACATAAAAAGGGTGAGCTCGAATGCTCAGTAAGGGTAAGCATGGATAAAATAAAACAAATCATATACATTTGAGCTTAAAAACATGAACATAATGTTTAAACATCAAAATCTTGAGCAATGACATAAAACATGGAAGTACGTAAGGAATAGATCATAAAGAAACATTAAGCATGATAAAATAGCATGGGAGTAAAACATTTAATTGTGGAAACCATTCAGCATATGTCATGATTTCCATAGTAGCCAAGACATTGTTGCCAAGACCATCTTAGTAGACAAAGTCCCTTTCTGAATCGAGTTCACTCCTCGTTTTAGTCCTGTAACACTGAACCAGATTAACTTACCATTCCAGCCATGTCTATATCATGAGATATAAATCTTTACCCAATGCATTGGAGGGAGATATAGGTCTCACCCATCTCATAATGAAATCATTCTTACTTGTGCCACAACATAAACATAAATCATTCATCATAACCCAATGAATAAAATGGGTTTCATAAACATCATTCCATCATCACATAATCCATATAAAATAAATGGACATAATTTCATAATAAGAAAAGTGAAACCATGTAAATAATAGAGACTTTATACTTGAACCATACACATATGAAATAATGTCATCTTAGATGGAAAATGGTTTTGATAAAACACTTGAAATGAATTCTTGAAGAAAATATCCTTTCTTCTTCAAAATCAATTTCTTTTCACAAAACTTCATGAAATTTTAAAAGAAAAAGATTTTGTTTAAAATAGTAATGAAATATTTTTGAGGAAGCTTCATGAAAATAAGGCTTTATAAAACCATAAAAACCCGTTCGTGCCGTATAAGTTAAAAAAAACATTCTTCTCGTACTTTTGCCGGAAAAGTCAAAAAGTACCTCGTAACGTAAATAAAAGAAAGATTCCTTACATACCATGTATTAAAAGCCAAAAAATGGGTAAAAATGACTTTAAACATACATGAAAACACTTTTATAAAACATGGACATGGACGATAGAAATAACCCCAGTAAATACTTACGAATAAGCAATCTCAGATAAAAAATGAGATTTGCAAAATTATCCCTTACCTTAGGTCCGGTATGCTTCGTACGTATCCAAACCTCCTGTATAATGATTTAAATAATGTCATTGACTTATTACAGAATCATATTCATTGTTATTATATCATATATGGTTCACTTATGACTTTATTTTACCCGTTCTTTTGTAAATTCCATGTTAAAGAGCGTTTTTGGTAAAATCGTTTCATTTGTCGTCCGTGTTTTGACTTGTAATTATTCATATGATTACTTAGTTCATGATTAATTAATTCCAGAATATAAAACATGATTTATATAATATATATTCAGAATATACATATATATAATAGATCAGTAAATGGAAAGAAATACACCGTTCATGGAGACGGTAGGCCGTACGTACGCATGAACGCTGTTTTCGTTTCCTTATTGAGTTTAATGGAATTAAGTAGATGACATACATTTATATATACACACAAATACAGTAGCTTTATAATATCATATATTTCATTATTATTTCTTATATATACTTTATAATCATTCTTAAATGGTTAACATGGAGAATGAATCTCATCGCGTCGTGGAGACGGTAGTCCGTACGTACGCACGAGCGATGATATCGTTTCCATAATTATTGAATTGAATTGGAGTGGATGATAAAATATATCAGAATCATTATGATGTTATAATAACTATGTATAGTTATTCTTTACACCATAATACCCATCCATGTAAGGTGTTTGTGGAAAAACAGATTACACCATGGCGTGAAGACGGTATTCCGTACGTACGCACGCGCGGTGATTTTGTTTTCCGTAGGATGGATAGAAGGTGAAATGAGGTTGTTTCATATTTATAATAATATATCAGTATATTGTTGATACTTATGTTATTACTTTATAATGAAACAACTAAAGAAGAATAAGTTTAATAAGAAGGAAGTTTGAAAGAATCGGTAGAAGAAATTACCTCTTCTTCGATACGCCTCTTTGAAACCTCCTCTTAGGGCAGTAAGATTGGTATTTGAAGTAGACCAGGACCTCTAGGATGTTTCTAGGGAAGTGGAGAAGAGAATTTGGCAGGGGTTTTCTGAGCTTGAAGGCTCAAAGTGGTGTGAGGAAGAGAGGGAGGAGGTTCCCTTTTATAAGGGAGGAGAGGGGCACCTTTGGAATAACTAAAAATATTATTTTATTATAAAGCCAAATTAGGTTTTAAATAGATCCAAATTGATTTAATTCGAAGATAAGGTGGGTATTGGTCGAAATTCTCTCGTACAATAGAATTTATACAAGTTTAGGTTCCTATTTTAACCTTATCATTTAGATTGAACATTAAATTAGATAATTTTACTTTTACCGTGTCTTTTTGTGTTCTTACACTATAAGGTTAATAAACTTACTATAAGAAGCCAAACGAACCCCAAATTGTTTATTATTAATATATATAACCTTATCTAAGTAATTTGGCCGAACCTTATATTTTTAGGAATAAAATAAAAATTAATAATATAATATTTGTTTTAAAAACTATTTTATGTCAATTTTGTCACTATTTAGTAATTGATTTTTGTAAAAATCATAACAGACTGATTAGTTCAAAAAACATTAATTATATCAATACTAACATGTCATATTAACCTATAAAATTAGTGGAATTTATAAAAAGTCTCAAATTACATTTATTTTGGTATTTATAACATCAATTATGTCAATATTTCATTAATAAGATAATTACTACATCATCTTTGTGTCATAAATAAATTAAATTATTTAATGTCTAAAAATTACAAATAAAATACCATTATGTAGAAAATCGTTTTAGCTTTCTAATTAATATTTGTAGTCGAATTTATCTTATGTATAACCCAATATTAAAAATGTTGTAGTAAATAAACATTGATTTTAACTCTTTTAACTCTTCTTTGAATTAAATAATAATAAATGTCCTAATCTAATCCAAGTGGGCCTAAATGGTCATATTTTATTCCTAAGGTTGTTTTTTTGTCGAATTACACTTATCCAATAGAATTAGGACATGTGTTAGGGTAATAATAATAACATTTTTACCCTTAATTACCCTATTTACTTTTAACCGTGGTAAAAAAAAGTAAAAAGTTACTATTCACCAAAAATTATTTTCATCTCATTGAAGCACATTTTACTTACTGACATCAACCGTGTCTCTCGGATTTTTGAAATTCCATTCACAGAAGTGGTAAAATTAAGTTTTATGAAAAATTTATTTTTTTTAACTACCACTTAGTGGTTTCACTATTAATCAAAAAATGAAAGTTTCTAGAAAAATACCAAAAATTAGGCCTAAGTTATATTTGATATTATGAATTCAAAAATGATGTCTATTTTACCAAATTCAAAACATATCATTTTCATTAATTAATTTAAAAATTAATTCCCGTCGTCAAAACAAATAGCGTGTTCTTAAGAGATAATAACTATCAAAAGATTGACAGTTGTTTATGTTTGGTTTAAATGTGAAATTACATACAATAACCAACATTATATTAAATTGTAAAAATATATTCTAAATATACTTTAAAACCACTCAAATTAATAATTTATCACTATTAATTATTTCTATTAAAAAGGTTGTTTTTAATTAAAATTTAGTAATTTTCACTATTCATTAGAAAATGAAAGTTATCCGGAAAGTACCAAAATTTCACCCTAAGCTAATTTTGATATTCTGAATCCAAAAATGAAGTCCATTTTGAAAAATAAAATTTACAAAATTTCAAAAATTGGTTATTACTATTCATAACGGCTAGTTCATAAAAATATTATAACAATATCTCGTTTAGTGAAACTCGGTATTGCGTACTACACACGCTATCGAGGAAGATCACGGTTGCGTGTAATGTAAGGAAAGTCAAGGATGCGTGTTGTGCAAGCTCCTTTTGGTGTAGTGTACAACACAAGACATTAATGAAATTAAAAAGAATATTTTTCATAAAATCTCGGGGTGTTACATTCTACCGCCCTTAAAATGAATTTCACCCTCAAAATTCGTCGGGGTTATAAATGGTTTACTTCTAGAAATTTTCTTTAATAGAAACCCACATCGTAAAAAGGAATACCAAAACCAATCTTTAAAAACAAAAGTATGAAACGTAACGGTTACCCAAATAAACTAATCACTGGGTTTCCACATAGATGAAAATATGGATATGGAAGAGAAATCTAACCATCATGTTCTGATGGAGAGTGGTAGAGAACATGGCTATGGAAAAGCCAGCAATCACAAATCCATAGATTTGTGATGATCTAAGGTACCATATGATTCATTGGATATAAGGGCACTAGGACAACATTTTTGGTTTTCAAGATAATTTCCCTAAAGTTGATGAATTAAAAGAAATATTTACATGATTTTGGTACAATCTCACTTTTGTTCATGCCTTGAACAATTTCCACTTCATCTCTTAAAGAAATGAAGTTCAATTTGTTATTCGTGATGTGTTAGCAGATCATGTGATAGAATGATGGGTCATTCCATCTGTCTCAAACAAAAGGTTATAAAAGTTATCAAAAATACATAAGTCCATCTATAGTGAGATTAATCATATATGGTTCCTAAAATGGACTTATACTTCATATATCATACTGCTTAATATAATAAAACTAGTTTCTACTAAACAGGGACTTCCTGTAGGCCAGTGTTAGGCGATAAAGGCCAATCACACTTCGGTTGTGGGTTCGATTCCCACAGCCTTGTCTGATGCGATGGGTTGTCACCCATCCTGCAGGTTGTCCTTTTTCTAAAACTAAATTACTATAACATCCCATCAATAATATTGAAAAAAGTTCTATCCTTAAACAATATTAACTTATGTCCAACATAATCCATTCCAATCTTTAGGCTTATCTAAAAAACTTCGGTCCAATCTCATAGTATAAAGAAAATGATTACTTGGAATGTCACATAACAATAACATGAATGCCATCATTTATCCCCCATATATCATAAGATATATCTTGTTGGTCAAATTACAAACATGTGAATACCTTAATCATGTATTCTATTGAAGAATGAATACCCATTGAACCTCAGTGAAAACATGAATGCAGTTAAAAGTTAACATTTTTGACATACCAAAATCCTCAAAATTCTATATACTCAAACCATGATATTACTTAGTCCTTATATCAATCATGAGCTCATGAATACAATCAAACATCTCATTATCTTCTTATTCCTTCATTATGCGCATATCATATACTTTCCAAAAATATCTGAATAACCTTTCATGGTTACTGGTACCATTCAACATATACTTTCAAATACTTTAGGAAAGAGAATAATGTAACAATCCATAGATGATTCTTTATTCCATAGTACCATATATTATTCTTTATAAACATACAATCATTCTACTACCTTCTTAAACCACTAACTGAGCTTCATCATTTCTTTCATCTCATATTTCATTTGTAGTCTCCTCATCATCATCCACATAAATACTACTCATATGACCATGCTGATTCTCTTCATGACATTTTCCCTTAGGTCATTGGTTTGCATAATGCCCATACATTCCACATTTAAAACATCTAATCATTGTTGATGTCGTAGCAACACCATTATCCTTGTCTATGGTATTAACTGAACCTTTTCCTTTACACTTACTGGATTTGTGTCCTTCTTTCCCACACCCAAAGCATCTTCCAGTTCCTTTGAAACAATCTCCTTGATGCCTCTTCCCACATGATTTACATAGGGGAAATTGAACTTTTTTTCCTCTATGATCATCATGAAACTCTATCTTTCTCTTATTATCTGAGTCGGGAAACTTACCAAAGTTGAGATTATTGATCATATTATGAGATTTCTGATTAGGCATAATAACGATGTTTGGAATTCCAAATCACATTTCATTTGGTTGCTCATGAAGAATATCATTCCACTGTCTGTCATATCCTCCATTATCGTGAATCTTCCTGTTTCCAGCCATTTTCTAAAATCCAAAAAGAATAGAGTGAGAGGAAAAAATCATGATAAGGAAAACAACATAGTAAAGGGGGAGTAACCTCAATATATAAAATCATAGGTTAAATTCTAAGATCGTTAGTGCAATTCTAGGACTATAACCTATACATATACTTAACCTTAGAGACATCCCTAGACATACCTTAGAAATATCTCTAGGGATCTCACTAACGTTTTCGCATCCTAGTTTCCAAAGTTTGACTAAACATTTCCTCTGATACCAACTGTAGAGACCCAAAGCTTGACGTACATGTACATTAAATTACTTTTGCAGAATACTTAATACATAACAAAAAAGACACACAAGGATCGTAATAGTTTAGTGTCTTTGGAAACTCAGAATATAAACAACTAATCATGTTGAAAGATCTTCAACATCTCCCATAACGATCTTCCCCCTTTTGTTTCCTTACCTAAAACCTTTCTTTATTTCCTGGGGAAAATAAAACATAAAAAGGGTGAGCTCGAATGCTTAGTAAGGGTAAGCATGGATAAAATAAAACAAATCATATACATTTGAGCTTAAAAACATGAACATAATGTTTAAACATCAAAATCTTTAGCAATGACATAAAACATGGAAGTACGTAAGGCATAGATCATAAAGAAACATTAAGAATGATAAAATAGCATGGGAGTAAAACATTTAATTGTGGAAACCATTCAGTACATGTCATGATTTCCATAGTAGCCAAGACATTGCTTCCAAGACCATCTTAGTAGACAAAGTCCCTTTCTGAATCAAGTTCACTCCTCGCTTCAGTCCTATAACACTGAACCAGATTAACTTACCATTCCAGCCATGTCTATCTCATGAGATATAAATCTTTACCCAATGCATTGGAGGGAGATATAGGTCCCACCCATCTCATAATGAAATCATTCTTACTTGTGCCACAACAGAAACATAAATCATTCATCATAACCCAATGAATAAAATGGGTTTCATAAACATCATTCCATCATCACATAATCCATATAAAATAAATGGAAATCATTTCATAATAAGAAAAGTAAAACCATGTAAATAATAGAGACTTTATACTTGAACCATACACATATGAAAAAATGTCATCTTAGATGGAAAATGGTTTTGATAAAACACTTGAAATGAATTCTTGAGGAAAATATCCTTTCTTCTTCAAAATCAATTTCTTTTCACAAAACGTCATAAAATTTTAAAAGATAAATATTTTGTTTAAAATAGTCATGAAATATTTTTGAGGAAGATTCATGAAAATAAGGCTTTATAAAACCATAAAAACCCGTTCGTGCCGTATAAGTTAAAAAAAACATTCTTCTCGTACTTTTGCCGGAAAAGTCAAAAAGTACCTCGTAACTTAAATAAAAGAAAGATTCCTTACATACCATGTATTAAAATCCAAAAATGGGTAAAAATGACTTTAAACACACATGAAAACACTTTTATAAAACATGGACATGGACGATAGAAATAACCCCAGTAAATACTTACGAATAAGCAATCTCGGATAAAAAATGAGATTTGCAAAATTATCCCTTACCTTAGGTCCGATATGCTTCGTACGTATCCAAACCTCCTGTATAATGATTTAAATAATGTCATTGACTTATTACATAATCATATTCATTGTTATTATATCATATATGGTTCACTTATGACTTTATTTTACCCGTTCTTTTGTAAATTCCATGTTAAAGAGCGTTTTTGGTAAAATCGTTTCATTTGTCATCCGTGTTTTGACTTGTAATTATTCATATGATTACTTAGATCATGATTACTTAATTCCAGAATATAAAACATGATTTATATAATATATATTCAGAATATACATATATATAATAGATCAGTAAATAGAAAGAAATACACCGTTCATGGAGACGGTAGGCCGTACGTACGCATGAACGCTATTTTCGTTTCCTTATTGAGTTTAATGGAATTAAGTAGATGAAATACACATATATATATACAAAAATAAAGTAGATTTATAATATCATATATTTCATTATTATTGCTTATATATACTTTATAATCATTCTTAAATGGTTAACATGGAGAATGAATCTCATCGCGTCGTGGAGACGGTAGTCCGTACGTACGCACGAGTGATGATATCGTTTCCATAATTATTGAATTGAATTGGAGTGGATGATACAATATATCAGAATAATTATGATGTTATAATAACAATGTATAGTTATTATTTACACCATAATACCCATCCATGTAAGGTGTTTGTGGAAAAACAGATTACACCACGACGTGGAGACGGTATTCCGTACGTACGCACGCGCGGTGATTTTGTTTTCTGTAGGATGGATAGAAGGTGAAATGGGGTTGTTTCATATTTATAATAACATATCAGTATATTGGTGATACTGATGTTATTACTTTATAATTAAACAACTAAATAATAAGAAGTTGAAGAAGAAGGAAGTTTGAAAGAATCGGTAGAAGAAATTACCTCTTCTTCGATACGCCTCTTTGAAACCTCCTCTTAGGGCACTAAGATTGGTCTTTGAAGTATACCAGGACCTCTAGGATGTTTCTAGGGAAGTGGAGAAGAGAATTTGGCAGGGGTTGGCCAATCTTGAAGGCTCTAAGTGGTGTGAGGAAGAGAGGGAGGAGGTGCCCATTTATAAGGGAGGAGAGGGGCAACTTTGGAATAACTAAAAATATTATTTTATTATAAAGCCAAATTCGGTTTTAAATAGATAAAAATTAATTTATTTCAAAGATAAGGTGGGTATTGGTCGAAATACTCTCATCCAATAGAATTTAGACAAGTTTAGGTTCCTATTTTAACCTTATCTTTTAGATTTAACATTAAGTTAGATAATTTTACTTTTACCGTGTCTTTTTGTGTTCTTACACTATAAGGTTAATAAACTTACTATAAGAAGCCAAACGAACCTCAAGTTATTTATTATTAATATATATATAACCTTATCTAAGTAATTTGGCTGAACCTTATATTTTTAGGAATAAAATAACAATTAATAATATAATATTTGTTTTAAAAACTATTTTATGTCAATTTTGACACTATTTAGTAATTGATTTTTGTAAAAATCATAACAGACTGATTAGTTCGAAAAAAGTTAATTATATCAATACTAAAATGTCATATTAACCTAAAACATTATAGGAATTCATAAAAAGTCTCAAATTACATTTATTTTGGTATTTATAACATCAATTATGTCAATATTTCATTAATAAGATAATTACTGCATCATCTTTGTGTCATAATTAAATTAAATTATTTAATGTATAAAAATTACAAATAAAATACCATTATGTAGGAAATCGTTTTATCTTTCTAATGAATATTTATAGTCGAATTTATCTTATGTATAACCCTATATTAAAAATGTTTTAGTAAATAAACTTTGATTTTAACTCTTTTAACTCTTCTTTGAATTAAATAATAATAAATGTCCCAATCTAATCCAAGTGAGCCTAAATGGTCATATTTTATTTCTAAGGTTGTTTTTGGTCGAATTACACTTTTCCAATAGAATTAGGATATGTGCGAGGGTAATAATAATAACATTTTTACCCTTAATTACCCTATTTACTTTTAACTGTGGTAAAAAAAGTAAAAAGTTACTATTCACCAAAAATTATTTTCATCTCATTGAACCACATTTTACTTATTGACATCAACCATGTCTCTCGGATTTTTTAAATTCCATTCAGAGAAGCGGTAAAACTAAGTTTTATGAAAAATTCATTTTTTTTAACCACCACTTAGTGGTTTCACTATTCATCAAAAAATGAAAGTTTCCAGAAAAATACCAAAAATTAGGCCTAAGCTATATTTGATATTATGAATTAAAAAATGATGTCTATTTTACCAAATTCAAAACATATCAGTTGCATTAATTAATTTAAAAATTAATTCCCGTCGTCAAAACAAATAGCGTGTTCTTAAGAGATAATAACTATCAAAAGATTGACAGTTGTTTATGTTTGGTTTAAATGTGAAATTACATCCAATAACCAACATTGTATTAAATTGTAAAAATATATTCTAAATATACTTTAAAACCACTCAAATTAATAATTTATCACTATTAATTATTTCTATTAAAAATGTTGTTTTTAATTAAAATTTAGTAATTTTCACTATTCATCAGAAAATGAAAGTTATCAAAAAAGTACCAAAATTTCACCCTAAGATAATTTCGATATTCCGAATCCAAAAATGAAGTCCATTTTGGAAAATAAAATTTACAAAATTTCAAAAATTGGTTATTACTATTCATAATGGCTAGTTCATAATAATATTATAATAATATCTCGTTTAGTGAAACTCGGTATTGCATACTACACACGCTATCGAGGAAGATCGCAATTGCGTGTAATGAAAGGAAAGTCAAGGATGCGTGTTGTGCAAGCTCCTTTTGGTGTAGTGTACAACACAAGACATTAATGAAATTAAAAAGAATATTTTTCATAAAATCTTGGGGTGTTACATTTAAGATCCCAAAAACAAATGGTATTAGATTCAAAAATCAATACCAAGATCCATGAAACCCTAAGGAGAAAGAGAGAGATCGTGGGAGGAAGAGAACGAGAGGAAAATACTAAGTAGAAGGAGGTCTACTGACATTCACCTAGCTTCATATCACTTTTATAAGGGGTTAAAGGGGCCAATAATCCTTCTTGAGAGATCTAAGGAATGGAGAAACGTGTTTGGGTCAAAGGAGGTCTATTTGGGACCTAAAAAGGGGGTTCAAATAATTTTAATAAAAATTTTAGATCTAGAAAAACCCGACCACATGGTTTCTTGGGAAAATGTGCACGGTTAGGGAAAACCATGCACAGACCATGCAGATCCCACTATCCAAAACATGACACTAGCACATGGTTTGCAAAACTATACACAGGATGTACGCAAACCATGCTCCATCCTAAAAACCTCCTGAATTTTCAGAAAATCACCCAAAATAACTCCAAACGAAACCCAACCAAAGTTCAACCAAATGAGGGGTTTAAGAATACCTAAAAATGGTAACATGATGTTACAACTTCCCCACTACAGAAACTTTCTATCCCTATAAATCCTATGAAGAATCCTTCCCATAAAAAATATTAGGACACTACTACCTCATCAATGCCTCCCTCTACCACATCTCACGAGGATCAGAACCATGACACCATAGCACACGAACCAAAGGTACCATTCTCCCATGAAGTACCTTGGTTTTAGAATCAACTATCATGATTTTCCATTCAGTCATGGATAAATCAGGTTCCACTTCAAGATCATGCCAACTCAAAACATGAGATGGATATGATAAATACTTTTTAATTTGAGATACATGAAACACATTATGTATAAATGTCAGTTGTGGTGGTAGTGCTAACTGGTATGTAACTTTCCCCACCTTCTCAACAACCACAAAAGGTCTAACAAAATGAGGAGAAAGCTTCCCTTGCCTCCCAAGCCATTGAAGACCCAACCAGAGTGAAAATTTCAAGAAAAACTGATCACCAAATGAGAATTCCAAAGGTCTATGTTGATGATCAGCATAAAACTTGTGTCAACTCTGAGCTTTCAACATTCTCTAACGAATCAACTGAATCTTTTCTATCATCTCTTGGACCAAACTCGATCCAACCAAGGAACTATCACCAATCTTCGACCAACACAATAGAGATTTACAAGACTGACCATACAAGGACTCAAAAGAAGCCATCCTAATCATGGACTGGTAATTATTTGTATAAGAAAACTTAACCATACCTAAATGATCATCCCATACTCCACCAAAGTCTATAATGCAAGCGTAGAGCATATCTTAAAGAATATGTATAGCTATTTCTGTCTGGACATCCATCTTCGGACAGTACACCGTGATCAAAAGGATGTGAGATCCCAACACCTCATGAAGGCCTCCAAAAAAGAGATAAATAAACCAAGGATCTCTATAATAGACTATAGTAGATGGAAATCCATGCAACCAAAAAATCTTTTTCACATAGAGACTTCTCAACTCCTTAACTTTGGCTGTATTCTGAATGGGGATAAAGTGATCCAACTTCATTAGCCTATCGATCACCAACCAAATCATATTCTTCTTTCTCTGGGTATATGGAAACCTGACCAAAAATTCCATAGAGATATCATCTCACTTCCAAGTAGGGACTATAAGTGGATGAAGTAACCCCAAAGGTTTCTAGTGCTCAACTTCCACCTATTAGTATGTATAGCAATGAGAGACAAACTCAGTAATGACTCTCCTTATACCAAGCCACCAGAACTGCTGCCTCATGTCGTAGAACATATTTTTGGTTCCTTGGTGCAAAACCCATTGAGAATTATGGCAATACCCCATCACTAATTTCCTCTCCTAAGACGGTACCACAAAATTATTCTGATAGCATAGAATTCCCTCTTTGGAGATCAAACATTGGGAAACTATCTCCCCACCATTAAGAGAGTCTCTAATGCTACAGAATTCATCATCAAGCTGCTGATCCTGAAGAATAATTTCAAGAAGAGGGGATTACAACTAAACGCTGTCCAAGGGAGCCTCGACCCCTTTTTCCTGAACTCTAATATGAAATTGTGAAAAGAGAGCCATCAAGTTCCACTCCTCTTAAGATTCTTTCACTACCTGGGCCAAAATCTTTCTACTCAAAGCACCACCAACAACATTACCTTTCCCTGGGGTATAGGAAATTTCAAAATAAATATACTACAGATATTCCAACCAACATATTTGGAAGAGATTCAAATCTTTCTAAGAGAATATGTAACTCAAGTTTTTTTGGTCAGAAAACATGGTAAATATTTTTCCATAAAGGTAATGCTGCCAAATCTTAAGGTAATTCATCAAAAATGCAAGTTCAAGGTCATGGGTCAAATAGTTCTTCTCATGTGGCCTAAGATGATGAGATCCATAAGAAACAACATGATCACCCTGCATAATAACGCGACCCAAGCCTGAACTTGATGCATCACAAAAGACCACATAGCCCTACCCGACCTCTGGAAGAGTCAAAACTGATGCAGTAGTCAAAATACATTTTAGCTCAAAAAATAACTCTGACATTTATCATTATAAACAAAATTCACTCCCTTCCAAGTAAGGGTAGTCATCTAAGAGGCCAACTTTGCGAAGTATTTCATGAAGCGACGATAATATCTGGCTAAGCCTAAGAAGCTCTGAATCTCGAAGACATTTTGTGGTTGTTACCATGTCATAATAGCTTTCAACTTTTGAGGATCAACTGAAATACTATGTTTTGACACCACGTTTCCCAAGAACTTCACTTCCTGAATTTAGAAATCACACTTTGAAAGCTTGACATAGAGTTGGTGATTTCTTAGTAAACTCAGCATTTTTCTTAGATGATGTACATGATCCTCCTCAGATTCAGAGTACACAAGGATATTGTCCACAAACACAACCACAAAGGTATCAAGATAATCATGGAAAATCCTATTCATTAAAGCCATGAAAATTGAAAGAGAATTGGTTAGACCGAAGGGCATGACAAGGTACTCATAATGGCCATACCTGCTTCGAAAGGCGGTTTTCTAAATGTCAGATTATTTTATCCTCAACTAATGGTAACTCGAGCGAAGTTCAATCTTTGAGAACCACTTATATGCTTTCAACTGATCAAACATATCATCAATACATGGAAACAAATACTTTTTCTTTACCATTACTTGATTGAGCTTTCAGGTAATCAACATAAAGGCAGAGTGAACCATCATATTTCTTGTAAAAGAGAACCGACACTACCCAAGGTCATGCGCTCAGACATATAAATCCTTTATCAAGAATATCATCCAAACAAGACTTCAAATATTTCAATTCGATTGGTTCCATGTGGTAATAGGGAATAGAAACTGGATGAGTACCAGACATCAATTTAATGGAAAACTCAGCCTCTCTTACCAGTGAAAAACCAAAGAAGTCAGAAAGAAACACGTTGGGAAACTCAACGATGACTGGAGGGAGATCACAACTCAAAGGTTCCCTCTCTAAATAAAAAATAAAACACTGATATTACTTTACCAAACTCTGGATAAGAAGTTCCAGACCTACTTGACCTTGGGTCCCATTCTCCTTGAAACATGAGAGACACACCGCTGAGTGTAGTGAAGGAGACCTGTTGAAGGTAACAATCAATCTAGGCTTTATTGGACATAACCCAATCCATTCTGAATATGATGTAAAAATATTTCACATTGAGAACTAGAAAGGTCTAATCTAACTCAACATCTAATAGAGAGAAAATACAAGAGGGACTATGAAGACCCTTCTCTCTCTTCGTACCAAGGGGTGTAGTAATATCCATTGAATAAGAAAAAACATCCATAGAAAGATTAAGCAGATTAACAACATGGGTTGAAATAAATGAATGATATTCACCGATATAAAATAAAGTAGTCACTAATGAAAAATCTATAATGATGGTACCTCTCATGATCACTGGACCCGTTTCTGCTTCCTCTGGAGACTCTTCCATTACATGAAGAAATATCATTCCGGATGCCTCTAGCTGGAGCCATTTTACACGTGAAGCATCTGATTTCCCTATAGTTTTAGGAGGAGTTGATGATCCTGTCCCACTGTACGGAGTGGAATAAATATAGAAGAACCTCTATAAGTGCCCTGAACACCCACAGGAGCCATGATTTTTGGGTGCCTCAGTGAAAACCTTCTTCGAATGCTCTGAATTTCCACACTAGTAACAAACCAAAGGGCCTATGCCTGGTAATTTATGAGGTCTATAAAAACCCTACTATCGAGAAATTCCATGAGAATAATCACACTTCTACTTTCAATTAAAGGAAATCATGCTTCCACTAGGAGAAAAGGAGACTATCAATAACCTTGAATTACTTGCTAGGTCCATCTCGACCATCAATGCTCTATCCAGTACATCAACATAAGAGGGAAACTCCAGCAAGAAAACCAGAGAACATATATCCTAATGAAGTCCCAACTCAAAACTTTGATCCTTCATCCTGTCATTCAATACTATCACAAGTACTAAGTACACAATCTCAATAAAATGGTTTTTATACTTTGTCATAGACCTGTTAGCCTGCTCAAGTCTAAAAAACTCTATAAACATGGCCATCAACATTGAATCTAGATAGAACTGGTCAGTGAAAAGAACTTTTAAGTCTTATCACTCCAATCCCTCATGTTTCTTTGCTGTCACCATAGTTTCCCACCATCTTCTACTCGGTCCTTCTAATACGAAAGTGGCACACTTCACTTTGATCTCATCAGGTATTTCCAAAAACCCAAATAAGTGTTCCAAATTTCTCAACCACTACTAAGCCTCTTGAGGGTTATTTTATCACTTAAATGGTGTTGGTTTATAGTGAAGGAAATCTTGAGAACTAATCTTGAGAATGTCCCTCTAAGGTTCTACAATGAGAGCCTGAACAGGAACCAGAGGTGGTGCCTATCCCAGAGCTTAGACAGTGTGCAATATCACCACAAGAATATTCGGATCCACAACAGGATTCACTCACCAAGGTTCAACAAAAAATTCCTCCTGGGTCCAATTCACATGTATTCTCGGAGGCATGATTCTACAAAACATCAACAGATAACAAGGAAGACATTAGGCAAGGCTTAATCTGAGCAACGAGGGAAATTAATCCCAAAAAATAGGATGTACAAGATTTGGATTTCCATATATCCAAATCAAAATAGGGAAAAGACTAGAACTGAACTACAATACGTCTTTCCCTTACCACCCCTGGAGACTTAAGGTTCATTGTGGTGAGAGATATCTAGGCAATCAATCGTAACTACCTCCTAAGTCCTGAAAAGATTTCACAATGCATACTGACTTCAAGACAAAAGCTCAACCTAGAGCTCTGATACCACTTTTTCATGAACCAACCTAGGTACCCTAGTAACCCGATAATAGAGTCTATCATGACATATCCTAAAGAGTGTTCCTGATCCCCATGGGTTGGAGACTAGCACCTAACATCATACAAACTGAAAGTGGGAATGATTTTACACTAACAATGTGAAAATAAAAGAAAACAAGACAATATGCATATCAAGGAAAACTCCACTGGAAGTAAAGTACCAAAATTTAAATAGTAAAAACCGCCAAAGTACTACAACCCAAGTACAAAAATGGGAAAACAACCCAAAGTCCCTAATGACACAACTCACTGAGACCAAAGTTCAGTAGCAGGATCCACCTTCAAGAGATCTTTTTCCTTTTCTCGAACCTAGAAGGAGATAATCTACAAAAACCTAAAGGCACAAGTAGGGTGTGATCTAAATACCATTAGTATTTCACCCAAATATTCCATAACATATTCCAATATCAATTTAACCAAAATTTACTTTCAATTTTAAAACAAACAGTTTTGAAATTAACAAACAATATATAAAAAAATAATGATCTATAGGTTAAAATATGGAAATACCTTTATCAAATCATTCTATACATTTCAAATGATGGAAAACATTTCAAAATATGGAATTTTACTTTAATAAAAGGATAATTTTCATAAACAAAAATTCTCACAAATGGATTAAATATTTTTTTTATATAAACAGTTTATATAAATTCTCAAGGCATGTAAAACATTTTATAACAATGGAATATATATACTCATTCAAAAATGAAAACAAGCGTGCAACATGGTCATGTGCCAAATCGGTACGATGGTTCCAGGCTATAGGGATCCAACACTGTGAATATGGAAATGTATGTACATATGCCCCTTTAGGCCTAAGGTAAAGGGATCTCATCACCATCACCTAAGGAATGGGATGTGATGATATGAAGTTTAGAACATTTTAGAATGATCAAGTGACACCCAAAATAATCACTAACTACCTAAGGCTTGTATGTGCTCAAGTAAAAAATAAATGATGGGAAATTCACTTTATAAAAAAGATGTAATTCAACCCATTCACCATTTCAAATATTCCAATTTTCTATTTAAAAACCATAATAGGTTTTTAATAAAAAATACGACTTTTCACCAAGATTATACCCTAAGGTTTCCATCAAAACATTTTAAGCCATTTTTTACAAAATCGGGATTTGAAACCAAATCAAACAATTACATAATTTTCATCACAAACCCCTAATTCACTTGAATTAGGGTTTTTTCACAAAATTTATATCAAATAAATTTTTCTTCAATTAAAATCAACATTTCAATTGATTAAATTAACATCAAAATGAAAATTTAAATTAAAAAATTTAAATCTCACCAAATTACAATTCCAAGCAAAAAACCCATTTTTCCCTCAAAAACCCTAATTCATCAGAATTGAATTTTTCCAACAAAAGGATTGAAATACATTTGATTCAAATATAAAAATTGAATTTAAATTAAAAAAATTGAAATTTAGACAAAGAAATTAGGTTTAATAAAAATTGGGCATCATAACAGAACCACTTATTGAAAAAAATAGATCCCACAGCACCAAACCCTAATTGAGATTGTCTACAAAGAATGAATATCACACAAATGGTAATCAAACCTAGGTTTAAGATAAAAAAGGTTATTAGATCCAAAAATCAATACAAAGATCCATGGAACCTTAAGGAGAAAGAGAGATATCACGGGAGGAAAAGAATGAGAGGAAGAAACTAACCAGAAGGAGATCGAAAGATGTTATCCTAGATTCAAATCACTTTCAAAAGGGGTTCTAGGGGACAATAATCCTTCTTGGGAGCTCTAAGGAAGGGAGAAACATGTTTGGGTCGAAGTAGGTCCATCCGGGACCTAAAAAGGGGGTTTGAGTAATTTTAATAAAAATTTCAGATCTAGAAAAACCCGTCCACATAGTTTCTTGGGAAACTTCTCATGGTTAGTTAAAACCATGCATAGAATATGAAGATCCCACTATCCAAAACATGTAACTAGCACACAGTTTTCCAAACCATGTGCAGGCCATGCGCAAACTGTGCTTTAACCTAGAAACATGAAAATTTTCAAAAAATCACCCGAAACAACTCCAAATGAAATCCAACCAAAGATCAACCAAAATAGGGGTTTAGGAATACCTAAAAATGGTAACGAGATGTTACAATACCAGTTTTTTCATTATGATGTATCATTTTCTTCTCCAGAAATTCCTTTGACTATTGTGTTGGACCTACAAACTCTAATTTCTCTTTTTTTGTCACATGTATGACTTAATTTCCTAATATCATTATGAGAGTAAAGTTTCTCTTGATATTTTACCTTTCTCTATAGGAATATATCTTTATTTTCAAGTTATTAAATATGTTTTACTTGATCTTTTACTATGTTAGTCAAACTATCAATAAGTCTAGTCCATTATTTAACCTTGAGCATGTACTCAAACACTTTCTCTGAATTCTTTGGATTTTCAGATATATGTTTTTTAATTTAAGCCTTTAGATCAGACTTCTCCTCTTCATGTTATTGTATATAAAGTTTTTCATCATGAAGCACTTTGTTGGATTTCTTCATTTTAGATCTCCAAACATCTATCTCCTCAAGAGTAGCTTATAATTCAACATAGAGGTCAACTCTTCCTTTGACGTCTCCTTCATCATCATCCATTTCTTACCTTGTATAGGAGTTATCTACAACTACCACCATAGAATTTTATCCACAATCCTTATAGTCCTCTATATATTATAGCTTAGATTCTTCTAAACTGTCATTTTATTATAAAAGAAGATTCTTATTTTTAAATAATTTTTTCTTGGTATTTTCCCACCTTTCACATCGGCTAAAGACATATTCTTGGGAATTTTATCATTATCCTCATCATCATCTTGAAACTTCTTAGGACACTTTGTAACAATATGTCCAACCTTTACATAATTAAATCATGTAAAAAGAAGTTTCCCTTTAAAATTTATTTTCCCCTTTGTATATTTGAGTATGATAATGACATAACCTCATCTACTTTGTCATCTTACTAGACATCTTCTATAGTGAGATTATTCATGTCTTTGAAGTCCACCTCTTTAGACTTCCTTTTTTCCATATACTCATTATCATAATTTATCATCTCATAAGAAATAAGAGTACTATGTAAGCTATCCAATGTTAGCTCATTTGGATCTTTACCCTATAATAATGAGACTTTTGGATTTAACTGAGGCATAATTATTCTCAATATGTGCTTAATGATATTAACAACATCAAGAATTTCTCTGAGACCATACATATCTTCCACAACAACATTAACTTGATCAAATAATGTTTCTACAAACTTATTAGGGTTCATTCTCAAGTCCTCATATTTATTCCAAATAACCTGCAATTTTGCTTCTCAAAATTTTGAACCACATTTATAGATATTTAAAATCTTTTACCATATATAATATGATAAATTACATGAAATCAACTTTGTATATATTGTGTTGGATAGAGATCTCCATAAGGAATTGGTTCCTCTAGCATAAATATCCAATTCTATTTGGTATTATTCTGATAAAGATACATAGTCCAAACTAGCTTAAATACCATGAATTTCAGCTATAAACATATTCACATATAATGACCAAAATTAGTGCTACATCCAATTCTTACATAGATGAAAATTGTTTCCATAGAAGATCATAATACCTTTATGACTAAGTACTTCCATTTCTTCTACTGAGAGAGAACCCTGACTATAACCCTTTTCAGCTGATGTCAATTTTTATCCCAACTAGGTTAAACACCTAGAGGGGGGGGGTGAATTATGGTATGAAAAATTAAAACAAAAGTCCCTTTTAATCTTGTTTTTTCATTAAACAAATCTCTCTTCTCTCTCCTTCCCATAACATAGAATAAAAGAAAATTAAAACATGAAAAAGATATAAAATTTTAATTAGTTCCACCTCACTAGTATATGTCCAAGGAAAATATAAAGTAAATATTAAAATGTACCAAATCCACTAAAGAACATTGATTTTACAAGGTTTAGAGCAGAATCATTATCTCTCTTGGTTTACAACCATTCACAATTTGAAAGCTCACTTCTCTCTCTGAAGTGTGCACACTACTCCTTCAAAAGATTCTTATGTTGGCCTAAATCACCTTATAATAGTTTTACACATGAGTGTTCCATGAAGCACTATTTTTACCCAATAGATTAAATTCACTTCATCACATAATGATTTCTTTGCAGAGAGTCATTTCGTGAACTACTTTTTTCTTTATGAACCACTTTAATCCCCTAAAAAAAATCCTTCCACCACACAGTATGAGTGCCTCATGAGCTTCATTTTATAGATAGATAATTGAAACCTCATGAAATACCTCTCCTTTTCAATCTATATTGTTCCATAAAATGACAATTCTCTATGCACTGAACTTTCTCTATGAACTCAACTCTTTCACGAGCCACCTGTTTTATGAACAACCTCTATTGTGAACCAATTTCAGAATTAACCAAATTATTCCAATGAGTATTATCTCTAATAAAATTAACTATAATCCATGAAGTTATTAGGGGTCCTTTATATATGAAAAATCCAAAAACCTCTCTAATAACAATTACGGTTAACTCCTTTGTGAATTAGACTTCATCATGAATTGCACTTGCTATATGGTTTTCATAGCGTATAACTCCACTTACGGTGGCCTCTGAAACATTGTCTCTTCATAAACTATGAAAACCCTTCATCATGACCTTTGAAAAAACGCCTATGAATAAAAATGATAAATTCCATTTGTAGTTAATTTTTTTATGCAGTTGAAATGTCATTACCGTTTTTTCTTCACGGCTTTTCATGTTTTCCATACAATTCACATAGAAAATATAATATGTGGTCAAGATGACTTTATCAAAAAAACCATGTAATACTTCAAGTTCTATGTGGTATTCCAATTTTCCTATATAAGATTAATTCATTTTCCATAAAACATCTTCTAATTTTCATGCCAAAAAATATGGCAAACACTGAGAAACTATGCCACCTTAAAAAATATGACTTTTGAAACAAATCCATTGGAACTTTTTCAATTGGATTTTTTAACAAACACAATCAACCTAAAAACCTTAAACCACCACTGATAGGGATTTTTGGCCAACATTTTCTTTCCTTAGATTATTTTTAACTACTTATTATTCTTTTTTCCCTCACTCGACTTCATTTTTTTCCTGCCCAACTATTAATTATTATTTTTTATTATTTTTGTTTTTATATTTTGTATTATTATTATTTTATTATTATTATTATTTAAATTTATAAATATAAAAAAAACATAAATAATAATAAGAAATTTATTTATTTTTATCCTTTTTAATTACTAGAAGATTTCTTTATTTTTTATTTCATTATTATTTTATTATTATTATTATTATCATCATTATTATTATTATGTCGTTGAGGGGTTACCTGATTGGTAAAGTCACATCATAATACTACATCTGACTAGAGTTCAAATTTTTATGGCCTCCTTTGGGGGGGGATTTATGTGTCATTTATGACAAAAAATTTGTGGGCTGTAGTAGTAGAAGGGAAAGGCATGATGTGAAAGACCATGGTGTGTCATGATGGATAATATCCTAAACCAAATAAACATTATTATTACAAGAATGTGAAATGACTTTTTAATCTTACATATCAAGGGTTATGTTAGTGTAACATTTTGGTTTGTTATTTTATTTCTTTATTTTATTTAAAAACGTTTTATATATAAATATATATAAACATAAAAATATATAAAAAAGTATATGTATATATATATAAATATGATATTAAATATATGTTTTACCTCTTGTTCTCTTCATGTTTTAATGATAAAAAACACCTTTTGGTGTTCTAACCATTTCATTTCATGTATTTTCAGTCATCTTGTTTAAGCATGTCCCTAGGGAACTGATTAAACATTCAAAGGGATCAAGATGAGCATGGAAATCCATTTTCAAGGATATCACTAAGAAGAACCATCATCTACCCTGAGGAAAGACACCGACTAGCTGATAGGAAAAATAGAACCACCAGAAAGTCGATGGAGGCTATTGAGCGGCCAATAGAGTTTTTCTAGAAATAAAAACTAGCCATTATAAGTGGTCCCTATTGGTTTCAGACGCAGTAGACGCACCCAATGGTCCTATGAAAAACTCATATTTTTTCAAATTCAATATATCATCTACAATTTTCATGATGTGAATGATATGACTAATTATTTATTTCTAAAGAATATTAAAAAATATATTTTTTGAAACCAAGTGAGAAGATCTTTTCATGTTAATTTATAATTATTTTAATATGTTGAAGAAATAACTTGATCTTGATTTCTTTATTTGATTTAGTTGTTGATAATTATAATTATGTTTAGTTGTATTTTCATTATATAGATGAATACCCAAAGTAGACCCCCTCTAGCGGTGATCCACATGTGCTCATTTGATCCCAAAATATTTCTGATGGTACTCTAGGTGTTAGTGTAACAGAACTGATCATCTTGTGTCACTCCCTTGATCTCAACCGTGATACGTTAGATTTATAAAGAATCATCTATTGATCTCTCAACCTTGAGATAAATTAAGGAAGAGGTAATCTCTCAAGATTGAGAGAAAGCCCTAGAGACATTCTTCATTAGTAAGAATCCTATTGGGAGGAGAATATTGTGCATAATGAACGACCCTCACAATTATCATAATAGTCTATTTATATACCCAAGGTTAGAGTTTCATATTAATTAATTGCACACAGGTCCTTAATAATATGTTAAACCCAAAAATAATCTCATACCACATACAATAATAATAATAATATTTTACTCCATGGAGTATGCTAACCCATGCGATGATAAATATTATTTATATTATGGTAAATAAATATTTATCATCAGACCAATAACTGTGTCCACTCATCCTCCTTTACATTTATTGATTTTTTAATAAATATCATAAATAAATATTATATTCATAGTTAGGAAAATAAAATATTTATTTTGGTATTCACACAATTAAATAAATTATTTATTAATGAATCAATAATTATCTATCACCATACAAATGACAATAAATAAATAAATATTATTACTTATAGATCTTGAGAATAAATATTTATTTAATATTTGTGATCATTTAATAAATCATAAATAAATATTACTTCTCATTCTAAAGGACAATATTTATTCCAACTATTAAATATAAATAAAATTTAATTGATATAAAAGGAAACACTTTGTGTGTAACCCTTTAGGTATCTTCCATAATGACATTAGGAGGGTTTTCCTTGATATGTATTTCTTTAACTATTTGAAATAAACTCTTCATTACACCATGAACATGAAATTTAATGAAATATTTCTATTTCAATCAAAGGGATGAGATATTAACTTCCATAAAGATAGAAGAGACAAATCCTTCATCAATTTATTCATTAATAACACATCATTCTTGGCACACCCAATATACCCAACTTCTTCATGAACTACCTCATCACGTTTTATGGTAATACATTAAAGTGAAGTTTCATGAAATGTATTAATAATAATATTAAAACCTAAGAACCATTACACATGATCACATATAGGAATATACAATGTCACAAAAATATGAATAATTCATACAATTGAGTATATTCTCATAATCTTCCATATTGAAGATCACCAAGTGAAAAATTTATGAGATCAAGTCTCATATGCTTATGAGTAATATCACCTGAAATTCAATATACTATGTTTCCCATCATATAATGGTATTTAACTATATAAAAATATTTAAGAATATCGCCATGAAACTTTAAGGTTCTCATCATAGAAGGGAAATTTTATCACATTTTCAATGCAAAAAATATTTTAGGACATTATCACATTAATGTTATGAAGAAGAAAAATAAATATGTGATAGGGTGTTAATATTAAAATCCATGAATATAAAGGAAATATAATTTATAAAGTAGTTGGTTCTAGGGAACCAAATCCAATAGACTCCCACTTATAGTAGAGACAACTACTAATGACTGGTTAGTTCCCAAATGTTAAACATGATTCAGCTGAGTATGGTGAAAACTGCTGGGCCTACCATGTTTCCATGACTATGGTAAATCCACATGTCTATGCGGCGAATCCGATTACCGTGGCAACACTACCATGAGAAAATCCCTCAAGTAGTGGTACTACCAAGTATCCACCTCTTGTTACCTTTTCATAATCTTGACATCTTGATTAAGTCCATATTCAAATATCATCATAATAATGATAATATTTTTTACTATTGGTATAACCCAAAATAGGAATATGACGTTTCTAAACTGCTTCTTAAGCTATACCAACATACTTGAATATTTTAGATATGAAATCCACTAGCTGTAATAATTTTGTCTTGCATATTACCTTAGCCTTACTATGATACTAAATCAAATTATACTAAATTAAGATAAGTGTTCAATTCCCTTTATCACTAGTTCCCCACTTCTCTCTACACCAAGAAATCTTCCAATTTTACTTTTCCAAGTACTATAAAATAGTTATAACTACAATTTGATATAGTTAGGTTGTATTTGTTTGATATTCACTACTATTCATCATTTATCAGTAATATAAAATATAAGTACATATCATGACATATGAGATAAATTCATAGCACTTAATCTTGTGAAATTCTTCTAATCATAATAATATCTCCTTATGCCCATGCATGTTCTACTGGAAAGATTATATGCCAAAAAAAATTCATTCATGAATTATTCCAACTTTTATTTTTCAATACTTTGTTAATATATGTACTATGACTAGATTGAGAAAACCCATGGATCTATTTTTATATATATTTTTCCTTAGAACATGAATTCTAATTTAAGTCATTATTGGAGAAATTAATTCCTTAGTCTTAACAAAATGATAAGAAATAAAATGTGTTTTACATATGTTATTAACATATATATCTTGAAAACTTATAGCACTCCCACTAACCTATTGGAGACACAAGTCACTAATTCATTTCCAAATGAATATTCTATGATCACTATGCATGATTTATCCATAAATTAATTTATGTAATATACATATTTTATTGTCATTTATTAATCTCACCAACCCTTTCTAGTTATTCCTTATAGTCATATACCATAGGGCCTCCTTTTGGCCATTTTATATAGATATCTTATGTAAGTTTTATTCTAAATGAGATGGACATGAAAATTAATAGCACAATATGATAATCATACAAGTATGTTTTGACAATTATAATTTAAATGTATTTTAGTCATGATAATTGGTGTATATGTTTTTTCATAGACTAAACCTTTCAATAATAAATCATGCTTTATTTTTACCATATTGTGACATCAATGGAAAGTTTCTATTGAATACTCACAAAAAAATATCATGTCTTAGAAACTTTCAAAATACGGTGTCCCAAAATCCTGATACATGGAGTCCATTACTTGAATTTATAAATAATTTTAAACCTTATCATGTTTTCATTAACTATTTTTTATAGGAATCTTTATTCTGAAATAATAATATATGAATCACCCACCATAGTAAATATAAAACACCTTTTTAGTTATGACTTCATATGAAATATGTGTCTCTGGAATTACTCCTCCCATCATCCTCACTGGAGTCCAACATTACTATACCAAATCATGTACATATGGAGCCTTAACCCAATGAAGTTAAGCCTGATACCACTATCCTTAAATATACAATATTTCTTTATGGTGACATATTTTTCCTTTACTAGACATTAATATACACAATTACTATAGGATTATTAACTGAGATACAATAAGTTTTTCATGTTAATGTTTTATTAAATCCATATTTTAAAAAATAGTTTTCAATAAACACTTGTGGTTATATCCTAATATATTCTTATCATATCACAATTAATATGAAATCCATGAGTCAATATAGTTGGAAAATAGTTTGTTGTTGTAGTTATATTTTCAAAACATCTCTTAGAAGAAATTATGGAAGATCTGTAATATATATAAGATTCATCATTGTTCTTCCTTTTACTACTATCATGATGTTGATGTATATAAGGAATTGTGATTTTGGGAGTCTACATGTATGATCAATTATTACTTGGATAATATGTTCTTTGACAAGACAATTCAGAGGTTCCTCTATCTTTACCAAGTCTACTCATTCACTTCACTAAGAATTTATAATTTTTTTAAAAGAATATCATGAAGTATATAAATTTACCTCTAGCTTTAGAATATTTTACTTGGCCTTGTTGAACTAAATTTTTGTGGAATACCTTTATTTATAAAGGCTTCTTTATCAAAAAAATGATAATTATGTTGTTAGTATACCTAGTATCTTAGTTCAATAGAGACTAAAATACTTTTCTAGGTATAAAAAAGTAAACTAATTTTAGTTTTATTTGAAAAAAATTTCTTGACACAATTGGGTAAGAGTATTGTTGGAAAAAAATACCTCAAGGTATCATTGATTTTTTTTGGGTTGCTTGTATTTGTTGACAATGTAGGTTTCTATGATGAATTGTCGAGTTCCAGAGATGTTGTTAACAATCTATGTTGACAAAGAACCATGACAAAGAAACTGAAGTTCTGGAGGTGGTTCAAAAGAACATATATAAGGTGGCACCATTTTCTAGTGTTTGCCAAAATTTTTGGGTCCAAAATTTGGAGTTTGGTGAGCATCGTGAAATATGGATTTCCTTGAAGATATCATCAAAATATAGAAAATACATGAGTTTCACGAATATAAGCTTCATGGATTAGATTTCGTGAAGACAAGAAGAATTTTAACAGTGTTATTCATGATTACGATGAACTTTGCAAATGATAGAGATGAGGGGAAATGCGAGGGAGCTTTGCGACGACATCGTGAAGTAATTGACGGAACGCTCTACGATTATGAAGAGCTCTGGGATCTGAAAATTGTCATGGTTCTTCATGATATTGAGAGAATATCGATAGGAATTTTAGATCTTCACGATTTGAGATGACGTGGCACTGACATCGTGCGGATGGTTTGAGGGTCGGTGGAATCACCTATAAATAGGACTTGACCCCCTCAAGATAAGTATAGATTTTTCCAAATAAAAATTTGTAGCTCATGAATTGCGAAGGTGATTCGCGAAGGCAGTGTGCTTCGTGAAAGAGAGGAGCTTTGTGACGGCTAATTTAGCTCTACGAAAGTTGTGTGCTCCATGTTGGCTTAGTGAGATTCTCAAAGGAAGTCACTCTATGGCAACTTGAGCTCTAAAATGGCCTGAGCTCTACGAAGGTGTGAGCTTTGTAAAAAGGCAGGAGCTTCGCTAAGGCTTGTTTGAGCTTTGAAAAATTGGGATCTTCGTGAAGTAGGGTGCTTTACGAAGGTACTTCCCGAAGGTTGGTGCCCAGTGGTTAGGGGAAAAGGGGTATTCATCAGTGGATGAAATTTAGACTTCAATAGAGAATCTACATACAATGGAGTATGCATTCATTAGTGGTAATGAAGAGACCTACATGTCTATAAACTGTAAGTGGATCTTCTGAAGAAGCAGTGAGCTCACTTCAATTGAGAGAGAAGTGAGTTCTCAAATTGTGAGTGGTTGTAAACAATGAGGGATAGTGATTCCACTTAGAACTTGTAAACAACAGTGCACTTATAGTGGAATTGGTACATCGTCACACTGCCGGTGTATGCTCCTTGAATGTAGCCCAGTGATGGTGTACCAAGTAAAAATTATTATGTCCTATTCATGCTTTTAGGTTTATTCATACTCTGCAATAGGAAGGAGAGAGAAGAGGGTTTTGTCTAATAGAAAAAAAAAAGATCAAAAGGGGCAGTTGTTTTAACCATCATACCCTGATTCACCCCCCTCTCAGGGTATCTATCCTAGTGGACCTAAAAAATATTATATTATATATTTATCATTCATAGTAATGGATATCCATGATTCAAGAGTTATTGAAACATTAGTTTAGTATGAATTACCATAAAAAAATTATTCCAAATGTGAAATAATGTCTTGTTGTGTCTATCTAGATACTAAGATAAATGTTTTTGGTAAAATAAATTAAAAACTTGAATCAATCCATTTTGGAATTTTAAAAGTTATGTTTTCTCACTACTGACATAGGAATCAACCTTTCTCATCCTCTGTGAGA
Organism: Viscum album; assembly: GCA_963277665.1. NCBI lineage: Eukaryota > Viridiplantae > Streptophyta > Magnoliopsida > Santalales > Viscaceae > Viscum > Viscum album. Next base: position 124,276,526 of record OY728153.1, on the reverse strand, counting down.
ATTCACCATACTTTTTATAATATTTCCACGATTTATTAATTATAAAATGAGAATATATGTAAAAAATATTTTATTTTGAAGCCCAATAAGTCCAATGGAAATACTATATTCAATGATGAATGTTACAAAAGTTTATAACTACTTATACTTTAATTTATTTCAATTCTTCCAATAACTATTTCCTTACACATGATAAGTAAATAAACTCTTGTTCATTTTTCTCCCCTTGAATCCTTTGTCTGTTTAAAAGAGGTTGTAATGAAACCATCACCTTTAAATTTCCATGGGATATCCAACCTTATCTTTTATTATTTTCACCATCAGGAGTGAGGAAATAAGTTTCCACCAAACTTTATTTTTCTGGGTGAAGTATAGAGAAAATTATTTATGATTGGTTTATTCATAATGTTCATATCGACTTGGATGAATAAGTATAAACTTGGTGCTAAGTATGATAACATGAGATTAATGTATAATATCTTTTCCAAATAGAAGCTTAACTTTAAATAATACACTTAAATACTTGAAGACATGATTATAAGCCAAACACCCCCTTTATAGTTTATGCTAAAATAATGTATAGAGAATATAATTTATCTTTAAGACTCTATTTATTCTTATAAAGAGATAGAATAAAAGATATCATAGATGAATCAACCTCCATATATCTTATATAGGCATCCTTTTCACCACTTATTGCTTGGAAGATGACTAGGCTTAGAGAATTCCAAAACATAGTACAAACTCTCCAATAGTAAAGAAGTATAAAATATCCACGACACTTCAAGATATTTGTGCCTATGAGGACATACCCTGAGTTAAGGAATGATCATAGTGTTTTTCATGGGGTTTCTTTCCATTTTTCTATAATAATTAAAATAAACTATTGGTACTTTACTTGATTACAAGATAAGAAAGAAATAATAATTTAATTAATTTTATTAAGTCTCCCACTATTTTATCAAGTCCAAATGAACCTCACCATTGAACATGGAATGAATCGTTATGTGGACATTATAGTGGAAAATATCCCTATTTCTCTTCTTATAATCCAGATGGAGGCCATGTAAATTATAATAAATCATTTAGGTAGGTGGTCTTTCCAATGACTAACTGGTAGCTCCTTGATCCATTAAGTGGACTCCCCAATCCAAAAATCTTGATATAGATTGGAAAGATTAAGGTCATTAAACCCAACACAGATTTGGTTAAGTCAACCTACTATCTAAGTTAATACTTTTTGATAATTAAAAGTCCCCCCACAGAGTCTGAATTGAAACTTTAACTACGAGTTAATATTAATTTATATAATGGAATATGTAATGACATAATATTAACATAACTAATTTTGTTTATTATGTGTAATTTTTTATTTCACCTTTTACTTGTCTTACTAATATTAAGTAGATTTAATTAAGTGATTAACCATGCAATGATAAAATATTTATGCATAATAATTTTATTTTAATTCCACATTTTTAGATTAATCCATTTATTTATGTGATCACAATCTTTCATCCATAAAATAAATCATGCATATGACATAAATAAATTAAATAAAACATGGAATGATCATGAGCTTCAACTAGTGGTTTGTTTATCAAGTGAATAATAAAAAAACCGTTGACCTTAGGGAAAAAACTCCTTGAGTCAGCCTGGGATCAAGTTTGCACCATTCCACCTATGTTTTGTGTATCTCCTTGGTATGGTTTTACCTTGTCTGCATCTCAAACCAACTCCATATTCCCAAGAGCCCCATCATTATAATTATTTTACTTGAATCGCAGGTGAAGGGAACCAAAAAGGGAGTTTATATAAAAGAAACCATGGGAACATAGTCTTGTACATAATAAGGAGGGAGAGATGACTCATAGACCATCTATTTAATTTAATAAAATAATTGCGAAACTCCATGTAATAAATTAATTAAATAAAACCATAAATAGTCATAGCCTGGTCTAAGCTCATGAATATCCACAAGTGTAAAAAACATGCATTTAATATACCCAACTAGCATTTATTTTGATCCATTATTTTATTAAGATAAAATGTAAACAAATTAAACCGGTTAATTATCATATTAATAAATTAATTTATTTTATCATAATCTTCATCCAATATATCTTGGAGATACCCATATGATATAATTTTAAATAGATTAAATTATTAATTTTTAAAAAATTAACTAAGTACTCGGCTTGTACTTGGTGGCAACACAAAATGTACCCATCTAAACTACCTGATATGGTCTTGGTTTTATACAGTGCACTCATATGAAATATCTCGTACATGAAATGTGATATAATTTTATGGTGTGTATTATCAAATAAACGACACATGAAACACATGATAATTATGATGCATGTACCAATTTAATTTCGCAGAGTATAAAATGTGAAATGACTATACAATACTTATAGATCCTTATTAACACAATTAATTAAACATTTAATATCAAATAAAACTTATCAACCGGTGTGTACTGTCAAATTAATGACATACATAATTATATTGATGAGGTTTAATAGAGAAATTACTTAATTTACTTTATACATAAATTAATTTACATTGTGTACAACTAGGATTGGAATTTATTACATGTAAATGGGTATGAATTAATTATACCATATGGATTTAATTACACTATGTGTGAATTAACTATGTGGAATGTGAATTAATTACACCACATGTAAATTAACTGCATGACATGTGAATTAATTACATTGTGTGAAAATTAATTACACCACATGTGTATTAATCATATCCCATGTGTATTAATTACCCCATGAGTGAATTAATTACCCCATGTGTGAATTAATTACACCATGTGTGAATTAATTACACCATGTATGAATTAATTATACCAAATTTTAATTAATCACAAAACATGAGAATTAATTTCACCACTTTTAAATTAATTACATAACTTTTAAATTAATTACATTACATGTGTATTAATTACACCACATGTGTATTAATTACCCTATGTGTAAATTAATTATACTACATGTGATTTAATGAATTAATTCACATATATTGACTATATTACCACCACGTTGTGTGGGGTTACATGGCATGTTGACAAGTTACATGTCATGTAACCCTGCAATCGTGCACCACCTCCAGATAGTTCTTCAAATGTTCTTCATTTATTTTTAACCAGTTCTTGGTTATATGAATGAGAAATGGACAATATAAGAGTAGATATCAATAATCATATTAAAAGAACCAATTTATTGAAGCGAAAAATAACTTTTAAATTCATAAATGATCGACAATAAATAAATAATTATAAATTTAATGTGACCGCACATATACCACTTATTAGTTATGGATGTAGTGGAAACACCTAGTGGGCCTATAGATAACTCAGTTTTTTTGGAATAAACAAATCATCCTTAATGTACATGACTTGAACATGATGAACAATGGAAATTTTTCTAAAGAATATTGGAAAATATTTTTTTGCTAACCAAGAGAGAGTATCTTTTCATGTTAATTTATAATTAATTTAATAGCATGAAGATATACATAGATCTTGATTTCTTTCTTCAATGTAGGCATCGATCATCCAAAGGCCGTTTATTTTTATTTTCATTTCATCAATGTGGACCCAAATTAGTGCCCCTCTAGCAGTGATCCACAAATGCTCCTTTGATCTCGGAAAATTTCTGATGGTACTTTGGGTACTAGTGTGGTTGTACAAATCATCTTTCTTCACTCCCTTGATCACAACCAAAATATCTTCAATATGGAAAGAATAATCTCTTGATATATATGGTTTGAGAGAAATGAAGGAAGATAGAATCTCTCATTCTTGAGATAAAACCCTAGAGACATTCTTCATTGAGATAAAATTCTCTAGGGAGGAGAATGTTCTGCACAATGAACAACCCTATCGATTATGATAATAGTCTATTTATAAAACCAGGGTTAGGGTTTCATATTAATTAATTATACAAAGGCCCTTAATAATATGCTAAACCCCAAATGAACCCTATGCCATGTAAAATAATAATAATATTATTTTACTCCATAGTGTGAGCAAACCCACTCAATAATAAATATTATTTACATTCTAGTAAATAAATATTTATCACCGGACCAATAATTAGGTCTACTCGTTATCCTTTATATATATTGAATTTCAAAATAAGAACCATAAATAAATATTATATTCATAGTTTTGTGAATAAAATATTTATTTTAATATTATACATTCAATAAATAAATAAATATTATATTCCCAGTCTGATGAATAAAATATTTATTTTGATATTTACGTCATTAAATAAATTATTTATTAATGAATAAATAATTATTTATCACCTTAAAAATAACAAGCGATAAATAAATATTATTAATTCTCAGTCTCAAGAATAAATATTTATTTAATATTTTCGATCATTTACCAAATCCTGAATAAATATTACTTCTCAGTTTGGAGTATTTATTCCAACTAGTAAATATAAATAATATTTAACCGAGTTCAAAGGAAAAACTTTATGTGTGACCCTCTAGGTCTCTTACTTAGTGACATTAGGTGGGCTTGCCTAAAGTCCATGATTACTATCTAGCAAGACATCAAGAGACCCATAGAAAAAGAGGATATGTCACAATGACAACAACCACATATGAATGATCACTGTGTAATATAATCCATTTGTCATGATATTTCATCAAGCAGGTTGCACACTTGTTTCATCAACATATATGCTTAATATGTCTTTAATTGAATATATAAAATAAATTAATCATCAAATAATGACCATGGAATTTAATGTGATAATTCCATGTCAATCAAAGGGTCGATATATACATTTCCATAAAGATAGAAGTGATAAATATTTCGTTAAATTATTAATTAACAACACATCATTTGTGACAGACCAAATGTATCTAAATTTTCTATGAAATATTTCATCATAGTTTAAGATAATTCATCAAAGTACATGAGTCATGATATGCATTAATAATAATCTTAAAGTCTAAGGATCACTACACACACTCACAGATAGGAATATCTGATGACACATAAACATGTAGAAATCCTACATGCGGGTCTGTTATTATAATATATCCTCTTAAAGATCACCAAGTGAAAACATTATGAGATAAAGATTCATATTCTTATGAGTAATTTCACCTAAAAGTCAACATAATATGTGTCCCATCATAGTATTTTATCTGATTGTATAATAATATTTAAGAATATCTCCATAGAACTTCAAGGTTCTTATCATAGAGGGGAACTGCTATGACCTTTTCAATGCGACAAATATTCCAGGAAATTATCAACTTAATGCTATGTATAAGAACAATCAATATGTGACAAGGTATTAATATTAAAATCTATGAATATAGAGGAAATATAATGTATAAAGTAGCTGGTTTTAAGGAACCAAATCTAATAGACCCCCACTTGCACTAGATCCAACCGCTATTGACTAATTAGTTCTCACATGTTAAATATGCTTATACTGAGTATGGATATAGCTGTTGGGACTACCACATTTTTCTAACTAGTGTTGGTAAATACACATTCCTATGTAGTGAATCTACTTATTGTAACATCAATACCTTGAGAAAATCCCTCAATTAGTGGTATTACATAGTATACACCTCTTGTTTACTTTTCAGAATCCTTACATCTTGATCAAGTAGATAGTCAAATCTTATCATAATAATGATACAAACTTTTATTTTTGATATAACCCAAAATAAGAATAGGACATTGCTAAACCAATTTTTAAACTACATAAGAAGACACAATATACTAGAATATTGTAGATGTGGTATCCAATAGATATAATAAGTTTTTATTTCATATTACCTTATCCTTACTATGATACTAGATAAAATTGAACTAAATGAAAACAAGTGTTCAATTCCCTTGATCACTAGTATCCCCACTTCCACAGATACCAATAACTCATCAAGGTCTACTTTACTAAGTAATATCAGATAGTTTTAACTACAAGTCGAGGAATTTATATTGGATCTATTTGATATTCACATACTATGCATCATGCATCAGTAATATCAAACAACAGTACATATCATGGAATATGAGATAAATTACTAGCACTTAAGCTTCTAAAATTATTTTAATCTCAATAATAACTTCCTATGACCATGCATGTTCCACTGGAAAGATTGCATGAAAACAATAGTTCGACCTTGAATTTTTTCAACTTATATTTTTTAATACTTTATTATTATATGTACTATGACTAGATTTAGAAAACTAATGGATATTTTTTATAGATATTATTCCACAGAACATGGTTGTTACTTTAAGTCATTATTAGAGAAATTCATTCCTTAGTATTAACAAACTATAAATGCATACCATTTTTTTTATATGTTATCAACACATCTATCTTGAAAACTTATAGCACCCCACTAACTTTTTAGAGACACATATCACTCATTAATTTTCAAATGAATATTCTATGATCATTATGCATGATTTATCCATAAATAAATTTATGTAATATATATATATCTTATTGATATTTATTAATGTCACCAACCCTTTCTAGTTATACCTTGTAGAAATATACCATAGGGTCTCCTTTTGGTCATTTTATATAAAAATATTTTGTAAGGTTTCCTCCAAATTAGGTGATCTTGAAAATCAATAGCCCAATATAATGATCATAGAAGTATACTTTGACAAGTAGAATCAATAGGATTTTAGTCATGATGAATAGTGTATAGGTTTTTTCATAGACTAAACCTTTCAATTATCAATCATGATTTATTTGTACCATCTTGTGCCATCCATATATAGTTTCTCTTGAATACTCACTAGCAGTAGCAGGCCTTAGAAATATTCAAAATACATAGTCCCTAAATCTTGATGCATGAAGTCCATTACTTGAATTTATACATACTTTTAAACCTTAAAATATTTTCATTCATGAATTATTTATAGGAAAATTTATTATAAAATAATAATATATGTATCAACCATTATGGTGAACATAAACCACATCTTTGGTTATGACTTCCTACGTAGTATATGTCTCTGGAACAACTCCACCCACTGTGATCAGTGGAGTCTAGCATTACTATATTAACTCATGTGAATCCAGAGCCTTAACCCAAAGATGTTAAGTCTGATCCCAATATCCTCAAAGAGATAAGATTCCTTTATAGTGACATAGTTATACTTTAATAGAAATTAATATCCTTAGTGTCTATATGATTATTAATCCAGATACACTAATTTTTTCATGGTTTTTTTGTAGTTAAATCCATCTTTTAACAAACAGTTTTCAACAAAAAACTTGGGAATGAAAATTATTTTTTTATTAAGATAAACCCACTTTTAAGGGTAAAGGGGGAAAGCGCCATGAAATCAATGACATAAAAAATCCAGAAAGGCCCCAACTATCTAAAATTCCAAGACCAAACAACCCAAACTACATATGAAAAGCCCCTCCCAACATCAAGAAATATAAAATCCAGCTTCCACCTTCCACCACAGTTCAGATAGCTGTCTTGTGAAAAATTGAATGGGCCTGGTATTGATGGACATATCCATACCCTCTCAAACATCCAATTACGGAAAGAAATGGTACAATGGAAACTATTTTCCCTAAACCTCATCTAGAGCAGCCTCATGTAGATGATTTGATTACAGAATCCCTTGAACCGTAGACCACTGAGGCCAAATAAAAAAAATGTATCAAGAAATTCCAACCACAAAGAAAAACCAACCACCAAATGATTACCACTAACAATTAGAAACTTTAAACCTCCACTGCCTCCATTATATTCAAACACATTCAAAATCAATTCTCACCCTAATGCCAAAATCCATCCCGAGTAGCAAATCCAAAACCAAAAAAATGAAGAACCCCCAAAACTGAATCACGAACAACAACACATCCATTATCACAGAAAAAAGATAAAAAATCAAAAAACCATCACTGAAAAGATAACCTTATGAATTTTAGAGCTCGCTGGAAGAAGTCCTCACCGTAATCCAACCACAGATCCCATCACTGCCTCCAAAGCCACACACGAAGGCCGGATCCTCCCAACACACCCACAAACAAAACCAAATGCAGCATTAACCCCCAGACCATAGTATCTAAAACTCAAACCCTAGGCCAAAGGTTTTACAAGAAGGAAGATACCGTACGTCACCGCTACTAGAAGAGACTGTATACCACGAAAGCACCGAGCCAAAGCACTGAGAAGAGAACCGAAACTGACCTGAGACGACAGAGAAGGTGACAACGACGGGGGAAACCCTAGCATCGTGAAGCCCCTTACATATCATTCAAAAAAAACTTATGGTTATGCCCTAATATATTCTTATCATATCACAATTGATATTATATCAATTAGTCAATATAGCTAGAAAATGGTTAGTTGTTTTATTTCTATTCAAAAAACATGTCTTGGAAAAAATTATGGAAGATTTACAGTATATATAAGACTCATCATTGTTATTAATTTTATTACCATCATTATATTTATTTATATAAGGAAATGTGAGTTTGGTAATACCTTTACTCCATATGTATGATCAATGATTACTTGGATAATATTTTCTCTAACAAGCCAGATTGGAGGTTTCTCTATCTTTACCAAGTACACTCATTCACTTCATTGAGAATTTATAATTTTTTTAAAGGTATATCATGAAGTATATGAATTTACCTCTAGATTTATAATAATTAACATGGCCTTGTTGAACTAAATCTAAAAGATTTGATGCACACCTTTATATATAAAATTTTCTTTATAAAAAACATGATAAGTAGTTTGTTAGTATACCTAGTATCATAGATAAATAAGACTAAAATAAATTTATGGGTATTAATAAGTCAACTAATTTCCATTTTATTTGAAAAAATCATCTTTTCATAATTAGTTTATAATCTTATATTTTATATTCATCATTCTTTTCAATGGATATCTATGATTCAAGAGTTACTGAACCATTATTTTAGTATGAAGTACCACAAAAGCAATTATTCTAAATGTGAAATAATATATTTTTGTGTATTTATGGAAACTAAAATATATTTTTTGGTAACACTCATTAAAAACTTGAATCAATCCATTCTGTAAATTTAGAAGTTGTTCCTTCTCACTACTGACATAGGAATCACCTTTCTTTGCCTTTGGGATAATTCACCTGAATTATTATAATATTTTCTAAATTTGTTTATTATTGAATGATAATAGATATAAAACATATTGTATTTTCATTCCAAATAACTCTAATGGAAATATTATATTCACTGATGAATGTTCCATATGTTTATTACCATTTTTTAATTTAATTTATTGTAATTATTTCAATAACCATTCCCTTACGAATGAGAAGTAAATAGCCATCTATTCATTTCCGTACCTATGAATCCTTTTTCTCTTTTAAATATGTTATAAGAAAACCATTTTCTTTAAATGTCCATGGAATTTATAACCTTATCTTTTATTATTTTCACCATAAGAAGTGAAGAAATAAGTTTTCCCTAAAACTTATTTTTCAAGGTGAAGTATGGAGAAATGGATTTATGAGAGGATTCTCCATATTATTTATTTAGACTTGGATGAATAAGGATAATTTTTTTGGTAAGGATGATAACATGATATTCATGGATAATATCTTATCCAAATAGAATCTTAACTTTAAATAATGTACTTAAATAATTTAAGACATGATTCCAAGCTAAACACATCCTTTCTAGTTTACACTAAAATAATAACCCTCTAGATATCTTCTACATGCATACTTTTAACCTCCTCTTGGTTTTAAGAAGATTAGGTTTAAATAATTCCAATACATAGCACAAATTCTTCAATTGTGAAGTAGTATAAAAAAACTATTCCACTTCGTGAAATTTGTGCCTGTGAGGACATACCCCTAGTTAAGGAATGATCATAGTTTTTTTCATGGTTTTTATTTACATTTTTATAAAATAATTAAAATAGATGATTAGTACTTTACTTAATTACAAAATAAGTGAGACACAATAATTTAATTAATTTTATTAAGTCTCCCACTATTTTATCAAGTACAAAAAACCCTCACCATTGAACTTGGAATACCCAATAGTGTGGATATTCTAGTGAAAAGGATCCCTATTTTCCTTCTTATAATCTAGATAGAGGCCATGAAAATTATAAGAAAGCATTTAGGTTTTTAGTCTTTCCAACTGTAAACTAGAAGATCCTTGATTCATTGAGTGAACTCTTTGATCCAATAATATTGAATTAGATTTACTCAACAATTGCCTCCAAATTTTTATTGGATAGACTATGGCCATTAAACCTAATACAGATTTGGTCAAGTCTACCCACTATCTAAGTTAAGACTTCTTTATAATTAAAATTTCTCATGGTGGAGGCTAAACCGAATCTTTAACTATGGGTTCATCTAAATTTAGATAATGGAAGGTGTAATGATATAATATTAACATGATGGATTTTTTTATCATGAATAAATTTTTATTTTATCTTTTACGCATCTTTCTAATATTAAGTGGATTTTACTTAAGTAATTAACCATGCATTAATTAAATTTTTACACATAATACTTTTATTTTAATTCCATATTTTCACATTAATCCATTTATTTATGTTATCATGATATTACATACATAAAATAAATCATTAATAATATATAAATAAAATAAATAAAATAAATAAAATAAATAAATCATGGATTGATAATGAGATTTAACTGTCTATTTTTTTATTTAATAGAAAATAAACAGACCACTGAACCTAGGGGAAAAAATCCTTGAGTTAGCATGGGTTGAGTTTGCAGCATTCCACCTCTGTCTTTTATATCTCCTTCGTATAGTTTCACATTATCTACATCTTAAACTAATTCTATACTCATGGGAACCCCATACTTACAATGATTTTACTTAAATCATAGGTGAAGGGAACCAGAAAGGGGGTTTACATAAATAAAACCATGGGCATGCAGGCTCACACATAATAAAGAAGGAAGGATGATTCACAGAGCATCAATTTAATTTAATAAAATTATTTCGAAACCCCATGAAATTAATAAATTAAATAAAATTGTACACATTCACAGGTTGTTCTTTGCTCATGATCATCCACAACCACAAAAAATACACATTTAATATATCTGGCTAGTATTCATTTTGATTCGTTCTTTTATTAAGATAAAAAATGCATGGATTGAGATGATTAATTATCTGATTAATCAATTAATTCATTTTATCATAATATTCATTTATTATGTCCTGAAGATACCCATCCACTGTAATTTTAAATAAATTAAATAAATCAATTTTATTCAAAATTAATTAAATAACCGCCTTGTAGTTGGAGGCTACACGATGTGTACCCATATAAACTACCCCCCATAGTCTTGGTTTTATATAGTATACTCGTAAAACATATTGTGTACAAGAAATGTGATGTGATTTCATGCTATGTACTGTCAAATAAATGACACACAAAACACATGATAATTATGATTGATGTACCTATTTAATGTCATAAAGTATACAACATGTAACAACTATGCATGACTTGTCGTTATTTATTTTACATGGAATTAATTAGACATTTAATATAAAATAAAACCTATCAATCAGTGTGTAATATCAAATTAATGACACCCAAAATCTTATTGATGAGGTTTAATAGAGTAATTTATTAATTTCCTTTCCATGTAAATTAATTTACATTGTTTATAACCATTCTTTGTATGGATTCCACACAAATGGGTATGAATTAATCATATTTCATGGATTTAATTACACTGTGTGTGAATTAACTACGTAGAATGTCAATTAATTAAACCACATGTAAATTAACTACATGACATGTTAATTAATTGCACAGTGTGTAAATTAATTACACTACATGTGAATTAATCACATAACATGTGTATTAATTACCACATGAGTGAACTAATTACCCCATGTGTGAATTAATTACATTGTGTATGAATTAATTACACCGTATGTGAATTAATTACACAGTGTGATAATTAATTACATTTCATGTAAATTAATTACATTACATGTGTATTAATTACACCTTGTGTGTATCAATTACACAACATGTAAATTAATTATACCACATGTTATTTAATTAATTACTTCACGTTTGTTGACCACACAACCATTGTGTCATGTGGGGTTACATGGTATGTTGTCAATTTATATATCGTGTAACCCTATAAATGCGTTCCACCTCCAGATGGTTCTTCAGATGGTTCTTCATTTATTTTTAACCAGTTATAAGTTATATGAATGAGAAATGAAGAGGAAAAGAAGATATCTCCATAATTAGATTAAAAGAAAAACTTTCTTGAAATGAAAACTAACTTTAAAATGCATAAATTATCAAAAATCAATAAATAATTATAAATTAAATGTGACTGGTCTGATACCACTTATTGGTTTTAAATGTAACAAAAGTGATTGGTGGGACTATGACCAACTCAACTTATTTTGGATTCAATGGATCATTCACAATGCACATGACATGAATTCTATGACTAGAAAATTTTTTTATGAAGAATATTGAAAAATATTTTTTCTAGAACCAAGAGAGAGAATATTTTAACATTAATTTATAATTAATTTAATATCATGAAGAAATACCTCAATCTTGATTTATTTCTTATATTAAGTTATTGATCATACAAAGGATGTTCAGTTGTGTTTTCATTGCATTGATTAGGACCTAAAGTAGAGAACCTTTAGCGGTGATCTACACCTGAAAATTATTTTTTATTTTATTATCAAATCACTTTTAAGGGAAAGTGAGCAACCCCAAGGACATCAAAATTCTAACAACAACAAAAAACTCCAAACAAATACTGGTCCTGCCTCTACCCAGCAGCTCAACGTTAAAAGTCCTCCACCAAAGCATGGGACTCAGCAAACAGTCCCGTGAAAGGATGCACGGGCACAGTACTGATGGCCAAGCTATACCCTCTCAGTCTTCCGCTCCAAGTGACATGCAGAGGTGACGACCTTGTGATCTAAACCTCATCTAAGGAAAGACCATAAAACTTGTTGGAAAAAACCTGAAAACACCACGATACACAAAAAACTGAATAAGCACTGCCACCTATCCAAACATCTTCAATGGCACTCTGAGTTTTAGAATGGAGATATAGATCATCTTGAATTGATACCTTGATCTTAACCACAACCCCTTAGATCTAGAAATCATAGTCTCTTAATCTCTCTAGCTTGAAAGAAATGGAGGAATAGAGAATCTCTAGAGCTTGAGAGAAAACCCTAGAGGTGTTCTTCGTCGAGAGATAATTATCGAGGGAGGATAATGTTGTACATAATAAAAAACCCTCAAAATTATCACAATTTTCTATTTATAGACCTAAAGTTAGGGTTTTATATTAATTAATTTCACAAATAACCTTAATAATATGTTAAACCTAAAAGGAATCCCATTCCATGTAAAATAATAATAATATTATTTTACTCCATGGCATGTGCTAACCCACAGAATGATAAATATTATTTATATTTTGGTAAATAAATATTTATTATCATACTAATAACTACGTCCACTTTCCCTCCCTAAAATTTATTGAATTTCTTAATAAATGTCATAACTTAATATTATATTTATGATCTGGTGAATAAAATACTTATTTTAATATTATTCATTCAATAAATAAATAAATATTATATTCATATCCTGAAAAATAAAATATTTATTTTGGTATTCGTGTAATTAAATAAATTATTTATTAATGAATAAATAATTATTTATCACCTTGAAAATAATAATAAATAAATTAATATTATTAGTTCTTGATCTTGATAAAAAATATTTATTTAATATTTTTTATCGTTTAATAAATCAAGAATAAATATTACTTCTTGATCTGGATAATAATATTTTTTTCAATTGTTAAATATAAATAATATTTAACCGAGATCAACAGAAACACTTTGTGTGTGACTCTATAGGTTTCTTCCTCAATTTTATTAAGAGGGATTGCCTAAAGTCTAATATTACTTTCTAAAAATGGGTTAAAAAACCCATAAAGGAAGAGGATATACTGCAACGACAACAATCACATACAAATACTCACTGTGTAATATAATCCCTTTGTCATGATATTTCATCAAGTAGGCTACACACTTGCGTCGTCAACATATATACTTGATATGTATTTATTTTACTATCTAAAATAAAATAATCATTACACCATGGACATGGAATTTAATGTGAAGGTTCCATTTCAATCAAAGGGATGAGATATCAACTTCCATAAAGATAAAAGGGAAAAATCCTTTCTTGAATTATTCATTAATAACACATCATTCATGACACACCCAACTTACTTAACTTCTCCATGAACTTTATCATCATGGTTAAAAATAATACATCAAATTATACAAGTCATGACATGAATTAATAAAAATATTAAAGTCTAAGTACCATTACATATTCTCTCATATAGGAATATTTGATGACACATAAACATGTAGAATTAATATAGGAAAGCCTATTCTCATAATATCTTATCTTGGAGATTACCAAGTGAAAAATTTATGAGATAAATTCTCATATACTTAAGATTACTCACACCCAAAAGTTAGTATACCATGTGTCCCATTATATAATGTTATTTTACAATAAAAAAATATTTAAGAATATCTCCATGACACTTTAAGATTCTCATTATAGAGTGGAACTGATATGAATTTTTAAATGTGACAGATATTCTAGGAAATTATCAAATTAATGCCATGTAGAAGATAAATAAATATGTGGTATGGTATTAATATTAAAATACATGAATATAAAATCAATATAATTTACAAATTAATTGGTCTAGGGAACCAACTCTAATAGTCTTCACCATCCTATTTTTCCTTACAATGACTATTTTTGACCCCCAATGGATCCAAGACCACCAAGGGACCTCCAGAGGTAATAAATATACCTACAAGAAGTCTTGGAAACATCACTTTACTACAAAATACCATATTTACGTTATTTATTCACATTTGAGTTCTCTTTATGCTTTATTATTGTAACTCACTTGATCTTTCTCTCATTACCTCATTTTTTCACTTTTATCTTACTAAGAGAATTGAGTGTGTTGTAAATGGTTTTTGTTTAGAAAATTTATTCTTCTTATTTCTTCTTAGGTTATTACTACCACCAAAGTGATATATTTTGATTTTCTTGATTTCACCATCTAAAAGAAAGTGTGTTTTTGGTATTCTTACTTTCTCTACTTAAAAAAGAAAGTGTTTTATTAGGTTTCATTCTTACATCATTAAAAAACAATCTTATTTATTTTTAGGCATCTTGTATACTAATAAATCCAAGGTATTAATAAAACTCTCTCAAGACTCATGAGGGGAGGAGACGTAGGCAATCATATTAAGCAATGGCCTAAATACTTTATCATTTTTCCTTTCCATTTATTTTATTCTGCTGAATTTACTCTTTTAATTCATATGTATTGCACTCACTCTTTTAATTTATTATAATTTATTTAATTTCATCATTTTTTATTTTAAATTTTAAAAGGAAATTCACTCCCCCTATTTCCATACTTTCCAGACCAACAATAATTTTTAAGTATGGATCTTCAATTAGCTGATATCTTCACTAATCCCATTTCTCTAGAAAATTTTGATTTTATTAAGGGGGAGTTAGGTGTGAATAGCTTTAGAACACTCTCATTTAACTAATGAAATCTTGAATCTTATCCTTTTTAGTAGTTTAGATAATGTTTTCCCTATTCTATATTTGTTATTGTATTAAATTATGTGTTTTTTATTATGTTCATTATTTGTTTTTGATCTTAATATTATTTAATCTATTATAAAGAATTATTTGATAAATATTTTGATCCTTATTGGTTTTATTGATCCATTTCACCTCTCTTTTCAACTAATCTAAATGATGTTCCATTTATGGTGGAGTTACGACCTACATAAAAATCCTTTATCTTTGTATGTATTTTTTATCCTTGTTTGAATCTATTTTATAGATCAATTCCTTATTTAAGCATTATAATTTGTTTATCTAACCCTTATTATGAGTTTATTTTTTATAATCATAAAGGGAGAGAAGGATTTGGTTCCTATAAATGGGTAGAAGGATTTTGTTCCTTCAAAGGGGGAGAAAAATTTAGTTCCTCTAAATGGGGAGAGGGATTTGGTTTCTAAAAATGGAGATAAAAGCTTAAACATTCCATATTTTTCTTGTGGTTTGATTAAGATTGTTTTAAATTGTCTTATTATTAATTATTCAAATATTTTATTTGTTTCAGACCCTCTTAAACTTCCAATTATTTCAATTCATTTTATTTTTTTGATCTTTAATGGGTTTGATCTTCTTTAAAGTTTATTTGTTGAAAATAATTTCAAAATCTATTTTTAAAATTCATTATGAAATATTAAATTTCATTTCAAAAATTATTATAGATATATTAATTTAAAATGTATCTTATTTATAAAATTCAAACCTTATCTCTTATTTTTAAGTGTTTGTGATAATCAAAGAGTGAGATATTGTTGTACCCCTTTCTCTCTTAGTATTTTAATGATCATAAACACCTTTTAGTGTTCTAACCTTTTCATTTAATGTATTTTTAGTCATCTTGTTTGAGTATGTTCCTAGGGAATCAACTGACCATTTGAAGGCATCAATAAGAGCATGAAAATCTATTTTGAAGGATTTCACTTGGTAGAACCACTGACTACCTAAAGGTAAGGCACCGACCATCCAATATGAAAAGCAGAACCATCTAGGTTCTACTAGAGCCCACTGACCAGCCACTAGAAGGCCACCAACTAGTTTGGGACCTACCAGCCCACTATCCAATTAGAAGAACCTAGACAGGTCAAGCAAAATCTTGGTAGCCCACCGGCCAGTCAGTGGAGGCTATCATCCTACCGGAGGAGTTTTCCCAAAAAGAAAAACCAGTTGTTGTAAGTGTTTCCCACCATATTGTTTTTCTTTTCAATGAATTTTTTTGATCCTTAATGGATCTAAGAACACTAATGGACCTCCAGAGTCTATAAATAAACCTCTAAGAAATATTGTACACATCACTTGAATACCACATACCATATTGATGCCATTTTCATATATTTGAGATCGCTTTGTGCTTCATTGTTGTAACTCACTTACTCTCTCTCTCTCATTTGTCTCTTATTCTCTCATTTTTTCACTTCTATCTTGTTGATAGAATTGAGACTTTTTTGTAAAAGGTTTGTGCTTAGTAAAACTATTCTTCTTCTTTCTTCTTGGGTGCTCACTACCACTAAAGTGAGGAATTTTGGGTTTCTTACTTTCACTATCTAAAAAAATGTTTGTTTTTGGGTTTCTTTCTTTCTCCACCTAACCACTAGTGATATATTGGATTTCTTGCTTACACCAATGAAAAGAAAGTGTTATTTCTTTGTGGGTATCTTTGATACCATAAAGCTAAGGGATTAATACAACCCTCTAAAGAATCTTGAGGGGAGGAGATTTAAGCACTCATATTGAGTACTGGCGACACTCCTTTACCATTTTTCCTTTTTATTTATTTTATTCCACTACACCTACTCTTTTAATAAATATATATTACACTTAATCTTTTAATTTATTGTAATCAATTTAATTTCATCATGGTTTTTATTTTAAATTTTAAAGGAAATTCACCCACTCTTTCCATCCTACTCTGACTAAATATATATATAAACAATAATAATAATGTTAACACAAAAGAGAAATTTTTTTAATTTTTAACTATACATAATATGGACTACATTAAAATAAAATTTTAGTTTGTTTTGTATTTTGTTTATTATTACTTTTTTTATTTATAAAAGTTAAATATGTAAATATATGCATAAATATATATACGTATATATATAAATATAAATATAAATATAAATATAAATATAAATATAAATATAAATATAAATAGAAATAGAAATAGAAATAGAAATATAAATAGAAATAGAAATAGAAATAGAAATATAAATATAAATATAAATATAAATATAAATATAAATATAAATATAAATATAAATATAAATATAAATATAAATATAAATATAAATATAAATATAAATAGATATAAATATAAATCAAAATATAAATGTAAATATAAATGTAAATGTAAATGTAAATGTAAATATAAATATAAATATAAATATAAATATAAATATAAATATAAATATAAATATAAATATAAATATAAATATAAATATAAATATAAATATAAATATAAATATAAATATAAATATAAATATAAATATAAATATAAATATAAATATAAATATAAATATAAATAGAAATAGGAATAGAAATATAAATATAAATATAAATATAAATATAAATATAAATATAAATATAAATATAAATATAAATATAAATATAAATATAAATATAAATATAAATATAAATATAAATATAAATATAAATATAAATATAAATATAAATATAAATATCAATTATTATTATTATTTCAAAAGATAAAATTTTATGTTTGTCTCAAATTCCATGGTTCAAGTCCTAGTCACCTCTGGTTCAAGCACCAGATGCTATGAATTTCCACTGAATTAGGGAGTGGCTAGTGGATATGATGATCCCATTAATGTCCTCATAATGCTATATACCACTTTCAACGATGCTAGACTAACTAAGTGTCACGACCCCCTCCCCCCCAAAGGTACCCCTCCTTGGCTGGCAATGAGAGAAGGGAGATAATGACACCCAAATATCTCCTCCAATATTCCATGAGTTAATGATAAACCCTAAGGCTATAAAATATACGAAAATGGGTGGTATTACCCTCTAGGACATGATAAATGAGATAGATAAGATAGAAACCATCAAACACATCCTACTCATAATAAAAGTAAATAAGATACCAAGTTCATGCATGTGACATCATACAACTGGAATAACTAAAAATTACTAAAATAGATCCTCAAAAATGAACAAAAAGATCCAACAACTCCTAAAAAACTCCTCAAACTAGTAATGTCCAAATCGATCACTAAGAAGCTCATGCTTACCTAAAAAATAGTGTATATATTCATAGGGTGATAATAACATGTATTCTCAGTAGGATCCTCCTTGAAAACACTCATGAAAAATGTGAATGAGGCATACTAAATCCTAGTGAGTAAATAAATGAAACTAACTTGTAACCTAAATAGGTTTACAATTATTTTCACCATCCTAACCATGGCTCACTCACTAAGTATCACATACAATAAATCATATAATATATTAACAAAAGAGGGTACCCCACTACCACTTCCTCACTAGTTTTGTTGTTCTTCCCCAATGTTGCGTGTCCTGAGACATCTATCTCCAAAAGTAATCCATTCTAAAAACACATAAGCTAAAGTAGTCTAGCCTTAAGAAACTTGGGATAAAAAATGTACCATGTGCATCACATCATCTCACCATACCAACCACAACTCCTTATAGTAACTGAGTATTTTCCAAGATCCACCAAAACCTGTACATTGTGCATTATACCTCAGGACATCACAAATCATACACAACATACCTATTAGAACCATCAAGATGCTATATCTAGTAATATATGTGTGTAAAATAACCACAATCCATCACAACACTCTACACACATATATAGGAAAAGAACCATCATGAATACCAACACATAATACTACTAAGAGAAGAGAGTGGGTCCAAAGGGGTAATTATCCATTTGTTCCTTGAAAACCTATATATAAAGGAAAACACACTCCCATAGTCCACTGGGTATTAATCACCCCACCAATACTAGTGGTGTAGCATATAAAATCACAAAACATACATGCTATATGTAAGGGTCACAACCACACTATGTACAACCACCAAGCCTTAGACTCATCCACTGCTAACATTGAACAAGACTCTCAAATACCACTGTAAAGTTCTAGACATCAAATAAGCATACGAGAATAAAACTTCATTTTAATTAATTAATCAATTAAACATTAATTAATTATTACCATCATCATTTCCAAGATTAACATTGTAATATTCCAAGATAATTTCCGATGACACTATAAATTATTTTCTTGTATTCTTGAGTATGTCATCTTCATAAAGAAAGAATAAAGAACTAAACTTGTTATTTTATTAATTAATTTATCATTTCATAAAATTTTGAATATTATAGGAATTAGAATAATCCACTACATAAAATATGCACTCAAAGTGCGTGGTATCAAACTACTTCCCGCAGTGAGAAACTGATTATATAAATAACAAATGTCCATCAACCATTAAATGATTATATTCTTTAACAAGAAATAATCCTAGCTTACAATACAATAAAAATGGTAAATCCCAGCCTTAACCCATTCTATCAATCCTGAATCCATCCCTGACAACACTTCATATAACATCACATTCATTATCCCACACTAATATCATCATCAAATTGGAACCCCATGCCACCATCATAGCCTCAGGAATCCCCACCCATATCATTACCATAACCGTCATCCTATTCCACCATCACTATCTTGGGCATCCCTACCCATATCATCACTATAACTGGAACCCCATTCCACCATCACATCCTTGGGCATCCCCACCCATTATTACAACCACACAAGGTTAATATTCAATCATATCAAGGACCTATATCCATAAATCATAAATACATATTAAATATATTATTCCAAAAATAATTTCAAGGTAACCATGGAAAAAATAAACAAAGCATTCCATCCTTTATCAAATAATGATGGGCTTGCCTAACCCAAAAGAAATGATTTAAGAAATCATTAAATTTACATTACCATATTTAATTAATCAATTAATTTAATAATTAATCTCAGTATCTCCAGCCTTATAAATTTTCAAGGCTAAATATTATTTTTTTCATATAGTGTTCCGCCTTAATCCTCTTTTCTATATAACAATAATCTCAATGATAATTTTTTCAAAATGTATCTTTTGTTATAAACAATGTATTACTAACTTTAATTTTTTATTTAACATTAAAGTATATCAACTATGCTTAACAACTATAAAAATAGATAGCACATTGTTCGGTAAATATCAGAGAGAAAAAAATAGATTTAAAAAACATGCGATCACATATCCCAAATATTTCAAGCATAAATAAAAATATCCCCACATGTGATAATCACCATTTTAATCTTCTAATAAAAAAATTATTGAATAATTCTCACTAATATTATTTAATTAGTTTAACCCCATAACTTATACATTATTTATTTTACTCTCTTGAATAATTATAATAAATTATCTTTAATTTAAAACATGAAAATATTTATTTTCTCTTTCTTCTTATAATCTCATAAATTATCAAACATTATCATATACTGCATGAAATAATTAATTAATTTCCATTGTTTAAATTATTATTAACAATATTCATTGTACATACATTTTAATAAGAATTTTCTAGATTCTAAGATAACTTTATTTATCCTTGATATGAAATATTATCTCAAATTCAATTCTTTAAATTAAACAATAATAAGCTAAAAAATTTCTTTAAGTAGTAAAAATTTTTATCCCATTGCTTGAAATAACACATTAATTATATTTCATGAAATTTCAATATCATTAGAAGAAAAATTATACTACATAAATTAAATTTCCATTCAAAATTGTGGAATTAATAATATTTCATCAACAAAATTACATAACATGTAATTCATCCCCCTCTTTTATAATTTCTAGATCATCACATATTTATTCCTTATGTGATTATTTTCCATATTATTATCTGATTATTGTTAATCTTATTCATCTAAAAAGAGGAGTCTAAATCATGATAATTTTAAACTTTTATAGAATAAAAATAAGGAGAAGTCATAGATCCCATACCCAGTAGTTATTTTCCAGATTAAAATGTTGCACCTAGAAGGATAGAGGGGGGGGGGGGGAGATTTATTCATCTCAAAAGTTAGAGGTTAAACACATGAGGAAGAAAATCATATCAACTATAGATGGATTTTCAAGACTCAAGAGGAGGCTTTGAGATCAACCAAACTTGATAAGGATAAAATAATCAAAGGGGAAGATCTGGTATTTTAGAATATAAATAAACAATTTTATTTAGACATTAAATACACATTTAATTAGTTCCCAACTAATTACTGCACAACCCATTCATAACTCATAAAGTTAAGAAGATACAAAAGATCACATTTAAACTATTAATAGATTCAAAAACAATGATTTTTTACATTAATTTCCATTAATTATGATGAAAATACATTACAGTATATTCATAAAAGGAAATATGGAGTTTTTAATGTAATTTATGCTACCCATATGCAAGTCATATACACTGTGTAAGTGTAATATAGTTTTATAGTTATGTGAATTGCTACCCTTATGCAGGTTAACACTTACCCTTATGTAGGCATTATAAAATTACATATACCCTTACACTATGGAGAAATACCCTTAAGTATGCTTTAGAAAACTCCGGCTTACCATTATGTGAGGAGCAACCTACCTTTACACATCCTTTTTAATCAACAACTGACCCTTATGTAGGTCAAATGATAACTTTACGTGTGAAGGGAACTACCCTTATGTGAATATAAGAATTCACAGGTTATCCTTATGCGATTAAGGATCCACCTTTATATGATCTAGAGAATACCCTTACTCATCTAGTAATAAAATTGGCTTACCTTTACACAAGAATAAGGAACCCGAAGCTACCTTTATGCAGCGAAAGACTACCCTTATGAAACTCAGGGAAAACACTACTTAACCTTACAAAACTTTTTATATACATGTGTTACCCTTATGTAGGGAACTGTCTACCTTTACACAACACATAGGAGATCCAGGTTATCCTTATGCAACCTATAGAAACAATTTTTTACCTTTATGAAATAAGGATAAAAAGGGGATTACCCATACACAACACATAGAAAACACCACTTACCCATATGAAAATTCAATTACGTACATAAAGGTAAATATTTCATTAAAAATATTACATTTTTAATTAAACTAACTTATAAATAATTAATAAAAGGTTTTGTTATTAATTTAAAAATTCTAAAAAAAATTTCTAAAATTATAGAATCATTTTAAAAATTTAAGATTAATTTCTAAATAAACTTAACACATTGAAATTACTTCCTTAACTTGTAAAATAACTTAAAAATAACTTTATAAATGAAAAAATATTTTTAAAAAAACTTCTAAAATTTATGAAATTACTCCTGAACCACTGGATACCCTTGAATAATAAAGAAAGAGATTAAGAAAAACTATAACCTTATATTAGATACCTTTAAAAAAATTATCATCTTAGAGAATTAAAAAAAACTTGAAAAGAGAGAGAAAAGGAAGTGGAGATAATTTTACCACCCTATGAGATACCTCTCAAGGTTCTTGTTATATTTGGAACACAATACTACTATAGAAACAAATTTTTTAACTACACAATGCTTTAAAATAATATCCCAAGGGAGATACTTCTCAAATAGGACCAAGGAAATTAATAATACATCATGTCAAGTGGTGAATAAATATCAAATATCAATATGAAATCAAATAATTCATCCCCCCAAAAAATAAATCATTAAAAAACTTTAAAATTTTGATCACATGTCCATGACTCTCATTCCCAAGAAAGGTCACCAAATAAATTTTTCCAAGAGAGTCTCACTGAATATCATTATACATCTTGAAGAAAACTTACAAGGATGACATGATCAATGTAAAATTTTATTTTCCAAAAAAAAATTGTGTTTAACATGAGTTCCATGATAACTCACATACATAGGAAAGTTACACGACTTCATATTTTTTTTATTCAACTAACACAACTCTACTATGTAATTTTTAAAATTAATATTAATAAACATAACTTCCAAAACCTAGAGAACTAAAATTTAACATATAACATGAATAAAAAATTAACAAGGTTTAAATTATCCACTTTATTTGGATTTAAAAATTTCTTAGGTTTTTTAAAAAAACTTTATCCACCAGGGGAACACACATGAAAAAGATACAAATGATATAATGTACCAGTTTCCATTTACGATTTACCACAGGTGCATTCTATTACTTTATGTGTTTCAAATTAATGTCATCTAACATTACATAATTATGATGAGAACCAAGACCAATTTAAATAGAGCCACTACAAGTATACAAATTAAAATAATTCATCCATCACACCATGATATTATCCACTTTGAGTGGCACTGACCCCCACATGTTTTAAAAACACATCATAACATAACATGTCTTGATAGGTGAATATTATTCTCTATTAATATGATCAAAGACATAATATATATAAAAATTGTAAGATAAATTCATTCTAGGGATTTAAGAACACTAGACTATAGTCACATCATAAACAAAGTCACATACACAACTCACAACACACAAGAAATTAAATTCACAATGGAGAGAGTAATTAATCCATCACTAAGCAGAAATAAATTAAAGGAAAATATAAAATATTCTATTTTCCTAGAACTATCACCCATATCAACTAGAATGAGTGAATAATATATCGGTCAAAATAAAAAAGAGATACAAGAACCCCCCCAGACCAAATATCCATCACACTAGGACTGAGAGAAGAGTAAAGGATGTACATGATGATAACAACCTCTAAACTAAGACCAAACATCAGAATGATGAGAGATTAAATAGAATGATATGAACAAGGTTAGAGAAACCCTTTACCCAAACCACATATCTATCTCAACACTAGGTTCAAGGAATTAATTATACTTACTATATTCAAAGGAAATTATGAATGGGTTTGAAACTAAAAGGTTGAAGTGATACAAATGATCATGGATTGAGGATTTATTATGTGGGTTTCAATAAAAAAATGAGAAGGATTCCATAAACTCATTCTAAAGGGTAGTAAATAGAAGAATTATGATAATCCTATCCATTCAATTATAAGGGATAACAATCGAAGCGTTTTATACTCAACAAGAAAATTCAAAGGCCTCACTACACATTAAGAGAAGAGATCAGAAATCCCATAATATAGGGAAATCATTATCGATTGAGAAGGCTCCCCCATGTAGTTGAAGAAAGAAACTATTCTTGAAAACTAATCCCAGAAAACCCCCCACAAAACAACTAACCCCTAAAAAACTCTAAGGAACAAGAACTATCACTGTTGAGCCGACCCACACAAAATCACCACATCCAACAAATATTAGTGCTCTCTATGAGAATGATTCAAAACAAAGGCTATAAATGAATCCTCTAACCATACCTCTATCCCATGATTTGAAACAAATCCATTAGACTTCTATAGAATCTGGTGCTATAAACCTTAAAGTGTCCCCCTTTGAGCATTGTTTTAAACCTTCCCTAATCTAGAGTAATTTTATAACTCATCTCACCAAACATATTTGGAATGAACCTAATGAGGATTTTTACCTAGAGACACTCATGTAAGAAAACATCAGGGACTCCTAACATAAGATAAAAATCACTTTAGTTTAATTAGTTATTTCATTTTTAACATTTTCCCATTGTTTACCCCATTAAAAAATAGGTGTATACAATAATGATGCATCATACTTTCCTAGGTATCTACTCCTAAAGAAACATAATTTTTTTACCATATATAGTAAACTTGAAGGTCCTTGAATCAGATCAAATGGGCACCTAAAATCTGGTGTCCTAGCTAGTCTCCCTTATTTACATCATGTACTAAGCCCAGAAGACACTATCACCTTACCAACCAATGTATCCTCACTAGTTTATAACTTCAAACTCTATAATATATCTCAACCATTACATCTTATACCATTATTTCATGACCCCCACCCACTAATGGTACCCCTCCTAGACTAACAATGAGATAAGTGAGATAATGATGCCTGAATCCCACTGCCAATATACCATGGGTTTGTGACAAGATTCAATGGTATAAAATACACAAAAATGGGAGGCAATACCCTATAAGATATGAGAAATGAGTGAGATAAGATAGAAAACACTAAAAAACCTACTCATAATAAAAGTAAAAAAGATCCAAAGTATATGAATGTAATGAAATATAAGTGAGAAAACTAAAAAATACTGAAACAGATCCTCAACAATGACCAAGAATCTACAATAGTTCCTGAACAACTCTTCAAACTATTAATGTCTAGCTTGATCACCAAGCATATCCTACTGAACTGAAAAGAAATTTATATATATGTAGGGTGAGAATAATATGTATACACAGTAGGATCCTACCTACAACCTCTCATGAAAAATGTGAATAAAGTATACTAAATCCTAATGAGTAAACAAATGAAACTAAATCATAACCTAAATAGGTTCACTATTCTTTTCCCCATCTTTACTATAGATCAATCACCAAGTATCACATATAATAGATCATATAATATGATAACAAAAGATAAAACCCCGTTACTACTTCCCCACTGGTTTTCTACTGTGCCCCAACATTGCACATCCTGAGCCATCTCCATCCAAAAGTAATCCATATAGAAAACACTTGGGATAAAGTAAACCAACCCAAAGACACATGGGATAAAACATGCACCCCATGAATCACACCATCTCACCATCCCAACCACATCTCTATATAGTAAATGAGTAGTTTTTGGGAGCAACCACAGCTCGTACACCATGTATTATACCTCAAGAAATCACAACCCATATACAACATACCCATTAGGATATTATATCCCTAGATATATATGTTATAAATAACCATAATACATCATATCCCTAAACACACATATATGAGGAAAGATAACCACTGTGTATTCCAACACATAATACTACCAAGAGAAGTGAGTGGGGTCAAAGGGGGTAGTCAACCATCCATTCCTCGCCAACCTAAATGTTAGGGAAAGCACCCTACTAGAGTCCATTGGGTATTAGTCGCCCTACCAACATAGATGGGGTAGTGTATGAAATCACAAATCATACATGATATATATATATATATATATATATATATATATATATAAGGCTCACAAACACACTATAGGTAACTACATAGCCTTAGAATCATCTCTCTATAACACCACACAAGACTCTCAACTTCCACTGATAAAGAATAGTTATCAAATAAGCACACAAGCATCATAATTTATTTTAATTAATTAATTAACCATTAATTAATTATTAATGTTATCATTTCCAAGATTAACATTTTAATCTTATGATCCAAGTGCCGATGACACTATTAATTATTTTATTGTATTATAAAGCATGTCATCATCATGAAGTAAGAATCAAGAACCAACCCCATTATTTCATTAATTCATTTATCATTTCATAAACTTTTAGGTGCTCTAGGACTCTGCCTAAGCTAACATATAAAACATGCACTTATATTGCATAATATCAAACTGATTATTGTAGTTAGAAACTAATTTTATAAATAACAACTGGATATTGACCATTAGATAAGAGGATTCATTAAAAATAAAGAATCCTAGTTTCTAGCACAACAACAATGGGAAATCCTAGCTTGAACCCATTATATCATCCCTAGTTCCATCCCCAAAAACATTGTACATAACATCACATCCACCATCACAGCCTCGGGAACCCATGTCCATATAATCACTATAATTGGAATCCCATGACACCATCAAAACCTTAGAAATCCCCACGCATATCATTATTATAATCGGCACCCTGTGCCACTATCACAACCACATGAATCCCTACCCGTTATGCCAACCACACAAGGTTAATATTAAATGATATAAAGGATCTAAATCCATAGATAATAAATACATATTAAATGTATTATTTAACATATAATTTCAAGGAAATCATAGCCAAAATAATTAAGGAATTTTAGATTTTATCAAACAATGATAGGCTCACCCAACCCAAAATCAATTATTTAAGAAATAATTACATTTACATTACCATATTTAATTAATTGATTAATTTAAAAGTTAATATTAGAAGCTCTATCCTTATAAATTTCTAAGGATAAATATTATTTATTTCATATGACATTCCACCTTAAGCTAGTTTTCCATATAACAACAATCACAATGATAATTATTTCAATATACCTCTTTTGTAATAAACAATGAATTACCAAATTTAAGTTTTTTTTAACATCCAATCATATCAAATAGTCTTAACAACTATACCAATAGATATCACACTATCTATTAAATCTCATAGGCAATAAGATATATTTCAAAAACATGCGATCACATATCCCAAATATTTCAAGCACGAATATAAATATCCCCACACACAATAACCTAAATTTTAATCTTCTAATAAATAGAATTATTGAATAATTATCACCAATATTATTTAAACAGTTTAATACCACAACATGCCACTATTTATTTCTCTCTCTTGAATAATTCTAGAACAATTATCTTTAATATACAACATGAATATATTTATTTTATATTTCTTATGACAATCTTACAGATTGTCAAATATTATCATATATTTCATGAAATAAATCATTAATTTCCCTGGTTGGAATTACTATTAACAATATTCATTATATATAAATTTCAATAATAAATTTACATATTCTAAGATAACTTTATTTATACTCAAAATGAAATATTATATTTAATTCAATTCTAGAAATTAAACAATAATAGGCTAACCACTTTCCACAAGTAGTAAAACTTTTATTCCATTACTTAAAATAACACATTAATTCTATTTCATGTAATTCCAACTTCATCAGAAGAAAAATTATACTATATAAATTAAAATTCCATTCAAAATTTTGGAATTAAAAATATTTCATCGATAGAATTACATAACATGTAATTCATCCTCCTCTTTTATAATTTACATATTGTCACATATTCATCCCCCATGAGATCATTTTACATATTATTATATAATTATGGGTAATTGTATTCATCTAAGAAAAGGAGTATAAACCATTATAATTTCACACTTGCATAATATAAAAATAAGGAGATGTAATAGATCTAATGCCTGGTATTTATTTTTCAGATTAAATTGTTTCACCCAAAAGGATAGAGAGGGGGGATTTCTTCATCTTGGAAGTCATAGGTTTGGTGTGTGAGGAAGAAGATCAGATCAACTATATATGGATTTGGAATACCCCAAAGGAGGCTTTGAGATCATTTGAACTTGAGAAGGAAGAAAGACTCTAAGGAGAAGATATGGTATTTTAGAATATACATATATAGGTTAATGTAGATATTAAATCCGCAATTAATTTGTTTCTAAATAATTACTATACAACCCATTCATAACTCCTAAAATTATAAAGAGACAACATATAAAATTTAAAACACTTAACATATTCAAATCCAATGATTTCTACATTAATTCACATTAATAACATTGAAAATACATTAAAGGAGAGTCAAGAAAGGAAATATTTAGTTTTTAATTAATTTCCACTACCCATATGCAACTCATATACTCTGCATAAGGGTAATATGGTTTTACCCTTATGCAGCTTGATACCCTACACAGGTCAACTCTTACCCTTATGTAGGATTTATAAAAGCCCATATACCCTTACACAGTGTAGAACTACCATTATGTATGATTTATAAAACTTAAACTTAACCTTATGTGAGAAACAATCTACCTTTACATAGCTATTAGAATCAGCACCTGGCCCTTACATAGGTTGAATGCTACATTTACATGAGAAGGGAACTACCCTTATGTGAAAAGAATAATTCATGCATTACCCTTAAACAACTGAGGATCTACCTTTACATGATTTATAGAATACCCTTATGTATCTAATAATAAAAATAGACTACCTTTACATAAGTATAATGATTTGGGAGATAACTTTATGTACTAGAGGACTACCCTTATGCAACTTAAGGAAAACATAACTTAACCTTATGAAACCTTTTAAATACATGTGTTACCCTTATAGAGGGAAATGTCTACCTTTAAGCAACACATAGAAGATCTAGGTTACCCTTAAATAACCTATAGATACTCTTATTTATCTTTACACAATAAGGAGAAAAGGGGGATTACCCTTACATAACACATAGAAAACACCACTTAACCTTACAAAACTTAAATTTCATGTATAAATGTAAATATTTTGTTGAAAATATTACATTTTTAATTAAACTAACTTATAAATAATTAAGAAAATGGTTTATGATCACTTTATAAATTCTAAAACACTTTAAAAAATTATATAATAATTTTAAAACTTCTAAATTAATTTCCAAATAAACTTTTAAATTACATCCTTAACTTGTAAAATTTCTTAAAAACAACTTTATAAATTATTGAATAATTTTAAAATAACTTATAAAATTTATGAAGTTACTCCCAAACCACTAGAAACCCTATAATAAAAAAGTAAGGAATTAGAAAAAAATAGAACCTTACATTAGATACTTCTCAAAAAATTATCATCCTCAAGAATTAAAACAAAATGAAGAGAAAGAGAAAAGGAAAGAGAGATAATTTTACCACCCTGTGAGATACCTCTCAAGGTTCTTGATATATTTGGAACATAATAATAAATATAGAAATAAATTGTATAACTAAAAAACATTTAAAAACTATCTCATGAGGGATATACCTCTCAAACAGAATAAAGGAAGTTAATAATACATTACATCGAGAGGATAATTAATCTCATATATCAAAATGAGATCAAATAATTCATTCAAAAAATCAAGCATTAAAAAACTTTAGAATTTTTAAGACACGTCCATGACTCTCATTCCCAAGAAATATCACAAAATAAATTTTTCCAAGAGGGACTTCTTGAGTATCATTATACCTCATGAAAAAAACTTCCAAGGTTGACATACTCAAAGTAAATTTTTATTTTCCAAAATCATTTCATATTTAACAAGAGTTCCATAACAACTCACATATATAGGCAAGTTACATGCTTTCATGAAATTATTTTTATTCAACTAACATAAATCTACCATTCTCTTTATCAAATTAATATTAATACACATAAATTCCAAAACTTAGATAACTCAAATTTAACATATAACATTAATCACAAAAAAATCATGAAGTTTAAAGTATCCACTTTTTCTAGATTTAAAATTTTTCCAAGTTTGTTAACAAAACATTATTCATCAATAAAACACTCATGAAAAAGATAAAAAGTATATAATGTCACAATTTACATTTACCATTTATCATAGGTGCATTAAATCACCCAAAGAGTTTCAAATTAACATCACATAACATTCCCAAATCATCACAAGCACCAAGATAAACTTAAATAGAGTTATCAAAAACATACAAATTAAAAGAACCCATCCAATGAACCATGATATTATCCAATTTGGGTGGCACTAACTCACCCACATGGTTTTAAAATGTGTCATAACATAACGTGTCATGATGGGTGAAGTGTCCCTTTGCTTCATACACTTAAATAAATAACATATGTAAATATTATGAGTGAAATACCTTTTGGGTATGTAATCACACTAGATCATAATCACATCATAAACAAAGCCACAAACACAAACCACAATATACAAGAACTTAAATTCACATCAGAGAGAGTAATTAATCCATCATTAAGTAGAAATAAATTAAAGGAAAATATACAATATTATCTTTTCCCTGAATTAGGGTGCATATAACTTGGAATAATTGAAGTTTATATTGATCAAAATAAGAAATTAATATAATAAAACCTTCCCCTGGACCAAATATTCATCACACCAGGCCCAAGATAAGAGTAAAGGATAAAAATGATGATAAAAAACACTCCCCTAGACCAAAAAAGGACCCAAGGAGAGATTAAATAGAATGATATGAATGAGGTCATAGAAATACTTTTCCTATACCCCATATCTATTGATATTTCCTAGCCAGGATCAATGTATCACTAAGAGGGGGATGGGGTGAATCAATGATATATTTTTATTTTAAGTTTCATTTCTTTTGAAACAACCTATGACTCCTATTAAGGATATATCAATTTACTAAAAAAACAATCACACATCCACACGAACATAAGAATTTACAAGGTTCACTAATCAACAAGAGTAGCTACATCCTTATCATGGTTTGTAAATAATATAATACCACAAAATCCACTAGTAAAAAATACTTTTGTGTTGATACAACAATTAGGATATACCCTTACAATTGTGTAGCACTATGATTAATACGATAGTGCATGTTCTTCTATTATCAGAAATGATGTAATACAAGTTTGTGTAACAAGTAATGAAACCTTCACCAGTTGGATCAAAACATGTTACTATGCTTTATTATAAACTTTCAATTTTGATTAAATTAAAAACAATTATTCACTTTTCTACCTAGAAGCAGGTAATAACTTTTTAAGACTTCATAATGATACTCATTCTGATGGATCAGTGTGATTCTTATTTTCGATACCTAAGTCCAAAAAATATATAAGAAATAATACCGTAAAAACAATTCTGAACCACTGGAAACTTTCCCTATAATTTTTTTCCAATGTCTCGGTCTGATCCTGTAAATATGAATACAATCTTCCTTTTTCTTCTTCTATTAGAAAAACTTCCTCAGATAAACTATATTCAGAAACTTCTTCTCACCAAAACTTCTGAACTTCTCCCTCTTCATCTGCACATAAATAGTGTTCTGATCAGTTATAAAGTACAATGTAATTAATTTTATAGGTCCACCAAAAATGGTTTGGGTAGGAATTTGAAATTTTTTCTTGCTTAAACAAATTTCCTAAAACAATAGTTTCCCTTTCATTTAAGCTCCATTTTTGACATCTTCAACTCTTCTTGATTCATATTGAAAGTTCTCAAATCTTCTCATGACTTCAGCCATCTTTAAAATTTATAACTATTCTTCAGTATGATAAATATGTCATTATGATTTCTTTATTACAATGAAAACATATGTAAGACTTCATATTACACATAATGTTTCTCTATACCAATTAATTATAAAAAACTCATTCCAAAGCTCTGTACCATTTGAAAACAAATGAGTGAATTCTCATTTCAATGCTCTGCACAAATCGGAAAACATAAAACTTTGAAAACATTCTTCCATAAACATAGTTGTGACTTATGAAGTATTCAAAACCTTATTAGAAAAAACTTTGGTAGTAAAAATATCTTTGAAAACACATCCAAAATGTATTCAAGTTATTTATCATTTTCTTAAAATCCTTAGACTGATGATACTATATATGATGAAGTTCAGCATATGATGACTTGTTTGAATTAGTATGCATCTGATGGATCAATCTCTAACTTAATCTTATGTATCAGTTTCAACATCAGTATGATGAATCAACACCACTTATTATCTGATAGATCTTGACCCAACTAAAAAAGGAACCAACTTGATGAAAATGGTTGAGTAAATTGTTAATCATCATCCAATTGATTTCTATATGACTTTCTTATATTCATTAGTCCCAACAAACTTTAATTTATTATCTGCATCAAAAAACTTTCCTGCCTATGTTGGATCAGTGGAACACCACTTCCTATGAACCGGTATCAACATCAACTTATTTCCTTTTTTAATTACAGTACATACAAAATTCCAACATTCACTAACTTATTTCTCAAAATATTTATTTCTTGTGGATTATTAGTCAAACTAAAAACTAGAATCTTTATCTTCTCACATTTCAAACAAAACTTCCCAGACTTTAAACAATTTATGCATCTGGTGAACTCACACTGATGAACTAAGACCAGAAGACTTTTTCTTAAAAATTTCTTCTTCCAAAAACTCCTAATTGTATCATGAATTCTTCATTACTTTGAGAACTTTATGATCGGTATAGAATAAACTGAATTACATTGGAAAGTTTCTATTACAATATATTCTTTCATTGTCTCATATCTTTCCTACCAAACCTAAAATAGATTGGCATCACATTTTCTCCCCCTTTTACTTTATAAGGATTGCGTTACTATTTCCACAAAAAAAATTATGATTTATGAGAACTCCAACATCATAAAAACATAATCAAATTTAGTATGAAGAAATTAAAACTTTGATACATTTCCTCATATCGATAAACACCTTCTTTCCAGACCTAGTGTGAGTCCAAAACACAACTTCATCTATAAAACTTCTTCATAAGATAAAATAAAAACTATGAGAATTAATTATCAAAACTGTGTCCTATATTTTGATTACAATAATCCATTTCATCAATATCATTCAATCACTAAAAATCTAAAAAGTAATGTAATTTCATTTTATTAGCAACAAAAGAAAAAAAATCACTACAAACTTTTTTCAACAACCAATTTTTTTTTCAACCAACTTGGTCCCAACATATATCTCAACACTAGGCCCATGGAATGAGTTATAATTATTGTCTCTGAAGGAAATTAGGAGTGGGTTACAAATTAAAAGGTTTAAGTGATAAAAATTATCATGTCATAAGGATTTATTAGGTGGGTTGCAATCAAACGATTGAGGATGATTCCCTACACTTATTACAAAGGTCTAGAAATTAAAAAATTATTATAATATTATCCATTTAATTCAAAGTGATAATAATCAAAGGGTTTTAGGTTCAAAAATGAAATTTAAAGGTCTATACACACATTAAGAGTAGAGATTATAAATACAATAATGGCGGGAAAATATCATCGACTAATAAGCTTCTCCCTTTTAGTTGAAGAAAGAAACTAAGAGTAAAAGATGATCTCAAGACATCCCCCACAAAATAGACAACTCCTCATAAACTTTGAGGATCAAGAAACACCATTATCAAGAAAACCCACACAACATCATCATAGCTAAAAAATCTCAGTGCTCTCTCAAATCATGATTCAAACTGAAGGATATCACCACCTCCTCCAACAAAACCTTCATCCAATGATTTTAAATGGATCCCTTAGACTTTCACAAAATCTGGTTCTAGAATTCTCAAAGGTCCCCTTAGAAAATTTTCACCATCATAATTCTCTTTTTGGTGATTTGATGACTCATCTTGTTGAACATCTTCAAAATGAACCTGATAGGGATGTCAACCTAGATCAACTCATGAAAAAGAACAAACATTAGGGACTCCTGACCCAAGATACATATCACTTCAGGTTAATTAGTTATTATTTTTTAAACTTTTCCCATTTTATACCCCATTAAAACATAGGCATATACAAGCATGATACATGACCCTTTCCTTGGCCTGTACATATAAAGTAGCACCACTATACTTTCCATATCTAGTAAACTTAAAGGTCCTTGAATCAGATCACATGAGCACCTAAAATACCATCTCTAAGCTAGTTTCCTTTATTTATACCATGTACTAAGCTCACCTAACACTGTTTCCCTACTAACCCATGCATCCTTACTAGTGTCTAACTCCAAAATCCATCCCATTGCTCAACCATATCCTCTGATACCACTCTGTTATGACTCCCTCCCACCAAAGGTACCCATCCCAGGATGATAATTGGAAATCCTATGTTTAACTAATTTATATAACAATAACAATGGGAAATACTATATTTAACCAATTATATTAGTCCTAGTTCCATCCCTAACACTATTTCACATAACATCACATCTGAAATCCCATTACAATATCATCATCAAATTGGAAACCTGTGCCACCATCACAAACTCATGCATCCTTTCCCATATCATCACTATAACTGACACCCCATTCCACTATCACTACCTTGGTAATCCCCACCCATATCATCACCATAACCAGCACCTCGTTCCACCATCATAGCCTTAGGCATCCCTACCCATTATCCCAACCACACAAGGTTAACATTCAATCATATTAAGGATATAAATCCATAGATCATAAATAAATATTAAATGTATCACTCCACACGTAATTTCAAAAAAATAATAGGAAAAACAAACAAGGAATTCCACACTTTATCAAATAATTATGGTATTTCCCAACCCAAAATTAATGATTTAAGAAATCATTAAAGTTACATTACCATCTTTAATTAATCAGTTAATTTAACAGTTAATCTTAGAAGCTCTAGCCTTATAAATTTTCAAGGATAAATATTATTTATTTCATCTAATGTTCTACGTTAATATAGTTTTACATATAAAAAAAATCTTGATGATAATTATTTCAACAAGCCTCTTTTATAGTAAAAAAAGAATTACCAGATTTAAGTTTTTATTCAACATTAAATCATATCAACCTTTCTTAATGACTATAAAAATACATAACACACTATCCAGAAAATCATAGAGGAAACAAAATATATTTTAAAAACATGCGATCACACATCCCAAATATTTCAGGCATGAATATAAATATTCCCACATGGAATAATCTCTATTTCAATCTTCTAATAAATAGAATTATCAAATTATCACCAATATTATTTAATAAGTTTAACAACACAACACACCATTATTTATTTCTCTCTCTTGAATAATTCTATAATAATTATCTTTTATCTGAAACATGAAAATATTTATTTTTTCTTTCTTCTAATAATATTATAGATTATCAAATATTATCATCCAATGCATGCAATAAATAAATAATTATTTATTGTTAAAATTATTATTAACAATATTCACTGTACATACATTTGAATAAGAATTTAAAAAAATTCTAAGATAACTTTATTTATCCTAAAAATTCAATATTATCTTTAATTAAATTATATAAATTGAAAAATAATAGGCTAACCACTTTCCACAAGTATCAAATTTTTTATTCCATTTCTTGATATAACACATTAATTATATTGCATGAAATTATGGTATTATTAGAAGAAAAATTATATTGTGAAAATTAAACTTTCATTAAAAATTCTATGATTAATAATATTTCATCAATAGAACTACATAACCTATAATTAAACCTATTTTATAATTTATAGATTATCATATATTTATTCCCCATGTGATTATTTTATAGATTATTATCTGATTATGGTTAATCACATTCATCTTAATAGAGGAATTTAAAGATTGATAATTTTACACTTTCATAGTATAAAAATAAGAAGAATTCATAGATCCTATACATGGTATTTCTTTTCCAGATTAAATTGATGCACCCAAAAGGATAGAGGGGGGGGGGGGTAGAGAGATTTATTCATCTTGGAATTCATAGGTTCAACGTATGAGGAAGTATATCATATCAATTGTAGCAAATTTGAAAGACTCTAGAGGAGGATTTGATATCATTCAGACTTTATGAAAAGAAATACTTGAAGGATAAGATATTTTATTTTATAATATAGAGATACGGGTTTACATGGATATCAAATTCACATTTAATTAGTTCCCAACTAATTTCCACCCATCCCATTCATAACTTCTAAAGTTTTGATCCTACAAAATACCACATTTAAAAATATTAAAATATTAAAAACTACTAATTTCCACATTAAATACAATTAATTATGTAGAAAATATATTTCTTGAGAGTCAAGAAAGGAAATATGTAGTTTTAAAAGAAATTTACACTACAAATATATAACTTATATATGCTTCATAAGGATAATAGGGTTTTACCCTGACACAACTTTCTACCCTTATGTAGGCTGACTCTTAACATTATGAAGGCTTTAGAAAATACCATATACACTTAAATAGTGGTTAAATAACCTTATGTAAGCTTTAAAATACTCTAACTTACCTTTACATGAGGAAAAACCTACCTTTACACATCCTTTAGAATCAACATACAACCCTTACACAAGTTGACTACTGCCATTAGATGAGAAGGGAACTACCCTTATAATAATAGAATAATTCATAGGTTACCCTTACATGACTAAGTATTTAAATTTATGTGAGCTATATAATACCCTTATACAAACAATAATAAAACCATATTACCTTTACATGAGTATAAGAAAACCATATCTACCTTTACATAGTGGAGGATTACCCTTACGTAAATCATGGAAAACACTACTTACCATTATGAAACCTTTTAAAAACTAGTGTTACCCTTATGTAGGGAACTATCTATCTTTATATAGGGAATAAGAGATCCAGGTCACCCTTACATAACCTATATAAACTCTTGTTTAGATTTACAAAATGATGAGAAAAAGGGTATTTCTCTTACATAACACATAAAAAATACCACTTACCACTTACCCCTACACAACTTCAATTTATTGCACAAAGGAAAATATTTCATTGAAAATATTACATTTATAATTAAGTTAACTTATAAATAATTAATAAAAGGGTTTATTATTAATTTCAAAATTCTAAAACACTTTTGAAAATTATAGAATAATTTTAAAACTTCTAAATTAATTTCCAAATAAAATCTTAACATTTTAAAATTACTTACTTAACTTGTAAAATCACTTAAAAAAACTTTATGAATTAAAAAATCATTTTAAAACAAATTTTAATATTTATGAAATTACTTCTGAACCACCAAATACCCCAAAATGAGAAAACAAGAGCTTGAAAAATACTTGACCCTTACATTGGGCCACCTGAGAGTGTTATCATAGCTATAAGGTTTTAGGAATCTTGGGGGTGGTAGTGAAGTTCTAAAATCCTCTTCAATGTACCTTAATAATAATAATAATAATTATTATAAGCCCTATATGCCATAACCTTATGGATGTTCTCCCATATTGATAAGGTGAAGGTCTTAGGTTCAAGCCTCCCTATATGCGCACACATAAACATGTATATTTTTATCCTTATACCCACATCTCAAAATATAGTAAAAAATATTATTATTATTATTATATGGAGGTAATTTTTAATCTTATGTATCAAGGGCCATTTAAGATTAAAATTTAGGTTTTTTTAAATTTATTTATTTTATTTATAAAAGTTATATATGTAAATATATATAAACACAAAGAATGTTTAGAGGTTGTACAATAAAATATGAATTTAGTTGACTCACTATTAGTGAACTTTTTGGTCACTTCAGGTCATGCTAAAAGTTTACTAATTCTTTTGTGGCTCAAAAGGGTGAAGTTGTTATCTTTGGTGATTGTTTGTATGTTGTTTTGGATGAAAATTTATCTCTGAATATTGTAGCTTTATATTCAACAATACTCACATTGAATATACATTTAGTCTCTAGTGCATCTCATTTTTAGTTTTATTTATTTATTTTTTCTAGGAACTTCTAGGATTTAGAGGTTTGTAACCTCAGTTTTTGGGAAAATAGGTCCTAACATACAGTTAGTAGAAACTCTGTAACTAACCATAAAATATGTATGTTTGGGATATAATGGGGTTTTCATGGACTAATAATAGTTTTTTTTAATCTTGAAGTGGTTTATAGAAACCACACGACTTGTTTTTGGGGAGATAGTGGCTCCTACATAGTTGGCACGTGGTTTTTATAATCATGTGACCAAGCTGTGTGGATTTTCCAGGTCATTAATTTTTTTCCTATTTTTACCATTTTTCCATTCAATTTTTAAATGGAATCTCCCTCATTTATATCCCCCTCATGTGAAACCTATCCCCCATGCCTTAAAGATTCTTCCCCCTTTATTTTGGTGGATTACTCCTTGAAGATTAGTGATTTCCTTAAAGGTGATATTGGTTTATCTTGATTTATTCATCCTTTATTCTTATCCCACCTTTTTCTTCCTTTTCCATATAATTTGGAAACCCTAGTTTGTGTTTTGTTTGAACCTAAGGTCATTGATGCTATTTTTTGTTGTTTATTTATGGTTTAGGTCTATGGGGACCTCTACTACTTGGATCTTATTGTTATCATCAAAAGCAACAAGTTTTAGTTTGGTATTAAGGTTGGTGTCTCTATTTAAGGATTAATTTCCATAGATTTCCATACATTCTTAGTTTACATTGGGTTTTTTTATTAAATTTCCCTAAAATTATGTTATTATTGATGTTTCATTCGCACGTGTTTTTCTTCTTAGAATGGGTTGTAAATTTGATGGTTTAAAGTGGATTTTAATAGGAGTTTTCTTTGATACACTCCATGTGTTTGTTAAAATGGATCAAATAGGTTTCATGATTTCAAATAGGTTTTGAAAGGGTTTTTAAAGAGGTATTTTATGGTGTTAAATTTTTAACTTATTGTTTGTATAGAAGTTTTATGGAATTTTCTTTTAAATGGATTATGTGATTGGAACTTATTACTGTTTATGTGTTTGGAATTATGTAGAACATATGGATCCATGGGTGTGCGTGTGTGCATGAATTAGAAAAATGGAACCTTAACCTATGTCTTGGACTAGCTAGGGAGTGTTATACAAGGTACTAATGGATCATTTAGAAGAAAGATCAAGGGAGTTTCCAAAACATGTCCATGTAGACCGAGAGTGCCCATGGAAATACTACTAGGCCTAGAGAAGATCGAGAGAGCTTCCAAATTATTGAACTTGATTAGACGAATAACAAAAAAATTATATTATACTAAGTCACAATTAAACCTATTGATTAGTGACCATGATGTGTACTATCTATACCTGCCTGGTTTTTATATTTTTTATGCATGACATTATTTCTTTGTTTGGTGGTGATATCTTCTATTTATTCCATATCCATTATTTTGTTATACAATAACATTTATTATTATTCCCATGTTTATGCCATGTTTGGGTGTGTTGAGCATGTTTACATTGGGTGGATTAATTAATTTATTTGAGCCTTTTTTCCATGTTTTTGAAAATATAGGTTGTTTGAGAAAAACCAAAGGGATTAATAAAGTGTTTTTTTAAGCGAACTTTCTTTTAAAAAGTGAGCTTGGTTTTGAAAATTATTTTTAAAACTAGACTTAATAGTTTTTATGGGTAAAAGAATTATATATATTCATGTTGGTATCCAACTAGTCTTTATGCCTCACACCCTATATATTACTTTGGACATATGCATACCTTATTTTACAGGACATAGGTAAGGGTAAGGGAACCTTTCAGTTCCATGTCCCTTCTTAATTACTAATTTCCATGTTTATTTTG
The DNA here is from genome assembly GCA_963277665.1 of Viscum album. NCBI lineage: Eukaryota > Viridiplantae > Streptophyta > Magnoliopsida > Santalales > Viscaceae > Viscum > Viscum album. The sequence continues at coordinate 124,235,685 of OY728153.1, read as the reverse complement.
GGATAGTGGAGATGTGATCTCATGAAGTTTAACCCTCATGGAGCAGTTTTGTGAATTTAGTTGTTGGGATACTATGTATTGTCCTTTTGGTCTTATTACCTATTTTTGGGATTTTGACTATGGATATCATGTGCATATGTCTTGTTTATGGATTTTCATGTGATGATATTATGATATCTATTTATGGTCATGTTATGAATAGTCTACTGTATGTTTATATCTATTTGAAACTATTTTTTATTAGCATTTACACACAATTAATGGATGATTCATTACAAGTTTTCAAGGGTAAAACCATTCCCAAATGGTTATCTATGATACCCTGGTTCTTATTTCCAGCTCGTGGTGACCGAGAATGTGCTTTGGACTTTGTGGCATGCCGAATTGGGTGATGGGTCAAGTTTACTAGGGATGATTCACTACAAAATGGAATCAGAGCATGTTTTTATTTGGGGGTTAGTGTTAGAAAATAGATATAACTATTAAGGATCAAGATGTAGGTGAAAAGGAGTTCCTGGCCACCTCTTCATCATTTCAAACCTCAAGTTTCCTTGGGTGGTAGGATGTTTTGTTTTAAATTTGAACCTAGTTTTGGGTTTTTTGATGTGATTTGATGTTTTTCATCATTGGATATGAGATTCAGGAAGAACCAATGATAATTTTGGAGAAATTTTGAGTTTAAAGGTGAAATGTGGATGGAAATAATAGGTTCATAGTTAATGGTAACCATGTAGAACCCATGAGACTAGGGCTGCAATATTCTAGTGCTGTTTCACATTTCTTATCTGACTGTGTGACCAAACCATGCACAATAAAATATTTTTTAAAATTTCAATTTATTTACCTTTATTCATTTGAAAGTGTTTTTATGTTTATACTATTTGTTTGAGACCTATTATAAGGGTTTATTGTGGTTTATTTTTTGTTTTTTTATATTTAATTATGTATTGAATGAGTTATACCTCATATTTTATAGACAATGCCTCCCAGAAGGGCCTCTTCTAGAATAAGGGAGGGAGTGAAGAAGTATGCCCCATAAGAAAACCATCATATAGATCCATCTTTGGTTGAATATATTATCTATACAACTCAATCCTTATGCTAAGAGGGATAAAGAGGCCAGGAATAGGTAGTGGACCATGCTCAGGAGTTCACTAAGCAGAACCCACTGGTCTTCCATGGAGATGGAGTTACCCATGATCCCAAGGAATGAATTGAGTGGATAGAGTATATATTACATTTTCTAAAGACCCCAAATACCTCTAAAGTAGGTTTATCCACTTACATGTTGGAAGGATAGGTAAGAAATTGTGGGAATCCATGGTGTAAGTGAAGAGGCATGAGGGTCTCACTTGGACTACTTTTAAAAAGGATTTTTTAATCAGTAGTTTTATACTAAGACATTGAAGGTGGAGAAGGTATATGAGACTATGACGATGGATCAAGGAGACCATTTAAGGATGAATTATACTAATAAGTTTTCTTAGTTAGTCCATTTATCTCCCAATCTCCTCACAGACAACCATCTTAAGGTGAGATGTTTTGAAATGGGATTGAAGGCTGAGATCAGATTGATAATTATTCTCCTTTACCTACTGACTTATGCTGATTCAGTGAATAAATTAGTTATGGATGAGGTATAATTAGTAGGGAAGATATGTCTTAGTGTGGGTTCTTTAGAATTTGATTATATCCATAGTTCTTTCTTTGGTTAGAAGAGGAAGTGGGATGAACCTCATCAGAGTAGTGGCAAGGGTGATCAAAAGTTACTAGGATCAACACCAATGGTTTATTCTAGGTGTAAGATGGTGACTTTTTATCTGTATATAAAGTCTATAAATGATATACCTAATTTCTTAGAGGATCCAAGGATGTTCCACTAGTGTGGGTGTCTAGTTTATTTTAGCTCTTTTGCAAGTATTCCCTTTAGGAAGCCTCTATACAGCATATACGACACCCTAGGACTCTAAATCTAGTATGAACACCATGATAAGTAAGTGTTTATTACTTCTTATATGGATTTATGCTTTATTTATACATGTTATTCCTATTTTTTTATATGATTAAAGTTTATCAATTCATTGGGTATGTGAGTAGAGTTGATTCCATTTGTGATGGATCTACTTACACCATTGGGAAGGAAGAAGGATCAAGGTTTTAAGTTCTTAGAATGTCATATTTTAATTGCTGATATAGAATTTGTGTGGGAATTACTCATGTTGGACCTAGAATTTTTTGATCTCATCATCGATATAGATTAGATGATTAGTTTCAAAGCTCATATTGACTGCTATTTTCATAGGGTAAAATTTCTATCTTCTGATGGATAGCTCAAATCTTGTAGTGTGAGTGGGATTAGAGGTTAGGGAGGGTAATACTCATTTATCTAGATGTGAGGTCGATTTTGTGTCATTTTTCCAGGTTTTTCTTTGATGACGTGGAGCTAGGTTCAAATGTTTATATTCCAACGGTTGTGGATTGATACCCTAAGGTGTTTTTGGATGATTTTTCTAGGTTTCCTCCCTAGTGAGAGATCAAGTTCACTATAGATCTTCTCCCTGAGATGAGACTCATCTCTTTACCATCATAATGGATGGCTCCAATTGAGTCAAAAGAGTTGAATAATTAGTTTAAGGACCTTTAAATTAAGGTTTTTATTTATTCTAGTGTTTCACCATGTGAATCTCCATTTATATTTACAAAGAAGGTAGATAAGAGTCTCTCACTTTGTATAGACTATCATAAGTTAAACCAGGTGACCATTAAGAACAAATACATGTTTCCTTGAATCGATGATCTTTTTGATCAACTTATAAGATCCTGGTGGTTTTAAAAAATATAAATAAGGTTGGGGTATCATCATTTGAGGTTCTGGAAGGAGGATGTTCCCAAGAGTACCTTTAAGATCAAGTATAGTCATTTTGAGAATCTGGTTATGTTGTTTAGCCTTACAAATTCACTTTCGGTATTTATGGAATTAATAAATTGGATCTTTCAATACTTTTTGGACTCCTTAATAGTTGTGTTTTTGATGAAATATTGGTGTATTACAAGATTTATGAGGACCATAGAGACCATCTAAGAGTTATTTTGGGAACCTTGAAGGAGAATCACATGTCTTCTAAGCTTTCTAAATGTCAGTTATGTATCTAAGAGGTAAAGTTTCTCAGTAATGTAATTTTTTAGAGTGGTATTTTAGTGGACCCTGAGAAGATACAAGAGGTCGTTTCTTGAGAGATTCCTAGGAATGTGTTTGAGATCAAGATATTTTTATGTTTTTCTAGGTATTACAAGATCTTTGTTTAGGATTTCTCGAGTAATTTCTCCCTTAATAGAATTTAATTGAAAAGAGGTAAAGTTTTAGTGGAGTGAGAAGTGATAGTGTTCCTTTGAGGAGTTTCAGGTTCATTCAATATAAACTTTAGTTTTGATTCTTCCTAATCTCAGGAAAGGATATGTAGTGTTTTATGATTCCTTAGGTATTGGTTTTGGGTGCATATTAATACAATATAATCATGTGGTGAGCTATGAATCTTGTTAGCTATTTCCACTTGAGAGGACCTACACCACCCATGGACTAGATTTTGCAGTTGTGATGCATGAATTTAAGGCTTGGTTCCATTTCTTCTTCAGGGAATGATTTATAATTTATTAAGATTATAAGATTCTGAAGTATATTTTTACCCAGAGGGACATGAACCTTATAAAAAGACACTAGGTGAAATATCTTCATACCTTTGATTTCGATATTGACTATACCCCTGAGAAGGGGAATGTTTCATTAGATTCTTTGTGCAAAAAATTATTGATCTAGGCAGTTAAAGAATCAGTTTATGAGTGGAGTTTTATGGTCATATTTTCTGATCTATGTTTGGAGATGCAAGAGGATGAAGAGAGGGTGTTTTTAATCAAAGTTCTAGTCACACTATATCTTATTGATAGGGTTTAGTGTGAGAAGGAATCCAAACCTATATTACAACATATTAGAAGAGTTTTAAATAGTGGGGATACCTTAGGTGATTGGTCTGGTCTTCCGATGGTGCCCTCTTATTCAGGAAATGGTTGGTATTTATTTTTACCTTGAGGTAGGAGGTTATGTACAAAGTGAGTTATTCTAGTTAGACCATTCACTTAGGGGATACCAATATTTTTTATACTTTAAGAAGTCAGTACTGGTGTCCCAAGATGATATAGTCAATTATGGATTTTATATCCCAATGTTTTACTTACTAGAGGATCAAAGTGGAGCATCAGAGGCCAGCCAGGTTTCTTTGGCCTCTTCCCATTATAGTATGTAAGTGGGATTATATTTCCATATAATTTTTGGTTGGTATACATTAAAATCCTAGTGGTAAAGATTCTATTTTTATGATTATAGATTGGTTGACTAAATCAACCCACTTCCTTCCCATTAGGGAGTTGATGAAGGTATAGGATCTTAGGAAACTATATGTCTAAGAGATCATTGGAATTCATGGTGTGTACTCAATGAAATTTTCTAATTAGGATACCTATTTTACTTCTCACTTTTTTAAGAGTCTCCATGAGTCACTGGGATCCCAATTGAATTGAGAAAAACTTATCATCTGTAGGTGGATGATTATACTGAATGGGCCATCAAGATTCTTGAGTATATGCTTTGTGCATGTGTGTTTGACTTCATGGGTTCATGGGAGTGGTATCTATAATTAGTTTAATTTGAATACAATAATAGGTACCAGGCATTAATCAAAATTCCCCCTTTTTAAGCATTTTATGGGCAGTCATGCCAGTCTCCATTGTGCAGAGATGAGTTGGGTGATTATTCCCTTATAAGACCAAGTCTCATACAATATATGATAGAGAAAATAATTTTGATCTAAAAGTGGTTATAAATATCTCATAGTTTCCATAAAATATATTTCAATCATCATCGTCACCTGTTAGAGTTAGATTTTAGTGATCAGGTATTCCTTTGGGTATCCATTTAATAGGGACATCATCACTTGGGAAAGCAGGGGAAATTAGAACCACATTATGTTGGGATATTTAAAATTATGTAGTTTCCTGGTAAGGTAGCTTATTGGTTGGATTTACTACTATATATAACATTGATTAGGATTTATTTCATGTATAAAAGTAGAAAAAGTACCATCCTGACCCATTTAATGTGATAGAGTGGGAATATTTAGAGATGGGGCTTGACACTACCATGTTGGAGTAGCCTATTCATATCCTGGATTATCAGAAAAATGTTCTCTATAGTAATTAAACCCCATTGGTCTATGTGATTTAGTTTCATGGTGGTGAAAACCATGAGACTTAGTAATGGAGAGTTTCAGTGAAGGAGAAGGGGAATCAACTATTTTCTTATGATGAGCCTTGAGGAATTTTTGGGGGCACAAAGTGACATGGTGGAGAGAATTGTGAAACCTAATGGTTCACTGATATTTATTATTTTGAGTTTTATTTATTTATTTATTTTGGGAGTTTTTGAGAGTTGGAGGTTGAGAACCTCATTTTTTGGGAAAACAGGCCCTGGCGCATGATTGGAACATGATTAATAGAAATCATGTGGCTAACCATGTGGGAGGGATGTTTGGGAGATAATAGTTCTTTTAATGGATTAAGAACAATTTATCTAACCATACATTGGTTTCTATAAATTGTGTGGATTTTTTTAGGGAGATAATGGCGCATGCACGGTTAGTGAATGGTTTTCCTAACTGCGTGACCAAACCATATAGATTTTACAGGTCATTATTTTTTTAATTTTTACCATTTACCCACTTTTAAAGGGGATATCTCTCATTTCACTCCTCCCTTCATGAAAATCCTCTCTCCCATTCCTTGGATCTTCCCCTCTTCATTTTTATTGATTCCTACTTGAATATTATTGGTTTCTTTCAAGGTGATATCATTTTCTCTTGATTTATTCATCCTTTCCCCATATCTCACATTGTTATTCCTTTTCCATGGAAGGTGGAAACCTTAGTTTGTTATTTCTATGAACCTAGTGTTGTTTATGGGTGATTTGTGTTGTTTATTTATGGTTTAAGTGTGTAAGTACCTCTCCCAATCAAACCTTGTGATTGTTGTTGAAGGAAAAAAGTTATGGTTTTCTATTGAGGTAGGTGTATCTATTTAAGGTCTCTTTTCTATGTAATTTAATTTATTATTGGTTTCCATTGGTTTATATTTATTAAATTACCATTAAATTGCGTTATTATTTTTGTTTCATCCATGCATGTTTTGATTCTTGAAATAGTTTGTAAATTTTATGTTTTAAAGTGGCTTTTCAAAGGGAGTTAGCTTTGATGCACTCCATGTGTTTGTTAAAATGGATCAAAGAATATTTTATGGTTTTAAATGGATTTTGAAAGTGTTTTTAAGGATTTTTTCATGTTATTAAATGCTTTAATTTTTATTGGCATGAAATGTTTATGAAATTAGATTTTAAATGGATTATGTGATTGTCACTTATTGATGTTCATGTGTTTGGAATTGTGTAACACATGGGGGACCTTGGGTTTGTGTGTGTGCATGAATTAGAAAAATGGAACCTTATTCCTTGTCTTGGACTATATAGGGAGTGCTATCCAAGGTACCCAGGGAGCATTTGGATGGAAGATCGATGGAGCTTCCAAAACATGACCATGTAGACCGAGAGTGCCCATGGAAGTATTGTTGGGCCCGATGAATACTGATAGAGTTTTCAAATTGTTAAACATACTTATACAGCTAGTAAAACCTTGTCTTAGAATAACACACACTATACTCTATTGGTTAGAGACCATGGTTCATACTACTTGTTTTCGATCGATTTTATATGCTTTATGCATAATGGTAGTGCCTTTTTTGGTTGTGATATCTTATATTTATGCCATATATGTTATCTGTTTATATAATGGTGATTATGATTATTTCTATGTTTATTCCATGTTTGGGTGTGTTGAGGATGTTTATGTCTGGTGGCTTCATTTATTTATTTGATCCTTGTTTTAAATATTTTGAAATGATGGTTTATTTGGGAAAAACCAAAGGGATTTCTAAAGTGTTGTTTTCATGTGAACTTTATTTTAAAAAATAAAATTATTTTTGAAAATGAGTTTTCAAACTAGACTTAATGGTTTTCATGGGTAAATACCTTATATAGATTCATGGTGGTATCCTACTTGGATTTTTTCCGCAAAACTTGTATATTACTTTGGGTGTATGCATATCTTATTTTTTAGGACATAGTTAAGGGTTAGGTCACCCAATAATTTGGAGGCCCTTCTTGATTACCGATGTCCATGTTCATTTTGGGATGGGGGAGATATAGTCTCATGGTGTTTATCTCTCATGGAGTGGTTTTTGGATTTTGATTATTAGGATACTATGTATTGTCCTTTCGTTCTTATTCCCTATTTTGAACTTTTGACTATGGATATCAAGTGAATATGTTTTGTTTATAGATTGTGATGTGATAGTTTTATGATATCTATTTATGGTCATGCTGTGGATACTATATTGTATGTTTATATCTATTTGATACTATTTATTGGTTGGTGTGGACAACCAATTCATGGATGGTTCATACCATATTTTCAATGGAAAAATGATTCCCAAATGGTTATATGTGATTTCTTGGTTATTATAGCCAACCCATGATGATCGAGAACATGCTTCAGGACTTGTGGTCTGCTAGGTCAGGTGACGGGTTGGGCCAACCTGGGATGGTTTACTACACGCCCCTCAGTTTCCCATAATGATGGAGTGATGACTATACTAGAAGATTTAAGGGATGAATTTTTTTCAACAATAGTTTCAAGATTTTAATTAGGTTGTTGTTTCTAGTGAGGATAAAGTTGGTACAAAGGGGCCCCTGATTTTGGTCAGGACTGAAACAAGTACAGATAGATTGGATATTGATTAGCAGGTCTTGCTACCTATGGATCAAGTGGATATTGTAGATGATTAGGGAGATCTCCCCTTATCAACCATTGAATTCAAATGTGATAATTTCTATTTTTCAGACAACCACAAGGGAAACAATTATATAGTTGATTATGAGATATTCACTATTTAGAAGTGAAACTTTGTATGATCAATGAATGATAGAACTTGTGTTATATGGAAGATATCACTTGATAATGGTTTTGTGAGATAGAATCAACCACTAGAACTTCCCACACCTCAGAGAACCTAAACTAGGGAGTTTGGTGCACCATAATCATCACTTATAAGTCACACAACTCATAGCATCTGAAGAAATAACAGATCATTCAAAGAGATAATAAGAAAAGATAAAGTGGATGCACAAAATTTACATGGTTCATACTTTAATCATACATCCAAGAGTGAACAATGATAATATTTATTTCAATAGAAATACAAGGATATGTATCACTATAGCTTAAGATCCAATGACAACACTTAATCTAAAGTACAAGTTACAAGTACTTTGATCAATTCCATTACATCAACATATGGTCCCAACTCTATTTTATAGAGGTAATTAACTGGCCAAATAGGTTACATAGCCATTTAAAATTTTCTGTCAATTCCATTGACCTCACCATTCTTCAGTGGATTCCACCATCTTAACTACTATAGCTAGCATATTTTTTACTTTCTCTATCTAGTGAACATGGAATAGCCTAATCATCCCATTAGAATTTCAATAACTTCTGAAAACCATACCCTCTTGTTGAAGATGTTGTTATCACTACCTTCATAAGGAAAAGATGAAATTTCAAGGTTCCTCCATTTAGAAAGTTTGATCTAATACCTTGAAGAAGATTTATATTCCCAAAAATATCCCACTTTAATATTTCTTCAATATATCCCCTTGGAATACTTCAAAAATTAGGAAAAATCATCCTATTTCCTCTATACATTCATTGTTCTCCTTCCTCTTCCATTCACCTGAGTCCTATTGAGGCATAGTACCAACTCATACTTTTAAGGACTAAAACTTTGTGAACATGTCAGCCAGATTTTTCTTTTCTGATATCTTCCACTACTCTAAATTCTTTTCTTATAATATACTCTAGATGAAACATAATTTCAAATCAACGTGTTTCATTATTTATTGAAACAATTAATTCTAAAAAAGGTGGATAGCACACTAACTATTATAAAACAACACTCCTCTTTTTGGTAACCTTCTAGGATCCTTCAATAAGAATATTAACCTTACTAACTCCTTTAAATATTTTATAGATGCTATATATTATTATTTAATTATAGATAAAGTAACCATAGTCCACAATGGATACATCCAATTGATTGATGTTTTTCCAAATGTAAACACGAAGCCTATCTTTCTATTCTATGTGTCTCCATCCTTAGTAAAATTTACATATACAAATCCTTGAAAAATATTATCATCACCAAATTAGATAAATATATATTATGATTCCTTTATTTATTAGATAATCCACTTCATGACTTCCTAATATTCCCTTCTAGGGATGATATAAACAAACTTACAACTTCCACTACAAAATCAATATCTATCCATTTATATATCTTCCCATACATCAATATTCCAACTACTGATGAATACAACAATTTATCCATATACCAAAATTTATATTTCAATGTTGGTTCTTGTACCTGGATAACTTTATGTTTCTATCAATGGGGGGGGGGGGGGGAGGTTAGAATAGGTTTACATCTGATCAACCCAAATTTCTTGATGATCATCCAGATGTACTCTTTCCATGATAACACCAGAGTATCATATTTTTAATCCCTATCTATCCTTATCCACAATATTTTTTTCTTGTCCAAGATACTTTATTTAAAATCTTCTAGACAACTTAACCTTTATCACATGAATTCATGAACTATCTAAATCCTTAAGAAACATGTCATCCATATAGAGTATAAGTACGACACAAGTCCCATCATCCCATAACTTATGATAAAATAAGTGATAATAATAACATGTCATGAAACCTTCATCATTCATGAAAGTTTATATCTTCAAGTTCCACTGAATAGGTTCCTATTTCATCCCATATAGGCTTATCTTCAACTTACAAACAAGTCCCTTCTTCCAATGGTCTTTAAAAACCTTGTGCTACTTCACGTAGATCTATTCCTCCAAGTCACAATGAATAAAGGTATTATTAACATCAATCTACTCCAAGTGTAAACCATTGGAGGAAAAAAGACTTAGCACTATCTATATGGTAGTATGCTTAACTATCAGTGATTTTTTTAAGGAATCAATTACTTACTTATGTTGGAATACTTCCACCATAAATTGAACCTTGTATCTTTTACTTTTGTTAGATTATTACTTAAAAAAATACCCATATATCCTCTAGTGCTCAATTTCATTATAGTAGTTAAATAATATCCCAATTTCTATTGAACTTAAAAGAGTTCATATCTCCCAATAATTTGAGTCATTGATTATTTCTTCCTATTATAGGTACTCGAGTTCCCTAACATACATTAGAAGTAAGAAGTTTTCATCGATCCCATACCACTATATTGGTTGTATGGCCCTATAATATATTCATAACTATGTTTGAGACTCTGTTATTTCTATTACTATAATTTCTAGTTCCTTGACTATTTATTTCTCAACTTTTGGAGCTTTCCCTTAGGCTTCACCAAAATGTGAGAATTGTAGCATGTCTTCTACTAGTTTATTTTCTGGTGAACCTGTACTATTATCTAGAGTCACTAAAACTTACAATATTTTAGTGTTTTCATACATATAAACTTGTAATTTAGTAGTTTTCTTCTTTTAATCAACTTATAATTCATCCAATTTCTAATCCTTCCATAGGATCTTCTCATTGAAGAGAAATTTTATAATTTTGATGAATGTGTTCTTGTCATCATACCATAGTCTGAAACCAAAATATTATTTCTATATCCCTTGAGAAAACAGTATTTGGAATTATCCTCTATCTTGTATCTATAATTTTTATATATCAGGGAATAAGCTACACTTATGATGATTTTAAAGTTAATAACTTTTGGTAAATTACCATACCATAGTCCTTTAAGTAGACATTTTACTATAACATCTATTTTTTTTGAAAAAGTATGCTTCCATGTTAATTACTTTCACCTAGATGGATTTGGGATTTACAGAGTAAACACACATACATATTATCTTCTCATTCAAAGTGTGGTTCATTCTATTTTTCACTCCATTCTATTATGTAGCTTGCATCATCTAACTACACCCATAATGATAAGTTTCTTCTAGATATCTGGAATCTATCTCACTTATTTTAGTAATAGGAAGTACCCATTCTTCATCCAAATATTCAAATTTCCATTTCCAATTACTTACAAATCTTCATCATCATCAAGATAAACTTTCCCAAAAATTATAAATACATATTCAACTATACACCTTAGATCTACCATTGAGTGGAATCATACACCAGATTCAACCACCCATGAATCCAATAGGATGTTAGTGCAGATTAGCAGGTTACTACCATTTTCCAATGTGTTAATAAATTTTTAACTTATTAAATCTGTCCTTCTGTAACCTTCTTTGTGATTCCAATAATTCCTCTGAAGATGTCTATACTTCTTACAATGTGAACATATATAGCTTGACTAGTTAAATTTTTATGAAATTTCTCCTTAGACTTATCTTTTTACCATAAAAAATTCCTTATATGAGGTGAGAATCCCCTTTAATTAACATTTAGAACATATTCATAAGTTAATTGAACTTATCTTCTCTTGAGTTATTCATTAAGGATCAATTTATATATGTCTTCAACACCAAATTAAGTCTTTCTGTAGAAAACATATTGTACCATGATTCTATTAGTGATGAGAGTAAAAGGATTGACTAGATATTATCTGTAAAAGTAACTTTCACTACTTTGATCAAGATATAGATCATATTTAAATCATTCAAATGATATTTTATTTATCATCCTGACAATAACCTCATGATAAATAAACTTTGAATTATAAACATCTTTTTTAGTTTCACTAGTTTTTTATATATTTCCACCAGGGATACTATCTTCCATGCCAATGACTTCCTCACTAATCGAAGTGCCTTTCTATCTAACTTTTCCCATCCAATTTTTTTTCATGATTTAAAAATTTTAATGGAACTTTGAGATCTTTATAGTTAAGATAGTATTCTATTTACATCTACCATAATCTATAGTTAGTTCTATGGAACTGACTGACTCAAACCATGATTTATTTTGTTGTCATATCTTATGATAAAAGTATACTCAACTAAAATGAATAAAACTCTAAGGAAAGTGAGAATGTTACTTGATTTACTGAGTGTGACCCACATTTATTTGATACTAATTATTATAAACAGAACATCTATATGATTTATAGATTATATAAATTTAATTCTTTAGAATATCTCACCCGCTGATGTTTTTTCACTATGGAATCATACACCAGAACTTTCCACAACTTAGAGCACTAGAACTAACAAGTATACTTCACCCTAATCATATATTCTTATTAAAACCTCTCATAGATTCCAAAAAACTCACAAAGCATTCAAATAGATAATAATAAAATATAAAGTGGATGCACAAATATTTACATGGTTCATACTTTCATCCTATGCCCACGAGAGAATACTACCAAAATTTATTTCCCTAGAAATGAAAGGATATGTATCCCTGTATCATAATAGATAGTGATAAAAATAGATCTAAAATATAAATTACAATTACTTCGATCGATTCTGTTATGTTATCATCTAGTACCACCTATAATTTATAGAGGTAATTAGTTGGTTAAACAGGTTGTGCTACCATAAAAAATTTGTGGTTAGCCATATGTTGACCTCAAAATTATTTAGGGACTTCTAGCACCTCAACTAATGAAACCGGTGGACTATTAATTACCTCCATCTGATGAACATGGATTATTTTTCTCATCCTATCATAAGTCCACCAACTTCCGACAACCCTACTTGCATGATGAAGATGTTTCTTCCACTTTCTTCACAAGGCTGAGATGAACTTCCAAATTTCCTCCTTGTAGTAAGTTGAATCTAGTACCTTGAAGAAGATTCACATTCCCAACATTCAAATTATATCAATTGAAGAAATTTATACCTTATAAAAATTATTTGGGGGTTCATCACTTAATTATCACTATCTCCATCAGTAAAAATTAGGAGTAGAATGATTTAGGCTAGTGGTAATCTAAAAAATCTCAAGAAGAGGCCCCATATGATCTGGAATTTATTTCCTTGATCGATTAAAAGAGGAGATTTAGGGTACTTATTGATTTTTAGAAGGGAATGCATGATAATTAAACATGGAATAACTGTAAAATATTCATAATGAATCATAATAACAAGAATTTATTTTTGATCTATAAGAAAAGGAATCTTCTTACAAAAGGTATCAATATAAAATAGATTTTCCTTGATCAAGGTCTTTGGTGCTGGGGGAAATTACTGAAATATTTTGAGGGCCCCCCTTTGAGCCACACAAACTTGAATATTGAAGATCTTTTTTTTGGGAATTGTGGTTGGATTAAAAAATAATCCACTTTTTTTTGAGGTGAAGATCAACTATTTATAATGTGTTTGTTCTCTTGATTGATTTTATCCTTTCTTTGGCTAGAAGATATTGTAATATGGTTTTCATTCACCACATGTGAGAGTGCTATTTTATTATCCTTTAAAAAAATATAAATATAAGATAATATAAATATAAATATATGTAAATATAAATATATGTAAATATAAATATAAATATAAATATAAATGTAAATGTAAATGTAAATGTAAATGTAAATGTAAATGTAAATGTAAATATAAATATAAATATAAATATAAATATAAGTATAAATATAAATATAAATATAAATATAAATATAAATATAAATATAAATATAAATATAAATATAAATATAAATATAAATATAAATATAAATATAAATATAAATATAAATATAAATATAAATATAAATATAAATATAAATATAAATATAAATATAAATATAAATATAAATATAAATATAAATATAAATATAAATATAAATATAAATATAAATATAAATATAAATATAAATATAAATATAAATATAAATATAAATATAAATATAAATATAAATATAAATATAAATATAAATATAAATATAAATATAAATATAAATATAAATATAAATATAAATATAAATATAAATATAAATATAAATATAAATATAAATATAAATATAAATATAAATATAAATATAAATATAAATATAAATATAAATATAAATATAAATATAAATATAAATAGAAATAGAAATAGAAATAGAAATAGAAATAGAAATAGAAATAGAAATAGAAATAGAAATAGAAATAGAAATAGAAATATACATATAAATAGAAATATAAATATAGATATAAATATAGATATAAATATAGATATAAATATAGATATAAATATAGATATAAATATAGATATAAATATAGATATAAATATACATATAAATATACATATAAATATAAATATAAATATAAATATAAATATAAATATAAATATAAATATAAATATAAATATAAATATAAATATAACTATAAATATAAATATAAATATAAATATAAATATAAATATAAATATAAATATAACTATAAATATAAATATAAATATAAATATAAATATAAATATAAATATAAATATAAATATAAATATAAATATAAATATAAATATCAAAAAATAATATTATTACTAATACTAAAGAGATAAAAAAATTTGTTATTTTTTTGTTTTTTATTTTATTTATAAAATTTATATATAAATATATTATTATTATAAATATATTTTACCCAAGACCAAGTGAGTACTGATATCTAAGAAATCGAGGGTCAAACCTCGACAGAAGTAAAAAAACTTGAGCTACTATAGCGACACTGTTGTGTAGGCATTTAGGCCTAATGTAATAAAATAGGGTAACTGGTGTTGGGTTAGCCTTGGGGGGGGGGGGTTAGTGGCTTGGTGAAATATGCCCATGCAAAGATGTGTGTAGTTTTCTTTCCCTGTACTCTTAAATAATAATATAAATTATGATGAATACTTAATGAAGCCCATCTAAATCCTCCAATATAAACTTCTGGACTACAACTTGGATCATCACCCGAATTGTTAATGCGTGTTAGCCTCCTCCCTTTTTGTATAATCTTTTTATTTTTCCTTCCATTTTTTTGTTTTGAATTGGTGGAACCTCGCTTATCCCCTGAGATCAAGTAGGAAGTTGATTCATTCAATTTCTATGATCACGATGTTGTTTTATGGTATAATCAGCTCCCAACAGATGATATGTTATTATACCTTTATTACTAATAGTTGTTTTATGTATTTCATGGGGGGCACATTATACTTGGATCTCAACACATAGGTGATGAATCTCCTCTACTCATTTATTGTTACGGTCCTTCACTATATCTGGATGGATAAAAATGACCTTCAGTTTGAGGGATCCAATACCCATCTTAAGTATATGCTTATGGGTATCTTCAAGGACATTCAATGAGTCAAAAAATTTCAATTTGGATGTATAAATAAAAACATATAGGGTTTTATTAATATCAAACTACTGGGTGTAATTGGTGTCCTCTAAAATCTCATTACACCTTATTTTTTATATGGATACCACCTCTCCCATCATGAAATAAGTCCAACATGGATGGGGAAGCTTATGGTGCACCTATCCTTATAGGTTGTGGATCTATCTTTAGAACCTGTAGGGGATTTATCAAGGTGGTCTTCCAAAATTTCCTTGGTACCTTAATCACATTTGAAGCCAAGATTTGGTTCATGATATATCTAGTCAGTTATGCAATCATTTTGGATGGGGAAATCAATGGATTACAAGTGATTAATTGTTGGTGGTTAATATTCTTAGGAATCAATCACATCGAATCCCTTGGCAGATCTTCAATGAATAAATGAATTGATTGGAATATTTGGAAATAATTCAATTTGAGGATACTCACATATATAGGGAGGTGAAAATGGTGGATGATGTCTTATCCAAGCATGCTGTCATGGATGTGAATTCATTATGGTCCTTCTATCTTAATGATTCTTTTCTTTACTTGCATGCTCTATTGTTAGGGGCTACATGTACACTCAAATCTAATTCTCCTTATTTCTATACTTCATTTTTATTTATAAATTTTATGGGAATATGTATTTGACCCATTTCTCAGACCAACTTGGATTATTATTGTTATTATTATTATAATTATACCAATACATGAGTCAGGGGACCCATCCAAACTGATAAGATTAACCTGATAAAAAGTTTTTATTGGGCCCAATTTTTTGGTTTAGTTATTATGAAGGTTCTAGGGTGAAATAGAAGCATTGGTCAGTCACTTGATTTTTAGTTTTCATAAAACTAATTGGATAAAACTAAATAACTAAATTAAAACACCCTAGAATTCCATAGATAGGATCACAAACATTTAATTTATCATTAATTTAAATATAGAATTAACACATCCATGGTATTATTTGTTAATCAAATTTCCATCACCACTCTTATTTCATTGTCGTTGTAATGGAGAACCCAATCGAGGATTCATTTAGACATATCCACACATACTCTATGAATCTTTTAAAAACATTCTTGATACCCCGGGTCCTAGTGATAATGAATCAAGTGATTTACATCATTAATATTCAATAAAAAATGTTCTTTTGTTCTCTCTATAGATTCTTGAGAGAGTGAGAAAGGAAGAATTATCTATAGGTCATGAGGGAATTCTTGTCAATATTAACAAATTATATATTAGAAAAATTAATATATTTTACTTTATATACTTAGGTTTAAATAAAGATAATTACACAAATACCCTTATCATATTATTTAATTAAACTCATAAATAAATAAATATTATATTCATTACCGTATGAATAATTAAATAAGAGATAAAATTCCACTCACATATTATAAACTTAAATATATTTCGATTTAATTTCTATGATAAAATTGTAATTGAATAAATATTATTATAAAAACCCAAGAATAAATTTATTATTAAACTTAAATTTAATATAATTTAATGATATTCTGGATATACTTATTGTGTGACCCTCTAGTTCCTTTTCTCAATCAAAATAGGTCTAACTAACTTAAATTCTGAGATCAATATCTAATAACACATCAAGACACACAAATAGAAATAAGTGATTTTATAAATTACAACAACCTCCCTATAAATTCTATTATGTAATATAATCTATTTGTTAATTGACATCTCATCAAGTGGTATACATACTTTTTTCATCACTCATATGATCAATTTATCTTTATTTTACTTTATAAAATATACCAGTCTATAAAATACCATGTAAATGGATTTTTTATGAAAATTATATATCAATAAAAGGGATATAGATATCTTTTTTCCATTAATATAGAAGGGAAAAATTATTTCTCGACTATTCAACCAATGAAATATCAATTATGACTAACCCAACATATGATACCTCACAATAAGTATATATAATTATAGTTTTTATCCATACATAAAAGTATATGATTCATGATATACATTAATAATGATCTATAGTATAAGGAACAATACACACATTCATAGATAGAAACATACAATGAGATATAAAACATGTGGAAATCTTATTAACGGGTCTATCATCTTGACCTCCCTTCTTGAAGATCATTTTATGCGAACTTCATGAGAATAAGTATCAATGATTATGATCCCCTAAAACTTGATAGTCATAGATCATTTGTGTCCTGTCAAATTGATATAGGACATATTTATTTAAAAATATCATCATATAATTTCCAGGTTCTCATATAGTGATGAAATTATATAACCATTTTATGTGGAAAATATTATAAAGATATTATAAAATTAATGTCACACAAAATAATAATAAACATGTGATAAGAATAAGTATATTTATATTATGGTAATAAAAATTACCAATTTAGTTAGTTCTAGGTAACAAACTCCAAAAAACTCATACTTTCACTATATCCAACTGCTAACAACTCTTAACCCACTAGCTATCACATGATGTTTATAATTCTGCTGAGGTAGGAGTTTAGTCAATGGGCTTTCCACATTTTTCTCTATGACTACTCTTATAACTATAAATTCACCCCTTTGAGTAAAATCTCTCAAGAAGTGATACTTTTAAAGTACATGCTTCATATTTTTATATGACTTGGGATCCTTAACTAGAACCACTATTGTAGTATTATCACAATACAAAGTAATGGGATATGTACTTATAGGTACTGCACCAAGATCATTGATGAAGTTATATATCCACACTAATTCTTTAGCTACATAAAAATACATGATAGACTTAAACTTTACTATATAATTAGTAAACTCTAGTTTTTATAACTCTTCTAGCTCATGACACCTCCATTGAGGAAAAAAATATCCTGATTGTGAATTCAAATAATTATGATCTATTAAAAACTAGCATCTATGTATCCCCTGAAAACTATTTCCTCATATTATCTATACACCAAGAAAATATCCTATATATTCTTAAGGTATTCAGAATAGTATTTATAGCTGACCAATGTAGCTCTCTTGAATTTTCTTGATATCCACCTATAATTCTCAAGGTATAAGAAATATCAAGCCTTATACATAGCATGAAATACATGATAGATCTAATAACTAATTTTAATGGATTCTAATAATTCTATATCACTCTCTTCTTATGTTTGAGGATATATTTTATTTGAGATATATATACCACATGAAATAGGAAATAACCCCATCTTAGATTGTTCCATATTTTATTTTTTCAATAAATTTTCAATATATGTACCCTGACTTAGTCCAAGTATCCTATTAGATATATATCTTGATGGATCTTAATACCTATAATATAGGGTAATTTACTGAGTTCTTTTATGGATAAGTATTTATTCAACTATGTATTAACTAATTATAATATTGGTATTAAAAGGTTTCTAAGGAATGATTAGAGATTAATTAAAGTAGTAAAATGTATAGAAACCATAAAACCTTAGAAAACCATTCATTTGAAAATAAAATCATACGAAATTGGAAATAAATAATTTATACCTTACACTACAGTATGTTTCCACATTTTCCTTCATTCATTTATTGATGAAGATCACTAAGGAACAATCAAAAGGATATTCCCTCTAAGGTGTATCCATGAGTTATAATTAATTAACCAAATACTATGGGTAGGACTTTATGAAATACCATGATATGCAAATATCTCATAGATTTTATGAGTATGGAAGAAGATATCCATGGGAGAGAGAGAGTATCAACTATAGGTTTGAAGGAAGATCACACACATACTAGATCCATGACCTGTTCCTCTTTATATAGGATATAGGGATGCTCCCCAAGACCATGTATTTACTCCTGAATTTATCAAACACATGAGTAAGTTCCTTTAATTACATATTATGTAATCTTGGACACTGAAATGCGTTGTCATGGGTTACCTCAAATGTTTTTTTTGGGTACTAGGGTGCAACAGAGTGGATGACCAAGGTCATCTCTCAAAGGAGGAAGTAAATTTAACAACATATTAAATGAATTTTTTGAAAATAAAATAAAAGGAAATAAGAACACTAGTTAAAAGGATGAGGGTTGTTTATCATTTATAAATATCAAATAAGTTTTCTTGAAGAAGATTGTATTTGTTTTTGTTTTTATTTTTGAAAAGAAATTCGATTAAAAAGACCCAACAAGAAGATGTTTTTTAGAAAATATTTTAAAGGCATAATCAATCTAACTCTAACTATTAAATAATTTATTAAAAATTATCATTTAAATTAATATCCACTTAATTATGATCCCTTAATTTTTTGAATCCCTAACCCTATGAGAATTAACTTTACCACAAAGATGAAGTTAATTAAACCCTAGGCTAGATTTGAAACATGCAATCGCAACACCCTGCTTTGATTAATGTTATAAATATATATTATGGTCAATGATAAATTAATGAACACATAAATTCTAGAAAACGATGATGAATTGAGCTTAGGGATTATATTTTAACTCTACAAATTTATCCTGTGTGGTTTTGTTTTACCGATTAAGTTTGGGCACTCACAATTTACACAAATTCTCGACCTCGTGTGTTTTTGTGTTAATTATTAAATTGATTACTTAGTTTATTCTAATTTAAAAACTCAATTAATAGATCATATTAAGTGAATTACATTATTTCATTGATTCAAAATAAATGAATGGATAATGTTAGAGGTAGATCAATTACAAAAAAGAACTACGCTTCCATGGGTGGTGTAGTCATCGTAGAAACATTTTTCTTTCACAAGAGTTTAGAAAGGGTATAACTCAAAATAGTTTATACTATTGAATTCCAGACCAAAGAGGAAGAATAATTAGTAAGATAAATGAACAAAACATAGAAAAATAGAAGAAATTAAAGAATAACTAAGGAGTTTATTACAAAACGAAAGTATTACAACATGAAGAAGAAGAAGAAGGCTTTGTCGAAGGGATCCTTGCTTCAAGAGATACCCTTATTTAAACAGTTGGATAATTGGAGTGGATCCACTTATCCTTTACCCTAAACTTACTAATTCATGTACCAACCCCTCAAAATGAGAAAAAAATCCAATTTATAGAATGGTGGGGAGGCTAGGTTCAAAGTGGTTTCAAGTGTGAATGGGGAATCTCAGCCAAATAATTTAATCCAAATTTAAATGCCCATTTTACCACCAAAACTCGTGAATAATATGTCCTTCAAGAAGGATGATTTTTGAGAAAATTAATCCTAGATATTCTCTCAAAATTGGGGCCTAATCCAAGCATAGATGAAGAAGTTATGGCCCAAATAAAGAACCCATGTCCAATATGGAAAGTCCAGCCCAACTTTGACTTCATGGCCCATTTTTACCAACCAAATGCATGATTTAGCTCCAATGTCCCAAATGAAAGTTGTAGCCCATTAATTATGGAATATATTTAAAAACATTTAAGTTCAAATAATACATATAAAAATATTTATTTCTGAAATTCTACAGTGAATTTTAAAGGGTAAAACTAGAATTTTCATCAAATTTTCAAATGAATGATCTAATAAAAAATATTTCATAAAAGAACACATTTACCACAGCATGAGGAAATTATATCATTTATTATAAATAAAATATTCAATAAAAATGTGTTTTATTAACTCCCCTACACTTACCCTTTTGCACTCTTGGGCAAAACCTCATATCATGTATTCGAAACAAGCATGACAAAATATGTAAATTCAAATTTCTCAATCCATAGTGCAAATATAGGCAAAGTAAGAATCCCTTGAAGAGTAAATATCAATAAATTTTAAATTCATTGTCTCATAAATTGTGTCAAAACAAAATCCAGTGATATTCATAACACTAATCATAGCGAAATAAGTCATGGGTCTACCGTGTCATCAATTTTACATGTGTGTACGTGCCAACCATTTCAAGCTCATAAATCCACCCTTTATTTAGTATATTCAGGTCAAGTAAAACAATTATTATTACCTATTTTAATTCACTGAACCTGTTCTACTTTACTTTACAATTAAATTTCAATACCCACTCACTTAAGCATTCTCAAAAGTCAAACCTTAAGCTCCTGACCTAGATATCCCCATATGTTGTACATTTCATCACTACCATCATTTTTTTAAGTTTCACTTAGAATAAATCTCACACTCAACTCTCAACCCATTTTTGATCTCCTCATGAAACTAATTGTAATAGTTATAGCAAGATCAAAGGTTGATGAATTTTGGTTTTTAACCTATCCAAGACACAACCCATATTTTTTTGAGGGAGTAAAACAGTCAGATAACAGGTACACACACACAGATCTATTCGGTTCACACTAACAAACGTAAGCCTATTCTCCCTTTCAAATTTAACAATTCTTGGTCTACAGATCCTGAATGTGTGTATTTCATCAAAAATGTTTGGGATACTATGAATCATCATCAGGATGCTTTTTCCTGCATGTTTAAACTTAAAAATTTAAAACAGGCCCTAAATGGTTGGTGTAAAACTAAAAGTAAGAAAATTGACGTTGATATCTCCTCTCTTGAAAAAGAGTTGTATCAATTGCAAAATCATAATACCAACTTGGATTTTAACCTTTATTCACAAACTGAAATAATCATATCTTTAAAACTCAATTACCGACTCACTTTCAAAGATAATATGCGCAAACAAATTTTCAAAACGAAATAGTTAACCGATGGTGATAGAAACACTAAATTCTATAATTCTCTTCAAAGAGTTAGAAAGGCCAGTAGACCTCTTACTAAACTTTTACATAATGATGTTATTATTGATTTAGAGGAAGCTATCTCCAACTATGTTGTTTCTTATATTCATAACATTTTTATTGGTCTGGACATAAATATAGATCTTATACATAATATCATCCCAAAGATGGTGGATGAAAATGATAATTCATCTCTCCTATGTATCCCTTTGGACCATGATATTAGAGACACTGTTTTTAGTTTAAAACCAGACAATTCTCCTAGTCCGGATGGATTCAATAACAAATTATTTTAGAAACATTGGGATGTTATTCATCTTGATGTTTGTAAACTTGTGAAGTCTTTCTTCCGCAATGGTTTTCTCCCTCATGGTCTTAATGCTCAATTTCTTAATTTAATCCCCAAAGTGTAAAATGCATCCGAGATCCACCAATTTCAGCCTATTGCACTGATAAACACTCTTTTAAAAATCATTTCCAAAATTCTTTCTAATAGGATTTCCCCTATATTCAACAAAATAGTTTCTTGAAATCAATTTGGCTTCATTAAGGGAAGGTCTATACAAGACTGTATTTGACTTGCCTTTGAATGAACCAATAGTTTAAATAAAGTTACAAGAGGATGAAATGTTGCTATCAAAATTGACATTAGGAAGGCCTTTGATACTATTGATTGGAGCTTTATTTTTAAGGTTCTAAAAGGTTTTGGCTTCAATGATACTTTTATCAAGACCATAAAAACTTTGTTCAACTCTGAATCTATATCCATCTTGGTCAATGGAACCCCCAGGGGCTTCTTTAAATGCAAAAAAGGGTCAGACAAGGTGACCCGATCTCAGAAATTTTATTTTTAATTGCCAAAGATTATCTCAGCAGGCTCCTCGCTCAATTGGTAAATCAAAAAAAACTCAAACCTATACATGCGGCCATAAATCTTAGAGTCCCTACTCATCTCTTATATGCTGATGACATCATCTTGTTTCATCAATGTGACCAAAAGAATATTCAAGTTCTTAAACAGGCCCTTACTCACTATGAGAAAGTCTCGGGTCAGGCCATTTCTTGGCATAAATCGCACATTTTTTTGGTAAAAACTTCTCCACACAGAGGAAAAACACTATTACTAATGATCTTGGTATTAAATAAGGTTGCTTCCCATTCAATTATTTGGGGGTACCTATATTTTGGGGAAGACCTAAAAATATTTACTTTTATAACATAGTGGATCAAATTATTCATCAACTCTCTAATTGGAAAGGCAAGTCCCTCTCCATGGCTGGCAGAATCTGTTTGGTCAAATCGACCATTGTCTCCAAAATGGTCTACTCCCTTATGATTTATAAATGGCCTGCTGGTACTTTCAAAAGAATTAACACCTATATTAAGAACTTCATCTCAACATGAAGTATCTTTCAAAAAAAACTTGTCACCATTCCCTGGGTAACCTATTGAAAACCTTTGGAAAAAGGGGGTATTGGTATTAAAAACTTAAATTTGTTTAATGATGCTCTTCAAGATATATTTACATGGAGATTAGTCAATACTGACTCGAATTCCATTGACTTCCTTAAACACAGATTCCTCTCCAAACTTAGGAAGGGGAACTTTAATTATATCTCTTCCTCGATCTGGCCTTCCATTAGGTACACTTATCATAAAATCATGGAAAACTCTAGATGGATAGTGAGTGTTGACTCTAACATAAATTTCTGGCTTGAAAATTGGACTGGTGTTTCGTTGGCCTCGATGCTCTCCCCTGATTCTACTCTGGTGGACACCAGTCACACTATTAAAGATTTTCTCCATTCCCACAGGGATAATCTCCCTGACAATGTTGATCAAATCATTGATAACTATCCTTTTATTAACTGTGAGGATTTTATTGTATGGGAACCCGCTCCAAATGGTATTCTTGACTCAAATAATTCCAACATGCAAAACTTTCTTGGATCTGAATCTAGATTTCAATGGTTAAATTTTTTCAACAAGACGTGGATTAATCCTACTAGACTCACTCTAATTTGGCGCATTGCTCATGACATATTTCCCACTGAGGCTTGCCTTCAATATTTTGGTATCCAGCTATGCTCTAAATGTCACCTATGTAATCAACATAGGGAGGACACTAACCATCTATTTTTATCTTATTCCATAGCCTCTGCTCTTTAGAAATATATTTTTGAAATTTTTGATTGCAGATGGCATACCCCCGACTCAATTTTCACTCTTCTTAAATGTTGTGTGAAACACCAAGCCTCTCAGTAAATTAAGAACATTTTTCTAGCTGCTGTTGCTGAGCTCCTGCATGTGATCTGGTATGATAAAAATGATATTCTACACAATAAGTTCTCATTAAATCTTAATTTAGGGAAAGCACAGATCCTCATTGTGATTCGAGAAGCTGCCTCGATTCAAAAAGTTCACTACAACAACTCGGTTGGTGAATGGGAGATTTTGCACATAATTTGGGTTGATGGAATATACTGTCAACCTCTTCAAACCTTTGAAGTTTCCTGGAAAACGTCAATGCCAGGATGAATCAAAGTCAATGTTGATGGTGCCTCAAAGGGAAATCCTGGACCCGACAACTGTGGATCCATTTTCAGAGATTCTGCTGGCAAGTGTCATGGGTGATTCTTTGGAAATTGTGGCATAGCTTCATCATTGGAGGCCGAAATTATGGGAATAATTCATGCTGTCATGTTTTCCATTCAAAAAGGCTAGATGAAACTATGGATTGAAAGTGATTCTACCACCATTGTCCAGGCAATTTGGAATGGTGTGAATCACCTTGCCTAGCCTTTGATCAATCTTTGAACACAGTGCCTGGAATCTCTGCATGGTATAGACTACATTGCCATGCATAATTTCAGAGAGGCTAACGCTGTTGCTGATGCCCTTTACAACATGGGTGTTCATCAGACCATGACCTGTATGGACACCCTCCCTCTGGATTTACTTCTGCTATTTGATAAAGATTGTAAAAATCCCTTCTTTCCATCTCTTGTAATATTTTTGACTTTTTTATTCAATAAAATGTGCTTTGGTCTTTGACCAAGGCACCACATTCTCAAAAAAACATAGGTCAATTCGGTACAGTAATGAAACTGATCGGAAGAGAAATGAACATACAGATCAACCAATGAATTTTTTTACCTAACTTGACTATACCTTCAATTGAGTATGAAAAATTTCACAAGTCACAGTTGAGTGAAAATTTGTGTGGAGAAATCAATGACGCAATTTACCATGAAAAAATATCACAAATAATGATGTCAAAATCTAAAAGGTTATATAATGACACAACCATTCATATCATCGAAGAATTCAAGTTTTATAAAAATCAACCCTTGATGATGAAATCTTTCTCATGCTTATAATTCTACCAATTAATTTTGAAAACTTTCATTTTCCATATGTTTCACATGAGAATGTTACATGATATATTTGTTTCTTTTTTTTGTTGATTTTTTGTTTTGTTTTTGTTTTTTTTGAAAATTTTAACAAAAAAATTAATAGAAAATATACAAAAAACACACAAATGAAAATCCTAAATATCTACCCCAAAATGTTGTCCCCTCACCCACACTTAAAATATTACATTAACCTCAATGTAAACCTATGAGATGATATATTCACATGAAATGTATATTTTTAAATAGGAAAAAGAATATAAAAGTGAAAGAGTTAGAAACAAATTGATATGATCAAGTGATGATGGGGTCATTCAGTGTGATGAAATCCCCTGCATCATTTGGAAGTCCCTCAATGTATTTCTTCAAACTTTTCCTATTGATAGTAAATCTCTTTATAATTTCCTCTTTTGTGATCTCCACTGCACCATAAGAAAAAACATTAGACACAATAAAAGTATCTAACCATCTGGAATGCAACTTACCAGACATCAGCTTCAGTCATGAACTATAGATAAGGAATTTCTCTCCAGTATGAAATTCCCTTTTTGGGATCATTTTGTCATGAGATGATTTGGATATTTCCTTGTAGATCCTTGAGTTCTCATATGAAGATAATCAAATCTCCTCAAGCTATTGAATTTGCATCTTCCGTTGAATTCCATCTTGGAAAAAATCCATGTTGCATTTCTTTATAGCCCAATAAGCCCAATGCTCAACCTCCACAGGTAGATGATAGGCTTTACCAAAAAAAAATATGAAATGTGGACATATTGATGGGAGTTTTGTATGTTTTCCTATAAGCCCATAGCGCATCATCCAAGTGCTTGCCCCAATCCTTCCTATTCAGCTTCACAGTTTTCTCCATTTTTTTTTCAACTCATGATTTGAAACCTCATCCTAGCTATTTATTTGGGGGTGGTATGGTATTGAAGTTTTGTGTATCACCCCATACTTATGAAGAAGGGAAGACAAATTCTGATTGCAGAAGTGTGTCCCTTGGTCATTGATGATGGCCTTTGGTAATCCAAACCTACAATTTTTTTTTGTCTTGACAACGTCCACTACAACATGATAATCATCAACCCTGGTGGCCTTATCCTCCACCCATTTACTCACATAATCAACAATAACCAAAATATACAAAAACCCAAATGAAGTAGGAAAAGGACCCATAAAATCAATTCCCCATATATCAAAAATCTCACAAAATAATGTGGGTTTTTGGGGGAATCTCATGTCTCCTGGAAATGTTATTAGTGTGTTGGAAATGAGAGCATGACTTACAAAACATATGGGAATCATAGAATAATCTAGGACAATATAATACAGTGTCAAATACTTTCCTAGCTATCCATTGGGGTCCAAAGTGTCCACCAAAATCAAGTGTATGACATAATTAAATAACAGACTCAAAACCATGATTAGGAACACACCTCCTAATAACTTGATCACTACACATGTGCCAGAGGTAGGGGTCATTTCACACATAAAACTGAGACTCACACTTTAATTTTTGGACTTGACGTTTCTTTAAATTTGTATGAATTTCATAGGCCAAAAAGTAGTTAACTAAATCATCATACCAAGGATGAATACCTGGGATGGAATAAAGATGCTCATCGGGGAAAGTATCCCAAAGTGGTACCTGGTCCATGGTGTCATCCTCTAGTGTGTGATTAAGCCTAATCATGTGGTCCACCATTAGGTTTTTTGACCCCTTCTTGTCCTTTATCTCAGTATAAAATTATTGAAGAAGAATCATCCATTGGATTAGACTGGGCTTTGCATCCGGCTTCTTCAAGAGGTACCTCAGAGCTGCATGGTCAGAAAAAACAACTACTTTATAGCCCAATAAATATGAACAGAATTTATCTAAAGAAAATATGATGGAAGGAAACTCCTTTTCCATGGTTGTGTAGTTTGATTGGGCTGAATCCAATGTCCCCAATTCATATTCAATCACATGTTAACGTCCCTACAATCTCTGAGATAAGATAGCTCCAACAATGAAGTTGGAGGCGTCACAAATAAGATCAAAAGGAATCTCCCACCGCGGGGGATGTATAATTGGTGGAGTGGTAAGACACTTATTTATCTCATCAAAGTAAGTCCTACAAGAATAATTAAGCACAAAATCAGAATCCTTTTGAAGTAATCGGGACATAGGAAGAGAAATCTTACTAAAATATTTGATGAAGCGTCGATAAAATCTTGAATTCCCTAGGAAAGATCTAAAATCACACACACATGAAGGATATGGTAAGGATGAAATGATATTTATCTTAGATCTATCAACCTCTATCCCATGTTTTGACACTATATTCCCTAAGAAAATACCATTCTATACCATAAAATGACACTTTTCAAAGTTTAAGACCAGATTCTTCTCAATACAATGATTCAAAACCTTTCCCAAACTAAAGATATAATCATAAAATTAAGAACCATACACTATAAAATCATCCATAAATACCTCCATGTAGGACTCAATGAAATCAGAAAAATACTCACCATGCATCTCTAAAAGGTACCTGGGGCATTGAAAAGTCCAAATGGCATCCTCCGGTAAGAAAATGTGCCAAATGGACAAGTGAATGTTGTCTTATCCTGATCCTCCAGAGCAATAGTAACCTAAAAATATCAGGAAAATCAATCCAAGAAACAATAGTGTGTTTTCCCAGCTAGTCTCTCAAGCATCTGATCAATAAATGGGAGAGGGAAATGGTCCTTGCGAGTAGATTGATTTAGTTTCCTATAATCAATACACACATGACAAATATTTTGCACCCTCATTGTAACTAACTCATCTTTATCATTTTTAACAATAGTAACACCACTTTTCTTAGGCACAACCTGAATTGGACTCACCCACTGGGAATCTGAAACGGGATAAATTATACATGCCTCGAGCAATTTTTCAACCTCTTTTTTAATAACTTCTAGAAGGGTTGGATTGAGTCTCCTTTATGGATACCTAACCAGTTTATCCACATCCTCCAAAATAATCCTATGCATGAAAATGGAGGGCATAATACCTGATATGTTAGCCAAGGTCCACCCGATTGATTTAATGTTCTCCCTTAAAATATTAAAAAAATTTCTTCATGTTCAAAAGGGATATTGTTAGCAATGATAACAGGTAATTTCTCACCACTTAACTAGTATGAGTATTTGAGGATAGGTGGAAATGGCTTGAGTTCCAATGTAGTGGGGTGATGTATGGATGGAGAAATTGAAGGAACTGGAATATGTGCACAATGAACATCGGTATCAAAATACACATCATCAAAATTAGAGAATAAAGCATCAAATCCATCAGCATACTCAACATCTATGCCATAATCAGAGTTCACATGATCAAAATCAGAATATGAATCCATTTCAAAATAAAATCTAAGAGAGTCATGTGCATTATAAATAGGTGTGGAAGTACTCTTATACATTAAACTAGAACCAATACTCATAATCTCCCTAAGCATAGGACAATAAAATTCCATGGGATTTTTATTTGGTGGTTCAAAATGGGAGATAAAAAATGTAGAATGGTCCTATGAGGGGTACTTCATGGATTCCATAACAATAAATATCACGACTTAATCCCCAAAATCCCTGGAAAGTGTACCCTCATTGACATTTATGATAGATTTTGTAGTTTTGAGGAAGGTTCTACCTAAGATAATGGGAGCATGAGAACTTACATGATCTTTCTCCATGCTAAGCACGTAGAAATCTACTGGAAAGATCATTTATCTTACCCAGACAAGTACATCCTCAAGAACTCCCTCTGGATATTCTATCTCCAATTTTACAACCGCACCACTACTCTCATTGGATTCAACTCACCAACCTGTAAAGAAGAGAATACAGAGTGATGCATCACATTTATGGAAGCCCCTAAATCAAAAAGAGCATAAAAAAGTGAAAATATCTTATGGTGAATGGTATGGTGAATTTCCCCAAATCCTTGAACTTTTTTGGCATTGCTTGAGTCGGTGTAATGAGTACTGACACATTCCTTAGAAGATTTATCCTCTCATTTCCCTTGAGCCCTCTTCGATTGGTACAAAGTTCTTTTAAGAATTTTGCATACCTTGGGATTTTCTTAATGGCTTCAAGTAGAGGTATGTTGATCTCTACATGCTTGCATGTATCCAAAACTTCTTTTTACATTGCCTCTTCAGCTATCTTCTTGGTTTTTACAACCCTGTTTGGAAAGGGACGAGGTTTAGGAGGAACATCATTAATCTTTTGCTTACCTTTATCTTTCTCCTTGGGTTTCTCATCAGCTGGTTTTGAATGGGTCTTCTTCGAAGTTAAGGTGAATCCTGGTGGAATGATAGTTTCAGATGTATCAGTTGTTTTCTTCCCACTTCTCAATGTCATAACACTGAAATTCCACTAGGGATTTAGAGTAGGTTTGTAAGGTATATTTTTATAATTATTACTTACTAGTTCATGGAGAGAAGTGTAAATATAGATCATATGTGTCTTCAACTCCCTCAACTATAAAACTTGAATATTCAGCTCATTCTATTGATTAAGAACAATTTGTTTCAAAAGGTCATCCGTGTTAGAATCTACCTTGGTTTTGGTATTCCCTTGTTGTTGAGCTGTTAGTTCTTGAGATTCAAATCTTCTTTGGGGTTGTTGGAAATCCTGTTGGTAAGGTGGAGGCTACTGGAAGTTTTGTTGAAAAGGGGTCCTTTTTGGTTGTCCAAAGCCATACCTCATGTCTGATTGATCCTTCCACCCTTGTTTGTATGCTAGTGAAAAGTAATAAAACTTCTTTTTGGGATGTGACTATTGTTGTTGATGATATAGTCTCCAGGGAATACCGCTACATAGTCCTCTGACTCTTGTAACTAGGGGAAACAATCAATTGGGTGGTCTATTTTAGTGAAAATGCCACATGGCCTCATAAGAGTGGGTTGGGATTTTTTTTGAGCCAATGCAATCTACATCACCATAGTGGTAAACTCTTCTAACTTAGTATCGATCAAATGAATTTCAAGAGAAGAAGGACTTACCTGATGTACTCGTCGAATATGTGGTGTACCTTAATCACGAAATTGTTGAGAATTTTAGGCCATTTTGTCAATCAATGCACATGAAACTACATGTGTCTTGTCCACCAATTCTCCTCTAGCCGCGACATCCACCATGCTTCTCTCCATAGGTGTGAGTCCTTCACAGAAGTATTGGATGAAAAGTTTCTCCCTGATTTGGTGACGTGGGAATCTTGCACACAACTTCTTGAATCGCTCCCAGTACTCATATATTGACTCCCCTTAGGCTTTCTTGATCCCCGAAATATCATTTTGAATGGATGTGGTCCTTGATGCTATGAAAAATCTCTACAATAAAATACATTTCAAATTGTTCTAATAAGTTACATATTCAGGTTGTAAATAATACATCCAGTCTTTTGCAGCTCCATCAAGTGAAAATGGGAATGCTCTTAGTTTGATTTGATATTTAGGTAATTTTTTTGGTTTCAGAGTTAAGAAAACCACATTAAATTCTTTAAGGTGTTTATTGGTATCCTCACTAGAGAGGCCATGAAATTTTGGAAGAAGGTGAATTAACCTAGATTTCAGTTCAAAGACTGATTCAAGATGTGGGTATGAAATTCAATTTGGTTGATAATTAATATTAAGTGCAACCAATTCTCAAATGGTTATATTAAGTTTATTTAAATTATTTTCAGCCATTGGTTCTTGTTTTATGTTTGAGTTTGAATTACTTCCAATTTGAATTTTCTAATAGTGGAGGAATTCTCCAACTGGTTGAATGTTGAAACTTCCTGTAGAATAAGAATGCCTGATTCAAGTCTGAAGTCTACGTTTAATCTCAGGATCAAGATCTAAGAGATATTCATGATTATTTCATGTCATAAATCAAATAAAAATGAAAATAAGAAAAGTGTATCATAATAAAATAAAAGATGAGAAGTTTGAGTTGATGGTCCAAAAAGAAAAAGAAGAAGAAAACAAAAGAAGAAGAAAAATTAAAATTGGGTAAAGAAGGAAGAAAGAATAGAAGAAGAGAATAAAATGTAAAATAAAATAAATACCTATAAATGATTAAAATAATTAATTTCCTCCTCAGAAACGATTCCAATTTGAAAGGCATTGTTATGGGCTCCCTCAAATGATTAGTGGTTTTTGGGTACTAGGGTGAATTAGGGTGGTTGACCAAGGTCGTCTCTCAAAGGAGGAAGTATATTTAACAAGATATTCAAGAAATTTTTTGAAAATAAAATAAAATTAAAAAAGAACAATAATTAAAAGGATGGGGTTTTTATAGTTTATATATCTAGAAGAAGTTTTCCAAAATACGATTGTATTTTTTTTATTTTTGAAATGAAGTTTGATTAAAAAGATCCAACAAGAAGATGTTTTTTTAGAAAATATTTTAAAGGTGTAATCGATCTAAATATTCATTAAATAATTTATTAATAATTATAATTTAAATTAATATCCACTTAATTATTATCCCTTAATTTGTTAAATCCTAAACCCTACTATAATTAACTTTACCACAAAGATGAAGTTAATTAAACCCTAGGCTAGCTTTGAAACATGCAATCGCGACACCCTGCTTTGATTAATGTTCTAAATCTAGATTATGGTTAGTGGTAAATTAAGGCACATGTAAATTATTTAAAATGAGGATGAATTGAGATTAGGTATTATATTTGAACTCTAAAAATTTATCCTACGTGGTCTTGTTTTACTGATTAAGTTTGCACTCTCACAATTTACACAAATTCTCAACCTCACGTGTTTTTGTGTTAATTGTTCAATTGATTACTTAGTTTATTATAATTTAAAAACTCAATTAAAATATCATATTAATTGAATTAAAATATCTCATTTATTCAAAATAAATGAATGGATAAGGTTAGAGGTAGATCTATTACTAAAAAGAACTACGCTTCCATTAGCGGTGTAGTCATCGTAGAAACATTTTGATTTCATAAGAGTTTAGAAAGGGTATAACCCAATATTGTTTCTAATATTGAATTCCAGACCAAAGAGGAAGAATAATGAGGAAGATAAATGAAAAAAAGAGTAAAATAGAAGAAATTAAAGAATAACTAAGGAGTTTATTACACAAACAAAAGTATTACAACACGAAGAAGAAGAAGAAGGCTTCGTCGAAGGGATCCTTGCTTCAAGAGATAACCTTATTTAAATGGTTGGATAATTGGAGTGTATCCAAATATCATCTACCATAAAATTCAAAATTCACGTACCAACCCCTCCAAATGATAAAAAATCCAATTTATAGAGTGGTTGGGAGGCTAGGTTCAAAGTGGTTTCTAGTGTGAATGGGGAATCTCGGCCAAATATTTTAAGCCAACTTTCAACACCCATTTTACCACCAAAACGCATGGATAAGCTATCCTTACAGAAGAATTATTTGTTATAAAATTAATCCTAGAGATCATATCAAAATTTGGGCCTAATATAAGCACTTATAAAGAAATTATGACCCAAATATAGAACCCATGTCCAATCTAGTGAGTCCATCCAAACTTTGACTTCATGGCCCATTTTCACCAACCAAATGCATGATTTAGCTATAATTTCCTAAATGAAAGTTGTATCCCATTAAGTCAGGAACATATTTACAAAATTTTAAGTTCAAATAATACATATCAAAATATTTATTTCCGAAATTCTACAGTGAATTTTAAAGGGTAAAACTAGAATTTTCATCAAATTTTCAAATGAATGATCTAATCCAAAATATTTCATAAATGAAAACATTCACCACAATGTGAGGAAATTATATCATTTATTATAAATAAAATATTCAATAAAAATGTGTTTTATCAGCCACACTCTCCTATCTATTTCATCTTATGAAACAAATAATCAATAAAAACCTATGTGTAGAAGATTAGAATGTAAACTCCTTAATGTTTGGATGGATAAATGAATAAGAGTAGTGATAAATGAATCAAAACATTTGATTCATGGAACTATGAATCAACTATTTAATACAATATGGAATGATAAATAAGCCTTCCTATGGTATCCTTATATCATAAAATATGATATGACCAAAGGTTTAAATATTTAAACCCATTTCTATATATAATAAGTACTCTATAATACGCCATATCATACTATATGACATCACATGGATTTATGGAACATTCCTTTAAATATACCACTATAACTAAAGGATAAAATACTTTCATTCAATTTCACCTGATAATTTATCATATATTATAACTTATGAAACTATATCCAAAAATCATTTTGGATATCTTCAAAATAATTTTTAAAAACTATCATTAACATCACCTTGAATTATATCATATGTAATAACTTGTGAAAACTCCATCCAAAACTCATTTATGGATAAATATCCAAAACAATTTTAGAGAATATATTTAAGTCAAACATAATTTCCATTTAGTCAACTATAAAGTGAGACCCCATGAGACTTTATAGGATTGAAAACAAATATAAATCACTATACCCATAAATGTAATCAAAGAGTGGCCTTTAACAATGCATCAATGCTACTCAAGTTACAAATCTGACATGATATAAATCAAACACATGTATCTCTATACTTATGTCCAACAAATACATAATATGTAGACATGCATTTTAAATATGATCCATTTTTACAATATATTGAGTGAAAATGGGACATAGAGTATGTCAATCCTATATATCCTTCTTATACGTTCTCAACTCTCTGAGTATAGACTAACCAGATCAATTAATACATCACATGCCATTCATTTAGTAGATAATCACACTACATGCCCCTCACCCAAGTAGATAATAACATCATATATACCTTTATAAGTATAGAAATACAATTCCTTAGTGTATCTCAATTAATATCCCAGATGTCATACTCCTCATACGAGACGAGAAATCCCCTCTTTGTTGAGTTACAACTGACAAAATGATTAACAACTTACCCAACCACCCCTTGAATAGATAAGTATAAGGACTTACATAATAAAGTTATCAACTAATGAAGGTTCATATGCCAAACATATCACTAACCTCATGTAGTGGGTACTATAAATATGAACCATGCATCCCTATTATACCCAATAAATAGTGTATGACACTCTATGTAGTATACTTCATGGGTTATCCAATGAAAAAAACTCATTTTGTGCCTCATAATTATATTTTGTATCCCAATATAAGAATAATACTCATGATAACCTTTACATTTCTTCGCAACCTATAATACTCAATGATGATCATCAGTTAGGGATAACTCAAAGTTATACTTTGAGTGGCCAATTATCATTTCAATTTATGAAACTTATATCAATATATACATATATGAAACCAACTTGAATAAATGATAAAGTGAATATTTACTTTTTTTATAACTGTGATACATTTTAAATTCTTAAACTCTTCAATAATATTTTAATAAAACCATACATATGCACCTGTCTAACATATCATATATATTCTATTGATAGATAATCCTTATGTTTACTGTAATTTAAGAGTTTTTGTTAAACTCATTAAATATATATATATATATATATATATATGTAATTACTATCACATCACTATGATAACACCTAATAAAACCATACCACTAAGCTCTTTAGTGATTAAAATTTATGCAGAAAGTTGGTTTGAATAATGATGAGACTTAGGAATCATATTCCCAATGTTCAAATCATTGAAAATATTCAAATTCCTTAACTCCACAAAATCAAATTTTATGATGTTAATAACTTCCACTATCTACTAATAAATATTTCTAAGTTAATAATCATTATTCTTGAAACCCTTTATAATTTTTTTCCTTGGAATATTATTGTAATTAATATAACTATTTACAATGCATATTTACCAATATATCATAAACTCCTTTAGAATATCAAGTTAAATTCACTTTGTTATGATAAATAAATATAACTCTTTAAAATTTTCTTTACCATAACCGTAACTCCATAATATTTTTACAAAGTGTATCTTTTTAAATTTATCTTATTCAATAGCTTATGCTACACCAAACACTGAGCTTAAACAAATGATTAAATATTATTATTTAATTGTGATAGTTATCACCTAGCCATTGGAATGGAAGGAATGAAAGTGATTAAGTAAATTATAAAAATATATTTTACACATGTATATAAAATGAATTAATTGGTTACTAATTAATTAGAAATGAAAATAAAAATCAATTGAACATAAAGGATGCGTTTTTATAAAAAACTATTGTTATGACCATAATGGAATTTTATCTTAATAAATTAAATTAATCACTATTAGTGAAAGATATTAATGAAATTTATATGTTAAATACTCAATAAAATGTTTTTAAATTAAAATAATAAGTTTTATAGGCTTAATATAAGAATAAATTCAATTTTAAGCATAAAAAGATATATCTTCTAAATAGAAATTTTATCATCATTTAATAGTGAACTTATTTTAAATCTAAATTTTGACACTTTTATAAATTATATTTGAAAAACTAAACTTCATTTTTAAAATATTAATTTAAAAATTATCTTATGGTGAAATTTTGGTATTTTTTCTGAAAAAATTTATTTTTGATGAATAGTGAAAAGTACCGATTTTAATAAAATGGTCAATTTCATTATATTAAAAGTATATTTTTGATTTTAATTTTATATAAATGTAAATTTAATAATATTTAATTATAAATAAAATAATTTATTTCATTTTAATCATCATTATACATTATTTTGATATAAGTACACTTTGAGCTTAAAAATGCATTTTCAAGAGAACTGTTTTTAGTTGCATTTTATCAGTTTAATTTTAAATTAATTTCTGAAACTCCTATGAATTGAATATTGAAAAATTTATTCCACATTTATAATTATAGGGTAAAAAATTATTAAATATTTTCCTTTTATTTTTTGTCAATATGAATGGTAACTTTGGCAATTTTTATTACCACGGTTAAAGGGTAAATTTTAAAATTTAAGCCAAAAATAAAATGACAAGGATTATAAAATTAACGTAAAATTTAAAAAAAAGTTATTATATGATTTATATTCTACCCTCAACACCTAATTTTATAATTTTAGTTATTTATTGGACACTTGTCCATGATAATGATTTTAATATTATTTAAATTAAAAAAAACCACAAATGTCACTTTCTTTGTCTTAAACATATCTTATGTGTCCATATAGGAAAAAAGGTTGGTTGTGAATGAATATAAGTGTAAATTTTTATCTTAATAAACTTATTTTAATTATATAAATTTATTTATAACTTTTGGTAATCATTTGGATGGGGTTATGATATTTATTATATTTTATTTATGGAAAAGAAAAAATTGTTACATTCATATTTTAATAGCTATATTATTTTTACTATGGTGTTAATCAGAAGATATATTTGAATATAGATATTATTTTAAAATATAATAGATTTATCTACATCATGGTATTTTATTTTTAATTTTTAAGGAATAAATAATTACCTTAAATAATTATACAACGACGATGCAATAATTATTTTATTATTGACAAAGTCATATAAATGATAGTAAAAATATTAAAATAAATAAAATTTTAATTAATCAAGGTTATAAAATAATATTATATATTATTATGACATATTAGTTCTGTGTTAAATATCTTGGTTCAAAGTTATCCATTTTTTTTATTTCGTTAAGGCCAAAGTAATGAATAGTGTCCAAATTGACACTAATGATATTTTATCAAAATAATATTTTATTAAATTATTAAAAAATAATAAAAAAATATTTGAAAATAAAAATTGAGTTTTTTTGGTATAAAATTTCCTAAATTATTAATTTATGGTTAAAGTTATATTTTATAAGTAAAAATTACCACTTTTAATATTAAATATATTGTTACCATAATTAAAATTAAATTATGTTAACTAAAGTTAATCAAAATGATAAGGTTTAAATTAACACAAAAACATGTCAAAATACTATTTTATGATGATATTACAACCTTATATCATATTATATTCAAATATGTGTCCATTTGGTAGTATATAGATAGAAAATAAATTTAATATAATTTAATATTTTGAGGATTTCTAACGGTTCCCCACACCTCAATTTTAAAATGGAACTCCTTCCTTCATTTAATTTCATTACCTTAAGCCCTTTAGTTAGACCAAGTAATTCCCATTTATCCTAATAAAATCCTTATACAAGTTTTGGATGTTCTTTATTTCCAAAAAGACCATCTCTAGATCTCTTAAGAAGAGATCTAAAGTACACTGAAGAAGAGGTAATCGTTTTTACAAACTCATTCAAATTCATTTCTTCTTTAAATTCCCATTTATGTGTTGTTTCCCTTATAATATAATAACTCTAGTATAATTTATATACTTAGATGTTATTATTATTATGAAATAACCATATTATTCCTTTCATCCATCTTATTAAAAATGAAATCACCACACGTGTGTACATATGACTTACCTCCTTTACGTAGCGATGTAATTTGTTTTCTATGTTCAATATTCAAGAATAGTTATAAAAATTTATTTAATTATTAAATATTATATTTATGAATTTAATATTATTCTGGATATTTTGGATCTATACCCTATGAAATATAACCGCGACTTACATGAGAAAACATGCATAGGAAAAACTTTTCAATTTATGTTAAGTATTTCACTAGTTATGAGATTATACATTATATTTCATAATGTTATCATATAATCTAGTGTATTTATCCATTTATAAATGAAACCTCACAAAATTAAAGAAAACCTCACCAATGCACATGATCCAAAGAGTAATAAGGATTAAATCTTTTATGGTCTTATCCCAACCATTCGAATGGAAAAGTCTCCCAAACATTCTCATCATATGAGGAAATAATATATTATGCTAGAAAGACAAAGAGAAAATTAATTAATTATTATGGATTCAGAGGGAAGCATGATAAAAAAAGCACAACTAGGAAAAAACTAGATAAAGTAAATAAGAGGAATAAGTATTTTCCCACATGTGATAATTGTGGAAGGAAACACCCTAGTACATGATTGAAAGGAATGGGAGTTTTCTACAAGTGTGGAGAGAAAGGCCACTATTATTGTGATTTAAAGGGTAATAAAAAGGTTTCCAATGTAAAATGATTCAATTTCAAGGATATGGTACACTACGAAAATCAATGTATTAAGTGTCAAAGGAATATACCCCAAAAGCGGATAATGGATCATGGTCAAGCTTTTGTTATGTGACGTCCCGGCTTGGGTGTCACACACCGGTGCCCCAAGCCGATGGGCCAAATGATCTCAGGTGCACCTCAACATACTCTAGAGTCTTCCTACTAGCAATGAGGGTCTAATATCAATCATGAGGAGACTATACCCTCTTTATCAGAGTAATACCACAATGGAAATAAAGAATCAATAACCAAAATTACATATAACCATAACCAGGATAATACCAATATCACAAGATGAAAAAAACTGGAAACACAATATCAAACTGAATAGTAGATATTCCATGCTAAAATACATGTCATGTATCAAAGTGAAAAAACAAAATTAAAGAGACTAACAACTCCCAAGAGGGTCCTAAACCACGTCTGATTCCCTCACCCAAGATCCATCCCAAATCAGCTATCTAATACAAGGCCTTTTCCCTTATCTTATCCTACAAACATGAAGTCTATTCATGTACCAATCCAGTATCCTGAGTAGGTTTTGAGTAAAACTTAGTAGGCCACCACCAATGACATCTAAAACAATACCCAATCAATAAAAAGTGTATGCTGTTGTGTAAAGAATACATAAAAGAAATAAATAGTTTTACACTTATTAAATTATTCTTTATTTAGACACATCACTCTAGGGTTACTAAGGATACTCAAACTCTGAATACCTCATTTGACCTGTGTTAGAGTCTAAACTATCCCCAAGAGATATTATATATCTGAATTCCATTGTTACCATTCATTTTCACAAGTCACATATGAATTCCCTTGTTACCATTCATTTTCTCAAATCATATATGAATGCCATTGTTACTATTCATTGTATCAATTAACACTATGGGATTATGATACAACAAACCCTATCACAAACACAATTATCACATATGAATTTCATTATTACCATTCATAATTTCAATTCTCACTTTGGGATTTTGATGCAGCGGACCCTATCCCGCTCACAATTATCACATATGAATTCCACTGTTACCATTCATAATTTCATATCACACTATGGGGTTTTGATGTCGAAGAACCTATACCACACATGATTATCACATTAATTAATTCTTGAATTAATAAATCAAATTTAATAGTTGCATATACCCATAATTACATTAATTAATTCAACAATTAATTAATCACATTAGGTCTATTAATTAATTCAATAATCAATTAATCAATTCACAATCTCAACACCAATAATTAATTCAATAATTAATTATTCATATATCAGAATCTCAGCATCCAATAATGAATTCAAAAATTAATTATTCATATTCACAACCTCAATATTCCATAATCAATTCAACAATTAATTATTCAAATTCACAATCTCAATATCCCATAATTAATTCAAAAATTAATTATTCCAATTCACAATTCAATATTCCAATAATTAAATCAAAAATTAATTATTACAATTCATAATTTAATATTCCAATAATTAAATCAATAATTAATTATTCCCCAAATCCCACAATTTCAATATTTTGATAATTAATTCATAAATTAACTATCCTCAATTCCACAATCCCTTAATTAATTAATTTTTAAAAATTAATTAATTCAATTAGGAAATTCAATTTATAAAAAAAACCTATAAATTCTAAAATTACATAAACGTAATTGAAATCATGAATATAGGATTTTAATAATAGACCATCTACCTTAATTCATTAATGAACAATCACCCAACACAAATCTCCAATTTTTAGCAGAACAACAATGAATAATGAGATCTTGATTCAAAACCTAGATCCATGGTTAAATGAATCAATATATAATAAACCTAGATCAAGATCCAACAAAACAAGGTATAAATTCTTTCCAAAAGACATAGGAAGAATGGATAAGAGATAGAAAACCAATCAGGATGAGATTCACTTACCAGGAGGGGTAGAAATTTACAATCTGAACTTTGAATCATGAATAAAGGAGGTCGTAAACCTTCAAAATCCATATGGGAGCCTAAAAAATCAAGATGAATTGTTAGGGGACAAGTGGGGGTTGATTTTGGGTTAATTAGGGGGTTCAATTATTTTTAAAACAAAATTTTAAATTAATTAAAACCATGTGCGCATTTTTCTAGATAGAGGTGCATGATTTTCCAAACAGTGCACCTCTTATTGGGGGGGGTGCATGGTTTATCATTTTAGGGTGAATTATTTGACAAACCATATAACAGCCCAATGAGTTTCATCTATTTGGGTTCACATGGTTTGCTAGGCTGGGGTGCACAGTTTTTCTTAACTGTGCGCCAAGTGTGCACTGCTCTCTCTCTATTCCATTTTTATCAAATTTTCACCCAAATAAACCACAAGGTAAAACCCAAATAAAAAGTACTCAACATAAGGAAAAAGAGTACCTATAAACGAGCCTGAGACATCTCTAAAAAAGGCCAAGGTTTTAAAATCTACCCACCTTATTACATCTTTTCCAAGAGCTGTACTCCCAAGAAACTCTAATATTTTGAGTCAAAAAGATTGGGGCATTGAGACCATATATCTGATTCTGTCTCCCAAGTTTCCTCCTAAATATGACCATGTTTCCACAGTACATGAACTAATAGCACAATCTTACCCAACAACACTTTATCACTATGATCCAACAAACATATCAAATGATCCTCAAAGGACGCATCTTTATCATGTTCAACATCATCCACATTGATAACATCAGAAGGGTTGGGGTGATACTACTGAAGTTGTGACATAAGGAAAAAATCATGCATATCACTATATCTATGTGGAAGATACAATAGGTATACCACCGACCTGATTCTCTCCACAACCTCAAATGGTTCAATGAACCTGGGCACTAGCTTTCCCTATCTCTGTATCCTACAGTGACCCAATCTAGGCGACACTCAAAGGAATAAATAATCAACCTATATAAAATATAGGGGTTATTGATGTCTATCATCATATGAATTTTGTCTACTCTGAGCCATCGTCATAAACTTTCGAATCAGCTTTACCTCCTCCAATGTCTCCTGCACAAGACTCGGTCCTAACAACTCTGACTCACCCACCTCTATCCGGCATATAGGTGATCTGCACGACCTACCATAAAGACCCTATAATGGTTCCACTTGTATATTTTCCTGATAAGTGTTGGTATAGGAAAATTAAATGAGTTCTAGGTATTTATACCAAGACCCACCATAGTCTAGAACACACGCTCGCAACATATCCTTGAGTTCCTATATAGTATGCTCTAACTCCCCATATATCAGTGGTGGAAAGCCGTACTCAATAAAACCTATGTATCAAGATCATTCTACAAGCCCTACTAGAGGTGTGAAGTAAAACATGAGTCATGGTTTGAAATAATAGTCCATGGCACCCTGTGCAGATGGACTATCTCTTGAATATACAGTTCTTCCAACTGATCTACTGAAAAAGTGTCCCATACTGGTAAGAAATATACTACCTTTGTCAAGAAGTCCACAATAAATCAAATATAATCATTCTTCCAAGGAATTATCGGGGTACACACTATAAAGTCCATAGTCACGTCCTCCCACTTCCATTCTAGAATGGTAAATAACTATAGTAAACCACCAAGTCATTGATACTCAGCCATCATCTGCTGATAGGTGTAACATCGTGTTATAAACCTTACTATCTCTTTTTTCATGCCCGACCACTGAAACTGTCTTCATAGGTCATGGTACATTTTGGTTACACTTGGATGTACCTCCCACTTCAAGGCATTAAACTCATGCATCATATCCTCCTGCATGATCATAAGAACAAAAACATGATTCTTGACATAGATGATCTCTTCCTCATCCATGCCCCAATCAGAAGGTGAATCCCCACCTTCATGGCTTTCCATCAAGGTCAAACATTATGGATCCACATACTTTTTATCTCTGATTTATCTCAAGAGTGTAAATCTACTAATACTAACACAAGAGTCATCTGATATTGACTCTCTTGAACCACAACATGCTTCTTATCTATTAAAGTCATTATCTTACAACTTATCACTAGATTCCTGAACAACCCGAGAATGATTTTTCCTGCTTAAAGCGTTAGCAAAACTATTTCCATTACCGGGTGTATATTCACTACTAAAAAACCTATGTTTAACAGAACTAATATTTATCAGTGATATAAAAAAATGATGATAAATGACATATTTATCAGTGCTGATAAATTTAACCTTTTATCACTAATTTTTTTAGCACTGATAAAATAGAACGTTTATCAGTGATTTATTTTTAGCACTGATAAAGGATATCCTTTACAAACACTTTATTTTTAGCATTGATAAAGGGTACACTTTATCAGTGATTTATTTTTAGCACTGATAAATATTTCTTTCATCAGTGTCTTTTTAGTGCTAAT
This sequence comes from Viscum album, assembly GCA_963277665.1. Classification (NCBI taxonomy): domain Eukaryota; kingdom Viridiplantae; phylum Streptophyta; class Magnoliopsida; order Santalales; family Viscaceae; genus Viscum; species Viscum album. The sequence continues at coordinate 124,192,503 of OY728153.1, read as the reverse complement.
AAAGGTCCGAATAAATAAAATGAAATAATTAAATAAATAAAAAATTAAAAATGATTTTATTAAAAATAATATTATAAATCTTATTAATTAAATAATTATTGATAAAAATGAATAAATTGATTATACATTATTAAATATTAAACATTTTATTAAATAGATAATTATGATAAATAATGTTATTAAATTTTATATATTAAATATATAGATATATATTATTATATATAAATATGATTTATATATTAAAAAATATTTATGTGCTTTACATTAAACAATCATATATTTATTGAATAATGGTTTTTTATAAAAAATTAACATTAATTAAAAATATTGAATAATTGCATAGTACTGGATATATAATTGAACATCATTTGATTTTTCAATTTACCATAGATCAAATCTGTGTTATATTGATTTCACATATACGTAATTAATGAACACACATAAAACTTATCCATTTTTTCAACATTGTTAAAGTGTACTTATTCTTAATTTATTCAATTTCACTCATTTTTAACATATATGCATGAACTTAATATTAGATATTCATTAATAATGTTAAAAATATATTTTTAAAAAAATATTTATAAATAAATATATTTACAAATGTACATTTACTATATTTATACAATTATATATTTATAATTATAAATAAATAAATATTTTTTAAAAGTATTTATATAATTATAAATAGATAATTATACATATTTAAATAATTATTAAATTAATAATAAATTTACTTAAATAATGAATATATTTACTATATTTATATATATTTATTAAATATATATATGTATAATTATATAAATATATATAATGATATAAATAATATTTTTTTAAAATATTTATATAATTATAAATAAATATTTATAAAATTATAATAAATATATTTAAAAAGGAATATATTTACTATATTTATATTTATATATATTTATTATATATATATATAAATATTTATAATTTTTTATTTATAATTATAATTATAAATCCTTTATCATCACTTTTTTCATGATGATAAAGATGAGGCTTTATCAGTCCTAAAAAAAGCACTGATAAAATTAACATTTATCAGCACTATAATTTTAGTGCTGATAAAGATAGATTTTATCAGCATTTTTTTAGTGCTGATAAAGTTCTGCCTTTATCAGTACTAAAAAAGACATGATAAAGAGTCCTTTTATCAACACTTAAGTAATAAGTTCTAATAAAAGGACTCTTTATCAACACTTATTTGTAATCATTGATAAAAGTGGCCTAATCTAATTAAAAAACCCTAACCATTTGCAAAACCATCACTATATCAAAATTTTTTGTGGAAGCCACCTACTGCTGGCCCTTCTCCTTAGTGAATCGAACCTCGAATGACACCACTCAACTGCCTATTGAACATCTCATCTGACATCTGGTGTTCGATTGAAGTTAGGGTTTCTGAAGAGGGTTTTATATTTTCTTCAACCTAGCGAGGTAGACCTTCTGATTTTCTTTGTTTATTTTTGGTTTCATTTTTGATTTCTTCTTTTACGACGTCATTATTTGTGGTCTTGATTGTATACTAGTGAGGTAGGCCTTCCGATTTTATGAGTTTCTAATTTTGATTCAACTCTTGATCGCTCATGGAGAGTTTATTGTCTCTGGACTCGGTGGTGACACATAGAGTCACATGGAGTTTAGTTGGTTGTTTTATTTTGTTTATATTTCCCAAATTGATCTCCCAAAGCTATTATACATATTTTTCATTCTTTATTTTATCAATGGTATTCTATACATGTGAAATTTTAGAAATTGAAACTGGGGATTTTGTGCGTGAGGGAGTTAAAGGCAGGTTAAGAGATTTCTTTTATATTATACTAGTTTATATCTTTTTTTATACTTATCTGTGTTGGTGTGAGAATCCAATGTATGGATTCATCAAGGCAGTTTTTATTTAAATTTTATTTCTACTAATTTTGTTTATTTTTTTGCCAAAATCATTCCCACTATGTTGTTTTTCATGCCCTGGTGCTTGTTACCAGCCCGAGGGGGATTGGTAATGTCCCTTGGACACTATCATGGGCCAAATTGAATGTTTGATATATAGTTTTCTTGGGTTTTTTTTGGGAAACTCTATCTATTGTTAAATGTGCTATACCCTTTCTCAATAATCCAACTTCCTATATCTCTACACTTTTAAAAAAATATATTTTATTTTTCTACATCTTTAGATTAATCCAACATTATTTATAAATACTTTTAATAATAATATATGAAATATTATACCTTGATTCTATGTACCATTTTCCAACTACATTATAATTTTTCATCATCATCCCACTCCCCCTATCTCAATAATTTACAAAAAAATATCCTTTTGAGATTACCATTTTCTAGTTATACCAATTTTTTTGAGACCTATATACCACTTTAATAAATTATAATTTCTTGCTTGGAAATGTATATTTTCAAGAATTTATCCCCCTTCTGATTATTTATTTAACTAATAATAAGTGGATTTCCATGTAATCACTTTGATACCTAGCTATATTACATGTATAAAAATAGTATGTAAAATCTTTTTACAATAAAAAAAGTTGGCATATAACAAATCTTCCACAATCCATAATATAGATTGACATTCCATCCACAACATTTGATTTTTTTTTTCAATTTTCAATGTGTGTAAACATGGGTTTTCAATTTTCCTTTTAAAATATGTAAAACAATTCCCTCACATACATGGATTGATAAATCAATATCCCATGAATTCCATGAGTTGCCAATAAACTAAGGAAAATTTCAGCTCACTTATCATCAACATTTAACCATTGGTCATTGTTAATGTAGAAAATTATTATCATTGTTCATCTTTTGTACCTCTAAATATTATGTCATCAACATTGATAAACACTTTTAATCTATCTATAAAATTACTTTTTATGTAATTATTATGATCAATTCTTCATTTTTAAACTAAAGTTTCAATAATAATTCATCCAACCTTCAATACCAAGCTCTTAGTTCTTATTTCAATTCATACATCACCTTTTTAAATTTAAAAACATTATTCTCATATTAAAGAATGAGAAACTATCTGTTTGTTTGATATAAACTTCATATTCATGTAATCCATTAATAAATTATAATTTTACATCTAGTTGGAGTAAATTGAATTTCCTTGGGACAGGTTGGTGTGGTGATATGACATCCCTAGAGTCCTGAGATGTTTTAAAATATTGATATACCATTAATTTTAAAAGTAATAATTCCTTAGGTTTCTACATCACTTGTTCCAATATAGTTTTATATCTTCTAGTTGATTGGATGATAGTTTATTATTCTTGTTTATCATATTTTAGTTTCTTATTACTCCATAATTGCCTATATTATATTTTCATTTGTTTAGGGGATTTAATAAAGATTTTATGTGGAGTTATTATTTTCTTAAATTCTATTACCCATTTTCTTCAATATAATGAAATTCTTTGAAATAATCTATTGTTGAGTTTCCCTTATTAGAATTTTCTATAACTTTCACTTTTGATAATGAATATCTAATGTGTATTTATTTATATATTGTATAAAATTAATATTTTATGAACCCAATAGGATGTATATGAACTAAAAATGGATTCATGATAATCGTTTGAATAATGAATATGAAGATGGAGTTAAAGAGTTCATCAAGTTTTCAAGAGAGCTTGTAGATGACCCTTCTAAAATCCTATGTCTGTGTTTACGTTGCTATTATTCAAGAAAAATTAGTCTGAAAGAGTTGGAAAAATATTTTATTTTTCATGGAATAGATAAAATCTATAACTGTTGGATTAAAAATAGTAAAAAACTGAATATGGACATCGATTAGGATGATACTATATTTTATTAATCATTTGATATGAATACCTTTGTAAAAGATGATGGAGATCACATGGAAGAAATGAAAATGGAAATTGAAGATGGCCTTCATGATTGTCCAAAGTTTTTTGAGGAGTTAAATGGATATTATAAGAAACCATTGTATATAGGTTGTAATAAATAGACAACATTGTCAGCTATATTGGAGTTATATAATTTGAAAGCTGGCAGAGGATGGAGTGACACCATCTTTATAGAACTAATTGGTCTTCTGAAAGATATGCTACCAAAATAAAATGAACTACCATACCAAACATATGATGCTAAATTAATGTTATGTTCAATGGGAATTATCTCTAAAAAAATAAATTCTTGTCCAAATTATTTCATATTATTTTAAAAGGACCATGAATCACTCAAAAAATGCCCTAAGTGTGGCGCAGATCATTACAAGAAAAATCAATCAAGTCCTTCAAAACCTTTATGGAAATTTTCTATCATTCCATGATTTAGAAGACAATATGGATGTCATGAAACTGTGATACGATTAACACGGCATACAGATACAAGAATTAATGATGGGAACCTACATCGTCCAATAGATTCTCCTCAATGGAAGAAAATTTATTATGAGTCTTGAATTTTGAGATGATCCGAGAAACATTCATCTTGTGTTATCTACAAGTAGAATAAAACCTTTTGGTGTACAGAGTAGTACTCATAGTACATGACCTGTCATATTGGTAAATTATAACTTTCTACCATGGTTATGCATGAAGAGAAAATGCATTATGTTGTCTCTACTTATATTTGGACCAAAACAACCCAGTAATGATATTGATGTCTATTTGGATCCATTGATTGAAGATCTGAAATTGATGTGGGATACATGTATTACAATGTATGATGGTCATAGAAGTGAATAATCCACATTGAGGGACATGTTGTATGGAATGATAAATGACTTCCATACTTATAGAAATTTATCAGGCTATAACATCAAAGGAATATTGGGGTGTCCCATTTTTGAAAAAAATACATACCCAGTTTGGTTGAAACATTTCTATAAGACTATGTTTTTAGGACATCCAAAATTTTTACCTCAACGAAAAAAATACCTATCTTGGATAACAACATTCGACGGGAATATAGAACAAGCTACAACACTGTCTCCAACAACGGGCGATCAACTGTACAAAAATGTAAAAAATATTGACACTGTTTTTGGTAAACCATTTCAAAAAAACATTACAAAATCAAGTTGGAAGAAGAGATAAATTTTATTTTTTTGGAATTGTTTGTATTTCATACATTTTCTTGATGTCATACACGTAGAAAAAAATATATTTGATAGTGTTATTCACACATTACTAAATGTTCCTGAAAAAATGAAATATGGAATCAAGGATAGGTTGTACTTGATTGAAATGGGGATAAGGGAAGATTTGTCATAGATGAAGTGTAAAAGGAAGAATTTTCTTTCTCTAGCAGCTTACACTCTATCAAGATAGGAAAAATTGAAATTTTTTATTTTCCTTACTAGTGTAAAAGTTACACAAGGGTATTCATCAAATATTAAGAATGTAGTGTGAATGACTAATTTGAAGTTACAAGGACTAAAATCACATAACTTTCATGTTTTGATACAAGATTTAATTCCTGTGACTTTATGTTGCATTATGACTCAAAATGAACGACATACATTAACCATACTCTGCTTATTTTTAAAATCCATATGCAGTAAAGTTATAGAACTAGTGAAGTTTCCCATCATGAATAAGGATATTGCAGTCAAATTATGGGACTTAGAGATATCCGTTCCACAATTATTCTTTGATATAATGGTTCACCTAATGGTTCACTTGGTTAGAGAGGTTTAACTATGTGGTCCTATCCATTACAGATCGATGTACCACATTGAATGATATATGAAGATTTTGAAAGGGTATGTCAAGAATCAAAGTCATCCAGAAGGTTGTATTAAAAAATGATATATTATTGAAGAAGCTATTGAATTCTGTACTGATTACCTACCAGATGTTGAAATAATTGGTCTCCCAAAGTCTCGTCATAGTGAACACATTATGGGAGAAGGTATTTCCAAAAGTGATCTTGTTAGAATTACCGTTACGAAGAGGGAGCAAGCACATATTTATATATATTACATAATAGTGAAGATGTGGATCCATACATTGAATCTCAAAAAGAAATTCTTTGAGATTTTAATCCATCAAGGACTGAAGGATGGATATCAAATACACATAATAAATAGTTTATAGGATGGATAAGCGATCAAATTTATAAGGATTTATCTGAAAAATAAAATTCAATTGCTGAATAAATTCAATGGATAACTATACGACTGAATAAAAATGTTATATCTTATACTGGTTTTGCAATCAATGATTATACATTATAATAAAAAGAACACAATGACTTTATTATGATGCAAAACAACAGTGTTATGCTTATGGATAAATCGATGAACATATATGGTTCTATGGATAGAAATACAATTTATGGTAATATGTCATATTTTGGAATTATCAAATAGATATACGAGTTGGATTATACAACATTTCAAGTTCCTATTTTCCATTTTAAATGGGTTAACAATATACATGGAGTGAAAATTGATGAAATGGGATTTGTAAAGGTGAATTTAATTATGGAAGGGAAAAGAGACATTCCATTCATAATGGAATCACAATAAATGCAAGTATTTTATGTCTCGGATCCAAAAAAATAATTGGTCGATTATTCTATGGGTGACTACTACAAATGTTGAGTCAAAGGAAAATTGAATCGAGGATGACCCTTTCATTGGGAAATCACAAATAGTTCATGTAAGTCCCAATATAGACAATGCATTGAATGTTAGAGTGGACCACAAAGAGGGGATTTAGATTCTTGATAGAGGAACCAAATCCTTGAAACCTTTAAAAAAAGAGAGTTCAATGAGAAGGTAAAAGTGTTTTTTAATATATTATGTTTTTTATCATAGTATTATATGTTCTCTACTACATTAAAATAATCTAAATTAAATGTTTGATTACTCATGAAAACAATGCATTATGCACATGATGGAAGAATAAACTATAATGAAGGAAACCATTTGGAAAGATGTAAAGTTAATGTTATGATAAAATTTCTCTATTTTAATGAAAAATTATATAATGAAACATTGATTTAATTTTCATTATTACTTTTAGAGTTTTTTTATTTTAGGATATTTCTATCCACATGTCATGCTTTTGCAGGAAGAGAAACAACTCTATCTCTACTCTATCACAGAGGTAATCTTGATGTTTGCATAGTAAAATTATTTTCCATATAATTAATTAATTGTTTCATATTTATGTTTAATTTATTTATTTTTAGTATTACTTACATAATAATTGTTTTCTTATATAGGTGGATTCTTTTGTTTGAGTTGGGGTGCTCTGTACAACTTTCATGCTTCCTCTCCCTCAAAACGCTTTCACCCCTACAATGTTGCATTCATCACTTTCTTACAAGTTCTATTCACTACCTTTTTAGGAAGAGAAACAATACTACCTATACTTAATTATAGAGGTAATATTTATTTTTTCATAGTAAAAGAATTTTACATAGAATTAATGTATTTTTTCATATTTATATTTAATTTATTTCTTTTGTGTATTACTCACATAATAATTTTTTTCTTATACAGGTGGATTCTTTTGTTCGAGTTAGGGTGCTCTATCTAAATCTCATGATTCTTCTCCCTCAAAACCTTTTCACCCCTATAGTGTTGCATTTATTACTTTATTTCAAGTTATCTCTATTGCCTTCATAGGAAGAGAAAAACACTGCCTCTGATCAATTATAGAGGTAATATTGATGTTTTCATAGTCAAATCATTGTCCATTGAATTAATATATTGTTTCATATTTATGTTTAATTTATTTCTTTTTAGTATTACTCACATAATAAAAGTTTTCGTATACAAGTGAATTATTTTTTTTGATTTGGGGTTCTATATCCATCTTTCATTCCTTTCTACACTAAGACTTCCACATACTTTTTCTCCCTCAAAACTTTTCACCCCTACAGTGTTGAAATTTATCACTTTCCTTGAAGTTACCTCCACTACTCAATCACATAGGTAATATTGATATTTTTATAGTAAAATAATTATGCATAGAATTAATGTATTATTTAATATTTATGTTTAATTTATATATTTTTAGTATTACTCATATAATTTTTTTCTTCTACAGGTGGATTATTTTTTTTCAAGTTGATGCAGTTTGTTCAAAGCTGTTCATGCAACATTGCAAGTTCGACAAAGAAAGTCAATGGAAATCATGGTAACATTAACGGTTAGGATTGTTTTGAGAATTTGGGATATGTAGAAATTAGCTACACCTCAATTCAACACATGCTATTACTAGTATGGATCTAATTACATTTTCTATTTTAAATTTACATTAATTTTTGTAAAAAAGACAACTAATGAAATGTGTCTGTTATCAATTTAAAATCAACATTTGAATTTAAATTTTTTTACTCACTGAAAACTGAGAAAAAACACTTGGATTTTCTTGATAATTTAGGGCATCAATTCATAAATCATTTGTGATGTGTAGGAATCAGTATCACATCAAACTACTACAAGATGTGATCCATATGAATCAATGAGCATGTTTTAAGTTTAAAATTATATTTTAGTAAAAAAGACAAGTGACGTACTCAAAATAGAGAAAACAAATTCTTATTTTTTGATGCTTTTGGACAATAATCCATAAGTTATTTGGAATTTGTAGGAATCATCTGTACCTCAATCTAGTACACAGTGTGACTGGTATGACTCAAAGTGCATCTTTATTTAAATTTGACATCAATTTTAGTAAAAAAACAAACTGACCTACTAAAAACTGAACAAACACATTCATATTATTTTGATACTTTAAGATAAAAATCCATAAGTGATTTGAGATGTGCATGAATAAGCCGTACCTCAATCCAAAACATGGTGTGACCAATATGACTCCAAGTGCATGTTTTTATTTAAAATTAACATCAATTTTAGTAAAAATGCCAACTGACCTACTCAAAACTGAGCAAACATATTCAATTTTTTTTAAATTCTTTAGGAAAATTATCTATAAGTCATTTGTGATGTGTAGTAATCAACCTCACCTCAATCCGATGCACGGTGATTGATATGACTCCAAGTGAATTGTTTATTTAAAATTGACATCAATTTTAGTAAAAATAACACTTTTTCTTAATTTATTTCATTATATTATTACTAATATAATAATTTTTTACTTATATAGGTGAATTCTTTCTCTCAATAAGGGGTGTTTTTTGGAAATAACATGAGTCAGGTCATGATTAAAAGATAAAGGAACATTGATGTTTTTTAATGTATGTAATAATTTGTATTTATGTAATTTTATGAACCAATATTTGAAGTGTCTATAATATAGTGTTTTTTCTTGTGTTTGTGTTGTAAATTTCATTTTATTTTAATCCTATATTGGAAATTGTTTTTTTTGATATATGGTGAATTTATGGTGCTGCGGTGTGATGTTACAAGACACTACAATATGTACCTTTATTAGTTCTTTTAAAAGCACTGATAATGGCCACATTTATGAGTTCTTTTAAAAGCACTAATAAAGTTTTACTTTATCAGTGCTCATAGAAGCACTGATAAAGGTCTATTTTATCTACACTGATATAAGGTACTTTATCATTTTTTCTATAAGTGATGATAAATGGTTCCTTTAGTGGAGGTAAATTAAAGTGTTGATAATATACCAGGGCTTTTAACCTCACTCATGTAGTCAGTGCTTTTCTAGCATTGATAAAGGCCATTTCTAGCGCTATTAAAGAACAATTTTATAGTAGCGATTATAATTCAAAATTAAATGACTGCATATACTCAACCCACCTCCTCTGTTGAATATTCAAATATCATTAGGAGAAGATATAATTTAATATCTAATGATCAGTATATACAGTAAACTTTTCACCCAATAGATAATACCACCAACATTTTAAAGAATAAACAAATTCTGCTAACTTGAGGTCTTTTATAGGGTATTTATATTCATGATGCCTCAATTGATGATACCAATATGCCATAACTCGATCTCCCTGCATCAACACTACTCCAAGAACTATCCTAGAAGCATCAGAATACACCGTATACTCCTCACCTAGCTCAGGTAGGATCATGATCGGTGCCAATGTCAAGAACTTATTCAACTATTGAAAGGTATTTTAGCATGCTTCCAGCCATTCAAAATTTACCCCATTCTCAGTCAAGCTTGAAAGTGGAACTACCAATTGGTAAAATTATTGGATGAATCTTTGATAATATCCAAAAAACCCTAGAAATCTACGAACATCGAAAAAATTCTTGGGCTAATCCCAAGTAACAACTGCCTGAACCTTCTCTGGGTCCACAAAAGCACATTCCTTTAAGATTATGTGACCTAATAAGTATACCTGACCAATAAAAAACTAACATTTAGATAGCTTGGAATATAGCCTATGATCTCTCCGTGTACTCGGGATGATGTTAAGATATTGGGCATGATCGTCATGATTCTTGGAGAACACAAATATATCATCCAAAAAAACCACAAAAAACTAATCCAGGTATGGTTGGAAGATTATGTTCATCATGTCCATAAATACTATTGGTGCATTCATCAACCCAAACAACATTATGAAGAACTCATAAAGGCCATACTTGCTTTGGAAAGGATTCATCGGTATATCAGAAGGTCTAATTCTCAACTGATGATACCTTGATCTCAAGTTGATCTTAGATAAAATGAGAAACCCTCTCAACTAGTAAAACAAATACAAAAAAGAGGATACCAGTTCTTCACAGTCATCTGGTTTAACTTTCGGTAATCAACACACAAGCGTAGAGTCCCGCCAGCCTTATTAGCAAAAAATACTAGATAACCCTATGTTGATGTACTCAGACAGGTAAAATCCTTATCCTCCAACTCCTCTAGCTGAGTATTATGCTCTTGAATCTTTTTTGGTGCCTTTATATATTGTGGAATATAAAATAGAACAACCCCTGACATGAGATCAATAGTAAATTCCACATCTATATCAGCTGCAAACCCTGATAAATCTTTAGGAAACACAACCTGAAACTTATTGACTATAGGTGGAAAGATATTATGATTTATACCTATGTCATCCAGAAACAAAATATAAACTTGGGTAGTAATCTCCCCCAATTTCTGATGAAATAAACCCACACGACCCACCTGGATATCCCATTCTCCACGGTGAATATACTTTTCACCCTCAGGAGATGTAAAAGTCACTCTTCCTTGGTAACAATCTACATGATATTGTTATGGTACTAACCAATCTATACCAACAATTAGGTAAAATATTATCATGTCAAAGATATAAATATCCCATAAAAAGTGATACTCCACAACTTTGAGAGGACACCCCTTTCACAAACAAGTGTCTCTCTACCATATTCCCAACAATGTATCTATTGTCATAACCCCGATCATGAGCTCCACTTCTAGGCTCAAACCATTCAATAGTTTTGAAGATATAAATGAATGAGAGGAACCAGTATCAAATATGGCACTAGATAATGTAGGAGATATAATAATAGTACCTCTCACTATCGATGGTCCAACCTCGTTATCCACAAGTAGGATGCACTATATGCAACTGTCCTGCCCCTCTTCCCTATGACGTAGTCTGAGTCCCCCCATACTTCACCACTCTACTGATACATGCACTCTTTCCTAGAAGCACCTCTTTTACTACCTCTACCACCTCAACCAGTATAACTCCATCTTCCAGACTGATATAGTGCAGAAGATCCCCTTACCACACCCCAGTTTTGTCTAGATGATCCATCGTTACCTATTTTTCATGGGTTCATGAAGAACCTCTATAAATGTCCCATATTTTCAAAAGATCATCACTCTACTGGTGGTCAATTTCACTATATTTGGAAGTCTCCCGACCTACCACACTAGTTATAGATCATTTGAGTAAGATATTGAGCAACAAATCCTTCCATCTGGGTACTCTTCTTCACACTACCCTAGATAACATTGTCATAGTGATGCTTCCTGCTCTTGAAATACATACCTACTGATCATCGTGTAGTGAAAATATTCCATTAACTGGAATCCTCCTTCTGGTTTCCCTCATCTAGCATAGTCCACCAGATACATCTTCCCCAGATTCAACCTCATGAAATCAGCTGCTCTCTCCTACCTCAATGTCTATGGATAGAAGTGCTCAAAGAACTTCTCCAAGAAGTCCTTCTATAATATACCATCAGACTGTCCATTCTGAGCCTGAACATCCCACCAACACTTCTCTGATCCTTATAGCTTATAATTATCCAACCCGACCCTCTTTTTAATAGGATTATCTAAATGGTCAGGTATAGTCTATATGGACTCAATCTAGAACTCAACTCCCTCAGGTCCACCCTCTCCAGTAAAAGTTGGAGGGTGATGCAACTGGAAATCCCATGTCAATTCAGACATGATCTTCACAACCTGCTCTATATATCTTTCCATACACTACATGAAGTGAGAAAAGTTCAATTGTAACTACTACCTTGCTTTTTCATTCGGCACTAACGATGCCTTAGGTTCCACTACTGGTATATAATTTCTAGACATATCATCCTATCGTCCTCTCAACAAGCATCATCATGGAGGTATATCTCTACAATGACAAACACATGTCTTAGGACACGTAACACCATTTTATCACATTTATTTAAGAGGAAATCACAACAAGACACAACAATTATTTTTCCTCAAACCCCTTCATACGATCAAAACTAAGGCAATATCACTACCCTTAACCATCCTATATCCGGGTAATGGTTAAAAAAGGGTAAAATCATTTTCAATATTAAAATTTATTATTTAGAAACCCATTTATTCACATTTTTTCACCATTTACCACTTTTAATTACTTATTAGGCACCATTTTCAGTTCAATTTCACAAGCAAGGAAAAAAAATTTCAAGTTCAATGACTTACCCAAAACCCGTTTTCCCATGAATACCTAAAATAATGCATGATTACTCATCTCTCATGACATACTGGGCCACTGGTCAAATTTTAAAAAATCTCAAAAAACATTACCACATAACACAACAAGTTCATCACCCAAAGTGAAATAACATCCAATTGTAACGACACACATCAATAACAACAATCCCACCATGGGTACTTGGGTTTTCCCCCATACATGGGTTTGCAACTCCCATGAATGAGCTCATGTCCAAGGATTGACTCTTCCCAGTCTTCTATCCAAGTTTCCCAAATATCAAAACAAAATAAAATAAATGAAATTTCCTTCGATACTAATTTATGACATCCCGTCCCGGGTTCCACACATCGGTGCCTTGAGATGGTGGGCCACATGACCTCAGGCGCGCCTCCCCATATGCTAGAGGATGCTGACTTGTAGAGATGGTATAATATCAATCATGGGGAGACTATACCCTATTTATCAAAGTAATACCATAATAGAAATAAAGAATCAATAATCAAAATGACATATAACCATCACTAGGATAATACCAGTACCACAAGATGACCAAAACTAGAAACACAATATCCAACTAAATAGTAGATATTCCATGCTAAAATATATTTCAAGTGTCAAAATGAAAACCAAAAAGAAAAGGCACTTACAACTCCCAAGAAGGTCCCAAACCACATATGGTTCCCTCATCCAAGATTCATCCCAAATTATCCATCTAACACAAGGCCTTTGTCCTTATCCCGTCCTACAAACAAGAAATATATTCAGGTACTGACCAGGAATTCCGAGTAGGGTGTGAGTACAACTTAGTAGGCCACCATCAAAAAAATCTAAAATAATATCCAATCAATAACAAGTGTATGTAGTTGTATAAATAATACATAAAAGCAATAAAGTAAAAAGTTTTCACTTATTCAATTATTATTTATTTATCCACATAACACCTGAGTTCCCGAGGACACATGAACTCTCAATACCTGCTTCGGCCCATGCTAGAGTCTGAACTATTCCCGAGTGATATCATATATTTGAATTATATTATTACCATTCATTATCACAAGTCACATATGAATGCTATTTTTACCATTCGTTGTCTCAAATCACATATGAATGCCTTTGTTACCATTCATTGCATTAATTCATGATATGGGCTTTTGATACAACAAAAAATGTCCCACAAACAATTATCACGTATGAATTCCATTACTACCATTCATCATTTCAATTCATAATGTGGGATTTTGATGCACCAGACCCTGTCCCACACAAAATTATCACATATGAATTCTATTGTTACTATTCATCATTTCATATCACACTATGAGATTTTGATGCTGTTGACCCTATCCCACACACAATCATCACATTAATTAATTATCTAATTAATTAATCAAATTAAAAAATTACATACACCCATCATTCCATTAATTAATTGAACAATTAACTAATCACATTAGGTCAATTAATTAATTCAACAATTAATTAATCAATTCAAAATCTCAACACCAATAATTAATTGAACAGTTAATTATTCATATATCATAATCTCAACATCCACTAATTAATTCCAAAAATAATTATTCATATTCACAACCTCAATATTCAATAATTAATTAAATAATTAATTATTCAAATTCACAATCTGAATATCTCATAATTAATTCAACAATTAATTATTCCAATTCAAAATTCAATATTTCAATAATTAATTAAATAATTAATTATTCCAATTCATAATTCAACATTACAATAATTAACTCAAAAAGTAATAATTCCCCAAATCCCACGATTTCAATATTTCTATAATTAATTCAACAATAATTATCCCCAAGTCCACAATACCTTAATTAATTAACTTACCAAATTAAATAATTCAACTATTAAATTAAATTTCTAAAAAAACCCTTGAAATTATACAATTACATAAAGGTAATTTAAGTCATGACTATGAGATTTGAATAATATATCACCAACCGTAATTCACTGACGAATGATTGCCCAATGGAAATCCCCAATTTTTAGCGGAACAACAACGAAGAATGAGATCTTGATTCAAAACCTAGATCCATAGTTAAAATAATATAGATATAATAAACCTATATATATATCCAAAAAATAGGGGATAAATTCCTTCTAAAATAAAAAAATAATAATAGAGAAGATATTGAAAACCAATTGAGATGAGATTTACTAACTAGGAGGGGTGTAGATCTATAATTTGGACTTTTAATCACAAATAATGGAGGTCATAAGCCTTCATAATTCATCTAGAAGCCTCCAAAATTGATAGAAATTGTTAAGGGATGAGTGGGGGTCTATTTTGGATTAATTAGGGGGTTTAGGTATTTTTTTAATTTTTTTTGGATTGATTAAAACCCTGCGCATAGTTTTCTAAAACAGTGCGCCTTAACTATGCACCTCTTCTGGGGTGGGGAAGGGGTCTATGGTTTATCCTTTTAGGTAACACATTTTTACAAACTATGTTCTATCTATTAAAATACCCTCTATTTAGGTTTGCATGGTTTTTTGGGATGGGGTGCACAGTTTTCCCTAACCGTTCTCCAACCATGCACTGCCCTATCTCTTTTCTTTTTCTCTATTTTCCACCCAAATACACCCCAAGGTAAAACCAAAATGAAATGTACTCAACACAAGGAAGAAGAGTAACTATAAACAATCCCAAGAAATATCCTAAAAAGGTTAGGGTTTTACTACTACAGACGAAGAGAAATTATTAGTATGCCTGTGTTTGGATTCAAGAATTATGTTATTTGAGTTTTTTATGAATAGTGATATGGTTATAATAATCATGAGATATATAATGATTTTACTGCAATACTTCTTCTTTAAGGTATTGGAATCATGTTATAAATATCACTAGTAATCAAGATAAGTGATTCTATTGTTAATTGATCTTTTTGAAAACAAATTACTTGGGAAAGATAACCCTAAATATGTTCTTGAGGTTAAGATAATAATAAATAGATGTTTATGGGATAATATTGGTGACCATGAAGGTGGTTAGTGATTTTATGGTTTATATTATGATGGGATTATTAGATGTTTGAATTTAAAGCAATATATTCATAAACCTGATATTTTACCTTTGGAAGCATGCATGTTTCATAAAGGTTTAAAGGAATTAAGGTATTCATATATTTGGTATATGATAATAAGAGCTACATTATTTGGGGAATCTTATATTAAGATGATCTTGGAAATTCAGTGACCTTCCTTCTAAATTTTTGAACTTTGAATTTGAAAAAATGTATTTTGGATGAGTCTTACGGTAACTATTTATGGAATGGATTAAGTTTAACTTTAGATATTATTGTTTGAGGTTAAAGTATGATTTATTATAATGGATATCATGTGATAACCGTTTTGGTTTTAGTAAGAATTTAAAGGCCAAAGGAATCAGTTGAAAATATTATGATTTATTAAAAGTTCTTTAGGTATGAAAATATCATCTTTAATATCCATTACCCAGTGAATGAAAAGAAGTGGAAATAGATCAAAATAAAGCCAAAGGATGAAATTATACTTGTGACATGGAAAGAAATCAAGTAAGCTTATTTTCTAAAGTACCTATATGTATAGTAAAATAATCCCTTAAATCTAGGAAAATGATTTTGGAACAAAACCTTCATATATTTACTTTTGTTTCTGAGAAACCTATGTTCTTTTAACCGATCAAAAATTCACAATTTTATGATGGCAGACTTTCTAATGACGATGTTCTCTATCACTCTCCATCAGAACATGATAGTTGTATTTTTTTCCATGCCCATGTTTTCACTTCCCACTAATTTCCTCCTATTATAAATCCTAGTATGGTGGTGACCTTCAAATTTTCCTTCCCCTCCATTTAAGAGGTAGTTTTATTAACCCTATGGATGATATGAGATTTATATAAGGGTATTTTAAAATGAAACATCCATGAATACAAATAAAAAGTTTAAATTATAAGGAAAAAATTTATTAATGTATGAGAGAATGTAACACCCTAATATTTTTCAGTGTGTCTTTTTTTTTAAATTTATATTCTTCAGTAGTTTACGTTACACAAAACAATAATCTTAAATAAATGATTAAATATTATTATTTAATTGTGATAGTTATCACATAGACATTGGAATGGCGAGAATGAAAGAGATTAAGTAAATTATGAAAATATATTTTACAAATTTTCATAAAATGAATTCAACGATCACCAATTAATTATAAATGAAAATAAAAACCAATTGAACATAAAAGATGTGTTTTTATAAAACAACTATTGTTATAACCATAATAAAATTTTATGTTAATAAATTAAATTTATAACTATCAGTGAAAGATATTAATAAAATTATATATTAAATATTCAATAAAATGTTTTTAAATTTATCCAATAAGTTTGATAGGATTACTATAAGAATAAATGCAATTTAAGCCTAAAAAGATATATTTTCTGAAAGGAAATGTTTTTGTCTTTTAATGCCGCACTTATTTTAAATATAAAATTTGAAACTTTTATAAATTTGATTTCAAAAAATAAAATTCATTTTTAAAATTTGAATTTCAAAATTATATTATGGTGAGATTTTGATATATTTTTTGAAAATATTTATCTTCTGATGAATAGTGAAATATATTGATTTTTATAAAACTGTCAATTTCATTATATTAAAAGTATATTTATGATTTGAATTTGATCTCAATGTAAATTAAGTACTATTTATTTATAAATAATCTAATTTTTTTCATTTTCATCATCATTGTACATTATTTTGGTATAAGTACGCTTCGGTCTTACAAATGCATTTACAAGAAATCCATTTTTAGTTGCATTTTATCAGTTTAATTTTAAATTAAATTATGAAACTACTATAAATTGAATTTTGAAAAATGGATTCCATATTTGGAATCATAAGGTCAAAATTTATTAAATATTATCCTTTTATTTTTTTTCAATATGAATAGTAACTTTGGTAATTTTTAAAACCATGGTTAAAGGTTAAATTTGGAAATTTAATCTAAAAATAAAATGATAAGGATTATAAAATCAGTCTATTTTTTTAAAAAATTTATTAGATGATTTATATTTAAACCTTAACACATATGTCTCAAATTTTAGTTATTTATTGGACACTTTTCCATGAAAATGATTTAAATATTTTTTAAATTAAAGAAAATCACAAATGTCACTTTCTTTATCTTAAACATATATTTTGTGTCCACATGGGAAAAAGTTTAGGTAGTTAATGAATATATGTTTCAATTATTAAATTAATAAACTTATTTTTATTATATAAAATTATTTATAATTTTTTGGAGCCATTTGGATGAGGTTATGATATTTATAATATTTTATTTAAGGAAAAGACAAAAATATCACATTTATATTTTAATAAATATATTATTTTTAATATGGTGTTAACTAGAAGATATATTTGACTATGGATATTATTTTGAAATATAAGAAATTTATGTACATCATGGTATTTTATTTTTAATTTTTATAGAAGAAATAATTACCTTAAATAATTATAAAATGATGATGCAATAATTATTTTATTAATGAAACAATCAAATAAATGATATTAAAAATATTAAAATAAATATAATTTTAATCAATTAATGTTATACAAGAATTTTATGGATGATTATGAAATATTATTTATGTGTTAAATGTCTTTTTTTTAAGTTATCAAATTTTATTTATTTTATTAAGGCCAAAGTAACGAATGATGTAAAAATTGAAACTAATGATATTTTATCAAAATAATATTTTATTAAATTATTTAAAAATTACAAAAAATATTTAAAAATAAAAATTTATTATGATTTGGTCTAAAATTTCATTAATTATTCATCTATGGTCTAATGGATATTTTATAATTAAAAATTATTTTATTTTAATATTAAATACATTGTTACCATAATTAAAATTAAATTATGTTAACTAAAGTCAATCAAAATGATACGGTTTAAAGTAAAACCAAAACTAGTGAAATTTTTATTGGATGATGATATTTAAACCTTATCTCATATTATATTCAAATCCTTGTTCATTTGGTTGTATATGGATAAAAAATGAATTTAAGATAATTTAATATTTTGAGGATTTCTAAGGGTGCCCCACACCTAAATTTTAAAATGGCACTCCTTCCTTCTTTCATTTCACAACCTTGAGCATCTTAGATCAACCAATTTCTACCCATTTATCCTCATAAAATATTTATTCATGTTTTGGAGGTCCAATATTTTTATAAAGATCATATTTAGAAACCTTAAGATGAGATCTAAAGGAAGTTCTCCAAAGAAGAGGTAATCATTTTTACCAACTAATTCAAATTCATTTATTCTTTTACATCCTATTAATGTGTTAGTACCATTATGATATAATAAATAAAGTATAATCTATACACTGATATGTTATTATTATTATTAAACAACCATATTCTATCTTTTATCCATCTTACTAAAAATGAAAGCACTGCACATGCGTATGTATGACTTACCATCTCCACGCATTGGTGTTATTTATTTTCTATTTTCAACATTCAAGAATAGTTCTAAAAATGCATTTAATGATTAAATAATATATTTATGACTTTAATGTTATTATGGAGATGTTGGATCTATACCCTGTGCAAGATAACCATGATTTACATGAGAAAACATGCATAGGTAAATGAAGTAGTTAACACTCGAAATATGGGTAATAACAAAATATCATTGAAAAACAAGTGGTAAAATGTTATAAGGGTATTTTAGGTCAGAATAATAAAAATATACACAAGAGGGATGTTAATTGTGTCTTTTTAATAATATTGATATATTTTGGATTTTAACTTTCTTTGCAATTTATGCAGATATGCATAATTCTATTCTATAAGTAATTTGAGAAGTGAATAAACAGTAAATAATAATATATAAATTTTTATAGTGGTTTGGGGAACAAAGATCCCCTATTAAACTCTACTGATTCTCTCTATGTGATATTGGTGATTTTTACTAGAACAATCCTCTTATCATATGACCTATACAACTGAGTGCAGGTAGTTGACACATTTTACAATAGGGATAAACAAAGCCTTGTGGTTCTCTTACAGGGAACCGATTTCTCTATAGATTAGTTTAAGAAGATGATAATCCTCCATAACTGAGTCCGAGCATCCAAAACTCCAATAAATCAAAAGAGTTTGGCTTGATTGATTTGACAGGTTCTTGATCATAGTTTTAGTGATAACAACTGACAGAATATGGATCTTCTTCTTCAAAGATGAATATCTTCAAGTAATAATAGCTTTGAAGAAATCCTGGTTGAGAAAGATCTTCAATAAGAATAGAAAAAAATAAATAGCATCAGTTACACGACATTATGTGGTTGAAATATCTATATTTTCAAAGTGTATCCTCTTTAGAAAATAACAAAGTTGATCTATCTTTTGTTTCTTTGCAGCAATTCTGTATTCAAAAAGATATTACAAAAATATATTCATATATATGTATAAGAAAAAATACTCTGTCCATATATATAGAACACACTACTTTATTTCAGTTGAGAATATATAAGAATATTTCTTGATAATTTGTAATCATTCAAATTTAAATCATTCAAGAGAGTCATAACATACCTTAGAAATAGGAATGATTTATTCAATTTAATACGTGCCTTTAAATCAGTCATTAAACAACTTTAAAATGATATTTACTTCTATAAAGACCATTTAAGAAATCAAACAAAATATCTTCCAATAAAAACTCTATTGTTGAATATTCAAACATAGGGTTACTTCATGTGATGAAAAAAATCCAAATATAGAGTTCACAATGTAAGGTTGATAAAAAAAGTAGGGTTGATGTACAATACATTTTTTTTCTCAAACTTATGGTTCCTTACTTACGTAGGGTCATTTATCCACACTTTACTTTTTCACAAACATAAGGTTCCATCCAAACATAGTGTTGCTGAACAATAATTTTCCAACAGTGTAGGGTAAATGGTCCATATATTCTCTTTCAAGCATAGGGTTTCTAAACCATACACTATGTTTATACTTGAAAATGTAGGGTATTAATAGTGTTTATAGAATACATTTAAACATGTCTATAATATTTTAACAAATATTTCCCATAGATCAATGTCTTGAATACATTTATAGAGTATTGTTAAGATAATACATGCACAACAATCTGCCCCTTTTTGATGATCACAAAACCCATAGCTTAACATAAAAAATATAGAAATTGTGAACAAAAATGAAATAATATTTTAAAAATATAGAGATTATAATTGTAATTTTATATATTAAAATTCATTTTGTTTTATTGAAAACAGAAACTAGTTAAAAAATAATTAAAAATCATGAATATTGGGTTTACCCAATTTTCTCCTCCTTTTTGTGAGAAAAAAAATAATGTATATGAAAATAGATTAAAACACATTCAATATAGCGCATAACAGTAAATGGATGTTATAGTTTTCACAAGATAAAAATGATATAGGTATTATGGTAGTAAAAATAAAGAAAAGTAATGATAAAAAGATCTATTAATAAAAAATATTTTTTGAAAATATGTTAATAAATACATGAGTGATTTTGGATGATAAATAGTTTAAAAAGAAGGACTGATTAAATTTGAAAGGATTGGTTCAATAGACGTGTCAGGTTATGACGAAGCTCAAAAAACTTGAATAACTTCCTTTATCTCTTCTATTTGTCCTTGTAAACTTTTTGAAAGGATTTCAGATAGTTGTCTTATCAAAATTCTTGAGTCCTAACCTACTTTTAAACTTTCAATTAGATTGAGTTTTAAAAATTCATGAAGATTTTCCTCATTCTGATGAAACGTGGTAAGATTATGACTTAACTGATTTAGAAATAATCTAATTATTGGTTAACTTGAATTCAACTTCTTGACAATATCTCTTTGATTATCTAACAACACATTTAGAGGTGAACTATTACACTAAAGTTAATGAATCCTATCATTCATACCATTCATCACTAAAGTAATTACTTGAAATATTTAAATTATGTCTAGATTAGTTAGCAGTGTAGAAGTGGAAGATCTGGATTGACTGGAACTTCTTTTTATAGATTCAAACTGACATCCAAAATACCATTTTAAATATCTAATATTAGTTTTTGAGATAGATTCTGATTTTAGTTTTCCAAAATGGTCTAGTATTTATATTTGAAAAGTATCAAAATCTATTATGAAAACTAAATTTTCTCTAATATTTTGGAGTTGGTCCTGAAAAAATTCTAATTCCAATCTTAGAACAATTTAATTTTTCAATTCTTCCAAATATTTTCTTATTGATTCTAGATATTGTTGAATATTGGAGTTGTACTCATTCATTATTTTATATTTAATGACTAAATATTCTATTTGATTAGTAATAGAATAAAATATGTCTTATTCTTGATGTATTGATTGAGGATATTCTTCCACTATAGCTAATGACTTATTTGTATTATTCTCATTAGAAAAAAAATATTATCAAGAACTTCTATTATCTCTCCAGATATAAAAGATATTTTGTCTAGGGATTTCATAACATTAGAGAAAGTCCAATTTTCAACAATTTCAGTGTTTTCAGCTATGAAAATTTTAACTTTATCATATCCTTGATTAGTTTCTTTTACTTGTTCTATTTTAGGAGAAACTTGTCTCTCTTGTACTTAACTATCAACTTGTTTTTCCTTAAGAGTGATTGATACTCCTTCAAATACTGTTGGATAATTATCTCTAGGTGTATTATTTTCAACTTTAGAGTTCTCATTGTAAGGTTCTTCTCTAATTATAGGCCGTGTGATGAGGGCTTCATTAGCTACTCTTCTCTCTCTACCTCATCTTGATCAGTAGTATTATATTTGAGTCTTCTTTTTTTTGTTTTAGCATCATATTCTATTTGTGATTCTCCAAATTATTCATTACATAGATGAACTAATCTTGTACATTTATGATTTCCTTTCCTCCCTAAGTAATTGGACCAGATTCTTACTGGTCATCCACACAAACAGGAAACCGTTTTATATTAATAGTACTAAAAAGGAAGCCATTTTTTTAAAGTACCAACATTTCAAATTTTTCTATCATGACACTATGTGCGAACATCTAGATAATGAATCTTATTATTTTTTATACAGAAAAAGTGTAATTATTTGACTATATGGATAGAAGGAAACCAGTGCCTCTGATTGAAAACATCGATTCAGATATCTAAGAATATATCTAGGGAAGTTAAAATTAATATAAACGATGAACAAGAACATGAAATAATTGTTAGGATAAATAATATTTTCTAATTTTGTAATACTAGTGAGTATTTCAGCCTAGATAAACTTTACCAACACCTTATGTCTAGCCTTAGGATCCTTAACCATCATTTTCTAAATTTGGGTAGAGTTGGAAAGAAATTTCATAATATCTTATGACTTATGATCTTGATTTCTAATTTATCAAAGATCAAAATGGAACACTCCTTTATGAGTAAATTTTAATATTTGTGTTATTTCTATTGAGGATATGGAAAATTCCTTATCATATACTCATGAAGTGATGATATCCTATGTTTCTCTGAAACTAAACTGAATATTATTATAGAACTGATTCCTTTCTAGCTCAAAAATAAATTCTATATATTTTTTGTTAAATAGAAATTAGAAACCTTGAAAGGTAAGGGTTTGCTTCAGTATAATATTTTTTCAATACATTCAGTCAACATTGAAAAATTTTCTTTGAAGGAATTTTCTAAAGGGAACTCATTTTCATTTTGGGTTGCTTGATTCACCTTCATATTCTCTCTTACTCTTCTACATTTCTACAAATTTAAAGGTTTAAGGTTTATATTCTAGGTTTTCAAAGATAAGATGAGATATTTGGAAGATTTTTTTGAAATCTTAGGTTAAGTAAGAGAAAGATAGAGAGAGGAAGGGTTTTTTGATGGTTTTGGATAATGCAATTTCCAATTTCTCAAGCCAATTTACCCAGCATAATCATTATTAGTTTTATTTTGTAAATATTTGATTTTTGAAAATGAAAAATATTTTTCTTTAAACAACTAAAATTAAATGAATAACTAAATAAATAACTGAATAAAATATTAACTATCAATTCATAAATTAAAAAAACTAATTAACAAACATATATTTAAAATTAAATATTCCTAGAAACCCCTTACCAAAATAAAAACTTGCAGTGGAAAGTGGTTTAGTAAAAATATCAATAAGTTGATATTCATTATTTAAAAATTCTAAAGATATATCCTTTTTAAAAACATAATCACTTAGAAAATGAGAATTTATATCAATATACTTGGTTCTTCAATGACTTATGGGATTTTTAAAAATATTAATTGCACTAGTATTATCACATAAAATAGGTATATTATTAAAATTAAGTCCAAAGTTTAGTAAGTGTTTTTTATCCACAACACATGTGCATAGTAACTACCAGTAGATATATATTCTGGCTCGGCTATTGACAAAGAAAATGAACGTTGTTTTTTACTTGACCATGGAACTAAATACATTCATAAAAAGTGTTAGGTTCCTAATGATTTTTTATCTAATATATATCTTCTAAATTCAGTATATTAATATGAAATTAAATAAAAATAAAATTTTTCAGGTAAAGTAGAGATTAAAAAATAGATCCTTTTAAAAATATAATTTTTTTAATAGTAGTAAGATGAGATTATTTTTGGGTTTGACTAAAATATATCGCATACACACACAAAAAACATTATGTATGGTCTAATAGAAATAATAAATAATAAACTATCAATCACACCTTTGTATAAATTGTTATCAACTAGTTTTATAGCTTCATCCAAATCAAGTTTTATATTGGTACACATGGGAGTTGTATAGGCTTTACTATTTTATAGTCTAAATTTTTTCAATAAATAAATAATATACGTGCTTTGATTTAAAAAATTTCTATATTATGTTTGATAGATTTTAAATCCCAAAAAGAAATTTAATTCTCCCATCATACTCTTTTCAAATTATTTTTGAATAATATTTGAAAAATCATTACAAAGTTTTTTATTTTTTGATCTGAAAATAACATCATCAAAATAAATTTTCACTAATAAAATATTATATCAAATAGTTTTCTTAAAAATATTAGGATATTCTAAACCTATATAAAATCCATTTTCTAGTAAAAATGATCTTAATATCTCATAATAATCTCCACGTGCTTGTTTAAGGTTATAAATAACTTTAGTAAGTTTAAAAATAGAATTTGGTAGATGAGGGTTTTCAAAACCAAGTGGTTGTTCAATATAAACTTCCTCCATTAAATATACATTTAAAAATAAAGATTTCATATCCAATTGATATATTTTAAAATTCATATGAGATGCATAAGATAGAAGAATTCTTATTCGTTCTAATCTAGCAATAGGTGAAAAGGTTTCATCATCGTCTATCCCTTCTTCCTAGTTGTATCCTTTTGCTACTAATATATCTTTATTTATATTAATTATACCTTGATCGTCTTGTTGATTTCTAAAAACCCATTTGGTTCCTATTGTTTGATAATTTGTTGTCCTATCTACTAATTCCCAAAATTTATTTATACTAAATTGGTTAAGTTCTTATTGAATAGATAGTGACCAAATTTCATTAGTTAAAGCTTCTTATATTGTTTTAGGTTCTAGTTGTGATAGAAAGAAAGAAAATTTAGTTAGGTTTCCTACATTTATTCCAATTCTAACTCATGTATCTAGATTTCATATTATAGTTTATAAAGTACGATCCTTTAAGGTTCTATAATGTCTAAGTAGTACAATTTCAGGGGTTCTATTTCATGTTTTTATGAACTAGATTTAATTTCATTTATTTTATTTTCAAAATCTGTCTTAGGTGATTCAAGGCTCATGTCATCAGAAGAGTCAAAAATTTCATTTGTTTGATCTTTCCTTTTACTAAAAGGGTCACTTATATCAAACTTCACATGAACTTATTCTTCAACAATCCTTGAACTTTTATTCTACACTCTATAAGATTTAGAAGTAGCAGAATATCCTAGAAAGATTATTTCATCAACCTTTGGATCAAATTTACCAAGTTTTTCCTTAGTATTGAAGATATACACCTTGCATCCAAATACTTTCAAGTACTTTACTTTAGGTTTTCCATTATCCAAAAGTTTATATGGTATCTTTTTAATAATTAGTCTTATTAAAACTCTATTCAAGATATGTGTTTATATATTTTTCCCAAAAATAGGTATGAATTATATATTCATTTAACAGAATCCTTGCCATTTCTTGAATAATTTTATTTCTTCTTTCCAAAATTCCATTCTGTTGAGGTGTTCTTGGTGAAGATAAGGTGTGTTCAACACCTGAGTTTGAGAAAAAGAATTAAATTCTTGATTATTAAATTCTCCCCCATGATAACTTCCTAATGAAATTATTTTAATACCTTTTTCAGTTAGAACAATTTTAGTAAAGCTTTTGAAAACAGTGAATACTTCACTTTTAAGTTTTAGAAACTAAACCCAAGTAAATCATGAGAAATCATAAACTAATACATAAATATACAATTTTCCAATCAAACTTTCTACACTTGATGGTCCAAAAAAATACACATGAATAAGTTCTAGTGGTTTAGATGTAGCAACTTTGTTAATTTATTTGAAAGATGATTTATATTGTTTGTCTATTTGACATGCATAAAAAAATCCATCATTGTCAAATATAAGACTAAGAAAATCATAAACTAAGAGTTTCTTAGATAATTTATATAAAGAAAATATATTAAAATGTCTAAGTCTTATATTCTAGGTCCAAAAATAATTTGTCTCAATAGTTAAACAATTCAAATTTTGTTTACACAAGGAATTAAGATCCAAGGTATAAACATTTTCAGTTCTAGGTGCTCTAAATTTAATCAATTTATTTTTGAAAAATGAGAAAGAATTGGTAGATAAATCAACCTAAAATCCATTATTATAGATTTGAGAAATACTTATCAGGTTGTGATTTAACCCTTATATATACATTACTTTTTTTATTGACATTGAATTTTGATATCTAACTAATCCAACTCCAACTATCTTCCCTTTAGCATTGTCTCCTAAGGTGAAAAACCCTCCATCTATTTTTGTCAGTGTATTGATATTGGGAGAGTCTCCACTAATGTGTCTTAATTAACCACTATCCATATACCATATATCATTTTTGTTCCTGTGGTCTTTTTCTATCAAAAGTATTTAAACAAGAATATATTTTGGTACTCATATTTTCTTGGGTCTAGTTGTGTCAGCAAGCAAAGATCTGGGAATCTAGATTTCCTTATTTTCCCAAAGATTACATTACTCATTTCAAAAATGTTTTTGGAAATAAGATCCTTTTTTACTTATACTTATCAGAGGATTTATTAAACAAAAGTTTTTATAATAATTTTCTTTTATTCCACATTAGAAGAAGGTTGCATTTTTAGAACTGGGAAAAAAATAATTTTTTTATAACATTTATTTTTCTCCCTTTCTTAATATTCTATATTTTTATATTTTAATAATTTTTTCCAAGAATCACATTCAAAGTTTTTTCTCCTTTGGTTAAAATACTTACAACACTTTTAAATGATTCTACTTCATCCTGTAGTTCTTTTATTTTATTTTCATGATCATTACAATTTGATGAAGTTTTATTAAAATTTTCTTTTAGTTCTTGATGCTTTTTTAGAATTACATATTTTTTATTTAAAACAACATTGTGAGTATTATTAAGTGACTTGTTATTTTTTATTAAAGAATCATATTTTTATTCAAGTTGAAGAGTAATAGGTTTGTACCTCATCTTATTATTTATCCATAAAGAACATATTCTCTTTTATATTTGTTTTTGTTTTTCTAAATCAAATTTATAAGATCTTATATAGTCTTTAGAAACACTCCACATAGATTTCATAGCTCTTTCCCCTTTATGATCCTAATTAGTTTTCTTATGGTTTTTCTATTCCATATTTATTATTTATTCTTTTAGGTGAGGGAAATCAGTTCTAATATGACCCATATTCTTACATTCGCAGCATCTTACTCCTTTGGATCCTTTATCATATTTTTTGAAGGATTATTTGAATCCTCTCTTCTTATTATAGATTTTTCTAAATTTTCTGGCTAACTGAGCCAGTTACATTTAAGAATCTAACTAATCTGAATCTTTTAAGATTTTGATATCTTATCTTGATTTATTTTTCATGCTTCTATGGTGTAAATTTAAGGGTAGTGTTTTAACTTTTTTACTATCTTATGTCTTTATCTTCATATTATATTTATTCTTCGTATATAATTAGAGTTCCAATTAATTCTTTAATAGTCAAATTTTTGACTAGTGATGATTGTCGAATAGCTACAGATATCATATTCCATTTTAAGGGTAGTACTCTAAGTACTTTTTTTCTTGATATAATTGAGTAATTGGATCTCCTAAAGAAGAAACATCAATGACTATTTCTATCAAACATCCATTCATTTGGGTGATGCTCTCACCATCATAAATTCTAGAGGTGTAAAATTTCACTTTTTTGGTATCATACCTCATTTGTCTGACATTATTAGTTCCTTCATAAGAACCAACAATTGTATAACAAATTTCATAAGCAGTAGGATATTGTGATAATCAATTAAATTCTTTAGGAACAAGTCTACAGATGATAACATTCATTTCTTTTGAGTTGATTTCATACTTAGCTTCTTTATCAAAATCCCATGTTTTTGGTTTATTAGGAATTACATAAGGAGTGATAATATTTATATAAACTTTAAATAAAATATTTTTTATATAGATGATCATATGATATTTTTAGTATCCATAGTTATCATCATTGAAGTATGGAGCATGAATCATAGATGTACCTTCTCTATGATTGTCCATTTAAATCTGTCTTTGTATAGACCTTATACTTTTGAGCTTGATGGTGCTTTATCTTTTTTTTTAAAAAAATATCTCACATTTAATACCAATTATTAGGATAAAATAATAAAAAGATACAAAATATGGGGGTGAATTGTGTGTTTTTGATAATCTTGATAGATTCTGGCTTTTAACTTTATTTTCAATTTAGGCAGATACGAAGTGTTATCTTCTATAATTAATTTTAGAAGAGGATAAATAATAAATAAGAACACAAAATTTTTTATAGTGGTTCAGGGAAAAAAGATCCCATAGTCCACTCTACCAATTTTCTCTCTACGATCTTGGTGATTTTGATTAGAACAATCCTCTTATTATAAGACCTACAAAATTGATTTCACGTAGTTGAAACCTTCCATAATAAGGCTAAATGAATACTTCTAGTTATTTTATAGGGAAATAATTTCTCCACATCTTAGTTTGAGAAGCTAATACTCTTCCATGACTAATTCTGAGAAAACGAAATTCCAATATATCAAAAGAGTTTTATTTTATTTGATTTGGTAGGTTCTTAATCATAGTTATAGCAACAACAACTAACATAATATGGATCTTCTTATTCAATGATGAATATATTCAAGTAAGAATATATTTTAAGAGATATTGGTTGATAATGATCTTCAATAATAATATAAAAAAATAAACAGAAGCAGCTTACAATGTTGAAATATGTATATCATCAAAGTGTAGACTCTTCAAAAAATAACAGAGTTGATCGATATTTTGTTTCTTTGTAGTAGTTCTGTATTCACAAAGATATTGAAAAAATATATTTTTATATATCTATAGGTAAAAATAATCTTGCCATATATATAAAACACACAAATTTATTTCAGTTGAGAATATCTAAGAATATTTCTTGATAGATCGCAATCATTAAAATTTAAATCATTCAAGAGATTCGTAACTTCCCTTGGAAATAGGAATGATTTACTCCTTTGAATATGAGTCTTTGAATCAGTCATAAAACATATTAAAAATGATATTTACTTCCATCGAGACCATTTCAGAAATTATGGAAAATATATTTCAATAAAAACTCCATCATTGAATAGTCAAATGTAGGGTTCTTTCATGTGACAATAAAACTCCAAATGTAGATTTGACAATGTACGGTAGGTCACAAAAGTAGAGTTGATGTACCATATGTTTTTTTACTCAAACGTAGGGTTCCTTACTTATGTAGGGTTTTTTATCCATACTTTTATTTTTCTAAAATGTAAGGTTCCATCCAAACATAGGGTTTCTGAACAATACTTTTCTAATATTGTAGGGTACATGAACTATACACACCATTTCAAACGTAGGGTTTTTGTACCATACACTATGATTATACTTGAAAAGGTAGGGTATAAACAATGTTTTAAAAATATATTTAAACAAATCCATAATATTTTAAATAATATTTCCCATAGATAAATTTATTTAATATATTTCTAGAATCATTATTTTAATGAATATTAATTTCTTGAAATTCACTTAAAGTAATTTCATTAGTAAAACAGATAAGGGTATTTGTGAGTATCATAATCAATATAATTTATAGAGTATTTTTGAGACAATACATTCCAAAAATGGATAATATATGATATCTTAAATATTAATATGATTCTGTTATAAGATAGTAATATGTTTAAAACCACTATACAAGAGGATCATACATGTTTGAAGGAATTCAAACTTGAGGTAAGGGTTTTTTCTCATCTCACTTTTATTACTCTAAGATATGCATTATTCACCACTATTTCTTGTGTGTGGTTTATTTATACTGCCATTTTATGTACCATATCATGAATCTATATATCTTCATTATATTCATTGTTTCATTTAATGATAATTTATTTTATGGGCATACAGTTTGACTGTTTTCAAAGTGGTAAGGGAATTCTTAACCCAATTTATATTCTTGAGGTTAAACTTATAATTCCTTGATTATGTCATACTAACCTTGTTTGTGAAATTTATTTTTAATATATTATATTGTTTTTACACTTTTTTATATGGATTTATAGTGTATATACATATTTTATTCATTTGGTTAATCCTCACTTAAATATTTTTAAGGGTATTTAATTTAAAAATCATCTTTTTAAAATTTCCCTAAAAAATCTCTTTTTATTCCTTATCCATTTTCTCTAAAATTGTTTCCAAAAATATTTTTACTATTCCATTATGATTTTTTAGGTAATGTTTAATCCTTTTTTTTACTTTTATATGGTCATATTAAAACAAACTAATTTCTTTTAAAATTACGTGACTTTTTAAATAAATGATTTTAAAGTAGAAAGGGTTTTTTCACTCAAGAAATTTTCAATGATTTGATTAGTATATTTTCATCTATGTTAACAACCTCTATTTAATATTATAATTAATTGAGGTTGATATCTTATGATTCCATCTACCATATTTTATTGAATTTTTTATGATCATTTTGACTGGGGATGTACTATCTTGATACCATTAACCATATTACTTTGAATAGTTTATGATTATATTTACTAATTTGGTAAATTATTTACATTTCACATGCTAGTTTCAATATTAATGTAAATGTTTATTATGATTCAAACTTTTATATGAGGAATAAATTAGACTTAGTAAGTGTTGGGAGGGGCCCACTATAGACCCTCAATGCATCGATAGGTCTCATAAGATAAACTAGACCGATTTTTTACCCATTTATGTATAATGTCTTGGATGAAGTCTTGAAGATATGTTTATGATGTCTCACATTATTCTTTCCCTAATTATGAGATGAGTCATTGATATTCCATGTTACTATTCGACTAGTAGAATATATATGGTTAAGTTTTATTCTCATGTGATTATTTATATGGTATATCATTTGATCAGATTTTATTTATGACATATTATGATCAAGTTTATGTTTTAATGGAATATGTTTTTAGTTATTCATCTTGAATTATTTTTTATTCTTATTTATGATATCTTCAAATATATTCTTACCGTTACTAATCATCCCATCTCACCCCTTTTCTATGTTTTATTGTTCCCCAGGATACCAAGAAGTGTTTTATGATTGACTATGTAGGATTGTGCTAAGGGGTTAATGGTGTTCTCAAAGAAAAAACTTGTGTATTTTATATTGAAATGTAATTTTAATTTCCTGTATGTATCTAGTTATCCAAGAATAATAAACTATTCAGTTCTTTGGGATGCGATCACTTGTACCTAGTACTAATGTTATAAAGTAAGGCACCAAATCTAGGCTATTGGGGTCTTGGTCTTTACAATCATAACCTAAATTATTTTAGGATATTTAGTAAAATACTCATTCAAAAGTTAAATAGAATAATATTTCACTTGTTAAATTTTAACTTCTCTAAGTCCAAACATACCCCGACAAGACTCTTAGAAACAATATTCCATTTAGAATATCATGTTAAGAAATAAAAAATCCTTTATGTTTGGAAATAACAATTATTTTCTTTTTATTTAGAATAATTAACAAATAAAATTTTATTTCCATATCATATATGGTAATCTATGTCTATTGAGTATTGAAAAGAATAATTTATCAAATATTCCACTATTGGTGGTGGAATCATATTCCTTCATATTTTTGGTTAAACAATTTATCCAAGATAAAATTTCTTTTATCTATGCTTAATTTTCAAGAATGTTATATAGTTTGAAGAATCATAAACCATATATATCAAAAAATTCATCTCATTAATTTAAATAACCATTATTTACAAGTATATCTTGATTTAGATAAAGATGAGACCCAAAATAGGAACATTTTATTTAAAATTCATCCTAGCTTAAATTACTTCTTTCATAAACTCTTTTCTTCATTACTTGAAATCAAACTACTAGACCCCATTATCAAATCCTCCAATAATTTTGAACTCTTAAATTTAAATCACTTATAAAAAACATGGTTAGTATCATATATCATTCAAAATAAAATAATTGAATTCTATAGCATTAATACCCAAGGTAGACTCTCTATAAGGTTTCTTATAACTGTTTTAGTATTTTGGATAGTTCCTTCTCTAATAGCTAGATTCTCTATAATGAAATAACTACACCTCATTACTTTTATTTAGTTTACTTAACATTGTAAACTCTCCACAACCTATTTTCTTATCACTCTATCCAAAAAAATTACCCTTATCCTTTTGCACCATCATAATGGAACTTGATCCTAGACCTCCCATGTTATGATAAACTATACTAAACACATTTGGGAGTTGATGTAAACTTTTATTGAACTCATTAATGTTATAGTTTATAAAAAACTATCAAAACCTTTCTAGTAATGATTATAAAGTGAATTTTGTAGATATATCAAGCCTAAGAGGTGAACCATGTATCTCTAAGTCATTAAAGTTCCCAATCATATTAAGCATATGAGTAGAGACCAACATTCCTTTAGTCATCTTGCAATGAAAATTATACTTTGGAACCTAATATCTCCCATACATTACTTATTTCTTATAGAGCCTTTTCAGGCTGTTTATAATCTTGGAATCATCCATGATCTCTTTTGTGTTTTCAACTTGGGTTCCATAGTCAAAAAATTGAAGTAGATACTTCTAACGAATCCTTAAAATAATTAATAAATGAATCTACATCTGTTTATTGAATGACTTCACCAGTCAATTTCTTATTAATGATTTCCTCTAACACAATGAATTTTAATTCTTACTTAAAAACTATGCTTAAGTTTTGGTACCAGTCAAGTAAATTACCACTATTTAGTTTATCCTTATCCAATATTAATATCTAGGTCAAGATAAAATATAATGATGACACCATTATCTATAACAAAATCTTTTATTAGATAAGTATCTCATTTTATATTTATTTAATAAGGAATTTTATTAAATGATTTACCACTAAAATGATAAACCCTTTTTAAAATATATCTTATCCATTAGTGGTACAAGATCCATATTTCACTAAGAAAATACCCCAATATTTCATGAAACTTAGTGCTTAGTTATTTAGTTAGGGTATCATTCTAATCATATCATATATAAATCTTGAATATTTAATAAAAAACTATTAAAAATCCATCATATAGATTAACCCAAATCTATTCCTATAGTATCCTAACCATTAGGGTTTCCCAGCTAAGTATAACCCAAATATCACCTTGGGATTTAGTTACTTAACTCTTAGGGTTATCCATTTCCGCCATGCCTTATATAAGATAATCGATGATCACCCTTTTTTTGTGTGTACCTACCCCATTGGATGATCAAGGTCTTGACACATGTTTGATTTGAAAGGAATCTAACACTTTATAATTTGAATGAGATTTAATCTCACTATCTTTTCTCATGATATTATCTTTATATATGCATGATTATAGTGATTTAGTTTGGAATCATATTCATTCCACCAAATCAATATGTTTAAACCATATTAATGTGTAACAATTTACACAATTCACATCTTGTGTTACTAACCTAAATCAAAATCCAATTATATTTACACATATTGAAATTCATTATATGTATAAGGAATATAAAACTATTTAATTTAAAAGTCTATAATAATATAAAATCAATAATCCTCACTTGGGTAATCTTGGATCCACAAATAGTCAATCCCAAATTTTATAGAAAAAGCATAAGTCTCTAGGATAGTACAAAGTCTGACACAAATTAACTCTAACTAGGGATACTTTAGTCAAGATATCTCTCAATTATATTATAATTACAACACCCAATATGTATAAATCATAATCAATTACTTAATTCAATATCATAACTCAATACAAGATTAATTCAAGGTAGGTGAAAACTAAATCCATTATCATACCTTGTATTTAAGTCCTTATATGCATGTATGAAAATTTATAAAATAAGTTTAATAGTTAAACTAAAGCATACATAATAATTCATAATATAGAAATTATATCTATAAATTGAATTATGAATAATAAATAAATAAACAATTTATAAATTTAAACATGAGATAAACATTTATAAACAAACCATAAATAAAAAATTATAAACTCTTTATAATTTATAAATATATTATAGATAATATATAATTAATGAAATATAAAAAATTTATATTTATTCTCAATACGAACTTCCTCATATTATTCCCTACATGAAATTTATATTAAATAGATGATATTTTATGAAATATAAAAATTTTATATTTCAATTTCAATTAAGAATTTTACATAATTTAAATATCATATATTTAATACATTATTTAATCCTTTGATCAAATATTTTATCAGAAATCATTTTGATATGGTTTGAATAGTTTCTGAATAAGTCACTTTTAAGTTGAACAATTCAAATTAAACATTATAAGCGATTCATAATTTTAAATATAAACACATTATATTTTACCATATTTTTTTAATTTATAAAACCTTTATAAATAATAGTAATAATTTCTTTATAAAAAATTTATATATAAATTATAAGTCATGATATATAATTTAAAATGAATTTTAATATTGTTTCATAAATGTTTAATTAGTTAATTAAAACTATTTATAATTAATTATTTTATAAAAACCATTATAAATTAATAAATATCCCAAAATACATTTTATTATAATTTATAAATAATTTAAAAATTACATAATTAAATTCATAATTTATTTTTTTAAAATAATTTTCGATTCAAATAATTTTTAATGATATAGCCGGAATCACAGAATACGATGATAGGTTACAATGCTTAAACTATTTAGGCACTATCAATTATACTTTGCGATGTATAATTGGTATCTATAAGGTTTTTACAATTTTATAGAAAAGGTAAAGCACTTACATATCTTGACCCTTTCACATCAATGATATAATCCTTATATATAAAGCATATTTTATGACTCACATCAATATCAATAAGGCAATACGATGCTCTTTTTTAAACCCATGTGTAATAGAATTAGATTTTTCAGGTGAGTTATATGTTAATTTCATACTTTAATCATGTTTTTTGAACTATTAATTGATTGGGATGAGTTCCATGGGTTTGTAGTAGGTTTTAGAGTTTTTAGAGGCCTTTTTGAAGGTTCAGGGTCTAATCATGGTTTTCCAAAACCATGCTGACCCTCCTAGAAATCATGTGACTAGTGGTAGAAACACTAGGGGTGGTACATGGTTTAGGCACATAGTTTATCAAACAATTCATCCTCACTTGAAAAACCATTTGTGTTTACTAGGTGAGAAAAAAATATCACATGGTTGGTGCACATTTTGGAAAACCACGATCAAATTATGTTTGAGTGATTTTATAAAACAAAAATCCGCTTTAATTGTTATTAATGATATTTTTTGACCCATTATTCTTCCTATTGATATCCCACTTAAACCTATATACTCTTCATCCCTTCCTTGAAAAATTCCTCTCATTCCAAGCTTGATTTTGATGGATCCAAGGGCATTGATGATTAAGAATTAAGATATGTAATTCACAAACCTTTGTTCTTTGGGTTTCATCTAGATCAACCCATCTTCCATTGATATTAATAGATCCCACATGTCGTTTTCTAATCTATGGATTTTGATTCTATCTAATGATTAATTATTAGATCATTTCTTAAATGATGGTGGATCTAGTGTATTGGCAGCCTTCCATTGACTAATCATAGATCTAATAATGTTGGCTGATCATAAGAGATATGTCGATGTTTTCCATATTCCATTAACTTAGAATCTTCTTGAATATAATTCTAGAACCATGATGTGTTGGAGTTTGGATTGGTTCTAGGGATTATTAGTGAGAGGGATTGATCCAATTAGAGCTCTATGTGATGATGGTTTTGTCTCTCAATGGGTTTAAGAGTTTTTGATCACCAAGATTGAGGTTTGAAGTTCATTACCATTTGGAGTCCTTGTATAATCTTGTTGCCTTGATATTATTCCTATGTAATAATAGCTTGTTTAACCATTCTTGATGGTGATTTCATGTGTGTGTGTGTGTGTAACCCATGAGAACCATATACGATGTTTGATTTCATGAGTATGATTATGTAGTTTGTTATCCATTTTTTATTGTGATCACATATACTTGTATATTTATACCGATTTTCATGATGACATGCTATGTTCTACCTTATATGATCCACCCTTTTATGTGTAATCACCACACCTTTGAAGGTACTGCTTTGGGACTCAAAATAGGTGGACTATCATGATATGGCTATCCATTAGAGGGGGAGTGAGCATGAAATATGATGATGAAGATAATGGACCTGAACAC
The DNA here is from genome assembly GCA_963277665.1 of Viscum album. Lineage (NCBI taxonomy): Eukaryota > Viridiplantae > Streptophyta > Magnoliopsida > Santalales > Viscaceae > Viscum > Viscum album. Next base: position 124,155,485 of record OY728153.1, on the reverse strand, counting down.
ATGGCATGGTCATGAAGGACTTGGGGCCAGACCTATGGTAGAAGTAGTTAGGGCATGATGAACTAGTGGCTTTATATATGAAATAGTGGCAGGATATGATGAATTTGTGGCCTGAACCAAGTAGTTTCAGATTACATCAACCTTGTGGCTTGATCATGAGAGAGACGGGGCATGATGGCCTTATGTCCTAACTCAAGACTCCTAGCCTTGTGACTATCATGGGATGTTATGTGGTGACCTTGTGGTTGAGTGTAGTTCATGACTTTCATTATAGATATGTTTTAAGGATTGATCCTAGCTAGGTATTTCCATGAATCATGGTATCTTAGTTAGAACACAAACACTTATCATATGATTGTTTATTCTTTCTTTCACATTTATTTTTATCATGGAATACACTGATTATACTTGTGAACACATGTTAAGGATGTATTGGTGGTGTTTTATTGGGTTTTATTACTCACATTCTGCATTAGAATCTCAATAAACATACATAATTCATGATTAGGGATTCATGTAAGGGACATGGACCTTTGATAGATAGATTATTATTAAGAATAGATCTAGTAGTAGTATTAGGAAAAAATCTAGAGGATTTCACATAGTTTCTTTATTAATCTACTTATTCCTTACATACTCTATTTTTTAGTGCCACATCATGATCCTAGATTATTCATTTATATGAAATGGGTTCCATTTGTTATCAAATTATGATACTTTATCTTCCACCTTGATACTATGAGTCATTTATTATATTTCAATTATTCTTATGGTGTATGGATATGATTACCAAGGGTATAGTCTCCACACTATTCTCTTAGGCCCTCGCCACTAGTCGGAAACCTCTTGTATATGGAGAGGCACACATGAGGTCTTGTGTAAATCCAGCTCAAAATTGGTGGTTTGGGTGATGTCATTACAAAATGGTTTCAAATATTTCCTTTATTTTCTTCTTGGTTATTCTAGGATATGTAAGAAAGTAGATAGGCTATATGGAACTCTAGTATGGGAGTTTATATATGTCTATGGACCTCTGAGTTACCATTAATAGGATTGATATTACTATTTTATGGGATTTGGGTATGTTTATGAATCATGAGTAGGCACATAGGATCATATTTCATATATATACCTATTTTGTGCTGCATAGTAGTTCCCTAATTTAATGACTTGATTTGTGATATCTATTTGGGATACACCTATATTCTCTATTGAGTGTTATATCTATGTTATATGCTATTTTTATATATCTATGATGGTATTAATTAGTTGAACTTAAGAATACTATTCTATTATGTATATATATGATTGTGACTAATGTGAAGATATAGAGAGTATTGAGTAGTATAGGGAAGGGAGTTCCATCTTGTTGTGGTTAGATTTATAGGATATTTTTTTGTAGGAATACTTTGAGTTTGACTTATAACTGCTTAATTTTTCATGTAAGTAATTGTGGAAACTTAAAATTTTTGATTGGAATTTTAAACAAATGTCCCCATGAAGATTCTTGAATGATCCTTCTAGGGAGGATGCACTAGTTCCACCATAAGATACACAGGAGGACACACTTGAGCATGCTCTTAAACTTTCTTCAGTGGTTCAGGAATTGGAGCCACTCTAGCCCATAGTCTTTCAAATTATACCTTCCCATGGAGGAGGAGTGAAAAAGAATATGGTTGAATATGATTATGAATTATGGATCCAATATCCACAATCCATACAAGTAACTGGGGGACCACAAGATTTCGAGGATTGGATGAACATCATAGAGGGAATATTTGACTTGGTCGAGACACTAGAGAGCTGAAAAGTTAATCTAAAAAATTTTATACTGCAGGTACCTTCCATATAGTGGTGGGATATCATATGAAAAGTAAGTAGTTTCAATGGTATTTACTGGGAGGCCTTAAATAACATTTTATTTGATGAATTATTTATTAATATGCTAAATCTAGACCATGTCCAAGAATTCATGGATCTTCAATAGAGATCCATGATAATATCTGTGTACTCTGCTCATTTCACCAAACGTTTTTTGTATCACTCCTCTTGGATAGAAATGAGGTACATAATTCTAGGAAGACCAATATTGGTATTAATCTTGATATCAAATGATAAATTAAGAGTTTCAAATTAGTTATATACCCTAAGGTATTGAACAAGGACTTAACTATTGAGAAGGTTATGGAGGATGATTGAGCAATTGGTCTTCTTCCACCCATCAAAACTCTAGTAGGTCAATCACCTTATACTATGGTGAGTGTATCTTCTAGTAGCCGGAAGGGGAAGACTGAGGATGTGAAGTGGGGTAATGTTAAATATATTGAGAATAGTAGGGAATATTCAGCTCCCTCAAGAGGAGTTTTTTATGGTAAGGTCATACATCACCATAATTTCTACCTAGTTCCTTAGATAAAGTGTTGGTAGTGTGGAAGGATAGGGAATATCCAATAGTTTTTATCAAGATCTTTGAGGTTAGGATTCCATAGGGGTATAAGATATACATGATATATGACCCAAGGATCTATCTAAGGTCCTTAAAATAAGGTTCAGACTCCTTAGATGACATTTAATCAGGTGATTCATGCACCTCAAGGTCAGATCTGTAGAGCTGAGGTAGTAGACCAAGTGCATACGATGGACCAAATTTTGATGGACTATGGAGAGGGACCATCAACCATTCGAGGTTCAGTCTTGATCATTTCATCTTTTACTACTACTAACTTTAATACCAATGTTTCAAATTATTTTATATCTACTCATTATTTTTCTGATCTCAACTTACCAATTAAGTTTTCTTCTAGGTTTATTTCTCTTGAAACACCCTTGGGAAAGAAAGCGAATCATCTCTATATATGTACATTGTAACAACCTAAAAATTTATGAATAAAATTCCATTTCTTTTAATTTAATGTCTTTTGGTCATAAAAAACACACACAATTATTTTATTATATCTAATTGGATTTTAAATTACCATTAAGTATCTTTACCACTGATAATATAACCATTGAATAATGATCACATGACTAGTATAAATATAGGGTTTTAAGAGATCCTTTTGGCACAATTAAAGGAAGTGGTGACCTCAACCAATAGGATCGTACCATATGAAGCCTATTTATCAGAGATTCCTAGGGAGATATAATTTCTGGGATTTTCCCTAGACCAAGACCAAGCCAAGATCCAATAAATTAAGCATGAGAAAAATCATTTACGGGAGAAGTTCAAGCTTATTGAGATTACGACCAAAACCATGTTCACCGAATAGCCCCATGAAAGCCCCACCATCATGCACCTTACTCTTAGGGAATATGATGGTGTAATAATGGGATATGTATCATTACCCTAGAAATAAGATTATGAACAATATTTTTTTATAGAATACTGAATATTTTTTTCTTCCTATTATTGTTACTTTTTAAATGATTTTTAAGAAAAAATCATATTTTTGGAAATCTATTTTGATGAATTAATTGATTTTTTTTAAAATAAATAATATTTTTAAAAAATATTATTACTAAAAAACTTTTATTAAATATAAATGATAATATAATTTTTATGAAGTCAAAAGTAATTTTTATTAATATTCAAAAATTGTTTTTATCAAAACCCATCAACTTTCAATAAATGTCAGTTTTTATTTAAAAATTGAAAATTCACATATTTATAAAATTACTTATATAAAATGAATACTATTTTTGGAATCAAGATGTCAAAATTATACAATGGTGATTTTTTCATAATTTTATGAGACATTCAAATTTTTGGGTAAAAATTAAATACCGTATAAATATACAGTGTGTTTTATGAAATCATAATGCCATAATAGTGATGTAATAAATACTATAAAAGTTATCATTAGAAAAATATATGTTTTTAATTTAAAATAATTTAATTTTGAGTTTATTTGATTTATTTTATAAAGCCTTAGTGAATCTTCCAAGACTTATAATATATTTGAAGATATTAAAATCGTTTCCTTGAGAGTGTAACTCACCTCTACATAAGCAAGGGAATTTTTTTAATATTTTCAACCATTAGAATTAAAAAATAATGTATTCAAATCCCCTTTTCCAGAAACCATGGAAAAAAACCATGGGATGGTTTGTGGTTTTGAATATTTTACTATGAAATGTCCAAAACCAAAATAATAAAGAAACCTCCCTACTTTTCTATATAAACCCACATAATATCCCATTTCTCTTTACTAAAACTATTTTAAGATCATCCAAACTCTTCTATATACTGTCTAGATCCCTTCAAAGGTTCCCCCAAGCTCCTAATAATCCTCATCCAATCCTTTAGTGTCACACATCCAAGTAGGGGATTTCTCTCTTCACATTCCATTCAATCACTTATTTTATATTATGATTCTTAAATTCCATTTTAATATATAGGTGTCATGACCCGACCCAACGGGGCTCGAGCCGTGACTCCCCAAGCCCTCCTCCAATAGACTAGAGGCTGGCGACTAGCGTTGAGTAGGCTATCACATACATGGGAGGCATTAGACTAAGGTACCTCCACACACGCACCCACATACACCTCCATGCAACATTGCAGAGATATAGAAAAATGAAAAGTAAATGCATGCATACAACTATCCCACAACTAGAGTACAACTAAAGTAAAAAAGGGAAAAATAGTTCCCACCAAAAGAAAACTAAAAAAGCGTCCAACCTCCTTAGAAGGAGGGAAAACACTACCAAAACACCTGCCGATAAGCTCCTCAGCACACCTCCGATAAACACCCCGGGTTAAACCCGCTCACTAAGCTCCGCCTGCTCTGGGTCCTCATAGGACTCCGTCGAAAGGCCTGTGGTCTGCACAAGACACAAACATGTGCGGGCAAAGCCCATGCAGGGGTGAGTATAACAATACTCAGTAGACACCCCAAAAACCCAAAACAAAAGAGAGCAACTAAAAGACAACAGTCCTCTCATCCCAGCCAGAGGGAACCTAGACGAGAGAGAAACTCCATCTCATGACCATCCTCGGCTAAACACAACTAGTCAACTTAGCTCAGGTGTATGCCCATACATACACATTGAACAATCAAGATATACTTAGCTCACGCAACAAGCCACATGAGGTACCAAACTCATCACCAGAAACTTTTACATGATCAGGAGAGCACACTCCACGATCACTATCATACCAGATGACACTCGTTCGAGTGATACACTCCATCGGGTTTCACACAAACATCTCAGACGCTCACCTAAGAGATCACGCTCATCGGATTCCATCACCAAAGAAAAAACGCTGAAACAACACAAACACCAAAATCCTCAGATAGGGGATCGCTCCTAGGGCTCGCTAGGGGATTCCAGAACCCACACCTATATACAAAGATCTCACAGATAGGGGATCACTCCCAGGGTCCGCTGGGGGATACCACAACCCGATCTGGTACTCGACAGAAGCACATCCCTCAGATAGAGGATCGTCGCCCATATAAAGGTGGTCATGATGATATCTAAACCCTATCTGGTATAACTTGCGTTGTAGGGGATCGAACTGATGATGCCACAACCCTAAAGAAACCACAAACTATGTAGGGGATCACATAACCAATGATACCGCAACCCTACTATAATCCTCATGCTGAGCTGGGGATCATATACCCAACGATGCCACAACCATACCGAAAACCTCATGCTGAGAAGAGGATCATATACCCAATGATGCCACAACCCTACTGAGCACGACTCACTGCATAGGGGATCATATTCCCACGTGATGATGCCAAAAACCCTACGAGGTTAACCTGATAGATAGGGGATCGCCGCCCATGGATAAGCAGTCACAACGATACTAAGAACCCGATCTAGGGTAACGATGCTAGAGGATCCCGCTCTGGGCCCACTGAAGGGATGCCACAACTATAACAGATTAAATATCCCATCGAGAGGATCACAAGCCTACACTAGGGTTGTGATGCAGTGCAAACCCTTGTAGGAATGAACCAAGGGAGAACCCTCAACCACTTCTGGTCCAAACGTCACTAACCCGAGCGACCTACAACAACGCCACATTGTGCACCTCCAAGGTCGATACCGAGGCCACCATCACGATCCATGCATAAAACACGCAGGATAGGCTATTTACTCGCCCTAAACTAACGCCTGGTGAAAACAGAACTATTCACCGAAGCTATCCCATGCGGGGCCCACACAACAATCCCGAAACTCATCAAGCGGATCATACCACGGTGATCCCCTCGAAAAAACACACAGGATCCACTACTCGTTCGTCCGAAACAAACACTCAGTGAAAAAGGCACTATTCACCGAAGCCATCCTGGGTGGGGCCTATACCATGATCCCAAAACTCATCGAATGGATCACACCATTGCGGCCCTCTCCGAAAAACACATAGGATCAACTATTCATCCGCCAAAATTGGACTCCTAGTGAGAAAGTTGCGTTTCTCCCCAAATGCCAAAACACGGCCTCGTGGGGCCTGCACCCCAAACTTGGTCCCAACACTCAGAAACCCTCAAGAAAAGTCCACCATATCATCAAGGTCTCAATTCCACTGATGGCACGTCAATCAGATGCTCTAGGTAGAAGTTACAACGACCCGAAGTCGAATAATAATAAAATATCATTATTTTATTCGACATTTCAAGCTCCCGGGCCACGATCCCAAACCTTAAAATTTCCAAAGTGAGTTAAAAAGGTCCATCTTGATGCAAGGAACACATTTCTGCAAACAGCTCACAAATCAGAGTTACGGTTTGCGAGTGGCGGGGGTTTAAAGAACCCCCGGAAAACAAATCTGGCCGGACCACCGCCTGCCTCGCCGGAAACCACTGCGCCACCGCCGGAACCACCGCATCGCCGCTGGATTACGCCGCACCGCCGCTGCCGCTTCACTGGATTCTGCCATGGCCACCGCCCTTGCCTCTAGAAAACCGGGATTTCCACCGGAAAACTTCCGGGAACCCATGGGAGCACCCCGGTGCTCCAAAATCAGATCCAAAACATGTTTCGGAAACCCCGTGACCCAAACTATACAACCCTTATGACGATTTGAATAAAAACAACACATAAATGGGATCTGGGATTTTAAAACTCAAACCGCCTACCTCGCGGGTGAAACAACGACGATCCATGCTCCAAAGCTTCCACTGCATGATCCTGAAGCGTCCACCGTCAAAATCCGAGCTCGACGGCACCTTGATCGCGCGATTTGGTCACCGATTCGCCATCTAAAGGGGAGGAGGAGGAGTTCCTCCTCTGTTGCACACTGAACGTCCAAGTGGGAAGGAGAGATATTTGTTTCCAAAAAATATCTGCTTAAATCCCTGGTCCGACACGCCCCCGACCTCGCGCCCGATGTGGACAAGGATAAGGTCGCCCTTAGGGTAAATGCGCTGTTCTGAACGCAACGACGGACTCAGAATTGCGATCTGAGACTCCGTTCTGAATTTATTTGAGCCAACGCTCATAAATAAACTTTTCCATTTATTTACGAAAATTCCCCTGGTGGTGTTTTCCATAGCAGACCCCCGCCCGCAAAGTTTACATCTCGCCTAGGGTAAACGACACATTCTGAATGCAACCGTGCCCTCAGATCCCCGTTCCGAGCTACTGTTTAGGAGATATCACACCCCCACCACTTGCATAGTATAAAAATACTTAATATTTTTATAAAATTAATTCCGAGCACACCGGGCCTCGGAATCTCATGCCGTCTTCACACCTAGCTCTGGAATTATTCGTAGAAATGTTCCAAAGTCTGACAGGGCAAAAAACCGGGTCGCTACATCCTCCCCCTGAGAAATTTTCATCCCTGAAAATCCATAATCACAAGGAAAGCGAACTCCCAACTATGTCTCCCACACGAGCAAGTTCACCAATAAACACCCCTGCCCAAATGCATAAATTAGAGGGACTCATCCACCAAACCTCAACACTATACGCTTTGGGCGGCACTAACTCACCCGAATGGTTTTAATCGCGTCACAAAAATGCGTCTCGGTGGGGGAATGATCCATCTTCCTCACGCATTCAAAGCACGCTAGAGAACACCCACACATGGTCTTACCAATGCCCTAGACAAAAATCGAGCAAGAAACGGAAATGGAAGAGTACCGCTACACAGTGTCTATCAAACTACTACAGAAAGTAGAAAGGACACAAGGCGTACCTCTATCCAATCGCAAGGCCTCCGGGTCAATAGCCCCTAGGGCATGCAGCTGTCCTCTCCCTCAGCCACCAGCTCCCTGAGCTTAGCACGGACCTCCTGGGGGTGGGGTGCTGGAAAATGATACCACCTACCACCTTCTGCTGCTGTACCAGCTCTGTCACCACGTCCGCTGCCCTACAGACCTCCTTGCTCGAGACGTTGCCTCTACCAAGGTGGTCTGTCGACCGGCTCCCTCTCAGTAGCACGACGGGTCAAACAATCTCTGGAAAGATTTCCCCGACCATCGCAAGCGTAACACCGCCTCTCCTAAGGGTGACTAAAACTGTCCTGTGAGCCCTAAGCTCTAGATCCTCCATCCTGGGGTCGCCTCCTGAAACGTCATCCACTCCTAGTCCCCTGCGTCTGCATTCGGCTACCAGATGCCGACGTCTCCACTCTCACGTGCCCATCATTAACAGGGGGATCTTCTCAGCCAGAAAGCTCTCCACCATCAACGGTCGCTCCAGCACTCCAGCATAGGTGGGCAGGCACAAGGAAACCACACTCTCTCGGATGTCCTTGCGTAATCCCTGCTCGAAGGTCTGAGCCCTAAAGAATGGGTCTCGAAACATATCCAGGGAGTAGTGCGATAGGTCTATAAACCTCCCTGAGTACTCTGACACAGTCATTTCCTCCTGTCGAAGCTGCAAAAGCTCCTGGATCCGCACTGACCTCAGCATCACTGGATAGAACGCTTCCCTAAAGAGCCGCTCAAACTCTACCCACATGAGTATCTCTTCATCATGGGACTGCATCACTAGGCTCCACCATCGCCCGACCGAACCATGCAGAAGGCTCGCCGCTAGGACCACCATCTGATTTGGGGGTGTCCTTACCAGGCAGAAAACTCGGGTGACTGCCTCATGCTAGTCATCAGCTGCCTGGGGGTCTGGATCACCCCAGAACCTCAAAGGTCGCTGCCTATGGAACTCATGCAACTCACTTAGTCTGCACATAACCTCATCCTACACTGCTGGAACAACCAGATGCTCGACAGGTGGTGGCTCAACTGGCAGACCACCTGGAGGTGCAACCTCAGAACCTGCGCCCTAGTCCACAACCTCTACACGGGGCATATCATCACCACAATCCCGCTACAAAACTCTTGCTAGTTGTCATCATGGAGGCATCCTGAAATTAAATCAAGATGCTCCAATGTCAAAGAGTATATCTAGGGAGATGACTCAAGAAGGACAAGGAAAAAACCAAAACCCAGTCCTATATGATGTATGTACTTTAATGTCCCTACGACCAGTGTACGAATGTCCCGAGTCGAAAGGCAGGTTATCAGAGTCCTGGTTTATGGATACGTCGGCTGACACACCAACACTAGAGTCCTTTGCCTGAAAGCCAAACTCGAAGCATTCTAACACTGCCTCTATGAAACCCAAACCATAATTACAACTCGACTAGCTACGCTCTGAGATCCCAAAGTTGGAACCTCCTTTGATACCACTCTGTCACGACCCGACCCAACGAGGCTCGATCCATGACTCCCCAAGCCCTCCTCCAATATTCCAGGGGCTGGCGACTAGCGTCGAGTAGGCTATCACACACATGAGAGGCATTAGCCTAAGGTACCTGTACACACGCACCCACATACAACTCCAAGCAATAGTGCAAAGATATAGAAAACTGAAAAGTAAATGCATGCATACAACTATCCCACAACCAGAGTACAATTGAAGTACAAAAGGGAAAGACAAGTCCCACCAAAAGAAAACTACAAAAGTGTCCAACCTGCTCAGAAGGAGGAAAAACACTTCCAAAACACCTGCCGGTAAGCTCCTCGGCATAGCTCCGATAAACACCCCGGGTCAAAACCGCTCACTAAGCTCCGCCTACTCCGGGCCCTCCTAGGACTCCGTCGAAAGACCTGTGGTCTGCACGAGACAAAAACATGTGCGGGAAAATCCCGTGCTTAGGTGAGTATAACAATACTCAGTAGGCACCCCAAAAACCTAAAACAAAAGAGAGCAACTGAAAGACAACAGTCCGCTCATCCCAGCCAGAGGGAACCCAGACGAGAGAGAAACTCCATCTCGTGACCATCCTCAACTAAACACAACAAGTCAGCTCAACTCAGGTGTATTCCCATACATACACCTTGAACAATACAGATATACTCAGCTCACGCAACAAGCCACATGAGGTACCGACCTCATCACCAGCAACTTTTACACAACCAGAAGAGCACACTCCACAATCACTATCATCCTAGATGACACTCGTCCGAGAGATACACTCCATTGGGTTTCATACAAACATCTCAGACGCTCACTCGAGAGATCACGCTCATCGGGTGTCGTCACTGAAGAAAACACACTGAAACAACAAAAATACCAAACTCCTCGGATATGGGATCTCTCCTAGGGCCCGATAGGGGATTCCAGAACCCACACCGGTATACAAAGATCTCACAGATATGGGATCACTCCCAGGGTCCACTGGGGGATACCGAAACCCGATCTGGCACTTGATAGAATCACATCACTCAGATAGAGGATCGTCGCCCATATAAAGGTGGTCATGACAATATCAAAACCCTATCTGGTATAACTCGCAATGTAGGGGATCGAACTGACGATGCCGTAACCCTATAGAAACCCCGTGATGAGTAGGGGATCACATAACCAACGATACCACAACCCTACTATAATCCTTTTGCTGAGCAGGGGATCGTATACCCAACGATGCCACAACCCTACTGAAAACCTCATGCTGAGCATGGGATCGTATACCCAACGATACCACAACCCTACTGAGCATGGCTCACTACGTAGGGGATCATATTCCTGCACAATGATGCCACAAACCATACTGGGTTAACCTTCTAGATAGGGGATCACCACCTGTGGATAAGCGGTCACAGCGATACCAAGAACCCGATCTAGGGTAACGATGCTAGAGGATCCTGCTCCGGGCCCACTGGAGGGATGCCACAACTCTAACAGATTAAACATCCCATCGAGAGGATCACAAGACTATACTAGGGTTGTGATGCAGCGCAAACCCTCATAGGAATGAACCAAGGGAGAACCCTCAACCACTGCTGGTCCAAACATCGCTAACCCAAGCGACCCGCAACAATGCCACACCGCGCACCTCCAAGGCCGATACCGAGGCCACCATCGAAATCCACATGAAAAACATGCTGGATAGGCTGTTTACTCACCCGAAACGAATGTTTGGTGAAAAAGGCACTATTCACCAGAGCTAGCCCATGCAGCGCCTAGACAACGATCCCAAAACTCATCAATCAGATCATACCACAGTGATCCCCTCGAAAAAACACATAGGATCCACTACTCATTCGTTCGAAACGAACACCCAGTGAAAAAGGAACTATTCACCGAAGCCAGCCCAGGTGGGGCCCACACTATGATCCAAGAAATCATCAAACATATCACACCATTGTGAACCTCTGGAAAAAACACACAGGATCGACTATTCATCTGCCAAAATCGGACTCTTAGTGAGAAAGTTGCGTTTCTCCGCAAATGCCAAAACCCGGCCTCATGGGCCCCACACCCCAAACTTGGTCCCAAAACCTGGAAACCCTCAAGAAAAGTCCACCATATCATCAGGGTCTCAACGCCACTGACGACACATCAATCAGACGCTCCAGGTAGAAGATACAACGACCCGAAGTCGAATAATAATAAAATATCATTATTTTATTCGACATTTCAAGATCCCGGGTCATGATCCTGAACCTTAAAATTCCCAAAGTGAGTTAAAAAGGTCCCTCTCGATGCAAGGAATGTGTTTCCACAAACGGCCGACAAATCGGAGTTACGGTTTGCGAGTGAAGGAGGTTTAAAGAACCCCCGGAAAAAAATCTGGCCGGACCACCGCCTGCCTCACCGAAAACCACCGCGCCGCCACCAGAACCGCCGTGCCACCACCTAATTCCACCACGCTATCACTTCTGCTTCAGCGGATTCTACCATGGCCACCGCCCTTGCTGCCAGAAAACTTGGATTTCCGCTGGAAAACTTCCGGGAACCCCTGGGAGCACCCAGGTGCTCCAAAATCAGATCCGAAACATGTTTCGGAAACCTCGAGACCTGAACTATAAAACCCTTATGAAAATTTGAAGAAAAACCAAACATAAATGGGATACAGGATTTTAAAACTCAAACCACTTACCTCGTGGGTGAAATGCCGATGATCTGCGTTCCAAAGCTTCCGCTGCAGGATCCTGAAGCGTCCGCCGTCAAAATCTGAGCTCGACAGCACCTTGATCACGCGATTTGGTCACCAATTCTCTATCAAAAGGGGAGGAGGAGGAGTAATGAGTATTGGTTTCTCCTATACTATGAACCTAACATCCAAGGGGGGGAGTGATATTTGTTTCCAACAAATATCCGCTTAACTCCCCGGCTCGACACGTCCCCGACCCCGCGCCTGACGTGGACAAGGATAAGGTCACCCTTAGGGTAAACACGCTGTTCTGAACGCAAGGATGGACTTGGAATTGAGATCCGAGACTCCATTCAGATTTTATTCGAGCCAACTCTCATAAATAAACTTTTCCATTTATTTATGAAAACGCCCCTAGTGGCGTTTTCCACAGCAGGCCCGCGCCCACAAAGTTTACACCTCGCCTAGGGTAAACGACACGTTCCGGACACAACCATGCTATTAAATTCCCATTACGAGCTACCGTTTAGAAGATATCACACATCCGCCACATGAATAGTATAAAAATACTTAATATTTTTATAAAATTAATTCCGGTCACATCGGGCCCCGAAATTGCACGCCGTCTTCGCGCCTAGCCCTGGAATTATTCGTAGAAATATTCCAAAGTCTGACAGGGTGAAAACCTAGGTCGCTACAATTGGTATATTATTTTACATGATCTAATTACTTTACATTTTATGTATAAATGGTGTTATCTTCATTTAAATCCCTTAATCTCCCCTATGATCCTTTAATATCACCCGTTACTATGCTAGAATTCTATAAGGGATCTTCCACTCATTTCCTTTATCAAGAATACCTTCTATTTTATGTCTTATAATTTCATTTTTTATATGTTGGGATATGTTATTAAATATTTCTATTACTTTAAATTTAATATCTATGTGATGGGAGACCCCTTTCTCTCTCATCAACCCATTTTATGAATTTCTATATGACGTCGTCATGCTGCCGAAATTATTCCACGATTTACCATGCCAAAATAATTGTGTAGTGAATACCTTAACCATTTCTCTATCAAGGGTATTAAACTTTATGTACATACTCATATTTATTTGGGACTTACATGTATTTATTCCACATTTATATATCCTGGAATTAAGTTATTATGTTGAATGAATCCATGTTATATGATCTATGTGGCACACTTAAGTATGAGATTGAAATGTTTATGAAGGGCGTGCCCTAATAATGCTTCAAATAATTAGGTAATGTTTAGTATCATGATACATAATGTTGAGATAGGGTTTTAACTAATTACTTTATTTGGAATTTTTCCACCATCAAGTCTTGGAAGTTTAGCTTTGACTTATGTTTATGATGCAATGTTTTATATTGTTTCCACATTTCTCATGTTATGATTATAATTCTAAATCATTAATTATTATTCATTTTCCTTTATTCCTTGTTGATATGACTTTCTTAACATGTATTTTTATCCTTATGTTATTCCATGTTTTCCACCTTAATAGACTTTATAGCTCACCTCTTTCTTATTTATGTCCTCAGGTTATCCCATACAGTGTTAAGTAAGAAGGAATGTTTTGGTCATGTCAAAGAAGTTTTCAATAAAGACATTGTATTTCATGTTTTAAGTTGTTATGTAATGATCCTAAAACCAAAAATACACTATAAATCTCGATCTTTTGAGCTGTATTAAGTTAAATTTTATGTAATAAATCATGTTCAAATACGAAATAAAGTGCAAGGTTGTTATAGTTGGTATCAAAGGATAGGTTCAGTTATTTTTTGGGATCAATATTAGAAAACCCTAGTGAAACCCCTTAGGGATAAGACTAAGTGTAATAAAACATACCAATTTTTGTAAGTATAGATTAAGTGGTTTATCCATAAAATAAATCCCTATCTAGATACTACAAGTGGAAGTGGTTATGGAATAGATGTACCAAGGAGTAACAACTCTGACAAGGTGTTCCGAGCTTAACTTGGGGTAACCTGGTACACGACAACAGACCTTACTATGCACCTGGTCTGACACTCATAGAATATCTGCTTTGGTAAATTAATAAGCTCATTACAAACCATTATTAAGGGAATAAAAAAATCTCATAAGAATATATTTTAGGAAGTAGATCATGGATAACATAGATTGAAGCCTAGAAACTCATGAGTTAAGGAGGTAAATTTAATTCATAAGTTATCCCTATATTGTCATTGGATTACCCTTTATGTGTTTAGTTTGAAAATATCCATCCATAAGTCTATTTTGGATAAAGTAGAACCAGAATAAAAAAGTTAAAGGTAGGGTTATCACCTATAGTTCTATGCATTCTTTTATATCAAAAAGTTTAGTAGAACTATTCAAACACCAAAAAAAAGAATGGAATTAGAGATTTTGGTGAAAATGGTAAATGGGAAAATTATTGCATAGCATGTATATAACTCCTAACCTTTCTAAATATATGGATTTAACTTCCTGTAAAACCTTGTCATACTACCCTTGGTGGAATTTTATGTAATTATAGGCATGGATTGGATTTCCCTATATAGAGCAAACATAAATTTCTATGAGAGGTAAATCAATATTCATATAGAGAATCGACCCATGATTCTATACAAGTGCTAGGAGGAGGATGAATCTTCTTTATAACCATCATCTCAAGCATGGATATTATTTCCCTAAAAGTAAGAATATCGAGCTTAAATGATTATGTTTAAGGAAATAACAATTCTCAAAGACATGCCTATTATGATGGAATACACTAACGTGTTTCTTGAGGAAATTCTTGGTCTTCCACCTAGCCAAGAGGTTGAATTTTCAATCAAGATTATACTGGGGCATTGAAAACATCCAAGAATCTATATATAATTGATGTTGTGGAACTTGAGGAACTAAAGAAAAAACTATAGAAGAATCTGAATAAAGGGTTTATATGCCCAAGTGCTTCACCATGGGGTGTACCAGTCCTCTTTTTCAAGAATAAGGATAGGTTAATGAGCCCTTTAATTGATTATCGTGATCTCAAAAAGATCACGATAAAGAACAAGTATCATTTTCCATAGATTGATGAATTGTTCGATCAGCTACATGGAGAACAATAGTTCTCCAAGGCGGATCTGTAGTTAGGATATTACCAAGTAAAGGTAAAGAAGGAGGATATCCCCAAGACTGATTTTTTTCCCACAAGGTATGTGCATTATGAGTTCATAGTGATTCAATTTGGACTCACTAATAATCTAGAAATATTCATAGACTTGATGAATATAGTCTTTATATATTACCTTGAAATTTTTTTGGTAGTATTTATAGACGATATTCTAATATAATCCAAAACCACGGAGGAGCATGAGGAGCATCTGAGAATTGTGCTAAATACCTTGAGAAAGGAGAAGCTCCATGCAAAGTAAAAAAAGTGTGGGTTCTAGTTGAATGAAGTCTCATTATTAGGGAATATAATCACAAGAAATGGGATATATGTGGATCCTTCCAAGACAAAAGAAATTGAGGGATGTATGTGGCCAACATCTGTGATAGATATCTATAGATTCCTTGGGTTAGCTAGATATTATCATCGATTTGTGAGAAATTTCTCACGATTGTCAAACCCTCTTACCAAGCTAACTTGAAAGAGAGTCAAATTGGAATGATGAATTTGAAGAAATATTCATGAAGCTGAAAAGGAGGCTTGTTACTGTCCCTGTGCTCACACTACCCATATGTGGGGAACTTTTTGTAATCTTTAGCGATGCTTAAAAGACAGGATTGGGAAGTGTGTTGATGAAAAATGAAAAATTCATTGCCTATGCCTCAAGGCGGTTGAAAATTCATGTGAAAAACTATCCCATGCATGGTTTGGAGTTAGCAGCTGTGATCTTTGCGTTAAAAATATGGTGGCATTATCTCTTTGGGGAGAAGTGTGAAATATATACAGATTAAAAAAGTATCAAATATATATTCACATAGATTGTGATGAATATGCACAAAAAATATGGTTAGATATTATCTAGGATTATGACTACTCAATCCACTACCATCCTAGGAAAGTAAACAAGGTAGTGTATTCTCTAACTATAAAGGACCCATCAATTATATCATTGATGAGAATTGATAAGGATCTGATCTTCTTATACTTTAAGAAGATGGATATGGGAATCATAAATAAGTGAATATCATCAATACTTTCACAAATGATTTATCAACCATATCTTTTGGAAAGTTTAAAGGATGATAAAAAAGATGATGTGGGAATTCTGAAGAAAGTGAGAACTATAAAAAAAAAGAAACCCTTAGAGTTAAATGCTAATAAAGAAGGAACTGTGAGATTTGGGTTAAGGCTATGTGTTACATCAAATCCAAAGTTAAAGAAAGAAATTTTGGATGATTCACATATTTTGACTTATACATTCACCCAAGAAACACAAAGATGTATCAAGATATCTAAGAACACTATTAGTGAGATAACATGAAGAAGGAGATCACATAATATACATAAAAGTGTCTGGTTTGTTAAAAAGTGAAGGATGAAAGGAAGAAGTCTAAGAGGATGATGCAACCATTACACATATCAACATGGAAATGATAACACACCACAATGGACTTTGTCACCAGACTTCCAAATACATACAAAGGAAACAATGCTATTTGTGATGTTATGAATCATCTTATAAAGACTTCACACTTCATTGCAATTTGAGATTATTTATCACTGGATCAACTGAATAGATATACATCAGAGAAGTGGTAAGGCTGCATGAAGTACCACTGTCTATTGTATCCGATTGAGATCCAAGATTCACCTCTATGTTTTGGAAAAGTCTCCAGCACGTTCTAAACACTGAGATGAACTTCAGTATAGATTATCACCCTCAAACTGAGGGCCAATCTGGGTGGAATATCCAAACACTTGAGGTAATGTTTAGATCTTGCTCAATGGAATTTAAATGTGGATGGGACCAACATATTCTTTTGTTGGAGTTCTCTTATAATAATAGTTTCCAGTCAATAACCCAAATGGCTCCTTATGAATCCCTTTATGGGAAGAGGTGAAGAACACCATCATGTTGGGATGATGTTGGGGAATTAAAACTTGCAGGTCCAAAAATTGTCTAATAAATGGTGGAGAAGGTCAAGACTATCGAGAAGCACATCAAAGCTTCTTAGAGTAAAAAAAAGATATATTCTGAAAATCATCAATGAGACCTAGAGTTTGATTTTGGAGACATTGTTTTCCTCCAAAACTCTCCATAAAAAAGAGTGATGAGATTTGGAAAGGAGGGAAATCTTAGTCCAAGGTACATCAACTCTTTTGATATGCTTGATCACATTAGAGTAGTGGCCTATAGACTAAAACTCCCACTGAACCTATCTCTAGTATATTATGTATTCCATGTATCCCTCTTGAGGAAGTAAATACCATAACCATCACATATACTCAATCTAGAGGTGGTACCATTGGAGAATGACCTTTCATATAAGGAGAAGCTGGTGAAGTTCTTAGATTATAAAGAAAAATATCTACGGAATAACAATTACCCTCATCAAAGTGTTGTGGTGAAACCACAAGTTTGAAGAAGCAATGTGGGAACTAGAGGAGGTGATGAAGCAGAGTTACCCTCATCTCATTTATTATAGAAAATAAAAATTTTGAGGATGATATTTCTTAATGGGAAAAGGTTTTAATGACTCGAACATTTATGAATAAAATTACCTTTCTTTTAATTTAATGTCTTATGGTCATAGAAAACACATGCAATTATTTTATTATATACAATTGGATTTTAAGTTACCCTTAAGTATCCTTACCATTTATAATATAGCCTTTGAACAATGATATCATGAATAATATAAATATCGGGTTTTAACAAATCCTTTTGGCACAAAAAAAGGAAGTGATGACCTCAACCAGTAGGATTATACCCTATGAAGCCCATTTATCAAATATTCTTATGGACATATCATTTCTATGATTTTCCCTATACCAAGACCAAGATGATATCCAATAACTTAAGCAAGATTTAAACCATTTATAGGAGATTTTTAAGCTCATCGAGATCACGACCCAAACTATGTTCATAGAACGACCCCATGAATGCCCCACCATCACACAAATTACTCTTATAGAATATTATGGTGTAATTAAAGGATATGTATCAAGACCCTATAAATAATATTATGTACATTATTTTTTCTAGAATAATGAATAAATTTTTCTTCCTATTATTGTTACTTTTTAAATGATTTTTAAAGAACAAATAGTATTTTTGGAAACCTATTTTGATGAATTAATGGTTTTTTTAAAATAAATAATATTTTAATAAAATATTGTTATTAAATAAATCTTATTACATATAAATGATCATATAATTTTTATGAAGTCAAATGTAATTTTTATTAATATTTGAAAACCGTTTTTATCAAAACCCATCAATTTTCAATAAATGTCATTTTTTATTTTAAAAGTGAAAATTCACATATTTAGAAAATTATTTTGATAAAATTAATATTATTTTTGGAATTAGGACATCTAAATTATCCAATGGTGATTTTTTCATAATTTTATGAGACAATCAAATTTTTGATTAAAAATTAAATACCATATAAACACAATGTGGGTTTTATGACATCATAATGGACCAATAGTGATGTAATAAATACTATAAAATGTATCCTCTGCCAAATATATGTTTTTTAATTTAAAATAATGTAATCTTGAGTTTATTTTATTTATTTTATAAAGCCTTAGAGAATCCTCCAAGACTTATAATATATTTTAAGATTTTAAAATCATTTCCTTGAGAGTGTGGCTCACCTCCATATAATCATTTAGGACCTTGGAATTATAAAATAATTTAATCCAATCCCCTTTTCTAGAAACCATGGGAAAAAACTATGTTATGTTTTGTGGTTTTGAATATTTTATTATGAAGTGTCCAAAACCAAAATAATAAAAAAATCCCCCTCCTTTCCTATATAAATCCACCCAATATCTGATTTATCTACAAAAAACTATTTCAATCTCATATATACTCTCTATAGTCATCCCTAGGTTCCCCCAGGCTCCCAAGAAGCCTCTATCAAGCCTTTGGTGTCACATATCCAAGTAAGGGATTTCTCTCTTCACATTTCCATTCAGGCACTTCTTTAATATTATGATTATTAAATTACATTTCATGTGTTGGGATATGATTTTATATGATCCCATTAATTTACATTTTATTTATAAATGATGGGATCTTTCTTTAACTCCCATTAATCCCCCCGTGTTCCTTTAATCCCACCCATTACTATGCCTAAATTCCTTAAGGGATCTTCCACCCGTCTCCTTTATCAAGAATCCATTCTATGTTATGTCTTATAATTTAATTTTTCCTATGTTGGGATATTTTGTTAAATATTCCTATTACTTTCCATTTCATTTCTATTTTATGGGAGACCCCTTTCACTCTCATCAACCCATTTTATGAATTTTTATATGACGTCGTTATGCTGCTGAAATTGCACCACGATTTACCATGCCAAAATAATTGTGTAGTAAATACCTAACCCATTTATCTATCAAAGTTATTCAACTTTATGAAATTAATACTATTGATTGGGGAATTATATTCATGTATTCCAAATTTATAGATCATGGAATAATGTTACGATGTTGAATTAATCCATGTTATATGATATATATGGCACATTAAGCATCAGATTGAAATGTTTATAAAGGGTGCACTCTAATATCACTCCAATACATTGGGTAATATTTAGTATCATGATATTTCATGTTGGGATAGGGGTTTACCTGATTCATTTATGGTAATTTTTACACCATGAATTCTTGGTGGTTTAGCTTTGACTTATGTTTATGATGTAGTGTTTTAAGTTGTTGTCACATTTCCCATGTTATGATTATCATGCAAGATCATGCATTATTATTCATGTTCCTTTATGCCTTGTTGATATGACTTGTCTAACATGTATTTTTATCCTCATGTTATTCCATGTTTAATCCCTTACCAGGCTTTATATCTCACCCCTTGCTTATTTATGTCCTCAGGTTATCCCATACAGTGTTAAGTACGAAGGAATGTTTTGGTCATGTCAAAGAAGTTTTTAATAAAGGAATTGTATTTCATGTTTTAAGTTGTTATGTAATGCTTATAAACCCAAAAGACACTAGAAATATTGATATTTTAAGTTGTATTAAGTGCAATTTTATGTAATAAATCATGTTTAAATATGAAATAAAGAGCAGGGTTTTTATATACATAATGTCCTATAGTTGTTTCCGACTACTGAAATTTATGGGATTTCATGATTCTTGAGATGACTAGCTTTGATGTGATCCTTGGAATATACTGGCTAAGATTATTTAATGTCCACATAAACTATTATCATAGGTTGGTCTCTTTTATTTCACCTAGTGGAGAGAATTTTTTGATGAAAAGTGAGCGGGATGTTAAATCCAATAGAGAGGGACCCTATTTTATCCATATTGGATCTATCAGACTTTGGTAGTAGGATTATATCTCACAATGTAACTGGGTGATAGATCCTCTTATTTTCCTCCTATTATCGATCTCTACCAGGATGTATATCCAGATGACTTATTTGGTCTTCATCCTGACTAAGATGTAGATTTTGAGATATAACTCATGCCAAGAGTGAGACCCATTTCAATTCCTTCTTATTGTATGTAATTGAATAAGTGGAGAGAGGTTAATATTTATCTTGAGAACCTAAAGATGAAGGGTTTCATAAAACTGATCACATATCTATGGGGTGCCCATTTTTTGTTTTCCAAGAAGAAAGATGATAGTATACAATACTCTATAGACTACCAAGAAGATAAATCAGGTGATGATAAAGAACATTTATTATTTACCCCAGGTTGATGATCTCTCTGATCAATTATGGGGAGACCGATGGTTCTATAAGATTGATCTTCATTCTGAATAACATCAATTTTGGGTTAGAGAGGGGGATATTCTTATGGTGGTGTTTAGGAGTAGATATATATTATATAATTTCCTTATCATACCTTTAAAATTGATACATTCCTCATCAGTGTTCATATATATAATGAATAATATTTTCCATCCATATCTCATATCTTTGGTCATGGTCTTTATTGAATATATCCTCATATATTCTCAGAATTTTGAGTCACATGCCAGAAATATTGATACTATTTTGAGTATACTATGAGCACATTAGGTTTATGTTAAAATTTTGAAGTGTAACTTCAAGATTAGAGAGGTATGATTTCTTAGTCATGTGATCTTTGAGATAATAATTTCTATAGACCTAGAGAATGTGGAAGTGATAATGTGTCGGACTCTTCCTCAGATTTTTTTGAGATCAAGATTTTCCTTAGGATAGATGGATACCATCGATGGTTCATTTAGTATTTCTCCCACTTAGTAGAAATGATGATGGGGCTTACTAAGAAGGGGGTAAAATTTTAATAGATTTATTAGTGTAATGATGTTTTTCTTGAGATGAATAGGATATTGAAAACAACACCAATTTTGATTTTTCTAGATTCAGAGACCAGATATGTAGTGTATTGTGATGCCTCAGGTGTTGAATTAGAGCCTTTTTGGTGCATATGGAACATGCAACAACTTATGGATAATTTCATTTGTGACCCCATTAGTGGAAATACCTAATGCATAAATTGGAGTTAGTATTTATAGCCTATTCCCTGAAGTATTGGAGACATTATATAATCGATGAGAGGTTGGTTTTTTATATATACTATAAATTACTTGATATATTTTCACTTAATAGGATCTCAATTTGAGGTAGATGTGTTGGGTATAGTATCTTAGAACATTTGAATTTGAGACGACCTACACCCCTAGAAATGGTAATTTAATGACATATTATCTTAGTAGGAAAAACAATAGATATGAGAGGTTGGTGAGTAAAAATCATAAAAGGAATGGAATATTAAGAGTTTGATGGAAAAATAGTTTGTGGATGTATCCAAGGATCATGAATTCATGAAATGTGTGCCTTTGGTTATCACATCTTCAGTAGTGGAATGGGTAAAGGAAAACTAGGAGTTAGACCCCAAGTGTGTAGTGATGCAGGAACACTTGATAGGAGATTATTCAGTTCTGGGATGTCATTTATAGAATGATGACATGATCAGAATACATGGGAATATTTTTATTCCACCCCCCTTGAGAGAGGATTTAATGAGTGACTCTCATAAATTAAAGTGGTCTTTTTGTCCAATTTCAACAAATATGTACCATGACATTCAACATCGGTTTTATTGGCCTGGTATGAAGAGGGACATCACTGATTTTGTTTCATGATGCCTTACCTACCATAAGGTAAATATTGAGTAGCATAATATTGGTGGTTTTCTTCATCTAATTCTAATGCTGATGTAAAAGTGGGATCATGTGATTATGAAATTTGTGATGGGGTTACCATAAAACCTGAGGATTCATGATGCAGTTTGGGTGATAGTTATCCGAATGAAGAAAATTTATCATTTATTACTAAGTTTTGAGACTTATTCTTTGTATGAGATGAGAAAGTTATATGAATGTGATATTTCATTATTTCTTTGAGTTAATTAGAGAATTGTATCTAATATAGATGTAAGTTTAACATTATAGTTTTTGTAGATGTTACAAAAGTATTTGAGTACTCAGTTGAAACTAAGTACAACTTATCATCTGCAGATAGATGGTTAATTAGAGAGGACGACCCAGATATTGAAGGATATGTTGTAGATATTCATCCTAGGTTTTGGTGGATCTTGGGATGATCATATATCCTTGGTTTAATTCATGTAAAAAATAGACTTTAATATTCTATATAGATGGAACCTTTTTATGTTCTCTCGCTACTACAGAACACACCTTTAATAGTGCTAGAATTAACTTTTATCAATGCTATAAAATCTCCAACTACCACAATGTAGTTAAAATTCCATGGATTTTATTAGCATTTTTAGCACTGATAAAGGGTAGATTTATCCACACAAATAAAATCACCAATAAAAGACCTCATTTATTAGTGATTTTGAAAGCGCTAATAAAAGTATGATTTATCAATGCTTTTATTTTCATAGATAAAATAATGATTTATTAACGTATTGAAAGTGTTGATAAAGATAGAATTTACCAGTGCCTGTATAAGCACTGATAAAGGGTAGATTTATAATTTTCTTTAAAATTGCTGATAAATCATACTTTTATCATCAAATTTAGTAGCACTGATAAAGATTAAAACTGCAGTGTGATGCTACAACATACTACATCACTAGAAACAGGTGCAGTGTGCTGCAACAACACATTTCATCTCTTGAAATAAAAAAAAATTACCAAAATAATATACAAATACTAAATTTAAATGAAATAATTTTTTTAACACAAATAGAAGAAAAATAAAACACTATTATAGAGTATATCAGTTGTTTTTTTTCACTAAAATTAATGTAAATTTTGAATAAAAAGGATCACTTGGTGTCATACCGGTCACACCATGCATAAGATTGAGGTGTGGATAATACTTACATGTTCCAAATTACATATGGATCATTTTAGTAAAGTAACAAAACAATCTTAATGCATTTTCCTAGTTTTGAGCATGTTAGTTGTTTTTCGCACTAAACTTAATGTCAATTTTGAATAAAAAGATGCACTTGGAGTCATAATGGTCATAATGCAAATCGGATTGAGGAAAGGATGATACCTACATATCCCAAATGACTCATGGATCATTTTTCTAAAGCACCAAAACAATATGAATTCATTTTCTCTGTTTTGAGTACGTTATGTGTGTTTTTATTAAAATGTAATTTTAAACTGGAAACACACACTTTGATCCATATAGGTGGTATCGTGTGTGAGTTTTACATGATAATAATTCATACACATCAAAAATTAATTATGAATTGTTTTCCCAAATTATCAAGACAATCCGAGCATGTTTGATTGGTTTTCAATGAGTGACACTTTTTTGTATTAAAATGTCAATTTTAAAATGATAATAGACACTTAGAGTCATACTGGTCACACCATTCATCAGATTGAGATGTGGCTGATCCCTACTAGTAAAAAATAACATATGGATCATTCTACTAAAGTATCAAAACAATCAGAATGTGTTTTCTTATTTTTGAGTATGTGAGTTGTTTTTTTTTCACAAAAATTAATGTAAATTTTTAATAAAAAGGTTCACTTGGAGTCATACCAGTCACACCGTGTATCATATTGAGGTTCAAATGATCCCTACACATCCCAAATGAAGTATAGATCATTTTACTAAAGTAACAAAACAATATTAATGATCTTACTCAGTTTTGAGTATGTCAATTGTTTGTTTCACTAAAATTAATGTAAATTGTGAATAAAAAGACACACTTAGAGTCATACCAGTCACACAATGTGTCAGATTGAGGTTAGATTGATCCCTACACATCCAAAATGGCTCTTGGATCATTGTAATAAAGTACCAAAATAATATGAATGTGTTTTCTTGATTTTAAATATGCCACACTTGTGTTTTACTAAAATGTCATTTTAAACTGGAAACATGCACTTTGATCCATAAAAGTGAAATGATGTGTGGGTTTGACATGAGGATAATTCATACACATAACAAATTAATTATGAATCATTTATCCAAATTATCAAGATAATATGAGTATGTTTTCTTGGTTTTCAATGAGTGACACTTTTTTGTATTAAAATGAAAATTTTAAATTGATAATTGATACTTGGAGTCATACCGGTCATAAAATGAATCATATTGAGGTGCGGATAATCCCTACCTGAAAAAAATGATGTATGAATTGTTTTTATAAATTACCAAAATAATCTATATGTGTTTTATCAGTTTTGAGTATGTCAATTTTTTTTCACTAAAATTAATGTCAATTTTGAATAAAAAGGCGCACTAAGAGTCATATTGATCACACTGTACGTCAGATTAAGGTACATATGATCCCTACATTTACTGAATAACATATGGATCATTTTAATAAATTAAAAAAACAATCCAAATTCAATTTATTAGTTTTGAGTATGTTAGTTGTTTTTTCACTAAAATTAAGGTCAATTTTGAATAAAAAGACACACTTGGAGTCATACCAGTCACACCGTTCATCGGATTGAGGCGCGACTGATCCTTACACATACCAAATTACTCATGGATAATATTAATAAATTACTAAATAAATATGAATTTTTTTTCTTGGTTTTGAGTATGCCACATGTGTTCTTTACGAAGATGTCAT
Source organism: Viscum album (assembly GCA_963277665.1). NCBI lineage: Eukaryota > Viridiplantae > Streptophyta > Magnoliopsida > Santalales > Viscaceae > Viscum > Viscum album. The sequence goes on along the minus strand of OY728153.1, from coordinate 124,129,865 downwards.
TTTAAACTAAAAACACACAATTTGAGACATAAAAGTGGAATCATGTATGGGTTTGACATGAGACTAATTTATAAATGTCCCAAATGAATTATGAATCATTTTCCCAAATTATTAATACAATCTGAGCATGTTTTCTTAGTTTTTAGTGAGTGACACTGTAATAACCCAGACCTTTTTTTTTCAGGTATTTCTTCTTTCTTCTAGTCGTTTTTGAGAGAAAGGGAATTTTTTGGAAAAATTTAAAGTACACACCATGTAATTTCTGAGTACACGCTGTGTACTTGGTTACCATGGGTAGCCATGTGATGGCCGTGTAACATCCATGCACACGACCATGTGGGGGTGACCTGGAGGCCGCCAAAAGCGAAGTATGAAAATGGCAAGTACACACCATGTGCTTAAAAAGTACATGCCGTGTACTTTCTTTTTTTTAATTAAATGCCCCGGGGTCACGTATGACGGACATAAAATCCTTCTTCTAGGTCTTGTTTGTCCGAGAGAACCTGTACAGCTGCAATACTTCTCCGAGCCCCCAAGCCTCCGTCCGATCTTTGATTCGACTGTTGTCGATTGTGTTGGTATCACCTCAGTAAGCTCTTCCTTCTTCTAGAGCATCATTTCATGATTCCTTGTCTTTATCAAGTTATCTTCTGTTGAACATTTTAGAATTTTTTGTAGATATTTGGTGTTCTAAGGGGATCTAAGCCATGAGACTCAAGTATATTGATCTCCTAATGCCAAGGTATGTGGTTTGTACCTTTTTGTTGAAATTCTTTGAGTTATATGTTCAAAAAACCGCAATACCCATGAACGGGGTATTGCGCGTTTACCGTTTTAGCCCTATTGTTTGATTTCTATGCTTGTATGATTGAGTTGATGATAATTGATGTGATTAGGGTTAATTTCTATGATTTGTAAGTGCTTTACCATGCATGATTGCCTATTTTGACCGTTGGGTCTAGGTTTCCTGTTAGGCTGCTGTTTAATTTCCCATGCCTAGTTGTAGGATGGTGTGATTGTTCTTATATGCTGATATACTGTAGACTACTAGCCAAGTAGTTCTTGAGGTCTACTTTGGCCGATACGTGTTGCTATACCTACTTGACTTACACAGGGCCGTGAGAACCTGGTGTAGTAGACCATAGAGAGAATAGACATAAGGGCTTCTTTAGAGTGTCTTTTTTACCTATGACGTGAGACCATAGGGGGAATTGACGTAAGTGAATCCTCAGAGTGTCTGTAGATCCTCGACATGGTCCAAAGGGGGAATATACATTGAGTGCTTCCCCAGAGCTCCTTTAGTTACCAATACGAGACTATAGGAGGAATTGACAGTGATTTCTTCTTTAGAGAGTCTATTCTTAAGCTGAACCAGAGGGGTTAGACTGAGTGTACTTCCCAGAGGGTTGCTTTTGTTTCTACGTAGGAACATAGGGGATAGGCTGTGAGTACTTCCCAAAGTGTTACCTGTTTCTGTTTACCTGTTTTGATTAGATGTTTCTTGATATATGAAACTGGATGCATATAAACTATGGATTGTTTACTGCTAAGTACTTCCTTGTTTACTGCTGAGTACTTCCTTATTTACTGCTTTATGTACTTATTACCTTCCATATATTCACTGACTATTAGGAACAAATCTTGTGGTGGTTTCCTACTGAGATTTAGTCTCACACCGTATTTGGGCCATGCTTTTGGCCCCAAACAGATTATATTGTTGCAGATATAGATAAGGTCAAGTGACCTTCTACTTCATCTACTTGATTTTCAGTGGAGATGGAGAGCATGAGACCGAGTTATGGCTTGCGATGCTAAGGAGTTGTTTACTTTTATTTCTTTTGTACTTGGGTTTAGTACTGTTGTATTCCAGAATTGTGATTTGTTTGGCCTCTTTCCTAGACATATGTATCATGCATCATTCATATATATATATGTGATCTAGTTTGTTATTTTCCAGTCTTCTAGTGTTTAATTTTGTATGGATTATTCTTACTTCTACTTTTGCTATTGCCCGCTGTGTTACTCTGCCAATGAGGGCATAATTTCCCCACTATCACACCCAAGGCCCTCATTGCTAGTTGGCAGCCTCTAGAGTTCGGGAAAATGCACTTGAGGCCATGTGACCAATCATGTATGGGGTGCCTCTGGGTGTCTTCTGGAACCAAGACGTTACAAACACTTTTTTTGTATTAAAATGTCAATTTTAAAATGATAACAGACACTTAGAGTCATACCAGTCACACCATGCATCATATTGAGGTGCGAATAATCTCTACATGTAAACAATTATGTATGGATAATTTTCTAAAAGTATCAAAACAATATGAATGCACTTTATTAGTTTTGAGTATGTTAGTTGATTTTTTCACTAAAATTAATGTCAATTTTGAATAGAAAGGCACACTTGGAGTTATAATGATCACACCATGTGTCATATTGAGGTACGACTAGTCCCTACAAATCCCAAATGATGTATGGATAATTTTTATAAAGTAACAAACAAATTTTAATGTGTTTTCTTGGTTTTGAGTATGTCAGTTGTTTTTTTCCACTAAAATTAATGCCAATTTTGAATAAAAAGACACATTTGGAGTCATACTGGACACACTGTGCATTGGATTGAGGAGTGGATGATCCCTAGACATACCAAATGACTCATGTATTTTTTTATAAAGTATCAAAACAATCAGAATGCATTTCATCAGTTTTGAGTACGCCATGTGTTTTTTTACTAAAATTCCATTTTAAATTGAAAACACATACTATGGATCTTATCTTAAGTGAAAAATATTGTGTTAACTTTTAAAAAATTATTCTAAAACACAATCATGGTATAATACTTATTTTACTTCATTTTACAAAAATTTTATTGTTTTCAAGCCAACCCTTCCTATCCTTCTCTGCCTCAGTCTCCACCTGAGTCTTTTCCTCTAACTCCTCCTGCATGTCATTATCTGAATCTGACTCTACCTCTGTCTTTGCCTCCAAATCTGCCTCTACCTTTGCCTCCACCTCTTCCTTCACCTCCACCTCTGCCTCCACCTCCACTTCAGCCTCTAAGATTTCCCAAAAATTTTATTGTTTGCAGGTCAACTCTACTAAACAAATTGATTCCCTCTATTTTTCTTATCCTTGAGAAAGAGATAAAAAATAATATATAAGAATTATGACACTAATTCTTCACACCCCAAATATATTTCAAAGGTTATAACTCATACTAGATCACAAACATTCTAGGTAATCACCTAAATTTGTTGTTAGCATACATTTTGACAAAAAGTACATTGCCCACTTGTCTCTGAAAAAATTGATTTCTTCTTTTGAGTAACTCCTTTATCGGTAATATTCAAAGTACTGAGAAAATATAGACAAAAAAATCATTGTGAAATATATTTAATGAAATCTTAATTAATTTTAGAAATTACCTATTGGGGGATGGTGGTATTTTCATGATTTATGATTTCTCTCATAAATTTGAAAACATAATATCCACAACCGATTTCATTATATTATTTTAGACACTATATAAACATTGAACAAAATCAGTAAATTGTTTTTAAATGTTTTAATAGTTAAATATTTCTATATATACCTTAATTTTATCTATTTTTACTAATCCATAGTCTTTATCTTTTCAGAAACTGACTTCATGCCATGATCTAGCCTATATTGAACGACTGCCCTATTATAAAAAAACTCTCATTAAAACACAGACTGAACATATAATTTGAATTTTATCTATAAAATGTTGATTTTAGTTTATTACATATTCACAATACACATCATGTGTGGTCGGTTGTTTTCATATCCATGCATTGTGTAAGGACCCGTCCCCAGTTGCCCGGAGTCGGTGCCTTATTTGATTAAGTTGGTGGACATACAAGTAATATGAATCCCAAAGGACCAATTAGTTTAGTATTATTTGAAACAAAATACACACATAAGTTCAACTTTACATACAGAAAGGAAATACTACACTAATTTATTCCATTAGAAGCATCCATGCCTCCTAGATTATGCTTGCAAGTCATTCATGAATTACTTATTCATATCCTGGAAAAAATGAAACATAAGAAAGGGGTGATCTCAAATGCTCAGTAAGAGTAAGAAATATAGAGAAAGATAATATAAACATTAGACATGGTGAATAATTGAAAACACATGCCTTTAATAATAAACTTGAAACACATTATGGAAAGAATATGAGATGAGTAAATAATTCCATAATAAAACATAATCATGGGTATTCTACTAGTCAAATAACCACATGAACTTTCAATTACTATCTTCATAATAAGGTAATTTCGTATTTCGGACATCATAACCATACCATCCAACCCTCGTGCTAGGACCATAAAATAATTATTTTGTCAAGGTCTCGTGCCAAGACCATAGTTTGTCTCATGAGACCTACCGATGCATAGAGGGGCTATAGCCGGCCCCACCCATCACATAATAAGTCCAATGAATTCCTCATATGAGTTAGGATCAATATAAACAACATATACATTCACATTAAAACTATCATATGAAATGTAGCAAACTTTCCCCAATCATTAAACATAAAACACTAACCATTCAGAGTAATATGGTGAATGGTTTTATGATAGATCATCCACAATAGAGTTAGTCATAAAAAATTAAATAAAATATAGTATATGACTTCATAAATGATTAAACCCAATAATACCATGGAATCTACAAGAACATTGAATCAAATGAAAATACTCTTGTAAAATCATTAAGCAATTTTGAGATAAGTACTCTTTTATTTTGAAAAGAAGAGTTCTTTTGGAAAATATTTGTATAAAACCAGAAGTGAAGTAAGACAGTATTTCATAATAAAATGAGTATTTTTAGAAATATAATGGTTTTCAAAAACATATTATAGAGTGCCCTTGTAAATAGATATGAATTGGAGAAATTCCCTTGAATCGAGCTTGTATTTTGGAAACAATTTTGAGGTTCCTTTTAAAACGTGTAACTATCCATAAATCAAGGAAGGATTATGGTTTTTAAACATATATATTATACTCAAACAGAACATTTTATGAGTTCATAACAATACATAAGAATTACATCGAGGTAATTAGACAATGAAAGTATCCTGAATGAAAATGGAAGTTCGGGCGGAAAAACCCTTACCTTAACTCCAAACGTGTTCCGCTCTTGTACTTAAGCTCTTGGAATATGAAATTATACATGTTAATAAATTATTTCAGAAACTATTAGACATGTATTTAGTTTACCATAATTCTGGTTAGTTCATTTATGTCTTTATTTACAAGTTATTGTATTGAATTTCACCGTTCTGGAGTGTTCGTTTCCTTTATTTTCATATTCAGTTCACTTGTTTTTAAGTAATGAAGTTCATGTGGAATGGTTATAAATATCCAGGATTAAAATTATATATTATTTATGAACATAAATAATTGTTAATGGTCATTTCTATCATTTGGTTACATGGAATGAGGAAGAATCATTAGATGACAACCACTTCGATTATTCGGCGGTATTTGGAATATTATTAACTAGTTTTGTCATATAACTCAATTATATGTACATATTCTGGTTCCTGAATATTAATTTGGTTATAAAACATATATTATAGTTTGGTTCAACAATAAATATGGTTTCATGACCAGTAATGAATAATAAATTGAAGAACGAAACTTCATCGTCCACAAAGGCTATAAATTGGAACCTCATAGACATTGATTTCGTTTATAAAAAATAAAAGGAAGGGAGTAAGAATATTTATGATGGTTCTTCCATTCACATGATATAATTCCATTATATAGATTATACTAGAGTTACCATGATCATTTGTACAGATGAGGTGAGGAGAGGATAACAAAAGTAGATAAATTGAAATGAAACCAAATGAAAAAGAAGGATGCCTTACCTCTTTAAATAACCTCCTTGAGAAAATCCTTAAGGGAAGGGGTTTTGGTCTTTTGGAAATACCAGAAGCTTCTTGAATGTGGGGAGAGACTAGGGAAGGGTAATTGGGTAGAACTTTGAGGAGTTTCAAGGCTTATAGGAGTGAATATAAGAGGGAGTGGTGAGGGGTTTTTATAGTGGAGGAGAGGAGTAAATTTTGAATATTTAATTCATTATTTTATTATTTCCCTCAAGAAAACCAATAGTGTTGTTTAATGTAAACACTAATAGTAATAAGTGCATGTGAGTTCGAACCAAGTGGCCTTGAATCACTTTTGATGTCATGAATAGTTTATTTAACTAATAATTTGTATATACGGTATTTTATCATATTTTACTATTCATAAAAAATTCTAGAGTTTCAGAAAAATCCCAAAAATTCACCCCTACCATTTTTCAACGTGTAGAATTAAAAAGTGAACTCCATTTTTCAAAAATAATTTTCTGAATATTATTAATTTAATTTTTAAATAAGGTTATAGTTAATTAGAAAAATAAAAATCTTAAAGTGCAATTAGTTTTATTTCTCATTGAAAAACTAATTAAGATCTCATTATCTTATTACCTTAAGAAAATAAAATAATAATATTATTTACTATTCATAAGGGTTATATTTCTATTCATATTACTATTCATAAGGGTATGTTACTATTCACCAAAAATCAAGTTTGTTCTATCAGACTCCAAATGACTTACTGAACACAACTCTAGATGACTAGTTTTTGAAATTCAAAACATAGAAGAGGCAAATTTGTGTTTAATGGATAGATTATAAAATTGAATTCTATATTTATTTTCAAAACCTTCGGGTGTTAAATTCTCCCCTCCTTATAAAAATTTTGTCCTCAAAATTCACAAAATATTACCTAAAAAGATTCGACTATGTCTTCAACATAAGCTCCTTAGGCTCCCATGTTGCTTCCTCCATCTTATGGTTCCTCCAAAGAACCTTTACCAGTCGAATAGTCCAATATCTCAATACTTGTTCTCTAGTATCAGAAATCATGATAGGCTCTTCACAATAAGATAGATCGGGCTCAAGTTCTACTTATTCATAAGTGAGTACATGTGTTGGGTCTGGCATGTACTTTCTTAACATTGACATGTGGAACACATTGTGAAACTTGGAGAGACTTGGTGGCATTGCCAAACGGTAAGCTACAACTCCAATTTGGTCTAGAATTTCAGAAGGACTGATGTACCTGGGACTTAATTTTCCCTTCTTACTGAATCGTATAATACCCTTCCATAGAGATACCTTTAAGAAAACATGATCACCTTCTTGAAACTCCAAATCCTTCCTTCGGTTATCTTCATAGATCTTTTACCTACTTTGAGCTATTTTGATATGGTTCAGGATAATCTTCATCTTCTTCGTTGTTTCTTCAACAAGTTCTGGGCCCATGATCTTTCTTTCACCAACACCATCCCAGCAAGTTGGTGTACGACATCTCCTCCCATATAATGCTTCATAGGGTGCCATCTGAATACTTGAATGGAATCTATTGTTGTAGAAAAATTATACAAGGGGTAAATTCTGATCCCACATGACTTGAAAATCAAGTGAACAAGACCTCAACATATCTTACAATGTTTTAATAGTCCATTATGATTGTCCATCAGTTTGTGGGTGGTAGGCAGTGCTCAAACAAAGATCAGTATCTTGGGCCTTCCAAAGACTCTTCCAGAATCGTGATGTAAAACAGGGATCATGATCAGAAACAATTGATGAGGGTACACCATGAAGCCTCACAACTTCATTAATATATAGTCTTGCTAGACGTTCAAGTGGTAGATCTTCTCTTATAGAACAAAAATGTGATGACTTGGTAAGACGATCAAAAATGACCCATATTGCATCGTTCCTTCTAGGAGTCTTTGGTAGTCCCATGACAAAGTCCATCATGATATTATCCCATTTCCACTCAGGTATGGGAATAGGTTGCAATACTCCTCCAGGCTGTTGCCTTCCAGATTTCACTTGTTGAAAAACCATACATCTTAATACAAAATCAGCAATATCCCTCTTCATGTTGTCCCACAAAAAATGTTCCTTCAAATCTCTATACATATTAGTGCTACCAGGGTGTATAGAGAAATTGGAACTATGAGCATCAACCAACAATTCCCTTTTTAGATCAGGTATATCGGGAACACAAAGTCTCTTCACAAATTTCAAAATTCCATCTTCATATATGAAGTCACTCAATCTCCCATCATTCACAGCTTTAATCTTCTTTTGAAACTCCTCATCATTAGCCTGAGAACTTTTTATCCTTTCTAGTAAAGATGGTTTGAAAACCATTTGAAAAAGCATTGATTTTCACCTTCCATGCTTATTCCCATATCCATATTTACTAGATCCATGAAAATAGGATCCCTTTCAACTCTCATCTTGTTTAAAACTCCATGATCCTTTCTGCTCAAAGCATCTTCCACCTTATTTGCCTTCCCCGGGTGGTAGTGTATCATGAAATCATAATCCTTGAGTAGTTCAAGCCATCTCCTTTGCCTCATGTTGAGTTATTTCTGTGAGAAAATATACTTTAAACTCTTGTGATCAGTATAAATCTCACATTTTTCACCATAGAGATAATGTCTCCATATATTCAAAGCAAAGATTACAGCAGCTAACTCAAGATCATGAGTAGGATAGTTTTGCTCATGAGTTTTTAGCTGTCATGATGCATAAGCAATAACCCTATCATTTTTTGATAAGGACACAACCATGTCCTTTCTTTGAAGCATCACTATAAATAACAAACCCGTCATTACCCAATGGTAGAATCAATATAGGATCATTGAATAATATTATATTCAGTTCTTTGAAACATTCTTCAATTTTTTTTCCAAACAAATTTAACCCCTTTACGTGTGAGCTTCGTTAGCGGGTTATCCAGTTGGGAAAAATTCTGCACGAAACGCCGATAACCTGCTAAGCCAATAAAACTGCATACCTCAGTTATGTTTGTTGGCGTGGGAAAATCTTGGATTTCCTTTGTCTTCAAAGGATCAACTAGGATTCCATCCCTAAAGACAATATGACCAAGAAAAGAAATCTCCTGAATCCAGAATTCACACTTGCTAAACTTCCCATATAATTCATGTCTTCTAAGAGTCTTCCGGATAATGAGCAAGTGATTTTCATGATCTTCGTATCTTTTGGATTATACCAAGATATCATCAATAAATACCACTAAAAAATCATCGAGATATTCCTTGAAAACTCTATTCATTAGATTCATGAAGATAGAGGGTCCATTAGTCAATCCAAAAGGCATCAATGTAAACTCGTAATGCCTGTACCTGGTTCGAAATGATATTTTCAGAATGTCTTCCTTCTTCACACACAACTAATGATATCCAGATTGAATGTCAATCTTTGAAAAGTATTGAGCTCCATGCAGTTGGTCAAATAAATCATCAATGCGAGGTAGGGGATACTTGTTCTTTATTGTTATAGCATTTATCTCCCTGTAGTTGATACATAACCTCATAGATCCATATTTCTTCTTAACAAAAAGGACAAGGGATCCCCATGGAGAAACACTAGGGAAAATAAATCCCTTATTAATCAATTCCTCTAGTTGTTTCTTTAGTTCCACTAATTCCACAGTGGCCACTCTATATGGGGTCTTCGATATGGGCCTCGAACCAGGAATTAAATCAACGGAAAACTCAATTTCTCATTTTGGAGAATGTCTAGGTAAATCTTCTGGAAACACATCAACATATTCTCTCACAATAGGTACATCCTCTATTTGAACATTCCTTTCCTCACTGATAGTTATTTATTTCTCTTCCTCCTTAATAATTGAATTTAGTGGAGCTACTGGGGGTGGATCCAAATAAGAATTAGGTGGTGAGAAATCTTCTCTAAAGATAAGGTGTTCTTTATAATCGTCATAAAAAATTGTAACCTCCTTCTTCTTACAATAAAATTTGCATCATGGTCCGAAAGACAATCCATACCGAGGATTATATCAAATTCAATCATGGTTATGACTATGATATCAGCAGATAAAGAACATTTAGATGCCCTAATGGGAACTAATTCACAGAACTTTGTAGAAATGATACTTCCCTTAAGAGTTTTGACCGACAACTCGCTTGTTAAATCAAATTGGAAATATTTAATTTTCTTAGAAAACTGAGAAGATATGAAACAATGCAATGATCCAAAATCAAATAAAGCATCGGCTAAACTTGAGGAAACAATTAAATTACCTTCCACCACATTATTAGGAACTTCAACCTCTGTAGTTGTGATTTCATAAGATTTTCCCTTATCCCTTGACATTTTCTGTTGCATATTTCTTTGACGTTTTGGAAAATCATTAGCATAGTGTCCCATCTACCGACAACTATAGAATTGAACATCATTGGCTTCCTTCTTCCCTTTGAAATCACCAGCAAGATGGCCTTTTTGAACACATTTATAGCATACTTCTTTTCCATTTAATCATGCACTAGGGTGTTTTTTCCACAATTGTCACATGGTGGAAATTCAACTCCTCCCTTCTTCCCCATTTCCTTATTTCCTTTCCCAGGGTTTTCAGCATCTCTCTTCTTTTCTTGCTTTCCCTTAAAGTCATAAGACATAGAGAATTATTTTTCTATCTTGATGGAACATGAAACTATATCCTCATATGATGAAAAAATTTGAGAGACCAGTGCCCGCCGGAGGAATGTCTTTAGGCCATCAAAGAATCAATCAAATTTTCTCCTTGGATTTCATATGTAGTCTACAACATGTCTTGCTAATATTGTGAATTTATATTCGTACCTTGCAACATTCTCATCTTCCTTCTGCCTCAGATTCAAGAATTGTCTCTCCATATCTGCTCTCTTCTCACAAGGGAAATATTTTTCTAAGAATATTTCCTTAAAATCCCTCCATTCCATATCTTCTATCTCTTCCTCCTCCTTTGTGTTTTGGATTAATGACCAAAAATAATTTTCATCTCCTGATAGAAGATATACTGCCATGAAAACCTTTTCTCTTTCGTTACATCCCAAAGTAAGAAATATCTTCTCGAGGGAACATATCCACTGCTCTACTACAAATGGGTTTGTATCCCGTTGAATGGTGGAGGTTGTTTTCGCATAAAGCGATCTAGAATGGCTCCTCCATGTGGTGGATTCAGATGCTCCATATAGGTAAGTTTATTATTCATAACTTGAGTAAGTTATCCCAATATAGTTATGATTTGTTCAGCACCAGTCACAACACCAGATCCAACATCATTATCTTGCATCGGAGGAAAATTACTACAGGGGACACGTGTGTTCGTGCGGTTTCCATTCCTTCCACTTGGCGCCATATCTAGATAATGGAATACACTATATTAGGTTATGAATCATAATGTATAATCTTAACATAACAAAATACTTTGAAAAAATTGAGATCCTGTGAATGGATAATCCCATATCACAAATATGGTTTCTTTGAGGAATATTTACATTAAACTCTTTCATAATAGCTTGTAAAGAAAATGTAAATTATACTAAGCTTATCCCCCAGGAGTGCTGTAACTAAGAGTGCAGTAAGGCCCGTTGTCGTATTCCAGGATACCCTGGGTCAAGCCCAAAACTCCTTATCGGAGCTTTCACTCCTAGGTATATTTGTTCCAGAGCCACCTGTACCTGCTCGTATCCATTCATGGATGTATTGCTTTAATAATCCACATAATACATTCCTTACTAAAATACCAGGACGTTCTTGTATGTTTATCCTCAAAGAATATCTTAGGGACTCTTCCCTAGTTCTACTTTTTCTAAATCTAGTTTCCAAGTATTCTACTAAACTTCCTCTGATACCAACTGTAAGGACCTGACCCCAGTTGCCCAGAGTCGGTGCCTTATTTGATTAAGTTGGCGCACATACAAGGAATATGAATCCCAAAGGACCGATTAGTCTAGTATTATTGGAAACAAAATACATACATAAGTTCAACTTTACATACGGAAAGGAAATACAACACTAATTTATTCCATTATAAACATCCATGCCTCCTAGATTATGCTTGCAAGTTATTCATAAATTTCTTCTTCATATCCTGGGAAAAATGAAACATAAGAAAGGGGTGAGATCAAATGCTCAGTAAGAGTAATCAATACAGCAGAAGATAATATAAACATTAGACATGGTGAATAATTGAAAACACATGCCTTTAATAATAAACTTGAAACACATTATGGAAGGAATATGAGCTGAGTAAATAATTCCATAATAAAAGATAATCATGGGTATTCTACTAGTCGAATAACCACATGAACTTTCAATTACTAGCTTCATAATGAGGGAAGTGCATATGTCAGACATCATAACCATACCATCCAAGCCTTGTGCTAGGACCATAAAATAATCATTTTGTTAAGGCCTCCTGCCAAGACCATAGTTTGTCTCATGAGACCTACTGATGCATCAAGGAGCTATAGCGGGCCCCACCCATCACATAATAATCCCAATGCATTCCTAATATGAGCAGGGATCAACATAAACAACATATATATTCATATTGAAACTATCATATGAAATGTAACTAACTTTACCCAATCATTAAACATAAAATACTAACCATTCCGAGTAATATGGTGAATGGTTTTAGGATAGATCACCCACAATATATTTAGTCATAAACCCTTAAATAAAATATGGTATATGACTTAATAAATGATTAAACCCAATAATACCATGGAATCAACAAGAGAATTGAATCAAACGAAAATACTTTTATAAAATCATTAAGCAATTTTGAGATAAATACTCTTTTATTTTGAAAAGAAGAGTTCTTTTGGAAAATCTTTGTATAAAACCAAAAGTGAAGTAAGATAGTATTTTTATAATAAAATGAGTATTTTTAGAAAGATAATGGTTTCCAAAGCAGATTATAGAGTTCCCTTGTAAATAGATATGAATTGGAGAAATTCCCTTGAATAGGGCTTGTATTTTGGAAACAATTTTGAAGGTTCCTTTTAAAATGTGCAACTATACATAAAATAAGGAAGGATTCTGGTTTGTAAACATATATATGATACTCACACAGAACATATGATGTACAAACGTGTTCCGATATTGTACTTAAGCTCCTAGAATATGAAATTATACTTGTTAATAACTTATTTCATAACCTATTAGACATTTATTTATTTTACCATAATTCTGGTTAGTTCATTTATGTCTTTATTGACAAGTTATTGTATTGAATTTCATCGTTCTGGAGTGGTCGTTTCCTTTATTTTCATATTCGGTTCACTTGTTTTTAAGTAATTAAGTTCATGTGGAATGGTCATAAATCTCCAGGATTGGAATTATATATTATTTATGAACATAAATAATTATTAATGGTCATTTATATCATTTGGTTTCATGGAATGAGGAAGAATCATTAGATGATAACCACTTCGATTATTCGGCGGTATTTGGAATATTATCAACTAGTTTTGTCATATAACTTAATTATGTGTACATATTATGGTTCTTGAATATTAATTAGGTTATAACACATATATTATAGTCTGGTTCAACCATAAATATGGTTTCATGACTAGTAATGAAGAAGAAATTTAAGAATGAAACTTCGTCGTCCACGAAGGCTATAAATTGGAACCTCATGGACGTTGATTTCATTTATAAAAAATTAAAGGGAGGGAGTAAGAATATTTATGATGGTTCTTCAATTCACATGATATAATTCTAGTATATGGATTAAACTGGATTTATCATGATCATTGGGATAGAGGGGGTGAGGAGAGGATAGAAAAAGTAGATAAATTGAAATGAAACCAAATGAAAAAGATGGGTTCTTTACCTCTTGAAATAACCTCCTTGAGAAACTCCTTAAGGGAAGGGGTTTTGGTCTTTTGGAAAGACCAGAAGCTTCTTGGATGTGGGAAGAGACTAGGGAAGGGTAATTGGGTAGAACATTGAGGAGCTTCAAGGCTTATAGGAGTGAAGATAAGAGGGAGTGGTGAGGGGTTTTTATAGTGCAGGAGAGGAGTAAATTTTGAATATTTAATTCATTATTTTATTATTTCCCTCAAGACAACCAGTAATGTTGTTTCATGTGACCCTTAATAGTAATAAGTGCATGTGAGTTTGAACCAGTTGGCCTTGCATCACTTTTGATGTCATGAATAGTGTATTTAACTGATAATTTGTATAAACGGTATTTTATCGTATTTCACTATACATAAAAAATTATAGAATTTCAGAAAAATCCCAAAAATTCAACCATACCATTTTTCGACATGTAGAATTCAAAAGTGAACTCCATTTTTCAAAAATAAGTTTCTAAATATTAATAATTTAATTTTTAAATAAGGTCATAGTTAATTCAAAAAATAACAATCTTAAAGTGCAATTAATTTTATTTCTCATTGAAAAACTAATTAAGATATCATTATCTTATTGCCTTAAGAAAATAAAATAATAATATTATTTACTATTAATAAGGGTCATATTACTATTAATATTACTATTCATAAGGGTATGTTACTATTCACTAAAAATCAAGTTTGTTCTATCAGACTCCAAATGAATTACTGAACACAACTCTAGATGAACATTTTTCGAAATTCAAAACATAGAAGAGGAAAAGTGGTGTTTAATGGATAGATTATAAAATTTCATTCTATATTCATTTTAAAAACCTTGGGGTGTTACACATTAAATCCAAAAAATAAATATTCCGAGTATCTATATTGACTACTATCAACATCCAGTGCCTCATTAAAAAACAATTTAGTAGTGAAAAAAATTAAAAATATATTTTATGTGATTAGATCATAGAGTTTTACCCTTGCAATGTTGTCATCAAAAAGTGTCTGTTGTCTGATGATTTTTTATTAAACTCTTTGATTAACTCACCTTTTTTTTCTGGTTAATTTCTTCCTCATTCAAAGTAAATTATGTTGTAGAAATGATATAGGGATTAATGAATCCAAATTGTTATTTTCAATATATTACATTTATATAGTTTTAATATAAACATATGTAAAAAATATAAATAGTTATTAAATTAAATAAACATATTTAGCTCACTATTTGGAAGGATTTATTATGAAAATGTACCTTATATATGTATTCACATATGAGACACCCAACCATTCATGCATGATAATCTTAGTTAGAGTCTTGAGACCAATTACGTATGTGAAGGAATATCCATATATGTTTTCTTCATATTAAATATAAGACATATTTTTATCTTTAAATGCGGTCTCTGCATGAATTTGTAATGATAATAAATGTTTCTATGGAACTGGTGGGGAGAAGGTACTCTCAGAAGGTCATTTTGTTTTCTTGGTTGATTCACTAGATTTTATTGATTCAAAATTTAGTTTCTCCATCACATTATCCATACGTAATATCATACCACACTTTAGACCTTTTATCATCAACTGTTACATGTTTTTCATATGAAATTTTTTTCTAAAGACGCACCTCATGTATCTTTATAAGATTATTTGACCATGATATGAAAGATATAATAGTATCTTAGATCGATGTAATATCCGAACCATCAAGTGAAACAGGAAACTCAGAAGTCGTCTCATAAGCTACCTCAATCCCCACTCTCATGTGATTTTCGGAAGGGATTAATTATGTAGATAGACTTCTGGGATATTATACACTATACCCATCACAACATGGAGGTATATGGGTGTTGATAGATAAAAATCACATAAAACTATACCTTATATAATTTTATTAATATAAAGTTATCAGAATTTGTTTGATTCACATTTAAGAGAAAGAGTAATGAAAAAATTTATTACCCTGGGTAAGGTATGTAGTGGGGAGGGGGAATGATTAGTCTCAAAGCTAGTGGAAACATTTGGTTCATGTGTGGATCTTTTCTCCACCGCCAATTCACTTTGAACCTTTCTTATACATTGGTCTACGAAACCAGACTTCAAAATAATATCTTACAATGAGTCTATTTGTGTCTGAAATCATCTCATCATATTATATGTATCTTCATGTGGTTTTATATTCTAGAAGTATATTTGAGGAGATAATCCAAAACCTAATCTGGTAACCTAGACATATTGTTTAGGCTACTTTAAAGCTACTGAAAGTCTCTTTTCTTATGGTACAGACATTGCTGATTCTTGTGTCTAAACCATGTAAAAAATATGAACATATATATTCTTATGTAATATTATTATAAATCATAATGAATTACAATTATTTCACACGTATACATGATTCCCATACTACTTTTGTGTTTTAATCAACTAATATACCCTCCTTATTTAAACGAGCCTCCTTCCATAGCATATAAAGTGGGATAGAAGTGGATTTATATTTTGATTCATCAATCTGCATAAAAAAAAGGAATATATGTTGATTAGTATCACATAATTAAACATTTATTTTTGACTAAAAATACACACCAATTTATTTTCTAATGAATTGTACCCCATCCTTCCTTTGTGATAGGGGTGTGTTGGTTTTGAATAATATTTTTTTATTTTCCGCACTCTTTTACTATTTCATAAATTAACAATTTTGAATCAATTTGGATAAAATAAATAAAGTCAAATAATATATTATTGAATGCAGTGCACCTAAAATTATTTCTCATTGTGATGATTATAGAAAGTATTCCATCTTTCCTACTTTATAACGTGTTCACAACTAATTGGTGGGTGGGACTTTGTTTTCCCCTCAGCATCCCTAAGATGTAACTTCATCAAAAGAGTCTGAAATCCTCTATGGGATTTTACAGTGGCCATTAAGACAAATTTCTTATGGAAATATTCTAAAATAATAGAAGTCTGCAAGGAATAATGAAAAGTAAATAAAAATTTCATTATATATATTTTTTCATTAAAATAGAGAAAGTATATTGTAATATTATCGTTCAATATTTCCAAATGATTTCCTTCATTACTGGTTGGACGTGGATCCATGAGTCAATATCAATCATCACATTCATCCTATTTGTGAACCCAATATAACTAATGAAGATTGACTTGTTGGGGTCAATAGGTTGGCCCCATTGATTCCAACCAACATTAAATTTTATACCCTAACTTCTTTCATGGATAATTTTATTCAAAACCGTGATTCTGTGTCATTGTTTTTTCATCAACATGTTGTTGATCCCCTAATAATTATACAATTTCATCATCAGTAGTTCGTTATTTGTAACACCCCAAGATTTCATAGTAAGTTATTTTCTTTAAAGTAATTCAATAGCTTGAACTACACGCAACACCGAGTTCGAGTGCACCACGACTTACTAAACTAGCCGTTCAAAAAATGGTTATGAATAGTATTAACTGCATTTTGAATTTTATATACTCCATATAATTTTAACATCAATATTATTTATTTCATAGACATAATATAAGAACAAATTCAATTTTTCAGATAAAAGATGTATTTTTCAAAAAATGAAATTTTACTGCCTTTTAACGGAGAACCCTTTTTAAATCCAATATTTTACACTTTTATACATTCAATTTGACAAAATAAACTTCTTATTTTGAAGCGGGACATAAAAATTTAGTTTGGATAAATTTTCAGTTCTTTTCTGATAACTTTCATATTTTGATGAATAGTGAAAAATACTAAATTTTAATTGAAATTTTTTTTTAATCAAAATAATTTAGAGTGTTAAATTATAAATTTGAATGATTTTGAAGTATAATTGTATTATATTTTTATCATTTAATCCAATTTTATTCATTTGAAGTAATTTTATATTTAAATTTGACATAAACACATATCAATCTTTTGATAGTTTTTACTCCTCAAAAACCCGCTTTCTTGTTTTGACAATGGGAATATTTTTTTAAATTAATTAATACAACTTCTATGTTTTTAATTTTTTAAAATAGAAATAATTTTTGAATTTGGAATATCAAAATTATCTTTGGGTGAATTTTTGGTATTTTTTGAAAATTTTCAATTTTTGATGAATAGTGAAAAACACTACGTTATTGTTTAAAACCTACTTTTTTTTATTTAAATAATAATTTTTTGATTTAAATTTTTAAGTCAAAATAGATACAAAATACTAATATAAGTTCAATGTAATTCATTGGATTCATTTTATAATAAAATTATATGTATAAAATTTTATTGAACTTTTTAAAGTCTTTTACCCACCTTCTAGGAACATTTGCAAATTTTCATAAAACGTAATTTTACCACTTCTGTGAATTGAATTTCAAAAATCCGAGAGACCCAGTTAACATAAGTAAAATGTGGTTCAATAGGATGAAAATAATTTTTGGTGAATAGTAACTTTTCAATTTTATTTACCACCGTTAAAAGTAAATAGGGTAATTAAAGGTAAAAATGATATTATAAATACCCTAACACATGTCCTAATTCTATTGGATAAGTTTATTTTAACCAAAATCAACCTTAGGAATAAAATATGATCCTTTTGATCCACTTGTATTAGATTATGACATTTATTATTATTTTATTTAAAGAAGAGTTCAAAGTGTTAAATTCAAAATCTTATAACTAAAACATTTTTAATATAGGGTTATATATAAGATAAATTCGAAGATAAAAATTCATTAGAAATATAACAATATATCCAAAATAATGATATTTTATTTATAATTTTTAAACATTAAATAATTAAATTTATTTATGACACAATGATAATGCAGTAATTAACTTATTATTGAAAGATTAAAATAATTGATATTATAAATATTAATATAATTATAAATTGAGAATTTTGATGTATTTCATGAATTTTATAGGTTAATATTAAATTTTAGGGTTGATTAAATAAGTTTTTTTTGAAGTGATAAAGTTGTTATGACTTTTATAGAAACCAAATACTAAACAGTGTCAAAATTGACACAATTGAGTTTTTAAAACAAATACTATATTATTAATTGATATAATATTCCAAAAAAATATAAGGTTTATCAAAAGGACTTATATAAGGTTAGATATATAAATAATTAACCACTTGGGGTTCTCTTGGATTTTTATAGTAAGTTTATTAACCATTTATTATAATAATACAAGAATACATGGTAAAAGTTAAACTATTTAGCTAAGAGTTAAATATAAAAGATAAGGTTAATATGGTGACCTAAACCTATATAAAACTTATTGGTTGAGAGGTTTGTGACCCAGACCCACCTTAGCCTAGAAATTAATTCTTTTGAATCCATTATAAACTGAATATGATAGTATAATAAAATAATATTTCAAGCTTTTCCTAAAGTGACCGTCACCTCTCTTATAAAAGGGTACTTCCCCTTATATTAATTTCACACCTCTAAAGAAATTTGACTCAGCCAAAATCTGCTCAAATATCCTCCCAACTACCCTTAATTCAACCTATAGGCCTTACTTTGATCAGAAATCCAACCTAATGATCCCTTTTGATTAAATAAAAATGAATCACCCGAAGAAGAGGTAACAATTTCATCACCTCCTTCAAAGTTCTTTTCATCTTCCACTTAATATTTCATTGTTGTTTCCATAAAAAAATAATAACTCAAGTAAATTATACATAATATGATGTTATTATAAATATGGTATAACCATATTCATTATTCTATTAATCTTATGAATGTCAAAGTCACCATACATGCGTACGAACGACTTACCGTCTACACATCGTGGTGTAGTTTGTTATTCAACACCCCATTATTTGGATGGGTATAATAATGATTATAACTGATGTAAATAATAAATATGACATTTTAATGATTCTTTATATATAATATACCATCCAATTACATACAATTTCACCACTAATAGAATGATATTGTCGCTCGTGCGTACGTACGAATTACCGTACCCATGACGCGATGAGATTTTATTCCCCATGGTAACCATTTAAGAATAATGATAATTTTATGATTAATTTTTTTTTTAAGAACTTAATATAATTCTGGATATAAATCAAATACAAACTATCCATAATAAACATGAGTTACGTAACTAAATATATAAAGGAAAACGAATCAGTTAACACCCAAAACAATGATACTACAGAAATATTATTAATAAATAAATATTATTAGATCATATATGATATAATACATATGTATGTGGTTCTTATATAATTTAATAAAAATTATTTAACCATTATACAGGAGGTTAACCTACCCTCTACTAATGAAAAAGTACACGATAAGTGGTTTTTATCTCATTTTTATTCCCGTGAGATTCATGCAATATTGCCACTATTGCCTTTTGTGTGGTGTATGTACAACCCATGATTGTATTATTTGTGTAATATAAATTATTTTATGGGTATTTAAATCTTTATTTTATGATCCTTCTTTCATGGGGTGTATGTTTCGTAAGTTACCAAATCGGTAAGGGAAATTCTAATTTCGATTTCCACTCATTGGTTTTTACGCAAACTTCATTGATTATTTTACTCCAAGATTATGTGTGAAATCAATATTTATTTATTTATGTAGTAATTTCCACTCCCCTTTGTGTGGATATACTTTTGATACACATAATCACTCCACTTATAAATTCTCAAGTCATCGATATGAACTTGATAAGAGTAATCTTAACTCAATTTTCATTCATTGAGTTAAACATCCAAGTCATTGGTGTTGTTTTTACAAAAATATGTGTGAATGTAAAATGATTGATTTACAATGAATATAAAATAATATTGAGTGTATTTATAGTTTTCACACATATTTATGTCATTGATTTATCCTTAATCTAAGGATACAATCATTATAAGGGATTTCATCTTAATTTACATTCCATTGAGACCTCTTTGTTATTATGCACCAATTCAATTTTATATGGTGTACATACTGTATTTTGACATAGTATATCATGAATACCTTTATTCTCATGATATTATAAAGTTTTTATTACCTCAATTATTTGTATTCAAGAGCCTCTCATTTGGTAAGGAACTCTAACTAAAATATCATTTTAAATGTTTTAAATATTTATTCTTCTAAATATTTCTCATTAATGTCCATGTTTTAAAAATGGTGTTAAGGATTTATTTATATGGAAATGAATTTTTTAAAATAAAAATTCATTTTAATAGTTTAAAAGTGGTATGGGACACTTTGATTCAAAAATCTATTTTTAACACCTTCTTGATAAATAGTTATACTTTTAAATGTTTTCAAGAAAAAGGAGATATTTCTCTCAAATAGTTTTACTGATTATTTTTATCTTTGTCAATATCCTTTATTATTCTTGATTGAGGTTGATAAAATATTCCATATTGTATTTAATGAGTTATGTTTGACTGTGGATGTTCTATTTTTATACCATTCATGGTTTGTGGTTAAAATATAGACATTACGTTTGCTAGTTTTAATACGAATGTTTAGATTATGTTTCAAACTTTTTCTATGAGGAATTAATTGGACTTAGTAGGTGAAAGGTGGAGCCCAATATAGCTCCTTGATGCATCGGTATGTATCATGAGAGAAACTAGTGTCTTGTCACATGGCCTTGACAAAATTTTATTTTTAGTCTTGGCACGAGGCCTTGACTATGTGGTTATGATGTTCAACATTATGTGTTCCATCATTATGGAATTCGATATTGATATTACATGTGATTATTCAACTAGTAGAATATCTATATTAATAATTAAATGGAATTATATGATTTATCTTTGCCATATTTTGCTGAAGTTTAAGTTTAAAAGGCTTGTGGTTTAGTCTTATATATTGCCTTAAATGTTTATGCTTATTTATGATTTTTTCTGCTTTATTGTTATCCGTATTAAGCATCTGAGCTCACCCCTTTCTATGTTTTATTTTTCCAAGGATTCGAAGAAGTATATTACGATTAACCTGAAGGAATAGGCTAAGGGATATGAGTGTGTTCAAAGGGGACATAATGTTTTTGTTTTTTTCCATTTCATGATGTAATGTAAAACTTATATATGTATCTAGAATTTCATAGGCTACTAAACTAATCAGTATTTAAAGACTTAATCTCTTGTGATCATTCCAATATTATGTAATAATGCACTGACTCTGGTTTACTAGGGTCAGGGCGTTATAGTTGGTATCAGTGGAAGTTTAGTACAAACATTGGAAGCTAAATTTAGAAAAATTCTGATTAGAAAACATTAACCTAAGATAGACTTTGAGTATTAGTATAGAAGACCATACAAAATTTTTGGTAATGTAAATACTATGTGGGTTTTCCAAGAAATACAGCCATATCTGGATATGAGCAGGTAGAGGTGGCTCTGGCACAGATGTGCCTAAGTGTAAAACCCGAAAACACTCCTTTGATCTAGACTCGAACGGGAATTGGTGCACGATAATAGGCCTTGCCGCACTCTTGGTTACAAAACTCCTGGAGGATATTCTTAGGATAATTCACATTTTCTTTACAAATATATTTGAAGTATTTTAATATAAGAAGAGAATAAATAACCTTGGTTTATCCTAAGGTGTTTTAGATTGAAAATAAGGTGTTATGATATTCTCTAAATGATTTTTTGACTATTATTACTCACACTATGCTTCCTAGTTTTAGTCAATGGATGGATTCCAAGAAATTCATTGTAACAATGAATATGATGTACAAGGTGGACATGATGGTGGAGATGAGAAACTAAATGGAATGTTGATAGGTATAAAATATATTGTGTGCATGCTGAAGCATGTTTCCAAAAATATGATCAACAATATATACATTAACCAAATCCTCAACTCAAAAAAGAAGAAAAAGGCGGAGAATGATAATACCTCCAGTAGTGGAGATAGTGGAGGAAAGAAAGCTCCATTTCCATCATGCCAGAAATGTGGAAGGATACACCCATGAAAGTGTCTCAATGGAACAATGAAATGTTTATGTAGGAAATAAGGAAATAAAGTAAATAATTACTAAAGGAAAACGAAGAGTACTATGGAATAAAGTAAAAACAATCCTAAGAATCCATTTACAGTAATTTTTCATAAATGTAGGGGACCTGGTCATTACCTGAGTCAATTCCCTATTCTATAGGATAACCACTAGGTCAAGGAAGAACCTATGTGAAAATAAATGGATGAAGAAATGTTTAAAAGTATTAATGATCTTTGTTGATGGGATTACTTTGGAAGAATTTTCTCTTGTATGTGTAACCCTATAGTTTTTTATATGAAAATTATATTTAAGGAATAATTATCTTTTCTTTTGGGGATATAGTTATAAAGAACCATTTGGGTTTATATGATCCTTGAATTTGAGGCAATTACAGGTTATTAATTTTTGGGATGAAAATGCGAGGTATGAGATAAATTTTTTGGTTAAATTATGTTATGGTAATTTTGAAAAATTTATCTCATTTTGGGAATGTTATAAAATATAGTTTTTGAAAAAGGAAAAAATGCAGACCATGTAAAAACCCATCGCATTGGACAAAGCTGCGAGATTTGAACCCACAACCAATGTGCGACTAGGATTTATCGCCTACAACTGGACTACGTGAAGTCCCTGGTTAGTGTGACTAATTCTTTTTAGTTAAATGATTTTATTGATCAATAATAATTTGATTTTGAATCTTATGTTTCATCAAATGAATATCCTTATTATAGGAAATAGATTTGGTGATTAAGTGATAAATTTTTTTGGAAGACTTTTTCTCTATTGGGAACACTATATGCCTAAGGAAAAAAGAATAATATGGGATTTAATTTGAGGAGTAATGGTTTATTTTTTTTATTTTAGAATAATCTAGGTTTTTTATAGAGATTCAGGTTATTAATGGAAATTATTAATCTATCATAGGGAATATGTGATTTAGTTAATTACACTTCTATATGAGACTTTAATAGTAGTTGATGTTATTTGGAGATAAATGTTAATATTTACTATAAAATACTATGTGATTAAATTTTAATGAGTATTGGGTTTCAATCTTATTTTGGATTATATTGAAGGATTTTAAGGATAATTGTTTATTGAATGGTCTTTATTGAACTTTGGGTATTTTTTATTTAATTTTGGAAATTAAGATCAGTATTTCATTCTATTAAGGATTATCCATTTCAGGGATCATTTGATCTTGTACTAACTATTTTGTTTTGGTTAATATTTAAATACAAGGGAAAAATATAGTTTATCCTTTGTGGATTATGTGATTCTCTAGAAGTTGATTCTAGTGCTCCAGGTGTGACCAAGTCATCTTGAATACCCATCATTTAGAGAAAACATGAGTTAGTGGTAGAAATTTATTAAAGGATGAGACTCTACTTAACAAGTAAGTATTTATCTTTATGTTCTTATTCAATCTCATAAATAAATTCCTCAACTTTATGAAATAGAACTTAAAACAAAAAATGTTGTTCGTTTACTTTTCCTACTGGGAAACTAATGACCATTTAACCCATCCCAAGTTTGTGGTTTTCTTGTTGTTAACTTTATCCTGATCATGTTTTCCATCACTCTCCATCAGAACTTGACACTTATTTTATCTTCCATATCCATGTTTTCCAACATGTAATCCTAGTATGGGTTATCATGGGTGACCTTTGTACTTCTCTTTCTTTCTTTTAAAGTGATAGTTTTATTGACTCTTTTTCTGATGTGATAAATTCAATGAAGTTCCCAAGCCCAATTTTAAAATTTTGAGGATGAAGTTTCCAAAAGGGGGAAGAAAATAACACCCCAAGATTTCATACTAAGTTATTTTCTTTAAAGTTATTTAATATCTTGCACTACACGCAGCACCGAGTTCAAGTGCACCACGACATACCAAATTAGACGTTCAAAATATTGTTATGGATAGTATTAACATCATTTTAAATTCTATATAATCCTTATAATTTTAACATCCATATAATGTGTTTCATATACATAATATAAGAACAAATTCAATTATTCAGATAAAAGATGTATTTTTCAAAAAATGAAATTTTACCGCCTTTTAATGGAGAACCCTTTTTAAATCCAATATTTGACAATTTTATATACTCAATTTGACAAAATAAACATCTTCTTTAGAATAGGGACATAAAAATTTAGTTTGGATAAATTTTCGGTTCTTTTATGATAACTTTCATATTTTGATGAATAGTGAAAAATACTAAATTTTAATTGAAATTTTTTTAATCAAAATAATTTAGATTGTTAAATTATTAATTTTAATGGTTTTGAAGTATAATTAGATTATATTTTTATCATTTAATCCAATTTTGGTTATTAAAAGTAATTTTACATTTAAATTGGACAAAAACACATATCAATCTTTTGATAGTTTTTACTCTTCAAAAACCTGCTTTCTAGTTTTGACAATAGGAATATTTTTTTAAATGAATTAATACAACTTCTATGTTATTAATTTGGTAAAATAGAAATCATTTTTTAATTTGGAATATCAAAACTATATTTGGGTAAATTTTTGGTATTTTTCTAAAAAATTTCAATTTTGGATGAATAATGAAAAACACTGCATTATTGTTTAAAACATGCTTTTTATTTAAATAATTATTTATTGGATTTAAATTCATTTTAAGTCAAAATAGATACATAATAACAATATAAGTTCAATGTAATTCATTGGATTCATTTTATAATAAAATTATATGTATAAGATTTTATTGAACTTTTTAACGTCTTTTACCCACCTTCTAGGAACATCTGAAAATGTGCATAAAATGTAATTTTACCACTTCAGTGAATTGAATTTCAAAAATCTAAGAGACACAGTTGACATCAGTAAGTAAAATGTGGTTCAATAGGATGAAAATAAGTTTTGGTGAATAGTAAATTTTCAATTTTATTTACCATGGTTAAAAGTAAATAGAGTAAGTAAAGGTAAAAGTGATATTATAATTACCCTAACACATGTAATAATTCTATTGGATAAGTTTATTTAGACCAAAATAAAACTTAGGAATAAAATATGATCCTTTTGATCCACTTAGATTAGATTAAGAAATTTATTATTATTTTATTTAAATAAGAGTTAAAAGTTTTAAATTCAAAGTGTAATAACTAAAACATTTTTATTATAGGGTTATACATAAGATAAATTATACTATAAATATTCATTAGAAAGATTTAAATTTATTTATGACACAATGATAATGCAATAATTACATTATTATTGAAAGATTAAAATAATTGATATTATAAATATTAATATAATTATAAATTGAGACTTTTGATGTATTGACCAAATTTTCTAGGTTAATATGACATGTTAGGGTTGATTAAATAATTTTTTTTCTAAGTGATAAAGTTGTTATGACTTTCAAAAAAACCAAATACTAAATAGTGTCAAAATTGAAATAAATGAGTTTTTAAAACAAATACTATATTATTAATTGATACAATATTCTTTAAAATCTAATTTTCGTCCAAATGACTTATATAATGTTATATATATCAATAGTGAACGACTTTGGGTTATCTTGGCTTTTTATAGTAAGTTTATTAACCATTTATTATAATAATACAAGAATACATGGTAAAAGTTAAACTATTTAACTAAGAGTTAAATCTAAAATATAAGGTTAATATGGTGACCTAAAACTATCTAAAACCTATTGGTTGAGATATTTTCGACCCATACACACCTTATCATCAAAATAAATCCTTTTGGAGCCATTATAAACTGAATATGATTGTATAATAAAATAATATTTCAAGATTTTCCTAAAGTGACCCTCACCTCTTTTATAAAAGGGTACTTCCCCTTCTCTTAATTTCACACCTCCAAAGCCATTTGGCTTAGCCAAACTCTACTCAAATATCCTCCCAACTACCCTCAATTTAATCTATAGGCCCTACTTTGATCAGAAAGCCAACCTAATTATCCCTTTTGATCAAATAAAAAGGAAGCACCCAGAGAAGAGGTAATAATTTCATCACCTCTTTCAAAGTTCTTTTCTTCTTCCAATTCCTCTTTAATTGAAGTTTCAATACCAAAATAATAAATATATTAACTTATACATACTGGGATGTTATTATAAATATGGTATAACCATATTCATTATTCTATCCATCCTATGAATGACAAAGTCACCATACGTGCGTACGTACAACTTGCCGTCTCCACGTCGTGGTGTAGTTTGTTTATTAAACACTTCATTATTTGGGTGGGTATAATAATGAGTATAACTGATTTAAATAATAAATATAACATTTTAATTATTCTTTATATATAATACACCATCCAATTACATACAATTTCACCACTAATAGAATGATATTGTCGCTCGTGCATACGTGTGAGTTATCGTCTCCACGATGCGATGAGATTTGGTTCCCCATCATAACAGTTCAAGAATAATTCTCATTTTATGATTAAAAATTATGTTTAAGAACTTAATATAATTTTGTATATGAATCAAATACATACTATTCACAACAAACATGACTTACCTAACAAAGCATATAAAGGAAAAAGAATCAGTTAACACCCAAAACAACAATACTACTGAAATATCATTAACAAATTAATATTAGAAGATCATATATGATATAATATTTATGTATGTGGTTATTGTATAATTTAATAACAATTATTTAACCATTATAAATGAGGTTAACCTACCCTCTACTAAGTAAAAGTACAAGGTAAGGGGTTTTCATCTCACTTTTTTATTCCCGTGAGATTCATGGTATATTGCCACCATTTCCTTTTGGGTGGTGTATATACTACCCATGATTGTATTATTTGTGTATTATAAATTAATTTATGGGTATTTACATCTTAATTATATGATACTTCTTTCATGGGGTGTATGTTTTGTAAGTTACCAAATCAGTAAGGTAATTTATAATTTCGATTTCCACTCATTGGGTTTTACGCAAACTTCATTGATTATTTTATTCCAAGATTATGTGTGACATAACTATTTATTTATTTATGTAGTAATTTACACTCCCCTTTGTGTGGATATAATTTTGATACACATAATCACTCCATTGATAAATTATCAAGTCATCTATATGAACTTGAAAAGAGTTATCTTAACTCCATTTTCATTCATTGAGTTAAACATCCAAGTCATTGGTGTTGTTTTTAAAGAAATATGTGTGAATGTACACTGATTCATTTACACTGAATATCCAATCATATTGAGTGTATTTATAATTTTCACACGTAGTTATGTCTTTGATTTATCCTTAACCTAATGATACAATCATTATAAGGGATTTCATCTCAATTTACATTCCATTGAGACCTCTTTGTTGTTATGCACCGATTCACTTTTATATGGTGTACATACTATACTTTGACATAGTATATCATGAATCCCTTTATTATCATGATATTATAAAGTTTTTGTTACCTAAATTATTTTTATTCAAGTATCTCTCATTTGGTAAGGAACTATAACTAAAATATCATTTTAAATGTTTTAAAGATTTATTCTTCTAAATCTTTCTCATTAATGTCCATGTTTTAAAAATTGTGTTAATGATTTATTTATATAGACATGAATGTTTTAAAATTAAAATTCTTTTTAAAAGTTTAAAAGTGGTATGAGACATTTTGATTCAAAAATCTATTATTACCAGCTTCTTGATAAATAGTGAGACTTTTAAATGTTTCAAGAAAAAAGGGATATTTCTCTCAAATAGTTTTACTAATTATTTTCATATATGTCAATATACTTCATTATTATTGATTGAGGTTGATATAATCTTTCATATTGTATTGAATTAGTTATGTTCCACTCCAGATGTGCTATTTTTAAACCATTCATGGTTTGTGGTTAAAATATTGAAATTTCATATGCTAGTTTTAATACGAATGTTTAGATTATGCTTCGTCCTTTTCATATGAGAAATGAAATAGACTTAGTAAGTGATGGGTGGAGCTTGATATAACTCCTCGATGAATCAGTAGGTATCATGAGACAAACTATTGTCTTGGCATAAGGCCTTGAAAAAATCTTATTTGTAGTCTCGGTAGGAGGCCTTAACAATGGGATTATGATGTCCGAAATTATGAATTACATCATTATAAAATTAGATATTGATATTACATGTGATTATTTGACTAGTAGAATATCCAGGTGAATAAGTAAATGGAATTATATGATTTATATTTTCCATATTTTCCTGAAGTTTAAGTTTAAAAGGCTTGTGTTTTAGTATTATACATTGACTTAAATGTTTATTCTTATTTATGATAGTTTCCATAATATTGTTATCCATACTAAGCATTTGAGCTCACCCCTTTCTATGTTTGATTTTTTCCAGGATGCGAAGAAGTATATTTTGATTAACCTACAAGAATATGCTAAGGGATATGAGTGTGTTCAAAGGGGACATATTTTTTTCCATTTCATGATGTAATGTAAAACTTATGTATGTATCTAGCACTTCTTAGGCTACCAAACTAATAGGTATTTTCAGAATTGATCTCTTGTGATCACGCCAATGTTATGTAATAATGCACAAACTCTAGATAACTAGGGTTGGGGAGTTACATTTGGTATCAGAGGAAGTTTATTACAAACCTTGGAAGCTAGATTTAGAAAAACTCTGAATAAAAAACACTACCCTAATATAGACTTTGAGTATTAGCGTAAAAGAACATCAAAAATTTTGGTAATGTAAATATTATGTGGGTTTTACAAGAAATACATCTCTATCTAGATATGAGATGGTAGAGGTGGCTCTGGCACAAATATTCCTAAGGGTAAAACCCAAAAACAACACTTTGAGCTAGACTCGAACGGGAACTGGTGCATGAGAACGGGCCTTACTGAACTCTTGGTTACGAAACTCCCGGGGGATATTCTTAGGATAATTCACCTTTTCTTTACAAACCTCTTTGAATGATTTTAATATAAGATGATAATAAATAACCTTGGTTAATCCTAAGGTGTTTTATATTGAAAATAAGGTGTCCTGATATTCTCTAAATTATTTTATGACTATTTTTACTCACACTATGCTTTCTGGTTTTATTCAATGGATGGATTCCAAGGAAGTCATAGTAACAATCAACATGATATACAAGGTAGGCATGATGTTGGAGATGAGAAACTAAATGAAATGTTGATAGGCGTAGAATATATCATGTTCATGGTGAAGAAGGTTTCCAAAAATATGATCTAAAATATATACATTAACCAAATCTCAAACTAAACAAATAAGAGAAAGGAAGAGAATGACAAGATCTCTAATAGGTGAGATTGTAGAGAAAATAAAGTTCAATTTCCATCATATCAGAAATGTGGAAGGAGACACCTAGGAAAGTGTCTCAATGGAACAAATAAATGTTTATGTGTGGGAAAGAAGGACATAAAGTAAATAATTGTTGAAGGAAAATGAAGAGTACTACGGAATAAAATAAAAATGATCCTAAGAATCTATTTACAACCATTTTCCGTAAATGTAGGGTACCTGGAAATTACCCGAGTCGATGCCCTGTTCTATAGGATAACCACAAGGTCAAGGAAGAACCTATGTGGAAATAAATGGATGGAGAAATGTTTAAAAGTATTAATTCTCTTTGTTGATGGGATTAATTTGGAAGACTTTTCTCTTTTATGTGTAACCCTGTAGTTTTTTATGTGAAAAATGGTATTTATGGAAGAATTATCTTTTCTTTTTTGGATATAGTTATAAAGAACCATTTGGGTTTATATGATCAATGAATATGAGGCAATTATAGGTTATTAATTTTTGGGATGGAAATGAGAGGTATGAGATAAAATTTGTGATTAAATTATGCTATGGTCATTTTGAGAAATTTATCTTATTTTGGGAATGTTATAAAATATAGTTTTTAAAAAAGGACAACACACATACCGTGTGACAACCCATCGCGTCAGACAAAGCTATGGGATTCAAACCCACAACCAAAGTGAAACTAGGATTTATCACCTACCACTGGACTACGTGAAGCCTGTGGTTAGTGTGACTAATTTTTTTTAGTTAAATGAATTTATTGATCAATAATAAGTTGATTTTAAATCTTATGTTTTATCAAATGAATATCCTTAGTATAGGATGGAGATTTGGTGATTAAGTGATAAATTTTATTTTAGAATACATTTGCTCTATTGGGAACACTATATGCCTAAGGAAAATATAATACTATGGGATTTAATTTGAGGAGTAATGGTTGATTTTTTTAATTTAGAAGAATCTAGGTTTTTTAGAGATTCAGGTTATTAATGGAAATGATTAACCTATCATATAGAATACGTGATTTGGTTAATTACACTTTTGTATGAGACTTTAAGAGTAGTTGATGTTATTTGGAGATAAATGTAAATATTTACCATGAAAGACTATGTGATTAAATTCTTATGAGTTTCGGGTTTCAATATTAGTTTGGATTATATTAAAGTATTTTAAGGATAATTTTTTATTGAATGGCCATTATTTAACTTTGTGTATTGTTTATTTAATTTTGGAAATTAAGATTAGTATTTATTTATATACAAGATTATCCATTTCGGTGATCATCTTATCTTGTACTAACCATTTGGTTTTGGTTAATCTCTAAATACAAGGGATAAATATAGTTAATTCTTTGTGGATTATGCGATTCTCTAGAAGATGATTCTAGCGCTTCACGTGTGACCAAGTCATCTTGAATACTCATCGTTCGGAGAAAATATAAGTTAGTGGTAGAAATTTATTAAAGGATAAAAATATATTAAAAAATTAATTATATCTTTTTTATGCTCTTAATTAATCTCATAAATAAATTCCTCAACTTTATGAAATGGAACTGAAAACAAAAAATGTTGTCCGTTTACTTTTCCTATTGGGAAACTAATGACCGTTTAACCCATCAAAAGTTTGTAGTTTTCTTGTTGTTTACTTTCTCCTAATCATGTTTTATATCACTCTCCATCAGAACTTGACACCTAGTTTATCTTTCATATCCATGTTTTCCTACATCGTATCCTAGTATGGGTTATCTCAGGTTACCTTTTTTACTTCTCTTTCTTTCTTTTAAAGTGATAGTTTTATTGACTCTTTTTCTAATGTGAACATTCAATGAAGTTACCAAGCCCAATTTTAAAATTTTAAGGATGAAATTTACAAAATGTTGGAATAATTCAACACCCCAAGATTTCATAGTACGTTATTTTCTTTAAAGTAATTCAATATCTTACGCTACACGCAACACTAAGTTCGAGCGCACGATGACATACCAAACTGGCCATTCAAAAAATGGTTATGAATAGTATTAACTACATTTTGAATTTTATGTAATCCATATAATTAACAAACATATTATGTGTTTCATAGACATAGTATAAGAACAAATTCATTTTTTCAGATACACGATGTATTTTTCAAAAAATGCCATTTTACCCCCTTTTAATGGAGACCCCTTTTTAAATTCAATATTTGACACTTTTATATATTCAGTTTGAAAAAATAAAATTCTTATTTAGAAGAGGTAAATAAAAATTTAGTTTGGATACATTTTCAGTGATTTTCTGATAACTTTCATATTTTGATGTATAGTGAAAGATACCGAATTTTAATTGAACCAAATTTTTTAATCAAAATAATTTTGAGTGTTAAATTATAAATTTGAATGGTTTTTAAGTATAATTAGTTTATATTTTTATCATTTAATCCAATTTTGGTCATTGTAAGTAATTTTACATTTAAATTGGGCATAAACACATATCAATGTTTTGATAGTTTTTACTCCTCAAAAACCTTCTTTCTGGTTTTGAGAGTGGGAATATTTTTTTAAATTAATTAATAAAACTTCTATGTTTTGAATTTGGTAAAATATAAATCATTTTTGAATTTGTAATATCAAAATTATATTTGGGTGAATTTTTGGTATTTTTCTAAAAACTTTTAATTTTTGATGAATAATGAAAAACACTGTGTTGTTGTTTTAAACCTACTTTTTATTTAAATAATTATTTATTTGATTTAAATTTATTTTAAGTAAAAATAGATACATAATACCAATATAAGTTCAATTTAATTCATTGGAGTCATTTTATAATAAAATTATATGTATAAAATTTTATTGAACTTTTTAACGTCTTTTACCCACCTTTTAGGCACATTTGAAAATTTGCATAAAATGTACTTTTACAAATTTTTTGAATTGAATTTTAAAAATCCAAGAGATACGGTTGACATCAGTGAGTAAAATTTGGTTCAATAGGATGAAAATAAGTTTTGGTGAATAATAACTTTTCAATTTTATTTACCATGGTTAAAAGTAAATAAGGTAACTAAAGGTAAAAATGATATTATAATTACCCTAACACATGTCATAATTCTATTGGATAAGTGTATTTCGACCAAAATCAACCTTAGGAAAAAAATATGATCTTTTTGATCCACTTGGATTAGAATAGGAAATTTATTATTAT
Source organism: Viscum album (assembly GCA_963277665.1). NCBI lineage: Eukaryota > Viridiplantae > Streptophyta > Magnoliopsida > Santalales > Viscaceae > Viscum > Viscum album. Next base: position 124,096,646 of record OY728153.1, on the reverse strand, counting down.
TTTATTTAAAGAAGAGTTAAAAATGTTAAATTCAAAGTGTGATAATTAAAAATTTTTTAATATAGAGTTATACATAAGATAAATTTGACTATAAATATTCATTATAAATATTAATATATTTCTTAAATAATTTTATTTTATTTATAAATTTTAGACATTAAATAATTAAATTTATTTATGACACAATGATAATGTAGTAATTACCTTATTATTGAAAGATTAAAATAATTGATATTATAAATATTAATATAATTATAAATTGAGACTTTTGATGTATTTAATGGATTTTATAGGTTAATATTACATGTTATGGTTGATTAAATAATTTTTTTTCTAAGTGATAAAGTTGTTATGATTTTCACAAAAACCAAATACTAAATTGTGTCAAAATTAACATAAATAAGTTTTAAAAAAAATACTATATTATTAATGGATATAATATTCCTAAAAATATAAGGTTAAAAAAATGACTTATATAAGGTTAAATGAACCACTTAGGGTTTTTTGGCTTTTTATAGTAAGTTTATTAACCATTTAATATAATAATACAAGAATACATGGTAAAGTTAAACTATTTAACTAAGAGTTAAATCTAAAAGATAAGGTTAATATGGTGACCTAAACTTGTATAAAACCTATTGGTTGAGAGGTTTTAGACCCAAAACCACCTTATACTCGAAATAAATCCGTTTCTAGCCATTATAAACTGAATATAATTGTATAATAAAATAACATTTCAAGCTTTTCCTAAAGTGACCCTCACCTCTCTTATAAAAGGGTACTTTCCCTTCTCTTAATTTCACACCTCCAAATCCATTTGGCTCGGAAAACCTCTACTCAGATATCCTCCCAACTACCCTCACTTAAACCTAGAGGCCTTAATTTGATCATAAATCCAACCTAGGGATCCCTTTTGATCAAATAAAAAGGAAGCACCTGAAGAGGAGGTAATAATTTCATCACCTCTTTCAATGTTCTTTTCTTCTTCCACTTCCTCTTTCATTGTTGTTTCCGTACCAAAATAATAACTCCAGTACCTTATACATATTGTGATTTTATTATAAATACGGTACAACCATATTCATTATTATATCCATATTATTAATGACAAAGTCACCATACGTGCGTACGTACGACTTTCCGTCTCCACGTTGTGGTGTAGTTTTTTATTCAACACTTCATTATTTGGATGGGTATAATAAGGATTATAACTAATGTAAATAATAAATATAACATTTTAATGATTCTTTATATATAATATAACATTCAATTACATACGATTTCACCACTATTAGAATGATATTGTCGCTCGTGCATACGTACATCTTACCATATCCACGACATGATGAGATTTTGTTCCCCATGGTAACCATTCAAGAATATTTTTTATTTGATGATTAAAAATAATGTTTAAGAACTTAATATAATTCTGGATATGAATCAAATACATACTATCCATAACAAACATGATTTTCATAACAAAATATATAAAGGAAAACCAATCTATTTACACCCAAAACAATGATACTACTAAAATATCATTAACAAAGGAATATGAATAGATCATATATGATATAATATTTATGTCTATGGTTATTATATAATTTAATAATAATGATTTAACCATTATACAGAAGGTTTACCTACCCTATAATCAGTAAAAGAACAAGGTAAGGGGTTTTCATCTCATTTTTTATTCCCGTGAGATTCATGCTATATTGACACTATTTCCTTTTGTGTGGTGTATGTACAACCCATGATTGTATTATTTGTGTAATATTAATTAATTTATGGTTATTTAAATCTTCATTATATGATAATTATTTCATGGGGTGTATGTTTCATAAGTTACCAAATCGGTAAGGGAATTTCTAATTTCGATTTCCACTCATTGGTTTTTACGTAAAGTTCATTGATTATTTTACTCCAAGATTATGTGTGAAATAACTATTTATTTATTTATATAGTAATTTCCACTCCCCTTTGTGTGGATATACTTTTGATACACATAATCACTACAGTGATAAATTCTCAAGTCATTGATATCAACTTTATAATAGTAATCTTAAGTCAATTTTCATTCATTGAGTTAAACATCCAAGTCATTGGTGTTGTTTTTACAAAAATATGTGTTAATGTCCACTGATTTATTTAAAATGAATATCCAATAATATTGAGTGTATTTATAATTTTCACACATAGTTATTTCATTTATTTATCCTTAACCGAAGGATACAATCATTATAAGGGATTACATCTCAACTTACATTCCATTGAGACCTATTTGTTGTTATGCACCAATTCCCTTTTATATTGTGTACATACTATACTTTGACATAATATATCATGAATACCTTTGTTCTAATGATATTATAAAGTTTTTATTACCTCAATTATTTGTATTCAAGCCTCTCTCATTTGGTTAGGAACTCTAACTAAAATATCATTTTAAATGTTTTAATGATTTATTCTTTTAAATCTTTCTCATTGATGTCCATGTTTTAAAAATGGTGTCAAGGATTTATTTATATGGAAATGAATGTTTTAAAATTAAAATTTCTTTTAAAATTTTCAAAGTTGTATGTGACACTTTGATTCAAAAATCTATTTTTAACAGCTTCTTGATAAATAGCAAGACTTTTAAATGTTTTCATGAAAAAGGGGATATTTCTCTCAAATAGTTTTACTAATTGTTTCATCTATGTCAATATCCTTCTTTATTATTGATTGAGGTTGATACAATCTTACATATTTTATTGAATGAGTTATGTTTGACTGTGGATGTGCTATTTTTATACCATTCATGGTTTGTGGTTATAATATTGACATTTTATATGCTAGTTTTAATACAAATTTTTAGATTATGTTTCAACCTTTTCATATGAGGAATGAATTGGACTTATTTAGTGAAGAGTGGATCCCACTATAGCTCCTCAATTCATCGGTAGGTCTAATGAGACAAACTAGTGTCTTGGCACAAGGCCTTGAAAAAATATTTTTTGTAGTCTTGGAATGAGGCCTTGACAATGTGGTTATGATGTCCGACATTATGCATTCCCTCATTATGAAATTGGATATTGATATTACATGTTATTATTTGACTAATAGAATATCCATGTGAATAAGTAAATGGAATTATATGATTTATCGTTTCCATATTATGCTGAAGTTTAAGTTTAAAAGGCTTGTGTTTTAGTCTTATACATTTCCTTAAGTGTTTATGCTTATTTATGATAGTTTCCGCTATATTGTTATCCTTTCTGAGCATCTATGTTTTATTTTTCCCAGGATGAGAAGAAGTATATTATGATTAACCTATAGGAATAGGCTAAGGGATATGAGTGTGTTCAAAGGGGACACAATGTTTTTTTTCATTCCACGATGTAATTTAAAACTTATGTATGTATCTAGAACTTCCTAGGCTACTAAACTAATCGGTATTTCAAGACTTGATCTCTTGTGATCATGCCAATGTTATGTAATAATTTACCGACTCTAGGTAACTAGGGTCGGGGCATTACATTCTTCCTTAGGATTGATAACATCATCTTGTTCAGATTACATTGTCTGCATGAGTAGTCAAACATTTAATATATCTTGAATACCAACAATATAATATTCTCCATGCATAAAAGTCCTCAATTTTAGGCATATTTCATGAAAATTGTTACTATATTGAACATAGATATAATACTTCAATACTAAAGTACAACTAACCTTCACTGCCTTTATTTAATTCATCCTTACATGCTTGATTTCCTTCCATCTATTGATGATGGATTTGAGGCTACTAATTCCCTCTTTTAAACTATCCTTCCTCCCATCACTATTTGAGAGGTATGTCATCAATGAAATTTGGAACCACAATGATGGGAGGAAGGATAGTTTGAAACAGGGAGTCCAATCCATCATTAAGATATGAAATACAATCAAGCGACTATGGATTAAAGTATCCTAGGAACATACACTAATGAATTCACTCAAAAAGTCTCCTCAATTGAAGATGAATTAGAATACCTCCACTCAAATGGTCTTGAAGAAATGAATCTCACCCCACCTACATTGGACATCACTTCTGGCTACTCAAGGATTCCCCACATTCCAATTTTGGATATTTTTTAATCCACAATAAGATCCCTCCAATAACATACATCCCTTTACATAGCGAATTTTTCAACTTTTTCTTAGTATTGATCTAGAATTTTTTTACTCTTATAAATTAAATGAATATATTAAATTAAATCCTAAATTTATTATTATTATATATTACCATAAAATCTTAGAGGAACCATAGATACTTCCCATCATTGAAAATTATACCACATATCTTGAATTAGATATAAAATTACCACTAGGACATGAGGATCAATATAAGTTATAGAATATAGAGGGTGTTCATTGGATCCTTCCTATAGAGATATGAGGGTTAGGGTGGTGACATATTCTATACTAATGTATAGATTTAAATAATTTCCCCCTTCTAAAAAACAATAATCTTTTAGAAATAGAAACAAAATAATATATATTAAATGTGAACTCCCTACCCCTCTATCTTATTCATTTCATTTTTAATATGTATTTTCATACTTTATATATAATTTAAAAGATGTTAGAGGCATTATTTTAAATATAAGTACGAAAAAAATAACTAATAACATCGATAAAAGGGGTTACTAAATAAACTCAATCAATTAATAAGTTATATAAACCTAATCATCACTAATAAGTAAATAATAATGAACTATTTATTTCATATTCATGTTTCTATTAATATAAATTTATAATTGATTCTAGAAAAATAATAATGACACATAAGAACATGATATTTAATATATTATTACCGATTCCTACCTATCAACTCCTAAATAAGAGGCATGATACTAGAGAATATAGGTTTATAACAAATTAAAAGATACACCCAACCTTGATAATGATAAACCGCCCGTCCATAAGAAAAAATAAAAAATAAAAAAAATTAGGTGTCCCATTCTAAAATTTCATCAAGACCCTCAACACAACCACACAATTGAAGAAGGGTATATCCAAACAATGAGGCTCATAAAGTAAAAACGTATCAAAATCAATAAAATAACCAACCACTAGATTCTCAAGTCTTAAATGAATCTATATCCACAAAATAAATATCATAAGATGGGGTTTGAGAGAAATAAGGTTCCATGTTTCCCACTCAATTTAGAGTCACTGTAGAGATTGAAACAAAATGAGTCTCCTCTAAATGAAGGGAGAAATCACTAAGAGGGTTATCCTAGGAGACAAACCCTCTACTATTTTATTTTAACATTTTAGGAGGAAGAATTTAAATGAAACAAGACATGAATTCTACAAGTTAATGTCCAATATATTAAACTAAATAGTCCCTCTAAGACCACATGACAAATCCAAAAGCACAAACACCAAAAAAACACAACATCAACAAATTATAAAACTTATTTTTATTAAAAATCACTAACTTTAAATAATGAGTTTGAAAACACTACACTAGATTAAATATATAACAAAACCATTTTTCATGTTTATTCATAGTTAAATACATTTTTAAATAAACCTGGTTCATTTTAAATCATTTCTATAAAAATCTACATTTTTAGAAATTATTTTTCTCAAACCCCATAATGAAATCAACTATTTTTTTAAATAAATTTTATGATATAATAAATCCATTTTAAAATAATCCATTAAAAAGATTTTAGAACATAACACTTGTTTAGAAAATAATAAAAATATATTTTAACCCAATTTTTTTTAAAAATTTCAAAACACTTTAAAAAACTAGATAAAATTCATTTAAATAACATAAAACTACCCCAAAAACTCTTTAATTAACCTCCCATAAGTGAGAATTCACTTCAAGAGTAATTAAATAATTAAAATTGGTTGAAAGAAGTCAAAAATGAAATGAAAAACTTCTTGTAGGTTTAGTGGAGTCCTTAAAACTATCCACATAGGCTCCAAATGGCTAGATAGACCATGGGGACCAGTCATGTAGTGCCATATCTTCATCTAACTTAACCCCAAGCTCAAAAAAAAAATCCCAAAATCACTTAGAACTCATTGGGAATTTAAATATAAATTCTCATATCATACACATCAAACTGATCAAAATATTAATCAAATTCAATAACTCAAGCCCAAAGTTCCCTGGAAAATTGTTTCTCTAAGTAGTTTAGAGTTCGTGACACTCTCTTCCACATGTACCTATCGAGTTATAACAACCTAGATCCACATTAACCTTACTATTAAAATAAAAAATCACACTTTGAAACTTAGGAACTCTGAAGAACCTATACTTAGATATCATTTTTCAAAAACTAGCCAAAGTCATGTGTCAATGCTAAGTGATATAGATAAATTTTTTGAGAAATGGGTTAAAGAATTAAATGTTTAACTATACTCAATTTGATCATTCTATAAAGGCAGAATTACCTTACAGTATCGTGTGGTGAAAAATCTATTTTATTTATCCATACAGGACTATACACATATATTGACTTACTTTCCCATATGAAAACATCCTTTTCTTTCTTCAAAACCATTGTTTATGGAGGAAAACAGTGAAATAGAACCACTTATTTTATTTCAGCAGTGAGGAGAAGAGATATAATGTTCATCATGATTAAGAATAATGAATAAATGCAAAATGAGAAACCCAAAACATTAAAAAACAATAGAGGAAAAGTAGAAAATAACATACATTGGATTCTATTCTTAATTAATATGAGGGAACATAGAGGAGTTGCGCCAGCAACAGAGAAGTTCCGCAAGAGCTTGAAAATCACGAGTGATTGAGTCATGGTTAGGGTTTTTTTTAAATAGATTAGAGACACTTTTAATAGCACTTTCAGAAAAGTGCAGATAAAGATCCCTTTTATTAGTGATAAATTTATAAGTGCTGATAAAAGGAATATTTATCAGTACTTTTTTAGAACTGATAAATATCGAGCTTTATCAGTGCTAAAAAAGCACTGATAAAAGGCATATTTATTAGCGCTAACATTTTAGCATTGATAAATATTTCTTTTAGCAATACTTTTCAGCACTAGTAAAAGTTTTATAATTATAATTATTGAAATAAATTTATTACAATTGTATAATTATTTAAATAAATTTATTATAAATTTATAATTATTTAAATATATTTAATTGTTAATTTATAATTATATAAATACTTATTTAAATAATAATAGTTATTTATTTATAATAATTATAAATATAGTAAATGTACATTTATAGATATATTTATTTATAAATATTTATTTACAATTATATTTTTAACATTATTAATGGATATACAATCTTAAATATATGCATTTGAAAAATGAGTGAAATTGAATAATTCAAAATGAGTACACTTTAAATTTTTTGAAAAAATAGACAAATTTTTTTTAATTTAATATAAGTTATTATAAAATATGGATATATATATATATATTGGAGTGGATGAATACATATTGAAAATATTAAAACATAGTAAATAAATAAATATAAATAAATAATAGAAAATGATCAAATTTATAAATAAAATAAAAAATAAAAAATATTAAAAATTAATACGCTTAGTGTAGTGTTAAATAAAAATAAATAAAATTGACTGATTAATAACAAAATATATATAAAATTTATCATGTTATAATGAAATTCTAAAATATACTAAAATTTGAGTAAATTACATATATATTAGGTGTATGTGTTTCTATATATTACGTAAATATATTTGTGTGTGCATTTGTGTATACAAATGCATCAACACACACACACATGAATATATATGTACATGATATAAATCCAATACATGAAGAGTTTGATATAATTTAAATTGAAAAAATAAACAACATTAAAAACGAATAAGTCATTAATATGTTTTTAATTAACATTATATATATATATTATAATTATTCATTTTATATATCTATATTTAATATATACTATTTATTAATATTTATAATCTATATATATGTATATTAAATTTATTCTTTTTTATCAATAATTATTTAATTAATAAAATGTTTTATATTTTTATTAATTTAATAATTTTATTTTTATTTGTTTAATTTTTTATTTTATTATGAACCTTTATCAATATTAAAAAAGTTCTGATAAAGGGAAACTTTTATTAGTGCTAAAAACATGCTGATAAAGGAAAACTTTTATAAGTGCTAAAAATAAAGCCTTGATAAAGGTTTCCTTTATCAGTGCTAAAATAATGTGCTCATAATTGTTACCTTTTATCAGTGCTTATTTTAGAACTGATAAAGATGAACTTTATCAGTGAATTTTTCTAAAGCTAATAAATTCTAGAGTTGTCATAGGCGTGTTTTTTAGTAGTGTCTATTCCAAACTATTTCATTCACTGTTATGTTGGAATGAGTTAGGTGAGGTAGCAGTGGTGGGGATGAGAATAGTACCGGAGACCTCTGAGAGAGTACAACTGATTAGGATGTGGTCAACCACTACTCATAGAAGACAATAATTATATGTAGATCGGAGGATATGAACCTTGAAGTTTTCTCTTGTTGAAAAAGTTTTCTTACAAATGAAACTTAGTTAGGGAATCAACATTTGTGTAAGAAAGAAAAGATAACTCTAATATTTGTTAGATCGTTCGATATTTCTAAGCGTATTTAGACTATAAACTACTGTCTGAATATCTCTCTTTGATATTGAGGTATGTAAATGTGTTTGATTTTTCTCAGATCCATTGGTCCATGCCCTATCCTATGCGTTTCATTGATCACGAGGATGTTGATTTAGAGCCTAGCGTATCATATGTGGAATTCTAGGTGCAGATTATGGATTGAAGCAAGAAGGTATTATAGGGGAAGACATTTCCGCTTGTCTAGATCTTATAGAAACATGTACGATTCTAGGAGGAATCTTGGGTGTGAGAGTATAATATTTAGGCTTAGTGGTTTGATTCATTCAAGCAAGATTCCTAGATACAGATCTCAAGGATGAGAAGTCTTTATAGGGGAAGATTGTAATTAACTCAGATTTGTTAGGTGAGTAACGAGTTAATTTCAACCCTTAATGATGTGTTTTTGAAATATGAAATGATTAGGTTGAGTTCCAGGGGTTTTTATTTGTTTTATAGAGTTTTATAGGCCCTTTTGAATCTGTATGGTTTTAGTATGGGTTTCCCAAACCATGATGATCCTCCAGGAAAGCATGTAGCTAGTGGCATAAGCACTTGGGGTGGCACACGGTTAAGGTGAATGATTTATCAAGCTGTATGAACTTACCTGATAAACCATGTGATAAGATCTAATTTCAAGAATAATGTTTGATGTATGTTTTGAAAAGTCATGTGACCAAACTCTGTGAGTTTCCTAGGTGAGGTAGAAATCCTTGAATGGTTGGAACACAATTTGATAAAACCATGTGCGTGTTATTTTATGATATAAAAATCCCCTATAATGATAATTAATGATCTATTTTGACTTGTTACTCTTCATATTTATATGCCTCTCAAACCTAGAGAATATACAACCCTTTCTTGCCTTTTAAGCTTGATTCCAATGAATCCAAAGTTTTTAAGGATTGGGAAGTAAGATATGTGATCCATGAAACCCCATTCTTCAGGTTTCTCTTAGATATACCCTTCTTCCCCTGAGAAAAATCATAGATATAGCATTCCATTACTTGATTTATGGATTTTGATTCCATTTAATGATGTATTCTTGGATCATTTCTAGAATGGAGGTTGATCTAGTGTGTGTTTTTCCTTCCTTAGATCAAAACTTAGATCTAGAGACATTGAAAGATCCTGAGTGGTATATTGATATAGGCCCTAATTCATCAACTTAGAATCTTCTTGAATATTATTCTAGAACCTTGATGTGTTTTATTTGGGATTAGTTTTATGGATTCTTAGTGAGTGGGATCGATCCAGTTATATCCCAGTGTGATTCAAGCGTTTTCACTTTATGGGTTTTAGAGTTTATTTCTAGCAAGCCTGAGGTAGGAAGAACCTTACCATTTGGTCCCCTTTTATACTCTTTTTTCCTTTATATGGTTCTTATGTTGGTATAACTTGTTTGAACATACTTTATGGAGAATTTATGTGGGTGTGTTCACATCTCATGAGACACTTATATGGTGTTTGATTCCATGAGTATGCTTATGTATCTTGCTATCCATGTTTGATTATGATCACATGTACTTTTATGTTGCTACTAATTCTCATGATGACATACTATGTTCCTCCTTATGTTCTCTACCCTATTATACGTAACCACTATTCCTTTTGAGGTATTACTTTGTTACTTGGAACATATGGACCATTGTGATATGGCTATCCCTTATAGGAGGATTGAGAAAGACACACGACGAAAATGATGATTGACTTGAACATGGGGTAGAGGCATGATATAAATGAGTCCAGACCCGAGTTAGTGGTAGTCGGGGCATAATGGCCTTGTGGAATAACTTGAGACATAGTGCTAGGATATAAAGGCCTTATGGCCTAACCTGTGGTAGTGTTAGAGTATATCATCCTTATGGCTTATCCATGAGAGAGATGGGGCATGATGGACGTGTGGACTGAGCTAATACTCATAGCCTTGTGACTATCATGGTATATTATGTGGGGAACTTTTAGTTAACTCTAGTTCAAAACTTTCATTATGACTATGTTTCTGGTATATAGTTAAGGAAGGTATGGTCTTGGCTCGTGGTAACTTGGTGAGCACATGAACACTCAAAATATGATTGTTTATGCTTTCTTGAACATTTATTATTATCATAGAATACACCTGTTATACTTGTGTGCACATGGTAAGAATGCATTGGTGGTGTCCTACTAGGTTTTATTACCCACAAACTTCATGGGAATCTCAATGCATGTGTATAATTCCTGATTAGGTATCTAGGAAAGGGAAAGGGACCCAAGGTAGATAGCAGATTGTGGAGCATGGATTTGGTAATGGTACCAAGACAAACTATGGGGGATTCCGCCGAGTTTATTTATATTCTTATTCCATATATACTCTAGTTTGTCTTTCCACATCAGAATCCCATATTATTTATTTTAATGAAATGGGTGGGATTTTTTATCAAATTATGATACTTTATCTTCCACCTTGATACTCTAAGTTGTTTATTATATTTTATTAATAACTATGGTGTATAACTATCATTACTGAGGGTATAGTCTCCCCACTTCTCTCTTAGACCCTCATCGCTAGTTGGAAACCTCTTGCATACAGGGAGGTTCACATTAGGTCTCATGAAACTTCAGATTAGACCTAGTGGTTTGGGTCATGTCATTACACCATGTAACAATGCTATCATTGAATAAAATATATTGATACTATACAAATTTTCACTGAGTCTCTAGCTACAATATCCCATATTTCAAGTCGCAACTCAATTGGGATGAATGAAATTCTCAATAATATTTGATGATAGAGAATATTATAGACATTATAATTTCAAAAACCTTCATTTTTAATATGATTTTTTGAATTAAAAAGCATGGTAAATATATAATAGCATTTAATGGTTTCTACTAAATGATTAATAATTAATCAATGTAAATAAAATTTATATAAACTATAAAACCCATGAATACTATTACTTTGAAACAAAAATCTTATGAAACTAGAAATGAAGAATACATACCTTACCTCATAGTATGCTACTATTGTTTCCTTTATTCAGTGATTGATGAATATACCCAAGGAAAAACTAAAAGGATCTTCCCTCTTAGGTGTCTCTATAAGTTACACCAAATCACCCAAAAGATTTGGGTAGGATATTACGAGCCTTTATAATATACTAGTATCTCATGGTTGTAAGGAGGAAGAAAGAAGAGATCAATAAGTGGGAGATAATATTAGATGAAGGTTTGAAAGAGTATCAAACACATACCAAAACCATGTCCTAGAATAATTTATATAGTCTGAAAGGATTATCCTTGTGCCTCTGGATTTACTCATGCATTTCCCAAACACATGATTAAATGGCTTCAGTTTCATATCATATAAACCTAAACCAAAAACTATCCCATCTGTTACATATTATGAAATGATTAATCAATTATAGACTACATGTAAGAGATTCAAACATTAAATACTTAACATTCAGATGACTAAATGATTCATGAAAGTTTCAAATGAAATAAACCATTCAATTCATGGCACTATGACTCAAACATGTCATATAATATTATATTCTTAAGTATCTTGCATATGATATACCTATATTATAAAATATAATATACCCAAAGGATTAAATATTTAAGTCTTTTTTCATATGTATGTCAGACTCTATGAAACACCATATTATACTAATTATATCCCATGGATTTAGGGAATATTATTTTAAGTTATCTCATTTACCATTAGTAATATATCATCAAAATATATTACTTGGAAAATAATATCATTACCACAAAACCACTTGTAGACATAGGTCTCATATTCATTCATAATAAAACCAAAATTTCTTATAGATTCTTCAAAATTAATATTCCATGATCTTGATTGTTTATTCAACACATAAATGGATATTTTCAACTTGAATTCCTCATTTTAATCCTTTGGAATCACAAACCTTTATAATGGTGTTTTATGGACCTCTTCTATAAGATTTACATTAAGGAAAATGGTATTGACATCAATTTTACAAATATGGTAATCATGGAAAGATATTTGGATGAGTATAATTGTAATGAATTTTATCATAGATACTAGTTAAAAGATTTTTCCATAGTCTATTCCATAAAATTTCTTGAAATGTTTACCTACCAATAATTCCTTATATATACTAACTTTACCATAAATGTCCAAATTCTTATAGAATAATCATTTACACACAACTAATTTTACATCAAATAAAGGATCTATCAAAACCCATACTTGATTTTGGTACATTGAATCCATTTTGAAATTCACAATTTGTTTCCACTTATAAAATTATGAGTTTTTACTACTTCTTTATTAGATAAAGTTTTATTATTTTCAACTAATAATGTGTCACATTACTTGGTGATAATAAAACCATATATATCTGGTTTCCTAACCTCTATAGTACTCCTATGAAGTATCCATGTCTCTAAAATAACCTTTTCCATTAGGTCTTATTGAACTTGTTTCTATGATAATTCTTTTATATCTTATGATCCAACTTCATCAAAGTATGCCTTTCTCCCACTATCTTTTTTAGACATTTGTTCCCTTTTAATAAATTTTGTGTATATATCAATTATGAATTTTTTATATAAGATATTATATTGGTAAAATTATTTACTTTATTAAGGATATCCTATAAGAATGATTTTTTCCCTTGTGATGATAGTTTATTTATAATATCATCTTTAAAAACATCGCGCATCCCCATACATGAATGTACGACAAAGAAAATTTCTTTACATACCTTAACTCATACAATATTCTATTTTCAACTTTAGTTCACACTAAATTTAGTATCTATACCACAATTTGTAATGCATATTTCCAAAAGGATAATGGATTATCTCTATAACCCTTTATTGATCTCACAATGTCTAACAAGGTGTGGTTCCTCCTTCCTCTAATGCCATTCCACTATGGTTTATAAGGGGTAGTGAGTCGTGATAATATCCTAAATTATTTTAGATTATAAATGAAATCATGTTTAAGTCATTATCCATCTTAATTTACATTTTTTCTTTATATTCTTACAAAGATTATTGACAATATCATTATTGTATTACTTAAATTTCTTAAAGGAGTCATACTTATACCTCTTCAAGTAGATATATCAATATTTACTAAAATTAGTAGTAAAATTAATGAAGTATGGGAATCCACACATAACTTCTTTTAGTAATGGTCCACACATATCTATGTACACCAAATCTAGAAATTTTATGGCCCTCTGAACTTTTACACTAAAAAGAGATTTCAACATTTTTCCTTGTAAAAAATCATGAAAAAAATATAAGGGTTTCAACTTAGAAGAATATAAATACCCTTATTGATATAATCTCATCAAATGATTTTGTTTTTCATGACTAAGTCAATGATTCAACAACTGGGTGTAATACGTGTCATGCTAACTTGATTTGTTATCAATTTCCAATGATTTATTTTAAAAATTCAGTATATAAAGACTATTATTCATATGTGTCATTCCATAAAATATGCCATATTTATTAAAGTAACGTCTTTTATTTATGAACAAGAAAATAAAACTAACCATGTATAAACTAGACACATAAATGATGTTCTTGGTTTATAATGGGAATATAATAATAGTTCCTCAAAACTAAAATCATTCAAGTTAACAATATTACATGGTTGTCTCCTATATCCAACACAACTAATATCATTCCATTATAAGATCAAAGTTCCATCTAAACTTTTTTAATATTTCAAAATATACCTGGTTCTTATATTTGGATATAAATTTTCAAACAAAAATCTATATATAATACCTAATTAATGGAAATAAAAATATTATATTTGATAATGAACATATCTGAAGCTCCCCTTTGCTACTTCTATGAGGCTTAACTCTTCATCTAGTGGCCCATCTTACCAAATGAAAAACCAACAACATCCTTCTCTTTATCCCCCATCTACATCTTTAATTTAATTTAAGGTAATTTCAATGCTGTATTTATCTTAGATATTTCCTTAAACTATTTTTGTATTACCATTCATTTTTTCACTATAAATACTAAAAACATGTTTGGTTTCATGTCCTCATATGTTTGAAGAATCAAATTCAAAAGATCTATAAGTTTCTACTCTATTATATTCATATTTAAGTTAAAAATAAATATCGAGATAATTAGAGGAATAGAGGGGAGGATAAGGTTAGTGCATAGCACCCTATGCAACTTAAATCCTAAAATCTCAAAATTCTAAATGTATCCAATAATTTTGACTACATGATTTTTAAAAAGGACTCTTTATATTAACATACACATAAATAAGGACTTAGATATTTATTACCTTTTTTATCATTATTTTTCATAGATATGGGAAAAAATGGAATAAGTATCCATGCCTTTGTGAATCTTTTGAAGCCCACATAGATGACTAGATGAGACATTAGACATCCAATGCACTATCCATTTATTTCCCCAATACATTATCCTACTCCTCACTCTCCTAAATAGTAGGATCAATAGAAATAATGGGGTTCTAATACATATAGAATCCTTTTATGGAATAGTATAATTCATAAATTCCTATACAACTCCTGTAAGTTTTCACTGATTATAATATTCTCTTTCTCTAAGATTAATAATAGAGAAAGTGATGAGGTCAAGTTATTTTCCAGTATATATAAAAAAAATTAAAAATAGATTTAGTACTTTATCTTGATTACTAGTTATTATATAATTAATGATTTAATTAAGTCTCCCACTATATTATCAAATATTAATAGTCATCACCATTGGATTCAATATATTCAGTTTCTAGAATATTCTAGTGGAAAATATCCATATTTACCTTATTATAAACTAGAATACGGAGATGGAAATTAGTCAAAGGTATTTTTGTTAGGATAAACTCTTTCTAACTGCATTACTCACAGTTCCTTGATCTATTGAGTAGACTCCCTAATATTGAAATCCTATACTCATATTTCTTCAACCATTAACCCCATATTTTATTACTTAGTGTATGATTATTTCCCTTAATATTAATATGGTTAATTTAATCCATTATTTTTATTAATACTCTCAAATAATTGAAAGTTCCCTCGATTATGGCTAGCTCAACAATTCAAACCATGGTTTCTTCCTAACTTAGAAAATAGAAGGAAATTAATGACTTAATATTTTGAGTTAAGGGATTTTGTTAAATTATGCTTAAATATAATTTATTTTATTATTAACATGCTCATTAATTTTATATTAAATTTACATAAACAATTAACCATGTTCAATAATACAATTTACACATTTTTATAAGTTATCCTCTTTTATCTTCAATATACTTGTTAATTACTTTGTGTGAAAACTTGCATAAAAAATTTACTATAATAGATAAAATAAATCTTATAACCTTTATTTTATTTTATTCAAGAATTCATGTTAATGTATTTATAATATGTGATCATGTTTATTCATTCAAATAAACCATGTATCACATAACAAAAATAAATAACCTTGCTATTATAGAAAAAAATAAATGCATGAAATGATCATGAGATTTATCTAATAGTTGGTTTATCGAGTGGTTGTAAAACAACCTTGACCATATTTGAAATATCACTTTGAGACATTCTTTGGATCAAGTTACAACATCCACCATTATTCTATGCATTTCCTTATTTATATTCATCTTAGCTCAGATCTTAAACTATATCCTTTAATTAAGATCTTCATTATTTAAAAATGTATACTTACATGCAAGTGAGGGGTACTAGAGGATTATGATTATAATAAATAAACCTTAGATACATTTGATCATACACAATAAATGAGGGATAAATGATTCACATATCATCATATTTAATTTAATAATAATTATCACATAATAAACCACACAATAAATAATTAAATCAAATAAATAAATCTAACATATATATTGGTCGATAAAAGAGCATGTCATTCACAACATTCAATGATAACCAAATTTAGTATTTCTAGAAATAAATCCATGATTTCCTTTTAATATTTTTTTAAATTAATAAATTAATAAATTAATAAATTAATAAGATAATTAATATATTCATTATTTATCATAAATTCATACCAATCACTGGTCCTTGAGACATTTTAAAAATCCAATTGATTATTATTGAATAAATTTAATAATGTTTTAATTTAAAATAATTATGTACACTATTTTCACTTTAGAGGCCACATTAAATTTACTTCCAGCATAATATAAAATCTAATTTCTGGAAATTTATTACATCACATGATGCATACATAATTCACCACAAAATATATGACATGTAACTCCATATGATGAGATTCTACGTACACAACATGTTATTCCATAAGGTCAAACCACATAGTCTTTGTCACATGTATGACTACAAGATACCATTAATGTATGAGATGTGCATCACGGGAAAACTGCATATATTACACGACATGTAAACAATTGTTACACATTGTGTGATGGAAGTCAGTACATGATGTGTAATGATGTCATGAGTCAACCCACACAATAAACTATAAACTTCTTAGTGTGTGCATTGTGTGGAGTGACATGTTTCACACAACATGTACCTCATCTAGACACTGTGTAGACTATGTCATGTTGTGTACTAGATTGAATTTAAATATGTGGTGTGTAATGAGGCCATGTGTTGACCCACATGATGTGCCACAAAATAAATGAAATCTTACTTATATGGGGATACACGATGTGTAATCAATATATATATGTTGTGTAGTTCCTATCAACTAGCGTACTACACTGACAATCAATATATAGTATGTAATGATTATGTGTATTGACCCATGTGTCACATTATGAATTACACAACCTATGCCTTGTATGTAGAAAAATCCATCACATGGTGTGTACATTTCCATTACATGATATATATAATTGTGTCATGTATATAGTGACCTTAGCACCTCTAGATGAGTTCTTCAAGTATTAATCGGGCATTTTTTGCCCGTTCTTGTCCATATAATGTCAGGGGAATATTCTATCTTTATCATTGGAATCAGAATAAAAATTCAAACATAAATAATAAAAAACCAACAATTGATATTAATCAAATAATTTATAAATAATAATATATTAGAATTTGACTACTCTAATACCACTTGAAGCTTTTGGGGTGTAACAAAAGTATTGAGAAAGTGCTCAAATTTTCTTTATTTTTTCAAAATCAATGGATAAATTTAAAAAAAAAGTCAAAAAACCCTAAAATTACATAGATATGATCATGAAAATTTAATTTATAATTAATTTAAATATAAAATTACCTCATCCATGGTATTCTTTGTTGATCAAATTTTCTATGGCACTCTTATTATGTTATCATTGCAATAGAGAATCTGACCAAGGATTCTTATTAATGTATCCAAATGTTCTCCACAAATATATAAAGGATTCTTTTGATAGCCCGAGTGATAGAATGGAAGAATCAAGTTCTTCACATCATTTGTTTTTAATCACAAAAATATTCTCTTATTCTCTCTCTGGATTGTTGAGAGAGGGAGGAAAAGAGGTTTCTCTCTAGGGTTTGAGAGAATTCTTACCAACATTGTCAACATCTATATTGAAAAAAGTGATATATCTTAGATTATATACTTAGGTTTAGATACATATAATTGATAGTGCATTATAATATTATTTAATATAATTAATACCCCTGAAAAAATAGTAATAATAATAATAATAATATTATTATTATTATAGAAAATAACATGTGTTAGATCTAATACCATTTCTTAAATAAATAAATTAATATTTAGTTAAATGATATTAAATATATCATTTCCATCAGATCATTAAACCCAAATCATATCCTCCCATATAATTTTTTGAATGCTGAATAATAAAATTAATATGTTTGATAAAATAAAATAAATATGATATTCACTAAACTTGTGAACAAATATTTATTTTAATATTCAAATAACTTGAATAAATATTCATTTAACTTTATTAACTAAACATGTGAATATATAAATATTATATCCATTAACTTGTGAATAATTAAACAAGAGATTAAATTCAACCCATACATTCTTAACTAAAATATTTTGTGATTGAATTTCTATGATAAAATTTTAATTGAATAAATACTATTACATAAACCTAAGAAATATATTCTTAAATTTAAATTCATTGGAATTTAATAAGATTCTGGATACACTTAGCGTGTGATCCTCTAGGACCCTTTATAAATGGAAATAGGTAGAAATCACCTAAATTACAAGATTACTATTTAACAACACATCAAGTTACCTATAGAGAAATAAGTAACTGTAGAAACTACAATAATAAGGATGCACACTTGTGTTATCACTATATATTCTCAATTTATCTTTCTTTGAATTTCAGAAATGAACTAGTCTATAAACTACCATGGCCATGTATTTTGTTTAAAAAATCCGTTTCAATTAAAGAATAGATATATCATCTTCTATTAATATGAAAGGGAAAAATTATTTATTGATCAAAATGACACATCACTTATGTCACACCCAATGTATACCACCTTTTTTTTATTATATATTGTATTTGTTTTCGTCTATATATCAAATTACATGATTCATGGTGCACATTAATAATGGCCTCAAGTCTATGGACCAATAAAAACATTCAAAAATAGGAATATTCAACAACATATAAAACATGTAGAGTTAATATTGGTGGGTTTTTCCTCATGTCCTCCTTTTTCATAGTTCATCTAGTGTGAACTTCATGAGATGAAGTTTCAATTTGTATAATCCCCCAACAACCAATAATGAGATATCATTTGTGTCCTGTCAAATTGATGTATCTAGACCATATGATATATTTATTTAAAAATATCATCATAATATTTCCATGTTATATTTAAAGTAGGGAACTTATATAACCATTTGATGCAAAAAATATTCTCAAGAAATTATTACAATAATCTATGTTACACAAAAGAATAATCATTATGTTGTAAAAATAAATATATTTATATTCTAGTAATCAAAAGCACAAAGTAAATTGGTTTTAGGGAGCCGACTCCAACATATTAAATTAGCCAAATTTTAAAGCCCAATTAATAATAAGGTCAGGCTCAAACTTTAATAAGTGACCCGATACACGACCCACCCAACCCAATTAAGCTGTATTATAATGGTATTAAAAAATATATATTATTAATTTCTTATTATTTCAATTTAAAGATTATTATATATAAAATTTATTTTATTTACTAATATTTTATGGATCGATTAATAAACACACCAATAAATTTTAAATGGCCCTTTAATTTGTATTTTTTTCCAAGGAATAGTTAGTAAACATATCAGACGAGGGTCGATCCTACTAGAACCAATTAATAAACAGGTTGAAATTTTTTTAGTTCAAATCAGATAGACCCAACCTATATAAAATTCTAATTATATGGATGAGAGACTTTTTAATCTTATGTAGAAGGAGCCACAGAATTATAAAATTTAGTCTTTTTGTGCTTTTTTTATTTTTCTATTCCTTTGTTTACACATAAATAACAGCATAAATTTGCCTTATTTATTTTATAGTACTATAAAAAATGTGTAATAAATTAATATGATTCATATATAGTGCTATATTTAGAAGTATTATATAAATAAAACATAATATGTAAATTTAATTCATGTATTAAAAACAAATAATATAAAGTATATATATAAAACTAATATATATTTTATTTGCTGATGCAATATGAAAATAATATATATTATTACATAATATTAAAGAAATTTAAATTTACTTACATATTATATAAAAGTAAGATAAATTTCATACATAAGATATAAATTAATATAAATTTACTTACATAATATAAAATTAGTATATATTATTATATAATATATTGATAAGTAATATATATTGTGTAATAAATTAATATAATAAGATAAGTTTGTGTATTTGTGTGTGTATAAATGTAATATATAAAAAAACTAAAAAAAACTTATAATTAATATATAAAAACATTAATAAAAATATATACAAAATATTTAAAATGTAAAAAAATAATAAATAAATTGTTTATAATTTTTTTAATTAATATTAATATTATATAAGATATATATAAATAAGCACACACACACATGTAAAGTGATAATATAGTTTCGATATATTTAAATAATATACATACATACATACATACATACAAATTATTTACATAATTGAAGGAAAAATGAGGAAAAGTTATACTTAAGTAGCTGGGGTACTTAAGATCAAATTCCATTTTACGACCCACTATAAATTTAATATATACATAATAATATATTTAAAACAAATAAAATCTATAGAAGATTTATATACAAAAACATTTAAAATATAAAAAAATATATGCCAAAAAAAGTATAGAATTTTAATTTACTTACTAATTATTCTTATTAGTTATATGTGTGTGTTTTTTATAGATAAATACAAGTTATTTTGACTTGAAATCGCATAAAATATTTAAATTCTTCCAATCCTATTTTTATTTGATTTCTTTATAATTTTTATTTATAATTGAATTGAAAGAGAAACCTTATATGGACCGAAATCTCAAAATACATGACTTGAAAACCGAGAGGCAGAAAAACTCGAATATGGACCAAAGGTCCAAAGGCATAGACCCCAAAACTATAACTGATCCTCCCACCACTCCGTTTTCCCCCCATGAAGGTATTCACCCTATAAGCTTTTTTTTTATAGCTTGCCTCTTGGTCCATGGTCATCATGTGTCTAACTACTTCGCAGAAATCTACACTTGCACCATAATGCACTCCAATGGTTAGAATATGATCTAGTAGTAGCCTAGAGCCTCAATATTTTGATTGATCAAAGGCCCTATCGCTCGAAGGACATTTTTCATGGATAAAAACCCCATTTTTGATCAATATTTCTTTTGCTACAGTACCTAGCTACAATGCCTACTACAAGACCTTCATTGCTATAGTGATACAATATTTCTATAGTTCCATAAAAATTATCCACCACTTGAATTTGATCCCGGGACAGATATAGGATTACAGAGTGACTTTACCTCTCAAGCAATCCCCTGACCGCACATAAAAAAAGTCAATTGTTTTATAAAATATTTAAGATATACATTATTTATTTATACAAAATAAATATATATATCTTAAAAAAAAATATATAAATTTATTTGATACTTGATAATTTTAATTTTTTTAATAAATTTATAAAATATTATTTAAAAAAATTCAATTACTAAATAATATTTATTATCTTAAAAACATCAATATACCTCCAAAAAAGAAAGTATATTACTCTTAAAAAGTAGTAAAAAGTATCCTACAAAGTAAAATTATGAACACTTCTAAAAGATAAAATATTAAAATAATAATAATAATAATAATAATAATATAATAATAATAATAATATATTATTATTATTATTAATGTTTTTTAAAGGGATGGTGGTCATCCTAGACATAGAAGAAGACAACATGAAAACCCAAAAACAATGAGTATCTTTATGTAAGTTTGGAATGAATAAAAGAATGAATATTGAAAAACCCACCTTTCTCCATTGATCATGCTTGTCCACAAAAGTTTTATATAAATCCCTGGGAAGCATCCAAAAAACTCCTTCCTTTTAGGGTGTCTACAAGTCAAAAAAATCTCCCAATGCTCAATATGGGTATCTATTTATCCATGGTTTAATAGAACCTTTAGTTAAAGGATAGGGAGAATTTAGAATGAAGGGGATGGTGCCTCACTCCACTGGTTCTCGCTCTCTCTCTCTTTTCTCGACGTCTTCTAGGGTTTCTTTTGGAAACTCCTTGAGGCTCCGTTGACGGCTCTTCTGATATCGCCTTTCCTTACCCCAAGTCGTGTCTCTAACGATGTGAGCTTATTTTATGTTCTTCATCTCCTCTTACCTCTTTCTCTCGACATTCTGATTCTCTTATCGTTGGCGGCACTGGTATGTTGGTGTTTAGATGACATCAAATGCTGATCCTCTACTTTTATCGCTAGATCCGTTGTGTTTTAACCCTATTTTGGTTTTACACGATGGTAATCTTGTGGTTTAAGATTGTGTTCGGGGTGTCATTTGGTGGTGTCCTGTTTTCTTTTTGGTTTTAGGTCCTTGAGTTCTTTCTTCACTACTCTTATTGCCTAACCCATCATTTCCAAACCCCATGCTGGTTCGTGATGATGGCGCTTCAGTGGTTTGGGGTTGTGTCAGAGGCGGTGTTTGGTGGTGCCTACATCATTTTTGTGTTCGCCCTTTCTTCTTCTCTTACTTCCGAGCCCTTTGATCCAGACCCCAATCTTGGTCTTGTTCCTAGGTGTTTGTGGTAGTTTGGGATTGTGTTGGTGGGGGCGGTCGGCATCGATGCTTGGGTCCTGCCTCCCGAGGTTTTCCCGCTGCTTCATCTGGTGGTTTCCTCTATGTTCCATCTCATCTGGGTGATCTCATTCTTCTTTTGTTTTTCTTTTTTGTGTTGCTTGTTTGCTTGCCAGCTGCGGTGGATTGGTTTATGCTCGTGTTCTTGCACAGGGTTCATGGTAAAGTCGAGATTCGTGGTCTTCCATCTTCGAGGATCCTTTATCTGTGATATTTTGGTGGTATTGAAGGCTGCTCCCCCTGATGGTGGCGGTTCTGAAGGCGTTCAAGATTATGTTTTCTGTTGGAAGATCTATTCAGATTTTTGTGATAATGTTGATGGTGGATCTCTAAATTGGTGTTCTTTAATGGCCATTATGGATTCCAGTAGACATTTCTTGCGGATGATCTAGTGTGGATTAAGGGTTTAGTCTCTCCTTCCGGTGAAGACTCTGTTAGATTTTGAAGGTCTTGATGGGTTTCAGTGATAGGGGTGATGGTGGTTAGGTGATTGGATCGAGACATCGACGTCAATAGCGGGTATCAGTGATTCTTTTGGCTTTGAAATTTTAAATTTGAAAGTTTGAAATTTGAAATTGGTCTGATGGGGTCTCTTTATGTAATCAGTTTTTGGGTTTTCTATTCTATGTAAAAGGCATGTGGTTCCCACTTTCCCCCTTAAAAGTGGTTTATTATGAAAATACCAAAAAAATCAGTTTGAAGGAAGAGAGTATTGAGAGCTAATAATAATCATGAATTTGAGGTGTTCTAATAGGAGTAATGAATCTCATATATGAAGAATCTCTATGAGGATCAAAATAAGTTTATATTGGCCTCCTAGAATACAAATAGTATGCCATATATTAATGATATGTTTCATAAATTTCTCTCAACATCACTACTTTTTCAACAATTTCTCAATCCTTACAATGTATTTTTTAATATTTAAAAAATTCATGAAAAATGTTCCAAATTCCCAAAATCATCATCATCTCCTGATGAAATGGTTAAGTATGATAGAATAGAGAAGAAGAAGGTGTATGTTATGTATGTAATCACATAATGCAATGATATCATACAAAACCAACATGACATGATGTATTACACTATATCGGGATGCACATAAGGATAAATCATGATGTGGTTTAAACAACTGTGTTATGTTTATGATTTTAGTGCATAATTATAACTATTATTATTATATATAAATAAATTAGCCACTTAGATAAGTTATCCTTATGGGGTATGATTTATCTTTCAAGCTATATTTGGTGTGTGTTTCTTTAAAATTATACCCCACAATATGATACCTAAATTATTAGATAAAAAATTAATAATTAATTAAGAGATAAAAATAATTAAATTTCACACTATTAGTTTTGTTTTTTATATTCATAAATTTAAATACACCACCACCACCACCAATGAAAAAATAATAATAAAACAAAATATAAAATCAGAAAATAATAATAATAATAATAATTGGATTAAAAAATCAACTAGTAATTAAAAGATAAAAAATTAAAGTACCTATTATTACTTATGTTTTTTGTATTTATAAATTTAATAATAATAAAGATAATAATAGTTGTGGTGGTAGTAGTAATAGTATTAGTAATAATAATAATAATAATAATAATAATAATAATAATAATAATAATAATAATAATCCAGGTAATACAACCCACACACAGAAATATAAGAAAACATGAGTTTGATCTTGGGACATGTACCCTACCTCACCCTACCCAAAACATTGGAACTAATATCGGTGGTATAATAATAAACGGAAATATTAAACCATGAGTTTGAAAACCAAACTCATGGGACCTTTATTAAGAATATAAAATACGAGTAAAAGGGGATATGGAATGTAAAAAAGAGACACATGCTACCATCACAATAATTAATTTCAAAAGACAAAAAAGACCCAAACAAAAGAAAAACAACTCCAGCTCTACTATCATCACCATATCCATAGACTTATCTTCCCAAAAAATTAAAGACACTTATCCCTTATTAGTTTGAGATTTAGTGCTTATATTGTGAGAAGTGTCCATACCTCTTAGATATTGACCTCTCCTCCTAGATTTAATAGTTTACTATGTATTTTTATTATCCTCAACAAATAACACATAAGAATTTAATACATCAGGATAAATGAAACCATCTTATGTTGTCATATCTTCCTCTGTATTACAAGAAGTCATGTTATCCTAAACAAATTTTCCTTTAATGTACACAAAAACTTCACTTTCCATATAATCTTAGCAACTAGATTCATAGTACCCATTTCTTGAGAATTATTGATTTTCTATAGGTATGTTTAATGATTATATATGACACTAATCAAATTTAACATGGAGAAAAAGATAGCAGGATGTTTTTCCCTCTAACCTAAATACATTACACTTAATGATAACTTTTCCTAGAAGTACTACTTTCCTAATAATAATAATAATAATAATAATAGTTATAATAATAATATTTATTTAGTTAAGGGGATTAAAAATTGAAAATAAATCACACAATCAGAAACCCTAGTTGATTAAGCCTCATCTATTCTCAAAAGGAATAATAAGAACCTATTGAGGTTATTTTATTATATTTAATGGATCAAAGTCCTATGATTGGTAGTTCAAAATCCTTGAGATTATGAACCAAAAGCCCTGATGGTCAGAAATCCCTAAGAAAGTGATCCTAAGGACCTTAGTGACCCTAATAAACTCTAAAATCTACTGAATATATAGAATTAAACACTACTATAAATATGATTCATATATTATAAAAAAGTGCTAATTTTGCAGTCACTTTTAAATTATGTTGGCTTTTATCAGCACTAAAAATATCACCAATAAAATCTCCCTTTACCAGCACTAAAAAAATCACTGATAAAGGGGGCCCTTTATTATTATTTTTTATAGTACTGATAAAGTAATCCCTTTATCAACACTATTTTCAGTGCTGATAAAAGATAAGATACAACATTGTGCTGCTGAAATTACAACACATTATAGCAGTAAATATAAAATTTAATTTCAATTTAATTCACATCATAAAAAAACAGAAAAAATACAATATACATTGATTACATACATTTGTATGTACAATTACATTGTTACATACAATTTATAACAAAAATCATCTATTAGAGAGTTAGAAAAATAAATAAATCACTTATTTATTTATTTTAGAAATCAAAATACAATTCATATGAAAATTTCCTAACTTAATTTCCTATTTAAGTTATTATTATTTTTATAGAATGAGTTTCTGATAACTGAAATACCAGAGGTCCAAATTGCTTTATGAAAATCCAATGATCTGAAGATCCAATTTCATATTACTTCTATTGGATTTATAGATCACTATAGTGGGGATGAACTAACTCATTGGTGAATGAAAAAATATACTAATTTTATTAGTAGATTATGAATATTCTACTGATATAGTTACAAATAATCCTGGGTTTTTTTTGGAATTTGACTCTCGGAGTTTGTTACAAAGTTGCCTATAAATGATTCCTCACCTCAATAATAAGATGATCATAGGAAAAAACATCGATCATTATAAAAGTTACTATTCATTTTTAATCTTTTTAATTTATTTTTATCAAGTGTGCTTTTAATCAGTGTAATTTTTCTTTTTGAGTGTTTTAGCTAAGAGAAACTGTAGTGTGGGGTTTTGATTGTAAAGTTCTTAGTATTCCCATTGAAATTGTTCTACTTCAGATATTGTATGATCGAAGGCTTACAATGATTGGAAGATATGGAAAACTAATCAACTGATTGAGGGATTCCATTGCTAGGATTAAATATCTCAAGTACTTACATTGTGTGAATTTATTTGATTCCAATAGGTATATTCAAGGGATTCTAAGGATAAGACGACAAATCTTCTGATAGGTAAAAAAATGAAGATACCTTACAGAAGGATAAATTTCATGGATACCTTAGACAAGGTCTATAGATCTACCTTTCAATTTGGTTTAAAGTTAGTTTTTAATAAATATCATTTTAAAGGAGTATTTTGTTTTTTAACCAATACTCTAAATTTTGTTTTTATACTTAAATTGTATTATTGTCTAAATTTTAGATTCTATAATTTAGATAGTTTAAAGTTATGATTATTTAACTCTTTCATCAGTAGTTTAAAATAAAAATATATTTATTTCTATTGTGTAAATAGTATTTCAATCGAGTATATATTCTAGTTACTTTGCCCTTTGATTTCATAAGAATTTAAAAAATTAGATTAATCTTTGATATCATTGATATTTTAAAAAACCAATAAATATAATAATTAAAGGAGATGAAAATTGTATGTTTAATTTTTAAAATACAATTCACCCCTCTTGTATTTTATTTACCATATTACCCTAGAACAACATTAACAAATTCAAAAATATTAATGTTTCATTGTGTTTAGACCCTGAACCCCTCTCAAAAGACCCTGATCATGCAAACAATTTATGAAAATCCACCCAAATAGAAAAAAATAGTGTATATGTATAATAAATAAATTATTTTCTTAGTAATACTATAAATAAATAAATTAATCATAAATATGATATAATGGATTAATAAAATGTCACTTTTAAACTGAAAACATACACTTTGGGTCATACCAAGCACACCGTGTTCTAGATTAACATGTGGTTGATTCATACACATCATAAATTATTGATGGATAATTTTCTTAAAGTATCAAGAAAACCTAAGAACATTTTCTTGGTTTTGAGTATGTGATGCATGCTTTGAAATAAAATTTCAATTTTAAATAATAACATGCACTTTGAGTCATATCAGCCACACCATGTGTTGTATTGAAAAATGACCTATTACTACACATACAAAATAATTTATGGATAATTTTAATAAAATATCAATATGATTTAGGTGATTTTTCTAGGTTTTTATCAAGCAACATATGTTGTTAACTAAAATGTCATTTTAAACTAAAAACACTGAATTTGAGTCATACCGGTCACAACATATATCATACTAATGTGTGATTGATTAATACACATCATAAATGACTTATGAATAATTTTACTAATGTATCAAAAATATATGAGTTTTTTATCAGTTTTTAGTGAGTAACACATATTTTTAACAAAAATGACACCTTTAAACTAAAAACATATCTTTTTAGTCACATCGATTACACCATGCATCAGATTGATGTGTGATTGAATCCTATATATACCAAATGACTTATGGATAATTGTATTAAAGTATAAAAACAATTAGAATACATTTTTTTGGTTTTGAGTCTATCATGTGTATTTTGAACTAAAATTTCATTTTTAAATAAAAATAAACATTTTGAGTCTTACCAGCCACACTGTGTGTTAGATTAATGTGTGGTTGATTCCTACACATAATGATTCTTGTATTTTTTTGATAAAGTATTAAGAAAATATGAGTGTGTTTTTTTAGATTTTAGTGAGTGAAACATATTTTTAACTAAAATTTTATTTTTAAATTGAAAACATGCACTTTGAGTCATAATGGTCACACCATGTATAATATTAGCATGCTACTAATTCCCACACTTCAAAAATTACTTATGGATCATTTTTATAATGTATTAAGATAATATTATTGCATTTTCTTAGTTTTTAGTGAGTTTCACGTGTTATTAACTAAAATTTCATTTTAAACTGAAAATACGCACTTTGAATCACTCTAGTAACACCATACATAATATTGATGTGTGATTGATTCTTACACATCTCAAATGACTTATGGATTATTTTACTAAAATATCAAGACCATTTGAGCATGTTTTTTCTGTTTTTAGTGAGTGACACATGTTTTTAACTAAAATTCCAATTTTAAACTGAATATACATATTTTGAGACATAATGTTCACACCATGTATTTGATTGTGGTGAGGCTAATTATAATATTTAAAAATGAATTATGGATAATTTTTTTAAAGTATCAAAAAAATAAGAATTTTTTTCTTAGTTTTAGAATACCAAACATATTTTGAACTAAAATGTCACTTTTAAATTAAAACCCACACTTTGAAGTCATACTGACCACACTATGTGTCAGATTGATGTGTAGTTAATTCCTACCCATCAAAAATTACTTTTAGATAATTGTACTAAATTATAAAGAAAATCCAAGTTTTTTTTATTGTTTTTAAATGAGGGACACATGTTTAAAACTAAAATGTCATTTTTAAAATGAAAACATGCACTTTGAGTCATAACAGTCACACCATGTATCTAATTGATACATGACTAATTCCTAAACATAAGAACTAAATTTTGGAATGTTTTCATAAAGTATTAATATGATTAGAGTCCGTTTTTTAATTTTCAGCGAGTGACACATTTTCTTAACAAAAATTTCATTTTAAACTGAAAACATTCACTTTGAGTCATACTGGTCATATCGTATGTTATAATGACATGAAACTAACTCTAAAATATCAAAAATTACTTATATATTGTTTAAATAAAGTATCAACACAATCTGAGTGTGTTTTCTTGGTTTTAAATGAGTGAAGCACATTATTAACTAAAATATCATTTTAAATAGAAAACTCGCACTTTGATTCATATAAAAAACACTTTGAGTAAGATTTATATGTGGATGATTATTACTTTTTACAAATTAATTATTGATAATTTTTCTAAATTATTAAGTTAATTCATGTTTGTTTACTTGGTTTTTAGTTAATAACATATGTTTTTATCAAAAATTTCAATTTTAAACTGAAAACACCCATTTTGAGTCATATTGATCACATAGTGTATCAGATTGAGGTTTAGATGATTCCAACATGTCAAAAATGATGTATGGATTATTTTTATAAAGTATGAAAATAATATGAATATGTTTCCTTGGTTTGGATCAAGTCACATGTCTTTTGAAATAAAATGTCAATTTTAAATTAAAACACACACTTTGAGTCATACCGACTACATCATGTGACAGATTGATGTGAGATTGATTATTACATATAAAAAATAAATCATGGATTGTTTTCCTAAAGTAGAAAGACAATCTGAGCATGTTTCCTCAATTTCAGTCAGTAAAAAATGTTTTTAACTAAAATGTCATTTTTATACTGAAAACCTAAACTTTGAGTCAAACCGATCACAAAGTGTTTCAAATTAATGTGAGACTGATTTATATAAATAAAAAATGGAATAAGTATTATTTGCACGAATTATTAAGAAAATTTGATCATGCTTTATTGGTTTTTAGTGAGTGGAACATGTTTTAACAAAAATATCAATTTTAAACTAAAAACTCACATTTAAATATATACTGATCACACTGTATACCATATTGAGGCGTGAATGATCCCTACATGTCAAAAATGACCAATAGATAATTTTCCTAAAGTATAAAAATAATATTAATTCATTTACTCAGTTTTGAGCATGCCATATGTCATTAGAACAAAAATCTAAATTTTAAAATAAAACATGCACTTTAAGTCATACCGGCCGCACCATGTGTCAGATTGATGTGCGGTTGATTCCTACACATAAAAATGACTTATTTTTTTACTAAAGTATCAATGAAATATGAATGTAATTTCCTATTTTTCAATGAGTAACATATGTTTTTAGCTAAAATGTAATTTTAAAATAAAAACATACACTTTTTGATTCATATCAATCTCATCACGTGTCAGATTGATGTATGGATATTTACAACATGTCAAAAATTAATTATGGACCATTATACTAAAGTATCAAGATAATAACAGTGTTTTTTTTGTTTCTAATGAGTGACACACCTTATTAACAAAAATGTCATTTTAAACTGAAAAAACACACTTTGAGTCATATTGTTCACACTATGTGTCAGATTAGAATGACATTGATTCTTACAAAAAAATAACTTATGGATAAATTTATTAAAATATTTAGAAAATAATAGTTTTTATTAGTTTTTAGTGAGTGAAATAGATTCTTAAATAAAATTTCCTTTTAAACTAAAAACACACACTTTGATTCATACCGGTCACACCATGCATCAGATTGATGTGTGACTAATTCCTACATCTTAAAAATGAATTATGGATATTTTTCCTGAAGTTCAAAGA
Source organism: Viscum album (assembly GCA_963277665.1). NCBI lineage: Eukaryota > Viridiplantae > Streptophyta > Magnoliopsida > Santalales > Viscaceae > Viscum > Viscum album. The sequence goes on along the minus strand of OY728153.1, from coordinate 124,065,603 downwards.
AAACATGAGCATGATTTATTAGTTTTTAGTGATTGAAACATGTTTTTTAACTAAAATATAAATTTTAAATTAAAAACACACATTTCAAATCATATAACTTACACAAGTATCAGATTAAGAAGTGGATGATTACTATATGTCACAAATTACTTATGGATAATTTTCATAAAGTGTCAAAATACTATGAATTTATTTTATCTATTTTTATTATGCCACACATCTTATGAACTAAAATAGAAATTTTAAATTAAATCATAAACTTTGAATAATACCAGGAACATTGTGTGTCAAATTGATTTATGATTGATTTATACACATTAAAAATGATTTATGGATCATTTTACTAAATTATTAAGACAATACAAGTGTGTTTGATTATTTTTCATTGAGTGACACATGTTTTTAACTAAAATTTCATTTTTAAACAAAACACACACAATTTGAGTCATACTAATCACACCGTGAATCAAATTGATGTGTGGATGATTCCTATATGTAAAAAATGACATATTAATAATTTTTCTAAGGTTTTATTAATACATTTGTGTTTTATTGGTTTTTAGTGAGTGAAACATGTTTTTAACCAAAATGTAATTTTAAACTAAAAACATACACTTTGAGTCATACTAGTCACAACGTGTTTCTGCTTGATTTAGGCTGGATTTATATACTTCAAAAATGACTTATGGATTATTTTTCCTAATGTATTAATATAATAATAGGGGTTTTGATTATTTTTTTGTGAGTAACACAAATTTTTAACTAAAATTTCATTTTTAAACAAAAAACACACACTTTGAGTCATACTAGTCACATCTTGTGTCATATTGGCATGTATATGATCCCTACATCCCACAAATGAATTATGTATCATTTTCCTAAATCATCAAGAAAATATGAGCACATTTTATCAGTTTTGAGTATGTAAAGTGTTTTTTGTACTAAGATTCATATTTTAAATAAAAACACAAACTTTTATTTGTACCCCCCACACCATGTGTGAATTTTAACTAAATAAGTAGTAGATAAAAATGATAAGAAAATTAACTAATAATAAGTAGATAAAATGATGATATGATTTACTAAATAAGTAGTATAAAGTAACTTCTTCATGATGTATATATATATATATATTCTAACACCATATACCATGACCACTAATTTCTAAACAAATCTATTTACTATTTTGAATACATGGACGATAAATTTTATATTTAGTATTTAGAAAAATATAAATAAATAAAATATCAATAAATATTTTAAATTCAATTGTAATTATCATCAGAAATAACTATTTGGGGATGTTAGTTTATTGATGAAATACAACATTTCTCATACATTTTAAAATGTAATCACTATAATACTTTCCATTAATTTGTTTCATACACTGTATAAATATTCATAAAAATAATAAATTTTCTTTTATATATGGTTTGATAGTGAAATATTATTATAAAAACTATAATAGTTATCCAGTTGTAGAATTCGATGGGGTTATTGTGCTCATGAACTGTCCTCATACCATGATTTCAATGATATTTAAACACCTCCCTATCATAATGTTTTTTAATTAAAACATAATATAAAAAATATAACATGAAATTTATCTATAAATTGTTGAATGTAGTTTATTACAAATTGATAAATATCATCATGTATGATCAATTTATTGGCAATCCATTCATTTAATCCAAAAAATAAATCTTTGGAGTTTCTAAATTGATTGCAACAAGAAACCAATTCTCCATAAAAAACCAAAGGAATAATTAATGAAATAAATAAAAATATATTTTATATGATTAGATTGTAGGGTTTTACCCATGAATCTTGGTTATTTAGAAGAGTATATATTATATAAGTTTCTTTTAAAATATTATAGACAATAGATTCACTTTTTCTAAATATACAACTTCTTCCAATACCATTTTTTCCATAGAAGTGATGTGTGGACTGTAATGAACCAACCAGGGTTTACCCAACCCGTCACTTAAGTTGGCCCAAAACAAGGCCTGAAGCATGTTCCCAACCACCATGGTCCAACGAAAACCACTGAGCATAAACAATGATATATTGGGAATGGTTTCTCCCATGGTAAACTGACAAGACCCATACATGAAATGGGATGACCAAGCCAACATAATTAGATAAAAAATACATAAAATAGAACATCTAGAGTATATAATAATGACTCAATAGAAACCATAAGCAATCTAATAGATCATAAAAAAACCATGCCACAACATAACATATATATGGTATCTCAAGTCAAAATAAAATTCAAAATAATAGGAATAATACTAAACAAGGTCTATACATACATATTAGTGGGTAAAAAACACCAAAATGACTCCACCTGACCCAAATCCATGAGACCATGTCTCCTCCACAAAACAAAAACTAGGGTAATCAAGAAGAGCCACCCTGGTACATGGTGCCCTTTCCTTTACCTGTGTCCTATAAAATGAAATCTATATATTCCAAAAGGCATATATAGTGTGTGAGGAACAAATCCTAGTAGGATACCACTATGAATATATTTAATTATTTTATCCATGCAATCTAATAAACTAGTTTGAATTTTTTTTCAAAACTAAACCACATTGAAAACATTCCAATTCAAATAAACCTTTAAAATCCATTTGGTTTTCAATTTAAAATAAATATTATTTCACAAAACATTTCTAAATATGGATCAAATAAAAAATTATTCCATAAGGAAAAACATGATCAACCCACCCCAAAAAATGGCACAAAAATGTATAATCATGAACAACATCATCATATAACCAATAAATCAAAAATAGACATAACACATATCATCACATCAAAATGGAACTAATAAAATTTAAAAATCATATAAACCAATATTGAATGAGTAATGTGCACCCAGGGCTCTAACCAGTAGTCATATTTTAAGTGAGTCTAAACAAGCTTTATATCCAAATGAGCAATAATGGAATCTATCATGGTCTTCCCTAAGACCAACTGCAAGATATATCATCATATCTTGACAAATAATCATAGAAGATATCATGTTCTTTCTACCCCAATTCTATCAAAGTACCTTGGAAACCAAAATGGAATCTCAAACAGTATTCCCTATGAAGTCTCTCATGGTCCCTTAAAAAATCCCCTCTATCGCACCCCAATTGAACCATGTGCCACTCCATTCAAATATAATCTCAACATGTGCCATAACAAGCAAGAAATTTTGAAATCCATTTTCACAAACATCATTCAAATTTTATAAAAAAAAATCTGACAAGGTAATTTTTTTTTCTAAAACCATTTTAGTAATCCATTTAAAAACCATTAAAACTATTTGAGAAATTTCATCAAACACTTGGTGTGCACATAAGCCACACCCATTTGGAAAACCCTCTTTAAACCTTCAAATTTCTAGACCAATCCATGAATCACATAAAACATCGAATAAATATAAATCATAAACCATTTCAAAGGTAATTTAAACAACACAACCAAAGGTGATAAGAAATTTAAAGGTAATCCATGTAAAATTCCCTTAAATAGAGACACCTACCTCATATTTGATTCCAACTTCACCATCTTCAATGATAACCAACCATAATAGGAAGATCAAGGCTTCAAATAGCTAAAAAAATATAAAAACCATTTACACCATTACATACCCAAGATTCATCCAACATCCATTGTAGGGTTACATATCTCTATGAAAATGGAGGAATAAACAATAGGTGGGGGAAATAAAGAATAAAATAAGAAGAAATAGGATTACCTCAAGAAAAAAATACCGAGATTCAAAGGATAATTCACTAAAAAAGATGTGAGAAATATTCCATGCCAAGGGAGGAGAAATACACATTATTGTGGAAGAAAAATAAATCTAAAGGGGTATAAAATAATTAAGTGAAAAAAGTGAAAACACAACTTTTTAAGTTACCTAGAAAAGCTGCACAGTTTAGTCTCATATTTAGTAAAATCATGAGTCAAACATGTGAGGATACTATCTCCCTAAAATTTATGCTGCAAGGTTACACATGGGTGTTGTACTGCTTGAAAAACTGTTCTCGAACCATCAAAATACCACTTTCTCAACCCGTATCACCCTTTCACGATTAGACATATAGTTAGACGAACCATTTACTAACCATTTACCTTGGTCTATCTTCCCAAAATCCCATTTCTTACCCCCAACACTAGATAACTCCAAGAATGAACCAAAAATAGAAATAAAATTAAAAATTAGACATACCTATGACCCTTGGGTGTCAAAAACTCCCCACCTTTCCAATTTCTTCCCCTAAAAAGTCCTTAGACACCAACAAAAGGAATAAAGTGAGGTCACTAATCCCAAACCAAATCTTCCCACTCCAATGAATCATAGCTATCATATACTTTTTTCCATATCACATAGACTAATGAGATAAATTCACCATGGAGTACCCTATTTTTAAAATCCAAGATATAAACTTACACTCCATAATGGTGGTATTTGGATCAATCTATAAATCTTCCCACTTTAACACATGAGATGGGTCTAGCTGGTATCTATTCTACTAGGAAACATGGAATATGTTGTGGATTAAGGTTATCCACATTGGAAACTCAAACCAATAAAATACCTTCCCATGATTCTCCACAACATGAAATAATAGACATAATGTGGCACTAGATTCCCTTTCTTTCCCAAGCGATGATGTCCTAGTAGAATTGATACCCAGAGAAACACTTGATCACAAACCTAAAAATCCAATGGGTGACAAAAACGGTCAACATATGTCTTCTAGTGAATATGATTTTTTCTTACCATTTTTAATTAGTTTCACTATCTCGGTCACCAGGTGGATGAGGCTTTGTCCCACTAGGTAATTCTCAACCACCACAACATAGCACGGAGTGGATTTTTATAAACACCCATATAAAACAAAAAATAAGGCCATATTTATAGAGGACTAATAAATTTTGTTATAAGAAAACTCATCCAACTATAGGTTCCTTTCCCATAAAACTCTAAAATCAAGAACATGATAAAAAATATCCATAAGAGTCTAGATGGTCCACTCAGATAGACCATCAATTTACGGAGGATATGTGGTACTTAATATCAGCTCGGTTCCCAAATCCTCCTGGAGTCCCATAAAAATTTGGTAAGTGAAATAAGAATCCTGTCCTAAAACTATTTTTGAGGGAAATATATGAATCCTAAAGAAATATTGAACATACATTATTCTAAGGTCCACTACCATTTTCGACTTCATAATGGAAAGAAAGTGGGATGATTTTTTTAAACAATCAACGATAACCCATATAGAATCTTTCCCACTTGGAGTGTGAGGTAGTCTAATAAAAAAATCCATAAAGATCTCATCCCACTTACACATTGGAATAAGAAGTGGTTGTAACAACACGACTGGTCCCTGATGCTCATATTTGATCCTTTGGTAAGTCAATCACCTGGAAACAAAGTCCTCCACTACACATCTCATCCTAGGACACCAATCCCAACCTATCAAGGTATATGACATCTTGGTTTCCTTGAGGTGAACAAACCAACTTGAATGATGTGACTGATGCATCACCTCCTATCTTAGACTCAAAGGAACCAACTATTACCTCTAAAAAAGGATCAAACTGTCAGAAGACTAAGACCAATCACTTGAGGTCTCCCCACCATTTAAAGCACTGCTTATATGATATCACTCTGGGTTTTATACCATCTCAGTACTAACTTAGTTGATAAGAGAGGGAATGACCAACACACTAGACAATAACACCCACTCTACATACACTTACACTTTCATACTAAGATCAATAAACAAACTCATCATACCCAACCCATCTGTTGATTCCCGAATAGCCTGTAATGGAATCTTCTTTCTCAACGCATCGATGACCAGATTCCCCTTCCCATATGTATAAGAAATTTTAAAACCAAAAGTATAGAGACACTCTACCTAGTGTCTATATCTGAGGTTCAGGCCCATCTAGGTGAAAATATACTTTAGGCTCTTATGATATAAATACATTGTAAAATGATCCCCAAATAAGTATTATTTGAAAGTCTTTAGCATGTTCATAACTAATTCTAATTCCAGGTCATGGTTGGGATAATTCTACTCATTTTAGCCTAGATACCATGAGCCATAGTCCACCATATTCTCATTATACATTAGAAAAAATCCTAATCCCACAAAATATGCATCATAATACACTATATAAGCTATCGTAGGCCCATGAATAATAAAAAATGTCACGTATTTCAAATGGGTCAAAAACCACTCATAATAACTTTGTAGCTTATAATCCCACTCAAACTTATCCTTTTTTTTGGATAAATATGTTAAGGGAAAATCTATCCTATAAAAGTACCGAATGAAACATCTATAATAATCAACCAAGCCTAGAAATCTATGGATCTTGAAAACATTCTTATGCTACTACCAAGATATTACTAATTTAAACTTCTCTGGATCCACCAAAACTCCTTCCTTGGAAATCACATGGCCCCAAAAATATAACCCCTAGATCCAAATATTACACTTGGAGAACATGGTATATAGATGGTGCTCCCTCAAAACACCTAAAAATACATCCAGATGGTCGGTATACTACTCTTACATCTTGAAATACACCAATATTTCATCAAAAACATGAAGAAGAAAGAATCTAAAAAATTAGTTAAAACTTTGGTTCATTAATTCTCTAAATAATTTCTAAGAATTGGTATGACTAAATGACATAAATAAGTTCTCAAAATTTCCATAACAGCTTTTAAAGATGATGTTCAAAACATCCTCTTCCTGAACCTTCAAATGGTGGTACCCAAATCTCAAGTTGATCTTTGAAAACCAACAGGTTACCTAAGCTAATTAAATAGATCATTGATTTTGGGAAATAGGTATTTATTCTTCATGGTCACCTAGTTATGATTATAGTAGTATATTTAAAGTTGGATGCAACCATACTCCTTCTTTACAAATTTCACCAACAAAGACCATGATGACACACTTGGATGGATAAATCCCTTTCCCTAAAGATCCTATAGCTAGAATTTTAGCACTTTAATCTTGGATGGAATTATCTGATAAGGAATAAAGGAAATCAGGATCATCCCAGGGAGTATATCGATAGTAAAATTGACCTTTAATTGGTGAAAAAATCATGAAAAATCATCTAGAAACACATATAGGTACCAATCCATGACCGCTAAAAGTTCACCCATTAAACTTTTCTCAATATCACTAAGAAATAACCTTGATAATTGGCATGAAATCAACCACTAGTCCAAATTAACTAGTCCTAACCTCCTTTATTGTAGATCCCACTTACCCTAAAATATGTGAGTACTCCCATCAGGAGTAAGGAACATAACTCTATGGTGATAGCAGTCAACTAGCAACTTGAAGCAGATCAACCAATCCATGATTATAATAAGGTTAAAAACATCCAAGTCCAAAAAAAGGAAGTCCCAAATTACTTCCACATCAGTAATTAAAATAAGACTCCTAGGGAACATAAAACCCTACTTATTTTTCTTACCAAATGGGTTTAGAAAATCCATAATATATTTAATCAACTCATCTCACATACCTAAAAATCAATCAATTTCAATGAAATGAAGGAATGTGATACACCTGTTTCAAAAAAAAACCTACTCCATGTAAGATGCAATAAACACCATACCTATCACGGTGGATGGCCTGAAATCTAATTCCTCTAGTACAACCTCTACTTCATGGAGATACCCCAGATTAGGTACTCCCTGTATCTTCTTCCTCTAGTGAGAATCTCCCTTAATATTAGGGTGATATCCTCCACCCTTGAAATCATTTTACTTCACCTAATATCCCTTTGAAAATGTGGGTACCACACCACTCCCCCTAAAAACCAACTGATAGAAGTGACGAAGATGTCTAAAATTATTGTACTGGTGGTACACCCTCAAAGACTCTGATTAATGAGGCTTGGTGTGTCCAAATTTCCCAAATTGGTAATAGATAACTAGCTTACACCCCGAAGAATCCACAATAGCTAAACCTGACAACTATTGGATAGTCTTGCTACTTCCCCAATGAGGATGATCCTACTTCTAATTCTTCCCATATGAAGAACTCTAGATTCCACCCACTATAATATCACTATTTATACTTTTATTATTATTGAAATTAGCATCTTCCATAGTAACCTTGTCAACTACCTTTTAATAGGTCGGTAGATAGATAAGAATAACCATAAACTTGATCTCTAACCTTGATCACATCTTGAAAGGTAGAGCCTTAAGGTAATAATTCATGATGAGATCTGAAGTGACACATACCAATTTGGTAAAGTATGAGAAAAATACATAACTGAATGATCCTTATGTTCTAAATACAAGAACTCACAAAACTTCGCTGCCTTCAAGTTCTCTGGGTAGAACTGCCAATTGAAGTCCACCTTGAAAGAAGTCCATGTGAGATCCTCATGAATCCTCAAAATTACCATATACTCCCACTACTTCCTACATGGTCCTTCTATAATGTACATGGATAATCCCATTTTATAGGTCTTAAAAATCTTCAAAAACTCAAATATATACTCAATAAAATCCAACCACTCCTTAGTATCCTTGGGTATCTTTTGTCCATGGAACACTGGTATATTTTTCCTATAAAACTCCTGATCATGGTTCATCATCCACTTCTATTGTCGAGTAACCACCTGAACCAATGATTTGACTATAAAAGTCACCAACTCCACCAAAGGTGGATCAAGAGAAGGGTTCACCTGTGGGGTGTTCTTTACAACACCCTCTCTACTCCTAGATGAGGTTATTCTAGGATGCATTGTCTACAAAACACCAAACAAAACCTTTATCAAGAAAAATTACACTTTAAATATCATCAAAAGAACCAAAAGAAACCCCCATCATGGGTATCAATAAGAAACACAAGAATAAAAATAAACTCCAAATGAAAAATGAGTAAAAACATGAAAAATATTAGGTATTTCCCATTATGCTTGGTTTGACCGCATGGTTTGGTAAACCATACCCCAACCTTGTGGGTGTCACTGGATTTGGAAGGAAAGGCCACATAGGCTGCATATGGTTACTAATAATCATACACCACCTATACACCTTCTATTTCCACCCCTAAAACTCAAATTAACCCCTAATATCACTCTAGTACTCAACATAAACTGGTAAATACCAAAAAATATCTTCAGAAAAACCCATAACCGGCCTCAAAATATAACCAAAATCTCAAACCACCCATGGAAACTTGAGGTTCAACATGAAGAAGTGTTGGACATGAACTCCTCCATTCATACCTCTTGAATACTAATGGTCCTAGCTGCAGTATACCACTGAATCCCAAATAAAAACTACTATGATACCATTTTGTAATGAACTAACCTGGTTCAACCCAATTCATTAGTTGATTCATCCCGCTAAAAGACCTGAAGCACATTCCTGATTTCCATGGGCTAGCGACAAGAACTAGGCATAACCAATGATGTCTTGGGAATGGTTTCACCCCTAGAAAACCTACATGACCCATCCATGAAATGGGAAAACCACACCAATATCATGAGATTCAATAATATATAAAATAAAACTTCTAGAGTACAAAATAAAGAATAAATATACACCATAAGCAACATCATATATCATAAACAAAACATTCCATAATAGGACATATGAATGGTATCTCAATTCAAAATCCCAAAACTCAAAATAATGGGAACCATAACAAACAAGGCCTATACATACATCCTTGTGGGTAAAAAACCCCAAAATAAATCCATATGTGGAAACTCTATGAGACCATGTATCCTCAACAAAAACATAAATAATGGTAATCAAGAAGATCCACCCTATTACATAGTGCCCTTTCCTTTACTAGAGTCTTGCAAAATGAAATATATATACACCCAAAGGAATATGTAGGGTGTGAGACACAAAGCCCAGTAGGATAACACCATGAATATATTTAAGGATTTTACCCATGTGAACCAATATACTAGTTTAAAAAAACTTTTAAAAACTAAACCAATTTGAATACATTCCATTTTCAAATAAACATTTAAAATCACTTTGGTTTTCCTTTTCAAATAAAACCTATCTTACAAAATATTTCTCAACATGGACCAAATAAATAAAAAATTTTCCAAGGATACACATGATAAACCCACCCCAAAAAGAGAATAACAAGGTATAAGTATGAACAACATAATCTATAAATAAAAAATGGACATAACATATCTCGTCACATCAAACATGGAACTAATCAAATGCACAAAGCATATGGACCAATCTGACATGAATAATGTGAACCTACGGATCTAAATATTAGGAATATCATGAGTGATTGTAAACAAGTTTACTTTCTATCTAAGAAACAATGAAAGCTCTCATGGTCTTCCCCATGACCAACTCCATGAGCTCTCATGGTCTCTCAGAAACCAATCATGGAAGTTCTCATGGGATTTCTACCTAAAGTCTCTCAGAGTCCCTTGGAAACCAAAATGGAATCTCATGTAGTCTTCCCTCCAAAGTTTCTCAAGGTCCTAAAACAATCCCCCCACTCACACCCTAATTGAACATTGTGATACTCCATACCAACATAATCACAATATACGCCATAAATAACAACCCATTTTAGAATCCATTTTCACAAACAAAATGAACATTTTATAAGACACCATTCCATAAGATAAATGAATTTCTAAAACTATTTTATAAATCCATTTAAAAACCCTTAAAACTCTATGATAAATTTCATCAAACACTTGGTGTGAACATAAACCACACCCATTTGGAAATGCATCTGTAAATCTTCAAATTTACAAAACAATCCATGAATGAAGTCAAACATGGAATAAATATGAATCATAAATAATTTAAAAGGAAATATAAACAACAAAACTAAATGACATACGAAATTTAATGGCAGGCCATGGAAAACACCCTTAAATTGAGACACCCACCTCATATTTTCTTCCAACCTCTTCACCTTCAATAATAAACACCCTGAATAGGAAGATCAAGGCCTTAAACACCTAAAAAAACAAAAAAAAACTGTTTTCCCAATTACATACCCAGATTTGGAAAACAAAACTTCTAGGGTTACATATCTCTATAAAAAAGGGGAACAAGAAAGAGGATGGAGGAAGGAAGAATAAACTAAAAATAAAGGGGATTATATAGAGAAAAAAAACCAAGATTCTAAGGGTAATCCACTAAAATGGAAGAGAGTAAGCTTCCATTCCAAGGGAGGATGGCTGCGCACGACGAGTTAATAAAAATGAGGCTAAATTGGCATAAAATTTTCTAGGAAAAAATGGTAAAACACTACTTTTTAAGTGAGATAGATAGCCTAAATTATTTGGCCACATGGTTAGGAAAACCACGAACCAACCATGTGGGGATACTATCTCCCTAAAATATGAGCTAGATGGTTACCCCTAAGTGTTAGAAATTTTGGAAAACCATTCTCAAACTATGAAAAACCCCATCAATTAAAATATATCAATGATGGAAATATTACTATATTTGAACATTGGATGAACATGAACATGTAATATTAATAAATCATGTATTTTAACTAATGGGGTAAAGTTACTCTCTAAAGATATTTTTTTATTGATTGTTTTATCTGTTAGATTATTTTGATTCGAACTTCCATTTCCAATTTTTTTCTTCATATGTAATAAAATTCATCAATTTAAGCCTTTTTATTAAATTTTAAAGGTTTTCCATAAAAGAAAAATACATAATGGTTATAACTCTTTATAGAAATGTATTTATTATGAACAAACATCCATAATTTGAAAGTTATAATAGAAAGTTTGATCGTGTTAAAATTCATATCATCAAGGGGAACATCAAGCTTGATTCTTAGATCATGAGTTATGTGAATCGCCACACTCATATGATCTTTTGTAAGTTATTTGCTATGTATAATATCTCCTTGGATATTGTGCACTATAACCCTTAAAATAATGTGATGGGTGGGTGCTTCTAGATATAAATAATAATAAATTTCACCCTATAGAATAGTAGTACAATAAAGGTATCAATATCTACCTAATTTAAATTTCATATAAATAGTTAAAATAATTGATTACCTCTAGTAAGGTTAACCTTTGACGAATGACTCACCTCAAAGATGGGGGGGGGGTATATCATTATGTAGTGGCTGTTTTTGTGTTGTTTCTTCTATTTGATTCCTCCCGATAACATTATATAAAAAGTCAGAATACTAATTAATATTTTCTTCTCAAAAATTCATTCATGCCTGATTCTCATCAATTTTATTATCTTTATCCCCCTATGCATTTATTTTATCAAAATATGTTCTAGGTGACACTATAAAACTCCCACATCAAACACAAACATATTATTCTATCAACTTTAAGGACATTGAAAGTAGTCATTAATATGGTACAATTGATGATGATTCTTATGTCTAAAAAAAATAAAAATTATAGGAAAACAAGTAGTCATTATTATATAATACTGATTTAAAGAAGAATTTTTTTTATTATGTAATAATTATACATGATTACCATACTCTTTATGTGTTTTAATATATTATTATTCCATATTTATTTAAACAAGTATCCTTCCAAAGCACATGGTGCGGGATGGATGAAACTTTGGATTTTGATTCATCAATATGTATATAAAAAAGGAAAATAATTATATTATTGTTTCATACCACATAAAAATATCACTGTATATTTAAAATACATATTTTCTTTCAAGTGAAGCGTACCCTATCCTTGCGTTATGGTAGGAGTACATTGATTTTGATGCACATTGCTTATTTTTAACACTCATTTTCTATTTTATAAATCAATAATTTTTAATTAAAGTATTTAATATATGTATTTACAAGTAAAGTATTACCAATCACAATATACCAGAAATGATGCCTCCTTACAATGGACAATAAAAGCATTCCATATTTCTTGGTTTATCTTGTGTACATATATCTAAGGTGGGAATGTGTTTTATTTTCCTCCAACATCTCGAAGATTATGATTCGTAAGAATTGTCTAGAAGGCTCTATGAGCCTTTCCAATGACCATTAATACAAATTTCATTTAATATGAATTTAGTATATTTTATCTATGAAAGATATATTTAAGGGTAAATCTACATTCTATTATTTTATTTTATAGTAAAAGAAAGAAAGTATATCATATTGTCACCCTAATCTCTTCCAAAATTAGTGAATTAATCATAGGCACGACATTTTTTCATGTATCTAAATCAATCGACACATGCATTCGAGTGGTGACACTAATGTAACTAATGAAAATAAAATTTTTGAGGTTAACAGGATGGACATGTGCATTCCATCCAACCTAGAATTTGATGCCTCTTCTTCTCACCTTAATAATTTTTTAAGACCATCGTGCTATGACACTCTTATTTTTTTCTTAGATATATTTTGTTCAACTTCAACCATTTCCTTAGTTTTAACATCATAAATATGTTTTCCCAATATTAGTAGCATCGACATGTGGAGATACTTTGTTTCCTCTAGATTGGGTGTATCATCATATTGAGAAAATTTTTATTTTTTAGGATTGGTAGCATTAACATGCAGAGAGAACATTATCTGCATAAGTAGTTGAATATTTAATTTAGATTACATAAATTCGGTAGTGAACATATAATAATATGATGTAACATAATGTATATTAAAAACCTTTAACCCAAATATTGAACTCTAGTTTTTTTCTTTAAAGGATGAAGGGATTTTACACCTATATTATGTATCAAAGTCCCCTCATTGTGGTCCCCTATGAAATACAATACCCCGCCTATATTAGGACCTCTATGAAATGATTACATCAAAATAATGAAAGGTTAATCCTATTTTGAATTGACATCTAACCTTGTAGTAGTTTTGGTTGATAAAAAAATAATCAAACAATTTCTATTTTTGGGATTTGAGACATAAAATACTTTTACTACCTATGATTCTATTATGAATGGTTTATTATTTCACCCTTACTTACTGAAATCCACTTCCATGAATCCAAATTCATCAATTTAAACTTTATTACTATTATAAATCCACTTGAATTTAAAAATGAACACTTGGAATGTTGTATAATCTAATTCCCATATTTTTTTGATGATATCAAAGTATGATATATACACATAAATTTTATTTCTATCCTTAGTTTCAAATACATGCATCGATTCCTTCATAAGAGTAACTCCACTATTTTTCATGATACCATGTTTATACTATCCCTTTTTATATAACATATAACCATTAAATACATAACCATTATAAGATAATATGTGAACACTTAGTCCTCTATATACCCATAAATGTTGTTCTGAAATTGAATTCATTTTTCAGTTGAATCATTAAAAATATGGCCTTTAAATTATCATATTATCATATAAGATATCGATTATGGGTATTTGATATATGTATTTATATCCTTTATGGATTTAAATTCACAAGAATTAATTTTAGAATTTATACATATGGATAAACCTCTAAAATTTTATATAAAATGTAAAGGTGATCTTACTCATTCTCTATAATGGTAATTGTGACAACATATATTCTAGAAATTCCTTCACCCATAATTTTCCAGCTATGGTGAGATTTTGGTAGTCCAATGCTCTCCACATCAGATATATAGTCGGTACATAATTTAATGGATCCCATAATAATATATCTATCTTCAATAAAACCTTATGTCAGAATTATATTTTTGAAATATCCTTTCAAAATGTTCATATACCATTCAACGAAGTACATCCATCTATAATGTATATGATCACATAGAAAGATCTCTCTATCCAAGTGAACCATCACATAAAATAATGATAGCAGGAAGAACATATTTAATTCAAATAATATGATAAAAATTTAATTTTCTATAGTTGAAAATTCCAACAGGTCTATAACTTTACTGCATATATTTTTGAGAAAGAAATAATTCTTGGATAATTTATGATGGAAATTTTTAAGAAAAATGTAATGTAAGTCTACAATAATTATATCTTTCATCAAAACATGATATTATTGTAATTTAAATCCCTTTAAATTTAAATCAATAATTGACATGATATTATTGATATTTTATGAATACCTAATTGGAAGCTTTACATTATCCAGGAGTTATAAAACTAATATCTCTTTTTACTGGAAAGTGTGTAAGAACATGAGGGAATAAAAGTCCGCCTATCACCCTTCATTGGTTCCAACTCTTCCCATATCCCCATGTCAATCATGTCTAACCTAGCCATAATTACATCCTTTATTTTCTTGAGTGTATTAAGTAACATGATAATTGAACTATCACATACATTTTTTTCTAAATGAATGACATTAAAAAAATATCCAACAACAAAAAATTCTAGTATGATAATTCAAAAAAATGATCACTTTTTCCAATAAATTTTCATAAGGTTTTTTGAAAAAGGTTTACCAAAATAGTGTCCATATCCTTCAATTTCTTAAACAGTTTATCACCTATTAGTGGAGATAGTGTTGTACCCTCTTTTGAATTCCCAATGAATGATTTTATCTAACAACAATATTTATGTCATCGAGGTGGATATTTTTGACGTTTTAGAAACATAGTCTTAGAGGAATGTTTCAAACTAACCAAGTGTGTACCTTGTTCAAAAATGGGACACCCTTGAGTTACTTTAATGCTATATATAACAAATTTACACAAGTAAGAAATTCATTTATCATCCCATACAATATGGATCTCATTATGAAGTATTTATTTCTAAATAATCATACAACACAACACCTAAATCCCACATTTATTTAAGATATCGATCAATGGATCCAAATAAAAATAAATATCATTACTTGATTGTTTTGGTCATGATATAAACTATGACAACATAATTTAGTTTCAATTCATGTATAACTATAATAGAAATTTATATTTTACCAATATAACCAGCCATGTACATTAAGTGCTACTTTGTAAACTAAAATGATTCACTCTATTTGTAGATAGAAAAATATAGAGGTTTCTCATATTGTTTCCAAATTCTAAATACCATTGATCAATTTTATTCCATTGTAGAGAGTCTATTGGGTGATGAATTTTCCCGTCTTAATTTTTTGTATTCATGTACCATGTTAATTTCCTTGTAGTCTCCACACATTTATATAGGAGCATAAACCTTGTAATGATTATAAAGTACCACAAAAGTTTCAAAGGAATTGATTCATATTTCTTATATTTATATAAACCACACTTTTAGAAATTTTCAGTGATTCATGGTCCTTGAAAAATAGTATAAATTCATTTAGATAGAGATTTATTCTTTCAAAGATCATACCCATTGAACATATCATTCATTTAGTATTATATGTTTGTAAAGGAATCTCTTTATCTAATAGTAACATATAATTCAAGAGAGTAATTAGTTTAGTAAAGGTAATTTCACTCATTCTATTTACAAGTTTTATAATATATATATTCAATATGGCTGACATTATTTTATATTTAGTAGAACCAACATACAATGAAGTCTTTTCAGAGATCTTTAACTTCTAAAATAGCTTTAGATAATCACAAAGTTCATCTTCAAATATCATTTTTATTTTATAAATATGATCTTTATCATTGTTTACACCTATAATCATATCCTTAATAGATATTTTAAAAATTTTCAAACTTTTAATCATATGAGATGATTCATAAAACACAGTGTTATCCCAATCACTAGCTACATTCAGTTCTTCCCTATGATTAGTCCAAAATTCATAAATTTGATCTATTCCATGATAAATTAAGTGTTCTTCCAACTCCTATAGTCTGATTATTTTTTAATAACAATAATATAAACATAGAAACCAGATTCAAGAAGGGTCATATATATGATCTTTTGTAAACTTGATAAAATCTTTAACCCCATCCTTATAATCTTTTGTCATACAATTAAAATCCATTCATTTTCAATTCATATACATCCTATTTGATTCATTAATATTCATATTTAACAAAATAAATAAGTACACAGAAGGGATGATAAAAGAATACTAAAAGGAAATTATTTATAAATACACACATATAGCCATCATATTTGATAAAGGTATTCACTCCCTTAATTTAGTTAAAAAAAATTAATAGCACTTCCAAGACTATTTTTTCTATAGTTATTGGATATTTTAGAACACTTCAAAGATTAAATATTTTTGTTTCATTAGAAATACATATTTATATATACTAAAATCATTAATAAAGGTAATAAAGTACCATAAACCATAACTTGGTTGTATACTTATTAACCCACACACAAATTTATGGTTGAGGGACAATAACTCAATATATCCATTTTACTTTTCTAAAAGTAATTTTAGTAGTTTCACCATGTAAAAGGATTCAAACCTATAAAATGTTTCATAATAAAAAAATTATGAAAATTTATATTTATGAGGCTATTGAAAGTTTTTTTTCATTTATATATTCTAGGTGGTAATGATAAAAGTGATATTTAATTTTTTACTTTGACCGTATTATTTAATACATTTTAGGAATGTTTTAAAGTCCAAGAAATATAATCAAAATGAATAATATACCAAACATATACACATTAATACCCATGTTATTTGGTTTATCATTATAGAAACCCTAGCCTTTTACATATATTATTACATGATTTTAAGTACAATTAACCATCAAATACAAACAAAGGATCGTAAAGTCTAGTGTGTTTAGAAGATTAGGTACATAAAACTGAAAATATGGAACTATAATAAAAAATATTTATATTAATCATGAATAATGAGCTCATATATTACTTTTAGCACCTACATCTACATAGGATAACCTGGGGAAATTCATGAATAAAGGGATGGACTAAAAATCCCAATAAGGGAATAAGTATGGAAAATAAGCATAACACATGGGTTAGAAGGCCTGACATGATAACATAAAATGAATTTCTCATAGATAAATATTTAGAAGAATAATATATATAATATGGAAACATATGATCATAGAAATATATTAATGTAGAATCAATATATAACATGACAAAAACATGATTCAGGGCCAACTTATAATACTATATCACATGATGGAAAAATTCCCATAATGGATTAGGTTTACAACCTAAACCCATACATGAAATATCAAGATACTAAACATTACCTAATGAAATAGAGTTCTATCTAGTCAAAACTATCATAAAAGGTTCATACATATGTGTTCCACATTAATAGTCAAACATAAGGAATAAATATGAGGGTTACCCATGGAAAGAAATGTGTATTGTAATCATGTCATAAAGAAAAACCAATGGTTGTATCATAATGGTGTCCATAAAAGAATGTATTTAAATAATAAATGTACATTAATAATTTAAAATAGGAAAATATAATGAAAAATTATTCCCAATTTAAGTAAAAATAAGTAAAAATGTGTTTAAGAAACTTTAGAAATGAGCCACTTTAGTTCAGTTTAAGGGAAAATATTAGAGTATTTAAAGTGGAAAAAGGTATAATTGTTTGAATAAAACCAAAAATGAAATAAGATAGTTATTCATGATGAATTAAGTGATTTTATAAAAATAATCGTGTCTTAAAATAGATTATGTAGCATACATGAAATTGGGTAAGAAATTGGGACGTTCCCTTTAATCGGGTTTGCTTATCGGGAAGAATTGAGAAGGGAACATGTTAAAACATGTATCTATGTATAAAAGAAGGATTAATTTTTCTAGATACATATGTTTTGAATATATAAAAATAATTTATAATATTTACATAAGAATAATGAGTAAATACATTGGTGTAAAGAAAGATAAAGTGTAACCAAAAAGTAATTTGAAGGTTCAGAGAAATATCTTACCTTATGTCTGAAAGTGTTATGCACTTACACTTAATGTCTTGTATAATAAAATTATATTCATTATAATTTAATTAATAAACTATTAAACATATGTTTTTTTTATTATAATTTTATTAAATTAATTTATGTTCATTTTTATGATTTATAATATTCAATTTTGTTATTCTGAGAGTGTCTGTTTCATGATTTTATGATCGGTTCCCTTGAATTTAATTATTGGGTTTCTTGTAAAATGGAAGAAAAAATCCAGAAGAGGGATGAAATGGTATTAATTTACTTACATAAACATAAATAGTTCCATATATTATTATTTCTTATATTTGAGGATGATTCATTAGATAAAATGTTAATGATGAACATTAGTTTAATTTGGCGTTTTTTCGATCACCACGAACTAGTTTTAATTTATTATTTAATATTATGTATATTTATTAGTTCTAGAATATAAAAAATTTTGTAATATAAATTTCAATTTTTTTTAACCATTATAATGGTTTTATGACCATAATTGAAGGCGGTAATAGAAAATGAAAAATTATCATCCACAAAGGTGGTGAATCGATACATCCCAGACAATATTTTTATTTTAAAGATAAAGAGAGAAGAGAATAGATTTGATGACGGTTATATAATTAACATAATAAATTTACTTTATATGCATGATATTGGATTTATCATGTCACTTTGGATAGTAGAGAAAAGTATGATGAAGAAGAAAGAAATAATTTAAAATTTAAGGGTGGAGGATTTTACCTCTTGAATATCATCTCCTTGAGAACATAATTAAGAAACTTGGAAAGGGTATATTGAGGAGATCAGAAATACCAAGACATGGTGAAGAAGATCGGGATAGGATTTTTCAGAATATTATCAAGCTCCAAAGCATAGAAGTTATGATGAGAAGATGCGGTGAGGGCTGATATTTATAATGGGAGGAGAGGGGTGTTTTTGATTATTTTATTCATTATTTTATTATTTTGTCTCAAGATCATCAATAATGTTGATTATTATGACTAAGTATAGTAACTGGTTCATTTTAGTTCAAAATAATGGGTGCTTACATCATCCATGACTCAAAAATTCATGTATTTGGCTTAAAAGATTAAATACTGTAAATTACCATATTTCACTATTCATAAAAAATTCAACTATTTTAGAAAAATACCAAAAATTCACCCCAACCATTTGGAAACATGTAGATTTAAAAAATGGAGACCATTTTATAATTTTTTTTATAGATATGATAAATTTAATTTTTAATTAAAATTATCATTTATTTTTAAAAATATTGATTTTTATATTATAACTAAATTTCTTTTAAATAATTATATTACTTTTAAAATTATAAATAAACATTTACATTTAAAAAAACACTAACACTTAATTTATCATTTGAAAACATTTATTCACTTATTCCATGATATAAATATATCATATTTTTACTTATAAGATACCTAAATTTTATTTATAATTTCACAGGTGAGGTTACTATTCTAATGGATATATTACTGTTACTAATGGTCACATTACTATTACAATGGCTAGGTTACTATTTAAATAGTATATATTCACTAATTTATATAAATACCTCTCATTTAATTCATATTTTATTTATAAGAAAAATATTTGGGGGTTTATCTACGTGATGTCTGTGATTTGTACTATATGACATAATTATAAGAAGAGAAATTTCATTGATAAAATTATGGGTCATTAAATTATTCTCCCCTTATGACATTTATCTCTTGAAATTTCATTTTACATACTAAGGTGAAAACTGGTGTGGGTACTTCTCCTTAATCACTTACTCTGGTTCCCATTTTGCCTCTTTATACTTATGGTTCCACCATTATACTTTGACCAGATGAGTAGTATTATTGCATAATACTTTATCTCTATGATCTAATATATTCACCGGATACTCCTTATAAGAGAGATAATTTTCCAATTGTACCACATCTGAGTTTAGTACATTTGAGGGATCTGGTATGTACTCCCTCAGGAGGGATACATAGAATACATCATGTACTTGAGACCTGGTTGGTGCAAGTGCTAGTCGATATGCCACAACTCTGATGTGATCAAGAACCTGAAAGGGAATGATGTACCTAAGACTTATCTTTCTTTCTTCCTAAATCTCATGATCCTCTTTCATGGAGATATGTATAGGAATACTCTGTATCCATCCTCAAACTATAAGTCTCATCGACCATTATCTCTATAGCTCTTTTGATGACTTTGGGATGTCTTGTTGTGCTACTAAATGGTTTTCACCTTTTATACTATTTCTTGGATTATTTCTAGTCCAAAAAACTTATGTTCAATAACTTCATCCTATCATGATGATTTTCTACATATTTTTCCATAAAGGTCTTCATAAAGAGCCATTTGGATGCTTGAGTGGAAACTATTGTTGTAAGAGAACTCAACCAGTGGAAGATATTGATCCCATCCTCCTTTGAAGTCTATAGAACATGATCTCAACATGTTTTCTAGTGTCTGAATATTCCTCTTATATTAGAAATATATTTGAGGATGATAAGATTTAATTAAGTTCAACTCAGTATTTATGTCATGTTAGAAGATTTTCTATAACTTGACGGTAACTATCAGAACATGATCAGATATAATCTATAATGATAATCCATGCAGCCTTACTACTTTTCTGATGTATATCTGCGTAAGTTGGTTGAGTGAGAATTACTCTATAATTACAATAAAGTTATTTGTATTTTTAATAATATCCACAACAATCCATATAGAATTGTTTCTTTTGGATGTATTTAGAAGTTTGGTGATAAATTACATGGTGATGTTTTACCATTTCCATGTAGGTATGGGTAATGATTGCATTATCCCCTTAGAACTTTGTTATTAAACCTTCACATTCTGACATTATAAGCACTTTGATTCATATTTAGAAATCTCCTTATTCATATTGTCCCACCAATAGTGCTCTTGGAGATCTTGATACATCTTTTTGGTGCCTGGGTGAATAAGGTTGAGCTATGTGCATCATTCAAAAGATCATTATTTATATTAGGATTTAATGGTACACATATTCATGACCCAAATATTATGAATCCTTCCTCATAAATTTTTAACTATGATGATTTATCTTTTCTGATATCTTTCTCCTTCTTCTAAATTTCCACACCATTTATTTGAACATCCTTTATTTTCTTCATGAGGGATGGTTGAGAAATAATTCGAGAAAGGATTTATGATGTTTCTTAATGATTCCCATGTCCATCCTTTACAAATATAATAAGTGGATCCTTCCCAATTCTCATCATTGATAATTTTTAGGATCCTTTCTACTTTAAGCATCTACCACTTTATTTTCTTTACTAGGATAGTATTTAATTAAACAATCATAATCCTTAATGACCTCTAACCATCTTCACTAGCGAATATTAAGATCGTTCTGTGTGAATATATATTTGAGGCTCTTATATTCAGTACATATATCACACCTCTCTCTATAGAGATAATTCCACCATATTTTCAATTCAAAGATCATAGCTACAAACTCTAGATCATATGTGAGATAGTTTTTCTCATGAAATTTCAATTGAATTGAGGCGCATGGTATCAATTTATCATTTTTCATCCAAGCACAACCCAATACCTAATTTAAATCATCACTGTATTCCACAAAGAGTTTCCCACTTATCAATAGTTTGAGTACTGGTGTAGTAATAAACCTCATTTTCAACTCTTTGAACTAGTATTCACATTCACTAGTCTATACAAACTTTACTCCCTTCCGAGTCTTCTTGGTTAGTGGGTTTGAAAATTGTGATAAGTTCTTCACAAATCATCGATAATACCTAGATAAAACAAGAAAACTATGGATATATGTTATAGATATTGTTATGGTCCACTCTTCTATTGCCTTTAACTTTTAAGGGTCTATAAATATTCCTTTTACAGGGATAACATGCCCCAAGAATGATACTTCCTTCATCCAGAACTCACATTTACTATACTTTTCATAAATTTTCTCCCTTCACAAAGTATTTATCACAATATTCAAATTCTACTCATGTTCTTACTTTCACTTAGAGTATATTATAATGTCATCAATAAAGACTACAAATTTTTTTTCGAGGTAATCTATAAAGATTCTATTCATTAATTCCATGAAAATTTCAAGAGCATTAGTGAGTCTATAGGGAATAAGTATGAACTCATAGTGTCCATACATCATTCAAAAGGTATAATTGGGAATATATTCCTTTATTACCTTTAATTAGTGATATCCCGACTGAAGGTCCTCCTTAGAGAAATATTTGGCACCATTTAGTTGATCGAACAAGTAATATATCTGTGAAAGGAGATAATTTTTCTTTATCATGATTTTTTGAGCTCACGATAATCAATGCAGGGGTGCACTGATCCATCCTTTTTCTTAATAAAGGGGACTGGAACACCCCACAGTGAAGCACTCAGGCTTATGAAACCCTTTTCCAAATTATCTTGTAACTGATTCTTCAGTTCTTCTAACTAAATGGTGTAAATTCTATAAGGTGGATTTGATATAGGAAAATGTCTAGAAATATGTTCAATTTAGAACTCAACATATCGGTTAGGAGGAAGACTAAAAAGTTATTTGGGGAATACATATGTGTAGTCCCTAATAATGGGTATGTATTTGAGCATGATTCTCTCCTTTATCTCAATCATTTTATCTAGATATGCTTACTCATAAGACAATAATATCCATAATTAAGATGATGTTTCTGAAGAAGATTCATCATCCTCTTTACACTTGTACAAAATTAGATGATGCCTCAGGATGTGAAGAGTGATATCCATTTCTCGATAGCTAATATTGAATTTATATAAATATATCCAATCCATTCCTAGTATAACATCAAAATATTCCAAAGGAAGTAAGATGAGATTTTCTAAGAGGTTTAGTCCACAAACATTAACCAGGATGGAGTTATATACTTTGGATGAAATAATTTCTCCATTCATTGTTCTCATAGATAAATTAACCATCATATTTTGAGGCAGTGTTTTAATAGATATACTAAAAATTCAATATATAAAATAATGAATGTGTATAAGCAAAATAAAATAGCACATTCAATATTCTTGAATGAATATCCAACATACCCATCACCACATCATTTTTAGGCTCCACCTCATTAGTAGTGATAGAATATTCCCTTTCTTATTTCATTGGAGGTTGTTGTTGATTGTCTCTAACAACCCTTCCCTTAGGGTATTGAATCGCATAATACCCATGTTCCTTGTAGTTGAAACACTATACTACAGGCTGAGTGTTAACGTAAACCTTCCTTTCTAATTATGTATTTGTGGGATTCTTCATTCTTTTTGGAAATAATTACCCTGATTACCCTCTCTTCCATATTTTAAGCATCTCCTGGTTCCCTTTGGATAATTCCCATGATGCTTCTTCCCACACTTTTGACATGCGGGATGTTGGGGTTTCTCTCCATCATGGGACTTATCCATTGATCCTCCCATATTAAACTACATTTTATTATTTTTTATCTATGATCCCATTAGACCACTAAGAGTATCCAATATCCATATAAACCTTAAGGGAACAATAAAAAATCTCATCATAGCTGTCAAAGTCTCGAATCACCAACGATTTTCATAGACTCAAATTTAGTCTCATAAATAAGCGATCCACCTTACTTTTGGTGTTCATTACAATGATGGAGGTGTATCATGAAAGTCTTGTGACATTTTATTGACATGCCCTGATAGATTCATCTCACTTTTACATAAGTATGAGGAATTCCCTTTTTATATTAAGATGAATAGTTTGAGGAAATTATTTATTGAAATAGGTTTTCTTGAATGCCTCCCAATTAATAGATTCAATTTCCACCTTAGACTTCATGTTTTTGATTAGTGTCCGCCACTAATCAACTTCCCAATCAAAACAACAAACCTCCAACATGACATTTTCTTCTTATGATAACTAGAGGATAGAGAATATCTTATTAGTGAAGTTAATCAATTGTTCTATGATGTGGGTATTAGAAGATACAATAAAGAAAGGAGGCCTTTTCCACATAAAGGATTCAACCACAACTTTCTCTTTCTTAGTATAAGGAGGGAATTCCACATGACTGAAGTTATTATTCCTAATTTGAGCTAGTCGTTATAGCACTGTCATGATGTTTTGAGCTCTCATTCCCATTAGATTTGGAATTTAGTTAGGGTAGTCATCATATTTCCTATCAAATTGATTTTTGGCATGGGTTATCCTATTTATAGCCATCAAATCAGAAAAATAAAGTACAATTAGGGGGTCTTGAATACTTATCCAATAAGAAAAAAAATTTCATATCTAAACATATAAGGAAAAACTTATAAATAAAATATTTATCTTAAATTTTGATTCTCAAGGTTTTAATATAGTTTATCCATGGTGATAGAATTATACATAGCGTTCTTACAAAGATTTATAATCCTAATCACCCAAAATAACTAGAAAATACTTTGATACCAAATATAGTGACCCTATCCTTTTACACATATTATTACATGAATTTAATCACAATTAAACATCAAATAAAAACCAAGGATCATAAAGTCTAGTGTATTTGGAATATTAGGTACATAAAACTAAAAACATGGAACTATAATAAAAAATATATATTAATAATCAATAATGTGCTCCGAAATTTCTTTGAGCTTCTACATATACATAGGATAAACTGGGGAAATACACAAATAAAGGGATGAGCTAAAAATATTAGTAAGGTAACAAGTATAGAAAATAATCATAACACATGGGATAGAAGGCATAAAATGATAACATAAAAGGCATTTCTCATGGATAAACATGCGAAAGAATAATATATAGAACATGGAATCATATTATCATGGAATCATAGGAATGTGAAAGAAACATACAACATCACATAAACATGAGTCAAGGATAAATTCTAAGACTACATAACATGGTGTACAAAGTCCCATAATGTATTAGGTTTACTCCTTAACCCCATATAAGACGTCTCATGTGAAAAAATTAACCAATGCATTGGAGTGCTATCTGGGTGCACCCATTATAACATGTTCATGAATATGTGTTCCACATAAAGAATCAAATATATGGAATAAACATAAGGGTTACTAATGGAAAGAAATGGGTGTCTGTTGACACTCCATTTCATCACATGGATAAAAAGGTGTCAAAGGAAAATATCTTAGAAGGAAGAGAATAAAAAAATTAAGAAGTCCAAAGATCATAAATCCACTAAAGATCATTATTATAGGTAACCTTGAGCATAATCAGTGTGCATGGTACTTTTACTTCAGCCTAAATGGCCAAATTTGAGAAGAAACTATCAAGGTACCCCTGAGTGATACACCTAAGAAGAACACCTGGGTGAAAGATTTCCATCACCCAGGGTCCCATATTTATTTATAAATATTACTATGGGGTCTTCATTTTCATGGAAAAAATTTACTAAAGGCCTCTAAATGCTCTGATGACCCTATTCCTTTTCTCAAGACCTCAAAAAATTTTTAGGTAGTCCTCTAAAACCAAAAGAAGAGGGAATTAAAGAGGGGTAGTGAAATTAAAGTACTCCTCGGGTTTAAAATACATAACACCTATGTGAGGCACCCACACCCCTTGTTTGATGAACACTAAAGTAAGGTACCCTTCCATAACTAGGTACCTTCTTGAGCCACTTCTGAGAACACATATGGATACCCTTGGAGGTTTGAGTAAAGAATCACATAAGTGTTGTTACCTAGGCAGTTCATCTCCCAAGGTACCATCAACTCACCCAAATCCACCTAATAAAATCACCCCCTATGTGAGCCTTCCTTGGGTATCCTAGGACTACTTACATGACCCATCCTTTGGCTCTCCCAAACCTCTATCCTATGTGATCCTATATTTAGTCCCTCTTCAAATCTATCTATGGTAAGGAATCTCTTCTTTTGGTTCCCTTGTCTGGAAGTGACCAAGATGAAAACCTCCACCGAAGCCTAATAACTTACAAAACCATGAAGTGGGGAACACCAGAGTGTCTCCTATTCATATTTTCATTCCATATGTCATAGGTTTCCCACACATGGTTTACTAGATGGTTAGGGTACTCAGGGTGGTTTTGGTTTTGAATTCATTCGGCCAAGAGGACCCCTACCCTAGGGACAATATTGGGGAGTTCCCAGTCACTAACACTAAGGTCAGAACCATATCCTACCCTTGCTGTCTCTAAGACCTAGATCCTCTAGTTCTTGGAAGTGAGGGTAAATATTACACATTATTTTCCTTTCAACATTGTATTACATCCTTATCTATTTCTGCAGAATCGATTTTAGGGAATCCATCGTAGAGTTGTCCACTTGAATTTCTTGTAGGAGGTTTCAATCCTACTCCTCTATGCCTCCTAGACACTAGGTAAGAGAGGGGATGGGAACTAAAGTCCCCTACTCTATCCTGTACCCTCATCCTATTCTATTATAAGGGGAGGATAAGTGTGTGGTTTTTCAGATCTCCCACTTCCCCATGTCCATCTCATTCAAGCATAACTTATCATGAATTGTGAACATATTGGCTAGCCATAATCATGACAACCACACAGTCAGATTCATGTTTTGGTAGAGAATAATCCTTTGAATCATCATTTTTCCTTCCTTCAGAGTGCCCCCACAAGTATGGGTCCTCAAGGACATGTATCCAACTTCAAGGAAAATAAGATCATTTTGTTTCTCTGACTTTCTATTTCCTCTTATTTCTCACATTGAGCATTAGTCACATGGGATTATAGTTAGAATGTGGTCATGACATCTGCATGATACCTAATCCTATGGGATTACTTTTTAAGAGTAAGTGTCAATCATTTTATCCTAAGGGAATCCTCTTCAGAATTAATCCCCTAAATCTCCTCCAAGGGCATCCTTTTCATGAATAATCCCTAATCACACTACGATTGGAATCATTAAAAGTGTAAGCCCCAACAAAATCTACATCTCCTACTTGGTATAATCCAAAACCTTTCTAAGACACGGGAATCCTTATCAGGAGTAATCCCTAATAATAACCCCATTCACCAGGGAATCCTCTTTAGGATTAATCCCCAAATTAAACCTCTTAAAGGGTCATACTCACCCATGAGACCAAACCTTTAGAGGGTCTCCATAAATGTGATTCATCATAACCAAACTATGTGGGATTTTATTTCCATCCAAATGGGATATGTAGGATGCCTCCCTGAGGTTCAAACCCAACACCCCAAATCAACCATGTTCTCTATGGGCCCCTTTCTCAGTAGGGTCTAATTCAAACTATAAATTCATATTATTTTTAGGTTCTCTGGGCTTCTTGGGTATAAGTCCCACACCAAACTTTGACTAGGAACCTTTCTCTAAGATGTCCCAACCATGTGATGTTAAAATGTATGGTTAAGTCCGCATCACACGACCTTAAAAGATATGATGTTCCCTATTAAACGACACTGAATTACACGGGTTTTGATTCCTTTCACAAGGATACATAGGAAACCCATTCATGGGTATAATCCCAACCTCAAAAAACTATAATCTCCCTGGATGAAAATTTAATCCATATCACCCCATTGTGTGGATATAAAACCACCATCATCATAATAACAACCAAATAATCTCTAATCAGTACATAAGAGGATACCATTGATGGAGAACCTCAAATACATACATATATTTACAATGATAAGGAACCTAGGATACATACAGATGATACTAAATTTCATACATGTTAATAATTGATTTTCAATTAAAGGATGAAACATCACGTACTTGGGAATTAATGAAGGATTCAATAAAACATCTTAAATATATAAGAGAGTCCCAAAGTAGGTAATAATCCCCCCAAAAGGGTGAAATGAGCCCAAAATCCCATACCATCGATCAATGTGTGTTCTTAAGCATCATTGGAAAAACTTACAAATAAGCACCTTCCTTTGGAAATCAGGTCCCCATTGATACAGAACTATTGGGTGATTTTGGTTCCATGAATAAACCTATCATAAACTTTTCAAAAATAGTGAACCTGGCATAAATGAATGATTAAAACTCAAATCCATACAATCGACCATCTGGTGAACCCAAGTAGAATTTTCACTTAAAAAAATGGTGAACCCAATGTGAAATCCTTAACCAAGATGATAGTACCATCCACCTTTCATGAACTTTTACTTGATTGAATAAGGTCAGATAAAACAATTAACAATTCATGTGTTCATTAAAATGAGATCATTCTTGATGGAATTTTCTTGTTTTGGTTTTTCATATATTAGGAAATTCTATTCATAACTCCCTTCAAATTAATGACTTCCTTACGGATTTTACCAATGCATGACCTGACTACTACTCAGGTCGAGTTTTCATCCACGTAGAAGACATCATCACCAACCAAACATCTTCAACACTAGGTCTCAAACTCATTAGTTCAATATTACCATAATAATGTTACAATCCCAACCTTGGAGGCTTCCCGATAGGCCCTCCAACTCACGAAGCCCCACTTATTGTTTGTTCAGCGATGACTAGTTGTCCTAACGGAGACAACACCAACTGACATTTTAACTGTTTCAAGATCTTGTCCCTGGAATGAAATAACTAGTCACTACCTTACCATAGAGAGGTAGATCAATAGCCCACATGTGGCCTCATCTAGAATAAACATGGTCCATTCTCAAGGCCTCCTTCCAACAATCATCACTGCCAATGTCATGCAGTAGTGAACCCTCAACATGATGATGGTGTCTTCCTCGGTCATTCGACCCAGGTCACTCAGACTAATTCATGAAATATATCTTGATGGGGGAAGAAAGTAGTCAACAAGGAGTAAGTTCACACTCTTTACACCTCCAAGAAATCCCACTAACTCAATCTGGTGAAAAATTACGAGTGGTAACATACAGATGAACGCTATAATTAATCAAACAATAGATTCACCTGGTGACATTTAAATAAGATATTCATTCAAATTCAGAATCCAAACATGACCATGAATATACACTTTATCACACTAATTAATCATGTCAATAGAATCATCTAAAAACAATCAAATAAGTCCACGAGCCATGTTGTTTTGGAAAACTGCAAGTAGGAGCACACACATTCCTGCATCCATCAAGCGTACCGGTAGTCTCATCTAGTAGCCTATAGAGAAGTGAGTTGAAAATTCCTGATGAAAAATAAGAGGAATAACCAACTCTCTGCCCCCCCACATGAGTATTTTTAATATCCATTGGAAAGAAAGGGAGAAAATGTGTAGGCACATACCCATAATCCAAATATGAAATGGGACCATATCCCCATTCTGACCACTGAAGTCACCAATCATATCCTGGAAATGGTGAAAGGGTAGAAAAAAATAATTTTCCACATCACACAGACCTTCCAGGACATGATAAAGGTGATGATAGTAGTTCACAAGGGACAGAAACACAACCCTGTCCCCACAAAAGGGGAGACTTATCAGTATGTCACCCTGGAGAAGACACACACCTCATATCCCATCTAATAAGGTCATGGGGAAAACTCTCCCATATTATATAGAAAACTGGATCACACCCATACACTCATTCCAACTGGATATCATCATCCTATCCCAATAGTCACTCCAAGGTAGTAATAAATCCATATCTATGTAAATCACTTCCCTAGTAAGTGGCTATAGTTTCTCATAATATGGAATCCAATAATAATCCTTTTTCAAAAATGACTAGAAAATAAAAATTATATATATGATCCCACTTTACTTAATGCTTGAGTTCTTGAAGCCTTAAAACATTTATTTGTGGTTGATCATGATCCTACTCTCTAATGACAAAATCACGGGGGTAGTAGGAGTAATTTTGTAGGTCCTTCTCAGAAACTTCCCCATGAAGTATTGTTTCATGCCTACAATCTGATTGATCTCAAAATCCCATCTCTTAATGAGAACTGTGGCAAACCTCTTCATGGATAGAAGATCAAGGGGTAAGAGGGTATTCCCTTTTCTGTAATCCACCATTGTAGTCCTCCCCATGATATAATTCACAGTGAAAGTTCTCTCTACAGTAGTGTTTTATGTTGTTAAGAGAATTCTATAATTGGAAATATAGTGACAAGAAAGCCCTATTATCATGAGGAACTTAAGAAAACAAGGAAAATAATGTCTAATGGATTGTCATTAGAAGGTGAAATACTTTCTCAATCAGAAGACAACCCAAGGCGACAGTCATTCTCCAAACCAACCTTGGGTCACCTACCTTCCAGTTTAATAGAGGAATTCCATACTAATCTAGTTGCTTATGATAAAGCGGCATGAAAGGATCCACTTTGGTTAGACCAGGTGGAGGAGTCTCCGGTGAAAAATGAATAAGACATGCTAAACATGAGGAAATAGTTGGCTAAAGATGGAATACCAGTCATGTTCTTTCCTTTATCCAACCCTTAATATAATATTCTGGAGGTGTTTTTGGAAGATTGTTTTCATGAAATCCACATCAATATATAGAAAAATAGTATTCACTTGAGAGATAAAGTATTACCTTATGATGAATATCGAAGTCACATCAAGGTAATATAAGGGTTTCAATGAAAAAATGATTTGGCATCTCTCCTCAATTGAGGACATCCAAAGGTTGAGAAATAATAAGGATCCATTTAATGCAGATGCCTCAACACATTAATGAGATTTGGAAAACTGATCACTGATACCCCATATGGTTTTTTTATCTAAAAATGGGGTGCACATAGAGAATTATATTTCACCACACTCCCTAACTAGAAAATCCCACCAAAATTAGTATCATGAAATGTCATAGCCTCCGGCCAACATTAGCAAATGGACCCTATTCACAACCAGAGATCTGCTCAATAAAAAAAGGCCCGGACCAAATCTCACCGATGTCCTGACAGAAGAGGGTAGGCTATTGAGATATTGTTGCATTGAGTATCTGAAAACATTGAGAAAGCCTTCTGTTTAAAAGAGGTCAGCCATAAGATAACACATATGTCGAAGATAGCATAATGATATTTGGAAATTTTTTGTCTAAGTTCATACCAAATGATTCACCCAACCCATGTTTGGAAAAAACTTCATAGAATCAAATGGTTAACCATGATAGTAAAAACCACAATGGTTTAAAAGAAACCAAAAACCATAGGGTTGTGGGATTTTTTAACCAAACCCTCGAGGTGAGGAAACAAGTTCTAAATGGTTATGAAAATAGAATGGGAACAGACCCAGCCCTCAGAGCTATGGGATTTTTTACCTCAATAACCCCTTCTCAGATAGAATTAGTCTTATCTAGATTAGGTAAAATGACGTATAATAGATCCTACTAGTTTGTCCCATTATGTAATTTGGTATCCTCATTAGAGACCTGTAATATCAAACTATCCAGCGATTCCCTTCAGATTACTGTCTACCAAGTAACTCTTAGAGAATTGGAAAAAGGGAAGAAAAATCATTTTTGAGGGTGTAGAATAAGGAAATATCACAAAGAAACTAATAGAATTTCTACAATTCATTTTTCATTAGTTAATGTCATCAACACCGCCCTCACAGATTCTGTAGAACACAAGGCCAAGTTAGAGGATTTAGAAGAGGAATTTCTAGTTCATAATGTGGTCTACACTGAAACAATTGACGGAGGTGTGCTTACCCAGAACTAGTGGCTTGCCCTAAATCTAGTAATTTCCTCAGACAATCCATCATTAATATCTCGAAAGGCATCAAACAGGTAAAATGGTAAGCGTCAAATCATGTCTCACCTACCTCCCAGATAGGTGAAACCCCTTTATATGGAAGGGATATTTTCTTAGTAGGAGGAGGATATTAATGAATTGAGGAGGATCAATGTAGAATTACTCTGAGGAAACCTTAATTCTAGATATTTTTCTAAAATATGATCCTAAACTTGAACTTCTAGCTGGTGTGTCTCAACAAAGAGGGCTTTCTACAATAATTGAAAGAAATCTAGAATATCTGCTCAATATGAGATACCAACCACAAATATATTTGGATCCCATAACAGCATATCAAGAATTCCCTTCATTGGGCGTGCAACCAGATAAGGTTTAGGCACATTATTACAAGACTTACCCTATAGTTTACCCATGAAAAATACCAGAAGCACCGCCATCGATGGCCCTACTGGCTTTCGCACCTGTTCAGGCTTCAGTTACCACACCCTTTCAAGCTTCAGCTCAGTCATACATTCCTCAAATTCTGATGAACACTATAGAGTCACTAACTTCTTTATTATAAGCGATAGAGGAAAAACATGTGATTATACAACTGGAAAATAAGCCTTACCCCGAGTGGGTAGATCCGACTCTTCCCTTGCTTAATTTTGGGATCCCAACATTTCCAATTTTCAATGGATCAAGAGATCCAGAGTAGAATTTGATGCATTTTATCTCTCATTAGTTCTGAGATTATATATTATGTTTCATAATTTTATGATATAATATTGTGTATATCTCTTTTTATATTTGAAACCTTGTATTAACCCATGATTTTATAGTACATTATCTCTTTAAAGTAATTCAATAGCTTGTGCTACATGCAACACTGAGATCAAGCGCACCACTACTTACCAAAATAGCTATTAAAAAAGAAGTTATGAATAATATTAACCAAATTTTGAATTATATATATATCCTATATAATCTTAACATTCAAATATTGTGTTTCTTAGACATACTATAACGACAAATTCCATTTTTAGATAAAAGAAGTATTTTTCAAAAAATACAGTTTTTCCACCTTTTAATGGAGAACCCTTTTTAAATCCAATATTTGAAACTTTTATACATTAACTTTAGTAAAAATAAGTTATTATTTAGAACAGGGACATAAAAATCTAGCTTGGATAAATTTTTGGTACTTTTTTGATAACTTCCTTATTTTGATGAATGGTGAAAAATATGAAATTTTAATTGAAAATAACTTTTTTAATCAAAATAATTTATAGTGTTAAATTATGAATTTGAGTGGTTTTAAAGTATAATTAGATTATATTTTTATCATTTAATATAATTTAAGACATTATAAGTAATTTCACTTTTAAATTGAACATAAACACATGTCAATCTTTTGATAGTTTTTACTTTTTTAAAAACCTGCTTTTTGGTTTTGACAATGGGAATTAATTTTAAATTAATTAATGAAATTAATATGATTTAAATTTGGTAAAATAGAATTAATTTTTGGATTTGGATTATCAAAATTACCTTAGGGTGAATTTATGGTATTTTTTTGAAAACTTTTCAATTTTTGATGAATAGTGAAAAACACTGCGTTTTTCTTTAAAACTGACTTTTAATTTAAATAATTATTTATTTTATCTAAATTTATTTTATGTAAAAATAGATAAACAATACCTATATTAGTACAATGTAATTCATTTGAGTCATTTCATAATAATATTAGATATATAAAATTTAAGGGACTTTTTACTGTCTTTTATCAACCTTCTAGGCACATTTTCAAATTTGCATAAAACGTAATTTTACCGCTTCTGTGAATTGAATTTCAAAAATCCAAGAGACACAGTTGATAATAGTAAGTAAAATATGATTCAATATGATGAAAATATTTTTTTTTGTGAATAGTAACTTTTGAATTTTATTGACCACAGTTAAAAGTAAATATGGTAATTAAAGGTAAAAATGATATTATAATTACCCTAACACATGTCCTAATTATATTGGATAATTTTATTTAGACCAAAAAAAACCTTAGGAATAAAATATGATCCTTTTTATCCACTTGGATTAGATTAGGACATTTATAACTATTTTATTTAAAGAAGAGTTAAAAGTGAAAAATTCAAAGTTTAATAACTAAATCATTTTAATATAGGTTTATACATAAGATAAACTCAACTATAAATATTAATTAGAAAGATAAAAATATTTCATACATCATGGTATTTTATTTATAATTTTTATACGTTAAATAATTAAATTTAGTTATGACACAATGATGATGCAATAATTACTTTATTAATAAAAGATTAAAATAATTGATGTTATAAATATAAAAATAAATGTCAATTAGGACTTTAGATGAATTCCAAAACTTTTATTGGTTAATATGACATTTTAGGGCTGATTAAATGAATTTTTATCACAGTAATAATGTTTTTATGAATTTTAAAAAAACCAATTACTAAATAGTGTCAAAATTGACACAGATGAGTTTTTAAAACAAATACTATTTTATTAAATGATAAAATACTCCTAAAAATATAAGGTTCAGCCAAATGACTTATATAAAATCAGATATGTTAATAATGAACCACTTGAGGTTCTATTATCTTTTAATAGTAAGTTTATTAACCATTTATTATAATAATACTAGAGGACATGATAAAAGTTAATTTATTTAACTAAGATTTAAATCTAAAAGATAGGGTTAATATGGTGACCTAAACTTGTTTAAAACCTATTGTAAGAGAGGAGTTCGACCCATAACTACCTTATCTTTCAAATAAATTAATTAGGAGCTATTATAATCCAAAAATGATTTTATGATAAAATAATATTTCAAACTTTTCCTAAAGGGACCCTCACCTCTCTTATAAAAAGGTACTTCTTCTTCTCTAAAAATCACACCTCCAAAGCCAATTGGATCGGCCAAACCCAGTCCAAATCTCCTCCCAACTTCCCTCAATTCAACCTAAAGGCATTACCTTGAGCATAAATCCGAAATAAATAGCCCTTTTTTCAAATCAAAAGGAAACACCCAAAGAAGAGGTAATTATTTTATCACCTCTTTCAAAGTTCTTTTCTTCTTCCACTTTCTATTTCTTTGTTATTTCCATACCAAAATAATAACTCTAGTAACTTCTAAATACTTTGATTTTATTGTAAATATGTTACAACCATATTCATTATTCTATCCATCCTATGAATAATAATGTCACCATGCATGCATACGTACGACTTACCATCTCCATGTTGTGGTGTAATTTTTTATTCAACAATATGTTATTTGGATGGATATAATGATGAGTAATATGTATATATATAATGAAAATAACATTATAATGTCTCTGTAAAATTAATATACTATCCAATTTCACACCTTTCAGTCATTAAGGAAATTATATCATCGCTCGTGTGTACATACCGCTTACCGTCTCCACAACGCGATGAGATTCATTTCCACGTTCACCATTCAATGATGATTATAAAAATATATATATTTAATAAGTATGTAATATATAACATAATAATGCTGCCAAATATATATATATATATATATATATATATGTATGTATGTATGTATATGTATTTACATATATCTCATTCAATTACTTCTGTTCAAAACGATATGAAAACGAAAATAGCATTTAGGCATACGTACAACCTACCATCTCCATAAACAGTGTTTTCCATTTCATATATATATCTATTATACATATTTATATTATGTATATATATATGATACATAAATAATTTTTTATATTCTGAAATCAATTAAATCACGATATAAGTGAGGTGATCAAGATTTAAAAGTTAAAACACAGACGATAAAGAGAGCGATTATTACCCGAAATGTTACTTTAACATGGATATTATTATTAATGGGAATTATAAATTTATAAATGAATCATGTATGATGTAATAAATATGAATATGGATCTGGTATAATTATATAACATACTATGGTCATTATACATGAGGTTAAACGTACCCTCGAATAAAGGAAAGTACAAGGTAAGGGTAAATTTCTTAATCTCATTATTATCTGAGATTGTTTATGTGTAAGTATTTTCTGGGAAATATTTATCATCCATATCCATATATAATTTTTCTTTTCAAAAGAAATATTTTAAGTTTTATGGAAGGTAATATTTAACAAGATCATCATTATAAATGTTTTAAAGAACTATTTTTCTAAATATTTTTAATTAATGTCCATGTTTTCAAAATGATTTTAAGGATTTATTTATATGGACATGATTGTTTTAAAATTTTAATTACTTTAAAACGTTTCTAGGTGTTATGGGACACTTTTATTCAAAAATATCTTTCAAATGACGTCCTTTATAAATGTGTGAATTTTAAAGGATTTCACAAAAAGAGATATTTCTCTAAAAAACTTTTACTGATCATTTTAAAATATGTAAAAAACCCTTGTTGGATATTATTATTGATTGAGGTTGATTTATTATAATACAATATTAAATATTATATTTAATGATTTATGATATGTTTGACTATGGATGTTCAATTTTTATACCATTCATGGTTTATGGTTAATTTTTTGACATTTTTTATGCTAGTGTTAATACAAATGTTTATGTTATGTTTCAAGATTTTTATACAAGGAATGCAGTGGAATTAGTAAGTGACAGGTGGGGCCTGTTATAACCCCTTGATGCATTGGTAGGTCTCATTTGAAAAAATAGTGTCTTTTCACATGGTCTTGACAAAAATTTTATTTTTAGTCTTGGAACGAGGCCTTGACTATATGGAAATGATGGTCGGCATAAGGCATTCCCTCATCATGAAATTAATTATTACATGTGATTATTCGACTAGTAGAATATCCATGTGCATTTTTATATGATAATTTTTGATTTATTTTATCCATATTATGTTCAAGTTTATGTTTTTAAAAGGTTTATGTTTTTATTACACATCTCTTTTTAAAATTTTATAGCTTCCGCTAAATTATTTAGCCTTACTGAGCATCATAGCTCACCCCTTTCTTATGTTTTTTTCCAAGATTCCAAGAAGTGTATTATGTTTGATATGAAGGCTTAAGCTAGAGGAATAATGGCATTCTCAATATAATATTTATATTGTGTTTTATGTTTGAATGTGTAATGTAACATTCATGTGTGTAATCTATTTTCCAAGACTACTAAACTGATCGGTCCTTTGGGACTTGATTCCTTTTAATCATGCCAATGTATTAAAATATAGCACTGACTCTAGGATTTTGGGGTAATGGAATTACAATTGGTATCATAGGAAGTTTATTACAATCTTTGGAAGATATATTTAGAAAAAACTCTGATTATATAACATTACCCAAGGATAGACGGATTAGTATAGAAGAACTTATGAGAATTTTGGTAATATAGAGATTTGGTGAGTTTTCCAAGAAAATACATCCCTGTCTAGATATGATCAGGTAGAGGCGACTCTGGCACAAATTTACCTAGGAGTGAAAAATCTGACAATGAGTTTTGGGCTTGACCTGGGGTATCATGGTACATACAAACGGGCCTTTCTGCACTCTTGGTTACGACACTCTCAAGGGATATGCTTAGGACAATTCACATTTTCTTTACAAACCATTATGAAAGATTTGTGAGTAAATACTTCCTCAAAGAAAACAATTTTATGATTATGGATTATATCCATAAATTGTTCAATTTATGTTAAGTTCTTTACAAATTTATAATTATGTACTTAGACTCACAGAATAACCTAGTGTATGCCATTGTTTAGAAATGGTGCCCAGTAGAAGGAATGATAACTCCAGAAATACACATGATCCAAAGAGTAAGAAGGATCATATCTTTCATGGTATTAAGCCAAAATTTAGAATGGAAATAGTCTCCCACGTATTCCCATCATATGAATAAATAGTATGATGTGTTAATAATATAGGTAAAGAATTATCTGAGTCCTATGGCTTTGAAGGGGAGCCAGAGAAGAAAAGGACGGTAGAGATAATGATGGATAAATGGAAGAAGGGAAAGAGGGATTTTCCCATATGTGAAAACTGTGGAAAGAATCACCTTGGTAAATTCAGGAAGGGAATGAGATGTTGTTATAAGTGTGTAGAAAAAGTACACCAAGTATGTGATTGCAAGGATAAGAAAAAGGTTTCAAATGTACAATTCTTCATCTTCAAGGAGTTGGGACACTATGCGAATCAATGTCCAAATCATCAGAGTATGCCCCAAATGATGATATTGGTTAATAATCCAGTTATGATACTACCACAGATGAAGAGGAATGACAAGTGTTCTTATGTTGTTATTATATAATTATGTCATTTGAGTGTTGTATCAATGAAGTACTGGTTATATGAATTATAGAAAAAATAAGGATTGTACTGCAGTACTATTTCATTGAGGATTTGAGATTATATGGTACTAAAAAAAGTGAATTAACATCAAGTTAAACTTTTTAGAAAATACATAGTTGAAGGTAAGATAAACCTTAATATGGTCCTGATATTGAGGTAGTGATTTTGGAATAAGATATGGTTGATTTGGATAAATAATATTGGATATTCTTCACTACCTTGGAACTGATTAATGGTTTGTTTATTCCATTATTGTTGGATTATTCAATTTTTTTTATATAAGGTATATACTTAGTATTATATATGGAATAATGGAGCATTAATGTAATCAATAAGGTTTTATGGTAATTCAAAGTGTTACCATACATGATGAAGGTACTCACATTTTTTTATGTGGAAAAAAGAGATCTTCATTAGGTTATATTGACCTTCCTTATAAATTTTGGATTGTGATTTTGAACAGATGTATTTTGGATATGTCTAAAGGTTAGAATGGATTAAGTTGGACATTGTATACTATTGTATAAGGTTAAAACATTTCTTAAGATTATTTTTGGATCGTTATAAAAAGGACAACCCAGAGGTCGGGTGACAACCTGTCGTGTCCGGCAAGGCCGTGAGACTTGAACCCGCAACCGAAGGGTGAAAAGGGTACATCACCTACCACAAGATTACATGATTTCCTAGTTTGTATAATGTAGTTTCTTTAAAATGGTAAGACATATGAATTATAAATAGATTATTTTTAAACCCTATACGATTAGGTTTAAAAGAATATTTTTGAGTTCTATTATCTTTTGGAGAGAAAGATGAGTTTGTGGTAGAAATTAGTTAATGGATGGAAATATACTTGTCAAGTATTATTATTTTTTGAATAAATTAAATGTTAAAAATTAGGTAAATGTCTCAAAACAAAAAATGTGTTATCCTAATACCTTATATTTTCTTGAACCAAATATATTTTAAATCATAGTAGATTGATGGCTTTAAGGCCCTCAATTTTACACTAGTTTTTGATTGATGACCTCAATCACTCCATATAAATATTTACGTTCTTCCTCCAATTATGTGTCTCTAATTTCCACTAATGTTCTCTTAATCGAGATAATAATTTGGTGGTGACTTTTTCATTTCCCTTTCCCTCTAATTAAGACTAAATTTTATTAACCCTATTTCCAATGTGGGTTTTTCACAAAGGTATTTTCTACTTTCAACCTTTTATTTTGGAATAAGAATTTCAAATTGAGAGGACACAATTTATTTAAGGAGGGTAGAATGTAGCACCCCATGATTTCATAGAACGTTATCTCTATAAAGCAATTCAATAGCTTACGCTATACGCCACACCGACATCGAGTACACCATGACTTACTAAACCATCCATTAAAAAAGTGATTATGAATAATATTAACCAAATTTTTAATTATATTTATATATTATATAATTACAACATTCAACTTTTGTGTTTCTTAGACATAATATGAGGAAAAATTCAATTTTTTGATAAAAGAAGTATTTTTAAAAAAATGCAGCTTTCCACCTTTTAATGGAGAACCCGTTTTTAAATAAAATATTTGAAACTTTTATATAATCAATTTAGTGAAATTAAACTCATCTTTATAATTGGGACATAAAAATTTAGTTTGGATAAATTTTTGGTACTTTTCTGATAACTTTCATATTTTGTTGAATAATGAAAAATACTTGAAAACAAATTTTTTAATCAAAATAATTTATAGCGTGAAATTATGAATTCGAGTGGTTTTTAAGTATAATTAGATTTTATTTTTATCATTAAATATAATTTATGTCATTATAAGTAATTTCAAATTTAAATTGAACATAAACACATGTCAATCTTTTGATAGTTTTTACTTTTTTAAAAACCCGCTTTTTGGTTTTGACAACAAGAATTAATTTTAAATTAATTAATGAAACTTATATGTTTTGAATTTGGTATAATAGACTTCATTTTTTTATTTGGAATATAAAAATTAGTTTATGGTGAATTTATGGTATTTTCTAAAAACTTTCAATTTTTGATGAATAGTGAAAACACTATTTTTGTTTAAAACTGACTTATTATTTAAATAATTATTTATTTTATCTAAACTTATTTTAAGTCAAAATATATACATAATACCTATATTATTCCAATTTAATTCATTGGATTCATTTTATAATAAGATTAGATATATAAAATTTTATTGAACTTTTTACCATCTTTTACCCACCTTTTAAGAACATTTGCAAATTTGCATAAAACGTAATTTTACCGCTTCTGTGAATTGAATTTACAAAATCCTAGAGACATGGTTGATATCAGTAAGTTAAACATGATTCAATATGATGAGAATAATTTTTGGTGAATAGAAACTTATGAATTTTATTTACCACGGTTAAAACTAAATAGGGCAATTAAAGGTAAAAATGATATTATAATTACCCTAACACCTATCCTAATTCTATTAGATAAGTTTATTTCGACCAAAAACAACCTTAAGAATAAAATATGATCCTTTTTATCTACTTGGATTAGATTAGGACATTTATTATTATTTTATTTAAAGAAGAGTTAAAAGTGTAAAATTCAAAGATTAATAACTAAACAATTTTTAATATTGGTTTATACATAAGATAAATTCGACTATAAATATTAATTAGAAGGAAAAAATGATTTAACACATCATGGTATTTTATTTATAATTTTTAGACATTAAAAAATTAAATTTAGTTTTGACACAATGATGATGCAATAATTACTTTATTAATGAAAGATTAAAATAATTGTTGTTATAAATATCAAAATAAATGGAAATTGTGACTTTCAATGACTTAAAAAAAAGGTTAATATGACATTTTAGGGTTTATTCAATGAATTTTTTTGAATAAATAACGCTGTTATGACTTTCACAAAAACCAAATACAAAATAGTGTCAAAATTGACATAAAAGAGTTTTTAAAACAAATATTATTTTATTAAATGATAAAATACTCCTAAAAAATATAAAGTTCATCCAAATGACTTAGATAAGAATATATATGTCAATAATGAACCACTTTGGGTTCTCTTGAATTTTTATAGTAAGTTTATCAACCATTTATTATAATAATACAAGAGGACATGGTAAAAGTTAAACTATTTAACTAAGAGTTAAATCTAAAAGATAGGGTTAATAAGGTGACCTAAACTTGTCTAAACCCTATTGGTTTAGAGGATTTAGACCCATACCCACATTATCTTCTAAATAAATTAATTTTGAGCCATTATAAGATTAAAATGATTTTATAATAAAATAATATTTCAAATTTTTCTTAAAGTGACCCTCACCTCTATTATAAAAGGGTACTTCCTATTCTCTCAAAATCACACCTACAAAGCCAATTGCATCGGCCAAAACCTTCCCAAATATACTCCCAACTTCCCTCAATTAAACCTATGGGACTTCCCTTGAGAATAAAGTCAAACTAAAGAGCCCTTTTGTTCAAATCAAAAGGAAACTCCCAAAGAAGAGGTAATTATCTTATAACCTCTTTCGAAGTTCTTTTCTTCTTCAACTTTCTATTTCTTTTTTATTTACATAACATAATAATAACTCTAGTAACTTCTAAATAATTTTATGTTATTGTAAATATGGTATAATGATATTCATTATTCTATCCATCCTATGAATAATAATGTCACCATGAATGCATACGTACGACTTACCATCTCCAGGTTGTGTTGTAATTTTTTATTCAACAATATGTTATTTGGATGGATATAATGATGAGTAATATGTATATAAATAATGAAAATAACATTATAATGTTTATGTACAATTAATATACCATCCAATTTCACACCATTTATTCATTAAGGAAAAGATATCGTCGCTCGTGTGTACGTACGACTTACCGTCTCCACAACGCGATGAGATTCATTTCCACGTTCACCATTCAACGATGATTATAAAAATATATATATTTAATAAGTACGTAATATATGACATAATAATTCTACTGAAAATATATGTATATATATATGTATATGTATTTACATATATCTCATTCACTTACTTCTGTTTAATATGATATGAAAATGAAAATAGCATTTTGGCGTACGTACGACCTACCGTCTCCATAAACGGTGTTTTCCATTTCATATATCTATCTATTATACATATTTATATTCTATATATATATATGATAAATAAATTTTTTTTATATATTCTGGAATCAATTAAATCATGATATAAGTGAGACGATCAAGAATTACAAGTTAAAACACGTATGATAAAGAAGGAGATTATTATCCGAAATGTTAATTTAACATGGAAATTATAATTAATGAGAAGTATAAAGTCATAAATGAATCATGTATGATATAATAAATATTAGTATGGTTCTGGTATAATTTAATAACTTACTATGGTCATTATACACGAGGTAAAACTTACCCTCGACTAAAGGAAAGTACAAGGTAGGGGTTAATTCCTCAATCTCATTATTATCTAAGATTGTTTATGTGTATGTATTTTCTGGGAAATATTTATCATCCATGTCCATGTATCATTTTTTTTCAAAAGTAATCTTTTAAGTTTTATGGAAGGTAATATTT
The DNA here is from genome assembly GCA_963277665.1 of Viscum album. Classification (NCBI taxonomy): domain Eukaryota; kingdom Viridiplantae; phylum Streptophyta; class Magnoliopsida; order Santalales; family Viscaceae; genus Viscum; species Viscum album. The sequence goes on along the minus strand of OY728153.1, from coordinate 124,022,125 downwards.
AACTAGATCATCATTTTAAATGTTTTAAAGAAATGTTTTTATAAATCTTTTTAATTAATGTCCATGTTTTCAAAATGATTTTTAGTATTTATTTATATGGACATGATTGTTTTAAAATGTTAATTCATTTCAAAATTTTCAAAGTGGTATGGGACAATTTGTTTCAAAAATCTCTTTTAAATGGCATCCTTTATAAATGTGCGACTTTGAAATGATTTCACAAAAAGAGATATTTCTCTTAAAAAGTTTTACTGATCATTTTCAAAGATTTAAAAATCCTTTACTCGATATTATTCATGATTGAGGTTGATTTATTATAATACAATATTACATATTTTATTGAATGAGTCATGATATGTTTGATTTTGGATGTTCAATTTTTATACCATTCATGGTTTATGATTACATTTTTAACATTTTTTATGATAGTTTCAATACAAATGTTATGTTATGTTTCAACATTTTAATAGGAGGAATGCAGTGGACAAAGTAAGTGATAGGTGGGGCCCTCTATAACCCCTTGATGCATTGGTAGGTATCATGAGAAAAATTAGTGTCTTGGCACTAGTTTTTGACAAAAATTTTATTTGTAGTCTTGGCACGAGGCCTTGACTATGTGGAAATGATGTTCGACGTTAGACATTCCCTCATCATGAAATTAATTTTTACATGTGATTATTCAACTAGTAGAATATCCATGTGCATGGTTATATGGTAATGTTTAATTTATTTTCTCCATATTATTTTCAAGTTTATTTTTTAAAGGGTTTTTTTATTACACATCTCGCCTTAAAAGTTTATAGCTTCTGCTAAATTATTTACCCTTACTGAGCATCAGAGCTCACCCGTTTCTTATGTTTTGTTTTCCCAAGATTCCATTAAGTGTATTATGTTTGATATGAAGTCAAGATAGAGAAATAATGGAATTCTCAATATATTATTTCTGTTGTGTTTTATGTTTGAATGTGTAATGAAATGTTCATGTGTGTAATCTATTTTCAAAGACTGCTAAACTGATCGGTCCTTTGGGACTTGATTCCTTTTAATCATGAAAATGTATTAAAATATAGCACTAGCTCCATGCTTATGGGGTAGGGTCATTACAGTTGGTCTCATAGGAAGTTTAGTACAATACTTAGAAGCTAGATTTAGAAAAAACTATGATTATATAACATTACCCAAAGATAGAATTTCAGGATTAGTATAGTATAACTTCCGAGAATTTTAGTAATATATGGATTTGGTGAATTTTACAAGAAAATACATCCCTTTATGGATATGATCAGGTAGAGGGGACTCTAGAACAAATTTACCTCGGGTTGAAAACTCTGAAAAAAAGTTTTGGTCCTGACTTGGGGTATCATGGTACACGAAAACGGGCCTTGATGCACTCTTGGTTACGACACTCTCAAAGGATATGATTAGAACAATTCAAATTTTCTTTACAAACCATTATGAAGGATTTGTGAGTAAATACTTACACAAAGAATTTTTTTTTATGATTATGGATTATATCCATAAATTTTTCAATTTATGTTAAGTGTTTTACAAATTTGGAATTATGTATTTTGATTTATAAACTAATTGAGTGTATGCCATTGTTTAAAAATTGTGCCCGGTTGAAGGAATGAGAACTCCAGCAATACGAATGATCCAAAGAGTAAGAAGGATCATACCTTTCATGGTATTAAGCCAACATTTAGAAGGGAAATAGTATCTCACGTATTTCTATCATATGAAGCAATAATATCATGTGTTATTAAGATAAGTAAACAATTCTCTAAGTCCTATGGATTTGAAGGGAATCCAGAGAAGAAAAGGACGGTAGAGAGAAATATGGATAAAGGTAAGAAGGGAAAGAATGATTTTCCCATATGTGAAAACTGTGGAAAGAATCACCTTGGTAAATTCTTGAAGGGAATGAAAGGTTGGTATAAGTGTGTAGAAAAAGGACACCAAGTACATGATTGCAAGGGTAAGAAAAAGGTTTGAAGTGTAAAATGCTTCATCTTTATGGAGTTGGGACACTATGCAAATTAATGTCCAAATCATCAGGGTATTCCCCAAATGATGCTATTAGATAATAATCAAGTTATGACACTACCAAAGATAAAGAGGAATGAATAGTGTTATTATGTTGTTATTATATAATTATTTCATTTGAGTGTTGTATCAATGAAGTACTGGTTATATGAATTATGGAAATAAATAAGGATTGTGCTGCAGTACTATTTAATTGAGGATTTGAGATTATATGGTACTAAGAAAAGTGACTCAACATCAAGTTAAACGTATTGGAAAATACATGTTTGAAGGTAAGATAAACCTTAATATGGTCCTGATACTTAGGTAGTGATTTTGGAATAAGAGATGGTTGATTTGGATAAATTATATTGGATATTCTTGACTACCTTGGAAATGATTAATGGTTTGTTTATTCCATTATTGTTGGATTATAAATTTTTTTTGGATATAAGGTATATACCTAGTATTCTATAAGGAATAATGGAGAATTAATGTAATCAATAATGTTTTATAGTAATTCAAAGTGTTACCATACATGATGAAGGTGATCACATGTTATTATGTGGAAAAAAGAGATCTTCATTAGGTTATATTGACCTTCCTTATAAATTTTGGATTGTGAGTTTGAATAGAAGTATTTTGGATATGTCTAAAGGTTGGAATGTATTAATTTAAACATTGGATACTATTGTATAAGGTTAAAACATATCTTAATATTATTTTTGGATCGTTATAAAAAGGACAACCCAGAGGTCGGGTGACAACCCGTCGCGTCCGACAAGGCCGTGAGACTTGAACCTGCAACTGAAGGGAGACAAGGGTACATCACCTACCACTGGCCTACGTGATGTCCTGGTTTTCATAATGTAGTTTTTTTAAAGTGGTATGAAATATGAATTATAAATTCATTATTTTTAAACTCTATACAATTAGGTTTAATAGAATATTTTTGAGTTCTATAATCTTTTGGAGAGAAAGATGAGTTTGTGGTAGAAATTAGTTTCTGGATGAAACTTTACTTGTCAAGTATTCTTTTTTTGAAAAAAATAATTCTTAAACATTAGGGAAAGGATCTCAAAACCAAAAATTTGTTATCCTAATACCTTATGTTTTTTTGAACCAAAGATATTTTAAATCATAATAGATTGATGGATTTGAGGCCCTCAATTTTACACTTTTTTGTGATTGATGACCTCAATCACTCCATATAAATATTTATGTTCTTCCTCCAATTATGTGTCTTTAATTTCCACAAATGTTCTCCTAATCGAGATCATAATTTGGTGGTGACTTTTTCATTTCCCTTTCCCTCTTATTAAGACTAAATTTTGTTAACCCTATTTCCGATGTGGGTTTTCCACAAAGGTATTTTATATTTTCAAAATTTTATTTTGGAAGAACAATTTCAAATTGTGAGGACGTAATTTATTGAATGAGGGTAGAATGTAACACCCCAAGATTTCATAGAACGCTATCTCTTTAATGTAATTAAATAGCTTACGCTACACACAACACTGAGATTGAGTGCCCCACGACTTACTAAACCAACCGTTCAAAAAGCGGTTATGAATAGTATTAACCATATTTTGAATTTTATATATATTCTATATAATTTTAACATTCAACTTTTGTGTTTCTTAGATATAATATAAGGGCAAATTCAATTTTTAGATAAAAGAAGTATTTTTCAAAAAATGCAGTTTTTCACCTTTTAATGGAGAACCCTTTTTAAATACAATATTTGAAACTTTTATATATTCAATTTAGTTAAATTAAACTCTTCTTTATAATCGGGAAATAAATTTTTTAGTTTGGATAAATTTTTGGTACTTTTCTGATAACTTTCATATTTTAATGAATAATGAAAAATACTTGAAAAAAACTTTTTTAATCAAAATAATTTATAGTGTTAAATTACAACTTTGAGTGGTTTTTAAGTATAATTAGATTATATTTTTATCATTTAATATAATTTAGGTTTTTATAAGTAATTTCACTTTTAAATTGTACATAAACACATGTCAATATTTTGATAGTTTTTACTTTTTTGAAAACCCACCTTTTGGTTTTGACAACGGGAACTTATTTTAAATTAATTAATGAAACTTCTATGTTTTTAATTTGGTATAATAGACTTTATTTTTGGATTCTTAATATCAAAATTATCATATGGTGAATTTATGGTATTTTTCTAAAAACTTTCAATTTTTGATGAATAGTGAAAACACTTTTTTTGTTTAAAATTGACTTTTAATTTAATTAATTATTTATTTTATCTAAACTTATTTTAAGTCAAAATAGATACATAATACCTATATTATTCCAATTTAATTCATTGGAGTCATTTTATAATAAGATTAGATATCTAAAATTTTATTGAACTTTTTACCATCTTTTACCAACCTTCTAGGCACATGTGCAAATTTGCATTAAACGTAATTTTACCACTTTTGTGAATTGAATTTCAAAAATCTGATAGACACGGTTGATATTAGTAAGTAAAATGTGATTCAATTGGATGACAATATTTTTTTTGTGAATAGTAATTTTTGAATTTTATTTACCACAGTTAAAAGTAAATAGGGAAATTAAAGGTAAAAATGATATTATAATTACCCTAACACCAATCCTAATTCTATTATATAAGTTTATTTCTTCCAAAACAACCTTATAAATAAAATTTGATCCTTTTGATCAACTTTTATTAGATTAAAACATTTATTATTATTTTTTAAGAAGAGTTAAAAGTGTAAAATTCAAAGATTAATAACTAAAATTTTTTTAATATAGGGTTATAAATAAGAAAAATTTGACTATAAATATTCATTAGAAATAAAAAATGATTTCCTAAATCATGGTATTTTATTTATAATTTTTAGACATTAAAAAATAAATTTATTTTTGACACAATGATGATGCAATAATTACTTTATTAATGAAAGACTAAAATAATTGATGTTATAAATATCAAAATAAATGCAAATAGAGACTTTTGATGATTTAAATAAATTTTTTAGGTTAATATAACATGTTAGGGTTGACTAAATTAATTTTTTTTGACGTAATAATGTTTTTATGACTTTCACAAAAACCAAATACAAAATAGTGTCAAAATTGACATAAAAGAGTTTTAAAACAAATACTATTTTATTAAATGATAAAATACTTCTAAAAATATAATGTTCGTCCAAATGAATTATATAAGATTATATATGTCAATAATTAACCACTTTGGGTTCTCTTGGCTTTTTATAGTAATTTTATTAACCATTTATTATAATAATACCAAAGGACATGGTAAAAGTTAAACTATTTAACTAAGAGTTAAATCTAAAAGATAGGGTTAATATGGTGACCTAAACTTGTATAAACCAATTTCATGAGATTATTTCGACCCATACCCACCTTATATTTGAAATAAATTAATTTTTAGCCATTATAAACTGAAAATGATTTTATAATAAAATAATATTTCAAACTTTTCCTAAAGTGACCCTCACATCTCTTATAAAAGGGTACTTCCTCTTTTCTCAAAATCACACCTCCTAAGCCAATTGGATCGGCCAAAACCTGCCCAAATCTCCTCCAAACTTCCCTTACTTCAACCTAGAGGCCTTCTCTTGAGCAAAAAGCCAAACTAAAGAGCCCTTTTGTTCAAATAAAATGGAAACACCCAAAGAAGAGGTAATTATCTTTTCACCTCTTTCAAAGTTCTTTTCTTCTTCCACTTTCAATTTATTTGTTATTTCCATACCAAAATAATAACTCTAGTAACTTCTAAATAATTTGATATTATTTTAAATATGATATAACCATATCCATTATTCTATCTATCATATTAATAATAATGTCACCATGCATGCGTACGTACGACTTACCATCTCCATGTTGTAGTGTAATTTTTTATTCAACAATATGTTATTTGGATGGATATAATGATGAGTAATATGTATAAAAATAATGAAAAAAACATTATAATGTTTATATAAAATTAATATACCATCAAATTTCACACCTTTTAGTCATTAAAGAAATTATATCGTCACTCGTGTGTACGTACGACTTACCGTCTCCACAACACGATGAGATTCATTTCCACGTTCACCATTCAACGATGATTATAAATATATATATATTTAATAAATATGTAATATATAACATATTAATTCTACTGAAAATATATGTATATATATATGTATATGTATTTATATATATCTCATTCACTTACTTCTATTCAATACGATATGAAAATGAAAATATCGTTTAGGTGTACGTATGACCTACCATCTCTATAAACGGTGTTTTCCATTTCATATATCTATCTATTATAAATATTTATATTATATATATATATATGATACATAAATAATTCTTTATATTCTGGAATCAATTAAATAATGATATAAGTGAGATGATCATGATTTACAAGTTAAAACACGTACGATAAAGAAAGGGATTGTTAACCGAAATGTTACTTTAACATGGAAATTATTATTAATGGGAAGTTTAATGTCATAAATGAATAATGTATGATATAATAAAAATGAATATGGTTCTGGTATTTAATAACATACTATGGTCATTATAAATGAGTTTAAACTTACCCTCTACTAAAGGAAAGTACAAGGTAAGTGTTAATTCCTCAATCTCATTATTATATGATATTGTTTATGTGTAAGTATTTTCTAGGACATATTTATCATCCATGTCCATGTATCCTTTTTTTAAAAAAGTAATATTTTATGTTTTATGGAAGGTAATATTTACCTAGATCATCATTTTAAAGGTTTTAAAGAAGTATTTTTCTAAATCTTTTTAATTAATGTCCATATTTTCAAAAATGATTTTAAGGATTTATTTATATGGACATTATTGTTTTAAAATGTTAATTATAAAAAGTTTCAAAGTGGCATGGGACACTTTGATTCAAAAATCTCTTTTAAATAACATCCTTTATAAATGTGTGACTTTGAAATGATTTCACAAAAATAGATATTTCTCTCAAAACGTTTTTCTGATAATTTCCAAATATGTCAAAATCCTTTACTGAATATTATTCTTTATTGATGTTGATTTATTATAATACAATATTAAATATTTTATTGAATGATTTATGATATGTTTGACTATGGATGTTCAATTTTTATACCATTCATGGTTTATGGTTAAATTTTTGACATTTTGTATGCATGTTTTAATAATTTTTTTTATATTTCAAAATTTTCATATGAGGAACGTAATGGACTTAGTAAGTGAAAGGTGGGGCCCTCTATAACCCCTCAATGCATTGGTAGGTCTCATGAGAAATATTAGTGTCTTGGCACAAGGTATTTATGGAAATTTTATTTGTAGTCTTGGCACGAGGGCTTGACTATGTGGAAATGATGTTCGACGTTAGGCATTCCTTCATCATGATATTAATTATTACATGTGATTATTCGACTAGTAGAATATCCATGTTCATGTTTATATGGTAATTTTTTATTTATTTTCTCCATATTATGTTCAAGTTTATGTTTTTAAATGGTTTTTGTTTTTATTACATATCTCGCCTTAAAAGTTTGTAGATTTTGCTAAATTATTTACCCTTAATGAGCATCAGAGCTCACCCCTTTCTTATGTTTTGTTTTCTGAAGATTCCATGAAATGTATTATGTTTGATATGAAGTATTATTCTAGAGGAATAATGAAATTCTCAATATATTATTTATGTTGTGTTTTATGTTTGAATGTGTAATGCAATGTTCATGTGTGTAATCTATTTTCCAAGACTGCTAAACAGATCGTTCCTTTAGGACTTGATTCCTTGTAATCATGCCAATATATTAAAATATAGCACTGGCTCCAGGATTTTGGGGTAGGGTCATTACAGTTGGTATCATATGAAGTTTAGTACAATCCTAGTAAGCTAGATTTAGAAAAAACTCTGATTATATAACATTACCCAAAGATAGACTTTGAGGATTAGTATAGGAGAACTTCCGAGAATTTTGGTAATATAGAGATTTGGTGAGTTTTCCAAGAAAATACATCCCTGTCTAGATATGAGCAGGTAGAGGTGACTCTAGCACAAATTTACCTAGGAGTCAAAACTCTGACAAGGAGTTTTGGGCTTGACCTGGGGTATCATGATACCCAAAAACGGGCCTTGTAGCACTCTTGGTTACGACACTCTCGAGGGATATGCTTAGAACAATTCACATTTTTTTGCAAACCATTATGAAGGATTTGTGAGTAAATAATTCCTCAAAGAAAACAATTTTATGATTATGGATTATATCCATAATTTTTTCAATTTATGTTAAGTTTTTTACAAATTTGGAATTATGTATTTTGATCCATAAACTAACCTAGTGTATGCCACTGTTTAGAAATGGTGTCCAGTAGAAGGAATGAGAACTCCAGTAATACACATGATCCAAAAGTAAGAAGGATCATATCTTTCATGGTATTAAGCCAACATTTAGAAGGGAAATAGTCTCCCACGTATTCCGATCATATGAAGAAATATTATGATGTGCTAAGAAGATAAGTAAAGAATTTTCTGAGTCCTATGGATTTTAAGGGAAGCCAGAGATGAAAAGGACGGTAGAGAGAAATATGGATAAAGGGAAGAAGGGAAAGAAGGATTTTCCCATATCTGAAAACTGTGGAAAGAATCACTTTGGTAAATTATTTAAGGGAACGAAATGTTGTTATAAGTGTGTATAAAAAGGATACCAAGTACGTGATTGAAAGGGTAAGAAAAAGGTTTTAAATGTACAATGCTTCATATTCAAGGAGTTGGGACACTACACGAATCAATGTAAAAATCATTAGAGTATGCCCCAAATGATGTTATTGGATAATAATAAAATCATGATACTACCACAGATGAAGAGGAATGACTAGTGTTCTTATGTTATTATTATAGAATTTTGTCATTTGAGTGTTGTATCAATGAAGTACTGGTCATATAAATTATGAAAATAAATAAGGATTGTACTACAATACTATTTCATATAGGATTTGAGATTATATGGTACTAAGAAAATTGACCCAACATCAATTTAAACTTTTTGGAAAATACATGGTATAAGGTAAGATAAACCTTAATATGGTCCTAATACTGAGGTAGTGATTTTGGAATAAGAGATGGTTGATTTGGATAAATTATATTGGATATTCTTGACTACTTGGAACTGATTAATTGTTTGTTTATTCCATTATTGTTGGATTATTCAAATTTTTTGGATATAGGGTATATACCTTGTATTCTATAAGGAATATGGGAGAATTAATGTAATCGATAAGGTTTTATGGTAATTCAGAGTGTTACCATACATGATGAAGGTACTCACATGTTATTATGTGGAAAAAAGAGATCTTCATTAGGTTATATTGACCTTCCTTATAAATTTATGATTGTGAGTTTGAACAAGATTATTTTGGATATGTCTAAAGGTTGGAATGGATTATGTTGGAAATTGGATACTATTTTATAAGGTTAAAAAAAATTTAATGATTATTTTTGGATTGTAATAAAAAGGACAAACCAGAGGTCGGGTGACAACCCGTCGCGTCCAGCAAGGCCGCGGGACTTGAACCCACAACCGAAGGGTGGCAATGGTACATCACCTACCACTGGCCTACGTGATGTCCTGGTCTGTATAATGTAGTTTTTTTAAAATGGTATGACATAATAATTATAAATTCATTATTTTTAAACCCTATATGATTAGGTTTAATAGAATATTTTTGCGTTATATTATCTTTTGGAGAGAAAGATGAGTTTGCGGTAGAAATTAGTTAATGGATGGAACTATACTTGTCAAGTATTCGTTTTTTTGAAGAAATTAATTCTTAAACATTAGGGAAAGGATCTCGAAACCAAAAAAGTGTTATCCTAATACCTTGTGTTCTGTTGAACCAAAGATATTTTAAATCATAATAGATTTATGGATTTGAGGCCCTCAATTTTACACTTGTTTGTGATTGATGACCTCAATAACTCCATATAAATATTTACGTTCTTCCTCCAATTATGTGTTTCTAATTTACACCAATGTTCTCCTAATTGTGATCATAATTTTGTGGTGACTTTTTCATTTCCCTTTCCTTCTTATTGAGACTAAATTTTATTAACCCTATTTCTGATGTGGATTTCTACAAAGGTATTTTCTATTTTCAACCTTTTATTTTGGAAGAACAATTTCAAATTGCGAGGACACAATTTATTGAGGAAGGGTAGAATGTAACACCCCCTGATTTCATAGAACATTGTCTCTTTAAAGTAATTCAATAGCTTACGCTAAATGTAACACTGACATCGAGTGCACCATGACTTACTATACTAGCCGTTTAAAAAGAGGTTGTGAATAGTATTAACCACATTTTTAATTTTATATATATCCTATATAATTTTAAAATTCAACTTTTGTGTTTCTTAGACATAATATAAGGACAAATTCAATTTTTAGATAAAAGAAGTATTTTTAAAAAATGTAGTTTTTTCAACTTTTAATGGCGAACCCTTTTTAAATCTAACATTTAAAACTTTTATATTTTAAATTTAGTGAAATTAAACTCTTATTGATAATTGAGTCATAAAATTTATTTTGGATAAATTTTTCGTACTTTTCTGATAACTTTCATATTTTGAAGAATAGTGAAAATACTTGAAAACAACTTTTTTAATTGAAATAATTTATAACGTTAAATTATTAATTTGAGTGTGGTTTAATTATAATTAGATTATATTTTTATCATTTAATATAAATCAGGTCATTATAAGTAATTTTACATTTAAATTGAACATAAACACATATCAATCCTTTTATAGTTTTTACTTTTTTAAAAACTCGCTTTTTGGTTTTAACAACGGGAATTAATTTTAAATTAATTAATGAAACTTATATGTTTTGAATTTGGTATAATAGAATTTATTTTTGTATTCATAATATAAAAATTAGCTTATGGTGAATTTATGGTATTTTTCTAAAAATTTACAATTTTTGATGAATAGTGAAAACACTGTTTTTGTTTAAAACTGACTTTTTATTTAAATAATTATTTATTTTATCTAAACTTATTTTAAGTAAAAAAAGATACATAATACCTATATTATTACTATTTAATTAATGAGAGACATTTTAAAATAATATTAGATATATAAAATTTTATTGAACTTTTTACAATCTTTTACCCACCTTCTAGGCACATTTGCAAATTTGCATAAAATGTAATTTTACCACTTCTATGAATTGAATTTCAAAAATAAAGGAGACATGGTTGATATCAGTAAGTAAAACTTGATTCAATATGATGAAAATAATTTTTTTTGTATAATGACTTTTGAATTTTATTTACCACGATTAAAAGTAAATAGTGAAATTAAAGGTAAAAATGATATTATAATTACCCTAAAACCTATCCTAATTATATTAGATAAGTATATTTCGACAAAAAACAACCTTATTAATAAAATATGATCTTTTTGATCAACTTGGATTAGATTAGGACATTTATTATTATTTTATTTAAAGAAGAGTTAAAAGTGTAAAATTCAATGATTAATAACTGAACCATTTTTAATATAGGGTTATACATAAGATAAATTCGACTATAAATATTAATTATAAATAAAAAATATTTAAAAAATCATGTTATTTTATTTATATTTTTTAGATATTAAAAAATTAAATTTAGTTTTGACACAATGATGATGAAATAATTTCATTATTGATGAAAGATTAAAATAATTGATGTTATAAATATCAAAATAAATGTAAATCAAGACTTTTGAGGAATTAAACAAATTTTTTATGTTAATATGACATGTTAGGGTTGATTAAATGAATTTTTTTGAAGTAATAATGTTGTTATGACTTTCAAAAAAACCAAATACAAAATAGTTTCAAAATTTACATAAAAGAGTTTTAAAAAGAAATACTATTTTATTAAATGATAAAATAATCCTAAAAATATAAGGTTCATCCAAATGAATTAGATAAGATTATATATGTCAATAATTAACAACTTTGGGTTCTATTGGATTTTTATAGTAAGTTTATTAACCATTTATTATAATAATACAATAGGACATGGTAAAAGTTAAACTATTTAACTAAGAGTTAAATCTAAAAGATAAGGTTAACTTGGTGGTATAGACTTATCTAAAACCGATTTTTTGAGAGTATTTAGATCTATACCCACCTTATATTATAAATAAATCAATTTGGAGCCATTATAAACCGAAAATTATTTTTTAATAAAATAATATTTCAAACTTTTCCTAAAGTGACTCTCACCTCTCTTATAAATGGGTACTTCCCCTTCTCTCAAAATCACACCTTCAAAGCCATTTGGCTCGTCCAAACCCTACCAAAATCTCCTCCAAACTTCCCCAAATTCAACCTAGAGGCCTAAATGTGAGAATAAATCCAACCTATGGAGTCCGTTTGTTCAAATCAAAAGGAAACACCCAAAGAAGAGGTAATTATTTTATCACCTCTTTCAAAGTTCTTTTCTTCTTCCACTTTCTCTTTCTTTGTTATTTCCATACAAAAATAATAACTATAGTAATTCCTACATAATGTGATGTTATTATAAATATGGTAAAACAATATTCATTATTCTATCCATCATAAGAATAATAATGTCACCATGTGTGCGTACGTACGACTTACTGTCTCCATGCCATGGTGTAATTTTTTTATTCAATACTATGTTATTTGGATGTATATAATGATGAGTAATATGTATATAAATAATGAAAATAACATTCTAATGTTTCTGTAAAATTAATATACAATCAAATTTCACACCTTTTAATAATCAAGGAAATGATATCGTTGCTCGTGTGTACGTACGGCTTACCGTCTCCACGACGTGATGAGATTCATTTCCACGTTCACCATTCAACGATGATTATAAATATATATATATTTAATAATTATTTAATATATGACATAATAATGCTACCGGAAATATATATATATATATGTGTGTGGGGGGGGGGGGTGTATTTACAAATATTTCAATCACTAACTTCCGTTCAATACGATATGAAAACGAAAACAACATTTATGCGTACCTACAACCTACCATCTCCATAAATGGTGTTTTCCATTTCATATATCTATCTATAATAAATATTTATATTATATATATATATATATATATATATATGAAACATAAATAATATTTTATATTCTGGAATCAATTTAATCATGATATAAGTGATATGATCAAGAATAACAAGTTAAAACACGTACGATAAAGAAAGCGATTATTACCTGAAATGTTACTTTAGCATGTAAATTATTATTAATGGGAAGTATAAAGTCATAAATAAATCATGTATGATATAATAAATATGAATATGGTTCTATTATAATTTATTAATATACTATGGTCATTATAAAGGAGGTTAAATATACCCTCGACTAAAGGGAAGTACTAGGTAAGGTTTAATTCCTCAATCTCATTATTATCAGAGATTGTTTATGTGTAAGTATTTTCTGGGAAATATTTATCATCCATGTCCATGTATCATATTTTTTTTCATAATGAATCTTATAAGTTTTATAAAAGGTACTATTTAACTAGATCATCATTTTAAATGTTTTAAAGAACTATTTTTCGAAATATTTTTAATTAATGTCCATGTTTTCAAAATAATTTTAAGTATTTATTTATATGAAAATGATTGTTTTAAAATGTTAATTCATTTCAAAAGTTTCAAAGTGGTATGGGATACTTTGATTCAAAGATTTATTTTAAATTACATCCTTTATAAATGTGTGAATTTTAAATGATTACGCAAAAATGGATATTTATCTCAAAAAGATTTACTGATCATTTTCAACTATGTCAACATCCTTTACTAGATATTATTCTTGATTGAGGTTTATTTGTTATAATAAAATCTTACATATTGTATTTAATGAGTTATGATATGTTTGACTGTGGATGTGCTTTTTTATACCATTCATTATTTATGGTTAAATTATTGACATTTTTTATGCTAATTTTAATACAAATGTTTATGTTATGTTTCAACAATTTCATATAAGGAAAGCAGTGGACTTAGTAAGTGATGGGTGGGGCCCGTTATCTCCCCTCTATTCATCGGTAGGTCTCATGAGACAAATTAGTTTCTTGGCAGAAGGCCTTGAAAAAAATTTATTTGTAGTCTTGGCACAAGGCTTTGACTATGTGGAAATGATGTCCGATGTTAGACATTTCTATTACATGTGATTATTCGAGTAGTAGAATATCCATGTACATGTTTATATGGTAATTTTTTATTTATTTTCTCCATATTATGTTAAATTTTATGTTTTTAGAATACTGTTGTTTTTATTACACATCTTTCCTTAGAAGTTTATAGCTTCTGCTAAATTATTTACCCTTACTGAGCATCTGAGCTCACCCCTTTGTTATGTTTTGTTTTCCCAGGATTCCAAGAAGTGTATTATGTTTGATATGAAGAATCTAGGGGAATAATGGAATTCTAAATGGAATATTTATGTTGTGTTTTATGTTTGAATGTGTAATGTAACGTTCATGTATGTAATCTATTTTCCAAGACTGCTAAACTAATCGGTCCTTCGGAACACGATTCATTGTAATCATGCCAACATATTAAAATAATGCACCAGCTATGGGATTCTGGGGTTGGGGAATTAAAAACCTCACATAAGAAATTAAAACCTCACCAATGCACATGATCCAAAGAGTAAGAAGGATCAAATATTTTATGTTATTGTTCCAACATTTCTACGGGAACTGGACTCCTAAACATTCTCATTATATGAGGACATAATATCTTGTGCTAGAGAGAAAAATAAATAATTCTATAAGTATTATCTCTTTGGAGGGAAGCATGAGAACAAGAGTACAACTAAGAAAAAGTTAGATAAAGTAATAAAGATAAAGAAGTATTTTCCCACATGTGATAATTGTTGAAAGAAACACCATGTGCATGCTTAAAAGGAATGTGTGTTTTCTAAAAGTGCAAAGAAAAATACCACTATGCTTGTGAATGTAAGGGTAATAAAAATGTTTCCAATGTAAAATGCTTCAACTAAAAGGATACGAGACACTGTGAAAATCAATATATCAAGCATCAAAGGAATATACCCCAAAAGAGGATAATAGATCATGGTCAAGATTATGCTATATGATGTCCCAGACTGAGTGACATACACTGGTGTCCCAAGCCGGTGGGCCACATGACCTCAGGCTTGCCTCCTTATACACTATAGGCTACTTACTAGTTGTGAGGGTCTAATATCGATCTTGAAGAGACTATAACCTCTTTATCAGAGTAATACCACAATGGAAATAAAAAATCAATACCAAAATGACATATAAACATAACCAAGATAATACCAATATCACTAGATGGACAAAACTAGAAACATGATATCAAACTGAATAGTAGATATTCCATGCTAAAATACTTGTCATGTGTCAAAATGAAAACCCAAAAGTAAAGACACTAAAAACTCCCAAGAGGGTCCCAAACCACATCTGCTTCCCTCATCCAAGATCCATCCCAAATTAACTATCTAACATAGGGCTTGTGTCCTTATCCTTTCCTCCAAACATGAAGTCAATTCAGGTACCGATTAGGTAGCCCGAGTAGGGCATGAGTACATCTCAGTGGGCCACCACCAATGATATCTAAAAAAATATCCATTCTGTAAAGAGTGTATGCATTTTTATAAATAGTACATAAAATAAATAAGGTAAATAATTTACCCTTATTAAATTATTATTTATTTAGCCACATAACACTCGAGTTCCCAAGGACACCCAAACTCTCAATACCTTCTTCGACCCATGTTGAAGTATGAACTATCCCCAAGAGATATTGTATATCTGAATTACATTGTTACCATTCATTGTCACAAGTAACATATAAATTCAATTTTTACCATTCTTTTTCTCAAATCACATATGAATGAAATTGTTACCATTCATTTTATCAATTCATGCCATGGGATTTTGATATTGAAAAATCTTTCCCACACACAATTATCACATATTAATGACATTGTTACCATTCATCATTTCAATTCACACTGTGGACTTTTGATGCATAAGACCCTATTCCACACATAATTATCACATATGAATTCCACTGTTACCATTTATTATTTCATATCACACTATGAGCTTCGGATGTAATAGACCCTATACCACACACAACCATCACATTAATTAATTACCCAATTAATTAATCAAATTTAATAGATTCATATGCCCATCATTACATTAATTAATTCAATAATTAATTACTCACATTAGGTCCATTAATTAATTAAATAATTAATTATTAAATTCTTTATCTCAATGCAAATAATTAATTAATTAATTAATTATTAATATATCACAATCTCAAAATCAAATAATTAATTAAAAAATTAATTATTTATATTCAAAACCTCAATATTTCATAATTAATTCAACAATGAATTATTCAAATTCACAATCTCAATATCCCAAAATTAATTCAATAATTAATTATTCTAATTCATAATTCAATATTCCAATAATTAATTTAAAAATTAATTATTCCAATTAATAATTCAATATTACATTAATTAACTCAACAATTAATTATTCCCCATATTAAACAATTTCAATATTCTAATAATTAAGTAAGTAATTAACTATCAATAATTCCACAATCCCTTAATTAATTAATCTACCAAATTAATTAATTCAATTAAGAAATTTAATTTCTAAAGAAACCTTAGAAATTCTAAAATTACATACATGTAATTAAAATAATGACTATGATTTTAATAATAGACCACCTACCTCAATTTATTGATAAATGATCACCTAATGAAATCCCCAATGTTTAGCAGAATAATGATGAAGAATGCAATCTTGATTAAAAACCTAGATCCACAGTCCTAAAAATCAGGATATGATAAACATATATCTAGATCCAAAAAATCATGGGATAAATTACTTCAAAATATGAGGTAAGAATGTAGAAGTGATAGAAAACCAATTGGGATGAGATAAAATTAAGGGGAAGGGTACATATTTTCAATCCAAACTTTGAATTTCAAATAACAGAGGTTAGAATCCTTCATAATCATTATGGGACCCTAAAAAATCGAGAGTAATTATGAGGGGATGAGTGGGGTTTGATTTTGGATTAATTTGGGGGTTTGGGGAACAAAATTTTAGATTAATTAAAATCACACGCATGGTTTGCTGGACAGCAGCACACAGTTTTCCAAACTATGCGCCTAAACTGTGCACCTCTTATGGGGGGTCGTGGTGAATGGTTTATCCTTTTAGAGTGAATGATTTGAAAAAATATTCACCAGCCATAAAAATCACCTTTGCTTGGGTTCACATGGTTTGTTGGGCCAGGGAACATGGTTTTCCCTAAACATGCTTCAATTGTGTACTTCTTTCTCTCTATTCCATTTTTATCAAATATTCACCCCAAAACACCCCAAGGTAAAACCAAAATGAATAGTAATCAACAAAAGGTAAAAGATTACCTATAAAAAAGATTGAGACATCTTCTGAAAAGGTCAAGGTTTTACAATCTCCCCACCTTATAACATATTATCCTTGATATGTACTCCCAAGAATCTCTAAGATTCTGAGTAAAAAACATCGGAAAATTGATCCCACATATCCGATTCTCTCTCCCAAGTTTCCTCCAAAACACGACCATGTTTCCACAATACATGAACTAATGACATGGTCTTCCCCCACAAAACATTCATACTGTGATCCAACACACATATCAGATTCTCCACAAAGGACAAATCTATATGAAGCTCAACATCATCCAAATCAATCACATGAGAAGGGTTGGGGTGATACTGATGAAGTTATGACACAAGGAAAAAATCGTGCATAAAACTGTATCATTATGGAAGATCTAATCATCATGCCACTGATCTGATTCTCTCCACAACCTCAAATAGTCCAACGAACTTGGGCACCAACTTTTTATATCTCCATATCTTGTAGTGAACCAATCATGGTGACACTCAAAGGAATACAAAATCACCCTCTATAAAATTTAGGGTTCATTAAAACATGTCAACATAAAACTGCTTTCTACTTTGAGCCATAGCCATAAACATTCAAATTAGTTTTACTTACTCCAATGTCTCCTACATGAGACTCGGTCCCAAAAGCTCAGACTCACCCACCTCTATCTGGAATAGAGGTGATCTACACGACCTACTATAAAGATCCTCCTATGGTTCCATCTATATATTTTTTGATAAGTGTTGTTATATGAAAATTAGATGAGTACTAGGTGTTTCTATCAAGACCCACCAAAGTCTAGAACACACACTCACAACATATCCTTGAGTACCTATATAGTATTCTCCTACTACCCATCTATCTATGTGTTAAAAGATGTACTCAATAAAACTTGTATACCAAGTGCCTTCTATAAGACCTTCTAGAAGTGTAAAGCAAAACATGAGTCACAGTATGAAACAATTGTCCAGGAAACCCCATCCAGATAGACTATCTCTTGAACATACATTTATTCTAATTGATCCACTGAAAAAGTGTCCTTTACTGGTAATAAATATGCTACCTTTGTCAAGAGGTCCACAATAACCCAAATATAAAAATTCATTCAAGGAATTCCCGGGAGACCCACCAAAAAGTTCATAGTCATGTTGTAACACTTCCATTATGGAATGGGGAACAACTATAGTAAACCACTAGGTCATTGATACTTATACTTCACTTGCTGATAGGTGTAGCAACATGTTATGAACCTTACTATCCCCTTTTTCATGCCTGGACACCAAAACTATCTACATAGGTCATGGTAGATTTTTGTCATGCCTAGATGCACTACCCAGTTCAAGGCATGAAGCTCCTGTATTATATCCTCTCACATGCTCTAAGGAAAAACAAAACAATTACTAACATAGATGATCTTATCCTCATCTTTTCTTTAATCAGAAGTTGACTCCCCACCTTCAAGGCTCTCCCTCATGGTTAAACATTATGGATCCTCAAACTGTCAGTCTTTGATTCATCTCAAGAGTATATACTCTACTAATATTGATACAAGATTCATCTACTCTTGAATCTTTCTAACCCCAACATGAATCTCATCCAGTAAATTCATCATCATTCAATCATCACTAGAATCCTAAACAACCTGATTATAAGTTTTTCTGATTAAAGTTTCAGAAAAACTATTTCCCTTCTCGGGCATATATGCTAGTTCAAAATCAAATAACTGTATATAATCAACCCACCTACACTACTGAAGATTAAAATATCATTTGGAGAAGTTATACTTTAAGCTCTTATGATCTATATACATAGTAAACTTCTCACCCAACAGATAATTACACCAACACTTTAAATCATAAATAACTACTGCTAACTTGAGGTCTTGTGTCGGGTAGTTTTGTTCATCCGGCCTCAACTACTAAGACCCATACACTACAACTCAATCTCACTGCATTAACACTACTACAAAAACTATCAAATCAGCATAAAAAACACCCTATACTCCTTACGTGGATCAGTTAGGATCAAGATCAGTGCCAATTTCAAGCGATTCTTCAAGTTTTGGAAGGAATTTTCACATGATTCTAACCATTAAAACTTTACCCCTTTTCGGCCAATACTAAAAGTGGCACTACCAATCAGGAGAGGTCCTGGATGAATCTCTAATAATATCTAGTAAACCCTAAAAATCTATGAACATTAAACAAATAATTTGGATACTCCCAAGAAACAACTTCATGAACTTTATATGGGTCAACATACACAGATTCCTCCAAGATGATGTGACCCACAAAGTGTACTTGATCAATCAAAAACTGAAACTTAGATAGTTTGACATATAGTCGATGATCTCTCAGTGTACTCGGGATGATGTCAACATATTTTGAATGATCATCATGAGTGTTGGAGTACACCAAGATATCATCCACAAACACCACCATAAACTGACCCAGGAATGGATGGAAGAATTTTTTCATTAATTCCATAAATAGTACTGGTGTGTTCATTAACCCAAACAACATTATAAATAACTTATAAAGGCCATAATTGCTTCAAAAAGTAGTCCTCAGTATATCAGAAGGTAAAATTGTCAACTAATGATACCCTAATCTCAAATCAATCTTTGAGAAAATGTAAGATATTCTCACCTAGTCAAATAGATCATTGATACGTGAAAGAGGATATCAGTTGTTCACAATCATCCAGGTCAACATACGATAATCAACACACAAGCGTAGATTACCAGCCACATTCTTAGAAAAAAACACTGAAGAACCCCAAGGAAAAGTATTTGGATAGATAAACCCCTTATCCTCCAACTCCTCTAGCTGAGTATTGTACTCTTAAAGATATGTCAGTGCCATTCTGTATGGTGGAATAGAAACTGGTGCTACCCCCGACATGAGATCAATAATAAATTATACATATCTCTTAGGTGGAAGCCCTAAGAAATAATTAGGAAAGACAAACTGATTTTTTTACTATAGGTGGAAATATATCTTTCTTTACACCTCCATAATCTAGAAACAAAATAGAAACCTCGGAATTAATCTCCCTCATTTTCAGATGAACTGGACCTATAGGGCCCGCCAGAATATCCCATTATCCACAGTGAATATACTTGTCACCCTCAGGATACATAAAATTCACTCTTATATGGTAACAATATATGTGGGATAGTTATTCTACTAACCAATTCATACAAAAAATTAGGTTAGATACTATCATGTAGAATATATAAAGATCCCACAGAAAGTGATACTCCCCATCTTCGAGAGGACACCCTTTGCGCAAACAGATGTCTCTCAATCATACTCCCAACGGTGTATCTATCGTTATAACCTCACTCATGTGCTCTATTAATAGGATCAAACCATTAAAAAGTTTTATAGATATAAAGTAATGAGAGGAAAAAATATCAAACTTTAATCTAGATAATGTAGAAAATATAATAATATTACATCTCACCGTCGATGGTCCAACCTCTCAATCTATAAGTGTAGGATACACCACATGAAACTATCCTTCCCCTCTTCCCAATGATGCAGTCTGAGTCCCCTGTGCTACACCACTTTGCTGATATGGGTGCTCTTTCCTAGAAGAACTTCATCCACTACCTCTATCACGTCAACCGATAGAACTCCAACTGCTAGATTAATATGGTGTAGAATATCCTCTTCCCACACCCTGTTTCTGTCTAGCTGCTCCATCACTACCTATTTGTCATGGGTTCCTACAGAACCTCTATAAATGTCCAATATTACTACAAGATCAAAAATCTACTGGTGGTCAGGGTCACTATCTTCATAAGTGTCTTGACATACCACACTGGTGATGGATCACTCAATTAAGATCCTAAGTAACTAATCCATCTCTATGAGTACTCTACTTCACACTACCCCATCTAACATTGTCATAACGACACTTCCTGCTCTCGGAAGACGTACCTCATTATTTTCATGTAGTGGAAATATTCTCTACATTGGAATCCTTCTTCTAGTTCCCCTCTATTATGAGAGCCTTATGTACCACCTAAAAAAACTTATTTTACTGAAAGAGGTAAACTTGGGACTTAACCTCACATTTATGTCCGTCCTAGAAACATCTCATCATAGCTATATCATCCCCTTCCAACATTGGAGAAAACCGTTGCAAGTATTTAAAGAATACAATATAGACCATCACATACATACTCCCCTCAGTTAGCCTCATGATCTCAGCAGCTCTTTCGCACCTTAGCATCTCTGGATAGAAGTGATCCAAGAACTTCTCTAAGAAGTAATTCCATAACATACCATCAACTTATCCAATCAGAGCCTGAAAATACCACCAGTGCTTCTCTGATCCTTATAGCATATAATAATTCAACTTGATACTATTCTTAGTAGGAGTCTCCAAATGGTCAAGTATAGTATGGATAGACTCAATCCAAAACTCAGCTCCCTCAGGCCCACCCTCTCTAGTATAAGTCGGAGGGCTCTACAACTGGAAATACCATGTTAAGTCAAACATGCTCTTCACAACCCACTATAGGAAAGTTTCTATAAACTGCATGAAGAAATAAAAGTTCACTCAGAAC
The DNA here is from genome assembly GCA_963277665.1 of Viscum album. Classification (NCBI taxonomy): domain Eukaryota; kingdom Viridiplantae; phylum Streptophyta; class Magnoliopsida; order Santalales; family Viscaceae; genus Viscum; species Viscum album. Next base: position 123,999,999 of record OY728153.1, on the reverse strand, counting down.
TACTCCCCCACTTCCTCACTCGGCACTACCGGTGGATTAGGTTTCACTACTAGTAGATAATCTCCATCCATATCCTCCTTTCATCCTCTGAACAAGAATAATTTTGGAGGAATATCTCTATAAATTCAAACACACGTCTTAGGACACGTAACAACACTTTATCACATTTACATAAGAGTAAATCACAATAAGACATAATAAGTATTTTTCCCCAAACCCCTCCATACGGTCAAAACTAAGGCACTATCACTACCTTTAACAAACCTAAATCTAGGCCATGGTTAACAAAGGGTAAAATAATTTTCAATATTAAACTTTCTCATTTAGACACCCATTTATTATAATTTTTTCATCATTTTACCACTTTTAATTTCTTATTAGGCACCATTTTAAGTTCAATTTCACAAGCAAGGAAAAAAATCCAAGTTTAATGACTTACCGCAAACCCTTTTCCCCGTGCATACCTAAAATGATGCATGCTTACTCATATCTCATTCTATAATGGGCCATGTGTAAAATTTCATAAAATCTCATAAACAATTAACACATAATACAACAAGTGTATCACTGAAGGTGAAATTACACCTAACTATAAAAAACACATCAATAATAGAAATCCCACCCTAGGTACTTGGGTTTTCCACCATTCATGGGTTTGAAACTCCCATACATGATCTCATGTCGAAGGATCGAGTCTTCCTAGCCTCTTATCTACCTTTCCCATATAGAAATAAAAAATAAATGAAAAGAAAGTTTACACTGATACCAATTTATGACATCCTGTCCCAAGTTCAACACACTAATACCCTAAGCTAGTGGGGCACATGACCTTAGACGTGCCTCCCCATACACCATAGGATGCTGAGTAGAAGCGAGGGTATAATATCAATCATGTGGAGACTATACCCTCTTTATTAGAGTAATACCATAATGGAAATAAAGAATCAATAATCAAAATTACATATAAACATAACCAAGATAATATGAGTATCACAAGATGAACAAAACTAAAAACACAATATCAAACTAAATAGTAGATATGCCATGCTAAAATACATAACAAATGTTGAAATGAAAACCAAAAGTAAAGACACTTAAAACTCCCAGGCAGGTTCCAAACCACATCTAGTTCCCTCATCCAAACTCCACCCAAAATCATCCATCTAAGACAAGGCCTTTTCCCTTATCCTATCTAAAAAACATGAAGTCTATTCAAGTACTGATCAAGAACCCCGAGTAGGGTGTGAGTAAAACTTAGTAGGCCACCACCAACAATGTCTAAAACAATGTCCAGTCAATAAAAATTGTATGTAGGTGTATAAAGAACACATAAAATCAATAAAGTAAATAGTTTAAACATATTCAATTGTTCTTTATTTATCCACATAAAACCCGAGTTACCGAGGACATACAAACTCTCAATACCTACTTAAGTCTAATCCAATGTCTGAACTATCCCCAAGAGACATCATATATTTGAATTAAATTGTTAGCATTCATTTTCACAAATCACATATGAATGTTATTATTACCATTAATTATCTCAAATCATATATAAATTCTATTGTTACCATTCATTGTATTAATTCACGTAATAGGATTTTGATTCAACAAACTATGTCCCACACACAATTAACACATATGAATTCAATTGTTACCATTCATCATTTCAATTCACACTGTAGGATTTTGAATCAGCAGACTCTGTACCACACATAATTATCACATATGAATGCCATTGTTACCACTCATCATTTCATATCAATGGGATTTTGATGATATATACCTTGTCCCAAAATTTATCATCACATTAATTAATCCACCAATTAATTAATCAAATTAAACAATTGTATATACCCATAATTCTATTAATTAATTCAATAATTAATTAAACACATTTGTTCAATTAATTAATTCAGAAATTAATTAATCAATTCACAATCTCAACACCAATAATTAATTCAAAAATTAATTATTCATATTCATAACCATAATATTACATAATTAATTCAATAGTTAATTATTGAAATTCATAATATCAATATAACGTAATTAATTAAATAATTAATTATCACAGTTCACAATTCAATATTCCAATAATTAATTCAACATTCCAATAATTAACTCAATAATTAATTATTACCCAAATCCAACAATTTCAATATTCTGATAATTAATTCAATAGTTAATTATCACAAATTCTATAATCCCTTAATTAATTAATTTACCAAATCAATTAATTTAATTTCAAAATAAACCATAGAAATTGGAAAATTATATGCAAGTATTTGAAATGATGATAATGAGATTTACATAATATACCACCTACCTCAATTCATTGAAGAACTATTGACCAACATAAATCCCCAAATTTTAGCAAAACAATGATGAAGGATGTGATCTTGATTAAAAACCTTGATCCACATTCAAAAAAATCAAGATCTAATAAACCTAGATCTATATCTAATATAATAGGGGATAAATTCCTTATAAAAGAAATAAAAAGAATGGATAAGAGATAAAAAACTAATCAGTATGAGATTCACTTACCACGAAAGGTGTAGATATACTATCTGAACTTTGAATCAAGAATAACGAATTTTAGAATCCTTAAGAAACCATCTAGGAGACTCTAAAATCGATAAGAATTTTTAGAGGATGAGTGGGGGTTTATTTTGGGTAAATTGGGGGGGGGGGGTTAGTTATTTTTAAAACAAAATTTTGTATTAATTAAAACCGTATGATCAGTTTTCCAAATTGTGTACCTCTTTTGGGGGGGGGGAGTGTATGATTCCTACTTTTAGGGAACATAGTTTATAAACCATGCAATCGCCATGCAAATCCCCTCTATTTAGGTTTTCAAAGTTTACTAGGCCGGGGTGCATGTTTTCCAAAACTGTGCTCCAACCATGCACTTCCCCCTATCTTCCATTTTTCTAAAATTTTCACCCAAATACACCCTAAGGTAAAAGCAAAACAAAAATTACTCAACATAAAGAAAAATATTACTTGTAAATGAGCCAGATACATCTCCTGAAAATGTTTAGGTTTTACTACCACATAAAAAGAGGAATCATTAGTATGTCTCTTTTTGGATTCAAGAATTATGTTTTTTTAGTATTTTATGAATAATGATCTGGTTATAAGAATCATGAGATATATAAGTATTTTGTTATAGTAAATATTATTTAAGGAATTGGAATCATGTGATGAATAACACCAATAATCAAATAAGTGATTCTATTATTAGTTGATCTTTTTGAAATCACATTACTTAGGAAAGATACCACTAAATATGTTCTTAATGTTGAGATAATAATAAATATATGTTTTTGGGATAGTATTGGTGACCATGAAGGTGGTTAGTGATTTGATGGTTCATGTTATGTTAGGATTATTAGATGTTTGAATTTAAAGGAATATATTCAACAACCTGATATTTTATGTTTGTAAGAATTCATGTTTCTTAAATGTTTAAATGAGATTAAGGTATTCGTATATTTGGTATATGATAAAAAGAGTTACATTATTTGGGGAATATTTTGTTAAGTTGATCTTAGAAACTTATTGACCTTACTTCTAAATATTTGGACTTAAAATTTGGAAAAATGTATTTTGAATGAGTCTTAAGGTCACTACTTATGGAATGGATTAAGTTTAACACTGGATATTATTTTTTGAGGTTAAAGTATGATTTACTATAATGGATATAATACGCTAATAATTTTAGTTTTAGTAAACATTTAAAGGATTAATGGATGAGTTGTGAACCTTATGATTCATTGAAAGTGCTTCAGGTATGAAAATTTCATCTTTAATATCCATCTACTGGAAAATGAAAAGGAGTGGAAATAGATTTAAACAAATACAAAGGATGAGATTATACTTGTGACACGAAAATAAATAAAGTATATTTATTTTATAAAGTTATTATATGTATAGTAAAATAATACCTAAACTCTTGGAAAAGTATTTTGGAACAAAAAAATCATCTATTTAATTTTATTTTTGAGAAACCATTGATACTTTAACCGATCACAAATATACGGGTTTGTGATGGTAGACTTTATAATGACCATGTTCTCTATCACTCTTTATCAGAACATGATAGTTATATTTCTTTTTCATGCCCATGTTTTCACTTCCCACAAATTTTCTCCTATTAGAAAGACCAGTATGGTGGTGAACTTTTCATTTTTCATCCCCTCCATTTAAGAAAAAGTTTTATTAACCCTGTTGATGATGTGGGATTTCCATAAGGGTATTTTAAAATGACATCTCTATGAATACCAAAAAAAATTTAAATTATGAGGATATAATTTTTTGATGGAGGGGATAATGTAACACCCCAACTTTTACGGTGTGTCTCTTTCTAAATTTATCTTCTTCAATAGTTTACGTTACACAGAACACCGAGCTTAAACAAATGATTAAATATTATTATTTAATTGTGATAGTTACCACCTTAATATTGGAATGGAGGTAATTAAAGAGATTAAATAAATTATGAAAATATATTTTACATATTTTTATAAAATTAATTCATTGGTGACCAATTAATTATAAATGAAAATAAAAACCAATTGAACATAAAGGATGTGCTTTGATAAAAACCTATTTTTATGACCATAATGAAATTTTATCTTAATAAATTAAATGTATCACTATTAATGAAAGATATTAATGAAATTTATTTGTTACATATTAAATAAAATTTTTCTTAATTCAACTAATAAGTTTTATTGGCTTAATATAAGAATAAATCCAATTTTAAGCATAAAAAGATATATTTTATAAAAGAAACTTTTACTGCATTTTAATGGAGGACTTATTTTAAATATAAATTTTGAAACTTTTTGAATTATATTTGAAAAAATAAAATTTATATTTAAAATAAAAATGTTGAAATTATCTTAGGGTGATATTTTAGTATTTTTCTGAAAATATTTATTTTCTGGTGAATAGTGAAAAGTACCGATTTTTATAAAACTATCAATTTCGTTATATTAAAAGTATATTTATGATTTTAATTTTATATAAATTTAACTCAAATAAACATTAGTTATAAATAATAGAATTTATTTAATTTTAATCATCATTATATATTATTTTTATATAAGTACACTTTGGGCTTAAAAATGCATTTACAAGAAAACTATTTTTAGTTGAATTTTATCAGTTTAATTTTAAATTAATTTATAAAACTCATGTGAATTGAATTTTTAAAAATGGATTAAATATTTATAATCATAAGTTCTAAATTTATTAAATATTTTTCTTTTATTTTTGGTCAATATGAATAGTAACTTTGGTAATTTTTATTACCACGATTAAAGGGTAAATTTGGAAATTTAAGCTAAAAATAAAATGATAAGGATTATAAAGTTACCCTAAATTTTTTCAAAATTTCATTAGATGATTTATATTATAACCCTAACACCTAAGTATATAATTTAAGTTATTTATTGGACACTTTTCCATGAGAATGACTTTAATATTATTTAAATTAAAGAAAATCACAAATGTTACTTTATTTGTCTTAAACATCTCTTATATGTCCACATTAGAAAATATGTTGGTTGTGAATTAATATAAGTTTCAATTTTAAAATTGATAAACTTATTTTCATTATATAAATTTATTTATATTTTTTTGGAGCCATTTGGACGAGGTTATGATATTTATAATATTTTATTTAAGGAAAAGACAAAAAGTTCACATTCATATTTTAATAACTATATTATTTTTACTATAGGATAAATCAAAATATATCTTTGAATATAGATATTATTTTGAAATAAAACAAATTTTTCTACAACTTTTTATTTTATTTTTATTTTTTATGGAATAAATAATTACGTTAAATAATTATACAATGATGATGCACTAATTATTTTATTAATAAAACAATCAAATAAATGATATTAAAAATATTAAAATATATATAATTTTAGTTAATTAAGGTTATAAAATAATTTTAAGGATAATTATGACATATTAGTTATGTTTTAAATGTATTGGTTCAAAGTTATCCAGTTATATTTATTTTTTTAAGGCCAAAGTAATGAATAGTTTTGAAATTGACACTAATGATATTTTATCAAAATAATATATTCTTAAATTATTTAAAAATCATAAAATATATTTAAAAATAAAAATTTATTATTATTTGGTAAAGATGTCATAAATTATTCATTTTTATTCCAATTTACATTTTATAAGTAAAAATTAACTTCTTTTAATATTAAATACATTGTTACCATAATTAAAATTAAATTATGTTAACTAAAGTCAATCAAAATGATAAGATTTAAAGTAAATGCAAAAAATGTAAAAAATTTATTAGTTGATGATATTATAACACCATCTCATCATGTATTTTAATCCTTTTCCATTTAGTTATATATGGATATAAAATGAATTTAATATAATTTAATATTTTGGGGATTTCCAAGGGTGACCCACACCTCGGTTTTAAAAGAGAGCTCCTTACATCTTTCATTTCACCAACTTGAGACTCTTAGATCATCAAAGTCATAATTATTTCTCCTTATAACATCCTTATCCATGTTTTAGAGGTTTTGAATTTCTAGAAAGACCATCTATAGATACCTTAAGAAGAGATCCAAAGGAAGTCTGCCAAAGAAGAGGTAATCTTTTTTACCAACTCATTCAAATTCCTTTATACTTTTACATCCTCTTGACATGTTATTTTCATTATAATATAATAAATATAGTATAATATAAAAACTTAGATATTATTATGATAATGAAATAACCATATTATACCTTTTATCCATCTTACAAAAAATGAAAGCACTGCACGTATGTACGTATGGATTACCGTCTCCACGTAAAGGTGTAATTAATTTTCTATGTTAAAAATTAAAGAATAGTTCAAAAATGTATTTGATGATTAAATATTATATTTATGAATTTATTTTTATTCTAGAGATTTTAGATATATACCATATGAAAGAGAACAACAACTTACTTGAGAAAACATGCATAGGAAAATGAAGTAGTTAACACCCAAAACAAGGGTGATAACAAAATATTATTAAAAAATGAGTGGTGAAATATTATAAGGGTATTTTAAGGTCATAATAATACAAAGAAACATAATAGGGGGTTGAATTGTGTCTTTTCTATAATCTTTATAGATTTTTTCTTTTAACTTTCTTTATGATTTATGCAGATATACAACTTTCTCTTCTGTAAGTAATTTGAGTAGTGAATAAACACTAAAGAAGAACATAGAAATTTTATAGTGGTTTGGGAAAAAATGATCCCCTAGTACACCATACTAATGATCTCTCTATTAGATTGGTGATTTTTACTAGAAGATTCCTCTTATCATAAGACCTACACAACTAAGAGTAGGAAGTTTCCACCTTTTATAATTTGGATAAACAGATCCTTCTAGTTCTTTTACAGGGAACCGATTTATCTAAATCTTATTCTGAGAAGCTGATACTCTTCTATAACTGAGTTCGAGTAGCCAAAATACATCAAAAGTGTTTGATTTGATTGATCTTTCAGGTTCTCGATCACAATTGAAGCGACCCAAACTAACAAAATATGAATATTATTCTTCAAAAATGAATTTCTTCATGTAATAATAACATTGAAGAGATACTGGTTGTAAATAATCTTCAATAAGAATTTAAAAAAATAAATAGTAATATCTACACAACATTACGTGGTTGAAATATGTAAATCTTCGAAATGTATCCTCTTTAGAAAATAGCAGAGTTTCTTGATCTTTTTTTCTCTGCAGTAGTTCTATATTAAAAAAGATATTGCAAAAATATATTCGTTTATATGTATAGGTGAAAATAATCTGTCCATATATATATAACACAAAACTTTCTTTCAGTTGAGAAGATCCAAGAATATTTCTTGATAGATCAAAATCTTTCAAATTTAAACTATTAAAGAGAGTTGTAACTTCCCTTGGAAGTTGGAATGATTTAATACATTGAATATGAGAGTTTGAATTGGTTATAAAATAGCATCAAAATGATATTTACTTCCATCTATACCATTGAATAAATCACAAAAAATATATTTCAACAAAAAATCCATCATTGAATAGTTAAACATAGGGTCCCTTCATGTGATAAAAAAACTCCCAATGTAGAGTTGAAAATGTATGGTCAATAAAAAAAATAGGTTTGATTGACCATACATTTGTTTCCTCAAATGTAGGGTTATTTATATATATATTTTTATCCATAATTTACATTTTCTCAAATTTAAGGTTCCATCCAAACATAAGGTCACTGAATAATACTTTTATAACAACATAGGGTACATGATCCATATGTTCTATTTCAAATTCATCATTTATGAACCATAATCTATTTTTATACTTGAAAATTTAGGGTATGAATAGTTTTTCTAGAATATGTTTAACATATCAATAATATTTTAACAAATATTTCCCATAGATCAATGTCTTGAATATATTTTAAGAATGAATAATTCAACGAATATTAATTTCCTAAAATTTACTTAAATTAATTTCATTAGTAAAAAAAAGGGTATTTGTGAGTATCAAAATCAATAAGAATTGTAGAGTATTATTGATACAATACATGTGAAAAAATATAACCCTTTGATGATCACAAAACCCATAAATTAACTTAAAAAATATAGGAATTTTGAACACAAATGAAATAACATTTCAGAAAGATAAATAGATTTTAATTGAATTTTTATACAGTAAAATTAATTTGATTATATTGAAAATATAAACTAGATACAAAATAATAAAAAATCATGAATATTGTGTTTACCCAATTTATCCCCCTTTTTCTGAGATAAAAAATAATGTATATGAAAATGGATAAAAACACATTCAATGTAGCATATAATGGTAAATTAATATTACAGTATGCATAATATAAAGATGACTTAGGTGTTATAGAAGTATAAATGAACAAAAGTAACGATAAAAAGAAATATTAATTACCACAAACCCAACCGGCTTGTCATCCGAATAGGTGACCAACCCAGTCCGTTTCATAGACCGAAGGGTATTCTAGATCCCCAAAGGATAGAAAAAGTTACCAGGTTTCATAAATAGAGCTTATAAACGATTTACCCAAAATTATAAGAATAAAACAGCCAGAAAAATTTGGTATACTAAATCTGAAAATTCACCCAAACAAGCCTTAAATAATTTTTTAAAATTAAGTTACAAGGGTTTAAACCAAATTTTAAAAAGGACACAAAAAGGTTTATAAATTATAACTCAAAAAACACCACAAGGAAATGGGGTATCACCCTCATTCCACCTCCACAACACTACACCAAGAAAACAGCTAGCAACTTGAATCACCATCACCAGAAGCCTTGCCCTTACCCGTTTCAAACATTACCAAGTCTACTTACACCCAAATGTGTAAGTAGGGTGTGAGCCTCATCCCAGTAAGATGACACCCAAGAAAATATTCCATACACTAAACATTAAAAAGTTAAATAACTTTCAAGATTTTATACAAAGGAAATGATAGTAACAATTTTTGGAATACAATTCTAAATGAAAGAAAATTTTAAAGAAAACAATTTAAAGAGAAAACACTTTATTCTATAAATTTTCAACCAACACTAATGTATACTGACGGTAGGTGCAATATATCCATTGAACACTAAACATAAGAACTACCCCTAGGCACTTGCTCGCAATGGGACCCTAGGTACCCAATATCTGGTGAAATATGGTATAGGAACCACAACCAACAACTTTTTCATGCATGAGCCACTAGAGTGGAGTAATATCCGAGGTTTTAGTGGTATCGAATCATTTTGCATATATTTTTAGAATTTTCTTCATCAATCCCACTAGGTGAAACTGGGTCATAGCCACTTTTGAATCACTTGAAAACTAGACCTAGTCCACCCACCTAGATACTTGAGCTTCCCTTTTGTGCTCAAACAAGTTTTGCATATCACATAACATCAATTTCACATCCAAATTCCATTTAAAAGATCATACTCACACCAAAATAGTTCACAAACATGTTTCAAACCCTTTATACCATTTAATAAATCATTCAAAAATTTTGTAAAATAATTTCAAGAAGTGTTTCATGGTTTTACACACAAAAACCCACCCAAAATCATTTTTTAAGACCAAATGCACACCAATACCATATTAAAACAAAATTCGGACCCCTTTATTAATTTAATAAACTCATTGCACAATTCATAAAACATTACCAAGTGATACAACATGGGTTCACGCCCAAAACACACCCCGTTTCACATAAACATGCCACTCAAAAATGAAACGCATGTTAAACTCTTTCAAAAACCAATTTTTCACCACATATATTAATCTAAGATCATGATTGATTAATTAAGCCAACAAAAAAAATTCACCAAATAATGTTTAGAGATGGAACCACCTACCTTTGATGTTAAAACCCTCAAAAGTGGTGTGAATTGACAACCAAACATCAACTGCATTGTAAGAAAGAAAAAATGAGCCCTAATCCAAGATATCTAACCCAAAAACCCAAGATTAAACCCTAGGGACGAAACCCAAGCTACTAAAAAAATAGAACCTCAAAAAAGAGGGAAGAAACCCTAAATAGAAGGAAAAAATAAGTGGGAAGTCCACATACTTGATGATTCTTGAAGTTTCTCCCACTAAAAAACCTTCAAAAATGGGTGCCAAGGGAGCTTGAGGAATCTTGGAGGCCTTTTATGGATGAAAATACTAAGTGGGGGAAAAGGGGCAAACTAGGTTTAATTTCGGAAGGGAAAAATCTAAATAATTTTTTTAATGACCTGGACTATGTGCATGGTTTCTCTTCATGGTTTAATAAACCATGTAGTGACCATGTGCGTGGTCTATTTAGACCACACGAACACTTGGTCTGGGGTACACAGCCATGCGGTGGCCATGTGGTAGGTTCTGTCTCCTATCTCACAATTACTTGGGATGAGAAAACATTTACTACTAACCATGTAAAAACGGTTTTCCAGGGTTTATCCACCCAAAAAACCTCTATTTTCTCCAAATTTGAAATGGAAACCTAGGGGGAAAATATAGAACAAAAAAATAAAAGATAAAATACTTGAAATGAAAGACACATATATGACAATTCTCCCTGCCATGAAAACTTTCCACCCTTGTAAATTCAACTTGAAGATTGATCAGAAAACCAGAATTGATACTCTTGATCAACCCATGATTTCCATTCCCATGTCTCATGAACATCATTCCCATGTTGCCAAAGGACACATACCAATGGAATAGACTTCCCCCAAATCACCTATTATGGGGAATCTACTATCTGCATTGGCCATTACAACAATGATAAATCGATCTCTGTCTCAAACTCCTCCCAATTGAGAACATGGGACATGTCCAGTTTATATTTCTTCAGTTGGGAGATATGAACCATGTCGTGAATAGATGTCAAATGAGAAGGCAAATCTAACCTATATGCCACCTTGCCAATCCTATTGGTGATTTTAAAAGGGATGACATACCTTGGGGTTAGCTTCCCCTGCTTCCCCAAATGGTGATGACTCAAGAGAGGGTCCACCTTCAATAATACTTGATCACCCATGGAAATATCAAGATCTCAATGCCTCTAATCGACATAATATTTGTGGCGACTCTGAGCTGTCAACAACCACTATCTTATCAACTTGAATTTCTCAGAAATCTCCTATACAAGGTTTGGTCCCAAAAGTGAGGTCTCACCCACCCCATCCTAACATAGAGGAGACTGAAAAGGCCATACATAAAGCTCTTCAAATATATCAATTCGAATAAAATATTGGTAATTTTTATTATAAGAAAATTCAACCAACCCCAAATGGCTATCCCACGATCCTCTAAAATCCAAAATGCATGCATGAATAATGTCCGCTAAAATATGATTTTACCACTTTATCTAACCATCTATTTGTGGATGGTATTCCATGATCATATTTATATGTGACCCCAATTCCTTCTAAAGGACTTCCAAAAATCAGGAGGTAAAACAAGGGTCCCTATCTGAAACAACTACTGAGTACACCCCACAATGCCTTACCACCTTCTGAATATAAAATCGACCCATCTTTTCACATTAGTTGTATCTTTGATAGGAATTAAGTAGGATTATTTTGTAAAATGATCAAACACCACCCAAATAGTGTTCTTTATTGAGGTGTACGAGGCAAGACAATGATAAAATCCATGGAAATGTCATCCCACTTCTAGGTAGGAATGGGTAACGGCTGAAGCAGACTAGAGGGCCTCTATCCAGCATCACCACCTTCCTCAAGGACAACGACACCACTAAATGACCCTTAAAGCACATGATTCCCTCAGGAGATGAAGAAAACTAAGATTATGTCTCCCCACCATTAAGAAACTACATAGACTTCTAACACAACTCATCACCAGGATATTACCACTGAATCAGCTCCAAAAGAGAAGGATTCATCTGAACTTTAGACAAAAACACACCTCCGGTGGTCTTCTTAATTTCCAAGTGCATATGGGAAAATAGCCCCATCAAAGTCCACTCATCACCAAACTTCCTAAAAGAATGCACTGACACTTTTATTCCCAAGGAGTCATCCACAACATTTCCCTTGCCTAAGGTATAGATAATATCAAAATTGAATCCCTAAAAATACTCGATCCAATGACATTGCATCAAGTTCAAGTCTTTCTAAGAGAAAATGTAGGTTAAAATTTTATGGTCAGATTAGACCAAAAATTTCTCCCCAAAATGATAATGGCACCTAGTCTTCCAACCATTCATAACCACTTATAATTCCAAGTCATGGGTTGGGTAATTATTTTCATGTGGTTGGAGTTGGGGGGATCCATACGCCACCACAAGATTAACCTGTATAAGCACACATCCAAGAATCATAACTAAAGAATCACAATAAACCACATAGAACTACCTAGACTCTAGAAAGAACCAAACAGGTGAAGTAGTCAACCATTGATTTATCTTCTCAAAGGATTTCTGGGACTCTAGGCTCCACTCAAACTTCACTCCTTTCTGAGTGAGTGAATTCATGGATGAGGCAAGGTGAGAGAAATCCCAAACTAATCATTTATAATAACCTAAAAGGACAAGAAAAATATAGATTTTGAACAAATTCTTTGGATACTCCCATGAAATTGCTGAGTTGATTTTTTCAGGGTCCACCAAAACCCCTTACTACAAAATCAAATCACCCAAAAACATCACCTCCCTGATTTAGAAGGTGCACTTTGAAAGCTTGGAATATAGGCAGTGGTCCCGCAGAGTGCCCAAAATGATTCGAAGGTGATTCTCATGATCCTCCTCAGATCTAGAATAAACTAGGATGTCATCCAAAAATACCATAACGAAAGAGTCATGATACTAGCGGAACACCCTATTCATGAGTTCTATAAAAACTTCTGAAGCATTGGTCAACCCGAAAGGCATGACCAAATACTCAAAGTTGTTGTACCTGCTTAGAATAGCTATTTTTAGGATGACCACCTCTCTCACACTGACTTGGTGATAACCCGAACACAAATCAATCTTGGAAAACACTTTTCCCCTTTCAGTTGGTCAAAAAAGTCATTGAACCATGGAAGAGGGTATTTATTCATAATGGTTACCTTATTCAGCTTCCTATAATCAATGCAAAAACAGAGGGATCTATTAGCCTTCTTTGCAAACACAATTAGGTAAACCCAAGGAGTGACTCTTGAGAGAATGAATCCTTTGGACTCCAAATCATTCATCTATATCCTTAATTCCATCAGCATAGTGGGGGATATATGATATGAGGGAATAGATATTAGCTGTGTTCCCGACACCAAATCAATAGAGAACTCTACATTTCTCTCTAAGGGTAAGCTCAAAAAGTCATCTGGAAATACCTTAGGGAACTCATCCACTATTCTAAGTAGTCCATGCTTAGGTGCACCACCATCGTCCTCCAGTAGAAGTGACAATAACCGAAAGATAATATTTCTAAAATATGGGAGTGGAGGTCCCGTACAACCTGACCACATATCCCATTCCCCAAGAAATACTTGAGGACTCTTATCAGGTTAAATGAAACTTACCTGTCAGTTGTAATAGTCGATATGAACTTGTAATCACACCATCCAATATATTCCAAGAATCACATAAAAAAGTTCTATGTCTTGGACTAAGAAATCCCAACTCATCTCAACCCCTGACAAAGAGAGTACACAAGATGGATACCTAAGACCCTGGTCCTTCTTACAACCCAACAACATTACTAACTACATTGAAAAAGACATAAAATAAATTGTAAAGTTCAAGATATACACAATATGGGTATAAATAAATTAAATACTTGCCCAAGTATCAAATAACACAGCTTCTATAGTAGATGAAATCATGATGGTACCTCGAACTGTTGAGGGCCCAACATCCTATCCCACTGGTACCTGATCCACTACATGAATATGCATGGTCTCTGCCTGATAATGACCGATCACCTATGGATATTCCCTAAAATAGATATTCCTAGAATAATATCTAGTCTTACCACCAAGACCACCAAACTGAGATCTCACCATCCCAGACAACTCTGACTAAACAAACACTCCCCTAGAAGCCATAGATCCTACCCCACTCTAGTCTGGGTATGTCACCCTATAGAAATTATACAAGTGCCCCATAATTACACACTAATGAAAAGTCCTAGGAGGGTATATGCAAGAAGGTAGAGTGTTCCCTACCCTCTCGCACTGATGAGACACCATAGATCTTTCATCAGAAGTTGTAGAAGAAAATTTCCTAGAAGGATTGACTGAACTTCTACCTCCCTTCTTCCATTGCTCATCTTGATTCCTTATTTTATCTAAGTAGATGCCACTAACCACAGCTAAAACCACTCCATAAAACCAAACATTCTTTTATGATCAATATTTACCATGAAATCATGATCAACTACCTCAACATAGGTTACCAAATTGAACAAGAAGACCTGAGAGTAAATTTATGGCCGCAACCCCTTATCAAACTTCTAAGATTACATATATTCATTAGAAACAATATCGAGTGTGTATCTCAATAGATCATAAATATGGTTATCATACTCCATCTATGAAAAATCTCTTAGGGAAATATCTATGAACTCCAAAGATATGGCATAGGCTAGGAACTCGGGGCAATACTGCTCATTGAGTATGTACTTGAAATCCTTCCAACTCATCTGATCTTGCTTCCCATCCCGAAGCACTACTTCCCACTACCTTAAGTTGGGACCCTCTAATAAGAATGAAGAACATTTCACCCTTACTTCCTTAGGGGTGTCAAGAAACTCAAACACCCTCTCAATCTTCTCGATACACTCCTCTACTTCATGTGGCTTTACATTGCCGTAAAATGTACGAGTCTTGTTCTTGAGAAACTTCTAAGCTTTTTTCCTTTCTAGGACTAGATTCATCCTCTCTAACTGGAGTAGGAGTAAGATCCTCTCCCTATCCTAGAGCTTGAACATACCGAACCACATATTCCACCAACCTTTGATCGAGTGGTGTAGGAGAACTCTCTTCGGCTTCCTCTCGTGGGTGAAAGGGATTTCTTCAGGGAGGCATGTTGCTACAAAAAACAAAAATCACAAAAGAAAAAATTAATACAATAGTTCTAAAAAATTTCAGCAATAACATAAAATATAAATATAAATAAATTAAAATTTCTATGAAAATAGAATGGCCAAAACACTTCACCCCCACCCAGTGTCCATGTGTAGTCTACAGCTTGCACGTCCCACCTGGAAGAGAAGTGAAACAAAAGTCTCAAAATCCCATGGTGTCTTGAGGTCTGTCACATGGTGTGATGGCCAAGCACCCTACTTGTATCCAGAACATTGATCCCAAATTTTTTTTCTCTTGTTTAACCTAACTCATCCTTAATAAAATGAACTAATGAGGAAACCTATCTTTGATATAATTTTGTCACAAACCAAGTCAGGTCTTCATCTGAACCAGCACCCAACCTGATTCGAAGCATGGCCCGAAGGGCGTTCCCAATCCCCATGGTATGGTACAAGTTCTTAGGTATCATAAAAAAAGCTTGGGAATAATTTACCTAAATTTATAAGCATAAAAAACAAAAAAATTTGATAAATCGAATCTTAAAATTTACCCAAACAAGCCTTAAATAATTTTTCATAATTGTGTTATAAGGGATTAAACCAACATTTAAAAAGTAAAAAACAAAAAGGTGCATAAAGTCTAACTTAAAAACCAACACAAGGTAAGGGGAATCACCCACATGCCACCTCTACAAAACCAGACCAAGAAAACAACTAGCAACCTGAGTGGCCATTACCAAAATCCTTTCCCTTACCTGTGTCAAACATTACCAAGTCTAGTTACACCAAAAGGTTTATTTATGGTGTGAGACTAATCCTAGTAGGATGACACCCAAGAAAATATTCCATACACTAAACATTAAAAAGTTGAATAACTTTCAAGATTTTATACAATAGAAATGGAAGTAATAATTTTCAATAAAAAAACTCTAAATGAAAGTCAGTTTTAAAGAATTTTTTTTAAAGAGAATGCACTTGATTTTTTAAAATTTTCTACCAACACTATCATATGAAAATAATTGGTGTAATATATACAAGTATCACTAGACACATGAACTAACCCTAGAAATTAGCTCGTAGTGGGACCATAGGTACCTCATATAATAGTGAAATGTGTAATAATAACCACAACCAATAGCTTTCTCATGCACAAGCCACTTGAGAGGAGAATTATCCCATGTTTTGGTGGTATCAAATCATTTTCCATATATTTTTAGTGTTGTCATTGTCAATACCTATAGGTGAAACTAGACCACAACCACTTCCTAATCACTAGAAAAATAGTCCTAATCCACCCACCTAGATACTCGAGATTCACTTTTGTGCTAAAAAAAGTTTCACATATCACATAAATTTATTCGTGCATCCAAATTACATTTAGAAGATCATAATCACACCAAAACAGTTTTAAAACATGTTTGAAACCCTTTATAACATTTAATAAATCATTAAAAAATTTTAAATCAATTTCAAGATGTGTCACATGGTTTTACACATAAAAACCCACACAAAATCTTCTTTTGAGACTAAATGAATACTAGTACCATATCAAAACAAAATTATAATCCCTTTAATTATTTAATAAAATAATTTCACAATTAATAAAACTTTACCAAGTGAAACAACATGGTTTCACACCCAAAACACACCCCGTTTTACATAAACATGACACTTAAAAATCAAATGCAAGCTAAAAACATTCAAAAACCAATTTTGAACCACATATATTAATCAAAGATCATGCTAAATTAATTAAGATAGCAAGAAAATTCACCAAATAATTTTTAGTGATGGAACCACCTTCCTTTGATGTAAAAAAACCCAAAAAGTGGTGTGAATATTCAACCGAACCTCAACCACACCATGAGCAAGCAAAACAAGCCCTAATCCAAGAGATCGAACCCAAAAAACCAAAGATTAAACCTTAGGGATAAGACCCTAACTACCGGAAAAACATAATGTCAATAAAGAGGGAAGAAACCCTAAAGATAAGAAAGAAAGAAGGGGAAAATACACTTACTTGATGATTATTGAAGTTTCTCCCACCAAAACCACTTAAAAATGTGTTCTAAGGGAGCTTGACGAAGCTTGAAGGCCTTTTATGGTTGAAAATCCCATGTGGGGAAGAAATAGGGAAGAATATGTTTAATTAAAGATGGAAAAATGGTAAATAACATTTTTTAATGATTTGGACTATCTTCACAATTTAATAAACCATGAAGTGATCATGTGAAAGGTTTATCTAGATCGCACAAACACCTGGGTCGGGGTACACTATCATGTGGTGGCCATGCTGTAGGTTCTGTCTTATACCGCATGGTTACCTAGATTGGGTGCACAGTTACTACTAACCATGCACCAACTACGTGCCTGGGTCTGTCCGGCCCAAAACCTCCATTTTCTCTAAATTTCAAAAGGAAACATAGGGGGAAAAGATAGACCAAAAGAATAAAAGGGAAAATACCTGAAAATAAAGAAACTAATGTGACATTAAAAAACAAAATAATTTTTATTAAAACATGTTTATGAATACCTGAGTGATTTTGGATGAGAAATAGTTTAAAAAGAAGGACTGGATGAAGTTGAAATGACTAGTTCAGTAGAGGAGTCATCTTCTGACGAAGCTCAAACAGCCTGAATAACTTCATTTAACTCTTCCATTTGTGATTATAAACTTTATTAAAGGTTTCTAGCAAAATATCTTATCAAAATTCGTGAGTCATGACCTAATTTTAAACTTTCAATTAGATTGAATTTTAAAAATTCATGAAAATTTTCCTCATTCTGAATAAACTTGGTAAGCTCATGACTTAACTTATTGAGAAGTAGTCTGATTCCTTGTTCACTAGATTTTAGCTTCTTGAAAACATATTTTTGATTATCTAACAACACAATCAGAGGTGAATTATTACACTAAATTAAATGAATCCTATCATTCATATAAGATATCACTGTAGTAATTGCTTGAAGTTATAATTAAGTATAGACAAGTTGGTGGTGTAGAAGTGTAATATATGGATTGAATGATACTAATTTTATAGATTCAAATTGACTTACCCAATACCATTTTAAATATCTAAAATCAGTATTTTAGATAGATTCTAATTTCAGTTTTCAAAACTGCTCTAGTATTTCTCTTTGAAAAGTATCAAAATCTCTTCTAAAAACTGAATTTTCTCTAATATTTTGGAGTTGAGTCTGAATAAATTCTAATTCCAATATGGAAATAGTTGAATTTTTCAATTCTTCCAAAGTTTTTCTTGTTGATTCAAGATATTGTTGAATACTGGGGTTATCCCCCTTTACTCTATTATATTTAATGACTAAATATTCTATCTAATTAGTCATAAAATCAGACATGTCTTCTTTGTGATGTCTTGATTGAGAATATTATACCACTATAACTAAGGACTTATTTTTATTCTTTTAATTAGAAGAAAAATAAATATTATCAAGATCTTCTGTTCTTTATCCAGATATAGAAGCTGTTCTATCCAAGGATTGCCTAACATCAAAGATAGTCAGATTTTCAATAATTTCATTGTTTTCAGAAACTAAAATCTGAATTTTCTCAACTCATTGAGTATCTTCTTTGAACTTTTCTATTATAGGAGCAACTTGTCTCTCCATTACTTGACTGTCAACTTATTTTTACTCAAGATTGATTAACTCTCCTTCAAACACTACTGGATAATTCTCTCTAGGTGTAGCAGTGACAACTTCAGGGTTCTCATTGGAAGGTTCTACTCTATTTCTAGGCCATGTGACAAGGTCCTCATTAGTTACTTATTCTCTATCTACCTAACATTGATTGGTATTATTATAGCTGAGTCATATTTTTTTTATTTTATCTTAACATTCTATTCATGATTCTCCAAATTCTTCATTAAGAAGACGAAGTAATCCAATAGATTTGATATTTCCTTCCCCCCCCTGAGAAATTGAACCCGATTCTTGTTGGACATCTGTAGCTATAGGGAATAGTTTTACTCTAATATTAATCCAAAAGAAACAAAAAATTACCGGCATTTAGAATGTTGCTGTAATGAAACTTTTTCTAAACATATTGATAATGAATCTTATTCTTTTTGTACAAAAGAAGATGAATAATTTGACCATATAGATAGAATGACATCCATGCCTCTGATTGACTACAGTGATTGAGATATCTAAGAATATATTTGGGGAAGTTTAAATTAATTTCAATGATGAATAAGAACATGATATACATGTTAGGATAAAGAATAGTTTCTAATTATTTAATTCTAGGGAGTATTGTAGCCTATATGAACTTGACCAGTCCCTTATGGTTAGCATAAATAACCTTAACCATCATTTTTTGTATATACATACTTCATTAATTGAGATTGACTTTGGATCTCTAACTAATCCAACTCCAACTACCTTAACTTTAACATTGCCTCCAAAGGTGAATAATCCTCTATCCATTTTTTAGTGTATGGAAATTGTAAGAGTCTACAATCATGTTTCTTGATCAGCTACTATCCATATACCATATAACATTTTTTTCCTATGGTATTTCTCTTGAAAAATTATTTAAACAAGAGTTTGTTTTGGTACCCATGTTTTCTTGGGTCCTGCCATGTCAGCAAGAAAAGATATAGGAATCCATATTTTCCTTATTTTTCCAAAGTTTATATTACTTGTTTCTACATGTTTTTGGAAATTATATCCTTTTTAATTCCACTTATATGGGGATTTCTTAAACAATAGTTAGAAAAATATACTTGTATTCCATAGTAGAAGAAATTTCCATTTTTAGAACTGGGCACTAAGTAATTTTTGTATAACTTTTATTTTTATCATTTTCTTCATATTCCATATTTTTCAATTTTAATAATTTCTTCCAGGAATATCATTCCTAGTTTTTTCTCATTTGGTTAAAATAATGGTAGCACTTTTATATAATTATACTTCATCCTGTAGTTCTTTTATTTTATTTTCATGATAATTAGAATTTGATATAGTTTTATAATTTTTTTAATTCTTGATGTTGTTTTAGAATTATATCTTTTTAATTTAAAATTTCATTATGAATATTCATATTTGACTCGTACGTTTTTATTATAGAATCAAATTTTTATTCATGCATTGAGCGGTAAACAATCAATTTTATACTTGAGAAGATATAAAAGTTAGAAGAAAAGGAGTAGTATGTTTTTACCACATCTTCTTCTTTATCCATAAAGATCATATTCACTTTACATTTATTGTAACTTTTTTGAATCAGATTTAGAATATCTGCTCGAGTTTTCAGACACACTCCACATAACTTTAATAGCACTTTTCCCTTTATGACCATAATTAGTATTTTTCAAGTTTTTATTTTCCATCTTTAGTTTTTCTTATTTTATATGATCGAAATCAGGTATAATATGACCCATCTATAAGAATTTGTAGCATATTAATTATTTTTAGCCTTTCTCATATTTTTTGAATATTTTTTGAATCCTCTCTTCTTCTTATAGAATTTTATAGATTTTCTGGCCAACTGATCCAGTTCTATTTAAAAATTTAAGTAGTCTGAATATTTTGAGATTTTTATATCTTCTATTGATTTATTTTCATGATTCTGTGATATAAATTTAAGAGCATTGTTTTACATTTTTTACTATATTATATTTTTAGCTTCAGCTTGTATTTATGCTTCGTACATAATTATAGTTCCAATTAATTTTTTCATAGTCAAATTTTAGTCTAGTGATGATTATTGAATCGCTATAGATATCCCATTCCATTTTAAGGGCAGTACTCTGAGTTCATTTAGTGATTTATCTAATTGAGTAATTTGATATCCCAGAGAGGAAAAATCATTGACTATTTATTTCAACCATCCATTTATTTGGTTGATACTCTCACCATCATACATTAAAAATGTGTCAAATTTTAGATTTGAAGTAACATAACTAATTTTTCTGACATTTTTCGTTAATTTATAAGAAAAAAACATCCTACCGCATTTCATAAGTAGTAGGAAATTTTTATACACGATTAAATTTTTCAGGACCATGTCTACAGATGATAACATTCATTTATTTTTCATTGATGTCATACTTAGTTTCTTTAGTTGCATCCCATGTTTTTGGTTTCTCAGGAATTATATAAGGGGTGATAATCTTCATATAAACATTAAATCTAAGATCTTTTAGATAGATGATCATATAATATTTCTAGCATCCATAGTTATCACCATTTAACTATGGATCATGGATCATAGAAAAACCTTCTCTAGGATCATCCATTCACATTTGTCTTTGTATAGACCTTATATTTTTTATCTTTCAATATATTTATCTAATTTATCAAAAAATATCACCATTGATATCAATTTTTAGGATGTGATAATACAAAGATACACCAGAGGGGGGGGGGGGGTGGATTGTGTCCTTTTAATAATCTCTATAGATGTTAACTTTTAACTTTATTTACAATTTATGAAGATATGCAGTTTTATATTATGTAAGTAATTTGACTAGTATATTAATATTAAAGGATAATTGAAAATTTTTTATAGTGTTTTGGGGAACAAATATCCCCTAGTCCACTCCAACAGTTCTCTACCTATAATCTTGGTGATTTTGACTAGAACTCTCCTCTTATCATAATACCTACAAAACTGAGTGTAGGAAGTTGAAACCTTTTACAATAAGGCTAATCATAGCCTTCTGGTTCTTTTACGGGAAACTAATTTCTCCAAAACTTAGTCCAAGACGCTGATACTCTTAAATGAATGATTCCAAGCTTCCAAAAATCCATTAGATCAAAAGAGTTTGATTTAATTTGATTTGATATGTTCTTGATCACAGTTACAGTAACAAAAACTAACCAAATATAAATATTCTTCTTCCAAGATGAATTTCTTCATATAAGAATATCTTTGAAGAGATCCTGGTTGAGTATAATCTTCAACAATAATAGAAAAAAATAAACATAAGAAACTATAAAATAGTATGGGGTTGAAATATGTATATCTTTAAAGTGTAGACTCTTCATAAAACAATAGATTCACTTGATCTTTTTTTTCTTTACAGTAGTGATGTATTCATAAATATATTTCGAAAATATATTTTCATATATGGATAGGTGATATTACTCTGGCCATATATATAGAACACACTAATTTTGTTCAGTTTAAAAGATATAATAATATTGCACGATAGATCACAATCATCCAAATTTAAATCATTCAAGAGATCCGTAACTTCCCTTAGAAATAGGAATGATTTACTTATTTTATTATAAGCCTTTGAATTGGTCATAAAAATGATTTAAAATGATATTTACTTCCATCGAGACAATTTTTGAAATCAAGAAAAATATCTTTAAATAAAAACTCCATCGTTGAATTGTGAAATGGAGGGTTCCTTCATGTGATGATAAAACTACAAACTTGGAGTTTACAACGTACGATTGATCACAAGAGTAGGGTTTATATACCATATGTTTGTTTGCTCAATCATAGGGTTCGTTACTTACATAGGGTTTTTTATCCACACTTTCCTTTTTCTCAAAGGTAAGGTTCTATCCAAATCTAGGGTTTTAAATAATACTTTTCCAACAACATAGGGTACATGATCCATACGTGTTGTTTCAAATGTAGGGTTTTGAACCATACATTAAAATTATACTTGCAAACATAGGGTGTTAATAGTGTTTCTAGAATACATTTAAACACGTCCATAATATCTTAATTTTTTACCATGTATCAATGTATTGAATATATTTACGGAATCAATATTTTAATGAATATTAATTTCATGAAATTCACTTAAAGTAATTTCATTAGAAAAACAAACAATGTTGTTTGTGAGTGTCAAAATAAATAATATTTATAGAGTATTGCTGAGACAATACATGCCCAATAGGAATAATATATCATATCATAAAAATTATTATGATTATATTATAAGATAATTATATGTTTAAAACCTATATACCAGAGGATCAAACATGTTTGAAGGAAGACAAACCTGAGGTAAGGGTTTTTTCATCTCACTTTCATTTCTCTGAGATATTTCTTATTCACCACTATTTATTGTGTGTGGTGTATGTATACTTATATTTGATGTATCATATCATGAATCCATTTATCTTCATGGTATTCAATGTTTTATTTGATGAACATTAATATTATGGGATATACAGTTCAACTATTTTCAAAGTGGTAAGGGAATTCTTAACTCAATTTGTATTCTTTAGGGTAAACTTATACTTCCTTGATTATATCTTAGTAACCTTGCCTGTGATATTAATTTTGAATATATTATGTTTTTTTCTAGTTTTTTATGTGTATTTATAGTGTATACACATATTTTATTCATTTGATTAATCCTAACTTCAATATTTGTAAAGGAATTTCTTTTAAAAATTATCTTTTTAAAATTTCCCTTAAAACTCACTTTTTATTCCTTGTCTAAGTTTTCTAACATTGCTTCCAAAAATATTTTTACTATTATATTATTATTTTTTCAAGAAATTTTTACTCTTTTTTTACTTTTAAATGGTCATATTAAAGGAAAATGTTTTATTTTATAATTGTATGACTTTTTAGATAATTGATTGCAAAATAAAAAGGGTATTTCTCCCAAAAAAATTCAAAGATTTTATTAGAATGTTTTCATCAATGTAAATAACCTCAATTTATTCTTATAACTAATTGATTTTTATTTCTTATGATACCTTATACCATATATTGTTGAATGGATTATGATAATTTTGACTTGGGATGTACTATCTTGACATCGTTCACCATATTAATCTGGATAGTTTATGAATATGTTTACTAATTGGGGAAATTATTTAAATTTAAAATGATAGTTTCAATATGAATATATATGTTGATTATGATTCACCCCTTTTATTTGAGGAATGAATTAGACATAGTAAGTTTCTGGTGGGGACCGTTGTAGCCCCTCGATGCATTGGTAGGTATCATGAGATAAACTAAACTGAGTTTTTACCCATTTACGTATAGTGTCTTGGACAAATAATTGAAGATTTGTGTATGATTTACTACATTATGAATTTCATAATTATAAGATATGTTATTGATATTACATGTGACTATTCGACTAGTATAATATCTATGGTTAATTTTCATTCTCATGTGATTATTTATATGGTATTATTTGATCAAGTTTTATTACTTTCATGTTATATTCAAGTTTATGTTTTAATTCCATGTGTGTTTAGTTATTCATCTTTCCTTATTGTTTGTTATTATTTATGATATCTTCTATTGTATTCTTACCCTTACTGAGCATCTGATCTCACCCCTTTCTTATGTTTTATTTTTTCCTAGGATACCAAGAAGTGTTTTATGATTGGATATGAAGGATTGTGTTTAGTGTTTAATGGTGTTCTCAAGGAAAATACTTTGTTTATTTTATGATTAAATGTAATTTCAATTTCATGCATGTATCTAGTTCTCCAAGAATACTAAACTATTCGGTATTTTGGAATGTGATCACTTGTATCTAGTACCAATGTAATAAGGTAAGGCACTAGCTTTGGGCTATTGGGTTCTGGGTCTTTACAATCATAACCTAAATTCTTATAGGATATTCAAAAAAATACACATTAAAATGTTGACTGGAATAAGATTTTACTTGTTAAATTTGAACTTCTCTATGTCCAAACAAACCCCCACAAGACTCTCAGAAACTATATTCCTTTTAAAATATAATTTTAAAAAATAAAAACTTTTTTTTGTTTAAAAATAACAATTAATTCATTTTAAGTTTTAATAATTAAAAAATAAAATATTATTCTCATATCATATATGGTATTCTATGTGTTCTGAGTACTTATTAAAAAAGAGTAATTTATAAAATATGCCAATATTGGTGGTGGAATCACATTCCTTCATATTATTGGTTAAACACTTTATTCAAGATATAATTTCTTTTATCATTGTATAATTTTCAATAATTTTATATAGTTGGATGAATCATAAACTATATATATCAAAATATTGATACCATTAATTTAAATAACCATTATTTATAAGAATCTCTTCAGCTATAGAAATATGAGACCCAAAATACACTTATTTTACTTAATATTCATCCAATCTTAATGTCATTATTTCATAAAAATGATTGCTTCATTACTTGAAATCAAACTTCTTGACCCCATTATCAAATCATTCAATACTTTAAAAATATTATATTTAAATCAATTACAAAAAACATGGTTGGTATCATATACCATTATAAATAAAATAATTTAATTATATATCATTAATACTAGTGGTGGACTCTCTACAAGGTTTCTTATAACCCTTTAAGTATTATGGATAGTTCCTTTTCTAATGGCTAGATTATACATAATGAAAGAACTATCCCTCATTCCTTTTCTTTGGTTTACATAACTTTTTGAACTCTCCACAACCTATTTCCTTATCAATCTACCCAAAAATTTTACACTAATCCTTTTGCACCATCATAATAGAACTTGGGCATAGACCTCCCATGTTATGCTGAACTATCCTAAACACATTTAGGATATGATGTAAACTTTTATTGAACTCATTCATGTTATTGTTTATAATGAACTATCAAAACCTTTCCAATAATGATTATAAAATGAATTTTATAGAAAAATCAAGCCTAAGAGGTAAACCCAATCTCTCTAAGTCATTAAAGTTACTGATCATATTGAGAATATGATTAAATACTAAGATTCATTTGGTTATCTTGCAATGAAAATGATCCTTTGGAACCTCATATATCCCAATCATTTCTTATTATTGATAGATCAATTTCAGAATGTCTAACATATTGTAAGGATCAATGATTTCATTTGCTTTTTCAACTTGGGTTTCAGTCACAAGAATGAGAGTAGATACTTATAGTGAGTCCTTTATATGCTTATTAAAGTCATCTATATCTATTTATTGAATGAATTCAAAATTCAATTTCTTAGTAAAGAGTTCCTCCAACACATTGAGTTTTACTTATTACTTAAGAACTATTCTTAAGTTTTGGTACCGATTAAGGAAATTACTACAATTTAGTTTATCCTTATCCAATATTAATATCAAGGTCAAGATCAAATATAATTATGATGCTATTATCTAAAAAAAATATTTTATTATATGAGTATCTCATTTAATATTTATTTAATAAGTACTTTTATTAAATGATTTTCCACTTAAATGATAAACCCTTTTTAAAATCCATTTTATCCATTAGTGGTACAATATCCATATTTCACTAATAAAATAACCTAATTTTGGTATGCACCTCACCGATTAATTATTTAGTTAGGGTGTCATTATAATCATATCATATATAAATCTTGAATATTTAAGTAAAAAAAACTATTACCAATCCATAATATAGATAAAACCTACTCTATTCCAGTGTTTCCTAACCAATAGGGTTTACCAGATAATTTTAACCCAAATCTCACATTGGGATTTAGTTACTTAACTCTTAGGGTTATCCATTTCCACCATGCCTTACACAAGATAATCCATTGTCACCCTTCTTTGGTGAGAACCTATCCCATTGGATGATCAAGGTCTTGACACATGTTTGACTTAAAATGAATATGACACTTTATAATTTGAAGGAGATTTAATCTCACCATATTTTCTCATGATATTATCTTTATGTATGAATGATTCTAGTGATTTATTTTGGAATCATATTCCTTCAACAAAATCAATATGTTCAAACCATATTAATGTGAAAATCTTTACACAATTCACATATTATTTTACTAACCTAAATCAAAAGCCAATTATATTTACACATATTGAAATTCATCATATGCATAAGGCAATAAAACTATTTCATGTAAAATTTTAGAATAATATAAAATCAATAATCCTTACATGGATAATCTTGGAGCCACAAATAGTAAATCCCAACTTTTATAGAACAAGCATAAGTCTCTATACTAGTACAAAGTATGACCAATTCCATCTAACCTGGGATACTTTAGTCAATAGAGTTCTTAATTATATTATAATTATAACATACAATATGTATAAATCCTAATAAACTACTTAATTCAAGCTCATAACTTAATACAAGATGAATTAAATGTATAAGAAAACTGAATACATTATCATACCTAATATGTAAGTTCTTATATGCATGTATGAGAATTTATAGAATAATTTTAATAGTTAAACTAAAACGTACACAACAATTCATTACATAACAATTATATTTATGAATTTAGTTAGGAATAATAAATAAATGAAAAATTTATGAATTTATACATGAGATATACATTTATAAAAAAATCATAAATAAAAAAGTATAAACTCTTTATAATTTATAAATATATCATAGTCAATATATAATTAATTAAATATGAACATTTTATATTCATTCTCAATATGAACTTCTTCATATTATGAACTAGATGTAATTTGATTTTAATATATGATATTTTATGAAATATAAACATTTTATATTTCAATTACAATTTTTTAATCATTTTACATAATTTAAATATCATATATTTAATATATTATTTAAACCTATGATCAAATATTTTATCCAAACTCATTTTGATATGGTTTTAATAGTTTCTGAATAAGGAACTTTTAATTTGAACAATTAAAATTAAACATTATGAGGAGTTCATAATATTAAATATAAATAAATTATATTTTATCGTATTTTTGTAATTTATAAACCCTTTATAAAATATAGTAACCATTTCCATATAAAAATTGTATATCTAAATTAAAAGTCATGCTGTATAATTAATAAATGCATTTTAATATTATTTCATAAATATTTAATTAATTAATTTAAAATATTTATAATTAATTATTTTATAAAAACCATTGTAAATTAATAAATATCCCAAAATACCTTTAATTATAATTTATAAACAATTTATAAATTATATAATACAATTCATAGTTGATTATTTTAAAAAATTATTATTCTATTCAAATCATTTTTAATGATATATCAGGAATATCAAAATATGTTGATAGGCTACAATTCTTAAACCATTTAAGCACTATCAATCATACTTTATGACATATAATCCTACAATCATTTATGATAAGCGGTGTCTGTAATGTTTTTATACTTTTTAAGAAAAGTTAAAAACTTACATATCATGACCCTTTCACATCAATGGTATTATCCTTATATATCAATTGTATTTTTTGATTCACATCAATATCACTAAGGAAATACAATGTTATATTTTGAACCCTTGTGTAATAGACTTAGATTTTTCAGGTGAGTTATGTGTTAATTTCAGACATTAATCATGTGTTTTTGAACTATGAATTGATTGGGCTGAGTTACAGGGGTTTCAAGTTGGTTTTAGATATTTTTAGAGGAATTTTTGAAGGTTCATGGTTTAAGTAAGGTTTTCCCAAACCATGATGGACCTCTTAAAAAGCATGTGACTAGTGGTAGAAACACCTGGGGTGGAACAAGGTTATGATACATAGTTTATCAAACAATGAATCCTTAGTTGAAAAACCATGTGTATTTACCAGGTGAGGCAAAAATATAAAATGGTTGGGTCATGGTTTGTAAAACCATGATCAAACTATGTGTGAGTGATTTTATGATACAAAATACCCTTTAATAGACATTAATGATATGTTTTGACCCATTATTCTTCCTATTGATATCCCTCTAAAACCTATAGAATCTACATACTTTCCTTTTTGAATTAATCTCATTCCAAGATTGATTTTTATTGATCCAATGGTGTTGATTATTAATAATTAAGGTACATGATCCACAAACCTCTATTCTTTGGGTTTCTTCTAGATCTACCCATATTACCTTGAGATTAATAGATCCCAAATTTTGTTTCCTGATCTATTGATTCTGATTCCATCTAATAATGAATTATTGGATAATTTCTATAACAAAGGTGGATCTAGTGCACTGTTGGCCTTCCTTTGATCAATCATAGATTTAATAATGTTGGCAGATCCTAAGATATATTTTGATGTATTCTCTATTCCATTGACTTAGAATCTTCTTGAATCTCATTATAGAACCATGATGTGTTGTAGTTGGGATTGGTTCTGGGGATTCTTGGTGAGAGATACCAATCCAGTTAGAGATCTATGTGATTTAGGTATTGCCTATTGATGGGTTTTATTGTTTTTAATCACCAAGATTGAGGTAGGAAGTTCATTACCATTTAGATCCCTTGTATACTCTTATTTCCTTGATATGATTCCTATGTTGGAATAGATTGTTTGACCATGCTTGATGGTGATTTCATGTGGGTGTGTTCTTAACCCATGATATTGATATATAATGTTTGATTCTATTAGTATGCTTATATAGCTTGTTATCCATATTTGATTATGATCACATATACTAGTATATTTCTACCGATTATCATGATGAAATGCTATGTTCAACCTTATATGCTCCACCCTCTTATGTGTAATTACCATGCCTTTAAAGGTATTTATTTGGGACTTAAAATAGGTGGAATATCATGATATGGATTTCCATGAGAGTGGGAGTGGGCCTGAAATACGATGATGATGATGATGGACCTGAACACAGGGTAGGGGCATGAAGGCCTTGAGGCTAGACCTGAGGTAGCGATAGTTAGGAAATTAAGAACTTGTAGCTTGACCTGAGAAATCGTGTCAGGATATGATGAATTTGTGGCCCAACCCAAGGTAATGTTAGAGTACATCGAACTTAGGGCATGATCATGAGAGAGATGAGGCATGATGTTCTTGTGGCCTAACCTGAGACTCTTAGACTTGTGACTATCGTTGTATGTTATGTGGTGACCTTATTGGCGAGTGTAGTTCATGAATTTCACTTTGAATATGTTTTCTGGATTGATTCAAGGTAGGTATGGCCATGGATCATGGTAGCTCAGTTATCACATGAACACTTGATATATTATTGTTTATGATTTATTTAAAATTTATTTTTATCATGGAATACAACTATTATACTTGCGAACACATGTTAAGGATGATTTGGTGGTGTCCTATTGGGTTTTATTACTCACATCCTATATGTGAATCTCAATAAACATGCAGAATTTAGGATTAGGGATTCAGGTAAGGGTCAGAGACCTCTGATAGATAGCTGATTTTCAATCATATATCTAATAGCAGTACCAGGAAAACTATAGAGTATTCTCTAGAGTTTCTTTATTTATCTTCTTATTACTTATATACTCTGGTTTTGATTACCACATTAGGATCATGGATTATTTATTTATATGAAATGGATTCCATTTGTTATCACATAATGATACTCTATCTTCCAAATTGATATTATTATTTATTTATTATATTTCATTTATGCTTATGGTGTATAGATATTATTACGAAGGGTATAATCTCTACACTATTCTCTTATACCCTCTCTGCTAGTCGACAACCTCTTACATACGGGGAGACATACATGAGGTGTTATGGCACTCCAGATAATAATCAGTGGTTTGGGTTAGGGAATTACTAAAATGGTTTAAGATCATTCATTTATTTTCTTCTTTGTTATTCTAGTATATCGTAGAATGGATATAGGCTATATGGAACTCTATTATGGGAGTTTCTATGTTCCTGGTTTTCTCATGTGTAATGGACCTCTAAGTTACCATTATTAAGATTTATATATTTTTTATCGGATTTGGGTGTGTTCATGCATCATGAGTATTCATGTAGGATCACATTTCAAATATATAACGATTGTGTGACATATAATAGTTCTTTAATTTGATGACTTGATTTGTTCTATCTATTTGGGATACACCTATATTCTTTGTTCAGTGATATATTTGTGTTATATGATATTGTTAAATATCTATGATGGTATTAGTTAGTTGAACTTAAGCATGTTGTTATATATTATATATTTATGTTTTTTACTAATGGGTAGGTATAGAGAGTATTGATTAGTATAGGGTGGGGCATGCCATCTTATTATAGATAGCCTCATAGGATATGTTTTCATAAATATCCTTTGAGTGTGACTTATAACTTATTAAATTTTTTTGTAAGTAATTCATTGTTGGAAATTAAAATGTTTGATTGGAATTTTAGAAAAATGTAACCATGAAGATTCCAGAATGATAATTCTTGGGAGGATGCACTAGTTCCACCACAATCTATGTAGGAGGACACACTTGATCATGCTTCTAGACTTTCTCTAGTGCTTTAGGAATTGGAGCCACTCCATCCCGTAGTCTTCCAGATTTTACCTTCCCATAGAGGAGGGCTGAAAAAGTCTATGGTTCAATATTATTATTAATTATGGATCCAATATCCACCATCCATCTAGGAAAATAGGGTACCACATGGTGTTAAGGATTGGATAGACATCAAATAGAGAATATTTGACATGGTCGAGAAACCAGAGAATCTAAAAGTTAATCTGGTGATGTTTATGCTGTAAGGACTTGCTAGATGATGGTGGGGTGTCATATGAAAAGAAAGTAGTTTTAATGGTCTTTATTGGGAGGCCTTAAATAAAATTTTCTTCAGAGAATTCTTTCCCAACATGATAAATCAAGAACTTGCCTAGGAATTCATTGTGATTCATTAGGGATCCATGAGAGTATCTGCGTACTCTTCTCATTTTAACAAAATTCTTTTGTCTCACTCCTATTGAATAAAAATGAGGTACATAATTTCAGGAAGTTCATGATTGGTCTTCATCTTTATATTAGATGGAATGTTAAGAGTTTCAAATTAATTATGTACCCTAACATTTTGAACAAGGACTTTACTATTGGGAAGGTCATAGAGGATGATTGAGCAGTTGGTCTTCTTCCACCCATTAGTACCCAGGCATGTCATTCTCCTTCTACTATAGTGAGTGTCTGTTCTAGTAGTATGAAGATGAAGACTGAGGATGTGAAGTGGGGTGGTGGTAAATATGTTGAGAATAGTATGGCTTCTTCTGCACCCTCAAGATGGGTATCTATGGGAAGGTCAGACATCACCACAAGTTCTATCCAATACCCCAGAGAAATTATTGGTATTGTGGAAAGATAGGGAATATATAGAAGTTTTTATCTAGATCTTTCAGTTTTGGTTTCAAAAGGGGTACAAGATAGATGTGATATATGACCCATGGATCTATATAGGGTCCTCAAAATATGGTTCAAACTCCTCAAATTAAATTTAATTGGGTGATTAATTCACCTAAAGGTCAGATCTGTGGAGCTGAGGTAGATCAATTATATACGATGGACTAGGTTCTGATAGACTATAGAGAGGGACCATCAACCATTCAAGGTATGGTCTTGATCAGCACATCCTTTTCTACTACTATTTTTAATACCGATGCTTCCCATTATTTTATATCTACTCAATTTTTACTGATCTCTACTTACCAATTAAGTTGTCTTTTGAGTTTATTTCTCTTGAAACATGACCACATTTTTGTGACATGTCAAATTGATAATGTTTTTAAGGTTAATTTATAGTCTAGGGTAGACCCTAGGTTGTCTCTCGAGGAGCATTGATAGGTTTTGAGTATGTATTTTTTATAAAGATTACTAAAAGAGGGGGTGATTTTGAAAACAGTTTTAAGAAAATAACTTAACCTAAAGAGTTAAATAGTTGATAGAATAGGGTGATGGTTTAAGAATAATAAAAAAGGAGATCAATTCAAGTTCACTACACATCTTGGATAGTTCTTTGTTCTGAAAATTTCACATGGTTTTGTTTAATTCTTTGGTTAAGGGTTGTTATGATCTTGATTCCCCTCTTGCCTCTCTAAACCTTGCACAAAGTACCAACCCGTGACACTACAATCGTGTTGTCATGGTTTGGAATTCAAGAACTGGTTAAAGGTTACTAAATCATACTAAAATATTTTGTATGTGTGAGATAAAGAGGATCCTTGTGTTGTCCAATCGGAACAACTCAAGTTTCCCACTTGAAATTTCAACCCAATCAGTGTTGAAATGAAAAGCGGTTCACTTAATTAAACCTAGAAAATGAACTCAGAGGAGAAACGGGTTTTGATAAAACACAAGTGAAATAATCCACACACAAATTACACAAAACCAGTAGAGTATCAAGTGCCGTAACTCCCTCCCAAGTATGTGTATCTCCCTCAAAATGATTGTCCACCATTTATCTCCCCATCGAGAGGAGGGGAAGGCTCTGGTGGAACTCCTTCTTCATTGTTGATCTTCCTATGATGATAGGGGCCTCTAGAAATTAATGTATGAGGATAGAAATCCTTTTGGTCTCAAAAATACCAGAGCTTTTCCTCCCAGTTGAACTTGAAAATGAGGAGCCCAAGGTGCCATTTTATAGGAAAATGGGAAGGTGGTTTTGAGCACACATAATTATTAAAACCACTTTTCACAGATGTTTCTACCTCCAGATGGAATTATCTAGATTTTGAGAAAATAAAAAAGTTTTAGAACCATCTCTTGGCTGTATCCAACAAAGGTTTTGTACAATTTGGACACCTATAGCCCGAGATATGGACAGATCACATCACACCACATTTGACTCAATGCAGATTTGGTGTGCTGGAAAGATCAGGTCGACAAGGCCATCAAATGGCCAAATGAGTCTTGGGTTTATTTATATGAAATTTATCCCAATGAATTTTAAACCATACCACAAAATTTCATCCCAATTGGATGCACGGTCTAGTAGAAGTGTGCAGATTAATCCACTAGTGTTCTTGGGTCCTGCACAATTGGACCATTTTTTTGGACATCATCACGGGCCCTCCAAATCTCCTTCGCCATAAATGAAATTTTAAAGACAAGTAACATTGGAATTTTTAATATAAATAAACATAAAATAAATTATTTAAACATGGAATTTAATTCGTTATTATTTTTTTAATTTACAATACAAATCCAGTTTAATACAATGGTGTAAGTGTGAAAATGACATCGTGAATCGTGGTACGATCACACCCCCTCACCAAAACATTTACACTCATGGGAAAAGTCACATATCCAAATAAAAAAATTCATATATATATATATATATATATATTCCCAACATCATGAAGATTTAACATTCGATGAAATTTTAATTCACTAAAGTAATGTGATCAATGCACTAACCACACCAAGGAGTTCTTCCTAGTGAAGATCGAAAAAGATGTCTCATAAATCATATCACAATAAACTTAAAAGAGATTAATTACACAAACATGAGAAAGGAATTCAAAATTCAACCATTCCACTAACTCACCATGTGTGTATGTGACAACCAGTCTATGCTATTCTTTCCACTTTATATCAAATAAATATTGGGTATTTTAACATTATTCAACTTTAACTGATTTTACACCAAACCCATCCTGCATCCTTTGAAATCATATTTCAAGACCCACTCACTTAAGAATTCCCAAAAAGTAAAACCATAAGCTCCTGGCCTAGATATCCTCATATGTTGCACATTTCATCACTCCCCTCATTTATAATATTTTTTGGAAGTTTCATTTGGAACAAATCTCACACTCATCTCTCAACCCTTGGTTGATCTCCTCACAACACTAATTGTAATAATTACAACAAGATCAAAGGTTTCGGAGGAGTGGTTTTTGACCTTTCCAAGACAACACTTTTTTTTGAGGGTGTACAATAGTCGGACATTAAGTACACACACATAGGTCAATCTGGTACATTAATGAAATAGATAGGATAAGGAACAAACATATGAAAATATCATTTAATGCAGAAAAATATTAAGCTAACATATATTTACCATATATTAAGTAATAAATATTCATACTTCGTGGTTTGTTGCAAAACTATATGGAGATATTAGTGAAACAGTTTTCCCAAAACTACTCACACAAGAGACATCAATTATCTCAAATGTGTCACAGTGATACAACCATTTATATCAATGATAGAAAACCAATTCACTAAAAATCACTCCCTGATGTTAAATTCACACAGACATTATTTTTTCCCTTCATTATGGTATTTTTACTTTCCCCCCTTTAAGGTCATCACATCATGGAACTTTGAAATTTTTTATGGGAAAAAATAGAAATACCATAAAGAAGGAAAAAAAGGAAGAAAGAAAAGAAAAAAAACGATGAAAATTCCTAACTATCCCAAGAATGCACCCATCCCCCCAGACCTAAAGTTTGCAGTGTACTCACTATAAGAAAAGAGTATGTGAAAATGAAGGATAAAACCTGGTGAGTTTCATTAATAGATTTCTTATTGAACATGGATTTCCTCCATCGGGGACTCCAGAATAGATTCATGGAACTGCTTCAGCTGCTGCCCATTGATATGAATGTCTGCTTGGTTTCTTCATTTTGAACCTGGACAACACCAAATGGAGAGACGTTAGTAACAGCGTATGGTCCAAACCCATAGGAACAAAGCTTACCTAGATGCAACTTCATCCTTTCATTATAAAGGAGGACCTTCTACCCAATGTGGAACTGACGATGAATGATAAGACTGTCATGGGAAGCCTTGGTTCTCTCTTTAAAAATCCTGGTGTTTTCATATTCATCTCTTCTCATTTCCTATAGCTCCTGAATCTACAACTTCCTTTGAGCACCTGCACCATAATGATTATAATTGCATTGTTTGATGGCCCAGTAGGCCCGATACTCAATCTCAATAGGGAGGTGACAACTCTTTCCAAAAAAAAGTTGGTAGGGTGACATTCCAATGGGAGTTTTGAAAGTAATACGGTAGGCCCATAATGAATCAGGAAGTTTAAGACTCTAATCTTTTCTATTGGGTTGAACCGTTTTTTCAAGAATTTGTTTTACCTCTCTATTTGACACCTCGGCATGACCATTGGTCTATTGGTGATATGCAGTAGACACTCGATCACTGACCTCATACCTATGCAAAAGTGATTGCATTGTTCGGTTGTAGAAATGAGAACCCTGGTCACTGATGATGAACCTAGGTAAGCCAAAACTAGAGAAGATTTGGGTTCTCAAAAATTCTACAACTACCTTAGAACCACCAATCCTTATATCTCGTTCCTCTATCCATTTTGACACATAATATACTGCCAGAAGAATGTACAAGTTTCTAAAGGAATTGGGAAATGGCCCCATAAATTCAATACCCCAAACAACAAAAATGTCATGAAAGAGAAACAGTTGTTGTGGCATTTCATTTCTTTTAGAGACATTCCCCATTCATTGACAATGAGGACAAGATTTTTAAAAATCATGGGCATCCTGAAAAAGTGTTGGCCAAAAGAGACCAGAATCAAGGACCTTGCGAGCAGTCCATTGAGGACCAATGTGGCCCCCACAAGCAAGGGTGAGTCAAAATCTAAGGATGGAATGAAACTTACTATCGGGAACACAACACCTAAGGACTTGATCAATACAGGTGCGCCAAAGATAGGGGTCATCCCAAATATACCAACAGGACTCATGTTTTAGACGACTGGCTTAGTTTCTTTTCAAATCTGTAGGAATGCAAGATGCTACCAAATAATTTACAATTTCAGAATACCAAGGAATAACATCTTACACTTGGTATAGTTGCTCATTAGGAAACATTTCATTAATGGGAATATAGGGGTATGAGTCAATGTCTGAGGATGGTTGAATCCTAATGATTTGGCCAGCCACCACATTTTTTTCTCCTTTTTTATCTCAAATTTTTAGATTGAATTATTGAAGGAGGAGAATCCAATGAATGAGACGTGTTTTGGCTTCTGGTTTATTAAATAGGTACCAGAGGGATGCATGGTCTGAGAACACAATGACTTTGGACCCCAAAAGATATGACCTGAATTTGTCCTAGGAAAACACAACCACAAGGAATTCTTTTTCAATTGTGGTGTAGTTTTCTTGGGCAGGGTTCAAAGTATGTGAGGCATAGGCTATGAAATGTGGAGATTGGTCGACCCTTTGTGAAAAAACTTCCCCAACTGCATAGTTAGAGGTGTCACATATGAGCTCAAATGGAAAATCCCACCAAGGTGGTTGGATTACCGTGGGTGAGGTGAGACTCCATTTTAACTTAATAAAAGCATCCTCAAATTCTTTATCAAAAACAAATTCTTTTTCTTTTTGGAGTAATCAGGAGAGGGGGAGTGAAATTTTACTAAAGTCACGAATGAAATGACAGTACAATGCAACATGACCTAGTAAAGATATCACATCCCATATATTTTTTGGGAATGGAAGGGAATAAATGACATCAACTTTTAGTTTATCTACTTGGATACCATCCCTAGAAATGACATGCCCCAAAACTATACCTTGTCGCACCAAGAACTGACATTTCTCATAATTTAATACAATATTCTTTTCAATATAGTGATGTAGGACTGAACCAAGACTACTCAAACATTCATCAAAATAATATCCATAAACAGTGAAATCATCCATGAATACTTCCATGCAATTCTCTAGGTAATCTGAAAAAATACTAACCACTCATCATTGGAAAGTACCTGGAGCATTTCATAGACCAAATGGCATCCTTTTATTGGCAAATGTGCTAAAGGGGAAAGTGAACGTTGTCTTTTCCTGATCCTTAGGGGCAATATAGATCTGAAAGTGTCCAGAATAACCATCAAGGAAATAGTAGTGTGACTTACCCGATAGCCTCTCTAGTATTTGGTCAATGAATAACAAAGGGAAATGGTCCTTCCTCATGTGTGGGTTTAGTCGGTGATAGTCAATACAGACACACAACTATTCTGCACACGAGTTGGATCCAATTCGTTGTTTTCATTTTTAATTACTGTAAGGCTAGTCGTTTTAGGAACTACTTGAATGGGACTAACCCATTGGATGTCATAGATGGGGTAAATGATTCCAGCATCCAAGAATTTTGTTACCTCATTTTTCACAACTTCTAGGAGGTTTGGGTTTAGTCGTCGTTGTGGCTGCCTCACTGGTTTAGCCTCATCATTTAACAAAATATGATGTGTACAAGTTGATGGTCTAATACCTAGAATGTCAGCAAGTGTCCACCCCAAATATTGTTTGTACTCCCCCAAAAGTTCAATCAGTCACAATTCATGCTCAGGAGGGAGTGAACTAGCAATGATGACGGGCAACTTGTTTCCATTCTCAAGATATGAATATTTTAAATCTTGAGGTGGTTGTTTCAGTCCCAATTCAGGTGGATTTTGGTTTTATGGGAGTGTGTGTGAGAGGTCACTAATCTCATCTAACTACTCAATGGTATCAACCATGGATGAGGAATGAGATTTTATAAGCTTTGCAGTATCATCGATGATCAGTGGATCATCAGTGTTCAAGAAATCATCAATCCATGAACATGCATGATAATTTTCTAGACCACTACAACAATCAATGCATGAATCATTTCCTAGCATTTCTATCAATGAAGAAAACACCGAGAGGGGATCAGGGGAAAGAAAAGTTGTTTTTAGGGGTAGGGAGTACATAAATTGAATTAACAGAGAGAGAGAAATGCTCTTCTGAGGGGTGCTTCATGGCATCAAGGATGTTTAAATTGACTATGTCACCACCAAATTCCATAGATAATGTAACATTGTATAAATTAATTATGGTTTTTGTAGTTTTCAATAAATGTCTCCCCTATATAATCGGGGCATGTCCATTCATCCTATCATCCTCCATTTTAAGCACTTAAAAGTCAGTAGGAAAAATTAAATTTTGGACCCTCACAAGATCATCGTCTAACACACCAGAGGGGTGTGCAGTACTCTGGTTATCTATTTGAACAATAATTCCAGTGGTCTTCAATTCCCTGACCTTTAATGTAGAGTAAATGGAGTGAGGCATCACATTTATAGAGGCGCCTAAATCAAGCATATCATTAGAAAAAGAATACTCCCCTATAGTGCATGGAATTGAGATTGTTTCAAGATCATATCACTTGTTGGGGAGTGATGACTCTATCAATGATAAAACATTCCTTCCCAATCTCACTTTCTCATCACCTCAAAGTAACCTTCGGTGTGCACACATCTCCTTTAGAAACATAGCGTACTGTGGAATTTGCTTCACAACATCAATCAATGGGATATTAACCTGAACTTTCTTGAAAATTTCTAATATTTACTTATCAAGTTCAGTTTCCTTTTGTTTTATTTTTAGGGTGGCCCTTTGAGGAAATGGAAGAGGAATGGTTGGGCTCGGTGACTCATCTATATTCACACTCTTTCCTTTGGAAGGTATTCTTTCAGGACAAGGTTCTTCAACATTTGGAACATTGTAACTGATTGGGATGGAGGTTTCCTTAAGAGGGGATGACTCTAATAGAGGATTAATTTTAATTTATAGTTGTTTTCCACTCTTAAGGGTGATTGAACTAGAATTTCCTTTATCCCTAGTGTTAACTACTGGTTGAAAGGAAATTTTATCTAACACATGACTTTGAATTTCACCCATTGAGTTAGCTAGTTGGCCTAATTGGGTTTTGAGGTCTTGAAAGGATGCCTGAGTGGTTTATTGGAATTGGATATTGTTGACAGCCATTTGTTTCATCATATCTTCTAGGATATGCTCGGGTTTTTGAGGGGTTTGTTGGAAAGGACTTTAGGGTGGTTGAGGGTTTCTAGGTGGTGGTGGTTGATGACTACTCTGCCCCGGTTGGTTTGAGTACCCCCCTTACCTAAAAGATTGGTTTTCTTTCCACCCAGGGTTGTATTGATAGTAAGGTTTTTGCCTAAAGGGTTGGTTATAGGGGAAGACTGGAAATATTTCCTCACAACTCTCAAATGTTTTCCTCAATTGAGAACATTGGTCAGAGTAGTGGGTGTTATAAGAACATATACCACAATGGATAGGAGGAGGATATTGGGATTCCCTTGGGAAAGAGAAAGTTGTCGAAGAAGTGTACTTACATCTTCGAAATTTGTGTCCACCTTCTTCTCGAATTCAGTACTTTTAACCTCATGGACACCTCAAATAGGTACATTGGTCCTTGAACCAAATTTTTGTGTGTTTTGATCCATGTTCTCAATCAGGGTTCTTGCAGAAATTGGTGTCTTATCAACTACCACACCACCTGCAGTAGCATCAATCATATTTTGATCAATAGGGATTAAACCTTCATAAAAATATTGAATTAAAAGTTGATCACTTATTTGGTGGCCTGGGCAACTTGAACATAACATTTTAAAACGTTCCCAATATTCATTTAATATTTCCCCTTGAGATTGTATTATCCCACAAATTTATTTCCTTATTATTGCAGTTTGAGAGGCTAGGAAATATTTTTCCAGAAAAAGGTGTTTCATGTCTGCCTAGCCTCTTATTGGGGAATTAACATAATATAACCAATCTTTCGCAGTTTCTTCCAAATAAAATGAGAATTATCTAATCTTTACTTGTTCCTCATCCACATTAGTAGGTTTTAATGTTGAAAAAACAGTATGAAATTCTTTTAAGTGATTGTGTGGATCCTCTCCAAGAATTCCATGGAATCTTGTTAATAGATGAATCAAGCCAGATTTTAGTTCAAAATTGTGTGCCTCACCTTGTAATTGAATATAGGTGGGTTGGATTTCAACATCAGGTGAGGTTAGTTCCTTTAATGTTCGGTTGTTTTAAGCCATATTTTTCATGTTAATTTCATTTTTTACATGGGTTCTTGAAGAAGAATAAGAAGAATCAAGATGAGTGTTGATGTTTTGTGTGTCCTCCTTTAAAGTGTTGTCTTGTGTGTCTCGGTGTCATTGATGTAGGGTCCTCTCCGGTTCAAGTTCAAAAGGTTGTAAGTATCTCGGAGTAGAACGCTTCAGGTGCCAAACCTACACAAAAAATAGATCTGAATTCAAAAAGACATGAAGAGGTATAAATATTCACAAAAAATTACTAAAAAAACTTATCAAAAACACGCACCAAAACCAAAATGATCCCCGAAAACAGTGCCAAAATTTGACCATGATGTCATGACACGTCAAACTGATAATGTTTTTAAGGTTAATTTATAGTCTAGGGTAGACCATAGGTCATCTCTCGAGGATAGTTGATAGGTTTTGAGTATGTATTTTTAATAATGATTACTAAAAGAGGGGGGTGATTTTGAAAACAATTTTAAGAAAATAACTTAACTTAAAGAGTTTAATAGTTGACAGAATAAGGTCATGGTTTAAGAATTATGAGATAAGGAGTTCAATTCAGGTTCACTACACATCTTGGATAGTTCATTGTTCTGAAAATTTTACATGGTTTTGTTTAATTCTATGGATTAGGGTTTTCAAGATCTTGATTCCCCTCTTGCCTCTCTAAACGTTGCACAAAGTACCAACCTGTGACAAAACAATCGTGTTGTCAATGTTTAGACTTCAAGAACGGATTAAAGGTTACCAAAGCAAACTAAACTCTTTTTTGTGTGTGAGAGAAAGAGGATCCTTGTCTTTCCCAATTGGAACAACTGAAGTTTCACACTTGAAATTTCAACCCAATCAATGTTGAAATGAAAAGCGGTCCACTTAATTAAACCCAAAAAATAAACTCAGAGGAGAAACATTTTTAGATAAAACATAAGTGAAATAATACAAACAAAAATTAAACAAAGCCAGTAGAGTATCAAGTGTCAGAACTCCCTCCCAAGTATGTGTAGCTCCCTTGAAATGATCTCCCACCGTTTATCTCGCAATTGAGAGGAGGAGAAGGCTCGGGTGGAACTCCTTCTTCATTGTTGATCCCCCTATGATGATAGGGGACTCCAGAACTTCAAGTATGAGAAGAGAACTCCTTTGGGTCTCTAAAATACCAGATATTTTCCTCCTGATTGAACTTACAAATGAGGATCCCAAGGTTCCATTTTATAAGGAAAATGGGAAGGTGGTTTTGAGCACACAGAATTATTAAAACCAATTTTCACAGGTGTTTCAACCTCCAGAAAACATTATCTTGATTTAGAGAAAATAAAAAAGTTGTATCCCCACCTCTTGGATGTATCCACCAAACGTTTGGCACAATTT
Source organism: Viscum album (assembly GCA_963277665.1). NCBI lineage: Eukaryota > Viridiplantae > Streptophyta > Magnoliopsida > Santalales > Viscaceae > Viscum > Viscum album. The sequence goes on along the minus strand of OY728153.1, from coordinate 123,957,554 downwards.
GGACACCTATAGCCAAAGATATGGATAGATCACAACACACCACTTTTGACTTCCTGCAGATTTGGTGTGCAAGACAGATCTGGTCAGAAAGGCCATCCTATAGCTGAATGAGTGTTGGGTTTCTTCATATGAAATTTATCCCAATTAATTATGGACCAGTAAAAACGTTCATCCCAATTGGATGCACGGTCTAGTAGAAGTGTGCGGATTAATCCACTAGTGTGCTTGGATCCTACGCAGCTTGGCCCATCTTTTTGGACATCATCATGGGCCCTCGAAATCACCTTCACCTTCAATGAAATTTTCAAGACAAGTAACATTGGAATTTTTAATAGCAACAAAAATAAAATAAATGATTCAAACATGGAATTCAATTTTTTATTATTTTTTTTTAATTTACAATACAAATTCAGTTTAATACAATAGTGTAAGGGTGAAAATGACACAGAGAATCGTGGTAAGATCACACCCCCACACCTAAACATTTGCACTCTTGGGAAAAGTAACATATCCAAATAAAATGATGCACAAATATATATATTCTAAACATCATGAAGATTTAACATTTGAGGAAATTTTAATTCATTAAACTAATGTGATCAATGCACGAACCACACCAAGGAGTTCTTCCTAGTGAAAATGGAAAAAGATGTCTCGTAAATAATATCACAATAAAGTTCAAAGTGATTAATGACACCAACATGAGAAAGGAATTAAAAAGTCAACAATTCCACTAACTCACCATGTGTGTGTGTAAAAACTAGTCCATGCTATTCTTTCTACTTTCTATCAAATAAATATAGGTTGTTTTAACATTATTCAGCTTTAAATGATTTTACACCAAACCCATCCTATATCCTTTACAATAATATTTCAATACCCACTCACTTAAGCATTACCAAAAGTCAAACCATAAGCTCCAGACCTAGATATCCCCATATGTTGTACATTTTATCACTCCCCTCATTTATTATATATTTTTTTTAAGTTTAATTTGGAACAAATCTCACACTCATCTCTAAACTTTTGTTTAATCTTCTCACGACGCTAATTGAAATAGTTATAACAAGATCAAAGGTTGATGAGGAGTGATTTTTTGACCTACCCAAGAGACAATTTTTTTTGAGGTCATACAATAGTCCGACATTAGGTACACACACATAGGTCAATTTGGTACAGTAATGAACCATATCGGATAAGGAAAAAATGTATGAAAATATCACTTAAAGCTGAAAAATATTAACCTAACATATATTTACCTTATATTAAGTAAGAAATATTCATACTTCGTGGTTTGGTGAAAAAATGTATGGAGATATTATTGACACAATTTTCCCAAAACTACTCAGGCAAGGGGAGTCAATTATCTCAAATTTTTCATAGTGATAAAACCATTTATATCATTGACAGAAAACTAATTCACTAAAAATAACTCCCTCATGTTAAACTCATACCGACATTATTTTTTCCCTTCATTATGGTATTTTTACTTTCCCCCCTTTAAGGTCATCATATCATGGAACTTTGAAATTTTTGATGGGGAAAAATAAAAATACCATACAGAAGGAAAAAAGGGAAGAAATAAAAGAAAAAAATGATGAAAATTCCTAACTATACCAGGAATGTACCCATCCCCCCACACATAAAGTTTGTAGCATCCTCACTATAAGAAAAGAGGATGTGGAAAGGAAGGATAAAACCTGGTGAGTTTCATTCATAGATTGCTTATTGAACATGGAGTTCATCCATCAGGGACTTCAGAATGGATTTATGGAAGTGCTTCAGCCGCTGCTCATTGACAGTGAATGGTTTCTTGATTTCTTCATTTTGAACCTAGACAACACCAAATGGAGAGACATTAGTAACAGTGTATGGTCCAAACCAATAGGAACAAAGCCTACCTGGATACAGCTTCAGCCTTGCATTATAAAATAGGACCTTCTACCCAATGTGGAACTGACGATGAAGGATAAGAGGGTCATGGGAAGCCTTGGTTCTCTCTATAAAAATCATGGAGTTTTCATATGCATCTCTTCTCATTTCCTCTAGCTCTTGAATCTGCAACTTCTTTTGTGCACCTACACCAGAATGATTATAATTTCATTGTTTGATGAACCAATAGGCCCAGTTCTCAATCTCAATAGAGAGGTGAAAAATCTTTCCAAACACAAGATGATAGGGTGACATTACAATGGGAGTTTTGAAAGCAGTATGGTAGGTTAATAATGAATCATCAAGTAGGAGACTCCAATCATTTCTATTGGTTTGAAGAGTTTTTTCAATAATTTGTTTTACCGCTCTATTTGACACCTCGTCTTGACCATTGTTCTATGGGTGATATGTAGTAGACACTCGATGACAGACCCCATACCTATGAAAAAGTGATTGCATTGTTAGATTGCAGAAATGAGAACCCTGGTCACTGATGATGAACCTAGGTAAGAAAAACCTACAGAAGATTTGGGTTCTCAAAAATTCTACAACTACCTTAGAATCATTAGTCCTTGTATCTCATGCCTCTACCCATTTTGTAACATAATCAACATCTAGAAGAATGTACAAATTTCCAAAGGAATTGAGAAATGGCCCCATAAAGTCAATACCCCAAACATCAAAAATGTCATGAAAGAGCAACGGTTGTTGTGGCATTTCATTTATTTTAGAGAAATTCCTCATTCTTTGACAATGAGGAAAAGATTTTTAAAAATCATGGGCATCCTGAAAAATTGTTGGCCAAAAGAGAACAAAATCAAGGACCTTGCAAGTAATCCATTGGGGACCAAAGTGGCCCACACAAGCAAGAGTGTGGAAGAATCTAAGGATAGACTATAACTCACTATCGGGAACACAACGCCTAAGGAATTGATCACTATAGGTGGGCCAAAGGTAGGGGTCATCCCAAATATACCAAAAGGACTCATGTTTTAGATGACTGGCTTGGTTTATGTTGAAATCAGTAGGAATGCAAGATGCTACCAAATAATTTACAATTTCAGCATACCAAGGAATAACATCTTGCACTCGGTACAATTGCTCATCAGGAAACATTTCATTTATGGGAATACAGGGGTATGGGTCAATGTCTATGGATGGTTTAATCCTATAGATATGGTCATCCACCACATTTTCTGATTCTTTTTTATATCTAATTTCTATATTGAATTCTTGAAGGACGAGCATCCAACGAATGAGATGTGGTTTGGATTCCGGTTTCTTAAGGAGGTACCAGAGGGCTGCATGGTCTGAGAACACAATGAATTTGGACCCCAAAAGATATGACTTGAATTTGTCCAAGGGAAACACAATGGAAAGGAATTATTTTTTAGTTGTGGTGTAGTTTTCTTGGGTAGGGTCCAAAGTACATGAGGCATAGGCTATGACATGTGAAGATCAATCGACCCTTTGTGACAACACTGCCCCAACTGCATAGTTATAGGTGTCACACATGAGCTCAAATGGTAAATCCAATTGAGGTGGTTGGATTACCGGGGGTGAGGTGAGACTCCATTTTAACTTATTAAATGCATCCTCATGTTCTTTATCAAAAACAAATTCCTTTTCCTTTTGGAGTAATCAGGGGAGGGGGAGTGCAGTTTTACTAAAGTCACGAATAAAATGACGGTAAAATCCAACATGACTTAGGAAAGATCGCACATCCTGTATATTTTTGGGGAATGCAAGGGAATAAATGACATCAAATTTTGATTTATCTACTTAGATACCATCCCCAAAAATGACATGCCCCAAAACAATACCTTGTCGCACCATGAGATGGCATTTCACATAATTTAATACAAGATTCTTTTCAATACACCGACGTAGTACTGAACCAATACTACTCAGACATTCATCAAATAAGATCCATAAACAGTGAAATCACCCATGAATAATTCCATGCAATTCTCCAGGTAATCTGAAAAATACTAACCATGCATCACTGGAAAGTACCCGGATCATTGCACAGACCAAATGGCATCCTTCTATAGGCAAATGTGCCAAAGGGGAAAGTGAAGGTTGTATTTTCATGATCCTCAGGGGAAATATAGATCTGAATGTATCCAGAATACCCATAAAGGAAACAGTAGTGTGACATACCCGCTAGCCTCTCTAGCATTTGGTCAATGAATGGTAAAGGGAAATGGTCCTTCCTCATGTGTTGGTTTAGTCTGAGATAGTATATACAGACAGGCTAACTATTATGCACACAAGTTAGAACCAATTCATTGTTTTCATTTTTAATTACTGTAAGGCCAATAATTTTAGGAACTACATGAACAGGACTGACCCATTGGCTATCAGAGATAGGGTAAATGATTCCAGCAACCAATAATTTTGTTACCTCATTCTTCACAACTTCTAGGAGGTTTAGGTTCAGTCAACATTGTGGATGCCTCACTGGTTTAGCCTCATCATTTAAAAAAATATGATGTGTACAAATTGATGGGATAATACCAGGAATGTCAGCAAGTGTCCAACCCAAATATTTTTTATACTCCCTCAAAAGGTCAAGCAGTCGCAATTCATGCTCAGGAGGGAGTGAACTAGCAATGATGATAGGAAACTGGTTTCCATTCTCAAGATATGAATATTTTAAATCTTGAGGCAGTTGTTTTAGTTCAAATTCAGGTGGATTTTGGATTGATGGGAGTGTGTGTGAGAGGTCACTAATATCATCTAACTTCTCAATGGTATCAACCTCGGATGAGGAATGAGCTTTTTCAAGCTTAGCAGTATCATCGATGGTCAGTGGATCATCAGTGTTCAAGAAACCATCAATCAATGAACATGCTTGACACTTTTCTAGACCACTACAATAATCAATGCATGAATCATTTCAAAGCATTTCTATCAATGAATAAAACTCAGAAAGGGGATCGGGGGAAAGAAAATTTGTTTTTTCAGGGGTAGGGAGTACATCAATTGAATTAACAGAGAGAGAGGAATGTTTTTCTGAGGGGTGTTTCATGGAATCAAGGATGTTGAAATGGACTATGTCACCACCAAATTCCATAAATAATGTACCATTGTGGACATTAATTATGGTTTTAGCGATTTTCAAGAAAGGTATCCCCAATATAATTGGGGCATATCCATTCATAATATCATCCTCCATTTTAATCACATAAAAGTCAGCAGGAAATATTAAATTTTTGACCCTCACAAGAACATTCTCTAACACACCAGAGGGGTGTGCAGTACTCCAGTTAGCTAGTTGAAAAATAATTCCAGTGGGCTTCAGTTCCCCGACCTGCAATGTAGAGTAAATGGAGTGAGACATCACATTTATAGAGGCACCTAAATCAAGCATATCATTAGAAAAAAATACTCCCATATGGTGCATGGAATTGATAATGTTCTAGGATCATTGTACTTGGTGGGGAGTGGTGGATCTATCAATGCTGAAACATTCCTTCCCAAGCTTACTTTCTCATCACCTCGAAGTTTCCTTTGGTGTGTACACATCTCCTTTATAAACTTAGTGTACCGTGGAATTTTCTTCACTGCATCAATCAATGGAATGTTAACCTACACTTTCTTGAAAATTTCCAATATTTCCTTATCGAGTTCAGTTTGCTTGTGTTTTCTTGGTTGGGTGGCCCTTTGAGGAAATGGAAGAGGAATGGCTGGGCTAGGTGACTCATCAATATTCACACTCTTTCCTTTGGAAGGGATTCTCTCAGGATAAGGTTATTCTACATTTGGAAAATTCTTAATGATTGGGAAGGATATTTCCTTAGGAGGGGATGACTCTAATAGAGGATTAATTTTACTTTCTAGTTTTTTTCCCACTCTTAAGGGTGATGGCACTAACATTTCTTTTATCCCTAAGGTTAAGTACTAGTTGAGAGGGAAGTTTACCTGATCCATGACTTTGAATTTCACCCACTGAGTTAGATATTTGGCCTAATTGGGTTTTGAGGTCTTGTATGGCTGCATGAGTGGTTTGTTTTAATTAGACATTGTTGGCATCCATTTGTTTCATCATATCTTCTACGCTAGGGTCGGGGTTTTGAGGGGTTTATTGGAAAGGACTTTGCGGTGGTTGAGGGTTTTTAGGTGGTGGTGGTTGATGACTGATCTACCTCGGTTGGTTCCATTATTGTTGAGGTTGGTTTTAATACCCCCATTTCCTAAAGTCTTGGTTCTCTTTCCACCCAGGGTGGATGGATAGTAGGGTTCTTGCCTAAAGGGTTTGTTATAGGGGCGACCTAGAAATATTGCCTCAAAAATCTCAAATGTTTCCCTCAATTGAGGACATTGGTCAGAGTAGAGGGTATTAGAAGAACATATACCACAATGGATAGGAGGAGGAGATTGGGATTTCCCTTGGGAAAGTGTGAGTTGTTGAAGAAGGGTACTTACCTCTTCGAACTTCGTGTCCACCTTCTTCTCGAATTAAGTACTTTTCACCTCATGGACACCTAAAATCGATACATTGGTCCTTGAACCAAATTTTTGTGTGTTTTGACCCGTGTTCTCAATCAGGGTTCTTGTAGCAATTTGTGTCTTATCAAATAGCACACCACCAACAGCAACATAGATCATATTTCGATCAATAAGGATTAAAACTTCCTAAAAATATAGAATTAAGAGTTGACCACTTATTTGGTAGTGTGGGAAACTTGAACATAACCTTTTAAAACATTACCAATATTCATGTAATGTTTCCCCTTAAGATTGTCTTATTTCACAAATTTATTTCCTTATTGTTGCAGTTCGAGAGGTTGGGAAATATTTTTCATGAAAAAGGTGTTTCATGTCCTCCCAATCTCTTATTGGGGAATTAACATAATATAACCAATCTTTCGCAGTGTATTCCAAAGAAAATGATAATTATCTAATATTTACTTGTTCCTCATCCACATTATCTACTTTTAATGTTGAACATAAAATATGAAATTCTTTTAAGTGCTTGTGTGGATCCTCTCTAAGAAGTTCATGGAATCTTGATAATAGATGAATTAAGCCAGATTTTAGTTCAAAATTGGGTACCTCACCTTGTAATTGAATATAGGTGGGTTGGATATCAACATTAGGATAGGTTAGTTATTTTAATGTTTAGATGTTTTCATCCATAATATGAAAGTTAATTTCAGTTTTTATGTGGGTTCTTGAAGAAGAAGAAGAAGAAGAAGAAGGATCATGATGAGTGTTGATGTTTTGTGCGTCCTCCTTCAAAGGGTTGTCTTGTGTGTCTCGGTGTCGTTGACGTAGGGTCCTCTCTGGTTCGGGTTCAAAAGGTAGTAAGTCTCCTGGAGTAGAACACATCATGCACCAAACCTACAAAACAAATTGATCATAATGAAAAAAGATAGGTAGAGGTATAAATATTCACAAAAATTTACAAAAAAAACTTATAAAAAAACACGCACAAAAACCAAAATGATCCCCGAAAACGGCGCCAAAATTTGACCACGCTGTCGTGAAACATCGAATTGATAATGTTTTTAAGGTTAATTTATAGTCTAGGGAAGACCCTAGGACATATCTCAAGGATTTTTGATAGGTTTTTAGTATTTATTTTTAATAAATATTACTAAAAGAGGGGGGCGATTTTGAAAACAGTTTTAAGAAAATAACTTAACTTAAAGAGTTTAATAGTTGATAGAATAAGGTGGTGGTTTAAGAATTATGAGATACGGAGATCGATTCAATTTCACTAAAAATCTTGTATATTTCATTGTTCTGAAAATTTCACGTGGTTTTATTTGATTCTTTGGTTGAGGATTGTCAAGATCTTGATTCCCCTATTGCCACTCTAAACGTTGCACAAAGTACCAACCCGTGACACAAAAATTGTGTTGTCAAGGTTTGGACTTCAAGAACAGATTAAAGGTCACCAAAGAATACTAAAATATTTTTTATGTGTGAGATAAAAAGGATCCTTGTGTTTCCCAAACGGAACAACTCAATTTTCCCACTTGAAATTTCAACCCAATCGGTGTTGAAATGAAAAGCGGTTCACTTAATTAAACCCAAAAAATGAACTCATGGGAGAAAAATGTTTAGATAAAACATAAGTGAAATAATCCACAAAAAAATTACACAAAACAACTATAGTATCAAAGGCTGGGAATCCCCCCCAAGTATGTGTATCTCCATCGAAATTATTGTCCACCATTTTGCTCGCCATCGAGAGGAGGAGAAGGCTCAGGTAGAACTCCTTCTTCATTGTTGATCCCCCTATGATGATAGGGTCCTCCAGAACTTCAAGTATGAGGAGATAACTCCTTTGGGTCTCCAAAATACCAGAGCTTTTCCTTCTGGTATATCTTTCAAATGAGGATCCCAAGGTTCCATTTTATAGGAAAATGGTAAGGTGGTTTTGAGCACAAAGAATTATTAAAACCAATTTTCATAGGTGTTTTGACCACCAGATAACATTATATCAATTTGAAGAAAATAACATAGTTTTATACCCACTTATTGGAGGTATCCACCTAAATTTTGGCACAATTTGGACACCTATAGCCCGAGATATGGACAGATCACAACACACCACTTTTGACTCCGTGCAGATTTGGTGTGCTGGACAGATCAGGTTAGAAAGGCCATCAGATGGCCGGATTAGTCTTGGGTTTCTTCATATTAAATTAACACTAATGAGTTTTGGACCATCCCACAAAATTGAAACACAATTGGATGCACGTTCTAGTAGAAGTGTGAAGATGAATCCACTGGTGTGCTTGGATCCTATGCAGTTTGGCCCATTTTTTGGACATCATCATGGGCCCCCCAAATCACCTTCACCTTCAATGAAATTTTCAAGGAAAGTAATATTGGCATTTTTAATAGTGATAAACAAAAAATAAATTATTCAAACATGGAATTAAATTTGTTATTATTTTTTGAATTTACAATACAAATTCAGTTTAATATAAAGGTGTAAGGGTGAAAATGACACAGTGAATCGTGGTACGATCACACCCCCACACCTAAACATTTTCACTCTAGGGAAAATTCACATATCAAAATAAAATGATGCATATATATATATATATTCCCAACATCATGAATATTTAACATTTTAGGAAATTTTAATTCACTAAAGTAATGTGATCAATGCACGAACCACACCAAGGAGTTCTTCCTAGTGAAAATGGAAAAAGATGTCTCATAAATCATATCACAATAAAATTCAAAGAGATTCATGACACCAACATGAGAAAGGAATTAAAAATTCAACCATTCCACTAAATCACCATGTGTGTGTGTGAAAACCATTCCATGCTATTCTTTCCACTTTCTATTAAATAAATATAGGTTATTTTAACTTTATTCAGCTTTAAATGATTTTACACCAAACCCTTCCTACATCCTTTACAATCATATTTCACGACACACTCACTTAATCATTCCCAAAAGTCAAACCATAAGCTCCTAACTTAAATATGACCATATGTTACACATTTAATCACTCCCCTCATTTATTATACTTTTTTGAAGTTTCATTTGGAACAAATCTCACACTATTCTCTCAACCCTTGTTTGATCTGATCATGAACCTAATTAAAATAGTTTTAACAAGATTAAAGGTTGAGGAGGAGTGATTTTTGACCCACCCAAGACATAATTTTTTTTGAGGGTGTACAACAGTCAGACATTAGGTACACCCACATAGGTCAATCTGGTATAGTAATATAACAGACCGGATAAGGAACGAACGTATGAAAATATCATTTGAAGTTGAAAAATATTAACCGAACATATATTTATCTTATATTAAGTGAGAAATATTCATACTTCATGGTTTGGTGCAAAAATGTATGGAGATATTAGTGACATAGTTTTCCCAAAACTACTCACACAAGGGGTATCAATTATCTCAAATGTTTCACAGTGATACAACCATTTATATCATTGATAGAAAACCAATTCACTAAAAATCACTCCCTGATGTTAAATTCATTCATACATTCTTTTTTTCCTTCGTTATGGTATTTTTACCTCCCACCCTTTATGGTTATCACATCATGTAACTTTGAAATTTTATATGGGTAAAAATAAAAATACCATAAATAAGGCAAAAAGAGAAGAAAGAAAAGAAAAAGAAATGATGAAAATTCCTAACTATCCCAGGAATGTACCCATACCCCAAAACCTAAAGTTTTAAGTGTCCTCACTGTAAGAAAAGAGGATGTGGAAAGGAAGGATAACACCTGGTGAGTTTCATTCATAGATTGCTTCTTGAACATGGAGTTCCTTCATTAGGGACTCTGGAATGGATTCACGGAAGTGCTTCAGCCACTGCCCATTGACAGTGAATGTTTGCTTGGTTTCTTCATTTTGAACCTACACAACATCAAATGGAGAGATGTTAGTAATAGTGTAGAGTCCAAACCAGCAGGAAAGAAGCTTACCTAGATGCAACTTCAGCCATGAATTACAAAGGAGGACCTTCTGCTCAATGTGGAACTGACGATGAAGGATAAGACGGTCGTGGGCATCCTTGGTTCTCTCTTTAAAAATCATAGAGGTTTCATATGCATCTCTTCTCATTTCCTCTATCTCATGATTATGTAACTTCCTTTGAGCACCTGCACCAGAATGATTAGAATTGCATTGTTTGATGGCCCAGTAGGCTCGGTGATCAATCTCAATAGGGACATGACAACTCTTTCCATACACAAGACGATAGGGTAACATTACAATGGGAGTTTTGAAATTAGTACGGTAGACCCATAAGGAATCATCAAGTCGAAGACTCAAATCTTTTCTATTGGGTTGAACCATTTTTTCAAGAATTTGTTTTACCTCTCCATTTTACACCTCGGCTAGACCATTGGTCTCTGGGTGATATGCAGTAGACACTCGATGACTGACCCATACCTATGAAAAAGTGATAACATTGTTCGGTTGTAGAAATGAGAACCCTGGTCACTGATGATGAACCTAGGTAAGCCAAACCTACAGAAGATTTGGGTTCTAAAAAATTATACAACTACCTTAGAATCATCATTCCTTTTAGCTCGTGCCTCTACCCATTTTGACCCATAATCAACTTCCAGAAGAATGTACAAGTTTCCAATGGAATTGGGAAATGGCCCCATAAATTCAATACCCCAAACATCAAAAATGTCATGGAAGAGCAACGTTTGTTGTGGCATTTCATTTCTTTTAGAGACATTCCCCATTCTTTGAAAATGAATACAAGATTTGAAAAAATCACAGGAATCCCAAAAAAGTGTTGGCCAAAAGAAACCAGAATCAAGGACCTTGCAAGCAATCCGTTGGGGACCAAAGTGGCCCCCACAAGCAAGAGTGTGGCAGAATCTAAGGATGGATTAAAACTCACTATCAAGAACACAAAGCTTAAGGAATTTATCACTACAGATGCGCCAAAGGTAGGGGTCATCCCAAATATACCAACATGACTCATTTTTTAGACGACTAGATAGGTTTATATTGAAATTAGTAGGAATGCAAGATGCTTCCAAATAATTTACAATTTCAGCATACCAAGGAATAGTATCTTACACTAGGTACAATTGCTTATCAGGAAAAATTTCATTTATGAGAATACAGTGGTATGAGTCAATGTCTGAGGATGGTTAAATCCTACTGATATGGTCAGCCACCACATTTTCTGCTTCTTTTCTATCTCTAATTTCTAGATTGAATTCTTGAAGGAGGTGTATCCAATGAATGAGACGTGGTTTGGCCTTCGGTTTCTTAAGGAGGTACCGGAGGGCTGCATGGTCTGAGAACACAATGACTTTGGACCCCAAAAGATATGACCTGAATTAGTTCAAGGAAAAAACAATGCCAAGTAATTCTTTTTCAGTTGTGGTGTAGTTTTCTTAGGCAGGGTCCAAAGTACGTGAGGAATAGGCTATGAAATGTGGAGCTTGGTTGAACCTTTGTGACAAAACTGTCCCAACTGCATAGTTAGAGGCATCACACATGAGCTCAAATGGTAAATCCCACCGAGGTGGTTGGATTACCTTGGATGAGGTGAGACTCCATTTTAACTTATTAAACGCATCCTCTCAATCTTTATCAAAAACAAATTCTTTTTCTTTTTAGAGTAATCAGGATAGGGGGAGTGCAATTTTACTAAATTTAGGAATGAAACGACGGTAAAATCCAGCATGAACTAGGAAAGATCACACATCCTATATATTTTTTCGGAATAGAAGGGAATAAATGACATCAACTTTTGATTTATATACTAGGATATCATCCCCATAAATGACATGCCCCAAAAATATACCTTGTCACACCATGAAATGACATTTCTCATAATTTAATACAAGATTCTTTTCAATACAGCGATATAGGACTGAAGCAAGACTACTCAAACATTCATCAAAAGAAGAGCCATAAACAATAAAATCATCCATGAATACTTCCATGCAATTCTCCAGGTAATCCAAAAAAATACTAACCATGCATCATTGGAAAGTACCCGAAGCATTGCACAGACAAAATAGAATCCTTCTATAGGGAAATGTGACAAAGGGGTAAGTGAAGGTTGTCTTTTCCTGATCCTCAGGGGAAATATAGATCTGAAAGTATCCAGAATACCCATCAAAGAAATCATAGTGTGACATACCCGCTAGCCTTTCTAGAATTTGGTCAATGAATAGTAAAGGGAAATGGTCCTTCCTCATGTGTGGGTTTAGTCGGCAATAGTCTATAAAGACACACCAACTATTCTGCACACGAGTTGGAACCAATTCATTATTTTCATTTTTAATTACTGTAAGGTAAGTCGTTTTAGGAAATAATTGAGTGGGACTGACCCATTGGCTGTCAGAGATGGGGTAAATTATTCCAGCAGCCAATAATTTTGTTACCTCATTTTTCACAACTTCTAGGAGGTTTAGGTTCAGTCGATGTTGTGTATGCCTCACTGGTTTAGCCTCATCATTTAACAAAATATTATGTGTACAAATTTATGGTCTAACACCAAGAATTTCAGCAAGTGTCCACCCCAAATCTTGTTTATACTCCCTCAAAAGTTCAAGCAGTCGCAATTCATGCTTAGGAGGGAGTGGACTAGCAATGATGACGAACAACTTGTTTCCATTCTCAAGATATAAATATTTTAAATCTTGAGGCAGTTGTTTTAGTTCCAATTCAGGTGGATTTTGGATTTATGGGAGTGTGTGTGATAGGTCATTGGTCTCATATAACTACTCAATGGTATCAACCTTGGATGATGAATGAGCTTTTACAAGCAAAGCAGTATCATCGATGGTCAGTAGATCATTAGTGTTAAAGGAATCATCAATCAATGAACATGCATGACACTTTTCTAGACCACTACAAAAATCAATGCATGAATCATTTACTAGCATTTATATCAATGAAGAAAACTCAGAAAGGGATCAGGGGAAAGAAAAGTTTCTTTTTCATGGGTAGGGAGTACATCAATTTAGTTAACAGAGAGAGAGGAATGTTCTTCTGAGGGGTGCTTCATGGAATCATGGATGTTGAAATGGACTATGTCACCACCAAATTCCATTGATAATGTAGCACTGCGGACATTAATTATGGTTTTGGTGGTTTTCAAGAAAGGTCTTCCCAATATAATTGGGGCATGTCCATTCATCCTATCATCCTCCATTTTATGCACATAAAAGCCATCAGGAAAAATTAAATTTTGGACCCTCACAAGAACATCCTCTAACACACCAGAGGGTTTTGTAGTACTCCGGTTATCTAGTTGAACAATAATTCCGGTGGGATTCAGTTACCCAACCTGTAATGTAGAGTAAATGGAGTGAGTCATCACATTTATAGAGGCACCTAAATCAATTATAGCATTAGAAAAAGAATACTCCCTTATGGTACATGGAATTGAGAATGTTCCAGGATCATTCCACTTGGTGGGGAGTGATGTCTCTATCAATTCTGAATCATTCCTTCCCGATCTCACTTTCTCATCACCTCGAAGTCACCTTCGGTGTGTACACATCTCCTTGAGAAACTTAGCGTACTGTGTAATTTGATTCACAACATTAATCAATGGGATGTTAACCTGCACTTTCTTGAAAATTTCTAATATTTCCTTTTCAAGTTCAATTTCCTTTTGTAATCATGGTTGCGTTGCCCTTTGAGGAAATGGAAGAGGAATGGTTGGGCTAGGTGACTCATCTATATTCACACTTTTTCCTTTGGAAGGGATTCTCTCAGGAAAATGTTCTTCAATATTTGGAACATTCTTAATGATTGGGATGGAGGTTTCCTTAGGAGGGGATAACTCTAATGGAGGATTCATTTTACTTTCTAGTTGTTTTCCACTCTTAAGGGTGATGGCACTAACATTTCCTTTATACCTAGGGTTAAGTACTGGTTGAGAGGGAATTTTACCTGACCCATGACTTTGAATTTCACCCACTAAGTTAGCTATTTGTCCTAATTGGGTTTTGAGGTCTTTTATGGCTGCCTAAGTGGTTTTTCGGAATTGGATATTGTTGGAAACCATTTGTTTCATCATATCTTCTTGGCTAGGCTCAGGTTTTTGAGGGGTTTGTTAGAAATGCATTTGGGGTGGTTGAGGGATTCTAGGTGGTGGTGGTTGATGACTACTCTACCCCGGTTGGTTCCATTATTGTTTAGGTTGATTTGAATACCCCCTTTCCTATAGGATTGGTTCTCTTTCCACCTAGGGTTGGATGGATAGTAAGGTTCTTGCCTAAAGGGTTGGTTATAGGGGCGGCCTGGAAATATTTCCTCACAACTCTGAGATGTTTCCCTCAATTAAGGAAATTGTTCAAAGTAGTGGGTGACAGAAGAACATATACCATAATGGATAGGAGGAGGAGATCGGGATTTCCCTTGGGAAAGAGAAAGTTGTCGAAGAAGTGTACTTACCTCTTCAAACTTTGTGCCCAACTTCTTCTCAAATTCAGTAATTTTCACCTCATGGACACCTTGAATTGGTACATTGGTCCTTGAACCAAATTGTTGTGTGTTTTGAGCCATGTTCTCAATCAGGGTTCTTGCAGAAATTGGTGTCTTATCAACCACTACACCACCTGCAGTAGCATCGATCATATTTTGATGAATAGGGATTAAACCTTCATAAAAATATTTAATTAAAAGTTGATCACTTATTTAGTGGTGTCGAAAACTTGAAAATAACCATTTAAGACGTTCCCAATATTCATGTAATGTTTCCCCTTGAGATTTTCTTATCCTACAAATTTCATTCCTTATTATTGTATTTCGTGAGGCTGGGAAATATTTTTCAAGAAAAAAGCGTTTCATGTCCGCCCAGCCTTTTATTGGGGAATTAACATAATATAACCAATATTTCGCAGTGTCTTCCAAAGAAAATGAGAATACTCTAAGATTTTATTTTTCCTCATCCACATTAGCAGATTTTAATTTTGAACAAACAGAATGAAATTATTTTAAGTGATTGTGTGGATCCTCTCCATGAAGTCCATGGAATCTTGGTAATAGATGAATTAAGCCAGATTTCAGTTCAAAAATTGGATGCCTTGACTTGTAATTGAATATAGGTGGGTTGGATATCAATATCAGGAGAGGTTATTTATTTTAATGTTATGTTTTTTTCAGCCATATTATGCAAGTTAATTTCAATTTATATGTGGGTTATCAAAGAATAAGAAGAATAATCCGGATGAGTGTTGATGTTTTTTTCATCCTCCTTCAAAGTGTTGTCTTGTGTGTCTCAGTGTCATTGATGTAGTGTCCTATCTTGTTCAGGTTCGAAAGGTTTTAAGTCTCCTGGATTAGAACACATATGGCACAAAACCTACACAACAAATAGATCAGAATAAAAAAATATAGGTAGAGGTGTAAATATTCACAATAAATTACAAAAAAAAAACTTATAAAAAACACGGACTAAATCCAAAACGCTCCCCATAAATGTTGCCAAAATTTGACCACTATGTCTTGACACGTCAAATTGATAATATTTTTAAGGTTAATTTATTGTCTAGGTCAGACCCTAGGTCGTCTCTTGAGGAGCGTTGATAGGTTTTGAGTAAGTATTTTTAATAAATATTACTAAAAGAGGGGGGTGATTTTGAAAATAGTTTTACGAAAATAAATTAACTAAAAGAGTTTAATTGTTGATAGAATAAGGTTGTGGTTTAACAATAATGAGATAAGGATATCAATTCAAGTTCACTGCACATCTTGGATAGTTCATTGTTCTGAAAATTTCACCTGGTTTTGTTTAATTCTTTAGTTGAGGGTTGTCAAGATCTAGATTCCCCTCTTGCCTCTCTAAGCGTTGCACAAAGTACCAACCCGTGACACATCAATCGTGTTTTCAAGGTTTGGACTTCAATAACATATTAAAGGTTACAAAATCATACTAAAATCTTTTGTATGTGTGAGAGAAAAATGATCCTTGTGTTTCCCAATCAGAACAACTCAAGTTTCCCACTTGAAATTTCATCCCAATCAGTGTTGAAATAAAAATAGGTTCACTTAATTAAACCCAAAAAATGAACTCAGAGAAGAAACATGTTTAGATAAAACATAAGTGAAATAATCCAAATACAAATTACACAAATCCAGTAGAGTATTAAGTGTCGTAACTCCCTCCCAAGTATGTGTAGCTCCCTCGAAATGATCGTCCACCATTTAACTCGCCATCATGAGGAGGAGAAGGCTCAGGTGGAACTCCTTCTTCATTGTTGATCCCCCTATGATGATAGGGGCCTCTAGAACTTCAAGTATGAGGAGATAAATCCTTTGGGTCTCCAAAATACTAGAGATTTTCCTTCTGGTCGAACTTGCAATTGAGGATCCTAGGGCGCCATTTTATAGGAAAATGGGAAGGTGTTTTTCAGCAAATAGAATTATTAAAACCACATGTCACAGGTGTTTTGACCTCCAAAAAACATTATCTAGATTTGGATAAAATAAAAAAGTTGTATCCCCACCTCTTGGATGTCTCCCCCGATTCTTTGGCACAATTTGGACACCTATAGCCCGAGATATGGACAAATCACCTCACACCACTTTTGACTCCGTGTAGATTTGTTGTGCTGGATAGATCAAATAGGCAAGGCCATCAGATGGCCGAATGAGTCTTGGGTTTATTCATATGAAATGTATCCCGATGATTTTTTGATCAACCCACAAAATTTAAGACCAATTGGATGCACGATATAGTAGAAGTATGTGGATTAATCCACTGGTGTGCTTGGATCCTACTTAGTTTGGACCATTTTTTTGAACATCATCATGGGCCCTCCAAATCACCTTCACCTTCAATGAAATTTTCAAGACAAGTAACATTGACCTTTTTAGTAGCTATAAACACAAAATAAATTATTCAAACATGGAATTCAATTTGTTATTTTTTTTGAATTTACAATACAAATTCAGTTTAATACAATGGTGTAAGGGTAAAAATAACACAGTGAATCATGGTACGATCCTAAAACCATTGGGAGATAATTTAAATCATATATAGAGATGTCTATAGTGTCCTATTGTTGTTGTTGACTAGTTAAATTTATGGTATTTCATGATTCTCGAGATTACATGCTTTGATGAGATCCTTGTAATGTACTGGCTAACCATCTTTAATGTTCACACTTACTATTATCAGAGGTGGGTATCTTTTCATTCACCTATGGGTGAGAATTTTGTGATGACTAGTGAGTGGGATGTCAAATCCAATAATTTGGGACCATATATGATATATATTGGAGCCATCAGGACACAGACAGTAGGATTATATCTCAGAATGGAATCGGGTCATAGATCCTATTCTTCTCCTCCTATTATTGATCTATACCAGGATGTATTTTTATATGATTTATTAAGTTTTCATCCTGAAAGAGAGGTAGATTTTGAGATAAAAATCATGCCATCAGTGAAACTCAATTTGATTACTCTTTATTTTATGGCATTGAATAGGTTGAGAGAGGTTAAGATTTTGCTTGATAATCTGAAGATGAAGGGTTTCATTAAACCGAGCACTTCTCCATAGGGTTACCATTTTTTGTTTTCCTAGAAGGATTATGGAAGTCTAAAACACTCTGTAAACTACCAAGAAGCTTAATCAGGTGATGATAAATAGCATGTATTATTTACCTAGGGTTGATGATCTCTTTGATCAATTATGGGGAGCCTGACGTTTATCTAGGATTGATCTTCTTTCTAACTACGATGAAATTTAGGTTAGAGAGGATGAAGTTCCTATGATGGCGTTTTGGAGTAGATATGGCTTATATGTGTTCCTAATTATTACTTTTAAATTAATAAATTCCTCATCAATGTTCATGGATATAATGAATTAAATATTCCATCCATATCTCATCTCTTTGGTCACGGTATTTATTGAATATATCCTCATATATTATCATACTTTTGAGTTACATGTCAGACATCTTGAGACCATGTTGATTATACTACAAGAACATCATATTTATGAAAAAAAATTGAGGTGATGCTTCTATATTCAAGAGTTCCGCTTTCTTAGTCATGTGATCTTTGAGAAAGGAATTTCTATAGACCTATAGAAGGTGGAAGGGGTAATGTCTTGGACTCTTCCTCGTAATGTTTTTGAGATAAGAAGTATCATTAGGTTAGATGGATACTATGGATGGTTCATTTAGAATCTTTCCCAACTAAAATCACCCATTATGAGGCTTACTAAGAAGGGAGTGAATTTTGAATAGATTTCTTAGTGTGAGGGAGTTTTTCTTGAGATGAAGAGGAGATTGAAAACTACACAAATTTTAATTATTCCAGAGCCTAAGATCAGATAAGTAGTTAATTTTTTATGCCCTATGAATTGGATTAAGATCCATTTTAGTGCAGAGGTATCATGAAATGACTTATGGGTAATGTCAGCTATGACATCATGAACAGAAATACATAATTCATTAATTGGAGTTAGCAGCTATGGCCTACACCCTGAAGTATTGGATACATTATATCATCTATGAGAGGTTTACTATTTATACAGACCACAAGTTCCTTGATATATATTCACTTAATAGGATATCAGTTTGGGGTAGAGACATTGGGTATTTTATCTTCGAACATTTGAATTTGAGATGACCTACACTCCAGGAAAAGGTAATTTCATTACAGATTCTCTTAGTAGGAAAACACTAGAGATACCAGAGTTTGTTGTGTAAAAATCATAAAGGAATAAAATATTATGAGTTTTATGAAAAAATATCATGTGAATTTATCCAGGGATCATGAATTCATGAAATGTTAACCTTTGGTTATCAGATATTAATTAGTCGAATGGATAAATTCCATCTAGGAGTTAGACCCCAAGTGCATAGTGATTCAAAAATGCTTGGTAGGGGATGATTTAGTTATGGGGTGGAATTTATATAATGATGATAGAATCAACATACTTGTTCATATTTTTGTGCTAGCTTATGGGAGAGAGGATTTGATGAGTGAAACACATGGATTAATGTGGTATGTTCATACAGTTTCAACAAAGATGTACCATGACATTCAATGTCGGTTTTAGTGACCTAGTATGAAGAACTAGTTTTGTTTCATGATGCCTTACCTACCATAGTTTAAATATTAAAAATAGACATCCTGGTGATTTTTTTCAGCTAATTTCAGTGCTGATATGAAATTGGGATGATGTGATTATGAACTTTGTGATGGGGTTACCGTGAACCCTAAGGAGTTATGATCCAGTTTGGGTGATAGCTATCCGGTTGAAGAAGATTTCTCATTTATTACTAATTTGTTTGTCTCATTATATGGATGAGATGAGATAATTATATTAATATAAGATTTAATTATTTTGTGGAGTTCTCTTGAGAATTGTATATGAGATATATGAAAGTTTAACATCATAGTTGTGGAATATCTTACAAAAGAATTTGAGTACTCAGATGAAATTGAGTACAACTTATCATCCAAAGATAGATGGTCAATCAAAGAGGTTGAGCTAGATATTGAAGGATATTTTTTACACATTCATCCTAGGTTTTAGTGGAGCTTGGTATTATCATATATCCATGGTTGAATTCATGTAATTTTTTTAAGATTCTATATAGATGGAACTATTTGATGTTCTCTATTCCTGGCTATGTTATTCACCTATATGTTTTCATGAGGTATGTGAGGTAGCTGTGGTGGGGATGATAATTGTATAGGACATCTTCAAGAGGGTACAACTAATCAGAAATTGGTTAACCACTACTCATAGAAGACAATGATCATATATCGATTGGAGGAGGTGGCCCTTGATGTTTTCTCTCAATGAAAAAGTTTTCTTACAAACAACTACTTTGTTAGGGAATCAAAATTTGTGTAAGGAAGGAAAGATAGATATAAGACTTGTTGGGTTTTTCAAGATTTCTAAGCATACTAGGACAATGAAATACTATTTGAACCTTAATCAATTTTAGTGTTACTAAGAAAGACTGGGGGATTTCACATAGTTTTATTATATTATTATGAAATATATGCCTTGGTTTGTCTTTCCACACATAGATCCTAGATTATTTATTTAAATGACTTGGGTGAAATGTTTTATCAAATTATGATACTTTATCTTCCACCTTGACACTATTATTTTTTTATTACATTTCATTAATAATTATGGTGTATGGATATGATTACTAAGGTTATAGCCTCTCAACATCTCTCTTAGACCCTCACTTCTAGTTAACAACCTCTTGCATATGGGAAGGTGCACATTAGGTCTCGTGACACTCCAACTCAGACCCGGTGGCTTGGGATAGTCTGTTACACCATTGAAAATTGATATCATTGAATATTATATCTTGATATTTTATAAATTTTCATTGATTTGTTGGCTACAATATCCCATATTTAAATTCACAACTCAATTGGGAAGAATAAAATTCTCAATCACATTTGATGATAAGGAATATGATAGATATTATGATTTCAAAAGCCTTCATTTTCAATATGATTTTGTTAATTAAAAATCATAGTAAATATCTAATAGCATTTAATGTTTTATAAGGAATTATTAATAATTAATAAATGAAAAGGAAATTTATAGAACCTATAAAACCCATGAATACTACTCCTTTGAAAATAAAATCTTAAGAAACTAAAAATGAAGAATGCATGACTTACCTCATATTATGTTACCATTGTTTCCTTCATTCATTGATTGATGAATATCACCAAGGAACAACTCAAAGGATCTTCTCTATTATGTGTCTCTATATGTTACACCAAATCATCCAAAATCTTTTTGTAGGACCTTATGAGCCTCTATGATATACTAGTATCACATGGTTCTAAGAAGGAAGAAAGAAAAAATCTATGAGAGGGAGATAAAATTAGATGATGGTTTTAAAGAGTATTAAGCACATACTAGAACCATATCCTAGAATGATTTATATACTCCAAAATGATTCTCCTTGAGCCCATGTATTTACTCATGAATTTCCCAAACAAATGAGTAAATTAATTCAGTTTCATAACTTATAACCCTCATCCAAAAAACACACCCATCTGTTTCATATTATGAAATGATTAATCAATTATATCATGCATATAAGAGATTATAATGTTAAATCATTAACATTCAGATGAATAAAGGAGTCATGAAATTTTCAAATGAAATAAACCATTTAATTCATGTAACTATGACTCAACCATGTCATATAATATAATATGCTTAAGTAGCCTGCATACAATATCCCTATTTTGTAAAATATTATATACCCAAAGGCTTAAATACTTAAGCCTTGTTTCCATATGTATGTCACACTCTATGAAAAACCACATTATACTAATTATATCCCATGGATTTAGGGAATATTAATTTAATTTATCTCATTTACCATTAGTAATATATCATCAACATATATTTCTTGGAAAATAATAACACTCCCACCAAACCTATTATAGACATAGGTATGATATTCATTATTAATAAAACAAAAAATTCTTATAGATTCATCAAAATGAATTTTCCATGATCTTTATTCTTTATTCAACACATAAATTGATATTTTCAACTTGAAATACTTATTTTAATCCTTTATCATCACAAACCCTTCTGTCTACATTATATAGACGTCTTCTATAAGATTTCCATTAACTAAAATGGTCTTGACATATATATTCTAAATATCATAATCATAGAAATATGTTAGGGTAAGTAGAATTGTAATGGATGTAATCATAGAGACTAGTGATAAGGTTTTTCCCTAGCCTATTCCATCACATTTCTTGAAACTTTTAGCTACCAATCATTTCTTATAGGTATTAACTTTACCATCCATGTCCAACTTCTTCTTGAATATTAATTTACACACTAAATTTTTTACATCAAATATAGGATCTATCAAAACCCATACTTGATTTTGGTACATCGAATCCATTTTATAATTCAAAGTTTCTTTCTACTTACAAAATTATGAGTTTTTACTGCTTCCTTATTGGATAATGTTTTATTATTTTAAACTAATAATGTATCACATTCCTTAGTGATAATAAAACCATATATATCTAGTTTCCTAACCTCTCTAGTACTTCTATGAATTATTTGTTCCTATAGAATAATATCATCCATTGGTCCGTATAGAACTTGTTCCTATTCCAATTCTTGTGTATCTTGAGATTCAACTCCATTAAAGTCTGCCTTTATCCCACTATAATTTTTAGAGATATGTTCCCTTTTAAGAAATTTGGTATATCTATCAATTATGAAATTTTTATATAAGATATTATATTGGAAAAAATATTTAGTTTCTTAAAGATATCCTATAAAGATGCATTTTTTCCATGTGATGCTAGTTTGTTTCTAATATTATCCTTAAAAACATCATGCATCCCCATACATGAATGTATAGAAAAGAAAATTTCTTTACATACCTTAACTCATACAATATTCTATTTTCCATGTTATTTGAAACTCACTTTATTATATATAGCACAATTTTTAATACATATTTCCCAAAATATAATGGATGATCTATATAACCCTTTATTGATCTCACAATATCTAATGAGGTGTGGTTATTCCTTTCACTAATCTCATTCCACTTTGGTTTATAAGGAGGAGTGAGTTGGGATGATATCCTAAATTATTTTAGATTATAAATGAAATATTGGTTAAGTTATTATCCATAGTTATCTAATTTTTTTATTCATATTATTAACAATATTATTAAAAATTTCATTATTGTATTCCTTAAATTTATTAAAGGATTCCAAAGTATACCTCATAAATTAGATATTTTAATATTTACTAAAATTGGTAGTAAAATTAATGAATTATGGGAATCCACGTATAAATTATTTTAGTAATGGTCAACACACATCTATGTAAACCAAATCTAGAAACTCTATATCCCTCTCAACTTTTACACTAAAAATAGATTTTGACATTTTTCCTCCTAAAAAACATGAAAAATTTTAAGGGTTTCAATTAAAAATAATATTTATACCTTTATTGAGATAATCTCATCAAATGATTTTGTTTTTCATGAATAAGCTAATGGTTACACAATTAGGTGTAATAAATTTTATTATAACTTGACTCGTTATCAATTTCCAAGGATTGATTTAAAAAATGTAGTATCTAAAGATTGTTATTTAGATGTGTCATTCCATAGATTATGTCATATTTATTAAAGTGGCATATATTATTTATGAAAAAGAAAATAAAACTATCCATGTATGAACTATACCCATAAATGATGTTATTAGTTTATAATGGGCACATAATAATAATTCCTAAAAACTAAAATCATTCCAGTTAAGAATATTAGATGGTAGTATCCAATAGGCAGGACAACTAATATCATTCCATTGAAAGATCGAAGATCCACCTCAAATTTTTTAATCTTTCAAAATCTACTTTGTTCTTATATTTGGATACAATTTTGTTTACCAAAAGCTATATCTAATTTCTAATTAATATAAATAGAAAGATTATATTTGATAATGAACATATCTGAAGATTACCCTTTCTTTTTTACTGAAGCACAACTCTTCATCCCATGGCCCATATTACCAAAAAGAAAATAAAAAAAATACTTCTCTTTGGCCTCCGTCTACATCTTTAATTTCATTTAGGGTAATTGAAAACATTTCTTTATATTAGATGTTTCTTTAAGAATTTTTTTTCATTAACTTTAATTTTTTCACTATAAAGACTAAAAACATGTTCGGTTTTATATCCTAATATTCTTAAAGAATCAATGTCAAAAGATCTAGAAGTGAATGCTCGATTCTATTCATTTTGAAGTTAACAATAAAGATCAAGAAGATTAGAGGAAGAGAGGAGAGGAGAAGTTTTGTGCATAGCTCTTTATGTAACTTAAATCCTAAAATCTCAAAATAATCAATACATCTAATCATCTTGAATACATGAGCTATAAAAGGGACTCTTTATATTAACATACACATAAAGTGGGCCTTATATATTTCTTACATTTTTTAACTTTATTTATTATATAAATGAGAAAAAATGGCATAAGTATCCATACCTTCATGAATATTTTGAAGCTCACCAGTCGTAGATGATCTCATGAGACATTAGACATCCAATGCACCATCCATTTATTTCCACTATACATTATTTTACTCCTCACTCAACTAATTAGTAATATTAATAGAAATAGGGGACTCCGATATATATAAAATCCTTTCATGGAATAGTATAATGCATAAATTCTAGTACCACTCATGGAAGTTTTCACCGATTATAAGATTCTTTTTCTCTAAGATGAATCATATAGAAAGTGATGAGGTCAAGTTATTTTCTATTATCTATAAAAATATTATAAATATATTTATTACCATATCTTGATTAATCGCTATTATATAATTAATTATTTAATTAAGTATCCCACTATATTATCAAATCTTAATAGTTATCACAATTGGATTTAAAATATCCATTTTTTAGGATATTCTATTAGAAAAGATTCATATTTATATTATTATAACCTAGACTATGAATATAGAAATTACTCAAAGGTATTTTTGGTAGGATAAACTCTTACCAACTATATTACTCAAAGTTCCTTGATCTGTCGAGTGGACTCCCCGATACTAAAATACTATACACATATTTCCTCGACCATTGACCCCATATTATATTAAATTGTGTATGATTATTTCCCTTAATATTAATCTGGTCATGTCGATCCATTATTTTTATTAATACTCTCAAATAATTTAATGTTCCCTAAACTATGGCTAGGTCAAAAATTCAAACTGGGGTTGCATCCTAACTTAGAAAATAGAAGGCGATTATTGACTTAATATTTTAAGTAAATGGATTTTGTTAACTTATGCATAAATATAATATTTTTTATTCTTCACATGATCATTAATTTTATGTGAAATTAACATAAACAATTAACCATGTTTAATAATATAATATACACATTTGTATAAGATAGCCTCTTTTATCGTCATTATATGTGTTAATTACATTGTGTGAAAACTTACATAAACAATTTACTATACTAAATAAATAAATATTATAACCTTTATTTTATTTTATTTAAGAATTATTTTTAATGTACATATAATATGTGATCATGATTAATAATCCAAAAAACCATTCATTGCATAAATAAATAAATAACCATGCAATGATTGAATAAAATAAATAAATAAAATGATCATGAAATTTATCTTATTGTTGGGTTATCGAGTGGTTGTAAACCTAAATTGATCATAGGAGAAGTAACTCTTTGAGACTTACTTTGGATCAAGTTACAAAATCTACCATTATTCTTTGTATTTCATTATTTAGATTCATCTTAGCTAAAGTCTTAAACCATCTCCTCTATTTAGGATCTTTATCCATTGCAAATGTATACTTACATGCAAGTGATGGGTATTAAGGGTTTAGGGTTACAATAAATAAACCATGGATACATAGGATCCTACAAAATGAAGGAGGGAGAGATGATTCAAAGATCACCATATTGAATTTAATAATAATTATCACACAATAAACCATGAAATAAATAATTAAATCAAATAAATAAATTTAACATATACATAGTTTGATAAAATATCATGTCATTCACAACATACAATGATAACTGCATTTGGTATTTCTAGCATTCAATCCCTAATTTCATTTTAATATATATTTATTAAAATTAATTAATTAATTAATTAATTAATTAATTAATAAACTAATTAATATAATAATTATTTATCTTAAATTCTTCGCAATCACTGGTCCTTGAGACATTTTAAGAATCCCATTGATTATTATCAAATAAATTTAATAATTTATTAATTTAAAATAATTAAGTACACAATGTGCACTTTGGAGGCCACATTAGATTTACATCGAACATAATATTAAATCCTATTTTTAGAAATTTAATATATCACATGATGTTTGTGTCATTCACCATATAATATATGACATGTAACTCCACATGATGTACTTCTAGAAAAATGACATGTTATTCCGTGAGGTCAAAACTCATAGTATTTTGGGAATTACAGCATCTCGCCTTTTTATCACATAAACTTTCATTACATTATACAAAACTGAGGATCTTTAAGGTTTAGTGTCTTGGAAACCAGGAACTTAATACATGACAACATAAAAAATTCTTCTTAAATACTTTAAAGGCTTCTTCATTTGTTCATCCAAAGTTCATTACAACATCTCATAACTTGGTAGCATACATCAAAGGAAAGGATGAGCAGAAGGCCCAGTAAGGGAAACAAGGTAAACATTTTACATGAGAACTTGAGATACATCAAAAGTGATGAAAAATAACTTTAAGGCATGAGAAAGAGTTCATGAGGCATATCATAATAAAAATAAAGTGTTTCATAACTTGAATATGTGGCTAAAAAATTTAACATAGACAATCACTTCTGTTTCACCAAGGTCCATCCCCAAGGTGTCATTAAAAATTACCAAGGTTATTCACCAAGGCATCGTTAAGAATGGTCATCTCTAGAGATTTAGTCTTTACCCAATGCATTGGAGCGCTATCAGGGAACACCCTTAAATTTGTCTTTATTATCATGTGATCCAAATATATCATCATAAAAAATTTCAAAAAAAAACCATATAGATTAAAAGAAATGGGTTTCATTTCATAGTCATCACATTTTAAAAACTGCTTTAAAGACGTGATCTTTATGTCAATTTAAACCCACAGAAAAAGGAAAGCGGGTATCATGAATGTAAATAACAGAATTAAAATAGAACATTTTGATATATATGTGAATACCACTTTAGAATAAATATCTTTGAGTATTCACATAATAAAATAAAATAATTTGAAAAAAATAGAAATACATTTTGAGACAAAAATTCTGCAGCATAACGGCTATGATACAGGGTTTTAGAAAACATTGAAAAGAGAGGGGACATGGGTCACCCACTCATAAATGATACATAAAACAGTATGGGAACAGAATATAAATTATATAAGATCATGTTAATGAAATTTCAATGATATACCATATGAAACTAAGAACTTGAAAGGAAGACAAAAATAAGATTTCTCTTATGAAAATTCGGCAGCATAACAACGTCTCTTAAAACATCAAAAAATGAATTAAAGAGATCAAATAGAGTCTCTAATCATATGAAAATAAAATATAAGTATGATAGATATAGATATCATACCCCAAAAAAATAAAAAAGAACTTGAAATACTTGACATGAAAATAGAACTTGAAAACGAGAAGGGTGAAAGAATCCCTTAAAAATTCGGCAGCCAAACAACGCCACTTAAAACATCAAAATAATGAATTGAAGAGATAAAATAAGATCTCTCATCACATGAACATAAAATATAAGTATGATAGATTTATATATCATACCCCAACATAATAAAAAGTAACATGAAAGACTTGACATGAAAATAGATCTTGAAAACGAGAAGGGTGAAAGAATCCCTTAAAAATTCGGCAGCCTAACGACGCCACTTTAACATTTTAAAATGAAATGATGAGAGAAAGAGAGGGTCTATAATCATATTAACATGAAAAGGAATGTAGGATGAATATAAAATAACATCCTCCAAAATAATAACATGGAGCATAAAATAAATGAAATAAAAGAGAGTACTTGGAAAGAAAGAGGGAGGTAGGATCCCTTACCTTAAAATGTAACTCTTAAAACTCAAAGTTTGGGACCTTGAAAGCTTGGGGCACCTTTGGAGGACTTAATGGGAGGTAATGAGACCAGATATTTGTTTGGGGAGAGTTGATAGTAAAAAATAACAGAGGAAAGGGTGGGTATTTATAGGGAAAGTGAGGGAAAATTGCATTAATGGCCAAGGGACACCTCATTGATGGTATTGGAAAAACCATGGGCTTACCCATGGTATTTTCCCATGGTATTGGCCACTTGGGATACCTCATACAATAATTCATCCCATTTAGTCTACCATCCCTTAAAATATCTCATGACATCATCATGATGCAGTTATGATGTCATTAAACACCCGTAACTTAAAAACTGTATTTTCACTATTCATCGAAAATTCATTTTTTCAGAAAAATCCCCAAAAATTACCTTAACATAATATCGATTCTATGAGTTCAAAATTGAAATCCATTTTATAAAAATAATTTTCTAAATATTTTTAGTTTAATTTTTAATTAAAAAACACTATTCACCTGAAAAAACTAATACTTGACTAATAATTGCTGAAACAGTTATTTACCTATTTTATTGAATCTCATTAATTAATCAAGGTGCCTAGGTTTTATTAATACTTTCTTTAAGTGATATTACTAATCCATTTGGTCGCATTACTAATCCTAAGGGTAAAATCACTATTCATAATTTACTATTCATCAAAAATTAAGCTGATCTTATTAGACTCTAAATTTTGTACTGAACATAATTGTAGAAGACCATTTTTTGAAAATAATTACACATTTTTAATTATTTAAGGTTTACATAAACATTTTTAAAATATCTTTTTTCTAAAATTCATCAATAATATACATCCTACATTTATCCGAACATTTGAAAATTTACAAAATTCCCCATAAAAAGAAAACACAATTTTATTTATCTCAAAGGATTACAGAAAGAAGTTACGGTCTCTTTACATAGCCCCTTATAACCCCAGCATAGGACCTAAGTGTAAGGTGTGCTAAGGTGAGAGAATTAGAGGGCGGCTCGACCAACATTGCATGAGTAGTAATTTCTATTAGTTTGAACTTCTCGCGAAGGCGATTTCATTCTAGCTTCACACGATGAAGTTCAGCTTGGGTATGGTCCAGAGAAAAGCCAAGTGGTGCTACCTCCTTCCCAAGTTCTGTTAGATGGGATTTGATTGGCCCGAGACTACTGGATGAGGTCATCGAATCTTCTTTCTATATTAATTAACCAAGATCACTAGTATTTAGAGACAATAATCGCAACATTTAGTTTCCAAAGGTCATACTGACTAATGGTTATATTATAGTCAAAACCCAACAGTCTCATTTTAATTATACTCATGTTATCAAATGAAACAGTTTTGTTGAGTATAAAATAAAATAACCCAAAAAATTAGGACACAATATTTATTCAAAATTTTGGGTCGTTACATTCTTCCCCCCTTAATAAATTACGTCCTCGCAATTTTTAAAATTGGGTTTGGAAATTTCATTGAAAGTCCCACATCGGAAAAGGAGTCAGTAAAACTATTACTTTAAAAGAAAGAAAGTAAGTACAAAGGCCACCTGAGTTAACCGATACTAGGATTTGATGTTGGAAAACATAGACATGGAAGAGAAAACAAAGGGTCGCGTTCTGAGGGAGAGTGATAGAAAACATGATTAGAAGAAAGTTAACCACAAGAAAATCACAAACTTATGATGTGTGTAAACGTTCTTTGATTACCTAGTGGAAAATGTAAACCAAAAACATTTTTTTACGTTCTTTTTCATAATTTTGAGGAATTCAGTTACTACATAGAATAAAAAAATAAGGAAACATCCCTACCTTCAAGTAGAGTTTCATCCTTTAACAAGTTTCTACCAAAACTAATCTTCTCTCCAAACGATGAGTATTAAAAAACACTTGGTCTCATAAAAAAGCACAAGAATAATCTTATAGAGAATCACATAATCCAAAAAAGATTAACTATCTATTTCTTCTATATTTAAAAATTATCCCAAAAACATAAAGGGTAAGATAAAACAACTCTTCAAAAAGAAAGAATCCAATAGGAAGGGAAACTTCTTTAAATCTTCAAAATTCCATGGTACTACCCAATGTTCATTATAGACCATTCCATAAATAACTGTCCTTAAAATTCCTCAAAATAAACCAAACTAAGATTTAAACCCAATTATAAGAACGATCTTGTAACATAGTCTTCCAAGATAAACTTCATCGTTCATCCCCAAACAACATCAACCACTCCTAACATCTTATAACAAAAGTAGCTAACCTAAAAATATTTTCCCCAATATAGGTTAATCATTTCCAAAAGTAACCTAAATTACTATAAGTTCACCTTAAATTCATCGATTCTTCAAAATATAACTCAAACTTTACCCCTCAAAGAAAATACTGTAGTAATCTATTTACCTCCATCATATAGAGTTCCCAAAATAGGGAACATCTTCCAAAAGAATAATCATCTTTTAATCCCCTAATCAACTTTTTTTTAAGAAGAACAGCTTCACTACATCAACATGTGGTACATAACAATAGATGTTTTCCTTAATGATATAAAACCATCTTAGGTAGTGACTCGATGTTCTTAGAAAACATTAAATATATTCTCATGGAGCACGAACTAAAATACAACATGACATAGACAATTATTGTGAAGATGTTTTATGTACTTTAGTAATCATGATCCATCTCAGCATAGGACTTGCATTGTTCCCTTGTCCTTGAAGATTGTTGATGCTCATCATGCTTCTCATCCCTTCCAAGAGAGCATTGCCTTGGATAATTTCCAACTTCTCCACATTTATGATATTGAAAAGTATGGATTGAACCTTATCTCTATTCATCACATTATCCATTTTTTTAAAACAATTGGCTACTTTATGCCCTATCTTCCCACACTTAAAAAATCTCCCGGTTCCTTTGTGACATTCTCCTTGGTGCCTCTTCCCACACTATTTTCAAAAAAGAAATTGGGTCTTCTTTCCCTTATCAAATTTATCAGATGAACATCCTTGAGACTTTGTCTTCTTCTTCCTTGATGAATTTGGGCATTCAACTAGGTACCAATTATTAATTGTGATTTTTGATAGCTGGTTTGGAATAATCACAATATGTTCAACTTGATCTCTCATCATCTCTATCATATTAATAGTTCAATCGTCACATTTCTTATCACATTGGTTTTTGGGACATGTTATTCCATTTCCCTCCATTAAATAAGAAAAGAATGTATAATTAGGGGCTTAAATACCTAGCCAATAATCATTAAAAGGAAACTTTAAGCATAGAAGGATAAACCTGTAGAAGGAAAGTATACCCTAAATTCTGATCCCCTAGGTTCCAATATAGGCTATCCATGATCATATATTGTTACGTGAATCTTTATTTTATTTTATATTTGTTCATTTAATAATGGTTCATACTAAGCTTATGAATTTACCAAAGCATATCCCCCGGGAGTGTCATAACCAAGAGTGCAGCAAGGCCCATTGTCATGTACCAGTTCCCATTTGAGTCTAGCTCAAAGCATTGTTTTCGGGTTTTACCCCTATGTACATCTGTGCCAGAGCCACCTCTACCTACTCATATCCAGACATGGATGTATTTTCTTGGCAACCCCTTACTCAATACTCACCAAAATACCAGGAAGATTTCCTATATTTAAACATTTCTATAGGGTTATTCAAAAAGTTTTCATATCTTAATTTCCACAAATAACTAAACCATTCTTTGATACCAACTATAACATCCCGCCTTTTTATCACATAAACTTTCATTACATTATACAAAACTGAGGATCTTTAAGGTTTAGTGTCTTGGAAACCAGGAATGTAATACATGACAACATAAAACATTCTTCTTAAATACTTGAAAGGAGTCTTCATTTGTTCATCCAAAGTTCATTACAACATCTCATAACTTGGGAGCATACATCAAAGTAAAGGGTGAGCAGAAGGCCCAGTAAGGGAAACAAGAGAAACATTTTACATGAGAACTTGAGATACATCAAAAGTCATGAAAAATAACTTTAAGGCATGAGAAAGAGTTCATGAGGCATATCATAATAAAATTAACATGTTTCATAACTTGAAGATGTGTCTAGAAAATTTAACATACACAATCATTTCAGTTTCACCAAGGTCCATCCCCAAGGTGTCATTAAAAATTACCAAGGTTATTTACTAAGGCGTCGTTAAAAATGGTCATCTCTAGAGATTAAGTCTTTACCCAATGCATTGGAGTGCTATCAGGGCGCACCCTTAAATTTGTCTTTATTATCATGTGAGAAACATATATCATCATCAAACATTTCATAAACAACACATATAGCATAAAATAAATGGGTTTCATTTCATTGTCATCACATTTTAAAAACTGCTTTAAAGACGTGATCTTTATGTCACTTTAAACCCACAGAAAAAGGAAAGAACATATCATGTATGTAAATACCATAATTAAAATAGAACATTTTGATATATATGTGAATAACCCTGTAGAAGAAATATCTTTGAGTATTCACTTAATAAAATAAAATTATTTGAAAAAAAGAGAAATACATATTGAGACCAAAATTCTGCAGCATAACAGCTATGATACAAGGTTTTAGAAAACATTGAAAAGAGAGGGGACATGGATCACCCACTAATAAATGATACATAAAATAGTAGGGGAATATAATATAAAGAATTTAAGAACATGGTAATGAAATTTTAATGATATATCCTATGAAACGAAGAACTTGAAAGGAAGACAAAAATAAGATTTCACTTATGAAAATTCGGCAGCCTAACAACATTACTTAAAATTTCAAAAAAAAAGAATTGAAGAGATCAAATATAGTCTCTCATAATATGAACATAAAATATAATTATGATAGATATAGAGATCATACCCCAACAAAATAAAAAGGAACTTGAAATACTTGACATGAAAATAGAACTTGAGAACGAGAAGGGTGAAAGAATCCCTTAAAAATTCGGCAGCCTAACAACGCCACTTAAAACTTCAAAATACTGAATTGAAGAGATCAAATAGGGTATCTCATCATATGAACATAAAAGATAAGTATTATATATTTAGATATCATACCCCAACATAATAAAAAGGAACATGAAAAACTTGACATGAAAATAGATCTTGAAAACGAGAAGGGTGAAAGAATCCCTAAAAAATTCGGCAGCCTAACGGCGCCACTTTAACAATCTTAAAATGAAATGATGAGAGAAAGAGGGGGTATCTCATCATATGAAAATGAAAATTAAATTAGGATGAATATAAAAGAACATCCTCAAACATAAGAACATGGATCATAAAATAAATGACATAAAAGAGAGTACTTGGAAAGAAAGAGGGAGGTAGGATCCCTTACCTTAAAATGTAACTCTTAAAACTCAACGGTTGGGACCTTGAGGGCTTGGGGGAACCTCGTGAGAAATTATTTGGAGGTAATGAGACCAGATCTTAGTTGTGGGAGAGTTTTTAGGGAAAACAAATAGAGGAAAGGGTGGGTATTTATAGGGAAAGTGAGGGGACAAAGCATTAATGGCCATAGGACAGCTCATTGGTGGTATTGGAAAAACCATGGGCTTTCCCATGGTATTTACACATGGTATTGGAAACTTGGGACAAATAATACAATAATTCATACCCTTTAGTCGAAAATCCCTTAAAATATCTCTTGAAATCATCATGATGCTGTTATGATGTCATTAAACACCCGTAACTTAAATACTGTATTTTCACTATTCATCAAAAATTCATTTTTTTCAGAAAAATCCCCAAACATTACCTTAACATAATATCGATGCTATGAGTTCAAAATTGAAATCAATTTTATAAAAATAACTTTATAAATATTTGTAATTTAATTTTTAATTAAAAAACACTATTCACCTTAAAAACTATTACTTGACTAATAATTTTTGAAATTGTTATTTACCTATTTTATTGAATCACATTACTTAATCAAGGTGACTAGGTTATATTAATACTTTTTTTAAGTGATATTACTAATCCATTTGGTCACATTACTAATCCTAAGTGTAAAATCAATATTCATAATTTACTATTCATCAAAAATTAAGTTGATCTTATTAGACTCTAAATTTCGTACTGAACATAATTGTAGAAGACCATTTTTTGAAAATCATTAAACATTTTTAATTATTTAAGGTTTACATAAACATTTTTAAAATATCATTTTTCTAAAATTCATCAATAATATACATCCTACATTTATCCGAACATTTGAAAATTTACAAAATTCACCATAAGAAGAAAACATAATTTTATTTATCTCAAAGGATTACACAAAGCAGTTACAGTCTCCTTACATAGCCCCTTATAACACTAGCATAGGACCTAAGTGTAAGGTGTGCTAAGGTGAGAGAATCCGAAGGCGGCTCGACCAACATTGCACGAGTAGTAATTTCTATCAGTTTGAACTTCTCACGAAGGCGATTTCGTTCTAGCTTCACATGATAAAGTTCGGCTTGGGTTTAGTCTAGAGCAAAGCCCAGTGGTGCTACCTCCTTCCCAAGTTCAAAGATATGGGCTTCAATTGGCCCAAGACTACTGGATGAAGTCATCAAATATTATTTCTATATTAATTGACCAAGATAACTTGTATTTAGAGACAATAATCGCAACATTTAGTTTCCAAAGGTCATACTGAATAATGGTTATATAATAGTCAAAACCCAACAGTTTCATTTTAATTATACTCATGTTATCAAATGAAACAGTTTTGTTGAGTATAAAATAAAATAACCCAAAAAATTGGGAAACAAGATTTATTCAAAATTTTGGGTCGTTACAGGCATGTATGACTACAAGACACCATTAATGTACACATTGTGTATCCTTGAAAAAAAAATATATAGTACATGACATGTAACCAATTTTTACATGTTGTGTGATAGAAGTTAGTGCATGATTTGTAATGATTTCATGTGTTGAACCGCCCAACACACTAAGAATTAATCGGTGTGTGCATTGTGCAGAGGGACATGTGTCAGACAACCTGTACTTTATCTAGATGTTGTGTAGACTATGTCATGCCATGTATACAGCTAGCGTACTACACTAACATTCAATATACAGCGTTTAATGATGTTGTGTATTAACAAATGTTTCATTTCAAGAATTATGTGGCCTATTCCTTGTATATAGACAAATCCATCACATGGTGTGTACATTTCCATTACATGATGTATAATAGTGTTATGTAGCTAGTGACCTCAACACAACTAGATGAGTTCTTCAAGCACTAATCATGATTTTTTGGCCCGTTCTTGGCCATATGATGTCATATGAATATTCTATATTTATCATTGTCCTCAGAATAAAAATATGAATATAAATACTAGAAAACAAACTATTTAAATTAATAAAATAAATTAAAAAAAATCCTATATTAGAATTTCAATTCACTGATACCACTTAAAGGTTTTGGGGTGTAATAAAAGTATTGGTAAAGTGATTAATTTTTCTTTTTTTTTCATTCAAAATGAATGGATAAATTCAAAAAAATAGATCAAAAAACCATAAAATTCCTTTGATATGATCGGGAAAATTTAATTTATAATTAATTTAAATATAAAATTACCTCATCCATGGTATTCTTTATTGATCAAATTTTGTATGCCACACTTATTATGTTGTCATTTAGATAGATAATATGACCAAGGATTCTTCTTGACATATCCAAATCTGCTCTACGAATCTCTAAAGGATGCTATTGATTTCCCAGGTGCTAGCGTGAAAGAATCAAGTGCTTCACATAATTTCTTTTTAATCACAAAAATATTCTCTTGTTCTCTCTCTAGATTATTTAGAGAGGGAGGAATAACTATTTATCTCAAGGGTTTAAGATAATTATTACCAACATTTTCAACATCTATATTGAAAAAAGTGATATATCATAGATTATAGACTTAGGGTTAGATAAATATAATAGAAAATCCATTATAATATTATTTAATATAATTAATACACCATACCAAAATAATAATAATAAGAATATTATTATTATAGACCATAACACATGTTAAATCTAAATCATTTATTAAAAAAATAAATTAATTTTTATTTAAATGATATTAAATATATAACTTCCATAAGATCATTAAACTCGACTCATATCCTCCCATAGAATTTTTTGAATTCTGAATAACAAAATAAATATGCTTGATAACATAAAATAAATATGATGTCCAATAAAATTGTGAATAAATATTTATTTTTATATTATCATAACTTGAATAAATATTAATTTCACTTCATTCACTAAATAAGTGAATAAATAAATATTATATTCATTACCTTGTGAATAATTAAACAAGAGATAAAATTAAACCCATACATTCTAAAATAAAATATTTTTTGATTGAATTTCTATCATAAAATGTTACTTGAATAAATTATATTACATAAAACTAAGAATTATATTATTAAATTTAAATTCAATGGAATTTAATAGAATTTTGGATACACTTAGAATGTAC
Source organism: Viscum album (assembly GCA_963277665.1). Taxonomy (NCBI): domain Eukaryota; kingdom Viridiplantae; phylum Streptophyta; class Magnoliopsida; order Santalales; family Viscaceae; genus Viscum; species Viscum album. The sequence goes on along the minus strand of OY728153.1, from coordinate 123,920,999 downwards.
CCTCTAGGACCCTTTCTCAATAGAAATAGGAAGAAATCACCTAAAGTACAAGATTAGTGTTTAACAACACATCAAGTTACCCATAGAGAAATAAGTAACTATAGAAACTACAACAAGAAGTATGCACACTTGTGTTATCACTATATATGCTTGAATCATCTTTCTTTGGATTTCAGAAATGAACTAGTATGTAAACTACCATGTCCATGGATTTTATTAAAAAATTATATTTCAATTAAGGACTGGAGATATATTCTTCCACTAATATTAAAGGTTCAAATTCTTTATTGATCATAATGAAATATTAGTTTCTTCACACCCAATGTATACCAAATTGTCGTGATCATATATTGTCTTGGTTCTAATTTATATATCAATGTACATGATTCATGATGTAGATTAATAATGATATCAAGTCTAAGGACCAAGACACACATTAAAAAATTGGAATATTTAGTTACATATAAAAAATGTATAATTAATATTGATGAGTTTTTCCTCATGATATCCTTTCTCAAATATCATATAGTGTGAACTTCATTTGAATAGGTTTCAGTTATTATAAGCCCCAAAAACTCAATAGCAAGATGTTATTTGTGTCCTATCAAATTGATGTATCTTGACCATATGATATATTAATTTAAAAATATCGTCATAATATTTCCAGGTTCTTATTATAATAGAAAACTACTATAACCCTTTGATGCGATAAATATTCTCAGGACATTATCAAATAAATATAAGTTAAATAAAAGAATAATCATTATGTGATAAAAATAAATATATTTATATTATAGTAATCAAAATCACAAAGTCATTTGGTTTTAGGTAACCAACTCTAACATATTAAATGAGCCTAATTTTAAAGCACAATTAATAATAGGGTTGGGCTCAAACTTTAATAAGTGACCCAGTATTCGACCCACCAAACCCAATTAGGCTATATTATAATGATATTTAAAAAATTACTATTAAGTGATTATTATTTCAAATTACAGATTATTATATATATAATTTATTTTATTTAATAATATTTTATGGCTTGATTAATAAACATACCACTAAATCTTAAACAAGCCTATAATTTAGATTTTTCTGAGGACCAATTAATAAAAATATTAGACCAGGGTCGATCTGACAAGACCCAATTAAGAAATAGGTTAAATTTTTTTAGTCTGAATCAGACATAACCAACCTATATAAAATTCTAATTATAAGGATGAAAGAATTTTTAATCTTGTGTAGAAGGAGCCACAAAAGTTTAAAATTTAGGCGTGTTGTGTTTTTTTTATTTTTCTATTTCTTTGTTTACACTTAAATAAATATATAACTTTTGGATTATTTATTTTATATTATTATAAAAAATGTTTAATAAATTAATATGCTTAATATATAGTTCTATATTTAAAAGTATTATATATAAAAACATAATATTTAAATTTAATTCATGTATTTAAAACATGTAATATATAGTATGTATATAAGTAATATATATTTTATTTAATGATGCAATATAAAAGGAATATATATAATTACATAATATAAAATTAACTTAAATTTACTTACATATTATATAAATGTAAGATAAACTTTTTACATAAGATATAAAGTAATATAAATTTACTTACAAAGTATAAAAGTATTATATATTCTTATGAAATATATTGATAAGTAATATATATTGTGTGATAAATTATTATAATATGATATGATTGTGTATTTGCGTGTGTATAAGTGTAATATATAAAAAAACTAAAAAAACTTATAATTAATATATAAAATCATTAATAAAAATATATAAAAAATATTTTAAATGTAAAACATAATAAATAATTTTTTCATAGAATTATTTAATTAATATAAATATTATATAAGTTATATATAAATACGCACACACACACACATTTAAAGTGATAATAATGTTTCAACATATTTAAATAAAAAAATATGTATACAAATTATTTACATAATTGAAGGAAAAATGTGTAGAAGTTATACTTAAGTAGCAGGGGTGCTTAAGATCAAATTCCACTTTTAATCCCCACTCTAGATTTAATATATACAAACAAATATATTTAAAACAAATAAAATTCAGAGCATATTTATATACAAAAACATGTAAAATATAAAAAAATATATACAAAAAAATAAAAATATACAATTTTAATTTACTTACTAATTATTCTTATTAGTTATATGTGTGTTTTTTTATATATAAATACAAGTGATTTTGACCTGAAATCACATAAAATATTTAAATTCCTCCAATCCTATTTTTATTTCATTTCTCTATAATTATTATTTTTAATTATATTGAGAGAGAACCCTTACATGGACCAAAAGATCAGAATACATGAACCAAAGGCCTAAAGGCACAAAAGCCCGAATATGAACCAAATGACCATAGGTAGAGACCCCAAACTATAATTGCTCCTCACAAAATACTGCAGTCCACCCATAACGATCTTCACCCTAAAATTTTGTCTTTAGCTTTCCTCTTGGTCCATAGTCATCACGTCTCCAGCTGCTTTTCTGGTGTCTACACTCACACCATATTATAGTCAAATGGTTAAAATATGATCCAATAACATCCTAGAGGCTCATTATTTGGATGGTTTAGAGTCCCTATAGCTTGAAGGTTAGTTTTCATGGTTCGAAATCCCATTTGTGATCAGTATCAATACTGCTATAGTACCTAGCTACAATGTCCACTGCGAGAATTGCATTGCTATAGTGCTATAATATTTCTATAGTTCCATAAAAATTTAACCTCACTTAGATTTGAACTCAGGCCAGATCTAGGATCATAGAGAGACTTTACCACTCATGCAATCCCCCAACCATGCATAAAAAACTTATCTTGTTTTATAAAATATTTAATATATCTATTTTTTATTTATTCAAATGAATTTATTTATATATTAAAAATACATATATAAAATTTTATTTGTTACTTGATAATTATTAATGTTGTAAATAAATTTATTAAATATTAAAAAATATGAAATATTACTTTAAAAAATTAAATTACTAATTAATATTTATTATCCTAGAAACATCAACATACCTCCAAAAAAGAAAGAACAATACTCTTTAAAAAGTAAAAAGTATCCTACAAGGTAAAATTATGAACACTCATAAAAGCTGAAACATTATAATGATAATAATAATAATAATGATGATGATAATAATAATACTAATATAATAATAATAATAATAATATATTATTAATATTTAAGGTTTTAAAAGGGATGAAAGTCATCCTAGATGTAGAGGAAGACAACATCAAAACCCAAAAACAATTAGGATCTATTTATAATTTTAGAATGAATAAAGGAATGAAGATTTAAAAACATACATTTCCCTATTGACCAAGATCATCCACACAAGTTTGATATAGATCACTAAGAAGAATCCAAAAAAATCCTTCCTTTTTGGGTGTCCACAAGTCACACAAATTTCTTGAAACTCAATAAGGATCTCTCTTTATATATGGTTGTATAGGAAATTGGTTAAAAGATAGAGATAATTGAGAGCTAAGAATAATCACAGATTTTAGGAGTTCTTATCAGAGAAATGAATCTCATAATCAAAACATCTCCATGAGGATCAAAATAGGTTTATATTGGCCTCTAGGAATACAGTCGTCCTTACACTATATATGTCTATAAACATTACAACTTTTGCAACAATTTCTCAATACCCACAATGTATTTTTTAATGTTTAAAAAATTCATGCAAAATGTTTAAAATCCTAAAAATCATCATCATCTCATGATGAACTGTTCAAGTATGATATAAGAAGAAGGTGGAGTTCTGCATGTTATCACACAATATGATGATATCATATGAAACCACTATGAAATTATTAGGTCCACAAGGCTGAATACCCTAAGAGGGGGGGGGTGGGTGAATCAGGGTATGACTAATTCAAAATTAAAGCCTGTTCTGATCTTGTTTCGCTATTAAGAAAACCAATCTTCTCTCTCTCTTTCCTGTTGCACAATATAAATAGAAATTAAAGCAATAATAGGACAAAACAAATTTTTACTTGGTTCACCGCTAAGGGATACATCCAAGGAGTATACGCCGACAAGTTTTCGGTCCTACCAAATTCCACTAAACTTCACTAGCTGTGGATCACAAGGTTCGAGCTAGATCACTTCTATGCCCAGGCTCACTGCCTTTACAATGTTTAGGGTCAGCTCACTGATTTCCCAAGGGTCACTCCCAATTTATCTCTCTCTAGATCACTGCCGGTGGAGAGGATCACATTCTTTATCTTACTATGCTCACTACTCTGGAAGGAATCCACTCGCACCTTATAGACCTGTAGGTCTCTTCATTCACATGAAATCATGCATCCTCAACTATTGGTAGATTCTCTATTCAAGTCCAAATTTCATCCATTTATGAATACCCCTTCCCCTCTTAAACACTGGGTAATTTCTTTTGGAAATACCTTCACAAAGCACCCTACATCGCGAGGCTCCCAATTTTTCGAAGCTCAAACAAGCCTTCACGAAGCTCCTACCTTTTTGCGAAGCACTCTCGCGAAGCTCAATCCCTCGAAATGATTAGGTCGTCGCAGAGCTCCTGCCTCTTCGCAAAGCACACTCCTTAGAGCACGTGGCCTCACGAAGCGCACTTCCTTTTGCGGAGCTAGATAAGCCGTCGTGAAGCACCTCTCTTTCGCGAAGAACACTATCTTTGCGAACCACCTTCGCGAAATGAGAGAAAAGAATTTTCTTTGGAAGATCTCTCTACTTCTCTCGAGGGGGTCGACCACTTTTTATAGGCAATTCCACTGACCCTCGACCCTTCCACGTAAAGTCAATGCCACGTCATAGCCTATCGTGAAGCTCTGGAGTTTCCACCAGAATTCTGTCAAAATCGCAAAGCACCACGGAATTTTTTTGATCACGGAGCTCGTCGTAATCACAGAGAATCACCGTCAACATTATTTTGTGCCTTCTACATGAAGCTCCCTCACAAATCCCTTCACCGCCGTGATGCGCTTCAAATCTTCTGTTCATGAAGCTTTGACTTAATCGTGAAGAATCACCGCCATCATTCTTCTGGTATTTGCGAATTCCAAACCATGAAGCCTCTCTTTGCGAAATTCATGCCTTTGCCATATTAAAATATGACATTCATGGAAATCCACTTTTCACTATTCTCACCAACCTCCAAATTTAGGACCCCAAAAATTCGGCGAACACTGGGAAACAGTGCCACCTTGTACTGCTCTTTTGTACCGCCTCCAGATAGTCCATACCTTTGTCATCGTTCATTGTTAACATGGATTGTCAAAAACTTCTCTGGAACTCGACAATTCACCATTGAAACCCACTTTGTCAACATTCACAATCAACCCAAAAATACTGCACTATTACCTTGAGGGATTTGTTTCCCAATAGACATGATGTTTTACACTATATCATGATGCACATAATGATAGATCATGATGTGTTCTAAACAACCATGTCTTTTTCATAATTTTTGTGCATAATTCTAAAAATTATTGGAACATATTAGATTTTTTGTGTATTATTTTTAAATAATATATGGATTATTTATGAGAACATCCCTGAGATAATGTGCAATTATGAGGATCAGCGTGCCCGAAATAAATGTTTGCAATATATAAATAAATTAAATAGCATGCGAGTGTGGTTTTCCGAAAAAAAAGTGAATATCACCTAAAAAATTTACTAGATAAGAAATCTGAGGGAACCATTGACTTCAGAATGGCGGTTTTACCCTAGGAACAACCTAACATTGGTCAGTGAAGGTTATTTGTGAAAAAATGATCATGGACGTAAAATGAATAAAATGATTTAATAATATAATTTTAAATCATTTTGTTGACACAAAAACTTGAATTTTTTATTTTAATGCATTCTTATGTAATAATTATAGGGTTAGCCTCATTAACTTGTAAATTCTAGAGGATCATTGGAGTGAGATATGATAATCCTTTATGAAAAAAATGACAGATCATGGATTGACGAACGACACATATCAATTTTGATGGATCTCACCAACAAACAAAATGAAACTTTTTTCTTCATTAGAAACTAATCCAAATCAAGTTAGGTCATGAGTTTCAATAGTTTAATTCTTCATTATAAATTTCTATGATGAACGCAAATCAATCGATGAACAGATTGATTCATGGATCGTGCATATTGTGGGATGAAATTTATTTTTCAAGGTTTTTCAGACGAAATTATTTTTTTTAATTTGTTAATGGATTATTTTACCATTATAATGGAAAATAAACAAGATTGATAAGAACATACATCGAGGTTTGTTCCTCTTGATTGATTGTGATGTTATCCCCTAATTCCAAATTTCACCATGAGTATTATTTTTTGGCCTGATCTTCAAGTACTTCTTGATCATTTGATCATTCGACACCCATTTCTGGGCACAACGATTCGATATGACAGATTTGGGATCATCACAACATGAAGAATGCATGATGGTGGTTGCAAAAGTGAATCTAATAATGAAAAATTCATGAAATCATGTTCTTTGGTGAGAAATAAAGAATGGAGTTTTGATCATATTTTCAAGTGAATCTGGTGATGAAACATGTTGTTCAGTGGTGGCATAACTTTTAAGTCATTTGATTTCCATTTTTCAGTGATGCAATGCTTAAAATCGAAGTTCAAAGTGGCGAGGAGGTATACAACTGTGGATCTGGGATTCTGGAAAATCTGGTAACACACGACATGTACTCCTGAATTACACGGCGTGTGGGGCCCATTTAACGACTGCTAGGGTTTCAGGAAGGAGACGATGATCACATGGAATGTATCCCTTTTCACATGATGTTTGACCCTCTCTAATTTACTAGGCATTTACTTTTTATGTACAAGGATATGGGTTGGAGTACATGGGCACAGACACGTCATGTACTCCCACATAGACACAACTTGGTGTACATGAACCGGTACACAAACACAGATTTAGTACATGGAAATGACCAGGAGACATAGACATGAAACTGTGTGTCTTTATACATTGTGAACTTATTATAAATTCTATGTATATGAAGACTACATTCCATGTGAGGTTCATCTACATGGGAAAGACTTGGGATTACTGAACACGTTGTGTACCCCTAGGGACACACTGTGTACTCCCAAAAATATTTCTTGAGTCTCTTCATTTTACTATTTCTGACCACTATATATTGTGTTCATTACCTTGGTCCTCTCCTTGAGGATATAATGAGACATTACAACTACATCACTAGATTATGATCCCCTCTAGAGGCTGAGTCTCAGAAAGAATTATGGTGTCCCTTAGTAAGACTAGAGTGTGATCCTCAATCATCCCTAGTTAGAGTTTGTGGAATAAGCATGACCTCACTAAGGAGGGAATTAATCCTCCATCTAGTAAGTCATATTGGTAGGGTATGTGGAATCATTGAATTATGATCCCCTATGCAGTGGGTTGAAGTTGACTAGGTTCATGGTGTCCACTAGCGGTTTTGAGTGTGACCACATGTCTATGTGTCATGGTCCCCTTAGACAAGTGAGCTTTCTTGGATAGGGACCAATGACCCACACCTATTATTTTAGTGTCTCTGATGGTATCATGGCTCATGGAGTGGGTTCTCATGTAATGAGCATTGATTAAAGCATAATCTTATGGCTGACAGTTGTTTATGACCACCTTTTGGAGTGGTGACTCTCCTGAGTATATCTAGGGTTTATTTATATTATATATTTATTGTTTGATCTTGTATTTATATGACTATAATTGGTGCTTCTTGTTTAGTATTTTGGGGTTTCCTACTGAGTATTTTTATACTTGGCCCTGTACGGGATTCTCCCACTTGTGTCATGTCTTGTGCAGACGATAACCCTTTTTATGGTGTCCTAGGAGGATATAGAGATGGTGGAGTGTAGTTGGAGCTTGAAAGACCATTGTGTTTATCAATAACATGATTTTGACCTAGCACTTTACCTTGGAGTAGTTTTTACACTTTATAGTTTTGGTTGGTCTTTTTTTGGCCCTTTTCTATTTTTATTACCTTACTATCATACTCTTTTATAGGATCTTATATGTATGAATGTTTTGTTTTAGTTGTTTTACATTTCAGCATTGTGTGGGCTTGGATATGTGTGTGTGTGTGTGTGTGTATGGTTACATTAGGCCAATGCCTCCCATTTGTGAGATATGCCTACTTGGTGCTGGTCACCAGCCCCTGGACTATTATTGGTAGGCTTGGGGTCATTGCAACATGGGTCCCTTTTGGACAGGAATTGATAGAGTGATATTAAACTGGGATTGGTTTTAATTTTGGACATGAGTCGGTGAGGTTGTTTTGGAGAAATAATGGTAAGTGTTTTGAGTTATTATTTTAGGCTAGGGAATCCATTGTTAGTGTGGCGAACGACGTATACATACACCAGAAATCTTATCACTTTCTTTTTGACTCGGTATATAAGAACACTAGTTGTAAGGAAAATAATGGTACATGAATCATATAGGAATGGTTTGTGTTTTCCATATCCTTCTTGAGTCATCTACCCAGATATAATCATTGAACATTGTACATTTTCTTAAATTTCAAGATGCCACCATGTAGACAGACAGCTAGGATTCCACGGTTTGATGATGAGGATGATCCACCCTGTGAAGAGAAATCAGTACAGGGTCTTGTATCAGAGATATCACCATCGGGTGGTTTACCAGCTATACCACCACCCATTGAGTAGAAAATAACACCATCACTACCTGCTTAGGATGTACGTAGACTGAGTGCATTTCATTAGTTTCAAAGGAAACAACCTCCAAATATTTTGGTTGATCCACACCCCTTGGTGTGTGAGGACTGGATAGAGGCTGGCACTTGCATTTTCCACCTTGTGAGAATGGCTGCAGACCAGATATAAGTCCTCATGGTGAGTCTTCTTTAAGTATAAACTAGGTGATGGTGGATCTTGGTGATTTAGTCACATGATGAGATATCTCCCTCTCAGTCAGACTTCCAGCATCTCTTCAAAGAGGAGTTTTATCTAGCTACAATATTATTGGTACACATATAGAAGATTATACATCTACAGTAGGGAAGTATGACCATGGAATATTATTTAGTATTATTCACTGATCTCTCACATTACTCTTTAGATATGGTTCATGACTAGTTCTTTAAGGGTTGGACCATTGAGCAGGTCTTGCGCCAGAAAATCAGGGTGTCAGTGGTATCAATTATCATTCCCACCTATGATAGATTTATTTAATGAGCCTTATTATTGGGGATCTTTCTAGTAGAGAAGACGCTAGTAGTGGGAGCTAGCAGTGGGCACCCGATATTTGAGACCATGGAAGAAGGTAGCTGACGATAGTCATAGGGATACAAGTGGGGAAGAAACTTCAAGAGGTGATCCCTAGACTTAGGGTTCATGGTGTAGGGCTCCCAGAGTGGTTCGAATCATCCAATAGAAATATTGGGTTTCTCCTATGATGATTGGGGACATCTGGCACAAGATTGACTGTCCTATCATATAAATGAATGGGAGATTGTCGAAGGGCCACCGAGACGGAGGTAGAGGTAGGATCATGGTGGTCTATAGGGTGGAATACACATTAGAGGGTATGACATTGTATTAGGAGGTGATCATATGTTCTAACTATTACCTCCACCACCCCCAGGTGGTCCATGCTAGGATTAGAGAGCTATTGGGAAAGGATGAGTCTATCTATAGGGCATGGAGGCCTATGACCCTGAGGCTCTTTGGATGATATGAGGTAAAATATGTGTATTTTATACTTTAGTTTTAGTATTTATAGACAAAACTATTATCCATTACTTCTTTATGACTTCTTTGGTTTAAAACATATAGATTCCCATTGATATTTTGACTCAAACCTTGTGGTTGGAGACTCTGATGGGCAGTGACTCAGTGATTTCTCACTAGTGCTGATAGTGATACCTAAAGCTTGGAGGTGATAGTTTTATATGGGATCTCTTTGTTGTATCAATGAGGCCGTATGAATTCATTTTAGGCATTGAATGGATATCTATAGGCCATGACCAGATTGACTATTTTAGTCGTAGGATGCAGTGTGTCTGTAGTGATGGGACCAAGTTTCCCTTTTCCGGTTAAAAGGAAACCTTGGAATTGCATGAAAAAATAATTCATTTGAGGGTGTATCCAATTACACATTATTTGGCCATCCCGACCCTTAGAACAATAGATTTTATGAGTTTCCAGTTTTTTGTAGTGGTGGTGGAGTATAAGGAAGTATTCCTTGAAGATGTTCCAAGTTTACCTCCCCACCAAGATATATATTTATTTTTTGAATTGCATCCCGGTAAGACATTGATATCTATAATAACATATCTGATTGATCCCTTAGAGCATTGATATTTGAGGATATAGTTGTAGGGACTACAAGAGAAGGGATTTGTGAGACCCAATGTTTCCTCCCAGGAATACCCAATCTAGTTTTCCAAGAAGTTAGACGAGAACTTGAGGTTATGTGGGGATTACCAATGCTTGAACTAGGAGACTATGAAGAAAAAGTATCCAATACTGAGGATTTATGAACTCTTTAATCACTTGAAGAGGGAACAATGGTTCTTGAATACTGACATCAGGTCTTTTTATCACCAGTTGTGAGTATGAGATGAGGATATACCGAAGATGATATATAGATGTCTCTATAGTCACTATTAATACTTAATGATGTTTTTTAGCATGAATAACTCCACAATAGTTTTCATGGGACTCATAAAATAGATCTCCCAGCCTTTACTGACCATTTTGTGTTAGTCTTCATCGATGAAATCCTAGTGTACTCAACATAAGAGGAGGAGAACACGAGATACTTGAGGATGGTCCTCGGCAGAATTTGAGAGCAACATCATTACGAGAAGCTATAGAAGTTTTAGTTTTGGATTTGAGAGGTCCATTTTCTGGGACACATCATCTTAGAGGGTGGAGTTGCAGTGGATCCAACGAAAGTTAAGGCAGTTCTTTCTTGGGAGCCACCCAAGGGTGTTAGTGAGGTGCAAAGTTTACTTGTATTGGTTGGGTACTATTGGAGGTTTGTACCTGACCTATCTAGAGTGGTAGGACCCTTGATAGCCTTAGCCATGAAGGGGAAGCCTTTCATGTGGACAGAAAAGTTACAACAATTCTTTCATGTGCTGAGGCATAGGTTGACGAGTGCTCCTATATTGAGGTTACCAGAGAAGGGTGTCGAGTATATAGTGTTTTGTGATGAATTAGGGACTAGACTTGGTTATGTTTTGATGAATAGGCAAGCGGTTACTACTTATGGTTCATGCTAGTTGAGAACACATGATCATAATAATGCGACCCACAAACTTGAATTTGCTGCATTAGTTTTCACATTGAAGATGTGGAAAAAATACCTTATGAGAGAAAGATTTATCATGTAATTTGATCACAATATTCTCAATTTCATCTTTTCTTTGAAGGATATTAACTTAATACAGAGGAATTGGATAGAGTTTCTATAGGAATATGACTTTGAGATTGTCTGCACTTTTGTGTAGGGGAATGTGGTAGCAGATTCTCTCAGTAGGAGATCTAGTTCATAATTGTTGAATGAGGTGTTATAGAAGTTGGCCTTCTTATAGTTATACTTTTTGGATTTAGATGGATCATCTTACCTCAAGTCGATGGTTTTCACCCCACCACTCTTACAACAAGTTAGGGAGGAAAAAATTAGGGATATTGACTATGAGAACCTACATACTCAGATATCCCCTGGATATGCTCTTGATAGATTTTCCAAAGGTGGGGAGTATGAAATTCTACTCAAAGGATGGAAAATGATACTAGTTGAATTGTGGGAGGAGTTTTTTAGATATTTTCCCACATATCCTTTAGAAGTATATCCAAGTGAGGAAAATATGTACTAATACATTTGACGTTAGTTTTGGTGGATAGGGATGAAGAAATGAGTTTTAAAGTTTGTCTCTTGATTCCATACTTGTCAGCAAGTAAAGGATTAGCACTAAGTTCCAATGGTTTTAGATCAAACCCTTGAGGTTCTAGAGTGGAAGTGGGATGGGATATCTATAGACTTATTGATGGTATTTCCATGTACATTCAGGAAAAACCATGTCATATGGGTGATCGTAGACAGTCTCAACAAGTCATCCCACTTCATAGATATTCAATATCATAGTTCAATAGAGATCTTGGGATGCATATATAGTCAAGAGATAGTTCGAATCTATGGAGTTACATTGATGCTCATCTCTGATCATGGTGCTCGCTTCACATCCTGGATTTGGAAGGGATTATAGGATACATTTGGGACTTGGTTACACTTGAGCATAATGTTTCACCCCCAAACTGATGGACATATAGAGTGTACCATTGAGGTCTTAGAAGTAATTCTATGATATTTCATGTTGGACTTTAGCCATAGTTGGTAGGGCCACCTACCCTTGCAAGAGTTTGCGTACAACAACAACTACTGTTCCACCATTGGTATGACACCATTCAAGGATTTTTACAGGCGACCCTGATAGTCACCACTTTGTTGCACCGATCTTAGGGATTCGGTACTCATGGGCCCAAATTTGGTGTGAGCTATAATAGAAAAGGTTTATATAATCCTAGAGTAGATGAATACATTATAGAGCCATCATAAGTCTTATGTAGACAAATGATAGAGACCTCTGGAGTTTGAGTAAGGAGACTATGTGTTCCTGAGGGTCTCACCATGATGAGGGTTGAAGAGATTTGGATGTAGAGGAAAGTTATATCCAAGATTCATTGAAATTTTTACACCCTATGTAGTGTTGGAGAGGTAGAATACCTCTTAGATCTTCCACCGCAGTTGGACCGGGTACATGACATCTTCCACATGTCACAACTGAGGAGGTATGTGCATGACTCATTGCACGTTATCGACTATGGAAAGCTAGACATTGAGGATATATAAACCTTTGCTGACTAACTAGTAGAGATTGATGATCAATAGGGGAGCATCCTTCATGGGTATCGATTCCTTTTGTGCATGTTCGGTGGAAGCACATGAATTTCTAGGAGAGAACATTGGATAAGGAGGCTCAGGTTTTCCCTCACTTTTCCACATCTCTTTCTGTAGCCCTTGTTTTGGATTTTTGGGATGTAAATACCTATGTTAGAGATAATTTAATGTATCAAAGATTCATTGTATTATATTTAAACAATATATGTATTATTTACAATGCCAGACTCTTAGACAACGTGTGATTTTAAGGCCCAATGTGCCTGAAATAAATGTTTAAAATATATAAATATATTAAATATAATGCATTCATGGTTTTATTAAAAATGTTTAATATCTACTAAAAAGGTTTCGAGATCAAAAATACAAGGGAACCGTTGAGTTTAGAAAAGCCATTTTACCCTAGGTGCGACCTAACATTGGTCAACAAATGTATTTTGTGAAAATTTGTTCATAGGCATAAAATGAATAAAATAATTTAATAAAATAATTTTAATTCATTATGTTGACACAAAAACTTGATTTTTTTTCTTTAAATTTATCCCTATTTTAGAATTCCAGGGTTAGCCTCATAACCCTGGAAGTTATGGAGGATCATTAGAGAGAGATCTATGAATCCATTTTAATGAATGATGACAGATCATGGGTCGAAGATCGAAAAACATCGATTTTGAAGGATCTCTCAAAAAAACATAACATAGCTTCATTATTACATAGTGACCAATCCAAATTGAGGTAGGGCATGAGTTTAAAATTTTTAATTCCTCATTCTTAATTTCTATGATGAATGTGAATCAATCAATGAAATGATTGATTCACAGATCATGCGTATTACAAGATGGGATTTATTTTGTGGGGATTAACAGGAGAAATTATTTGGTTTAATTTTTTTATGGATTAATTTACCATTATAATGGAAATGATCTAAGATCAACATGAAAATCTATCGAGGTTTGTTCCTCTTGATTGATTGGGATTTTCTCCCCATAATCCCTCATTTCAGCATGAGAGTTCTTCATTGTCCCAGGGTTCAAATATTTCCTGATCAATTGATCTTTGTGCATCCATTTCTTGGAGTAATGATATGATATCATAGATCTGGTATTATAATGATGTGATGGAGGTACTATGGTGGTTGCATAAGTGAATCGAATGATGAACAATTCTAGAAATCACGTTACTTGGAACTCTTCGGTGTTTGACAAAGAACAATGTTTTTATATGATTTGTGAGAGGATCCAGTGATGAAACACATTGTTTGGTGGTTTCATGGCTTGGATGACCTTAGATATCTATTTTTCTAGAGAGCGAGTCCATAAACCAAAGTATGGAGCAGTGATGAGGCACAAAACCACAGATCTAGGATTCTAGAAAATCACATAACACACAACATGTAACCCGGGATTACATAGCATATGGGGCTCCTTCAGTGGCGAATAGGGTTTCCAAAAGGATGTGATGATCACATAGTGTGTGACCCCTGTCAAATGGAATGTGAACCTCCTTAGTTAACTTGGTGTGTACTTCATAAGTACACAGACACGAGTTGGAGTACACAGATATAGACACGCCATGTACTCCCACACAAACACGGGTTGGCATACACAGACCGGTATGCAGACACGACTTTGGTACACTGACATAGCTAGGAAACACATACATGAAACTGTGTGTCTCTACATTCCGTGTACTCATTATATATATCGTCTATATGGATACCACATGTCGTGTGAAGTTCTTTCACACAAGAAATACTTGGGATAGCTGAACACGTTGTGTACCCCCTAAGCCACGAAATGTATTCCCATAAAGATTGAATAAGGCTCTTCATTTTACTAGTTTGGAATAGTATAGGTTGAGTTCATCCTCTCAGTACTTTCCTAAAGGGTACAATATGAAATTACATCCACATCATTGGATTGTGATCCCCTCTAGAGGTTGAGTCTCAGATAGGGTTTTGGTGTCCCTCCATGAGAATGAAATGCGATCCTCTATCATACCTAGTTAGATTTTGTGGAATCCGCATAACCTCCATGATCAAGGCATTGATCATTTATATAGTAGTACATATTGGTAGGGTTTATGGAATCATTGATGTATGATTCCCTACATAGCATGTTGATCCAGACTAGGTTCGTGGTGTCCCCCAGTGGTTCTGGGTGTGACCCCCCTATCTGTGTAACATGGACCCCTTAAACCAGTGGGCTTCCTTAGGCAAGAAAAAATTACCCATACCACTTTATCAACAATCTTCCATAGTAGCATGGATCATGGAGTGGGTTCTCTTGAAATGAGAGTTTCTTTGTGTGGAGTCATGTGGATAATAGTTGGTTATAACCTCCTTATGGCGTGGTGTCTCTCCTATGTATATCTGGTTTTTTCTGTTATATATTGATTGTTATATCTTATATTGAGATGAATATACTTGGTGCTTATTTTTTAGTGTTTTTGGGGTGTCCTACTGAGTATTGTTTTACTCACCCCTACACATGCTTTGCCCACATGTGTCGTGTCTCATGCAGACTACGACTCTTTTGACGGTGTCATAGGAGGACACGAAAAGGATAGAGCATAGCTGGATCTTGAGTTACCAAGGTGTTTATCAGGAGCGTGGTTTTGACTTAGTCTTTTCCCTTGGAGTAGGATTGACTCTTTATAGTTTTGGTTGGGCTTGTTTTTAGCCCCTTTTCTATTTTCAGTACTTTACAGTCATATTCTGTTGTGGGGTCTTAGATGTATGCATGCATTGTTTCAGTTTTTTTACATTTCAGATTTATGTAGGATTGGATATGTGTTCTTGAGTATAGGAAATTTAGGATAATGCCAGTCATTTTTTAGATATGCCTACTCGACACTAGCCCTTAGCCTATTGGAGGCCAGCTTGGGGTAGCCGCGGAACCTTCCCCTATAGGATGAGTCGTGAAAATTATTATTATATATAAATAAATTGTTCACTTAGATGGGTTGTCCTTTTAGGGTATGAATTATCTTGCAATCCATAGTAGGTGTGCATCTCTTTATAATTTTACCCCATAATAAGATACTTGTATTATTAGATAAAAAAGTTGATAATTAATAAAGAGATAAAAATAATTAATTTTAAAACTATTAGTTTTGTTTTTTATATTCAAAAATTTAAATACACTGCCACAACCACCACCACCAATCAAAACAAAAATAATAAAATAAAAGATAAAATAATAAAATAATAAAATAATAAAAGAATAAAAGAATAATAATAATAACAATTGTATTAAAAATCAACTAGTAATAAAAAGATAAAAAATTAAATTTATCTATTGTTATTTATGTTTATTTTATTTATAAATTTCCTAATAATTAAGATAATAATAGTTGTGGTGGTGGTAGTATTAGTATTTGAATAAGTATTAAAAATAGTAATAATACTAATAATACAGGTAATGCAACCCACACACACATCTATAATAAAGCATGGGTCTGATCCTGGGACATGTACCCTACCCTCACCCCACCCAAAACACTAGAACCAATGAAATTTGTCTAATAATAATCATAAATGTTAAACTATGAGTTTGGAAACCAAATTCATTGACCCTTTATTAATAATAGAAAATAAAAGAGTACAAGTGACGCACAATATCATCATAATAATTACTTTCAAAAGAAAAAAAACGACAGGAAAAATAAAAAAAACATCATCTTTGCCATCATCACCTTATCTATATAATTATCTTCCCAAAACATTAAAGACATGTATACCTTATTAGTTTGTGATCTAGTGCTTATATTTCAAGAAGTGTCCCAGCCTATCAGATACAGACCTCTCCTCCCATATTTAATAGTTTACCATGTATTTTACTTATCCTCAACAAATAACACATCAGAAATTAAAACATCTGGCTAAATGAAATCATCTTATGTTTTCATCTCTACCACTATATTATAATAAGGCATATTATCCTGATTGTTTTCCTTTCATGTCCACGAAAAATTGACTTTCCATAGCATCTTAGTGACTAGATTCATAATACCCCTTTCATGAGAATTATTGATTTCCTCTAGGTATGTTTAAAAATTATCTGTGACACTAATCAAATCCAACATGAAAAAAAAGTTATTGGGATTTTTATCCATCTTACCTACCTCCATGTCGCTTACTGATAATTTTTCCTATAAGTGCCACTTTCCTAATAAAATAATAATAATAATCATCATCATCATCATAACAATCCTAATAATAATAGTTATAATAATAATTTTTATTTGGTTAAGGGGATTATAAATTGAGAATAACTCACACAATCAGAAACCTTGATCGATGAAGCCTCATCCCTTCTCACAAGGAAGGAAAATCACCTACTAAAAATATTTATTTTATATTTAATGGCTCAAAGTCCTACAGTTGGTAGCTCATAATACATGATACTATGAACTAAAGGCCCTGATGGTCTGAGATCCCTAATAATGTGATCTAAAGGATATTTGTAACCCTAATGATCTCCACAAACTACTCAATATATAGCCTTTATCACTACTATAAATAAGATTTGTCTTTACTAAAAAAGTTCTAATATTGAAATCACTTTTAAAAGATGTTGTATTTTATCAACACTAAAAACAGAACTGATAAAATCTCCCTTCACCAGCACTAAAAAATTACTGATAAAGGGGACCCCTTTTATCAATTTTTCAAGTGATGATAAATGAGGCCCTTCATCAACACTATTTCCAGTGCTGGTAAAATCTAAGATAGAACATTGTGCTGCTAAAATTACAACACATTGAAGTTGTAAATATAAAATTTAATTTCAATTAAATTCACATCACAATAAAAAAATACAATATAAAATGATTAAGAATATTGGTATGTACAATTACATTATTAAAAAAAATTATCACAAACTGTAACACCCCAAGATTTCATAGTATGTTATTTCTTCAAAGTAATTCAATAACTTGCACTACACGCAACACCGAGTTCTAGCGCACCATGAATTACCAAACAAGCCGTTCAAAAGCGGTTATGTATAGTATTAACTAAATTTTGAACTTTATATAATCCTTATAATTTTAGAATTCATATTATGAGTTTTCGAGACATAATGTAAGAACAAATACATTTTTTTCAAATAAAAGAAGTATTTTTCAAAAAAATCAATTTTACTACCTTTTAATGGAGAAGCCTTTTTAAATCCAATATTTGAAACTTTTATATATTTAATTTGAAAAAAAATTAAATTCTTATTTAGAATCAGGACATAATAATTTAGTTTCAATAAAGTTTTGTTGTTTTTATGATAACTTTCATATTTGGGTGAATAGTGAAAATACTATATTTTAACTGAAAACAACTTTTTTAATCAAAATAATTTATATTGTTAAATTATAAATATTAATGGTTTGGAAGAATAAATAGATTTTATTTTTACCATTTAATCTAATTATGGTCATTTTAAGTAATTTCACTTTGAAATTGAACATAAACAAGTGTCAAAATTTTGATAGTTATTATTTCTTAAAAATACGCCTTTTGGTTTTGACAGTGGAAATTAATTTTAAATTAATAAATGAAACTTTTATATTTTTAATTTGGTAAAATTTAATTCATTTTTGTATTCGGAATATAGAAATTATCTTAGGGTGAAATTTTGGTAATTTTCTGATAACATTCATATTTTGATTAATAGTGAAAATTACAAAATTTTAATTAAAAACAACTTTTTTAATAGGAACAATTAATACTGATAAATTATGAATTTTAGTGATTTTAAAGTATAATTAGATTATAATTTTATCATTTAATCCAATTTTGTTCATGGTACATAATTTCATATTTAAACTAGTCATAAGAAAGTGTCAATCTTATGACAATTATTATTTGTTAAAAACACGCCTTTTGTTTTGACAACATGAATTAATTTTAAATTAATTTCTGCCACTTCTGTATTATGAATTTAGAAAAATGGATTCCATATTTATAATCATAAGGTCCAAATTATATAAATAGTTAACGTTTATTTTTAAAGATTTTGAGCAATTACTTCGGTAAATATTTTATTTACCACGGTTAAAGGGTAAATCAGGTAAATAAGGGTAAAAAAATAATATTATAATAATAATAAATTACCCTAAAACGTGTCTTAACCATATTGGTTCATACATTTCCAACCATGGGAATATTTGGGTCGATATTGGGACCCCATGGATCCACTTGTAAGTGATAATGACACTTTATATTAATTAAGTTAAAGTAAATACAAAAATGACATAAGCATATATCTTTTAGAAAAGTTTTTTTACATAGGGTTATATATGTTATATTTTTGACTATAAATATTCATTATAAAGATAAATATATTTCCTACATAATGGTATTTTATTTATAATTTTTATACATTAATTAATAAAATATATTTATGACACAATAATGATGCATTATTTTCCTTATTAATGAAAGAATCAAATAATTGGTATTTTAAATGTTAAAATTAATATAATTTGAAAGTTTTAATGACATAAACGAATTTTATTGGTTAATATGACATGTTATTATTTCTTAAATTAATTTTTTTTTAATTAATAAAGTTGTTAATTGTTTTAAAAAAAATCAATTATTAAATAGTGTCAAAATTGACATAAAAGAGTGATTAAAACAAACATTATATTATTAATTCATATTCAATTTAAAAAATATAAGGTTAGGCCAAATGACTTATATGATGATATATTTATCATTAATGGACCACTTGGGGGTCTCTTGGAAGTATATAGTTTGTTTATTAACTATATAATATAAAAATACAAAGAGACAAGGTAAATGTCAAACTATTTAACTAAGAGTTAAATCTAAAAGATAAGGTTACTATAGTGACTCAAACCTGTTTAAAATCTATTAGTTGAGTGTTTTCGACTCATACCCACCTTATACTTTGAATAATCCACTTTTGAGCCATTAGAAACCTAATAAGAATTTATTATAAATTAATACTTTAAGTTTTTTCTAAAGAGCCCTTCCTCCCCCTTATAAAAGGACACCACTTCTAACCAATTCTCCATACCTTCAAAGCCTTTTGGTTCCACCAAACTCTGCCCAAATACCCTATAAACTATCCTCCCTTATTCCTAGAGGAATTAATTTAGTCATAAAGCCATCTTAAGGAGCCCTTTTGATCAAATCAAAAGGACGAACCTGAAGAAGAGGTAATAATTTCAACACCCTCTTTTAAGTTCCTTTCTTCTTCAACTTCTTTTTTCTTTCTTATTTACATTATAAAACAATAAATCTAGTATATTATATATAAAGTGATGTTATTATAAATATGGTACAACCATATTCATTATTATATCCATCCTTTGAATGACATGTCACCATACGTGCGTACGTACGGCTTACCGTCTCCACGTTGTGGTGTAATTGTTATTCAAAACATTATTATTTGGATGAGTGTGATAATGATGTTTAATTGAAGTAAATAATAAATATAACATTATAATTATTCTGTATATATGATATACCATCCAATTATACATGAATTCAATATCAAAAGAATGATATTGCCGCTCGTGCGTACGTACGGACTACCGTCTCCACGAATGCGATGAGAATCATTCCCCATCGCATCCATTAAATAATAATTTTCATTTGATGGTTAAAAATAATGTTTAAAAACTTAATATAATTCTGTATATTAGTAATATACATCCCATCCATAACAAATATGGCTCACATAACAAAGAATATTAAGTAAAACGAGTAAGTTAACACCCGAAACGGCGATAATACTAAGATATTATTAAAAAAGCAATGTTAAAAGATCATATATGATATAATAATTATGTATATGGTTATTTTATAATTTATTAACAATTTTTTAACTATTATACAGGATTTTAACATACCATCGTCTAAGGAAAAGTAAAAGGTAAGGGTTTATTTCACAATCTCTTCATTATTCGAGGTTGTTTATACGTGATTATCTACTGGGACTTCTTTATCATCCACATCCATGTCTCTTAAAAATGTATTTCAAAAAATTTTTAGTATTTAATAGACTATTGTTTAAAGTCATTTATACCCTTTTTAGACTTTTTATAAAATGATTTTAAAGTAATCTTTCTGTCGTTTTCCAAACAAGGTCCTTTTTAACCTTTTCGAGAAAATTAAGGTAAGAATATCTTTTTAACTTATACGGAGGGGGCAGCTATTTTCCACCATTGTAAAATATTCGAAGCTTCTCTTACAAGCTTATAAAAATATTTTCAAAGTAAATGTTTTATTTCATAATTATGTGACTTTTAAATGATTTCAAAAAAGTGATATTTTTCTCAAATAGTTTTGATTTCATCTATGTCATCATCCTTTAATGGATTTTAAACTTGTTTTGAAGTTGATTTATTATGATTCAAAACTTCCATATTATATTGAAGGTTTTGTGATATGTTTGACTGTGGATGTGTTATTTTTATACCATTCATTGTTTATGATTAAATTATTGACATTTCGTATCCTAGTTAGTATACGAATGTTTATGTTTTGTTTCAACCTTTTCATATGAGGAATGTATTGGACATAGTAAGTGATGGGTGGAGCCCGCTATAGCTCTTCGATGCATCAGTTAGTCTCATGAGACAACTATACGTGGAATTGGCCGAGGCCTTTTCCCAATTTTATTTATGGTTTTGGCCAAGGCCTTAATCATTTTTAGACATCTTGGCCGAGGCCATGACAAGTTTTTTTAGAATGTCTGGCATTATACATTCCCTCATTATGGAAATAATATTGATTGTTCATGTGGTCATTCAACTAGTAGAATACCCCTGATTATGTTTTATTATGTCATTATTTACTCAGCTCATATTCCTTCGATAAAATTATTCATGTTTATTATTGGTAAATGCATGGGGTTTCAATTATTCACCATGCTTAATATTTATTTTATTTTACGCTATGTTGCTTACCCTTACTGAGCGTTTGAGATCACCCCTTTCTATGTTTTATTTTTTCCAGGATTCCAAGAAGTGTATTGTGATTGATATGTAGGGTTATGATAAGGGAATTATGGCATTCATAAAGGATTATTGATGTTGTGTTTTATGTTATAAAGTGTAATGTAACATTCAGGTATGTAATTTATTTTCCAAGACTGCTAAACCAATCGGTCCTTCGGGGCTTGATTCCTTGTAATCATGCAAATGTGATGTAATAATGCACCGAATCTGGGTAACTAGGGTCGGGGGGTTACATTTAGTATCAGAGGAAGTTTAGAAATAACCTTGGAAACTAGATTTAGATAAATTCTGATTAGAGTACATAGCCCTAAAATAGACTTTGAATATTATTATAGAATAACTTCCTAGAATTTTGGTATTGTAGAGTTTTTGTGAGTTTTATAAGAAACACATCCCTATCTGGATACATGTAGGTAGAGGCGGATCTGGCATAGATGTACCTAGGGGTAAAACCTAAAAACACCACTTTGAGCGAGACTCGAACGGGAACTGGTGCACGAAAACGGGCCTTGCTGCACTCTTGGTTACAAAACTCCCGGGGGATATGCTTAGGATAATTATCATTTTCTTTATAAACCATTATGAAGGTATTATGATTATATACTTACTCAAATAAAATATTTTTATGATTATGGATTATATCCATAAACTGTTCAATTTACGTTATGTATTTTACAAGTTTGGAACTATTCATTTCAATTCATAAACCGACCTAGTGTATGCCATTGTATAGAAATGGCGCCTAGTAAACGGAATGTGAACTCCACTAATAATTATGATCCAAAGAGTAAGAAGGATCATATCTTCCATGGTATTAAGCCAAAATTTAGAAGGTAAATGGTCTCTCAGGTTTTCTCAACATATAAATAAATAGTATCATGTATTAATAAGATAAGTAAAGAATTCTCTGCATCCTATGGCTTTAAAGGGAAGCAAGAGAAGAAAAATATGGGAGAGAGAAAGATGGATAAAGGGAAGAGGGAAAAGAATAAATTTCCCATATGTGATAACTATGGAATGAAACACCCTAGAACTTTCCTGAAGGGAATGGGAGTTTTTTATAAGTGTAGAGAAAAAGGACACCAAGTACGTGACTACAAGGGTCAAAAAAGGTTTCAAATATACAATGCTTCATCTGTAAATAGTTGGGACACTACACGAACCAATGTCTAAATCATCAGAGTATGCCCCAAATGATGCTATTGGATAATAATCAAGTTATGATACTACCTTAGATAAAGAAGAATGACTAGTGTTCTTATGTTTTTATTATAGGATTATTTCATTTGAGTGTTGTATCAACAATATACTGGTTATATGAATTATGGAGATAAATAAGGATTGTACTGTAGTAATATTTTATTTAGGATTTTTGATTATATGGTTCTAAGAAAAGTGACTTAATAGTGAGCTACACTTTTGGTAAAATACATGGTTGAAGGAAATGTAATCCTTAATATGGTCCCGATAATGTGGTAGTGATTTTGGAATAAGAGATGGTTGATTTGAATAAATTATACTGGATATTTTTGACTAACTTGAAACTGATTAATGATTTATATATTCCATCATTGTTGGAGTTTACAACATTTTTTGATAGAAGGAGTATATCCAGTATTCTATAAGTAATAACGGATCATGAATGTAATCAATAAGGTTTTATGGTAATTCATGATGTTGCAGTGTTTTAAAAGAATACATGATGAAGGCGTTTACATGTTATTACGTAACAAAAAGGATCATCATTGTGTTTACCTTAGTTATAAATTTTGGACTGTGAGTTTGGATAGAAGTATTTTGGATAATTCTAGTTTGAGATTATTTTTGGATTTCCATAAAAGGACAACCCGGAGGTCAGGCGGCAACCTGTTGCGTCCGGAAAGGCCGCGAGACTTGAACCCACAACCGAAGGGCGATAAGGGTGTATCACGTACCACTGGCCCACGTGATGTCCTGGATTGAATAATGTAGTCTTTTTTAAAAAAGATCTGGGAGGTAATTTATAAATTCATTTCTTTTGAACCCTATATGAATAGGATAAATAGAATATTGTTTTTAAGTTCTATTATCTTTTAGAGTGAAAGATGAGTCTGTGGTAGAAATTAGTTAAAGGATGGGACTCTACTTGTCAAGTATACATTTTTCTTCTTCTCTTATTCTATGAGAAACTTAATTCTTATACTTTAGTGAAGGGATCTTAAAACAAAAAAATGTGTTATCCTAATACCATATGTTTTGTTGAACCGATGGTATTTTAAATCATCATAGATTGATGAATTTAAGGCCCTAAATTTTACACTTTTTGTGATTGATGACCTCAATAACAACCTATAAATTTTTACATTTTCCCTCCAATTATATGTCTCTAATTTCCACCAATGTTATCCTAATCGATATCATAATTTTGTGGTAACCCTTTCATTTCCCTTTTCCTCTTATTAAGACTAAATTCTATTAACCTAATTCCGGATGTGGGTTTTCCCATAGATATTTTCTATTTTCAACCATTTATTTTTGATAAATAATTTCAAATTACGAGGATTCAATTTATTGAAGGAGGGAAGAATGCAACACCCCAATATTTCATAGTACATTATTTCTTCAAAGTAATTCAATAACTTTTACTACACGCAACACTGAGTTCTAGCGCACCATGACTTACCAAACAAGCCGTTCAAAAGCGGTTATGAATAGTATTAATTGAATTTTAAACTTTATATAATACTTATAATTTTAGAATCCATATTATGAGTTTCTTTGACATAATTTAAGAACAAATACATTTTTTTCAGATAAAAGAAGTATTTTTCAAAAAATGCAATTTTATCACCTTTTAATGGTGAAGCCTTTTTAAATCCAATATTTGAAACTTTTTTATAGTAAATTTGACAGAATAAACTTCTTATTTAGAATCAGGACATAAGAATTTATTTTCAATAAAGTTTTGGTGTTTTTCTGATAACTTTCATATTTGGGTTAATAGTGAAAATTACTATATTTTAACTGAAAACAACTTTTTTAATCAAAATAATTTATATTGTTAAATTATACATTTTAATGGTTTGGAAGTATAAATAGATTTTATTTTTACCATTTAATTTAATGATAGCCATTGTAAGTAATTTCACTTTGAAATTGGACATAAACAAATGTCAAAATTTGGATAGTTATTATTTCTTAAAAATACGCCTTTTGGTTTTGACAGCGGGAATTAATTTTAAATTAATAAATGAAACTTATATGTTTTGAATTTGGTAAGATAGTTTCATTTTTGGATTTTTAATATCTAAATTATCTTATGGTTAAATTTTGGTACTTTTCTGATAACTTTTATATTTTGATGAATAGTGAAAATTACAAAATTTTAATTAAAAACAAAATTTTTAATCGAAATAATTAATAGTGATAAATTATGCATTTGAGTGATTTTAAAGTATAATTAGATTATAATTTTACCATTTAATCCAATTTTGGTCATTGGACATAATTTCATTTTTAAACTAGTCATAAGAAAGTGTCAATCTTATGACAATTATTATTTGTTAAAAACACGCTTTTTGTTTTGACAACGAGAATTAATTTTAAATTAATTTTCACCACTTCTGTGTTATGAATTTATAAAAATGGATTCCATATTTCTAATTAGGAGGTCCAAATTTTTTAAATATGTAACTTTTATATTTAGACATTTTGAATAATTACTTCGGTAAATATTTTATTTACCATGGTTAAAGGGTAAATCCGTTAAATAAGGGTAAAAAATAATATTATAATAATAATAAATTACCCTAAAACATATCCTAACCCTATTGGATCATACATGTCCGACCATGGGCATATTTGGGTAGATTTTTTGACCCCATGGATCCACTTGTAAGTGATAATGACACTTTATATTAATTAAGTTAAAGTAAATACAAAAATAACATAAGCATATATATTTTAGAAAAACAATTTTTACATAAAGTTATATATGTTATATTTTCAACTATAAATATTAATTAGGAATATAAAAATATTTCATACATAATGGTATTTTATTTAAAAAATTTAGACATTTATTAATTAAATATATTTATGACACAATAATGAGGAGGTATTTTCCTTATTAATGAAGGAATCAAATAATTGGTATTATAAATGTTAAAATAAATATAATTTGAAAGTTTTGATGTAATAAAAAAATTTTATTTGTTAATATGACATGTTATTATTGCTTAAATGATTTTTTTTTGAAATAATAAAGTTTTTAAGACTTTAACAAAAATCAATTATTAAATAGTGTCAAAATTGACATAAAAGTGTTTTTAAAACAAATATTATATTATTAATTCATATTCTATTCAAAAAAATCTAAGGTTTAGCCAAAGGACTTATATGATTATAGGTGTATTATTAATGGACCAATTTGGGGTCTCTTGGAAGTATATAGTAAGTTTATTAACTATATAATAAAAAAATACACATAGACATGATAAATGTCAAACTATTTAACTAAGAGTAAAATCTAAAAGATAAGGTTACAATAGTGACCCAAACCAGTCTAAAATATATTGGTTAAGTGTTTTTTGATGCATAACCACCTTAAAATTTTAATAATACAATTTTGAGCAATTAGGAAACAGAATATAAATTTATTATAAATTAATACTTTAAGTTTTTCCTAAAGAGCCCCTCCTCCCCCTTATAAAAGGACACCACTTTTAACCAATTATTCATACCTTCAAAGCATTTTGGTTTGGCTAAACTCTACCCAAATACCCTATCAACTATCCTAACTTAATTATAAAGGCCTTCATTTAGTCATAAAGCCAACTTAAGGAGCTCTTTTGATCAAATCAAAAGGACGAACCCGAAGAAGAGGTAATAATTTCCCCGCCCTCTTTCAAGTTCTTTTCTTATTCAACTTCTTATTTCTTTGTTATTTCCATTATAAAACAATAACTCCAGTATATTCTATATACTGTGATGATATTATAAATATGGTACAACCATATTCAGTATTCTATCCATCCTTTGAATGACATGTCACCATACGTGCGTACGTACGACTTACTGTCTCCACGTCGTGGCGTAATTGTTATTCAAAACATTATTATTTTGATGGGTATGATAATGATGTGTAATTGAAGCAAATAATAAATATAACATTATGGTTATTCTGTATATATGATATACCATCCAATTATACACGATTTCAATATCAAAATAATTATATTGTCGCTCGTGCGTACGTACGGACTACCGTCTCCACAAACGCGATGAGAATCACCCCCATCGTATCCATTCAAGAATAATTTTTATTTTATGGTTAAAAATAATGTTTAAAAACTTAATAAAATTCTGTATATTAATAAGATACATCCTATCCATAAACAATATGGCTCACATAACAAATAATATAAAGGAAAATGAGTAAGTTAACACCTGAAATGACGATAATACTAAGATATTATTAAAAAAGCAATGTTAAAAGATCATATATTATATCATAATTATGTATATGGTTCTTGTATAATTTAATAAAAATGTTTTAAATATTATAAAGGAGTTTAAAATACCATCGACTAAGGAAATGTACATGGTAAGGGTTTATTTCACAATCTCTTCATTATCTGAGGTTGTTTATACGTGATTATCTACTGGGACTTCTTTATCATCCACATCCATGTTTCTTAAAAATGTATTTCAAAACATTTTTACTATTTACTATACTATGGGTTAAAGTCATTTATACCCTTGTTATACTTTTTAATCTTTCCGTCGTTTTCCAAACAAGTTCCTTTTTAACCTTTTCGACAAAATTAAGGTAAGAATGTCTTTTTAACTTATACAGCAGGGGTGGCTATTTTCCACCGTTATAAACTCTTTGAATCTTCCCTTACAAGCTTATAAGAATATTTTCTATGTAAATGTTTTATTTTATAATTATGTGACTTTTAAATGATTTCAAAAAAGAGTTATTTCTCTCAAATAGTTTTGATTTCATCTATGTCAACATCCTTTAATGGATTTTAAACTTGTTTTGAAGTTGATTTATTATGATACAAAACTTCCATATTCTATTGAAGGTTTTGTGATATGTTTGACTGTGGATGTGTTATTTTTATAACATTAATTGTTTATGGTTAAACTATTGACATTTCGTATCCTAGTTCTTATATGAATGTTTATGTTATGTTTCAACCTTTTCATATGAGGAATGTATTGGACATAGTAAGTGATGGGTGGAGCCTACTATAGCTTCTCAATACATTGGTAGGTCTCATGAGACAACTAGATGGGGAATTGGCCGAGGCATTTTCCCAATTTGATTTATGGTTTTTTCCAAGTCCTTAATCATTTTAGACGTCTTGGCTGAGGCCATGAAAAAATGTTTTAGAATGTCTAGAATTATACATTCCCTCATTATAGAAATAATATTGATGGTTCATGTGGTCATTCGACTAGTAGAATACCCATGATTATGTTTTATTATGGAATTATTTACTCATCTCATATTCTTTCCATAAAAGTATTCATGTTTATTATTAGTAAAGGAATGGGGTTTCAATTATTCACCATGCTTAATATTTATGTTATTTTCCGCTGTATTTATTACCCTTACTGAGTGTTTGAGCTCACCGCTTTCTATGTTTTATTTTTTCCAGGATTCCAAGAAGTGTATTGTGATTGATATTAAGGGTTATGATAAGGGATTATGGCATTCTTAAAGGATTATTTATGTTGTTTTGTATGTAATAAAGTGTAATGTAACATTCATGTATGTAATCTACTTTCCA
Source organism: Viscum album (assembly GCA_963277665.1). Classification (NCBI taxonomy): domain Eukaryota; kingdom Viridiplantae; phylum Streptophyta; class Magnoliopsida; order Santalales; family Viscaceae; genus Viscum; species Viscum album. The sequence continues at coordinate 123,892,227 of OY728153.1, read as the reverse complement.
AGACTGCTAAACCGTTTGGTCCTTCGGGACTTGATTCCCTGTAATCATGCCAATGTTATGTAATAATGCACCAACTCTGGGTAACTGGGGTCGGGGTGTTACACAAACATCATTTTTTACAGGGTTAGAAAAATAAATAACTCACTTATTTATTTATTTTATAAATAAAAATGCATGTCATATAAAAATGATCTAACTTACATTTATATTTAAGTTATTATGTTTTTGTAGAATGAATTTCTGATAATTGAAATACCAGAGGTCCAAATTGATTTATAAAAATCCAATGATTTGAAGATCTAGTTTCAAATTACATCCATTGGATTTGTAAATAACTATAGTGGGGAAGAACTAACTCATTGGTCGATGAAGAAATATACTAAGTTCATTGGTAGATGATGAATCTTTTACCAATGTAGTTACAACTAATCCTTAGTTTTTTAGAATTTGACTCTAGGAGTTTCTTACAAGATTGACTATAAATGAAGCCTCACTTAAATCATAATAAAAACATAGAAAAACACATCGATCGTTCTTAAAGTTACTGTTATTTTTTAATATTTTCAATTTATCGGTATCATGTTTTCTTCCGATCAGTGTAATTTTTCTTTCTAAGTGTTTTAGCTAAGAGAAAACATAGCGTGAAATTTTAATTGTAAAGATCTTAGTTTTACATTGAAATTTCTCTACTTCTGATTTTACATGATCAAGGGATTCCAAGGATGGGAAGATATAGGAAAATTTGATCAACTAATTGAGGGATTCCATTTCTTGGAAGAGATATGTCATGTAATTCCAATGTGTTAAGCGAGTTTCTATTGATAGGTATATTCAAGGGATTCTAAGGATAGGCAGACATATATTCTAATAGTTTGAAAAATGAAGATACCTTATAAAAGGATAAATGTCATGGATACCTTAGATCAGGTCAATAGATCTACCTTTCACTTTTTTTAAAAGAGAAGTTTTAATAAATATCCTTTTAAAGGAGTATTTGGTTTGTTAACCAATACTCTAAATTTTGTTTTTAAACTTCATTTTATTATTTTTTAAATTTCAGTTTATGTAATTTAGATAGTTTAAAGTTATTCTTATTTTACTATTTCATTAGTATTTTAAAATAATAATCTCTTTATTTCTATTGTGAAAATAGTATTTCAATATAGTATTTAATCTAGTCACTCTAACCTTTTATTTCATCGGTATTTTGAAAATTAGATTAATCTTTGATCTCATCGATATTTCAAAAAATCGATCAATATAATAAATTAAGAGGATGAAAATTTTAATTTTTTTAAACTAAAATTCACCCCTATTGTTTTACCATCTTACCCTAGAACAACATTAACAAATTCCAAAATATTAATGTTTTCATTGTTTTTAGACCTAGACCCCTTCTAAACAGAGCCTGATCATGTCACCAGTTTTTGAAAAACCACCCTAGATAGAATGAAATAGTGTATCTATATAGGAAAAAAAATTATTATGTTAGTAATACTATAAATAAAAAAATTAAACATAAATATTATATAATAATTTAATAAAATGTCACTTTTAAACTGAAAACATACACTTCGGGTCATACGAGGCACACCATGTTCCAGATTAAGACGTTGTTGAATCCTACACATAAAAAATTATTTATGGATCATTTTACTAAATTATCAATAAAACATAAGAAAAAAATTCTTAGTTTTGAGTACGTGATGAATGTTCTGAAATAAAATTTCAATTTTAAATAATAACGTGCACTTTGATTCATACCGGCCACACTATATGTTGGATTGACAAGAGGATGATTACTACACATAAAAAAATAATATTTGGATAATTGTACTAAAATAACTATACAATAAAAGTGTATTTTCTAGGTTTTTTTGAAAGTGACATATATTTTTAACTAAAATGTCATTTTAAACTGAAAACATGTACTTTGAGTCATACTGGTCACAACATGTATCATTCTAATTTGTGACTGATTCCTACACATCATAAATGACTAATAAACCATTTTACTAATGTATCAAAACCATATGAGTTTGTTTTATTAGTTTTAAGTGAGGAACACTTGTGTTTAACTAAAATGTCACTTTTAAATTGAAAACATAAATTCTCAGCCACATTGGTTACACCATGTATCAGATTAAGGTATGATTGAATCCCATATGTAACAAATGACTTATAGATTGTTTTCTTAAAGTATCCAAAGAAATTGAATACATTTTCTTTGTTTTGAGTATGTCATTTGTCTTTTGAACTAAAATGTCATTTCTAAATAAAAATACACACTTTGAGTCTTACCAACAACACCATGTTCAAGATTGATGTGTGGTTGATTCCTTCACATAAAAAATTATTCTTGGATCTTTTTGATAAATTATCAAGAAAATATAAGTGTTTTTCTTGGTTTTAGTGAGTGAAACATATTTTGAACTAAAAATTCATTTTTAAATTGAAAGAATGCACTTTGATTTATACTAGTCTTATCGTGTGTCAGATTGATATGTGTCTAATACATACTCATCAAAAATTACTTATGGATCATTTTCCTAATGTATCAAGAAAATATGTTTGTGTTTTGTTGGTTTTTTGTGAGTGTCACATGTTCTTAAATAATATGTCATTTTGAACTAAAAATGCACACTTTGAGTCATGCTGGTAACACTATATATCATATTGATGTGTAATTAATTCATACTCATCTCAAATAACATATGGATAATTTTACTAAATTATCAAGATAATTTGAGAATGTTTTATCAGTTTTTAGTGAGTGACACATATTTTTAACAAAAATGACAATTTTAAACTGAAAACACATATTTTTGAGTCACATCGGTCACACCATGTATTGTGTAACATCCCGGTTCTGGGTGACACCCAAAGGTGCCCTAAACCTGGTTGGTCAGATAACCTCAAGCACATTTCCCCAAACACCAAAGGCTGCTGAATAGGAATAAGGGCTAATGTAAGACAATAGGGAAACTATTACTTCATTAGTAGAGTATAGATAGTAGAATAATGAATAATAAATAGTAGAGGAAGCATTAATATCATACAACAAAAGTAAATAGAAGAAGACTGATAATAATGTAACAACTGGAGAACATATAAATGAATCATGTCACATGTGTCTAGGAAAGTGGCCAAACAATCCACAACTCTAAAAATACAGTACTAAAACCAAAGTACAGAAAATTAGTAAACTCCAACAGCATCACAATCCTCATCTTGGTCCCATGCTCTATAGCTCCAACACTAATCAAGTACCAAATGATGAAGGGTGTTTTTCCTTATCAATACCTATAACCATATAATTAATTTCGGTCCAAAATCATGACCCAAAAAGGATGTGAGATGAATCCTAGTATGAAAATACTAAAATATATGTGCCTAACAGTCAATGGATATATATAGTAGAAAAAACACAGAAATAAAGCAATAAACTAGGAAGTACTCAGAAGTAAACAATCCTATAGTTTCCAATAAAATTTATTTATATATAAATAATTATTTAATACAATGAATAATGTAAACTTGGGATATAGACTAAGCTCTATATCCCTTGTATAATAATAACAACCAGATATATCAAAGACCCCCTAACAAATAAGTAAGACTAAGTCGAAGCTTGTTATTTGGATTGAAGGACTCGTAGAAATCATTCAACTATTCAAAATAAACCCCATGGGAAAGTTCTCACAACCTAACCTCTCTAGTTTAACATATCATCAATTCAATAAAAAATAATGACCCTATGGGAAAGCTCATAGATTCTGACCCCTTTGGTCCCACATATCACTAATCATTTATAAATGACCACCTGTGAAGCTCTTATGGAAAACACTCCCTTGGTGTACATAGCAACAAAAAACTAATATGACAACCTTTAATCTCTCACAGTCAATTCCCTAAGGTCTAACATTCATTTCATAATGACCCTCTGGATATCTCTCATGGTCTAACACCTCTAATCTATGACCACCCAGCAGCTCTCATAGTCAATACCTCTGGGTCAAGAAAACAAAAATTATACATAAATAACCCTACCTTGAGAAGCCCTCATAGTCAATTCCACTTGGTCATACTTTCACAATGTGAAACACATATATCTAATATAAACAGTAACTCTATCCTAGAAACACAAGGCATGGAAACAAAGAAAATACTATAGGAAATTCTAGACCAAACGTACATAAACAATAAATCAAGGGAACACACCCATGGGGTGTCCCATAACAAGGTATAAAAACTTTTTCATAATCAATTACCCCTTTTTTAATCAAAAAAACCATAACAGACATTAAAAATGGTTAAATTCAAAAAACACACAATACTCCAACATGATTATTCGGTACTTTATGCATATATAATCCAAATAAAATCAAATAAAGACATAAACCACCAACCTTGATGTAGTATGATGAATAATCTTGAACTTCAGCCTTTGAATCAACCTAGAACAATGTAGATCTACAAAAAGGTTAAAAATGTTCAACATTGAAATAATCATGAGAGGAGAGGAATTAGGAAGTGAGGCTCAAGAAGAAGGGAGAAGTCACTAGTGGGATTGCAATGCACGCACTAGAGTTGGTATCAGACCTTGGATGGAGAAACAATGTATTGGACTTTGATCGTCACTCCTGGTTGCTCCTGGATGAACCAAGGTTCGAAGAAGGTATTTCTAGAGATGAGACGTAACCTCGTTCCAATATATCAATTAAAAAAAATACACAACATGTTTATTTAATTTACACTCCGTGTACTAGATTCAATTGTCTCCCACTTTAGGTGGTCTATCAGGTCACCTACATGGCCATGTACTCATCCATTACATGAAAAGTACACGGCTACCCGTAGAAACCAAGTACATGAAGTGTACTCAAGAGTACACAACATGTACTTAGAAAAATTTTAAATTCTTTTTTTTCCTAATACACAACCTGAAATAAAGATCCATACCTAAAATAAAGATCCGAGTTCTTACAAATGTCCCCCATTAAAGCAATTCATCCATAAATTTCCCTTCCAAGGGAGGTGAAGAAGAAACTTCAGACAACTATGGAAACTATGATCGTACATTGGAATCCCTCTCCCAAGTCTCATCATGTACTCTCCCATGCCTCCATTGCAACCATACCATTGGAATAGACCGGTCATGAGGAACCATCTTGCTATGATCCACAATCAGAATAGGGTGCTACTCAAAGGATCCAAACTCCTCTCACTCAACCTCCTAGGGTTGAACAACATGAGATAGGTCCAAAAAGTATCACTGTAGCTGAGAAACATGAAAGGCATCATGCATTTTCTGGTACCTCTAAGGTAATTACAAACTATAGTAAACCGAACTAACTCTCTCTAAAACCTAAAACGACCAGATTTATCTCGTTGAAAGATTCCCCTGTCTCCCAATCCTCTTGTGTTCCATCCTTGGTGTGATATGTAAGAAAACCTAATCTTCAACCTCAAACTCTAGAGTTCATCTCTATCAATAAACATAAGATTTATAGTAATACTGTTCAGTAGCTATCCTCTTCTGAATCAACTCCACCTTCTTATTGGTCTCCTAGATAAGACGATGTCTCAAAACAATAGCCTATCCTACCTCCAACCAACATAGGGGTGATCGACATGGACTACTATATAAATCCTCATAAGGTTCCATATGAACTGTCTCATGGAAACTGTTATAGTAAGAAAACTCTACTAGGGGTATGTGTCTCTCCCAAGAACCCCTTAAATCCAATACACCTTCTTGAATCATATCCTAAAAAACCTAAATCATGCACTCGGACTGGTCATCTTTCTGAGGATGGTAAGATGTATAGAGTAGTTCCTGTGTACCCAAATCCCTATATAGTCCCTTCCAGACAAGAGAAGTAAACCAAACATCCCTGTCTGAAACGATAGAGTGTGGAACCCCATGTAAACATAAAATCTATAGAATGTAAAACTTTATAATCTCATCAATACTGAAGGTTTTCTTGATCATAAAGAAATGTGAAACCTTCGTGAGTATGTCAATAACAACCCAAACTACATCATTCCCTCTAGGAGACCTCGGTAACCCCATCATGAAATCCATTTCAACATCATTCCACTTCCACTAAAAAATGGGTAACTATTGTAACATCCCTTCCAGTCTTTAATGGTCCACCTTCACCTGTTGACAGGTGGAACATCTAATAACAAAACCAGCAATATATCTCTTCATACCTGGCCACCAATACTGACGATGTAGATATCGATACATCTTGGTGACACTAGGATGAACTTCCCAAAATGATGAATTAGAATATCACATCAACTCCTCACATATATCTACCAAAACCCATATTACCCAATGAAACGCAAGACCTCATCATCGTTTACAGTCCTCATAGGAGTAGGGTCCTCTCCTGAAACACTCTCACATAGGACTAGGCCTTTAGAATCAGATAGCTGCCTCAATCACACTCAATCCATAATATTAGAGGTAATAGCTATAGAAGAAAGAAACGTCTTCCCCTATCTATATTGCACCTCCAAATGCATATCAGAGAATAGATCCATAAGCTTCCACTAACTGCTGGCCTCCTAAACTGCCAGTATCTGAGTCCTCCAACTCAATACATCTGCCACTGCGTTGCCTTTCTTAGGCATGTAGGAAAGCTCAAAGTCAAAGAACTGAAGGTACTCAACCCATCTTTGTTATCTCAAATTTAGATCACACTAACTAAAGGTATACTTTAGACATTTTTGGTCAGGGAATACCACAAAATTCTCTCCCAAAAGATAATGTCTCCTATAATGTAAAGCATGCACAACCGCAACTAACTTGAGATCATGTGTCAGGTAATTCTTCTCATGTGGCATCAACTACCGAGACCTGTACACAATGACTTCTTCCCCCTATATAAGAACTTATCCCAACCCAATACCTGATGCATCACAGTAAATAGTGTAACTCTTTCTCATCTCTAGAGAAATCAGTATCGGTGATGAATTCAATCTCCCTTTCATCTTCTGAAAATCCGAATCGCAGGAATCTATCCACAAGTACTTCACACCCTTCTTAGTCAGGCTCGTCAATGGCGCTTATAAGCATGAAAAATTATATATAAATTACCTATAGTAACGAGGTAGCCCATGAAAATTCAGTACCTCAAAGAAATGATTTGTATGCTCTTAGGAAATTATAGCTCTCACCTTCTCTAGGTCCACTGATACTCCTTTATTTATGATAACGTGACCCAAGAAGTTAATTTGGTCCATCCAAAAGTGTACTTTTGAGAGCTTGACATATAAATAATGCTCTCTTAATGTACTCAATATGATCTCAAGATGGGTGGAATGGTCATTCTGAGTGTGATATTAGACCAAGATATTTTCTATGAAGACTACCAAAAAAGAATCCAAATAAAAATGGAACACTCAGTTTATCAGTGCCATGAAAACTTGTGGAATGTTTGTGAGACCAAACAACATAACCAAATACTCATATAGACCATACCTACATTGAAATTATGTAAGAGGTATATCAGATGGTCTAACATGCAACTGATGATAACTACATCTCAATTCAATCTTCAAGAACACCTAGGATCCTCTAAGTTGATCAAAGATATAATTAATACTTGGAAAGAGATATCATTTATTGACTGTTAATTGGTTTAGATTCTGATAATCCACACAATTTCCGAGGGTACCGTCTTCCTTCTTCACAAAAAGGATAGGCGAATCCCAAGGAGAAGTACTGGGCCAGATGAAACCCTTTTCCTATAACTCCTCTAATTGCTTCTTGATCTCCTGTAACTATGGTGTATCCATCCTATAAGGAGGAATGGACACTAGTGTGGATTTTGGAACAAGATCAATAGAGAAATCCACCTCTCTCTCTGGAGTTAAACCTATAAAGTTGTCTGGAAAGACATCTCTAAAATGATCCACCACTAGAGAAAATTCCACCAGTTAAGTCCTCTGTTCATCAAGATATAAACTAGAAATATGGGTTGTAATTCCTTCCAACTCAAGATGCTCGGGCCCAACTCTACTCACCTGAAAATCCCATTATCCATTGTATAGAAACGACCCACCCTTTGGTGACATGAAACTCACCTTGAAGTAATATCAATCAACAATTTCTTGAATGGATACCAACCAGTCCATTCCGATAATGACATCGTAACCCGTCATCTCTAAGACATAGAGGTCTCATAAAAAGTGACACCCACCAACCTTAAGAGGGAAATCCTTGAACTGACGTACACTAGCTATCCTAATCCCCAACAGAGTTTCTAGCATCATAACATCATCATACATAAAGATAAATATCCCAAGGATATCCACAAAGAAAAAAGATATAATGCTATGGGAAGACCCTATATCAAAAAGAACATAAGATAAAATAGAGGAAACTAGAATTGTACCTCTAACTGTAGAGGGTCTAGGATCATACTCCTTCTAGGTCTACTCCACCACAAAATCCTGACTTGTACCACAACCCTGTGACCCTACTTGACTACCCTGATCTGATCCAACCTACTATCGCTAAGAACCTATAGTATAACTACAATGGCCACGACCACATCCTTGGCCTGAACAACCTGACGAAATCCAGTTCCCTAAATGATGAGAAATTGGTGGTATTCCTCCTAAATGTGGAGTCATAATAGAACTCCTATCACTCACTTCTAGAGAGAATAGCTGGAAAAAACTTTGAAGATGGCCCATATTTCCGCAAGATCGACACCTGACTGGGTTCTTTGGGCAATGTGGTCTCATATTTCCACTCTTTCTGCACTGGTAGCATACCACCTAGCTACCTGAAGAAACATTGCATGAACACTCCCTACGACGCTTCTTACTATCTGTCGAAGGAGTACCATCCCTTGATGCTGAAACCCCTAGCTAAAAACTCCCAACTACCTTATATTGTGCTTGGTAATCAGTGCCTGCTTCACTATAGCCATCACTAAAGTTAGCCTAAATTTTTATACCTACGGTTGGATTTTATACCTGATACCATCATCAAATCACCTAGCCAAAGATAACTCGTCACCTCCCAGAACAAGTGCAAAACACTAAATCTCTATAAAATGAGAAGATTACTCCATCACCAAAAGAGTTCCCTGCTCCAAATGCATAAACACTCAGGATAAATTGGCACTCAATGTATTGGGGTAGAAATATTCATATATGGTCATATGAAACTCTTCCCAAGACATATCCCAATGATGTCCCACCTGTGAGATAACATCCCACCATATCATGGAAGAATTACATAGCATGTACATCAAAATCTTCACCCTCCTATATATAAGAGTCTCTAGATGCTCAAAGATAGTAATCATGGACTCCAACCATGACTCTGTAGCATGTGGTCCTCCATCCCCTAAAAATGTTTGAGGATTCTATTGTTGAAATACCTGCATCAGCTATTCCATAGATGGGGTCGGATGAAGTGATACCTAAAAATCCTATAACATCCGAAAAAATCCTTCACAGAACCATGAACCAACACTTACATCTAGTATAATAGTTGGTGACCAGACGAGAACAACGGGAGGATCTACTGGTAGTCCCTGATCGACCATTTATGGCGTTTAGACCTTGTACCAGGCGTAAAACTAGAGGAAATCTTGGCATCATGACTCTGCAAGGTCGAGCACACACCTTAGTTCAATAATATCAAGGAAAATAACTTAGAAGTGAAAGAACGTAACATGAGATGGAAAAAATTCAACTTTTACAAATCATGGCTACAAAGCGCGTATAACTATCACACAATGTGTTCCCTTTAAGCCTTACATGGATATGTACCTTTGCGAAACCTGGTCATGTGAGACCCCTACACACGATGTGTTCCTCCTATGACATGACGTGTACTTGAATTCTCCCTCCTGCCCAAGTACTTCTCATTGGCTAAACCACATTGGGTCTTCCGGTGTAACACTACACGACGTGTTCACCCTAGAAACGACATGTACCACTCAAGCTTCAACCACGCGTGTTGTGAGTCACCCGTCCGAATACACAGTTGACTTTTATACAGTATTTTCTATAAGGACATGTCATGTACAACCCATATTTCATCCACCCGTGTCGTTAGTCACACAGCCAGACACACAATATTTACGGCATGTGGTGTACTCCCAGTACACGACGTGTTCTAACAAACAATTTTCAACCCCTTGTCTCAACTCACACAGTCAGTCACACATTTAAAGACTACACAACATGTACATACGTTACACAACATATACTCAAGAAAAGTTGTTTCTTCCAGAACAGAAGAACACATGGCATGTGTTCATAAAACCACACGCCGTGTTGTCTAGGTTTCCACACATTAAGCTTATGCAACTTCTTTAGAACCCTTAAAAACATAAAATTTTGTCTATGGAATGATAAATTATGACCCATGGGAGCCCATACTCCCCACAAATCAATGTTTGGCATCCTTTTTAACATCATAACTTGAAAAAATTCAATTAAAGTTCAAACATGATCCACCAAATCCAGATCCAAGAGGGACCATAACACCTCAGGGACCAAAGTTTGACATCCATTCAAATGATAATTTACATATATCAATACTCTATCCAAAATTTCTGGTTCTGTCATGACATCTATCACTACAACATGCATATCTAGCACAACATCTATCACAACAGCAGAAATCAGTAATGCACCCTAAATGGCATGACAAGAATGCGTGACATGTGATCTCTAGAAAATGCATATATGATGCATGAGATGGAATACTCTCATATCATATGTTTTCAATAGAAATATAACCTCAATAATATCAACGATAATATCACAATACATGTGTATCACCAAATGGTGATATCAATTGAACTATAATAATTGAAAAACTAGAAAAATCTCAATATTTGAGGTAACTTGGATTTTCCCTGTACATGGGTTAGCTACTCCCAGACACAACTTATTACCAACTACACATTCTTTCCTATCCCTTCCTATAGAATACAAATAGTAAGACAAAGTAGAAAAGAAAATTACCTCTGATACCACTTTGTAACGTCTTGATTCCGGGTGCCGCCCAAAGGTGCCCAGAACCTAGTTGTTCACATAACCTCAAATGAATTTTCCCAAATGCCAAAGGATAATGACTAGAGGCAAAGACTAATTCAAGACATTGGGAAGAATATACCTTCATTGTAAGAGTATACACAACATAATAATGAGTAATAAATAGTAGCAAAAGCAGCAATACCATACAACAAAAGTAAATAGTGGAAGACTGATAATAATGTAACAAATGGAGAAAATATAAATGATGCATGCTGCATTTGTCTAGGAACGAATCCAAACAATTCACTTTGCTGAAAATAAAATACTAAAATAAATTTATAGAAAAGTTTTAAACTCCAACAGCATCACAAACCTCAGCTGGTCCCATGATCTCCTTCTCCAATAGTAATCAAATACCTGATGATGAAGGGTGATTTCCCTTATCTATACCTACTAACAAATAATCTCTTTGGGTCTAAAATCATGACCCAAATAGGGTATGAGAAGAATCCCAGTAGGAAACCACCAAAAGATATGTGCCTAACTGTCAGTGGATATATATAGCAGGAAAAATGAACAAATGAAGCAATAAACTAGGAAGTACTCAAAATTGAACAATCCTACAGTTTCCAATTACATTCATTTAAATTTATTAATTATTTAATACATTGAATAATGTAACCTTGGGATATAGCCTAATCTCTATATCCCCCTGTATAATAATTATCATACATCTCACAGACCATCTAACAAACATGTAAGACCGAATCCAAGCTTGTGTTGCGGCTTGGTGGGCTTGTCACGGTCATTCAACTCTTCAAAAGCAACCCTCTGGGAAAGTTCTCATAGCTGGACCACTCTGGTTCAACATATCATTAATTCAATAAAAAAATAATGACCCTCTAGGAATTCTCACATAGTCTAACCCTGTTAGTCCCACATAGAACTAATCTCTTACAAATGACCACCTGGTCAGCTCTCACGGTCAATACCCCCTTGGTCTACATAGAAACAATAAACTAAAATGACCACCTGGAAGCTCTCCCAGTAAATTCCCTAGAGTCCAACATTCATTTAATAACGACCTTCTATGTAGCTCTCACAGTCTTACCCCTCTAGTCTATGACCACTGGTAGCTCTCAAGTCAATACCTCTAGGTCAACGTAACAACAATTATACATAAACGACCCTACCTTAGGAATCCCTCACATTCAATTCCACTTGTTCATACTTTCACAATGAAAAACACATGCATCTCAAATAAACAGTAACTCCATACTAACAACACGGGGCATGGAAACAAATCAAGCCTAATAGGAAATTCTGGACCAAATATCCATAAATAATCAATCAAGAGAACACACCCATGGGGTGTTCCATAAAATGGTATAAAACCTTATGCATATGCAATTAACCCTTTCTGAATAAAAAAACCATAACATGCATTAAACAGGGTTAAATTCCAAAAACACACAATACCCCAACATGGGTATTCAACACTTTATTCATATATAATCCAAAGAGAATCAAAGAAAACTACATAGATCTACAAAAAGGTTTAAAATGTTTAAAATTTATATACTCACGAGAGAGGAGGAATCATGAAAAGTGGCTCAAGAAGTAGGGAGAATTCACAGGTGGGATTCGAATGCACCTGCCAGAGTTCAGATCGTACCTTAGATGAAAACATAGTGGCTCAAACTTTGATCATTACTCATTGTTAGTCCTAGACGAACCAAGGTTAGAAGAAGGTATTTTTGGAGATGAGACACGACCCCACTCCGACATATCAAATAAAAAGAAAAGTACACAACATGTTAATTTAATATACATATCGTGTGCTAGCCTCAACCGGATCCCACTTTAGGAGGTCTGGCAGGTAACCTATAAAGCCATGTAATTGGATGTTACACGACTAGTACATGGCTACTCGTGAAAATTGGGTACATGATGTGTACTTAGAAAATTTATAAATTCTTCTTTTTTCCTAAAAAACCACCCAAAATAAATATCCACACCTGAAATGAAGATTCAGGTTCTTACATATTGGATTGAGGTGGGGGTGATTCCTATATATGAAAAATGACTTATGGATAATTTTCCTTAAGTATAAAAATAATTTGAATTCATTTTCTTAGTTTTGAGTATGCCAAACATCTTTTGAACTAAAAAGTTAATTTTAAATTAAAAGACACACTTTGAAGTCATACCGACCACACCGTATGTCAGATTGTTGTACAATTAATTCCTACACATTAAAAATTAATTTTAGATCATTTTTCGAAAGTACCAAGAAAATCCAAGTGATTATTCTAGGTTTTCAATGAGTGACACATGTTTTTAACTAAAATGTCATTTTTAATCTAAAAACATGCAGTTTGAGTCATACCAATCAGACAATTTGCAGATTGATGTACAAATAATTCCTTAAATCAAAAATGAATTATGAATAGTTTTCATAAAGTATCAAGATGATAAGAGTGTGTTTGTTTATTTTTCAGTGAGTGACACATGTTCTTACCTAAAATGTCATTTTAAACTGAAAACATGAAATTTGAGTCATAGTAATCACACCATATGTTAGATTGACATGAAACTGCTTCTAAAACATCAAAAAATGACTTATGGATTTTTTTAATAAAGTATCAATACAATATAAGTGTGTTCTCTTGGTTATTAATGTGGGAAATATGTTCATAACTAAAATATCATTTAAATTTAAAACATTCACTCTGAGTCATATCGATCATACTTTGATTAATATTGATGTGTGGATGATTCCTACATATTAGAAATGACTAATGAATAATTTTTAAAAATTAATAAGATAATTATTGTTCATTTACATGGTTTTTAGTTAGTGACACATGTTTTAATTAAAATTTAAAATTTTAACTAAAAACAAAAAATTCAAGTCATATCGGTCACATAGTGTATCAAAATGAGGTTTAAATGATTCCTCCATGTAAAAAATGATGTATGGACTATTTTAATAAATAATCAAAATAAGATAAATAAGTTTCCTTGGTTTTCATCATGTCACATGTCTTTTGAAATAAAATGTCAATTTTAAATTAAAACACACACTTTGAGTCATACCCGATACATTGTGTTTTAGATTGATGTCAGGTTGATTATTACACATAAAAATAAACTTTTAGATTTTTTCCCAAAATTAGAAATACAATTTGAGTTTTTTATCATCTTTTAGTGATTAAAATATTATCTTAACTAAAATGTCATTTTTAAACCGAAAACCTGATCTTTGAGTCATACCAGTCAAAAAGTGATTCAAATTAATGTGAGATAGATTAATAAACATAGAAATGGATTATGTATTATTTTCTTAAGTTATAAACATAATTTTATCATGTTTTATTAGTTTTCAGTGAGGGGAATATGTTTTTAACTAAAATATCAATTTTAAACTGAAAAAAGATATTTTGAGCCATACTAGTTACATCGTGTATCATATTGAGGTGTGAATGACCCCTACATGTCAAAAATGACCTATGGATAATTTTATTAAATTATAAAAATAATATTTATACATTTCATTAGTTTTGATTATACAATATGTCATGTGAACTAAAATGTTAATTTGAAAATAAAACATGCACTTTGAGTCATATCAGCTGCACCATATGTCATATTGATGTGCAATTGATTTCTACACATAAAAAGGAATCATATATTTTTACTGAATAATCAATATATTCTGAATTTGTATTCCTAATTTTCATTTATTAACATATGATTTTAACTAAAATATCATTTTTAAACTAAAAAAAATACTCTTTGAGTCATAGTATCCTCATAGTGTGTCATCTTGATGTATGACGATTTCCTACATATCAAAAATGAATTATGGATCATTATAATAAAGTATAAAGATAATAGAAGTGTGTTTTCAGATTTTTGAAGGGGCGAAAAACCTTCTTAATTAAAATGTCATTTTAAACTGAAAAACACACTTTGAGTCATACCGGACACACTATGTGTCAGATTAGAATGTGATAGATTATTACACATAAAAAATAACTTATGAATTAATTTGATAATATATATATATATATATAATAAGAGTGTGTTTTCTTATTTTCTATTGAGTGACACACATTCTTACCAAAAATTTAATGTTAAACTAAAAACACATACATTCAGTCATTCCGGTCACATTGTGTATCAGATTTATGCGTGACTAATTCTTATGCCTTAAAAATGAATTATGGATATTTTTAATAATGTTTCAAGAGAAAATGAAAATTCTGGATCATTTTTTTGTGAGTGACACATTTTTTAACTAAAATATCAATTTGAAACTGAAAACACACATTTTTTATCACACCAATAACACTGTACATTAGATTAAGATGTGTGTGATTACTATATTTCACAAATGAATTATGGATCATTTTTATGAAGTATCAGAACACTATGAATGCATTTTATCTATTTTGATAATGCTACACATCTTCTAAACTAAAATATAAATTTAAAATTAAAAGACACACTTTGAGTCATACTAGGAACACTATGTGTCAAATTGATGTACAATTTATTCCTATACATAAAAATTATTTATGGATCATTTTACTAATTTATAAATAAAATAAGAGTGTGTTTACTTATTTTTCATTAAGTGACACATGTTTTTAACTAAAATGTCATTTTTAAACAAAAAAAACACACTTTGAGTCATACAAATAACACCATGGATTAGATTGATGTGTGGCTAATTACTATATGTCAAAAATGAAATATTGGTCATTTTCCTAAATTATCAATAATACTAGTGTGTTATTTTGGTAGTTAGTGAGTGAAACATGTTTTTAACTAAAATTTCATTTTAAACTGAAAACCTGAACTTTGAGTCATTCTAGTCTCACCTTGTTTCAGATTGTTTTAAAAAGGATTTCTATACTTCAAAAATAATATATGGATAATTGTTTCTAATGTATTAAGATAATAATAGTGTGTTTGTTTATTTTTTTGTGATTAACACATGTTATTAACTAAAATATCATTTTTAAACTAAAAACACACACCATGTGTCAGATTATTATGTAGATGATCCCTACATCCCACAGATAACTTATGTATAATTTTCCTAAATCATTAAGAAAATATGAGATAATTTTCTTATTTTTGAGTATGTGAAGCATGTTTTGTACTAAAATACATATTTTAAATAAAAACAGTGACTTTCTGTCATACCCCCCACACCGTGTGTAAAAGTTAACTAAATAAGTAGTAGATAAAAATGATAAGAAAATCGACTAATAATAAGTTTATAAAATGATGATAATATTTACTAAATAAGTAGTAGGAAGTCAACTCTTAGTTTTTTCTTTATATACTATAACACCATGTATTATTCCCACTCATTTCTCAAAAATATACTTCTTCTTTCAAATACATAGACTATAAATTTTCTAGGTGATACTAGAAAAATAAAAACCAATAAATTATTAATAAATATTTTAAATGACATTGTAAAGATCATAAGAAATAAATATTGGGGGATGCTAGTTTATTGATGAAATATGATGTATCTCATAAATTTTCAAATGAAATAACCAAAATCATTTCCAGTATTTTATTTCATACATGATAGAAACATTCATAAAAATAAGAAATTTTCTTTGATATATGGTTTGATAGAGAAATATTGTTGTAAATACCATAATAGTTATCCAGTTGTAGAATTTGATGGGGTTTTATGCTCATGGACTGTCCTCATACCATGATTTTGATAAAATTTAAACACCTTACTATCATAATGTTTTTTCATTAAAACATAATATAAAACATATAAATTGAAATTTATTTTTAAATTGTTAAATGTAGTATATTACAAATTGATAAATGTCATTTTGTATGTTCAATTTGTGGGTAATACATGCATTGAATCCAAAAAATAAGTCTTTGGAGTATCCAAATTGATTTAAATGAGAAACTAATTATCCCTAAAAAACTAAAAGGTATAATTAATAAAAGAAATAAAAATATATTTGATATGATTAGATTGTAGGGTTTTACCCCTATAACATGGGTAATAAGAAGAGTATATCTTCTATAAGTTTCTTTTCAAATATTACGGATCGTATGTCCACTATTTTTAAATATACATCTTCTTAAAATACCATTTTTTCCATAGGAGTGATGTGAGGACTATAATGAACCAACTCGGGTCTACCCAAACTGTCACTCGAGTTGGTGTGCCATAAGGCCTGAAGCATGTTCCCAACCACCATGGGCAGAAGAAAAGAACCGAGCATAACCAATGATATCTTAGGAATGGTTTCTCTCATAGAAAATTGGAATAACCATTCCATGAAATGGGATGGCCAAACCAACATAATTAGATCTAAAAATACATAAAATGTAACATACGAAGTATATAATAATAACTAAGTAGATACCATAAGAAATATCATACATCATAAACAAACTAGGACATAATAAAAGATATAAATGGTTTCTTAAGTCAAAATAAAAATAAAAAGAATGGAAATAATACTAAACAAGGTGTATACATATATATAAGTGGGTATAAAACCCAAAAATGACCCCACATGACCCAAATCCATGAGACTATCTCTCCTTCATAAAACACATACTACGTTAATCAAGAAGAGAAACCTTGGTACATGGTGTTCTTTCCTTTAGTTGTGTACTAAAAAATTAAATCTATATATTGTAAAATTCATATATAGGACATGAGGCAAAAAACCCACTAGGATACCACCATGATTCTATTTAATGATTTTATCCATGAAAACAAATAAACTAGTTTGAAAACACTTTTCAAAACTAAAACACTTTGAAAACATTCCATTTTCAAATAAACCTTTAAAATACCATTGTTTTTCTATATCAAATAAATCTTATTTCCCAAAAAATTAATCAACATGGCTCAAATAAAAGATGATTCCACAAGGAAAATCCTGATCAACCCACCCCAAAAATTCACAACAAGATATAATCATGAACCACATCATCATATAACCAATAAATCAAAAAATGGACATAACACATATCATTGCATCAAACATGAAACTAATAAAATTTTCAAATCCTATGAACCAATTTGGCATGATTAATGTGCACATAGGGATATAACCATTAGTCCTATCATGAGGGAGTATAAAAAAAATTTCTTCCCAACCAAGAAATACTGGAATCTCTCATGGTCTTCTCCAAGCCCAACTTCAAGAGATTTAATGGTCTCTTAACAACTAATAAAATAATATATCATGGAATTACTACCCGAATTCTCTCAAAGTCCCCTGGAAACTAAAATGGAATTTAAAAGAGTCTTCCCTATGAAGGCTCTCGTGGTCCCTCAAACAATCCCCTCACTCACACCTAGATTGAAACATGTTCCACTCCATGCCAACATAATCAAAACATGTCCCATAACATACAATCCATTTTCACAAAAACATGATCACATTATAAAACAACTTTTCATAAGGCAAAAAAATTTCTAATTTTTTTTTATAAATCTATTTAAAAACCATGAAAAATCTTTGAGAAATTTCATCAAACACTTGGTGTGCACATAAGCCACACCCATTTGGAAAACCCTATTTAAACCTTCAGATTTCTAAACCAATCCATGAATCACATAAAACCTGAAATAAATATAAATTATAAATAATTTAAAACCAAATTTAAACATCACAATAAAAGGTAATAAGAAATTTAAAGGTAAGACATGGAAAATGACATTAAATAAAGATACCTACATCATATTTGATTCCAACCACACCATCTTCTATGATAATGACCCATAATAGGAAGATCAAGGCCTCACATAAAAAAACACTAGAAAAAAACCATTTACACTATTAAATACCCTAGATTTGTCTAAAACCCATTCTAGTGTTATACATATCAATAAAAATGGAGGAACAAATAAGAGGTGGGAGAAAGAATGAAAAAAACAAGAAAAAAGGGGATTGCCTCAAGAAAAACCACCAAGTTTCCAAGGGTAATCCACCATAAAATTAATAGAGGAAGATTCCATGCCAAGGGAGTGGGGATGAAAATGATTGTTGAAGAAGAATAAGGATAAAGGGGTATAAAATAATCAAAGGTAAAAAGTTAAAACACCAATTCTTAAGTGACATAGATAGGCTGAACAATTTAGTTACATAGTTAAGAAAATCATGTGCCAACTATGTGATGCTACTATTTCCTCAAAATTCAAGATGCAAGGTTACCCATTGGTGTCGTACAGTTTGAAAAACTGTGTTCAAACCATGAAAAACCCCCACTATATAAACCTGCATCACCCTTTCATGGTTAGCTGCATGGTTAGACAAAACCATGCACTAATCCTTTTCCGTGGTCAGTCTTCCCAAAACTCCCATTTCTGATCCATGACACCCAAGAACTCCAAGAATGAAGAAAAAGGGAAATAAAATGAAACATTATACATACATATTATCCTATGAGTGTTAAAAAATCCCCACCATTCCACTTTATTTCCCAAAAAAGTCCTCAAAACCCATCATAAGGTAACAGGTGAGGTTACTTCCCCCCCACCAAATTTTCTCTCTCCCATGAATCATAGTTGTCACAATTTTTCTGCCAGATCACATGGAATAATGGGATTGACTTTCCATGGAGTACCCTGTTTTTAAAATCCAAGACATGAACTTGCTGCTCCATAATGTTGGTATTTGGATCAAGCACAAAATATTCCCACTCTAACACATGAGATGGGTCCATATGGTATCTATTCATCTGGGAAACATGGAAGATGTTGTGGATTGAGGTTATCCACATCAAAAACTCAAATTGATAGGATAATTTCCAAATATTCTCCACAACATGAAATGGCTGCTAAAATGTAGTGCTAGCTTCCATTACTTTCCTAAGTGATGATTTCCTAGTAGAATTGATACCCATAGAAACACTTGATCACCAACATAAACCTTAAATTGGTGATGAAAATAGTCAACATATGACTTCTACTAACTCTGAGTTTTTTCAAACCATTTCTAAATTACATGAACCATCTCGATCACCTCTGAGATGAGACATTGTCCCATAAGGGAATTCTCACACACCTTAGCCTAGAATAAAGTGGATTGTCATGAATACCCATAAAAAGCCACAAATGGGGCCATCCCGATCGAACTAATAATTTTTTTTATTAGAAAACTCATCCAATGATAGGTACATTTCCCTTAAACCTCTAAAATCAAGAAAACATGATCACAACATATACTCGAGAATCTATATGGTCCACTCAGACTGACCATACATCTACAAAGGATATGTGGTGATTAATATAAGTTCGGTTCAAAAAGCCTCATAGAGTCTCATCCAAATTTGGGAAGTGAAATAATAATCCTAACCTGAAACTATTTATAAAGGAAATCTATGAAGCCTAAATAAATATTTTACATACAATTTTCTGAGGTCCACAAAATATGTAGACTCCATGATAGAAAGAAAGTGGGATGGTTTTTTCAAAAAAATCAACAAAAACCCATATGGAATATTTATTACTTAGAGTGCAAGTTTTTATGATCAAAAAATATATAAAGATCTCATCCCACTTATATATTGGAATGGGAAGTGGCTATAACAACCCAACTCATCTCTGATGCTCATATTTGATCTTTGGTTGGTCAATTACCTGAAAACAAATTCCTCCACTACATGTCTCATCCTATACCACCAACACCAACCTATCAAGGTATAAAAAAACTTGTTTTACTATAAGTGAATGAACCAACTTGAATGATGTTCATCATGCATCACCTCCTATATCAGGCTCAAAGGAACCACTAGATACCTCTAAAAAAGAATGAAATAATCAGAATACTAATACCAATCATCCGTAGTCTCTCCACCATTTAAATTAATATTAATATTCTAGAACTCTTGGTTGGATACCTTATCAATTCTAACCCAGATAATAAGAGAGTGTGTGACCTTCAAACTAGAAATATACACCCTCTCTCCATCCTCTTACACTTCCAGAATTAAATCAGAAAACAAAATCATCATACCCTACTCATTTTCGGATTCCCAAACAGCATGTAATGGAATATTCATATTCAATGAATTGACGACCATATTCCCCTTCCCAGGTTCATTAGAAATTTCAAAACCAAAAGTATTGAGGCACTCTACCTAGTGTCTCTATATGAGGTTCAGGTCCCTCAAGGTGTAAATATAATCTAGTATCTTATGATCTGAATACATTGTTAAATGATCCCCAAAGAGGTAATATTTCCATGTCTTTACCATGTGCATTACTGCTACCAATTCCAGGTCATGGTTAGGATAATTCTACTCATGTGGGCATAGCTTTCGTGAGCCATAGGATAAAAAATGATCATCCTGAATTAGCACACATCCTAACCCCACACCAAAATCATCATAATACACTACATAATCCTGCCTCAAGAAGAATAAAAAATGGAACATATGTTAAATGTTTCTAAAACTACTCAAAAATACTCTAGAAATTCTCATTCCACTCTAAATTCTCCCATTTTTTGGTAAAATTGGTCAAGGGATAAGCTATCTTAGAGAAGTCCTAATTGAAAAATATATAATAGTTGACCAATCCCAAAAATATAAAGATCTTGAAAACATTATTGGGATACTCCAAAGATATAGTTTCTCAAACCTTCTCTATATCCACTAAAAATCCAACCTTGGAAATCACATGGCCTAAAAACTTTAACCCCTATATCCAAATATTACACTTATAAAAATTGGCATATATATGGTTCTCCCTGAAAACACCTAAAAACATATATATGGTTGGTATTCTCTTTATACACCTTAGAATAAACCAACATTACATACAAAAAGATGACCACAAACCAGTCTAAAAAGTGGTGAAAATTTTGAGTCATTAATTCTATAAATACTTATAGAGCATTGGTAAGACTAAATGACATAAAAGAGTACTCAAATTGTCTATAGTAGATTTGAAAGATGATCTTTGGAACAACCAATTTTTGAACCATAAAATGGTGGTACCATGATCTAAAGTTGATCTCTAAAAACTGATGGGATCCCCTGAGCTAATCAAAGAGATCATTGATTTTGGTAAATAGTTATTTATTCTTCACGGTCACATGGTTTAGCTTATGGAAGTGTATGTATATTTGGATGACTCCATCCTTATTATTTACAAATAGCACCAATAAATTTCACTACGACACACTAAGATTGATAAATCCCTATCCCTCAAGATCCTATAGATAGAATTTTATCTCTTTCATCTCAACTGGAGCCATTCGATAAGGCAGAAAGGAAGAAAGATCATCCTAGTGAGTAGATGGATAGTAAACTTAACCTCTCGATGTGGAAAACATATTTAAAAATAATCTAGAAACACATATGTGTACCAATACACGGCCACTGGAAGTTCACCCACTGAGCTTTTCTCAATAGAACTAAGAAATAACCTTGACAACTTACATGAAATCAACACCAAGTCCAATTAACTAGTCCTTACCTCCTTGATTATAGATTCCACTCACCCTAAAAGATATGAGTTCTTATATAAGGAGTCAATAACTAATACCTATGGTGATAGTAGTCAACTAACACCTTGAATATGATCAACTAATCTATGCTGATAATAAGATCAAAAAAATCTACGTGTAAAACAAGGAAGTCCCAAATGACTTCCACATTAGTAAGTAAAATATGACTCCAAAGGAACTTAAAACCCTACTAATTTTTACTACCAAAATGGTTTAGAAAATATATAAAATATGGAATAAACCTAGATATAATACCCAAATAATCAATTAATTTCAATGAAATTAAGGAATGTGATGCACCAGTTTCAAACAAAACTAATGTCACATAAGATTTAATAAACACCATACCTATCATGGTGGCTAGCCTAAAAAAATGAGTCCTCTAGTGTAACCTATACTTAATGGAGACTCCCTATATCATAAACTCTCTGCGCATTCTTCCTATTGAGATAATATTCCTTAATATGAGGGTGATATCCTCCACCATTTAAATCCCTTAACAGCACCTAAAAGCCCTTTGAAATGGTGGAGTCCATACCTCTCCCCCAAAAAACCAACTGACAGAGGCATTGGAGATGTCTGAACTTCCCACACTGGTGGTAAAGTTTTTATAGATGCTGATTAATAAGGCATGATATGTCCAAATTTCCCCAAATGGTAATAGATAACTAGATTACAACCTGAAGAAGCCATAATATCTAAACCTAATGACTATTAGACACTCTTTCCACTACCCCGATGAGGCTCATCCCACTTCTTATTCTTCCTATATGAATAAATATTGATGCCACCCACTGGAAGATCACCATTTAGACTTTTATTTGTAACACCCCAAGATTTCATAATGTGTTATTTCTTCAAAATAACTTAATAACATTCACTACACGCAACACCGAGTTCAAGCGCACCATGACTTACCAAACAAGCCGTTCAAAAGAGGTTATGAATAGTATTCAATAAATTTTAAACTTTATATAATCCTTATAATTTTAGAATCCATATTATGAGTTTCTTAGACATAATGTAAGAACAAATTCATTTTCAGTATTGCACTTTTACCAACTTTTAATAGTGAACCCTTTATAAATACAATATTTTAAACTTTTGGACTAAATTAGGACATCAAAAATTTAAAATTAAACATCCCAAGCTTCCACGGTATGCTCTCCTTTGAATAATATAGTAGCGTGTGTTGTACGCAACTTCGAGTTCTAACACACACCACAACCAATCAAACAAGCCGTTATGAAAAGTAATACCTATTTTTTGAAATTATATATATTTTATATTTCAAAATGGAATTAATTTTTGGATTCGGAATATCGAATTTATACTAGGGTGAAATTTTGGAACTTTTCGGATAACACTTATATTTTGATGAATAGTGAAAATTACTAAATTTTATTTAAAAACAACTTTTTTAATCGAAATAATTTATATTGATAAATTATGAATTTGAGTGGTTTTAAAGTATATTTAGAATATATTTTTACCATTTAATACAATTTTGGTCATTGTACATAATTTCACAATTAAACCGAACATAAACAAGTATCAATCTTTTGACAGTTATTATATCTTAAAAACATGCTTTTTGTTTTGACAGCGGGAATTAATTTTAAATTAATTTCTGCCACTTCTATGTTTTGAAATTGGAAAAATGGATTCCATATTTGGAATCAGGATGTTCAAATTGTGTAAATAGGTAACTTTTATTTTTAGACATTTTGAATAATTACTTCGGTAAATATTTTATTTAACATGGTTAAAGGGAAAATCTGATAAATAAGGGTTAAAAAATAATATTATAATAATAAAAAATTACCCTAAAACGTGTCCTAACCTTATTGGTTGATACAAGTTCGACCATAGGAATCTTTGGGTCAATTTTGGGACCCCATGGTGCCACTTGTATGTGATAGGGACACTTTATTTTAATTAAGTTAAAATGAATACAAAAATGACACAAGCATATATCTTTTAGAAAAACAATTTTTACATAGGGTTATATATGTTGGATTTTCAATTGTAAATATTCATTAGAAATATAAAAATATTTCCTACAGAATGATATTTTATTTATAATTTTTAGACACTAAATAGTTTAATTTATTTATGACACAATGATGATGCAGTAATTACCATAATAGTGCAAAATTAACATAATTGATATTATAAATACCCAAATAAATATAATTTGAGACTTTTAATGAATTAAACTAATTTTATAGGATAATGTGACATATTTTTATTGATTTAATTGACTTTGTTCGAAGTAATAATTCTGTTATAAGTTTCACAAAAATCAACTATTGACTAGTGTCAAAATTGACATAAAAGAGTTTTTAAAACAAATATTATATTATTAATTAATATTAAATTCCTAAAAATCTAAGGTTCGGCCAAGAGACTTATATAATGATAGGTGTATCATTAATGGACCACATGGGGGTCTCTTGAATGTATATAGTAAGTTTATTAACTATATAATATAAAAATACAAAGTGACATGGTAAATGTCAAACTAATTGACTAAGAGTTAAAACTAAATGATAATGTTAATATAGTAACCAAAACCTGTCTATATTCTATTTGTTGAATTGTTTTCGACCTATACCCACCCTAAAATTTTAATAATAAACTTTTTAGCCATTAGAAACCGAATATTAATTTATTATAAATTAATATTTCTAGATTTTCCAAAGGTGCCCCTCACCCCTCTTATAAAAGGGCACTCCCCCTTCTCATTACTTCACACCTTCAAAGACTTTTGGTTCGGCCAAACTCTGCCTAAATACTCTCTCAACTTCCCTCACTTCAACCTAGAGACCTTATTTTGATCAGAAAGCCAACCTAAGGATCCCTTTTGATCAAATCAAAAGGAAGAACCCGAAGAAGAGGTAATGTTTTCACCACCCTTTTTCAAGTTCCTTTCCTCTTTCACTTCTTCCTTCTTTGTTATTACCATTATAAAATAATAACTCCAGTATCTTATATATACTTTGATGTTATTATAAATATGGTACAAACATATTCAGTATTATATCCACCCTTTACATAACATGTCACCATACGTGCGTACGTACGGCTTACCGTCTCCACGTCGTGGTGTAATTGTTATTCAATATATTATTATTTGGATGGGTATAATAATGATGTGTAACTCATGTAAATAATAAATAAAACATTATAATTATTCTGTATATATGATATAATATCCAATTATATATTATTTTAATATCAAAAGAATGATATTGTTGCTCGTGTGTAGGTACGGACTACCGTCTACATGAACGCGATGAGATTCATTCTCCATCGTATCCATTCAAGTATAATTATCATTTGATTATTTAAAAATAATGTTTAAGGAATTGATATCATTCTGGATATGAATAATATACAACCTATCAATGAAAAACATGGCGTACGTAACAAAACATATAAAAGAAAATGAGTAAGTTAACACCCGAAATGACGATAATACAAAGATATTATAAACAAAACAATATTAAAAGATCATATATGATATCATATTAATATATATGATTCTTGTATAATTTAATAACAATTATTTCACTACTATACAGGTGGTTAACCTACCCTCAGCCAAGGAAAAGTACAAGGTAAGGGTTTATTTCGTAATCTCTTCATTATCCGAGGTTGTTTATACGTAGTAATCTACTGGGATTTCTTTATCATCCATATCCATGTTTCTTCGAAATATATTTCAAAACATTTTTACTATTTACAAAGAATATGGGTTAAAGTAATTTATACCCTTATGTGTTTTTAAAGGAATGTTTCCATCGTTTTCCAAACAAGGCACTTTTTACCTTTCGACAAATTTAAGGTAAGAATGTTTTTTTAACTTATACGGCTGGTGCGGCTATTTACCACCGTTATAAAAATCGTCAAAGCTTCCCTTACAAGATTATAAGAATATTTTCAAATTAAATGTTTTATTTTATAATTATGTGACTTTTAAATGATTTCAAAATAAATATTTTAAGAATTTTTGTAATGTACTCTTTATCAAGATCATAATTTTAAATGTTTTAATGATTTATCTTTATAAATATTTTTAATGTTTTCAAAATGATTTTAAGGATATATTTATATGGACATGAAGGTTTTGAAATGATATTTCTTTTAAAAAGTTTCAAAGTGGTATGGGAAACTTTGATTAAAAAATATCCTTTAAATTACTTCCTTTATAAATGTGTGACTTTTCAATGATTTCAAGAAAATAGACATTTCTCTCAAATAGTTTTGATTTCATCTAGGATAACATCATTTGATGGATTTTAAGATTATTTGAAGTTGATTTATTATGATACAAAACTTCTATATTGTATTGAAGGTTTTGTGATATGTTTGACTGTGGATGTGCTATTTTTATACCATTCATGGTTTATGGTGAATGTATTGACATTTCGTATGCTAGTTTTAATACGAATGTTTATGTTATGTTTAAACCTTTTCATATGGGAATGCATTGGACTTAATATGTGACGGGTGGAGCCCGCTATAGCTCCTCGATGCATCGGTAGGTCTCATGAGACAAACTAGTGTCTTGGCATAAGGCCTTGACAAAATCTTATTTGTAGTCTTAGCACGAGGCCTTGGCTATGTGGTTATGATAGTCTGGCATTATGCATTCCATCATTATGAAAGTGGTTATTCATATTGCATGTGATTATTCGATTAGTAGAATATCCATGTGAATAAGTAAATGAAATTATTTCATTTAATTTCTTCCATACTATGTTGAAGTTCAAGTTTAAAAAGGCTTTTGTTTTAGTTATACATTGCCTTAAATGTTTATTCTTATTTATGAAAGTTTCCGCTATATTGTTATCCTTACTGGGCATTTGAGCTCACCCCTTTTCTATGTTTTATTTTTCCCCGGATGTGAAGAAGTAAATTATGAATGACCTGTAGGGATATTATGAGGGGATAATAGTGTGGACTATGGAGACAATATGATGTTGTAGTAGTTTTTCACTTTATGATGTAATGTAAAACTTTATGAATATATCTAGTGTTTCCAAGGCTACTAAACCAATTGGTCTTTCGAGATTTGATCTTTCTTGTGATCATGCCAATGTCATGTAATAATGCACCGACTCTGGGTAACTGGGGTCAGGGCGTTACAGTTGGTATCAGAGGAAGTTTAATACAAACCTTGGAAGCTAGACTTAGATAAACTCTGGTTAGAGCACGTAGACCTAAGATGAACTTTGAGGATTAGTATAGAAGAACTTCCTAGAATTTTGGTATTGTAGAGATTTTGTGAGTTTTCCGAGCAATACATCCCTGTCTGGATACGAGCAAGTAGAGGCGGCTCTGGCACAAATGTACCTAGGGGTAAAACTCGAAAACACCACTTTGATCTAGACTCGAATGGGAACTGATGCATGACAACTGGCCTTGCTGCACTCTTGGTTACGACACTCCCGGGGGATATTCTTAGGATAATTATCATTTTCTTTACAAACCATTATTAAGGGTTTATGAGTATATACTTCCTCAAAGGAGACATTTTTATGATTATGGATTATATCTATAAACAATTTAATTTATGTTATGTGTTTTACAAGTTTGGGATTAGGTATTGTTATTAATAAACTAATCTAGTGTATGCCATTATTTAGAAATGGCGCCCAGTAGAAGGAATGAGAACTCCAACAATGCACATGATCCAAAGAGAAAGAAGGATCATATCTTTCATGGTCTTAAGCTAGAATTTATAAGAGAAATAGTCTCCCATGTATTATCATCATATGAATAAATAATATCATGTGTTGATAAGATAAGTAAAGATTTTACTGAGTCCTATGGCTTTGAAGGGAAGCAAGAGAAGAAAAGGATGGAAGAGAGAAATATGGATAAAGGGAAGAGGGAAAAGAAGAATTTTCCCATATGTGATAACTGTGGGAAGAGATACCCTAGAACTTGCCTGAAAGGAATGGGAGTTTGTTATAAGTGTGGAGGAAAAGGGCACAAAGTATGTGACTTCAAGGGTAAGAAAATGGTTTCAAATGTACAATGCTTCATTTTCAATGAGTTTGGACACTACGCGAACCTATGTCCCAGTCATCAGACTATGCCGCAAATGATGTTATTGGATAATAATCAAGTTATGATACTACCACAGATGAAGAGGAATGATTAGAGTTCTTCTGTTGATTATGTCATTTGAGTGTTGTATCAACAATTTACTTGTTATAATAATTATGGAGTATATAAGGAGTGTACTGCAGTACTATTTCATTAAGGACTTGAGATTGTGTGGAACCAAGAAAAGTGACTCAATAGCAGGATAATTTTTTGGAAAATATATGTTTGAGAGAATGATAAACCATAATATAGATCTGATACTGAGGTAGTAATTTTGGAATAATACATGATTGATTTGGATAAATTATATTGGATATTCTTAAATACCTTGAAACTTATTAATGATTTGTATATTCAATCATTTTTGGGTTTTAAAACATTTTTGGATTGAAGGAGTATATCTATTATTCTTTAAGGAATAAGGGATCATTAATGTAATCAATAAGGTTTTATGGTAATTCAGGATGTTGTAGTGTTTTAAAAGAATACATGATGAAGATGTTCACATGTTATTACGTGAAAAAAAGGATCTTTATTGTGTTTACCTTCCTTATAAATTTAGGACTGAAGTATTTTGGATAGTTCTAGTTTGGATTATTTTGTATTGCCATAAAAGGACAACCCGAAGGTCGGGAGACAACCCATCACGTCTGGAAAGGCCGCGAGACTTGAACCCACAACCGAAGGGCGACAAGGGTGTATCACCTACCACTGACCCACGTGATGTCCTGGTTTGAATAATGTCGTTTTTTAATGGTTCTTCTAGATGAATTATAAATTCATTTTTTTAACCCTATACGAATAGGATAAATAGAATATAATTTTTAAGTTCTATTATCTTTTAGAGTGAAGGATGAGTTTGTGGTAGAAATTTGTTAAAGGATGGAACTCTACTTGTCAAGAATATATTTTTCTTCTTCTCTTATTCTATGAAGAAATTAATTCTTATACTTTATTTAAGGAATCCTAAAACAAAAAATGTGTTATCCTAATACCCTATGTTTTGTTGAACCGATGGTATTTCAAATCATCATAGATTGATGAATTTAAGGACCTCAATTTTACACTTGTTTGTGATTGATTACCTAAATCACTACCTATAAATATTTACGTTTTCCCTCCAATTATATGTCTCTAATTGCAAACAATGTTCTCCTAATCGAGATCACAATTTGGTGGTGACCCTTTCATTTCTCCTTTAATTATATTAAGACTAAATTTTAGTAACCTAATTTTCGATATGGGTTTTCCCACAAATATATTTTCTATTTTCAACCATTTATTTTTGAAGAACAATTTCAAATTGCGAGGACGCAATTTATTGAAGGAGGGGTGAATGTAACACCCCAAGATTTCATAGTGTGTTATTTCTTCAAAATAACTCAATAAATTTCACTACACGCAACACCAAGTTCAAGCGCACCATGACATACCAAAAAAGACGTTCAAAAGAGGTTATGAATAGTATTAAATAAATTTTAAACTTTACATAATCCTTATAATTTTAGAATCCATATTATGAGTTTCTTAGACATAATGTAAGAACAAATTCATTTTTAGTATTGAACTTTTACCAAATTTTAATAGTGAACCCTTTTTAAATACAATATTTTAAACTTTTTGACTAAATGAAGACATCAAAAATTTAAAATTAAACATCCCATGCTTCCACGGTACGCTTTCCTTTGAATAATACAGTAGCATGTGTTGTACGCAACTTCGAGTTCTAGCACACACCACAACCAATCAAACTAGCCGTTATGAATAGTAATACCTACTTTTTGAAATTATATATATTTTATATTTCAAAATGGACTTCATTTTTGGATTTAGAATATCGAATTTAGCCTAGGGTGAAATTTTGGAACTTTTCGGATAACACGTATATTTTGATGAATAGTGAAAATTACTAAATTTTAATTAAAAACAACTTTTTTAATCGAAATAATTTATATTGATAAATTATGAATTTGAGTGGTTTTAAAGTATATTTAGAATATATTTGTACCATTTAATACAATTTTGGTCATTGGACATAATTTCACAATTAAACCGAACATAAACAAGTATAAATTTTTTGACAGTTATTATATCTTAAAAACACGCTTTTTGTTTTGACAACGGGAATTAATTTTAAATTAATTTCTGCCACTTCTGTGTTTTGAATTTGGAAAAATGGATTCCATATTTGTAATCATGATGTTCAAATTGTGTAAATAGGTAACTTTTATTTTTAGACATTTTGAATAATTACTTCGGTAAATATTTTATTTAACATGGTTAAAGGGTAAATCTGGTAAATAAGGGTTAAAAAATAATATTATAATAATAAAAAATTACCCTAAAATGTGTCCTAACTTTATTGGTTGATAAAAGTTCGACCATAGGCATCTTTGGGTCGATTTTGGGACCCCATGGTGCCACTTGTAAGTGATAGGGACACTTTATTTTAATTAAGTTAAAATGAATACAAAAATGACACAAGCATATATCTTTTAGAAAAACAATTTTTACATAGGGTTATATATGTTGGATTTTCAATTGTAAATATTCATTAGAAATATAAAACGATTTCCTACAGAATTATATTTTATTTATAATCTTTAGACATTAAATAATTTAATTTATTTATGACACAATGATGATGCAGTAATTACCATAATAGTGAAAAATTAAAATAATTGATATTATAAATACCCAGATAAATATAATTTGAGACTTTTAATGAATTAAAATAATTTTATAGGATAATATGACATATTAGGATTGATTTAATTGACTTTTTTCGAAGTAATAATTCTGTTATAAGTTTCACAAAAATCAACTATTGACTAGTGTCAAAATTGACAAAAAAGAGTTTTTAAAACAAATATTATATTATTAATTGATATTAGATTCCTAAAAATATAAGGTTCAGCCAAGAGACTTATATCATGATAGATGTATCATTATTGGACCACATGGGGTCAATTGGATGTATATAGTAAGTTTATTAACTATATAATATAAAAATACAAAGTGACATGGTAAATGTCAAACTAATTAACTAAGAGTTAAAACTAAAATAAAAGGTTAATATAGTAACCCAAGCCTGTATAAATTCTATTGGTTGAATGGTTTTCGACATATACCCACATTAACCTTTGAATAATTAACTTTAGATCCATTAGAAACCGAATATGAATTTATTATAAATTAATATTTCTAGCTTTTCCAAAGGTGCCCCTCACCCCTCTTATAAAAGGGCACTCCCCCTTCTCATTACTTCACACCTTCAAAGACTTTTGGTTCGGCCAAACTCTGCCCAAATACTCTCTCAACTTTCCTCACTACAACCTAGAGGCCTTATTTTGATCAGAAAGCCAACCTAAGGATCCCTTTTGATCAAATCAAAAGGAACAACCCGAAGAAGAGGTAATGTTTTCACCACCCCTTTTCAAGTTCCTTTCTTCTTCCACTTCTTCCTTCTTTGTTATTACCATTATAAAATAATAACTCCAGTATCTTATATATACTTTTATGTTATTATAAATATGGTACAACCATATTCAGTATTCTATCCACCCTTTGAATAACATGTCACCATACGTGCGTACGTACGGCTTACCATCTCCAGGTCGTGGTGTAATTGTTATTCAATATATTATTATTTGGATGGGTATAATAATAATGTGTAACTCATGTAAATAATAAATAAAACATTATAATGATTCTTTATATATGATATACTATCCAATTATATATTATTTTAATATCAAAAGAATGATATTGTCGCTCGTGGGTATGTACGGACTACCGTCTCCATGAATGCGATGAGATTCATTCTCCATCGTATCCATTAAAGTATAATTATCAATTGATGATTTAAAAATAATGTTCAAGGAATTGATATCATTCTGGATATGATTAAGATACAACCTATCCATGACAAATATGTCTTACGTAACAAAACATATAAAAGAAAACGAGTAAGTTAACACCCGAAACGACGATAATACAAAGATATTATTAACAAAACAATGTTAAAAGATCATATATGATATCATATTAATATATATGATTCTTGTATAATTTAATAAAAATTATTTCACCATTATAAAGGTGGTTAACCTACCCTCAAACAAGGAAAAGTACGAGGTAAGGGTTTATTTCACAATCTCTTCATTATCCGAGGTTGTTTATACGTAGTAATCTACTGGGATTTCTTTATCATCCACATCCATGTTTCTTAGAAATGTATTTCAAAACATTTTTACTATTTACAAATAATATGGGTTAAAGTCATTTATACCCTTATGTGTTTTTAAAGGAATGTTTCCATCGTTTTCCAAACAAGGCACTTTTTACCTTTCGACAAATTTAAGGTAAGAATGTTTTTTTAACTTATATAGCTGGTGCAGCTATTTACCACTGTTATAAAAATCGTCAAAGCTTCCCTTACAAGATTATAAGAATATTTTCAAAGTAAATGTTTTATTTTATAATTATGTGACTTTTAAATGATTTCAAAATTAATATTTTAAGAATTTTTTAAATGTACTCTTTATCAAGATCATAATTTTAAATGTTTTAAAGATTTATCTTTATAAATATTTTTAATGTCTTCAAAATTATTTTAAGGATTTATTTATATGGACATGAAGGTTTTGAAATGATATTTATTTTCAAAAGTTTCAAAGTGGTATGGGAAACTTTGATTCAAAAATCTCTTTTAAATTACTTCCTTTATAAATGTGTGACTTTTCAATGATTTCGAGAAAAGAGATATTTCTCTCAAATAGTTTTGATTTCATCTATGACAACATCCTTTGATGGATTTTAAGCTTATTTGAAGTTGATTTATTATTATACAAAACTTCTATATTGTATTTAAGGTTTTGTGATATGTTTTACTATGAATGTGCTATTTTTATACCATTCATGGTTCATGGTGAAAGTATTGTCATTTCATATGCTAGTTTTAATACGAATGTTTATGTTATGTTTAAACCTTTTAATATGGGAATTCATTGGACTTAATATGTGACAGGTGGAGCCCGCTATAGCTCCTCTATGCATCGACAGGTCTCATGAGACAAACTAGTGTCTTGGCACAAGGCCTTGACAAAATCTTATTTGTAGTCTTGGGATGAGGCCTTGGCAATGTGGTTATGATAGTGTGGCATTATGCATTCCATCATTATGAAAGTGGTTATTGATATTGCATGTGATTATTCGATTAGTAGAATATCCATGTGAATAAGTAAATGACATTATTTCATTTTATTTCTACCATACTATGTTGAAGTTCAAGTTTAAAAAGCCTTTTGTTTTAGTTATACATTGCCTTAAATGTTTATTCTTATTTATGAAAGTTTCCGCTATATTGTTATCCTTACTGGGCATTTGAGCTCACCCATTTTCTGTGTTTTATTTTTCCCAGGATGTGAAGAAGTAAATTATGAATGAATTGCTGGGATATTATGAGGGGATAATAGTGTGGAATATGGAGACAATATGATGCTCACTACTGGAAATCTAGCATTTCCCAATGGTTTAGAACCGTTGGGAAAGGCTGCAGAACCGTTGGTATATGTTATACCAACGGTTCTGCAAATCGTGGGGAAGTAAGCCGTTGGGAAAGGCTTTTCCCAACGGTTTACACAGAACCGTTGGGATAGGTTAGAAAAAATCAACCTATCCCAACGGTTTGGCCCGTTGGGAAATCAACACATAATTTCCTTTCCCAACGATTTACAAACCGTTGGGAAAGGTTTTTACCAACGGTTCCATGAACTGTTGGTAAAAACCACCATGTGACAGGGTATCCCAATGGTTTCAAACCGTTGGGATAGGTGTTTTTACCAACGGTTCCTTGAACCGTTGGTAAAAACAGCTACGTAGATCCTATGCCAACGGTTTGAAAACCATTGGCATAGGCTTTGCTATGTAAATTGCACAGCAGCCTACAATTTGCACAACAGGTTTGGTTTTTGGGCATTCACCCTCAGTTTCAATTCAATTTTTAATCCAATTATGCCCCCGTTTTCAATTCATTTTTCAATCAAATTATTTTACCTGTAACACATATAATGCATACATATAGAGAACAAACCAACACATACAAATAATGAAAACCAACCAACCAACACATATAATGCATCCTGAAAATATACTCATCCATAATTAAAGTAGAATTCATTACATAATTATAAACATACATAATTCATTTAGAATTCATTTTAAAATTTAGATGACAATCATATGTGGAATCCGGAATTCAATTCATAATTTGATTGGTTTTTCATATACCATATATTTTAAATAGAAATGATATCCATTTTAAACAAAATACATACATCTGGAATGATACCGGTCACACCGTGCATCGGATTGAGGCGAGGTTAACTCGTACACGTCACAAATGAATCATTGATCGTTGTCCTAAAGTATCAACATATTCCAAAATCGTTTGGTCAGTTTTGCGTATGTCAGTTGTTGTTTTCACTTAAAATGAAGTGTTTTTTAAATAAAAGAGAGACACTTTGAATGGTGTCGGCCACACCGCATCTTATATTGAGGCGGGGTTAACTCGTACACATCAAAAATGACCCATGGATTGTTGTGCTAAAATATAAACACAATCAGAATGCATTTGGTTGGTTTTCTATATGAATTTAAAATGTAGACCATTTTAAAGAAAAGAGATAAACTTAGAGTGGTCTCGGACAAACCGCGACTCGGATTGAGGCGTGGTTGACTCGTACACGTAACATATTACCCATGAATCGTTGTCCTAAATTTTCAACAGATTTCGAATGCGTTTGGTCAGTTTTTCAAATGTCAGTTGTTTATTTCACTTATAATCTTGTCCATTTTAAACAAAAGAGACACAGTCAGAGTGGTACCAGCCACAGCGCGTCTCGGATTTAGACGGGGTTGACTCTTACACGTCTCAAATGACCCATGGATCATTTTCCTAACGTATCGACACAATCCGAATAAGTTTGATCAGTTTTCCGTATGCCAGTTGATGTTTTTCACTTAAAATGACGTCCTTTTGAAACCAAAGACGGACACTATGAGTGGTGCCGACCACACCGCATCTCCAATTGAGGCGGGGTTGATTCGTACACGTCACATATGACCCATGGATCGTTCTCCTAAAGTTTAAATAGAAACCGAATGCGTTTGGTCGGTTTTCCGTATGTACTTAAAATGTTGTCCATTTTAAACAAAAGAGTGACACTTAGACTAATCTTGACCACACCGTGACTCAGATTCATCCCGGGTTGGCTCGTACATGTCACATATGACCCATGGATCGTTGTGATAAATTATCAAAAGATTACGAATGCGTTTGGTCGGTTTTGCGTATGTCAGTTGTTCTTTTCATTTATAATCATGTCCATTTTAAACAAAAGAGACAGAGTTAGAGCG
Source organism: Viscum album (assembly GCA_963277665.1). Lineage (NCBI taxonomy): Eukaryota > Viridiplantae > Streptophyta > Magnoliopsida > Santalales > Viscaceae > Viscum > Viscum album. The sequence continues at coordinate 123,856,135 of OY728153.1, read as the reverse complement.
GTGTCGGCCACACCGCATCTCGGATTAAGACGGGGTTGACTTTTACACGTCACATATGAATCATGGATCGTTGTTCTAAAGTATCGATAGAATCTGAATGCGTTTGGTCGTTCTTCCGTATGTCAGTTGATGCCTTTCACTTAAAATGACATCCTTTTGAAACAAAAGACGGACACTTTGAGTGGTGTCAGCCACACCGTATGTCGGATTGAATCGGGGATGATTCGTACACGTCACATATGACCCATGGATCGTTCTCCTAAAGTTTCAACGGAAACCGAATCTGTTTGGTCGTTTTTCCGTATGTACTTAAAATGGTGTCCATTTTAAACAAAAGAGAGTCACTTAGACTTATCCTGGCCACACCACGACTCAGATTCATCCCGGGTTGGCTCGTACACGTCACATATGACTCATGGATTGTTGGGATAAATTATCAACAAATTCGGAATGTGTTTGGTCGGTTTTCCGTATGTCAGTTGATGCTTTTCACCTAAAATGACGTCCTTTTGAAACAAAAGACGGACACTTTGAGTGGTGCCGGCCATACCACATCTCCAGATTGAGCTAAAACCACCGTGCAACATTCTAATTATTATTCGTGACGTGTACGCGCAGACAACACGTCAATCGGACGTGCGGTTTGCACGGTACGACTCAATATTCGTGTTTTAAGTGATGCGCGCGCTTCGTAAACGCGCGTGAGGGGGGTCCAAACAGGCCGAACAAAGTCAGAATGGCCTGAAATCAGATGATAAATATGGGAGAGTGATTTATGAAGTGGTCGAGCAGACGGCACGTCAATCGGACGTGCCGTGTGCCCGCGGTGACCGACAACGTAGTTCTGGTGTCAGAAACGGCCAAAACGGGCGTCCAACAGTCAAATTCATAGCGGACGACCTCAGATTGAGATGAAACCACCGTGCAACATTCTAATTATTATTCGTGATGTGTATGGGTAGACGAAACGTCAATCGGACGTGCGGTTTGCGCAGTACGGCTCAATATTCGTATTTTAAGTGATGCGCGCGCTTCGTAAACGCGCGTGAGGGGGGGCCAAACGGGCTGAACGAAGTCGGAATGGCCTGAAATCAGACGACAAATACATGTGAGAGATTTCTGAAGTGGTCAAGCAGACGGAACATCAATCGGACGTGTCGTGTGCCAGCGGTGACCGACAACGCAGTTCTGGTGTCATAAACAGCCAAAACGGGCGTCCAACGGTCAAATTCATAGCGGACGACCTCGGATTGAGCTGAAACCAACGTGAAACATTCTAATTATTATTCGTGACGTGTACGTGCAGACGGCACGTCAATCGGACGTGCAGTTTGCGTGGTACGGCTCAATATTTGTGTTTTAAGTGATGCGCGCGCTTCGTAAACGTGCGTGAGGGTGGTCCAAATGGGCCGAACGATTTCAGACTGGCCTGAAATCAGAAGAAAAATACGGTTGAGTGATTTATGAAGTGGTCAAGCAGACGACACATCAATCGGACGTGTCGTGTGCCCGCGATGACCGACAACGCAGTTCTGGTGTCATAAACGGCCAAAACGGGCGTCAAACGGTCAAATTCATAGCGGACGACCTCGGATTGAGCTGAAACCACCGTGCAACATTATAATTATTATTTGTGATGTGTACGCGCAGACGGAACGCCAATCGGACGTGCGGTTTGCGCGGTACGGCTCAATATTCGTGTTTTAAGTGATGCACGCGCTTCGTAAACGCACGTGAGGGGGGTCCAAACGGGCCGAACGAAGTCGGAATGTCCTGAAATCAGACGACAAATACAGGTGAGTGATTTCTGAAGTGGTCAAACATAAAACACGTCAATCGGACGTGCCGTGTGCCCGCGGTGACCGACAACGTAGTCCTGGTGTCATAAACAGCCAAAACGGGCGTCCAACTGTCAAATTCATAGCGGACGACCTCAGATTGAGCTGAAACCACCGTGAAACATTCTAATTATTATTTGTGACGTGTACGCGCAGACGGAACATCAATCGGACGTGTGGTTTGCGCGGTACGGCTCAATAATCGTATTTTAAGTGATGCACGTGCTTCGTAAATGCGCGTGAGGGGGGTCCAAGGGGGATGAGCGGTTGTCCAGGGTCCAAGAATGAGGGGGGTTGTCCAGGGAGTTCACAAACACACAACCACTAAAAGACAATAACATCCATAAAAACATACAATATATAAAAATAACTCAACTCCAATACTATACTACGAGTCTAGATAAAACCAACAACTAGAATAGATTAAACATCAAATCTCAGTAATATAAGTCAAAAATGTAACGGATCAATATGTCCCACATCAGCATCAGCATCACCACCATCATCATCATCATCATCACCCTCGTCATCGTCCTCCTCATCGTCCTCACCCTCCACAGCGCCTTCCTCCTCGCCTTCGCCTCCTCCTCGCCCTCCTCATCTCCCTCCTCTTCCGCATCAGACTGTTCGCTGTCATCATCTTCAAGCTGGACATCGGCCTGACCACCACCAGAACTGCCACCTGGTGCACCATATATAGAATGTATCGACGACATGTATTCATCAATCGCTGGGCTGGCCTCTGCTGGAAGTGTTGGACGTAGAACTTCAATAAATTTCATAAATGCACTATTTGCCCTAGCAGACTATTTTTCCGTCTCTGTGGCCCTTTTCTCAGCCTGTTCTGCCTATGCCCTAACTTGCTATAGCTCGGTGGCACTACAACTCGTACCTGAGGCAGGCCAATACCTTGTCAGGGCTATCCTAGGTCGGCAGCGTACTCTGCCAGAATGATCCTCTCCCAACACCTGATGTAAGTGATCAGATGGCCCAAAATTGACTGCTTCTTGGGCATCGAGGGCCTCTAAAGCATCCTGTTACAAATATAAATATATTATTAAGTTATGAAATAGATATTAAAATATAAAATCAATAGATTAAAACTTACAATTTGCTGCTGAGTTGCTTCGTTGACAGCACTTCTATCCTTTTTTCGTCTACTCGAGCAAAACAGTTTTGCTCGAGGCACACGTCCTTCAATATTTTGTACTTGCCTCTACAATGACATTGAAAAAAAAAGTTATATAAAGACTTCAGCAAATAATTAAATAATTGAGGAAACAAAAGAAAATGTAAGTCGTAAAGAAAACTTATAAACAATTGTCATACCTGCTGCCTCTCATGATCCGGCATCGTCGTGCGTCCTAGTGTATGGAGGTATTTTTTTGCATCATTGTTTTTTTTATTTTTTCCAGATGATTCCTAAATAAAATTCGATAATGAAAAGTATAATATTAATGCAAAACTTGAAAGTTATTATTTAAATACCTCAAATGTAATTCATACCTTAAACAGGGTACTCGTCCAATGAGTAATCATCTAACCATACTGCTCTATAGGACAATCATCCACGACTGGTACCGCCTCTAACTCAGTTCCAACTCTAGCACGCCAGCCAATATACAGCTCATGCTTGTAGGCTCTCCAAAGCTCGCCAAAATCCTTTAGACATTCCAGTCGTGCACCCTCACCATCAGGAAAATTAAATCGAAGCTGAAATGAAAATATTAATTCATATAAATACAAAAAAAATTCATGGAATTAAATACAACGAATTTTTTTACCCATATCTCTACCCAAGCTCTATCTTTGACCTCATGTGGCAAATGTCTCCACGACAGCGGGCTGACGGGAATGATGTCGGAGTATTTGGCAAGCGTCGCCATAAAACTCCGACATTGCTGCCCTGTTTTCTCAACCATCTGATTGTCTTCATTATATTCCACCATAACCTGTGTGCGACGGTTCCACACCGAACGCATGCGTGTACGGCCGCGCCCCTGCCTCCCGTCAGTAGATGTATCTGTCATGAAAGAAAAACAAATATTTTATCAAAACATGTTATAATGAAAATAAATATTGCTATAAATTTTTTTTAGGGTTTTATAAATATACCTGCGCTAGTCTGATCAATGAGTGGTGCCGGATCCACAGAACCTGATGGAACACCCTCTGGTGGAACAGGAGTCGAAGACGATGGGATATAAAAGCTCGGAGAGACAGAAGTAGAAGGAAAAGAAGATGGAACAGCTGTATGACCTGATGCTGACTGTGGAGTGGGAATCATCATGGGATGTGAAAATGATGGGGCAGAAGATGCAGAAGGTAGCGAAAACATGGGAGGTCTAAATATCCCGTGTGTCCCTAACGACACACCGGGATCAGAATGTGGGAAGGCTGAAATGTCAGTGGGAGGGGCAGGGTCTAGTCGGGCACGCGCAGCTCTACGTCCACCTCTGGTACGAACCCTCCTCGTACCACCGGCCTGAGTACTAGGACCAATACTAGGCTCCTCGTCGAATAACTGTCGACGTAATGGTGGATCCTACAAAAAAGTTTACAAAAAAAATTAATCACATGACATTATATATTCTGTAAATATATATATATATATATATATATTTGAAATAAAGTACTCACTGTAGGCACTAATGGTGGAATGCCCGTCTCCTCCATCCGACAATTATTCTCCGCCATTTTTTTTCTTCGTCTCTCTTCAATTGGCTTCATTTCCTGCATTGGAAAACAAATATGTAATTAATTAGAGAAAGAAAATTAATGTGTAAACCAAAAAACTAAATATATGAGGGAATGAGGGGATTCATTGTTAATTTAGCTATCAATTGTTTTAGAAGAGCTTGAATGATTTTAATAAAACATACAAGTTGTAATGTTCACCAAGTTAGAAATATTGTTTGATTTGGTTTGAATACAGTTCAATTCCAAATTAGAAAATGCAATTCAAATAAAACAGCAACCAATAAACATTGAAAATTCACATAACGGTCAAGTCAGCTAAAACATATTTGTGATCAATACTAAATAAATATGAATATTACCAACCTTAACAACCCAACTCGAGGTAAACAAACAGAATTGAGAACATGGATGAATGATTCTATATATTTCCAACCACAACTTCAGGTTCACAATCAACTCTGACAATTGAGCTATTGGAGTCATCAAAAGAAATAAATGGTTTGGTTCCAATGGCAATAGGGACAGTGTCAATTCCATCATCAGCATCATCAAAAATATGTCTTGGAATTACTTCAACTATGACACCAAATTCAGGTTGAAGTTGATCTTTAACATAAAAAAATTGTTTATCCATTGATGCCAACACATATGGTTCTTCGGTTGCAAGAGTGCGGGTCATATTAATTACTCGAAATCCACAATCATCAATAAATGTGCCATGTCTCGTCATCGAATCAAACCAATGGCATTTCATCATTGTGACTCGTCCATGAGAGTAATAATCCAATATTATTATTTTCTCAATGACTCCATAATAACCCACATTTTCAAGTTGCGGTCTACTATCTGATGCACTGTCATAACAATCTGTTGTGGCAGTAACCATAATACCATCATGTTGTGTTCTCATGTTTTTGGCTCGTTTAGTGATAATAAATCTGTACCCATTGATAACAATTGATTTACAGTCACGAACCACGGTATTAGGACCAAAAGCCAAAGATCTTATTTCCTCAGAGACAGAGTCAGCATACAAACTCAATACCTACAATATAAATGACAGTTAAACTTAAGTAAATATTCAAATAATTAATTTAAACAGTAATATTTTTACCTTCAATTTTAACCAAGCAGAAAACTCTTTGCTATGCAAAGTCTCTCTCCTTCTCAAAGATAAAGAACGATGCTTCCTATTTATCATTGTTTTATGTTCCCTGTAGGTAAAAAAATATGAATATTTTAACAGATATATATGTAAGATATACATATTCAATTTTGTTACCTGATATAGTCATCGAACAAATCACAGTTCAACAAAACTGTGCGATGTGCCATCTCCCGCTCTTCATGGCTTAATGTCTTCAATGTATATGATCCAGGAATTCCTCTGGTTTGAGGAAGTGATGGAAAACTGGGTTCAATTTGCTCATATTGTTCTTCTTCATTTCTCATTGGTCTGTTCATTCTTGTAGTAAGATCAGACAAATACATTGAACAGAAATCCATACATTCTTGAGCTAAGTAACCGTTCATGACAGAACCTTCGGGATGATTCTTATTTCGAAAATAAGACTTTAATGTGAACATATGTCTTTCAGTTGGATACATCCAACGAAAAGAAACAGGTCCTCCGAGAAGTATTTCAGTTGGAATATGGAGAATCAGATGCAGCATGCATGTGAAAAATAATGGGGGAAATATTTTCTCCAACTCACACAGAATTAATGGGGAATCTGTAGACATTTTTTTCAAGAAAGACTTGGACAACTTCTTAGCACAAAGATCTCTAAACAAATGGAACAACCGAATAACACCCACCCTTACATTATTGGACAAAGGATGACAGATTGCTATTGGAAGCAACTCATGCAGTAGAATGTGATAATCATGAGTCTTCAAATATTTTAGCTTCAACTCTCTTCTATTGACCCGTTTAGATATGTTGCTTGAATAGCCATCAGGAACTCTAATAGTCTCTAATACTTCCAAAAATTGTTTTTTTTCAGTAGGTGTCATCACATAAGAAGCACATGGAAGTTGCCATTTATTTTCACTGATACGCACAGGATTCAATTCTGGTCTGATGCCCTAATCCACCAAGTCACGTCGAGATCGTAAATCATCTTTTGTCTTCCCCTTGACATTTAGAAGAACTGAAAGCAACATTTCACATATATTCTTTTCAATATGCATTATGTCTAAGCAATGACGTAGTAAATTGGTTGACCAATAAGGAAAATCAAAAAAGATACTCCTCTTCCTCCAATTGTAACAGGTTTCTGTGGAAATATTATTTCTCTTTCCAGATTTCATTTGACCCTTCCCGAACGAAAAACTGAAATCTTTCAATTCATTAAGCACATCAGTACCAGACATACGCTGAGGTGGATCATCGGTCTCTATAGTATTATCAAATCTTCAACGATTCATTCTATATGGATGATCCTTTGGTAAAAATCGCCGATGTCCCATAAAACTGAAACTACAACGATGTTTCAGTCTTCTGGATCGTGTATTCTTCATACAAACTGGACATGACAGTTTTCCCTTCGTGCTCCATCTAGAAATCATTGCATAAGCCGGAAAATCCTTGATCGTCCACATAAGCGCAGCACGCATCTGAAATATGTCTTTCGAACATGCATCGTATGTGCGCACACCCACATCCCAAAGAAGTTTCAACTCTTTTATTAAAGGTTGCATGTATACATCAATATCAATGTCGGGATCAGAAGGACCAGATATGAGTATACTCATGAAAGTGAAAGATTGTTTCATACACAACCATGGGGGAAGATTATAAATGTGTATAAAAACTGGCCATGTGCTGTGCGAAGTAAGCATCTACCCAAACGGATTAAAACCGTCGCATGAAAGACCCAGCCACACATTACGCACGTCAGCTGAAAAATCAGGATGTTGAGCATCAAATCTCTGCCATGAAAATCCATATACAGGATGAACCAACTCATCATTAGTCTTCTTTCTCTCGGTATCATGCCATCTCATTTTTATTGATATTTCATCAGACATAAAAAGATTCTGGAGTCTGGGGATCAATGGAAAGTGCCACATTACTTTCTGTGGAACGCGGGATGGTGTTCCATCAGATTTTGACTTCCAGCGGGATGTGCCACATTTTATACATTCATTTCGTTCAGCGGTTTCTTCCCAGAATAAACTGCAATCTTTCGGGCAAGCATGAATTTTGTTTCTGGAAAATCCAAGTTCTTCAACTAAATTCCATGCCATATAGTGGTTTGAGGGAATATCTGCATCATCTGGAAGTAAATCCTTCAAGAGGGTAAGAATGTAATCGATTGCTGTATTAGAAATCCCATACATAGTTTTTCCATGAAACAATCGGATTAAAAATTCCAGCTTTTTCATTTTATCACATTGTCGATATACTGGAGTCGTGGCAGCATCATTCAATTTTTTCACCCTATCAATATCATCATTTTCACTAGATGCATCAGTTGTCCTCATATCGATGTCTTCTTAAGTCGAAATCCTTTCTTCTTCATGATGACGAATAAACGGAAACCAATCATCTAACAAATTCTCCATTCCAGTCCTTTCATTTCGATCATCACCAATTTGAGATTTCATTTTCTCCCCATTGTGATACCACACAAAGTAGTTTGCTTGAAAACCATTTTTGGTTATGTGGTAGCTGACTTCTTCACGACTCAACCAAGGTCTACCAACACAATTGGAACATGGGCAGTGTATGCGACCACTATCTGAAGCATTTTGAAATGCAAAATCTATAATGCTCTCCAAATTGTTTTGAAAATCGCTTGAGATACGATCGGTTTCATACATCCAACTTCTGTCCATTCTGTAAAAAAATTCATATAAGTCATTTTGTCATAAACAATTCAATATGATTGAACTTTAATAGAAAATACATTTAAGTAAATGATAAAGGAAGAAAATAATCATGGTATCAACTAGACATGTGAAAAAAACATACTAAAGTGTTATTGAAAAAATGTAAAACCAACAAGAACTTAATGTGTTATCACATCAGAGCATGCCTCATCCCATAACCATATTAGTAGGGTACCCTCGTGGACAGCCCTGCCCACCCCCGTGGAAAACCCACCCACCCCCGTGGACACCCCCTACCCCTTAGACAGCCCAACCACCCCCGTGGACAGCCCACCCACCCCCCTCGACACCCCTTCTCCCTATGGACAGCCCCCCACCCCCTTGGATAGCACGCCCACAACCCTGGACACCCCTACCCCCTGTGGCCAGCCCACCCACCCCCCCTGGACAGCCCGCCCACTCCTCCTTTGTTGTACCCCTCTCTCTTGGATTTTAATGATCACAATCACTCTCATCGTGTTCTAACTTGTTTTCAAGTGTTTTGATGCTAGGAAAAAGGTTGCCCAAGAGTTGGCCCAAGAAGGCTAATAGTCGACTCTCTGAGTCCACCGGCCAGCCAGTGGTCTCTGGCAGAAGCATTGCATTCTGCAAGAGCCACCGGTCAGCCGGTGTTAGCGCACCGGCCAGCCGGTATGGGCACCGGCCAACCGGTTCTTGCCAACCGACCAGCCGGAGGACCCAGGCAGTAGGCTTGCCAACTGCCTGGTTCCACCGGCCAACCGATGGATGACCACCGGCCAGCCGGTGGAACCCAGACAGAAAGCAAGCTCTGTCTGGACCACCGGCCAGCCGGGAGCTCAGCACCGGCCAGCCGGTGGACCACCGGCTAGCTGGTGAGACACCACCGGCCAGCTGGTGTGCCCAGTCAAACTACCGTTGGGCTATGACCAGACTTGTACTTTTGACCCCCAACGGCTCCGGAAGCCCTCCAATGGCCATATTTAAGTGTTTATGGGTATTTCTCCTATAAATAAGAAACCATGAATGCCGGGAACATAACCTAATGATATTTTGATGTCTTGACGCTCTAACGACAAATCTCCAAGGCCTCTTGTGATCCATTTCCATCCTTGAAGCTTGAGATCCCTCTCCATCAGCCCACCCACCCCCCCTGGACAGCCCGCCCACCCCTCCTAGACAGCCCGACCACCCCCATGGACAGCCCGTCCACCCCCGTGGACAGCCCGTCCACCCCCATGGACAGCCCGTCCACCCTTGTGGACAGCCCGCCCACCCCTGTACCCCCTGGACACCCTGTACCCCCCCTGGATAGCCCCGCCCACCCTCCCAAACAGCCCACACCCCCCTCCCCTGCAACCCCACCACCACCACCTAGACATACCACCCCTGGAATGTGTAGAAATAACATAAAAATACATGATATATAGATAGCACAAAATACTCAACCTATGGGTTCACATTAACTACATAATCACACACTTCACTACTACCATAAATCACATAAACCACACCACCACCACACAAGACGCATAACATTTCTCACATTCATTTATAAGCCACTTCATTCACACTTACATTGTCCATTCATTTAATGTTAAATTAATTAAATCCATTTACCACAAATCCATTTCTATTCCATCTCATTTATTTAATATCTTGTTTTTTTGTTTTAACAACATAATTTATTCCATAGATAACCAGGAAACTAATAAAACCACCACACAACAACTCACCATCTCACAATAACCATCGACACCATGTTACATCGACCAACCATCTCACCAAAACAACCACATATCACAATAAAAATATTGCACATCACAAACCACCGCACAACCAAAACCACCTCACCACATTATACACCACAACTTCATCACACAACACCTCCACACGACACAACACCACCACACATCATCACTATCATACAACTTCACATGACACATCCATTCCCACTAACCATCACATTACAACCCAACATATCACAAAGACCAACTGGTCACCTCAATCCCCATAAAACAACCTACAACATACAATGAAACACAACAAAAAACCTTTCATAGAGGCAAAATACCCCAAATTCCACAATTTATTTATTCAAGGTCTTTTATTACATTACCCCTTTATTTATCATGGACATTATAACACAACTGATATTCCAGGGGAAACTAATTAATTAACAAAATATTTATTCATTCCCCTATTTTACACGGTGAAATCAAATCAAAATCCAAACTTAAAACTAAAATATTAGATCAATAACAATAAAAACAAGGTACCATATGTGTATAAATAAAAAATTACTTGATTTGAGAAGATTCAAATGGGTTTTCACCTATTCGGATGGGGGATTTGGAGAGCAGCAGAGAGGTGGAGGTGGATTGATAACTTAAAACTAAAATACTAAAGCAATAACAATAAAAATAAGGAAGTATATGTGTATAAATGAAAAGATACCTGATTTCACCTCTTCCGATAGGGGATTTCACCAGAGGAGAGCGGTGGAGCAGATGAAATTAGGTTCTGTGCAAATGAGGGAGAGTAGGATTTTGGGGAAATAATTCCCAACGGTTTTAAAGAACCGTTGGGAAAGAGATGTTAAGGACCCCTTTGCCAACGGTTTGAGGAAACCATTGGCAAAGGGGTGACCCTTTCCCAACGGTTCTCTTGAACCATTGGCAAAAGGTGATTAACACACCCCTTTACTAATGGTTTGAAGAAACCGTTGGCAAAGGGGTGGATTTTCCCAACGGTTTCAATGAACCGTTGGGAAAGTCTTTATTAGTCCTTCAAGCCCAACGGTTTTAGCAAACCATTGGTAAAAACCCGTTGGGAAAAACAACATTTCCAGTAGTGGATGTAGTAGTTTTTCACTTTATAATGTAATGTAAAACTTTATGAATATATCTAGTGTTTCCAAGGCTAGTAAACCAATCGGTCTTTCGAGATTTGATCTTTCTTGTGATCATGCCAATGTCATGTAATAATGCACCGAATCTGGGTAACTGGGGTCGGGGCGTTACATTATTACTAACAAAATCATCCTATTCCATATTAACCTTTTTAACTACCTTTTGATAGGTTGGTAGATAGAGATGAATAAGCATAAACCTGGTCTCTGACCTTCAGCCCATCTCGAAAGGTAGAGCCTTAAGGTAATCATTCATGAGGAGATATGAAGAGACACATACTAATTTGGTAAAGTAGAAGGCATAGTCCATCACCAAATGATCCTCATGTTCTGAATACAAGAACTCATATAACTTTTCCTCCCTCATGATCTATGGGTAGAACTTTCGATTGAAGGCCACCTTGAATGTCATCCTTGTAAGATCCCCCTTCCTCTTCAGAATCACCATAGACTCCCAACAATTCCAAACTGGTCCTTCTATAATGTACATAGAGAATCCTACTTTAGAGGTAGTAGGGATCTTAAAGAACTCAATGATATTCTCAATATGATCCAACCACTCCTTAGTGTCATTGGGTCCCTTTTCATCATGGAACACAAGTATATTTTTCCTTGAAAATTTCCAAGCATGGTCTATCATCTGTGTCTATTGTCATCCACCCACATTAAAAAAGGATTCAACCATATAAATCACCAACTAAACCAAAGATGGATCAATAGAAGGGTTCACCTACCGGGGGTTCTTCGCAACCCCCTCTCTACTCTTGGATGAGGTTCTTCTGGGAAGAATTGTCTACAAAACACAACCTTTATCAAGAACAATTCACTTTAAATCTCATAAAAAGAACCAAAATAAACCTTCATCATGGTTATAAACAATAAAAATAAGCATCAAAAGAAACTCCAAATGAAAAAGAAGGAAACAAAATTAGGTATTTCCCATTGTGCATGGTTTATCTGCATGGTTTGGTAAACCATACACTAACAATGTGGGTGCCGTTGGAGTTAGAAGGAAAGGCCAAATGGGATACACATGGTTACTAATAATCATATACCACATATATACATCCTCGTTTCACCCCTAAAACTAAAATTAACCCCACATATTAGTATATTAATCAACATAAACTCGTAAATACCTCAAAATATTGTCAAAACAACCCAAAATTGGGATCAAAACATGACAAAAATTTCAAACCACTAATGTAAACTTTAGGTTCGATGTGAAGTAGAGATTTCCATAAACTCCCCCATTCCAACCTATTGAGTATTGATGGTCCTAACTATAGTATACCACAGAATACCAAATAAAAAATACTTTGATACCATTTTTGTAATGAACCAACCCGGGTGAATACAAGTTGTCAGCAGAGCCAACCTTCTACAAGACCCAAGGCACATTCTTGATTTCCATGGGATGGTGACAAGAATTAGGCATAACCAATTATTTCTTGGGAATGGTTTTACCAATGGAAAACTGACATGACCCATCCATGAAATTGGAAAACCACACCAACATCGTTGGATTCAACAAATCATAAAATGAAACATCCAAAGTAAATAATAAAGACTAAATAGGCTACATAAGCAACATCATATATCATAAACAAAACATTCCATAACAGGACATATGAATGGTATCTCAATTAAAAATCCAAAAAATCAAAATAATGGGAACAAGAAAAAATAAGGCCTATACATACATCTTTTTAGGTACAAAACCCCCAAATGACTCCACACGTGCCATCTCTATTAAGCCATGTATCCTCCAAAAAGAACAAACAATGGTAATCAAGAAGATACACCGTGTTACATGGTTCCATTTTCATTACCCATGTCTTTACAAATTAAATATACATACAACCAAAAGAATATTTAGGGTTTGAGGCAAAAATCCCAATAGGATACCACCATGAATCTAATTGAATATTTTACCCATGCGAACAAATAAACTAGTTTGAAAACACTTTTCAAAACTAAAACACTTTGAGAAAAATCCATTATCAAATAAACCTTTAAAATCCCTTCTGTTTTACATTTCAAATAAAATCTATCTTCAAAATATTTCTCACTGTGCACCAAATAAATAAACAAATTCCACAAGGATAAACATGCTCAACCCACCCAAAAAAGTGAATTACCAGGTATAAGTATGAACACCATCTTCTAAGAAATAAAAAATGCGCATAACATATATCATCACATCAAACATGGAACTAATAAAATGAAAAAAGTATACTAAACAACAAGACATTAGTAATGTGAACCTAGGGCTCTAACCATCATGACTATCATTGGTGAGTGTAAATAAGTTTTCTAGCTGGCTAAGAAAAAATAGAATCTCTCACAGTTTTTCCGAAGCCTAAATCCAAGAGCTCTCAGGGCCTCTCAAAAACCAATCATGGAAGATATCATGGTCTTTCTACCTAAAGGTTCTCAGAGTCCCTTGGAAACCAAAATGGAAGCTTACATAGTCTTCCCTCCTAAGTATCTCAAGGTCCCTCGAAAAATCCCCTCACCCACAACCCATTTGACACATGTGCTACTTCGTACCAACATAATGACAACATATTCCATAAAAAACAACTCATTTAAAAATGTATTTTTACAAAAAAACAATTCCATTTTTTAAAACACTTTTCCATAAGTAAAATTTTTCTAAAACTATTTTATAAATCCATTTAAAAACCATGAAAACTCTTTTATCCATTTTATCAAACACTCAGGGTGAACATAAGCCACACTCATTTGGAAAAGCCTCTTTAAACCTTCAAAATTACATACCAATCTACGAATAACATCAAACACGTAATAAATATCAATCCTAAATCATTTCAATGGAAATATAAACAACACATCCAATAGAGATAACAAATTTAATAGCAGTCCATGGAAACACCCTTAATAGAGGCAACCACCTCAAATTCACTTCCAACTTCATCGCCTTCAATGATAACCACCAAGAATAGTAAGATCAAGGCCTCAAACACCTAAAAAACAAGGAAAAAAATCATTTCCCACATTAAATACCTAGATTTGTAAAACACCACTTTTAGTGTTACATATCTCTATAAAAAATGAGGAACAAGAAAGAGGAGGGGGGAAAGAAGAAGAAACCAAAAATAAAGGGGATTAAATCAAGAAAAAACCCAATATTATAAGGATAAGAAAACAAAATGGAAGGGAGGAAGATTCCATTTCAAGGGAGGAGGGATATGCACGATGATGTATGAAAAACGAGGCTAAAGAGGCATAGAATTGTGAAAGAAAAATTATAAAACAATAATGTTTAATTAATCTATATTGGATACATGATTTGGACACATGGTTAGGAAAACAATGCACCAACCATATAGGGATACTATCTACCCAAAATACGAGCTGTACGGTTACACCAGGGTGTCACAATGTTTGAAAAACCGTGTTCAAACCATGAAAAACCCCACTGTCTCAACCTACAATAACCTTACATAGTTAGGAACATGGTTATATACACACACACACACACACAAATCATACAACTTAGTATTTATTCCCAAAACTCCCTTTCCTGACCTCAACACCCAGGAAATCCATGTACAAACTAAAAATGGAAATAAAATGTGAAATTAGATGTACCAGTGACCCGGTGGGTGTCATAGGACTAATGAGTCCAAATTTTTGTTTGTAGGGTTTCCCCTTCACATAGTACTGATATATACTACTGTAAAAATATGAATAGTATTTACCTATAATTAATATAGTTGATAAACTATTGGAAAAAGATTTTGAAAATACATGTCATGTATACATTTACAACTGATACTCCCAACCATCTATGCTTGAGGATTTCATCTACATTCTTAAGACCAAGAAATTCTATAATGGCCTCTCCATGCATTTTTTCTTTAAAATCAATGATAGACATATTACCATCTTTGAATGTTGAATGAACATGAACATGTAATAATAATAAATGATGTATTTTAACTGATGGGTTAAAGGTACTCTCTAAAGGTATTTTTTATTGAATGGTTGATCCTTTAGATTATTTTGATTTGAACTTCTATTTCCACTTTGTTTTATTCATATGTAATAACATTACTCAATTTGATAATTTTTTATTAATTGTTAATTTTTTTATAAAATAAAAAATTATAAATTTCATAACTCATTATAGACATGTATTTTTATAATATCTAATAACCATACTATGAAAGTTCCAATAGAAAGTTCAATCATGTTAACATCCATATCATCAAGGAGAACATGTTTATTGATGCTTATATCATGAGTTATGTGAATCCCTACACTTATATGATATTTTGAAAGTTAATTGTTTTGTATAACATATCCTTGGATATTTTACACTATATACCACACACCAAGGTGATGGGTCGGTGCTGTTAGATATAAATCACAAACAATTTCACCCCATATAATAGTAGTAAAATAAATTTGTCAATATATAACTAATTCACATTTCATAGAAATATTTATAATAAAATTTTTACCTCTAGAAAGGTAGGCCTTTTATGGGAATGGATCACCTCAAATATGTGGGTGGTGGATCATCATGTAGTGGTTATCATTGTGTTTTTTCTTCTCTTTGATTCCTTCCTATAACATTCTATAAGAAATATGAATACCAATTAATTTTTTCTTCTAGAACATTTATTTATTCCTAAATCTCATTAATTTTCTTATCATTTTCCCCATGTGCATTTATTTTCTCAAAATATGTTCTAGGTGATAATATAAACTCACACCTGTAACACAAAAATATTATTCTATCCACTTTAAGGACACTAAAAGTTGTCACTAATATGGTACAATAGATGATGATTCTTATGTCTAAAACAAAAAAATATAGGAAAACAAGTAGTCATTTTTATATAATACCGATTTAAAGAAGAATTGTTTTATTAAGTAATACTTATACATGATTCCCATAATCTTTTTGCATTTTCATATATTAGTAATCCATATTTATTTAAACAAGTTTTTTTCCAAATAACTTGATGTGGGATGGAAGAGACTTTGAATTTTGATTCATCAATATGTATATAAAAAAGGAACATAATTATATTATAGTTTCAGGCCACATAAAAATATTACTGTCTATTTAAAATACATACCATTTTTTAGGTGAAGCATGTCTCATCCTTTATTTATGGTAGGGGTACATTGATTTTTATGTACATTCCTTATTTTCAATACTCAGTATCTATTTTATAAATCAATATTCTTTAATTAAAGTGATTAATACATGTATTTAAAAGTAATGTATTACCAGTCACAATGTACTAGAAATGATACCTTCTCACAATGGCTAATAAAAGAAATCAATGTTTCTTGGTTTATCATGTGTGCATATATCTAAAGTGGTAATGGGTTTTCTTTCACGTAAACATACAATAGATTATGATTCATAATATTTTTCCAGAAGGATTTATGATCCTTTCTAATGACCATTAATACAAATTTCATTTGATATTTATTTATAAAAAATGCACTCTCTAAGAGATAATGAATAGTAAATCAATGTTCCATTATTTTATTTTTTAGTAAAATAGAGAAAGTATATCATAATTTTACCCTAATATATTCCCAAATTTGTGACTTGATCATATTCAAACCATTTTCCAGTGAATCTACATAAATCTACACATTCATTCAAGAAGTGATGCCAATGTAACTATAAAAATGTATTTTTGGGGTTAATAGGCTGGCCATGTGCATTCCATCCAACTTAAAATTTGATGCCTTTGCTTCTCACCTTAATAATTTCTTAAGGCCTTCATACTACGAAACTCCTATTTTTTCTTAGATATATGTTGTTCACCTTAAACCATTAAATTAGTTTTAACATCATCAATATGTTTTTACCCAATATTGGTAGCATCCACATGCAGAGAAACTTTTTTCCCTCTAGATTGGGTGTATCATCATGTTGAAAAACTTTTTATTCCTTAGGATTGGTAGCATCGACATGTGGATAATCCATTATATATAGAAGTGGTTTAAAATTTAATTTATATTACATAATTTAAGTAGTGAACACATAATATTATTATGTAACATAATTGATATTAAAAAAACTTTAACCTGATTATAGAAATAAATTTTTTCTCTTTAATGGTTGAATAAATTTTAACCCTTTATTGTGTATTAAGGTCCAGTCATTATGGTCCCATGTGACATATAATACCCTATATACATTGGGACTTTTGTGAAATGATTAGAATAACCTAATGAAAGGGTCATCCACATTTAAATTAACATCTAACCTTGCAGTGGTTTTGGTCGATAAAAAAATAATCAAACAATTTCTATTTTCAGGATCTAGGACATAAAATACCTTTACTTACTATTAATCTATTATTAATGGTTCATCTTTGCACCCTTACTTATTGAAATAAACTTTCATGAATCCAAATTCATTAATTTATCCTCACTCCTGTTATCAGCCCACTTGAATTTAAAAATCATCATTTGGAATATTGTATAATATAACTCCCATATTTGTTTGATGATATCGTAGTATGATATATTCAACTAAATTTTATTTCTATCCTTAGTACCAGACACATGCATAAATTCTTCCATATGAGTAAATCCACTATTTTTCATGGTACCATGTTTATCATGGCCCTTTGTATATAACATATAAACATTAATTAAAAAAACATTATAAGATAATACATAAACACTTATTACTCTATATAGACATAAATGTTCTTCTAAAATTTAATTAATTTCTTCAGTTGAATCCTTAAAAACATGTCATTGAAACCATCCTATAATATATCAATTATATGGATTTTATATCTATCTTTCCACCCTGGATGGATTTAAATTCCTAGGAATTACTGAGGATTTTAATATATGGTTCAACCTCTAAAATTTTATGTAAAATGTAAAGGAGAGATTACTCCTTCCATGCAATGGTAATTGTGACATCATCTATTCTAAAAATTACTTCACCCATAAGTCACCTACTATGGTGAGATTTTGGTAGTCCAATGGTATTCAAATCAGATAGGTAGTCAGTACAGAATTCAATGGATTAATTTTTAATATATATTTCTTTGATATAACATTATGTATGATTTATATTTTTGACATAACCTTTCAAATTTTTTATTTAGCATTCAATGGGTAACATCCATATATAATGTATATGATCACATAGATGGATCTCTCTAAACAAGTGAACCATCATATGAATAATGATAGTAGGAAGAAAATATTAAATTCAAATAATATGATAAAAATTTACTTTTCTATTATTAAAAATTCCAATATGTCTATAACTTTTCTACATATAACTTAGAATATGAAATAATTATTGGATAATGTATGGTTGAATTTTTTACTAAAAATGCAATGTTAATCTAAAAGAATTAAATCCTTCATCAAAACACAATAGTCATGTAATTTGAAGCCCTTTAACATTAAATCAATAATTAATGTGATATTATTGATATTTTATGAATACCTCACTATAACCTTTACCTTATCTAGGATGTTTCAAAAAGGATATCTCCTTTTATTGCAAAGTGTGTAAGAAAATGGTGGAAGAAAAGTCTACCTTTCACCCTTCATTGGTTCCAACTCTTCCTGTATCCCCATGTCAATCATTTCCAACCTAGCCTTAATTATATCCTTTGTTTTCCTGAGTGTATTTTGTTACATGATAATGAAACAATCACATAAATTTTTTTCTATACATGAATGAAATTAAGATAATTTCTGACATAAGAATAATTCTAGTATAACAATTAAAAAAACTAATCACTCTTTCCAATCAGTTTTCATAAGGTTTTTTGAAAATGTTTTACGAAAACAGTGACCATATACATCAATTTGTTAAATAGTTGATCAAATATTAATTTAGGTTTTATTGTACCTTCATCTGAATTCTCATCGAATGATTTTATCCTAGATTTATATTTTTGTCGTTGGGGTGGAAATTTTTAATGACATAGAAGTGCTGTCTTTGGGAAATGTTTCAACCTAACTGAGTGTGTACCTTGTTCACAAATGGGACACCCTTGAGTTAATTTAATGCTCTATATAAAAAATTTCCACAAGTATGAAATTTATTTATCATCACATAAAAAATGTATCTAAATATGAAGTCTTTATTTATATAAGAATCATACATCATTACACCTAAATCCCACATTTATTTCAGATATTATAACAATGGAGAAAAATAAACATCAATATCATTACCTGATTATTTTGGTCATGGTATAAAATGAGACAATATAATTTATTTTCACTTTATGCTTAATCATAGTGAAAAGTTATAATTTACCAATACAACTGGCTATGTATATTAAGAGTTGCTTTTTAAAACTAAAAGAATTCACTCCATTTGTAGATAGCGAAAGATAGTGGTTTCTCATCTGGTTCAAAATTTTTAATACCCTTGATAAATTTTCTTCCATTGAGGAGATTCTATTGGGTGTCGAAGTTTCCCATCTCAATTGTTTTTGTATTCATGTACCATGTTAATTTACTTATAGTCTTCACACATCCATATATGTATTAAAACCTTGTAATGATTGTAAAGTACCATAAAAGTTTCAAGGGAATTGATTCATCTTTATTATATTGAGACACACCAAACATTGAGAATTTTTAAGTGATTCATGGTCGTTGAGAAATAGTATACAGTCATTTGGAAAAAGATTTATTCTTTCAAACATCATACCCATTGAACAAATAATTAATTTAGTATTATATGTTTGGAAAGGAAGATCATTATATTTTAGTATCATATCATTAAAGAGAGAAATTAGTTCAGTAAATCTAGTTTCACTCTATCGATTTTCATATTTTATAATATATATATTCACTATGACTGACAGTGTGGTATATTCAGTACAACAATCGTACAATGATGTCTTTTCATATATCTTTAACTTATAAAATATATCTAGATAATCACAAAGTTCATATTCGATTATCATTGTCATTTTATCAATAGTATCTCTATCATTTTTTACACCTATAATCATATCCTCGATACATATTTCATTAATTTTCACACTTGTAATCATATTTGATGACTCATAAAACATAGTGTTATCCTAGTCACTATCTACATTTAGTTATTCCCAATGATTAGTCTAACATTTATAAATTTGATCTATTCCCTGATAAATTAAGTGTTCTTCCAACTCCCCTAGTTTGATTATTTTTGAATAACAATAATCTAAACACAAATAAATAAACCAAGAAGGGTTATATGCACGATCGTTTTTAAACTTGATAAACTCTTTAACCCCAAACTCATACTCTTTTGTCATACAATTAACATCAATCCATTTTCAAATCGTATCCATACTATTTGATTCAGTAAAAGTCCATTCTTTATATTTACACACATACGACAATCATATTTGATAAAGGTATTCACTCTATTAATTGAGTTAAAACAATTTAATAACAATTCCAAGATTTTTGTTTACATAATTATTGGATATTTTGGAACACTTAAAAAGTTAAATATTTTTGTTTCATTATAAATACATATTTATATATACAAAAATCATTCATAAAGGTAATAAATTACCATAAACCACTACTTGGTTGTGTACTTATTAACCCCCACACACATGTATGGTTTACTTTTCTAAAATAAATTTTAGAAGTTCTTACCAAGTAAATTAATAAAAACATATCAAATGATTCATAAATAAATAATTATGGAAATTTATATTAATGGGGATACTGGATGTTATTTTCATTTTTATATTCTACTTGTTAATGATAAAAGTGATATTTAATTGTTTACTTTAACCATCGTATTTAATACATTTTTTGCATGTTTTAAAGTCTAGGATATATAATCAAAATTAATAATATAACTAACATATACACCTGAATACCCATGTTTTTTGGTTTCTTATTATCGAAACCCTTGCCTTTTATAGTTTTTATTACATGATTTTAAGCATAATTAACCATCAAATACAAACCAGGGATTGTAAAGTCTAGTGTCTTTGAAAGATTATGTACAAAAAACTAAAAATGTGAAACTATAATAAAAAATATTTATATTAATAATCCATAATGAGATCATTGATTCATTTGAGCTCCTACATCTATAGAGGATAACCTTGGTAAATACATGAACAAAGGGATGAACTAAAAATCCCAATAAGGGAATAAGTATGGAAAATTAGCATAACACATGGGCTAGAAGGCATAACATGATAACATAAAAGGAATTTATCATAGAAAAACATGTAAAAGCATAATATATAGAACATGAAATCATATGATCAAAGAAACATAGGAATTCTGTAGTAATGTATAACATGACGTAAACATGATTTAGGGCTAACTTCCAAGACTGTATCACATGGTGGAAAAATTCCCATAATAGATTAGGTTTACTACATAACCTCATACATGACGTATTATGAGACTAAACATTACCAAATGAATTGGAGAAATATCTAGTCACACCCATCATAAATTATTCTGGAATATGTGTTCCACATGAATAATCAAACATAAAAAATAAATATGAGGGTTACCCATGGAAAGAAATGGGTATAATAATCATGTCATAAGGCATAACCAATGGGTGTGTCATAATGGTGTCCATAAATGAATGGATTTAAATAATAAATGGTCATTAATAATTTAAAATATTAAAATATCATGAAAAATGTTTCCTAATTGATGTGAAAACAACTAAAAATCTTGTTTAAGAAACTTTATAAATGAGTCACTTTAGTGCGGTTTAAGGGAAAATATTAGAGTCCTTAAAGTGGAAAAAATAATAATTGTTTGCATAAAACCAGAAATTAACTAAGATTATTTTTCATATTTAAATGAGATATTTTATAAAAATAATGTTAGATAAAAATTTATTATGGAATGTACCTAAAAATAGATAAGAAATTCGGAAGTTCCCTTTAATTGGTATTTCTTATTAGAAGAAAGTGAGAACGAAACCTTTTAAAACATTTATCTCCCCATAAAATAAGGATAAATTGATCTGTATACATAATTTTGGAACATATAAAAAAATATTTAATAATTATATAATAATAATGAATAAATAAATTTGTGTAATGAAAGGTAAAGTGTAACTAAAAAGTAATCTGAGGTTTAGAGAGATCCCTTACATTATGTCTGAAAGTTTTTTGCACTTACAATTAATGTATTGGATAATAAAATTATATTCATAAATAGTTTAATTTATAACCTCTTAAATATATATTTTAGTTATTATAATTTTATTAAATTAATTTATGGTCATTTTGACGAGTTATAATGTTTAATTTTTTAGTTCTACGAGCTTTCGTTTCTTGATTTATGATTAGTTCCCTTGAGTTTAATTATGAGATTTATTATAAAATGGAAGAAAAATTATAGAAGTGGGATGAAATTTTATTTATATAATTCCATATAATTAAATAGTTACGTATAGAATTTTTTCAAATATGAGGACAATTCATTATTTAAAATGTTAATGATGAACATTAGTTTATTTCGGCAGTTTTTCAATCATCATGAACTAGTTTTGTTTTATTATTTAATATTATGTATATATATTAGTTATAATGCATAAAAAAAGTTTTAATATACATTATAAAATATTATTTGACCATTATAATGGATTTATTACCATACTTTAATGTGGTAATATAAAATGAAAAATTATCATTCATAAATGTGGTTAATCGACAAATCACGAATACTATTTTCATTTTTAAGATAAAAAGAGAAGAGAATAGATTTGATTTTGGGAATCCGATTAACATAATAAAATTAAATTATATGTATTATACTAGAGTTATCATGTAACTTTTAATATTATAAGAATGGCTGAGGTATAATAAACAAAGAATTTAAAAATGAAGGGTGGAGGATTTCACCTCTTAAATATTGTCTAATTGTGAACCTCCTTAAGGAACTTGGAAAATGTATTTTGGTGAGACCAAAAATACCAGGATATGAGGAAGAGTACTAAGAGATTAATTGGGCATAATATTATCAATCTCTAAATCTTAGAAGTTTTGAGGAGAAGAGGCAGCAATGGCTCATATTTATAGTGGGAGGAGAGGGGTGTTTTTTATTATTTTATTATTTAGTTTATTATTTTGGATCAAGAATATCAATAATGTTGATTATTGTGACTAAGTATAGTAACTAGTGGATTTTTGTTTGAAATAATTGGTTCTTACATCATCTATGACTAATAAATTCTTGTATTTGGATTATAATGTTAAATATCATAAATTACCATATTTCGCTATTCGAAAAAAATTCAGCTATTTTAGAAAAATAAAAAAAATTAACCCCAACCAATTTTCAACATGTAAATTTAAAAAATAGATTCCTTTTCTAAAAATAATTTTATAAATGTGAAAAATTAAAATTTTAATGAAAATTATCATTTATTGGAAAAATGCTGATTTTAATATTATAATCGTTTTTTTTAAATCATTATACTAATAATAAAATTGTAAATAAACATTTACATTTCAAAAGAATACCAACACTTAATTTATAATTTTTAAAACATTTATTTACTTATTCCATGATATAAATATATCATATTTTCATTTTTAATATACCAAAATTTTATTTATACTTTCATAGGGTATGTTACTATTCTAATTGTCAGATTACTATTCCTAATAGTCACAATCCTATTTAAATGGTCAGGTTACTATTAAAATGGTATAAATTTCATAATTTATATAAATACATCTCATTTTATTCATCCTTTATTCATGAGAAAAATATTTGGTGGTTTCTCTATATGATGTTTGTGATTTGTGCTATACGACATAATTATATGAATAGAAATTTCATTGATTAAATTTTGGGTCATTACATCCCCCCTTGTTAATTTATCCCTAAAAATTTCATTTTACATACTAAGGTGAGAATGGTGAGGGTTATTATCTTTTATCACTTCCTTCTGTTCTCATGTTGCCTCTTCGTACTTATAGTTCCATGATAGTACTTTGACCAGATGAGTAGTCTTATTGTGTATAACTTTATCTATACAGTCCAATATCCTCACCAGCTTCTCCTCATAAGAGAGATCAATTTACATTTGTACCACTTCTAAATTTAGTACATCTTTTTGGTATGTACTTCCTCAGGAGGGATATGTAGAAAACATCATGTGTTTGAGACATGGTTAGTGGAAGTGCTAGTCAATATACCGAATCTCTGATGTGATCAAGAACCTCAAAGGGGATAATGTACTTGATACTTAGCTTTTCTTTCTTC
Source organism: Viscum album (assembly GCA_963277665.1). NCBI lineage: Eukaryota > Viridiplantae > Streptophyta > Magnoliopsida > Santalales > Viscaceae > Viscum > Viscum album. The sequence goes on along the minus strand of OY728153.1, from coordinate 123,831,574 downwards.
CCGAATCTCATTACCATATTCCATAGAGATATGTGGAATACCATGTATCCAACCTCAAAATCTAAGTCATGTCTCTGATTATCTATATAGATCTTATATTGACTTTGGGCTGCCTTGATGTGCTACTGAATGGTGTTCAACTTTTCTACCATTTCATTGACCATTTAATGTCCCAACAGCTTATGTTCACTGACATAATACAATCACATTTATGTTCTATATCTTTTCCCACAAAGGGCTTCATATGGATCCATTTGGATTCTTGAGTGGAAAATATTTTTTTAGAGAACTCGACCAGTGGAAGATGTTGATCCCATCTTCTGTTGAAGTTCATAGAACAAGCTATAGACGTGTCTTCCCGTGTCTAAATAGTTTTATCATATTGTCAATTATTTTTAGGATGATAATTCATACTTATGTTCATCTCAGTATTTAGATCATGTCAGATACTTTTCCACAACTTTATGGAAAATATCAGACCATGATAAGATATAATCGATAGTGGTAATCAGTGCAGCCTCATTACTTCTCTGATGTATATATATGTAAGTTGGTTAAGTGAGAAGTTCTATAAAATTGAAATAAAGTGATATGTATTTGAAAGGTGATCAACAAAAACCCATATAACATTGTTTCCTCTAGATGTATTTGGATGTTCGGTGATAAATTCCATGGTTATTTTTCCCATTTCCACGTTGGTATGGGTAATGGTTGCATTATCCCCTTGGTCTTTTATCTTTTAGCCTTTACCATCTAACACATCAAACACTTTAATGCATATTTAGTAATCTTCTTCTTCATATTGTCCCACCAACAGTGCTCTTTGAGATCTTGATACATCTTTGTGCTTCCAGGGTTAATAGAAAAGGTTGTTCTATGTGAAACATTCAAAATATCTTTCTTTATATTAGGATTTGATGGTACACATATTCATGGCCCAAATCATATGAATATTTCCACATAAGTTTGGAACTATGAGGATTTATCTTTTCTGATAGCTTTTGCCTTCTTCTAAATTTACACATCACTTCTTTGAGCATCCTTTATTTTCTCTATGAGGTATGGTTGAAAAATCATTTAGGAAAGGATTGACGATGTTCTTTCCTTAATTATTCCCATGTCCACCCACTGAATATCTAAGAATATGGGATCCTTCTCAATTCTCATCATTGATAATATAGAAGGATCATTTCTACTTAGAGCATCAACCACTTTATTTTCATTACCAAGATGGTAGTAGATTGAGAAGTTATAATCCTTGATGAGATCTAACCATATTTTCTAGTGCATATCAATCTCCTTCTATGTGAATATATATTTGAGGCTCTTATGTTCAGTATATTTCCCACACTTTTTCCAATAGAGATAATGCTGCTATATTTTCAATGTAATGATCATATCTTCCAACTATAGATCATGCATGGGTTAGTTTTTCTCATGATGTTTCAACTACCTTGAGGTGTAAGATATAACTTTATTATTTTTCATTTTTAAAGAGCCTAATACCTTATTTGAAGCATCATTATATACAATAAAGAGTTCCCCACTTATCGATAGTGTGAGCACTAGTGTAGTGATAAGCCTCCTTTTTAACTCTTTGAATTAGTATTCACAATCATGAGTCCATATACTTTCCTTCTAGTTGGCTTGGCTAGTGGGTTTGAAAATTGGGATAAGTTATTCAAAAATCATTGGTAATACCAAGTTAGACCAAGGAAACTATGGATTTACATAACAGATGTTGGCCTGGGCCACTCTTCAATTACCATTATATTTGAAGGGTCCATAAATATTCCTTTTCTGGTGATAAATTTCCCTAATAACGATACTTCCTCCATCTAGAACTCAAATTTACTAATCTTTGAATAAATGTTTTCCATTCAAAAATTATTTATCATAGTATTCAAATACAAGTCCCATTCCTCCTTTCACTGGGATTATATTATAATATCATCTATAAATACTACCCCAAATTTTTCAAGTTAATCTTTAAAGATTATATTCTTTATGACCATGAAAATTTTCAGAGCATTAGTGAGTACAACGAGAATCATTATGAACTCATAGTGTCCATACCTAGTTTGAAAGGTAGTCTTGGTAATATCATCCTTCCTAACCTTTAATTGGTGATGTCCCAATTGAAGGTCAAACTTAGAGATATATTTGGACCCATGTAGTTGATCGAAAAAGTCATCTATCTATGGAAGGGGATACTTTTTCTTTATCATGATTTTTTTGAGCTCATGATAATCAATGTAGAGTCTCACCGATCCATCCGTCTTCTTGATAAATAGGATCGACTCATCCCACTGTAAAGCAATATGGTGTATAAAACCCTTCTCTAGATTCTCTTGTAACTACTTCTTCAGTTATTCCAATTGAATGGTGGCTATTCTATATGGTGTCTTTGATATGGGTAGAGATCCAAAAATAAGTTCAACTAATAAATCCACCTATTTGTGAGGAGGAAGACTATGAAATTATTTGGGGAAAACATTAGTGTATTCCTTCATAATTGGAATGCATTTGAGAATAATTATATCATTTGTCTCAATAATTTAAGCTATATATGCTTACTCATAAGTTAATAATATCCACAATTGAGATGAGTATTCTGAAGTACATTCATCATCCTCTTTACACTTGTATAAAATTAGAGGGTGCCTTAGGATGTAAAGAGTGATCTCCATTTCTTGACAGTTGATATTGGATTTATATAAAGATAGAAAATCCATGCCCAATACAACATCAAACTCTTAAAAAATAAGTGAGATGAGATTTTCTAGGAGGTTCAGTCCACAAATATTAACCGGGGTGGAGTTATATACTTTATATACAATAATTTCCCCATTCGTTTTTCTCATAGATAAATCAACCTGCATATTTTGAGGTGGTGTTTAAATAGATCTACTAAAATTTAATGATATAAAAGAATGTTTAGAACCAAAATTAAATAGTATGTTCAATATTCTTAAATGAATAACCAACGTACCTTTCACCACATCATTTATAGGCTACACCTCAATAGCAGTGATATAATATGTCCTTCCTTAATACCTTGGAGGTTGTTGTTGATTGCCTCCAATAACCCTTGGAAAAGGACATTGAATCTCATAATTCCCATGCTCCATGTAGTTGAAAAACTGTACTATAGACTGGGTATTAACCTAAACCTTCCTTTCTTCTTCCAAATTTTTGGGCTTCTTCATATCCCTTTGGAAATAATTAGCCTGATTCCCCTCTCTTCTACATTTTAAGCATCTCTGGGTTCCCTTTTGATAGTTCCTATTATGATTCTTCCCAAACTGTTGACATGTGGGATGATGGGTTTTCTTAATATCATGGGATTTATCTATTGATCCTACTATAATAAACTCCATTTTACTCTTTTTTATCTATGAGCCCATGAGACCACTGGAAGTCTCTAATCTCCATCTAATCCTTAAGGGAAAAACAAATAATGTCCTCATAGTTATCAAAGACTTGAATCTTCAATGCTTTTCATAGACACAAATTTTTTCTTCTAATGAAGAGATCCACCATGATTTAAATGTTCATTACAAATATGGAGGTGTGTTGTGCAAGCCTTGTGACATTTTATTTATACATCCATATAGAATCATATTCCTTTTGCTTCAGTCTGAGGAATTCCCTTTTCATATTAAGATGAAGAGTTTAAGGAAAATATTTGTTGAAAAATATTTTACTAAATGCCTCCCATCACATGGAATCAATTTTCTCCTTAGACTTCATGTTTTTGATCAGTGTCCACCACTCATCATCTTCCCCATAAAAATTATACATCGCCATCAACACTTTTTTTTCCGAGAACTGGAAGATAGATAATATATTATCAATGGAGTTAATACATTTCTATATGATGAGGGTATTATAAGATCCACTAAATATAGGAGGCCTTTTCAAAATAAATGATTTGACTAAAACTTTCTCTTTCTTAGGACAATGAAGTAGTTCCACAAAACACAAGTAATTATTCATAAGTTGATCCAGTTGTTCTAGAACTATTATGATGTTTTGAGCTCCCATTACCATTATATTTGGAATTTAATTAAGTAAATCATCACATTGCCTATCGCATTGATTGTTGGAATCGATTCTCTTATTTCCAGCCTTTAACTTAGAAAAATAAAGTACAATTAAGTGGGATTGAATACTTATCCAATAGAAAAAGGAAACTTTGAACATATAAGGGAAAACTCATAAAGGAAAAGTTTATCCTAACTTTTTATTATATAAGTTTCAATCTAGGTTATCCATTGTGATAGAATTATAATTAGGTTTTTATAGTGGTTTTATAATCCTAATCCTCCAAAATAACTAGACCATACTCTGATACCAACTATAGTGACCATATCCTTTTACACATATTATTACATCATTTTAATCATAATTAACCATCAAATAAAAAAAAGGATAATAAATTATAGTGTATTTGGGTGATTAAGTACATAAAGCTGAAAACAAGAAAATATAATAAAAAATATTTATATTAATCATTCATAATGTTCTCTTATCTTCCTTTGATCTCCTACATCTGTATAGGATAACCCGGGGAAATACATGAACAAAGGGATGATCTAAAAATACGAGTAAGGGAATAAGTATAGAAAATAAGCATAACATATGGGTTAAAATGAAAAACATGATAACATAAAAGGAATTTATCAAGGATAAAAATGATGAAGCATAATATATTGAACATGCAATTATATTATCATGGAATCATAGGAATGTGGTAGCAACATACAACATGGGATGGACATGAGTCAAGGATAACTTCCAAGACTATACCACATGGTGGGAAAAGTCCCATAATGTATTAGGTTTACTCCATAACCCTATACATGACGTATTATGAGAATAAAAATTACCCAATTCATTGGTGCGATATCTAGGCACACCCATCATAACATGTTCATGCATATGTGTGCCACATAAATAATCAAACATGAGAAATAAACATAAGGGTTACCCATGGAATGAAATGGGTATATGTTGAAACTTTATTTTGTAATGTGTATGAAAATGTTTCAAAATATAATATCTTATAAGGAATAGAATAAAGAAAATAAAGAATTTCAATGATTTTAAATCCACTGAGGTCTGTTCATACAGGCACCCCTAAGTAGCGTCAGTACGTAGGGTACCTATGAATTGGCCTACATGACCAAATGTACCTAAAAACCAGCATGATACCCCTATGTGATACACTTGAGTGGAACACCTAATTTAAATAGTCCTTTCATCTAGGGTCCCATATTTACATATAAATAGGACTACATGGCCTTCATCTTCATGGAATTTTTTTTATCAAAGATCTCTTGATGCTATTCAAGCCCTAATCCATTTACCAAGACCTCCAAAACTTTCTATATAGTTCTATAAAACCAAAATAAGAGGGAATTAAAGAGGGGTGGTGAAATTAATGTCTTCCCTGGATTTAAAATACATAACTCTTATGCAAGGCATCCACTCCCCTTGGTTGTTGAACACTAGAGAGAGGTCCCCTTCCATTACCAGGACCTACATTATTTACTTTTGGGAACACCTATGGATACCCCTGGAGGTTTGTTTAAAGATTCTCCTAAGTGTTTTTACCTAGGTTTTTTTTCACCCAATGTACCATCAACTCACATAGGTCCAACTGAGTGAAGCACCCCTTGCGCAAGCCCTCCTTGGTTCACCCATGCCTGCCTGTGTGGCCCCTATGGATCTCCCTAACCTTTATCCTATGAAAGCTTCTATTGATACCCACTTCAAATCCATCCATGGTAGTTCATATCTTGTTTGGAATCCCTTTTCTGAAAGGGACCAAGAATAAACCTCCACTGAATCCTCGATACATGAAAAACCATGAAGTGGGGCACACCAAAGTGTCGCTTATTTTTATTTTCATTCCTTCTATCATAGGTTTCCCACACTCATACTACAAGATGGTTAGAGTCCTTGGGGTGCTTGTGGTTTTTAATTATTTTGGTCATGAGGACCTAGACCCTATGGACAATGTTAGGGAGTTCCTAGTCCTAGATACTAGGGTTAGGACCATATCCTACCCTTATCATCTCTAAGACCTAGAACCTAACATTATTGGATGGGTGGGTAAGGATTAAACTTTCCTTTCCATTCAATATGGAATTAGATCCTCATACCTTATGACAGAACTGATTTTAGAGAATCCCACATAGATTAATCCCCTAACCTTTATTGTGGGAGGTTTTAATCCTACTCCTCTCTTGCTCCTATCCACCAGGTTAGAGAGGGGATGGGAACTGGAGTCCCCTACTATCTCTCATAACCTAGAACTATTCAATCAATGGAGGAGGAGAAGTGTGTAGTTTTATAGATCTTCCACTTATCCCTTGTCGATCACATTCAAGAATGACTTATCATGACTTATGGACATAGAGTCTTGCCATAATGACAACATCTACACTGTCAGATGCATTTTTAGATAGTGTATCATCCTTTTAATATTCCTCTAGCCTTCCTTCATATTTCCCCCATAGGCATGGGTCCTTAAGGCCATGTATCCAACTTCAGGGAAAATAATATCATGTGGTTAACTAGACTTTATATTTTTTCTTATTTCTCACACTGATAATGACTCATGTGGTCTTAGAGGTAGAAGGTGATCATGAAATCCACATGATCTCCAATCCTATAGGCTTTCTTTCCAAGAGTAAGCCACATTCATGTTATAATAAGGGTATCATCTTAAAGAGTAAGCCCCAAAATCTCCTCCAAGGGCATCCTTTTTAGAAATAATCTCTAGTTAGACTACCCTAGGTTTCATTCCAAGTATAAGAATCAACCAAATATGGGTCTCTTACTTGGTATAATCCCCAAAAATTCACTAAATTGGGAATCCTTATTAGGTGTAATAACCAATAATAACCCCATTCACCTAGGCATCCTCTTCAGAAGTAAGCTCCAACTTAACTCTCTCAAAAAGATATACTCCCCTACAAGACCAAAGCTTTAAAGGGTCCCCATAAATGTGATCACTCATAACTGAACTATGTAGGATTTGATTCCAATTCAATGTGATACGTAGGAAGCCTCCCAAATGTTCAAACCCAACACTTGAAATCAACCCTGTTATCTTGGGCCCCATTCCCATCATGGTCTAAATCAACCCATAAATTCATATCCCTTCTAGGTTCCCTATGCTTCTTTGGTATAAGTCCTATACAAAAAATAGACTTGGAACCTTTCACCTTAACATCCCAAAGACATGAATTTAAACTATATGGTTAGGTCCTTATCACATAACCATAAAAGGTATGATGTTCCCCATTAAGTGGAACCAAACTACATGGGTTCTGATTTCTTTTAGAGGATACGTCGGAAAACCATTCATGGGTCCGATCCCAAAAACAAAACAATTCTCATCTCTTGGAATGAAAATACAGTTCATATCACCCCACTGTGTGGATAAAAACCCAACATGTTCATATTTATGACCAAGGAATATCTAATCAGTACATAAGATGATACCATGGATGGAGAACCTTAGATACTACAAATATCTACATTGATGATGAACCTAGGATACATACAGATGATTATAAATTCCTTAAATGTTAATAATTGATTGTCAATACAAGGATTCAACATATCATACTTGGGAATTAATGAAGGATTCATGAACACATCTTAAATCTAAAAGAGAGTCCTATAGTAGGTAATAATTCCACCCAAAAGTGCGGGATAAGCCTGACCTCACATTATCTTGATCAATGGTAGTTATTAAAAACCATTGGCCAAACTTCCCAATGAGAACCTACTTATGGAAATTAGGTCCCCATGGATACATAACCATTTGGTGTTTTTTGTTCCATGAATAAACTTATGGGAAACTATTTGGAAATAGTGAACCTGATGTAAATGACTTTTCAAAACACTAATCCCTACAATAGATTTTCAGGTAAACCAAAGTATCATTTTTGACCTAAAAAAATGGTGAACCCAACATGAAATCATTAACTAGGATGATAGTATCACCCACCTATCATTCCCTTTTACATGATATAATAAGGGGAGATAATACAATAAATGTTGTGAGTGTGAATTCAAATGAGATTATGCTTTGATGGGGTTTTCTTATTTGTTTTTTTCATATATCTAGAACTTCCTTTTAGAAATCCCTTTGATACAATGATGTTCTTCTAGAATTTACCAATGAATTCCCATACTACTTCTATGACCGGGTCTTCATCCATGTATAGGACACCCTCACCAACCCAAGGTCTTCAACACTGGGTCTCAAACTCATTAGCCTATGATTACAATCATAATGGTATAATATCAACCCATAAGGTTTCCCAACATGGCCTCCAGCTCATGAAACCCCACCGATCATTTGGTCAGTGATGACTGATGGTCCTGATGAAGATGACACCAACCACCATCTTCAATTATTTCTAGAGCATGTCCTTAGAACACAATAACCAAACCCTCCCTTACGTTAGGTAGGTAGATCAAGAGGCCACATATGGTCCCAACCAAAAGACATAAGGGTCCTTCTCAAGGTCTCCTTCCAGTAATTGTCACTACCAATGACACGCGAAAGTGAACCCTCAACATAATGAGGGTGTCACAATCAGTTATACAACCCAAGTCACTAAAACAAGAGCACACAAGATGGACCATTGGGGGAAGAAACCGGTCAAAATGGAGATAGGGTACACCCTTTACCCCTTCGGGTAATCCCACCAACTCAATTTGGTAGAAAATTTCAAGAGGGAACATACACCTTCCCACTATAATTCATCTAGCCAAATGATTTTCCTGGAGAAATTTAAGAAAGACCATCATTAAAATTTGACATCCAACTATGAGTAGGAACATAAAATTTCCCACAATAATTAAGCATATCAGTAGCTTCATAAAACAATACTCTAATAATTACACCAACCATTTTTGGTGGAATACCTCAAGCAGGTTCACCCACCTAATTGCATCCATCAAGCTTTCTAGTAGTCTCATCTAGAAGCCTTCAGAGAAGTGAGTCAGAAATTACTGATGAAAAATAATTGGAAGACCCAAATCTTTACCCCTACACATGAGTACTTTAAATATCCAATGGAAAGAAATGGAAGAAAATCACAGGCACATACCCATACTTTAAATATGAAATGGACATATATCCTTGTTTTGACCACTGATGTCACCAAGCATATCCTCCAAATGGTGAAAGGGAAAAAAAATCCTTTCCCACATCCTACAGACCTTCCAAGACATGGTAACATTGATGAAAGTAGTTCTTGAGAGATAGAAACATAACTCTATACCCATAAACAAGGAGACTCATCAGCATGTCACCCCAGAGTAGACACATACCTCTACTCTTATCTAGGAGGGTCATGGGTTAAACTCCCTCATATTATACAGAAAATTATATTGGGAACATACACATGGTCCAACTGGAGATCATCGACCTATCCTAATAGACACTCCAAGGAAGGAACAAATACATATCTATGAAAACCACTTCCCCTATAATGTGGCCCATGTTTCTCATAAGAATGAATCCAAGAAGAACCCTGATCAAACATGGTTGGAAAATCAAAAGTAGATACATTATACCACTTTACTTAAATATATCGTTCGTGAAGCCCTCAAACGTTAATAGGTGGAATCTCAAGATCCCACTCTATCATCACCAAATCATTGAGGTAGTAGTTGTAATTAGGAAGGTCCTCTTAGAAACTTCACCATGATGTATTTATTCAATTATACTATATAATCAATCTTGAGATCCCATATCCTAACGCAAACCATGAAAAACCTCTATGTGGTCAAAATATTAATGATAAATAGGGTCTTACCTTTACCATAATCCACCATGAAAATCATCCCCATGATAGTGTTCACTTTGAATGTTCTTACTATTGTAGTATTTTACATTGTCAAGATAATTGTCCAATTGGAAATACAATGATGAGAAAGCACTCCTATCGTGAGGTACTGGAAAAATAAGGCCAGTCATGTTTGATTCCTTTTCATTTGTAGGTGAAATCATTTCTCAACTAGAAGAAAACCAAATGTGATGGTCATTCTCCAAACCACCGTTAGTTCACCTACCTTCCAATGTAATAGAAGAAGTCCCTACCAATATGGTTACTTATGATAAAACAGTAGGAAATTTTCCACTCTGGTTGGGCCAAGTAGAGGAGTATCTAGATAAATAATAAGAATACATGATAAAAATGAGGAAACATTTGTCTCAAGATGTCATACAAGTCATGTTCAGGACTTTAGAAACCCATAAATATAGTATTCCAAAGGCATTTTCAGAAGATTGTGTGCACGAAATCCACCTCAATATATTGAAAACTCTTCATCACTTGAGAAAGATAGAGAGTATTATCTTATGATGAGTATTGAATTAACTTCATGGTAATATAAGGATTGAAATTCAAAATTGATTTGACATCTCTCTTTTATTCATGACATCCAAAGATTGAGAAACAACAAGGATCACTTCAATGTGCTTGCATCATCGAATTAATGAGATTGTGACAGTTGATCACTGATAACCCATATGGTTTTTCTATCACAGGATGGGATGCACATGGATCATTACATTTAACCTCACCCCATAACTATAAAATCCCATTGAAATTGGTATCACACTATTCCATAGCCTTAGGATGACTTCAGCAAGCAGACATTGTTCATGACTGGAGATCTTCTCAACAAAAAAGGCTCCAACCAACTCTCACAAACATGCGGCAAGAGGGGAGTAGGATATTGAGATACTATTTCATCGATTATCTAAAAATATTGAGAAATAATCTCTTTTAGGAGAGGTCAGCTATTAGATAATGCAGATGTTTGAGACAACACAATGATCTATAGAAATGGTTGATCCAAGTTCATCCCAAATGATGCACCCAGCCTCTGTTCGGAAAAAACTTCATAGAATTAGAAGTGAAGTCGTGATATTACAAACCACAATCATTTAAGTTCAACACCAATTCATATTGATAATGGATTTTTAACCAAACCCTTAAGGTTAACAAACCAAGGCCAAAGGGTTGTGAAATAGAAATAAGAATAGCTCTAGCCCTCAAGGGTGGGGGATTTTTCACCTCAAAACCACCCTCCTCAGTGGGAATCAGTCTTCTCCCAATTAGGGAAAGTGCTGCAGAATGGATCCTCCATGTTCTCCCCACTATGTGATCTAATACCCTCATTAGGGACCCACACAATCAAACTATCTAGAGATTCACTTCAGGTTACTATCCACCAATAAGCTTTAATAGAATTGGAAATGGGGAGGAACAATCCTTGTAGAGGTTGTAGAAAAGGGCATTCCACAAAGACAATTATAAAATTTCTATAATGAATTTTTCAACAGTTAATGTCATCAACTCCGCCCTTGTAGATTCTAAAGAACATGAAGAAAATTCATAGGATTCATAAGAGGAGGTTCTAGTTCATAATGTGGTCTACACTGAAATAGTTGAAGAAAGTGTGCTTACCCAAAACTAAAGGCTTACACTAAATCTAGGAATACCCTCAGACAATCTATCATTACTCTCTCAAAAGATATCAAACAGGGAAAAGGGTAAGGATCAAATTATGTATCACTTACCTCTTGGAGGGGTTAATCCCCTTTATATAGAATACATATTTCCTCAATAAGAGGATGAGATGAATGAATTGAGGAGGATCATCATGGAATTACTCTGAGGCAGACTTCTTTCTAGATATGTTCTATAAGAAGATCCCTAACTTAAACTTATAGATGGATCACCTCAACAAAGAGTGTTTTCCACAATAATTGAAATATATCTGGAATATATTCTCAACATGGGATACAAACCACCAATATATTTGGATCCCACAAAAGTAGATTGATAATTTACTCTATTGGGTGCATAATTGGAGTAGGTTTTGTCACATTCTTATAGGCCTTCCCCTATAGTTACCCATGAAAAATATCAGCATCACCATCACCGATGGCCCTACTGGATTCTGAAATATTCAAGATACAACATCCACACCCTTTGAAGATTTAACTCAACTAGAAATTACTCAAATTATGATGAACACTATTTATTAACTAAAATATTTATTGAAATCCATAGAGGAACAACGCACATTGATAAAACCAAAAATTAAGCCTCACCTTGAATGGGTAGATCCGACTCTTCCCCTTCTGAATTTTAAGAACCCAAAAATTTCCAATTTCCAATGGATCAAGAGAACCAGAGCAGTATTTGATGAATTTTTTCTCTCATTGTGATCCCATGACGGGGGCCCCTAAACAATAGGAGGCAGTGAAACTTGGGATCGTCATGAAATCACTACAAGGACCCGCCATTGTGTGGTACACAATACACAAGTTTGTAGGTTCAGTCAATCCTGGGATGGGAATACCTCCATCATAAATTTCTCTTCTATTTCAACTCAATGTTTTAGAAGACAATATCCTTAGACCTCTAAAATGCTAAGCAGTGGGAAAATGATAGATTCTTAGATTTCATTTCTTTTTGGAAAGGGTTTACATATTCCTTGAACCTACCAATTCCTCAATAGGAGTTGTTTCCCACCTATATAGAGAATCTTCATGATGAGTTACACATTACAATTTTCCCTATGAAAGACATAGGAGGGTTTTGGGGCCTTACCATAATCATTCAAATAGTAGAAGACTTCATCATAGATATCAAAGCCAAGGCTCAAGTAATTCCATCATCTTAAGGAAAGTGAATAGGAAAAGAAGAGGATATCATTGTTACACTTAATAAGGCCCCATTATTCACTCCCACTCCATGGTCCACACCATATCATGCATCTACACCACCTAAGAATCAACAACAATGCCCAACTCTTTATAACGATCAATGATAGTAGAGGAGAAACCATTTTGAGGAGATAAAAAAAGTTATATTCTTTCTAAAATAACCAAGTTATTAGCTACTTCATATCGTTATTAGAAAATACTGTGATAAAGTTACCAAATCCTTGGAAGCCAATAAAAAATGGTGATGAAGATCTCTCAGATTATTACCCCTTCCATAAAGAACTAGGTAACAAAATCTATGATTGTTTCATTTTTAAAGACATCATGAAAAATATGTTGGACTCTGAGATAGTGAGGCTGAAAGTTTTTCTTGTCCAAGAAATGTGTCTCACTACCATCGATCTAAAGGAATATAATGAATGGTAGGAGGTTAACATAAGGGGTATGTAGACGTTCAATAAATGTTTGGTTAGAAAAATGATCAACCAAACTCATTCTATACATCAAGCATAGTTTCAATAATTTATTTTGCCTTTGGAAACTTCCAATATAACACAAATAACTTCTTTGAAAACTCAGTCCTATAAAATCCATTCCTCCAAAAAGTAACCTGGAAAGAAGGGTAAGAAGAATATTTGGGAAGAGGAGCTCTAGTTACGACAAAGGTTAGCCTTGAACTTAGAGGACTTCATGTTGATAGTCTAAAAGGAATGTCCACCACCCACTAAATGGTACAATAAGGGTCTACCCACCAGATAGAACCTCTATTACACGACGAGTTGATCTTTAGTCCCATTAATGTTATTCACTTAATGGATTAATTATCAAATGATGAGTATGATTATGAACCCAAATTCCCTATAATTTATTGGGGAACTGAGGGAAGAGGCTTTCAAAGTTGAGGATATGGGGGAATAATCTCACAACCCATCCACCAGGGCCCATGTTGTGACTACCCCAAGCCCACCTTCCATATTCTAGGGGTTGGCGACTAGAACCGAGTAGGCATATCCCAAAAAAGGGAAGACATTTACTTTAAACTTGTACACATGCACACAACTCAAATTGCAGAAAGTATGCACAAATTAAACCACAAATGTTACTAAGAAAACTACTTAGAGTACAATATAAACTAAAAGTACAAATGGGCCATAATACAAGGCCAAAACCACAAAGGAAAGTACAAATACCATGATCCATTAGCTCAAGAACCAACTTAAATGGTAGGTGAAGGGTAGATTCCTGTAGCTGTAAAAGTACACCCATTCTTCCCATCTCATTGAGAACCACCTGGTCATAGACCACCAAGTTCTCCATCAAAATGTCGATCTCCTGCATGAGACATGAAACATGCGGGTGAAGACCGTGCAGGGGTGAGTAACACAATAATTACCAGGGACCCTAAACAACAACGGAAATACCACAAAGAAATAAAAAAAGAAATACCACAAAGAAAATACAGCTCACACCAGGTATAACTAAAAGTATATAATGTAAGATTATCAATAATAAAGCTAAATCATCTTGTACTGATGAGGGACTAATAATTGATGAGTCACTATGGTTTTCTCGACTACTGGACCACTGAGGTCTACTCAGCTACTGGAAAACTAAGGTCTACTGGGCTACTAGACCGCTGAGGTCCCCTCAACTACTAGACCACTGAGGTTCGTTGAGATACTGGACCACTGAGGTCCACTTTACTATTGGACCACTGAGGTCCGCTCAGCTACTTTACCACTGAGTTATGCTCAACTATTGGACCACTGAGGACCTTCACATCATATCCTTCATGTCACAACCAGTCTTAGGATTCCCAATCTCTAGTGTGCTTGATTCTAGGAGAATCTATTCCTCAACCTATCGGTCACATCTCTACTACCACTAAAAATCACTTAGAGTATATCCAAAGGACCATATCGTCTCTAGGGTCCCAAAACCATAGAAAGAGTGTCAATAGGATGCTCTTTCTGAAAGATATTGGCATTTTAGTATTTAGGAGTTGGTTGCGTCCAAGCCCCGTCTAACTTGGTCGGACTAAACTGACCAACCCGGCCTAGGGGTCCTGCATGACCTGAATTGGTTCATTCGACCCAAACTGACAAGGATAGTTCTTGGCCAACCTGTTCTAGCCTGGCCTAGTGGCCTGGCCCATTGGACCTTGCTATACCTAGCCCGATTTGGTAGTGGGTCTAGCCCACCGGGTCGTCTAGTTTCCAGTTCTCATATGGTCCAGTCCAATTTAGTCAAAATGGTTCTGATCATCTGGGTTTCCCAGCAGCCCGGTTCACTCCACCAGCCTGGCCCACATCGGTGGGATGGTTTGGATCCATCCCAAATGTTGTGCTGGTGTCCTGTTTGCGCAGACACACAACCAGATGAGGCCGACCGCCTCCCCTCTACACGCGGTCCAGCATAGACCATGTTCCAACACACGTTGCAAAAAACCCCACAGGACACTCAAACCAATGTTGTGCCCAACCGGCGCCATCCCCCGACATCATCGCAACCCCTACTGGCGGTGGCCTCCACCATCTCCCACCCAAGACCACCGTCGGTACGTCGATGGTCTCCCCTTCAGGTCATTGGACTGGTTCCGATGGTCTATTTCCCAATCAGTCTATGATTCTCAGCTTCTTGGGGTGTCACCATCACTTACTTGAATCCCAAGTCATATCGCCATAGATTTGGGGTTACATCCACATTTGGAACATCCAGAAAATAATCCTACATGACCACAATGGTTCATTGGAAAAGACCGCATGGGGGAGAGGATATGACAAGACACACCCAAAGGGATGAACGTTGGTCTTGTTTGTTTGGCCTTCATTCTTCACATTAGAAAAAATGTAGATATTTAAAGATCACAATTTATATCCCCCTTTATTTAATCCCCACAGGCCAAAATCCCATCCCGCATATGCAATTGATCTGCGGGTCAACCTGTTTGTGGGTTGGCCCACATTCTTCATACAAAACAAAGAACAGGGAAATGAAATGATTCACATAGAATTAAAAAAAACCCTACTTGGGAAAAACATGATTGGTCGAGGATGATCATCTGTCATCTTCCATCGATCTACGGTCCTGAATTCACTCTACCAGGGTGTCATCGTCACTTTCCAATTTATTGGCATTCATCATTGGAGTGTTTTACTTTATCATTCGCAAGAGGAATTCTAGGGTTGTTCATCAACCCTGAATCCCTGTTTAATTAAAGAGGACAATGCACTACACATTATAACATTTCCACACCGATTCATTAATGTGGTTCATTAATGTATTCAGTGTCTCCTAGTCATTGTACCGCAATGCTGGTGAGTCATTGTGCAATGATAAAGATAAAATAATAAAATAACATGTTTTAAGTGATTTTATTTTTATTCTTGATGTCCAGAAAACTGTATTTTTTGGTCAAACCATGCCGGTCAATGTTAGGCCCTTTCTATTAAAATACCAACTCTCTGAGTTCAATGGTGCCCTCATATTTTTGATCTGGAAACCGATTTAAAAGTTAGAAAAACCCACTCTCATGATTATTTAATAAACTTTAAAAATAGTTCAAAAATACATTTCTACCACTCTAGGACTCATAATCACATTCCATATCAGTTCTTGGTCTTGAAATAATTCCATTTAATTTTTAAAAAATTTACATGGAATTCTGGGACATTACATTACCCCCACCTTTAAGTATTTATGCCCTCATATGCCAAAACAAGGGCTAATCAAACTAATGGGGGTACTGAGAATGAATCCGATCCCCCCACTCCCACATAATCTCCTAGAGATTCTTCTGATGCCAATGAACACACACCAGAGGAATCGACCATCCACTAAGGATCCTCTTAGGTCGATCCTCTATCTCAATCAAGTACTCCATGAATGTCTCTCCATCGTCAATCTCCAGCTCACCCTGGTCAATGATGTGAGAAGGATCGTGCACATATCTCCTCAACTAGGATATGTGGAATACATCGTGCACCCTCTATAAATATGGTGGTAGATCCAAGAGTTACACCACCTCTCCTAGTCTACTCAGTATCAGGAAAGGTTCGATGAACCTCGATGATAACTTTCCTCCTCGTCGAAATATCTTTATCCCTTTTTGAACAGAGAATCAATGAAATATGTGTTCCCACTCCTCTAACTCCAATGGTCTTCATCACCTATCAGTATAGGACTTATGTCAGCTTTGTGCTATCTTCATCTGATCTCGGAAGAAATGTAACTTCTCAATGGTTGCTTGTACGATCTCTGGACCCAAGATTGCTGACTCCCCTGGGTTTTTTCTACATAACGGTGACCTGTATGGTCATTCGTACAGTGCCGCAAACAGTTCCATACCGATGGTGGAGTTGTTGCAGTTATTTTACGCAAAATCCACTTGGGGTAGGTGGTCCTCCCAACTATGACCAAAATCAAGAACGTAAGCATGAAGCATGTCCTCCAAGGTCTATATGGTCCGCTCTGTCAGACCATCCGTCTGTGTGTGAAAGGTTGTACCCAAGTACATCTGAGTCCCAGAAATCTCCTACAATATCTTCCACAACTGGGATATAAATAATGCATAATTATTTGATAATATCTTAGATGGGACTCCATGGATTCAAACTATCTCCTCTATGTAGAGGCATCTCAAGTTCTCTATAGAACCCTACACTCAAATGGATAGGAAGTGGTCCGACTTCATGGGTCAGTCTACGATCACCCAGATGGTATCACACCCCCTGGATATACATGATAATTCAATCATGAAGTCCATCTATATCCCATCCCACTTCAACTTTGGTACCTCGAGGGGTTGTGTCAAACCTTCTAGAACTTGGTGCTCAGCCTTCACTCGCTATCAAGTGAGGCATCTTGAGACAAAATATGCCACTCCCTTCTTTATCCTTAACCACCATTACTAGCGTCGGAGGTCCTAGTACATCTTCTCTAAACCTTTATGTACTGCCAAAGTGGATGTATGAAACTCCCTCAACACCTCCTCCCACAACACCACTAGTACTATGTGTTTCCTCTGAAAATTATGACATGCTTCCCACATTTTAAATATCCATCCTAGAATGCCATGTAGACATCTGGGCATGTGTAGTCTCACAACTTACATATCTATGTTGCACCTCCTTGAATCACTGTAATATTTGAGGGGAAACTACCATCGAATGAATTGAATCTATCTCCTCTATATCCACAAAGTATATCTGATGTGAGGCCAACTACTCTGAGGCCTTGTTCAGTAGCTGTGAACTCGATCACCATTTGAGAGAATATACCACTGCGTTCCCCTTCCCAGGAGTATAGACTATCTCTAAGTTGTATTTCTAGAGTAACTCTAGCCAAAATCACTATCTCATATTCAGATCCTTTTGAGAAACTATTTACTTGAGACTCTTGTGGTTAGAGTAGATGATGAGTCCTTCACCCATAAGGTAGTGTCGCCACATCTTTAGTGCGAAGGATACTGCTTCCAAATCAAGGTCATGAGTCACATTGTTCTACTCATGAGATGTCAATTGTTGTGATCCATAAGCAATCACTACTTCTCCATGCATCAAGACACAACCAAGACCGGTTCCTGGTGCATCACAGAACACCACATAGGTGGTGCCCTCCTCTTGAATCCTCAAGATAGGAGAACTCGTTAAGCTCTATCTCATCTGTTGAAAGTCCTGCTGGAATATTTATGTTTACATGAAGGGTTTTACCTTACCCATTAACACTTTCATGGGAACTTCCACTCTATAGAAGTCGGTTACAAACCTCTGATAATAACCAACCAAGCCAAGGAAACTTTTCAGCTCAGTAATGCTCTGGGGTGGATCCCAAGAAAGGACCAACTCTATCTTCACTAGACTCACCACAAATCTATCCTCTGATATGACATGTCCAAGGAATTGAACATTTTGTATCTAGAACTCACACTTCAAAAGCTTTCTATAAAGCCGGTTCTCTCAAAGTTTGTCCAAAACCATCCTCAGGTGTATCATGTGCTTCTCCTCGGATGCTGAATACACTAAGATGTCATCAATCAAGAACACTACAAATAGGTCTATGTATGGATGGAAGATCCTATTCATGAGTCCCATGAACACTTCTGGGAATTTATCATGCCAAAATATGTCACTGGGTACTCATAGTGGTCTTAGAGACATATAAAAGCCTTCATTGATATGTCTTCATCTCATACTCGAAGCTAGTGAATGGATGATATGATGTATATCTTAGAGAACCATCTCACCCCCTTTAGATAATCAAATAGGTCATAAATCCTCATAAGAGGATACTTGTTCTTTAAAGTCATTTGATTCAGGTGTTGGAAGTCCACAAATAACCTCAAGCTTCTGTCAGACTTCTTGGAAAACAATACTGAGGTTTCCCATGGTGAAACACTAGGCCTTATGAACCCATTCCACTGCAATTCCTCCAATTGTACCCATATCTCCCTAAGCTCTAAAAGATCTATATAATATACAGGTGAAGATATTAGTGCATTCCTGGGGTATAGATCAATGTAGAAGTCTACCTCTTTGTGAGGAGGTTGTCTTAGAACATCCTCTAGAAAGACTTCCTCGTACTCTTCGACCACTGTAGGAAACTGTGGACTCATCTCATCCACTGCACTGAGGGGAATTCTATCCAACTGATGAGTGATCGACTTCACCCTCCTATGTGTGAGTTCATTCCACACTTCTCTATTTTCCTTCCCACTGATAAAGGAAAACTTGTTCCCATATCTATGGACACACCGCACTATGCATCTAAAATAGTCGATCTGAGCATGAACTTCTGATCTCCAGTCCATACCTAGAATGATTATGTAAGGCCCTAATGCTGATACTAGGAGATCCCAGCTGAATCTATTTCTTACAAGAGTAAACTCACACTGTCAGAACCAGTGTGTGATCATCGAATCCCCTCTTGTAGGAGACTCTAATTGTAAATATTGTGCCAATGGATCGATCAGAATCTCTGAGATTTGAACAAGGTCTGTGTAAAGGAAATATTTACTAGAACCTATGTTTATAATAACTAAAACTAATGTGTAGAATACCTAGATCATACCTCATATCATCTCTAGTATGTCAGGACCGCATGCCTCGATTTCCAGAAGCTGAGGTCGACCCTATCCACCAGCTTCTGGAGCCCATAGTGGACCACTTGGGGGGTAGTACCTCGTACCTACTCCCATACCCTACTTCTCGTCTTTCGCCTCTTCCACGTTCTCTTCTTGGAAAGCCACCCTGTTTTTTGTATTTGTTGCTGCCTCGACAGCCCTTCAACCATCTGTCATTCCTCTGCGCAGTGATTCGATCAATCCTGAGCCATGTGCCCCTACCCACTACATGCATTGCATAATCTTCTCCTCTGATGAATACATCTTCCCCAAGATCATCGTACCGCTGAACTTGTTTCCTAGGGTTATCCTTTGAATAATCCCTCTCATTTGGGCCTCTACGTCATTTTTCGGCTACCCACCATAGATGAATCGACCACCTTTCTCCGGGTGGTATCTCTCAGCATCAGTTCCTACTCTTCAAAATTAGAGTTCTCTCTATCACTCTAGCATATGTAGGGATGTTGAGGGAATGCATCGATTCCCTGATCTCCTATCGATGTCCCTTCTTAAAGGTCTAGGCTTTGAAGAAAGGGTCTCGTACTATATCAGTAGAGTAATGGGAGTGGTTTTTGAACCTCACATAGTACTTATCCACTATCAGGTTTCCCCTGTTGTAGGTGAAGAAACTTTTGTATATGAACTAAGCACAAAGTCACGGGGACAAAATCCTCCCTGAAAAGTAGGTCGAAGCCAGAACTGGTGAGGTTCACCTCTTCATGCATCTAGATCATCAAACTCCACCATCTCCCTACCAATCCATGTAAAAGGCTCATGGTTTGAATTTCCATCTGGTCAAGTGGCATCCTCACTAAGTGGAATAATCACATCACCACATCAAGCCAATCCTTAGTGACCTGAGGATCTGTATCTCCCCTAAACCTCAGAGATCTTTGTCTATGGAACTCGTGTAAGGCAATGAGATTATGTGTGTCCTATACAGGTAGCACCTGTAGTAATTTCTGAAAAATTGGTGGTGGTATCACTGGTACACCACCCAAAGATACCATCTCGGGCAAAAATCCCTGCACTGAAGCCTCGTAATCTGTGGACCTTCCTCGTGGTCACACACTAGAATTCGGGCTGGCTATCTACATGGTGGCATCCTAAAAGTGATAAAGATGAATCTAAATTAATAGATTATACCTAGAGAGCTGAATCAGACACATAAATATCATGATAAATCATTTGAATATGCATGCGACAATTGTTTTCTTGTACCAAGTCAGAAAGTAAAATTCAGGGTCCTGGTGTATGGATATGTCGGCCTCCGCACCAATAGTAGTCTCCATAGCCTGAAAGCTGAACTCTAAACACTTAACAATTTAGCTTCATAAATATTTACAAACTCTTAGTTCTTATGGTAGAACCGACCACCTTTGATACCACTTTTTCACGACCAGTATCCTAGGGCCCATGTCATGACTACCCCAAGCCCACTTCCCATAGGCCAGGGGCTGGTGACTGTCACTGAGTAGGTAAATCCCAAAAAAGGGAAGCCATTGCCTTTAAACCTGTACACACACACAAATATCAAACAGAATAAAGTAAACATAAAGTAAACCACAACTGTCATTGAGAAAACTACTAAGGGTACAATACCAACTGAAAGTACAAAGGGACCAGAAAACAAGACTAAAACCACAAAGGAAAGTAAAACTACCACATTCCTTCAGCTCAAGACCCTACCTAAAGGTTAGGTGAAGGGTAGTTGTATATTGTTGTAGAAGTACGCCCATCCGTCCTATCTCACAGAGCACCACCTAGTCCCGGATCACCAAGGTCCCTGTTGAAGCGTCGATCACCAACATGAGACACGACATGTGTGGGCGAAGCCCATGCAGGGGAAAGTAACACAATACTCAGTTGGGACCCCAAAAAACAAAGGGAAGACCACAAAGAAAAATCACAAAGCAAGAACACAAAGTAATGATTTTTCAAAATAGGCATAACTCAAAGTATAGAAATTTAGAATACCAGTCATAAAGCTGAATAATCATGTACTACTGAAGGACTCATCCTTTATGATTCATTGAGGTTTTCTTAGCTACTGGTCCACTAAGGTCTGCTCAGCTACTGGACCGCTGAGGTCTACGAGGTTATTGGACCACTGAGGTTTTCTTTGCTACTAGACTATTGAGGTCCTTTGTGCTAATGGACCACTTAGGTCCACTCGAATACTGGACCACAAGGTCCGATCAGCTACTGGACCACTGAGGTCTACTTGACTACTGGAACACTAAGGTCCCGCTCTTCATATCCTTCATGTCACAACCAGTCGTAGTATTCTCACTCTCCAATGCACTTCATTTTAGAATAATCTAATCCTCAATCCATTGGTCATATCTCGACTGCTACAAAAACTAACTCAGAGTATACCCAAAAGACCGTATCATCTCAAGGGTCACAATTCCATAGACAACGTGTTAATAGGATGCCTGGTCTGAAAGATATTAGTGTTTTAGTAACTAGGGGCCGGTTACATCCTGGCCCAGTCGGACTTGGTCAGACCAACTCGACCAACCCAACCCAAGGGGTCCCCATGACTCGATCCGGTTTGGCCGACCCTACCTGACCCAGTTGGGTTTGGGCTGACCCGGTCCATCCTGGACCAGTGGTCAGACAAATAGGGCCTTGATTGACCCAAACAGTTTCAGCCATGGATCCAACCCACCTAGTTTTTTAGCAACCCAGTTCTCATTCAGTCCAGTATGACTTAGTCAGACTAGTTCTGATCATATGGACAACCTATTTTTCCTATCCGGCTCGGCCCACATCATTGGGAGGGCTTGGGTCCAGCCCAGACACAGCACTGGAGTCCGGTTCACACAACAATGCAGCTAACTAAGGTCAGATGCCTCCCCTTCGCACACAGTCCAGTATGGGCCACATACCAACACACATCATGTCCTACCCCACGTGCTGCTCAAACCAATGTGATGCGTGACTAACACCTCCCCCTACACCACCGTGGACCCTATTGGTCACAGCCTCCACTGCATCGACACACCACCTCCTTCCCACACCTGTCTCTGCAGGCCACCGCCGACCATGACTGTTGTGCTGACAGTCTCTTCCACGAGCCACCGGACTGGCTCCAGTGGTACATTTCCCGATACATCTGTGCTTCCAGGCTTCTTTAGTAGTCACCGTCATTATTGTGTATCCCAATTCATCAAGACGTCAATCTGATGGTCTGACCACATTAGAAACCACCAAGAAATTATCCAATTTGACCATGGGGGTCTGTTGGTGGAGAAGGCCTAGGGGAGAGGATATCACAAGAAACACCCAAAGTGATGAACGTTGTCCTTGTTCATTTGGCCTCCGTTCATCTCATTAGAAAAAACTGGAGATATCAAACAGTAACAAGTTATATCCCCCTTTATTTAATCCTTGCATTCCAAAATTCCATCTCGCATATGTGATTGATCTATGGGTCAACCTATTTGTGGGTTGGCTCGTGTTTGTCACTCAAAATAAGGAACAATGAAATGAAATGATTTACTCATAATTAAACAAACCCTTACAAGTGAAAAAGGAGATCGGTCGAGGATGATCGTCGTTCATTGTCCATCGATCTCTAGTCCTGAATCCTTTCTCTAAGAGTGTCGTCAGCACTTTATGATTCACTGACATTCGTCGTTGGAGAGGTTTCCTTCATTGTTCATCAGAGGAATTCTAGGGTTGTTTTTCACCCATGAATCTCTATTTAATTAAGGAAGGAAGGAATGCTTCACATTGTAGCATCTCCACCCCAATTCATCAATGAGGTTCATTAATGGATTCAACATCGCCTTATTGTTGTACCATAGCACTGATGAGTCAATGTGAAATGATGAAGAAAAAAATAATAAAATAAATTTTTAAAGTTATTTTATTTTTCTTATCAACGTCTCGAAAACTATCCTTTTTGGTCGACCCATGCTAGTCGATGTTAGGTCCTTCCTAGGAGAATCCTATCGCTCTGAGTTCAATAGGGCCCTCATATTTTTGATCTGGGCACTAGTTTAAAAGTTATAAAAACCCACTTGCACGATTATTTAATGAACTGTAAAAATAGCTCAAAAATACATTCCGGCCACTCCAGGTCTCAAAATCACATTCCATCTTCGAGACTGGTCTCAAAATAATCCCATTTAATTTTAAAAAAATTAACATGGAATTTTGGGACATTACAAATATGCAGTCGTAATAGGATTCACTACTTTAACCACACACATGCTCAAACAGTTTATGCAACCAAAACTAATAGGAGAGCTCTCTAGCAATCCCAATAGGAGAATGAAATTCCACACATGCATGATTGGGGATGACCTGACATAATCATCCTAGAATATCACTTAGAGGATATTTCATCACCTAATCTGCTCCAAAATGTGGGTAGACCTAGTCTAACTAATCCACCAAGAGTGGAAAACCCTCCATCTCACATTCAAAAGGATGTTCTATCCACATCAAGTACTTAACTCCTTATGTACCTACAAAAGATAACCTCCATTCGGGGAAGTAAAAACCTTTCAACTATAAGTATGATGTTTTGAAGCAACTTGAACGATTTATATCCAATTTATCAATTCTGAATGCTTTGAGTTTATCAAATTAATCTCAGTAAGAACTCAAACATGCCTTTTTAGGCCCCCAATAGTTTCAAGTTAAGGTTGTTTCCGTCGAGGTGTATCATGATGAAAATTATCCTTTAGAATGCCACATATTCATCTATTTATAAGAACAAGATGAAGATGTTGTCATACAGGGACAGGTCAGGCCCTTGTATATATCCGGAAGGATAAATGGCATTGATATCCAAAAATCCTTTATCAAAAATAGATTAGGGGTCAACCTCATGCTAATATAAACACTTCATCAAATGGGTTTCAATGAATATCACATTCCGAAATCTACCCTAATATTGGAAGGTTATGAAAAGAAAGAGAAAAATACTCTCATTGAAATCAAACTCAAGAATCAGTTTAGGGATCTCATGTTTTACTCATAATTTGTGGTTGTTCTTCTTGATACAACATTCAATGTCCTTCAATTAATACCATGACTACATCATCATGCATAAATTCCATAATCATACCACCAATGCATCAAATATTGTTTCAATGGAAAACTTAGAACATTATATAGTGAAAAATCCCCATTAAAATCTTGTGAATTCAAATACATTGATGAAAGACTCTACCATAAGAAAGGAAAATAGTCCATGGTTGACGATGTCACTCAAATCAATGCCCTGAAAGGTCTAGAGATGATTCTAACTAAACCTTTCAAATAGATGAGTGAAAATTTTGTTCTCCCCATCAAAAAAATCAAAGAGGTGGGTTTAATTGGAAGCACCCATTTAACAACTTTAGTAATGTTGATTAAAAATTTGATCCTAATATTGTTGGAGAAGATTTTAGATTTCCAATAAATAACAAAATCCTGGATGAAAATATTTTCATTATATCCCCTAATCTTAAAAAAAACCTGGTTTCATTCTCTAGATAGGAGGATTTTTTCATTACAATAGAAGAAAATGAAGATGATCATTTTTAGTTACTCATTTCCCCTTTAGGGATCCAAAAAGGCCCCATGCCATCGATTGAACCAAAAATGATTACTCCATCTTCCGAATGTCCAAATGTCGGTTCCCCTCCTCCCTATAAATAACTTTTTCATCATCTACATCTTGGGTAGAAAAAAATAGGTAAATAATGTAGAAGAGAAAGAAGAAGAAGACACTTGGGATGCCCCTATGGTGTTTGAGGAAGGTGTCTTTACCACTATTGATAAGATCAAAGAGATAAATCTGGGTAAAAAAGAGGATCCACAGACCACTTTTATTAGCACATCCATGATTCTAGAAGAATAGGAGGTGTATACTTCATTCCCAAAGAAACACTGGGACATGTTTTCCTAGAATTATGCATATATACCAGGCCTCAACCTCGATATGGCCACCCATCAATTGGGTTTACCAAAATACCATCGAGGATACAAGCAGGTATCCATAAGGACATACCCGACTCACGCCTTCAAAATTGAGGATGAAGTGGAAAAAATAATCAAGAAAAATTTTATCTGAGAGGAAAAATATCCAAAATAGCTAGCCAACATTTTCCCTGTGAAGAAGAAAAATGGTCAAATCTGAGTCTTTATTTACTTTAGAGATCTCAATCTACACTGTCTGAAGGATGACTTCTCGGTTCCAATCACAGAACTATTTATTGATAAAATAACTATTTATCAATACATATCCTTCACGTATGGGTATTCATGGTTGAAAATAATCAAAAATGTACCTAGAATATGAAGAATACATAGTCTTTAGACCCCCCATGGAATATTTTTCTATCAGGTAATTCCCTTCGGTTTGAATAACATTGGTTCCACATACCATCATGCCATGCATCACATATTCAAACCCTTACTATGGAAGTTTTTTGAATATTACATTGATGATATATTGGGAAAATACCAACAACATTATAACCATATATATAAACTTGATAACATCTTCAAAAAGCTATGACAACATAGCCTGAAGATGAACCCCTTAAAATGTGATTTTGGGGTAACCTCGTGGAAGTTTCTTTGCTTCATTGTACACCATCACATCATAAAGGTAGAACCTATGAAAAAAAATTCCACAATTATCATGTCACCTTTTCAAAGCCTTAAAGAGTTTAGAGGACTCTGAGGACCCTTGGTCTATATCTGGCGTTTCATATCCAACATTGCAGGAAAGTGTTTACCCTTCACCAGACTAATGAAGAAGGGGGCCACATATCAATCGACCAGTGATTGCCTGGAGGCATTTGAAACCCTCAAGAAGTACCTATTGATTCCACTGGTATTAATTACACCTATTTAGTAAAACCCACTCATTCTATATGTGATGACTTTGGAGCGATCACTAGGTGCCTTAATTTTACAAAAGAACGATGATGGAAATGAAAACAGACTCTATTACCGCATTCAAACCATGATCGATGTTAAAAATCACTATTCATATATCAAGAATAGATGTATGGCATTAATATTTTCCATATTGAAACTGAGATAACACCTAAATCACTAAGTGGTCCAATTGGGTTCTCTAAAAAACCTACTAAAATATATCCTTAGTCTTCTTATGTTGATAAGATTTTCGGCATGGTTGGAAGTTATTCTGTAGAAATTTGATATACAATTCATGGCTCAAAAAGAAGTGAAAGATCAGGCCTTAGTAGATTTTTATAGAACAACCATCTGCAGAAGAAATTTCATTATATACTGAGCTACCTAATGAAGAGATATTCTCAATTCAAGGTGGATGAAAATGTGAAAAATTTATTTCGACGGTGTATCTAAGAGAAAAACGTGGAAGATAATGGATGTCCCTAGGCTCAAAAAAGTTGTGTTAGTGATAATTCTTATCTCTCGAATGAAAGGATTATTACCTTACTTTTTCCTACTATCATAAGGATATAATAATAATGTGGTAGAATATCAGGACCTCATTGAAGGTCTAGAATTGGCATTCCAGATACTGGTGGACCACCAAGAGATGAAAGGAGTCTTAGAGTTGGTGATAAAATAGATCAATAAGGATTAAACCATCAGAAAAGATAATTTTATCTCTATGATTGATTATTTATGAGGATTAATGGAAGATTTCCCTTTATATCCAACATTTATTCATGTGCCACAGTCACATAATGCCCCGGATGATGCATTGGAAAACTTAGCTACAACTCTGGATTATCCAAACCAGGATTAAATAGTCTTCCACATTTCTCATTGCTGAATGGTCTCACTAAAAATTCATCAACAAATTAGGATTTGACAGAGTCATTTTCATATGTATTGATAGAGAAGAAACTATCACTATTATAGAAGAAGTACATGCAGGAGTCTGTGGTTCCCACCGGTTAGGGTATATGCTTTCTTATCAAATCTAAAGACTTGGATACTTCTAGCCTTCGATGAAATAGGATTGAATGAAATCACCAAGAAATGATATTCATATCAAGTATATCCAATCATTATCCATAAATCCCCAGAGTTTCTATATACAAAAAAATATTCTTGGCCATTTTCTATATGGGGAATGAATATTTTGGGGTCATACCCTACCACTACAACCAAGAAGTTCAAATACATATTGAATAATATCGATTTCTTCTATAAGTGGGATGATGAAATACCCATCAAAGAATTTAGAGACAAAAGAATCATTGGATTAATAAAATCCAACATCATTACTAGATTTGTTTTCCCTCATACAATACTAAGGGACAATGACACCAAATTCTATTGTACTGGGGTTTAAAATCTATATTAGGAATATGATATCAAGTCCAACCATTCATCCTGTTATCATGTGGCTATTAATGTGAAAATAGAGGACTTTAACAAGACCCAATCAAACATACCCCAAAAAATGGTGGATAAAGATAATAAGTCTTGGACTGATAATCCCATGAATGATTTATGGGATTACCAAACTACGACCCATACTTCCACACGGGAGACCTCGTACTTGCTGTTATATGGAACCGAAGCAGTTATTCCTATTGAGTTATAGTTTCCATCACTTTGTATTGTAAATTTTGATTAGTTATATACAAATGATAAATCCTAGAAATTACTAGATGAATTAGACTTAATGGATGAAAAACTAATTCACACCATGCATCACTTGGAGGCTTATCAAAATAAGATAGCATGAGCTTTTAAAATGAAATTCTTCCTCTACCAATTCCTCTAATGAGAACAAGAATTTGTCCTTAGAACTCTAATGATAATAAGAAGGGAGCCTTTGAAAGTTGAACCAAATTGGGAAGGAACTTATTCCATACAAAATTCTCATTCTAACGAAGCTTATTCCTTGATATGAATGGATGGATAGATCATTACGTAGTCAACCAATGAAAGGTTCCTAAGAAAATAATTTGTGTAATCACACAGAGCATGTACCAGCTGCAAGAAGTTAAAATATGTTGTGGGTCTTTGTCACATGAACTTAAAAGGCATAAAATAATGTCTATATTGCATGACATTAAACTGCATGGCATTATCATCCTTATCATGTGACGATAAACTGCACGACATATGATCCTAGTATTATGACCTAAAACTGCAAGATATCATCAGTCCTTATCGTATGATATTAAACCGCATGGTTAACATACCTATAATTAGATGTTAAGAATCCCCCAAAGAATCATGACTTGAGACACTCCTTGTTATTCCTTAAAAAATGGGCCTCCATCTCTGGTGTAAGTCCTAGCCATATCCCTCTAACCCCTTACCGAGTTGAGATTCCCTCCTGGTTAGGGATGTGGAAGAAAAGATGGGCTTCTCCAATCCATAATCCCCACTTACACGATCAACACCCCATAGTGGAAATTCGGCCCCCATTATAGGAATAAGTCCCAACACTATTACATCCTCATTTCAAGATAGTAACTACACAATCATATCCATAAGTATGTTTGGATTGATTCTCATTACAATGAGATATATAGTGATGCTTGGAAATCTCATCCTAGGACCATCCATGATTAAGGGAAGGAAAAAACTTTTCCTTTTCCTCATGAATCAATCAGGTCTTCATAGGGAACCTTTCCAAGATACATTCCTTGATTCCCATTACAACTAGATACACAATGTTTCCTAAACCTCATGATTTGGGACCAACCATCATCCTGTAAAATACAAAATTCTATTTCCCTACATCTAATTACGATTGATGTGGGTAAAAATCATTAAATAACTAGGCATGGATTGATTATAATTATAACGAGATACATAGTGATTCCCAAATCTCCAATCCTGGGCCCTGCCACACAAAAATAAGAATAATCACCTCTCCTAGTGCATAGGTCAGACCTGCATGAGGAACTATTTTTTTAAGAACTAAATGTGGATTAATTCTCATTCCAATGAGATACATAGTGACACATTAATATCTGGCCTCGAGTCCATCTATAATAAAAAAACCCCACAGTCACTATGTATATATTAGATATGCACCTGGAACCTTCCAAGAACAACGTGTGGCTTGATTCTTGCTTCAATAAGATACGTAGTGATGCTTGTGACCTATCCCCTGGTCCAACCACAATACCCATTTTCATGTCGAGTAGCCCATGAATTTTCTTCAGGATGATAAAATGAAAGGTTCTCCATGAACTATGTATGGATTTATTCTCATTCACATGAGATATGCAGTGATTCTCATATTTCCATTGTCAGGCCCATACACAAAATTTATATTCCTTCACGACGGTTCATCTTCATCCTCACCACATGATGTTAAACTATATGGGATTTTTAGAACTATGTATGGATTGATTCTCATCCTAATGATATATGTAACAATTCTGAGATCATATTTATTATCCCAACCACCATAGATTCTAAATGAACATATCCTTAACTTGTGTTTCCTTTATTATGCGGAACTATCCTTTTCCGCTCATTATTTCTTACATCGATCATAGCTCACATGGGGTTAAGAGTTTTTTTAAAATAATTTCCCACAAACGTGTGGCATATCAATTAAACTTGGGGTTACCATGGTACTAACTATAATACCTTAAAAGGAACACCATATGTCCTTATCGCATGATAATAAAACTATAAGATTTCTTCAAAAACTATGTGTGGATTGATTCTCATTTCACTAAGATACTTAGTGACACTCAGATCTCCAATCTTGGGCCTAACCACAACAAAATAAAGGAAAATTCTTTACTCTCCTATATATGATTCAAATCTACATGAGAAGACCCAATATGAGTTCTCACCTTACGTATGAACCCATATTTCAAAAATCCCCCATTTTCCCCATGTATGAATTCAACCACTGTAGGAAAAGTTTATTTTATAACTATGTGTAGCTTGATTATTTCTCAGATAAGATGCATAGTGACGCTCAAGTCTTATTGCCTAGCCCATCCATAGAATTCTCATACTCTTCATATTGAGACATCTTCATCCTTACAACATAACGTTAAACCGCACGACCAATGTCTAGACCATAGGAAATTAAACTGCATGGTACCTTAATAACTAAATATAGAATGATTATCATTCCAATGAGATATGTAGTGACTCTTAGGCCTCATATCCTAATACCATACATAGGTTAAGGAAGAGTTCCCCCTCTCCTCTTTATAAATGAAGATATATACAGGAGATCTTAATTTGGTTCCCCTCATTAGGGGGTCTATAGAGGAAATAGAGATGTCCCCTTCTACATATGAGTCAAATATATGAAAGGGACTCTACAATTCATGTCCAATATCAGTCCAAACATTTCATTTGTTCTCTCACATATTCCTTACACTTGTCATAATCCTAATCTTGAACACTTTCGAATATTCATAATATATTTCCAGTCCTTAGTGATATAACTTATGATATATGAGGACTCCTTTTCATGACTATGTTATAACATGCCCCAGTTAGATTTGCATAAACACTAGAAAAAACACTTCTTATCCATGTTTTATTAATGTAAGTTGTAGTAAAAACTGTGAAATAAATCCAGTAAAAAAATATAATATAGTGGTAGTTTAATAAATCCACTGCTATAATTTTTATTTTAACAATTAGCAGTGGTTAAATTAAAAAAACCACTAATTTTTTTTTAAAAACCCTTAATTCCCCCTCTCCCTCCCTCTGTGTGACCCTAATATTGACCCATATCCCTCCTTCCCCAACCTCATCCTCTCCCCTCCCTAGTGGCGACCCTGAACCACCACCTCATCAATGACCACCATTCCCCCACCCCTCCGACCTACCTCCAACATCAACAGTAATCCCAATGCTTGTGACCCCCCTCTCGATTCCCCTCCTCAGTAGTGATGTTTATCCCCCTCTTACCTCTCTCTCCCCGGATCAAATACCATCCTCAACGGCAATGTAAAACCTCTGTAAAGGTATCATCATCCTCTCCATAATCTCCCTAAATACATTATACCTCAAGGGGATTATTTTTTTTAATTTATCTCTAAGGTTATGATTTTATGTATCCATTGTATTATATTACTCTTTATTGGTAAGATAATAGGTAATTTTATTTGTGTCCTACTAAATTTTCTCCTAGAAAACTCCCTCATATGGAGTTTTTTTATTTGTATAATAGGGTAGGGGTTAAAGGAGTTATGGGTATGAATTTGGTTATCACACATAAAGGATATTAATTCTATGGATTAATTAGATATTTATCATTCGATATATACTTCCATATAATAGATAAAAAGGTTTTTTATATAACAAAAATATTATAAATTGGGAATATTTGAGGGCCAATATAATTTTCTTCTTTCACATTAATTATAACTCATAGTTATTTCATCATAACTGTTTTGGAGTTGACTGATTTTATTTCAATAAAGTTAGAGGGTTTCATCACCTCACACCCAGATACTAATATTAGAGACATAACATTGAAGTACTAGGCTAATTCGGCTATGCAGTCTATCTAGTGATGTATGGTTTTATTTTTGTTTTCTAATTGTTTCTTGATTCATTATTGTTTCAGTTTTGTATGGTTTTACACTTTTCCTCAAAGTGGTCTTTCCTAAAAAATGAAATAAAAATTTAGTTCAGTAAAATCCATGGAAGCTTTAAATTTGGAAATAGAAACACTATGTATAGCCCGAATAAATGGCGTTCTTTGGCGTGAATCCTATATAGTGGTAAAAGGGGTGTTTTAACTTTTAGAGTCATGGTATACATTTAGAGTTTAATATTTTGGTAATGCATAAATTATTGTGAGCTCATATAGAGTTGAATATTTTTATAACAATAATTTTCCAATGAAAACACATTTCATTATATATATAATTTTTTTACAATAAAGATTTTTAATTTTGATTTTATAAAATATACATCATTTTTTGATTCTAACATGTAAATATTATCTTATGAATACTTTTTTATAATTATTATAAATAATTGTTTTTTAGCTAAATAGTGAAAAAATAACCATTATTCTAAAACATTTACTTTCATTATATTACTATAATGGAATAATTGATTAATTTTTTTGAATATTTTTTTATATTATAAATATAAATAAATAAATATATATATATATAATAAAGAAAAAAATATGTTTTTTGGTATTGGTAAAACAAATTTTTATAAGTTTTCAAAAATATATAATATTTTAGCCAAAATAATGATTTATTTGATTAAATTAAAAAAATAGTTTTCTTCACCTATTGAACTTATATCAATAAAATGTAAATTTTATTTTAGTTCAATATTAATATATTATTTAATAATTATAGTGTGTTTTTTGGGAATAATTGTATAATTACTATGATTAATGTTGATTACCATTATAATGATAAAAATATTATTTTCTATGAGTTGTTTTATTAATGTTTTTTAACATTTAACTAATAAATTAGATTCATCTATTTAAAATAATGACAATATAATGATGTTTAAAAAATATATATGATTATATTGATAGAAATTTTATTTTTAATCAATGCATTATAATATTAAATAAATAATAGTAAAAATATCATTTTTCTACAGAAAATAGTTTTCCAATATATAAAATGTTTTATTTTAAATGGATGTTTTATCATGATTAAAAATTGAACTATATTAAATTAAAAATAATTAAGGATGAACACACAAAAATTTAGTTATAGGTTTTATTTTATATATTTAGTAAAACATATTTTATAAAGGTAAAAACATGATCAAACAATAAAAATAAAAAAAATAAAAAATTAAATATATAAGAAAAAATAATTTTATCTTTACCAAAAAAGATACTTCATCTCATAACTCTCAATTTAGGAAGACATGTTTTATATATTTTAAAATGTTCATGAGTTTCCTTTATGCTAAAATATATTATTTTATATTTATGTTTAATTTATTGATTTTCAGTATTACTCATTTAATAATTGTTTTATTATACAGGTGGATTCTTTTGTTTGATTTGGGGTAGTTTGTTCAAAACTACTCATGCTTGTAAGAGATTGTACTTTGAGCCATCAACTAAGACAATAAAAACAAGGAAATATATTCAGAATGCATACAACCATCACGAAAAGGTGAATTGCTACTACTTATTTAATTAATTTTCTCATCATTTTATCTACTATTTATAAGTTAATTTAATTATCATTTTTATTAAATAATTATTTAGTTTTTTTCATAGATATTTTGGGAAGTCATATTTTTCTTTAAACTACAAGCTATAAGGGACAAATGAGATAAAATGTTTCTTTCTTCTAGTGTTACTATGGTTTCTATTTTTATTACCTTTCTTTTTCAAACTGCCAACACTACATTTTGAGTCATTGTTATTAGCCAAAAAAACTTTCTATTTGTTGAAAGTAAGAAAATTAGAGGAATATTATTTTCCCATTGTAGTGACTTCTCATGATATAATAGGCACATGAGCTTCCTTTTCTCTTATAACTTTCAATAACAAGAAAGGTTTTTCAGATAATAAAATCAAGTAAATTTGTAGTGTTAGTAGTTTTACAAATAATGATAATGGAAATTATTGAAACATTGTAAATTATAATTATTTTAAGATTTTGGGATGTGTAGGAATCAGATATTCCTCAATCTGAAACATATTGTGATCGGTATGACTCCAAGTTCTTTTTTTTATTTAAACATGACATTAATTTTAGTAAAAAAGCAAACTAATTTACTCAAAACTGATAAAACATATTCCGATTGTTTAGATTCTTTAAGAAAATGATCTATAATTCATTTGTGACATGTAGTAATCTTCTGAACCTCAATCCAATACATGATGTTCCCGGTATGAATCAATGTTCATGTTCTTAGTTTAGAATTTATATTTTAGTTCAAAAAGTTTCAAAAATTAAAAACAAAGAAAACACACTTGGATTTTATTGTTAATTTAGTAAATCAATTCATAATAAAAAAAATTATGTGTAAGAATCGTTTTCAAATCAAACTGATACATGATATGATCTATATGAGTCAAAGTGTGTGTTTCAAGTTTAAAATGAAAATTTAGTAAAAAAGAAAACTGATGTACTTAAAATGGAGAAAAATTATTCGTATTGTTTCATTACATTAGGAAAATGATATATAAGTCATTTTATATGTGTAGGAATTATATATACCTCAATTAGATGAAAGATGTGACCGATATGACTCCAATTGCATCTTTTTATTTAAAATTTACAATAATTTTATTGAAAATGACAAATGACCTACTCAAAATCAAGAAAATCTATTCATATTATTTTAATAGTTTATGAAAATTATTAATAATTAATTTTTTATGTGCAAGAATCATCCACACCTGAATCCGATACACAATGTTCACAGTATGAATCAAAGTGTGTCTTTTTATATAAAATTGACATTCATTTTAGTAAAAAGGAAAACTGACCTACTGAAAACAAATAAAAAACATTTATATGGTTTTGATACTTTATGAAAATGTTTCATAAGTAATTTTTTATATATAGGAATTAGCTTCACCACAATTCGATACATGTTGTTCCCGGTATGACTCAATGTGTCTTTAATCAGTTTAAAAATCGACATTTTAGTTCAAAAGGTGTCTAAAAATGAACACCAATAAAACAAACTTTGATTTTATTGATAATTTATGAAATCGATTCATAAGTAATTTTTATCATGTAGGAATTTGTATCACGTCAAATTGATACACGATTTGATCGATATGGGTCAAAGTGTGTGTTTCTAGTTTAAAATGAAAATTTATTAAAAAAGAGAAGTGGCATACTCAAAACGATAAAAACACATTAGAATTGTTTTAATACTTTATGAAAATTATCCATAATTCATTTGAGATGTGTAAGAATTAACCTCACCTCAACCTGACGCACGATGTGGAAGGTATGACTCAGAGTGCATCTTTTTAATTAAAATTGACATCAATTTCAGTAAAAAGGACAACTAACCTACTAAAAATGAGAAAAATCATTTTAATTGTTTTAATACTTTAGTAAAATGATCCATATGTCATTTAGGACATGTAGGAATTATCTGTACCTTAATCTGATACACAATGTGCTCAGTATGGATCTAAGTGCCTCGTTTTATTTTAAATTGACATCAATTTTATTAAAAAGGATAACCGACTGACTCAAAACTGATAAAATTCATTTATATTGTTTTTATAATTTATTAAAATGATCCATAATTAATTTTTGGTGCATAATAATCAACCAAAACTCAATATGATACATGATGTTCCCGCTATGACTGAATGTGTCTGTTATCAGTTCAAAATCGATATTTTAGTTAAAAAAGTGTCACTCATTGAAAACTAAGTGAACATGTTCATATTTTATTAATAATTGAGGAAATTTATTTGTAATTTATTTTTGACATGTAGTAATTGGTCTCACATCAAACCGTTACACTATGTGATCGGGACGTTTCAAAGTGTGTGTTTCTTGTTTAGATTGAAATTTTAGTAAAATAGAAAAGTGACATACTCAAAACTAATTAAACACAATTAGATTGTTTTTATAATTTAGTAAAATAATACATATGTCATTTTATATGTGCATTAATTAGCCTCACCTCAATCCAACACACGGTGTGATCAGTATGTATCAAAGTGCATATTTTTAAAATTGACAACTTTTTTGGTAAAAAATACAACCGACCTATTCAAAAAAATATAAAATGAATTATAATTGTTTTGATACTTTATTAAAATTATCCATAAGTTATTTATAATGTGTTGGAATCAACTAAATTTCATTACTAATTATGGTTTTCCTTGAATGTCTATAAACACATTTTAAGTGTTTTAAAACACTAAAACATACATGGAATGATCAAAACCATAAAAAATGACATAATATTGATGTGAAATCATGGAAAAAAAATTTAAATTATTTTGGACATGTACGTATAGGAAAAATTTCAATCCGACCTACATTGTAGTCAGAATTACTTGGTAAACACTTCTTAACGGTAAAAATGCCTTTAAAAACACGTGTTAGGGGTCAAAACCAAGAAAACAACATTGGATTTCCCTAAAATAAGGGGAAATAAACCATATATTTAATTGTGAAATGTTGGAACCAACAACACACCATTCAAAATTAAAATTTTACCATAATGGCTATAAATGGGTTTTTAGTGTTTTAAAACACTAAAACATGCATCGAATGGTCAAAACCATAGAAAATGACCACAGATTGATGTCAAATCATGGGAAACCCACCGTTGAGTTGTTTTTGACATGTACATGTAAACATTATTTTGGTTTTATATATTAATTATCATTTATTATGTTTAGATTTAAATTTTGTTTTTATTTTTGTTAATGTTGATGGGAAGATGTGGCCTATTTCAGTTGATGAGATGATGTGGACGCATAAAAATGTAGTGGAGGTCATGATACAGATGTATATTGGACATGATTTGTTGTTGGATATATTTTATATGTATATATTGATAAATGAGGTATTAGCTGATAGATGTATGGGTTGGATGAGACTGATGTTATGATGACCGTGGATGTATGGCATATATATGATGGGTTTGTCATATATTCATGTTTAAGTTTATTTCATGTCAGTTTTTTTATATTTAAAATTCTTAATTAAATTATTTTTTTCATAAAAATATATTTTCACTGCGATTTTTAGTAACTACCACTAAATACATTAAACAAAATATTTTTTAAGGGTAGTTACAATTGACATCTGCTAAAAAAAATTCCACTCATATGTTCAGCGATTGTTACTATTATTTTATTTATATTTCCCTTATATATTTTTTAAATAAAATAACATCTTCGAAATAAACCTGAAACCACCACTAAATGTTCAAAAATTTACAAATAAGAAAAATACTGTGAAATTAAAAAAAAACTACTACTAAATGACCAATGACCATGAAATACATGGAAGTTCTATTAATATCCACTTACTATTAGATGATGGTTTAAACCGCCACTAGTCTACAAAAAAACTACTAATAATGACCTTTTTGTAGTGAAAGTAGCCCACAAATGGGGTTGTTATCCAATGGATGCCACTACTGACTATTTAGTAACACACCCCAATTGTCTTTGCATAAAAACCCATAAAACGGGGTTTTTAATTAGTGGAAACTTCTTCCTCTGGAGAAGACTTTTTGTATTTGTTAGTTTTGATGGTGTTATGTTGGAACCCATGATTCAAATTCAGCATGCAATCATGTCTTGCATACTTTTCCCATATCCTTTATCCTGATTTGAGAACCCTCAAGACTGTGGTTTATAATCTCCTCCCTCTTATCCAATGTATGCAGGAATGTTATTATTTAAGTGGGCCATATATCACCCATTGTTTCTATAATTCTATGGTCCTATGTGTATAACCTAAAACTACAGGAACCTTATTTCACACATTTGGGTCAGACTTTCATGGGGAACCTTTTCTCCCAATTCTTGGTTAATTTTTACTTGAAATGATACTCCTAATTTCCTCCCACATACCAAACTATGATATTGGGGAAATATAAAATCTCCATAAACATCCGTCAAACTTTAGTAATAGAATTTATGAATTCCTAAAAACTCCTCTTTTGGACTATGTTGTATTATGTCCCAGATGAATTTTCATAAAGTATCCCACAAAATAGGTTTGTTAGACAATGGATTCCACTAATGACTATGTAGTAACATGAACCAGTTGGATTTGCATAAATCATCCCACAAAATAGGGTTTTCAACTAGTGGTAACATCTTCCTCAGGAGAGACCTCTGTTACCTCTATAGACACTTTCCCCATAACAACTTTTAGATCTAGGGATTCGTAGATCATAGTTTACAACTTTCTCCCTTCACACATGAATATGGTAGCACACTCTCGGGAAAACTACCAAGAATGGGAGAATCATTAATATTTCAGTTAAGGATAAATACCTTAAATTAGAACCCCTATAATGTCCTTACCATAAAATGTTAAACTACATAGTTAATGCCCCCACTATAATATATTAAACAACACACTCAATTTACTGGTCACATGAAATTAAACTACATAATGTTTCAACCTCTTTCAAGAATTTTCCTCCCCCATGACATCGATCATTTAAAAAAATGTACCCTCCTTCACTCGATCCAGATTTGTGTAGGAATGGTTTCCCATTCAGGGAAAATGAAAATACAGATGCTCTCTTCATTCTCAGATACCTCCCTTTAGAAAACCCAGTCATCGCGGTCTTGAGTAATCTGAATCTTCTTAAACTCCCTTCAATCATTAATAATAGAATGTCATAATTCCTCAAAACTTCTTTTTATGACTATGTTGTAACATGCTCCAGTTGAATTTTCATAAAGTATCCCACAAAATGCATTCCCAGCCAAAGGATGCCACAATCGACTATGATATAACACATCCGAACTATTTTTTTGCATAAAACAACCCAAAAATGGGTTTTTTTAGTCAGTGGTAACCTCATCCTAAAGAGGGAAGTTTGTTATCACCTAATATTGTATTTTATATTTTGAAACCAAAAATCATGGATCAAGATTCTCCATAGAATATCAAAATAATGTTAGAACATTCTTGGCCAACAATCCCTATTTGGGCCATTATCCCAAAACTTATAGTCGAAACTATTTAAACTAAAACGCTAGTCTCAGTCGTTCAAATTTGATGAATTTAAACTAAAAATATAAAGATACACCATACTCTCAATATTAAAAACCTGAAAAGGGAACTTTGGAAAAAATTTGGGTCTTACCTTGCTAGACTTGCACTCTTTATGGTTTAGGAAAAAATAGAGCAATGAAAAAAAGGCACAAAACTTGTCAGGATAAAAACCCAAAAGGGGCGGGGGGTTTAAGAAAAATCCATGTCTTACCCTCTAAGTATTTTTTATAATAGACTTTGGAAAAAATTAGGGTGATGACACAAAAGACAAAAAGTTTGTAGGGTTTTTTATACGACCCTAGAAACAGTCAAATTATGATCGCTAATCTCGATGGCTTTGGAAAAGATAGAGAATATTCCCATCCCTATCAATGTGGTTATGACTAAATGACACAAATATAATTTTCTTTGAAAATTATTTTCAATTTTATGTTATGATCACATGAGGAGAAAAGAGATGAAGTCATAGATGATTAGGAGAAAAACTATTTTAATTTATGACAAAAAAATAGGAGGAGCATCTGCAAGATAGATTCTCTCTAACACACTTCACAAGAGACCCTCAACACAACTCTCCATTTTTTTAAATGGCCTCACAAACCCCATCAACTGCCTATTGAATCCTAACCCATCGAATGACTTTAGTATCCTTATCCTGATGAAATACTTACACTAAATCCATAATAGTAGTTGACCCTTCAGATTGGTCTTCTTATAATGAATGATATAGTTGTATGAGCTTCTCATGAGAAAATTCTAGTTCCTACTGAAGGCGTGATTATTTAATAGTTTTATCATTAATAAATTATTTACATTTATTTAACTTTTTGTTATGGTTATCCTCCGCCTAGGATAGTTCATCCTGGAGATTATCGATGTTGAAAAGTATCTTCAACTTTAGTAGG
The DNA here is from genome assembly GCA_963277665.1 of Viscum album. Classification (NCBI taxonomy): domain Eukaryota; kingdom Viridiplantae; phylum Streptophyta; class Magnoliopsida; order Santalales; family Viscaceae; genus Viscum; species Viscum album. Next base: position 123,791,134 of record OY728153.1, on the reverse strand, counting down.
TCATGTTGAATCTCATTCTCTTTCTCCCATCTGTGAACAATATCTTTCACAGTAGCATGGATAATGAGATAATCAAATCCTTTATATCTCAACATACCAAACAAGAATATATGTTGACAGATTTGTGAAGGCAGGTCTTAAAAAGGAATCCTGAATATTATTTTTCATATATCCTGCCAAACCCCATGGATTGAAATTAAAAGAGAATTTTGATACTCCAAATCCAACTTAGAGCCCCATTTAGATGTAGAAATGTACTCTAGGATTAGTGAACTTATTAAGGCACCCTACCCTGCTCCCTCCTAATCAATAATGACTTATTTTTTTGGTATTGACTGCATTGTCATAGAGGATCCACCCTCAGACCTGGCACAAAAGTTGATGGTACAGGATGGTGAGAAAAAATCATGTTTAACCTCAAAAGGATAACAAATAGAAGAAATAGGGGATGATTAAATCATAAGGGTAACACTCACACTGTAACGGGTCAGCAGGTAGGGAATATTTCTCTCTAGCATCCCTAACATCAATAGTTTGAACTAGAACATCTTGCTGAGGATCACTCTCCTGGGTTAGCCCTGAAATCACCAAGGAAGGCTCATAAAGATTTTACATTTTAAGATTCACTTGAGTTAGTTCCACCTCAAAAGTGGGAATGGAATAAAATGTGAATTCTTATTCATAAACCATCATTATGGTGTTTTCCATGGATAGAGATTCACATTCCAACAGGGTATTATTAGATAATCAAGCATAAAAATATGGGTTACAAAAACAATTAAAGACTCGCATCTATTCAATTCACTCTTAAGTTTCTCAGATTCCACTAAATTAGTAGGAAGATTAATATGTTCCAACATCTCATCAAAGGTCATGCCAATATTTCTCATGGAATCAATTGATTCCCCAAGCCCTGTGATAATATCACCCATGGTAATGCCTGAAATATTTGACTTGAGACCCTACATGGAACCATATTCCAATGACTTAAGACCCCGAACACCTTCCTCAGTGACAACTATTGGGTCATTATCATTCATCATGGGGTACGATGGTGCATGAGATAAACCTAAAATACCGTAAGTAAACAGGTTATTATTCAGTAGGTAATGGATTATGATGTATCATTAATATTAATAGAACCCCTCCCCCCTCTACATTTCAAGGGGTATAAATGGGAGCAGATGATGAATCCTTAACCCTAAAAACTTATCATGTTGAGGGAATAGTATCACCATCAGGGATCTATGCATGGTTGATAGAGACATTTTTAGTTCTTAGAGGTTCGTTTGTAAGCCCCTTGAGAGAGGAAAGGGAAAGATATTTTATAAACATAGATAAAGTTAAGCATTTATTCTTGATAAAGTAGAGATTAATAGCACCATGATGAAATACCAATACTGATGAGGCACTTAGACAATGATTTTATCCTTAATAATTATTTATTTATTGACAGAGGAGGGCTAGCACCAACCTCATTAAAGGCAAGTATTGAAGGGGGAAATATTGTTTCCCCTACCATATCATCTTCAATTATTTGTAGTCCTAACGATAGTTTTCACTATTCGGGAGATGATTCATCAATCTCGAGTGGGGTTCTAGTTGGTCTATATTTTTGTGATGGAACCATAGTTGGTTCCCTTATGGCTAGCTGCAAATCAAAATAATCTTCCCATAAAAAATAGTGTTTTTTGAAGATAAAAAGGAATAAAAGAAAAGGATGTGAGAAAAAGAGGACTTACATCCTCAAGATTAGTATAATCAATACATTCTTTATAATATGAGTGGTTAATACCTTCAGCAACACCCTATATCATCATTTTCTCTACCCATATTTTGTTAGGGATATAATCATCAATCACATAAATGAACATATCTATTTTCCGAATATGAATCCTAAAAATAGTGGGATTGTCCTCAAAGCACTGATTTGGGGGGTTCGAGCATCTCCTATCCACGAAATCCTTATCCCAACATAAATAAGATCCCATATTATTTTAACATCAAAGGACATGATCTACCAATGTTATATCAACTCTGGTCATATGAATTCATAGGTCATCTCGGCCTTCCTTGAAGAAGATTCAACAACCGTAGATCTTTTGGGCTTCCTAAACATATTTTTTGTAGATTAAGGGTGGGAAAATGGAACCTGAATCTCTTCCTAATGGTGATGAATGGACCATCTGGGCTCAGCCTCGGTTGGTGTAGCCCTTTTGATTTCCCTGGAGGGAATTTGATTACCACTTGAGTCAACTCCATAGATGTAAGCATCCATAGCTGTTAGGCTACTTTCTGTTGTTTTTGTGATTGGTTCAAGAACATGAATTGGAATGAAAACCTATATGGAGAATAAGCCTCTCATATAACTTCACCATCGATACGGGTCTCCCAAAAAAATATCTAAAAGCAATCATATATAATCTATCTCATTTTCTGCCTTCCCATAATTAGTAAATATCCCAATAGGTGGGACCCATATGGGAATATATTGAACTCCCTCTACAGGATCAACCACAATAGGGTCTTTTTGGGCTTCAAGGATAAGGGCAGAATACACGAAACAACCTGAAAATATAGTAAAAACTAGATCTTGGGAATCTCAACCATGTTTAATATGATATATGATCTAAATTTAGTTTTTATCCATCCCCACAGTACCAATAATGGTCCTTGTAGTTCTTAATGGGGCCTTCCCCACATTAACATGTAAAATACTTTGATAAATTTTACCCAGGATGATGATTTCCAATCTCACATGCTTCTTCTCAAGTAGCTTGGTTGTCTGAAAGAATGTCCCTAACCTCATGATTCCATTAGAATCGTGAATAAGCAATAAATAAATTCTTATCTAGATGACAAAAAATCCTGTGAGATGATTCTTTATAAGTACATTTAATTTTTTATTTTACCCCCATTTTTTGTACTCACACTTCTCCATGGTCAGCTAGAGTGTTCCAGGAGTGATCCACTTTGCCATCTTGGGACACCCATTTAGAAGTTTTCTAGTGGGGCTTTACTCTATTGTCTCTAAGAACATATTAATTCAAACTTTATCATTAATACCCTCTTTCAGCTAATGGTCTTCCTTCATAATATCCTGAGCCATTTTTAAAAACTCATGTGCCAGAGGTGGTGTTCTTTCACTATCATCCCAGGTCTACCTTAGATGAATGAACTCATCATACATATCTCCAATGATCGGAGCCTTAGAGATCTTGTGGACATCCCACAAGCTAATCCAAACTTCTACTTGCATGAAGTATAAATATTTTTTTTAAAAACTCCACCATCTTAACAGTTTAGAAAAAATATGGTGTTCTTATATATGAAGGTTTTATCTTCCCAGATGGATTAATATATTTGGATTTATTAAATCTCCTTGAATTCTGTACAATATTGGAATACCCAGTATGCCCACATCCACTATGAATTAACACCACTATTCGAGCAGAAGTCCCAGTATTTCCTCCAACCCTTTGACTGATCTGTCTGGGAATAAAAGAAGACAGATAGATAACAATGAAGCTTTGATTCAGGCCTATGGGGCTTCATATTTGGATCAAATTTTCTATGATTCATGACTCAAGCTATTAAGGATGTCCAAACATTAATATATATACCATTTCTTGAAACATTGGTAGTGGTGAAGTTTTTGTAATCATGAAACAAATAGATGTGAATATAATTCTTTTTAAGCCGGTATGAGAAACTCTTTCATATTACTATGGCTATAGAGTGAAAGATAATTACTCTTAGGGATGTTATGGTGATATTTCTTTAGATGTACCACTATATTGGGTAGAGTGTTATCATGGGTTTCATAGTAGTCATGCCTTACAATTTTCACTATCTCATCAACGCGATTATTTTCTAGACGATCATAAAATTTTGTCTTCTTAGCGGCCATTGAACCTACAATTAAGTATCAAGTTTTTCATTATATACAATTTCATTTCAAAAGATTTATAGTAATGGGAAAATTTTTAAAAGGCATAAACTCGTGTAGGGTACTCATGAAAGTGCCTCGTACAAGTTCCTCACACAAGAAACTTTCCTAAGGTCACTGATCAAGTCAATCTCCCAAGCATAATCATCATTCAGATAGACAGACACATCCATACAAAATTTGACACTATTTATAGATGAAGAAGAACCCCCTGTGTGGCCCATGTATGAACCCTTCCTATGTGGAAGACCTAGGCAGAGTAGCATACAGATAACCAGCACGACTGACCTCTACGATAATTTCACCATTTTCATCCCTTCACCTCAGGATCAGATCCTATTTTTTTATTGGATCCCATAGTATGGGGGATTTTGCTGAAACTTTTCTTTTTCATGTGGATGAAAAGGTGTCAAATTAAAATATCTTATAAATAAGAGAATAATAAAAATGAAGAAGGCCAAATATTGAAAATCTACTTAAGGCCATTCACGCCGGTACCCCTGAGTAGCATTGGTGTGTAGGGTACCTACACATTATCCTGAAGAACCAAATGTGCACAACAAACCGTGAGGTACCCCATAGAGGTATGCATGAGTGGTCTACCTGAGAAAAATATTCACTTTTCCCAGTGTCCAAAACTTTCTTATAAATAGGACCCTAGGGTCTTCATTTGCATGAATAAAATTTCCCAAAGGCCTACTGATGCTCTTCTCGCCCTAGTTCTTAACCCAAGCCCTCAAAAACATTCTAGTTAGTATTATAAAACCAAAAGAAGAGGTAATGAAATAGGGTTAGTGTAATTGAAGTCCTCATATGGATTAAAATACAGAACACCTACACGAGGCATCCTCTCCCCTTGGTTGATGAACATAAGAGAAAAGTACCATTCCATAACTAGGGACCTATGTGACCCACTTTCAGGAACACCTATGAAGACCCTTATAGGATTGAGTAAAGAATCTCCCAAGTGTTTTTACCCAGGTGGTCCATCGACCAAGGTACCATCAAATCTCCCAGGTCCACTCAAGAAAAGATCCCCCTATAAGAACCCTCCTCAGTTATCCAAGGCCTACCTACGCAACCCCTCCTTTGGATCTCCCTAGTCTCCATCTTGTGTGATCCTCTACTCAGGCCCTCTTTAAAGCCATCCGTGGTAGATCCTCTCTTTTTTAGGATCCATTTTATGTACGGGTCCAATATGAAACTTCCACCGAAGCCTCTATAATTCCAAAACCATGAAGTGAGACACACTAGAATGTCTCTCATTTTTATTTTCATTTATTAGATCAGAGGTTTACCGATCTCATCCTACCAGATGGTTAGGGTAATTAGGATTCATGTGGTTTTTTATTCCTTTAGTCATGAGGATCCTGAACCTAGGTTTACCAATCTCATCATCTCTAAGACTCAGCGCTTCCAGTTATCAGAAGTGAGGGTAAGGATTATGAGTTATTTTCCATTCAACGTGGAATTAGATCCTCCTACCTTATTGTGAAACCTATTTTAGGGACTGAATTATGAAGTAATCCCATGACCTTTCTTGAGGGAGGTTTCACTCCTGTTCATCTTTGGCTCCTAGACATTAGGTTACAGAGGGGATGGGCACCAGAGTCCCCTCCTCTCCCTCGCACCCTCAACCTCTTACATCAGTAGAGGAGGAGAAGTGTGTGGTTTTTTAGATATTCCACTTCCCCATGTACATCAACTTCAAGTATGACTAATCATGACTTGCAGACAAAGAGGTTATCTATAATCATGACATCAACATAGTCAGTTGCTTATTTTGGAAGGGGATCAACCTTTGAGTCTCCCTCTATCCTTCCTTCAGAGTGCCCCATAGTCATGGGTCCTCAAGTCCATGTATCTACATTTAGGGAAAAGTAGATCATGTGGTTTCCTAGACATTCTGTTTCCCCTTGTTTCTTACACTGAGTATGAATCACATTGGATTAGAGGTATATGGTGGTCATGGAATCCACATGACCCCCAATCCTTTGGGATTAATTTTTAGGATTGATCCCAATTCATGTTATCTTAAGGTCATACTATTTAGGATTAATCCTATAAATATATTCTAAAGGTATCCTTTTCATGAATAATCCCCAGTCACACTACCCTAGGCATCATTTCAAGTGTAATCCCCAACCAATTTTGTCCCTAATGCTTAGTATAATCCCAAACATTTCACTAACATGGGAATCCTTATTAAGAGTAATCCTGAGTAATAACCCCATTAAATAGGGATTAATCTTCAATATTAATCCCCGACTTAATCCTCTCAAAGGTCTATACTCCCCTATGAGACCAAACCTTCATATGGTCTCCATAAACATGATTCCTCATGACCAAACCACATGGTTTTTGATTCACGTCCAAATGAGATACATAGGAAGACACCGTGAGGTTCAAACTCAACAACCCAAATCAAACCTATTCTCTCTATACCCCATTAAAAATTACTTCTAATTCAACCAAGAAAATTCATATCCCTTTCCAGGTTCCCTGGGCTTCTTTAGTATAAGTCCCACACCAAACATTGACTAGGAACCTTTCTCCTAGACATCCTGGCCACATTATGTTAAACTGTATGATTAGGTCCTTATCGCATGAGCTTAAAATGTATTATGTTCCCATTTAAGAAGAACCAAACTATATGGGTTCTGATTCCTTTTACTAGGATATGTAGAAAACCCATTCATGTGTCTGATCCCAATATCAAAACAAATATCATCTCCATGGATGAAAATACACTCCCGAGCACCCCCCTTTGTGGCTAAAAAACTAGAATCATAATAATAATGACCAAAGAATCTCTAATCATTACGTAATAGGATACCATCAATGTATAACTTCATATAGATACAAATATCTCCATTGACAATGAACCTCAGATACATACAAAAGATTCTAAATTCCATACAAGTTAATAATTTATTATCAATTCAAGCATGACCCATATAATACATGGGAATTAATGAAGGATTCAAAAAAATATCTTAAATCTATAAGACATTCCTAAAGTAGACAATAATTAACACCAAAATAGTGTGATGAGTTCGACCTCCCATCATCTCGTCCAATGTGAGTTCTTTAGAATCGTTGGACAAACTTCATAAAGAGCGTCTGCCTTTGGAAAATAGGTCCATGTGGATACAGAACCATTGGGTGTTTCTAATTCCACGAATAAAGCCATTGTAAACTGTTTGAAAATAGTTAACTCAACATAAATTATTTCACAAAACCTAAATCCCTACAATCGACCATCGAGTGAACCAAACGAGTATTTCCATCTGAAACAGTATTGTAATAATGTCATAAGGAATAAAAAATGGGTGTATCCTAATAGTGTCTATGAAATAAAATATTTAAATCATACATAGAAATTAATAAGGGAAAATAGTCAAAGATCATGAAAAATTATGTCCAATTGAAGTGAAAACACATAAAAAGAGTGCTTAAGAAACTTTCTATATGATCCAATTTTGTGTGATTTAAAAAAATTAGAGTCTTTAAAGTGGAAATGGTATAATTTTTTTGTATAAAACCAAAAATGAATTAAGATGGTTTTTCATGGTGAAATGAGTGATTTTATAAAAATAATGGTGGATTAAAATAGATTATGGAATGTACTTGAAAATGGATAAGAAAATGGGAAATTCCCTTTAATCAGGCTTTCTTGTTGGGGGGAATTGAGAAGGAAACCTTTTAAAACATGTGTCTCCCCATAAAAGAAGGATAAATTGATCTTAATACCTAATTTTGGAACATATAAACCAAATTTATAATAATAAATTAAGAATGAATATGAAATAAATTAGTGTAAAGAAAGAAAAGGCGTAACCCAAAGGTAACTTAGATGCTAAGAGAGATCCAATACTTTATGTATGAAAGTGTTCTTCACTTGAAATCAATATCCCAGATAATCAAATTAGAATAATTGATAATTAAAATCAGAACCTCTTAAACAAATATTTTATTTATTATAATTTTATTAAATTCATATACAATCATTTTTATGAGTAATAATTTTTAATTTTGTTGTTTTGGGAGTGTTTGTTTCATAATTTTATGATCTGTTCCCTTGAGTTTAATTATGATAGTTCTAGTCAAAGGGAAGACAAAACTAAAAGTTTGATTAAATGGTATTAATATAATAACATAATTTTAAATGGTCCCATATATATATATATATATATATATATATTCTAGGTATGAGGATGATTCATTAGATAAAATGTTATGGATGAATTTTCGTTTATTTTTGAAGTTTCTTGATCATCATGAACTAGTTATGGTTTTTTATTTAATATAATGTATATATTTTAGTTCCACAACATAAAAAAATATGTAATATAAATTATAAAATCCTTTTTAACCATTATAATGGTTTTATGAATATCCTTCAAAGTGGTAATAGAAAATGAAAAATCACCATCCCTTAAGGTGGTGAATCAACACATCAGAGATGATATTTTTTATTTTTAAGATAAAAATAAAAGATAAGAGATTTGATGATTAATATACCATTAACATAATATAATTTAAATATATTAATGTTACTATATTTATAATGTCACTTTTTATAGTGGAGGACAAGGCAAGGTAGAATAATGAAAGGATTTAAAATAGAAGGGTGTAGGATTTTACCTCTTGAATATCGTCTCCTTGAAAACCTCCTTAAGGAACTTGGAAATGGTCTTTTGGTGAGACCAAAAACACCAGGACTTGGGGAAGAAGATTGGTAGAGGAATTGGGAAGAATATTAGCAATATACAAATATTATAATGTGTGAGGATATGGGGTGGTGAGGGGATGTATTTATTGTGGGAGGAGAGGGGTGTTTTTTATTATTTTATTTATTAGTCTGTTATTTTGTCTCAGGACTGTCAATAATGTTGGTTATTACGACTAATTAAATTAACTAGTGCATTTGAGTTTTAAATAATGGGTACTTAGATCATCCAGGGAACAAAAATTAATGCATTTGACTTATACTATTAAATTCCGTAAATTTTAATATTTCACTATTCACCAAAAATTTAACTATTTTAGAAAAATCCAAAAAATTAACCACAACCATTTTGAATGTGTATATTTCAAAAATTTTCTCCAATTTATGAAAATAATTTTCTAAATATGATAAATTTAATGTTTAATTAGAATCATCATTCATTCGAAAAAAAACTAATTTTAATATTATAAATGATTTTTTGACACTTTGTAAAATTAATTAAGGTCTCATAAATTTATATTATAATTATAAGATAACAAAATATTAATTTATAAATCAATTTTCTGAAAATAAATTTTCTTTTAAATAATTATTTTAATTATGAAGTTGTAAATAAACATTTACATTTTAGAAAAATACCAACATTCAATTTATCATTTTTAAAACATTTATTTACTTATTCTGTGATATAAATATATTATATTTTCATTTATAAGATAAAAGCATTATTTATAATTTTATAGGGGTGGTCAGTATTATAATGCCAAATTAATATTCCTAATGGTCACATTACTATTCCATTGGTTAGGTCACTATTCCAATGGTATAAATTTCTTAATTTCAATAAATACCTATTTTTTCATTCATTATTTATTTTTGAGAAAAATATTTGGTTGTTTATATATGTGATATCATGATTTATACTATTTGAAAAATTTCTAAGAAGATAAATTTCATCGATAAGATTTTGGGTCGTTATACTCATTAATTCATTCAATCATATTGAATGCCTTTAGGTTTTCATATTGATTTTGAATTTGTAATACATAAAGTTCAATATAAGAAATCATATGTCAAAGGAAAGAAACCATTAATAATAGGAAATGATAATGAGATTCTTGTAAAATATATAGAAAGAAAAAAATATCTAAGATTATAATGAAAATAAGTTAATGTAATGAAAAACCAAAAATTGTGAAAATAGGAAGAACCAAAAAATGTGAAAACAAGGTTTCAAACATCAATTCGAAGAAGAGAACCGATTTTTTTTTTTAAAAAGTGGCCAAACATCGATCATAAGCGAAGAAGAAATGAGAACCACCAAAAACCACAAATATAGTAAAAAAACATCACATAGATAGGAAGAACTCAATGAGAAGAACAAAAAATTAGGATGAAAGATTGATTAAAATTGAGTAATGAATTACATAGCTTTGATTTATGGTTTGATTCAGTCAAATCATTTGACAGAGGTGACTGTAGAAATTAGCTTCCGTGAAAGCTTGAATGACCTGAGTGGATGATCTCATTTGAGGACATTTTAATATAGGGGAATGAATTTTATCAGCCATAGTAAAAACCCCAAATAAAATATACATCTATTAGTGATAAAATAAAAATTGTTGATAAATGTGTATTTTATATGCTATTATACTAGCACTGATAAATATTGCTTTTGTCTGTGATTCAAAAAACACTGATAAATACCACTGGAAAATAAAAAGTGGGAATTAAATTTAAAAATTATAATAAATTACTAATTAAAAAAATTGAATATTAAAAATTACTATGTAACAAAAAGTATAAATATTAAAAATAAATAAATAAATAAATATTAAAAATAAATAAACAATATTATTTATATTAAATTTATTAATAAATGCGATAATATTATGGAAAATGTATTAATGTTATGATAAATGAGTAAATAATATTAATTATGTAAGACAAAAATATTAAAAATAATAAATTATATATATTATAAAAATAATACAATTAAATATATAATGAAATAAAAAATAAAAAATACTAAAAATTTCATTTAAATGAAGAAGATTTAAAATAAATTTCTAATAAAAAATGAATAGATTATTACTCTACAAAGATTTAAATAAAAAAAATTAAAATAATATGAATAAATATTAATTATGTAAATTATAAAAATATTAAAAATATTAGATATTAATAAATAAAAACATGTAAATAAACATTAAAAAATAATAAATTATAAAACTATTTAATGAATAAATATTAAAAATGAATAAATTAAAAATATATTAAAAGTCAATAAATATTAAAAATGAATAGATATTGATAAATGAATAAATATAAAAAATGAATAAAATTTAATAAATATAAATGAATAAAATGAATGAACGTTAAAAAATGTATTAATTATTTTAATTAAATAAATTAATGAAATATTGAAAAAAATAAACATTCAAGTAAATATAAAATAATATTAAAAATTTAATTTGAAAGTAATAGATTTAAAATGAAGTACTAATTATTAATAATTAAATAACAATTGTATATAGATTTAAATATAAATATATTAAAATAAAAAAGAATAAATATTAATTATATAAATTATGTACATTTTAAAATCATTGAATATCAATATTTAAAAATGTTTAAATAGCTTTCAAAAATGAATATATCTCTTAAAATATTAAATGAATAAAAATTTAAAAAGAATAACGAAAATATTAAAAATGGAGAAATATTATAAATTAATAAATAATATTAAATGAATAAATAAACATATGCATTGTATACATATACACACACACATACATATTCATATACATACACAAACACGTACACATACATACACATACACATACACATACACATACATACACATATAAACATGCATACATGTATACACACACATGTATACACATACACATATAATGGGCATGGTATGCCTCTGGGCCTTCGGGTCATGTATTGCGGGTCATGTCGGGCCTTGTGCCTTGGGCCTACGGGTTATGTACGGGTTCCCCTTCACCCCTTAAAAGGAGGATTATCTATAATAAAATAAAAAATAAGGCCTTCAGGCCATTCAGAGGATATAAACAAACAAATACTACATAAATATACACATACATACATATAAACATACACGTACACACACACACATACACATACACACACACACATACACATACACACACACACACACACACACACACACATCTGTATACATACATATATAGACTATAACACCCCCAATTTCATGTAATTAACCCTTTTATTATGTACTTTGAGATTATATAATACTTTGGTTGTGTTTCATGAGTTTTTGGGTGGTTTGGGGAGATTTGGTAGGAGTTTGGAGGGTGCATGATTTGAGCACAATTAGGGGAAACCATGCGATTTCCCAAGGAAACTATGTTCTTTCCCCAGGAAAACATGTGAGATGTGAGATCTTGAGACTATATCTATGCATGAATGAAACATGATTTAACCCACCCATGTGGAAATTCCATTAAACCTTGCGATATGGAGAGCTTTTGGGTTAATAGCCACACATAGTTGCCACACAATTTTCCAAAATGTGTAGCCTAACTGTGGGGATTCTTGGATGATGTCTTGTAGCTATAGACGATTGGCACATGATTTTCCAAATAGTGTGGCCTAAGTGTTCATAGTGTATTAAATTTCCATAAAATGTGTTCTTAACTTAGATTAAGGCCCCAAAAGTCTCATTTCTCTTCTCCTCTCTTAGGATATTGAACTCCTCTCCTTCCCTGATCACTTTTAGTGATTCATTGTGACCCATAAGAAAGTTTTGATGAATCAAAGTGTGATGGATCTCTAGAATCAATGAGAATACCATGTTTTAGTGAATATATCTAGATCTACTCAAATTTTCTCTCACAGAGTCATTCATCCAGCCTTTCATGGATAGATCTATGTTCAATAATATATATCTCTATGAGACATTGTTAGAACTATTGAAGAAAACAAGATTCAAGGCCATATATAGAGGTTTAGTGTGCCGTTTTATATTTTCTTAAACCATTATAAGGAAGGTGTATTCTCCCCCATTTTACTCATTCTAAAACATAAAGTCTTAGTCTTTAAATTCCAATATATATATTTTTTGGGAAAATCTTTTGACTTTAGTACCTACAATCTTTTTTTGGAATGATACACGTAAGGTGTTTGATGTAATGGTTAACAAAAAATGGTTTTCAAAATAAATGGTTTTTTAATAACTTGTAATATGTGTGGTTAGCGTGTGTTCATATGCATGTGGGATGAATCATAGTCGGAAGTTCCACTGTTAATATGGAAAGCATGATACATGGTATGGTCAAAAGTTCCACCATCAATGGGGTTACTAAGTGATGAGTTAGTGATAAGATGAATCACCACTCATGAGTATTGGGAGGTTCATGGTATACCTAAATATATATATATGTGTGTGTCTTTGTGTGAGTGTGTGTGTGTGAGTGTAAACATGGGATGATTATGCCAAGTGGTAATAAATGATTATAAAACATTGATTAATTATTTTTATACATGGAAATTATATATGAATTGTAGTATATTGTTTATCTAATTCTATTATATTTTATATAAAATATACTAAAACCTTCTTATCCTAGTGGCATGTGTTGGGATGTATTTGGCGATTAACTTCTGAGTTTTATATTCACCCCCTACTTGGAAACTTTGGTGAATTTTTATATAGGTATATAGATATATAATTAAGTTCATGGTGTCATATTTCTCTAGTGGTTCATCATGATGTTTACTCCTCAGTTTTTTGTTTGAATCGTAGAGTTATTTTTTAGTGTTATTGGAGCGATTCCACATTGGCATTACTGCATTTGGATATACTATGGTTTATTATATAATATTTATTTCTTTTTAATTTATATAAAAAATTTATTATATATTGGGTTCCATTTGAGGGCATTGTATTACTCATGAATCATATAGTAGGTTTGATTATTGTAATTTGTATCGATTGGTTGTCTTGGTTCTTTAGGAAAAGTCATCCCCTAAATTTTTGATAATCCCTTGGAATTTATTATTCGACATTGTTTTATTAGGGATGTCACATAAAGATAGTGTAACCTCTATATATTACCAAGACAATGGGTGAGGGGCGGGATATAATGATTGGTATCAGTCTTGTTCATCCCGTATGTCATCTTGGGATAGTAACAAAGAGATTGGAATGTCATAACATGAAATGTATAGTATAAAAATATATAACTAACCTATTTGTACTGAACTTGTTGTAACAAGGGTAGTTTGGATACAACAATATTCTAAGATACAGTAAATGTGTTGTCATCTCATTATTATTTGTTTAGCTGATGAGTACATCATATCATGCCTTAGTAAGTGAGACTTACAACTAAGACTTGATTGTATATCTTATTGTTGTTATTTTCGGAAATTTTTTAAAATGATTATTTTTTGAAATGGTGGTTATAATGATTATCTATTATAGTGATTTAAAATTTTCTAAGACTTAATTTTCTTGATAGTGATGAGTAAGTGTTGTTTTTTTATGTTTATAGAGAATAACACCAGTTAGATGATGCAAAAATCCAAAAGAAGAGGCCATGGAAAAGGTGGTTACACCTGATCCACAAGTGAGCCAACAAAATTTTCATATAATTGTGCAATCATTACAAGCCATAGACAAAGGCTATCAAAATTAAAAACCAAGGCAAGTGAACCATTCATTATATTTTATAAACAAAACCCACTAATCTTTTGAGGGGTTTCAAAACATGAAAAGGGAAAAAGTTTTGTAAAATTGAATGAACCGGATTTTCTATTTCCTTGGTACCTTGGATAAGATAAATTTCAAGTTAGTGGTTAATATTTTCAAGGATCTAGCATGATAATGGTGGGATTTAGCTATAAAATATAGAGATGGAAAAGGTCTTATGTTGAAGGACTTTAAAGAATTGTTCAAAAAATATTATATCCTCACACATTTAAGATATCCTAAAAAATGAATTTATTTATTCTAAATAAATAGAATCTACCAGTGATGAAGTATGTAGCTTTGTTTATGAACATAGTTTATTTTTTTCTAGAGGTTTCTATTAGTGCATCCATGAACTAATAAACTATTTAATCAGTATTGTGGCTAGTGATTCATTCTAAAATAACTATTCTATGTATTACTTATTATAAATAAATGGTTAATAGGGCGGTAGTGGTGGAAAGGGATATTGATGTATTAATATGGGAGGAAGTATGTTTGTCTCCAATAGATTAGGTGGGAACTCTAATGATTGGAACTAGTGCAAGAGGTACACCTATTCAGAAGGAGGTTGGTAACCTAAAAATAAGACAACTAAATCAATTAAATTTCCTTAAAAACCAAATATCTAGCCTAGATATTACCAATGTGGCTTATTTACTGATATGAAGCAAGATTATATGACACCACCTTAATCTTATCAAAACTATAATAAAATGGAACATTTGTAACATTATTTTCATTTCACACCAATTTCTATTGTTGGAGATACATCTCATGAATATGAGGTGTCTTATTATTTGACTATATTACCTTTCCATAAGTAACCGAATCCTTATAATTGAGAAATACAAGGTGATTCTAGGAACACCATGACTCCTTAGGTAATGAAATCTCAGCATGAAACCAAGGAACAAGGGGGGGGGGAATAAGTAATTTTATGACACTTAGAATATGATCACATATGATCAATACTGTCCATAGATTCTTTAAGGAACTATTATCTTGGATTATAATATTATGAAAGCCTTTTTTGATATATGAGCATTACACTTTTTTATTTTTACCCATATCGTGAATCACACGGGATTACATGTTGAGATGACACCTTCTATCTTACATCTTCAAACACCACTTGACTAATGAGTGTCAAGCATTTAAGTGGGAAAAAATTCTATAAATATCAATGTAGATGATTTTTTTGGGATTTATATAATTTTAAGAAATAAATATAAGACTTAATTTTGGGAATGGATTGGTTGATATTCTTCGAGGCCCACATTGACTATTATACCTAAAAAGTCAGTTTTACATATTCAAATGGGGTTTTACATATCCTCAAAAGAGATTGATATGTGAAAACCAGAAGAGAAGTAACTTTATTACCAATGGTTGTGACTATCTCTTATCATTTGGTATAAATTACTCTACCATCTGTTGATAAAATCAAACATTGATATTTTCCAACCATCATCGATAAATTTTCTCATGTATACTCTAAAAATTTTCTCTCGATTTCAACATAAAAGAGATATGGATTATATTATTAATATTCTAGAAAATACTATTTCTATTTAACATATGTATTATAGGATAAAACTAATAGAATTAATGTAATTTAAAGTATAATTGTAATATTTATAAAACAATGAGTTCATTCGATCTAGTATATCTCCATGGGAAGCACATATTATTTTTGTAATGAAAGTATATGAAACTATTCATATTTTTAGGGATTATCATAATATAAACCACGTTATGAAAAAGAATATATATCTTTTTACATGAATTAATGATCTATTTGATAAATTTAGGGGATCCACATGATTCTATAATATCTATTTATGATTAGGGTATCACCAACTTCAAGTTCAGAAGGAGGAAATTTTGAAGTTAGAATTTGGGGTCTATTATGGTTATTAGGAATATTTAGTTATTCTTTTTGGTAATATGAATACACCAAAAATGTTTATGAAATTGATGAATCAAATATTTTAGAGGTATCTTGACTCTTTTGTGGTGGTGTCCAGTGATGATATTTTAGTGTATTCTAAGAATAAGGATGATCTTGAACAACACTTGGCCATAATGATGGGTATCTTATGAGAAGATTTCTTATATAAGATGATTTAAAAGAGTGATTTCTGTATATAATAGGCATATTTCCTTTGTTATTTCATTTCATAAAGAGGAGTCTCAGTATATCCTAAAAATTTAAAATCTATTATCTATTAGAAACCGCTGAATAATGTCTTTGAGATATGCAGTTTACTGGTATTAGATAGATATTAATGGTGCTTTGTTCCTTATTTTTCATGACTTTACTCATTAATGACATCTTTGAAAAAGAAAGGTGTTCATTTCCAATGGAGTGACACATTTCAATAATATTTTAAAGGGATTATGGTTTGGATTACTTTAGAACATATCCTTATGTTTCTATAGCTAGGAAGAGGATATGTAGTTTATTATGATACATATGGTTTTGGGTTGGTATGTGTTCTCATGTAGTGGGATAATGTTGTGGCATATAGATCACAAAATTTACTAGTTCATGTGAATAATTACCCAACACATGATTTGGATTCATTTATTGTAGCCCCTACCTTGAAAATATGGAATCATTTAGCTTTATGGTGATAAATTCATAGTGTTTATAGATCATAAAATCATGAAAATAATTTTATAACAAATATATTCTAATCCAAGGAAAATAATATGGATGGAATACCTTCATATGTTTGACTTTTAATTGATGTATACACTAGGAAAATAAAATTATATTGTTGATGCATTCATTATGAATTCATATAGCTAGTTATCTAAAGAGGCTTTGAATCAATGGTATCTAATGTAATTTGTAGTTGATATTCATCTGGATTGTGATGAGAAAGGTGATATTGTAAATTTATTTCCAGTTACTTTTTTTCTTGAATTGGTTGAGTAGGTTAAGGATTCTTAGAAATCTGATCTTAAATGTACAACCATAAGGTCAAAAATCCATGGTGGGGAGATCATTAATGGATGGAAGCTAGATGAGAGATCTTTGTATCATTTTAGAGACCATATTTTGGTTCCTCCAACTTATCCTGAAAAAAAATTATTTCTAGTATATTTAAATATTTATCTATTTTAGTGTGGAAATGGAAGACAATAACTATATATTTTTCTACTGGTCTACGAAGAATGGTTTAGAAGCATGATAACATATGGGTGATTATAGATCATCTCAATTCATCTGTAACTATGAATCCAATTTAGTGAAATACTTATAAAAAATCTATATAAGAATTTTTGTAAAGATGCCTGGAATTACAGTTTTAATTGTGTCTAATAAGGACCTTAGGTTAACATCTCATTTTTGGATATCCTTGTAAAAATCCCTCCAAAAACATTTGATCATGATCCGAACTTGTAATTATAATGGATGGAAAGTCCAGATAGGTGATCCAAATGTTAGAATAAATGTTTATAGCTTGTGTTATAAATATTTGAATCTCATGGGAGAAAAATATACCATTAGTGGAGTTCTCATACAATAATAGTTATCAGGCCTCAATACAAATGGCTAATTTTGATGATTTTTATGGTTGTCCTTATCGTTATACATTTTATTGGGTATAAATAGGAGAGACATCACTCATTATATCTATAATTGTATTTGATATTAAATAAAGATACATATGATCATAAATAGGATAGAAATTTCTCAGAGTTGTCAAAAGTTGTATGCAGGTCATCGATGTGGACCGTTATAATTTCATTTGGGAGACCATGTTTTCTTGAGAATCACCTAAAAGACAAGGAATAATCATTTTGGTAAGAAATAAAAGTTATCTCCTTGGTATAATGGACTATTTTTAGATACTTGAAAAAATTGATGATGTAATTTATCGGTTGGATTTACCACTAATATCCAATTCTTACACAATGTGTTTCATGTATCTTAATTGAAGAAGTACTTGCCTGATCATGACCACAACATTTAATGGGACCACTTTAATCTTGAACTTGATGCAACATTGATTCATGTGTTGATTAGAATTATAGATATTTTAGAGAATCTTTTTCATGAGAAAACATCAATCTGATGTGGGTTTTATGGTAGCATGGTCGGATTTAGGAAGACATGGGAATATGAGAAGGGGTTGTTGGAATAATGGCCTGATCTCTTCTAAATCAATGTTTGTCTTCAAATTTACAAGGACATAAAAACTAATGGTGGTTAGAATGAAACACCCCTAGTTTTAGGTAATTTACCCATATATTATGTATTTTGGTCTTATATAATACTTGGGTTGATTTTTTGGAGTTTTTTGGTGGATTTGGGGTGTTTTGGTAGGTGTTTGGAGGGCGTATGGTTAGGGTAAACTATGTGAGATTTGCATTTTTGGATATTAGCTAAGCATGATTCATGAACGATTTTTTCAAATAGTGTGGATTACCCAAGAAACCCTGATAGAGGGGTGATTTTGGTATAGTAGCTACACATGATTGGTGCGTGTTTTCCCAAACCATGTGGCTTCTTCGATATAGTCTGGTAGCTACACACAATAGGCACAACGTTTTCTAAAATGTGTGGCCTAAACACGTGTTGTGTATTAAATGACTTGAAAATGAAGGTTTAACTCAGATTAAGGCCCCAAAAGTATCATTATTATTCTTCTATCTTAGGTTATTAAGATCTTATAATTTTTTGAGTTCTTTTAGGTGATTAATTATGACCAAAAAGCAATTTTTGGCAAATTAATATGTTTTGGATCTCCATAATCATGATAAGCCCTTGTTTTTTTGTGATTTTTTCTAGATTTACTCATATTTATCTATTGATCTAATATATCATGGATAGATCTATGTTCAATTGTGAGTATGTCAATGATAAATTTTTGGATTTATTGAAGGAAAGAAGAATCCAGGTCAGATCTAGAGGTTTCATGTGCCATTTTACATTTTCTTCAACTGTTGTGAGGTAGGGGGATTCTCTCCTATTTTTCTCATTCAAGAACTTGAAGTCTTGGTGTTGAAATTCCTCTCTATCTGAATTTTCTAGGAAAATCTCTTTGTTTTATTACCAAAACTATTTGTTTTTGAATGAAACATTTATGGTGTTTGATGTAATGATCTAAAGAAAATAGTTTTTAAAAGAAATGAATTTTGTTTAAGAACATGGAATACGTGTAGTCAGAGTGTGTTCATGTGCATGTGGGACAAATCTGAGATGGAAGTTCCACTGTAAAAAAGGAAAACATGGGATGGGTCATGGTCAAAACTTCCACTATAAATGGGGGGTCTCCAAGTGATATTTTGGTGATAGGATGACCCACTACTCATGAGTATTGGGAGGTCTATGTTATGCATGAATACTTGTGTGCTTGTGTGTGATTGTGAACATTGAATGATTCTTCCAAGTGGTAAGAAATAGTTATAAAACATTTTTTAATGTTTTTCATACATGGAACTTATCTATGGATCATAATAAATAGTTTATCAGATTATCTTATGTTTTATATAAAATATGCTAACATGTAATTGTCCTAGTGGAATGTGTTTGAAAGTATTTGGGGATTACCGACTGAGTTTTATATTCACCCCATACTTGGGGACTTTGGTGCATTTATAGATATTGTATACTGAGATATAAGTAAGGTGAAGGTTTCATATTTCTCTAGTGACACATCATGATGTTTCCTCCTCAGTTTGGTGTTCGAAGCTTGGATCTCTTTTTTTCTATCATTAGAGTGATTCCAAAATGGTGTTTCTGAATTTGGATTTCCTGTAGTTTCTTGTATCATCTTTATTTACTTTGTCACTACTACTCTGATGCTATTATCAATTGGTTTTCTATTTGAGTGTATTGTATTACTCATGCATTATATATTTGGTTTGATTTTTGTAAATTGTCTCATTTGGTTCTTTAGGGAAACTCATCCCCCAAAACACAACACAACATATATTTACACATACCACACATATAGAGAAAAAATACACATACATACATGCACATAAACAAACATATACATATACACCCACATGCATACGTACATGCGTACACAGACATACAAATTTACATGTATATATATTTTAAATTATTTAATATGAATATAAATATATAAATTCTATGAACTATATTTAAATAAAATATTAATATATTATATTTATATATCCATTTCTTTAATAATGTATATAAATATATTAATAATAATTTTTATTGATTAATAGGAATTTAATATTTTTTATGTATAAAATCATGAAAATATGAATAATAATTTTTTTATTATAATGTAGTTATATAAATAATATTTATATATATAACATATTTACATATTTATACTTATTTTTTATATAAATCATATTAAAAAATATGTAAAAATGTATATATAAATTAAATTACTTATAGTGCCTTTTATTAGTGTTTTTTCTCACTATTAAAGGGGTAGATTTTATCAGTTCTAGGTAAATCACAGATAAATTGGTACCTTTATCAGCACTAATAAAAGTCTCCATTTTCAACACTTTTCTATTTAGCATTGATAAAGGTTAGAACTTAATAAAAAAGAATATGTAGTAATTTTAACACCCCATCTTGCACCCACATTCCCTTTTTAAATATCACATCAATCGTGCAACAATGGCCGCCTTCTATGTTCACTTCAGCTGTTCACCACCTTATATGCACAACATCATCCACCCTGTCGTGTTCACTTTAGGAGTCTCCGACCCCAATCATGTAGCTTATTGGACCACAATGTTCACTTTATCTATCCTCCAGTAGTTATGATACATGATCATTGACATCATCCCATAATCCCATATTTGATGGCGCAGAGGACTTATGGACCAAAATCTATATTTCAAGGCCCGAAAGTCCATATATGGTGAATATAATACCCCTGATACAATACCTTAATAAAATACCTAATATATTGGTACAATACCTCTATAGTATCATTATAATTTTTCACCACTCGGGTTTGAACTTAAGCTTCATGTAGGATTATAGGGAGACTTTACCACTTAGGTAAGCCCCCAATTGGTTTATGATAATGACGATAATGATGAGAATTAGAAGTGGATTGAAGTGTAAGTCAGAAAACCAACTCGTAGCCCACAAATTTTATTAAAGAAAAATATAGTATAGAGTTTTCACATGAGGTGAAACACGCTTTTACCAACATAGAATTTAGTGAGTATAAAAAAACTTAATTGAAACAATATTTTCATTAGACCCTGAGAAAACATGCTAAAAACTCTTCGATAATAGACTGAATCATGTTACTATAATTTCTTCAAACATGATCCATCCTAAGGAGTTGATTCAGTATTTAAATGGGGAAATAATAGAAGGTTGAATTTTTCATTAGGGAACATGATAGAAGAAAGATAAACCACCAAGGCAATGTCTAACCTCTCAATCCTTACCAATCACCCACAAAGTGAGTGATAACAACAACAACAACAACAAAAACAACAACAACAATAATAATAATAGTAATAAAATTTTTCATTATATCAGGGGATTTCAGGGGGAAATACAAATCACACATGACCACACCCACAAACTCGGGGAGGCTCATACCTGGGACCTTCCCACACCACCATTGGGGCGCAACTAGAAGCATATGACTTACAGTGAAATAATAATATTAATAGTAATAATAATAATAGTAATATTAATAATAATATAAATAAAAAAAATAAAAAAAATAAATCAATTATTAGGCAGGGTTAAAAAATAAGTAGAGTAAATATATATATATATATATAATACAAAAA
The DNA here is from genome assembly GCA_963277665.1 of Viscum album. Taxonomy (NCBI): domain Eukaryota; kingdom Viridiplantae; phylum Streptophyta; class Magnoliopsida; order Santalales; family Viscaceae; genus Viscum; species Viscum album. The sequence continues at coordinate 123,768,937 of OY728153.1, read as the reverse complement.
CCAAAAAAAAGATAAAATAAATAAAAAATATAAAAGTTTGCACTTATATATCCTCTTTTCTATCTAAGAGTTAAAGCTCCCATCCCTTATTTTCAATTTCACACATTATTTTTTATAAAAAAATAATTAATCAAAAAATAAAATACCCTCTCTCTTCCATTATATATATTAATATATTATCTATTAATATTTATTTATCCACCTATTATTTATATTTTTATTTATATTTCAATTTAAAAACTAAAATATAACAATAATTAACAATAAAATAATTATTAAGGAAATTAATTAGGGATAAAAAGCATAAGCACACACACACATGCACCAACACATAGGCCTATTTGACCGGGATATTGTTGTAAATGCACTATAATGGGTATATAATACTATACAATACTCCTTGAATCATATCCCGTGCCTTTAATGTGATTCATATTGTAGTTTCCTACATCATAGTATATGATGGTATTTTGTTATGGGATATAAGTGCATGGACACTACCACATATACCATACAACATATCATAAGTTATGAATCAATAAATTGATTCATTAAGGGATTAGAAATCACTTAATAATCATTTAATCATTAAATGATTATGAAACACCAATGATTCATGCATTATGGTAATTTATACTGGCTACCGAGTGTTGGGAGCTGACCCTTGACCTCTTTAGTTTATGCTTATCTAAGGTGTTCAATGATTTGTTTGGTGTAAGTATAGATGAGTTTACCCATAAACAAATCAGTATTATACCTTGATACACCATCAATATTTATCAAGGAATATGTTAGAACACCTTTTGATATTGGGGGTACTCTCAAAAAGTATGAAGATTATAGTTGGTGTTGTCATCCCAATGGGGCAATGATCTCGTAGGTTGTTACTTGGTGATCTCCATAAAAGACACTCCATTATTATCGACCAGGGTGGTGTGTTGTATGAAAATTTTGGTATTCCTACATATATTCATATATTGGGATCATGGATAACTTCAAAATACTGGAATTTATCAATTGAAACTTAGTAGGTGGAAACAAAATAGCAGAATAAGCCTGCATACTTAATGAATCTGAATATTAAAGACAACCACACTAGATTTACCACATTTAATCAGTCACCTTTTAATGATACAAAAAACATTTCCAGAATAAAATGATTGAAAGAAATGGAAGAAAAATAACATCACAACTATTTTGGTGGTTTAAACATAGACCTAATCTATAAGGGAAAGACTAATTTACTTTTTATTCATGTAATCGAAAGATAATTATAATTTACACACTATACCAATCAAAAGTGATTTCAACCTTCAAAAATATTAGAGTCCATCCTATGTAACTGGTCGCCTAATATTTAAATATCCAGGAAGAGTGCTTCCATGTAGCTTCATTATTCCTGAAACCCCCTTATTTCAATCAAATATGTACTCTAAAATAACTCTCTCTACTGGTACACATTGACCATTTCTAGAAACTCTATAAAAATAATATTACACATTCCCCAAAATATTCTTACATAATAAAAATTTATTATGCATCTTTTAGAGAAAAAACTTATGAATGTCCTTTGTATTTCTACACTACATCCATTAGAATGAGTTAAGGGGTACCTTTAGATCAATTTCTCCCATTCTTCCACTATCTATTCTGCATAACATCTTGATGTTTAGGACTATAGATACTACTCCACTATGTCCATCCAGTGATAAAAAATTAGTCTACCAGAGTTCTTCCTTATGTTGGATTAAATTATCTAGATAGAAAATGGTTTTCACATGGAAAAACCTAATAATCTCCCACTTGCGAATAAATTTTCTAGCTTCACTACTAAGTCCTCTATTAGAATTCATATACCTACTTTCATTATCCAAACTTCCTTTGCAGCCACCCCCCCACCATGCTTCTTGTCACCCTTTCCCAACTGAGGCCTAACACTGCCCGAGTACATTGGGAAAACCTAGTTATTTGTAATAATATATCCCTTTTACGGTTTATAAATATTGATTATTTTGAATTTATATATTTCAAAAATGTATATATATTTATATCATGTCTTAAGGGATGCGATATAATCAATTAGAAACCAATTATAAATTTAATTATTAATAAATATGTTATAAATTGATATTCAACTAAATTATATGAATTCATATAAATATTTTTTATTTTAGTATTATAAATAATTTTATCAAGGTATAAAATAAGAATATGACTTTTCTTTTGAAAATGAATTAGTTACTACTATAAATAAATCATTTTTCTATGTATTATATGATTTTATTTAAAAGTTAAATTTATAAATTTTTTGAATTGAATTTGATAAAATGGAAATTGTTTTTTTATAATCATTTAAAATTTAAATTAGGTTTAATTTTTTTTATTTTTTAAAAAATGTTGATTTTTTATGTGAATAGTAAAAAATTATAGTTTTTACAAAAACGACAACTTGTATGGCATCAATAAGATATAATCACAATTTAAAGAATTAAGAAACCATTTTATCTACCAAATTTGAATTTTTTGATTAAAATAATGCATTTATGAATAATTTATTGAATTTAAAAACATATGTTAAAAATTATGTAACACGAGTGAAATTTTATTCTAATATAAACTATTTTTGATCCATTTCATTTAATTAAGTATTCATAAGATTCTACTTAGTTTTTTATTGATTTTAAGTTATGATAAATATTATTTGATTAAAAATAACTATTAAATATCATGTTAATAAATACTATTTTTTCAAAGAAAGTATAAATTCATTTTTAAATATAAAATCACATTTTTCTAAAAATTGTTTTAATCACATGGTGTGTACTAAGATTAATTTTTTTTAAAATTTAGAAAATAAATTCTATAAAATGGATTTTATATTTGTAATTAGTATGTCTGAATTATTTAATAAGGTCAATTTCATTTTTATTTATAAAAAATTTACAAATATAAAAGTTTGTCACCTCGGTAAAGGAGAAAATAAGGCATAAGGGGTTAGATTAAGGGACACAGTCACAAAATATCAAAAAATCTTATCTTTAAATGAGTCTATAAAAGTACGAATGACTAAAAATCATATTATCTTTATTAATTTTAAAATTTTGATCCACTTAACTTGAGTATTACATTCCTTTTATATTAGTAAATAATTATTTAAAAAATGAAACTCCTCTTAGTTATAAAATTCCCCCCACCACGCCTTCCAAGGCACACAAAAAATTAAAATTATTCCTTATAATATACCATATTACCATACCAAATAATCCTCCCATAAATTATTTAACTTCTGGACTTAATATAATTCTATAATTACTTGAAAACCAATATGGATTTAAAGAAAATATACAACTTCGTATTTTAGGTTAGAGTTTGTTTGACTTCGTTAGAATTCAAGGAAGGGTTTTCTTATCTCATATTTCCCCCATGGAGACATTTTTTATATTTTGAACCTATTTTTATTAATGTGGTGGATATAATTCTTTATTTACATACTATATTGTGATAATATTTTTATTCATTAAATTTTATGTTCCATTTCAAGTTCATTTCTAAAAGGTATTTTGAATCAAAAGTTACCAAAACTGTAAGGGTTTATTTTCCAATATCACTTTTAAATAAAGGTAGCTTATGTTAAAATTACATTAATAGAATTTTTGTTATTATTTATATCGAAAACCTCATCTATCTGATTATCCTCTAGTTATTTATGGGGTAAACATGTCTTCCCACTATTTAAATGACCCTTTTATTCAAAATTCAACAAAAAAGTTTTATATAAGTGAAACTTACCTTATCTCTTATTTTCGATTTGGAATATTTCTATTAGATGTCTGTATTATTTATATTGTTTTATAAATTATCTTAAATATAATTTAATGATTTATTAAGTTCATTTTTCACTATATTTTTATTTCTTTACAAAATTTTAAAAAGGAATATTTTTAATGTTTTTCACATGGTCCATTTTTTAAATTATTTATAAAATTTTGAAAATAGTATTATTTTTAACATTTTCCACATGAACATATTTTTTCACTTTTATAAATATTTTTATTAATGAAGATTCATCTTTACATTTTCATTATTTTCCAAATTAATCTCTTTTCCTATTATTTTGTAAACTTTTTATTTAAAAATAAAATATATCCAAAGAAAAAATTATAATTTTCATTATTTAAATAAACCATATAATGTTTTTCTAATAGTGTTACTAATTTATATAAATAAAATTTAATGTTTATTATGATTAAATAAGGATATTATCAAAGGATACCATCCACCTTCTTTATTTAGATGACTCATGATCATGTTTTTTGGAAATATTAATTAAATGTGTTTATTTTTCATGTGTTAATTGAGATATGTTGTGATGAAGAATGTTTTCATGTCCATTTTATTTAAACTAATGGATATATTCTATATTATTTCCACTATATCTGTATAAATATTTAGTTAACCATATACATATTACTATATATATTTTTATTTTGAAGGGTGCTTACTAAGAAAATTATTACATTTATTAATTGGGGAAATAATGCCATTCAATATAATTTTTATTTAAATATGGGTGTTAATTGATTACTAAGTCATGTTGATTATATATTTTAATTCATTAATTTATATTAATAATTATTTAGAATTATTTTGTGATGGTTGGGGCCCAAAATTATACATCCCTCGATGCATCGGTCGGTCTCATGAGACAAAATAGTTTGGGTATTTAGTGTATGTCAAACAATATATTTAAATTGTTTTTAAGGACTTAGGGACATGTTTACAGTGATTCAGTGATGGCTCAGACATAAAATTATATTTCCCTTCATTAAATTGGCAGCTCTCATGAGACAAACTAGCATGAGTATTTTTCATATACCTTATTAATTTATTTATGATGCCTTAGTTGGTATCAATCCAATATGTAAATAATATGTTTTTAAGTACTATATCTGAGAGTACATGTCTGAGGAGTCACAACTGGTATCAAAAAAAGGATTAGATAAATTTAGAGGTTATGATGATTTGAATTAAGGATAATTTAAGACATTTAGATACCATAAATGGGTAATAATTTTAAGGGGTGGTTATAAATACTATTTTTAGGTCTCTTATAACATCATTTTAATTTGATTAATGATATTTTGGGAGATATCTATTGGGTTGTATGAGGAAAACATTATTGAGGTATATATAACCTTTAGATTTAATATGCTATCCAGTGTGAAGGTTATTTGGGAAGAATGTTACTATATATTTGTTGGTACATAATCTAAAGCTAAAATTTATATAAAACCCTTAGGGTTGGTATGTGATTTTATGTTGAGGTAATTATGTTTATTTAAGAAAAATGTAATTTGACTTTTGAAATATAATTTAAATGATATAGATAACTTTGGGGATTGAAAAGTTATATGGGGGGTAAGAAAACTAAATTTACTGTATGTTTCTATAAATATTACATGATTATGATTAATATAGAATATTGTTAGGAAATTTTTATATTATAAATTAAAAAATAAAGATTATGTTATTCTTTTTAAGGTTTATGACATGATGATTCAAGTTATTTCTGAAATGGATTAATATAATTTGGGATAATATATGATTTAGGTATATTAAAAAAATTTATGATGTAATATGTGTGACTAATATTTTTTGAGGATAAAACTTATATTGATTTTTCAAGAATGTGTGATTATGATTTTTTGTTGATTTTTGGGTTTTGAATTTGGGAAATCATAATTTTAATAGTTTTAGTGTTTAGTTGGAATGATTTAAATTGAATATGGGATGTTAAATTATTACATACTTATATTATTTTTATTTCATATGTTATTGGTTACTATATTTAATCATGATAACCATTTTACTTTTTGTAATCGTCTTGAAACATAAGGAATAACTTGTCATAAAATTATTCCTGAAATAAAGAAGATTATATTTTTTTTGATATCATGATCTACCAAGAGTTCATTTTTATAGAGACCCAAGCCTTTTACAAATATTATTGAAATATTTTTAATATCATAATCCAATAATTAAAACCAAAAGATCATGATTTCTGATATTTTTGTTATAACATGATCAGAATACATCAAAGGAAACAAAAACATGGAATGTTTATTTTTTTCCTTACTAAGCTCTTAAATACATTTGAGCTCCTAAAACATCACAGGATAATCAAAGTAATATATAAAATAAAGGGGTGATATAAAATACCAGTAAGGGGTTAAACATGATAAGGAAACATAATGTGTGAGTCAAAGATATAACAAGATATCATAAAAAATAAAGCACATGAGTAATCACATGGAATCATTCATAAATAACATGCTGACATTAGATCATGGAATTATAATAACATGGATTCATACAAAAATGTGGCTAAAATATATAAAATGACATTAAATTTATTCAAGGGTAGCTTTGTAGACAATATCACATGTTGGACAAAGTCCCATAATAGATTCGGTTTACTCCCAAATCCTATAAAAGACACCTCATGCATCTAAAGACTTATCTAATTAATTGGAGCACTATATAGGCATACCCATAATAATATGTTCATGATCTATGTGTGCCACTTAAAAAATTAATCATAAGATATAACATAACAATTTCTTATAGAAATAAAATGGGATGCACAATATTTTCTCGTATCATAATCAACGTAAATTTCATAATTAAGGAATTTGAGAAATGATCATAAAGAATATATTTCCATGTAAAATGAAAGAGAATTAAGATAGGTATATATTTAATATATATACATAATTTATTATAATTCTATAACATTTTAGGTTGTTTTTGATGAATTAAAATACTTTTAAAAAATTTAAAACATTATTAAGGAAAATAACCTTTTTACTTTGAAAATAACTATTGAAAAACTAAAATTTCTAAAAATATTTTATAAAATATTCTATTTAAAAATAATTAAACTTATAAATAATTATTTAATTATTTAAGTGTTTATTATGGAAGGTAATTCTATACATGCCAAGAATGTTAAAACAAATATTACTTCCACATTTTTATATGAAAATTAAAAAGTACCTTGTTTGGAAAATAATAGAATGATTCCCTTTAAAGCATTTCAGAAAACCATTCATGGGGAAAACAATTCTATACAAAGTAATAGGATAATATTAAAACATTTTTTAAACCACTTTAGAGAAAACATGGACATGTAAGAGAAAGGGTTTTTGACTGAAGAGAGAAATAAAATCAGTATTCCATAAAACAATCCCAATAATTTTAAGTACATAAGAGAGGAAAATGGTAATATTACTTGAATTTTTTTTGAATAAATAGAGGAGAATAAAATTAAATGATTATATTATAAAACAGTCCAATAATTTCCTTCAATGTAAATTAAAGAATAAACAATCTCGATTAAAAAGATATTGAAACATAAACCCATACTACTTCGGTAACTTTTGAATGATAAATTTACATGAATTAAGTAGATGAATAATAACTTGAAATATTATGAAGTATGAAGGATTAAAGATATAAATTTTAAAGGTTATAACATACATTATTTAAAATAAATTAGGTGTATAAAAGAATATGTGTCTCAAAGAAGGAAGTTTTGTGACTAAACCCTTACCTAGAGTCCATGCTTTTCCTGTATATATTTTGTCTCCTATATAATAAAATTATTTTAATAATTTAATTTATTAATAAATTTATTAAACTTATAATTCCTTTTAATTTATTTATTTTCAGGATAGGTTGAATTACTTAATTATTTATGTTCATGTTAGAGGTTTCAACGATGTTCGACTTATATATCGAAAATTCACTTTGGTAAGCTGGGTAAAGTAAAAGATATTATTAATTAATAGTTTCCAAAATAATAATCATGCACATATACAAACGTATACATATACACCCACATGCATACGTACAGGAATACACAGACATACAAATTTATATGTATATATTTTTTAAATTATTTAATATGAATATAAATATATAAATTCCGCGAACTATATTTAATTAAAATATTAAAATATTATATTTATATATCAATTTTTTTATTAATGTATATAAATATATTAAAAATATTTTTTATTGATTAATATGAATTTGATATTTTTTATATATAAAATTATGAAAATATGACTAATAATTTTTTTATAATGTAGTTATATAAATAATTATTATATATATAACATATTTACATATTTATACTTATTTTTTACATAAATCATATTAAAAAATAATTAAATATGTATATATAAATTAAATTACTCATATTTCCTTTTATTAGTATTTTTTAGCACTATTAAAGGGGCAGATTTTATCAATTCTAGGTAAAGCACTAATAAAGTTGTACCTTTATCAACACTAATAAAAGTCTCCATTTTCAGCACTTTTCTATTTAGCATTGATAAAGGTTAGCACTTAATAAAAAATAATCTGTAGAAATTTTCAAACCCCATCTTGAACCCACATTCCATTTTCAAATATCACATCAGTCGTGCAATAATGGCCGCCTTCCATGTTCACTTCAGTCGTTTACCACCATATATGCACAACATCAGCCACCCGTCTTGTTCACTTTAGGAGTCTCCCACCCCAATCACGTAGGTTATTGGCCCACATTGTTCACTTTATCCATCCTCCAGTAGTCATGATACATTCTCATTGACATCATCCCATAATCCCATATTTGATGGCCCATAGGCCTTATGGACCAAAGGCTATATTTCATGGCCCGAAAGTCCATATATGGTGAATATAATACTACTGCTACAACACCCCAATACAATACCTAATATTGTGATACAATACCTCTATAGTCTCACTATAATTTTCAACCACTCTAGTTTGAACTTAGGCTTCATTTAGGATTATAGGGAGACTTTACCACTTAGGTAAGCCCATAATTGATTTATGATGACGACGATAACGATGAGAATTTGAAGTGGTTTGAAGTGCAAGTCATAAAACCAACTCATAGTCCGAAAATTTTATTAATGAAAAATAGTGTATAGAGTTTTCACATTAGGTGAAACACACTTTTACCAAAATAGAATTTAGTGATTATAAATAAGAAACTTAGTAGAAATAATATTTTTATTAGACCCTGAGAAAACTAGCTAAAAACTCTTCAATAATAGGATTCATTATGTTACTATACTTTCTTCAAACTTGATCTATCCTAAGGAGTTGATTCAGTATTTAAATGGTGAAATAATATAAGGTTGAATTTTTCATTAGAGAACATGATAGAAGAAAGAGAAGACACCAAGGCAATGTCCAAACTCCAAATCCTTACCAATCACCCACAAAGTGAGTGATAATAACAATAATAATAATAACAACAAATACAACAAAAATAATAATAATAACATTTTTCATTATATCGGAGGGATTTTAAGGGGAAATACAAATCACTCATGACCACACCCACAAACTCAGGGAGGCTCAGACCTGGGACCTTCCCACACCACCATTAGGGTACAACTAGAAGCATATGACTTACGGTGAAATAATAATAGTAACAGTACTAATAATAATAATAATAATAATAATAACTAATAAAAATAATAAATCAATTATTATGTAGGGTTAAAAAATAATTAGAGTAAAAAATAAAAAAATAAAAAATTAATTTAATACAAAGAACAAAAAAAGGTAAAATAAATAGAAAATATAAAAGTTTTCACTTGTATATCCTCCTTTATATCTAAGAGGGAAAGTTCACAACCCTTATTTTTAATTTCACACATTATTTTTTATAAAAAAATAATTAATCAAAAAATAAATACCCTCTCTCTTCTTTTATATATATTAATCTATTATCTATTATTATTTATTTATCCACCTATTATTTTTATTTTTATTTTTATTTAAATTTAAAAACTAAAATATAATCATAAATAACAATAAAATAATAATTAAGAAAATTAATTAGGGATAAAAATCATAAACACACACACACATGTACCAACACATAGGCCGATTTGATCATAATATTATTGTAAATGCACTAAAATGGGTATATAATACTATATGATACACCTTGAATCATATCTCGTGATTTTAATGTGATTCATATTGTAGTTTCCTATATTATAGTTTATGATGGGATTATGTTATGGGATATAAGTGCATGGACACTACCACATATACCACACAACATATCATAAGTTATAAATCAATAAAGTGATTCATTTTTGGATTTTAAATCAATTAATAATAATTGAATCATTAAATAATTATAAAACACCAATGATTCATTCCTTATGGTAATTCATACTGGCTAACGAGTGTTAGTAGTTGACCCTTGACCTCTTTAGTTTAAGCTTATCTAAGGTGTTCAATGATTTGGTTGGTGTATGTATATCTGAGTTTACCCATAGAAAAATCAGTCTTATACCTTGATACACCATCACTATTTATCAAAGAAGATGTTAGAACACCTTTTGAGATCAGGGGTCCTCTCAAAAAGTATGAAGATTATAGTTGTTGATGTCATTTCAATGGGGGTATGAGCTCGTAGGTTGTAACTTGGTGATCTCCATAAAATACACTCCACTGTTTTTGACCAGGGTGGAGTGTTGTATGAAAATTAAGGTATGCCTACTTATATTAATATATTGGGATCAAGGATAACTTCTAAATACCAGAATTTATCAATTGAAACTTAGTAGGTGGAAGCAAAATAGCATAATTAGACCACATACTTGATGCATCTGAATATTAAAGACAACCACTCTTGATTTACCACATTGAATCATTCACCTTTTAATGATACAAAAATATTTCCATAAGAAAATGATTGAAAGAAATGGAAGAAAAATAACAACATAACTATTTAGGTGGTTTAAAATTAGACCTAATCTATAAGGGAAACTCAACATTTCTTTTTATTCATGTAATCAAAAGATATTTATAATTTACACTCTATACCAATCACAAGTGATTTCAACCTTAAAAAATATTTTAGTATATCCTATGTAACTGGTCTCCGATATCACGACCTATCCTCAGGGCCCGTGTCGTGACTACCCCAAGCCCGCCTTCCATAGGCCAGGGGCTGGCGACTAGCACCGAAGGCGTAAATCCTAATTAAAAGGGAATACATTACCTTTATAAAGTAAAAAACACCAAAGATTATGCAAGCCGAGTAAACACTAAGTAAACTGAGTACAAAATTAAGTGCTGAAAAGTAAATGGGCCATAATACAAACCCAAATATAAGTAAAGTACAACTGAAATGAAAGTACAACAACTAAAAAGTAAATCAGCGAGTCCGAGCCATCCTCTGGAAATCTCACCTAAAGGGTGGGTTCAGATAGTCTCCTCTTCTCCTCGGCTCCAGCTGTCCACTCCGAGTACGTCCCGTCCAGTGATCCACCTCCAGGTACCGTCCAACTCCACGAGCTCCCACCTCGATCAGCACTATCTGTCGTCTGCATCCAACACAATGTAGTGCGGGCATAGCCCGTGCAGGGGTGAGTGTACGCTACTCAGTAGGGACCTCGAGACCCCCGATGGTCTCCTAGAATCAACGAAGGATAGACCACAAAGGAAAGATACAATCACGAAGTAACAACCAACTCTACTTAGGTATATACCCATACATATACCTAAGTCATCATTTTCAGCTCAGATCCAGCACACGAGCCCAAGTACAACCCAGTCCACACAGAAAAACATAACCCATTCCACATAGGAATTCACAACCCAATCCACAAAGGAAAGCACAACCCAATCCACACAGGAAAGCACAAAAATCATATCGATGATATTGATTGTAAGTTAAGACTCAGCTCACATAGGTATACACTTCGTAAGACGATAAGGATGATCAGATGTAGCCACTAATTCATTTAAGTTGTCGGACACACATAGGATACAAGACCAACTTAGCTGTCGGACCCACCAAGGAAATAAGACCAACTACTTCGCCGGACCCACATAGGATACAAGTACATAGTCTAATACTGTCGGACCCACATAGGATACAAGAAAATTAGTCAAATAATTTCGGACCCACATAGGATACAAGAACATTATTCATCGCCGTCGAACCCATGGAGGATTCCAGTACAGTCGTCATCGCTGCCGAACCCACAGAGGATCCCAGTACAGTCGTCATCGTCGTCACAGTCGCAGCCAGCTCTAGGGTTCCCGCACACAGCATGATCGATTCTAGGAGGGTCCACTCCATGAGCCAAGGGGGTCGATACATCAACTGAAACGAATTCCGGAGTTTATGTATCCCAAAGTTCTGTCTCATCAAAAGGAACTCAACGCGACAGACGGCGCGTTAATCGGATGTCCGGTCTAAAAGTTATTGTCGTTTTCGTCGAAGGGGCCCGGTTAGTTTTTAAGATAAAACCAGCCCGACTGTACTAAAAATGCGTCCAAACCTCGAGCAGAGTAATCCAAAAGAACCATATCACTAATAGAAAACCAACAATGTCAATGACACGTCAATCGGATGTCCGGAGCTCAAGTTATAAGTGTTTCCGCTCCGAGGCCCCGGTTGGTTCCGTGTTCGAACCAAACTGTCCATACACAAAGTTCTCTGAAACCCTAAGTGTAATATATCGAAACGACCATATCGATCCAAGGATCCCAACGCAACTAATTGTGCATCGATCAGAGGTCTGTAGCCCAATTTATGAGCATTTGAACGAAACTGTCCGAATGTAGGGGGTTCGGGCCCGGTCCGACCCGACCCGTTACCCCCTGGGTCGGCCCGAACCGGGATGACCCGACCCAGTTGGGCGCAGCCCAGCCTGGCTAGCGCGGGTCCGGCGCGGCCTGGCCCTGCATGGGGATCTGGCCCAGCACGGGCGGCCCGGCCCGGCGCGGGTGGTCCGACCCGGCGCTGCTGACCCGGTCCGGCGCGGGCGCCCGCGCGCTGCGCGGACGCGGAAAGGGGGGGGGGGGGCTGCCCCCTTCTTTTAAAATGGAGGACCCCACTTTGGCTGGGGGCTCCCTTTCCACATACCGGGGGTTACGACCCCCGGTCTCCTGAAAACCGGTCGGCTGTAATGGACGGCCGGTGAGCCGCCGCAGGACCCCCGCGGGTCCCACCTTCCGTTGCGCCGGCGGCCAGCTGAGTCTGGATGCCGCCTCTGCACCGCTGTGACCTCAGGCCACGACCCGCTCTTGGTCGCGGCTTCATTTGGCCACACCCGCGCGGCGCGTGGGTGCCGCACACATTCTCCGCAGCCTGCTCTGGACGCAGTTCTCCCATTCCAGTGTGGTGCAACGGCACTGCGCCGTCTCTGCCATTTCGATACATGAAGATCAAGATGAAAGGGGAGGATGATCGACTTTGTTTGTGCGGTCCGACGTCCTCCCGTTATAACGATTTCAAGCGGCCTTAAAAAATAAATCACGAAGATGATAACCAAACTCGATCGAAGGAAAACCCCTACCTTAACAACGGTGACAAAAGTCAGCGTCATGGTTGATGGCGTCGGCATACGTCCAAGGAGGGATTGACGTCTCACACCGGCAGTGGAGAGGAGAATAATGGCATGTCATTCACTCATTGCGGTGACGGCGTTCTTCGTCGAGGTCACGGCGTTCTTCAACAAAAATGATGAAGAGTTTAGAGCTTCGTCCCCAAAAGTCTCCACACAACACAACAACCCAAAATAAAATAAGGCTTTGCCTTATTTTATTTACACATTCCAACTGTTCAAAACATCAAAAGTTGAAAATTGAAATCACTTTATTAATTAGACTTGTGTGGTCAAATTAAATGGAGAGATAAGTTTGCATGAATTAAGTTGGGGGAGAGACGCATAATTTAAGAGGGGGTTTAGAGGGGTTAGGGAATTTGAAAAGATGGGAGCTCATGTAGGCCCCACCTCCCTCATAACCACACATGGGAAGTTGGGTGGTTGTGGGACCCACCAACAACTTCCCATGAGAGTGTCTAACCACCACGAATAAAATAAAATTCGCACATAATTTTATTTTACATATCTTTTAATCCCCAATTTTTTTACAACTCCTACCATGAAAAAGAAACTCTAGAAAAGGTTATCTTATGAAAAACCCGGCATTTCAGTTTCATCAATGCCCTTGGATTTCAATTCCGAGCACTGGTTCAAATGTTAGAAAAACCCGCTCGTTCGTTCACTGAACGTACGTGAGCTAAACTTTGGAAATTGATTTCGGGCACACCGGGCCTCAAAATTAGGTGCCGTCAGAAACTGCGTACTCATAAAATCCCAAAGAAATTAGGAAAAAAATTCCTTGAAATTTATGGGTCCTTACATTACTCCCACCTTAGGGATTTACGTCCCCGTAAAGATACATCACAAACTAGGGAAACAAATGAGGTTACTGAGCACGCATCTGAGCCTCCCACTCCAATGTGCTCTCCAGGAGGTTCACGTGCTGCCAACTGATGCACACTAGAGGAATCAACCACCCACATAGGTCCCGCTCGTATCGATCCTGGATCTCCACTGGGACCCTCGCAAAAGTCTCCCCGTCATCAATGTCCAGCTCCCCATGGTCGATGATATGCGTCTGGTCGTGCACGTATCTCCTCAACTGAGATACGTGGAAGACGTCGTGAACCTGGTGAAACTGAGGTGGTAGAGACAGGAAATAATCCACCTTTCCTATCCTGATGAGAACTTGGAATGGTCTGATGAAGCGTGGAGACAACTTGCTGCCCCAGCCAAACCTCCGTAATCCACGTTGAGGTGAGACCCATAAGAAAACGTGGTCGCCATCCTCAAACTCTAGTGGTCTCCGTATCCTGACAGCATAAGACTTCTGTCAGCTCTAAGATATCCTGATCCACTCCTAGATGACCTGGAACTTCTCTGTCATGGCTTGGATGATCTCTGGTCCCACAAGTGCTGACTCCCCAGGGTCTGTTCAGCACAGAGGTGATCTGAAAGGTCGGACGTACAATGCCTCGTATGGTGCCATCCCGATGGTGGAGTGGTATCTGTTGTTGTACGCAAACTCCAACAAGGGTAGATGATTCTCCCAACTGCGACCAAAGTCGAGGACACATGCACGAAGCATGTCCTTGAGAGTTTGAATGGTCCTCTCTGTCTGACCATCCTTCTAAGGGTGAAAGGCGTTGCTCAGGCATATCTGTGTCCCAAAATCCTCCTTCAACCCCTTCCAAAACCGGGAAGTAAAGCGAGCATCTCGATTAGAGATGATAGATGATGACACACCATGAAGTCGTACGATCTCCTAAATGTAGAGGCATCCCAAGCTCTCTAATGAGCCATGCTCTCTGATGGGTAAGAAGTGGGGAGACTTGGTGATTCGGTCGACAACCACCGAAATGGAGTCGTGACCTTTGGAAGTACGTGGAAGTCCAGTCACAAAATCCATAGATATCCTGTCCCACTTCCACTCTAGGACCTCCAAGGGCTGTACCAAGCCTGTTGGTACCTGGTGCTCCTCTTTCACCTGCTGAAAGGTGAGGCATCGAGAAACAAACTCTACCACAACCTTCTTCATACCCGGCCACCAGTGTTATCGTCTGAGATCCTGGTACATCTTCGCTACCCCTTGATGTACCACCAAAGGGGAAGTGTGAAACTCTCTCAACACCTCCTCCTGTAATGCAGCTGGTACCATGGTACGTCCTATGAAAAGCATGACGTTCTCTCCTCCTATAGAAAAACCATCATGTCCCTATCATGTGGAAATCTGTGCACGTCACGTCTCATAGTCAACATCTCCACGTTGTGCCTCTCTGACCTACTGAAGAAGTGAAGGTGTGACTCTGAGCGACTGAAGGAAGGTTATCCCATCTCTATCCACGAAGGATATCTGCAAAGCAGCTAACTGATCTGTCACCTCTCCAAGAAGCTGAATGTCTGCCCACCTGCTGATAGCATTAGCTACTACGTTCCCCTTCCTAGAAGTATAGACTATCTCAAAGTCATAGTCCTGGAGGAACTCGATCCATCGTTGTTGTCTCAGGTTCAGGTCCTTCTGCAAGAAGATGTACCTGAGACTCTGGTAGTTAGAATAGACTGTAAAGTGCTCGCCCATCAGATAGTGCCGCCACATCTTCAGGGTGAATACCCCTGCTACTAACTCCAGATCATGGGTAGCGTAGTTCTGCTCGTGCTGCCTCAACAATCGTGATCCATAGGCGATCACAGCCCGCTCCTGCATCAGGACACACCCGAGTCTGGTCCTTGATGCATCTCAGTAGACTACTGATATTGTTAATATTTTCATGTATTATTATATACTCCCTTTACTTATTTTATATGAAATGTGCATAATTTGTGTGAAATATTAATGTTTTAATATTAAGTATAATTTTTGAGCATTTTTAAAAGTAGTCCAATTGAGTCAGTTTACTGTTTTAATAATAACTATCACTATACTGATCTTAATTGTGTGGTTCTTGTTTTTTAAGATTCTAATTTCAATATACAATATTTAATTAGAAGGTACCATGATCCAATTCTACCATTTGAAGGTTCATATGGTCCTCACAAACAAGACCAAAGAATCTGTGAAGAAACTAGACTATTCATGATGATTGATTTACTGGGATAAATACAGAAGTCAAAATTCCATTATTCTCTACAATAGTTCGGGGGACAATTTAAGGAGTCTTGGATAAAAATTTCAATTCCCAAATCCAAAAACAAGGGGCCCAACATATGCTTTGATGTCCAGCCCACCATTCTGGCCGATAAATAAAATTAATACAGTATTCATGACATATCTCATGATGTAAGTGTCAAATCAAGCTGATATTTTTCAGTGTGAAAGAGGAGATATAATTGGATGACTTTGTTTAATAAATAATTCGGATTTGAAGGCATATTCCAGTTCCAAAATCCTTTCACATTTTGTCCATCAAAAAAGCATGGATAGAAATGGATAGTTTACATTTGTTTAATAAAACAGCCATAACTTTGGTTAAAATTTTCAAAATGCCTCCAAATTTTGATATTAGTCGTCCACCGTTATTATCTACAACTTTTAAGAAGGACACATTTGGAGATTCGGCTGTCTGAATAGCCAAATTGGCGATGCAAGTGGAGGGACTGATTGGGAATGCAAACAGTCCACTCCTTGGGCTATAAATACTCTCCCCTTCTCTCCATGAGAGGGGTAGGCATTTCATAAGAGATGAGATTATATTGGCACGAACAAAACCTTTCCAAAGGCTTGTTAGGACCTTCCATACTCAAGTTCTCACTTGAGAGACCTTTCCTCCTCTCTTTGTTTTCACTTAATTTCGTGTTCTTCATTTTTGTAATTTTGTAGGTCTCTTTCTTTGTAATTCTGTTTTAATGAAAGTTATTTCTTCAATATATCTTATTATCATCCACATTCTGTAGTTTAATATTTATTTTCTTAAAATAGTTTAAATAAAGTTGAATCTCCTTCCCTTCTTTTTCTTCCTCTTTCAATCGAAAGTTTGTTTTTTAATTATCATCATTGTTCGTGTGTGTGTGCCGACATACCACTCTTTTCTTATCCATTTATTTTTCTTCTCTTCTTAATTTATAATAATAATAATTATAACCAGATTATTAAACACCCAAATGGCTGAGTGAATATATCATTGGGGTGAGTTATAATTCGGGGATGTTAAGTGATTGAGAGTTTTTCTCGATGAGTATTCTTTAAATTAATATTGTGTATGTTAAACTTAATATGTCATGGATTAATGATATGTTTTGTTTAACGAGTGGTTTTCATGGATTACTGGAACCATAAATACAGTAACATAAATAAGTTTTGATTGATATTATAACCCTAAGTTAAGTTAAGGCTTGTATTGAAGCCTTAACACTTAGGAATTCCAATCAACGTCAACTTATGACATGGGTGTTAATTTAATGCAATAAAAAGTAAGGCTCAAGTATATCACAAGCTTAACTCCCCAATAATGAACTCACCCCAATCATTATCAATTTCTTAAATCAATCATAATCAATTAGTCATTTCAATTAAGCTCTGCAATCAAACCCCCCCCCCCCCAATCAGAATACAATAAACTAAAAACAAACGACTATTTCAAAGTATCATCGTCGAGGATTCGACCCGAGTGCTGCTATACACATTATCAGAGCATCGGAACTTTGACTGGTCTATAGGAAACAATCGTCCATGAATTTCAAATGGATCTGTTGCTGGGGATTGTGCTTTTTGTAGTCCTTAGTTTCTGGTTATTGTAAAAAAACCCAAAAAAACAAAAGTTAAAAAAAAGTTAAAAAAACACAAAGAAAAACCCATCTTCCACTTAAAAATCATAAACTGAAACAATACAAAGAAAAAATCATCTTCATCTTTCTTTAAAAATATCTATGAATGCCCCGTAGCCTCCCAAACAATCCCTTAGATTTTTTTGACCCTGAAATCGAGCGAACTCTTCTCCAACTTAGGAGGAACTTTAGAGATAATCAAATAATTCAAGAACCAGTCATTGTCCAACCAATTGAATTAGATATGGCCAATACTAGGAAACAAACACTTAAAGAACTTGATGCCCCTGATATGAATTACCAACCCCTTGGTATTCAATATCCAAACATAGAGGCTGATTTCAAACTCAAATCAGGTTTGATTCATCTGCTCCCTCATTTCCATAGTCTATCTGGTGAGGATCCACATCTCCACCTTAAAGAGTTTCAAGTAGTGTTCTCTACCATGAAGACTCTAGGGGTTTCTGAGGAACAAATCAAACTTCTAGAATTACCTTTCTCTCTAGCCGACACTTCCAAGTCATGTCTTTAATACCTCCCTCCTGGTTCCATAACCACATGGAATGACATGAAGCGACTTTTCTTAGAAAAATTCTTTCCCGCTTCTCGTACTGCTTCTATCCAAGAGGAAATAAGTGGTATCCATCAGTTCCCAAGTGAATCACTCCATGAGTACTGGGAGAGGTTCAAAAATCTTGTTGCAACCTTCCCACACCACCAAATTTCTGACCAACTCTTGATCTAATACTTTTATGAGGGATTATTGGCAATGGAGATAACTCTCATTGATGCCACAAGTGGTGGTGCTCTTCTTGATAAAACACCTGCAGCAACAAGAGATCTCATAAGTAACATGGCTGCAAAAACACAAAAATTCCATACTCGAGCACGTGCTCAAATCAAACAAGCCCAATATAGTCAATCAATTGATCCGAACAAGATGACCGAGTGGATGAGTGAACTTACAGGTCTTGTGTGACAACTAGCTGTGGATACCAAATCCCCAACCTTGTCTTATCGACAATCAATGTTTCTTGGACCTGTCAAAAACTGTGGAATCTGTAACTCTCCATCTCATTCAACTGACACATGTCCACAAATTCAAGAGGATCAATCTGATTCATCTGGACCAATGGAGCTCAATGCAGCAGATGCTCAATAGAACACCAACCCTCAACTATCAGGTCAGTTTGTTAGAAACTTCAACCAACCTCACTCTGAGCCCTTCTCTTCTTCCTATAACCAAGGCCTTAGGTATGGTAATCCCATATCTCATCCTCCGAAATTCCCTCCTCAAAACCCAACCCAATTTCAATATGGTCATGGTGTTGGTAACTTCCAACAACCTTATCCTTTTCTTCCTCCACCTCAAAAAAACAATCCTCCTCCTAGATTCCACTATCCTAGTGAGACTTCCCAATTCTCAAACCAATTCAATCGCTTTCCCAAGAACCAAAAACAAGGTAATCCTAATCCGGGACAAGACTCTTCTTCCAAGCAACCATGGGAAAGTTCTATATAAGATCTTTCCCCTTTCACCCGTTCCAGCCTTAAAAATATTGAAACCAAAATTGGTCAACTTGCATCCCACCTAAGTCAGCAACAACCATCCAATTCTTCCCAACTTCCAGCTCAACCATTACCCAAACCCATGTTTAATGTAAGTGAAATTGTACTTAGATCAGGAAAGAAAATTGTTATGCCTCAAGATAAGTCCTCTAATCCTCCTTTGAAAGTTGACCTAGAAAATGAAAAGAAAAAGAAACTTGAAAAGGAATCTGAATCCATTCCATAACCTCCTTCAATTTCACTTAGGAATCCAATTCCTTTTCCTCAAGCTGTTTCTAAACCAAGGAAGTCCTTTGAACCTGGTTCTGAAATTCTTGACATGTTTAGACGTGTTGAAGTCAACATTCCCCTCTTAGATTCCATAAAACAAATTCCTAAGTATGCCAAGTTTCTCAAGGAGTTGTGTACCCACAAGAGGCAACTTAGGACCTTTGAAAATGTTTCCACCGGACAATATATTCCCATAAAGTGCAAAGTTCCAGGGACCTTTACGGTTCCATGCCAAATTGGAAGTTCCAAATTTGATGATGCACTCATAGACCTAGGAGCCGCAATTAATATCATGCCCAAATCCATTTTCTCCAACCTTGGTCTAGGTCCCTTATATCCAATGGTTATTGTGATTCAGTTAGCCAATTGAAGAACAACCAGTCCTGAGAGAATAATAGAATATGTCCTTGTCTGAGTAAATGATCTTATCTTCCCTGCTGATTTCTATGTCCTTGACATGGAAGGTGAGATGAACTCTTCTAGATCTCCCCTAATTCTAGGAAGACCATTCCTCGTGACTGTGAGAACCAAGATTGATGTCCATTTAGGCATCTTATCCATGGAATTCGGTGACCAACTAGTCATGTTAAACATTTCCCAAGCCATGCGATATCCATCTGAGGATCACTCTGTATTCACAATCCATGCTTCTGAGTACACTTCTAAGAGTCAAACGAACCCCAATCCACCATGTTCTTCATGTTCTAATGAAAAAGGATCTTGTGAAATATGCACTCGGATTAACCAAGTCATAAATGGTGAAGATGATGTGGACCTATCATTCATAGACTCCATTAATCTAGAAGAACTTGAAAACTCTCTTGAATCTCACATCAATTCTGATCTCTACTACTCCACCTTCGATAGTATTAAGGAAAATGAATCTGAATCAACTGAAGTCCCTTATTCTATTCCTGAGTTGTCTATCCCAAAATTGAAAGATGAAACTGATCTGAAACCTCTTCCTGCACA
Organism: Viscum album; assembly: GCA_963277665.1. Classification (NCBI taxonomy): domain Eukaryota; kingdom Viridiplantae; phylum Streptophyta; class Magnoliopsida; order Santalales; family Viscaceae; genus Viscum; species Viscum album. Next base: position 123,747,923 of record OY728153.1, on the reverse strand, counting down.
CCTAAAATATGCATTCCTCTTCCATGATCACTCATATCCTATCATTATCTCTACAAAACTTACTGAAACCGAGGATTCCAAACTTGTTCAAGTGTTAGAGGAAAATGAAAAATCCTTAGGTTGGACCCTATATGACATACCAGGAATAAACCTTGCCCTTTGCATGCATCACATCCATATGGAGGAGTCATCCAAACCAATTAGACAACCACAAAGAAGACTCAATCCACTAATACTTGAGGTAGTTAGGGAAGAGATCACCAAGATTCTTCAAGCTAGTATTATCTACCCAATTTCTGATAGTGAATGGGTTAGTCCAATTCAAGTTGTACCTAAGAAGGGTGGGATAACTGTTGTCACAAATGAAAATGGAGAGGTACTCACAACTCGAGTGAAGAACAAATGGCGCGTGTGCATTGACTATAGGAAATTGAATGTGGAAACAAGAAAAGATTACTACCCTCTTTGATTCCTTGATCAAATGCTGGAATGATTAGCCGGAAAGTCACACTATTTCTTTCTTGATGGATACACCGACTACTTCCAAATCCCAATCACACCTCGAGACCAAGAAAAGACTACTTTCACATGCCCCTTTGGAACATATGCATATAGAAGAATGCCTTTTGGACTTTGTAATGCTCCTTCAACATTCCAGAGGTGTATGATGAGTATCTTCTCTGAATTCATTGAACACTGCATGGAAGTCTTCATGGATGAATTCACTATTTATGGTGAGTCATTTGAATCTTGTTTGCCTTCACTCTCTCTAGTCCTTGAAAAGTGTGTCAAGTGTAACCTTGTGTTAAATTTTGAAAAATGTCACTTCATGGTTGCAAATGGGATTGTTCTAGGGCACATAGTTTCAAAAGATGGTATTGAAGTCGATCCTGCCAAAATTGAAGTGATCCAATCACTTCTTGAACCCAACTCTGTTCAAGACATCCATTCATTTCTCGGTCATGCTGGTTTCTATCAGAGTTTCATCCATACCTTCAGTAAAATTTCCCGCCCACTCACTCGTTTGCTCCAAAATGATGTCACTTTCCATTTCGATGAGGTTTGCAAGAGATCCTTTGTTGAACTAAAAACTGCTCTAACATCCACCCCAATAATCCAACCCCCATATTGGTCCTTAACCTTTGAATTGATGTGTGATGCTTCTGATAGAGCTGTTGGGGCTGTTCTTGGTCAAAGAAGAGAAAAGATTCCTCATGTAATCTATTATACCTCAAAAACATTGGATGAAACTCAATCTCACAACATTGTCACTGAAAAAGAACTTTTATCAGTTGTTTTTGCCTTAGATAAATTCCGGATCTATCGCTTAGGTGCCAAAATCATCATCTTCACAGACCATTCTGCTATAAAGTTCTTACTCAAGAAAAGTGACTCCAAACCAAGGCTAATAAGATGGATCCTAATGCTCCAAGAGTTTGACCTTGAAATCAAAGATAGACCTGGAAACGAAAACCATGTGGATGATCACTTGAGTAGAATTTCTAATTCTTCTCATTCAGAAATCATTGATCCTGAATTCCCCATTGAGAACCTTTCGTCTCTCACTCCAAAGTTACCATGGTATGCCCCAATTGTAAATTACATGGTTTCTGGTGTTTTTCCTGAAAATTTTTCAAAAGCACAGAATATGAAGTTGAAAATTGATTCAAAATACTATTTTTGGGAAGAAAATAAACTTTGGAAAACTGGGGCTGACATGGTAATAAAGAGATGTGTCGATGAAAATGAACATTCTTCCATTTTAGAATTTTTTCACTCACTTCCTGGAGGTGGCCACTTTGGACCACAAAGGACATCCTAAAAGGTCATAGACTCTAGATTCTTATGGCCTTAACTCTTCAATGACTCACATGAGTTCATTCAATCATGTCCCACTTGCCAAAAGTTTGGAACAATTTCAAAGAGAAATGAAATTCCCCAAAAGCCTTTAATTTTCTGTGAGATATTCGATGTTTGGGGTATCGATTTCATGGGACAATTTCCTCCTTCCAATGGATTCTCATACATCCTTTCTGCATTTGATTATGTTTCTTGGTGGGTCAAGGCCAAACCCACTAGAAAGAATGATTCACATACTGTTAGTGAGTTCCTAAAGACACACATCTTCCATAGATTTGGCACACCTTGTGCCTTGATAAGTGACTTAGGAACCCATTTTTTATTAAAACCATGGAATCTATTTTGAAAAAGAATGGGGTTGTTCATAAAACTTCAACTGCCTATCACCCACAAACAAATAGAATGACTGAACTTTCTAATAGATAAGTGAAAAGAGTGCTTGAGGGAATTGTAAAACCCACCAGAAAATACTGGCCTGAATGACTTGGTGAAACACTTTGGGCTCATCGAACTTCCTATAAAACACCCATTGATATGTCTCCTTTTAGTATAGTTTTTGGTAAAGCATGTCATTTTCCAGTTGAAATCCAACATAAGTCATTTTGGGCAGTTAAAACTTGTAATTTTGATCATGAAAAATTTAGTGAAGAAAGATTGTTGCAATTGGCTGAACTGGAGAAGCTTCAACTTGATTCTTATGAGAATTCTAATCCTTACAAAGAAAAATCCAAGGAACTCTATGATAAACACATACTGAGAAAGGTATTTCATGAAGGTGGAAAGGTAATGCTCTTCAATTCTTGATTTTAGCTTCACCCAGGTACGCTAAATTCTCGTTGGGAAGGTCCTTTTGTTATTACTAATGTTTACCCATTTGGTGCAGTGCAAGTCCAAGACCCTTCTTCCAAAAGGACATTCACGGTTAATGGACATCGGTTAAAGCATCACCATGAGAGGATTCACAATCCTAAATCAACATCGACTTCCACTGGATCCCCAACTTCTGTAGTCAACCTACCACTAGATGGATATGGAAACCTGCCAAATCCAAACCAGGGGGCACCTATTTCCCTTTAACTCTCTCTATCTCTTCCTCTCTCTACCTATTTCTTCTTCTTCCTCTCTCTTTCATTTTTTTTACCACTTTTTTTATCAAAACCTTTCTTTTCACTTTTTCTTTTGTGTGGGTGTATCTTTATAAAAACCCAAAAACAAAAAAAAACCTAAAAAACTAAAAAAACAATCACTTAAAACAAATAAACAAACTCAAGAGTCATGATTACTCACCTTCCAATTTTCAAATTTTGTCTAACCATTTTGGGGAGTTAACAGACATGTTTTCATCTCAATTTTTTTTATTTTCATCATGACTTTGGATAATGAATTTTGTGTCAAAATTAACAAATTTTGAATGTTCAATTTTTGATTTGGAAAATGATTTTCTCAAACCGTGAGAAACATCATTTTCTTTCATGCCAAGGACACCTATGACCATCTTTTCAAAATGTGTGTTTTCACCCCCATTTGTGATTCTTGAGTTTGTGGACCTTCGAGCTTAATTTCTTACCTTAGTGTGTATTAATATGATAGAGGCATTTTCTAAACCACGTGAAAATCACACTAGCCAAATAGCCTCCCATTTCCCTAAAACACACTGAATGACAACATCCCCCCACACTGAAATGGATGCTTGCCCTCAAGAATATGATAACTCATTGAAAATCAAAAATAGGGTACCCAAACAATGAAATCTATTCCTCCAACACTTAAAATTCAAAAAATATGCAATGAAAATCCAAGTTGATATTGGGTGGGCTGTGTCTTGGGTAGGTCAAAAATCAATCTTCCTCAACCTTTAATCTTGTTATAACTATTAAAATTAGTGTCGTGAGGAGATCAAACATGGGTTGGGATAGGAGTGTGAGATCTATTTCAAGGTCAACTTTCGAAAAAACAAAGAAAAAAAGGAAAAGAAAAAAAAAAGAACACTTGCATTAAATTATTATTGGGAGAAGTTTTGTGTTTTTTAAATATTCCATATTCTCATTACCTTCATATTTTCTTCATTTATTGTGTCTTTCTTCACACAATAATTCCCGTGTAAATATGTGTTTTCATTTCCTTTCGTGTTTTATTTCAAGAAAATGTGCATTGATTTTTCTATGTTGGTATTTTAACCCTCTTCTTCTCTCTCTTGGACATTATATTCCTACCGTCCCATAGCCATAGAAAACCCCTTAATAAGACCTCTTGATTATTGTTCTCTTTGGATAGGGATTGAAGCTAAGACCTCTTTTCAAACTCTAAGATATTCACTTTTGGTTGGTGAAAGAGTGAACCTCCACAAATGAATTTTATCATCTTGAGAGGTGTGAGTTTTGAGCGTCCACATTTTCCATTTATAAATTTGAGCATGAAAAAATGAATTAGTTTTAGAACATTGTTTCTGTAACAACTTGTGGTGGAATTCAAAATGGATAAGTGAAATATTCTAAACCTCCCCTGATTGAAGAAAACAAAATTTTAATATCTGTTGGTGAGTAAAAATGATTTTGTCATGTTTTTATATTTATTGCACATGAGGACATGAACAAGACTAAGTGTGGGGGAGTTGATATTGTTAATATTTTCATGTCTTATTATATACTCCCTTTACTTATTTTATATTAAATGTGCATAATTTGTGTGAAAAGTTAATGTTTCAATATTAAGTATAATTTTTGAGCATTTTTAGAAGTAGTCCAATTGAGTTATTTTACTATTTTAATAATAACAATCACTATAATTATCCAAATTATGTGTTTATTATTTATTAGGATTCTACATTCAATATAAAACATTTCATTAGAAGGTACCAGGAGCCAATTCCGCCATTTGAAGGGTCGTATGGTCCTCACAAACAAGACCAAAGAATCTGTGAAGAAACTGGACTATTCATAATGATTGATTTACTAGGCTAAATAAAGTAGTCAAAATTATATTATTCTCTAACATAGTTTGGGGGACAATGTAAGTAGTCTTTAATAAAACTTTCAAGTCCAAACTCCAAAAAAAGGGGCACAACATAATCTTTGAAGTCCATCCCACCATTCTGGCCGATAAATAAAATCAGTACAGTATTCATGACATATCTCATGATTTAAGAATCAAAGAAAGCTGAGATTTTTCAGTGTGAAAGAGGTGATATAGGTGGCCTACTTTGTGGAAGAAATAATTCGTATTTGAAGACATATTCATATTCCAAAATCCTTTCACATTTTGAACATCGAAAAAGCATGGATAGAAATGGACAGTTTACCTTTGTTTAATAAAACAGCCATAACTTTGGATCTACTTGTCCAAATGCCTCAAAATTTTGATGGTAGTCGTCCAACGTTATTATATACAACTCTGGAGAAGGAGATATTTACATATTCAGCTATATGAATAGAAAAATTGGTGATGCAAGTGGAGGGACAGATTGGGAATGAAAACACTCCACTCCTTAGGCTATAAATACTCTCCCCTTCTCTTCTTGAGAGGGGTTGGCATTTCAGAAGAGAAAAGATTATATTGGAATGACCAAAGACTTTAAAAAGGCTTGGTAGGACCTTACATACTCAAGTTTTCACTTGATATACCTTTCCTCCTCTCTTTGTTTTCACTTAATTTCGTGTTCTTCGTTTTTGTAATTTTGTAAGTCTCTTTCTTTGTAATTCTGTTTTAATGAAAGTTACTTCTTCAATATATCTTATTATCATTCACCTTCTGTAGTTTAATATTTATGTTCTTAAAATAGTTTAAATATAGTTGAATCCCCTTCCCTTCCTTTCCTTCATCATTCAATCGAAAGTTTGTTTTTTAATTATCATCATTATTCGTGTGTGTGTGCCGACGTACCACTCTTTTCTAATCCCTTTCCTTTTATTCTATTCTTAATTTATAATCATAATATTTATAACTAGATTATTAAACACCCAAATGGTTGAGTGAATCTCTCATTGGGGTGAGATATAATTTGGGGATGTTATGTGATTGAGAGTTTTTCTCGATGAGTATTCTTTAAATTAATATTGTGTATGTTAAACTTAATATGTCATGGATTAATGATATGTTTTGTTTAACGAGTGGTTTCCATGGATTATTGGAACCATAAATACAGTACCATATATATGTTTTGATTGATATTAGAACCCTAAGTTAAGTTAAGTCTTTGATTAAATCCTTAACACTTAGGAATCCCAATCAAAGTCAACTTAGGACATGGGTGTTAATTTAATGCAATACAAAGTAAGGCTCAAGGATATCACAAGCTTAACTCCCCAATAATGAACTCACCCCAATCATTATAAATTTCTTAAATCAATCATAATCAATTAGTCATTTCAATTAAGATCTGCAATCAAACCCACCCAATTAGAATACAATAAACTAAAAACAAACGACTATTTCAAAGTATCATCGCCGAGGATTCGACCCGAGTGCTGCTATACACATTAAAAGACCACCAGAACTTTGACCAGTCGATAGGTGACAATCAGCCGTGCATTTCAACCACACACCCTACTCCCTCCTCTAGAAGCCTCAAGATGGGTGCACTGGTCAATCTCTATCTCAGCTTCTGGAAGCTCTGATGACATCTATCTGGCCATACGAAGGTTTTCCCCTTCTTCGTCAAAGCTATAAGCGGAGCTGCAACTCTGGAGAAGTCTGGCACAAATCTCCGGTAGTACCCATCCAAACCTAGGAAACTCCACACCTCCGTCATGATCCTAGGTGGCTCCCAAGCTAGCACTATCTCGATCTTCACAGGATCCACCGCAACTCCCGCCTCAGAGATGACATGCCCCAAGAAGTGGACTTATCAAATCCAGAACTAACACTTCAAGAGCTTACCATAAATCTGGTGCTCTCAGAGTGTGTCCAGTACAACCCGCAAGTGGTAGGCGTGCTCCTCCTCAGTGGTCGAGTAAATCAATATGTCTTCAATGAAGACCAAGACAAATCGACCAAGGTAAGGCTATAATATCCTGTTCATGAGACTCATGAACATTTATAGAGAATTGGTTACGCCTAAAGGCATAACCAATAACTCATAGTGGCCATATTGACACCTGAAGGTCATCTTATGCATATCCTCATCTCGAACTCTGAGCTGATGATAACCTGAACTGAGGTCTATCTTCCAGAACCGTCATGCTCCATTGAGCTGATCGAAGAGGTCGTCCATCCTCATAAGTGGATACTTGCTCTTCATGGTCACCTGGTTCAGGCGACGGTAATTGACACACAGTTGCAAGCTCCTGTCCGCCTTCATGGAAAACAAAATCAGGGAAGCCCAAGGCGAAACACTGGGTCAAATGAATCCCTTCCCGTGCAAGTCCTCCAGCTGTACCCATAGATCTCGAAGCTCAGCGGGAGCCATCCGATATGCTGGAGTAGATATCGGGGTTGTCCCAGGGTACAGGTCAATATAGAAGTCTACCTTCTTGCGAGGAGGTAGTTCGGGAACATCGTCTGGAAAAACGTCCGCATACTGATCCACCACAGCAGGGAAACTCGGACTCCTCATGTCAACTACTCCTAGGATGAGGCTATCCAACTGATGAGTGATCGGCTATCCTATCCTCTGCGTGAGTCCATCCTGCGTTGCAAAGGCTCCCTTCTCGCCAGTGAGGGTGAACCTGCTCCCATCAGTGCCGACACACCGCACCTTGCGCCTAATAGAGTCGATCTGAGCATGGACCATAGATAACCAATCCATGCGCAAGATGACATCATAAGGCCTCGACGCCACTAAAAGAAGATTCCAGCAGAATATCTCACCTCCTAGAGTAATCTCACACTACCGGAACTAGTGCGTAATTGTTGAGTCTTCTCCCGTAAGAGTCTGAAGCCATAAGGATCGAGCCAACAGCTCCGTTGAAATCTCCTTGCTCTGAAAAAGGGTAGAGACAATGAAATAATGACTCACTCCTGTGTCTATAAGAACTGCAGCAAGGGTGGAATAGACACAGATAATACCTAGAATCATCTCAGGTGTGCCGTGGTCATAGGCCTCCGCTTCCTGAAGCTGAGCCTGCCTCTGTCTGCCAACTCCCTGTGGTCGGGGTGGACCTCTTAGTGGTGGTGGTGGTGGTAGAGCCTCAAAACGTCGTCCACCACATGCCGCTTGGCCAGCTCATCTGCCTCGTCCACCTGCTCCCTGTGGACCACCACAGTCGAACTGTTGCCTCTTCCTGGGTGGTCTCTCAACCTCTACTGTTCCTTTTCATGGCGAGTCGGGCAGTCACGAGCCATGTGGCCATGCCCGCTGCATGCATAGCATTGTCCACTCCTCGGAAGGCTGGCTCTACGCCGTGTTCCCAGCACCTCTGAGCTAGTATCCTGAGGTCATCCGCCTGATGGTCGGGTCCGCTTGGACCCATGTGACATCTGTCGACTGCCAGCTGCAGAAGACTCTGCTATGTGTCGCCCTACGGCAGGTCTTGCTACTGTTGTAGGCTCAGAAAGAAAGCTCTCTAGAAGAAGGGCTCACTCCAGTACTCCTTCCTGCGTCGGAATGCTGAGGGAGATCATTGAAGCCCTGATCTCATGCCTCAGTCCCTGCTTGAAAGTCCGGGCCTGGAAGAATGGGTCTCGAACCATGTCTGTGGAGTAGCGTGAGAGATCGGTAAATCTCGCTGAGTACTGGGATAATGTGATGCTACCCTGCCACAGCTATTGTAGCTCCTAAATACAAACCGCACAGAGGGTGGCTGGAATAAACTCCGAGCAAAAGAGGCTCTCTAAGCCCGTCCAAAGTAAATATGTCTCGTCGTGCACCTGGAGCATCAGGCTCCACCATCTACCTGCTGCTGCATGCAGGAGACTCGCTGCAAGGATCATCATGAGGTCAGCTAGTGTCCCTACTAACCTGAAAACTTGAACAATAGCCTCCATCCAATCCTCGGCTGCCTGAGGGTCCGTCTCCTTGCGGAACCTGGGCGGTATCTGACGCTGAAACTCGTACAGTGCACTAAGGCAAAGTGCACTCTCAGGGACTGGGGCTTGTAGCATCGGTGGCTCAGTGGGTAGAGGTACCGCCGGTGCCTCCGCTGTAATAGGGCCCTGCACCAAGGCCTAGTCACTCGTTGGGCTACCATCTCGCACAAAGCTCAGAACCCTAGCTGGCTGCCATCATGGGGCCATCCTGAAAAGAAACATGTGCGCCACAGTTAATACAATATACCTGGTGAGCTGACACAAATTAATCACAAAGAAAACTTTTGAAACACACATGAAATCAAAATTTTCATGCATTGAGTCAGAAATCAGAAGTCGGGGTCCTAGTGTATGGATACGTCGACTGCCGCACCAACACTGCACTCCCTGGACTGATAACCACACTCAATACCCTTAACACTACTGTTTCACATAGAAGAAAGATCAGAGTCCTTAGTTATGCGGTAGAACCGAACTCCTCTGATACCAATTTGTCACAAGCTATCCTTGGGGCCCAATCCGTGACTACCCCAAGCCCATCTTCCATAGGACAGGGGCTAGAGACTAGCACCGAAGTTGTAAATCCCGATAAAAAGGGAAGGCATTGCCATTATAAAGTAAAGAAACACCATAGAGTACGCAAGCTGAGTAAACACTAAGTAAACTGAGTACAACAGTAAGTGATAGAAAATGAATGGGCCAGAATACAATCCCAACTGTAAGTAAAGTACAACTGAAATGAAAGTACAACAACTGAAAAGTAAAGCAGTAAGTCCGAGCCATCCTCTGGAAATCCCACCTGAAGGGTGGGTACAGATAGTCTCCTCTGCTCCTCGGCTCCAGCCGTCCGCTCTGAGTATGTCCCTTCTAGTGATCCACCTCCTGGTACCGTCCAGCTCCACGAGCTCCCACCTCGATCAGCGCTGTCCATCGTTTGCATCCCACACAACATAGTGCAGGCATAGCCCGTGCAGGGGTGAGTATACGCTACTCAGTAGGGACCCCGAGACCCCCAAAGGTCTCCCAGAATCCACGAAGGATAAACCAAAAAGGAAAGATACAATAACGAAGTAACAACCAACTCTACTTAGGTATATGCCCATACATATACCTAAGTCATCATTTCCATCTCGGCTCCAGCACACGAGCCCAAGTACAACCCAGTCCACACAGAAAAACATTACCCATTTCACATAGGAATTCAAAACCCAATCCACACCGGAAAGCACAATAATCATATCGATGATATTGATTGTAAGTTAAGCCTTAGCTCACATAGGTATACACTTCGTAAGATGATAGAGATGATCAGATGTTGCCACTGATTCATCTAAGCTGTCGGACCCACATAGGATACAAGACCAGATAAGATGTCAGACCCACAAAGGATACAAGACCAGCTACTCCGCCGGACCTACATAGGATACAAGTACAGAGTCTAATACTGCCAGACCCACATAAGATACAAGAACAATAGTCAAATACTGTCAGAACCACATAGGATACAAGAAGATTAGTCATCACCGTTGAACCCATAGAGGATTCTAGTGTGGTCATCGTCGCTTTTGAACCCACGGAGGATCCCATTACAGTCGTCATCGTCGTCACAGTCGCAACCAGCTCTAGGGTTCCCGCACACAACATGCTCGATTCCTTGAGGGTCTGATCCACGAGCCAAGGGGTTCAATACATAAACTGACACAAATTCCGAAGTTGATGTATCCTAAAGTTCTGTCTCGTTAAAATTAACTCAACGCGACAGACGACACGTCAATCAGACGCCCAGACTGAAAGTTATTGACTTTTTCATCCCAGGGGCCCGGTTGATTTTTAAGCTAAAACCAACCCGACCGTACTCCAACTGTGTCCAAACCTCGATCGGAGTAATCCAAAAGAACCGTATCACTAAGAGGAAGCCAACAAAGTCGACAACACATCAATCAAATGTCTGGTGCTCAAGTTATAAGCGATTCCACTCTGAGGGCCTGGTTGATTTCGTGTTCGAACCAACCCATCCATACCCAATGTTCTCCAAAACCCTGATTGTAATATACTGAAACGACCGTCTCATTCCAAGGATCCAAATGCAGCTGACGGTGCATCGATCGGTAGTCCATAGCCCATGTTATGAGAGTTTGAACAGGAATGTATGAAAGTAGGGGGTTTGGGCCCGGTCTGACCCGGCCTGATACCCCCCGGGTCGACTCGACCCGAGTCCGGGTCCGACCGGGTTGGGCGCGGCCCGGCCCGGATGGCGTGGGTCTAGCCCTGCCGGCACGGCGCGGCCCGATGCTGGGATTCGGCTCCGCGCGGGCGGCCCGGCCCGGCGCGGGCACCCCCACACTGAGAGGATGCGGAAGGGGGGGGGGGGGGGGCGCTGCCCCCCTCATTCTGAAATGGCGACCCCCACTTAGGGGGGGGGGGTTCCCTTGCCACATGCCGGGGGTTACGACCCCCGGTCTCCCGAAAACCGTCTGACCGTAATGGATGGCTGGTGAGCCACCGCAGGGCCCCCGCGGGTCCCGCCTTCCATTGCGCCGGTGGCCGGCTGAGTTCGGCTACGACCTCTGTCCGACCGGTGCAGCGTGACGGTGCCGCACCCCTCCTTCATGGTCTGCTCTTGACCGCGGCTTCCTTTGGCCACACTCGCGCGGCGCGACAACGCCGCACACCTTCACCGCGGCCCACTATGGCCGCGGTTCTCCCGTTCCTGCGCGGTGCAACGACACTGTGTCGTCTTTTCCATTTCGATACACGAAGATCAAGATGAAAGGGGAGGAGGATCGACCGTGTTTGTGCAGTCCGACCTCCTCCCGTTATAACGATAACAAGCGGTCTTAAAAAATAAATCATGAAGATGATAACCAAACCTGATCGAAGGAAAAGCCCTACCTCAACAACAGTGACAAAGGTCGGCGTCACGGTTGATGGCGTCGGCGTACGTCCAAGGAGGGATTGACGTCTCACACCGGCTGTGGAGAGGAGAAGAATGGCACATAATTCACTCCTTACGGTGATGGCATTCTTCATTGACGTCACATCGTTCTTCCACGAAAATGATGAAGAGTTTAGAGCTTCCTCCCGAAAAGTCTCCACACAACACAACAACCCAAAATAAAATAAACCTTTGCCTTATTTTATTTGCACATGCCAACAGTTCAAAACTTCAAAAGTTGAAATTTTAAATCACCTTATTAATTAGACTTGTGTTGTCAAATTAAATGGAGAGATAAGTTGGCAAGAATTAATGTGGGGGAGAGGCACATAATTTAACAGGGGGTTTAGAGGGGTTAGGGAATTTGAAAAGGTGGGAGCTCGTGTGGGCTCCACCTCCCTCATAACCACGCATGGGAAGTTGGGTGTTCGTGGGCCCCACCAACAACTTCCCATGAGAGAGTCTAACCACCACGAATAAAATAAAATTCGCACGCAATTTTATTTTACTTATATTTTTATCCACAATTTTTTTTACAACTCCTCCCATGAAAACACAACTCCAGAAAAGGTCATCTTAAAAAAAACCAGCGCTGCGGTTTCATCAGTGCCCTCAGATTTCGATACCGAGCACCGGTTCAAAAGTCAGAAAAACTCGCTCATTCGTTCACTGAACGTACCCAAACTAAACATCAGAAATTGATTCTAGGCACACTTGGCCTCGGAATCAGGTGCTGTCAGAAACTGCGTACTCATAAAATCCTGAAGAAATTAAGAAAAAAATTTCATTGAAATTTATGGGTATTTACATCCTAATATTTCAATATCCATGAAGAGTACTTTCATGTAGCTTCTATCTTCATGAAACACCCTTAGTTCAGTCAAATATGTACACCACAATAACTCTCTCTACTGGTACGCATTGACCATTTCCAGAAACTCTATAAAAAGAATATTACATATTCCCCTAAATATTCTTACACAATGAAAATTTATTACACATCCTTTAAAGATAAAACTTATGAAAGTACTTTTTATTTCTACACTACATTAATTATACTGAGTTAAGGGGTACCTTTAGATTGCTTTCTCACATTCTTCCACTATCTAGTCTGCATAACATTTGGATGTCTAGGACTTTAGATACTACTTCACTATCTCCATCCAGTGATAAAAAATTAGTCTACCAGAGTTCTTCTTTATGTTGGATTAAATTATCTAGATATAAAATGGTTTTCACATGGACAAACCAAATAATCTGCCACTTGAGAATATATTTTCTATCTTCACTACTATGTTCATTATTAGAATTCGTATACCTACATTCATTATCCAGACTTCTTTTTCAGCCACTCCCCCACCATGACTCTAGTCACCTTTTCCCAACTGAGGCATAACATTTCCTTAGTACATTGGGAAAACCTAGTTATTTTTAATAATATACCCCTCTTATGGTTTATCAATATTCATTATTATGAGTTTTTATATTTTAAACATGTATTTATATTTATATCATGTCTTAAGGGATGCAATATAATCAATTAGAAACCAATTATAAATTTTATTACTAATAAAGATGTTATAAATCGATATTAAACTTAATTATATGAATTCATATACATATTTTTTATTTTAGTCTTATAAATAATTTTATCAAGGTATAAACAACAATATGACTTTTTCTTTTGAAAATGAAATAGTTACTATTATAAATAAATCATTTTTCTATGTATTATATAATTTTATTTAAAAGTAAAATTTATAAATTTTATGAAATGAATTTTGAAAAATGGAAATTATTATTTTTATAATCATCTAAAATTTAAATTTGGGGGATTCTTTGGGATTTTTTAGAAAATGTTTATTTTTTATGTGAATAGTAAAAAAGTATAGTTTTTACAAAAAGCACAATTTTTATGACATCAATAAGATATACTCATAATTTATAGAATTATGAAACAATTTTATCTACAAAATTTGAATTTTATGAGTAAAATAATGCATTTATGAATAATTTGTTGAATTAAAAAACATATGTTTGTAATTTTGGAATAAAAGTTAAATTTTATTCTAATAACAAAATATTTTTATCTATTTTATTTAATTAAGTATTCACAACATTCCACGTTGATTTGGATTGATTTTAAGTTATGATAAATATTATTTGTTTAAAAATAACTAGTAAATATCATGTTAATAAAAACTATTTGTCCTAAGAAAGTATAAATTCATTTTTAAATATAAAAACACATTTTTTTAAAAATTGTTTTAATAACATCGTGTGTACTTATATTAATTTTATTTAATATAGAAAATAATATCAATAAAATGGATTTTATATTTGAAATTAGTATGCCCAAATTATTTAATAAGGTCAATTTCATTTTTATTCATATAAAATTTACAAATACAAAATTTCGTCACCTCAATAAAGGAAAAATAAGGTATAAGGGTTAAATTAAGGGACACAATCACAAAATATCAAAAACTCTTATCTTTAAAGGAGTGGATAATAGTACGAATGACTAAAAATCATATTAACTTTCTTAATTGTAAATTTTTGATCCACTTAACTTGAGTATTACATTCCTTTTATATTAATAAATAATTATTTAAAATCTAACACTCCTCTCAGTTATAAAATCCCCCCCACCACCCCTTGTAAGGAACATAAAAAATTAAAACTCTTCCCTATAATATACCATATTAAATCCCTAATAATCTTCCCACAAATTATATAACTTATGATATTTATATAATTCTATAATTCCTTTAAAACCAATATGGATTTAAATAAAATATATAACTTCTTCTTTTAGGATAGAGTTTGTTTGACTTTGTTAGAATTCAAGGTAAGGGTTTCTTATCTCAAATTTCCATTCATGGAGACATGTTTCATATTTTGAACCTATTTTTATTAATGTGGTGTATATAATTCCTTATTTACATACTATATCATGATATGATTTTTATTCATGGTATTGGATGTTCCATTTCAATTTCTTTTCTAAAAGGCATTTTGAATCAAAAGTTACCAAAACTGTAAGGGTTTATTTTCCAATATCACTTTGAAATAAAGATAGCTTATGTTAAAATTACATTAATAGAACTTTTTTTATTATTTATATATAAAACATCATCTATCTCATTATCCTATGGTTATTTATGTGTTAAACAAGTCTTCCTACTATTTCAATGTCCCTTTGATTCAGAATTCAACAAAAAAGTTGTATATAAGTGAAACCGACCTTATTTCTTATTTTCGATTTGGAATATTTCTATTAGATGTATGTATTATTTATATTGTTTTAGGAATTATTTTCTAAATAATTTAATGATTTATTAAGTTCATTTTTCATTATCTTTTTATTTCGTTACAAAATTTTAAAAAGGAATAATTTTAATGTTTTTCACATGGTCCATTTTTTACATTATTTATAAAATTTTAAAAAGGAATATTTTTAATTTAAAGATTCATCTTTAAATTTTCATTGTTTTTTAAATTAATCTCTTTTTATATTATTTTGTAAATTTTTTATTTAAAAATAAAAGTTATCAAAAGAAAAATATATTATTTTCATTATTCAAATAAACCATATAATGTTATTATAACAGTGTTACTAATTTATATAAATAAAATTTAATGTTTATTATGATTAAATAAGGATATTCTCAAAGTATACCATCCTCCTTCTTTATTTTTATGACTTATGATCATGTTTTGTGGAAATATTAATGAAATGCATTTATTTTTTATGTGGTAATTAAGATATGTTGTTATGAAGATTGTTTTAATGTCCATTTTATTTAAACTAATGGATATATTCTATATTAGTTCCACTTTATATGAATAGATATTTATTTAACCATATACTTATTACTATATACAGTTTCATTTTAAAGGGTGCTTAATAAGAAAATTATTACATTTATTAATTGGGGAAGTAATGACATTAAATATAATTTTTATTTAAATATGGGTGTTTATTGATTAATAAGGCATGTTGATTGTGTATTTTAATTCATTAATTTATATTAATAATTAATTAGAATTATTTAGTGATGGTTGGGGCCAGAAATTATATATCCCTCGATGCATCGGTTGGTCTAATGAGACAAAATAGTTTGGGTATTTAGTGTATGTTGTACAAAATATTTAAATCGTTTTTAAGGACTTAGGGACATTTTTATGGTGATTTATTGATGGTTGAAACAGAAAATTATATTTCCCTTCATTAAATTAGTATCTCTCATGAGACAAACTAGCATGAATATTTCTCATATGCCTTACTAATTTATTTATGATGCCTTGGCATGAGGCCTTGATGATAATATAAATATGTATAGTATTATGAATTACATTACTATGAAATCAGTCATTGATTATACACAATTTTATATTAACCAAAGATATATATTTCATTCTCATGTTATTAGTTATATGATATTATTTTAATATCATTTATTCCTTCCATATTATCCATTCCTTATTTATTATATGATATTTTTTTATACACTACTCAATTAATGATCTTTTGATATCATCATTTATTTTGTTCCCATTCCTTAGGTAAATAAGATGAGTATTATATATGTTTCTATAAGGGTATCATATGTGGAGAATTTTGTGGGATATGTTGAAGACTTATCATAAATTAAGAAATCCTTGGTTTAGTGTAAAAAATATCCATTTTATGAGAAAAATATAGGTTTTGTTAGTTAAATGTTTATCCTTATTCTCTAAAACTATAATTCTAAAAGGCCATTGGAATTTAAGTGGTGTAATATTTTCTATAGATCTTGTAAATACATATGTATATGTTTTGTTTACTTTTTTTTGTATCAATCCAATATGTAAAGAATATGTTTTTAAGTACTAGATGTGAGAGTACAGGTCTGAGGAGTCACAACTGGTATCAAAGAAAGGATTAGATAAATTTAGAGGTTATGATGTGTTGAATTAAGGATAATTTAATACATTTAGATACCATAAAGGGATAATAATTTTAAGGGGTGGTTATAAATACTATTTTGAGGTCTCTTATAACATCATTTTAAGTTTATTAATGATATTTTGGGAGATACCTATTTGGTTGAATGAAGAAAACATTATTGAGGTATATATGACCCTTAGGTTTAATATGCTCTTTAGTGTGAAGGTTATTTGGGAAGAATGTTACTTTATATTTTTTGGTACATAATCTGAAGCTAAAATTTATATGAAACCCTTAGGGTTGGTATGTGATTTGATGTTACTGTAATTTTGTTTAAATGAGAAATATGTAATTTGATTTTTGAAATATAATTTAATTGATATATATAACTTTAGGGATTGAAAAGTTATTTGGGGGCTAAGGAAACTAAATTTACCATGTAGAAATATCACTATGTTTCTAGAAATATTTCTTGATTTTGATTAATATAGAATATTATTAGGAAATTTTTATATTATAAATTAAAAAATACAGATTTGGTTATTCTATTTAAGGTTTATGACATGGTTATTAAAGTTATTTTGGGAATGGATTAATATATTTTGGGATAATATATGATTTTGGTATATTAAAATTTGTTATGAGGTAACATGTGTGACTAATATTTTTTGAGGATAAAACTTATATTGGGTTTTCAAGAATGTGAGATTAGGATTTTTTATTTTTGGGTTTTGAATTTGGGAAATCATAATTTATAGAGTTTTAGTGTTTATTTAGAATGATTTAAATTGAACATGGGATCTCAATATTTAAATTTAGTTAAATATAGATCAAATTATTACATCTTTATATTATGTTTTATTCATATGTTATTGGTTAATATCTTTACTCATGATAACCATTTTGGTTTTTGTAATTGGATAGAAACATAAGTAATAACTTGTCATAACATTATTCTTGAATAAAGAAGAATATATTTTTTTCGATATCATGATCCATCATGAGTTCATTTTTATAGAGACCCAAGAATTTTAAAAATATTATTGAAATATTTTTAACATCATAATCTATTAATTACAACCAAAAGATCATGATGTTGGATATGTTTGGAATAATGGGATCATAAATTTTCAAAGGAAACAAAAACATGGAATTCTTATTTTTTCCCTCACTAAGCTCCTAAATACATTTGATCTCCTAAAACTTCATAGGATAATCAAGGGAATGTATAAAATAAAGGGGTGATATAAAATACCAGTAAGGGGTTAAACATGATAAGGAAACATAACGTGTGAGTCAAAGATATAACAAGATATCATAAAAAATAAAGCACATGAGTAATCATATTGAATCATTCATAAAGAACATGATTTCATTAGATCATGGAATTATAATATCATGGATTCATACCAAAATGTGGCTAAAATATATAAAATGGCATTAAATTGATTCAAGCCTAAATTCATAGACAATATCACATGCGGGACAAGTCCCATAATAGATTTGGTTTACTCCCAAATCCTATAAAAGATACCTCATTTATCTAAGGATTTATCCAATTCATAGGAGCACTATATAAGCATACCCATAATAATATGTTCATGATCTATGTATGACACATAAAAAAATTAATCATAAGACACAACATAATAATTTCCTATGGAAATAAAATGGGACACATAATCTTATCTTATATAATAATCAATGTAAATATCGTAATTAACAATTTTTGTGAAATGATCATAAAGAATATATTCCCCTGTAAAAGGAAGGGGCATTAAGATAGGTATATATTTAGTATATATATATATAATAATAAATCCATAATATTATAAGTTGTTTTTGATGAATTAAAATACTTTAAAAAAATTAAAATATTATTAAGGAAAATGAATTTTTCACTTTAAAAATAACTATTTAAAAACTAAAATTTCTAAAAATATTTTATAAAATATGTTATTTAAAAAATATTTAACTTATAATGAATTATTTAATTATTTAAGTGGTTATTATGGAAAGTAATTCTATACATTCCAAGAATGTTAAAACAAATATTACTTCCACATTTTTATATGAAAATTAAAAAGTGCCTTGTTTGGAAAATAATAGAATGATTCCTTTTAAAACATTTAAAAAAATCATTCATGGGAAAAAATATTTACAAAGTAATTGGATAATATTAAAAATATTTTTTAAACCACTTTAGAGAAAACATGGACATGGAAGACAAAAGGTTTTTGACCGAAGAGAGAAATAAAATCAGTATTCCATAAAAAATCCCAATAATTTTAAGTACATAAGAGAGGAAAATGGTAATATTACTTGAAAATTTGATGAATAAATAGAGGAGAATAAAATTAAATGGTTATATTAGAAAATAGTAAAATAATTTCCTTAAATGTAAATTCAAGAATAAACAGTATCTATTAAAAAGATATTGAAACCTAAACCCATACTGTTTCGGTAACTTTTGAATCAAAAATTTACATGAATTAAATAGATGAATAATAACATGAAATATTATGAAGTATTAAGGATTAAAGATATAAATTTTAAATGTCATAACATACATTATTTAAAATAAATTATGTGAATAAAAGAATATGTGTCTCAAAGAATGAAGTTTTCTGACTAAACCCTTACCTAGAGTCGAGGCTTGTCATGTATATCTTTTATCTCCTATATAAGAAAATTATTTTAATAATTTAATTTATTAATAAAATTTTTCAAATTTATAATTCTTTTTATTTTATTTATTTTCATGAAATGTTGAATTACTTAATGATTTAAGTTCATGTCAGTGGTTTTGACGATGTTTGGCTTATATATCAAAAAATCACTTTGGTAAGATGAATAAAGTAAAATATATTTTTAATTAATAATTTACAAAATAATAATCATGCACATATAAGAACGTATACATATAAACCCACATTCATACGTACATGCATACACAGACATAAAAATTTATATGTATATATTTTTTAAATTATTTAATATGAATATAAATATATAAATTTTGTGAACTATATTTAAATAAAATATTAATATATTATATTTATATATCCATTTTTTATTAATGAATATAAATATATTAATGATAATTTTTATTGATTAATATGAATTTGATACTTTATATATATAAAATTATGAAAATATGACTAATAATTTTTTTTATTATAATGTAGTTATATAAATAATATTTATATATATAACATATTTACATATTTATACTTATTTTTTATCTAATTCAAATTAAAAAATTTTATATATGTATATATGTATATATAAATTAAATTACTCATAGTTCCTTTTATTAGTGTTTTTTAGCACTATTAAAGTGGTAGATTTTATCAATTCTAAGTAAAGCACTACTAAAGTGGTACCTTTATTGGCACTAATAAAAGTATTTATTTTTAGCACTTTTCTATTTATCATTGATAAAGTTTAACACTTAATAAAAAATAATATGTTGTAATTTTCACACCCCATATTGCACCCATATTTCCTTTTCAAATATCACATCAGTCGTGCAACAGTGGCTGCCTTCCATGTTCACTTCAGTCATTCACCACCTTATATGCACAACATCAACCACCCGTCGTGTTCACTTTAGGAGTCTCCCACCCCAATCACATAGCTTATTGGCCCAAAATTTTCACTTTATCCATCCTCAAAATAGTCATGATACATGCTCATTGACATCATCCCATAATCCCATATTTGATGACTTGGAGGCCTTATGGACCAAAGGCTATATTTCATGGCCCAGAAGTCCATATATGGTGAATATAATACCACTACTACAATACCCCAATACCATACCTAATATAGTGATACAATACCTCTCTAGTATCACTATAATTTTCCACCACTTGATTTTGAACTTATTCTTCATGTAGGATTACAGGGAGACTTTACCACTTAGTTAAGCCCATAATTTCATTATGATGAAGACGATAATGATGAGAATTAGATTTGGATTGAAGTGTAAGTTAGAAAACCAACTCATAGTCCACAAATTTTATTAATGAAAAATAGACTATAGAGTTTTCACATGAGGTGAAACACTCTTTCCCCAACATAGAATTTAGTGAGTATAAAAATAAACTTAATAGAAATAGTATTTTCATTAGACTCGGAGAAAACAAGATAAAAACTCATCAATAATAGACCGCATCTTGTTACTAGACTTTCTTCAAACATGATCCATCCTAAGGAGTTGATTTAGTATTTAAATGGTGAAATAATAAAAGGATTCATTTTTCATTAGAGAATATGATAGAAGATAGAGAATCCACCAATACAATGTCCAACCACCCAATCCATACCAATCACCCACAAAGTGAGTGAAAATAACAATAATAATTACAAAAACAACAATAACAGAAACAACAACAATAATAATATTTTTCATTATATCCGGGGAATTTCAAGGGGAAATACAAATCACACATGACCACACCCACAAACTCGGGGAGGCTCAGACCTAAGACCTTCCCACGCCACCATTGGGGTGTAACTAGAATCATATGACTTATCGTGAAATAATAATAGTAATGGTAATAATAATAATAATAGTAGTAATAATAAAAAATCATAAAATATCATAAAAAACTATATCAATTATTATGTAGAGTTAAAAAAGAAGTGGAGTAAAAAATAAAAAATATATATATTAAATACAAAAAACAAAAAAAAATGTAAAATAAATAAAAAATATAAATGTTTTTACTTATATATCCTCCTTTCTATATAAGATTGAAAGCTCCCATCCCTTATTTTCAATTTCACACATTATTTTTTATAAAAAAATAATAAATAAAAAAATAAATACCCTCTATCTTACATTATATATGTTAATCTATAATCTATTATTATTTATTTATCCACCTATTATTTTTATTTTTATTTTTATCTAAATTTTAAAACTAAAATATAACAAGAAATAACAATAAAATAATAATAAGGAAATTAATTAGGGATAAAAATCATAAACACACACACACACACATGCACCAACACATAGGCCGATTTGATCGGGATATTGTTGTAAATGCACTAAAATGGGTATATAATACTATACGATACACCTTGAATCATATCCCATGAATATAATGTGATTTATATTGTAGTTTATGATATCATAGTGTATGATGGGATTATATTATGAGATATAAGTGCATGGACACTAACACATATACCACACAACATATCATAAGTTATGAATATATAAATTGATTCATTTATAGATTTTCAATCACTCAATAATCATCGAATCATTAAATGATTCTGAAACACCAATGATTAATGAATTATGGTAAATCATACTCACTGCTGGGTGTTGAGAGCTGACCCTTGAACTCTTTAGTTTACACTTATCTAAGGTGTTGAATGATTTGGTTGGTGTAAGTATAGCTGAGTTTACCCACAGAGAAATAGGTCTTATACCTTGATACACCATAATTATTTATCAAGGAATATGTTAGAACACCTTTTGATATTGGGGGTCCCTTCAAAAATTATGAATATTATAGTTGGCGGTGTCATCCCAATGGGGGCATGAGCCTGTATGTTGTAACTTGGTGATATCCATAAAAGACACTCCATTGTTATCGATTGGGGTGGAGTGTTGTATTAAAATTGAGGTATACCTACTTATATTTATATATTGGGATCAAGGATAGCTTTTAAATATTGGAATTTATCAACTGAAACTTAGTAGGTGGAAACAAAATAGCAGAATAATCCCACATACTTAATGAATCTGAATATCAAAGGAAACCACACTTGATTTACCACATTGAATTAGTTACCTTTAAATGATACAAAATACATTTCCATAAGAAAATGATTGAAAGAAATGGAAGAAAAATAACATCACAACTATTTAGATGGTTTAAACTTAGACCTAATCTATAAAGGAAACACTACTTTACTTTTTATTCACGTAATCGAAAGATAATTATAATTTAAACTCTATACAAATCACAAGTGATTTCAACCTTCAAAAATATTAGAGTCCATCCTATCTAATTGGTCGCCTAATATTTAAATATCCATGAAGAGTGCTTCTATGTAGCTTCTATATTCATGAAACCCCCTTAGTTCAATCAAATATGTACACCACAATAACTCTCTCTATTGGTACACATTGACCATTTCCAGAATCTCTATAAAAAGAATATTACATATTCCCCTAAATATTCTTACACAACAAAAATTTATTATGCATCCTTTAGAGAAAAAACTTATGAAAGTACTTTGTATTTCTACACTACATTCATTAAACTGAGTTAAGTGGTACCTTTATATCACTTTCTCCCATTCTTCCACTATCCAGTTTGCATAGAATCTGGATGTTTAAGACTTTAGATACTACTCCACTATCTCCATCCAGTGATAAAAAATTAGTCTACCAGAGTTCCCCCTTATGTTTGATTAAATTATCTAGATAGAAAATGGTTTTCACATGGACAAACCTAATGATCTCCCACTTGAGAATTAATTTTCTAGCTTCACTACTAAGTCCTCTATAAGAATTTGTATACCTAATTTCATTATCCAAACTTCCTTTGCATCCACCTCCCCCCCCCCCACTGTGCTTCTAGTCACCCCTGCCCAACTGAGGTATAACACTACCTCAGTACATTGGGAAAACCTAGTTATTTTTAATAATATATCCCTTTTATGGTTTATCAATATTCATTATTATGAATTTATATATTTCAATATTGTATTTATATTTATATCATTTCTTAAGGGATGCAATATAATTAATTAGAAACCAATTATAAATTTAATTATTAATAAAGATGTTATAAATTGATATTCAACTAAATTATGTGAATTCATATACATATTTTTTATTTTATTCTTATAATTAATTTTATCAAGGTATAAAACAGGAATATGACTTTTCTTTGGAAAATGAACTAGTTACTATTATAAATAAATCATTTTTATATGTATTATTTGATTTTATTTAAAAGTAAAATTTATAAATTTTTTGAATTGAACTTGATAAAAAGGAAATTATTTTTTATAATAATTTCAAATTTAAATTAGGGTGAATTTTTGGGATTTTTTAGAAAATGTTTATTTTTATGGGAATTGTAAAAAGTATAGTTTTTACGAAAATGAAAAATTTTATTACATAAAAAAAGATATAATCACAATTTAAAGAATTATGAAACCATTTTATCTTCCAGATTTGAATTTTATGAGTAAAATAATGCATTTATGAATAATTTGTTGAATATAAAAACATATGTTTTGAAATTTTGGAACACGAGTTAAATTTTATTCTAATAAAAACTATTTTTGATCTATTTCATTTAATTAATTATTCACAGAATTGCACTTAATTTTGGATTGATTTTACGTTATGATAAATAGTATTTGTTTAAAAATTACTATTAAATATCATTCTAGTAAATAATATTTTTTCTAATCAAGTATAAATTCATTTTTAAATATAAAATCAAATTTTTCTAAAAATCTTTTTAACCACACCGTGTGTACTTATATTAATTTTTTTAAATATAGAAAATTAATTCAATAAAATGGATTTTATATTTTTAATTAGTATATCCTAATTAGTTAATAAGGTCAATTTCATTTTTATTCACACAAAATTTACAAATATAAAATTTTGTCACCTCGGTAATGGCAAAAATAAGGCATGAGGGTTAAATTAAGGGACACAGTCACAAAATATCAAAAAATATTATCTTTAAATGAGTGGATAAGAGTATGAATGACTAAAAAACATATTATCTTTCATAATTGTAAAATTTGGATCCACTTAACTTGAGTATTAAATTATTTTTATATTAATAAATAAAAATTTAAGAAATTACACTCTACTCAGTTATAAAATGCCCCCACCACCCCTTCCAAGGCACGCAAAAAATTAAAATTCTTCCATATAATATACCATATTTTCATCCCTCATAATTCTCCCTCAGATTATTTAAATTATGGTCTTAATATAATTCTATAATTCCTTCAAAACCAATATGGATTTAAAGAAAATATTCAACTTCTTATTTTAGGTTAGAGTTTGTTTGACTTGGTTAGAATTCATGGTAAGGGTTTCTTATCTCAAATTTCCCTCATAGAGACATGTTTCATATTTTGAACCTATTTTTATTAATGTGATGTATAAAATTCCTTATTTACATACTATATCATGATAATATTTTTATTCATGGTATTTGATGTTCCATTTTAAGTTCTTTTCTAAAAGACATTTTGAATCAAAAGTTACCAAAATTGTAAGGGTTTATTTTCCAATATCACTTTGAAATAAAGGTAGTTTATGTTAAAATTAAATTAATAGTACTTTTATTTTTATTTATATCTGAAAACACATATATAGTATTATACTCTGGTTATTTATGGGGTAAACATGTCTTCCTACTATTTAACTGACCCTTTGATTCAAAATTCAACAAAAAAGTTGTATGTAAGTGAAACTGACCTTATTTCTTATTTTCATTTTGGAATATTTATATTAGATGTCTGTATTATTTATATTGTTTTAGGAATTCTCTTCTATATAATTTAATGAATTATTTAGTTCATTTTTCAATATCTTTTTATTTCTTTACAAAATTTTAAAAAGGAATATTTTTAGTGTTTTTCACATGGTCCATTTTTTACATCATTTATAAAATTTTGAAAACAGCCTTATTTTTTACATTTTTTACATGAACATATTTTTCCACTTTTACAAATATTTTTATTAATGAAGCTTTATCTTTAAATTTTCATATTTTTCAAAATTAATCTCTTTCATATTATTTTGTAACATTTAAAAAAAATGAAAGTTATCAAAAGAAAAATATATTATTTTTATTATTCAAATAAACCATATAATGTTATTATAATAGTGTTACTAATTTATATAAGTAATATTTATTGTTTATTATGATTAAATAATGATATTATCAAAGGATACCATCCATATTCTTTATTTTGATGACTCATGTTCATGTTTTGTGGAAATATTAATTAAATGAGTTTAGTTTTTATGTGGTAATTGATATATGTTGTGATGAAAAATGTTTTCATGTCCATTTTATTTAAACTAATGGATATATTCTATATTATTTACTCTGTATATGTATAAATATTTAGTTAACCATATACTTATTTCTATATACAGTTTCATTTTTAAGGGTGCTTACTAAGAAAATTATTACATTTATTAATTGGGGAAATAATGTCATTCCATATAATTTTTATTTAAATATGGGTGTTTATTGATTAATAATGCATGTTTATTATGTATTTTAATTCATTAATTTATATTAATAATTATTTAGAATTATTTAGTGATGGTTGGGGCCCGAAATGTTATATCTTTTGATGCATCAGTTGGTCTCATGAGACAAAATAGTTTGGGTATTTAGTTTTTGTCGTACAATATATTTACATTTTTTTAAGGACTTGGGGATTTGTTTATAGTGATTTAGTGATGGTTGAGACATAAAATTATATTTCCTTTCATTAAATTGGTATCTCTCATGAGACAAACTAGCATGAGTATTTCTCATATGCCTTACTAATTTATTTATGATTCCTTGGCATAAAGCCTTGATGATAAGATGAAGATGTATAGTATTATGAATTACATTACTATGAAATCAATTATTTATTATACACAATGTTATATTAACCAAAGATATATATTTAATTCTCATGTTATAAGTTATGTAATATTATTTTAATATCATTTATTCATTCTATATTATTAATGCCTCATTTATTATATGATAGCTTTTTTGTACACTACTCAATTAATGATATTTTGAGATAATCATTTATTTTGTTCCCATTCCTTAGGTAAATAATAGGAGTATTATATATGTTTCTATAAGGGTATAATGTGTGGGGAATTTGGTGGGATATGTTGAAGACTTATTATAAATTAATAAATCCTTGGTTTAGTGGAAAAATATCTATTTGATGAGAAAAATATAGGTTTTGTTAGTTAAAAGTTTATCATAATTCTCTAATACTATAAATCTAAAGGGCCATTGGAATGTAAGTGATGAAATATTTTCTATAGATCTTGTAAATACAAATGTTTAACTTTAGTTCACTTTAGTTGGTATCCATCCAATATGTAAAGAATATGCTTTTAAGTACTAGATGTGAGAGTGCAGTTCTGAGGAGTCACAACTGGTATTAAATAAAGGATTAGATAACTTTAGAGGTTATTATGATTTGAATTAATGATAATTTAAGACATTTAGATACCATAAAGGGATAATAAGTTTAAGGTGTGGTTATAAATACTATTTTTATGTCTCTTATAACATCATTTTAAGTTGATTAATGATATTTTGGGAGATATCTATTTGGTTGTATGAGGAAAACATTATTGAGGTATATATAACCCTTATGTTTAATATGCTCTTTAGTGTAAAGGTTATTTGGGATGAATGTTACTATATATTTTTTGGTACATAATCTAAAGCTAAAATATATATAAAACACTAAGGGTTGGTATGTGATTTGAGGTTGAGGTGATTATATTTATTTAATAAAAATGTAATTTGATTTTTGAAATATAATTTAACTGATATAGATAACATTGGGGATTGAAAAGTTATTTGTAGGGTAAGGAATCTAAATTTACCATATAGAGATATCACTATGTTTCTAGAAATATTACATGATTATGATTAATATAGAATATTATTAGGCAATTTTTATATTATAAATTAAAAAATACATATTAGGTTATTCTTTTTAAGGTTTATGACCTGGTGATTCAAGTTATTTTGAGAATGTATCAATATATTTTGGGATAATATATTATTTAGGTATATTAATATTTGTTATGGGGTAATATGTGTGACTAGTATTTTTTTAGGATAAAACTTATATCGATTTTTCAAGAATGTGTGATTATGATTTTTTTTTGATTTTTGGGTTTTGAATTCGGGAAATCATAATTTAAAGAATTTTAGTGCTTATTTGGAATGATTTAAATTGAATATGGGATGTTAATATTTAAATTTATTTAAATATAGATGAAATTATTAAATCTTTATATTATGTTTTATTCATAAGTTATTGGTTACTATCTTTACTCATGATAACCATTTTGGTTTTTGAAATTGGCTAGAAACATAAGGAATAACTTGTCATAAAATTATTCCTGAAATAAAGAAGACTATATTTCTTGATATCATGACCCATCAAGAGTTCATTTATATAGATACCCAAGACTTTTACAAATATTATTGCAAGATTTATAACATCATAATCCATTAATTACAACCAAAATATCCTAAGGCCGGATATTTTTGGAATAATGGGATCATAATACATCAAAGGAAACAAAAACATGGAATGATTATTTTTTCCTTACTAAGCTCCTAAATACATTTGAGATCCTAAAACATCATAAGATAATCCAAGGAATATATAAAATAAAGGGGGGATATAAAATCCCAATAAGGGGTTAAGCATGATAAGGAAACATAACATGTGAGTCAAATATATGACAAGATATCATAAAAAATAAACCACATGAGTAATCACATGGAATAATTCATAAAGAACATGATGTCATTAGATCATAGAATTATAATATCATGGATTCATACAAAAATGTAGCTGAAATATATAAAATGCCATTAAATTGATTCAAGGATAACTTCGTAGACAATATCACATACTGGAAAAAGTCCCATAATAGATTCGATTTACTCCCAAATCCTATAAAAGACATCTCATGCATCTAAAGATTTATCCAATTCATTGGAGCACTATCTAGGAATACCCATAATAATATGTTCAAGATCAATGTGTGCCATATAAAAAAATTAATCATAAAACATAACATAATAATTTCCTATGGAAATAAAATGGGACGCATAATCTTGTCTCATATTATAATGAATGTAAATTTCATAATTAAGGAATTTGAGAAATGATCATAAAGAATATATATCCCTATAAAAGGAAGGGCAATTAAGAAAAGTATATATTAAGTATATATACATAATTTATAATTATTCCATAACATTATAGGTTGTTGTTGATGAATTAAAATACTTTAAAAAAATTTAAAACATTATTAATGAAAATAACCTTTTCACTTTGAAAATAACTATTGAAAAACTAAAATTTCCAAAAATATTATATAAAATATCTTACATAAAAAAATAAACTTATAAAGAATTAATTAATTATTTAAGTTGTTATTATGGAACGTAATTCTATAAATTCCAAGAATGTTAAAACAAATATTACTTCCATATTTTTATATGAAAATTAAAAAGTACCTTGTTTGGAAAATTATAGAATGATTCCTTTTAAAACATTTCAAAAAACCATTCATGGGGAAAAATCTTTACAAAGTAATAGGATAATATTAAAAACATTTTTAAACCACTTTAGAGAAAACATGGACATGAAAGAGAAAGGGTTTTTGGCCAAATAGAGAAATATAGTCGGTATACAATAAAACAATTCTAATAATTATAAGTACATAAGAGAGGAAAATTGTAATATTACTTGATAATTTTATTAATAAATAGAGGAGAATAAAATTAAATTGTTATATTATAAAACATTAAAAGAATTTACTTCAATATAAATTCAAGAATAATCAATCTCAATTAAAAAGAGATTGAAACATAAACCCATACTGCTTCGGTAACTTTTGAATCATAAATTTACATGAATTAAGTAGATGAATAATAACTTGAAATATTGTGAAGTATAAATGATTAAAGATATAAATTTTAAAGGTCATAACATACATTATTTAAAATAAATTATGTGCATAAAATAATATGTGCCTCAAAGAAGGAAGTTTTGTGACTAAACCCTTACCTAGAGTCCAGGATTGTCGTGCATATCTTTTATCTCTTATATAATAAAATTATTTTAATAATTTAATTTATTAATAAAAAATTTCAAAAAATTTAATTACTTTTATTTTATTTATTTTCATGACATGTTGAATTAATTAATGATTTAAGTTCATGTCAGAGGTTTTTACGATGTTCGATTATATATCAAAAAATGACTTTGGTAAGCTGAATAAATTAAAATATATTATTAATTAATAATTTCCAAAATAATAATCATGAAATATTTATAAATTTTAGATATAAATTATACATTTGAAACCTATTATGAAGTATTAATATGAAAAATTAACTATGTTACTATCACGGAGATGGAAAGTTATACAGACACATGAGTTACATTTTCATTTTTAAATGATCATGATTGAAAGAATGTGAGTGATACTTTAACTTTAAATACTTATAAATAGATCATAAATATAATATTATTTCTTTAAATAAAATTACATATACCATCAATGTGACGTGATAATAAAAATTAATCACAACGCTTTGTGAAGCAGTAGTCCACAATAAACATAAATGATATCTTCATTTACTTAATGGATGGAAAGGTAAGAGAGTATATGATATATTTATTTTATATAATAATTATTATAAAATTAATATAATATATAAACATAAAATTAATCATTATTACCTTCTATATAAATCATTAGTTAAAAATGATTAACATTATTTCACGAGGTGGTCGTCCGCCGTATACACAAGCGATGTTATCGTATTCACCAAAAAATGTAAAGTAAGAAACAATATGTGATATTATAATTATATAATTATAATTAAATCAAAAATATAATATATAAACATTAAGTACAACATTATATACATCCATGAGAAGCATTGATGGAAAAATAATCATGTCGGTTCATGAGGTTGTAGTCCGCCACACACATGATCAATAGTTTTATTTCCCATTTGAGGGAGGAAGACATGGTTATAGTTCATGAAATTAACATAATAAAACTTATTATATGTAAGATAAATTTTTTATTATATCATAATGGTTTAATAATATTTTAAGAATGTGTAATAATAAATAAAATAAAATGCTTGATGAAGGACGTTATGTCTTCTTCGGAAAACTTATTTAGGTTTTCATGAAAATTTATCTTTCGTTGGATTTATGATCAAAATAAGTATTATATAATTAGGGGAGGAAATTAAGGAGCTTATTTTGGGAGTTATTTTCATAACCAATTAATTTTTAGGTGTGAATAGGAGAGGTATGGGATGGACTTTTATATGCAGGGGAGAGAACACACTTGGAATTTTTGAAAGGAAAGAATTACAACAATTTTTTTATCATGATAAAGGATCAAAAATGAAATATTTTATAACATTATAATATATAAGTAATAAATATTACCATAAAATAATAATTATATAGATTTTGGGTCATTTTTAACCCTTATATTTTTATTTCACCCCCAGTAAACCCTTTTTTAACCAAACGATAATAAATAATTTTTATTGTTTTCCCTATTTATTATAGTAAAATTTTAATTTTAGATTGTTAGATAATATAAATTATTATTATTAAAAGTATTTAATCCATTTTTCCAAATTCAACTCACATAATGGTATAATTTAATTTAAAATTAAACTAGCAGTTGTTTCGAAAAAACTATTTTCAAGAAATTCATTTTTCAATCATAAGATGATATTATAATAACTATATAACATGTAATAATGATTAAATTAATTTGAATTAATATTTATATATATATAATAAATAAATTTATTTTAACTAATTCCTAATTAGTTTTTATTTTAATTAATTAAAATGGAGAATCATTATGAACTTTCAAACAATTTTTAGAAAAAATATGTTTTTAATCTTAAGAATAAACTTATACTAAAATATATTATAAAGATGATTTAAATATAATTAGTTGTATGAAATATAAATAAATAATTATTATGTTACTTTTAAGTCATATTAAATAATAATGGGACTTCTAACTGACTTAATTTGTTAAAATGAAATGACAGTTTTACTAAAAATTTGTATTTTTTACTATTCACAAAAAAGTTAATATTAGAAAAAACAAAAAATTTCACCCTAAGTTAATATAGATAAAATTATTTGACAAATAATCATAATTTTATGAAACAAAATTATTAAAAATTCCAAGACTTAATTATAATATTTTCTCATAAAATAAATAAAAATAATTTATGAAGGAAACATCATTTCTATAGAATAAAATATCTTAATTAATGTTGAGTTCTTATTTAGTAAATTTTTTTAAATAAATTTATATTGATTATGAAATTTATATATATTTCACAAAGTATTTAATCCATTTCATACTCAAAAATTCAATCTCTAGGTTATAGCAATCATATTTAAATAATAAATAATATCTATTTCTTCTTCGACATATGATGGAGGTGAAAGCTCATGCGGGATCCTGTGCAATTCGAATTTTCCTTATTGATGATGTTTGAATCTTGGCCTAATCTTGTGACTCAATGGATTCATTTAATCTAGATTGGGAACGATTATTCCCACCTTGCCAGAATGATGGTGTTGACTTAGATATTCCTCCTCTAAAAGAGATTTCCTTTGTGAAAGCCCTTGCTAGATCTTATCCCATTTCAACAGATTAGAGAAAATTTATTATTATAAAGCACTATAGAGATGGAGCTATTACGATTGTTACTGACTCTGATGCGGTCAAGAAAAAACTAGAAGTTTTCAAATTTTCGGTACTTGGCTGCATGTCCTATGAAAGAGGTGTGAAGCCTTGATCATTGATAGATCTTGAACGACGTATCTTATGCTTCTAGAGTTTCTTCAATTGGTGCTTAATACCCCTTGCAAAATGATACTTTCATGTTATTTTGCAAAGACAAGAAGACCTCAATGTGATCTGGAGGATTGGAAATCTCAACCTGAATCTAAGAATATTTCTCCTCTCAGAGTGGGATGCAAACTTTAACCCATTGACACAGAAGAAATCTACTACTCATGTCTGGGTAAGAATTCATGGACTTAGATGGATATATTGGCATCTTAAAATTCTCAATGATTTAGCCTATGTAATTATGACCCCTCTAAGGATTAATCAATAAAAAATCAGCAGGGATCTTAGACTCTATGCTAGAGTTCTTATTGAGATTGATATGGAAACCACACCCCCTGAACGGGTGTCCCTGGATGTTAATGGAAATCTTATTGAAGTTATATTTGAATTTGAGAATATTCCTAAATATTGTGAACATTTTAGGATGGTTGGACACATTATCGTTAAGTGCCACATTGTTTAGAAAATAGTCCATCCAACACCTACTAAAACAATAAGGATAGAAGTCCCATTGAAAAAGGCTGCTACCAAAATGAAATATGTTCATAAAAATGATATTGGAATGATCAAGGTGGATTCAGGTGATCAAGCACCTCGAACTAGTAAAACATGGGATGATTTTATAGAATAATAGGAGAAATACTTCCTTCATAAAGATGATGTTGTTCTTGATCAAAGAGAGGTGATTTCCATTGGTAAATAGAATGATATCAATGAGCTTCAATAAATTTCAAATGATTTTTTTACTCGTACACTCAGTATGAAATATGAGGTTTTCATTTTGGATGTAATCATTTCAAGCCTAAATAATGCATTGAAGAATGCTAGTTCATCTAAAGAGGCTTGCATTCTCCCTCCCTAGAATGTGATTGAAACCACCCTGGTCCATACTCACAATTTTGATGGGGATACCCCCTTAAAAACACAAGATACATACACCAATGAGGCTGCTGATCTGGAAAACACTGATTCTACCCCAATGTAGTCACTACCCACTGATACTTCTAAAAAACAAGACTTGAGGAGGTTTGGAAGGAATAAAATTATTGTTACAAGAGAAAAAGGTGGATTTACCCCCAAACATCAATCCAAATGAGAATTCTTTTTTGGAACTACCAAGGCCTAGCAAATTCTAGTACTCTATGTTCCCTATAGATAATTGTTGATAGATATAAACCTAAAATTATCGAGATTTCTGAACCTAAAACCAAGACTAATTCAATTGGGGTTTGTCCTAAAATAAAGGGATATTCCCTAATTATCTTTGTACAGAATTATGGTTGGGATAGGCTGTGGCTTCTAGCTCATAACAGTGTAAATAATCCTACTCTAATTTATGCGAATGGGTATATTATTACATGAAGATTTTCCAAATATGGGTTTAACATGCATTGTTCAATGGTTTATGCATCCAATACCTTTACCATTAGAAGGTACCTATGGAGAAACATCAACAATCTGTCCATATACATCTCAAAACCATGGGTTATCATGGGAGATTTCAATGTAATTCTTCATCTAGATGAAAAGATTGGGCATGTTATTTTTTCCACCTCTATCACAGACTTCAGGTCATGTATTGAGAACTCAAATCTGACTGAGATCAACCTGCTCAAGGCTAGATACACTTGGTATAGAAAAAATATTAATACTATGAGGCTAAGCTGAATTGATCATGCCTTTGTCAATGAACACTTTCTCGAAATTTGTAAAACCATATCATGTATCACTCTTGAGAATCAGAACTCAGACCATCATCCAATCTTGGAAAACTTCATTGATAAATGAAAAAGTCATCCACTTCCATTCAGGTTTGAAAATGCTTGGACTGCCCTTTCGTTGTGATCTCAACTTGTTAGAGATACATGGGAAATTTAGGATTATAAAAATAACCCTTTATCATGTATTCCTAATCTCATAATTCTCAAAAAAAACTAAAGCAGTCGATAAAGGAAAAATTCAATCTTCTGGATCAGGAAATTGACTTACTTGAAATTGAATTTCATAGGATAGAATAATCTATCACCACAACCAATTTCTCTATGAATGATGAGTAGGAGAAGAGAGTCTCTTCTGAACTTAGGGACCTTTTTATTCTTAGGAAAACATACAAAATGAATTTGTCAAGGTTAATTGGCTTACAGATGGGGACAAAAATACCAAATTCTTCAACGCACTTCAAAGAGACAAAAAATATATCAGGTCTCTCTCTTTATTAATGAATGGGGAAACTCTTCTTGGTGATAAGAAAATTATCTCTAACCATATCGTCTCATTTTACATGGATCTCTTTAATGGCCACACAAAGACTAAGGATTTTATGGAGGGAATTATCCAAAAACATTTCACTGAAGGTGAGAACATTATTCTCAACTTGATTCAAACTTATATTAAAATTAGAGAGGTTGTTTTTGGACTAAAAAAATCTCACTAGGACCAGATGGCTTCACCAGCCATTTCTTCCAATTCTTTTAGGATGTCTTCCAATGAGATGTTTTCAAACTGTTTAGGCATTTTTTTACTGAAGGATTTTCTCAGGGCCTTAATGCACAATTTCTTGTTTTAATTCCTAAGGTTAAAAATGCTAGTGATATAGGTTAATTTATATAGGTGGATCTTATTAATACTATACAAAATATTGTTACCAAAATTCTGTCCAATCGTCTTACTAATGTAACTAATAAAATCATCTCTTAGAACTAGTTAGACTATATCAAAGGAAGAAGGATCCAAGATTGTCTTTTTATTGCTTCGTAATGTATTAATATCCTTCATAAGACTACAATAGGGAGAAAAATTTCTCTAAAACATGATATTAGGAAGGCCTTTAACACCATAGATTGGGGATTTATTAGTAGAATACTTCCTGAGTTTGTTCTTCATATGAGTTTATTTCATTGGGTTAACACTCTTATTAGCTCTGCTCATATTTCCATCCTTGTTGATAGCTCTCTTGAAGGATACTTCAAATGTACAAGAGGGGTGAGATAGGGAAACCCACTATTGGCTATCATTTTTGAAATTACTGAAGATTATCTCAGTAGATTTATACTTCAAAAAGTTAGTAAAGGATAAATCAAAACAATTAGAGCTGCTAGAGGTATCTATGCCCCCTCTCACCTATTTTTTGCTGATGATATTATACTCTTTACTCTGTGAGACAATATGAACATCCAAAACATTAAGAAAACCATTCTTCACTAGGATAAAGATTCTGTTCAAGAGGTTAACTGGAGAAAATCGTTTATTTTCTTTAAGAAGAACATCTTTTCCTCCAGAAAACATTGTATAGTATAGGCTCTTGGTATAAGATAAGGATCCCTACCTTTTTCTTATCTTGGGGTCCTCATGTTTCTTGGACGGCCTCGTCCCTCCCAATTTATTGATGTGGTTATCTAAATTCGAATAACCCTCTCTAACTAGAAAGGAATGTCTCTCTCAATGTTAGGAAGAGTTTTTTTAGTTAGACATGTGATCATATCAAAACTTGTATAATATTTTATGCTATACTACTGGTCTGCCTCCATGATTAAAACTATTAACTCTCTTATGAGGAATTTTATGTGGAGTGGTAGTATCCTTGAATGGAAAATTATTATATCCCCCATGGAAGAAATGCTTCTTACCCCACAACATGGGAGGACTTGGCATAATAAATATTGAACTTTTTAATCAATCATTGCAGCCCACTTCATTTGGAGACTGATTAATGAAAATTCAAACTCCTGGGATTTTTTCAAAGCCAAATTACTTTGCAGGCTGATCGAAGGAAGAATAACCTACATGAAATCCTCAGTTTGGATGAGTCTCAAAAACATTTTCCATTAGATTAAAATGAAATTTCATTGGATTGTAAATGTCAAATATTCTCTTAAATTATGGAAATATAAATGGAAAGGCTCCCCTTTGATGGATAGTATAACAAATCTTGATCCAAATATAGACTAAAATGCCACCATCAAAGTGCAACTCGAGAAGATCAACATGCTGCCATCAAAACTTACCTTCCAAGTCTCCTCTTATGATTTTTTGAACACTAAAGACATTATTATATGGAAACAGAGTGTTATTGGTATTCTGGAATCTAAATGATTCTAAAATAAATTAATGCAAGGAGGTTGTACTCTGATTGAAAAACTGAACAAAAAATGGATCCAGCCTTCTCAGTTTACATTGCTTTGGTGCCTTCACCTGAATAAGATTCTAGTGGAGGAAAACCTTCAACACATTGGAATCTTCTTCTACTCTAGGTGTGCTCTATTACAGCAGCATCGAGATGATATTAATCACCTGTTTCTGTCCTACAAGACTGCTACCTCCCTCTGGAATTCAATCTTTCTTCTGTTTGAGTTTCATATACCGAGTGCATCCAACATCTTTGATTTCCTACTGCAAATTACATCAGTTCACCTCTTGAAGAAAATCCAAATCTGTTTTATGGTGTATTATACTGAATTCATCTATATAATATGGATGATAAAGAACAATTCCATGCACAAAAATCCGGTTTCCAACCACAAAGCAGTGCTGAATCAGGTGTTGATAGCTACTCAACAGACCAATCTTCTTTATGATGCTAATTGTCACAACTCGATTAAAGAATTTATAGTTCAAAGAAATCTAGACATTCTTGGTAATTTTCCTAAACCCCTGGTCACTATGGAGGTCTTCTGTATTCCAACTTTCAGAGGATGGATCAAATTTAACTCAGATGGCACTACGACAGGACATCCAGGGATAGCTGGCTATGGTATAACCTTTAGGTACCACAATGGGGATTCCCTTGCAGGGGTTCATGGATCTTGTGGCCAATCCACTACCCTTGAGGCATAGATGATGGGTTTTATTAAGGTAGTAGATTTTTCTTGGTAAAGAAATTAGAACACAATATGGTTTGAAAGTGACTCATCCACCCTTGTCCAAGCGGTTTAAATGGGTCAGATTCATCTTTCATGGAAACTCACGGCTAAATTGATAAATTCTCTGGACACTCTCACCTCAATGCATTATATATTACCCATGTTTATCGTGAGTCCAACCAACTCACTGATGGATTTTTAAATATGGTAGCCCCTGTTGATACTTGCATTTATCATTCTATCACACCCTGTGAACTGCTTCTAATCCTTCAAAGAGATAAGTGTAAAATTCCTTTTATTCAACTCTTGTTACCCTCTTACTTTTTTCATTATATAAATCTATGCTTCTTGCTTTTCTAAAACTCATATTTAAATAATAATATTTAAATAATATGCCACAGTTTATTTAAAATCAGTGTTTTTTGTTGAATACGCTATAAAAAATAGTGTTATTTTAAAATCTCAAGGTGTTATATTTTAATCCATTAAAAAAATTTAGTCCTCTCAATTTGAACTTCTTCTTAGTAATGAAGGGTTTGACATTTGAAAATTCCCTTTATGGGAAAACCAAAATCTAAAAAGGGTTAATAAAACATTTTCATAGAAAGAGGGAAAGGGAAATACCATGGTAATCCCAAAACTTGGTTTCCACATTGGAGAACATTAGTGTAAAGTGAGTATATGGGATGTACAAAATGAGTAAATAATTATAAATAGTTGTAAAGATAATTGAGCACAATAAAGTGAATAATCTTGATAAAGTCAACATTCACAAAACCATAAATATTTAATGAATTAAAAGACCATTGATTCATCGGATATAAAGGTAATAGGATAATATTTTTGTTTAACTATTCTTTCCTTAGAGTTAATGGATTATTATATTATTAAGATTGAGAACACCATAAAACATGTTTACCAGATATTTTATTATTTCATAAACAAAATTTAATCCTTCGGTTGTGCTTCAATCACTTTCCACTTCACCTCTTACTCTCAGGAATGAATATCTAGTATGATTTTTTATTACTAAACCACTAAAACTAAATTTCAAATAATCATATTATCCATAAAATAGTTACAATATATTCCTTTTATATTTATTAAGACAAAAATGGAAAAGCATGATTTTAGATAATACCCAAAATGAATATGCGTATTTTAATATCAAAAATTAAAAAATGAAACAAAATGTTTAACATAGATCTTTCCTTAAATAAATAAACATATATCTCAAATAACCTCAATAACCTCAACATAAAATTTTTTTTAACTGCAAATTTTATCTCATAAACTTTCAACCTACATCTCCAATACCATGAAACCATTATTCCTAAACAATCCATTATTTTAAAATTAAATCTTATTCAAACCAATAGAATGTTTCCCAAAATATGATGAACATCCTCAAAATAACATTATTCATGAAATCAGTCTTTAACTACAAAATTATTCTATACATATTAATTTTTTTGTACAAAATCAAATAATATTAATTAAATAATTATCTTGACATCAATGTAATATATATTATTATCTTTTCCTCAATCATGTGTTCTTACGTAAAATATCACCTTACAATTAAATCACATTTTTTGTTCATTATCAGTATTAAACATATTTTTTTAAATCATTAAATAAATCTACAATAAAATAATAATTATTAGTTTCATGATTCTTATAACCAAAATACCATTGATAAAAATAAATCTTCAACATAATTCATGGATACCCATATGTAAATAATTACACCTAAATGATTTTTATAACATAGTTCCTTGGTCTATTGGATAACCCTTAGTTTAGGGCATTGAATCAGATAATTCCAAAGTTACCCACATATAAGACATTTAATTCCATGGAAATTAATTGCTCTGTCCCATTTATTTCGACATAGAATACATCTTCCCCTTAATTTGAGATAATATTATAGGAAATTATTCCCACATTTTTGACATTTAGGAAGATAAATATTATTTTCTTTTTCATATTTGTCACTTTAACTCTTATGAAATGTCATCCTTCTCTTCTTTGATGTTTTTGGATATTGAACTATATTCTAGTTGTTAATAATAAATCAATATATCTCATTTAAAATTATCATAATATGTATAACATCTGTTCCCATTAGGTTATGCATCTCATTAAGGAGATCATTACATTTCACATTACATTTATTATTGACATTCTTTCTCCTATTTACCACCATTAACAAAAAATATTAAAATAAACATGATGTGAATGAATTAAAATACCAAAGTTAAACTTATAAACCTATAAGTAATAACTTATAAATGATAAATATATCATGACTTATGAGTATCTAGTTTTAAATATAGGCAACCCATGGTAACATTTCTTATTAGGTTTTATAACCTAGAAATTCATTTATGTTCTTCAAAATTCTTTATAAAGTGTTTTTGTGAATCCCCAAAGTATATCCCATGGGAGTGTCAATCTAGGATCATAGTAAGAACCGTTTTCATGTATTAGGTAATGCTCGAGTCAATAAAGATACACATTTTTTAGATTTACTACCCTAGGTATATCTACAATAGAACCACATCCACGTTTAGTATATATATGGGGATGTAATTTATGAGAAACTAAATTCTCTATACTTCACCAAAATTCCATGATTTTTTTTCTTTACTTAGTCTTATCCTTATAATTATCCCAAGCATTATCACTAATGTTTTATCATCCTAATTCCATAGGATAACTAAACTTTTGTTTTGATACCAACTATAGAAACCCAAGACTTTTACATATATTATTACTTGATATTTAACATAATCATTCATTAATTACAACCTAAAGATCACGAGGACCGGTGTATTTGGAAGACTAGGATCATAATAAATCCAAGGAAACTAAAACATGACGTCCTTATTTTTTTTATTTTCCTTAGTAATCTCCTAAATAAATTTGATCTCCTAAAACTATATAGGATAACATGAGGAATATATAAGATAAAGGGTGATAGAAAATCCTAGTATGGGAATAAACATGATAAGGAAGCATACTGTGTGAGTCAAAGATATAACATGATAACATAAAATAATATGAACATGAGTAATCACATAGAAGCATAACATAACGAACTTGGTTTCATAAGATCATTGATTCATAAGATCATTAAATCATATGGAAATGTGGTAGAAACATATAACATGGCCTAAACATGAGTCAATGATAACATTATAGGCAATATCACATAGTGAAAAATGTCTGATAATAGATTAGTTTTACTCCATAACCCCATACATGATTCCCCATGAGACTAATGATTTACCTAATTAATTGGAGTGATATCTTGGAAAATAAATCATAACATGTTCATGATCTATGTGTGCCACATAAATGAAATCATCCATAAGGAATAAAAAAATATTCCGATAAAATTAAATGAGTTACATAATATTATCTAATATAATAATCAATATAAATTTCATAATGAAGACATTTGAGAAATGATCATAAATAATGTATTGACCCATAAAAGTAAGGGAGAACAAGATAGGTATATATGTTTGAGACATATACATAGAATTTAGAATTATTCCATAAAATTCTAGGTTTTTTTCATATATGGATTAAATACTTTTAAAAAAATTAAAACATTTTAGAGGAAAATAATATTTTCACTTTTAAAATCACTTTTCAAAAATTAAAAATTTCCAAAAAATATTATAGAAATAATTTTATTTAAATCAAAACATGGAAATTTATAAATTATTCTTCAAATATTTGGTTGGTCATGATGGTAGGTAATTTTTTACATGCCGAGTAGGTTAAAACAAATATTTTTTTCACATTTTTGTATGAAAATTCAAAAGTAACTTTTTTAGAAAATGGAATAAAGATTAATTTTAAAATATTTGGTCAAAAAACCCATCATGGGTAAAAAAAATTTAAAAAATTATAGGATAATTTTAAAAC
The DNA here is from genome assembly GCA_963277665.1 of Viscum album. Taxonomy (NCBI): domain Eukaryota; kingdom Viridiplantae; phylum Streptophyta; class Magnoliopsida; order Santalales; family Viscaceae; genus Viscum; species Viscum album. The sequence continues at coordinate 123,706,719 of OY728153.1, read as the reverse complement.
CATTTTTTAAAAAGCTTTAAATAAAATATAGACCTAAAAGAAAAAGAGTATCTGAATGAATAGAGAAATAAATTCAGTATTCCTTAAAAATATTTTCTCAATAATTTAAAGTAGTAGAGAGAAAAAAATAGTAGTATCACATGAAAATTTCATGAATAAACATAGGATAATAAAATTAAATAGTTTTATTTGACAATTATCAAAAAATTGCCTTCAAAAAAATTCAATCATAAACAATCCCAATTAAAAAGAGATTGAAACATAAATCCTTACTACTTTGGTTACATTTGAATAATAACTTCACTTGAATAAAGTAGATTAATTGAATCTTGAAATATCATTAAGTATGAATGATTCGTAATATAATTTTTAAAAGTTCATTATATACACCATTTAAACAAATTAGGTTTATAAAATAAAACATGTCTCAAAGAATTAAGTTTTGTTATGAAACCCTTACCTCGAGTCTAAGCTTGTCATGTTTTTATTTTATCTCCTATAAAATAAAATAACGTTATTTATGTATTCCATCAATCTCATTCTCCATGTTTTTTCATTTTATTTAATTTATTAATATTATATGTTTAACTAGTTAATCATTTATGATCAATTCATACATTTGATGGTGTTCGACTCATATGTCCCAAATTAATTTGGTAAGTTGATAAAGTAAAAAATATTATTAATTAATCATTTCAAGAAAAATAATCATGAAACAATTATCAATTATATATATAAATTATAATTTTAAAAATAATCATGAATGATGGTTAAGAAAAATGAACTTTTTTACAATCATGGAGATGGTAATCAGTATGTACGCATGAGTAACAGATCCATTTTAAATGATCACGATGGAAAGAAGAAGAGTGTTATTTTATATTTAAAGAATTATAATTATATCATAAATATTATTTTGTTTCTTTAAATACACTTACATATATAATCCATGTGATGTGTTAAAAAACAATTCACATTACTTCCCGGGGCGGTAGTCCACTGTACACACGAATGACATTATCATTTATTCAATGGATGGTAAGGTTAGAAATTATATGATATACAATTTTTCCACAATTATCAATATTTCCTTAATATAATATATAAAAATATAATTAATCATTATTACATTCCATGTAAAACCTATGTGAAAAATTAATCACATCACTTCCTGAGGGGGTAGTCTACTGTACACACAAGTGAGGTTATCGTATTTCCTACAGAATAGAAAGTAAGATGTAATATGTGATATTATATTTAAAAATGTATAATTAAATCATAAATATCATATATAAACATTAAATAAATCATTATATATATCCATGATAATGGTGATGGAAAATGAAATACGTTGGTTCGTGAGGCGGTGATCTATCGTACACACGATCAAAAATTTTGTTTACCCTTTCAGGGAGAAGGATATGTTTGTAGGAAATTAATTTATTATATAAGGATTTTAGTATATTTAATATACTGAGTTTATTATATTATCATGGTTTAATAATATTTTAATGACATAGAATAAGAAATAAAATAAAATGCTTGGTTAATGATGTTACCTCTCCCTTGGACAACTTCTTTAGGTTTTCCCCAAAAGCCTTCCTAGGTTGAAATTTTGATAAAAAAAGGATTATAAGATTATTAGAGGAAAATAAGGAATTTATTTGTAATTATTTTTGAATAAATTATTTTTATAAGTATAAAGAGAAGAGGAGAGAAGGTGGCCTTTTATAAGCGAGGGAGAGGACACACTTTGAATTTTTGAAAATAACAAATTACACCCATATTGTTATCATTCCAAAAGTATAAAAAATATAAATTTATAAAATAAAAAATATATAAGATCTAAATATTAACATAAATTATTAATTATACAAGTTTTGGATCATTTTAAACCCTTATTTGTTTAGTTTAACCCCTGGTAAACCAGTTTTTACCTTAACCACGGTGAATAATTGTTATTCTATTCACTATTGATTATGATAAAAAATTAAGATGAAAGTAGTAGATAATATTAATTATGGTGACTAAATATATTTAACCCATTTTTTCAAATTAAAATCATATAATTGGTAAATTTTAATTTAAAATTAGTCCTGTAGACATGTTGAAAAAATAGTTTTTCAAGAAATACATTTTTCAAGAATAAGATGATCTTATAATAACTAAATGAAAAGTTTTCATAATTAAATAAATTTAAATTAATATTTTTATATATATAATATTTTAATTTAGTTTTAAATAATTTCTCATTAGGTGTTATTTTAATTGATTAAAAAGTAGAATCGTTATGCAATTTAAAACAGCTTTCAGAAAAATGTGTTTGTAATCCTAAGAATAAACATATAACAAAATACTATATAAATATTATTTAAATTTAATTAATTGGATAAAATATAAATTAGTGGTAATTATTTTAATTTTAAATAATATTAAATAATAATGAATCTTTTAAATTACTCAATTTATTAAAAATATATGACAATTTTACCAAAAATAGGTATTTTCCACTGTTCACTAAAAAAATCTATATTTTCAAAAAAAAAATACCAAAAATTAACTCTAATTTATTATTGATGTTATGATTTAAAATTTAATTTAATTTTATAAATAAAATTTCTAAAATTCCCAAAAAATAGTTATAATATTTTATTATAAAACAAATAAAGAAGTCATTTTTAAATGAAACATAATTTTTTGTAGAATAAAATATCTTTATTAAATTTGAGTGATTATTTATCAATAATTTATAAGTAAATTTAAATTCATTAGGACCTTTATATATATTTCATAAAATATTTAATCCTATTATTACTCTTCAATTTGATGATTAATATATGACAATTATATTTACATATTAATGTTTTAATAACATGTCACAGTTCATTTAAACTCAGTGTTTCATGCTAAATATGATATAGAATACAATTTTCTTTTAAAATATTTGGGTGTTACAATTTTTGGGCTTAAATATGGACATATTCATCTTATTTATTCATTGTTTGGAATATGAGATAAAATAAAGGAGGAAACGGATCCAAACACATAACAGAAGCATTAATTTTTTATTAAATGGAAAGGAATAAAGTAAGGATATATTTTCATATTCTTTATCTATATGGTGAAACAATTCCTCAAAATCATCTAAAAAAAGATAAATCTATCAATTCTTATATATAAAACATTATTTAACTATCAAGGTACATGTTTAAAAACCTATTCCCAAGTATGTGTCTTATAATCGTATACACCTCGTTTAAGAAATATTTATATAAGAAATGATAAGTTTAATAGTCTTAAATTATAAATTAATGTACTTAATAAAATGTACATTTAATAGTGTTCCTATGTCAAAATTCACTAATTTTTTTATTAATGAGGCGCAATAATTTTTGGGAAAAATATTGTGTTGGTCTTTGGGAGAACATGTGATCAAGGTTTTCTGAATTTATAAGGTATCTACTAAAAGATATTGAAAGAAAAATTCCACATTATATCAATCTAAGATGAATTTATGGTATTTTTTCTGATTTTAAGTATTTATATATTACACACTATGTTGTTCATAAGGTTTTTGATGAATCAAATTTCTTTTATTGAGTCATATACACTATTCTTTAGATATGTTCTTAAAATAATATTTTACTCCACTTAATATTTTATAATAATAATTATTCTTTTATAGGGATTTTCATTTCATTCTCATAATTCATAGTGGTTTTATTGACTGAATCTCTTTTCCTTGAGTCATAACATTTATTCTTTAAACCTTTTCTTTTATGATTATTATATTCTTCCATTTTATTTATCAAATGGTATTTTCTATTTTTGTGTTGAGAAATTACATTTTCATATCATTTTATTTCTTACCATAAATGTTTTATTTTCTTATTTTTAAATATAAATATGTATTCTCTTTCTAACAATTCATATACCATATTTTCTCTATTCAAAAGGAAATGTGTGATGACCCATGTTGTCATAGGTTGTGAAAATCCTTGGAAATTTTATTATTGGTTCCTAAAAGTGTTTTAGGGGGGAATGGTAAATTATACTAAAATATGTTCTCATACAATTCTTCCAAAAACTATATTGGTCTTGGAATAATGTATTTATCCTTGGATAGGAGTTTAGTGAAAATTTGAGTTGTTCAAAATTTCTTAGAATATTTATAATTTAATCAATTGAATATTATTTACTTATGAATGTTCATTTAGTAGTATCTTTAAAAAATAATATTGGATTACATTTCTATCTCCTTTGTTGTGTCTTTAATGATGGGTGTCTACTAGGTATGACATAACCTTGTTTCAGGAGCAGGGACCAGGGTCGAGAACCTTTCCTTTCTATTTATTTTTTCCTTTTATTTTTCATTTATTCTTAATTTTAATTTTTATAATATTATTTTATGTATTTTAACTTTTTATTATCACATATGACCATGGGGGATATCCTCTATAGGTTATTCTTTTGAGATAGGGAGAGGGGGAGAAGTGGGAGAGGGAGGAGGTGGCGTCCACCAAGGAGCTTCTACAGAGGTAGATCACGGCTCAGTGGGTGTATGTCATAGTTCTGGTGGGAATATTTAGTGATTTATTTTCAAAGGTAGTCATATTTTATGTTTTTATATATAAATATTTATATCATAGTTTTTTAAATTTTAATTCCATTTTTGTGTTTTTGGAGACTCTGTGGGGATCTTTATGTGGATTTCATGGAAGAATCGGGCATTTCAGGAAATTTTGGGGGATTCCCATTTGGGAAAACCCATATATTGGGAATGTGTTTTAGTTAACACATGACATATTCTATTCCAATTTGGGGAAGATGGATATTTTGGTTCTATACACCATTTACTTTGGAGTACACACAGTGTAGTGGGTTTGGGGGTGTGACTAAGTACTCAACCAGAATCCCTCTGTAGGGGTATGTGGCTATGTAGGGTACACAGAATAACCCAGAGGGGGATGCATGCCATATATGTGTATACTTTTAAGTGGATTACATAGCCAGTACTTGTGTGGTAGACGACCAGGTACCCCGAGTGAGAGTATATGTCATATATCAGGTGGAAAATGAAGTATACTCGATCATTTTACATGTTGAGTGTGGGATGTAGTAAATGGGAAGGTACCCATGAGGGAGTAAATTTTGTATAAAGGGAATACATGATATGTAATTTTGAAAGGTACATTCTTATTATCCTAAGACACATGAACATAGAGTAATTTTGTGGGTACATGCGATGCACATTTCCCACCCTGGTCTTTTTGCTTGTTTTTCTACCTGGTGTCAGAATTATACTTGTGATTAGTCAATTATAATAATATTATATGTAAATCATGATGGTGGAGTCCTTTTTATGTTTAGAATATGTTTGGATGTATTTTTTTTATAGAGAGAGTTTAGTAGGAAGTTTTATTTGAGTCTTGGTTTTAGAATCCTCCTAGGGGTTGGGTTGTGAGCTGTGAGGCTCGGGTGTGGGTTGTGAACTTGGTTATCATTCTGACTTGAGTGTGACAAATTGATATATTAGAGGTTATTTTAATGGATTACAAGAGGTTTTATCCTGTATTATCTCTAATGAGGTCATGTTTTTTCCCTATATGTTAGGAATGATTTTTCAAGGTTAAATAAGTGGAGGTTAACACCTATGTTGGAAATTCAAATATATATGAGCCTTTGGGCTGGGTTGATGTCATAGGATGAAAGGTATATTTGGGTGTTATTGAGATTTTGATATGATTATGAGGTACTCTTTATGATTTTCTTGTGGAAAAGTTGGTAACCATGGATGGGGGATTACCTGGGAAGGCCGGATAAGGTTTCTTATGTAGGAATTTCTCCAATGTCTGGCTTTCGTTGAGGAGACCTTATGGAGGGAACTGTTTAGAGGTTCTCATAAGGGCCATTGTGAGTTCCCCTACCGATGATCATTTTATTTGGTTTCCTTTATGGGCATGTTGTTGATCAAAGATCAGCCAATGGTAATGAAGGTCATTTGAGATGTTTTCAAACTAGTTGTGTTCCATGCTTTGGATGAGCTAGAGGAACACCTCATAGGGTGTACTACTTTTGTTATCTCCTTTTATCAATTTGAGGATGTTTATATGGATATTTACCAAGATCTCAAGTGTAGCATGGGTTTCCCTAGTTTTAAATTGACTTTGTGTTATAATATACAGTGATGAATGATTCCACATGCTTTGTTGGCTGAGAGTGGATCGATGCTGATATTATTTCTATTTGGAAGGTGGGTTAAATATTGGATCACCCTACATTTGGTTATCCATTAGATGTAATGTTTCAAGTTTTTTATTCTTGACATATTTATTTGATGATTATACCTTTAGAAAATCTTGTATGTAATGGTTCTCTCCTTTAACATATGTCTTTTGTTAGACGAGATCTAGGGTCTAATGGAAAATATAGATGAGTGCACCCCTATAGTTGAGTCTTCAACTTGTTTAGAAGTTATATATTGATGATGCAGTGGGCTCCTGGTTCTTGAGTGGGTCTATATGATATTCTATCTATCAGGTGCTTAAAAAGAAAAAAACTCCAAGGATGGTATATCCTTCGGGCCCATACCTGGAGGTGTTCCCCAGATACAGTTTGTATTGTTAGTCTCTCGATTAGAGCCTGATATGTTCTGAGGTCTTTAGAGACATGATTGTTTCCTAGATGCATAGAGTGGAGATCTATCACCAGTTCTATCATACCATGATGTTTTTTTGTGTTTAGACACCTAAGATGATATCATAGTTTCCAATATTTGTTATTGTCCCTGTAGTGTACTTTTGAGATCCTCTTAGATCAAGAAGATACACTTGATGTTGCGGTTGTGTGTTTCACTTTTCGAAATTACTCTGGTTATGGATAGAGTGGGGGTAGATTTACCTCAAGTGTCATTCTAAAACCAATGGTTGGTTGTTTTCCTTGTGTTTATTTCCCCCTTTTTTCCAGTTTTTTTATTTTATGCCAGCTACTATTAGTTTTTTTCTATGTTGGAATATCATGTGTTCACTCACATGTTATGATAGTTTATTATTGGTCCACTATTGGGTTTGTCCAAATTAGATTTATTTCTCACCCCCTGTATGTTCACCTCAGTGTACATGCAGACCTAATGTCTTCCTTCAGGTTAGAGCTTAGGTTGTAAAATGGATGGGGTTGTGGACCAATGTTTCTTGATTGAGTGAAACCACTAGTGTGGAGTCTCAAGTTAAGGATCATTTATGTAGAGCATACTGGAGACCAGGTAAATGGTTTTTTTCAGTGTTTTCAATACATTTGGTTGTATTTATTTTTAGTTGTTTATTTTATATATGTTTTCAACACATTGAGAAACTTGTTGTTGTATGTTTTTAATGCTTTGAGTTTGTATGACAGTATGTTTTATTTCATTTATTATAGTATGATTGTATTTTAGTTATTTATTATATATTATTTAATGTTCATCCATGTGTAGGTTTTTGGTTATTTTTTGCAGTTTTTTTATTCTACAAGAGGGTATAGTCTCCTCACTACATTCTTTAGACCCTCACCACTTGTTGGAAGCCTCTGGAATTTAGGGAGGTTTTTTTGAGGCCTTGTGGTGAGCTATATGTAACATACCAACCCAGGTTCCACATATCGGTGCCCCGAGTCGATTCACTACATGACCTCAAGCACACCTCCCCGTACACCGGATGCTACCAACTAATATCAAGGGTCAAATATAGATAATGTGGGGAGACAATAACCTCTTTATCAATTCCACACAATATTTAAAACCAATAACCATATCCAAATGATATAAATAATAAATATAATAATACCATAACAAATACTAACATGTATGACATGATAATAAAAAATAGTAAAATAATATACAAAAAAAGGTTATAGATATGTCATTCCATATATGTGATAAGTGACATATGAAAAATAAAAAAAAGACACACTGAAGACTCCTAATAGTGTCTCAAAACCATGTCTCGTTCCCTCCTAAATGCCATATCCTAACTCGATCATCTAAAATAGGGATATTTCCATTATCTTATCATGAAAACATGAAGTTTATTCAGGTACTGATCAGGAAACCTATGTTGGGTGTGAGTACAACTCAATAGGTCACCACTAATAGTGTCTAAAACAATACCCAGTCTATAATAGTGTATGAAGTTTTATAAATAATAAAATACAAGTGATAAAGTTAACAATTTACATAATTTATATTATTATTTAATTAACAATATAATCCTTAGGTTCGTGATGACACCCGAACAAAAAATACCTTAATCCGCTCATGATAGAGTCCGAACCATATCATACATAGAATCTGAATTCAATATAACACGGGATTCCATTATCCATTTAATCTGAATTTTATAACACGGATACTTGGAAAGCTAGTCCAATTCCAATATCATGGGCCTAAAATATCATGTCTAGCACCCAATAAGTATTTAGAGCATCTATCCATATCCCAAACATCAGGGGTATTTGTAGAATCTTTCACTATCCTATGCATTAATATTCACATGCATTCATTAGGGCCTAAATCATCATGTCTAGAACCCTGTGAGTATTTGGAGCATCACTCCTTATCCCAAACCTCATTTATGAATCAATCAGACACCACATATAACACATACATCAATGTTAATAATCATTAACCCTCTCATCAATTATCCATCAAGGTGCACCATTTCAATTCATCAAAACAACCATGGTTGATCACTTTAATCACATGGAATAATATGAAAAATCCACCATTAAACCATTTATAAACATTTAATCATATAATCCATTAACCCATCAAGGTTAGTCCATCCATCCCTTATTTCATGTTATCAACCAATTCCTAATCACATTAATCAACCCATTTGATAAACCCACAAATCATCCCATTTGACAATCAAATTATCCCACCAATTTAATTATCCCATTCAACAACTAATTAATTCAATTCCAAAATGAAATTGCCAAATTTGGAAATTATAATTTCACAAATACATACTCACTATAATAATCAGTACCCTAGTAATTGGAAATTAGACCACCTACATCAAGGCCATTTATGGATGTTCACTAAACCAAAATCCCCAAATTGGTGTAGAAATATCAAGAACAAAATAGAGCATAAGTTATAAGACCAAAACCTAGGATCAATTTTCATCAAAACCTAGATCTAAACTACTTCTAAGGGTTGAAAATTCATCCCTCTCTATTGGTAAAGAGAGATAGGAGAGAGAGTAAATCAAATGGGGAAAATTACTTACCAATGGAGAGATGATCCCTTAATAGGATCTTAGATTTGTCAAAAATTTGTTTAAGGATATTTGGAACCCTCTCGAGAGATTTAAAATTTATAGGAATAGATTTAGGGTTGACCCAGGTTGATTTAGAATTAATACCGAGGGTTAGGGAATTTTCTCATAATTTTTCTGGGGATTAAAAATCCATGTGACTTAACCATGTTCATCTCTTTACGGGTGCACAGTTTCTACTAATAAGGTGTATGGTTTGAAAAACCCTACACCAACCATGAAAACCCAACTATCTCAAGGGTGTATATTTTTATGGGGTGGTCGCACGGTTTGAAAAAAACATGCACCAACCATATAATTCCCAAAAACCCTAAAAAACATCCAAAATTCACCAAAACTCATGACATACAAGATTCAAAAAAAGTATGACTGAAATAAGGTAAAAGTGTACCTATAAATGAGCTCGTGACATCTCTGTAAAAGGTTGGGATCTTACAGTCTTCAAACCTTATAACAGCCCATCCTTAGGTTGTACTCCAAATCATCTCTTAGATTTTGAGGTAAAAATATCAATCCATTGAGCCTGCATATCTATTTCTCTCTCCCATGTTCTCCCCCAAACACAATGATGTTTCCACTGAGCCGAAGCAATACATTTCCAAATCAGCTGAAATTTATATGATGTCTTCTACATGAGACTCAGTCCCAAAATTTCTGAATCACCTACCTCTATCGAGCATAGAGGTGATATGGATGACCTACCATAAAGGGTGTCATATGGTTCTATTTGAATAGTCACTTGATAACTATTGTTATAGGAAAACTCAACAAGTTCTAAGTGCTTCTCCCAAGACCCACTAAAGTCAATAACACATGCTCATAGCATATCCTCCAAAACCTATATGGTATGTTCTGATTTCCCATCTATCCATTGGGTGGAAATACTTACTTAGTAATACCTTATTACTAAGCACCCTCAACAAGCATTTCCAAAAGCATGAATTGAAATGTGAATCATGGTTTGAAATAATGATATAAGGAACCCTGTGCAGATGGGCTATCTTCCGAAGGTATAATTCTCCCAACTGATTCCCTGATAAATTCTACAGTATAGGTAAGAAATGAGCTACTTTCATCAATCGGTCCATAATCACCCAAATAGTGTCATTCTTATGAGGCATCCTCAGAATAACCACCACAAAGTACATAGTAACATTGTCCCACTTCCATTTCAGAATAGAAAATAGATATAGTAAACCATCAGGTTTTTGATTCTGGGACATAACCTATTAAAACGTGTATCATTATGTCATAAACCTTGAAATCTCCTTTCTCATGCTTGGCCACAAATACTATTGATGTAGGTCACAATACCATTTGGTAAATCGAAGATTCACTTCCCACTTTAATGCATGAAACTCGGGCATCATCTCCTCTCGCATACTTGTAGGCACAATAACATGGTCCTAGATATAAATGATATTATCCTGATCTATGGTCCAATCCAAAGTTGACTCCCCAATTCAATGCTTTACCTAATGGATAGATACTCTAGATCCTCATACTACCTCTCCCTGACCTAGCTCAAAAGTATAGATTCCACTGATACTAAAATGAGGATCATCTGCTCCTATCCCTCTTCAACCAATCAGAATTTGACTCCTAAAGTTTTGGTGTCTGAGTTTTCTTACTCAAAGCGTCAAAATCACTATTTCTATTTCATGGCATATGTGCTAGCTCAAAATCAATGACTACATATACTCAACCCATATCTGCCGCCAAAGATTCAAATATAATTAGGAAAATATATAATTTAATATATTGTGATTGGTATACATAGTAAACTTTTTTCCTAATAGATAATTCCACCAACACTTCAAGGAATAAACCAGTATAGCTAACCTAAGGTCATGTATAAGGTATTTCTATTTGTGTAGCCTTAACTATTGTGACCCATACACCACAACTCGATCTCCCTACATCAATACTGATCCAAGTCTTAACCCTTATGCATCACAATACACCTTATACTCTTCAACTTTCTCAGATATGATCAAAATATGTGTGGTATTCATTTTCTTCTTTAACTCCAAAAAGTCATTCTCACATGATCTAGACAATTAAAACTTTATTCCCTTCATGGTCAAACCGGAAAGTGGTTCTTTCAAGAAGGAAAATTACTAGATAAAACATTGTTAATAACATACTAAGAAAAAATATATGGATATTAAAAATAGTATTATGATTCTCCCAATATAACATTGCCTGAATTTTCTCTGTGTCCACTTACACACCTTCCTCTGAAATGATGTGACCCAAGAAATGTACTTGATCAATCCAAATTTTGAGCCATGATAATATGGTGTATAACTGATGCCTTTTTAGTGTACTCAAGATTATTTCAAGATGTTGTACATGATCATTATTATAATTAGAGTACACCAAGTTGTCACCCACAAAATAACCACAAACTGATGTAGGAACAATTGGAAAATTCAGTTTATCAAGGACATAAACACTATAAGAGTGTTCTTCATCCCGAACAACATCCCAATGATCTAATATAGGCCTTAAATACCTATAAAAGTGGATTTGGTATATCAGATAGTCTAACTCTCAATAGATGATACCTCGATCTCAATTTAATCTTGGAGAAAACACAATATCCTGTCAAATGGCCAAAGAGATCATCAACACGTGGAAGAGGATACCGATTTTTTACTATCATCCAATTCAACTTATGGTAATCAGAATATAGATGTAACATTATATCATCCTTTTAGAAAAAAAATCATAAATAACCCCAATGTGATTTAATCAGATGGATAAATCCCTCATCTGAAAATTCTACTAGGTGAGTCTTAAGCTCTAGAAGTTCTGTCAATTCCATTCTATATAGTGGAATAGAAACTGGCTCATATGAATGCATGATCTCAATAATAAACTCAAAATCCATTTTAGGTTGTAGGCCTAAGAAGTGCTCAGGAATAAAATCATGGATCTAGTCCACTATGGGTGGAAATATGTCATGATCCACACCCCCATCATCCAATAAAAGTCTTACAACCTAGGAAGTGATCTCCCCCTATTTCTGATGAACTAGCCTTGCATGGCCTGCCTGAATAACCCACTCTCCATGATGAACATAATTTTCATCCTCAAGAGACGAAAAATTCACTATCATATAGTAACAGTCTATGTGGTAATTATATGTTACTAACTAGTACATACCCATAATCAAGTCAAAGCCTTAAATATCAAGGATGTAGAGTTACCAAAGAAAATGGTACTCCAAAATTTCAAGGATATTCCATTTTCATAAGAAGATAAATCTCAAACATATTCTCAAAGGTGTATTGATTTTCATAACTCCACTAATGAACTCTATATTCAGTCTCAATCCATTCACATGTTGAGAAGATATAGAAGAATGAGTGTCTCCTACAATAAATAAGGAACTAATAAGAATACAATCTACAAGAATAATACCTATGATTATCAATGAACCAATATCATTATCCAAAATCGCAAGTTGAACTGCATGAAACTTTCCTTCCGCACTTACCTATGCAATAGTATGATTCCCCTAAGTTACAATACTCTACAGACACAGTCTCTCTTTCCTAGAAGTACCACATCCATTTCCTTGACCATTGTGGCCTGTAGAACTCCAACTTCGAGACTAATATGAGGCAACATAACCCCTTCTATAAATCTTATTCTACAAAGATCTGCTGTCATTACCCACGTATCATGGGTTCCTATAGAACCTTTATAGATTTACTATCCTCCCATAATCTCATAACTCTATCGGTGGTTGGGGAACATTCTACAAAACATATAAGGACTGCCCCATTGGAGTCACCACACTCAAGAAAGTTATTGAGTAATGGATCCATCCCCCTATACACTCTATTTTCTATCTCCCTGATTTATGTTTTGAGAATGATGTTTCTTACACTTAGAAGTGGTACCTTCTTATCATCCAGTAGAAACCACTTATCCTCCAATAGAAGCCTCCTTTAGGTTCCCCTCCGATATGAGATCCTTATTTACCACATTAGAAAAATCCTTTAACATAAAGATGTTAACTTTGGGCTTCATCTCACATTTAATCCCACATTTAAAATAATTCACTATAATATCACCATCCCATTCCAATGTTGGAACAAAGTAGAACAAATCAGTGATGTATCTAGAATAGTCCATCATGTACATGATCCCCTATGTTAGCCTCATGAACTCTACATTCCAGTCCTGCATGAGTGTGTTAGGGTAAAATTTCCCCAACAAGATCTCCTAAAAGGCCTTTCATACCATGTCCTCTAGCTATCCATCCCGAGTATGAAGGTCCCACCAATGCTTCTCTTGACCGCATAACATATAGGAACCCAATTTTACTCTTTCATCATCATGAGTCTCTAAGAGGTCAAGGATAATCTGGATAAACTCAATCCAAAACTCAGCTACCTTAGGTCCAACCTCTCCGATGAATGTCGAAGGGTGATGCAACTAGAACTACCATATTAAGATGAACGTATTCTTCAAAATCCTCTTAGGATATATTTCCATAAAATGGATAAACTGAGAAAAGTTCTCATAGAACTTCTCTCAGACTCCTTCACTTGACACTATTAGAGCATAAGGTTCCTTTTCTAGAGGATCATCCCAAGCCATATCCTCCAGTCATACTATCAAAAATCATATTAATGGAGGCATATCTCTACAATTACAAACACATGTCTTATGAAAAATTTCACAACATCATCACATTTTAACAAGAGGGATTCCCATAAATCTATAACAAGTCATCCCCTATATCACACCACATGGTAAAAATCGAGGAGATATCACTTACCTTAACCATCACTTATCTAGGTCTTGGATCATATAGTGTAAATAAATTTTAGAATTCATGTTCCTCATTTAAAACATATTTTATCAATTTTATTTTCCATATTTATCATCATTTAAACATTTTCAATTTCATATTAGGCCCATTTTCATTTAAAAAACTAAAGTATAGAAAAGAATTTTCATTTAAAAAACTCACCCAAACCTATTTATTTGTTTCTTACTAAAATAATGCATGTCACAATAAGTCATGAGTTCCTAAAACAATGAATTCTTACACCAATATCATACCATTATGTTCCATGATTCCAAAATATTAGAGAATAATAACCTTAAAAAACAAGTGCATTACTCGAGGTGAAATAACATTGAACTATAACATCAAACATCAAGAATATCAATCCCACCTTGGGTACTTGGTGTTTCCCACATACATGGGTTAGCTACTCCCATGCAACAAGTTCATGACCTAGGTCCGACTCATCTTAGTATCCTATTTACCTTTCCCAAACAGTAAGAAAAAAGAATGAAAATAAATATACCTTTGATACCACTTTGTAATGTCCCAAACTAGGTACCACATGTTAGTTCTTGAACCATTTATTTATGAAACCGCAGGTGTTCCTCCTTGTATACTAGAGGTTCCTGACACACAGTGAGGGTCTAATATAGATAGTGTGGGGAGAATAACCCCTATTTATTAAAGAATCACAACAGCATAAATAAATAACTATATATAAATGTTATAAACAATAAACATAACAATACCATAACCAATACAGATTGGTATCACATTATAAACCAAAACAATAAAACAACATCCAAACCAAATCTGAAGATATTCCATTCTCTATATGTCTCATGTTTCAAAGTTAAAACCAAAATAACGACACCCCGACAACTACCAAGAGGGTCCTGACAACATGTTTGATTCCCTCATCCATGATCCATCCCAACTCAACCATCTAACATAAGGATATTTCCCTTATTCTATCCTATAAACCTAAAGTCTATTTGGGTACCAATGAGGAAGCCCGAGTAGGGTGTTACAACAAATCAGCAGGCCATCACCAATGGTTTCTAAAACAATATCTAGTCTATAATACTATATACAGTTGTATAAAAAATAAAATATAAGTGATAGAGTAAATAGCTTCCACAATTAAAATTGTTATTTAATTAACCACATAATTCCTTAGTTCACTATGACACCTAAACCAACAATACCTTGTTCAGCCTATGCTAGTGTCTGAACTATATCACATAGGGAATCACAATTCATTATAACATAGGCATCCATTATCCATTTAATTATAATTTCCTAACAAAACTACTTAGAATGCCAGTCTAATGCTAATATCATGGGACTAAACTGTCATGTATAAACTCCTATGGTTATTTTTAGCATCATTCTCTATCTAAAAACTCATGGGTATTTGGAGTATCAGTCCCTACCCCCTACATTAATATTCACATGCAAGCATTGGGGCCTCTAACATCATATTTGGAACCCCATGGGTATTTAGAGCATCATTCCTTATCCCACACACCTCATTGATCAATAAATAACCTATAACACATATAACACATAAAGAAATGGATCCAATGACTATTATAACCCTCTAGAGTGATTCAAAATATTAAGTAATAGGTTGAGGGTTGATATGGGTAGATTTTGGGTTAATAAATGGGGTTTGAAAAAATTTTAATAATTTTTTAGAGGATTAAAAACCCACACACACAGTTTCCTAGGAAGGGGAGAACGATTTTCAAAATTTTGCGCCTTAAAACAGCACCTATACTTAGGGGTGATTGACTAATATTGATAGGGAACATTATTTGACAAACTATCCACCAATCATGTAGGCCCAACTATCTCAAGTGTGCATAGTTTCCTAGGGTGGACACATAGTTTGGGAAAACAATGCACGAACTCTAAACTTCACAACCACCCACCAAAATCATCCAAAATTAACCTGAAAACACCCAAGAAAAGTATTAACAAAAGTAAAAATAAAATAAGGTAAAAAATTACCTAAAATGAGTCAAATACAACTCCATAAAATTTTGGGATCTTACACTAGATCATGTGACATGTAAGGTTGACTTGGGATGATTTGATAGAAAATGGTATCAAAGGTGTTTGGTTTTATTATTTGGGGATTTGGTAGATAGGTTTTCTAGTAATGTGTTATAACATGTGATGGATATTAAAATAATGTTTTAGGAAAACATTTGTTGATAGGAATTCCAATTTTTTAGGGTATGGTATTTTAATACTAGATATTCATTTTTACAGTTGCGTGATATCACCTAGTGTGATGCAGTTAGGTTTTAAGATTAATGATTTATTATTATTTTTGGATCTTAGTCCATTTTAAAGAGTCTATTATTCATGAATATTTATAGTCATATAGGATTCACATGATGTATTCCTATTTATGGTATTTTACTAATGATGTATGTCCAATTGTTTAATGTTTCAACAACTACTCATGTAATTTTTTCTCATATAATTACTTAGTGGAATTATATTCAACTGAAAAACATGTATATATTTTCATTTGATGTCAGTACACGTGGATCTTGGGGAGAGATGCATTCTAGTTATGGATATGTTGTATTTTTATTAAGGGATTCATGGATACCCTTATGGTTTGATAATAGGATCTAGGTTTCTTGTTGGGGGATCGATGGGAGAAAGGATACCTGAGGGATCATTGGATTGGGCATGAGTTTCACTATAATGGTGGTTACCCTAAAGTCCCAAGTTCATGTTCCTTGGTAGGGTGTTGTTTTTTCCACGTACTTTGGGGAGAGCATGGATGTTGTTTTCCCACTGTGGTTTATCAGGTAGAGAAACATTTTTGGTGGTCGAGATTTTCATGACCTGTCTCATCACGGTTTGGGGAAATCAAGGGAAAATTGTTTTTTTTTTCTAGAAGTGTTTTAAGGAAAAATGGTAAATTATCCTATAAGTCAGACTTAAATAATTTTTCTTACCACTCTTTTGGTCCCAAGAGAAGGGTTTTACTCTAGATTAAATTTTTAGTGGAAATCCAAGCTCTTCATATTTTCAAAAAATATTTATTATTTAATCAATAAAATGTTATTTACTTTTATGTGTTTTTAAATCATATATTTTAAATGGAAAATATTATGGAGATTATGTATCTATGATTATTTCTATAATGAGGCTTTTTTCTAGGATAGGAAAAACATTATTTCAAGCATCGGGGCTAGGGCCAAGGCTATTTTCTTTTTCTTTTTCTTTTTTATTCATTTTCATTTTTTCATTTTATTTTATCTATTTTACCTTAGTATTCTCACATAAATTCATGGGGGATATACCATTTTGGGTTATCATAAAATAAAGGGAGAGGGAGAGAATAGGGATATGGAGTAGGTGGTGCCACATGGGGAGCTATTATGAAGGTAGATTAGGGTTCGATGGATGTCTGGCATGGATATGGTGAGGAGCTTATGTAGTTTCTTCCTACAGGTAACCTACTTTTTCACTATAAATACCCATAGAGTAATTTTGTTTAAGTATCGATAATTTTTTGGGTTGTTGGGGACCCTTTTGGGGTTGAACTATTGATTTTAGGGAAGAATTGGGTGTTCCGGGCTATTTTGGGGGCTTCCTTTTAAGGGAAACCCATGTACACAATGTGTGGTTCAGAGAACACACACTGTGTGTTATTTTAATATGGGTAATTTTAGTTTATTGGGACTACATTCTGTTTACTTTAGAGTAAAAACCATGTAGTGGGTTTGGGGGTGTGGTCGAGTACTCAACCAGACACCCCGTGTAGGGGTATGTGGTCATGTAGGGTACATAATTAGACCCTAAGTGGGATGAATTCTATGTAGGTATACACAGAAAAAAAGAGTACATGGATGGGACATATGTTTTTCACATTTGGGTACCTTGAGTGGTGTTACACACTATGTATGAGGTGAAAGACATTGTGTACTCAGGCGTTTTATGTGCCTGGTGGGTGTTTTGGTACACGGGTAGGTACCCACATGTGGGACACTTTTTGTATAGGGAATACACACTGTTTAGTTTGAAACATTATATGATTATTATCCTAATGCACATTTCTAGGGAATAATTATATGGGTATATGTTTTGTACCCAAAGTGCACACCATGTGCTTTTCCTACCCTAGTGTTGGAATTGGACATGTGAGTAGTCCATTTTTGTAGTTTTTACGAATATATTTCAATGTTTGAATCCTTTAAGAATTTATAGGAAATCAATATGGTGTCTTTAATGTACAGAGTTTAGTAGGATGATTTCATTGAGGTTTGGTTTCAAAATACTCATAGGGGTTGGGTTGTGAGCTGCAAGACCTGGGTGAGGTTTGTGAGCTCAGTGATTATCCTGGATCAATTGTTCCATAATGATATGATTAAGGTTATTTGGATGGATTATGGAAGGTGGGATCATATAATATCTCAGATGAGATCTTGGGTTTTCTCTAGTTTTCAGGGCCTATTTCTTGATGTTATATTAATTGAGGTTTTTTCTCTTGTGATTGAGGATAATAGATGTTGGAAACTTTGGGATAGGTTGATTCCACAAGATAGTGGTTATGTTTGGGTGTCATTGAGTTGTTGGGATTATTTTGAAATACTCTTGAGGACTACCTTGTGGGAAATTTTGTTACCCATGGATGGGTGGTTAGCTGAAAATACCAACTGATGTTTCTTGTATAAGAATTTTCATGAGGTTCGGATTGTGTTGAGGATCCCTTGTGGAGGGTCTTATTTTGAAGAAGTTATGGGGAACATTATGAATACCCCTATTGGAGGCCTTGTTCTTTGATTTTACTTTAGGCATGTTATTGATTGAGGATCACCTAGAGGCAACTGAGGTCCATTTGTGATGTTTTCGCACTGGTCATGCCTCATTATTTGGATAAGCTAGAAGAACCCCTTGTTGGGTGTCCTAAGTTTTCTATGGTATTTTGGCTATTTTATGATGTTTATGTGGCTATGGACTGATATCGTGGGTTTAATAGGGGAGTCCCTAGTAGGATTTTACCTTTATTTTGTGATATAGGGTGATGAAAGAGGCGTAATTATCTATTGTTTGAGAGTATATCGGTGATACTATTCAGGATAATTGGATGGTGAGTTTGAGGTTGGACCATAATACATTTGGTTAACCATAGGCCATAATGTTTGTGGTAGGTTTTGCTCAGGATCATGTTTTTAGGAGAATACCCTTGGGATATCTGGAAGTAGGCATTGGCCTTGATTTCTAATCTAGTTCTATCCACCATTAACTAGCTGTTGTTTTATGGGATTAAGGAGATAATGGATTATATGAATGAGTTCACCCTTCTAGTTGATTATTTACTTGGGATGGAGGTTATATGTCAGGTATGAGGTGGGCTCCCAGTTCTTTAGTGGGTCTCTAGAGAAGTGTACCTATCAGGTCTGTGGGTAGATTGGATCCCCTCATGTAATACATCTACCAGGAGCATATATGATGGTTTTCCCCTGGGATGGTATGTACCTTCTATCCCTCATTTAGAGACCAATTAGTTCTGTAATAATTTTAGGACACGATGGTTTCTCATGTGTGTGGAGTAAAGATCTATCACCTTTTCAATCGTACTATTAGAATCCATTGTTGTTTGTTTTCATTATGTTTGTTTTCTCATTTTGTGCAATTTCTTTCTTTTATACCAGATACTATTATTTTCCATCTTGGTTGGACATATCACATGTTCATGAACTTGTTACGAAACAATATTATAGGTTCATAGTTGGGTGCGACCGATTAAGATTTATTTCTCACCCCTATACGTGCACCTCAATGTTTTTGTGTACCTGATGTCTTCTTTTAGGCTAGATCATAGGTTTTATGTTGTATGGGGATGAAGCCTAGTGTTTCTTGATTGAGTGGAGCCACTCATGTGGAGTCTCTAGACTAGGATGGTGCAACTCGTACATTGTGGAGACTAGGTATATGGTTCCACTCGGCATTGGTAATATAACCTATTGTATTTATTTTCAATTTTTTATTTTTAATATGTGGTTGTACTAGTGGGTGAAATTTTTTTGTAAGTTTTGAATTCTTTGATTTTGTATGACCGTATAAGGAATTTCATTTATTATTGAAACGTGTTGTTTTAGTTATTCATTATATGTGTTGACATGTTCATCCTTGTGTATGAGTTTGTTTATTTTTCTACTTTTTTGCACTCTGATCAAAGGTTATAGTCTCTCCATTTCATCTTTTAGACCCATGATACTTGTAACAAACCTCTGACATTTGGGGAGGCATGCTTGAGGCCTTTTGTTGAGACAAATTGCTTGATGTGTTAGGTCAAGTTGGGCTAGTTCATTATAAAATGTTGTATTTTTTTATTGATTTGTGTTTCCCTAAAACCATTTACAAATTCAAAAGGGTATTTATTTCAAATTCTGTATATTTATTTTATCTTCCAATACAAATTTATTTTGTTTATCTTTATTTCTTATCAAGGTTCAATTATTAGAGATTATTTTAAAAGAATTGGCTGTCGAATTCCTCTTTCACCACTTGAAATGGGTTTTGAATTTTTTTTTATAAATTCAGGCACATTATAAACCCTTTACCATTGTAATTCATGGTAAAATTGTAACACCCCAAGATTCCATGGTACGTTTCTCTTTGAATAATACAATAGCTTACGTTGTATGAAACTTCAAGTTCTAGCACACCACAACCAATCAAAATAGCTATTATGAATAGTAAAACCCAATTTTTGAAATTTTATAATTTTTATTTTTCAAAATGGACTTTATTTTTGGATTCGTAATATCAAAATAAACTTATGGTGAATTGTTGGTATTTTTCTGAAAACTTTCAATTCTTGATGAATAGTGAAAAACACTACATTATTGTTCAAAACCAAATGTTATTTAAAAAAGTATTATCTTTAATAAAATTTATTTTAAAGTCAAAATAGATACATAATATCTATATAATTTCAATTTAATTCATTTAATTCATTTTATAATAATATTATATTTATAAAATTTTATTGAACTTTTTAACGTCTTTTACCCACATTATAGGCACATTTTCTAATTTACATAAAACATAATTTTACTACTTATGTGAATTTAATTTTAAAAATATGAGATACATGGTTGACATCAGTAAGTAAAATGTGGTTCAATAAGAAGGAAATAATTTTTGGTGAATAGTAACTTTTGAATTTTATTTACCACGGTTAAAAGTAAATAGGGTAATTAAAGGTAAAAATGATTTTATAATTACCCTAACACATGTCCTAATTATATTGGATAAGTGTTCTTAGACTAGAATCAACCTTAGGAATAAAACATGATCCACTGGGATTTGATTAGGACATTTATTAGTATTTTATTTAATAAAGAGTTAAAAGTGTTAAATTCAAATTTTAATAAATAAAACATTTTTGACATAGGGTTACACATAAGATAAATTCTACTATAAATATTCATTATAAAAATAATGATATTTACTAAATTAGGTAATTTTATTTATAACTTTTAGACATTAAATAATTAAATTTATTTATGACACAATGATGATGCATTAATTACCGTATTAATGAAAGATTAAAATAATTGATGTTATAAATATTAAAAAAATGTAAATTGAAACTTATGATGAATTCCATGAATTTTATAAGTTCATATGACATTTTAGGGTTGATTTAATATATTTTTTTGAATTAATCATGTTTTTTTGACCTTCACAAAAAAAACAAATACTAAATAGTGTCTGAATTGACATAAATGTGTTTTTAAAAAAAAAATACTATATTATTAAATGCTATAATATTCCTGAAGATAAAATGTTCATCCAAAGGAATTATATAATTATAGATATTTTATTACTTAACAACTTTAGTTTCTCTTGAAATTTTATAGTATATTTATTAACCATGTAATATAAATATATAAGAAGACATGGTAAAAGTTAAACTATTTAACAAAGAATAAAATATAAAATATAAGGTTAATATGGTGACTTAAATTTTTCTGAAACCAATTGGATGAGATTATTTTTACCCATCCCCACCTAATCCTCGAAAAAATTCCCTTTTATCCATTATAAACTGAAAATGATTTTATAATAAAATAATATTTCAAACATTTCCTAAAGTGACCCTCACCTCTCTTATAAAAGGAAACTTCCCCTTCTCTTAATTTTTCACCTCCAAATCCTTTTCTCTTTGCCAAAACCTTATCCAATATCCCCCCAACTATGATAAATTCAACCTATAGTCCATACTTTGATATGAAATCCAACCTAAAGAGCCCTTTTGATCAAATCAAAAGGAAGAACCTGAAGAAGATGTAATAATTTCATAACCCATTTCAAAGTTATTTTCTTCTTCCACTTCCTCTTTCTTTGTTTTTTAAATACATAAATAATAAATACAGTACCATATACATGATTATATGTTATTATAAATATGGTACAACTATATGCATTATTTTACCCATCCTATGAATGACAAAGTCATTATACGTGTGTACGTATGGCTCATCGTCTCCAAGTCACGGTGTAGTTTATTATTCAACACTTCATTATTTGGATGGGTATAATAATGAGTTTAACTAATGTAAATAATAAATATAACATGTTAATTATTCTGTATATATAATATACCATCCAATTACATACTATTCCACCATCAATAGAATGATATTTTCACTCGTGCGTATGTACAGATTACCATCTCTACGAACGCGATGAGATTCATTCCCCATCATAACCATTCAATAATAATTTTCATTTGATGATTAAAAATAATTTTTAAGAACATAATAGCATTATTTATATGAATCAAATACATTCTATCCATAACAAACATGACTTACATAATAAAACATATAAAGTAAAACAAATCAGTTAACACCCAAAACAATGATACTACTGAAATATTATTAACAAATAAATACTAAAAGATCATATATGATATCATATTTACGTATGTGGTTCTTTTATAATTCAATATCAATTACTTAACTATTACATAGTAGGTTAGCATACCCTCGACTAAAAAAAAGTACAAGTTAATGTTTAATTTTACGATCTCTTTATTATCCTGGGTTGTTTATACGTAAGCATCTACTTGGAATTCTTTACCTACCTCATCTATGTTTCTAAAAAATGTATTTCAAAATATTTTTACTATTTTCTAGAATATGGGTGAAAGTCATTTGTACCCTTTTTTGACTTTTTATAAAATGTTTTGAAAAGAATCTTTCCATCATTTTCCAAACAAGGTACTTTATGAATTTTTTAGAAAATTATGGTAAGAATATTTTTTTTTACTTATATGCAGGTGAAACTATTTTCCACCATTATAACAACTTATAAGATTCAATTATAATCTTATAAATATGTTTTCAAAATAAATTATTTCTTTTATAATTACATGACTTTTAAATGATTTCAAAATATAAATAGATGTTTCTTTCCAATAGTTTTGATTTTATCTTTCTCAAATACCTTTGATGAATTTTACACTTATTTGATGTTGATTTATTGTGATAAAATCTACCACATTGTACTGAAGGTTTTGTGATATGACTTAATTTGGATTTTTTATTTTTATACCATTCATGGTTTATGGTTAAATTTTTAACATTTTGTCTGAAATTTTTAATAAGAAAGTTTATGTTATGTTTCGACCTTTTCATATGAGGACTGAATTGGAAATAGTAAGTGACATGTGTAGCCCACTATAGCTTCTTGATGCATCGGTAGGTCTCATGAAAAAACTTTTGTCTTGGCACAAGTCCTTGAAAAAATATTATTTGTAGCCTTGGAATGAGTCCATGACCATGTGGTTATGATTTCTGGCATTATGCATTTCATTATTATGAAATTAGCTATTGATATTACATGTGATTATTCAACTAGTAGAATATCCATGTGAATAAGTAAATAGCATTATTTTATTTATCGTTTCCATATTAATATGAATTTTAAGTTTAAAAGGCTTGTTTTTTAGTCTTATAAATTGCCTTAAATGTTTATGTTTCCGCTATATTTATATCCTTACTGAGTATCTAATCTCACCCCTTTATTGTGTTTTATTTTTCCTAGGATGTGAAGAATTATATTATGATTTACCAATAGGGATAGGCTAAGGGATATGAGTGTGTTCAAAGGGGACACAATGTTGTTGTTTTTTATTTCATGATGTTATGCAAAACTTATGTATGTACCTAGTACTTCC
Organism: Viscum album; assembly: GCA_963277665.1. NCBI lineage: Eukaryota > Viridiplantae > Streptophyta > Magnoliopsida > Santalales > Viscaceae > Viscum > Viscum album. Next base: position 123,682,364 of record OY728153.1, on the reverse strand, counting down.
TAGGATACTAAACTAATCGTTCTTTTGAGACTTGATATCTTTTGATCAGGGAAATGTTATGTAATAACGCATCGAATCTGGGTATCTATGGTCGGGGAATTATAGTTGGTATTAGAGGATGTTTAGTACAAACCTTGGAAACTAGATTTAGAAAAACTCTAATTAGATAACATTACCCTGAGATAGACTTTGGGGATTGGTATAGAAGAACATTGAAAAAATTCGGTAGTGTAAATATTATATGGGGTTTCCAATATAATAAATATCTATCTGGAAACAAACAGGTAGAGGTGGATCTATCATAGATGTACCTATGAGTGAAAACTCTGACAAGGTGTTTTGGGCTTGTCCCGGGGTATCCTGGTACACGATAATGGGCCTTACTTCACTCTTGGTATTGATAATCCTAGGTGATATGATTAAGATAATTCACATTTTATTTACAGACTATTATGAATGATTTATGAGTAACTACTTTCTCAAAGAAAACATTTTTATGATTATAGATTATATTCATAAACTGTTTTATTTATGTTAAGTGTTTTACAAGTTTGAAATTATGCATTGCAATTCATAAATTGACCTTCTGTATTCCATTATTTAGAATTGGTTCCTAGTGGAAGGAATTGAAATCATATCAATGAGTGTAATCCATGTAGGGATTTCCTTCCTATGTAAGATAATTATAGTGGAGCTGGCGATACAACTGGGGCTGCATGGATTATAACCATACTAGGACAACTCACTCAGGTTTTGAATAATAACCTTACCCGTATAGAGCACCTTGATCCATAACACGGAGGATCAATGTTAGACTTATTAATGGGGAAACTACCACCAACATTCAATAATACTATGAATCCATTTTTATCTAAGTAATGTATAAGTTTCTTAGATAAAATATTTCATGATTTGGGGAGTAGCGAAAGGGAAAAAGATGTCCTGGCAATTTATCGTCTCACGAGAGATGCATATCAATGGTGGTCAATAATTCAAAATTAAAAGAAGAATGAATAAGTATCAAATACTGAATTGGGAGAGTTTAAAGATCTTTTCTTAGAAAAATACTTTCCCCATGAGCATTTAGCAGATATGGAAAGACAATTTCTGAGTCTGAGAAAAAAGGAGGATAAGAATGTCACAAAGTATGAGGATAACTTTACATGGTTATCAAATCATGAAACATATTATATACGTAACCCAATAATAATATTGAGAGAATATTTTATGGGTTAAAACCATTTATCCTTTGAGAATTAGTCTTACAATCCTTATTGTCATACGAAGATATAGTCTCATGTGCTATCAAGATAGAAAAATAATTCTCTGACTTGCGACTTTAAATCAAAGAATGAGAAGAAGAGATCTACTGAACACTCTGAAAATGGAAATAAGGGGAATAAAGGAAAGGTTTAATTTCCATCCTGTAGTACATATAGGAAGAAACACCCTGGTACTTTCCTGAAGGGAATGAGAGTTTGTTACAAGTGTGGTGAAAAGGGCCACCAAGCACGTGATTGCAAGGGAAAGAAAGAGGTTGTCAATGTTTAATGAATTTTTTTTATAGAAATGTAGAATTATAAAAATGAATGTCCTAATCACCAAGGAAACATACCTCAAAAAAGGACAAGGGAGAAAGTCCAAGATTATGAGATCAAAACTACTGAGGTTAAAGTTCTGAATAACGTGGTGGTGGGTACTTTAATCATTTCCTCAAATTTAGCCAATGATTTTTTTGATTCTAGACCATTGCATTCTTTCATATCATCTCAGTTTTCCAAGAAAATCATATATTTCCAATTTGACTTAACAAAGGAGTTTTTGGTCAAAAATTTTAATGGATGTATCATTGCAACAAATTTTTGTGAATCAGTTACCATTATGGAATATAAACATTCCTTGTTCAAGGTCCATATCGAAGACCCCTTATAGAATGGCCACCATGGAATTAGTGGAACTAAAGAAACAACTAGTAGAGTTGAGTAAAAAATGATTTATTCACCCTAGTGTTTCTCCATGGGGAGCCCCAGTTCTTTTTTTTATGAAAAACGATGGATCTATGAGGTTGTGCATTTACTACAGGGAGATCAATGTTATAACAATAAAGAACAAGTACCCCTTACCTCATATTGATGATTTATTTGATCAACTTCATGGAGATCAATATTTTTCAAATATTGACCTTCGATATGGATATCATCAGTTGTGTGTGAAGAAGGAATGCATTTTAAATACATCATTTTGTACCAGGTATGGGCATTATGAGTTTACAATAATGCCTTTTGAACTTACTAATACACCCTCTGTTTTTATGTATCTAATGATTATATTTTTTAAGGAATATATTGATGAATTTTTAGTGGTATTTATTGATAATATCTTGGCATACTCTAAAGGCTATGAAGATCCTGAAAATCACTTGCACACTATTCTAAAAACTCTTAGAAGAAATGAATTATATGGGATGTTTAACAAGTGTGAATTCTGGATTTAGGAGATTTATTTTTTTCACCATATTTTCCCTAAGTATGGAATCTGTATTGATACTTCAAAAGAAAAGGTAATTAAAGAATGTCTAGAACTGAAAAGTATAACTGAGGTATGTGGTTTTATTAGTTTAGAAGGTTACTATCGCTGTTTCAACCAAAAAGTTTCTCAATTGGCTAACCCATTAACCAAGATCACACGCAAAGGGGTTAATTTTTTTGGACAAAATATTGTAATGAATGTCATTAATAACCAAATAAGAGATTATTCAATGATCCTATCTTGACTCTACCATCAGGGAATGATGGGTTTGTTATTTAAAGTGATGCTTCAAATAAAGGACTTGGTTGTGTTCTTATTCAGAATGATAGAGTTATTTATTTTGCATCACGATGGCTAAAAATTCATAAACAAAACTATCCCACTTAGGATCTTGAGTTAGAAGTTGTAATCTTTGCTCTATAGATATAAAGACACTATCTCTATTGTGAAAATTTTAGATTTATACTGATCACAAGAGTTTGAAGTATATTTTCTCACAAAAAGAACTCACCATGAGGAAAAGTAGATGGATTGAACTACTCAAGGATTAAAGTTTCACAAGACACTACCACTCAGGGAAACCAAATAAGGTAGAATATGATTTGAGCAGAAAAGATCACAGAGTTCTAAACAAGATGAGAGTTTAAAGGGACCCTATGTTCATAGATCTAGTAAAGATAGATATGAAAATAATAATGAAAGGTGAAACATAAATACTTTTTCAAATGGTTTCCAAACCATCTTTACTAGAAAGGATAAAATGTTCTTAAATTGATGATGAGGAGTTTCAAAAGAAAATTAATGTTGTGAATGATGAGAGATTGATTGAATTTGTATATGAAGATGGAATTTTGAAATTTGGGAAGAGAATTTGTGTTCTTGATATACCTGATCTAAAAATAGAATTTTTGGATGATACTCATAGCTATAATTTCTCTATACAAAATTGTAGCACTATGATGTATATAGATTTAAAGGAACATTTTTGGCGGTACAATATGAAGAGGGAGATTACTGATTATATGTCAAGATGTATGGTTTTTAAATAGGTGAAGGCTGGAAGACAACATCCTAGAGGATTCATGCAACCAATTCCCATACCTAAGTGGAAATGGGATGATATTATGATAGACTTTTTCATGGGGCTTCCAAATACTCCTAGAAGGAATGATGCAGTATGGGTCATTGTTGATCATCTTACCAAGTTAGCCCATTTTCTTGATATAAGAGAAGATTTACCACTTGGATGTTTAACAATAATATATATTAATGATGTTGTAATACTTTATGGTGTACCCCTATCAATTTTTTATGATTATGATCCCTATTTTACATCAAGATTCTAGAAAAGTATTCAGAAATACCTGGATAATGAACTTAATTTATGAAATTCCTACCACCCTCAAAATGATGCACAATCAGAACGGAATATTAAAACCATAGAAGACATGTTGAGATATTGATCACTTCACTTTCAAGGTATGTGGGATATGTATTTACCTTTGGTAGAATTTTCTTATAACAATAGCTTTCAATTAAGTATTTAGATGACACCATATAAAGTGTTATTTGAAAAAAGATTTCGCAAACCAAATTTTTGGGATGATATTGGTGAAATAAAACTTATAGGCCTAGAAATTGTTGAGTAAATAATGGAAAAGGTGGAGTTTATACAAAACCACATTAAAGTATCACAAATTGGGTAATAGAGCTATGTCGATAATCGAAGGAAGGATTTATAATTTTAATTAGGAGATCATGTTTTCTTGAAGGTATCTCCATGTAAGGGTGTTATACGATTTGGTAAGAATCGTAAATTAAGTCTCAGGTACATCAAACCTTTCAAAATTCTAGAATTAATTATAGTTGTAGATTACCATTTCGAAATGCCGCTAAGTCTCTCCAAAGATCATGATGTGTTCCATGTATCACTGTTGAGAAAATACATGCCTGACCCAACGCATGTACTCACCTATGAAAAAATAGAACTGGGACCCAATATGTCTTATTAGGAAGAGACTATCAGGATTATTGATACCAGAGAATAAGTGTTGAGAAACTGAATGACTCAACTGGTAAAATTTCTTTGGAGAAACCATAAAATTGTAAAGGAAACATGGGAACCTGAAGAATTTATGATGAAGAACCACCTGAATCATTTTATGCAGTAGTATTATAGAAATTTCGAGGATGAAAATATTTTAAAGAGGGAAGAATGTAACACCCCAAGGTTCCACAGTACGTTTCTCTTTGAATAATATAATAGCTTTTGTGGTACGAAACTTTGAGTTTTAGCACACCACGACAAATCAAACTAGTTGTTATGAATAGTAATACCCACTTTTTGAAATTTTATAAATTTTATTATTCAGAATGGACTTCATTTTTGGAGACATAATATCAAATTTAGCTTAGGGTGAATTTTTGGTATTTTTCTGAAAACATTCAATATTTGAATAATAGTGAAAAACAATGTGTTATTGTTTAAAACTGAATTTAATTTAAATAAATATTATTGTTATTTAAATTTACTTTAATTTTAAAATAGATACATAATACCTATATTAGTTTAACGTAATTAATTGGAGTCATTTTACAATAATATTAGATGTATAAAAGTTTATTGAACTTTTTAACGTCTTGTACTCACCTTCTAGGCACATTTGAAAATTTGCATAAAATGAAAATTTACCACTTATATGAATTGAATTTCAAAAATCTGAGAGACTTAGTTGACATCAGTAAGTAAAATGTGGTTCAATAGGATGAAATAATTTTTTTGTGGATAGTAACTTTTGAATCTTTTTTACCACGGTTAAAAGTAAATAGGGTAATTAAAGGTAAAATTTATATTATAATTACCCTAACACATGTCATAATTCTATTGGATAAGTTTTTTTCGACCAAAATCAAACTTAGGAATAAAATATGATCCCTTTTGATCTACATGGATCAGATTAGGACATTAATTATTATTTTATTTAAAGAAGAGTTAAAGGTGTTAAATTCAAATTTTAATAACTAAAACATTTTTAATATATCGTTTCATATAAGAAAAATTCGACTATAAATATTCATTAGAAAGATAAAAATATTTAATACATCATGGTATTTTATTTATAATATTTATACAATAAATAATTAAATTTATTTATTACACAAGGATGATTCAATAATTACCTTTTAATGAAAGATTAAAATAACTAATGTTATAAATATTAAAATAAATGTAAATTGAGAATTATGACTCATTCCATGAATTTTATAGGTTAATATTACTTTTTAGGGTTGATTTAATGTATTTTTTTCTAAGTAACCAAGTTATTTTGACTTTCACAAAAACCAAATACTAAATAGTGTCAAAATTGACATAAATGAGTTTTTAAAACAAAAAATATATTATTAAATGATATAATATTCCAAAAAATATTAGGTTCGACCAAAGGACTTATTGATTATATATATGTCATTGATAAACCAATTTAGGTTCACTTGTCATTTTATAGTAAGTTTATTAACCATGTAGTATAAATGTACAAGAATACATGGTAAAAGTTAAACTATTTAACTATGAATTAAATCTAAAAGATAAGGATAATATGGTGACAAAAACTTATCTAAAACTTTTTGGTTGAGAATATTTAGACCCATCCACATCTTATACTCGAAATAAATCCATTTAGGTCCATTAGAAACCATGAATTATTTTATAATAAAATAATATTTCAATCTTTACCTAAAGTGACCCTCTCCTCTCTTATAAAAGGCTACTCCCCCTTCTCTTAATTTCACACATAAAAATCCTTTTTTCTCAGCCAAAACTGATCAAATATCCTCCCAACAACCCTTAATTCAACCTATAGGTATTAATTTTATCATTAAGCCAACCTAAAGATCCCTTTTGATCAGATCAAAAGGAAGCACCAGAAGAAGAGGTAATAATTTCATCACCTCTTTCAAAGATCTTTTCTTCTTCCACTTCCTCTTTCTTTGTTGTTTCCATAAAAAAATAATAAATCTAGTGCCTTCTACATACTGAGATGTTATTATAAATATGGTAAAACCATATTCATTATTCTATCCATCCTATGAATGACAAAGTCACCATAAGTCTGTACGTTCGGATTACGGTCTCCTTGTCGTTGTGTAGTTTGTTATTCAAAACTTCATTATTTGGGTGGGTATAATAATGAGTATAACTGATGTAAATAATAAATATAACATTTTAACAATTCTGTATATATAATATACCATCTAGTTATATATGATTTCACCGTCAATATAATGATATTGTTGCTCGTGCGTACGTACGGATTACCGTCTCCTCGAACATGATGAGATTCATTCCCCATCGTAACCATTCAAGAATAATTTTCATTTTATGATTTAAAATAATTTTTAAGAAATTAATATCATTCTGGATATGAATAAAATACATCCTATCCATAACAAACATGACTTACGTAACAAAGCATATAATGGAAAATGAATCAGTTAACACTCAAAACAATGATACTAATGAAATATTATTAACAAAGCAATATTATAAGATCATATACAATATCATATTTATGTATGTGGTTATTGTATAATTTAATAAAAATGATTTAACTATTATACATAAGGTTAAATTACACTCTACTAAGGAAAATTACAAGTTAAGGGTTAATTTTACAATCTCTTTATTATCTGGGGTTTTTTATACATAAAGCGTCTACTGGGAATTATTTATAATCATCATTCATGTTTCTCAAAAATGTATTTAAGAACATTTTTACTATTTACTTTAATATGGGTTAAATTAATTTATACCCTTTTGAATTTTATAAAATGTTTTTAAAGGAATCTTTCTGTTGTTTTCCAAATAAGGTACTTTATGACCTTTTTTTCAAATTTAGGTAAGAATGCTTTTTTAACTTATACAGCGAGTGTGGCTATTTTCTGCCATTATAACACATTCTAAGATTCCCTTAAAATATTATAATAATCTTTTCAAAATAAATGTTTTATTTTATATTTATCTGACTTTTAAATGATTTCAAGATAGAAATAGATATTTCTATCAAATAGTTTTGACTTCATCTATTTAAACATCCTTTGTGGATTTTACACTTGTTTGAAGTTGATTTATTATGATACAATATTCTATATTATATTTAAGGTTTTGTTATATTATTGACTATGGATGTGTTATTTTTATACCATTCATGGTTTATGGTTAAAGTATTAACATTTTGTATGCTAGTTTTAATACAAATGTTTATGTTATGTTTCAATCTTTTCTTATGAGGAATGAATTAGACTTAGTAAGTAATGGGTGGAACCCAAAATAGCTCCTTGATTCATCGGTAGGTCTCATGAGATAAACTAGTGTCTAGGAACAAGGTCTTGAAAAAAAATATTATTTGTAGTCTTGGCATGAGGCCTTGACTATGTAGTTATGATGTATGACATTACACATTTTATCATTATGAAATTAGCTTTCGATATTACATGTGATTATTCGACTAGTATAATATCCATGTGAATAAGTAAATTTAATTATTTGATTTTTCATTTCCATATTATGCTGAATTTTAAGTTTAAAAGGCTTGTTTTTTAGTCTTATACATTGCAATAAATATTTATGCTTAATTATGATAGTTTCTGCTATATTGTTTTCCTTACTGAGCATCTGAGATCATCTCTTTCTTATGTTTTCTTTTTCCTAGGATGTGAAGAAGTATATTATGATTGACCTACAGGATAAGATAAGGGATATGAGTGTGTTTGAAAGGGGAAACAATTTTGTTTTTTTTTATTTCATGATGTATTATAAAACTTTTGTATGTATCCAGTACTTTCATGTCTAGTAAACTAAATAGTCTTTCAAGACATGATCTCTTATGATCATGCAAGTAATAATGCACTGACTCTGGGTAACTTGGTTTGGGGTGTTACAAAAAATATGAGGACCAAATTTTTTAATGGGGTAAGAATGTGAAAAACCTGGTATTTTTAATAATATATCACTTTTAAGGTTTATTAATATTCATGATTATGAATTTTTATCTTAAAAACTTTTATATATATTCATATTATGTCTCAAGGGATATAATATAATCAATTAGATACCAAATAGACATTTAAAATTATTGTATTTACATTTTCAAAGAAAATGTGTTTTATTTAAAGGTTAAATATACTTTCTTAAAATTATTTAATATTTTGATCTATTTAAAGAATTATTTATTTATTATAGATTTTAGAAATAGATATTCATGTTAAGTATATAAATTAATATGGATATTTTTTTATTACAGTCTTATAAATCATTTTATTAAGGTATGAAACAAGAATATGCCTTTCATTTTAAAATCAAATAGTTTTTATTCTAAATAAACTGTTTTTCTATATAGTCTATGGTTTTATCTAAAAGTTAAATTTTAAAATTATAGGAAGTGAATTTGAAAAAATTAATTTTTTAGTATTATTATTTAGAAATTATCTTACGTTGAATTTTTGTTATTTTTTAGATAATTAAAAATTTTATGTGAAAAGTATAAAATATCATTTTTATTAATATAGTAGATTTTATGACATCATCAAGATATAAGATTGAATTAAAAAGTAATAAAACATTTTACTGACAAAAGATGTATTCTAGGAGTGAAAAAATTCATTTTAGAACAATATATCAAATTTAGAAACCTATCTCATAGATCTATCATTTTCATAAATTTTAATTTTAATGATTTAATAATCCTAAATTGAGTTTTAAGTGATGATTTAATAGGAATTTTTTTATTAGATCATGAATTTTTTAATTTCATAGAAGTTAAAAATTTTCCATTTCAATTTCACACTAGTATTTTTATAATAAAATTTTACATTTTTAGAATATTAATTTAAAATATTTTTACAAATTTTTTTTGCACTCTCAAAAACATATCTTCTTTGAAGGAAGAAGTTTATATATTTTCATGGAGATAATGGGCCCTGAATTCAATGATGGCCTAAATTTTTCAATATGTATATCATTTTAATTTTTTTCCATAACCTTTTTATCCTTTATTATATTGAGTCAAAAAATTTACACAAGTTATAAGAATCGAAGTTGAATATTTCATTCAACTAGAGCCACATCTAGATTTATTGTTTTGAGATTCGATGATATAAATATTAGAGAATTATTTTGAATTGATTTTCATGTTTGTATTTCAAAATATTTATAATCATAGCCTTTCATTCACTATATTAATATGTATTTTTCACATCTAGAGGAGTTGGTTCATGGATTAAGGTGTTCTTGGTTAGTAGGAGAATGGGTTTTGATATATATTTTTATAATATATCTCACACTATAATTTTCATACTACATGATTTAATAAAAATTATTTATGTTCTCTCTCATTTTACTCATTTTTTATCTCACTATTATTTATGTATCTCTTTATTCATCATGATATATTACACTAATGATTAAAAGTGACTAACTTAAGGCTTATACTTGAGGGATGTTTTCTCATTTTTTCTGGATTATTTTTTTATATCTTTATATTTTCATTCTATTTACAGTGAAGGATAGTGGTGTATTAGGGTTTAGTGAGATTATTTATACCCATCATTGACAAGATTATAGAACTCATTCTATTCCCCTAAAAATATTTGATCCCTCATTCATCTCAATCATTATCTTTATATGATAGAGTTGAGGGTGTTCAAGGGATAAAATTGAGAACGATCTATCATAGTCTTGGAAGGTGTCACATATACAATAGAGTGTGTTCATCAACTTTGACTATTAGAGAAGGTTAGTTTTAGTGTGTTGAAGTGATCACCTAGGCATTATAATCATTACAATCAAATTAGAGGATTATAGTTCATGTATGATGGGGAGAAACATAAAATATAATTTAGTCAGTAATAATAAATAATAAAGGAACCCAATTATCAAACCCCAAGACAATGTTCTTAATTTTTTACCCTCATTCATTTTTTATGCATTTTGTATCCTCTTGTTTATTTCTAGTATTTTATTCCAATTCTCAACTCGATTCTTTTATTATTTTTCATAAATATTGAAAATCAAAAAATATAATCATTATTTAGAAGTTCTAAGTGATTGACTGAAAAATATCCTCAAGAGAGATAACCCTAGTCATCGGTAGTACAATATTTGGAAAATATAAATATTATTTTTAACACCCCATTATAGGTGTGTCAAAAATTTGGCATATTTTTTAGGGAGTCAAGATTTTATTTCACTCATTTTTTTAATTTTTTGTAACATTTTTAGTACATTAAAATTAAATTTAAAAATATAAAAAAACTGTCATTTTACTCACCCCCTCATATGTATTATATTATTTATTTATTTTATATGTAGGTGAAGGTAGTTTTACCATCTAACTATGAAAATATGTAATTATAAGAGCACATTAATTACATAAAGTAGGACCTTTAACAACCGTATTTAGAAGACTTATCCAAGGAGGTCCCTAAATAATCACATTATATTCTATAGATCCATCAAGATGTGGAAAAGGTACAATCATATCTTATCCCTAATATATTCCAAGAAGACATCATGTAAGTCGAAATATAACTACACAACCCTTCTCTCTCACATAATTATATATCGTCCCAATTCACTTGCAAGAAAAAATGAGAATTGAAGCACACCAGTTAGAGGGAGTGACCTTAATACTTGATTCTCTTATTTTTGATTTTACACTATTATAAAATCCAACTCACTACCATCATGTTTTGTTCATAATTGGAACTTATGATTTCATTTGGAAGTGAACACCAACTTGAAGAAGCCACATTTAAATAAATATTATGTTTTAATTTGAAGATAACAAGTTTACTAGGGTGGTTCATAAAGAAAAAACTTTTAATGATGATATTAATGAGGTAGAATTATATATAACTTCATACTATTTTAATATTGTTAAAATAAAATTATTTTATGAATTTACACTTATTAAATCTAGTAATCCATAATACCAAAATAAATCCATGAATATTAAATAAGAAAATACAAAATTAGAAACCAATGAAAAGGATGAGAAGATATTATTTTTTATACCCCCACATAGAAAATGGTTCTTAATTACATTGGGTATAGATATGTAGTGCTCTATCCCAAGGATATCATATAAGCAGTTCGATCTTAAGAGCACTAAAAGGAAGAATGTTTGGTGTATTTTTACAATGAAACCCCACCCAACATAATATTTTGGGTAATCACTATAAAATCTTGGATAGGAGAAGTGAAACTGTAATTCCCACTTAGGGTGTCCAAACCAAGATTTATCCTTTTTATTTTCTTTTTGATATCTTCTCATTTTTTTATTTTAATAAATTTCTCTTCAGTTCTAATTTTACTTATAGGTATTTATTGGGAGGAATTTAAGATATTAACTAAAAGATGATAGTTCCAATAGTATGGTTGTACCATGATTCTTCCCTTATCTTGTTTACTATATAAATAAATTCTTCATGAAAATATAATAAGATCATTTTTAAACCAAAAATTGGGAATTAACTATTTAAGTGTTGTGGGAGAGGAATAAATCTATTTAGCTTTTCATTTTTTTGTATTTTAATTTTGAGAGTATTCTTTTGGGACTTTTTTTAATCTCTGGATATTTATTTTTTTTAAAAAACATAATTTTTAAATGATTGATGATATTGAAAATTTATTCTTAGAGTTTTATTTTCTGACATTTTTATGATTTCTACTAATTTCTAAGTTCCATTCCCAAGAAACACTAACTCAAATTAGTTTTCCATCCCATGAGGTATTCTAAATTATTTTGACATATTCTTAAAAATACCCTCACTTTCTTTATAGAAACTTGGACTTTGTGTGAGAACTAACAATCCTGATTATTTCCATTATAAATAATTTTAATTTATGAAATGTTTTTCAAATTATTGAGGTATTTTATTTTATAGAAAAATTTTAAACTTGTGACTTACCTTTTATATCTACCCTTTATTATCCCTTATAAGTTAATTATTCTTTACCAACAATAACTCAAAATATTTTTACTTGCATATTTAAAGTTTGATCGTAGGAGAAGTCTGTTTAATGTGTGTTCTTGGAGAAGAATATCCTCACTAGGTGTGTAAGGTGTGTGTCATTTTTAGATAATTTGGGAGAGGAATGTTCATGTGTCTATTTTATCATTTCAATTTATTTATTCACATCCTTTTCCTGAGAAACAAATAAAAGAAAAAAGGAAAAATGAGAAAAAAAATGAAAAAAATGAAAAACAAAACATATGAAAAATAAATATGTGATTACATTATTCATTGTAATAATTTTAATAACTAGAGCCTCCATCAAAAACTAATGGTGTCATCATTTATTTTATTACTATTTTCCTTGTCATATCATCTCTAAATAAAGAAAAAATAGGGAAAATTAAAAAAGAAAGAGGAGAATTGTCATGAACTAACCCGGGTTGACCCTGAACCGGTCACCCAAGCCGGCCCACAACATGGCCCGAGGGGCTTTCCCAATCCCCACGGGTTGGAAACTAGTGTCGGGTATCAAAATTAAATAGGTGGGAATGATTTGGCCCATAAAAGGAAGACAAATAAATTAATAAATACTAAACAAAGAGAAAGAAAACTATCTGTGGCATGAAAACAAAACTGCACATACCTCCATGTAACCTCTTGGTCACCTCCAACAACTAACAGCCTACCTTGCACGGGCAGACAAAACAAAAACATGAACAAAATAGCTGGACATGTATATGAAAAGATAGGACGGGCGTGGGAATTAAAATGCTTTTTAGGGATGCCAAAAAAAGAACCACAGAATCCATGCATTTTCCAGTTCCAAAAAATTCCAATAATACAAGTTTGAAATACAATTATAAAACTAAGGGTTTTATATTTACACTTCATTTTGAAAACTAACAATCACAATTCCATTGCGCTTATAATTCAAAAACAAGGAAAATAAAAAAAAATAGGGGCTCAGACAAACTTTTCCAAAATAGCTACTTTGAAGTTCATTTTAAAACAAACCATACACACAAAAAATTTCCAAGAAAACACCAAAACCAAGTTCAAGGTTTTTATTCCACACACAGCAAGGGAAATGGTACTAATAGTTCTCATATCAAAGGATCACTTAAAACCTAGGAACTCAGAGGAAGACCAGAACGTACCATACATGTGACTCATCCTAAAGGCATGCCTACTCTCGATGACGTCATAATGCCCTAATGCCCGACCTTCACCCTACCTAGCCTTGTTGAGGGGCCCGATCCCGTAGAAATAATAATAATAAAAACATCTCTCTACTATGGGCCACTTTCCAGTGCATAATCTAAACTAGTACAACAATCATTCTCAGTAAACCCATTTGTTATGTAATGTTTCTATGCTATGTTCACAAAAATGTGAGCCCCACATTCCAATAACAAGACATATATATATATATAATCAAAAACGCAACACAATTTGGAACCACCCTGACCACCTCAAGGTTAGTCCCATGCCGAGGACCGTTCTATCACATGATCGACAGACGAGGAAAAGGGCCTAACCAAAGAGGGGTTTTCCAAATGAACATTTTAAAATATGCCAAATGGGCCTCATACAATTCACGCACATAAAAACTATTATAAAAATTCGATCTAAAATGCCAAAGGGGCCTTCAGCTTTACCTCATCAATCATTTACCAAAACATTTAGGAATGTTTCCAAAATAGTAATAAAATTGTTATTATTTTTACAAACATTGTCAGACAGGCCCAAACATGCCAATATCCTTTCATGAAAACATACATTTACCAAAACACACATTTACCAAAAGATGCCAAAATAATAAACATTTACGAACCATTTTTAAAACAAAGTTAAACACCAAAACATGTTTCAAACCAAATGTCCAAACCATAAATAACCCATGAAAAACCATGTTTTCCAAAACACTTAAAGCAACACCCCAGTTTACTAGTAATTCCATAAAAAAACATACATTTCGTTAAAAATTATATTAACAAATCATAAAATTACACAAACTATTAGATAATGTAACAAACTTCTTTTAACAAGCCCAAAAGAAAACTTTAAAATACTATAGTAGGTTGGCCAATTATTTTTCAAAGATACTAATCTACTAAAAGAATAGATTAAAAACATAAAAGCATTAAATGAACTTATTTTAAAAAAATAAAGTGTGTAATTTCCTACGTTAGGGAGGTCAAACCGAAACTTTCTAACTCAACCAACATCCCACTCGCACGCACACACACATGCACACACACACTTCTGTGTATACATATATACACATCATTAAACTAACACATGTATTCCTTATTCCATGAGTGAAAACTCAATCAGAAGATGTATATATATATATATATTCATACCTAGGAAAATGCGTCTACACACTTGGAAACAATCTCGAATCCCTGCAACAATTTCTGACACCCAACATAAAGCGGCCAAGACCGATGCACCGCTCAAAAAAACCAGGGACTCAATGATATAAAAACAACCCAAAGATAAAGTGCACAAAAAATCAAGGGATGAAAAATATCACCACAGACATCGGAGGTGATCATGAGAACACGACAAGGCTAGATTTCACACCAAAAATAATTATCTGTACTTGGATAGTGGTAGAAAACCCAAAACAAGTAGTAAGACCAAACGCACCCTGTGAATAATGGTGAGCGGTCCGAAGAGATCTGAATTGCTTCGCCTTCGACGGAGGTGGACGGGACGTAGTGTAGAGACCCGTAGCCTGACGTACATTGACTTTACATTACTTTTGCGGAATACTCAGTACATAACAAAAAAACACACACACAAGGATCGTAATAGTTTAGTGTCTTTGGAAACTCGGAACGTAATCTTCTAATCGTGGTGAAAGATCTTCAATATCTCCCATAAAGATCTTCCCTTTTTTTTTACCTAAAACCTTTCTTTATATCCTGGGGAAAAGAAAACATAAAAGGGTGAGCTCAAATGCTCAGTAAGGGTAAACAAAAGAAATATCAATCACATCATATTCATAAGAACATAACATTTTGGAAATCATAACCTGTAAAAGAGAGCATAATTTCATAACATGGGATAAATCATGGCAATGAAATGTAATCACAATAATCATAACTTAAAAAATGAAACTTTGTGGCATTCACACATAATCATAGAGAATCATTTCTTGTTAGTCAAGACTCATTGCCAAGACTATCTTAGTGGACAAAGTCCCTTTCTGAATCGAGTAACCCTCGTTTCAGTCCTTTTTCGCTGAACCGGTATAACCTACCGTTCCAGCCCTGTCTATCTCATGAGATATAAAATCTTTACCCAATGCATTGGAGGGAGATATAGGTCCCACCCATCTTATAATGAATCCTTTCTTATGTGTTCCACATAATCATAAAACATACATCATCGCATAACACATGTAACAAAAATGGGATTCTTGAAACATCATGACATCATAAATCAATTCATATACGATAAAGGAATTTATAAAAATAATTCCATCACAACATGATCAAATCAATGTAATAACAGAAATCTTAGATGGAAAATAATTTTGATAAAACACTTGAACTCCATTCTTGAGGAAAATATCCTTTCTTCTTCAAAAACATTTTTCCTTTCATAACATGTCATACGATTTTAAAATAAAAGAAGTTGATTAAAAATAAACTTGAAAACTTGTAAAGGAAGATTCTTGGATTTAATGTTTTAAAAATCCATTCATGCCGTATAAGTTAAAAAAACATTCTTCGTACTTTTGTCGGAAAAGTCAAAAAGTACCTCGTACGAAAAACGACAAAATATTCCTTTCATACATAATACTAAAAACTCACCGAAGGGTAAAAATGGATTTAAAAAATTGTAGGTGGATGGAAATAATATTACATATTTATGAAACATGGATGTGGATGATAAAATACATCCTTGTAAATACATACGAATAAACAATCTCGGATAAAAATGAGATTGTGATATTTTCCTTACCTTAGGTCCGATTTGCTTCGTATGTGTTCGAAACTCCTGTATAATGATTTAAATAATGTCATTGACTTATTACAGAATCATATTCATTGTTATGATATCATATATGGTTCACTTATGACATTATATTACCCGTTCTTTTGTAAATTCCATGTTAAAGAAGCGTTTTGGGTAAAATCGTTTCATTTATCGTAGGTGTTTTGACTTGTTGTTCTTGACATAATTATTACTTATATCATGATTTAATTACTTACAGAATATAAAATATGATTTATATATCATATATATTCAGTATATATATATATATAATAGATAGATAAATAAAATGAAAAACACCGTTCATGGAGACGGTAGTCCGTACGTACGCATGAACGCTGTTTTTCTTTCCTTATTGTCTTGAATGGAAGTAAGTAGATGACATACATATATATATATATACATAAATCCAGTATCATTATTATGTCATATATTTCATTAGTACTTATTATATATACTTTATAATCATTCATGAATGGTTAATCATTAAGAATGAATCTCATCGCGTCGTGGAGACGGTAGTCCGTACGTACGCACGAGCGATGATATCATTTCCATAAATATTGAATTGAATTGGAGTGGATTATACAATATATCAGAATCAATATGATGTTTTAATAACTATGTATAGTTATTCTTTACACCATTATACCCATCCATGTAAGGTTGTGGTGGAAAATAGATTACACCACGGCGTGGAGACGGTATTCCGTACGTACGCACGCGCGGTGATTTCTTTTTCCGTAGGATGGATAGATGGTGAAATAGGGTTGTTTCATACTTATAATAACATATCAGTATATGAGTGATACTGATGTTATTACTTCATAATGAAACAACCTAAGAAGAAGAAGTGGAAGAAGAAATAAAGATGAAAGAATTGGTAACGGTAATTACCTCTTCTTTGAAGCGCCTCTTTGAGACCTCCTCTTAGGGCACTAAAATTGGTCTTTGAGGAAGACCAGAACCTCTAGGATGTTTCTAGGGAAGTGGAGAAGAGATTTTTGCAGGGGTTGGCCGAGCTTGAGTGCTCAATTTGGTGTGAGGAGGAGGGGGAGGAGGTGCCCTTTTATAAGGGAGGAGAGGGGCACCTTATGAATATCTCAAAATATTATTTTATATTAAAGTCAAAATCGGTTTATAATGGTTCCAAAGGGTCTTATTTCGAAGCTAAAGTGGGGATGGGTAGAAATCCTATCATCCAATAGGATTTAGACAAGTTTAGGGTATTATTTTAACCTTATCAATTAGATTTAACCCTAAGTTAAATAATTTAACTTTTACCGTGTCTTTTTGTTTTCTTACACTATATGGTTAATACACTTACTATAACATGCCAAACGAACCCCAAATTGTTTATTATTAATATATATATCCTTATCTAAGTCATTTGGCCGAACCTTAGATTTTTAGGAATAAAATAACAATTAATAATATAATATTTGATTTAAAAACTATTTTGTGTCAATTTTGACACTATTTGATATATGATTTTTGTGAAAGTCATAACAGAATTATATGTTCGAAAAAAGTTCATTAAATCAACACTAATATATTATAGTAACCTATAAAATTAGTGGAATTCATAAAAAGTCTCAAATTACATTCAGTTTGGTGTTTATAACATCAATTATGTCAATATTTCATTAATAAGATAATTACTGCATCATCTTTGTGTCATAAATAAATTAAATTATTTGATGTCTAAAAATTACAAATAAAATACCATTATGTAGGAAATCTTTTTATCTTTCTAATTAATATTTACAATATAATTTATCTTATGTATAACCCTATATTAAAAATGTTTTAGTAAATAAACTTTGATTTTAACTCTTTTAACTCTTCTTTGAATTAAATAATAATAAATGTCCTAATCTAATCCAAGTGGGCCTAAATGGTCATATTTTATTCCTAAGCTTGTTTTTGGTCGAATTACACTTGTCCAATAGAATTAGGACATGTGTTAGGGTAATAGTAATATCATATTTACCCTTAGTTACCCTATTTACTATTAACTACGGTAAAAAAAAGTAAAAAGTTACTATTCACCAAAAAATTATTTTTATCTCATTGAACCACATTTTACTTACTGATATCAACCGTGTCTGTCGGATTTTCGAAATTCCATTCACAGAAGCGGTAAAATTAAGTTTTATGCAAAATTCAGATTTTAACCTACCACTTAGTGGTTTCACTATTCATCAAAAATTGAAGTTTTTCAGAAAAATGACAAAATTTCACCCTAAGCTATAATTGATATTCCGAATTCAAAAATGATTTCTATTTTACAAAATTCACAACACATAAGTTGCATTAATTAAATTAATTTCCGCTGTTACAACAAATAGCGTGTTTTTAAGAGATAATAACTATCAAAAGATTGACACTTGTTTATAACTGCTTTAAATGTGAAATTACATCCAATGACCAACATTGTATTAAATTGTAAAAATATATTCTAAATATAATTTAAAACTACTCCAATTAATAATTTATCACTATTAATTATTTCGATTAAAAAAGTTGTTTTTTAATTATAATTTAGTAATTTTCACTATTCATCAGAATATGAAAGTTATCCGAAATGTACCAAAATTTCACCTTAGGCTAAATGCGATACTCCGAATCCAAAAATGAAGTTCATTTTGAAAAATAAGATTTACAGAATTTTAAAAAGTGGTTATTACTATTCATACCGGTTAGTTTTAATAATATTTTAATAGCATATCGTTGTTTAGTGAAACTCGGTATTGCGAATTACACACGCTATCGAGGAAGGTCGTGATTGCGTGTAATGCAAGGCAAGTCAAGGATGCGTGTTGTGCAAGCTCCTTTTGGTGTAGCGTACAACACAAGACATTAATAAAATTAAAAAGAATATTTTTTATAAAATCTTGGGCTGTTACATTCTACCCCCCTTAAAATGAATTTCGCCCTCGAAATTCGTCGGGGTTATAAATGGTTTACTATTTGAAAGTTTCTTTAATAGAAACCCACATCCTAAAAAGGAATATCAAAACCAATCTTTAAAAACAAAATTATGAAACGTAACGGTTACCCAAATAAACTAATCATTGGGTTTCCACATAGGTGAAAATATGGATATGGAAGAGAAATCTAACCATCATGTTCTGATGCAGAGTGGTAGAGAACATGGCTATGGAAAATCCAATAATCACAAATCCATAAATTTGTGACGATCTAAGGTACCATTCGATTCATCAGGAATAAGATCACTAGGACAACATTTTTGGTTTTCAAGATCATTTCCCTAAAGTTGAGAATTGGAATAAATACTCTCTTTATTTTGGTACAATATCACTATTGTTCGTGCCTAGAACAATTTCCACTTCATCTCTTAAATAAATGAAGTTGAATTTGTTATTCGTGAAGTGTTAGCAGATCATGTGATAGAATGACGGGTCATTCCATCTGTCTCAAACAAAAGGTTAGCAAAAATTATATACATAAGTCGATCTATAGTGAGATTAATCATATATAGTTCCTAAAATGGACTTATACTTCATATATCATACTGCTTAATATAATAAAACTAGTTTCTACTAAACAGGGACTTCCTGTAGGCCAGTGGTAGGCGATAAAGGCAAGTCGCACTTCGGTTGTGGGTTCGATTCCCACAGCCTTGTCCGAAGCGATGGGCTGTCTCCCGTCCTGCAGGTTGTCCTTTTTCTAAAACTATATTACTATAACATCCCATAAATAATATTGAAAAAACTTCTATCCTTAAACAATACTAACTTTTGTCCAACATAATCCATTCCAAACTTTAGGATTATCCATAATACTGCAATCCACTCTCATAACATAGTGAAAACGATTACCAGAGATTTAATACCATCGTCAATTCCCATATATCATAAGATATGTTTTGTTGGTTACATTCCAAATATTCAAAGTCCTTAATCATGTATTCTCTTGAATACCTTTGTGAAAACATGAATGCAGTTAAAAGTTAACACCTTCCACATACTAAAATCCTCAAAATTCTATATACTCAAACCATGATATCACTTAGTCCTTATATCAATCATGAGCTCATGAATACAATCAAACATCTCATTATCGTCTTATCCCTTTATTATGCACATATCATCTACATTCCAAAAATATCTGAATAACCTTTCATGGATACTTGTACCAATAATCATATACTTTCAAAACTCAAGGAAAGACAACAGTGTAACAATCCTTAGATGTCTTTTTATTCCATAGTACCATGAGATTACTTATACAACATTACACGTGATAAACATGTAATCATTCCACTACATTCTTAAACCATTGACCGAGCTTCAACAATTCTTTCATCTCACATATCATTTGTAGTCTCATCATCATCATCCACATAAATACTACCCATATGACCATACTGATTCTCTTCATGAGTCTTTCCCTTAGGGCATTTGTTTGCATAATGCCCATTCATTCCACATTTAAAACACTTAACCATTTTTGATGTCGTAGCAATACCATTATCCTCATCCATGGTGTTAACCGAACCTTTTCCTTTGCACTTACTTGCTTTGTGTCCTTCTTTTCCACACCCAAAGCATCTTCCAGTTCCCTTGAAACATTCTCCTTGATGCCTCTTCCCACATGATTTACATAGGGGAAATTGAACTTTCTTTCCTCTATGATCATCATGAAACTCCATCTTTCTCTTATTAGCCGAGTCAGGAAACTTACCAAATTTTACTTTATTGATCATATTATGAGATTGCTGATTCGGCATAATAATGATCTTTGGACTTCCAAATCCCATTTCATTTGGTTGCTCATGAAGAATATCATTCCATTGTCCATCATATCCTCCATTATCGTGAATCATCTTGTTTCCAGCCATTTTCTAAAACCCAAAATGAATAGTGTGAGAGGCAAAAATCATGCTAGGGAAAACAACATAATAAAGGAGGAGTACCTTCAATATCTAACATCTTAGGTTTAATTCTATGATCATTAGCGTATTTCTAGTACTATAACTTATACGTCTACTTAACCTTAGGGACATCCCTAGACATACCGTAGAAATATCTCTAGGGATCTCACTAACGTTTTCGCATCCTAGTTTCCAAAGGTTGACTAAACCTTTCCTCTGATACCAACTGTAGAGACCTGTAGCCTGACGTACATTGACTTTACATTACTTTTGCGGAATACTTAGTACATAACAAAAAAACACACACACAAGGATCGTAATAGTTTAGTGTCTTTGGAAACTCGGAACGTAATCTTCTAATCGTGGTGAAAGATCTTCAATATCTCCCATAAAGATCTTCCCTATTTTTTACCTAAAACCTTTCTTTATATCCTGGGGAAAAGAAAACATAAAAGGGTGAGCTCAAATGCTCAGTAAGGGTAAACAAAAGAAATATCAATCACATCATATTCATAAGAACATAACATTTTGGAAATCATAACCTGTAAAAGAGAGCATAATTTCATAACATGGGATAAATCATGGCAGTGAAATGTAATCACAATAATCATAACTTAAAACATGAAACTTTGTGGCATTCACACATAATCATAGAGAATCATTTCTTGTTAGTCAAGACTCATTGCCAAGACTATCTTAGTGGACAAAGTCCCTTTCTGAATCGAGTAACCCTCGTTTCAATCCTTTTTCGCTGAACCGGTATAACCTACCGTTCCAGCCCTGTCTATCTCATGAGATATAAAATCTTTACCCAATGCATTGGAGGGAGATATAGGTCCCACCCATCTTATAATGAATCCTTTCTTATGTGTGCCACATAATCATAAAACATACATCATCGCATAACACATGTAACAAAAATGGGATTCTTGAAATATCATGACATCATAAATCAATTCATATATGATAAAGGAATTTATAAAAATAATTCCATCACAACATGATCAAATCAATGTAATAACAGAAATCTTAGATGGAAAATAATTTTGATAAAACACTTGAACTCCATTCTTGAGGAAAATATCCTTTCTTCTTCAAAAACATTTTTCCTTTCATAACATGTCATTCGATTTTAAAATAAAAGAAGTTGATTAAAAATAAACTTGAAAACTTGTAAAGGAATATTCTTGGATTTAATGTTTTAAAAATCCATTCATGCCGTATAAGTTAAAAAAACATTCTTCGTACTTTTGTCGGAAAAGTCAAAAAGTACCTCGTACGAAAAACGACAAAAGATTCCTTTCATACATATTACTAAAAACTCACCGAAGGGTAAAAATGGATTTAAACAATTTTAGGTGGATGGAAATAATATTACATATTGATGAAACATAGATGTGTATGATAAAATACATCCTTGTAAATACATACGAATAAACAATCTCGGATAAAAATGAGATTGTGATATTTTCCTTACCTTAGGTCCGATTTGCTTCGTATGTGTCCGAAACTCCTGTATAATGATTTAAATAATGTCATTGACTTATTACAGAATCATATTCATTGTTATGATATCATATATGGTTCACTTATGACACTATATTACCCGTTCTTTTGTAAATTCCATGTTAAAGAAGCGTTTTGGGTAAAATCGTTTCATTTATCGTAGGGGTTTTGACTTGTTGTTCTTGACATCATTATTACTTATATCATGATTTACTTACTTCCAGAATATAAAATATGATTTATATATCATATATATTCAGTATATATATATATATAATAGATAGATAAATAAAATGAAAAACACCGTTCATGGAGACGGTAGTCCGTACGTACGCATGAACGCTGTTTTTCTTTCCTTATTGTCTTGAATGGAAGTAAGTAGATGACATACATATATATATATACATAAATCCAGTATAATTATTATGTCATATATTTCATTAGTACTTATTATATATATTTTATAATCATTCATGAATGGTTAATCATTAAGAATGAATCTCATCGCGTCGTGGAGACGGTAGTCCGTACGTACGCACGAGCGATGATATCATTTCCATAAATATTGAATTGAATTGGAGTGGATTATACAATATATCAGAATCAATATGATGTTTTAATAACTATGTATAGTTATTCTTTACACCATTATACCCATCCATGTAAGGTGGTGGTGGAAAATAGATTACACCACGGCGTGGAGACGGTATTCCGTACGTACGCACGCGCGGTGATTTCTTTTTCCGTAGGATGGATAGATGGTGAAATAGGGTTGTTTCATACTTATAATAACATATCAGTATATGAGTGATACTTATGTTATTACTTCATAATGAAACAACCTAAGAAGAATAAGTGGAAGAAGAAATAATGATGAAAGAATTGGTAACGGTAATTACCTCTTCTTTGAAGCGCCTCTTTGAGACCTCCTCTTAGGGCACTAAAATTGGTCTTTGAGGAAGACCAGAACCTATAGGATGTTTCTAGGGAAGTGGAGAAGAGATTTTGTCAGGGGTTGGCCGAGCTTGAGTGCTCAATTTGGTGTGAGGAGGAGGGGGAGGAGGTGCCCTTTTATAAGGGAGGAGAGGGGCACCTTAGGAATATCTCAAAATATTATTTTATATTAAAGTCAAAATCGGTTTATAATGGTTCCAAAGGGTCTTATTTCGAAGCTAAAGTGGGGATGGGTAGAAATCCTATCATCCAATAGGATTTAGACAAGTTTAGGGTATTATTTTAACCTTATCAATTATATTTAACCCTAAGTTAAATAATTTAACTTTTACCGTGTCTTTTTGTTTTCTTACACTATATGGTTAATAAACTTACTATAACATGCCAAACGAACCCCAAATTGTTTATTATTAATATATATATCCTTATCTAAGTCATTTGGCCGAACCTTAGATTTTTAGGAATAAAATAACAATTAATAATATAATATTTGATTTAAAAACTATTTTTGTGTCAATTTTGACACTATTTGATATATGATTTTTTTGAAAGTCATAACAGAATTATATGTTCGAAATAAGTTTATTAAATCAACAATAATATATCATAGTAACCTATAAAATTAGTGTAATTCATAAAAAGTCTCAAATTACATTCAGTTTGGTGTTTATAACATCAATTATGTCAATATTTCATTAATAAGATAATTACTGCATCATCTTTGTGTCATAAATAAATTAAATTATTTGATGTCTAAAAATTACAAATAAAATACCATTATGTAGGAAATCGTTTTATCTTTCTAATGAATATTTACAATCTAATTTATCTTATGTATAACCCTATATTAAAAATGTTTTAGTAAATAAACTTTGATTTTAACTCTTTTAACTCTTCTTTGAATTAAATAATAATAAATGTCCTAATCTAATCCAAGTGGGCCTAAATGGTCATATTTTATTCCTAAGCTTGTTTTTGGTCGAATTACACTTGTCCAATAGAATTAGGACATGTGTTAGGGTAATAGTAATATCATATTTACCCTTAGTTACCCTATTTACTATTAACTGCGGTAAAAAAAAAGTAAAAAGTTACTATTCAGCAAAAAATTATTTTTATCTCATTGAACCACATTTTACTTACTGATATCAACCGTGTCTGTCGGATTTTCGAAATTCCATTCACAGAAGCGGTAAAATTAAGTTTTATGCAAAATTCAGTTTTTAACCTACCACTTAGTGGTTTCACTATTCATCAAAAATTGAAGTTTTTCAGAAAAATGCCAAAATTTCACCCTAAGCTATAATTGATATTCCGAATTAAAAAATTATTTCTATTTTACAAAATTCACAACACATAAGTTGCATTAATTAAATTAATTTCCGCTGTTACAACAAATAGCGTGTTTTTAAGAGATAATAACTATCAAAAGATTGACACTTGTTTATAACTGCTTTAAATGTGAAATTACATCCAATGAACAACATTGTATTAAATTGTAAAAATATATTCTAAATATACTTTAAAACTACTCCAATTAATAATTTATCACTATTAATTATTTCGATTAAAAAAGTTGTTTTTTAATTATAATTTAGTAATTTTCACTATTCATCAGAATATGAAAGTTATCCGAAATGTACCAAAATTTAACCTTAGGCTAAATTAGATACTCCGAATCCAAAAATGAAGTTCATTTTGAAAAATAAGATTTACAGAATTTTAAAAAGTGGTTATTACTATTCATACCGGTTAGTTTTAATAATATTTTAATAGCATATCGTTGTTTAGTGAAACTCGGTATTGCGTATTACACACGCTATCGAGGAAGGTCGCGATTGCGTGTAATGCAAGGCAAGTCAAGGATGCGTGTTGTGCAAGCTCCTTTTGGTGTAGCGTACAACACAAGACATTAATAAAATTAAAAAGAATATTTTTTATAAAATCTTGGGCTGTTACACGTAGTACAACATGACTTGGGACACCCTTTGCAAACCAGGCGAGGGGATTCATATCCATGCCAGAGCAATGCGGAGGCGCTGCGCAAAGGCATTCAGGTTTGTGCTGGTAGATCATCAGACATCAGGGGACAGGTTCAGAAAGTGGGTTCTAGGCGGGGGGATGGTGAGGTGAGGTTGGTAGGAAGCCAACTAGACAAGGGAGGTCACACCAGATGGGGGAGGTTGCGCCGGACTGGGAGGGGGAGGTCGTGCTGGACGGGGAGGGGAAGGTCGCGCCGGACGAGGAGGGTTGTGCCAGACTGGGAGGCTGGGCGATGGGAACCCACAGGGTGAGGTAGAGCCAGTTGGGGCTTTGGTGTATGCCGACAGATGAAGGGGAGGGGGTGCATGGCTCTTCTGGACTGGGGAAGAGAAGGGTGCGGCTTCGCTGGACTGAGGAAGCGGAGGAGGCCAGCTGGATCATGATCTGCAGGAGGCGGGAGGCTGGATCCTAGGCGAACGTGAAGAGGCGAGTAGGGAGGGCGAGTCGGATGGGGAGGCGGGGTCACGAGAGATCGTGGAGGGAAAGTAGGAAGGGAAAGCCGGATGGGGAGGCAGGGTCTTCTGGCGGGCTGGTGGTCAGGCGCTACGTGCCAAAAACTAGGGGGAGGGGGATGCGGCCCACGGTGTAGAGGAGGGAATTGGGGGGGGTGACGATATAGACTAGGGTTTGAGTATTTTTTTCATTTCATTTTATTATATTAATAATAATATTTATAATAATAATAATATTAATAATATGAATACCTAAATAATAACAATAATAATAAGAATAATAATAATAGTGGTAGTAATAATATTAATGAAAATTTGATAAAAATAATACTAATAGAAATTTATTAAGAATAATATTAATATCAATTTGATGGTAATAATATTATTATTATCTGAAGAAATAATATTATCATGGAAGTTTAAACATTTATAAAAAATTAGTTATCTTAAGTATTGTGCAACCACACATTCACCTGGGCCGAACACACGGGCACCGCTAACAGCATGGTGACCGCGTACTGGCCCGAGACCCACTGAAAACATAAAATTTTTAAAAATTCCTTACCCAGACCAAAACTCAATTCTTTCCAAAAGATGTAGGACTGATAAAAGAATAAAGTAATCGGCGTCCGTGGTAAAGGTGTGACAATTCTCCCCACCACAGACACTTTCTGCCCTCAGAAAGTCACCAAGACAATAGTTGACACAACTTGAGTCCATTCCCAGACAAAAAAAGAGAACCGAGAGCCTCGGGGTGACTATTCCCAACAAACGTCACACCCGACCAATTCAAGGAAAACCACTGCCCGAGATTGAGGGGAGAACATGATAAGGATATCCCCACCACAAGAATTCACTAATACAGTAACCCTTGAAACCCGAACAAACCACCCCCCAGGGAGGGCCAATGCGGGAACTCCCAAACAGAACTCATTCAATCTCTCCATGTGGACTGAACAACACTCCTAAAACTTATATGAAATCCTGCTGTGAAACAACCCAGAAACCTAAGGATGAGAAATGAACTCAACACTTCTTCTCAATTTTACTAAACGATATTCCCCCTAATGAACACAGTTGAGACCAACTCAAAATCAGAATAGGTCTGTCTATTCATGGGCCCATACCATTCAAAGAGACCGAACAATTTAAAAACCACATTGAGAGTAGATAATACCACTTGGACTGTGGGTGAACGAGATCATCACGCCACCACAACAAGGATGAGCTTACGACAGCGATGAGAATAGAACAAGGAAATTTTGGATATTTCCATCCCAAAGATGAAAACATTATTCAGACCAAGGTTCCACACACCCTCGGAAACACCTGACTGTGTGCGAGCTTCACCCTGAGACCTGTGGCTGGGGCCCTGATGGTTGAAGAATATCCTACCTCACAGTCAGACATTTTTGTCCTATGTTCCCTAACTCCTTCCTCCCGAATGACACTTCGTTTAGAACTCTCCTCGGTGGCCTGAATATTTCCACGGTAGTGAGACTTCAGAGAGATGCGACAAGGTGGCTTAAAATGCCAGAACCGACCAAACTAGCAGCATGCGAGAGAATGGTCCAACAAATTGGGAGTCAGTACAAAAGAAGATCCTTTTCAGACGAGGAACCTTCACAAGAGCCAACCCACACCAAATACACCCGAGACTCTAACGACGATGAGACATCCCACCATTACTAGTCCAGAACTGGACCCTCAAATAACTCTAGGACGGTACAAATCTTAACTACCATGGGAGTTCCCAACAACCCAAAGACAAACTATCTTTCTAAACCATAAAAATGCCTTTAAGAGACCATGATTGCCTCAATAAGAAGGCAACACACAAAAAGAACTTGCAACTAGGCATAACTCATAAACAACTTTGGGAGGCTTTCTGGGTGGCATACTCATAATAACTCGAAAAACACCATCAAAACCGGCCACAAGCCAAAACTCAATGAATGAAATAACACAGGCCAAGGGAAACATGATCATAAACTAGACATATACAAACATAAGAAAAAATCACTTATCTAGAACCTTTATTTCTTTAAAATTTCAAAACTCACATATGGAACCTTATGAACTATCACATGTGCATTCATTCAATCCCACTCACATAATCTATGAACAAGTTCCCCAATGCACTCTCCGTACATACCCACATACGTGTGACCCTTAATAAGGAGTTACAAGGTTCACACACCTCTTCTCCTTACCAAATCCAAACAAATAACAAGTTTTTTTTCAAACGGATATATTTTCTCTTTAAAAATACACTTTACTAATTTCAAAAACAATTTAGAAGAAACAATTTTTTTTCATTTCAAAATCCCTTTCATTTTCAACATGCACTCACATCGACCGAGTTCAAAATGAAACACAACAAACTATTTACCATCGGAATGAGAAACTAGTGTTTGATCCTAACCCGGACGCATGGTGGGGAGGCATGACCTAAGTAAGGAATAACACTAAGAGGACCTTAAATCGGGAACTTGGACTCCACATGGGTCACCACCCCATGTGAGGCTGCAACATGAACCGATTCGCCCCCATTTTCATCCCTCAATCCAAAACAACCAAAGAAAAAAGACTCAAATCCTGAAGTACCCCTAGTAACATAGGTCTCATTGTAAGCGGTGGTGATCAGGAACTGACTCGTAGCCTACCCCATGATCCCCTACAGTCCTACTATCCTTCTACTAGACACCCCAAATAACAAGGGCCTCCTCTGATACCATTTTTTCACGAACTAACCCAGGTCGACCGTGAACTGGTCACCCAAGCCACCCTACAACCTAGCCCAAGGGGCATTCTCAATCCCTGCGGGCTGGAAACTAGTGTCGGGCATCAAAATTAAACGGATTGGAATGATTTAGACCATAAAATAAAGATAAATAAATTAATAAAGACTAAAAAAGTTAAAGAAAACTATCAACAGCAAGAAAATAAGACTACAAATACTTCCATCTGACCTCTTTGTCACCTCCAACAACTAACAGCCTACCTCGCATGGGCAGATGATGCAAGAACCTCAACCAAATAGCTAGACCCGTATCTGAAAAGATAGGACAGGGGTGAGAATTAAAATTCTCAGTAGGGATGCCAAAAAAACCACAGAATCCATGAATTTTCCAGTTCCAAAATAGTCCAATAATACTAGTTTGAACTACAGTTATAAAATAAGGTATTTATATTTACACTACATTTTGTAAACTAACAATCAAAATTCCATTGCCCTTATAATTCAAAAACATTGAAAAGAAAACAAAAGAGGGGCTCACACAAACTTTTTCAAAATAGATACTTTGAAGTTCATTTTAAAACCAACCATACACAAAAAAATTTTCCAAGAAAACACCAAAACCAAGTTGAAGGGTATGATTCCACATAAAGCAAGGGAAATGGTACTAATAGTGCTCGTATCAAAGGTGCATGGAAAACCTAGGAACTCAGAGGAAGACCATAACGTACCATACATGTGACTCATCCTGAAGGCATGCCGGCTCTCGATAACGTCATAACTCCCTAACGCCCGACCATTGCCCTACCTGGCCTAGTCGAGGGGCCTAATCCCATAGAAATAATGATAACAAAACATCTTCCTGATATGGGCCACTAGCCAGTGCATAATCAAAACTATTGAAACAATCATTCTCAGTAAACCCCTTTGTTATGCTAAGTTTCTGTGCTATGTTCCCATAGAGATGTGCCACACATTCTAATAACAAGACATATATATATAATCAATTGCGTGATATAATTTGGAACCACCCTTACCACCTCAAGGTTAGTCCCATGCCTTAACATAAATATTCTCAAAAGGAGGCCCACACCGAGGACCCTCCTGTCAGATGATCGACAGAAGAGGTGAAGGGCCTAACCAAAGAGGGGTTTTCCAAACACACAGTTTCAAAGATGCCAAATGGGCCCCATTCAATTCACACACATCAAAACATTTGTAAATAGATGATCTAAAATTCCAAACGGGCCTTTAGCTTTACTTAATCAGCCATTTACCAAAACATTTTGGAATGTTTCCAAAATAGTAATAAATTTTTTTTACAAACATGGTCAGACGGACCAAAACATGCCAATATAATTTCATAAAAACATGCATTTATCAAAACACACATTTACCAAAACATTCCAAAACAATAAACTTTTATGAACCATTTCCAAAACAATGTTAAACACCAAAGTATGTTTCGAACCAAATGGTTAAACCTTAAATAACCCATGAAAAACCATTTTTTCCAAAAAAAACATAAAGAAACACACCATTTTACTAGTCATTCCATAAAAAAATCAAATAGTTTGTTAAAAATTATATTAACAATTCAGACAAATTAAACAAACTAAAAGATAATGTAACAAACTACTTTTAACAATCCCAAAAGAAAACTTGAAAACACTATAGCAGGTTGGCCAATTATTTTTCAAAGATACCATTCTAGTAAAATAATTGATTAAAAACATGCAAGCATTAAATGCACTTATTTAAAAAAAATGTGGATTCACCTTCATTAGGGAGGTCAAACCTAAACTTTATTACTCAAGAAACATCCTGCTCGCACGCATGCACACACACCCTTCCATGTATATATATACACACCTTTAAACTGACGCACATGTTTCCTGCGCCATGAGGGAACACACACTCAGAAGACGTATATATATATATATATATATATATTTATTTATACTTGGGAAAATGCATGTGCAGACTTGGAAACAATCTTGACTCCCTACCACAATTTCTGACAACCAACATAATGCATCCAAGACTGATGCACCTCTCAAAAAAAACTATGGACTCAATGATACAAACACAACCCAAAGATAAAGTGTGAAATAAAAAAAGGGATGAAAAACATCACCTCATATAGAGGTGGTGATCATGAGCACACGACAAGGCAAAATTTCACACCAAAAATAGTTATCCATAATTGGATGGTGGTGGCGAACCCAAAACATGTAGCAAGACCAAACATGCCCCGCGAATAATGGTGAGTGGTCCTAAGCGATCTAAATCATTGCATCGTCAGTGGCGTTGGACGGGATGTGGTCCAACATGACCCGGGAGACCCTTTGCAAACCAAGAAAGGGGATTTATAGCCATGCCAGAGCAATGTGGAGGCGTTGTGCAACGAGATTCGTGTTTGCGCCGATAGATTGTTGGACGGAAGGGGACATGTTTGTACAATGGGTGCTAGGTGGGGGAACAGTGAGGTGAGGTCAGTCAGAAGCTGACCGGACAAGTGAAGTTGCACCAGACGGGGGAGGTCGCGCTAGACCGGGAGGGGGAGGTCACGCCAGATAGGGAGGGGTAGGTCGTGCCAGACAGGGAGGGCTACGTCGGACTGGGAGGCTGGGCAGCGGGAACCCGCAGGGCGAGGCAGAGCCTTCTAGGGCTTCGGTGCCCACCGGCGGACGAAGGGGGGGGGGGGTACGCGGCTTCATTGGACCGAGCAAGAGGAGGGCGTGGCTTTGCTGGACCTGGGAAGAGGAGGAGGCCGGCTGGCTCATGATCTATAGGTGGCGGGAGGCCAAATCCCGGGTGAACGTGAAGAGGCAAGTAGGGAGGGAGATTCGGATGGGGAGGCGGGGTCGTGGGTGATCACAGAGGGCGAGCAGGGAGGGAGATCCAGATGGGGAGGTAGGATCGGCTGGTGGGCGGGTGGCTAGGCATTGCGTGCAGGAAACCAGGGGGAGGGGGATTCAGCCCTTGGCATAGAGTAGGGAAATGGGGGGTGGGGGTGACAGGATAGACTAGGTTTTGAGTAATTTTTTTCTTTTCATTTTATTATATTATTAATAATAGTAGTAATAAAAATAATAGTAATACCAGAATAACAACAACAGCAACAATAATAATAATAATAGTAATAATATTATTAATGAAAATTTGATAAAAATAATACTAATATAAATTTAATAAGAATAATATTAATATCAATTTTATGATAATATTATTATTATTATCTACAAAAAATAATATTATCTTTAAAGTTTATACATTTATAAAAAATAGTTATATTAAGTATCGGGAAACCACACATTCACCAGGGCCAAATGCACGGGCACCACTAACGGCATGGTGACCACATACCGGCTCGAGACCCACCAAAAACATCAAAGTCTCAAAAATTCCAAACCTGAACCCAAACTCAATTCTGTTCAAAAGACATAGGATAGAGAAAAGAATAAAATAATAGGTTTCTGTAGTCGGGGTGTGAAAAGTATTATGATAAAATCATTTATTTCATTTATTTATTGACTAATATTCAATGAAATTTTAAAAGGGGTGTGGTATTTTACATTTTTCAAGGTATTTGAGTGAGATATATATCTTTTTTTCACATTAATATTCATTCAATTGTAATTAACTATTTTAGACACCTATTTTTTAGTTTTAATTTTAAATAATTTCACCCACCAACACCAAGACACAAAAAATCACTTTGATAAAAAACCATATGATTTAAAATAATTTTGGTCGCATGGTACAACAGAATAAGACTTTTCATAAGCCTTTGGTAAAACATTCATTTTACAAGTATGGTTATAACTCTTGATAACATTTTTCTTGATTGAATAGTGACGTGAAGTTACATGTAAGGTAAGATATGATTGAGTCATGGATGTATTTTTGAGTTTAAAAATATTTAAGTATGTGAGAAAAAATAAAATAGAATTATTTTCCAAAGATCATTTATAATAAATTATATTTTATAAGAGATCTTGGAAATTATTTCATTATCGATTCTTGTGTAGAGATGATATGAACATTGGATGATTTCCTAAGAGTGAGATGTTTATGTTTTGAAGAATTGATTGATCTAATATTTTCATAAATATAAATATAAATTTTAATTATTTAATAATCCCACATTGAGTTTTAATTGATTATTTAACATGAATTTGTAAGTATAGTATAAATTTGGAAATTTCATCAAAATTACAGTTTTCCCTTTAAACTACACATTACTATTTTTATCTAAAAATATTTACTATGTTGAATATTACTTTGAATAATTATTATATAATTCTAAACATGCTGGGATATATATTTTCTTTCAATAACATAAGTTGTGTTATACTTTTTCATAGAGATAATGAGCCTAGAATTCAATGTTGAACTGGTTTAATCTATCTGGATATAACTTAAATTCTTTACCAATAACTTTTTTCAACATTAAATAGATTGATCTTAAAAATTCACAATTAATTGTTTAATGGAAATTATTTACCTTCTCTATAATTTTCCTCATTTTTCTCTCTCCCCCCTCCAATGTGACCTATCACGCTCATGATGGTGAGTGACTAACTCGAGTCTTAATATTGAGGGATTTTTTCTTAGTGTTCCTGAATTCTTATTTATATCATTTTTTATTTATTATATTTGTGGTGAGGGAGAGAGGAGTATTAAGGTTTGGTGTGGGGATCACCCACCTCTCATTAAAAATATTATAAAACTTATGTCCCATAGAAAATACTCAATCCATCCCTTATCATGAGCATGATATTCATATAATGGTGTTGAATATATTTGAGATATGAAATGACATAGGATGGAGCCAGGTCTTGGAAGGTATCACACATACAATGGAGTGTGTTCATCATTTTTAACTATTTAATTAGGCTAGGTTTGGTGTGATAGATAGATCTTCTTGGCATGAAAATCTATAAACTCAATGTAAGGGATTTTAGTTCATGTAGTATGGGATGGACTATAAAATGGAATTTAAACAATAACAATGGAACCCAACTACCCAAACCTAGGACAAGGTACTTTCTTGGTAACATCATTCGTTTTATCTAAAATTTTCATCTACATGTTTATTTCTTGTCTTTTATTTCAATTCCCACCCTCATGTATTCTTTTTTTCATAAATATAAAAAATATAATAATATATTAAGTGTTCTGGAGTAGTAAGAGATTAACTATAAAGATCCTAAAGAGAGAAGACCTTGGTCAACCAATACACTTCATTAGGAAAATATAAATATTTCTTTACCACCCTGTGACAGGTGTGTCGCTATGCTAGATATTTTGGAACCTAAGTTATATTTTATTCTAATTAAAAACTATTTGTGTTCGTTTTCATCTAATTAAGTATTCACAAGATACCACTCTGTTTTTCTTCAGATTAAAGGATAAAAAACTCTCCATTTTTTATAATAAAATAATAAATATCATGAGAATCAATATTATTTGTCCAAAATAGGTATAAATTCTCTATTAAGCATAAAAATACATTTTTATAAAAAAACAATTTTAATACATTGTGCACACTTAGGTTAAAATTAATCTTTATCACATTTATAAATTGAATTAAATAAAACAGATTTTAAAATTGGAATTAGTATATTCAAATGAATTAATAAGATCAATTTAATTTTAATTCAGAGAAATTAGTTACCAATATAACAAAATAGTCTTAACATACACAGATATTAAAAAACATTTACAGAATACTTAAAACATTATGAAAACAGACACCCAAAGACTGTATTAGTTTAGTGCCTTTTGAAATATGGAAACATAAACACTGGATCATAAGAATGTGATATTATCCTTGACAAAGTTACTCTTGACTAGAACCCTTCTTAGACACATCAAACATAACAAATATCTTCATAAGCTAGGGAAGGAAACTTAAAATGTGTGAACTTGTATTCTCATTAACAGTAAACATGAAAGACATGAAAGAATAATCAGAAACATAGGGTTATGATAACATGATCCGAAAAATAGAAGATCATACCCTGCATATCAAATGTCATATACATGAATCATGGAATAATGCTTGGTAGTTCATAAGGCATGAATCATAAAGAACCAAATAACATAATCCATGAAAGAATATCATAAAATTAAGACAATAATTTTTTGTTGTTAGGTCCACTAGGTCGAATACCTTGAGAGGGGGGTGAATTTGGGTATTAATGATTAAAACTTTCTCCTATTTGGATCTTATTTTGTTATCAGAAAAAACTCAATTCTCTCTTCCTCTTGTAGAAATATATGAACATATTTGAAATCATGCACATGATAAAATGATTTTAACTTGGTTCACCCTCACTGGGCTACGTCCATAGAGTATAAAATGAAAATGTGCTGATGTACCAAATTCACTAAGGCTCACAACCAATAATGAGTAAAATGTTTGGGCTAGATCTTCTATGAATAGTTTCACTACCTTTACAAGGTTTAGGGTCTGCTCACTGCATTCCCAAGGGTCACTCCCTATGACTCTTTCTCTAGATCACTACCGGTGGAAAGGTTCACCATCTTCCTCTTCCTTTGCGCACTTCTCTTGGAAGGTAATCCACTTATAGTCTATCAACTTGTAGGTAAAACAAAGTTTGTGGACATGTAGGTCCCTTCATTTTCATGAATTCCTATATCCTCAACTATAAGTAGATGCTCTTCTGAAGTTTTGTTTTCACCTATAGATGAATTCCACCTTCCCTAATACTATTTGGTACCAATAAATACTTTCAAAAAAATGAATTTAAGCCTTTTATAGATTCCTTGAGAAAATCGTGAACCTATTTCCTCTCCCGTGTACTGAGTTCCATGTTTGGTATGCGAACTGCCTGCTCCTCGTACCCCTGCCTCTTCTTCAAACCTCCCTTCATTTGTGGACTGTCTCTGCCTTCGTGATCACCTACCACTATATCATACCGACTCCTCGAACCTCCTATGCACAACCCCTCATGTCCACGAACTGTTCCCTATTCGTGGATTGACTTCTCTTCCATGTACTGGAGTTTATCCTCTGTGTATTTAACTTATTCTACAAGTTAAGAATCCCAGTAAACACCTTCAGTGTGAACCACTTTCACCATCGCGAACCTCCCTTCAGCCTTCATGAACCCATTTTTCCATCGTGAACTATTCATCCTTTGCGAACTTCCTTCGGTCTTTTATGAAATCCTAGAGAAAAATATTTTGTCTAATGAAGTTCAATCTCTACATAAGTCGGTGGGATTAACGATTCTTATACAGGAAAAGATATCTTATTAATATGCTAAATCAAGATTTACCAAATCTTCAATTTTTCCTCCACCACATACTGATCTTTAGCCACTACAAACCTCAAGCCATCCGTGAACCATTTTCCTATGTTCTTCACGTACCGCCATTGCTCTTATGCGGTCGACCTCCTCCACCAACTTCAGCGCATCCGCGAACCACTCTACCATCCACTACGAGGCAATTTCAGTTTTGTGAACCGCATCTGTGTACCATTCCCGCTACCTGATATGCGGTCATGTATCCTTCCCAAACAAGGTACGCAATCCATGTCCCAGGATCCTCGTTCATCTCCCTTTTCTGATTTTTCCCCATTATTCACACAAATTACTGATTTTGAGGCCCCAAAATTTGGAAAACACTGGGAAACTGCGCCACCTCAAAAACTTGTCTTCCAAAAACACCAAACATTCTAATTTGCAGTAATATATCTTTTTCAACAAACACAATCACACTCAAAACATCCCGAGGTAACACCTTGAAGGATTTTCCCCAACAATGGCATATATAAACATGTGATATCATTCCCTATAATTCAATACACATAGCTAGAACTTATGAGGGAACTTCATGCAAAGTGAACCTACTGGGAAGGAAACACCACCATCCCAAGTCATAGTTCATTCCTTGTAAGGGTCTATGTTACCATACCTTCCCATAATTAATCGGGTTTCCCATCTTCCATCGTTATGGTGACTACACCTACTGGGTGGGACACAACACCATCCCCAATCGTAGTAATTTCCTTATAAGGGGCCAGGTTTCCCCATCTTAACATAGTGGATCAAGCCAATATACACTATTTCCATCATTATACCATGAGATATAAATCATTACCCAACACATTTGAGATATATATAGGTCCCACCCATCTCAAAATAAAATTATACATACATATTCCACAATGCAGTAAAACATGCAACATATCATGACCCATAAAAAGAGATGGGTCTCATATACATCATATCATAATCCATGAAATGAAATAGGTGTCATTAACATTTCATAAAATCATAAAATATGTAAAAGATATAGGGTTCACAATCATATCATCAAAGAATAACCAGTGAAAAGAAGCGGTTTTCAAAAGCATATAACCTATGGAAGAGAAATGGGTTCCATAAGCATTATTATATCAAGACATAAACCATTCAATAAATAATATTAATGGAACCATTGGAAAAAAATTTATAAGGGAATGAGTAACATAAACAGATGTTACATTAGATGGAAAATAACTTGGAAGGATAATTTGAAGAAATTTTATGAGGTAAACAACCATTCTTCTTTGAAAAAGGATATTTAAAATATAAAACCTTATGAAAACAATTTTAATAAAAATAAAATTGAAAATTTATAAATAAATCTTTGAAAAACATTTTTAAAACCATTTTCTTTGAAAAAATATAAAAATATCTTGAAATTTTTTTAAAATACTTTTCCCATGAATACTTAAAGAATAATATTAAAAACATTTTGAAAATGATTTTCCTTGATGTATTTTTTAAAAAATATAAAAGAAAGATTGAAAACGTTTTTAAAACCATTTATATTAAAATAATTTAAAAAATTATAAATAATTATTTAAAAAACTTAAAATACCTCTTTAACCCTAAATCATTTTGAAAAACTTTTTTCTTTAAAGATAGCTTTGAAAAATTTTAAAAGAGGAATTACTAACCATAAAACTTTTTTTGAAAAACATTTTCATTGAAAACTAATTTAAAAAATGAATATCAAGAATATTAGGGAAAAAATATTTTAAAAATAATTACCTCTTAATCTTGAAAAGGTAGCTTCAAGGGAATGTCAGTAATGATGGTGGTTAAATCCATACATGTTAAACATTCCTTTTTAACTGTGAAAAGTTTTAAAAAATGCCTCAACCAGAAAATGAAAAGAAGATTAAATTTTAAGAACCCTTTTCTTTTAAAAGGTAAAACATGGGTAGAAATTTCTTTTAAATATCATAGTATAATATTAGAATATTTTTTTGGAAACTCTTCCTTTTGAAAAACATTGTTTAAAAGAACAAAGATTTATGACCAAAGAGAGGGTAAAGTAATGATTTCTTAAAAACACTTTCTTAAATATCTTATGTACTAAAGAGTAGAAAAAATGGTACCAATACATTAGTATATCATGAATAACCATATAATACTAAAATAAATGAGTTTTCTTGAGAGATGGATCATAATATTTTATCAAAGGAAGCATAATCATAAACAATATTGAAAAGTGGTGAGATTTTTTTTGTAAACTCTTACCACTTGGTATATTTGAACCATAATACCCATTTAATAAAATGAAATTACAAATCTAATAAAATACCATGAAAATAATTATATTAATGATATATAATTTCAATGATAGTATATACACCCCCATGGAAAAATATAAATTCAAAACATGGAATGCGTCTCAAAGAAAGAAAATTGAGACAAAATTACTTTTTTGATTTGGTAAATTTTAAAACATAAACCCCATGAAATAAATATAATAAAATGTATATTTAAATAATCATAAATATAACTATTATAATAATTCAATTCATCCATGTTAAGTATACACAACACACAAAATTAATGGGTGGTGAATAAATAATTTATCTTAAGGAAATAAAAAGTGAGATGAAATTCCCCTAACTTGTGTCTTGACTCTCTTCGTAATTATATAAGGTTTCTTCCTAATAAATTTAAGTTTATGAAAAATATTTTATAGAATAATATTATTATATCTAATTCCCTATATATATTTATTATGAGTCTATATTACCCACTTGTTAAAAATCTTATATTAAATTTTCGCTTTGTTTTTCGCTTGTGCCTTGATTTGTTATATATTTGATCCTTATACTTATATAATGATTTAAAGAATGTAAAAACTATATAAATATAATTAATATTCATTATATTTGAATTAAAATAATCTATAAAATATATAAGTATGAATTATAATACACCATTCATGGAGACGGTAGGTCGTACGTACGTATGAATGATGCTTCAGTTTTATTAATGTATTGAAAGAAAGAAAGTAAATGACATATATTTATATGTATATATGTATGAAATAAAATTAAATTAGAATTATTATTTTATATATATCATATATTTTTATTAAAATATATTTAATATATTCCATGTACTGTGAGAACTAATCACATCGCTTTGAGGGAGCGGTAGTCCACACTTCCTCAAATGAAATTATAATATTTACACAAGATAAAAAACATAAAGTTATTTTATAAATACACATTACCTAAGAATAAATAAATTATAAATATAAAAAATATAATATATAAATATATTTTCAATCATAATATCCCCCATGAGATGTTGTAAAGTGAAAATGAACAATAATCATTTTGTGACGTGGTAGTTCGTCGTACACGTAATCAATAAGTTCGTTACCCATTAGATGAAAGTGTGTGTAAGTATAGGTTGAACCATTATAATAACGAAATAAAAGAATATTTATAATATTTTAATTATTATAAAAGTATGGAATATAATTATTTTAGGGAGTGGAAAATGAAAATAAAAGAAAGTAGTTTGAGGGAGGATGTTACCTCTTAACCGGGTAACTCCTTTTGGTTTGCACCAAAGAGATTCCTTGGAAGTATTTCTGCCCAAAGGGAGCCTTAAAATTTAAATTTAGGGTTTTTTAAAGTGTATGGTGTAGATAATTTATTAACATAAGTGTTTTTATAGGTGTGAGGAAGTTGAATATTTGGTGGCCTTTTATAAGAAAGTGAAAGCACACACTTGGCATTTTTTTAAAATAAGTTAGGTGTACCCACATGTTTACCTAAAAAATTCATTAAAAACCAACCAAATTAAGTACTTTAAGATTAATTTCCAAATAATGTCTAGAAAAAGGGTTTTGGACAAGCGGATATGTCATTTGGGCCCTTATGTTTATGGTTTATTCTTTGCTTAATCTTAATTTTTCTTTAATTTTTTATATTAATTTTAATTACTTTCACTAATATTTTTTTGTCAAAAAATATGATCAAATTATTAGGAAGTATAAATTATTATTAATCTAAATATTTAATCCATTTTTCCAAATTCCAATCACATAATTGGAAGAAATTAATTTAAATTTGATCTCATAGACGGCACGATAATGCCGGTTTTTAAAGTTAAAACATTCAAAAGTTTGCTATGTTTTTATATTTAATTTAAATATGAAATTGATTATAATGACATGAGTTATATTATTTGATAAAAATTAAATATAATTAATCTTTAAAAGAAATTATAAATATAATTTAACAATAATTAATTTATATTAAGAAGATGTTTTGAATTAAAATTCAATATTCTTAACAATTCATTAAAAAATTAAACCTTACAGAAAAATACAAAAAATATATCCAAAACTAATTTTTATATTTAAATTTAAAATATGAATTATATTTTGAAATATTAAATATATAAAATTTAAATTGGATTTAAAATGGGTTCCCCATTAAAAGACGACAAAAGTGTCTTAATAAGATTATATGTTTTTATGTGTGAAATTGGGTTTATTCCTATATTATGTCTTTCAAATCTATTGAATGTATATAAAAAATATTTTATTTTATATATAATATATATATTACATTAATATCACTCACTAGTTGTAATTAATTTAATTTATTAGGTTAAAATAGCATTGTGACCGTAAAAATAATTTTATATTAAAACATTTCCATTATATTCAATTGGTTATTATATTCATTTATAATTCATTTTTAACTAATTAATTAAAACATATATTTTCATACTTTATTTATTAATATTAATAACCATAAAATTAATGTCTAGGTTTTATCTTATTATATTAAAAAAATAATATTTTTGAGAATTTATTACAGTTTGGTCACACTCGGTTTTGCGTGTTATAGAAGCCATCTGGGAAAGTAATTATTGGATGTGATGTATGCTAACCTTGGTGTTTCGTGTAGATCACATTAAACTTTATATTGTGTGTAGTGCAGGAAAAATTGGTGTCATGTATAACACAGTCCGTTCATAGTAATTTAATATAAAATAACATATTTTTAGTGTTGCATGATATGAAAAATCTCAAAAAGATTAAATTAATTTGAAAAAAATAATTCCCAATATCTTACGGTGTTACATTCTACCAAACTTAAAATGAATTTTATCCTTGAAACTTATTTTGGTTATCATAGATTTAGTACTTTTAAGTTTTCTTAATAGAAACCCACGTCGTAAAAATAACACTAAATCTTGTTTTAAAAAAGAAAGTTTGAACCATAATGGTTACCCAGAGTAACACATAGCTAGGTTTCCACATCTGAGAAATAGGTGGAACATGAAAATATGTAATGGAAGAGAAATATGACAATCAAGTTTTGGAGGAGAGTGATAGGGAACGTGGTCGAGAGATATTTAATAATAACAAAGCTATAAATATGTGATTATCTAGGGGACCATTTGACTTATCAGAAAAGAAGGTACTAGGATATCCTTTTTGATTTCAAAATCCTTTACCTAGGGTCTAATAAGTTTCATGGAAGTTATACTTACTTGATTTCATCCCCTTTCATAAGAAAATTCTCACACGTTGGTCATGTCTTAAAAAATTTCCACTTTACAAGTTTCTTCAAAATAGAAGGAAAATTTTCATTCCTGAAGCACTAACAAACCAAGATCTCCATGATAAGTGATCCCACATCTCTTCAGTTACCATCGACTCAAAATTTTTGGAAAATGTTATACATTCTACATAAATCCTCATGTGGTGACATAATAATTTAATCTTAAAAAATTCACCCAAAGTATAAATTAAACATCCCATGAATGGTTAACCTTATAATCATTCAAAAGGATAAAAATCCAAAACTTTAGAAATAAGGTCTTGAAATCAGATTAAAATTGATACAATATATATCAAAAAGTTCCTTTTTTCATAATAAAAACATGTAAATACCCTAATTTTAAGTCCTCTTGAAACCTAGTAATAAATTGAATTACATTAAAAGTTTTTTTAAAACATGAATTCGTCCTTATTCAAAAGGTTACTTGATATATTACATAGATAAAAGATGTTTCAAACTTCATCCTTGATGACCTAGTCCTCGTTTTCAATGAATTGGTAATAATATCCAGGGTAATCAGTGATATAATGTTTACATTATCCAAATAAATCTTTTATTTATCCATACTAAACACAATTTTATCAACATATTTATCACATTAAGGGTTACCTTAACTTATTTAAAAATACCACCTTTCCATTAAATCACTTTCCTAATCCATTAGAACTATTCAACA
Organism: Viscum album; assembly: GCA_963277665.1. Taxonomy (NCBI): domain Eukaryota; kingdom Viridiplantae; phylum Streptophyta; class Magnoliopsida; order Santalales; family Viscaceae; genus Viscum; species Viscum album. Next base: position 123,639,617 of record OY728153.1, on the reverse strand, counting down.
TATTATTTTAAATCCTTAACAAAAAACATAAACTAATCATTCCTTATATAATTCACCATTCATAATTATGGAATCAAAAAACATAAATACTTAATACTTCCACTTTAACGATTATTATAGAATAGTTAATTCCTTGTTTTAAAAGTAAATTATTAGGTTAGGGAATTTAGTTGGGTAATTTACATGTTCTTCATAGATAATACCTTGAAATCCATCACAGTTCATCACTCTATGATACTTTTTCCCTACACAGATAACATCTTCCCCTCCATTTGAGGTATTTCTAAAGATTTTTATTTCCTTCTTCTTGATATTATGGAATCTGAATAATATTTCTTCTACGTTCCTTACCATTTAAACATTTATAAAAGTCAATGTCCCTCTTATTATATGTGTTAGGAAAATCACCCAAGCTAATATTGTTAACCATATATAATGATATCTAATTCTACATAATCACAATATATTTCTCTCCAGTTATCATCCCATTTTAATGCTCCTAATAAAATTTTCCATCACATTTAATGTTAACATAGTAACTTCTAGTTCTCTCCATTGACTAAAACTATAAAGAATAGTATACACAACACTTATCATATTGAAAAAAAAATATAATCATGGAAAGGAATTATTTATAGGATGTCTAAATAATGACACCTAATTATTCAATCTATTACACCTTAGGTTTATCCTAGTTTATTCATAGTAATATTATATTAAAATAATTCATAATGGTTTGTGAAGATTTGGTTAATTTTGAAATCATATCCCCTAGGACTGTAAAACTAGGTGTGCAGTAAGGCTTGTTGTCATATACCAGATTACCCAGAGTCATGCCCAAAAAATATTATTAGAGTTATTACCCCTAGTTACATCTATTCCAAAGACACATCCACTTGTAGTATCTAGATAGAGATGAATTTCTATGAAACCACTGACTCTATCATTTACCAAAATTCCCAGACATTTTCCAAAACGTCAACTCATCTTTATACTTGTCCTTAGAGAAATCCATAGACATATCCTTAGAAATATATATTAGGATCTCACTAATGTTCTCTCATACTAGTTTTTAAATTTTGAAAAAAAATTCTCTCTGATACCAACTATAAGGAGTTAGTCTTAACATAAATAGATATTAAATAACTTTTTCAGAATACTTAACACAGTATAAAAATTGATTCCCAAAGGCCATATTAGTTTAGTGCCTTTGGAAACATGGAAGCACAAACACCAGTATATAAGAAAGCTAAATTATCTCTCACAGGGTTCTTCTTAACAATAACCCTTCTTAAACACATCAAACATAATAGATATATTCATAACCTAGGGAAGAAAACATAAAAATGGGTGATCTCAGAATATTTGTAAGGGTAAACATGGGAGACATGTAAGAATAATTAGGATCATAGGGTTATGAGAAAATGATCATGAAAATAGAAGACCATACCCAGTATAGAAAATATCATATACATGAATCATGAAATAAATCTTGGCATTTTATAAGTCATGAATCATATGGAAATAATGAACATAATCCATGAAAGAATATCATAGGGATAATAAATTAATTTCTTTCATAAATAAACACACAATATCATTCCCTATAAGTCTGTATGGATAGATAGAACTTATCGGGGCACTTCATGGGAACTATACCTACTGTGCAGGAAACACCACCATACCCAGCCGTCGTTCTTTCCTTATAAGGGATAAATTTTCTCCATCTTACCATAATAAATCTGGTTTCCCCATCTTCCATCTTCATGGTTACTACACCTAATGGGTAGTAAATACCACCATCCCTAGTCGGAGTCCATTCCTTATAAGGGGTCAGGTTTCCCCATCTTCCCACAGTGGATCAATCAAATCAACTTTATTCCCATAATTATCTCATGAGATATAAATCTTGACCCATTACATTGGAGGGAGATATAGGTCAGACGTATCCCATAAAAAAATCATTCATACATGTGCCATAATATAATAAAACTTTCATCATATCATGACCCATAAAAGAGATGGTCTTTATAGACATCATATCATAACAAATGAAATGAAATGGGTATCATTAACATTTCATCACATCATAACCTATGGAAAATATATAGATTTCATGATCATTTAATCAATGTATAACCCATGAAAATAAGAGGGTTTAAAAGTCATATAACCCATGGAAGAGAAATGGGTGTCATAAGCATCATTATATAAATACATAAACCATTAAAGAAAGAATATGAATGAAATATTTGTATACTTTCCTACAAGGGAATGAGTATCATTAAAATAAGTTATCTTAGATAGAAAATAACTTGGAAGGATATTTTAAAGACATTTCTTGAGGTAAATATCCTTTCTTCTTTAAAAAAGTATCTTTATAATATAAAACATTTTGAAAAACATTTTCCTAAAAATAAACATGATAACTTATAATGAAATCTTTGAAAATATTTTGGAACCCTATTTATTTTAAAACAAATATATTAATATTGAAAATGTTTTGAAAAACTTTTCCCTTGAAAACTTATAAAATAATATTAAAATCATTTTAAAAATGGGTTTCCTTGGAAAAAATTTGAAAACATGGAAACAAAATATTGAAAACGTTTTAAAAACCATTTCTTTGAAAAGAATTTTAAAACTTATAAATAAAGCCTAAAAAATTAAAATAATTTTTGAAACAAAAAGCATTTTTTGAAAACATTTTTTCTTTAAAAATATATTTGAAAACATTTAAAGGAATCATTGATAATTGTAAAACCTTATTTCAAAACTTTTTTCATTGAAAACAATTTTAAAACAATTAATATCCAAAATATTTGAAAAAAATTATCTTAAAAAGAATAAATTTTTAATCATTAAAAGGAATCTTCAAGGGAACGTCGGTCATGATGGTTGGTAAATTCATACATATCGACCATTCCTTTTTCACCATAAAATGGTTAGAAAAGTTCTTTAATCAGAAAATTAAAAGAATATTACTTTTTAAGAACCATTTTTTTATAAAAGGTAAACATGGGTAGAAATTTATTTTAAATAAAATATGATAAAATTATAATATTTTATTGGAAACTATTATATTTTTTAAACGTGGGTTTAAGGAATAAAAATTCCCAATAGAGGAGATGGAAAAATGGGGAATTCTTAAAAACACTTTATTAACTATATTATATGCCAAAGACTGGAAAAAATAGTACCAATACTAGAGTAAATAATTAATTAAAATAGGTGAATAAAATTCATGAGTGTTTTTGAGATATGGATCATAGTATTTAATCAATGTAAGTATAATCCTAAAAATATTGAAAAACAATGAGATTGTTTCAATAAACACTTACCTCTTGGTATCTTTAAACCATACTACCCATTTAATAAAATAAAATAATATAAATCTTAAAATAACATGAAAATAATTTGATTCATTATATATCATTTAAAATGCATTATATACACCTCATGTAAAAATATAGGTGCATAACATGGAATGTGTCTCAATGAAGGCAAATTGAGACAAAATTACTTTACTGATTTGGTAACTTTTGAAACACAAAACCCATGAAATAAATATAATAAAATGGATATGTAAATACCAATTAATAGATTTATAATAATCATATAATTCATCCGTAAAGAAATATACACACCACACAAAAGGAATTAGTGGTTAATAAAGTATGTATCTCACAAAAATAAAAAGTGAGATGAAATTCCCTTACCTTCTCTCTTGAATCTCTTTATACTCATAAAATATTCATGTATAATAAATGTAAGTTTATTATAAATATTTTAAATAATAATATTATTATATATAATACCATATATGATTTTATTATGACTTTATATTATCTTCTTGTTAACAATACTATGTGAAAGTTTTTCTTAAGGTAATATTCAATTTGTTTTTCACTTGGATCTTAATTTGTTATATCTTTGATCCTAATAGTTATATAATTATTTATAGTATGAGAACCATGATATAAATATCATTAATATTCTATATATTTGTATTATTATAATATATATAATATAGAAGTATGAAATGGAATACACTGTTTATGTAGATGGTAGGTTGTATGTATGCATGAATGCTCCTTCCATTTTTTCTGCGTATTGAAAGAAAGAATGTAAATGATATATATGTATATGTATAAATGTATATAATATCATTAAATTATAAATAATATATTATATATATATATTATATTTTCAAAAAACATATCCTTAATACATTCCATGTTGTGTTTGAACGAATCACATCACTTTGACGGGGTGGTAGTCCACAATTCATCAAACAAAATTATCGTATTTACACAAGATAGAAAGAAAAAGGAAATGTTTCAGACAAAAAATATAGAAGAATAAGGACATTATAAAAATAATATATATAATATATAAATATATTTTCCATCATAATTTCTACCATGAAATACAGTAAAGGAAAAATGAATAATCATCATTTCGTGAGGTGGTAGTTCACCGTACACATAAATAGTTTGTTCGTTACCCATTAGATGGAATTGTGTGTGAGTGTAGGTATAAAAATTAGAAAACAAATCACAGTATATTTAGGATAGTGTTTATTTTTACAATACTAACATAATTATATTTTATGTAGTGGATAATGAAAATAAAAAAAAAGGATCTTGAGAGAGGGTGTTAGCTCTTAATCGGGTAACTCCTTTTGGATTCCACCAAATGGATTCCTTGGAAGTATTTCTGAAAAAATGCAGGATTAAAAGAGGATGGTAGGGTTTTTGAGAAATTTATTGGGTAGATATTTTCATAACCTAAGTGGTTTTAAATGTGTGAGGAAGTGGGAGAGGTGCTGGCCCTTTATAAGGAAGGGAAAGGACACACTTGACATTTTTGAATACAAGTTAGGTATACCCATGTTTTTACCTAAAAACATTCATCCATGTTAGGTATACCCATTTTTAATACAAGTTAGGTATACCCATTTTTGAATACAAGTTAGGTATACCCATGGAATATGCTGATGTCAACTCCTGGCTGGTCAAAACCTCGAAGTCCTCGGCACCCGAGGCTTGACACTAAAAATATTGCTCCTTATGAACCATATTGGTTCCCCTATCATGGAAACCCTCCTATTGATTCCATCCTATTGATCATATCTTCCTTCTTATTATTTTCAAGGTATGTTTGAAAATGTAGAATGTGTAATCACATACTAGATTGAAGGATGGAGTTCCTCCTCAAGACACATCATTTGAGACTCCTCATCCAAAAAATAAATGAGGGAAAAGTGTAGAAGGTCCTTGAACTTGATCCCAAGATCTTAAAAAAAACATACTCCCATACTTAAGGGAGAGTATATCATCCCTCTTCTCAGCCTCCATTATTTATGAATGGAACTCTGGCTAAAACTCTTTTTGTAATTCAACCCAAGAAACATATTCCTTCTTCCGCTAACCAAGATACAACATCCACCATTGATGCGCAACTCCTTTCATTTGACTAACCACCAAAGGGTCCCTGTAATCCATTGGGGCTCAGATAAAATAGAAAGTGTTCTAAATATCCTATATCCAACTCTCACTTTCTATATTAGAAACCCTACCCTCGTACTTTTCCAAAGCATTCCACTGAAAAGCGTGCAAGATCCTCTACCATAGATCATATTCCTCTTCCAAATCAACCCTCCATCGATAAATCGTGTCATCTTGATAAACCTCCACTACCTGGCCCACATGAGAAATATGACTAGGATCCATAACCGAGAAAGAAATGAGTATTTCTTATGCCCGAGAGTATGGATTTTTATGAGGATATATTTTAATTAACATTAATACATTTAATTCATTTAATCCATTTTGTCTTTCCCCAAACAACCCAATTCAAACAAGAACTTAATTAATCATGATACATGTACCTATCATAGGTATCTACCCTAAAAGCAATCCCATATCACTTGATAACTCAATAAGCACAAAGTCTGTGCACTGGATCATAGGGGGTCCAAAAATACCATGTCCTAGCCGGTCTCCCTAGCCTATGTCATGCACCAAGGTCAACTGGAACTATTTCCATACCAACCCATTAATTCCTCACTATGCCTAACACTGAACTCCATCCTATATTTCAACCATAAACTTTGATACTACTCTATCATGAACCCCTCCCTCCAAGTATAATCTTACTGGGCTGACAATGATGAAAGGGAGATAATAACCCTTGATTCCAACCTCCAGTTGGCCCTGAGTTGGAGACTAGAACCAAGGGTGAACAAATATCACAATATGGGAGAAATTTTCCTTTAATAAGAAACATGATTGGGAGAGATGATGTATCAAAAAATCAAACTACCTGACATATATATAAGAAAAACCAAAAATAATCTCATATTACATGGGTAAATAGAATTGATACAAATAATGTTCTCCAAAGTAAGTACCCAAAAAAATTGAGTAGAAACACAATAATTGTCTCGAGTTTCAAGATAGTAACATCTAGTACATTCCATATAATTATCATGAAAACCTGAAAACTATTTTATATTTTTAGGGTGAGCATACAAGTATACTTAGTTGGAAAACCAAAGTCACTCATGCACAAGTAGAAGGAGAATGTTGATGCACCCATAAGAAAACATCATAACCAAACAACACTTAAAAGGTAGGCTAACCAAAACCCAAAACTCACCAAGGCACACTCACCAAATAATGAAATCTATGTAATATAATATACTACAAAGCAAATCAATGATTAGGTACCCTACACCACATTCCCACTGATTAGTCACTCTAACACCCCAATGATAGATATCATGGAACCCCCACCTCTTCCAAATATACCATATCACATCGCACCACACACACTTATGCCACACACCACATCACATCCCTCCCGCACAAACCTCGGACACACACTAAATCAAATCCCTCTTGCACACACATGGGTCACACACCACATCACATCCCACACACACACACCTCTCCAACACACCACATCACATCTCATCATGAAGACACCTAAAAAAGAAAGTCACAACTCATACTGAAGACACCTAGGACACCATATCACAACTCATCTTGAAGAAACCTAGGACACCACATCATAACTTGCCTAAAGAAGCTTAGGTCATCTTCACTTGGAAGAGGGACCAGGGAATAGTGGGTGTTCAACCATCCATCCTCCATCTAGGATGTTGGGAAGGATACCCCCATGTGACTATATAGGTGTTCGACATATAATGCTCAGCATGGAAGGGTTGTGTATAGAAATCAAAAGTAAAATAAAATTAAATATATATTATCAAGAACTCAATACTAACCTATGGGTTCTCAAACAAACAACCAACTCAAAACATCGTCACCTTTTTTCCCACCTCTAAATGTATTTATTAATATCCACAATAGTCATTTTAGAAGGTAAAGATCACAAATAATCTAATTTGGATTCCTATTTCCTCCATTTTTAACACCTTCTCATTTTATTATTTTTCATCAATCACATTTTATCACACAACACTTCATTAAATTTTCCATCAAAAATTTTCCATTCTATTAACCAAACCATCCTATGACATTTCAATAATTATTAAACATTCATTTTTTCCACCACTACCTAGGAATCTAGTTGAAAGAAACCATATATCACAAGAAACATTTTATCCCTAACAATCTCACCTCACCAGCCCAAAAAAATGGCCACACGACCAAATTTCACCCCACTCCCCATTACAACACACATCATCATCCCACAGGCATGACAACATAAAAAACACATCAAAATTCTTTTATATAATTACTGAGGGGATTTTGTCACATTTCACTATATTTTAGGGATGTTATCAAAAAAATTATAATCCTAGGGAAACCAATTTTTTAACTAAATATAAATGGTTATCAAATTTTTATTTTTAGGTTGATATAACAACAATCAGTACAAAAGATGCAATCATAACACATATATCAAGAGTAACCCCCCCCCCCAATGATCATAATTTATAGTGGGGCATTTGGCCCACAAAATTCACAATATCAACATAATATCAAAGGTATAAAATTATGATAAATAAATCCCTTTAACATTCAATTTCAATTCCATATATTCTTTATCTGAAATTAATCTGGTACCTCCATAACCCATAGGTAAAAAAATCCTCATGCATGATACATAATAAATATAAATGACGGAAACCCTACCTCAAAGAATCTTCGTTGAATCGTTGTACACTACATCACAAAGAAGAATGACCTCAACCCACAATTGCATCATGGGGAACCACAAATAAACCAAAATTTCACTAAAAGACCATAAAAATGCAACCCAACACACACCCCAAACAAAAACAACATTTCTATAAAGAATCCTTAGGAGAATAATGAAATAAAATGAAAGATAATGAGAGGAGAACATACCGATGATTGAAGACATGAAGCCAATAATCAATCCCCATCGAAAATAATATATGAAACTCTCAAGGAAGACATCACTAGATGATCTTGAATTAGAGAGAGAAGTGCTACTATTAGATTTTAGAAATAACCCCAAGCACTGCACCCTTTAAGAATATACATTATTGGAAAATTATATGTCATGTAATCCATTTTAACGTTGTGTAATCATCATGTTTAGGTTGACATCGATAAACACATATCATTTTTATTATTTAAAATCAAAAATATATATCTCACGAAATGGCCATGTTCAATCCCTAAAACCAACTTTCCTATCATGTAATACACTTTCATGGTGTATTCTTCCTTCAAAAATTCTTCTGTACCTCCAACATCTACCAAAAACCCCCAAAACCTCCCCCAAACACCTCTAACAATCCAAACTGGGAATGTAATGGGATGACAGGTTTGGGATATTACAATTATCCTATAAAAGGTTGAGTTTTTTTCTAAACCCATAAAAGAAAAGGAAATTGGGTTAAGCCTCCATGTGTGAAAAGGGTAGATGTAAAGAGTTTTAACTCTCCTTAAAAAATGATATAGCTTAGTGGGTGACATATCTCTTAGTTTATGAGAAAGGTTAAGAGTATAGTAGGATCATATAGATCCTAACCATGATAAGAAACTCTTGTGTTCATCTTTTACTTTCTTTCATTTTTTCTCTCTCACATTATTTATATCAATGTGATTGAATTGTTTAATATTTGAACTGATGACTTTTTACTCATAACGATACTCTGATTAATTAATAATGAAATACAATTCACCCCCCTCTTTTCCATTTACATCACCCCTCTGGGACCTAATAATTGGTATTAAAGAGGGGCTCTCATGGGATAAGTTATTTAATCACTTGGTTTGATACCTCAAAATTTGTTTTGAAGGAATTATTTTTTTAAGATATATTTTTATTCATATGATTGTTTATATTAATTAGGTTAAAATTTTATCATAGAACATAACAATACAAAGGGAAGTATTTTTTTAGTGATAGATGAATTGAGTAATAAAAATGTTTTGAATATAAAATTTCCACCACATTTCAATGGTATAAAATATACTCAGAGGAAGATTTATATAGAAGCTTATCTTAAGAGTATTGATATTTTATTTTTGGATATCTTCATTAAATATTATGCTTTACCTAAATATAATCCAATTTATCAAAAAGGATAAGATTATATTAAATATGATATTAATTATATGGTTATAAACATTCTTTATTATTCTTTTTCTAGAAATAGTTTTTCCAAAATTTATAGTTGAAGCACTGGCCATGAAATTTGGAATGAGATTAAAAAAAAAATTTGAAGAAGTTTCTAAGGAAAAGAAAAAACCAAATATTTCTAAAGGAGATATCACTCATGGTATTTAACATTATAATTTAGATTACTTAAATATTATTATTTATGGTTGTAGAAATAGAATACATATTATACCCAATTATCTGAAGTTCAAAAATATAGGGAAGGTCAAGAAGAAAGAAAAGCAACCTTTAACTACTTGGAATTTTTCTGAAATCTCATGAAATAAGGCTTAAAGTCTAATAAATTATAATGTTGCGTTAATTGGTAAATATTTGAAGGTAAAATTTTAATCCCCACATTCTGCTTCAATTTATCTTGGTTTATATGCTAAAAAATACATAAATATATGTGCAAAAATTATAACTAATTATAGTGATCTTAACTTTGATTCTGAGAATTATATCAATTCTATACATTATGAGCCTAATACTGAATATATGAAGGAAATTTTTGAATAATATAAATAAAAAATAAAAGAAATTATTTATATACTTGTGCCACTCAAGGAAAAGTTTAGAAGGGTTCATAAAAGGAAAATAAATTTTTCTATTAAATTAATGTATATTTATTTAGAAATTTTAAGGCTTTAGGAAGAAAATGGGATGTTGAAAATTAATCTTAGAAACATAGATTCTTTCACACATTAAAAGGTTTTAAATTCTTTTCAATTTTTTAAAAAATAAAATGAAATTAGGAAGAATGAATTAAATAATGTTATAAATGATGATATTTGTTTAAATTTCCAATTTATAACAAATGTACTACAAATTTCAATATTTTCAAAATTTATTATTTCAATAAATGTGATAATAAAAACAATGAAATTATTTGTACTTATTATTTACCTATTATTTTTGGAATCAATTATTTAATAGGAATGAATCCAAGAATTTCTTCAATTTATTTATTTAAATATGAATCCTATGGTTATTATAATTGTGATTTTACTTTGAATTTCACTCAATATTTTGGTCATAAAATGACTTTCATGACACAATATGATTTCCAGAACAAACTATCTAAATTTTCCACTTCTTGGTTACTTAATAGTATATACTCTAAATTATGTGAAATTTATCTATTCTTTATACCGAGGTAAAATGTTTTTGATTCTTATGTTCATCATGCATGTTGTAATAGTTTTATTCTTATAATGTTGACATGAAAATTATAATATTTAGTATTCCATTTTGAATAATTTAGAATATCTTGTATCATTTTGGGATGTTACCATGTAAATCAATAATTAAATTTTGTTTTGGGTTATTGAACTTGAGTACTATTATACTTGTTTTAAGATTATATAACATAAAATTAAATGAATTTTATCTTTAATATCAGTAATCCTCTATTGTTCTGTATGCTAACATGCACTATAATATATTTAATATTATTTTATGACTAGTGAGTATGTTATTTTAGTTGTAAATTTCAGTATACATGAATAATTGTCACAACCCTTTCTCAGGGCCCGTGTCGTGACTACCCCAAGCCCACCTTCCATAGGCCAGGGGCAGGCGACTAACACCAAAGGCGTAAATCCCGATAACCGGGAAGGCATTGCCTTTATAAAACATAAACACATCCAACCAGAGTACAAGAAGAAGTAAGACACTAAGTACAAAAGAAAGTGATGAAAAGTAAATGGGATAGAATACAAACCCTACTGAGAAGTACAGCTACAACTGAATGAAAGTACATTAGAGAAGACAAACAGCTGGAAGATAGAAGAAGCTCTTGGGTCGTCCACCTCAGATCCTACCTGAAGGGTAGGTATAGATAGCCTCATCAACTCTCTTTCCTGCCAACCTCCTCCACGTACCATCTCTTCATGAAGTCCACCTCCGGGTACTGACTCGTCGTGAGGTCCACCTCCGAGTACTAACTCATCGTGAGGTCCCCCTCCGGGTACCGTCCTGTCCCTGTACACTTGATCTCTGTCAACGTTGTCCATCGTCTGCATCCAACTCAATGAGGTGCGGGCATAGCCCGTGCAGGGGGGAGTATAACGATACTCAGTAGGGACCCCAAGACCCACAAGGTCTCACTAAATTCAAAAAGTATAACCACAAAGAAGGATCTCAACAGATAACCCTTACTTTTGTATAAGACCATACTTATACCTAAGTTATCAAGTAACCCGTCTCAATAAAGAGGTAAACACAAAGGTCATTGACTCAGCTCAAACCAGGATTTTATTTATGATGTTGAAACCACAACTGCGGGAGAACTCCTCCTCGGTCGAGTACAGTGGGCCTGCCGCTACAACCAAGTGCTTCCCACTAACCTTGGACTGCTGAAGTACTCCACCTGTCGAGTACTGTGGCCCTGCTGCTACAACCAAGATCTTCCCACCATGGGTCTGCCGCTACAACCAAGTGCACCCCCTCATAGCCTACAGAGGTACTCCTTTTGTCGAGTATCGTAGGTCTGCCACTACAACCAAGCACTCCTCTGTCGTGGGTCTGCCGGTACAACCATGCGCTCCCCACTGGGCTATCTGAATCACTCTGAGTCGATTGATCAGTAGTCGTCAACTCTCAGCTAGCTACTAGGTCTCTGCACTCCACTTGCTTGTCATCGGGAGGGTCCAATCCACGAGCTACTAGTCAATACACTAAGTATCACAAAGTCCCATGAAGAAGTATCCCAAAGGTCCACCACGTCATAGGAATCTCAACACAACAGACGGCGCGTCAATCAGATGCCTGGTCTGTGTGTTATTAGCCTTTTCGTCCCGGGGGCCCGGTTGGTTTTGTGTACGAACCAACCCGACCGTATCTCAACTGTACCCTGAACTCTCATAGGGACCGTTTCTCAACATGATTATCAACGCCGCTGATGTTTCATCAAACGGACTTCTGGTCTAAAAGTTATCGTCTTTTCCGTTCCAGGGGCCCGGTTAGATTTCGGGTACAATCCAACCGGACTTACTCCAACTGCATCCAAACCTTAGGTGAAGTATTCCAAAAGTTCTATCTCAACAAGAGGAATCCAACAAAGTCGACAACAAGTCAATCGGACGTCTGTAACTCAAGTTATAAGCATTTCCGCTCTGAGGGCCCGGTTAGTTTCGTGTTCATACCAACCCAGCCATACCCAAAGTTTGCTGAAACCTTGAGTGTAATATAAAGAAACGACTGTATCGATCCAATGAATCCTACGCAACTGACAGTGCGTCGATCGGAGGTCCAAAACTCACGTTATGGGCATTTCAATGGATCTGTCTGAAAAATAGGGGGTTCGGGCCCGGTCCGGCCCAGCCTGATACCCCCTGGGTCGGCCCGAACCAGGTCGACCAGACCTGGGTCTGGGTCCGACCTAGTTGGGTGCGGCCTGGCCCGGCTAGTGCGCCCCGGCCCGGCGCTGGTGGCCCGGCCCGGCCAGTTGAGGCTCGGCTAGCATGGCCGAGTGGATGCAGAGCGGGGGTCTCGGCCCCTCGCCGCTAATTGGCGTCGGTGGCGGTTTATGTTGCCGACGTTCTTCTGAGAGTTCCTTCTGCGGACCACCGAACGTGCTCCGGTGGTCCGATTTTCCCTTCATCTTCGCCAACAGTCCCCCTGGGACCTGCTCTTCACTGCGACAGCTTTCAAATACTGTTGCAGTCCCATTTCATTATCACTATCAATCCATGCATCAACAACAATTTGTGGAGGGTCGCCAGGCCATGTTTGTTCAGCCCACACCCTCTGTGTTAAGCGTTATCAATTAACCAATATTAAACAATATTTTATAAAGAACAAACATTCAATTTTATTTAAATAAAATTGAATCAAATCATCCCATGATATCTTAAATAAAATTTGAAGCATACCAATATTCCCAAGAATACTCCTGTAATTAAATATTCTTGTCCCACAAATAATAACATTCGCGGATCAACTTGATGATGAGTTGATCCGTGTTCTTTGCTTTAGAAGAAAACAATGATGGGAATAATATCATTCTCAAATTAATCCCCTACCTCAAAAAAGGTTTGCGGTTGTCAAGCGTCACGGACGTTGGTGTTGTTTTCGTCGTCATCGGGGTGCACCTGAGGAAGTGATGTCTCCTCTCTTGTTGCGAAGGAAGAAGAGGATGGAGAATCGTGGACGCCGAGTCATTCTATGTTGAAGGGGAGGTGTTCTTCATCGATGAAGAACCATTCTTCTTTGGAGATGTGTCGTTCTTCGTCAGAGGGAAGTTCTCTTCTTCTTCACACAAAAGCTCTCCCAAAAACTCTAGGACTTTTCTAAAGTTTTATCACACACCAAAAGCTCTAACTCAAAATAATACCTCATGATATTATTTTTATTCACACCACAAAGATTTTAAAATTTAAACCAAACCACTTAAATAATTAGATGAAGAGACTCATCTCATTAATTAAGGCATGTTGGCATGAATTAATGGTGGAAGGAAAAGGTGAAGAGTTACACAACTTATGAGGGGTTTAGAGGAGTTAGGGAATGCGAGGGGTTGGGCTCATGTGGCCCCCACCTCACCTATAACCACTCAAGGGTGATTAGTATCTAGTGGGTCCCGCCCCAACTTCCACTCCTAGGATTAAACCACTTTGAAAAGAAATAAAATTGTAACACAATTTTATTTTACTCTTCATTTAATCCACACATTTTTCTACAACTCCTCCTAAGAAAACGCAACTCCAGTAAAGGTCTTCTTAAGCAATTATCGGCGTTGCGGTTTCATTGGTGCCCTTGGATTTCGATTCCGAGCACCGGTTCAAAAGTTCGAAAAACCCGCTCGTTTGTTCACTAAACGTACCAGAGCTAAACTTCATAAATTGATTCCGGGCACACTGGGCCTCGAAATCAAGTGTCGTTAGAAACTGTGTACTCGTAAAATCCCAAATAATTTAAGAAAAAATTTTCCTTGAAATTTACGGGTCATTACATTACTCCCACCTCAGGGCTTTACGTCCCCGTAATGATACATCAAAAACTAGGAAAACAAATGAGGGTATTGTTCTTGCATCTGAGCCTCCTACTCCCATGTGCTCTTCTGGAGGTTCTCGTGCTGCCAACGAAAGCGCACAAGAGGAATTGATCATCCCCGTAGGACCCACTCATGTCGATCCTCAACCTCCACCAGTACCTCCGTAAATGTAGCCCCGTCATCGATGTCCAGCTCCCCGTGATCGAAGATATGGTTTGGGTCGTGCACGTATCTCCTCAGCTGAGATACGTGGAAAATGTCATGAACCCGGTGCAACTGAGGTGGATGGGTCAAGTGGTAAACCACATTCCCTACCTTGTTGAGGACCTAGAAGGGTCCGATGAACCTCGGAAATAACTTGACACCCGGGCCCAATCTTTGTAATCCACGTCGAGGTGAGACCCGTAAGAAAACGTGGTTTCCATCCTCGAACTCTAGTGGTCTCTGTCTCCTATCAGCTTAGAACTTCTATCTATACTGTGTTGTCTCATCCGCACCAGGACGAACTGCGCTTTCTCTGTCGTAGTCTGAACCATCTCTGGTCCTACAAGAGCTGCTAAGATTTCTCTTTTTCCGATAAGAGAAATCCGGTCGCATCCCCTAAATGAACCATGTTCTTTGCCTAATACAGTCAATCTTGACATGAATGACACTAATCCCTGCCATGGATGACGTCGTAAGGCCTCGACGCTACTATCAAGAGATCCAACCATTACTCTCACCTCCAAGGGTTGAGTCACACTGTTGGCATTAGTGTGTGGTCACTGGGTCTCCTCCAATAGGAATCTCAAAAGTGAGGGTCAAGTCAACAGTTTAAACCAGAACCTCTTATTACACAAAAAGGAAGGAAGAAAATGTCATAAGGACAAGTTTCCTTTATTACTACAGCTCGAAGTACATAGACATATAGCAACTACAAACATCAACAATGACAACAAGGAAACTAGAAGCACCAAGAGCAATGGTCTCTATGCTTGGAACTAGTCCCACTCTTGTCTACCTACTTCCGGAGCTCCATAGTCATATGCTTCAGCTACCTGAAGCAGAGATCTCCCTTGTCCACCAGTTCCCTGCGGTCGGGGTGGACCTCCTGGTGGTGGTGGTGGCAACACCTCAAAGCGTCGTCCACCTCCAGCTGCACAGCCAGCTCACCTTGCTCGGTCTCTTGCTCCTTGAGGTCCGCCACGATCAAACATTTGCCTCTAACTGGGAGGTCCTTCGTTTATCTGCTGATCATTTGTATGGCGGGTCAGACAGTCATCTTCCATGTGACCAACCCCGCCGTAGGAGTAACACTGTCTGCTCCTGGTAATTAGTTCTCCACCCCGGGTGCCTTGCACACATGATCCTGTGTCATGCAGTCGACCACATGTAGGTCTGGTCCTCTTAGACCTCTGTGTCATCTGTCTACTTCCCACTGTAGAAGACTCTGTCGCATGCCGGCTAGTGGTGGTTCCTGCTGTTAGAGACTACTCAACAAGGAAACTCCGCACTAAGAGGGATTACTCCAACATCCATGTCTACGTCAGGATGCTGTGAGAAACAACTGAAGCTCTAATCTCTCACCTGAGCCCCAGCTCGATGGTTCGGGCCTTGAAGAATGGGTTCCGTACCATATTAGTGGAGTAGCGCGAGAGATCAGTGAACCTCACTAAATACTGCTCCACCGTCATGCTACCCTTCTGAAGATGTAGTAGCTCTTGTATACGCACTGCTCAAAGGGTGGCCGGTACAAAATCTTCCCAGAACAGGCTCTCAAAGTTTACCCACAGAAGTGTCACCTCATCATGCATCAGGAGAATCAGGCTCCACCATCTGCCTACTACTGCCTGAAAGAGGCTGGCAGCAAGGATCATTATGAAGTCTGCTGGCGTCCCTACTAGCCTGAAGACTCTCACCACAACCTCCAGCCAATCATCATCCGCCTGCGGGTCCGTCTCTCCCCTGAACCTGGGTGGCCTCTGGCGCTGGAACTCGTGCAGTGCGCTAAAGTGACGTGCACTCTCTACTGCTGGGGATGGTGGCATCGGTGGCCAAACGGGTGGTAGAACCGTTGGTACTTCCGCTGGTGCCTCAACTGGAAGAGGGCCCTGTAATGAGGCATCGTCCCTCGGTGGGATGTCAGTACGTACAACTCTCGGGGCTCTAGCTGTTCATCCATAGGGAGGCGTCCTGAAAAAAAACATATGCGACACGGTCAAATACTATACTGGGTGAGCTTACCTAGTTTGAGCTGACTTTAAAACTTTTGGAAAAACACATGCAATCAGTGTTTTCATGCACTAAGTCGGAAATCGGTAGTCAGGGTCCTGGTGCATGGATACGTCGGCCGCCACACTAACACTGGACTCCCTGGACAGATAACCACACTCAATAACCTTAACATTATTGCTTCACATAGAAGAAATTATCAGAGTCCTATGTTTTGCGGTAGAACTGACTCCTCTGATACCAATTTGTCACAACTCGATATCAGGGCCCATGCCGTGACTACCCCAAGCCCGCCTTCGATAGGCCAGGGGTTGGCAACTAGTACCAAAGGCGTAAATCCTGATAACTGGGAAGGCATTGTCTTTATAATACATAAACACATCCAACTAGAGTACAAGAAGAAGTAATACACTAAGTACAAAAGAAAGTGCTGAAAAGTAAATGGGCCAGAATATAAACCCAACTGAGAAGTACAGCTACAACTGAACGAAAGTACAACAGAGAAGACAAACAGCTAGAAGATAGAAGCAGCTCCTGGGTCATCCACCTCGGATCCTAACTAAAGGGTAGGTACAGATAGCCTACTCAATGATCTTTCCCGCCAAACTCCTCCGAGTACCATCTCGTCATGAAGTCCACCTCCGGTACTAACTCGTCGTGAGGTCCACCTCCGGGTACTGACTCATCATGAGGTTCACCTCCAGGTATCGTCCAGTCCTTGTACACTCGATCTCCATCAGCGTTGTCCATCATCTGCATCCAACACAACGAGGTGCGGGCATAGCCCGTGCAGAGGTGAGTATAACGATACTCAGTATGGACCCCGAGACACTGAAGGTCTCACTAAATCCAAAAAGTATAACCACAAAGAAGGATCTCAACAGATAACCCTTACTTAGGTATAAGCCCATACTTATACCTAAGTTATCAAGTTACCCATCTCAATCAAGAGGTAAACACAAAGGTCATTGACTCAGCTCAAACCATGATTTTATTCATGATATCTAAACCACAGATGTTGGACAACTCCTCCTCTGTCGAGTACAGTGGGCCTGCCCCTACAACCAAGCGCTTCCCACTAACCTTGGACTGTTGAAGTACTTCACCATTCGAGTACTGTGGGCCTGCTGCTACAACCAAGCGCTTCCCACCATGGGTCTGCCGCTACAACCAAGCGCACCCCCTCATAGCCTATAGAGGTACTCCTTCTGTCGAGTACCGCGGGTCTGCCGCTACCACCAAGTGCTCCTCCACCATGGGTCTGCCGCTACAACCAAGCTGTCCCCACTGGGCTATCTGAATCACTCTGAGTCGATCGATCAGCAATCGTCAAGTCTCAGCCAGCTACTAGGTCTCTGCACTCCGCTTGCTCGTCACTGGGAGGGTCTACTCCACGAGCTACTGGTCGATACTCCAAGTATCACAAAGTCCCACGAAAAAGTATCCCAAAGGTCTTCCATGTCATAGGAATCTCAACACAACAGACGGCGCGTCAATCAGACGCCCAGTTTGTGTGTTATTAGCCTTTTCATCCCGGGGGCCCGGTTGGTTTCGTGTACGAACCAACCTGACCGTATCTCAACCATACCCCAAACACTCATAGGGTATACTCATAGGGACCATTTCTCAACATGATTACCAACGCTGATGACGGTTCGTCAAATGAACGTTCGGTCTGAAAGTTATCGGCTTTTCCGTTCCAGGGGCCCGGTTGGATTTCGGGTACAATCCAACCTGGCCTTACACCAACTGCATCCAAACCTCAGGTGAAGTATTCCAAAAGTTAAATCTCATCAAGAGGAATCCAACAAAGTTGATGGCACGTCAATCGGATGTTCGGAACTCAAGTTATAAGCATTTCCGCTCCGAGCGCCCGGTTGGTTTCATGTTCGGACCAACCCGACCGTACACAAAGTTCTCCAAAACCTTGAGTATAATATACCGAAACGACCTTCTTGATCCAAGGAATCCTACGCAAGTGACGTTGCATCGATCGGAGGTCCCCAACTCAAGTAATGGGCGTTTGAATGGATATATTCAAAAAATAGGGGCTTCGGGCCAGGTCCGACCCGGCCCGATACCCCCAGGGTCGGCCTGAACCAGGTCGAACAGACCCTGGTCCGGGTCCGGCCCAGTTGGACGCGGCCCAGCCCGGCACTGTCGGCCTGGCCCAGCACAGGTGGCCCGTCTTGGCCGGTTGAGGCTCGGCCAGCATGGCCGAGCGGATGCGGAACAGGGGGCTCGGCCCCTCGCCGCTAATTGGTGTCGGTGGCGGTTTGCGCCGCCGCCTTTCTTCTGTGGTCTCGCACTGCCGCGGGATTCTCCGCATCGTACTGCCATGGAAAACTGCAGTGGGACTTTCTCAGACGGCGCGTTGGGGCGCCGCCGCCTCCTGGCGGTTGGACGACTCCGGTCGCCGCCTCCAGTCGTCGGTGCGCTGACAGTTCCTTCCGCGGACCACTCGACGCGCTCTGGTGGTCCGATTTGCCCGCCGTCTTTGCTAGCAGTCCTCCCGGGACCTTCTCTTCAATGTGACGGCTTTTAAATTCCATTTCGATCTCGTTTCATTATCTCCATCAATCCACGCATCAACAACAATCTGTGGAGGGTCGTCTGTCCATGTTTGTTCGGCTCGCGCCCTCCGTGTTAGGCGTTATCAATTAACCAAGATTAAACAAGATTTTATAAAGAACAAACATTCAATTTTATTTAAATAAAATTGAATCAAATCATCACATGATCTCTTAAATAAAATTTGAAGCATACCAATATTCCCAACAATACTCCCGTAATTAAATATTCTCATCCCACAAATAATAACATTCACGGATCAACATGATGATGAGTTGATCCAAATTCATTGTTTTAGAAGGGAAAAACCATGGGAATAATATCATTCTCAAATTAATCCCCTACCTCAAAGAAGGTTTGTGGTTGTCAAGCGTCACAGATGTTGGCGTCGTTTCCATCATCGTTAGCGTGCACCCAAGGAAGTGGCGTCTCCTCTCTTGTTGCGAAGGAAGAAGAGGATGGAGAATCGTGGACATCGAGTCGTTATATGTTGAAGGGGAGGTTTTCTTCGTTGAAGAAGAACCGTTATTCGTTGAAGATGTGTCGTTATTCATCAGAGGGAAGTTCTCTTCTTCCTCACACCAAAGCTCTCCCAAAAACTCTAGTACTTTGCTAAAGTTTTCTCACACACCAAAAGCTCTAACTCAAAATAATACCTCATGATATTATTTTTATTCACACCACAAAGATTTTAAAATTAAATCCAAACCACTTAATTAATTAAATGAAGAGACACATCTCATTAATTAAGGCATGTTGGCATGAATTAATGGTGGAAGAAAAAGGTGAAGAGTTACAGAACTTATGAGGGGTTTAGAGGAGTTAGGGAATGTGAGGGGTTGGGCTCGTGTGGACCCCACCACACCTATAACCACTCAAGGGTGGTTAGTATCTATCGGGTCCCACCCCAACTTCCACTCCTAGGATTAAACCACTTTGAAAAGAAATAAAATTGTAACACAATTTTATTTTACTCTTCATTTAATCCACACATTTTTCTACAACTCCTCCCAAGAAAACGTAACTCCAGTGAAGGCCTTCTTAAGAAATTACTTGTGATGCGGTTTCACCGGTGCCCTCAGATTTCGATTCTGAGTATCGGTTCAAAATTTATAAATACATGCTCGTTTGTTCACTGAACGTACCCGAGATAAACTTCAGAAATTGATTCCGGGCACACCGGGCCTCAGAATCAGGTGCCGTCAGAAACTGCATACCTGTAAAATCCCAAAGAATTTAGGAAAAAAATTTCCTTGAAATTTACGGGTCTTTACAATAATATTATCATTTGGTTACTTTAAAAGTTATTTGACTGTATTATAACATGTTTTGTGGAGCCTTGTGACATAAATTCATGTTTTTTGGACGTGTTCATTAATGAAATTATAATCATATTTATAATATTTTGATAGTATCATTTTGAAAGGAAAGAATCAATTTAATGGGAGTTACTCTTGTTCTTAATTATGAATTCATCTTAAAATTTTTAGTTAGTGAAACCAACTATACATTGATTCATATGTGTGGTTTTCAAAAAAAAAAGAATAATACATGTTTATTTATTTTTTAAAATTTTAAAACTCACATGAGATGGTTTTATTTTTATGGGAAGATGGAAACTAACATTAAGGGGTACGAAATATTTTTTTATATTTTTAATTATATTCCCTACTTTTAAACTATTTAATAATTAAATTTAGTTTTTTAATTCACTTGTTAAGATGTGTTTTTTTAAATATTTAAATATTTTAAAGTGTAGAAAATGTTTTCATGACTCAAATACTTACTGGTTTTAACATTTAAAATATATATTATCAAGTAACTATTTTATTTAAGCTTGTATATTTTTTTAACATATGTGTAAATTAGTCAATTTATTCAAGATAAGGTATATGTAATTGAGGTGGATATATTTTACTCAAAATTGAAATCATTTTAATTTATATATATATAGTGCATCAACTACTGTGAAACAAATATTATTTCAATTCTAAAAATTTCCCTAAAAAGTTATTCTTTTTTTAAGTCTATTTTATGAATATTGGAATCAGGTTGTTTTGGGGATACTGAAATTTTAAGTGTGTTATTTAGTGCATAGAATTTTAAATTAAAGGGTTGATTAATTGTTTTAAATATAATTAGTTATTAATGATTATCATGTAAAGTTTTCAATTTATAAAATCTTTATATAAATATTAAAAACATGAACTATCATGGTTTTAATATTTTTACGTATTTTCATTTTTAAATAATAGATGGGTAAGATTAAACAATTTTATTTTTCTTTTATATATTTTTTTATTCTATTTAACTCATGAAGAATAATATTTAATTATTAAATTCAATGATATTTTGAGTATGATTATATGCTGTAATTTTCTGATTTAAAATAAATTCATAAAATCATGAATCTTTTTTTTCAGTTTATTAATTTTATATTTATCAGACATATGAATATTATTTTATTGTCCAAATTATTCTCATATTTATTAGTTTATTTATACTTAGTGTTTGAATTTTCATTTTACATAAAAAAAATTAATGAAGTGTTACTCATTATTTTTCATTAAAATTTTTCTCATAGTTTGAAACTCAAACTTTTAACAGCAAAAGTCCTTATATGGATAAATGATACAGTTTTTAAAAAATTTACATGTTAATAATGTCTTGTACAAATATTTATATTTAATTTTATGACATTTTACCTCTAGTTATAATAATCTTATCTTGACAAATCGATTTATAAAATAAAACATGTTTTCATTTTTTTCAATCCTTATTATAATTAAGGGGATTCTATATTTTAGTAAAAAATATAGGAAATATAAAAAATTATTAAATTAATGGGGGATAAAAATTATAAATTTAAAGAGAAATTTCATCTATTTCTAATTTAGATTTTTTTTTATAATTTCAAAATAGGGGATACTTTCTGAAATTATAATTTTTTTGTAATTATAAAAAAGGGGATAATGATGAATGTCTCCTTAGACCAATTTTTTTATAATTATGATTATTTTTTTATTACCTTCTATATAAGCATTTAAAATCATAAAACATTGTTTTAATATTTATAAAGAATTATTTTTTTTATTTAGCATAAGTCTTAATAAATTGATTTGTTTAATTATGATTTATCATAACATTATTATGATTTTCATTCATTACTTAATAACTTAATATTCTTTTATTCCTTGATTATATAATTTTATTTTTCTTCTTAATATATATTGAGATTTCATTTTTTTTATTGATTATAACATGTTCTATAAGTTTCATATTGAGTTTCTTGGCGAAATACATCATTTGAGACCTTAAAATATCTTTTATTACTTGTTTTTTACTATTTCCCCATATCTAATTATTGTATACATTTCCCCCAAATGTCCAATTCACATAGAGAAATATCCCACCAACCTAATTTATTGTTCACCACATAGCTGATTTTATAGATTTAGTTACCTTCTATATTTTGACTATAACTTGGTCTATAAAACTCAAAATTGAGGGATTCTTGATTAGTTATAAATTTAAGAATATTATATAAGATTAACTATAAAAATAAAATTCTGAATATATTTCTTTTATTTCCCAAATTAATATATAAATAACTACATTTTTTAAGTCTGAATTCTATAGTTTTTCAAAACTGTTTCACTACTATATTTTGATGATAATATGAAATAAATAGGTCTGATTAAGGTGATTATTTATTATTTGTAAATATAATTAAATTATATAAATATAATTCAAGTGGTACCAAATATGATTCCACCATTTAGAAGGCCTGAAATTAGATGACTCAAGCTATCCACAAATATCCAGAATCGGCAAAGAGAAATTAGATACATGAATTTCCTACACGATTCTCCAACACAAATTTCCTATGTGATTTAACTATGTTCTTAGGTTATGAGAATTTTATACATCATTATATTATGGGAATTATCTTATGGGAATTTTTATATGTGAAAATTAGCTATGTAGATGAATTTTATTACATTGTAGAATTTGGTTACATAAAATATATTATTTATCAAAATGATATCTCAGTCATTATAAATCAATGTTTTCATGGATCTAATGTATTTTGGTATTTGTAATATATATTATTATATTATTTTCAACAAACATCCTTTTTATTATATTTTAAAAACTCATATGTAATCCTTGATATATAAACATATATAAATTTGGAAATATGCTCTGTTTTTCGTATGTTTTACATTTAAATTTTCTGCAAGTTTATTTTGAAATTTTTAATTTTTAATTTTTTCTAAAATTATTCATTAATTATTTATAATCCATGATAATTGGTTTTAAAATATTTTATAAGTATTTAAATTATATTCACATGGGATTAAGCATGTATGGATATTCACACTAATATTCTAAAAATTGTGATTTTTAAAACTAAACTAGCTAAAATATGAAGAGTTTATCTATTATATTGTCATAAATTTATTCAATAATATTAATTTTTATTTTTAACTAATTTATTAATATTAATAATTCTATTTCTCTCTATTTATAGTTTTTCTTACAGAATATTTAGTGAGAGATAGAGATAACTCACAAAGTGAAAAGTTAAAATTAGAATTGTTTTCGGAAACTGGAGGGTTATTCTCACATAAATTATGGGAGTATTTTATTTAATTTATTATCAAAATTTATAGATATATTCACTAAAATATTAATTATTTATTCTAATAATATATTTTTTTATAACATGTTTTCCATTTTTCATTTTGTTGAAACTTATTAAAATCCACACCCATATGAGGAATTTATTATGGGAATTTGTAAAGAAGAGTTGTGGGATTTAAATATAAGAATATAACAATGTTATTTTGGATATAAAAATACTAGGGAATCCAATGAATGAAGTGAAACAACTCTATATATACTCTTTCATGTTTCATATTTCACAATCAAGTCTTGGTGCTTCATTGATCAACTACTTTATGAATTAAACTTCTGGTTGCCCAAGATTCACGATTTCAATAACATGAAGGGATTGAGAACAACCAGTTCAATTCACTTGTATCTCTATTGATGATCATTCACTGGGTGAAATTTTATTATTCATTCTTTAAAATATAACTTTATATGATTTATTATCTCATTTAGTGCATCTTTTAGGGAGTTATACAACCCTAAAAATAGATACATCTTGTTTTGGTATTTCCCCTTAGAATGCTGGGTTTATTCAATCCCTTTAGAAGACCATGTTCTTGTTAAACTATAAAATATAAGAGGAATGTATTTTTATTATAGGAGTCTGGGTTTATTATGTTCCCTTAGAAGGATAGGTTCCTCTTGACCCGTAGCATAGAATAGGTTAGGATTGATCTTGTGAACTCCTTCGTTTGATTTTCACCTATAAAATATTGGGTTAGGTTTTCCCCCCAAAAATATTGGGTTCCATATAAACCATAAAAAGTAAATTTTTCTTATATTAAGCCTATAAATTTATATGTTATGTATTCTCTTATAAAAGTATTGGTTTTTTTCTAAACCATAAAATAAAATATAATTGATTCAAGACTCTATGTGTGAAAAAGTTAGATGTAATGAGTTTTCACTCTCATTAAAATGTGATATACCTTAGTGTGTTTCATCTCCCTTAGTTCATGTGAGGGGTTAAGAGCAGAGTAGGTCCATTTAGATATAAACTACTGTAAAAATGTTTATATTTTACTTTAATGAATTTTATTTTCAATCTTATTTATTATATAAATTTGGTTTAATGGGTTAATATTTTAACCAATCACTTTCCTCTCATAAATATTAAACTATAATTAATTTTTGAAGAAATACTATCCACCACCTCTTATCTATTTCCCTCACCCCTTCGGGACCTAGCATAATGTTCAAATCCCAATATAATTACATAAGTATTAGTTATATAATGAGTGTTATATCTCTATGGTAATAATAATTAATGATATTTTATCTTTTATATTAAGAAAAATGTAACTATCATTCATGTGTTATGAAGACTATCACGTCCACGATGCAATGTGTTTCATTTTTCTTCAGTAGTTTAAAATAATAATTTAGTAAATAATTATGATATTTATATCTTGTTTATTATTTTGGAATAATAAACCACATTACTCATTCCTCTCATTATATGAAAATGAAATTATCATCCATGCATATGTGCGGACTACCACCTCTAGGGAATTTTGTATTTTATTTTTTATTACCACCTTACATGGGTGGTCATGAGAATGATCTTAATGGATAAATATAATTTTTATGATATCATTAAGGTTAACATATAATAAATTTTAGAACCTATTAATGATATAATTGAAAAATGATCATCATTGATTTAATCATTTAAAATTATAATACTAATAGTAAAATGATCTCTTTATTCTATGTAATGACTTTGTAAATATTATCTAGCCTCGCTAATTATTTCAAAGTATGATATATCACACTAAAAATAATAATAAAAAGATAATTATTATTCTTGTATAAGGATATTACAACTAAAACACTTCATAACAATCCATTTTCATGGAAGGTTCATGTTTGGGTCAATTTAACCACATACACACAAAATATTCATTTGTAATTAAATGGAGAAAATCGGAAGTATAAAGTTAGTGCAACTATGAGCCCAGAAAACATGCTATTGAGATAAAAAAAATTAGTTGGGTCTCAATTAGTGGATCCTGAGAGCATATCCTCTAACAATTCTCACACAGTCTGGGGGAAGGGACCCTACACTGGAGACAGAAACAAACTTAGGATCGTGAGTTTACCTTGATGCGATAAAATATTTCATCATATTTCCCTCTCTCTAAGTGTAATTTAAGCATGTATGGTTGTTGATAAAGGACCTACATCTTTAGATGTGATATAAGATAGACCAGGGTTGGTATTGTGGTCTTTAAGATACATATAAATAATATTGTAATCAGTTTCAATAGTCGAAAGAATAATATTCTTAGACATGAATAACTAAAGATCTTTGAGTAAGGCCCAAGCCTCCACCTGAATGGAATCCCCTATTTGAAAGTTAAAACTATATGTGGTGCCCCAATATCCTCTCAGGTCTTGAACAACACCTCCCCCCATCATTACTCCCATGATACATGAACCTTAGGTATTGAGATTCAACCCAATGATGGGAGGGTTCCATTGAATCCACCAACTCTAGATCTTTCTTTTTGAGCAG
Organism: Viscum album; assembly: GCA_963277665.1. Classification (NCBI taxonomy): domain Eukaryota; kingdom Viridiplantae; phylum Streptophyta; class Magnoliopsida; order Santalales; family Viscaceae; genus Viscum; species Viscum album. The sequence goes on along the minus strand of OY728153.1, from coordinate 123,612,975 downwards.
TATAAAGTTGGTTTTTGTACTTACACAAGTGTCTTAGTGTGGGAGAATCTTTAATTGTTTTTAGAATAACTCGTAGGTTGGAAACCAGCCACCTTGTTCTGGTGACCTGATCTATACTTGATCATGATATATTCTTAAGACAAGATTTATTCCTAACCTCCCAAATACACCAAAAATTAGCTGACAGGATAATGGATCTAACCTTCTTCTCTATTTTGTTCCTTCCCACCCCTTAGAACCACCTTTAGAAGAAGTCATCACATTAAAGAATCTAGGAGGACAAGATAGAAAACTGTCCCACTAAATTACACACCTATATATCCCATTCATCCACAAATAATAAGTGATATGTCAACTCAATGCTAGGATATTGGTAGCAAAGGAATTTAGAAACAATATTAATCCCTTTTTGTATCACCTATTTATTAGTGAAAATTAGGTGGTTTCATAATTTCTCTATGATGAAATTATACATTATTAGAAATTATTTCAATCATATTTTTTAGAATCATATGCATCAAACTTGGTTATCTAAGAGCATTGATATTTAGGACTTGATAAAGAAGGATCCAGAAGATGATTCCTTGAAAAATCACCTGTCTTACTCATCCAAAAAAATTATGAGATTGAACATATCAGTTTTTTCATTGTTAAGAATATCCTGGTTAGATAATAGATAAACATAGGCTTCATTGAACACAATATTTAGGGCTAGACAATCAAGGAATTTGGCTGTATATCCCACCTAGTTATCGTGCCAGAAACTGATATCACCATGACCAATAATCTAGAATTCATGGTGTTGAAGATGAGGAATATGATATTTTATAGTTTTCTAAATATTAGATGAGTTCATTTTCTATGTTTTTAGATTATTACATTATTTATCTACAATAAAATTTTCCTACAATGTACTTATTTCTATAGTCTCCCAAAGAAATATTGCATACAGGAAGTGTATTTATTTATTGACACTTCTCATCCCCATACCACCATCATCCATTGGTAAATCCATTCTTGACTAGGTTTCCCAGTGTTACATAAATTCCAAATGAGAATACCATATGAAAGAGGTCAAAAGATTCTCAATATTTCAGAACATGATCATTTTCATTTTAAAAACCAAAAATACAAGCATGGGAATTGAGGATAGCTTGTTGTTTACAAGAGTTATTCTACCTCCGAAAGGAAGGAAATCGTTATTCTAGTTATTAATATGGGAAGATATATTTCCCACCACCTTGTCCATATACTTTATATGATGCCTCTCATCCATGATTGGAGTGGCTATGTATTCCATTGTTAAATTACTTTTGTGGATGCTTGTGCTATTTTCAATACTATGTGCATGCCTATCAGAGCATCACCTAAAGATATAAAGAATAATTTCATAATTATTTATGAGTTTCCCACTTCACATCCATTACTTTTTTTAGGGTTTTATTAAATAATTGGATTGAATTTGAGCTTTTGTTGAAAAAAAATAAACCATGTCTTCATGAATATGAGATAGAAAAAACTCTAAGAGTGTGATATGAAATGAAAAGGCTGGATAATATCAACTTTCATTTTGGATTTAATTGATCGACTAATTTTATCCTATTTTAAGATTAACAAGATTAGAGACAAACTAAATGATACCAACACCGCTTTTAAGAAACAAGTTCAAACTGCTAAATATTACTTACACCCATTGTTGAAAATAGTTTAAAAATAACTTATATATTTATATAGAGAATGATTATAAATGAGGATTATAAAAAATTATAGTTATTAATAAGGTTCTCGGGAATGTTTTTTAAGAACTTAATTTAATTATTTTGGATTTTTAGTGTTAGTGTAGAATGAATTGGGACCAAGGAATGGATTTCCAACTCGAATTCCTATCTTTGATGCTTAATTAGTATTTTAAACCAAATTTATTTTAGATGTTGCATATACTACCTATATCATATATCATATCATGAATTATATTTTAGTCATGGTATTTTATGTTCAATTGCATGCCCTCTCTTTCATGGGGTTCGTATTTAAATGATACTCATGCCAGGAGGGTTATTTATCTTAGACTTTAATTAATTGATACATGTTTATATTATGCCCCATGTTTTAATTTCAATGGATTATTGACTACCCATGTATTTATCTTTGTCATATATTTTTTTATTCATGGTAAACACTAATCCAAATTAGTTACTTTCCATAAAATTGATTTTACTTAATTGTTTCCCTAGTTGTAAATCTTTTGGTAGCTGAATTTTCATTCATTGGGTTATGGTCATCCTACAAGAAATAAAATTTTGGTATTTTATAAAAATTGATTATCTTAAGGGTTATTTTACTTTTTTCTTGTGATTTAAATTTATGCCACATAATATATATTTTTTGAAATATTTCTCACTTCAAGGAGTACATTTCTCGTAAGGGATATTGATAACTCGAGTCTCCTTTCAAGGGTCTATATTATTTAGTAATGCACTTTTATATTCCATGAATGACTTATTCCACCCTAATTTTTTATTTTATAGTAATTTATATATGAATATGGGGAAATTATACTTTGATGAAGAATATTTTTTTTACTCTTTTTACAATGTGATTTTTAAACAAATGTATTTTCAAAATAATAAAAATGGATTTTCCTTTCACATTTATATGTTTTGGATTACTATACTAATTTCTAAAAGAAAAAAATTATTTCATTATAGAGGATCCATTATTAGTGATTATTTTTAAAAGTAAATGTTTTCAAAATCCTTCATATCACATTTTCAAAAGTTACAATTTAAAATGGCATGTAAATTTGAATTTTACATCAATATTAAAAATGTTTTATAAAATATATTTCAAATTTTCACTCTCTTTTCCCATATAATTTTTAAAATGATTTAACATAATAGGTTTTATGTTTCATGATTTATCTTATAATATATTTATCATTTAGGGTATTGAACTCATGGTATCAAACAATTCGATTCTTCATCCCTTATTTTGTGATATTGTTTGAATAATTATTTTATGTGGGTGTTTTTCATTTATGGAAAAATCATTTTATGTTTTATTTATTACATTGGGGATATGTTATTTTATAAACATCCAAATTCTTTCTCTGGATGACTTATGATCATTCTATTCTATCATTGACTTAATCTTATACTCATTACCCTATACGATGTGAACATATGATTTTATAAAATTAAGATTATAGTATGTTAACCTAGAATGAATGTTTATTTATTAGTTTGGGATTTATTGAAATTATTGATGATTATTCACTTCTAAAATAGCTTTATTATGTATTAACATTCTACATCTTTCATTATATAGGTCACCATGTTATTATTCATCTAGAGGTTTCTTAGAGAATGGTACGAAATTTCTTGTTGACTCTTACTGTGAATGCATTGGACTTAATAATGTGATGGGTAAGTCCCAAAATTATATAGACTATCGATGTATCATTAGGTCTCATGATACAAAATAACTTGGGTTTTTGTTTATACTCTCTCTATATCGGTATATTTCCTTAGCATAAGGCCTTGAAAACACGTATTTGATGTGTGGAATTATTAATTCTACTTTTATTATATTAATAATTATTTTTATCCATGTTTTCAATTATTTTCATAGATAAAAATGATCTCATTTTTACTTAATTTTATAATTACTCGAGTTTTTTATTCCTTTCATATTATGTATACTATGCTTATGTTATTGACAGCTCTAATTATATATTTCCCTTACTAAGTGTTTGATATAACTCCCTTCTTGTATTAAAATTCCATATGTTATGAACAAAATTAGTACATATGAAATGTTTATAAGGATAAAACATGTGGAAAATTTTGTGGGAGATATTATATAATCTTTATGAATATAGTAATTTTGTATTTTATGGGGAAACTGTTCATTTTAGGCAAAGAACATGGGATTTGTTAGATAATGTTTTTTACTAATTTTTTAAAGATCTAAACCTAAAAGGTCTTGGTAATTTATTTAATGAAATATTTTCCTTAAATAATGAAATTAAAGGATAGTTATGTATCATAATCAATAATTGGTATCAAATATATTATGTAAATTATGTGTTAATAGCACCAGATCTTGGAGTGAGGGTATGAGGTTTCATAAGGGGATTCTTCATTTTACATGTGAAGAAAAACCTAAATAAGAGATGAATTATAAGTTCTATAATACTATGTTATGTTCTATGACATGAAACTTTTCTATTTAAATATCTTCTTCTAAGACTGCAAAAATATATGAAAAAAGATACAATTTTGACACTTATGAACCTCTTTGTTTCTTAAGACTCAAAATAGATGATAAGGTATGATTATAAAGTATTTTATTTTTTTACTTGTTTAATATTTAACCAAAATTTATCAGCGATTTATGAAAATAATTAATAAATTACAATCTTTGGATGATAAAGTGTAACTAATGATAATCTTATTGAAAATGACATAGAAATTATTCTAAAGGAATGATAATCGAAAAGAAATTCTATAAATGATAATAAAAAATTTACTAAGCATATTATTGATGATTAAATTAGAAAATAAATGAAATTTGAACACTGATTTAAGAGATATCTAAAATGGATAAAAGAAAAAATTTAATTTCTTTCACTTAAACTTCTCATACTATACCGACTTGCTCTCAACATTCTAAAAATCTCAATATGAAGAGTGAGTTTAAACATCAATCATATATTATTAGTTTGGAAAAAATTAAATGATATATGGCCTAACTTATAAGACACATGAATCGAGACCTTAGAAAAAATATTTTCCATTATGATAGATAAAAGGATGTGAAAGAAAATTTTGAAAATAAATATTATTATGATATTATTTTTTTATGATTTCAAAAAATAGGAGCATATAAGGCTAGATTACAGGAGGTTAAAAATAAGAATATAGATAGAAATATGAGTAGTAAAGGAAATATTTTCATTCAACTAATGATACCAGGAGTGTTAGAAAGGATCCATCCTCTAATATAAATAGTTATTTTGATAGTGATGGATGTGGAAAGATTTTTTTTCTAAAATTATTTAGAGCAATATATTCTTGATGAGAAATTTATGAACTAAAAAATTGGATAAATGTATTTAGATAGTGATTTTCATTTTATATCAGATGATGAAAATAGATCATCTTCATTAGAAGATGAGGATGATATTCTATAATTTGATGAAATGGTTAAATATATGACTTGTATTGAGAAAAAGAATAAAAATTTATAAATAAAACTATAGTTGTATAAGGATATATAAGTAGGGATGATGATAGGGTTTCTAAACACTCAATTAAAATTTAAAAACTATATTTTGATCTGAGTAATAAAACTAGTTTAATTTTATCAAATGATGATAAAAATTAATAGTTAGATTAAAATATGAAATTGTCAGTTTAAAAAAGTTGTTATCAAATTTTAATTATGGTAGGTAGAATTTATATACACTCCTTATACATTTAAAAATGAATATAATATCTACTAGAGAAGGTTTCAATTCTAAAAAATCACATTTACATTTTAATTACTTTGTTAAAAAAATTGCACCCATTTAAACTAAATGACAAAAGAGATAACTCTAGATGATTTTTTTTAAATAAAGTTCAATCATTTAGATTTTATGAAGAATATATTTTCAAGTAATTATTAGCTATACAAAATAGAATATTTGAAAAGGTATGGGTTCTTAATGTCATTTTTGGTGAACATTTTAGGCCAAAAAAAGTTTGGGTATCGAATTACGAGTCTTGAATTTTTTAGGAAGACGGGTTGTGTAACAGTAGTGGAATTTGTATCTTTCATTCCTATAATTTTTATATTGTTCAAAAATTATATTTTGAAAGTTATTCTTTGAGATTTATATATGATTTTATATTTCTATGTGTATAATCTTAATGTGATGAGATACTTATAATATCATTCAATGATATAATCTCTCTAAAATTATTTTTTTTTAAAATCCTATGTTCACAAAAAAGGATATACCATTCTCAATTTTATCCAAATTAACAATCAAATTTCTAACATATTCACAAAAACGTTTAACTTCTAATAGATGTAAATAAATTAAATATATGTTTTTATGGTCAGTATTATGTGGTCATAACTTCCATAACTAATTTTTTATATATCCACATATAAAAAATAACCTGATAAAGGGGGTCCATTGGGGGGATTTAAATTATGTTAAAAAATTTTAAATTGCCTTAACATTACATGAATATCAATAAAGGGATAGTTTTATTCAATATTTAGGATTTTTTAATCTATGTTTCATAAAATTTCATCTCACTCATAGTCATTTTCCAAGTGTTTATCTTTGAAAATTACAAAAGGGGATATGTTTGAGATGATTAAATTTTTTTACTAATGATTGAACTTAGGTGAAAATTTTGAGTACCTTTCATTACAAAGGGGGGTAATTTTTCTCTTTGGGGTAATTTTTTTAGAGGGTTAGTTTGTAAATTTAGCAAATTTTATGAATATTATATGATATTTATATGGATTTTTGTTTTAAATTTTCATTTAAAACATAATATTTTATTTTAATATTTTATTTTTCAAAAAGGTCTACATTTTTTAATAACATAATCAATTTATCCTCGATTTTGAAAATCATAATACACTCATTATTGAATATAATTTAATATTATGTTAGTTGTTTTAGAGTTTCATGCTATACAGAATGAGATTGTGATGAACAATTGTTTTGAGATCATTTTATTTTACTAGATATTAAAGAATAGAAGTGGAATAAATTGATTTCACAAAAAATGAGAAGTGTTTCTGAATTCATTAATAGATAGAGTTATTTATTTCAATGTAATTATATATGACCCAAAAGTTCTTATAATCCTACCATTGTAGTTGTCCCAAAAAATTGAACCCATTACTTTTTGAAACATGACATAACAGGATGTTGAAGCTCTTCTACAAATTTTTTATTCACCATCTCATTGATTTTTGTGGGATTTTCTCATAGTTGTTTTTCCTTTATTTTTTCTCTATAATAATTTTGATAGATATGATTCTAAGACATAGAATATTTTATTTTTCTAATTATAATAATATAGAAACAATTATTCTATTTTTGAAAATTTTCTTATTAATATTTAGAAGATTAATATTTTTACTAATTAATTTTTTATTAGTGAGAAGTTTGAGTAGTATCTTTTACAAATATGGAGAAGTTTTCTTTGGGGGAGAATTGGTTTCCTTAAATTAATGAGTTTGAAAATTTCTCAAATATTATCAATATCATATAATATTTATAGAGATTATTTTTTTAAAAAAATTATCAAAGATAATATTTCATTTTGTGACTATGTTTTGCAATAATATGGATATAGTTGAGTGAGTGGATCGCCAGATTCTTAGTTTTAAGACTTAAAATGCACTATTTTTTAATTTTATTTAAAATTGTGTTTTTTCTTTTTGAGTTTCATGTTGTATAGAATAAAATTTCAGTGAAATGATTTTTTGGGATTGATTTATTTTACTAGAAGATGTAAAATTTTAGTGGTGAAGATTTATTTCATTAAAAAATGTAGAGTATTGAAAAATTCAATAGAATATGGGGTCACTTATTCTGATTTGGTTTCAAATGAACCCAATTTTTTTTAAATCCCACCATTTTAGTTATAATTATAAAATGAATCCACTTCTTCATGGAATGTGACATAAAAATATAATAAAGACTTTTTTCAAAGATTCTATAAATCATATAATTTCTTTTTGTGGGATATTCATGTTTTTGTTATTTTTTATCTTGGTGATCGATTATATTATAGGTTATTGAATTTTTTTGGTCTGTTCATTTCGTAGAATGCTTTTTGAGGTGTAGAAGATAGTTATTCCTTCTAATATGATGATAGTCAATGAAGCTCATGGTGCTTGAGATTTCTTCTTCATATCGGACTGATTAAGGTATTTTATTGTATGGAGGAGAAAATACCTTCAAATAGGTTTATAGTAAAGATTTTTCTAGGTTTAAAATAAGGATAACTAGAGTCACATTAAATAATCTTCTATAATTTTTGATAAACCAAAGATCTTGATAAAAGGTTATTTTATTAATAATATCATTTTAAGTAGTGTTAGTATTTTCATACTTTATTCTATGTAATGTTTTTATTGTTTCACTTGTCTTATTTTAGTCATACTTATGGTTCAAATTCCACTACTTTTACTTTCTATAATTTATAAGTTTAATAGAAAGAGGTATCTCTTGATAAAATAAATATTAGAGTTGGATGAAAATTTTTAGTTTCCTTAAAATATAATTCTTCCCCTCTTATAGTTCTTAAATATCTTAATCTTTCATTCCAACACAATGATCATGAGACAATCCTACAAAACCCATCAGTGGAATCAGATCCATGATCATCAACACATTTTTCTTCCATTTTTATGAATAAAATGTGTATTTTAAGGTGTTTCAAGTTGTATTGTAACATATAATATGATGTGGATGAATTTAAACCATTATATAATTTGTGAGATTATATTTTGGGTTATTTATACGGTAAGAATGGGTTGTATTATAAAGTTTTATACAATGAAAACCCATGTTTTTTTTGGTATCATAATCTATTATATATATGATATTAGAGGCTATGATTGTAACATGAGTTGAGAAAAAACAGATTATCAAATCATAATAGTGATATATGTGATATATATTATTATGATTTTCCCACACATAAGAGTCACTAGATCCATACACATATGGTGAAATAGTTGTTAATTTCTAGCACATATCTTATTATCGGCTTAGACTTGGTTCTTTTATAAGGATATAAAGGTGATCTATGTCAAAATAATTGGGCATCCCATGGTAAATCGTGGCTTATGATGTGGACCTATATAAGGAACACTAACACCAGCCTATAATTCCTTGTAGTGGATTATGATAGGGAACTATGTAAGAAACATCTTATTATTTCAACACCCATGTAAGGAACACAAGAAACCTATGTAGAATGATAGTGATGCTTCCTATGTATGAATCATAGATGACCTACATAGGATTAAACAATATGATTTATGATTTATAGGCCCATATCAATCATAATATATGATTTAAACTAAAATTTTGAAAAAATATTGGATTAAAAATGCATATAGTTTTTAAATTTTTTATTAATTATAAGTATTAGGCAATGTAAATAGGAAATTTTCATGCCTAAATATAATATGAAATGTCCATCATATTATCTCATGTTAATTAAAAAATAATTTATTTATTTATTTATTCCTACTAAATATTCATTTTTATAAATTATTTATTAAATTTGAATATTTTGTATGCTTTAATTTATGTGACAAATTTATTTTTATAATATTATCATGCCATGTATTACATGACAAGTATGATAACATATGATTTAGTTTTCATCTACATTGAATTCAGATAATAATTAATGTTATTAGCTTAAATTTTAATTGTTAAATATAGTTTATAAATTTTAGTTGTTAGAGTTGTGATGGAATTGATATATATCTTTTGGAAAGTATCCATGGATAGATGGAATTTGGGTCAGACTTCCCTTTGACCTAGAAGAATATACCTTATTCTAGAAATGTGGGGGTTGACTATCTATGTCTCCAAGATTAATCATGTGGGAATTTTTAATTTCATATAATTATAAATCTTTATATAAAAAGCTCACATACCTTATGTAAAAAAATTGTCTGAAAATGTGTAAATATGTTTATCTTTTATTTTTGGCTGTTTAGTATACTTATTTTTCTTGTGTGATGATTTACACATTAATATGGTTTTAACATATTAATTTGGTTGATAGAATGGGGATTCTATAACTTAATCATTATAAGAATGTATGTATAAAGGAATAAAAATTAAGATAATAATGACTTCATATGATGTAATAATTATTAATTTTAATATCTATTGATGTATTAAAAATTGGCGAGGACTCTAATAGAAAATCCCACAAATACTAGGTGTAAGATTCCATCCAGAGTAAAAAAATTCAAGACCTCGATCATCCAAATTGGTAGGTTTTTCCAATATATGGTAATCATGGATTAGAATTTATAAGGCATTGTGTAAATTTTAAAACCTAAGATTAGGTAACCAAATCCCATTTCAATATTTTGGTGACACTTTGCAGTGAAACCTTAAAAGTTAGGATACTAGTAGAATGCGGTTGAGTTTATATCCATATATTTGATTTGACCAAAAATTTATCCACTCAAATATCCAAGATTAATGTGTGATTTAATTGGAAAGTTTTCCTACTTAAATAACTAAGTGATTATAGGAGTTCCAAATTAAATTAATTACTTAGTGTAATATGTGTCTTAGATCACTAAAAGTAATGATTTTTGGGTTCATAATATTAGTGGGAATAATTTTATTAAAATTTATTGAAAAAAAAACATTTAACACATGTTACTAACTCAAATATGAGTATTTATTGTAGTTAATGGAATTAATCATGTTTATTATTTTGATATTTCTTATAAGTATGACTTATTTAACAATTCTAGATAAATATAGAAGGTTGATAACTGTTCTAAAATAGAAGTGTTTCGAGAATTTGAATGTTATTGTTATAGAAATAAATTTTCCCAAATTTGATTTATCAATTTTAGATATCAGGGGTGCATCATGAATTTATGATAATAAGCACAAACTAGAATATTAGAGATAATTTTTGAACGGTGAAGTATATCTACATTATAGAAATATGGAAGGAGTTACTTCATTAGAGGTAATTACTTATGATATAAGTATACTTAATTGATTAATTTTAGAATTATAAAACTATTATTATGTTCCATTATGAATAAACCATGGTTTTCCATTACCCCATCACTGGAACTGGTATGCGACATGGACCAAAGGGTGGTTCCAATAACCTTGGTTTAGAAACTAGTTTCTATACATACATCAACGGGTCATCTTCCCATTTACATAACATGAATAAATACCCCAACACATGGAACAATAATAATAGAAACACAATTAATTATACCATTACATGATATCAATATAATGGATAATAAAAGGTATACCATTAGTCTAAAAATAAAAAATCAGATAGGATGGGAAGCGAAACATGTGATAAAACATCTCTTGTAAGCATGTTGAACCAAAAATAACAAAATAAGTCACTAACCCTAACTGTGTGATATAATTTCATCATCATAACATTCCACATCCACAACCTGAATGAAGCTAAAAATAATACCCACCACCTTCATGCAGTGTCTAGAACATTCCTTCATCAAAAAACACAAGCTCTTTGTAAAAACATTTTTCTATGTATGGTGTGATCATTATAAGTCTATTAAGATCCCACAAAGTGTTCTATATACTATAATATTTAGAAAAACTAAACAATGTTTGTTTGAAATAAATTTATGAAACTAAACATTAGATATTTTAAAAAACACTTTATAAAAATTGAATAATTAATTATAAACCTGTGTATTAATAATAAAAAACAATTATAACTTACATCGTGAGGCTTCACCCTTATGTCATTAAGGCTAGATCACATTGTTAATAACTTTACTATCTATCTAATAGAATAGATATAAAATGAATTCACTTTCTAGTGTGGTATCCACACAAGTTACTTCACTTGTAAGGTAAACATGTTATAGTATTAGAAAGTTTCACATCTTCATATTTGTTAACATACCCCCGCACACGGATTCCCATGAGGTTTATAAAATATAAATAAATCATAATTCAATATGGAATTTTAACAAGAAATTAATAAAAAAAATTAAGTACACATATAAAACATGCTTTTCTATTTTCCAACATCAAAAAGTTAATCAAACATATATTTTTATATAAACCAGTCCCTAAAACATAAGTAATCATCATTATAGTATTTATAAAATTTGATTTTAAAGGGAAATAATTAAAGGTTCAATTAACAATGAGGGAAAAAGAAACCACCAACCTCATCTTGTTTTAAAAAATAATACTTGAGGTGAATCCATGAGAAAGGTAGTAGAAAGACCATTGAAATCATAAATAAAACCCCAAAATAATAATCTATATCTTTTAAATTTAGGTAGAACAAACTCAAACCCTTCATGGAATCATGATAGAGAGAAAACTATGAAATATAAATGAATAATCCTAATGAATAATAGTGGGGGAACTTACTTGATGATTCCTCAGACGTTGCTAAGGGAAAAAATGAACCAAATATAAGGGGAAATAGGTGCCTTGTTCATGAGAGGGAGTTGAGGGTTGAGTAGAGGAGAAACCAAGGGTTTGGGTTATTAAGTTAAAGTAGGGTTAATCATGTAATTTCACATTTTTATGTTGTGGTGAATGTATAATGGTTTGGATGCCTGTTTTATCAAATTTGGAACCAAACATGTGTGTGGAGCTGGTTTTTTATGGATATTTAAATGTTTTTCCACATAGATAGGTAAAATGTTCCCCAAAAATTAAAATAACATCTTAAATAAAACATTTGGTTTCACATGGTTTTGACAGAGTTAGTTCCAAATATTTTCTAGAGTGTGTTCCCTTTTTTTCAAGGTTTATCAAATTAAAATACCTAAAAGAGAAAGGTAAGAATTAAAAACAATAAATAATGCATTCCATACTCAAAAATGACATTATTGGTTTGGTAATTCTCCCCACTATATCACTTTACACCCCCCTAATGTTAGCAAGACTTTTTATCTAGAAATATTTGATCCCATTTATCTATCATAATATCTTCCCACTCCCAATTACTATGTGAGTTAGATGCATGATACCCCAATACCCAAACCAGTTTAACAGACTTCCCATGAAAAAAAATTATTTGGATTCAATAATCTTAATTGGATTCTCGATGATTGAGGCTTCATGTCTCAACTATATATTTTCACAATTCTAAACATGGAAAGGATTTGGATTTTATATCTTCAGTTGTGAAATTTTAAACATGTTATGAATAGACATCAAACAAGATTGAAAATATAGATGTTAATAAACTTTACTAGAGTATTCAAGAATCTTGAAGGTTTCTACAAATCTAATGGAAAAATTACCCCCTTCCCCAGATACTAGTGACCCAAATTGGGTAATACCCTTAAGAACACTTAGACACCCACTGAAAAATACACATAACTATGGTATCCATCAACATATGAGATCCCATTTCCTTTTAAAGGTCCCTCAAAAACAAAGAAGTGAATTGAGTATCTCAGTTATAAATAATGGTAGAGGAAACACCATACAGTTTTACAATATCTTAGATTTATAACCTATATAGATCTTCTACATCAATACAATCATTGATTGATATGGAGTATAAAAATTTCATCCAATTAATGAAAAATATGATAGAAATCCATCCACTATGAGTATGAGGAATCTTGATGATGAAATCCATGGACACCTTTTTCCATTTATACATAGGGATATAAAGGGGTTAGAGTATCCCAGATAGCCTCTGATATTCATATTTCATAATCTAAAAGGTATAAAACTGAGATACAAAATCGACTATGTTCCATATCATACCCTTCCACTAGTACCAAAGGTATATTTCATAATACATTTTAATAGAACTAGGATGAACATCCTACTGAGATAAATGGAGGTCTCGTATCACTTATTTTATCATAAATAAATGAACTACATACCTTTTCCTAAATAAAATAGTGACTTATAAGGATACATACCAGTCACGGGTGGTTCCCCCATAATATATAGTTCCTATGATGTGTTGACATTCTTTTTCTTACAATAAATTCTGAGAAACAAGCTTAAGGAGAGAAGGAGTCAACTATACATTAACGAGGAAAGCATCGATTTTCTCCCTTTACTTATAAATGTATATTTTTAATCAAGCTCATGAGATTCCATTCTTCTCATGATTTATTCAACACATGGGTGTAAATATCTCGCAGAGTACATCAATAATAACACTTACCTTACCTAGTGTAATGGAGAGATCAAAATTAAATGTCTGAAGATAATCCAACTATTACATTTACCTAACTTTTATATCTGTATGATAGAAACCATAACTGAGGATATTATGATTAGTGTATACCTTAAATTTCTTGAAAATAAATAATGTCACCAACACTTAAGTGTGTTCATAATAACCGCTATATTAGGTTCATGGGTGAGATAATTCCTCTCATATGGCCTGAGTTGCTAAGATAAGTAAGGCACAACCAGATCGCTCTAAATTAATATACACCCTATACCCACACTATATTAATTTGAAAAAACCACATATCATTTACTGAATATAGGTATATTTAATATATAATCTATGGTCAACCACTTCTTCAGCTCAATGAATGAGGCCTGAATTTCTAAATTCCATAAAAATTTTACCTCTTTTTGAGTGAGCGGGGAAAATGATGATTCCAAATTAGAGAAATCCTTGATGAATCATTGTTAAAAACCTTATAATATTAAGAATATTATTATCTCAAAAGATTCATTGGGATCATCCCAAGACATAATGAACTTAACCTTTTTAGGATCAATTAAAATTCCATGTTTAGAAAACACATTCCACAAGAACATAACTTCTCAGATCTAGAAACCATATATTATGATAGCTTAGCATAGATTGTATGATCCAGAAGAATCCCTAAGATAATTATAAAATTTCATTCATGCTTCCCCTCTATCATTTAATTGTCCACAATTTCATCAATGAACACCACAATAAAATAATCAATATATCAATGAAATATATAGTTAATTAATTATATAAATACTATATGAGTATTAATAAATCAAAATTAAATCATAATATAATTATATTTACTGTAATTTCTATAAAATTTCAGATTTAGAATTTCTAACTCTCTCTACTTAAGTTGGTGATATCCCAGCTAAAGTTTAATCATTAACAACCACTTCACCCCTTTTAACTAATTAAATAAATCATCAATGCTATGAAAGGGGTAATTATTCTTGATGGTGACCAAGTTCAAAATATTGTAATCAACACACATCAAGATGGAATTATTTTCCTTCTTATAAAAACACTCTCATCTTCCCATGGAGACACACATGGGTCAATAAATCATTTGTCCTATAAATCATCCAGTTGTATTTTTTAGATCTTTCAATTCTACTAGGGACATACGATACAATATCAAATATATATATTGAATCTCTAAAAATAAATTTATATTCAACCTTGTATTATATTCAAAACCCTAACAAGTCTTATAAAAATACCTAAAGGAAGTTCCAAATTGTGGGTGGTAACACACTCCCAAAATTCTCCCCATCAACCTCTAGTAATAAGGGTGAAACTATACATTTATTCCTTCCAACTTCAAGAAATATAGGTATTTCCCAACAATAATGAATATCCCAATCCCATGGAATAAATGATTTCTCTCATTAGGGTTCAAGAAGGATATCATTTGATGATAAAAATAAATATGATCCCTATATTTCATAGACATTTACATTTTGAAATTGATTTCCAAAATATTTATCTCAAGGATTAGAATATACAATGATATTTCCACTTTAGTTACCATGATTACATAATAGGGACACCAAAATCCATGCTCTTTCTTCTCTTTAGGGTGAGTTTATATTTCCATTTCATAAAAAAATAATATGCAATGGAAAGTTCTAATATTATATTGAATGTGTATAGATAATAGAGTGAGAAGAAATTATATCAAATAAAGAAACTACTATATATGGTGTAATAAGAACCACACCTCTCACTATAGTAGGTCCTACCATCGGCTCCATGGGGACTTGATCCACTATGTGAATCTATCAACTCTAAGCCTAATTATAAGGTCTATAACTGATTAGGGGATTATTACATAGTTGAATCTACCTGTATGATGATATGTATCTACCTCCACTTCCATGGGAACAAGACCCAGATACTATGGAGGAATCTGAATGAAATTTGGATCCCTTCAGAGATGATGATCCAAAGAAAATCTTCACTATAAAACTATTCCTAAAAATATTTTAACGTTCTCTATATAACCACATTGATGGAAGCTATTTATAGGATTTGGTAAATATGACTTTATATGACCCACATTACCACACAGGTGGTCGATGGGAGACCTCTAACCCATAGTACTAGAATTAGACGGCTGAGAAAAGGCTAAAAACTACTATTATTATAAATCCAATAATCATACTGATTCTTCTTTATTTTAGTTAAATCGCCCCCAATACCTCCAGGAATAGTATAGGATTCGAATTTTCTAGGTATCTAGATTGATCAATCTATACCATAAAATCTATATCAACCACTTCCATATAATATTTAAAGTTAAATATAAATACTTGAGACTAAATATATGGCCGAAGACCTATTAAAAAAAGGAATATATTTAAATTCCTCATGAGACACCAACTATGGAGAAAAATGGATGAGATATATCAATTGATTTACATACTCTATGGTGATTAAGTTATATTGGTAAAGGGTTATAAACTCCTAATATTTCACAATATATATGGTTTCTAGGTAAAATTGCTGAGTAAACATATCATTAAAGTACTTCCACTCAAGTTTCTCAAGATTATTTTCTAAAATCATGGATTACCACCACTTCTTGTGGGAATCTAAATCACCAATGTGGTATATTTCACTTAAACTACCTTAGGACTCTCTAGGAATTTGAAGGTACTTTAAATCATTTATAACAAATCTTCCACCTCATGAGGATATTTTTTACTAATAATGTTCATGGGTTATGGTAAAGAAACTTCTAGGATTGGTCATTATAGTAACTAAAACATCGTACTAATTTTTTAGGTTGAGATGAGCATGTGCTCATTTTTTCCTCCATAACTCACACTATAGTCAAAGATAATTTAATTGGATATTGATCTATATGTACGTTGGTGCCCAGAAATTTTTTGGAAGATCCCTCTGGAAGGTTCAGTAGAGGTATTAGAGGGGAAATTTTACTACATAAAATCAAAAAATGGTAAATAATCCCATAAAAATAAATAATCAATCATCATTAAAAAAACATAAACAAGTATTAAACAACCTAGTAAATTATAAACAATAAACATAACAATTGAACAATACTTTATGAAACTAGTTTCACCTAGGTAGTCAAATAAATTAGACACACGGTAAGGTAAAATAGGAAACAACCATGAAACACTCCTATAAAACAATATTATAGGCATTACATGGTTGTTTCATGGTTAAATCTAATTGTGTTCCAACTGTGTTTTTGTTTATATTCTCGATTTATCATGATTTCTCAAATAAAACGACCCAAAAGAGATAGGTAATAATAAAAATATTAAATAATATATTTTTTTACCTAAAAAAAATTATGGGTGTGACATTTTCTTTCTATAAATAAAAATTTTATTTATATATTTTTTTGGAAAATATTAGATTTTCATTATTTATTAATAAAGAGTTGTTATATATATATAAATGAAAGTTTTTATTGAATTTGGAATATAGTAAATATTTATACTAATCATGGATAATCCACTCCATAACATTTAGAATAATAATAATAAGGTTGATTGTAAACCTACATACCTTTTTCATTGTTTTCTTGGACCCATAAATGATAAATATATTCAAAGACTCCATAGATATGGATTTCTAGAATCATTTTATTTCGAATCATTTGAAAATTTTTATTCTTGTTTATTAAGAAAAATAAGCTAAGTAACTTTTAGTAAAAAAGGTAAAAGGGTTGGTATACTATTAAATATTATACATAGTAGTGTATGTGGGCCAATGGGGACTCGTGAAAGTGGTGGTTTATGAAATTTTTATCCATTAATAATGATAATAGTTGGTATAGTTATGTATTTATAATGAATCATCTGTTTTAAACTTTTGAAAAGATCAGAGAGTTTTAAAAAAATTATAAAATCAAATGGAAAACAATATTGAGATTTTATAATCATATCAAGGTGGAGAATACATAAGCTTTGATTTCACAAATCATTTGAGGGATTGTTAAGATACTTCACAACTCACTCCTCTTGAAATTTTATTCATGTGTAACCTATCATAGGGATACCAAAATATGAAATTTGAACCCAATAAAAATGAAGTGGTAGTGGACTCGATCTATCCCTCAGATAAAACTATATTATGATTTTTTTTATCTTGATGTATGGGTTCTTGGTGTGAGTGAAGAAAATGGTTGATTAAACTAGGTTTATTTTAATTAAAAAAAATTTATAATATATTTAAAAAAAGTTTACCAACCTAAAATATCCTCTTACTCTCCCTGTAATATCATATTTCTAATTTAATTCCATTGTTCTCTCTCAGATCAGATGAAACGTCACTTATCACCCTCTCCTGGTTATTTCATCTACATTAGAGTGAAATGATAATTATTAAAACATATAACCTCAACTAACAAAATGATTAGAGATATATAATAATTAATATATCTACATACTATTTATAATCACTAATAGTGGTTGGAATCTAAGTATCCTAGGTGTATAATCCAATGAGGTAGGTATGATAAAATATTCATATAATTAAGTGAATATTATAATATCTAAAGATTTCAAATAAACCCATGGAAATTAATAGATAATAAAAATAATTGATGTTAAAAATAAATTTACATTGGGTAAGGTTAATCTCCTCTTCTTATCCAAAAAAGGTTTAGATTTCCATCACTGTATAATTACATATAATAACAATGAAAGGAAACATACAAGGAACGGAATGAAGAAACAACTATAGATTTGGTTCTCGTGGAAACAGAGATACTTCTGGTGAAGAATTTCATATTTATAAAATGATCATGTTTCATTTAGGTGATTTATAATTCCATCCATGTTAGTTAAATATGCTTTTTTCCAACGATCATGTTATTTTTTTAATTGTTCCTCAAATTTCAATCCATATTCTTTCTCTTTATATTTCATCTACATGAAAAACATGATTGTTTAGATTTATCTAAATTGGTATACTTGAATTTATTTCATTAAAATATTTTCTTTCCATGATCATGCTCTATAATACATCATGAAGGATTTAATAGAAAAGTATTTGTTACTCTGCGTCTTTACTGGACGTTGAAGTCTTCTTGAAGGAAGAAGATGACTATCATACTTGGCTTGGACCCTTTTGAAAAAGAAAATTACCATTTGAAAATATTTCTAAGTGGATATCACATCATTTGAGCCTAAAAATTTGTTTTTTTTGTCTTTTATCAAGGCTTAAATAAGCTTAAACTGGGTGTTTGGACTGTGTTAGTGGAGGCATGTTGGTTTTCAAGGGGGTACGAGGTTTGAGAGCATAGGTGGGGAAACTCATAATGCATGTTGTGTGAAAGAGTATTCAATGTTTTAACTATTGAGTTAAGTAGTGATGTCTTCACATTATATAATCCTACTTAGGTAAAAAGAATAATGGACGAATCCCAAGAAAAAATCTTACTCATCCTAATTTTTTTGGTCTACTCCCATAAATATCATTTGGTATCTATTCAATCAAGACAAACTCGACGAGTCTTATTTGAATGAATTCATGTTTGGGATGGTGTTTAAATTGATCAGATACTTAAGATATGAGGTATCATGAGTCTTCTTATATGAATTCATATAAGATATAATTCATTTCCTTAGCAGGTTAGTCTCTATACTTAAATGATACTGGCTCAATTGATTGGGGAGGTGTAACGATGCTTGAGTTGAAGAGCTTGGTTGGTGAATATTGTATATACTATTATTATGAGCTGAAGTTTATGCATTTTGAGTATTTTTGATCCATGAAAGCTATGATGATTTAGTGGTTAGATACAATAGGTTGATGATAGTGTGGCCGACTATACAAGGATGTTCCTAGTCAATTGTGTAGGGTGTCCCATCAAGTTGAGGATCAACATTTGGTTAGTTGTAAATGGAATGTGTGGTTGATTGTTTGAATGGGTGATATGGGTCTGGTTACTTAATAGAGCATGATGAGGATCTCACAGTTGAGTGTGAAGGTTAAGGAGGGTGTATTTAGTTGATTCTTCCTCTTGTGGTAAGTACATTGAATTTGGGGATTTATACGGCAACATGAAATTTTCATGTGCGGTAACATCATCCCTTTTCTTAATTTTGAGCATGGTAGGTTCTGAGAACTCATAGTCACTTGACCCACCATGAGTGATATGGGTGAGAAAAATTGGTCTTTGCACATGTTACTAGTACAATGACTATGAAGCATCCTTATATTTGGATTGACCCTCTACCAAATTTAGAGCATGGTCACTTGAACTTAAAATTTTCCCAACCTGAAACAGTGATAATAGAATAAAAATAACTGATTTTTCTAGATTTAATTTCTAATATAATTAAACATTAAAAATAATTATTTTATCCATCTTAAAATTTAATTCTAAATTCCCAACATTATCAAAAATCATTAATTTATCTATAATTTTAATGAAAATTTAGGTGAATTTTCAATGAATAACAGCAAAAAAAATCAAAATTTTGTACACTCATCAGTCCCCCAAACATGAACTATTATACTCTTAGGAAATATATTTAATTCAATTATTCAAAAATTAATGTCTTTCCCAATATTAATACCCAAACAAGTGAAAAAGTACATCATAAATCCCTGTAATATTTGAATTATATTTCCTCCCTTATAAATTCAATTCGCTAAATCATTTCAATTCTCTCCCAAGTTCCAATTTTGAGTTGTAAATGGAATGAATCCTAGTGGATTCACAATTTTAACAAGTGGGAACTTCCAAAGTATTTCTCTCAAAATATTCATTTCTAAGTCTAATTTTATTACTCCCTTCATACTTTAAAAATTAAATTCAGATATATCATCTTCCCTTTATTCAACTAAGTTAAAAATTCCCAAAAACAATCCACCTCTTTTGTCAATTCTAACAAATTGAATTTTCTAAGCCATATTTTTGAAAATAACTTTGAAAACTATATTACTGATTGAGTATAGATAATCCCAGAAATAAACTATCCCAAGATATTAGTTATCCCCCATGGATAATTATAATAGTCATGGAATAGAATAAAATCTTGGTAATTCATCACTCTGGTCACTCTAACTCTTATTTTATTGATAAGACACACACATGTGATTATATTGACATATTAATTTATTTAAACCAGATCTCATCCACTAGTTTTAATCCAGTTTATATGATCTATCCAGTTATCTTTTAATAAGTATACCTGAGGTTCTACTTGATCATTATGATCTAGTTACTTAGGTTTTATTTCGCCATCCTAGTTCCCTCAAGCTATGATTTTGGTTTCACTATATTATTCTTTATTTGTAACCCTTTAATAGTTCAAAAAAAACATCCATGGTATCAGTGGTTATTTAACTAATAAATATTCCAAATTTTATAATTTGATAACCAAAGTTATTCCTCCACTATATTTGGTATTCAATTTATACAGGAAATTTTTTAACAATGAAAGTTTAAAAAATCACAACAAAATATATAAAAAAGATCTATATACAACATTTATAAAAAGAAAATATTTTTTTATCTTTTTCACATATATATTTATTGATAAAAACACATAAATGAGAAAATAAAAAAAATAGAAAAAGTATTTACACCATATGGTACTTGTCCTCTCTCTCCGACACTTAGTTCAGGAACACATCTACATAATTCTAGCATGTATTTATCAAGTAACACCATATTGAAAATAAAATAATCTAAATGTGTAAAGGAAAGATATAACTCACAGATATTTATTCAATGGAAATATGGATGAGTTTTGAATCCCTTATTGGATCTTTTAAAAATTCATCATGGTACTTATTTACATGTTTCATATTTACATTGAAAGGGATTTTTAATTCACTACCCTTGATCTTAACTACCCTAAATAGAAAATTTTTAGTCACTATGTTTAGTCTGGTCTATTTGGAATAAATTTTACCTATCATTTGTTTCACCCTTTAAGATAATAATAAAAATTTATCAAAAATTTTAAAATCAATTTTATAGATGAGTCTATAATATACCGATCTAGATTTATCCTTATTTAATAAGGAATTCTCATAATATTCTCTTCTCAATTCCTCAATCTCTATCAATTAAAAATTCATATTACCTATAAATTTTTCCAATATATAGGTTACTCTATTAGAAACCTAGTAGGATTTTTAATGCAACTCAATAGGTATGTGACAATTATTTCCATAGACTATTCTATAAGGGGACAAACCTAAGGGGGTTTTTTAGGAAATCTTTGTAAGGCCCTTGACCCTAGAATCCTGAAGCCAGTGCATTACTTATTACATTTGCATGATTAAAAAGAATTAAATCCCAAAGTAAATATCATTTTATTAATCTTGAAGAAACTAGATACATACATTTAACTCAAATTACATTGGAAAAGGTAACACAATACAATACATAACAAAAACGAAAAAAAATTGCATCCATGAGAACTCAAAATATGGTCTCCTCCTCATAACCTAATAAAGGTAAAAAATGAAAGGGGTGAGGTCAAATTCTCATTAGGGGTTACTAAAAGTGGAATCATGAATCAACAATAACTAAATCATAACCAATATGGAATATTCAATATGGCATGGTGAATAAAATAAAAACATGCTCCATTAATAAACTGAGAATGAAACTACATCCATAGGTTTTTTCATAGTGAAAACCTCATGGATAGTAATAACTAAAAATGAATAAAGAGAAATTCTTATTATTTAGACATAATTTATCTGGAACATGATACCACAATACCATCTAAATAGTTTAAGTCTGTGGGAAGAAACCCATCTGACTTTTGGAAACAAACTCAAAGGGTTTGTCGCCAACTGATTTGTCTCAAGAGACCTGTCGATGCATTGAGGGGCTATAGTTGGCCCCACATATCACTAAAAGTAAAAATAATTATTTATACATAGATTTAATACAGGTGAAATATTACTTCTTAATATCCATATACAGTATAGGATAAAGATTCATCAATATTCCCAAAGTTAAAACAACATTCCAAATAAAATGTGTATGTAAAAGGGTATATAGCTTAAGAAAATAAAAATATCCATAAAAAAATAATATGAATATATATTATATCTCAAATTTAAAATGAAAAATTATCTCAAATGGGCAGTGGATACACCACATAATAATGATTAGGTGCACAATACCAAGTAAATGATAGTGAAATAGAAATTGAGATAAAGTTCCTTACCATGTTGTAATCAATTAAGTCATATGACCAAAAATTAATAAACACAAAAAGAATAATATAATACCATTAATATAAATAGAATAATTATAATATATATCAAATTGTAGTACAAAATTCACCACATGAATGAAATAAGTGGCAAATAATGGAAATCTCATAGAATTAAAAGTGAGATAAGAAACCTTGTACCTTATGCCTGAATGTGTTCTCAATTGATCTTAATGACCTGAATAATAAAATTTAGCTTCATTAATTAATAATCACAGAATATAATCAATATTTAATTGATTTATTATAACCTTATTAGGTTCATTCATTCCTTTTTTAAGGGGTTTAATTGGTTCAATTTTATTGTTTTGGGAACATTTTCTTCCTTGGTTTTCAAGATCGGTTTACTTGGATTTAGGAAGGGAAGTTTATTTTTAATGTGGTTAAGCATCCAAAATTGTCAATATATATTATTAGTGACATTATAAATTATCATATAATATTATTGTGTTATATAACATGATGATGACTTGTTTGATAAAAGGTAATGATAAATGCTTGGTTTACTTGGCAGTTTTGCGCATAATGAACTTGTTTTGTATTATTATTTTTATTATGAGTGTATAATGATACCTGAACATTTAATAAGTTAAAATAAATAAATTATGATATGTTTGAACCATGAATATGGTTTCATTACCAGATTTTAGGATGGAAATAAGAATTGATAACCTGTCATCCTCGAAAGTGATAAATTAACACATCTGAGACGGCGTTTTCACTTTTATTATAAGAGGGGGGGGGAAGAGAGATGATGATGAAATATTAAATTAGCATTATAAAATTACAATTAATGTAGGCTACTGGAATTATCATTCCATTTGGATGAGGGTATATGAGAAAATAAAATAAAATAAAAGAACTTAAAATAAAAGAAGAATTGAGAAATCCCTCATGAAAATTCGGAAGCCTAAAGACCTCACTTAAAAATTCATAAAAATTAATTGAATGGAGAAAAAGGGTCTCTCATAACATGGACATAAAATGGAAATAAATAAGGATATAGAATAACATACCCCAAAATAAGGAAATGGAATTTAAAAGACATAACATAAGAGAAGTCCTTGACAAAAAGAGCAGGGTGAAAGGTTCCCTTACCTTGTAGAGTAACTCCCAAAACATGATGGTTGGAACCTTGAGGTCTTTAAGACACTTTGGTATGAATACTAGGGAGGTAAAACCACCATATATTCTAGGATTATGGATTTTTAATGAATGAAAATGAATGTACAAGAGAGAGAGTTTTTTATTAAGTTAAAGGGACTCCTCATTAGTGGTTTTGGAAAAACCATGGGCATTACCATGGTAATTTCCCATGGTTTTAGCCACTTGGGGTTCCTCATGTCATATTTTACTATACACAGGTAGACCAGCCATTTATATTAATTATTAAATCATTATGATGTCATTAAACATACTGAAAATTCAAAACTATATTTTTACTATTCATGAAAAAGTCGAGTATTTTAGAAAAATCTCAAAAATTCACCCTAACCATTTTTCAACTTGTAGAATTAAAAAATTAAATAAAATTTTTTAAAATAATTTTCTAACTATTATTAATTTAATTTTAAAATAAAATCATAATTTATTAAAAAATAACAATTTAAAATCTATAACTAAATTTTTAATACCTTGAAAATTTAATAAACATATCATTACCTTATAACATCATGAAAATAAAATAATAATATGATTAACTATTTATAAGGTTCATGTTACTATTCAAAAGGGTATGTTACTATTCATCCAAAATACAAGTTGATTCTCTTAGACTTCAAATAACATATCGATCACAATCGTAGATGTCTGTTCTTTGAAATTCAAAACATAGATGTGGAAAATTTAAGTTTAATGGTAGGTTATGACATTATCCTATAAATAAACAAGTGTTGTTTCATAGAGAATAAATTCTTCATTCGATATAGGATATCTAATAAATTGAAAGTATTTAAGAGGAACATGCCATAAAATGTTTGGTGTGTTATAGTCTTGTATGCCCACAATTCATATTCGAGTTTCTTAATCCAATATTTATGGTTGGGTTTTAATTTATTCTATAGAATCATTTTTATCTCCTCATTGGAAACCTCAAGCATCCCATGGGTTTGTGGGTGGTAGGAAGTGGACGTTTTGTAGTGTACTTTATATTTATTCATCAACACATCCATCTTCTTATTATAGAAGTGTGTCTCTTTATCACTTACCACTCAAGTAACTACAAACCTATAGAAAATTTATGATTTTAGAAAATCAATCACAGTTTTGGAATCATTAATTCATATGGATTTTACTTCAATCCACTTAGAAACATAATCTACTAATAAAAAGTTATTGTAAAAACCAATTGAAATAAGAAATGGTACCCTAAAATATAATCACCATATATCAAATATTTCATATAAAATCAATATTTTTTTGTAAATATCATGTATTTTATAAATTCCACTAGTAAACTGATGGTTTGGGCCATTTTTATAAAATTCATGTGAATCTTTAAAAATTGAGGGAAAAAATAATTCATCTTATAAAACATTCCTTATAGTTATTTCAGGTCTTAAATGGTTTCCACATTCATGTCTATGATGAATTATGGGCACATGATTTATAATAGGCTAGAATTATAATAAATAAATATTTTAACTTTTTAGATGAATATTCATTATATTAAAAAAACAAGCTTAAAGATCATTAAGTTATAGTTCATTGGAAACGTGGACACAGAAACAACTGGTTCATAAATGATCTATATCGTATTCCAATAAATTCTTCATAATTATCACCCTTATTTGACACATATTTTATAAGAAATATCTTCATAACATGGGGAAAACAAGCATAATAGATGTTGAGATCAGGTGATCAGTAAAGAAAATCAATAGAGATATGGAAAATCATGTAAGTATAATATGATCATAAGGGTATGAGAATATGAACATAACATTGGAAATCTATACCCTACAGATATTAGATTCAAAATATTGAGTTATAACATAATTATTTTAAGTTCAAAAGGATTGAATTATAAAATAATCAAAGAACATAGGCTATGAGAGCATAACATAAGACATGAAATTGTGGCATACACATAAACTTTTAACTTTGTGAACAACTATAAATAGAAACATGTTCACTCATTAGGTTAAATACATGAAATTAGGACCTCTCGTAAACATTTGGATATGAAACTAGGTCTATGCATAATCTTTTGGACATCAAATCCTTATCCATGCATAAAAATATATACATGAAAACCAGGTCCATGAATAAAATTGTGAACATGGAATCAGGTTCGTTCATAACATATTTACCTCATGAGTTATCCATCATTACCCAACACATTGGAGGGAGATATAGGTACCGAATGTCACATAATAAAAACATACATATGTATGATAGATAATAATAAATAATTCATCATTTCAAAACCCTTGAAAATAAATGGGTTTAATAAACATTTCATCAATGAATAACCCATGGAAAAGAAACAGGTTTCATAAACATTTCATTATAGAGTAATCTATGGAAAAGTAATGGAATTCATAAACATCATTCCATCATAAAGATAAACCATACATATAAATAATAAGTATGTTATAACCTTATAAGATTGTATTGGATGATTAAAATAATTAAGGTATCATGATGATGGGAAAAGCTGTTAAGCTATATAAGTTAAAAAAACATTGTTTCCATATTTTTATCAAAAAATTCATGAAGAACCTTGTTTAAGAAACAATATAAAGATTACATTCAAAAATTAAAAAATGGGTAAAAATGATTTCAAATAATTTTAGGAGAATATCAAAATAAATTAATATTTTTTTAAAACTTGAACATATAAATGAAATATTCCCAATTGGAGTCTTAAATATAATCAATCCTGAATAATGATGAGATTATGAAATAAAACCTTACCTCAAGTTTTTCCTTTCTTTATTCACATTAAAATATATTGTATAATAAATATGGATTAATTATTCATTTATTACATAAAATTAATTATATAATATCATTAATTATTTATTTATAACATATTACCACCCATTCATTAATAGTTTTTTATTAAAATCATTATTTTGGGTGGTAACTACTTAGTTTTCCAAGACTTTTTTGGTTTGGCAGTCCTTTTTCTTTGATATTGGTCTCATAATTTCCAGAATGTTAATAATGGTATAAAAATGACATAAAATAATCATATAAATATTTATAATCATTCACATAAATTAGATATAGAAAAATGAATTGCACTATTCATATATATGGTAGGGCATACGTACGCATGAACATTGTTTCCAATTTTTGATTGATGGAATAAAATAAATTTAAATAATGACACACATTTCAAAAAAAATAGTATATTATATATATCATTTATATTCATAAAATATATCCTTATTACCATCCATGTGAAATAAAAAAAACAAATCACATCTCATTGTAGAGAAGGTAATCTATACATACACACGAGTGACCTTATTATTTCCCAACAGATTAGATGATAATAGGGTATAAATTATACAATAAGTATAATTATATTATAAATATAATATAAAATAATTAATTCTATAATATTAGTGATATCTTTATGGGCATTTTTAAATCAATCATGGTTGCCAGATTTTGAAATTTATAAACACGAAACAAACAAACCACTAAACTATAGGGTAATATATGAATTGAAAGTCCAAGGAAAAACTCACATATATAGGGTTAGGTAAAATATTAATTAAATAAAATTGACCTAAAATAATTAATATTTGATAAAATTGAATCTAAATTATTAATCATGTGATTGGTGGATAAAGAGGGAGAAGAAAATATAAAATGGGTGTCAAGCAGCAATGAATCCAGGTTCATGTGATGAAAAGTTATGAAAAAATTAATTAATAATCATGAGTTCATAAAAATTGTGTCTCAGAGAGTCCAATGGTCATGGTAAACATACTCCATCCAAAACTCACCTTTTCTCATGGTCAGGTACTTTTAATTGTAAGGGATGGCTAACCCGAAGCCTAATTTAAACATAAGGAAGAGAAAAACTGAATGGTTATGGAATAGATCTAAACCCAATAACTAATATTAAAAAATGGTATTCAATAAACTCAGTAAATTTTCATGATCAATTAAATAAATAAATTAAACTCAATCCCTAACCCCACTCACAATGGTCATGCAAGAAGAATCAAGAAAGATATAGAAATGAAAAACAAATGAGAAATCCCAACATAAATTGTAATAAAAAATGAAATACCTCATACAATGAATAAAAATTTATAACACATGAAATGACACAAATAAATTATCTCCTAATTATATTCATGAGTGGTTTAGAAAATAATGAATGAAATCCTACAGATAAGTGGTAGTGGTAGGGCTCTATGGTGGGGTGCGTAGTTCCGGCGGACGTCCCTCATTAAGGCTCTCATTCTAGAATGCCTCAAAGTAGCAGATGAGGTTCTGTATATACATGTTTTTGAATCAAACTCTCATATATGGATTATTTAATTTTCTATTCTCTAGTACTTACATAATGTGTAAATCTCACAGGTCATGTAATATTTTAATTTTCAGTTGTCTTGAATTTCAGCATAAGCCTTCCAAAAAACTTTTCCCCAAAAAATCCACATCATGTAAATGGAATACGTGATGTATAAATGAACTAATCTAGTTTTCTAGTTACACTTTATCTTCAAAATTATAGTTTATTCATTAAATACATATATTAAATACCCATCCATGATAGATGGTTTCCATAAATGAATTGTATCATTATGTGGAGATGATAAGTCATACACAAGCTTGAGCAATACTTTCTCTTCTTGTTTGATATAAAAAAGGTCTATAATGGTGTGTTCATAATAATAATAATAATATATCATCATATTTAGTATGGTGAATTAATTATTTTATTACATATATCATTGATTTTTAGGTGGTATAAAAGAGTATAAAAAGAAAGTGATCGGTTAAATTAATTACCTCTTCTTAAAAACATCTCCTTTGCATATCCTATAAAAGTCTCTAGGGTTGGAATTTTGAGAATAAAAGAATGAATATAATGTTTCTAGGAAATTTTAGAAGAAAAATTGGATTATTAAGGTTGAGATAGAAGAAACAATGTGGTGTAAAAAAGTTAGAGAGGAGGTACACTTCTATAATTGAGGTGAGGAGCACTTTTAAAATTTCTCAAAAGATTAAATTATAATAAATTAATTTTCTACCAAATACCAAAAAAGGGACATGGATTCAAATATAACATAATTTAAAGTATTAATATAATGAACCAATAGAATTTAATTTTTTTTGGTATTATGTTAAACCTTATCATTTGGATTAACCCTTAGTTAACATATTTTTATTTTAACAACAGTTAAAACTATTATTAATATTAAAAGGTTTAAAATTTTACTCATATAGGGTAAATGGAACCTTTAATGTACAATTTATGAAATTTTAGATAATATCATAATCAATTGTAGTTTTTAAACTTTTTTATAGTTTTTAAATAATTTAATAATATATTAATCTCATAAAATATCATTAGTGTCAATTTTGATACTATTAACTACTTTGAATTTTAAAAATTTTATGTTAGCATGTAAAATTAAAAAAAAATATCCCTAACATGTCAAGGTCATCAATATAATTCGTGGATCACCATAAATATATCAAATTATATTACTTTTAATGTTTTTAATTTCATTTATTTGATTTTTTGGTTAATTTAATAATTACTGCATCAGGGTTCTGTAAGCATTTAAGGTTATTATTTAATTCATAAAAATTATAAATAAACTAACATGATAAGGAGAAAAATTTTACATATCTAAATAATATTTATGGTAAAAAATATTCTTTGGATAAAACTGTATTAAAAATTTTATACTTGTTAGAACAAGAGTGTGATATATTTCATTTTTCATCAAATAAAATACTATAAAGGTCATAATAATATCCAGGAAGCTCAAAAAAGTTATAAATAAATTTATATCATGAAAATAAGTTTATAAAGAACAAATATATTTTTATATTCTCTTATAATGTAACTTTCCCCCATACAGACACATAATAGATGTTTAAGAAAAAGAAAGAAACATTTTGTAACTTTCTTTAATTTAAATAATAAGTAAATTTTCTGGACTAGTGTCCTTTAAACAACTACATTTTTAACCATAGGTATTAATGGTAAAATAGAATTCATAAAATAAGAAATAGGATTTAAAATAATTTCCTTATCAATTATTTTTAATCCATATTATCTAATTTTTCCCTTTATCGAGTTAATAAATTTTACCACAATTATTATTCATATTGACTAAAAATAAAAGAGGATTAATTACTGAATTCAAACTGTGTGATTATAACTATATAATCCATTTTTAAAAAAGAAAAACACATAATTTTAATCATTTAATTTAAAATTAAATTGTAAAAATGCAATGAAAAACAATTTTTTTGAAAAACATGCTTTTTCAACATAAAACTTTTATATACTAAACTCAAGTATAAAATCCACTTAATAAAATATTAGTATTATTTTAAATAAAAATTAAATAATTAAAATTTTAAAAAATCTAAAACATAATTTCAACTTGTACAGATTTAAAGGCAAATACAGTTTTCAATTAGTACTTTTCACTATTCCTTAAAAAATAAATGTTTTCTAAAAATTCACAAAAACTAATTTTAAGATGATTTTGAAATTATGAATTCAAAAATGAAATTAATTTTGAAAAATAAATTTTATATGAATTATATAAATTATTATCCACTCATAAAAATAATAAAAACTCATTTTTGATGAAGGTGTATTTTTGAAGAATCAAATTACCTTTAAATAATTATTAGATGATTTTCAAATAACTTAACAATGAATTCATATTTTTTCGATATTTTTTTCATATATTAATTATTAAAATTAATTCCTATGAATTTAATTTCTAGTTTATAATATAAATATAATATTTTAAAAATATTTCAATGTTCTTCTAAGCTTGTTATTGCGTACAATGAAAGCTATTGAAGAAATCAAATTATTTAAATATATATTTCATAAAAATATTGATGTGTTACATTATAACCCCCTCAGAATTAATTTATCTCTCAAAATTAATCTCATTCATAAAGGTTTTAACATTCTATAACTCGTTCAATGAAAACCACATCATATAAATGAATAATAAAATATCTCATAAAAAGGGAATACTAGAAACATATGGTTACTTGAAGTAAATCATAACTATGTTTCTATATAGGTAAAATATTGAAATATGTATTTAGAAGGTAAAAATAATCCTCCATAACTAATAGAGAGTGATAGAGAACATGTTCAAGATAAGGTTAATTACCACAAAACCGTAGATTAAATAGGTTTGAAAAAGGTCATTGATATCATCATAAATGATGATAATAGGATAATATTTTATTTAAAAATAATTTTAGAAGATATACTTACTTTATGTTATTTCATAATTACAATATCACTCATTGGTTATGCCTTGATCAATTTCCACTTCATCCCTTACTCTAAAAAATGGAGATGAAATTGTAATGCCTGAAGAACTAGTTGATCACAAGATCCATAATGGGATGATAAGTCATTCCTTATTTCTCTGGTTATCATTATAACAAAATGGTGACCATAGGTTATCCAATATTAATAAGTCTTAATATGGTTAAGTAATACATTGATCTCTAAAACCAATTTTATGAAGGATCCTGGAACACCCTAAGAGGGGAGAGGTGAATCAGGGTGTCAACTTTTTCTTTTTAAAGTGACAGATCTTGTTCCTACGTTAGTAAGATCCTGTTAAAACTATCTATTGGAAAATTATAGTAAATGAAACATTAAAATGTAAAACGTAAAGATAACAATTTTACTTGGCTCACTACTAAGGGATAGTCCAAGGAGAAAACCCTGACAGGTTTTCAGTCGTACCTAAATCAACTAATCTTCACTAGATGTGGAATAAAAAATGTTTTGACACAATCACTCTACAACAAGCGCGCTGCATTTAATATTTTTTATGGATAGAAAAATACTTCCCTCATATCACTTCCATAGACTCCCCCAATATCATTACTTTTAGTTAATCCTAACTCAACTTATAAACTTGAAGGTTGCTTCAATGGATTGGTATTAAATTCTTTATCTCAGACTTGGCACGAGACTATGCTTGCACCATAGACCTAAGTTGATGAACATTGAAAGAACTATTTAATTAAAAACAAATTATTAAAACTTCCTTTCATGATACTCATTCATGAAGCTCCATTTCCTTCACGGAACACACTACCCTCGTGAAGCACCCCTGCTTTCGCAGAACAAACTCTTTCACAAAACTCACAAAGCAAATGAGGTAAACCCTATCATCATGAGCCATCTATTTATCAAAATAATTTTCATCATTCATGACTTTCCAAGACTTTTAATGATGCCCAATCTCTTATAGAAAACCAGATTCATGGATCTCCCCAAGCTGCATGAAATCAAAGTGATTACGGATTTTCTTTGAACTCTTAATTCTAAATAAAGTGGGGGCAGCCTTATATTTATAAGCTTGTCCATTCGTGATGTTTCCCCACTATCAATGCATTTTTTTCTCCACTTATCATAATTTCTTAGAAATGACGTATTTTTTTGTTATTTTCCTCTCTTCGCGAACATAATCCTAGGGATTGTAAAATCCATACCTTTATAATATTTATGAAATGTTGATTATAGAAAATTACCTTTTTCGATACTCATCAGAATCACATATCACACCATCATAATTAATAAATACTTTATGAAACATAAATTTTGTATCCCTTCATTGTGAAACTCATACATTTTACATATTTCCAAAAAATACTTCAAGGAAATTCACTTTTCATGATGCAATCCAACTTCTTAATCTTGGACCCCAATTTGTTTTCAAACATTCAGAAACTATACCACCTTCAATATTATTGTCTTCATGAATTGTAAGATCCCTTTCCTTATAAACTCCTCGACCTTCCTTTTGATTACTGACCAAAAAAATACACCATTTCCAGAAAATAATATCCTTGGTTCCAATATTCCATAATTCAACTTAAAATTTTCAAAATTGGTGACCCTTATGAACCTTCCAAAAAATCAAAATCTAATACTTTCTATAGAATTTCACTAAATTTATAAAATAAAATTATCATTTATTCCTAAAAAATAATCACATAGCACTTAATTATTACAAAAAAACCCTATAAATACCACCATTATTTATTCTCTTAAAACATGGTAATAACCTAAATTAATATAAAATAATAGTGAAAACATGCATCATTTCAAAAATTAACTCTTTCATCATACCATAAATCCAAAAATACTATGAACTCAATCCATGATATCGTAAACCAACTTTTCATAATAATACTAATCAATTTGAAGGTTATCAATACTATACCATTTATTTTATCACAAACAAGAATCTCTTTATCTCATTATTATCTCAAAATCATGCACATTTTATGGGTTATCTTTACCGTAATCATGTTTTCTCCAAAAATACCACCTTACCACATCCTTAAATTTTCATTATTACCAATACCATTAAACATATTAGTTCAAATCATTAAGTAAAAACAACAGTGGACCAATCTATAGATGTTTCATTATTCCATAATAATATAAAACTACTTCTACAATATTATTATTGTATTTTTTATGCATAAACACTCAATCCTTCCACTACCTTATTAAACCATTAAACAAGATTCCTCATTTTATTCCTTAACACTTATTTCATCTCATATGTCATTCGTTGTACCTTCAACATTATCAATATAATAATTACTCATGAAACCTTTCTGATTCTATTCACGAGCTTTCCTCCTAGGGAATTGATTTTCCTAATTCTCATACATTCCACATTTATAACATTTACCTATTGATGATGCCTTAATAATACTATTATTCACATCAATTTCATTAATCAAAATTTTCAATTTTCCTTTGAAATTACTTTATTTTGTCCCTTCTTTTTTATACACAAAGAATCTTTCATTTGCTTTGAAATATTCTTCTTTATGCCTCTTCCCACATGTTTTACATGAGGAAAATTAATATTTCTTTCCCACATGCACCATTTACATTTTCCATCACATTCACCAATAACATGAATCCTCATGGTTCTAGCCATTATCTATAACCCCAAAATCATATTGTGAGAAATGATAATCTTATTGGGAAACCACATAATTAGAAGAGGTTACGTCTAAATCATGAAACATATTTTAATCTATGGAACCTTAGGTTTGACCTAGTTTATTCATTATCATTATCAAAACATTATAATTTTATCTTATACTTAGACTTATCCCCACAGTTTTCTCATCCTAATTTACAGATTTTAACTAAACACGTCCTCTGATACCAATTATAACAACCTATGATTCTCATACATAAATATTACATCTTTTTAGATGAATATTCATTACATTACACAAACACAAGCATGTGGATCAAAAAATTTATATGTCCTTTAGAAACATGGACACACACAAAACTAGTTTATAAAGGATCTACACAATGAATTTCATAGATTCATTGTGTATGGAAAAGAAGGACAAAAATAAAGGATCTATACTATGCATTGATATCTCTCTTATTTACCCAATGCATCAGAAGGAGATATAGTTCCCACCCATCACATGGTAAAAACATAACTTATCTTTGACAAAGGTTAATAAATAATTTACCATAAAAAACCTATAATAAGGTGTTTCATAAAATTTTAATCAATGTATAAACCATTAAAAAAAGGTCTTTAAAAAAATTTCATCAAATCATAATTCATAGAAAAGTAACATAACTCATAAACATTGTGACATCATAACAATAAAACATATAGATAAAGAAAAATGATGGTATCCCTAGATCATATATCCATTAAATAATAATTAACATTAAATAATGTTTTCTTAGATAGAAAATGATTTTTAAAGATCACTTTAAACAATTCTTGAGGAAAATATATTTTCCATTATGAAAACATTTTTTTTAAGATGAGAAATTACAAATGAATTAATTTTCTTTGAAAATAAAATATTAATAATGTATTTTAATATTAAAATAATGATGGTTTCATGATGGTGGAAAAATATGATTAGGTCATATATGTTAAACAACATTGTTTTCATATTTTTGTTCAAAATTTCACAATGAATCTTATTTAGAAAACGATAGAAATATTCCTTTCAAAAAGTAAAAATTGGGTAAAGATGATTTCAAAAAAAATTAAGAGAATATTATAAAAAATTTGGAATAATTTATCAAGAACATTAATATATAAGAGAAATATTCCC
Source organism: Viscum album (assembly GCA_963277665.1). Taxonomy (NCBI): domain Eukaryota; kingdom Viridiplantae; phylum Streptophyta; class Magnoliopsida; order Santalales; family Viscaceae; genus Viscum; species Viscum album. The sequence goes on along the minus strand of OY728153.1, from coordinate 123,577,412 downwards.
TAGTGGAGTCTTAAATATAAGTAATTCCGAATAATGATAAGATTTTGAAATAAACCCTTACCTCAAGTATTTCTTTTATTTGTTCACGTTCAAAACTCTTATATAATAAAAAAGTATTTATAATACATTTAATACATAACATTAATTCTATTATACCATTTATTATTTATTTATAACTTCTAATCACCCATTTATTAATAGTTCTTTTATTAAAGTTGTTGTTCTTTGTGGTAACTACTCAGTTTTCCAAGCATGTTTTGGTTCATCAATCTTGGTCATAATACTTTTATATTAATGTAATAATTTTTATAATGTTAATAATGGTATGAAAATAATATATAATAATTTTATATGTATTTATAATCCTTTATATAAAGTGTATATGAAAAAATGAATTACACCCATCATGGAGATGATAGGCCATACATACTCATGAACATTTTTATAGAACTTTATCGAACTATTATTATGTTATATATATCATTTATATATATAAAATAAATCTAGGTCTCCATCCATTTTTAATATAAAAATAAAAATAAATCACATCACATCTTAAAGATGGTCGTCCATACGTACGCACGAGCGACATCATCATTTCTAAAAATATTAGATGATAAGAAGTTAAAAATTATATTATCTTTAAAGAAGTATAATTATATTATAAATATCATATATAATTGTTAATTTAATTTTTATACCCATCCATGAAATATGTTGATGAAAAATAAAATGTATCGCTACATGGAGATGGTAAGCCATATATATGCATGAGTGATACTTTCACTTCTTATTTGATGGGAAAGGGTGTGTATAATGATGTGTAAAAAATTATAATAAAATTTATAATATTTATTATGATTAATTTATTATTTTATTATTTATATAATATATTTATTGAAGTTATGGAATATTATAAAAAGAATGTGATCGGTTAGATCTATTGCCTCTTCTTGGAAATGAATCCTTTATATCTCCTCCAAATAGCTCTAGGGTTATCCTTTTGAGAAGAAAAGAAACTATATAATGTGAATAGGGAAATTTAGAATATATATTTTCAGATTAAGGTTTATATATAAGGCTCAACATGGTGTAAATAATTTAGGTAGGATTTTCCCTTTTTATAATTTCCATAAGTGGCACTTTTGGAATTTCTCAAAATATTAAATTATAATAAATTAATTTTCATTCCACATACCACTAAATGGATTTGGAATAAAGGATAAGATAATATAAGGTTTTAATATCTTCAAAAAATATATTTTTTACATTTTTTATTATTTTAAACCATATCATTTTGATTAACCCCTAGTTAACCTATTTTAATTTTAATTATGGTAACAACTTTTTTAAAAATTAAACGGTTGTAATTTTTACTTATATGGCATAAATTTGACCTTAAATAGCCAATTATTGACATTTTATATCATATAATATTCACTTGTATTTTTGAAATGTTTTTACGATTTTTAAATAATTTAATAATACATTAATCTTATAAAATATCATTATTTTCAATTTTGATACTATTCACTACAATGAATTTTAAAAATATAAATAAAATAATTAAAATTATAAAAAACTATTTTAATATGTCCCTAACATGTCAAGATCATATATATAATTTTTTTATTATCTTAAAAACTCAAATAATATTACTTTTAATTAGTTTAATATCATTTATTTGATATGTTGGTTAATTTAAGGATTTCTAAATCAGCGTTGTGTAATCATTTAAGGAAATTATTTAAATATTAAAAATTAAAAATAAACTAACATGATGAAGATAAATATTTTAAGTTTCAAAATAATATTATTAGTTAAACATATACTTTGTATAAAACCATATTAAAAATATTATACTAATTAAAACAGGAGTGTGGCTTGTTTGATTTTTCATTAAAAAATACTATAAAGATCATAACCATATCCAAGCAGCCTCAAAAAGTTATAAATAAATATAAATAAAAAAAATAAGTTTATTAAGTTCATAAATTAAATTTATATTCGTTCATAACCTAATTTTCCCAATTTTAACACATAAGAGATATTTAAGATAAAGAAAGTGACATTTTGTAACTTTCTTTGATTTAAATAATATATAAGTCATTTTTGGGGATGATTTCCCATTAAACAACTCAATTATAATATTTAGTTATTAGGTTTATAATTAAATTCATCTAATAAGAAATAGTATTAAAAATCAAGGCTTTATCACTTTTTTAATCTATATTAGCCCATTTTACCCTTTATGAAGGTAATAAATTTTACCAAAGTTACTATTTATATGAACTATAAATAAAATAGAATTAAATACCAAATTTAAAAGTAGATATTATAAATATATAATCCATTTTTAAAAATATAAAACATAGAATTTTCAATATTTAATTAAAAATCAAATCGGCAAAAGGCAATGAAAAACACTTTTTATGAAAAAATCCATTTTTCAATATAAAATGTTACAATACTAAAATCAAGAATAAAATATAATTAAAAACATAATAAGATTATTTTAAATAAAAATTATCCAATTAACCTTTCCAAAAAATCTAAAACTTAATTTTACCCTGTAAAAACTTTAAAATCAAATGTATTTTTTAATTAATATTTTTCACAATTCCATGAAAGAGAAATGTTTTTAAAAAATTTACAAAAAAAAATAAGACGATTTTGAAATTATGTATTTAAAAATGAAATTCATTTTTCAAAATAAATTTTATATAAAAAATATATATTAATATTCACTCAAAAAAATAAGAAAAAATCATTTTTGAAGAAAAAATATTTTTGATGAATCAAATTGCTTTTAAAAAATTGTGTGTTCATTTTTTAATTGAATGAAAATACAATAATATTTAGTTTCATATTTATTTTATAGAATAATTATTCTTATTCACTATTAAAAATTTAATTTCTAGGTTATAAGTGAAATGTAATATTTTAAAAATATTTTACGCTTAGTCTAAACTTATTATTGTGTGGAACATAAGCTATCAAAGAAATAACATTATTATAAAAAATATTTCCTAAAAATCATGGTGTGTTACATTATACCCCCTTTAAAATGAAATTTTTCCTCAAAATTCATCTCAATTATAAAATTTTGAAAATTTTATAATTCATTCATAGAAACCCACATCATAAAAATGAATAATAAAACTTCCCTTAAAAGGTAAAGTTGGAAACATAAAGGTCACCTAAAGTAACGCATAACTATGTTTCCATAAAGGGAAAACATTAAAATATTTATTTCCAAGGGAAAAACAATCCCCATAAACTAATAGAGAGTGATGTAGAACATCTTCAATGTAAGTTTAATGACTAAAAAATCATAGATCAAATAGGTCTGCAAAAGGTCATTGATATCAACAAAAATGATGATAATAAGATTACATTTTATTTCAAAATCTTTTAAGAAGATATACTTACTTTATTTCATTTTATAAGTACAATATCACTCTTTGTTTATGTCATGGTCAATTTCCGCTTCATCTCTTATTTCAAGAAATGAAGATGAAATTGTAATGCCTAAAGAAATAGTGGATCATAAGATCTGTAATGGGATGATAAGTTATTCCTTCTATCTCTATTTATCATTATAAAAAAATAGCTAGCACATGTTATAAAATACACATAAATATTCATATTTTTAAGTAATATAATATTCTTTAAAACCTCTTTAAAAATTCAAATTAAACAATTTTATAAATGGTTACACTTACAAACCTTCCAAAAAAATAAAAATCCAAAACTTTTGAAAGAAGTTTACTAATTTTCAGAATTAAACTTATCATTTATCCCCCAAGAATATTTATATGACTCTTAAATTTCACAAAAAAAACATGTAAATACCATTATCATTTATTATATTGAAATATGATAATAACCTAAATTACCATAAAACCTTAGTGAAAACAATAATGCTTTCAAAAACTAACCCATTCTTCATACCATAAATACAGGAAAACTATAAAATAAATCCATGATATCATAAACCACCTTTAATTATATTAATAATAAATTCCAAGATTATTAATATTATCCGAATTATTGTATCACAAAAAAATATCTTTCTCCCATTATTATCCCAACATAATGCACATATTAATGGTTATCTTTCCCTTAATCGCGTGTTCTCTAAAAATATCACCTTACAACCTCAATCACGTTTCATGGTTACCAATTCCATTCAAATATAATTTTAAATTCATTAATAAAATATATAGTGGACCAATCCATTAATGTTTAATTATTCTATAATATAATAAATTTACTTCTAAAACATTATTCATGAATTTCGATGCATAATCACTCAATCATTTCACTACCTTTTTAAACCATTAACCAGGATTCATCATTTTATTCCATAACACTTATTTCATTTCATGTGTCATTTTTAGTCTCTTCATAATAAAAAATATAACAATTACTTATATAACCATGTTGATTCTATTCATGAGGTTTCCCCCTGTGGAATTGATTTTCATAATTCTCATAAATTCCACATTTAAAACTTATGATTATTGCTGATGAAAAAAGAAAACCATTATTCTCGTCCATTGAATTAACTGAACCTTTTAGTTTTTTATTGAAATTACTTGATTTATGTCCTTTTCCACACCCAAATAATGTTACAGTTCCATTGAAAAATTCTCTTTGATTCTCTTCCCACATTCTTTATATGAGAAAAATTGAAATTTCTTTCTTATGTTTTCAGCATGAAACTCCATCTTTCTCTTATTGGATGGGTCAGGAAACTCACCAAAGTGGATATTATTGATTATATTATGATATTGATGATATAGAATAAGAACATGGTTTCAACCTCTCACACCCATTTACTTTTTTTTCTCATGAGGAAAATCATTTCATTGTCCATCACATTCACGATTAACATGAATCCTCCTGGTTATACTCATTATCTAGAACAAAAAACATAGTGTGGGAAAAAACATAATGGAAAACCACATATTCTTGAGATATGATGTATAAATCATGACATTTTTTTTAATCAATGGAACCTTAGGTCTAACCTAGGTCATTTATGATTATTCTCAAAACTTTATAAATTTATCTTATACATAGACTTATCCCCTAACTTTTCTCATCCTAGTTTCCAAAGGTTAAATAAAATCACCCTTTGATAAAAACTATAATAGCCTAGAATTATCATACATAAATATTAAATCTTTTAAGAAGAATATTAGTTACATTATAGAAACACACGCTCAAGGATTGAAAAATTTATAGTGCCTTTGGAAACATGGACACACAAACAACAAGTACATAAACAATATATATCGTATCGCACTAAATTATTCAAAACTATAACCCTTAATAGGCACATAATTTATAAGAATTATGTTAATCACCTAGAGAAAGGAAACATAATAAATTGTGAGACCAGATACTCAATAAAGTTAAATAAGACAGATATCAAAAATTATATAAGCTTAATATAAGTATAAGGTTGTGAGAACATGAATTTAAAATTTGAAATATACACCCTATATTTTATATATTCATAATATTGACTCATTACATAATGATTTTATGTTCATGGGGAATGATTCATAAAATAATCAAATAACATAAGTAAGGTGAGAATAAAATAAGACATGAAATTTTGTAATATACATAAACCTTTAACTTTGTGAACATGTATAAATAGAAATAGGTTTACTCATTAAGTTAAAGAAAATAAATCAATCCCTTGAATAAAATTATGAATATGAGACCAGGTCCAAAAATAATATTTTAGACATGAATTATTGGTCTTCACATAGTAATATGGACATGAAAACTAGTTCCATGAAAAACAAAATTGAACATGGAGTCAATATCATGGATGACATATTTACTTCATGAGTTATCCATATTTACTCATTGCATTGGAGGGATATATATGTCCCACCCATAAAATAATAAAAACCATAACTTATGTGTTCCAAAATATAATAAAGCATTTATCATATCGAACCCTTTTAGTAGAAATATGTTTCATAAACTTTTCATCATTGCATAACACATGAAAAAGAAATGGGTTTCAAAAACATTACATACAAGCATATATCATGGAAAAGTAACAGAATTCACAAAAATCATGCCATCATAAACTTAAAACATTTAGAGAAATAATAAAGATGGTATCCTTGGATCATATACCTATTAAATCATAAGTAACATCAAATTGTGTTGTCTTAGATAGAAAATGATTTTGAACGATCACTTTAAATAATTCTTGAGGAGAATATTTGTTCCATTTTGAAAACATTTTTTTAAAAGATGATAAATTTAAAAGGAATTATTTTCTTTGAAAAAAATTAATCTTTTATAATAAGACTAAAATCATTAAGTTGTAATGATTGTTGAAAAATAAACTCATGTCATATAAGTTAAAAAATTAATTCCATTTTTTTCAAAAAAGTCCCAAAAAATACTATTTGGAAAGAAATAGAAAGACTTTTAAAAAATTCAAACATGGGTAGAAATGATTTCAAAAAAAATTTAGGATAATATTAAAAAAAATTAATTTTTTTTAGAAAACATGAACATGGGAGATAAATATTCCCTAGTGAATTCTTAAACATAAAAAATCCCAAATAATGATGATATTATGAAAAAAAACCTTACCCCAAGTCCTACTTTTATTTATTCACATTGAAACCTCCTATATAACAAATATGGATTTATTATAAACTTATTATATAAAATTAATTCTATTATACCATTTTTTATTTATTTATTACTTCTTATCATCTATTTATTAATATTTTTTTATTCAAATTATTGTTCTGGGTGGCAACTGCTTAGTTTTCCAAGAATACTTCAGTTCAGTAGTCTTGGCCCTTATTATTTTATATTAGTATCATCATATATAAAATTTTAATAATTATATAAAGATAATATCTAATAATTATATGAATATTTATAATATTTCATATAATTTTTAGAAAAAAAAAATTAATTACACCTTTATTAGAGATGGTAGGCCGTATATATGCATAAATATTGTTTCTATTTTTCGACTGATGGAATAAAAGAAAGGAAAATAATAATAAAACATCATAGAAACATTATTATGATATATATATATCATTTATATTCATAACATTCATATTTATCACCATCCATGTGAAATATAAAATGAAAAAACAAATCATATTCCATCGTGGATATGGCAGTCCAAACGTTTTCACGAGCGACACCATTGTTTATAAAAATATTAGATGATAAAAATATAGGCATGATATTTAAATTAAATATGTATAATTATGTTATAAATATAATATATAATAATTAATCTCATAATAATACCTATCATTAAATATTGTGATGAAAAATGAAATGTATACCTACATGGAGACGCTAACCCGTAAGTACGCACGAGTGATACTTTCACTTCTTGTTTGATGGGAAATGGTTTTTAAAATGGTGTGTTAATAATCATAATAAAATTTCAGAATATTTATGATTATTTTTTTATTATTTTATGATAGATATAATAGATTTAGGGTCGGTATAGAAGATTAGAAAAGTAAATTTATCGATTAGAGCGATTACCTCTTCTTCAAAATGTCTCCTTTAGATCTCCTCTAAAGGGTTACAGGGTTGGCCTTTTGAGAAGATAATTACCTATATAATGTGTATAGATAATTTTAGAAGATAAATTTTCTGATTAAGGTTGATCTATATGGCTCAAAGTGTTGTATATAAATAATGAAGGAGGTGCCCTTTTATAATTGAGGTGAGGGTCACTTTTAGAATTTCTCAAAATATTAAATTATAATAAATTAATTTTCTATCAAAATACCACTAAATTGAAATTTATTTGATTATAAGATAATATAAGTGTTTAATATCATCAAACAATATATTTTATTCTTGTTTTGGTATTATTTTAGACCTCATCATTTTGATTAACTTGTAGTTAACCTATTTAAATTTTAACGATGGTAATAACTTTTTTTAAATATTAAAAGTTTTCAATTTTTACTTTTATGGTGTAAATTGGAACTTAAATAGAAAATTTATGAAATTTTAGATTATATCATAATCAATTTTATTTTTTAAAAGTTTTGTGATTTTTAAATAATTTAATAATTTAACAATCTCATAAAATATCATTATTATCAATTTTGATAGTATTCACTACTTTGAATTTTAAAAATATAAATAAAACTTGTAAAATTAGATAAAAAAGTTCTAATATATCCTTAACATTTCAAGTTAATATATATAATTATTGAATCGCCATAATTATCTAAAATTATATTACTCTTTTTATTTTTTATATCATTTATTTCATTTTTCTATTTATTGAATAATTACTACATAAGAATTTTTGTAAGCATTTAGGGAAATTATTTAATCATTAAAATTTATAAATAAATTACCATAACTATGATAAAGATTTTATATTTAAATATAATATATATAGTCAAAAAATATACTCTTTAACAAACCGTATTAAAAATATTATACTTATTAAAATAAGAGTACTAAATGTTTGATTTTTCATTAAGTAAAATACTATAAAGGTTGTAATCATATATAAGTGGCCCACAAAAGTTATAAATAAACTCATATCATTAACATAATTTTATTAAGTTAATAATTGACACTTATAATCATTCATAACCTACTTTTGTACACATGTGTACACATAAGAGATATTTACGAGAAAGAAAGTGATATTTTGGGCCTTTCTCTAATTTAAATAATGTATATGTCATTTTCGTGGACCAGAACAGCTAAATTTAGATCCTTATATATTAAGGGTAAAATTAACTAAATCCAATAAGAAATATGATGAAAAATCATAGCCTTATCACTTATTTTTTAATCCATATTAACTCATTATACCCTTTACTGAGGTAATAAATTTTACCATTATTATTATTCATATTGAATAAAAATAAAAGGGGATTGATTAAAAAATTTAACCAAAATATTATAATTATATAATCCTTTATTAAAAATTTAAAACATATAATTTTTAAAAAATAATTTAAAATTAAATTGGATAAATTGAATAAAAAACACGTTCTTTTGAAAGATTCTCTTTTTTAACGTAAAATTTTTTTTATACTAAACTAAATTAAAACATATGCTTCAAAAAACTAATTATATTATTTTAAATAAAAATAAACTAATTAAAATTTAAAACAAATATAAAAAAAAATCCCTTGTAAAAACTTTAAAAGAAAATACAGCTTTCAATAAGTATTTTTCATTATTCCTCCAAAATTAAATGTTTCCAGAAAATTAAAAAAATGTAAGAAAATATTAAAATTATGAATTAAAAAATGAAATTATTTTTTAAAATATATATTTTTTTATAACTTATATAAATTAATATTCACTCATAAAAATAATAAAAAATCATTTTTGGAGAAAATATATTTTTGAATAATAAAATTTATTTTAAAAAATTATTTGATCATTTTATAAGAACAAACCAATAAATTCATATTGAGTTGGATATTTATTTCATAAATTAATTATTACAATTCAATCCTACCAATTTAATTTTTAGGTTATAATGAAAATATAATATTTTTATAATATTTTGTAGTTCCCCAAAACATGTTGTTACATGCAATGTAAGCTATCAAAGAAATAAAATTATTTTAAAAAAAATATATTTCATAAAAATCTTAGTGTATTACATTATACCCCCATTAAAATTTATTTCTCCCTCTAAATTCTTCTCATACATCCAAAGTTTAAAATTTAATAATTCATTCATAGAAACCCACATTATACAAATGAATAATAAAATTTCCCTTAAAAAGGGAATGTTAGAAACAAAGAGGTTATATTAATTAATGCATATCTATGTTTCCACATAGGGAAAACATTAAAATATAGAGTTTTAAGTTAAAAATAATCCCCAATATTTAATAGAGAGTGATAGAGAACTTGGTTAAGATAATGTTAATGACCTCAAAACCATAGATCAAATAGGTCTAAAAAAGGTCATTGATATAATCATAAATGATGATAATAGGATTAAATTTTATTTAAAAATCCTTTAAGAATATATAAAAAATTTGTCTCATTTAATATGTACAATATCACTCTTTTCTATCCCTTTATGAACATTCACCTCAACTCTTTCTCCAAGAAATAAAGATAAAATTGTAATGCCTGAAGAAATAGTGGATCCTAAGATCCATACTGGGATGATAAGTCATTACTTATATCTCTATTTATCATTATAAAAAATGGTTATCACATGTCATCCAATATGCATAAATATTCATATGGTGAAGTAATATATTAATCTATAAATCCTCTTTGAAAAATAAACTTAAAAATTTTCAAAAATGGTTATCATTATGAACCATCCAAAAAAATTAAAACTTTTAAAAATATGGTCACTTAATATAAAAAATAAACTTATCATTTATCCCCCAAAAATATTGGTGTATCTCTTAATTTTCACAAAACAAACATGTAAATACTATTGTCATTTATTCTCCTGAAACATGTTAATAACCTATATTACTATAAAACCTTAATGAAAACACACATGCTTTCAAAACTTAACTATTTCCTAATACCATAAATCCAAAAATACTATAAAATCAATCCATGATATTGTAAACCACATTTTCATCATGTTTGTAATCAGTGACAAGGTTATTAATATGGTACCATTTATTTTATCACAAAAAATCTCTTTATATCATTATTATACCAACGTCATACACATAATAAGGGTTATATTTCTATAAATCATGTGTTCTTCAAAAATATCACCTTAACACCACAATCACATTTCATGGTTACCAGTACTATTCAACGTATTCTTTAAAATCCTTATAAAAAAATAAAGTGGAATAATCTATAGATGTTTCATTATTCTATAATAATATCAAAGTACTTTTACAACATTATTCTATAATTTCGATACATAAACACTCAATCATTCAACTACCTTCTTAAACCATTAAACATGATTCATCGTTTTAATCCATAATACTAATTTCATCTCATATGTCATTTTTAGTTTCTTTATCATCAACAATATAAAAATTACTCATACAACCTTATTGATTCTATTAACAAGCATTACCCCTAGGTAATAGATTGTTATAATGACCATACATTCCACATTGAAAACATTTAACTATTGATGATGCCTTAGGAATACCATTATTCTTATCCATTGTGTTAACAAAACATTTCACATTTCCTATGAAATTAATTTTTTTGTGTCATTAATTTCCACACCCAAAGAATCTTTCAATTATTTGGAATAATCCCCCTTGATTCTTCTTCCCATATGCTTTATAGGAGGAAAATTGAACATTTTTCCACCATGTTCACCATGAAACTACATATTTCTGTTATTATATAGGTTTGGAAGCTCACCAAAATTGAGATTATTGACTATATTATGATATTTTTTACTAGTAATAATAACAAGGTTTCACCTTGTGACTCCCATTTCAGTTGGTTACTAATGTGGAAGATTATTCCATTGTCCATCACATTCACCATTAAATGAATCCTCCTGGTTCCAGCCATTGTCTAAAACCCAAAAAGCATAGTGTGAGAAATAATAATAATAATGGGAAAACACATAATATTGAGAGATGATGTGTAAATGATAACACATTTTTAAATCAATGGAACCTTAGGTTTAACCTACATAATTTATGATCATTATCAAAATGTTAGTATTTTATCTAATACACAAACTTATCCCCAATGTTTTCTTATCTTAGTTTTCAAAGGTTAATTAAAACCATCCTCTAATACCAAATATAATGGCCTAGAATTATCATACACAAATATTACATATTTTTAGATGAATATTCATTACATTACACAAACACATGCCTGAGGATCTAGAAATTTATAGTTCCATTGGAAAATTGAACACACAAACAACAAGTTCATAAATTATCTATATCATCTCCCACTAAATTCTTCATAAATAGAACCCTTCCTAGAAACCTAATTTCCAAAAATTATATTCATAACCTAGGTAAAGGAAATATAATAAAGGATAATATTATATTATTATTAAGGTTAAACAAGAGATATATTGAAAATCATGTAAGAATAATATGATCATAAGGTTGTGAGAACATGAACATAACATTTGAAATGTACACCCCGCATTTCATTGATTTATAATATTGAATCATAACATAGTGATTGGTAGTTTATAAGTAATCAATCATAAAAGAATCAAATAACACAATACATGAGATCATGACATAAGATATGAAATCGTGGCATACACAAAAACTTATAAATTAGTGAGAATGTATAAATAGAAAATGGTTCACTCAATAAGTTAAGGACTTGATATCATGATGTCTCATAAACATATGGACATGAAACCATTTACATAAATAATATTAGATAAATTAAATCCTAGTGCATACATAAAAATATGGACATGAAAATCAGGTCTATGCATAAAATGTTGAACCAAGAATCCAATTTACATATAACATATTTACCTCAAGAGTTATCCATCTTTACCCAATTAATTATAGAGAGGTATAGGTACCACCCATCACATAATAAAAAAATTATGGGTGATAAGGGATAATTAATAATTGATCATTTAAAAACTCAGGAAAAGAAATGGGTTTTATAAACATTTCACCAATACATAACCCATGGAAAAGAAACGGGTTTCAAAAACATTTGATCATAAAATAATTCATGGGAAATTAAAGGATTTCATAAACATAATCACATAATAAACATAAAACATCAATAGTAATAATAAAGATGGTATCCATAGGTCATATCTCAAATAAATCATAATTAATGTCAAATAATTTTGTCATAGATAGAAAATTATTTTTAAATATCACTTGAAATAATTATAGAGGAAAATATCCTTTCCATTTTGATTTTTTTAAACATGAGAAATTAAAAAATAAATATATATATTTGAAAATAACACTATTAAATTTTATAGTAATATTAAAATTATAAATTATTCATGATGGAAGGAAAATCCTTCTATGTTGTAAAGATAAAAAAACATTTCTTCTATATTTTTTTCAGAAAAGTCCCAATGAACCTCGTTAGAAAATGATAGAAAGATTCTTTTAAAAATATAAAACATAGGTAAAAATGATTTTAAATAATTATAGGGTAATATTAAATAATTTTTTTTAGACAACATAAACATGTAAGGTAAATATTCTCTATTGGAGTTTAAAAAATTAATAATCTCGAATAATGATGAGATTTTGAAATAAACCCTTACCTCAAATCTTACTTTTATTTTTTCATGTTCAAAAATAATTTATAATAAATATAGATTTTTTATAAATGTATTCCATAATATTAATTATATTATACCATGTATTATTTATTTATAACTTCTTATCACATGTTTATTAATTGTTTTTTATTAAAATCACTATTCTGGGTCGTAACTACTTAGTTTTTTAAGCATGTTTCAGTTTGAAAGTATTTTTCCTTATACATTGACATTGGTACCATCATTTATAGAATGTTAATAATGGTATAAATATATCATATAATAATTACATACATATTTATAATCATTCATAGAAATTTGAGATATAAAAATGAATTAAATCATATATGGAGATGGTATGTTGTATGCACGCATAAATGATATTTCCATTTTTCAACTTGTAGAATAAAATAAAGGTTAATAAAAAATAAATTTTATAAAAACTTTATTATGTTATATATAATTTATATTCATAAAATTAATCCTTATCTCTATCCAGGTGAAATTTAAAATTGAAAATCAATCACATTGCATCGTGGAGATGGTAGTCCATACGTACTCACGAGCAACGTTATCATATCTAAAAAGATTTGATGAAAAGAAGTTATATATGATGTTATCAGTAAATAATCATAATTATATTATAAATATAATATATAATCATTAATCTAAATATAATACCCATCCATAAAATATTATAATGAAAAATAAAATGTATCACTGCGTAGAGATGGTAAGTCATACGTACGCACGAGCAATACTTTCACATCATGTTTGCTGAAAAAGGGTGTCAATAATGCTGTATTATTAATATTAATAATATTTAAGAATATTTATTATTCTTAATTTATTACATTGTGATATATATAATTTATTTAGATGAGGTATATAAGAGTATAAAAAAGTGATCATTTTGAATGATTACCTCTTATTCAAAACACCTCCTTCGAATCTCCTCTAAAGAGCTCCAGTGTTGGCATTTTGAGAAGGAAAACTGCAATAGAATGTGTATACATAAGTTTAGAAGATAAATTTCCATATTAAGGTCGATATATAAGGTTAAAAGTGATGTAAATAAGTGAGGAACGAGGTTCTATTTTATAATTCAAAAGAGGGACACTTTTGGAATTTATCAAAAGATTAAATTATAATAAATTTTTTTCTATCCAAAAACCACTAAATTGAAATGGATTAGAAGATAATATAATATAAGGATTTAATATCATATAAAAATTGATTGTATATATATATTCATATTATTTTAAACCTTATCATTTTGATTAATCCCCAGTTAACCTCTTTTAATTTTTACTATGGTAACAACTTTTTTTAATATTAAAAAGTTATAATATTTACATATATGGTATAAATTTGAACTTAAATGGAAATTTTATGAAATTTTGTATAATATCATACTAACTTTTATTTTTTAATGGTTTTTTTATTTTAAAATAATTTAATGAAATATTAATCTCCTAAAATATCATTATTGTCAATTTTAAAACTATTCAATACTTTGTCTTTTAAACGTATAAATACAAAATGTAAAATTATAAAAAAAAATTATATCTAAAAAGTGTAAATTTAATCTCTATAATTCATTTATCATATTAAATATCTCAAATTATATTACTTTTAATATTTTTAATTTCATTTATTTTACTTTTCTATTAATTAAATAATTTCTACATCAGCGTTGTGTGAGAATTTAATGTAGTTATTTAATTCCTAAAAATTATAAATAAATTATCATGATGAATAAAACTGTTTTATAATTCAAAATAATATTAATATTTGATCATACTCTCTAGATAGAACCATATTGAAAATATTATACTTATTAAAACTACAGTGTGACATGTTTGATTTTTCATTAAATAAAATACTATAAAGGTCATAATCTTATCCAAGTGTCCCAAAAAATTCATAAATAAATTAATATCGAGGAAATTAGTTTATTAAGTTTAAAATTGAAACTTATATTCTTTTATAACCTACTTTTATCTCCATGTGAACACATAAGAGATATTTAGGACAAAGAAAGTGACATTTTGCGAGTTTCATTGATTTAAATAATATATAGGACATTTTCATGGAACATTGTTCATTAGAAAACTTAATTTAGAACCTTAGTTGTCAAGGTTATAATACAATTCATCCAATAAGAAATAATATGAAAAATTATGGCCTGATCACTTATTTTGGTTCCATATTAACTTGTTTTACCCCTTAGCGATGTGATAAATTTAACCACAATTACAATTAATATTGACTAAAAATAAAGTGTGATTAATTAAAAAATATTAAAATAATTATTATAATTGTAAAATACATTTTTTAAAATTTAGAATAAAAAATTTTCAGCATTTAATTTAAAATTAAATCATGAAAATGCAACGAGAAAATAGTTTTTTCAAAAAAATACCTTATTTCAACATAAAATGTTTTTATACTAAACTCGCGTATACAATACAATTTAAAATTAAAATTGTATTATTTTAAATAAAAAGGAACTAATAAAAATTTAAAAAAAATCCAAAACATAATTTTCTCTTCTAAAAATATTAAAATAAAATACATTTTTCAATCAATATTTTTCACTATTCTTTGAAAAATAAATGTTTTCAGAAAATTATGAAAAAAATCTATTAATATTATTGTAAAATTAAGAATTATGAAATGTAATTAATTTTTTCAAATACATTTTATATAAATTATATAAATTAATATTCTCTCATAAAATAATAAAAACTCATTTTTGAAGAAAACTTACTTTTGAAGAATAAAATTACTTTTAAAAATTATGTGATAATTTTATAAGATCTTGCCAATAAATTAATATTGAGTTTGATATTTATTTCATAAATTAGTTATTTCAATTGATTCCTTATAATTTAATGTCAAGGTTATAATGGAAATATAATATTTTAATAATATTTTGTGGTTCATCTAAACATTCTACTGTGTGTAACTCTAGCTTTCAAAGAAATCAAATTATTTAAAAAGGTCTATTTCATAAAAATATCAGGGTGTTTTATGATTAACCTCTTCATCAGAGATATGCATCCTTATTACTTGATCACTATAGATTTTCCTTAAACATGGATCTTCCCAAACATGCAATTTTGATTCTAATTTTAATTTAAGTCATTGATGTTTTGAAAAGAAGTGTACCATTAATGTGATTAGAAACCTCATTTTGTCAGTATACCAAAGGGTTTTAGATTTTTAATATAGTTTATCACCCTGAAAAGAGTCACCCAAGTTGGTTTCAGATGGTAGTTCTACCTCATCTGTGTGGGGTATTCTACTCATGTGGTTTGAAACTAGATTCTCACAACCATTCCTTTCCTTAATCTCAAATTTGAATCATTTTAATAGGAACATTAATATCATAAGAGTAAAATGTTCATTTACTATCATGATCAAATATGTTATTTCTTCATGACCATAGAAAATAAATACTCTACTTTCTAATTGGTAAGATTTAAATTTATCAAAATAAATAATAATAGGAAAAATATCCTTCTATATTTTTTATAATTGATCTGAGCTATATCTAAGGTCTATGAAGTGTTTGTTATCAATTTTGAGATTCCATTAATCTTATATGAAAGTAAAGATTCTTCAATTCTATTCAATGTTCCACAAAGTTTCACAAAAAGAAAAGTCCTAGTTTATGGGAAGATTATGGGTCAGTGGTTAAGATTTCTTATAGCTTATAAAAATATAACATGCATGGATGATCATACAAAAACATAGTTTCTTTATTTATTGGGTTATTCATGCGTAAATCACTATTTCTAATATACCTAATAAATATTTTGTAAAATCAATCATTCCTTACAAGTAATCTAATGTGTCTCATAATTATGGGGTAAGTCATTATATAGATAACATAAATTTTGACCATATCAACTTCAATCCCTTATTTATATATTATTTATCCCAAAACATTTCCTTTTTCTACCATGAAATAAAACTTTTCAAAATTTAACACTATGTTCTTTACAATACATCTCTTTTCAACTTTTTCCAAACATTTTAAAAAACTTTGAAAATGTCTTCCATAGACTATAAAGTCATTAATAAATACATCCAAGTAGATATCAATTAGTTATGAGAAGATACTTATCATTCAGCATTAGAAGGTAGTTGGGGAATTGAAAAGATCAAAATGAATCCTTCAGTAGGGAAATATATTGAAGAGACATGTTAAGGTGGTCTTACCTCGGTCCCCCAGAGAAATTAAAACCTGTAAGTACCCATGGAATACATCAATAAAATAATATAGACCCTTCCAAGATATCCATTATAAAAAATTCTATAAATGGAATGGGGAAGCGGTTTTATAGGTAATAAGATTCAATTTTTATAGTCAATGCACACTCTCTATATATTTAGAATTCTTGTGGGGACCAATTAATTTTATTTATTTTATATACTTTTGTATCTAGTTTTCTTAGGGAAAATTAAAATGGGAATCATCCATTAAGAGTCTAATATGGGTTAAATTATTCAAGTTCCTAACAATATTTATTCTTCATTTTCACTATTTTCATAATAGTTGGGTTGAGACTTCTTTGGTGTTGTCTCGCTATATTGGAATCACATTACAAAAAAACCTATGTATGTAGGTGTAAAATCCAATCCCTATAATGTCTCTTGGTGTCTATCTTATTTCATTGGTATTTTTATACAAAATTTTTAGAATATAATACTCTTTTTTGGGTTTTAAATAATTTTAAATGATTATTACTAGTTTTTACTCTTCCCCTAAATAATTATATTCTAAATTTTAAGTTTGAAGTTAAATAAAAACGTGATTTTCATTTCAAAAAATCCGTAAACATTCTTAGTACTATAATTTAATAATCTAAGCATGAATTCAAAAACACAATAAATCATGATTCTAAAATTTTAATTCTAATGTAATGGGGTGCCTATCATAAATTGATGGAACCAAGCTACATTCACTAAGAGTGATGGTAGTCCACTATGGGGAGGATATAATGACACTTAGTGACCCAAAATAAACCATAAAACAAAAAAACAACCAATTATAAAGGATATAAGGGCTTCCTTAGGTCATTGAAACCATAACTAGGGAATAATAAGATTTGGGTAAAGGAAATAAAGAGATGTTATTAAAAAAGAGGCTTTACCCTAAGAATATACACTTAAAACATGAAAAAACACCATGGATTCACTATATAAGGTAGAGAAACCAAAGGGGGTAGAACCTAGCTTCATGTATTCCAATTAGGGGAGAATATGAGTGTTTGGGGATAAAAAAATAGGGTTGTGTATGGATTAATAGAATCACTAGGAACCTAGCAAGGTTTTGCTACATGCTTTTCAAAACTCGGCACCCACCATGTGAAATACCTATATCAACTATAGAAAACATCTTCAAGGTTACTACATAGTTAATACTAACTATGCACCTTTTCCCAAAAGACAAAAAATTCAAAATTTTATATTAGTTCAACATGAAACTTAAGTAAGAGGACAAAAATAAACAAATAGATAACATAAAAAAGAAATTAGAGTTTTGGGTGTGACACCACCACATTTTTATAACTATTTATAGTATGATACAATTATAATTGGATATACTATTTGAGTAGGTTGGATAGATATGGTAGATGATTTGAAGCTTTAGGATTAGTCTTATATGTATTACCTTGATGTTTCATATTTTGAAATTTTAGTATCATTTGGGTTGTGGTAAATTAGTTATTTTCAAAATGTAAATCCTTTTTTATTGATGGGTCTCCCCTAATATATTGTCCTTAAGTTATATTATGAGGGTAACTCCTCACATTTTGTATTATATACCCTTAGAGAAATTCCCCAACTTAGGCCTAATAGAGGTGGGGTGATAGAGTTGTATCAATAATAATTATCGAA
Organism: Viscum album; assembly: GCA_963277665.1. Classification (NCBI taxonomy): domain Eukaryota; kingdom Viridiplantae; phylum Streptophyta; class Magnoliopsida; order Santalales; family Viscaceae; genus Viscum; species Viscum album. Next base: position 123,558,250 of record OY728153.1, on the reverse strand, counting down.
ATATAGGATGGAGATTGATGTCAGGATCAAGTGAGGATTTCATGGGATTAAATGATAGTAGTGAAACCCAATCCTAACATATGATATAGACCAAAGTTTTCAACTATGAAAAAGATATTCTGGGCCCCCTGCGATCAAAAATAGGCACTTTGACAACCTAATGAAATCTTTGTGTGAGAGCATAACTATTTCAAGATATGAATAATACATATTTTCATGCATCATGTCATTAATCACATTAGCATTTTCATCCTATATCATATAAGTTTTTTTGTGATTAACTACTATGCTTCAGTCATTAATGATTTTTATTTACTTACTGAAATAATTTAATAACTTTAAAAGAAATAGTACAATATGATGTTAATAGGAATATTCTAGCTAACTAATTAAATGTTGAAATTTGAATATTTTTACCCCATTATTATTATAACCAGTTTTCCAATGGAATATATTTAATTATTAAAGTGCATACCATGTTGGATAGTTTACAAAATATTTAGAATTTTTTTTAAACCATTCATAATGTGTTCATGTTGTGTATAAATTACTAATTTGAGTCCTTATAAATGTTCCCTTAATATATTTCATGATAATGGGAAGAAATGAATAATCTTGAAGCATTTTTATGGGTTTTAGGAATTTTTATGGAAGCTGATATTATGTGTATTACCTTTCCCCAAGATATATTAAATTTCTTTTGTATGAATTCATTGAAAAGATGAAATTTTGGTAAAAAAACATAAAATACAAAAATAGGACCTATTTAGAAAATTTTAGGATTCTTATATGAATAAACCTAACTACCCCGTTTGAACATGGATAGTGTTTTGAATATTGATATATTTATGTGTTAAAATGAAAATCAAATTTCTTTGTGAATTTATTTCCTTTTTCGATTTATAAAATACAAATTATGTTTACAAAATTCTATGATGATTGGGATTGTTATGTAAATCATGCGAGAGAAATTATTTTTGTGTGAAAGTACATTATTTTGAGTTTTTTTAAAATCAATTTTCAATTTATTTGCTGAAATAAATTTTCTTAGAGCTAGGATTGGGTGTACTATAATTTTTTCACAAGTTATTATTACATGTGTAGACTTCCTATCATTAATTTTATCTTATGTTAGTGATTTTATATAAGTATATATTTTAATTACCTGTTCTCTAGATCTGAAAGGTATGCATAGTGATAACACCATTAAAATTTGGGAACTTGTACATGAAAAAAACCTATCTTTTCTTTTTCAATAATGGACAGATTTTTGTGATGATAAATTATTTTTTTGGGATGTTCAAAATAATGTTTTTATGAAATGTGTAGTTTTTTATATATGAATGAACATGTGTGAGGGTAAATGTATAGATTATAGAAAATAATGTCTAGGATTGAAGTATGTTTGTGTAAATTTTTTACCTAAGCGTGTTATGTGTAGATAATGTCATACTAGAACATTGATGAAGAATATGTACTACTTGTACATATAAATGCTATTCCATTCATATTAAAATGATCAATGAAATATTTAATTTAAGTATAGACAATTTGATGTAAGAAATTATAACTCAACATATTCAAATTTTATTTAAAATTTCAACGAAATATCTAAGTGATATTATTGAAGTACAAAGTAAAATAATTTCCCTGAAGGGTTACCTAAATAAATTTGACTAATTTATAAGTTGTATTGATTGAATATTTATGGTCTTCTTGTATTTATATTTATTTCTGAAAACCAATTTCTGAGATTAAAATTTACATGTTAAAGGTCAGTAAAACTAAATTATTTCAATAATGAACTTTTTCCCAAGAATTATAAGTGGTTGTTTTTTTCTGAAATTAAGTGTGATGTTATTTCTTTAAATGATGTTTCCCATTGATGAAATTAAATATTTACAATTGGTTTAAAAGAAGTTTTAATGGTGGTATAATTGGTTGGGAAGAGTATTAGATGGGATAATGTGTTTCTCTTATGAAATGTTATTGTTTTTTTGTGATTTTAATTTTCTTATATAGGTTATACTGAAATTGTTTTTGTTTGATTTAAATTTATTCCATTGGGAAATAAAAACATGAATCTTGGGATAATTCTTTGATGAAATTTTATGTAAATAATTACCAAATTTCTTTGATAGAGACTCTATCCCCAATATTGAGGGATGTTCAGAAGAAGTAGGTGTTTCATTTTGGTTAGTAATGACCCTAGATTTATTTTGAGTCACTTTGGTAGTTAAACCATTTTAGAAAGTAGATCAAAGATGGTAGGAGATGAAATTAATTACTCAGAAGAGATATCTTTGGGTAAATTTCTTAAACTTTTTAAACTAATTTATTTTCCCATAATTCTGGATTTTTTTGATAGATTCATGGTTTAAAACCATGTCTGTATGTCAAAAACCCATGACTATGAAGTAAAATATTGATTTTTTGAACCATAAATGGACTACCTATTTGAATATCTATATTTTTATAATTTTCTTATTTTTTTAACTATAGAATTACATTTTTTCATAATTATTTAAAATCATCACTATATAATAATATAATTATAGTAATTCAAACCATAACTATAACTTACAGGGTCCCATGTAGAACTACCTATATCCATCGGTAGGTTCCCATGGATATATGGTTTCCAGGTGGATACCCTATTTCCATAGTCGCATGACCACAAAAATATGTTAAAAAAACCACAATGGGATTTGAACGCCGTGTCACACTTCTAAAAATATAAAGACTTTACAACTCCACTAATACATCACCTATAGACATATCCATATCATTTATTTATATAAATTTACATGTAAAAAATATGAAGATATTTTATTATTATGAAATTAATATTTAAAAATAATATTAATTAACTAGAACCCAGTGGAAACTATTTTTCAGGACTATAGATATTGGTGCACCTGTAGCCAATAATTGGGAAACCTTTAGTCATAGTGAGACCTATAGCCACATTTAGGACTTGAGCATGGCTATGTATGTTTTCTATTTCCTTCCCATGTGAAATAATTTTCTTGTGGTAGAATGGGAACCCTGTATATGAATTTTTTAATAAAACCTTAACAGTATACTACTATATTGTTATTGTTTAATAAAAATGTAAGAATATATTTTATTTTCACCGTGTAGAAAACTATGACAATAGTTCCACGACTATAAGGTGAAATTATAGTAGTTACATGTGTAGATGCATGATTGTATGAAAATTAATTAAGTAATTTTAAAGGGGATAAAGATTTTACGTGTCCTTGGGATCAATTTTATTGATATGAAATTATAGTAGTGTTAAGTGAATATGAATGATAATATGAAAGATATTCAGGATTTTTTGAAGGGTGTGGGGAGCTTTTTTAGTCTTGGTATTCATTTTATTGATCTGATTAGTTAGTTTCTATATTTTATACTAGAATAGAGATACCAATCTCATCATTTTGAGTTTTCCATAAGACTGGATATTTAATGAACTATTTTTCCTATTTATTTCATATATTGGAATGTGTTTAGAGATCAATCGAATATCATGGAGAGATATTTATCTATACTAGAGGGTCCTAGAGAAACCACCTCCCATGTAGTTGGGATGAATGAGAAGAATGCCCAGAATTGTGAGACTCAGACTTCCTATAAGTGAGTAGGGAAATATTTTAAATAAAGAGCATATATCAAGGGTCTAGGGTTGAGTTTATCAAGGTATCATGTGTTTGGTGAGATTTGTTTTCTAATGTAATACTATAGGGAATTATTAATATGAAAACCTTGAGTTTTCTCATGTTCCTCATCCTTTGGTAGGGAGTTATAGAAATTTTTTGGGTCTCCCCTTTAAAGAAAAATTGTAGTATATTCTAAAATAATTATTTTCTAAAAGTTTGGAAGTTAAAACTTTATCTTGAAAAACCTTGGGGTTATATTATTTTTAAATCTTATGAATTGATGAAGGAGTTTTAATTACATTGAATTATGGTTAAGGAAAAAGGGTGTGTTTGGTGGTATATTCTGATGGTCTAGAAGTTATTTTTTGATAGATATCTACTAATTACATGTATATTTTTGGATTTTAAATATCTTTATTTTTAGGATCAACATGATATGAGTTGTTGAGTTGAGTTTAATATGACATATTGAGTACCTTATTCATTTATTGGGGGGTTTGTTTCTTTCTCAGGGTTTTGGTTTAAATTAATGTTTAAAATAATTATTTTAGGGGTATTTTATATAAGGGACTGAAATTTTAAATCCCTCCATTTGTGGTTCCTTGGGGCTTGGAGGTGTTCAGGGGAATATTCTAGGTGTTCTTAAAGGATGAATATGTGTTCTATAAATTTATAGGGTCACCACACTATATCCAATGGAATTATTATATTCATTTTGATATCATTTAGAGTTTTGGTCGAGGTGTGTTGGGTGTGTTAATCCCTTGTGAGTTTATAGGTTTAGTCATTTGGTTCCGGTAAAAACCATGGTAAGTGAAACATGCATGGAAGCCATTTTGGGGTGTTTTTTTGGAGTTGTGTAAAGGTATAAGTAATCTTGTCTGAGGGTAAGTCACACGTGAGTGTTCAATAGGACTTCTAAATCTCACTTAAGGGTAAAAATATTACACTTACTCCTTTGTTTCTTATTTCTATATAAAGTTACATCCTTTATTGTTGGGATAAACCATGGGAGATAAAATATATTGTTTTTCCATTTTGGAATTATTTTTTCATAGATTGGTCACCAAGGTGAAACAAGGATTGTTGAGACACTCTAGTTTATCCATTTGTATGGGTGAAATGGTGATTTTAGGTGGAATTTTAAGAGAAAACAAATTTCATAATAATTAGGATTAAATGATGAGATGGAGCTCACCATGACACAATCCTTGGCATAGTGGGTCAAAATAGGTTGTTATTTATTCCAAGATAGCGGTGATTCCTATGGTGGTTATAATCTATCTTTTAAATGGGGGAAATGATCAGCAAGGGAATAGGGAGGACTTGGCCATTTTGAATTCTTGGGAATTTAGATCTATTTTACCATGGACAGTATGGTTATTTTGAGTGCCTCTATAATGGGTAAGAGGCTTGTTTTGTTTTTTATATGAGTATAGGTTGTCTTGTCTACTCAGATAACCTAGTTTCCTTCCCTCAAGCTTGGGAAGATTCCAATTCCTTTCCTATGTTTGTTTTTTCATATCCTGTGAATCCTTGTAAATTCATGAAATTTTTTTACTCTATTAGTTTGAGGATTAGTGAATAATCTTATGGATACATTGGTGTTCAAATTTAGTTATCTTATTGAGTATAATATCACTTTCCTAGGGTTGGTAATTTTTATACTTTTCATCTATCTTATGGAATTAAATGATTTATTAAACCTATTTATATTACTTAAATGTATTAAATATTATACACCTTCTATTTTTTTTGTTTTAATTTATACGCATCACTAGTTTATAGTGAGAAGGAAATTATACAAATAACACACATTAATGGTGGATGGAATTCCTAATAGAATGATAAATTGGCTGGGTGGAGTTTGGGATTTGAAAAAAGGTTTCTTGTGCATGTTATTTCTATATTTATACTTACTATTATGTATCCCTTAATGTTGATGTTTTTGTGGGACTATATCTCCAATATAATAAAATAAATATTTAAAGTTGGTAATAAGGAATGAAATTATGGAATCATATAATTTAAAACTTGTTGTATTACTTTTGGTGTTATAGTGTTGTGAATGTATTTTCCACTAACAATGTTAAATTTTATTATTAAATATTATTGGTAAATTGAAAATTAAGTGGTATTAAACTTTTTATAGTGGTAATATGATATGTTAAATACATATCAAAAGAACTCATATAGGAAAATGGGGGTTGATGGTCGTGTTCAATTAAGCCTTTCTTGAATATTACTAAATTTGAAATTTAGATGGTTATTGGGGTTGTGTTTATTTTTTATAGAACTTTTTAATATTTAATTACTCATGATACTCAGTTAGTTTTAATATTTTATTTTTAGTTATGAATTACATTAATTTTTGGTACACTAGTTTATGAAATGGTGTTAAAAAGGGAGGAATTATAACAAGGAATAAAAAACTAGAATTTAGATTTTATTACTTATAAAGTTTCATATACTTGAAATAATCAGGGGATGATATGAAAATTTAAATGATAACAGGAAATTTGGGAACTATATGATTTTATTATTATACAAAATTTTTTAATGACTCATGTGAATAAGGGTGAGATAGAAGAATTTTTTTATGATTAATGAATGAGGGTGGAATAACTAATGTGTGGTTGGATTAATTAATAATTGAAAGGGTGTGGGATATGAAAAATATTAAATGATGTACATGGGAAATAATCATGATATTTATACTATTTTTATAAATAAAAAGAGATTATAAGGGAAAATGGATGGATGAATGGGTCTCCCATAGCTGTGAGTATAAACATTGGATGGTTGTGAATTGTGTGTGTGGCTAGAATGTAAAGTTTATGTGATGGAAATAAAATGAATCAAGGGTTGTTAATATTTTATTGAAACCTTTTTATCTTTAATGAATGAATAATAAATCTAATGAGGCTAGGAATTGTTAACTAATGGGGATGGAATACTGTGGAAATAGGAAAACTATTATTTTGTAGTTTCCTTTCTTGAACCCTTATATTTATTTTTATTATTCTTCCTTGATTTGATATTTTATACTTGATATATGATTGTTAAATTTTTCTTAGAATTATGAAAGTGTTTTTGGGGTGGTGATAATGTTTCATGATTGGGGTCGTACATGGTACGGTAATGATATATGATTGATATGGTATATGTTAACGATACCACAATGTGCTGGTTGTGTAGTGGTGTTATATCATGAAATATATTAGAATACCATGTGGTGTTAGATAAATCAAGGTGTGGGAGTGACATATGGTGTTAAATTATGCAATGTGTGGGAGTGACATGTAGTGTACCAGATAATGTGGTGATGATATGTGATGATTCAGTTGAAGATATATGATCTTTTGTTATGTGATGGTGTGGTTGTATATATGTGGTCTATGGTTGGTGTATAGTGATGTTCCAATATCACATCTTTGATCTGTTATTGAGGGGAGTTCAAATTGAATCACAATTAGTTGGAGTTTGATAATCCTTGATTTGAAAAGATGGATCCAGGATGAATTTACTCGGCCTAGGATATGTAGTATTATACTGGAATATTTGGAATTATTTTTAATATATTTATTGATGATAGTTTTTGTTGGATTTCATATTGGTGTTATAAAAGTGGAAAGGGATTTGTGGCTTATGAATTCTCCTTGTTTTATTTTCCATGTACTTGCCTGTATTTATGCTTTGTTTTTTTCTTGATGATTTCACCTCATCTTACTCCTGAAAATATATTTCATAAAGATAATGATTTTTCTTAAAAGGAAAATCTGAGTACCCCACCATAGTCTTCTAAGTGTTTTAAGGATGAGCCAATAGAGATTGGATCTTCTACTGATGTAGCTTGGATGGAGTTGCTAGATGACTTGGAGCTTTAGAGTTAGTCTTGAATATATTACCTTGATTTGGTATATTTAACATGTTATTATCATTTGGATTGTGGTAAATTATTTATTTGAAAAAATAGAAATCCTCGGGGTTGATTGGTGGATCTCCCCTTATCTATTGTCCTTAAATTATATCATGAGGGTATTGCATCCCATTGTGTGTTTTATATGCTAGGTTATACTCAACAACCCATGGCTTATCAGAGGAGGTATTTAGGGGTCACATCTCCCCTTCATTGGTAGTGGAGGATGGGGGTCATGATAAAAGTGTTCCAAACCATCCACCATAGAGGAAACAACAATGGAGGTAGAGTAAATTGTTTCATCATATAATATGAAGGAAGTTGGTTGGATTAAGAAGTTCATCTCCAATCTTGGGGTGGTTCCTAGCATTGAGGGAGTAGTTGAGATTTACTATGGCTATAATATCCCATATTTAGAAGGGTTGTTTTTTTTCTTTATTTTATTTAATTATATAGGAGAATTTTATTTTTTAATTATATATATGAATTATAAAAGAATTTATTTATTTATTTTGAGTATATAAACAAATACTTTATGAATATATTTGTCACTTAAGTATTTTCCATTATTAAATACATTTTTTCATAAAAATCTTAATGCAGTTTTATTAATAATAAATATTTATTAAAATAGTTTTATAAAATATTTTTTAATGTATTCATATTTTGTTTTTAAAATAAAATAATAAGGAATTTATAATTTATATATTAATTTATTTAATTTTTAAATTATTTAATTCGTATTTTAATAATTTGGAAATTTTATTTTAAAATAATAAGCAATATGTTTTACATTAAAATAATGTTATGAATTATTTATTTTATTTATTTAATAAATTAATTTTTAATTCATATAATTAATTAATATAGCATTGTAGATATCATATTTTGGTAAGGTAGTCATTATAAAATAATTATAATCATTGAAATAACATTGTAACTATATTGTCCAATTTTTATTAAAAATATGAATGTTTTCATAAATATTTAATTAAATGAAAATTTTCCCCTAATTAGAAGAATTTTTTTCTAAATTAATACTATATTTGAAATTTATAAGTAATTAATTATAAAAAATATAATGATTAAATAATGATAAAAAATATAGATGTAATCACTCATAATAAGAAATAATTTTTGTTTTTAATGTTTTTTTCTATAGATAATATGATTTTATTTCAAATTCAAATTTATAATATTTATAATTTTTGTTTTTTAAAATAGAATTTATTTTTGAAACCATAATATCATAATTATCATAGATTAATTTTTCATAAAAAATTTTTAAAATTGATTCTTTGGTGAATATTAAAAATATATTTTTTTACAAATGCCAAATATTTTATGAAATCATTATAAAATAAGAATTACATAAAAATTATAAAACCTTTTTATTAGACACAAATGGGTTAATAGTGTAATATAATGAATTTTAAAATATTAATTTTAATTTTAAAACCTATATTTTATAATTTTGAACCTAAATTATATTTTATTCTAATGAAAATCTATTTTTTGTACTTTGCATTTAATCAAGCTGTTCAAAGGATTTATTCAGTTTTGTCTTGATTTAAATGCCAAATAACCCTCAATTTCTTAATAAAAATAAATAAAATTCAAAGAAATATTTATTATTCATAGAAAATGGCCAAAATGAGAAAATAAAAAAAAAATTATTCTAAAACCCATGTCTCCTACCTATATAGATATCATCATTCCCCACCTATCTTCATTTAACACATTAAGATTTATATCTAAAACAAACTATACCAAAAACCTTCCCTATAACTCTTATTATTTTCTTAGAGGTTTTTTCCTCATTAAAATACCACCCTTTAAAGGCATAATACAGTTAGAAAATGAGTTATCCTAAGCTATAAGGTGAGAACTCCTAAACACTTTCTAATTTATAATCCTTTAAATTTTCTTCATATATTTTCTTTAAATATATTATAACCATTATAATATAATAACCCAAGTATCATTAGTAAACTTAAAAGTAATTATGTTGATTTAATAATCATTACCTACCTCCCAATCTATTTAAAAATGAAAATGGTGCCCACATTATAGTCAGTTCACCGCCTCCATGGACGACATATTTAATTTTTCATCTCTACCTTACATTGATAGTTTTAAAACTATATTTAATAAATAAATATACTATTTATGAAATGATTAATTTTTTATAAAGATATATTTTTTATTTTATTTATGATATTAATAATAAATGATCATAGTGATTTTAACCATCCAAAACAAGCATACAAAGATATCTTTCATAATTTGAATCTATTTTGGAAAAAACATTGAGATGCATAACTTTTTCTATACTTTAATTATGAATAATATATAAATTTAAAATTATGAAAATTATGAATCTATTTAATAGAACCATTGACCATGTTCAACATACTGAAGTGGTTTTAGAGAAATTGATCGAACAGTACCAAGTGGCCGAGAAGAGAAAAAGATATAAAATAAATGAATGATGTATGATAATAAATTAAAATTAAAAAGGAAATATAAATGAAAATGTTATTAATAAATTATTCAATAAAATTAATTTATTTTTTATGTATGTTAGACACACGTACCAAGTGAGATGACACCTGAGGTAAGGGTTCTTTGTCTCACTTTCCATTCTTTATGACATGTTTCAAATTATGAATATATTATGATTTTAATTTATATACTTACTATACAATTAACCCCTTAATCATAAATCATGTTTGATAATTTTTAATTAAAATTCTATTTCAGGATCACATTCTATGTTATTTTGATTCTTATACATTACCAAACTCATGATGGGATTCTTAACTCCATTTTCTTTCATTGAGTTATATCTTTCCTTAATTGATAACATTATTCTAATATTATGTGAATTATAATACCTGAGTGTTTTATGTTGAATTTCTACTTTTTATGTGGATTTAATTTTTTTCACACAATCCATTCATTGATTTTTTTCTTACTTTAAATGTTACATTCTTAGTAAGGGTTTCCTTTCCAAGTCTCTGGTAATTTCAAATATTGTCCTTAAATTCCATTTTTTATATTATATAGATAAAATTCAAGTTTTTTAATATTTTAATTACTATTTTACTTTTTTGATAAATTAATAGTACCATTAACTTCCTTGTGGATTTATAGTTCATACCTGACTTTTTTCGTAAGAGTTCCTCATCCATTATCACTTTGAATTTGATATTATTTATGTATAATTTCAATTTCATAAAATTTTATGGTATTTCTCTCTAAAACCTCATATATTTTATTATCTTATATATATAAATTTGGTTTAATTTTTTTTATCATATCACTTCTATTTGGTTTAAAATTCAACCAAAATGATCCCTATAAGTAGAAATATCCATATATATTCATTATGGACAAGAATATTTCTCCTTCTTTTCCAAATTCATTATATTGCTTCAATAATGTTATTCTATATAATTTAATGATTACTTAATTTCCCTACTCTATTATCTTTTCCTTTATTTACTATGTTATATAATATTTTTTTAACATTTTTCATGCTAGGACTTATTGAATTTATTTAAAAAAGTGTGATCCAAATCTCGTTTTACCATTTTATACATAAACACCATTTCCTTCCTTTATAATAATTTTTTAATGAATATTAATATTAAAGTTTTCATATTTTTCCAAATTAATTTATATTATTATCTTTTTTTGTGAGTTTTGTAATTTAAAAAAAACTTTAAAGTTTTAGATGAATATATAAATGGATATCATTACATATATGTATATTTTTCTCTTCCACTTTGCATTTATTATCATTAACATAATTTATTATAAAGGTTTAAATATTTTGAATTATTTTAAAATTATTTTTTTCAATTTCCACTTTCTATCACCTTGAAATGTAAATTTGAAGGGACTTATAGGTTTGTTTTTACAACCATGTTTCGAAACATTTTAAAAAATACTTTTTATAATTTTTCATCCATTTTTTCAATAAAAATATTAAATATATATCTCATTTGGAGAAATTTTTCATATATAACCCTATAAATAATCTTATAATTTTTTCCATTCAGGGTGTTGAACTTATAGTATTAAACAATCCAATATCGATCTCTTATTATATGATATCATAGAAAAGTGTGAAGTAACCCATATTCTTATAAAACTATTTTTGATTTTTGTCAACATAATTTAGTGTTTCTTATGATTTTATAGGGATATGATATAATCATACCATTCATATTATTTATCTTAATGGAATGTGATCATGTTTTGAGAATATCTTCATGAATCCTATTTCTTTCTTATCTTAATTATGATTTGATGAAATTATTAATATATTCTTATGTGGAACACATATGGTTGTACATGTAATGATATAGTGGTCGGTAATTAAATTATATATCCCCTCAATTCCATAGGTAATGTTTTAATATCATGAGATACCATAAATGGTGCATGGGTAGTAAGCATAGAAGATAATGTTATGATATATTGATAGTAATCCTTGGACTTTGTTCATAATGACATGACTAATGTTTGTGATAATTTTATATTTTCTCATGATTACCATATTCCTATTAAATATTATCACTTATTAAATGTTTATTTTATTTATTTCATGTTATTATTATTGTCCCTTATAACATCACACCCCATTTTTATGCCATGATTCATTATTATGGTCCCATATATTGTTTTCATATATTTCTATTTCATGATAATACTCCTTTAAAAATGAAATTTTTCACATTGTTTTGTTTCTCAAATTTTTATGATTGATTATCTCAATTTAATTATTTCACCACATTATGAGAATTTGATCTCACTTCTTTCTTATGTTTCCCCTAGTTACTTAAGTAACTGTAGAGACTATAATCATTTTATGAATTGACTATAAATAAGGATTATATTACATTTTATTATAAAGTATATGTTGATGATGTATTATGTTCCTAGATCCCAAAGCCATCAAAATTTTGATATTGGGAGTTGGTTGTGGTTATTTTGATGTATTAAAAAATTACATGTTTAAAACTGGATCTAGAAGAGTAGGTTTTAGGGTATCTCATTTTATATCAAAGTAGTGTTTAGTTATTTTTGGGAATTAGTATTATGAGAATTTACTTATAGATACTTAGATAAATAAAAAATTTCTCTAGATTACCATGTTAAGTATAACTAGTATAATACGATAGGATTAACATAGATAACTTTTAATTTAAAATTTGAGTTTATTAATTTGATTCATGGAAATAGTTATAGGGAATCATACTTTTTATACAAGTATATTAAATCTTATTATATTACTATTAATTACATAAAATTATGATCAATGAAAAAATCATATCGTTTCGTGTCTTTAGAGACTTGGATTCATAAATAACTGTTTCATCAAAGATCTTCATTGTCCTCCACTTATTTATTCCTAAATATCATCTTACTTAGACACATCATACTTAAAACCATTCTTTATATCATGGGGGAAATAAAAAATAATAAAGGGTTAACTCAAATTCTCAATAAGGGTAAACAAGGTATATATCAGCGATCATTTAATCATAAAATAAACATAATGGTATGCGGATATGAGAATAAAATTTGAAAAAACATACCTAAAATATAATAGATAAAAATTTTGAGTCATAGAATAAATCCTAGATGTTCATAAGACATGAATTATAAATATATCATAGAAAATAAACCATTATAACATAACATTAGTATATGATAATGTCATTAAATAGTGACATAAGTGTGGAATAATCATAGTCATAGAACTTTTATGTCAAGGATACCCACCAAGACATTCATAGAATGTTAATCTTGGGATAATCACATGTGTACCTACTTTAAGCTTGGTATAACCTTATATTTATGCTCTTTTGGTATTGGGATGACCTCCAATATACCCTATTTTGGGAATGGGATAACCTCTCATGTACCCTCTTTTAGGGTTGGGATAGCCTTTAGTGGGCCCTCTTTCGGGAAAAGGTTAACCTTTTGTGTGCCATTTGAGCTCCTAAAACATTAATATTTACCTAATTCATTGTAGGGATATATAATTTCTATCCCACACATAATACAATCGTTAATCCATTCATATGTATTCCATAAGATCCTAAAACATTCATCATAACATAACCCATAGAAATGAAAATGTTTTTCATTGATATTTCAACATCATAACCATAAACCATATAGATAAATAATAATTATGTTATAATTTGATCTTATCTATAGTAAATCTTAATTAACAGCAATGGTTTCTACTCTAGATGAAAATTTTCCTTAAAATATAACTAGAATATTTTTTAAGGAAAATACCCTTTTCATTTTTTAAGAACATATTAAAATATAAAAATTTACCAAATATTAAGTAAAAAATTTTATTTTTTAATAACCTTAATAATTTTTAATGGAATATTAAAATAATTTAGTGGTTATATAGGCTCGAAATTCTATTCATGTCATGAATTTTAAAACAAATATTCCTTTTATATTTTCAATAAAATATCATAAGTACCTCGTTTATAAAATGATAAAAATATTATGTTTAAATAATTATTTAAATGTTAAATCATCGGTGAAAATGAATTCAAACAATCATATGATAATATTAAAACCATTCTTGAAAAAATTGAAAACATAAACATGAAATTAAAAGTATTTTTAACTAAAGAGAGAAATAAAGTCGTTTTTCCTTAGAAATGTTCTTTAGGTCTATTGAGTTCTTAAAGAAAGTAAAATTACATGAAAGAATGTAATATTAAAAAATAACTACAGGAGATTAAAATTTATGAGATTATTTAGAGTTAGATCATGAAATTTCATCATAGAAAACTAATTGATAAATAATCCCAGTAATCAACAAGATTGTCGCAAAAAACCCTTACCTCAAGTTGAAATTGCTTTGAAAGAATCTTACCATAATTTATAATAAATTTAAATTTATTATAGTTATATAAAATATTCATTAATATAATTATAATATCATATGTGATCCAACTATAACATTTAAAACCCAATTTATTAATAATTTCCCTTTAAAATCATCATTTCTGGGTTTTAACTAGTTCATTTTCAATAGAATTTTAATTTGGTAGTTCTGGTCCTTTTACTTTTATCATGGTTAAATAATATGTAAAATTTTATTTATGATATAAATATAATATTTATTCATTATATTCATATTTATAGTCATATATAAAAGGTATATATATTAAAATGTACTACACAGTTCATGGAGATGGTAGGTCGTATGCACGCATGAACATTGATTTCACTTTCCAATATATGGAACAAAATAAATATAAATAAACCTTACAAGAATCATTATTATATAATAAAAATCATATATATTCATAAAATATATTCTAATTACCAACCAGATAAAAATAAATTGAAAAACTAATCACATCCCTTTATGGGGGTGGTAGTCCACATGTATTCACCAACGTTGTTATAGTTTTCCAATGGGTAGGATGGTAAGAATGTAGATATGATATTATAATTAAATAATAAAAAATATTACCTAAATATGATATATAAACTTTAAACTCATAATACTAAGAATCCATGGATGGAGGTTATGTAAAATTAACTGTATCACTACATGGAGGCAGGGTCCACACATTTGAATGAGGGACACTTTCAGTTCCCATTTGATGGGAAAGAGGGAGGATAATGCTATTTACATAATAATAATAAATTTATGTATATTTAGGATACTTAATTTATTATTTTATGATAAATATAATATATTTAAAGAATCTATAAGAAGAAATAAATTAAAAGATAATGGGTTAGAAGATTACCTATTCTTTGGTAGGTCTCTCTTAGATCCCTTCTTAAGAACCCTTTGGAATGGTCTTTAAAGAAGATCATAACATATAATTAATAGATATAAAATTTTATAAGATAATTTTTTTGTGTTTTTTTATCTATATGGCTCACAGTGGTGTAAATAAAAGAGAAGAATGGTGTCCTTTTATAAGGGATGGAAGGGACACACTTGTAATTACCTAGAATATTATAATATAATTAAGTAATTATCAAGAAAAATGATTCCAAATGGAGATATATTCAAATAAAAACATTCTAAGGTCAAAATATCTTCTGAAAATGAATGTTATATAAGTTTTGGTATAATTTTAAACCTTATATTTTATTTTAATCCCTTGGTTAACCAATTTCAATCTTAACAGTGGTAATGACTTTTATTAATATAAAGGGGTTATAATTTTACTTATAAGTTAATAATTGGAACATAAATGAAAAATTGAATAAATTTTCGTTACTTTCTCATCCTAAATTTCCTCTTTCATTTTTTTATGACTTTTAAATAATTTTATAAAATATTTTTATCATAGAATATTATTAATTCCATTTTAATAAAAATTCACCTAATTTTAATTTGAAAATAATATAATAAAAAATTTATTTGTATAAAAACCATTAAAACATCTATAATATTTTTTATTCGTAAAGAAATTTTTTTATCATAATAGTTCATCCAAATATTATTACTTTTAATATATCTAAAATCAAATATTTTATTTTTCTATTAATTAAATAAATTTTGTGTCGACTTTACATAAGAATTTAATGTAACTATTCAATCAGTAACAGTTATAAATAAATTACCTTGATAAAAAATAAATCAATATTTTAAATAAATATATGGAATAAAATTTATTCTCTTTTTATACTTAAAATAAATAATATATAGTTATTAAAGTCAAGATAGGGACATTTTTTATTTATTCTTTTCTTAAAATAATATAAAGGTTCTAATCAAATAAAAATAGAACCCAAGGAGAATATTTTAAATAATTTTATGATAATGGTTGAACTAAACTCATACACTATGATAAAGAAATGTTTTATAATAATTTTAAAGCCTTCACCAAAAATTTTAACCATGTTTTAGCTGCTTTACTCTTATCGATGTGACAAATTTTACCAAGGTTACTATTCATAATGGATAAAAACAAAAGGAACATATTTAGAAAATTAAAATATATTTATTCCAAATATGGGATCCAATTTTCAAGATTAAATTTATTTAATTGTAATAAATTCATTTTAAAATAAGTGTGAAAAATGTAATGAAAACGATTTTTAGAAAAAATAAATTTTTAAGCATACAACCAAATTTATTATTATCCCATGCCAAGATAAAAAATAGTTGAATGTTAAAAAAACTTATTGAATATATAAATCATTAAATAGTATCTAATTATTTAATTTATTAAGATAAAATTATTTTGGGTACGAAAATTGTTTTTTTAGAAAAACAACTCTTTTATTTTTAAATTATTTCTAATCAATTTATAACCAATGAATAAATTTTATATATGTATAAACCATAAATTTATCATATTTTAGTTATTCCTATTTTTACCCACAAATCTGAAGGTAATGTGATAACTGTCATATTAAATAATAATATTTATAAAGTATATCATAGTTTTTTTAAGATCAATGTTGCGTGTAAAGATTGAATTAATGATATCAAATTAATTTATAGAAAAATAACTATTATAAATAATGGATTTAATGTTGTTGTTTGAAAATCAATTTCTTATCAAATGATATTAAAATTGAGGTGGAAAACTTTTAATGTCGGTTTCTTATAAAAACAACATAAAAAGGACTTTTGAATAATCTTTAACACCTATTTTATATAAAACTAATGTTAATGGTTACCTAGAATACTTTTTAACATTATATTTTTTTCAAAGTCGACATTCAAAGTTTAAAAAAATTAACATCACTTTTGAAAAAAAAAACTAAATTAAATGTTATTAAAAACCCATTTCAACACCAGTTTTTTTAAACGATGTTAAAACTATTTTAAAAAATGCACCCTGAAACCCTCATTTAATTTCTTTCAAAACGATAATTTTGTTTCTTTAGAAACCCTTTTTCTCTCGCTATATGATGAAATAGACAACCACCCAATGATACTTGATGATGATTTTAGTCAATTTTAATTATATTTTCATGATAATTTATCATCAATCTTCTATCCTTTTTTCTTGTTTCATGATCCATGGAAATATTAAGTTCCCAGAAACCCAATTCCCATCAACATAAAACCAAAATTCAAGGTTTTTATTAGTTATTTTTATTTCTCATTTTTAAAAAAATAATATTTTAGTGCTTTCCCTATTTCAACCATCTTCAAGGGAGTTCATCGATATTTAGGATCAATTTTTCATTATCAAACTCTAAATTTGGTAGGTTATTTTTTTAGTTTTGAAGATAAATTAATTAAACATTAGTTATAAATTTTATTCATCCATTAATTTTTTTCATTCTGTTATAAATTATAATTTTTTCTTAAATTGTTTTTTATAAATGTTATATATATATATAAATTATTTTTCACTATAATTTGTTTTTTTGAACTGCATTAATTTATAATTATTTGTATTTATAATTTTTTTATCATAAAAAAATTATTGAAATAAATTTTTTTCTTCAAATATTTTTATTTATAAATTGTTTTTGTTGATATATTCAATTTTGAATAAATCTTGTTTTGTACCTTGGTATTCATTTTTAAATTGTTTTTAAGAAATAAAATTTTTTTAAAAATTATGCATGTTTATATTATTTGAATTTCTATATGTTTAATCACTTGTATTTTAATTTTTCAATGATATGTTTTGATCATTATGTATTATTTATTATTATATTAAAATATTTATCAATAATTTATTGTTTTCATTATAGGTTTTTATATCTAAAATTTATCATGTTATATATATATTTATAAATTTTTATATGTTTTAATATATACACCTTTTATATTGTGTTATTAAGTAATTAATGGTTCATAATTTGAAAAATTTATGAAGAACCACCGATGAATATGAGATAGTAGTTGATGATTTATTTGAATTTTCTCAATGAAATATGGAAAATAAATATATTATATGTTCCCTATATATGAAGTGTTTAAATATAAGAGCATTAAATTCAAAATAAATCAAGGATCGTCTCATTTTATAGGGTTCTTGACATAATTATAAACATAGTATTTGGCATGGTGAAATAATATAAAATTAATCATCTGATGTTGATGAAAATATTCAGCATTGGTTAAAGGATCATATTGAAGAATTAATTCATGATGTAGGCATTGAAACTATCAAAAAATAGAAACAATTGAATGATTATATAAAAATTTTCAGAAGCCACATTTCTAAATTTTAACAAAACTTATATTGTTATCAATGATTCTAAGATAAGTTAACTTAAAAGAAGGAAATGTGGGGGTTGATAAAAGTTTCTTTGAATTTATTCAACACTTAAAAGTTCTTCTTTCAAAAGGAAATTGGCTTCCAAATTAGAATTATAATGAAAATAAAATATTATTCCCAATAGTACTGGGGTATAAAAAGATACATTATTTCCCCAATTATTGTGTATTTTATAGTAAGTAATATGAATTTTTATCAAAATATATTAAATTTTGGATATCATGATATAATATGGATAAAAAATAAACTTTGAGTCATTCTCAGGTACCAACATCAAACCTCCTACTAAATAACTTTATAAAATTCCATTAATTACTCATTTTAAGTGTTTATTTACAAATTCAAATGTTTCAAAAAGGTTAATATATAATAGATATGAATGAATCTCTTATTGAAACTTATTCCACCATGCTGATTCACCACATTTGAAGTGATTTGATAAAAAACTTTCATGATTTTTGAAGTGAAGATAGAAATGTCATATTAATACTATGCATATATGGAATGAATCCATATCATAGAATCAGTATAAAACATAGTTCATAGACCTTTTTTGGTAATTTAAAACTTCTCTCCACCGATATGTATGAAAAAAATGTTATGATGTTCCTTATGATTTATAGACCTAAACTTCTAGGAAACAATATTTATGTGTATCTTTAAACATTTATTAATAATTTAAAACTTATATGGGAGATAGGTGTGATAATTTTTAATTCCTATAGGAAATAATATTTTCTTTTGTGTTTTATGATAATGTTCACTATAAATTAATTTACTGCATATGGAAAATTATCTATAAATAGGGTAAAGGGTCATAATTCTTATCCAATTTTTGATAAAGAGACCTCATATTATCAATTATATAATGGAAGAAATATGTTGTACATATGAAATAAAATATTTTTATGAATTCATCATTGTTATCATTGATTAAAAAAATAATTTAATGGTTTATATGAATATAATCCCCCCCCCCCCCGAAACAATTTTTAAATGAAAAATATTATGACAAAGTGAAAATATTGATTTCACATTTGGAATGAAATGATGTTATGGTCATAAAAAAATATATGCAAGAAAAATTATATCTTATTTGGACTACATTATTGGTGATTTTTAGTGATAAAACATAACATTGATATTATAAATTTTTAAGAAAAAACATATATGATCGTTTAATTAGAACTTTGTTAGATATAAAATGAAAAATAATTGATGGATTGAATGAAATATTGGACTTGGTATCCATAGTAATATATTTTGAGTTATCTCTCACTATGAAATGAAAAAAACATATTTACCTTCAACTTTTCACACTTTAAAAATAGTGAGAAGAAAAATATTTATCAATGTCTATATGGAATTAAAGTACCCAGTGGGTATTCATAAAATGTGAATAATTTGGTGTCATTTATTGATTTTACATTAATATGCATGAAATCTCATAAGATTCATGTATTGATGAAAAAATTACTATCAGTTGCACTATATGGTATATTTTTTATAGCTATCGGAAATTCTACCACCAGGTTATGTAATTTTCTAAAATCCATTTATAGAAAAGTTTTTGAACAAAATTTGTTAGATTCATTGGAGAATGAAGTTGCGCCCTTAAGTATATTTCCCATAAATGTTTTTGGATATAATGGATCACCTGATTATTAATTTGGGGAATTATATAAGAATATATGGGTCTTTTTATTATAATGAATTGGATTTTCTATGGTTTTATTTTTATAAATTAATTAGAAAAATTCTATGACTAGACACTGAGATGACATGAGATTCCGAGGCCCGGTGTTCCCGGAATGATACGGTGAAAAATGATCAGTTATTAATAAATCTCATGGACATTTTCTCCTTTAAATGATAATAAATTCTAAGTGGGTGATTGGATCATAAATATGTGGGCACTTTTGTGATTAGAGTAGTGACTTTACCCTAGGCAGGGTCTAACGTCGACCGGCACAGGTCGACTATGAAAGTTATAAATTAGACGTGACCATCATTAAAATATTTTAATAAAAATATATTATTTGAAGTTGCATTGTTTTATTTTATATTAATGCCTATTGTATGGAATCTAGAGTTATTTCTATAACCTTGGAAATTCCTCTAAGTTGGTGATATGGAAACCTTTCTGATGAATGATGAAAAATGCATGTGGATTGAGGATCAACGATGACACGGAACCCCTTTCATCGTCAATGGATGATCCAACCTCAAGGTAGGGTGATGATTTATTTGTGATTTCATTTCCCATCATAGATTAAAATTACAAACATGACCCAATCCAAGAATATATTGATCCATGGTTTGTTCATATTGGTGGGAATGATAAATTTATTGTAGGTATTAATGGGAGGTTAAATCTTTGTGAATATCAATTGATTGTTCTTCATTAAACCATCTAACATGAACAGATCAAGGCCTACACAAACATGGCCAACATCCATCCATTGGGGTGTTCATTTTCTTTTTATCTTTCCCCCAATCTCTTATGTTCCTTGCTCTTTATTCCTCAAAAATAATATTTAAAGGCTCGTTTAACCTTTGATCATCAGCACAACGATCCAAGACTGGGGATCTGATCCCATGATGATGTACGGTGGTGGCAGCGCAAGGTAGAGGTAGATATGACTAATTTAGATAGAGAATGGTTGGGAAAGGCCACCGGCACGGTGGTCGGTGGTAGTGGTAGAACCGACTTGGTCAGGGTGGCCGAGCCAGGGGGTATAATAGGCACGGGCTTCTAGCAGGGTGGCTAGCGGTGGCGACATGGCATGTCCTAGGAGATACTACCTTAGAGAGGGTGCCCAAAGATGCATAGGTTGTGGGCGGAAACTAGGGGCCATAATAAGAGGCCGCGGTGGTAGTATCAAGGAAGCGAGATCAAGAATATGAATAGGGACATCCACGTGAAATGGGGATGGGAGTCGCGTTGATCGTGGGAGCCGGTGCGCCATGCAGTCGGTTGACTGCATGGACCATTTGGACATGGCCATGGTGGGACATATGTGGTGGAGAAAAACTAGCCCACGCAATGTGGGCTAGGCTAGAGAACCAGGCCACTCTAGGGCCTAGCAGCCCAACGAGCTATGCTAGTTTGAGTCGACCCTAACCAACCAGTTCGGGTCGGTCAGCCCGGGTTGGTTCAGACCTAGACCAAACCAGACCCTTTTTACTTAATCGACCATATCTTCCAAATAAAAGGTCCATTTGATGAACCTTCTATGGATTTAGGACCCTTGTAATGAGACGGTCCATTTGAGACACTCTAAATGAGTTTTTGTGGAATTTGGCATACAACCTATTGGATCGAGGAAAAGGTGCTTCCGGAAAAAGTGCTCTATGAGCGAAATACTATGACTCTCTATGAATATGTGATCTTTGTGCCTACATGACATGGGGGCTGCATGACCCATCAAAGTTCCAAGTTCCATGGATGATCTATGCTTCATCAATTCTCTGTATGCCACCAACACTCCATGCTCCACCGATGCTCCATGCACCACCGACACTCTGTGTGCCCCGGATGCTCTATTCACCACCAACTATTCATGCACCACTAAAACTCCATGTGCCATCGACACTCCATGCACCAGCCACACATTGTATTCCAACGACACTATGTGCGCCACTGATTCACCATTCTCCATTGACACTCCATGTGCTATCGACACTTCTAATGTCATTGATATTGAAAGATATGTGGACTACAAGTGGAAATACTTCTCTTCTTTCTTTAGACATATACTTGTGTGAGTTGACTATATTGATTGTACTTAATGTGTTTCGTTTTTGGTATACTTAATGTATTTTCGTATTTTTATTTCCCTTTTTGGTTTCAGGGTCCCTATTGAGTATTTTTTTATTCTCCACTGCACAAGCTATGAATTCACGTGTCATGTCTTGTGCAAATGATTGAAGATTTGAAAGAATCCTTGGTGGACTTGGAACAAGTGGTGCTTAAAGAGAGGCTTGACATATGATGTGTGTTTCAGTGACATTAGACAGCTATTTCTATACCTACCATTGAGGTAGTGTTTTATGTGGATGAATTTGATGATCTTGTACTTTTCCTTTTGGTTGGGCTTGTATTCTGGCCCCATTTTCTTTCTAGTTTCGATCTATTACTCTGTGTGGGTATCTTACTAGTATGCATGCAAGTTTACTAAGTGGTTTATGTTAAATAGTTTTTCTTAGAGACATGTGTCTTTGTGTGTAAAGGTACTTAGTAAAATGCTTCCTATTTGTGGGATATTCCTACTCGGTGCTAGTCGCCAGCCCTTGTCCTATTGAAGGTAGGCTTAGGGTAGTCAAGGAATGAGCCCCGGGGGATGTTTCATGATAGATTGGTATCAAAAGAAGGTTAGTTCTACCTAAATAACCAAGATTCTATGAGTTGGTTTGAGAATATAGTGTTAAGTGTTTCCAGTTCAGATTTCCAGTCAGGGAATCCAATGTTGGTGAGGTGACCAATATATCCATACACCAGGACTCTGAATTCTTCTTGCCAACTCGGTATATGAAAACACTAGTTCCAGGAAAATGAAAAATCGGGAGCGAGATTTGCCTTCGCTGCTAACCATAGCACCGCCCATGGTGGCACTGTGTCCTTCTTTGGAGGTTGGGCACATGGGGTTGATGGTTCCCCCCCCCCCCTTCTTATCTCCCAGAGCTGGAAACGTCCTCTTTTCTTCCATCCTTCCCATTCTCGCTGCTCCTGGAGGTTCTGGTTATTAGGATGTCATCGAAAGCTTCAAAATCACTTAACAGGTCTCCTATGCTCTCCTTGTCGCCTTTCAAATTCAATGAAGTTGAGTTAGTTAATTTACATTCCTTGGTTGCAAATTTTGGTCCATATTGGCCCCTAGTGAGCATCTTTTCAAGGTATGTGACTTCTACTTGGGTTTTGTAGAAATAGGCTGCTATTGTTGTTGTCGACCACTACCATTTTAGTATTATTCTTCAATAATTTAATGATTTTTCTCAGGAATGGTTGTTTGAGTCCCAGAGGTGTGATAACTGTCCATTCCTTCAGTTCTGATGGACAATTGATTTACATAGGGGATGTGATTGTCGACACTTGGCACTATGTATTCACCTTCCCGGCCTGTCTCTTCCTTTCTAGAACCATGGTGTCTTAAAGGGGATCCATGATCATATTGACTGTTTCTTGAACACTTGTGATTTTACCACTCAATTGTTTCACCCCTTATGTGTGCATGTTTTCATTGAAATGGATGTGTCAAGGGTTCTTCCTTATCGCATTTGGACTTCTGTGGGTGGTGAGGACAAATTCTAGAAATTACACAGATATGAAGAGGTTGTGGTTTTTTGTTTGTATTGATTCTTTCAAGGGTATTCGATATCCAAATATCATATTCATGTAGGTCATTGTCGAAAAAGGTCCCCCCAAATGCTTTGTTGGATGATCCCCCCTCTATGAATGATGATCTTGTTCTGCCTCCATCCTCTGTGAAGATTCCAACTTCCTCCTCTATTCATTCCTTGGTACTAGTGATCCCTAGATCCGGAAGTACCCCACTGAAAGCTTCACAAATTGAGGTTCATTTTGATAAAAGGGGATCAGATGGGGTTCATTTCCCCATTTTTTCAATGTTATCCTAGGGATGAGAATGTGTCAAGTGTGGGTATCGGCCGGGTACGCCCCTCGCTAGTGTCTTCTATTGCGGTTCCGGATGTGATGGATCCCCATAGGTCTCCTATGAAGAAGGGTAAAAAAGATGTGGTTTATGAGGATGGATTCACTCTCTACCAAGGATGGATGTCAAAAATGTGTAAGGACTACTCCTCCTAGGCTGTAAAGGTTGTGCCTGAAGTAGTGATCCTTTCTTGTCCTCCTGATCATAGGGAAGATAATGCAATAATTGAAACGCCCAAAGATCTACCTATCTTGGGTGGCGGTTCTTCCTCTCATCAATCATGTTCTGGAAATGAGGTGAATACCCCATTATACGACCTTATCCTGAATATTTCAAATTCTAATCCACTATCCCCAAGGGAACATGATAGGAACATAGAACTAGTGGACTCGGGTAACCGAATTTTCACGAGAAATCGAGCCATAAAGTGTTGCAAGTGAATGTTTTTATGTAGCCTTTGATTGAATTTGTAACAAATTATTGGATTCTGGTTATTTTGAAATTATTTTTGAATGTGAAAGTCATCAGGCATACTATAAGGATATTCCTAAGATGTGGTTTCAGAGAAAGAATCATCCACCAATGCATAGCCATCTGAATTTGGACGAACGAGAGGGTATGGTACTTGTAATTGGTACCATGCACGTGCAACCCTACATGAGAAATCTAGTTGAGAGGTCATGAGAAGGTGGAGGATTGTTTCATTGATGTAGGTTATGGGGAGGGGAAGCTCCAAATAGTCTCAATTTGGATGTATTTTACTTTTTAATGTTTTATTTGGATGAAATTTTTGGGTTCACACTTACCTTTAAAAGTGTTAGTTGAAAATACCAAAAAAATGGATTGGTGCTTGTTGTAGGGACAATAAATGGTACATGAATCATATAGGATTGAGTGTGTACTCATGTACTTCTTGAGTTAGTGTCAGCTCACCAGGTTTACTCTATTGATTTTGATACATATTGATCTGTTTCAGGATGCCTCTACATATATCCAACTAGGATTCTAATGTGTGATCTTGACGATGATATTCTTAATGATGAGGTGTTTCTATAGGGACTAGTACCGGAGTTATCACCTCAAGTGGTGTACCAGTGATTCCTCCACCAGAAGAGCAGAAGTTACTACTAGAAATACATGTAGAGGATGCGCATAGGCTGAGTACATTCCATGAGTTCCAGAAGTAGTGACCTCCTAGGTTCAGGGATGACCCTGAACCCCTAGAAGCGGAGGATTGGCTGGAGGTGGTTACATGTGTCTTTCCCCTAGTGAGGACACCTCTAGACCAAATGGAAGTCCTAGATATGAGTATTCTGTAGGGATGAGAAGGGAGATAGTGGAGCTTAGTGATCCAGATGCAAGAGGAGATGAACTTCACTTGGATAGACTTTGAGCATATCCTCAGGGAGGATTTCTTTCTACTGATGTTACATTTCATGCGTATACAGGAGCTACTGCATATGCAATAGAGAAACCCAATAGTAGTGGAGTAATCATAGATATTTACAAATGTTTCACACTACTCCACAGATTTGGTGAGGTACCCGTTATTTTGGGCCTAGAACTTCGAGCAGGGGATACACTGATAGATCAGGTCGTCCATGATATCCCTTGGAATTCTAAAACATTCTAGTTTAGTGGAGATAATTCTACTATTAAATAGATTTCAAGCGGAGAAGACACTGACATTAGGAGCTACCACCAGGAATTAGGTAGATGAAACTTTATAATAAGGTTGCTGACAGATGACGTAGTAATCCAAGTGGATCAAACAGTTTAGGGGATGACTCCTGGATATGCGTTCAGTGGTTCGAGGCTCCTAGGGTAGAGAGAGTCATTTGAAATAGAGTATGTGTTACTCGTGTGACGGTCGGGGACACATGGATAGTGATTGCCCGACTCACCATACATATGATCAGAAGATAGTCAAAGGACCGCTAAGGAAGAGGATGAGGCAAGAGTAGAGTGGTTTGTAGGGAGGAGGGTGTGGAAGAGGAGTAGGTCAGATAGAAAGAGGTGGACAGAGGTTTAGGGTACTCCCACCACCACCCCCAGGCGGTCCACCATGGGATCAAGGAGCTGGTTGATAGAGACGAGGAAAAATTTAGAAGATGGAGGCTTATAAACTCAAATATCCAGATATGATTATAGGTATGATTTTTTTCTTTTCCACCCTATCTACATATTTTATAGAAAAGGGTTCTAGTCACTCTTTTCACACCACGACCCTTGTTCGAGACTCAGATATTCAATTGGAACCATTGAATTGATCCCTATGATTATAGGATCCTATGGGTAAGATCTGATAATCAAACATTGGTTCCAATAGTGTTCCCTTACTCTAGGGGGAAAGAGTTTTAGTTGGGACCTCTTGGTAGAAGTAGAGAGACATTAAGATTTCATTCTTGGTTTGAACTAGTTATCTGAAGTTCATGCCCAGATTGACTGTTTTAGTAACATCGTGTTGTATGTCCATGTATATGGGACCAATGTTTCCCTTAACATGGAAAATGAAACCTAAGTAGCACAGGATGGACTCACATGTAAGAGAGTGTGGTAGATCACACACCAATTGTCTAGCATGGCCCATGGTGTAGTGTATGAGACGAGTCATCAATTTCAAATAATATTGGACGAGCATGAGGATGTATTTCTTGATTATTTACCAAGATTACCTCCCCAAATTTAGGTTGACTTATGTATTGATATTACCCAGGGATGACACCAATATATACACCCACATATCAGATGGCTCCCATAGGGCTTTGTGAGTTGAGGGTGCATCTAAAAGACTTGCAGAGAAAGGGCTTCATGAGACCTAATTTTTCACCTAGGGAGACCCCAATTCTATTTTCCATGAATGCATATGGGAGATTGAGATTATGTGTTTACTTTAAATGCATAAACCAGGTGACCATGAAGAATAATTATCCACTACTGAGTATTGATTACCTCTTTGATCAGTTTAAGGGAGTCATATAGTTATCAAAGATAGACCTCGGATCTGGCTATCATCAACTTCATGTAAGAGATGAGGATGTATTGAAAACAAACTTTAGATTTTGGTATGGACACTATGAGTACATAGTGATGCCATTTGGAATGATGAATGCCTCGGCAGTTTTCATGGGAATCATGGACATAATATTCCATCCTTACATGGTCCAGTTTATTGTGGTATTCACTGATGACATCTTAGTGTATTCTGCATCTAAGGAGGAGCACACGATACACTAGAGGATGGTCACAGAAACACTTCGAGAGAAAAAGATTTATAGGAATCTCTCAATGTTTTAGTTCTGTATTCAGGAGTTCCACTTTCTGGGACATATCATTTCAAAGGCTGGAGTTGTAGTACATCTGGTGAAGATTATAGCGGTGCTTTCTTAGGATCCACCCATGAGTGTTACCAAGGGGAGTAGTTTTATGGGTTTGGATGGGTACTATCAAAGGTTTATACCAGACTTTTCTAGATTACCAGCACCCTTTAAGGCATTGGCATGGAAGGGGAATCCTTTCATTTGGATAGAGAAGTGCCATCAGTTCTTTCAGAAGCTGAGCCAGAGATTGACGAGAACCGCAATCATAAGATTACCATAGGAGGGTTTTGAGTATGTGGTGTCTTGTGATGCATCATGGAATGGGATTGGTTATATCTTGATGTAGGGAATGTGGTGATTGCCTATGGTTCATGCTAGTTGAGGCAGCATGTAACGACCCGAAATTTTGAATAAATCATGTTTCCTAAATTTGTGTGTTATTTTATTTCATACTCAACAAAAAAATTTCATTTAATAAAATGATTATAATTAAAATGAGACTGTTGGGTTTTGACTATTATATGACTGTTAGTCAGTATGACCATTGGAAACTAAATGTTGTGACTATTGTCTCTAAATACAAGTGATCTTGGTTAATTAATATAGAAAGAAGATTTGATGGCCTCATCTAGTAGTCTCGGGCCAATCGAAGCCCATCTAATAGAACTTGGGAAGAAGGTAGCACCACTGGGCTTTGCTCTGGACCAAACCCAAGCCAAACTTCATCGTGTGAAGCTAGAATGGAATCACCTTCACGAGAAGTTTAAACTGATAGAAATTACTGCTCATGCGATGTTGGCCGAGCCACCCTCAGATTATCTCACCTTAGCACACCTTACACTTAGGTCCTATACTTGGGTTATAAGGGGCTATGTAAAGAGACCATACCTACCTTGTTTAATCCTTTAATTTAAATAAAATTTGTGATTTCTTCTTATGATGAAGTTTGTGAATTTCCAAATGTCTGGATAAATATAGTATGCATATTTTTGATGAATTCTAGAAAAAGGATATTTAAAAATATTTATGTAAACCTTAAATAATTAATTATGTGTAATGATTTTTAAAAAATTGTCTTCTACAATTATGTTCAGTAAGAAATTTAGAGTCTAATAAGATCAACATGATTTTTGATGAATAGTAAATTATGAATAGTGAATTTACGCTTAGGATTAGTAATTTGACCAAATGGATTAGTAATCTAACTTAAAGAAATTATTAATAAAATCTGGGCACCTTGATTAAGTAATGTGATTCAATAAAATAGGTAAATAACTGTTTCAGAAATTATTAGTCAAGTATCAGTTTTTTCGGGTGAATAGTGTTTTTTAATTAAAAATTAAATTAAAAATATTTAGAAAATTATTTTCATAAAATGGAGTTTATTTTTGAACTTAGAGAATCGATATTATGTTAAGGTAATTTTTAAGGATTTTTTCTAAAAAAAATGAATTTTCGGTGAATAGTGTATTTATTTAAAAATTAAATTAAAAAAATTTAGAAAATAATTTTTATAAAATGGAGTTCATTTTTGAAATTAGAGCATCGATATTTGGTTAAGGTGAAATTTTGGGATTTTTTTGAGAAAGTTTAATTTTTGGTAAATAGTGAAAATACAGTTTTTAAGTTACGGGTGTTTAATGACATCATTAAATGATGTATTAAGTATGTAATTAATATTTTCTACTTATTAATAGTAAGATAAGGTATGAGGTGTCCCAAGTGGCCAATACCATGGTCAAGCCCATGGTTTTTCCAATACCACTAATGAGGTGTCCCTTGGCCATTAATGTCTTGTCCCCTCACTTCCCCTATAAATACCAAGTCATTCTCTCATCCTTTACATTTCAAAATCCTCCTCAACGAATTTCTGGTATCATTACCTCCCAAGTAGTCCTCCCTAGGTGCTCTCAAGCCTCCCAAGGTCTCAAACTTCAAGATTTCGAAGTTACTCTTCAAGGTAAGGGATCATACCTCTCTCTTTCTTTCCAAGTACTCTCTTTTATGTCATATCTTTTATGCTCCATGTTCTTATGTTGGAGGATGTTATTTTATATTCATCATAATTTCCTTTTCATGTTCATATGATGAGATACCCCCTCTTTCTCCCATGAATTCATTTTTATAATGTTTAAGTGGCGTTGTTAGGCTACCGAATTTTTAAGGGATTCTTTCACCCTTCTCATTTTCAAAATCTATTTTCATGTCAAGTCTTTAATGTTACTTTTTATTATGTTGGGGTATGACCTCTATATCTATCATACTGATCTTTTATCTTCATATTATTAGAGACCCCATTTGATCTCATCAATTCATTTTTTTAAGTTTTAAGTAACGCTGTTAAGTTGCCGAATTTTCATAAGAGAAATCTTATTTTTATCTTCCTTCCATGTTTTTTATTTCATATAGTATGTATTTCAAATTTCATTAACATGTTATTATATCCTTTATTTTCTATCCCTCTACTATTTTATGGATCATTTATGAGTGGGTAACCCATGTCCCCTATCTTTTAAATGTTTTCTAACACCCTGTAACATAGTCGTTATGCTGCAGAATTGTCATATCAAAATGTCTCTCTCTTTTTCTCAAATTATTTTATTTTATTAAGTGAATACTCAAATCTATTTCTTCTACAGGGTTATTCACATATATATCGAAATTTTCTATTTTAAATTCTGTTATTCATATACACGAAACCTGCTTTCCTTTTTTGTGGGTTTAAAGTGACATAAAGATCACGTCCTTAAAGCAGTTTTTAAAATATGCTGACTATGAAATAAAACCCATTTCTTTTATGCTATATGGGTTTTTTATGAAATGATTGATGATGATATATTTGGATCACATGATAATAAAGGAAAATTTAAGGGTGCGCCCTGATAGCACTCCAATGCAATGGGTAAAGACTTAATCTCTAGAGATGACCATTTTTAACGATACCTTGGTGAATAACCTTGGTAATTTTTAATGACACCTTGGGGATGGACCTTGGTGAAACGGAAATGATTGTCTATGTTAAATGTTGTAGCCACATCTTCAATTTATAAAACACGTTATTTTTATTATGATACGCCTCATGATCTCTTTTTCATGCCTTAAAGTTCTTTTTTCATGACTTTATTGATGTATCTCAAGTTCACATGTTAAATGTTTCCCCTTGTTTCCCTTACTAGGCCTTCTGCTCACCCTTTCTTTTGATGTATGTCCCCAGGTTATGAGATGTAGTAATAAACATAGGATGAACAATGAAGAATCCTTTCAAGTGTTTAAGAATAATTTTTTTATGTTGTCAAGTATTAAGTTCCTGGTTTCCAAGACACAAAACCTTAAAGATCATCAGTTTTGTATAATGTAATGAAAGTTAATGTGTTAAAAAGACAGGATGTGATAGTTGGTATCAAAGGATGGTTTAGTTATTTTTTGAAATTAGGATTTGAAAAAATTACAAGCTTTACTAATGAAAATATTAAATATAGGAAAGCATCTATTGTTATGAATCACATGTTGATGTTGTGAAGCAGTTCCTCTTGAAAAAAAATGATTAGGGGATTAAAAGATACATATTATTTTAGAAGACGTTCACTATTTTGGGAACCCTATATGATCGAGGTAAATAGATTACTACGGTATTTTCTTTGATGAGTAAAGGTTGACTTATATTTTGAAGAATCGATGAATTTAAGGTGAACTTATAGTAATTTAGGTTACTTATAGAAATAATTAACCTATCTTGGGGAAAATATGTTTACGTTAGTTACTTTTGTTATAAGATGTTAGGAGTGGTTGATGTTGTTTGGATATGAAGGATAAAGTTTATCTTGGAAGACTGTGTTATCAATTCCTTCTTATATTTGGGTTTCAATATTAGTTTGGTTTACTTTGAGGGGTTTTAAGGATAGTTATTTATCGAATGGTCAATGATGAACTTTGGGTAGTACCGTGGAACTTTGAAGATTTAAAGTAGTTTCCCTTCCTATGGGGTTCTTTCTTTTTAAAGGGTTGTTTTATCTTACCCTTTTTGTTTTTGGGATAAATGTTTAAAGATATATAGATATCCTTTTGTGGATTACGTGATTCTCTAGAAGATGATTCTTGTGCTTTGATGAGACCAAGTAGTTTTGAATGCTTATTATTTAGAGAAAATATTAGTCTTGGTGAAACTTATTAAGGGATGAAACTCTACTTTAAGGTAAATATATTTCCCTGTGTTCTTATTCTATGTAGTAAATGAATTCCTCAAAATTATTAAAAGGAACGTAAAACAAAAAATGTTGTTGGTTTAAGTTTCCTATTGGGTAATAAAAGACTAATTAACCCATAACAAGTTTATGATTTTCTGGCGGTTAACTTCCTCTTAGACATGTTTTCTATCACTCTCCCTCAGAACTTGACCCTTTGTTTTATCCTCCATATCCATGTTTTTCTATATGGAATCCCAGTATGGGTTGAATATGGTGACCTTTGTACTTCCTTTTATTTCTTTTAAAGTAATTGTGTTATTGACTCTTTTTTCGATGTGGGACTTTCAATGAAATATCCAAGCCCAATTTTAAAAATTACGAGGATGTAATTTCTTAAGGGGGGAAGATTGTAATGACCCAAAATTTTGAATAAATATTGTTTCCTAATTTTGTGTGTTATTTTATTTCATACTCAACAAAACTTTTTCATTTAATAAAATGAGTATAATTAAAATGAGACTGTTGGGTTTTGGCTATTATATGACCATTAGTCAGTATGACCGTTGGAAACTAAATGTTGCGACTATTGTCTCTAAATACAAGTGATCTTGGTTAATTAATATAGAAAGAAGATTTGAGGGCCTCATCCTGTAGTCTCGGGCCAATCGAATCCCATCTAACAGAACTTGGGAAGGAGGTAGCACCACTGGTCTTTGCTCTGGACTAAACCCAATCTGAACTTCATCGTGTGAATCTAGAATGGAATCGCCTTCGTGAGAAGTTCAAACTGATATAAATTACTAATCATGCGATGTTGGCCGAGCCTCCCTCAGATTCTCTCACCTTAGTACACCTTTGTGATTTCTTCTTTTGATGAAGTTTGTGAATTTTCAAATGTCCGGATAAATATAGTATGCATATTTTTGATGACTTCTAGAAAAAAAGATATTTGAAAATATTTATGTAAACCTTAAATAATAAATTATGTGTAATGATTTTCAAAAATGGTCTTCTACAATTATGTTCAATAAGAAATTTAGAGTCTAATAAGATCAACTTGATTTTTGATGAATAGTAAATTGTGAATAGTGATTTTGCGCTTAGGATTAGTAATGTGACCAAATGGATTAGTAATATAACTTAAAGAAAGTATTAATATAATCTAGGCACCTTGATTAAGTAATGTGATTCAATAAAATAGGTAAATAACAGTTTCAGAAATTATTAGTCAACTATCATTTTTTTCGGGTTAATAGCGTTTTTTAATTAAAAATTAAATTAAAAATATTTAGAAAATTATTTTTATAAAATGGAGTTCATTTTTGAACTCAAAGCATCGATATTATGTTAAGGTAATTTTTGGGGATTTTTTCTGAAAAAAATTAATTTTCAGTGAATAGTTTATTTATTTAAAAATTAAATTAAAAATATTTAGAAAATTATTTTTATAAAATGTATTTCATTTTTGAAATCATAGCATCGATATTTGGTTAAGGTGAAATGTTGGGATTTTTCTGAGAGAGTTGAATTTTCAGTGAGTAGTGAAAATACAGTTTTTAAGTTACGGGTGTTTAATGACATCATTAAATGATGTATTAAGTATGTAATAAATATGGTCGACTTATGAATAGTAAGATAAGGTATTAGCTGTCCCAGGTGGCCAATACCATGGGAAAATACTATGTGCAAGCCCATGGTTTTTCCAATACCACCAATGAGGTTTCCATTGGCCATTAATGCCTTGTCCCCTCACTTCCCCTATAAATACCAAGCCATCATCTCATCCTTTCCATTCCAAAATCCTCCCCAACGAAGTTATGGTCTCCTTACCTCCCAAGTAGTCCTTTCTAGGTGCCCTCAAGCCTCCCAAGGTCCCAAACATCATGATTTTGATGTTACTCTTCAAGGTAATGGATCTTACCTCTCTCTTTGTTTCCAAGTACTCTCTTTTATGTCATATCCTTTATGCTCCATGTTATTATGTTGGAGTATGTTCTTTTATATTCATCCTACTGTTCTTTTCCTGTTCATATGATGAGATACCCCCTCTTTCTCTCATCTATTCATTTTTAGAATGTTTAAGTGGCGCCGTTAGGCTGCCGAATTTTTAAGGGATTCTTTCACCCTTCTCGTTTTCAAAATCTATTATCATGTAAAGTACTTCATGTTCCTTTCTATTATGTTGGGTTATGATATCTATATCAATCATACTGATCTTTTATTTTCATATTATGAGAGACCCTATTTAATCTCGTCAATTCATTTTTTTTAAGTTTTAAGTAACGTCGTTAGGCTGCCGAATTTTCATAAGAGAAATCTTATTTTTGTCTTCCTTCCATGTTTTTCATTTCATATGGTATGTCTTTAAAATTTCATTACCATGTTCTTATATCCTTTATTTTATGTCACTCTACTATTTTAGGGATCATTTATGAGTGGGTGACCCATGTCCCCTCTCTTCTCAATGTTTTCTAAAACCCTGTAACATAGCTGTTATGTTGTAGAATTTTCATCTCAAAATGTCTCTCTCTTTTTCTCAAATTCTTTTATTTTATTAAGTGAATACTCAAATATATTTTTTATACAGGGGTATTCACATATATATCAAAATTTACTATTTTAAATTCTGGTATTTACATACATGAAACCCTCTTTCCTTTTTTGTGGGTTTAAAGTTACATAAAGATCACGTCTTTAAAGCAGTTTTTAAAATATGATGACTATGAAATGAAAGCCATTTATATTATGCTATATGGGTTGTTTATGAAATTATTTATGATGATATATGTGGCTCACATGATAATAAAGGCAAATTTAAGGTTGCGCCCTGATAGCACTCCAATGCATTGGGTAAAGACTTAATCTCTAGAGATGACCATTTTTAACTATACCTTGGTGAATAACCTTGGTAATTTTTAATGACACCTTGGGGATGGACCTTAGTGAAACGGAAATGATCATCTATGTTAAATGTTGTAGACACATCTTCAAGTTATGAAACATGTTATTTTTATTATGATATACCTCATGATCTCTTTCTCATGCCTTAAAGTTCTTTTTTCATGACTTTATTGATGTATCTCAAGTTCACATGTTAAATGTTTCACCTTGTTTCCCTTACTAGGCCTTCTTCTCACCCTTTCTTTTGATGTATGTCCCCATGTTATGAGATTCAGTAATTAACTTAGGATGAACAATGAATAAGACTTTCAAGTGTTTACGAAGAATTTTTTTATGTTGTCATGTATTAAGTTCCTAGTTTCCAAGACACTAAACCTTAAAGATCCTTGGTTTTGTATAATTTAATGAAAGTTAATGTGTTAAAAAGGTGGGATACGATACAGCAAGAGTAGAACTATGTGACCCATGATCTTGAGCTAGCATTGGTAGTCCTGGCATTGAATATATTGTGACACTACCTGATGAGTGAGCAGTTTACCATAAACTCTAACCACAAGAGTCTCAAGTATATATTCTCTCAAAAGGATCTAAACTTGAGATAGATATAATGGATAGAGTTCCTTTATGACTATGACTTTGATATTGTCTATACTCTTAGGAAGGGTAACGTAGTGGTAGGCAATCCTATCAGGAGATCTTTCTTGCAATTACTGAGTGTGGTGTTAGAGCAGTTGGATGCATTATAGATTTCCTTTGTGGATGGAGATGGATCATCTTACCTTCAGTTCAGGGTTGTAACCCCTCCACTCTTATAGATAGTTAGGAAGGCATAGATCATAGACACCGACTGTGAGACTTTATGTGCTCATATGTCCATAGGGCATTCCCCTAATGGATATTCAGAAGGTGGGGAGCTTTTTGTTATCTTCAAAGGGAACACAGTAGTGCATGTGACGTTGCAGGAGGAGGACATGATGGATTTACATACTTCCCATTTTTTGGTACATAAATGAGTGTAAAAGATGTATAAGGACCTTCGATGTTAGTTCTGGTGGCAGAGGATAAAGAAGGCAGTGGAAGATTTCATTTCTTGATTCCTCACTAGCTTGTAAGTGAAGGCTGAGCACCAGGTTCCAGCGGGCTTGACCCAACCACTTGAGGTGACATATTAGAAGTGCTATGGTAAATTGATTGTAGAGACCTGAAGCTTGACGTACATGGACATTACATTACATTTTCGGAATACTTAGTACATAACAAAAACACACACACAAGGACCGTAATAGTTTAGTGTCTTTGGAAACTCGGAATATAATCTTCTAATCGTGGTGAAAGATCTTCAACATCTCCCATAAAGATCTTCTTCTTTTTTATACCTAAAACCTTTCTTTATATCCTGGGGAAAAGAAAACATAAAAGGGTGAGCTCAAATGCTCAGTAAGGGTAAACAAAAGAAATATCAATCACATCATATACATAAGCACATAACTTTTGGAAATCTTAACCTGCAAAAGAGATCATAATTTCATAACATGGGGTAAATCATGGCAGTGAAAAGTAATCACAATAATCATAACATAAAACATGAAACTTTGTGTCATTCACACATAATCATAGAGAATAATTTCTTGTTAGTCAAGACCCATTGCCAAGACTATCTTAGTGGACAAAGTCCCTTTCTGAATCGAGTAACCCTCGTTTCAGTCCTTTTTCGCTGAACCGGTATAACCTACCGTTCCAGCCCTGTCTATCTCATGAGATATAAAATCTTTACCCAATGCATTGGAGGGATATATAGGTCCCACCCATCTCATAATGATACCATTCTTATGTGTGCCACAAAATCATAAATCATACATCATTGCATAACCCATGTTATAAAAATGGTATTCTTAAACAACATGACATCATAAAACAATTCATATAAGATAAAGTAATTCATAAAAATGTTTCCATCACAACATAATCAAATCCATGTAATAATAGGGATAAAAACATAACCCTTTTATTATCTTAGATGGAAAATAATTTTTATAAAATACTTGAACTTCATTCTTGAGGAAAATATCCTTTCTACTTCAAAAACATTTTTCCATTCATAACATGTCATACAACTTTAAAATAAAATAAGTTGATTAAAAATAAACTTGAAAACTTGTAAAGGAAGATTCTTGGAAATTTTTTTTAAAAATCCATTCATGCCGTATAAGTTAAAAAAAACATTCTTCGTACTTTTGTCGGAAAAGTCAAAAAGTACCTCGTACGAAAAACGACAAAAGATTCCTTTCATTTCTTTTACTAAAAACTCACCGAAGGGTAAAATGGATTTAAACAATTGTAGGTGGATGGAAATAATATTACATATTTATGAAACATGGATGTGGATGATAAAATATACCCCAGTAAATACTTACGAATAAACAATCTCGGATAAAAATGAGATTGTGATATTTCCCTTACCTTAGGTCCGATTTGCTTCGTATGTGTACGAAACTCCTGTATAATGATTTAAATAATGTCACTGACTTATTATAGAATCATATTCATTGTTATGATATCATATATGGTTCACTTATAACATTATATTACCCGTTCTTTTGTAAATTCCATGTTAAAGAAGCGTTTTGGGTAAAATCGTTTCATTTATCGTAGGTGTTTTGACTTGTTGTTCTTGACATTATTATTACTTATATCATGATTTACTTACTTCCAGAATAAAAAATTTGATTTATATATCATATATATTCAGTATATATATATATAATAGATAGATAAAATGAAAAACACAGTTCATGGAGACGGTAGTCCGTACGTACGCATGAACGCTGTTTTCCATTCCTTATTGTCTTGAAATGGAAGTAAGTAGATGACATACATATATATATATACATAATCCAGTAGATTTATAATGTCATATATTTCATTATTATTTCTTATATATACTTTATAATCATTCTTAAATGGTTAACATGGAGAATGAATCTCATCGCGTCGTGGAGACGGTAGTCCGTACGTACACACGAGCGATGATATCATTTTCATAAATATTGAATTGAATCGGAGTGGATTATACAATATATCAGAATCAATATGATGTTGTAATAACTATTTATAGTTATTCTTTACACCATTATACCCATCCATGTAAGGTGGTGGTGGAAAATAGATTACACCACGGCGTGGAGACGGTATTCCGTACGTACGCACGCGCAGTGATTTCTTTTTCCGTAGGATGGATAGATGGTGAAATAGGGTTGTTTCATACTTATAATAACATATCAGTATATGAGTGATACTTATGTTATTACTTCATAATGAAACAACCTAAGAAGAATAAGTGGAAGAAGAAATAAAGATGAAAGAATTGGTAACGGTAATTACCTCTTCTTTGAAGCGCCTCTTTGAGACCTCCTCTTAGGGCACTAAAATTGGTCTTTGAGGAAGACCATAACCTCTAGGATGTTTCTAGGGAAGTGGAGAAGAGATTTTGGCAGGGGTTGGACGAGATTGAGTGCTCAAATTGGTGTGAGGAGGAGGGGGAGGAGGTGCCCTTTTATAAGGGAGGAGAGGGGCACCTTAGGAATATCTCAAAATATTATTTTATATTAAAGTCAAAATCGGTTTATAATGGCTCCAAAGGGTCTTATTTCGAAGATAAGGTGGGGATGGGTCTAAATCCTATCAACCAATAAGATTTAGACAAGTTTAGGGTATTATTTTAACCTTATCAATTAGATTTAACTCTAAGTTAAATAATTTAACTTTTACCATGTCTTTTTGTTTTCTTTCACTATATGGTTAATAAACTTACTATAACATGCCAAAAGAACCCCAAATTGTTTATTATTAATATATATATCCTTATCTAAGTCATTTGGCCGAACCTTAGATTTTTAGGAATAAAATAACAATTAATAATATAATATTTGATTTAAAAACTATTTTGTGTCAATTTTGACACTATTTGATATATGATTTTTGTGAAAGTCATAACAGAATTATATGTTCGAACCAAGTTGATTAAATCAACACTAATATATCATAGTAACCTTGAAAATTAGTGGAATTCATAAAAAGTCTCAAATTACATTCATTTGAGCATTTATAACATCAATTATGTTAATATTTCCTTAAAAGGGTAATTACTGCATCATCGTTGTGTCATAAATAAATTAATTTATTTAAAGTATAAAAATTATAAATAAAATCTCATTATGTAGGAAATATTTTTAGCTTTCTAATGAATATTTATAGTCGAATTTATCTTATGTATAACCCCATATTAAAAATGGTTTACTTATTAAACTTTGATTTTAACTATTTTAACCCTTCTTTAAATAAATTAATAATAAATGTCCTAATCTAATCCAAGTGGGCCTAAATGGTCATATTTTATTCCTAAGTTTGTTTTTGGTCGAATTACACTTGTCCAATAGAATTAGGACATGTTTTAGGGTAATATTAATATCATATTTACCCTTAGTTGCCCTATTTACTATTAACCGCGGTAAAAAAAATAAAAAGTTACTATTCACCAAAAAATTATTTTCATCTCATTGAACCACATTTTAGTCCTTGATATTAACCGTGTCTCTCGGATTTTCGAAATTCCATTCACAGAAGCGGTAAAATTAAGTTTTATGCAAAATTCAGTTTTTAACCTACCACTTAGTGGTTTCACTATTCATCAAAAATTGAAAGTTTTCAGAAAAATACCAAAATTTCACCCTAGGCTAATTTCGATATTCTGAGTCCAAAAATGAAGTCCATTTTGAAAAATAAAATTTATAAAATTTCAAAAAGTGATTATTACTATTCATAACGGCTAGTTTTAATAGCATATCATTGTTTAGTAAAACTCGGTATTGCGTATTACACACGCTATCGAGGAAGGTCGTGATTGCGTGTAATGCAAGGCAAGTCAAGGATGCGTGTTGTGCAAGCTCCTTTTGGTGTAGCGTACAACACAAGACTTTAATAAAATTAAAAAGAATATTTTTTTTTATAAAATCTTAGGCTGTTACATTCTACCCCCCTTAAAATGAATTTCGCCCTCGAAATTCGTCGGGGTTATAAATGGTTTACTATTTGAAAGTTTCTTTGATAGAAACCCACATCGTAAAAAGGAATACCAAAACTTATCTTTAAAAACTAAAGTATAAAACGTAATGGTTACCCAAGTTAACTAATCACTGGGTATCCACATAGGAGAACATAGGTGAAAATATGGACATGGAAGAGAAATCTAACTGTCATGTTCTGATGGAGAGTGGTAGAGGACATAGCTATGGAAAAGCCAGTAATCACAAATCCATAGATTTGTGATGATATAAGGTACCATCTGATTCATCAGGTATAATATCACTAGGAAAACATTTTTGGTTTTCAAGATCATTTCCCTAAAGTTGAAAATTTGAATTAGAATAAATACTTACTTTATTTTGGTACAATCTCACTGTTGTTCGTGCCTTGAACAATTTCCACTTCATCTCTTAAATAAATGAAGTTGAATTTGTGAAGTGTTAGCAGATCATGTGATAGAACGACGGGTCATTCCATCTGTCTCAAACAAAAGGTTAGCAAAAATTATATACATAAGTCGATCTATAGTGAGATTAATCATATATAGTTCCTAAAATGGACTTATACTTCATATATCATACTGCTTAATATAATAAAACTAGTTTCTACTAAACAGGGACTTCCTGTAGGCCAGTGGTAGGCGATAAAGGCTAGTCGTACTTCGGTTGTGGGTTCGATTCCCACAGCCTTGTCCGAAGCGATGGGCTGTCGCCCGTCCTGCAGGTTGTCCTTTTTCTAAAACTATATTACTATAACATCCCATAAATAATATCGAAAAAACTTCTATCCTTAAACAATACTAACTTTTGTCCAACATAATCCATTCCAATCTTTAGGATTATCCATAATACTGCAATCCACTCTCATAACATAGTGAAAACGATTACCAGAGATTTAATACCATCGTCAATTCCCATATATCATAAGATATGTTTTTTTGGTTACATTCCAAACATTCAAAGTCCTTAATCATGTATTCTCTTGAATACCTTTGTGAAAACATGAATGCAGTTAAAAGTTAACACTTTTCACATACCAAAATCCTCAAAATTCTATATACTCAAACTTAGTCCTTATATCAATCATGAGCTCATGAATACTGTCAAATATTTAATTTTCTCATTTTCCCTTCATTATGCGCATATCATTCTTTTTTCAAAAATATCTCAATCACTTTCCATGGTTACTGGTACCATAAAATTATTGAAAACCAAAATAGACCAATACATAAATATTCCAATATTCCACGATACTATATACAACACTATTTTGGAATCCCATTACATAAACACTTAATCATTCCACCACATCGTTGTCATATTCAACATCGCCAATAGTGATCGCATGTGACTTCCCTTTGTCCTTTGCCTTAAGTGGTTGCTCATGTTGATCATCACTAACCCTTGGATTAGGGCATTTATTGGCATAATGTCCCATCTCCTTGCACTTGAAACATTGAAGTGTTGGTGGTGCGTTCTCTGCAGTGTTTGCTTTGTTCACATCATTAGAATCCCTTTTTCCATTACTTCGACACTCAGCTACTCGATGACCTTCTTTTCCACACTTAAAACAATTTCTAGTCCCTTTAAGACAATCTCCACCATGCTTCTTTCCACACTTTGAGCATAAGGAAACATTCATCTTCTTTTCACCATTATTCTGAGATTTCTCCTTGAACTCCATCTTTCGTTTCTTGTCAAACCCATGAGATGGATATGTAACACCAACTTCCATTTCTACCTTGATAGCACAACGCACAATTTCTTCATAGCTACTGAAGTCTCTTATAGCTAATGCCCTTCGAAGACTTGGTTTTAAGCCACTGAAAAATCGATCAACTTTACTTTCAGGTTGGATGATAATACCAGAAGCGTACCTTGCAAGTCTTGTAAAATTCGCTTCATAGGTACCAACAGATTCATCATCCCTTTGCTTCAGTTCAAAAAAAACTCTTTCTCCATCTTTGTTCGGAGAATACGAGGGAAGTACTTATTGAAAAATAAGTTCTTGAACTCGTCCCATTCCATAGACTCAATTTCATCCCTTTGCCTCATATTCTTAATAAGATTCCACCATTGATCAGCATCTCCTTCCAAACGATACACTGCTAGGATGACTTTATCATGTTCAGAACATTGAAGAACTGAAAATATCTTTTCAGTAGTACTAATCCATTGTTCAGCAACTAATGGATCAGTAGACCCACTGAAAGAAGGTGGACGCTGCCTCATGAAGGATTCAACAGAATGTTGCTCCTTCCTTTGCTCGTTTGGAAGTCCTGCATGATTCATAGCTTGAGAAAGTTGTGTGAGCATGGATACAAGATTTTGCATTCCGGCTCCCATATCGTTTGGTTGCTCAGGGGGACAATCATTGCATTGCCCATCACATTCCGCATTAACACGGTTCCTTCGGGTTCCAGCCATCGTCTAAAACCCCAAAAGAATAGTGTGAGAGGCAAAATAATGCTAGGGAAAACAACATAGTAAAGGAGGAGTACCCTTAATATCTAACATCTTAGGTTAAATTCTAAGATCGGTATCGTAGTTCTAGGATTATATCCTATACATATACGTATCCTTAGGGACATCCCTAGACATACCTTAGAAATATCTCTAGGGATCTCACTAATGTTTTCGCATCCTAGTTTCCAAAGGTTGACTAAACCTTTCCTCTGATACCAACTATAGAGACCCGAAGCTTGATGTACATGGACATTACATTACATTTGCGGAATACTTAGTACATAACAAAAACACACACACAAGGACCATAATAGTTTAGTGTCTTTGGAAACTCGGAATATAATCTTCTAATCGTGGTGAAAGATCTTCAACATCTCCCATAAAGATCTTCTTTTTTTTATACCTAAAACCTTTCTTTATATCCTGGGGAAAAGAAAACATAAAAGGGTGAGCTCAAATGCTCAGTAAGGGTAAACAAAAGAAATATCAATCACATCATATACATAAGCACATAACTTTTGGAAATCTTAACCTGCAAAAGAGATCATAATTTCATAACATGGGGTAAATCATGGCAGTGAAATGTAATCACAATAATCATAACATAAAACATGAAACTTTGTGGCATTCACACATAATCATAGAGAATCATTTCTTGTTAGTCAAGACTCATTGCCAAGACTATCTTAGTGGACAAAGTCCCTTTCTGAATCGAGTAACCCTCGTTTCAGTCCTTTTTCGCTGAACCGGTATAACCTACCGTTCCATCCCCGTCTATCTCATGAGATATAAAATCTTTACCCAATGCATTGGAGGGAGATATAGGTCCCACCCATCTCATAATGATACCATTCTTATGTGTGCCACAAAATCATAAATCATACATCATTGCATAACCCATGTAATAAAAATGGTATTCTTAAACAACATGACATCATAAAACAATTCATATAAGATAAAGGAATTCATAAAAATGTTTACATCACAAAATAATCAAATCCATGTAATAATAGGGATAAAAACATAACCCTTTTATTATCTTAGATGGAAAATAATTTTTATAAAATACTTGAACTTCATTCTTGAGGAAAATATCCTTTCTACTTCAAAAACATTTTTCCATTCATAGCATGTCATACAACTTTAAAATAAAATAAGTTGATTAAAAATAAACTTGAAAACTTGTAAAGGAAGATTCTTGGAAATTTTGTTTTAAAAATCCATTCATGTCGTATAAGTTAAAAAAAACATTCTTCGTACTTTTGTCGGAAAAGTCAAAAAGTACCTCGTACGAAAAACGACAAAAGATTTCTTTCATTTCTTTTACTAAAAACTCACCGAAGGGTAAAATGGATTTAAACAATTGTAGGTGGATGTAAATAATATTACATATTTATGAAACATGGATGTGGATGATAAAATATACCCCAGTAAATACTTACGAATAAACAATCTCGGATAAAAATGAGATTGTGATATTTCCCTTACCTTAGGTCCGATTTGCTTCGTATGTGTCCGAACCTCCTGTATAATGATTTAAATAATGTCATTGACTTATTATAGAATCATATTCATTGTTATGATATCATATATGGTTCACTTATGACATTATATTACCCGTTCTTTTGTAAATTCCATGTTAAAGAAGCGTTTTGGGTAAAATCGTTTCATTTATCGTAGGTGTTTTGACTTGTTGTTCTTGACATTATTATTACTTATATCATGATTTAATCACTTCCAGAATATAAAATTTGATTTATATATCA
This sequence comes from Viscum album, assembly GCA_963277665.1. NCBI lineage: Eukaryota > Viridiplantae > Streptophyta > Magnoliopsida > Santalales > Viscaceae > Viscum > Viscum album. The sequence goes on along the minus strand of OY728153.1, from coordinate 123,514,009 downwards.
TATATATTCAGTATATATATATATAATAGATAGATAAAATGAAAAACACCGTTCATGGAGATGGTAGTCCGTACGTACGCATGAACGTTGTTTTCCATTCCTTATTGTCTTGAAATGGAAGTAAGTAGATGACATACATATATATATATATATAATCCAGTAGCTTTATAATGTCATATATTTCATTATTATTTCTTATATATACTTTATAATCATTCTAAAATGGTTAACATGGAGAATGAATCTCATCGCGTCGTGGAGACGGTAGTCCGTACGTACACACGAGCGATGATATCATTTTCATAAATATTGAATTGAATCGGAGTGGATTATACAATATATCAGAATCAATATGATGTTGTAATAACTATGTATAGTTATTCTTTACACCATTATACCCATCCATGTAAGGTGGTGGTGGAAAATAGATTACACCACGGCGTGGAGACGGTATTCCGTACGTACGCACGCGCAGTGATTTCTTTTTCCGTAGGATGGATAGATGGTGAAATAGGGTTGTTTCATACTTATAATAACATATCAGTATATGATTGATACTGATTTTATTACTTCATAATGAAACAACCTAAGAAGAAGAAGTGGAAGAAGAAATAAAGATGAAAGAATTGGTAACGGTAATTACCTCTTCTTTGAAGCGCCTCTTTGAGACCTCCTCTTAGGGCACTAAAATTGGTCTTTGAGGACGACCAGAACCTCTAGGATGTTTCTATGGAAGTGGAGAAGAGATTTTGGCAGGGTTTGGCCGAGCTTGAGTGCTCAAATTGGTGTGAGGAGGAGGGGGAGGAGGTGCCCTTTTATAAGGGAGGAGAGGGGCACCTTAGAAATATCTCAAAATATTATTTTATATTAAAGTCAAAATCGGTTTATAATGGCTCCAAAGGGTCTTATTTCGAAGATAAGGTGGGGATGGGTCTAAATCCTATAAACCAATAAGATTTAGACAAGTTTAGGGTATTATTTTAACCTTATCAATTAGATTTAACTCTAAGTTAAATAATTTAACTTTTACCATGTCTTTTTGTTTTCTTTCACTATATGGTTAATAAACTTACTATAACATGCCAAACGAACCCCAAATTGTTTATTATTAATATATATATCCTTATCTAAGTCATTTGGCCGAACCTTAGATTTTTAGAAATAAAATAACAATTAATAATATAATATTTGATTTAAAAACTATTTTGTGTCAATTTTGACACTATTTGATATATGATTTTTGTGAAAGTCATAACAGAATTATATGTTCGAACCAAGTTGATTAAATCAACACTAATATATCATAGTAACCTAGAAAATTAGTGTAATTCATAAAAAGTCTCAAATTACATTCATTTGAGCATTTATAACATCAATTATGTTAATATTTCCTTAAAAGGGTAATTACTGCATCATCGTTGTGTCATAAATAAATTAATTTATTTAAAGTATAAAAATTATAAATAAAATCTCATTATGTAGGAAATCTTTTTATCTTTCTAATGAATATTTATAGTCGAATTTATCTTATGTATAACCCCATATTAAAAATGTTTTACTTATTAAACTTTGATTTTAACTATTTTAACCCTTCTTTAAATAAATTAATAATAAATGTCCTAATCTAATCCAAGTGGGCCTAAATGGTCATATTTTATTCCTAAGTTTGTTTTTGGTCGAATTACACTTGTCCAATAGAATTAGGACATGTGTTAGGGTAATATTAATATCATATTTACCCTTAGTTACCCTATTTACTATTAACCGCGGTAAAAAAAATAAAAAGTTACTATTCACCAAAAAATTATTTTCATCTCATTGAACCACATTTTAGTCCTTGATATTAACCGTGTCTCTCGGATTTTCGAAATTCCATTCACAGAAGCGGTAAAATTATGTTTTATGCAAAATTCAGTTTTTAACCTACCACTTAGTGGTTTCACTATTCATCAAAAATTGAAAGTTTTCAGAAAAATACCAAAATTTCACCCTAGGCTAATTTCGATATTCTGAGTCCAAAAATGAAGTCCATTTTGAAAAATAAAATTTATAAAATTTCAAAAAGTGATTATTACTATTCATAATGGCTAGTTTTAATAGCATATCATTGTTTAGTGAAACTCGGTATTGCGTGTTACACACGCTATCGAGGAAGGTCGTGATTGCGTGTAATGCAAGGCAAGTCAAGGATGCGTGTTGTGCAAGCTCCTTTTGGTGTATCGTACAACACAAGACTTTAATAAAATTAAAAAGAATATTTTTTTTATAAAATCTTGGGTTGTTACATTGATATACATTTTTATAGGTTTATCATGCATGTTAAGGGGGAATAATACCATTTGGGTGATTGTTGATCGACTCATCAAGTCATCCCACTTCCTACCAATCCATTAGAAAAGTTCAATAAAGAGCTTAAGACACCTCTATGTTCAAGATATAGTTCGGCTTCACAGAGTGCCATCAACGATCATCTTAGATCGTGATGATCGTTTCACATCCTAGTTTTGGAATGGACTACAGGAGGCATTTGGGACTCAGTTTTATTTGAGAATGGTGTTTCATCCTCAGTCAGATATCTAGATGGAGAGGACCAGCCATGTTCTAGAGGACATGGTATGTGCATGCATCCTATAATTTGATCATGGTTAAGAGGACCACCTACCTCTAGTGGATTTTGAGTATAATAATAGATACCACTCCACCATTAGTATGGAACTGTTTGAGGCATTGAATGAGAAATCATGAAGGTTACCATTGTGCTGGATAGACCCATGAGATTCATCACTCATGGGTCTAGAGTGGGTACGAGCTATCACTGGGAAGGTGTAAAACATCCAGGATAGAATAATGACTGTATAGAGCCATCCGAAATCATATTTTCACAGGAGACTGGGGCCTCTAGAGTTTGAGGAGGGAGACCGTGTGTTTCATTAGGTCTCACCTCAACCAGGATTATAGGGATTTGGCTAGGGTGGAATGTTTTATCTGGGATACATCATCCTTTTTCAGATTCTAATTAGATTTGATGATGGGGCATACCACCTATCTCTACCACTGAAGTTGCACCAGGTGCATGGTGTCTTCCACATGTCGTATCTGAGGAGGTAAATGCATGATCCATCGCATTTCATATATTAGGGAGAGTTTTACATTGATTATGGGGATACTTTTATAGAGTATCTAGTAGAAATTGAGAATCGAGAGGAGCAGATCCTTCATGGGTGGTCGATTCCTCTAGTGTGCATTCGCTGGCAGCATGAGAATCTCTAGGAGATCACTTAAGAGTGGGAGGATCATATTTGTGCTCACTACCCTCATATTTCTATTGAGTATCCCCTGTTTTAGCTTCCAGGGACATAAATCCCTATGGTGGGGAGAATGTAATGACTAATATTTTCTATGTTTTTGTTTTTATAAATTAATTTGGAATATTCTAAGACCAAGCATTGAGATGGAATGATATTCCAATGCTCAGTGTGCCCAGAATGATATGGTGAAAAATGTTATGTTTTTAATGAATCATGTGGGTAGTTTCTACTTTAAATTATAATAACTTCTAAATGGTTTCTTGGATCAAAAATCTGAGGGTACCATTGCGTTCAGAGTAGCAATTTTACCTTAGGCAGTGCCTAACATCAACAAGTGAAGGCTGACTATGAAAGTTAGAAATTTGACGTAACAGCCATTAAAATATTTTCATAAAAATATTTTATTTGAAACTGCGCTAGTTTATTTTAAATTAAGTACTATTGTTTGGAATCCAGGGTAATCTCCATAATCCCAAAAATGTCTCTATGGTGAGGAGATAGAAACCACTCTAATGAATGATGATGAACACTGATGGATTAAGGATCGACGATGACATGGAACCTTTTTCTTCTTCAATGAATGATCCAACCTTGAGGTAGGGTGTCAATATCTTTATAATTTTATTAGATTCAAATGATGAAAATAGACCAACCCGTGAATAGTTTGATCTAGTTCATTCATTTTTGTGGGTTGGATAAATTTATTGTGGGGATTGAAGGGATGGTAAATCATTAGGAATATTGGTTGAGTGTTCTTCCTTGAACCATATAACATGAATAGATCAAGGCCTACATGAACAAGAAAAAGATCCATCCATTGGATAATTCATGTTCTTTTTTTATTTCCCCCAATCTCATGTGATCCTCATTCCTCATTCCTTATGAATAATAATCAATGGATCATTGTGGCATCGATTCGCGATGCAACGATCCAAGACTGGGAATCTGATCCCATGGAAATGCAAGGCGGTGGCAGCATAAGGCGATGACAGCTCTGTCTGGTTCAGGTGGAGTGGGACAAGGAAAGGCTGATGGTGGGGTAGCTAGCGGTGGAGGTAACACTGAATAGGAAGGGTAAGATGGGGTAGGTGGGGTGCAACAGGAACAGGCTGCCAAAAGGGTGGTTGATGGTGGCGACAGGATGCGGTACAGGAGAGACCGTGTTGAATAGGCGGGTCATAGTAGTGTAGGCCGTAGGTGGTGACTAGGGGCTGTGAAAGGAGTCAGTGGCTAAGATGTGGCTCGTAGTCATGTTGGATGGAACATGTGGTGGTGGAAGGGCCACATGACCAGGTGGACAAGGAGGTCATGCCGCATGAAATGCGGTCTCACTTCACATTGACAAGTGGAGCCGTCTGGACACATGGTTGGGTGATCACGTGGACCAGAGGGATGCGGCCAGGGTGGGCTACATCCGACGGAGAAAAACTAGCTCACACGATATGGGTCGGCCTAGTGAATCTGTTCGGTTTGGGCTAGCCGAGACCGATCGAGTCAGGTCATCTCTCCTAAACCAAGTCAGGTCAGACCCAGACCATACTATACACTTTTTACTAAATTGACCATTTCCTCAAAACAGGAGGTCCATTTGATGAACTGTTGGTGGCATTAGGACTATTGTGATGGGACAGTTCTGTTGAGATGCATTAATTGAGTTTTTTTAATGTTTCCATACGTCTTATTGGCTTGAGGTATGGGTTCTCCCAGAATAAGCGCACAATGAGTGGAATATTGTGGCTAGATTTGACTATGTTATCTTGGTGACTACATGACTTGGGGGATGCATGACCCATCAATACTTTGTGCACCATATACGCTTCATGTGTTATAAATGCTTCATGTTCCACTGACACTCTGTGTGCCACCGACACTCTGTGTTCCATCAACGCTTTGTGTGCCATCGATGCTCTATGCACCCATCAATACTCCATGTGCCTTCAAAACTTCTTGTGTCATAGAGACCGAGAGATTTGTAGACTACAACTAGAAAACCTTCTCTTTGTGCTTTATACTTATACCTGTGTGAGCTGACCATGTTGATTTTACTTCATGTGTTTCATTTGTGGTGTACACTTTTTGTTTCCTTTTTTGTATACTTTGTGTATTTTCTTAGTGGTATTTCCCTTTGTAGATTCGGGATCCCTACTAAGTAATGTTTTACTCACCCATGCACGGGCTATGTCTGTATGTGTCATGTTTTATGAAGATGATCAATGCTTTGACGGAGTCCTTTGTGGACCGATACTAGGTGGTTCTTAGAGAGAGGCCCGATAGATGTGGTGTGCTTCAACGACTTCAGACAATTGTTTTTGTGCCTACCCTTTAGGTAGGGTTTTCTACAGATGAATTTCAGGAGCTTGTACTTTTCCTTTCGGTTGGGATTCTATTCTGGCCCTGTTTACTTTCCAGTTTTGTACTATTACTCTATGTTGGTATCTTAGTTGTATGTATGCATTTTTTACTAAGTGTTTTCAGTTTATCACTTTTTCTTAGATACATGTGCGTTTTTATAGGTACTTAGAAAAATGCCACACATTTGTGGGATATGCCTACTCAGTGCTAGTCACAAACCCCTATCCTATTAGAGGCAGGCTTGGGGTAGTCACGACATGGGCCTTGAGGGATAGGTCATGACATTTATTTACATTAGATGTATCCTTTTGAATGATATATGTAAAATTTTAAGTGATATGTTAAAAATTATCACTGATAATTGGCCTCTATTATTCAAAAATATATACACATATAAGTGATTGAGTTTTGTATTGGTTATTTATATTAAGTGGAGCATATTGGTCTCCTTATATCTTGATATTTGATTGTTGATAATGAAGTTAGAGGAATTCAGGGCTTAAATTTAAAGTTCATTCCATGTGATAAAGAGATGAAGGAACATATATATTTTGAACCAAAAAGATGAGGTTCAACCATGTATAGTATCACATATTGCTGGATTAATGGTTGAATTATGAAAAGAAATGAAATTTTTTTGACAATTGATGATAAAAATACATTTGTTTTGTGGTTTAAAGGGAAATTCAACATAGATTTATTTGCATCAGAAACATTGAATGGATGGAAGAGGGAGAATATCTTAATGTGATTATCTGGTCTAATTTTTATATTAATGGTTACAATTTCATCACAAAATATCTGGATGACAAGAGTACTATTAAAAAATAGTGGGTTAATGATCATCATTAAAGAACATCAATTTTTGAGTGAAAAGGATAAAAACTTAATTTTTGCATCAAAAATATATTTTGGATTTCTTGTGTATATATAAGAGATTGATTATACTGAATTTCAAGTAATAGTGTTTAAGTGAAATTGGATTGATCGTAATAATGGTGTGGAGCATGATGATTATGATTTTACAATCATTGATTTGAAAATATTTAGTTCCAAAGAGAAACTATATATCATGGAGGCACATAAAAATAAAATAATTTATGTTATTGATCCACTGAATGACCAATGATTTGTTAAATTTCAAGGGAAAAGAATTTACTTGGGTGATGAGGAGTGATGACGTTCTTATTTTATGAAGTTTCTTTGTCTATTATGTGATTTCTAGATGGTAAAAATAAATAAAATACATACATAGTTCATTTTATATGAAATGATCATGCTGAAGGGATATGGGAAAACACTAAATTAATTTCCTAATTATTCATCTAAATATTTATATTTTATTTTTGTCTAAATTTACATCTGTAAAAACTTTATTTTTTAATTTTGATGTTTAATTATATATATTGATTATTTATATAATTTTTGTGTTCAATTTTATATTCCATAATTATGTTTAAACATTTTATGATTGAAAAAATTAACATGCATCATTATGTTTTAGTTAAATTTACACATATAGTTTTTTTTATAACTGTGATATTTAAATTTATAAGTGTTGACCATTTCTATCATTTTAGAATTAATTTTTATATTTAATAGTTTTAGTTACTTATTTTTTTGGTTAATAATTATGACATCATTATTTTTTTCAAACATACTCAAATGTGACTCCATCTTTAACCTAAAAATTTTTGTATTTAATGTTTTTAATTATTCACTTTTATAAAATTATGTAGGTACATAGAAAATCATTATATTCATCTATTTCAATTATAGACACAAATTCATATGAATATTTATTGAGGTATATGTTATTTAATGAAAATAAACATTTAATTTAAAAAGATTATGTGCAAGACTATTAGTGCACCTACTATGGTGGAGTCTTCTTCTCTAGAGAAAAAACTTTAGAGAGTTGGTAAACTAGTAAATGTGGGATTACATGTTTACTGAAACTTTCAATTCACATGGAGACCAGAGAATACATATCAATTTTGATGATAATAATAAACCAACTAGATCAAATTCAACACAGTTTATGAGTTATATCTCATCGTAGAGTCATTATAATATTGTGATTTTATATCCTAGTTGGAAGTTCATCGACAAGATGAAGAAAGAGCAGTTGTCAGAGTCCATAATGATAAAATATCTCAATTGATTTATTTTAATCTCATTATTTGAATATTATATATATACTAATATTTAATGTATTCAATTAAATAAGATGATTAAAATTTAATAAATGAAACAAATTAAGAATGTATGTCTATATTTAGTGTTGGTTTGATGGAGATATTTAAAAAAATTGACAAAAAAATTATGTTTTGGGAATTTATAGAATGAAAATCCATACCTAAAGTATGGGTTTTTAAATATATATACATGGAAAAAATATTTCACCAGTCGATGTGATTAAGTATTTAAGGTATGATAATTATTGTATCTGGTAAAATTTATTATATATTACTTGATTACTTATTAGTTTATTTTTATGTAAATGGATTCTAGGAGATCTTACCAAGAGATCCAGTTATAGAATGTATACCCTTATACTTTATCACATGGAGGGTATCATTTTCTGATGATGAAAATGATTGTTGAAAAGTTTGAGGCGTTAGGAGAAAAATATTTTAGTGGTTTAGAAGAGGTCAAGTTTGATCCTCCATCTCCCCACACTCACCATAAAAAATGGAAGAGCGAGGAGGAAAAAAATGAAAATGTATCTTATAAAACAATCTATATAGAAATGAAAGTGATTGGGTGTCAGTTTTTTTCATTACTTGATGGGTTAGAAGAGTAAGATAATTATTAGATATTATTCATTATAATGTCACAAATTAAGAACTTTTTATTTTATAGTGTCCATTGGATGTTAGGTGTATTATTCCTACATGAATACACATTATACTGGTTTTTTTCTTTATTAGGAAGAGTTTGAAAATATTTTAGAAAATTCATAAACCAATAGGTTTTATTATATTTTATAAGTTCTTTATTATTAATTATTACTGTTTAAACATGTTTTGATAATTCATATATATGAAAATACAGGTCATGTAAAAGGTTTAACCATGATCAATTATCGATACTTAAGACAAATAAAATAAATTATGTGAAATTAATGGTAAATATATTTTTTATTAGATAATATTTGTTTTTCCTATAAATATGTGTTGGTTTTAATTTTCAAGTTAATGTTTCATAATCATAGTGTCATATTCAAAAAGGGTGTAATGTTTTTATTATATTATAAGATTCATGTTTGAGATAAGCATAAATGGGATGAAGAATAATTTTATTATGGTTAAATGTATTAATTATTTTAAGTTTTATATTCAAATATTATATTTTTTAATCTTATAAAATTAATTGTTATTGTAGATTTTCAATGATATAAAGTTGTATATAAATGAATAACTTACCCATCTTCAATGTTTTTTGTCAATCTATTTTTTATGTATGGTTAAATTTTAAATTATCAAGAATGCCTATTTTAATTAAAGTTCATAAAATGAATAATTAAATAATCAATTTCTAATTTAAGTTGTTATATATTTTTTTATAGGGTTTATATGTTTCAGGTATGTCTCTTTTAATTAATATTAAAAAATGTGTATTTATACAATGGTTTTATACTTTAAGTTGGTATATTTTGTTTTGTTTTATAGTATTGTTATTTTATTTAAGTTATTATATTATTTTTGTTTTTAAAGCTTTTATGATTTTTTGAACTAGGTAATTAAATATTTTTTTAATAAAATTATTTCTTTCCCCATTTGTTTTTTTATAAACTGATATTGGATCCAAATAATAGGAGTATTGACATCAATTTTTTCAAAAAAATGACTTCGAAAGTATTTTGCAGAATCAAAATAAAAGGAATTTTTCAGATCAATTTTTAGTAAAAACCAACATCAAAAGTCTTTTTAACATCGGTTTTTACCAAAAAAATAGTATTAAAAATCTATTCCATAACCAAAATAAGCACTTTCATTATCTTTTTTTGGTAAAAACTGATATTTAAAGTCATTTTAAGAATAAAAATAAAAAAAATCAATGTCAGTATTTTACAAAAAATATATCTTAAAATATTCCCTCAACGTCATTTTTTCTAAAAAACTGACTTGGAAATTCATGAAAGACGATTTAAATGTAAGTTTTTATAAAAAACTAAGATTTAAGCATCAGTTCAATTTACCTTTTTTTATGTTTCTATGTAGGTTTTTTGAAAACCAACTTAGAAAATATTCTTTTTTACATCATTTTGATCAACATTGGGTAAAAACTAATGTTAAAAATTAAAATAAAATTGATGTTAAAATATTATTTTCCACTAGTGACTATATCATAAAATCTCAGGGTGCAACATTCTACCCCCAATAAAATTAATTTCACCCTAAAAATTATGTCACTTTATAAAAATAAATAAGGATATCACAGTTTCATCACATCCTTAGGTTTTTAATTAGCTTCGTATAATTTCTAATTCCTTTAGAGAATATTAACCATGTGAGTAGTATTGTTATGTAGCATTTTATTTATGTGATCCAAGATTTCTACCAATTGTTATTCATAGAAAGATCATCCTCTAGAGTTATTGCCTTTGAGTTCAGTAAAAGTAATGAATCGAGTTTGTATTTCCTCAAGGGAGATACATGGAACACATTGTGAACTAGAGAGAGGTTCGGTGGAAGCGCCAAGAAATAAGTTTCAATCCCTACTCGATCAAGAATATTGAAGGTTAGAATATACATAGGGCTCAGCTTTCCATTATTTGTGAATATAATAACCATATTCAATAGAGAAATTTATATAAATACCTTCTCACCAACTTTGAATTCTATATTTGACCAAATATTGTTATCATAAATTTTCAATCTACTATGTACTTCCTTACACTACGGGAAAAAAGACTTTTTGTGACGGGCCTTGTGCGACGGGAATAAATCCCGTCGCAAATAGTTTGGCACGGATAACGCGCCAAACCACGCGAAGGTTATTTGCGACGGTGGGATCCCACCATCGCAAATAGTTAAGAATTTGCGACGGGGCCCGTCGCAAATAACCGACGGCGGTTTATAGCTTTTTGTGACGGGATGTCGTCCCATCGCAAAAGGTGTGTCGGCAAGGACTATTTGCAATGGGTCTCGTCGCAAATAACTTTTTAACCACCGACAGTAATTAATGCGGGCGTAGGTATTTGCGACGGGTGTCATCGCAAAAGATACTATTTGCGACGGGATACCCGTCGCAAATACTCCCGTCGCAAATAATCTAACCTATATATACCCCCATCCGTTTTTCCTCTCATTCCTCTCAAATTTTAGATAATGTTTCTCTCTAAACTAAGATTTTAGAGAGAGAATTTTTCTAAGTTAATTTTTTTGTTCACGAAAAAGTTGTGAAGGCGTCTGCATCAATAGAAAATCAGTCTTAAAGGTATTTATGTTTTTTTTTAATTTATTATTTATTTCATTTTTTTATGTTAATTTTATTTATTGTTGATTAGTTGTAATTAAATTAAATTTAAATTGTTTTGTCATTAGTATTTATTTGTACTAATAAATTGAAATTTTTAGTTTTAATTTTTAATAATTAGTAGTAATTATTAATTATTAACGATAATTAGTAATGTATATAATTAATTTGTAGTAATTAATAATAATTGGTAATAAATATAAATAACTAGTAATAAATAGGAATAATTAGTAATAATTAAGAATAATTAGTAATAATTAGGAATAATTAGTAATAATTAGGAATAATTCGGAATAAATATTAATAATTAGTAATAATTAGGAATAATTAGGAATAATTAGGAATAATTAGGAATAATTAGCAACAATTAGTAATAATTAGCAATAATTAGTAATAAATAGCAACAATTAGTAATAATTAGCAATAATTAGTAATAAATAGCAATAAATAGCAATAATTAATAATAATTATTAATAAATTGTAATAATTAGTAATAAATTGTAATAATTAGTAATAAATACTAATAAATACTAATAATTACTAATAAATACTAATAATTATCAATAAATACTAATAATTAGGAATAATTATCAATAATTAGAAATAATTATCAATAATTAGATATAATTAGCAATAATTCGTAATAAATAGCAATAATTAGCAATAATTAGCAATAATTAGTAATAATTAGCAATAATTAGTAATAATTAGCAATAATTAGTAATAATTAGCAACAATTGGGAATAATTAGCAATAATTAGCAATAAATAGCAATAATTAGTAATAAATAGCAATAAATAGTAAAAAATAGGAATAATTAGAAATAAATAGGAATAATTAGTAATAATTAGGAATAATTAATAATAAATAAAAATAATTAATAATAATTAGTAATAAATTATAATAGTTAGAAATAAATTGTAATAATTAGTAATAAATTGTAATAATTAGTAATAAATACTAATAATTACTAATAATTACTAATAATTACTAATAAATACTAATAATTAGCCATAATTAGCAATAATTAAAAATAATTAGAAATAATTAGTAATAAATAGAAATAAATAGCAATAATTAGCAATAATTAGGAATAATTAGTAATAATTAGCAATAATAAGCAATAATTAGTAATAAATAGCAATAATTAGTAATAAATAGAAATAAATATTAATAAATAGGAATAATTAGTAATAATTAGGAATAATTAGTAATAATTCAGAATAATTACGAATAATTATGAATAAATACTTATAATTAGTAATACTTACTAATAATTAGTAATAATTAGCAATAATTAAGAATAATTAGGAATAATTAGGAATAATTAGCAATAATTAGTAATAATTAGCAATATTTAGTAATAATTAGCAATAATTAGCAATAATTAATAATAATTAGTAATAAATTTTAATAATTAGTAATAAATTGTAATAATTAGTAATGAATTGTAATAATTAGTAATAAATTGTAATAATTAGTAATAAATACTAATAATTAGTAATAACTACTAATAAATACTAATAATTAGCAATAAATACTAATAATTATCAATAAATAGCAATAATTAGGAATAATTAGCAATAATTAGAAATAATTAGCAATAATTAGCAATAAATTGTAATAATTAGCAATAATTTGTAATAATTAGCAATAATTAGCAATAATTATCAATAATTAGCAATAATTAGCAATAATTATCAATAATTATCAATAGTTAGAAATAATTAGCAATAAATAGAAATAATTAGCAATAATTAGGAATAACTAGCAATAATTAGAAATAATTAGCAATAATTAGCAATAAATATCAATAAAAAGAAATAATTAGTAATAAATAAGAAATAATTAGGAGTAATTAGGAATAATTAGTAATAATAAGGAATAATTAGTAATAATTAGGAATAATTAGTAAAAATTTGGAATAAATACTACTAATTAGTAATATTTACTAATAATTAGAAATAAATAATAATATTTAGCAATAATTATTAATAATTAGCAATGATTAGTAACAATTAGCATTAATTAGAAATATTTACCAATAATTAGTAATAATTAGTTATAATTAGAAATAATTACTAATAAATACTAATAATTAGTAATAATTTCTAATAAATACTAATAATTAGGAATAATTACGAATAATTAGAAATAATTAGGTATAATTAGTAATAAATAGGACTAAATTGTAATAATTAGTAATAAATTGTAATAATTAGTAATAATTAGTAATAATTAGTAATAAATAGTAACAAATAGTAATAAATAGTAACAAATATTAATAAATATTAATAAATAGTAATACTTAGTAATAAATAGTAATAGTTAATAATAAATAGTAATAGTAAGTAATAAATATGAATAATTAGTTATAAATAAGAATAATTAGTAATAAATAATAATAATTAGTAATAATTAGGAATGATTAGCAATAAATGGTAATAACTAGTAATAATTAGTAATAATTAGTAATAATTAGTAATAATTAGTTAGGAATATTTAGAAAGAAATTTTAATAAATTTTAATAAATTCCAAGAACCTGGCACAATTTCCAGTGGATTGACGTCACTCCTTTTGCTCGATGACTTTTCTCCTTTCAACTCTCACCAACTCAAAACAATATGAAAAATGTGTTGATACATAGGCATATTCAATCTCGTATACACAAGATTGGATATGCATTTGTTGGATCATATTTTTTATAATGTTTTCAGGCGGTGATGGTTGGAAGAAGACGATTCATCGACGAAAAGGGGGCTCTTTTGTCTGATGGCTCATTTACTTGCATCTTCCTCACACTGAAATCACAATGAATAATCTGGTCAGAGATACGTATATTTATTCTTGTGCATATGATAATGAATATGCATACCTCCAATCAAATTCTTCATTGTGATTTCAGTGTGAGAAAGATGCAAGTAAATGAGCCGTCAGACAAAAGAGTAGCTGTCAATCCACTAGAAATTATGTCGCCTTTAAGTAATGGTAATTATTAATAAGTAGTAGTAATTATTTATCTTCTTTTTTCAGATAGTATTTTTATAATTTCAAATTATTTAAAATCATTGATGATTTTATATTTTGTAGAAAAATATGGAATAAGGAAGTCGACATCATTCATTATTAGATGATCGTGCTTGAATAAATCAGCACAGAAATCCAAATGGTTCTGATTTAAATCCTATATATGTTGAGGGTTTTGAAGCTTTCTTAGCATTTGAGTCATCAAAAAAATATGTTTCAAAAGGCAAAAATAAGTGTCCTTGTAAAAAATGTGCTCTGAGAATGTTTGACGCATTTGACAAGGTTGGGGGGACATCTCTTGCTGTTTGGTTTTCAACCAGATTATTTTTTTGTTATAAACATGGTGAACACAGTTCTAGAGATGATACTAATAACTTGATTCCGGATCCATCACAGTTCCAAAATTTAGCACATGATGTTGCAGGTCCATCTGTTCAACAAACTAAAACTCACGATGATATTGATTTAACTCCTGAGTTGGAACCATCTGAATTTTATAAGTTATTGAGGTCTGTTGAGGATGCATTATATTCTAGTTGCAAGATAATAAAATTAGAAGTGGTTGAAAAATTTATGGCTATTAAATCAGATAATGCAATTTCAAACAACTGTTTTGATCAGATATTTTCTTTCGTTAAAACCCTGTTACCTGAAGGAAATGTGTTGCCTACAAATTACTATTAGAGCAAGAGGTTGGTTCATAATCTAGGCCTTAGTTATCAGAAGATTCATGAATGTGCAAATGATTACATATTATATTCTGGTTGAAATGAGTCGTTGGATAGTTGTCCAACATCTGGACAATGGAGGTATAAAGAATCTCAACCAGGGAAGTCTGGATCGATTCTTGTAAAACAGTTGAGATATTTCCCCCTTACACCCAGGCTGCAACGTTTATTTAGGTCTCATAACATAAAGGCAATGATGTCATGGTACAAAACCAATATTTCAACTGGTAAAAGCTTGAATCATCCATTTGATGATGATTCCTAGAAACATTTTGATCATCTGTATCCATCTTTTGCTTTAGAAGCTCAGAACGTGTGATTGGGTTTTTCTACTGACAGTTTTTGTCTGTTTGGTTCTTATGCTAGTCAGTATTAATGATAGACTATCTTTATAACTTCGTACAATCTACCTCCATAGATGTTGATGAAGGAGACCTATATCTTTTTTACCTTATTAATCCCAGGGCATCCAAAAAATAATATTGATGTTTATTTGAAACCATTTATTGATGAGTTAAATGCATTATGGACTAATGGTGTTAGTACATATGATGTTGCTGCGAAACAAAATGTCACATTAAAAGCTGCATTGATGTGGACGATTAGTGAATTTCTAGCATATGGCATGTTATCTGGCTGGAGTACACCTGGTCCGAAATCATGTCCTCACTGTATGAAAGACAACAAAGTTTTTATGCTTGTCAATGGAAAAAAAACATCTCTATTTTGACTGTCATCGCAGATTTCTTCCAACCGATCATCCTTTTCGAAGGAACAAATATCATTTCAAAAAAGGCACAATTGAAAGGGATGAACCTACAAAAATGATCTCAGGTACAGAGTTAAAATCAATTGTATTTTCATTACCTCCCATCACATTTGGGCCAAAAACAAACCAACAGAAAATTCATGGCTTTGCAAAAGTACATAATTGGATAAAACGAAGCATTTTTTGGGATCTTCTATATTGGTCTAATTTGTTGATCTGCCACATGTTGGATGTCATGCACATTGAGAAGAACAATTATGATAATTTATTTCATACAATTTTGGATACACCGGGTAAGACCAAAGATACTGTAAAAGCATGATTAGATCTTACCCAAATTTGCAGGCGACCAAAAATTGAACTATTTGAAAATTTCAGCTCACAGAGGTTAATAAAGCCAAAAGCAGTTTATACACTATCCAAAGAGAGTAAATTATTATTATTTTAGTGGATTTCAAATTTAATACTTTTTGATGGCTATGCTTCCAATTTGGGAAGATGTGTTAAGAATGGTCATATTATCAGAATAAAAAGTCACGATTGGCATGTTATAATTAAAGACTTATGCCGATTGGATTCATATTTTTGTTGAATTCTATGATTTGGGATTCGATAAAAGACATATCATATTTTTTTCGAGACATTTTTGCAGCGACAACTGACTACGACGCTCTAAGAAAACTGGAAGAAGATGTTGTTGTAATTATGTGTAAACTGGAAAAAATCTTTCCACCTTCTTTCTTTGACTCAATGGAATATCTAATATTACATTTTTCACATGAAGCTAAATGTGGAGGTCTAATACAGTTTCGATGGATGTACCCATTCGATAGATGCATGCAGAAATTGAAGAAAAAGTACGTAACAAAGCATCAGTTGAAGGCCCAATTGTTGAAACTTATTTGCAAGATGAAATTTCTTTTTTATGCTCTCACTATTTGGAATCTGAATATCCCTCAAAACAAAACCACATGGAATGGAATGAGGTAAATGTTAATGATGAAATGGAAAATCATTTATCAGTTTTTAATCATCCAAATCTTGGCTTCGGTGGAGTTCAAGAATGATGGATTTCAGACAATGAACATCACAGAGCTCATATATATGTTCTGCTCAACTATGAAGAAATGAAAGCATTTGTACTATGAGTGCTTCTATCACTTATTCTATAATTTCTATTACAGTATGTAAACTTATTTTATTTGTAGGTTATATGATAATCATATCAAGAAACAAGTTCCCCAAATTACAGTAGCTTCTCTTGAATAACGCAGATAAAAAAATTCTCAACGGTTTCAAAAGCTAGTAACATAAATTATTGATGGTTTAATATAAATTTAGTTTACTATTTATTATATTGATAATTGTTTTACAAATTTTCAGGTGTCTCAACATGCTGATAAAATTGATAAGCGACTGTGTATATTGAGAAACCCACCATCCAAAATGGTTAAATCTTATAATGCATATGTGGTGAATGGTTTTCGATTTCATACACGTGCATATGGGGAATAAAAAAACAATGAACAGTGGAGTTTGTTTGAGAGGATCACATCATAGAGAAACAGAATTTGACTTTTACGGCATTCTAAATGAAATTATTGAGCTATGCTATCTTGGAAAAAATTACATAATGATGTTTAAATGTCGGTGGTTGGATACTGAGAGAGGCTTGCATGTTCATCTGACTCATGGAATCGTCGATATTAAATTTAAAAGTCTTATAGCTATAAATGAACAATTTTTACTGACTCAACAGGAACATCAAATTTATTACGCAAAGTACTGTGCTACTTCAAGAGACCTGGGTGATTGGTGGAGCATAATAAAAATGAAATATCTGGAAAATCAATTTACTCAAACTGAATGTGGTTCCACTGAAGTGGAATAAATTGAAACTTTTCAAGAGACTACTCAAAATCCATCTTTTTCACAAAGAAACATGAATATTGATGAGGAAACCCCACAATTAAGGGACCATGGTGATGAAGATTTTAATGATGTTACAAATGAAATTGAAATGAAAAGGGATGATGAAAGTGAAACTCATATGGATATTGATGATACCGAGGAGGAATATGAAGATATTGACATTGTTAGATATGAATATGATAATGAAGGTGAACATTGACATAGTTAAATATTGGTTATGATCATAAATAATATATATATATATATAATAGTTATTTTCAAATATCTGCCAACAACAATCATTTTGTGTTTTAGATGGACTCTGATTTATTGAGTGAGTTAGAGGAGGCTAAGCTACCTTGGGATGAGGGGGATGTGGGATCATCTGACCCTTAGCCTACTGGTAGTTCAAGAGGTACACAGATGGGGGTGGTCTTGCGCGACTGATGATTCCTGACCACATCTCTGAGCGACGTCCACGTCTTGGCTTCGATCTACGCACACGGAGGTATGGTAACCTGTATATTTTAGTTAGATTTCATTAATTGATTTATATATATACTAATTTTTTGATTATTTATTCTTTTTTCATAGTTTTGCGCATGTAGATGTTGGATAGGGGAGCACTATCTTGTGCAATTAGTTTTCTCATCCATAGACCACATGGGAACAGATACCCATTGATGTGAAGCTCGGCATGTACAATCATTGGCTGGTATGTAAATAAATAATATTTATTTTGAAATTTATTTTATTAATAACTTGATATTATAAATTATTTGTAGGTTTTATGGTATCCCATCAATGATAGTGTGTGTGACGATATCCATGCATCATGAGAGTTGGATATGTGTGAGCGTTTGCATCAGTTTTTGCACAATTTGAGAAAGATGGCCATTATGAAAGCAGGAGAGATGGTATTTGATGAGTCTTGTAGATCCCACTGACCAGAGTAAATTTCATTTCAGGTTTGGGGTGGATAATGTGTGCACTGGTTGGGTGGTGGATTATAGAGGATGTCTTCATTGGGTCGGTAGAAACGGGGGAGACAGGAGGTGACGCATCGAGCAGGTAGTCGTATATTCAGTATGCATAGAGAGCATCTGGTAAGTATTTTATTTAAATATTTTATATAACGTCAAATATAAACAGTTTATTTTATATTCATATAGGCAGTCTAGCATCCTGACATTACAGATTACGATGTTTATCAGAGGATGTACAGTGATCCAACCACCCGAGAGATTAGAGGTGATCATCAGCATCAGATTGTGGTTAGTCTTATTTTTTCAGTTTGGAAATTAACTACATATAATATTTTCACAATTTTAATTTCAAATTAGAATTAAAGGAGTCATATGAGGCTGCGACTTCCCAGACACAGGCTGAGGGTTAGGACGAGGTGATTGATCAGACTAGTGCCCACTATTTCGACGAGGCAGCATGGATGCAGGTGACTCAGCATGGTTTTGAGAACGGTTAAGTAGTTGGTATCGACTCTCATGTGACTCCTGGTACTTATTATGGTACTGCTGCGATGTTGGCGTCCAGCTCGAAAGGAGCTCGTAGAGAGGATTCATCTTCTAGCTCACAGTATCAGGAGCAGTTCCGAGCTCAGAATGACCGTATAGAGAGTTTGAAAAAGCAACAAGAAGAGATGCGTCAGCAGCAGCAGCGGCAGCAGCAACAGCACGAGGAGGAGATGCATCGATGGCAGCAGCAACATCACAAGTAGATGGAGCACATGTGCAGTCTGACTCGTAGTTTAGGGATGGAGTTTCCTCCACCAGCTCATTCAGCTCCTCCACCTCCTCCAGAAGATGACCCCCCCCAAGTGATTTTTTTATGTCAAAAACATTTGAATTTAAATTTGGTGTAATATGAATTATTTATAGTTTCTGTCTTTTATATCGGTGCGATTATTATATAATTTAATTTTTAATATTTTATGATTTGTTTTTGTGAATATTGATAATTTTAATATTTTTTATTTTTTTTATTATTTTAATAATATTAATATTATTGTTTCATTAATCATAATTTTATTAAATATATTTTTTCAGTATTATATTTTTTAATATTTGTTTATTTTACTAATAATAATAATAATATTTTATGATTTTTTTTATATTTTTTGTGAATATTGAGAATTTAATATTTTTTATTTTTTTATTATTTTAATAATATTAAAATTAATTTTTCAATAATCATAATAATATTTTATGATTTTTTTTATATTTTTTTGTGAATATTGAGAATTTTAAATTTATTATTATTTTAATAATATTAAAATTAATTTCTCAATAATCATAATAATATTTTATGATTTTTTTTATAATTTTTTGTGAATATTGAGAATTTTAATATTTTTTATTTTTTTAATTTTAATAATATTAAAATTAATTTTTCTATAATCATAATTTTATTAAATTTATTTTTTAAAAAAAATTATTTATTATTTGCGATGGGATCTGTTGCGATGGGATCCCGTCGCAAATAGTCTAAATAATTTTTTCTTAAAAAGGGTATTTGCGACGGGATTACGGGCTCTTCACAAATAGTCAAAAAAATATTTTCAAAAAGCATTTGCGATGGGATTACGAGTCCATCGCAAAAGAGCTTATATATATATATAAAGTATATAATCATCGCAAATACCTTGAATTCTAGTAGTGTTATTATACTGCTGAATGGATATGAATTTATCTATTATTTCTTCAGCTCGCTCAGGTCCTAATATATTTCTTTCTCTAACTTCATCCCAACATCTTGGAGTTATAAAATTATTTCCCTAGATGGATTTATAATTATTTTTTTGAATACTCATGTGAAAGATATTGTTGTAAGAAAACTCAACTAGAGGAAGGTGTTGTCATAACAACTTTTGAAATCCATTGAAAAATATCTCAAGATATCCTCTAGGGTTTGAATAGTTATCTTTGATTGACCATCTTTTAGAGGATGATAAGTAATACTGATACTGAACATTATGTCTAGAGCATGTTGAAGAGTTCACCATAACAAAGAGGTAAACCATGGATCCTAAGAAGATACAATAATATGTGGTACTCAATGGAACTATACCACTTATTTAATGTATATTCTACAAATTTGATCAAGAGAAAAATATTCTCTATGAATAATGATGTTTGAAGACTTTTTAAGTTGTTCGAATACACCCCAAATAGCATTTTAGTCTTTATATGTTATAGGGAATATAAAAAAACCATGGTATTTTTTTCCCATTTCTATTTTGTTATGGGTAATGTTTGTAACATTCCATTAGACTTCTATCTCTTAGCCTTAACATTCTGACATACCAAGAAATGAGATATGTAATTAGAAATACCTACCTTTATGGTATCACTCCTTAAATATTATTTCATATCTATATAAATCTATATACTTCTAGGATGAATAGAGACTAATGAACTATGATCCTCATCCAATAACTCATTCTTCAAATATGGAATGGAGAAAAAACATACATGGTCTTGAACCTTATCATTCCATCATAATCAATGTTAAACTTAGGAACATTGTTGACCTTTTTCTGAAGTTTTACATCTTTATTATGCACCTCTTTCTGAAGTTTTACATCTTTATTATGCACCTCTTTAATCCTCACATAGATAGATGGTTGAACACTCAATTGAGCAAGATATGATTTCTCCCCATCCTTAAATATTCCTAGATCTATCTAATGAAAATTCAGAAATATTTGGTATTTCCTGTTCTTCAATATAGATAAGCAAGTATGATCCTTTCGACTTAAAGAATTGGCCACCCTATTTTATTTCCATAGGTGTCACTACAAGAAACATGACCTATAGACATGGACCTATATCCATGTTTTTATTGGTATGTTGAAATAGGTTAAGATATATAAATAACCAGGCCTTTAGATTGGATATACCCATGGGTAGAACTGCCCATGGCAATATGATTCCCCTATTTTTTATCCTTCATTAGCTCTTTACTCTCCCACTCACCCACTTACATAATAACTATATCAGAAACCATATCCTTGACTGATCATAACCCACAGTTACTTCTCCCTCATCTGATCCTCACTGACTTCTCTATTCACAGTTCCTTTATCCCTCACAGGATTCTATATTCGTGGTTCCTCTATTCGTGGATTCTCTATTCGTAGTTCCCCCATCTCTCACCGAATTCTCCATTCATAGTTCCTCTATTTATCACACATTCCTCCCCTCCTCCACCCACTTTATCAGGCATTCATCCTATATTTGGTGTGGTAGCCACACCCTATTACTTCTGTGAGTGGACTGCTCATGAGTTTTGCAGCTGAGACCTTCCATGAAAGGGACCCATGCGAGCTGACCCCTATCCTTTCTACAAACCATACTCCGCCCACTACCTACAGTCAGTATTATTCATTCATCCATGAAATATTGTTACCTCATCCTCATTTTTGATGACTGGTCCTCATATTAATCATAAGTTCAAATTAATTTTGATTTTATCATATTTTATTGATGTTTTTATTAATTAATTAGTTTATTTTAAAGTATTAAGAAACATAGATTGTGTTTTATTATTTTTCCCTTTAAATTTTATTTCCCAACATTTATTTTTTGTTTATTAAATTGAACCCTAATCCTATAATTATGATCTATAAAAATAGAGACATCACAGGTGTTAAAAGAAATGATTAGATGTGGTGCATCTCTGTTGTCTCTACACTATTTCACTAGTTATTATTTTTAGTTTTGTGTCCAATATATTTTGTTTCATTCTATATCTAATAATATTTGAAGTGAGATTATGTATTTTTATTGAATTTTATTTTTTTATATACAACTAAAATATATTAATGTTGAGAATAAGGTTAAAATTATCTAAATAGAATATGCTCCTCAAATGGTAGAGGTTAGTGATATTACCTGTCATGATACTTTTATAAAATAATATATGCATGTTTATCATGGTTTCCCCCATTTAACTTCTAAGAAGAATTTTTGAAAGAGAAGTTTTAGGCAATTTATAAAACTAAAGAATTATTGGAGGCTCGTTGATAAAATATTTATCCATTCTTTGTTTTTTTATTCTGGAGGTGGGGAAGGTGGAGCTAGATGAACCATAGTCCTATTAATTTATATTTTAAACCAGAGGTGGGTATATATTTCATAACACAAGTGGAATTTTATTCATTCCTATACACTCCAAGAATGTTTCCTTGTTCGTTAGAAAAAGGATATATTAATAGGATATTATTTCTTAGATGTGCCCTATAAACAGTTGGACATAGAATTTGATATCATTTCCTATATATTGTTCTAACTAATTGAATAAAAAAATGAGAAACCATGCCATTTTAAGATGAAACATTTTAAGAAATATTTAATTCATAAAGTAATGCACATTAAAATAATAAACAATAAAATGTGTACATTCATTTATCTAAAAACATTATTACATTCCATAGTATAACCTAGACATGAAACAATCCTATCATACATAACTATAATATTCACATCTTATGGGTTTCATAGTTCAAATTCAATGATTATTAGAATATTTTTATCACCTTTTAAATTAAGGATAATAAAATCATTGAGAATTATGAGTCTACCAATTCACACTAATTAAACATTAATACATTAATAAAGTATGTAATTAATTGGATGATTAAATAAAATAATTTTGTGGTGGGATTAGTGTCTTTAATATCCAAATCATTAGATTTTGAAAATGATTTTTTAATGAACCATAAAAGATAATAATCAATCCATATACCTGACTACCACTGACCTCAGACATGTTCCTTGGAATGTCAATGATTGGTGACTAAAACCATAGGTTTACACACCATTTTGGAGATCATTTTTCTCCAAACATTCAATTTAATTAAATGATAGATACCAACTAACAATTTTGATAATTCATCAATACATAGAATAATTACCAAAAGATTATAATGATAATGAAAATATCCCCAATA
The DNA here is from genome assembly GCA_963277665.1 of Viscum album. Classification (NCBI taxonomy): domain Eukaryota; kingdom Viridiplantae; phylum Streptophyta; class Magnoliopsida; order Santalales; family Viscaceae; genus Viscum; species Viscum album. Next base: position 123,490,461 of record OY728153.1, on the reverse strand, counting down.
GTGATCCCATAATTCCATAATGATATCCATTTCATTAGATAAACATATAAATTATGTAATGTATATGAAAAATAGATTGAAGTCAACATCGTATAATATCTTCTAGGAGTGTGTACATTTAAGGTTGAGTATAATATCATAGTAAGATATTATAAAATCCATAACCATTTCATGCATTTTTTATCATTTTCTAAGTCATTTCCATTGTTATGTTTTAAACAAAGACATATTATAGTATTTATTTTCCATAGAATGAAATTTTATTTTTGATATCTTGTGATTTATTATTTTTGACATTGCTTTTTCCTTTACTAGGATACATGACATTTTTACATGTAATTAAAAACCTGAAGAATGATTTTGTAAGTAAATGAGGTGTTATTTTATTCGTGAATAATTATTGGGGACTAATTTCTTTAATGGAAATGAATAGATGTTTTATTACCATTCTAGAATTCTCTTTTTTTCTAAATTTATAACTCTTTTAACATTGTTTAGACTTGTTATGTGTAAATAGTGGATACATTCATGGGATAAATTATTTTAGGTATAATATTATTTCTATTGATTAGATATCTTACATGGACTTTTCCTATGAATTTATATTCTATTATAGAATAATTTAAAGATATTTTAATATATAAAGGTGTTCAAAGAATGTTTGTTTGCGTAAATTCATGTTATTTTCAGGTTAGATTCATTTTACATTCACCATTTTCATAAAGGTCAATAAGTTTAATTCTTTTTTGTTTATCATTTTTATGTTAATTGAAAAAATTATTCTCCAAAATCTTATTATTATTATTATTATTTATTTCCAATGACTTAGTTATAATTATTATCCTTCTATTTTTATATTTATGTAAATTTATAGTTGAGGGCACCACTTATTTTTTATTTCCTTTTAAATTCTACCAATGGTACAATACAAGAGGTGAATGATCCATTTCCCCAATTAAAAAAACTAAATAAATGACTAATCACTACAAACCCAATATAACGACACATGTCTTATCCAAGGTAAACAAGTTATCACCCTAGGTATTGATACCACTAACAAAGTCCCTCCTACATAGTCCTAATATATACCAAACCTAGAACACATTCATAAATCTCATCCATCCATGGAAGGAAGAGGGGCTGAGGGAGTTAGCCTTCACCAAATTTATAACTAAATAGAACTAGGGACCTTAAGTGGGGTTCTAAAAACCCATGAAATTCCCAATTTCCCCAATTTAAAAAACTACAAAAACTACCACTAGAAAATTAGTGGTTTCTACCAATATTTTGGTGATACAGACAATGGTGTAACACCACTATCCATCAAAAAAGAACTCTAGTGGTCTACCATTTTGGTTTTTGGGGCCTCTTGATACCTTCTAACAAACTTGGTTCCCTCCACCAACAACAAAAACCATTGGTTGGTTTTTCTATAGCCAAAACCATCTTGACAACACCCATATAATACTCCAAAAGATAAATGGAATATCCTTATATCTTCTTGAATCCTAAAGTGTTAGCTCACGCATCCAAGAGGATGGTGGAAATATGACCCACCTCCCAGTTCACTAACAATAAAAATACATGTTTAATCATAACTTCCCTATCAAGATACTTTTCATCCCTGAGAAGTATCCATACACAAATCCATCAAATAGTTTCTTCTACTAATATCATATGCACACTTCAACCTCCAAATCACTCGATGGTGTTTTCATGTTGTTACAACATCCAAACCAGTGAACTGACCAAAAACCATGACAACTCTCTCTTCACACTTCATAAACACTGGTTACCGCCCGAATAATGTGAGTTTATCCTAATCCATGTTATTGTGCTTAATTTAATCTGAAATGTTCTAGTTATTACAACATTGTATTGAATGCCTCTAAAAACCCAATAGCTCACACATAATAATGTTAACTAACTACACCATCTCTACAACTATTCCCATTTGTGATTTAATTTATGTATTTACTTTTTTTTAATTTCATACACCAATAGTTGATGTTACTGGTCTAAACTAGTTCATCTCCCACTCAGTGCCTCACCATAATATCTCTCAACTATTCTTATCTGAAGCTTTATCCTTACACCAAGGACTGTACACACCTCATAAATCCTCAAACTAAAAATTGTACATCATGATATTCAATTACCCATCAAATATTCAGGATCCTTTATTCAAATTTGACTGAGATGTCAATTAAATATTTTGATTGAAAATGTCCCCATTCATACTGAAATGAAGTAAGTTGTTATGGGAAATGATGTGATTTCCAAAATCAAAAAATCTATATTTAAAATTAACTATAAACTTGAATCATAGTCCTACTTCATATTCAACGTGATTTTATCTTCACATAATTGACTTAGTTATTAATAATATTTTATGATTAATAAAACACTTTTCTAATGCTCTGTCAGATCCTATATTGATAAATTTCCCTTGTATTAACTCTAAACATCCATATTTAGTAATGGAAATGATCCTTATGAATTTCACTAATGAACCTTGGAAAATCAGTGGAGTAGCATAATAAAATTCCATATTAAACCATACAAATTTTTGGAAAACAAACTTATAAAATTCTAAAATGAACCTTATGATGTCATTGGAACACAATTATTGATCCACTAATCAAAATTATGAAATCTAGGATGTATATTATGATTCGAACATAGGAAAAATTCATAAACATGTATAACCTTAAAATTAGACATTTTACTCCATAATTTATCTAGCATACCATAAAACCTCACATTATATAACTTTATCCGAACATTGTGAGTTGTTTTGGACATTTCTTCACCAAGAATGTTAAAAAAACAAATCAGAACCACTCAGAAGGGAGTATTTTCCAAAAATATCCCCTATTTTGAATTGATGAAAACTCCAAAACAGTTTAATCACTTCTTTATTTGAAAAACATTAGAAATAACCTATCTGATCAAAACCACAATTTTAGCCTCTTACCTCCAAAGAGTGTATCAATGATTCACAAAACATAAAATATATGGCCATATAAGTCAATATTTTTGTGATAAAATAGAGTTAATATTTTTTAATGATTTAGAGTTAATTTATATAAAATATTAATATTTTATTTTATATTCATATTTTTCTTGATTTCAATGTATTATAGAGGATGAATTTCTTCCATTCAAAAACATAATATTGAGGATCTACTTGCAGGAGTAATTTTTTTCCCTAATAGTATGTATTTATTTATTTCATATATCATTTCTTCTATATGAAAAACTTATTCAAAAGGATACCTTTCACTTTGCATTTCAGTTTAGTTATTGATGTTTTAGTGATTTTATTTTAGTTTTTCCCTTGAATATATGAGTTATATGTTAATTTTATTGATTTTTTTCAGCAAAAATAGTAATATATTTTAAAAAAATTAGAGAATAGAAATATATATTTCCCCTAATCATACCCAAGATAAATGTGAGATCCTAGAATCTAGGTATCTTTCTCATAATAAAAAAATTGATGCTTTAAAATATGATTATTTTTTTATGGTTCATCTTGTTTAGAATTATTTTAACATTCTCAGCAGTGATAATGAAGTGACCATCATTGAATTTATTGAGTGATGAAATGGGTCCCATGAAATTATTCACACTAGGAAAATGTGAAATGTTAAACCTTTATTTTTATCTCCAGGAAAAAACTGATATTGGTTTTTTAAAATAATATGAAATTTAACCAAACTAATATTGATTTTTTCCTTACATAGTTAAATCATATTTGATGAAATACATTCAACTTTTGAGTGTGTAATTATTATTCTTTGAGTGTTAAATCAACCTTGATTTTATTTTTAAATTTCATTTACTTAGTTGAGAGTTATTGCTAGTATTTATTTTGTCTTTGTATTAATTTGAATATAAACACTTTGATAATCTAGCAACATGAAATATATTTCTTTCACAATATTTTAGTGTCAGTCCTCTACTTATAAAATAGTATAATAAGGGTATTTTATGGCTTTAGGCTATATAGGGAGTGAAATATTGTGAGAAAAATCGTTATAGCTAATGAAGAAGTTATTTTATTGGGAATTAAACTACTAAGTGAACTACTTTTATCCACTTTTCAATCATCTTTGTTAAATTAACCTTGTTTCCACTATTTTAAACACATTTATAGTGTTTAAATATAGATCCTCATTAAATATTTTACAATTATAAATTTTTTTAAAACTTTCAATCAGTGAGATCCTAACCATAGAAATAACATATCAAAATAAATTAACTAAATATTGGCCCAAATTATACACATGAAATTCATAATTTTATATCAATTCTCTAATTGTTTATCTTCTCTCATAAATATATTTACTTATGAACAATATGTATACAATATAGTCATATAATGCATAAAATAACCTAAAAATTTACACTTTATAATATAATTTAGTAAATAATATATAAAAAAGGATATCCATTAAATTTACACAGTGAAATAATTCATTAAGATGTAATCAAGACAAATTAAATAATTAAATCATATGAAATTCCCATTTTATTTTAAACATAGTTATAGAGTTCAATAAATAATTAATCAATTAAAAAAATACATATAATATGAAATGTTTAAAAAATGTGTTAATATTAGATATCTCATATAAAATTCCTATGAAAAATTACCTCATACTATTTCTTGTGCAAATGTGTGGGGGGAAACAAGTTTACTATAAAAATTCTTTATATCAAATATGTGTATCAATAATAGTTCATTTAAATAAAAATGTATTATATTAAATATTTGTATAAAATTTCTATTGTTTCATAAATTAAATGTGTTATCATTTATTTATTTTCATTTTAGAAGGATTATTATGCATTTGGAACTGATTTAGGTGCATATTCCAATGCAGATGTTGATTCTCACTATGATGATGATTCTAGTGGTTTGAGGGGAGGTAACAATAATATTGGTGTTTCTGTAGGAGATGAAGAGGGTTGTGATGGTTTTCATCATATTGATATTTAGTTATATTTCATATGTAAATATTATTATTGGTTTATACATTGAATTTTATCATATAGTTTTGTTTTATTCTGATGATATTGATATTGAAATTTTATACTGTTTATCTTGGAGATAGTTTAAATTCTTGTGATATATATTAGATTCTATTTGAGTTATTTCTATATTTTATTCTTTTATTTTTATTCTATTGTAAGATTAAAGATTTGACTTATGATTTAGTGCTGCTGGTTGGGTATGGATTTAAAGTAACATTTTTGGTAGTGAAAACCCAAATATAGAAACCCAGAGAATAGTAAGGACTATAATCCATTTGAATCCCAATCAACACTATAAAAAAATAAAAAACTGTAAATGGGCAAAATATTGTGTGTAGGTCATGGGATATCATATAAGAGTTCCACCCCTACTTTAATCCATCTAATTCTCAGGATCTAGCAACAAGCCTCAATCTACACAATCATCAAAACCCTAAGAGATGTACCTTCAACACACATAATCACTAGCCACCGATGTTAAACTCTTCACGCAATAAACATTTCATTTTTGGATGAACCAGTTCAATTATCCACACTAATACAATACTAAAAAACACAAGTAGAATAAAAACATAAATCTATAAGACTATATCATCATCTTTAAACAATACCCATGAAATCATCATACAATTAACATCCATCAGAGGTCATTACTGCACAAACACAATGATGCCTCTAATAAAGGAAACACCTTTAGGAAAGAAAAGTCTAGCTAAATCCCTAAATTATATACAAAATAGCTACTCAAGATGAAATCACACCACAACACTAGAAGATAACACCTATAACAACAAGGAACTCGCCGATGAAAGAAACTTTCTTTTAAAAACATTACCCATTCAATCTTTTATCTAAAATGAATGAACTAACTTAGTCAATCTCTACTAAGAAACCTCACAAAAAAAATACTAGAGACTCTCAAGGCCAACACAAAAACCCAACCACCACCAAGATGAATAGGTCTTAATCTATCCATTTAGGATAGTAAATTAATAACCACAATACTTTTTAGAATAAATGACCCCTTTGGATCCATAAGTCAAACTCTATTGTTGAAGGGTTCTGAATGACCACATGGGAATTCTAGATCTATGGAGAATTCAGTAGGCACATGTGATACATAAATAAATAAATGAATATAATGTATAAAAGGTGGTCTTGTATGGATGTATAAGATAGACAAGGACCTAAAAATGAGTCAATGATATTATTCTATACCATAAAATTCATGAAAATAACATTGATTATAGAATTAAACTTTAATTATGTAATTTAAATAAATATGGAATGATTACATAGAAACATTTGATGAATAAATAAATAGAAATTTTAAGATTGTGAATTAACTAACAATGTAATTATTCTATGAGTATTCTGGTGGTGATTTTGAGCTTATGGTGTAGTCCATTTTTTGTATATATTTTAAATTCATGTTTTTTTGGTCTTTTTAGGTCATCATTTTGTGGTGTTACCAATAAAATCATTGATTACTACTGGAATGTTGGGATTTAAGTGCATAAGGTTGGTGTTTATGTAAGATATTATGAGGGTCTTGATGGTTATGGTGATACTAATGTCGATGTAAATTTCACATGTAAATTTTATTCTAAATCTATACATTGAATTTTATCAAATAATTTTGTTTTATTATGAAGATATTGATACATGAAAAGTATTAGATCAATTTCATCACACGTGTCTATAAATGAGTAGACATGTTCATATATTCACAAAAAATTTCACTACCGAGTTTACGTACATTTTTCACGCCCCAACCTATCCATAATCTGTATTTTATTATTTTCTTGGTTTTAAAAATTTCTATCGAGGTTCGGGTTGAACCCTGAACAATATTTTTAAGTTTTTTCAAAAAAATGTGTACTTTTGAGTGGACGTTGCTCAGTGCCCGGGCAGAGCACGTTTTGGAGACCCCGCGTGGCTTCGCCAATGCAACGGCGTGTCCTTTCGTTAATGTTATTATTATTAAAAAGATATGAATTCATTTTGTTATTATTATTTTATTATTAAGGTATTTATTTTTATTATAATAATTATTATTATTATTTTTATTAAAGGAATTTTATTATTAAAAGAATTTTTTATCATTATTATGTTTTTATTAAAGTTATTAATATTATTTTTATTATTCATAATAACATTATTATTTATCTTTCTTTTCCTTTTATTTTTCTTCTTCCTTTTTTTTACTTTTTTTTCTTCTTTATTTTTGTTTTTCCATGTGGCTGCCCCCCTCCCCCCCTATTCTTCATCCGCCTTACCTGCAGGACCTTGCCCCCCTGGTTCGTTCCCCAGCCATCGCGCCCCAGCGGAGCGCCGTCCTCGCTGTTGGCCAGATCTCGCGCCACCCTACCATATCGCCCCTCGTAGCGCCCCCTCCTGCTGCCTTCGGCCAACACACACCCAGCAACCCCTTCGGCCACTGAACTGCACTCCCGATCGGCCCTCCTTCCGCTCCCCTCTACACAGCGCGGTGCCCCCTACTGCCTTCGGCCAGCCCACCAGCCCTCCCTCAGGCTGCCTCAGCCTTGCAGCATCCCGGCCACCTGCTCCCTTTCTGCCTTCTTCCCTTAGCAGGCACCCCCGCATGACCTGCACCACCTACAGCCTGCCACCCGCATGGCCTCCACCCAGCTACCCTGCAATAGTACCTCTCCTCCGCCTTCCTCCTAACCTGCTACAGTGCCCCGCTCCAGCACGCCCTCCCTGATGAGCCGCACCAACCTAGCAGCGGCTCCGCCTCTCACCAGTACCCTACTCCACCTCTCTGTACCAGCGCTGCATTACCTGTGCCCCTGCCCTATAGTCGGCTTCCCATACAACATCCCCCCCGGATTTCCCTTGACCCGCTCCTTCTCCGCTCCCCACATGCATGCATCGCACGCCCCGACTAGCCAGCACTGTCCTCCTGCGGGTCCACTGTTCTGAAGCGCCCGCATGCCCCTTTCCCTCGGAATAGGTTACAGTCCTCCTTTTTCCGGCCTTGACAGCCCATGTCCGGCTCGGGCCGCCCCTTTTCCATCCATCTCATCTGCACCCTCTGGTGCGGCCCCGCTTCGCACCCGCTGTTCGGCCAGCCCCCACCGGTGTGCGTCGCTGCTTTCCGATTATCGCACGACTCTGCCGATCGAGTGCATTTCGCATCGACCTATACCCCTTAAAATTTAAAGGTACTCGAACTCTTGTATGACTTAAGTTCATTTAATATTAATTAATTAATTTTGAATTTAATTATATTTATTTTTAGAATAAATTATGTGATATTATAGATAATTTTAATTTGGTTAATTGTTTCGCCTAAATTGTTAATTTGGCATATTTTTGTGATTAATTGGTGTGGTGCGAATTACATTTTGAAAACATGTCGAACTGGTCCTTTTTGCACTGTTTATTAGTTGGGGTTGTTTTAAGTCCATGTTTATGTGTTTTTAGTTGTTTGTGCGGTTGTTGTAGTGTGTTGGTGAGGAAAATTGCGATACTACGATCTTTGGCTTGTGCGTACTTGCGCACTTATGCGAGGCGTGTCGTGTCTTCATGTTCGAGCTGCAAATCGAGGTACGTCCCCCACTGCACTCACCTTTAAATTTATAATTTATTAATTTCTTGATGTTTTATTAATTTTAATAAATGGAAAATAATATAAGATAATAAATTTTTAAATGATTATTTTTTGTAAAAAGAGATGTTTATTTTATACACGACACTTGAAATATTTTCATGATGAGCAGACACCCAGTAGTGAAATAATGCCAGTTTGGCCTCTAAACATAATTCACGGAATTTCAAATGTATTTTTGGTTTTAAAGATAAGTGATTTCTTATGAACAATTTTTTTGGGTTTTCTTGAGAAATGAGGTTTTTCATTAAAGTTGATGAAGACCCATCTGGCACTTTAATAAAATAAATCATTTTGGAAAAACTCAGATTGGGGTTACTTAGGGGTGATCGATGGTGTGCGTTGATTGCGTGAGTTGTCCGTGATATTTTTGCCTTGTGACTGATTGATTTACATTGTGGATGCACCCCTTTTTTATTTCATGTGTTGACATGGGAACCTGGAATAGTGAGTGAATCTTCTGAGAATGATTGTTGCACTAGTTTAGATTACGCACTGGCTAGTGGCCCCATAGCAGGGGAATACTGAGTTATTGCTGTTATGGGGATTGGGCCCCTCGGTTAGGCCATGAAGGGCTATACCGGGCATTAGGTCGTTATGAAGTAATCAAGTTAGATCATGCTTTCAGGATGAGTCACATGTATAGTACGTTCTATATTTTTCACAATCTCCTAGGTTCGACCCATGTTTCCTTTAGTGTTTATTTGTATGTGGTGGATGATTGAGAGGTCTAGTTCAGTTACTGGCCCCTGTGTGCCACTCTTTCCATTTCCCTTGGTGTGTGTTGTGTATTATGTGTGATTTTTTCTTTTAGGATAATGACTGAAGTTTGGATTTCTAAATGGTTTTCAGAAAATGTTTTAAAAAGAAATATACATATTTCTTTCAAATGTTAAACTTGTTTTTAAATTAAAAAGGGAAATGGACTGATATTTGTTTGGAAATGAAAGTGTGTGTGAAAACTAATATTTTATATAATTTAGTTCATACCTGAAATTGGTAAATTCTTTATTTAAAGGTAGTGCATTGGGAATAGTTTGTTGGGCACGCCTACTGAGTTATAATACTCACGCCTATAGTTTTTTCCTATTTTTAGTTTTGCTGCAGGTTTGGTTGGAGCTTGCTCGTCGTGGGAAAGAGTTAGTTGTGGATTGGTGAGCAACTCTCAGAGTTGTGAGGAGTTTTGTTCGATACTAGGTTAGTGTTTCTTGTTGGTCATTCTTTCTTTTTAGGGTCATTTATTTATTTGGCATTTTTCTACTTTTCCGCTGCTTTATTTATTTTTATTGAGAAAAATCATTCCCACTTGTTGTAACATCCCAGGTAAATAAAGAATAATACATTTTTATATTTATTAATATTTGTGAATTAAATATTAATTTAACTTTAAAGGGGTTGCTATGTTCGATAGCGTACCCGATACGCAACAAAGAGTTTCTTTGAAATCTTACGTTGCACACTAGTAATATAATAATATTATTTTAAATGGTAGTTAACACGTAGCCATTGTATTGGCGGGAATGAATAGCAATAACTAAAATATGATTATATTTGTTTGTTAAATGTTTTTACATTTATCCAATAAAATATAAAGGCTTAAAATAAGAAAAGAATTCAATTTTAGGCATAGATACTCTAATATTCACTAAAAGGTTGAATTATCGCCTTTTGATGGAGAAACCTATTTAAATATAGTTTTGGTCACTCTTATACATTCTATTAGACCAAATAAAATTCTTCTTTAGAATCGGTACATCAAAATTTACTTTGTGTAAATTTTTGGTATTTTTCCGATAAAGTTCATTTTTTAATGAATAGTGAAAAATGTTGTATTTTAATTCAAAACCTCTTTTTAATCTAATTTATTTACATGATTAGATTATATTTTGAATTTGTATTAAGGTGAAATTAGAATATACTTTTTCCATTTAATCTAATGGTGTTCATTTAAATTAATTTCACTTTGAAATTGGACTTAAACTAATGTCAATCTTTTGATATATATTGTTTCATAAAAACACGCTATTTGTTTTGACAACGGGAATTAATTATTAAATTAATTAATGAAACTTATATGTTTTGAATTTTGTAAAATAGACATAATTTTTTAATTTGGAATATAAAATATATCTTAGGGTGAATTTTTGGTATTTTTCTGAAAATCTTCAATTTTTGATGAATAGTGAAACCACTAATTGGTAGTTCAAAAACTGATTTTTCGTTTAAATGAAACTTTACCAGTTATGTGATTTGAATTTCAAAAATCCGACATACATGGTTGTAATTAGTATATAAAATGTGGTTCAATGGGATTAAAATATTTTATTGGTGAAAAGTAACTTTTAAGTTTTATTAATCGTGATTAAAGGTAATTAGTATAATTTAAGGTAAAGATAATGTTATAATAATATGAAAAGACCTTGAAACATGTCCTACCCTTATTTGATGTGTCATGGACAACCAAGAAAATCCAAGGGTCAACTTGGTGACCCCATGGATTCACTTGGGTAAGAAAATGACATTAATAACTTTTTATTTAAAGTTAAAATAAAAATGTCAAAAACAAGGATTGTTTTACTAAAACAATTTTTACATGGGGTTATACAAGTCATATTTTTTACTATAAATATTCATCATAAAAATAAAAATATTTCCAACATCATGATATTTTTTTTATAATTTTTAGACATTAAATAAATTAAATTATTTATGACACCATGATGATGCAGCGATTACCTCATTAATGAACGATTTAAATAGAATGAAACGATAATATAAAATCTAAGACATACATTTGTAAAAAACCTATTGGATGGGTGGATTTCGAAACCTTATCACCTTATCCTCAAAATATATAATTTTGGGACCTTTTATATCTGAAAAGCATTTTATAATAAAGTAACATTTTATAACTTTCCAAGAGTGCCCCTCTTCCCTCTTATAAAAGGCCCCCACCTCTACCACCTTACACAAACCTCTCAAGCCATTGGCTCAGCCAAGATCTAATCATTTTATCTCTACAAATCTCTCTCCTCATCCTAGAATCCTTTCATTAGGGAGAAAGATCTTCAAGAAACCCCTTTTGTTCAAACCAAGAAGAGTTACCCGATTTAAAGGTAATGTCTTCACTTGTGTTCTTTTGTTTTATTTTGCTTCTCCAACCCCCTAAACTCATTTTATTCCTTTATTTTGTAACAAAAACAGTATCCTAAATATACTAGGATGTTTTTATGATAATGATTTGATTTAAACTTACACACACCTCTGTCTAATGGTTAAAAACATACTGTTTCTATGGTTGGTGAATTTCTGCCTCACGAAACGATGATTGTTCAATCTTCTTTTAACACCTTTCATGGTGGCCATTAAGATGTAACTCTTTTTATATATGATATATATTATGCTTATGTTTTCCATATGCTTCTGTATTTTTAATTTATGTCATACCTTTATGGTTTCCATTATGGTTACACACGATATTTTCATTTTAGGAAGTGCGGACTACCACCCCCTCAAAGTGATTTGATTCGTTAATGCCATATGTGGGACGTATAAAGGATGGAGTTAATGATATTATATATTATATTATACAGGAATTATAATATACCTTTATATCATTATGATTTCACTCCATTAAATACGAAATAGAAATGAAAGTAGCGTTCATGCGTACGTACGGATTACCGTCTCCATGAACGATGAATTTCATTTCTTACCTCTAAATGTTATGTAATATTATAAATACATGTATATGCTGGATATATATGATATATATGATATCCAAATCATGAATATCATTCTTTATATAATAAACCTTTGACCACATGAACAACATGTAATTGTAAGAAGTCCATTTTTGACTTAAGTACCAAATGTCGACAAAACGAACATTATTAACTTAAATGATTAAATAATGTTTATAACATGGCAATAAGTTATATAAAAGGAATAATAATCTTGAAAAATATTCTTAAGCAAGTATAAATTAACACTATTTTATTATTCAGGAGATTAAAGGGCGATCGAGTCAAGTCAGACACGAGGTAAGGGACTTCGTCTCAATCTCCTTTCATTGCGGCATATTTTGTTCTAATACAAGTATTTCCTTTATACGCTGTATAAAACACCTTTGACTTTTCATTTAATTCAAATGGAATCTTTTTTTACAAAGTGTTTTTCTAAACGACAAAAAGGAATGTTTATTTTAACTTACATGGTGACAACAACCTTTTTCTGCATCCGTGAGTATTATTTGGTCTTTGGCTTCCTCAACAAGACGTAATGTTTTTAAAATGAAATAAACACCATATACTCTTTTATGTATTTTGGTATTGAAAATTGTTTTTATGATGGACTTTTTATGTCAATATATTTAAGTGATATATTGTGATCGAAATGTGGAAATATTTTCTTTCCATTATATTTGTTTTATGTCTTATGATTTTATAATGGTACTTGGACATTTTATGGGTGGTTACGTGATAAACCATATGACGGGTGGTGCCATGAATACCAGGATGGGTGGTTATGTTATAACCTCCAATGCATTGGGTATGGAAGTCGTCTGTATGGCTATTCCATTAAGTGATATGTGTGGAAGTCGACCGTATGGTTATTCCATTTAAGTATGTTTATATCCCAAGTTACCTTTATATGTTATGTGTTCTTTATATGGGTTTTATGGTAATCTTTTGGTTACAAAAGGGTAAGTAATGATCTTTTATTCAGTGAAGAGTACTTACTACTTCATAAAGCTGAAAAGTATTACTTTGATAATGTATTCATGGTTTACTTGTTGTTTTGAAAAACTAACAGTTTTCCTTATTTGTGTATCCCTTGCTGATATTTTTATACTCACCCCAAGTTTTTTTGAAATGTTTTTCACAGTACATAATGTGAAATAGGTTCAAGGATGGGATCAAGGAAATTCATGTTGTATTAAACATGGAACTAGACATGACTCTTTTTTTAAGAGTTCATGTTTTGTAAAAAAAAAGAAACTTTGTAGAAGTGTCTACTGTGTAATTTTTTTTGAGATGTAATAGTTATGATCTAATTATCTAAAACTCTAAACCTGAAAAGATCCTCAATGTTAATTATTCATTTAATTCAATATTAAGTGAGGTTTAAGGCCGGGGCCTTATAGTTGGTATCAGAGGTCGGTTTAGACAACTTTAGCAGTTAGAAAATTGTTAAATTATAAATTAATTTACAATATGATTGAAATGATATAGCATTTAAATATTACCATGTTGCTTTGCCTAATATATTTCTATGTTCATAATAGTTTTCCGCAGAGGAAATAGGGTAGCTATGTTGGTACGACATCAGGAGGAAGACAACCATCCAAATTAGCAACCTGAGATGGTTGGAATTGGAACTGAAAAGTTTGTTGCAGTGATGGCACAGTTGACTCAGGCTATAAATGGTGGTGGTATCCATGCACGAGATCAGCCAGATCAACCACAGAGGAACATGTCAGTGGTGGAACATTTCATGAGGCAACATTCCCCATCATTCAGTGGATCATCTGACCCTGTTCTAGCTGAAGGGTGGATTAAAGAACTGGAAAGGATTTTTGATGTCATGGGGTGTTTAGAACATCAAAAGGTTAGTCTTGATTTTTACCTTTTTGAAGGTGAAGCTGATCAGTGGTGGTCGATGATGAAAAATATCAGGGATAGTGATGAGATTGATGATCTTCACTGGGATGAATTCAAAGGTATGTTTCTTGAGAAATATTTTCCAAAGGTGGTTCGTCTTAGGATGGAAAAAAATTCCTAGAATTGAGGCAGGAGGATGACTCGGTGGCTGCTTATGAAGCAAAGTTCACTCGACTGGCAAGGTATGCTCCAAATTTTATACAATATCTTGATAGTAAAATCAACCATTTTTACTCAGGGTTAAAGCCAAAGTATAGAAGGCCTTTAGCTTCTCGTGAGTTCAAAAGTTATTAAAAACCTGTTCGATGTGCGGAGAAGGTGGAAATGGAGTTTGTCGATGATCAGGTGTTCTTTGACAAACAACAGAATAAGACGTCTAGTTGGCAAGAAAAGGGGAAGAATTCATCAAATAAGCAAGGAGGTAAGAAAACCAAATATCCATCCTGTGAGAAGTGTGGTAAAATGCATCCTGGAGAATGTTTATCCAAGTATGGAAAGTGCTTTTAGTGTGGTAAGTCTGGTCATATTGCTCGTAACTGTAAGGAAGATGATCAAGAAGGTAATGAAAAACCAGTGGTAAGATGTTTTAAGTGTAATGGAATGGGTCATTATGAAAATGAGTGTCTAAATAAGAACTCAGCTGAGGAAAAGAATCCAGACTACAAGCAGAAAGGGGTGGTGAAATCCTTTGCAACTACTTCATGAGATGTTGGTCCATCGAATGAAGTAGTATCAGGTACATTGTTTATTTGTTCAGATTATGCCAATGTGTTGTTTGATTTAGGGTCTACTCATTCTTTCATTTCTGAGAATTTTTCTAGTAAATTGGGAATTCCATCTCAAGATATGAATCCTGAATTTATGGTAAAAACACCCAAAGGGAACATTGGGAAAAAAAGAAATTATAAGAACCTTCCTATCCTTGTCTACGGAAAGAATATACTTGCAAACCTTATTGTTTTGCCTCTAGTAGAGTTTGATGTTATTTTGGGCATGGATTGAATTTCTGTTTATCATGCTAAGATTGACTGCAGATCTAAAATGGTTTCTTTTCAGAAATATTTTCAGTTTGTGTATAATAATGAACCCTTGCTTTTGATAACATATCAGGAAGTTGAGAAACTAGTAAAAGATGGAAATGAATGTTACCTTGCACATATTGTTGAAAATAAAGGAACTGTTCAGATTAATTATGTTCTAGTGGTAAATGAGTATCTTGATGTTTTTCCTGATGAGTTTCCTGGTATTATTCATGATCAGGAAGTTGAATTTACTGTTGATTTAGATCCTGATTCTAATCCAATTTCAAAACCCCCTTATCGAATGGCTCAAGTTGAACTTGTAGAGTTAAAGAAGAAATTACAGAAGTTATTAGATAAAGGTTTCATTTGACCTAGCACATCACCATGGGGTGCTCCTGTCTTGTTTATTAAAAATAAAGATGGTTCAATGAGACTTTTTGTTGATTATAGGGCCTTGAATAACATCACTGTTAAGAATAAGTATCCTTTGACTCATATCGATGATTTATTTAATCAGCACCAGGGAGCTCGGTATTTTTCGAATATTGACTTGAGGTCGGGGTACCATCAGTTGAAAGTAAAAGAAGAAGATGTTCTGAAGACTGTGTTCCGTACTAGATATGGCCATTATGAATTTGTAGTTATGCCTTTTGGGTTAACCAATGCACCTACTGTATTCATGGACCTTATGAATAGAATTTTCCATGAGTTCTTGGATAAGTTTTTGGTTGTTTTCATTGATGATATTTTGGTGTTTTCTAAAAGTAAAGAGGAGCATGAAAGTCATTTAAGGGTTATCTTTAAAACCTTAAAAGAAAATAAACTGTATGGAAAATTCAGCAAGTGTGAGTTTTGGTTACAACAAATTTCTTTCCTTGGTCACATTGTTTCAAAAAATGGCATAACTGTTGATCCTGCTAAAACAAAAGTTGTTAAAGAATGTCCAAGACCCACAAATGTAACCGAGATCCGTATTTTTCTTGGTTTGTAAAGTTATTACCGGAGGTTTGTTGAAATTTTTTCACGGTTATCTATTCCAATGACTAAGCTAACTCGGAATGGTATTAAGTTTATCTGGAAAAAATAATGTGATGATTGTTTTCAGGAGTTGAAAAGAAGATTCGTAAATGCTCTAGTTTTGGCACTTCCATCTAGGAATGGTGAGTTTTTTATCTACAATGATGCTTCGTTGAAGGTAATTGGTTGTGTTATTATGTATAATGATCAGGTAATTTCTTATGCTTCACGTCAGTTGAAAATTCATGAGTTAAATTACCCTACACATGATTTGGAATTAGCTGCTATTGTTTTTTCTCTAAAAATTTGGAGGAATTATTTGTATGGAATAAAGTGTGAAATAGTTACTGATCACAAAATTTTAAAGTATATATTCACTCATAAAGAATTGAACATGAGAGAGAGGATATGGCTAGAATTAATCAAGGATTATGATTGTAAAATTCATTACCATCTGGGAAAATCAATTAAAGTGGCTGATGCTTTGAGTCAAAAAAGTAATGCTTCATTAACTATGATATGTTTGGAACGAGATCCTTTGGTTTTTGATTTGATGAAATTTGGCATAGAAGTTGTTGGTGCAGGAAGTTCTTCTGTTTTGTTTCAGGTGATAGTGAGATCATCTCTATCAGACAAAATTAAGAAAGCGCAGAAGAAAGACAGTGGGGTTTAGAAAAAGGTAGAGCTGATTCAGAAGGTTAAGTTGCCTGAATTTAACATTGATAATGATTGTGTTTTGAGGTTTGGGAAGAGATTATGTGTGCCTTGTGATTTTCAATGGAAGAATGAGTTGTTATGTGAGGCTCATAGTTCCCCATTTTCAGTTCATCCTGGTAGTACTAAGATGTACAGAGATCTGTGAGAGTATTACTGGTGGAATGGAATGAAAAGAGATATTGCTGATTTTACTGTGATGTATTTGACTAGTCAGTAGGTTAAAGTAGAGTGGTAGTTACTGAAAGGGATGTTGCAATCATTACCGGTGCCAGAGTGGAATTGGGAAAATATATCCATGGACTTCATTGTGGGATTAATAAAGACATCTCGAGGTAATAATGCAATCTGGGTTATTGTTGATCGATTGACTAAATCTACTCATTTCATTCCTATTCGAGATACTTTTTCTCTAGATCAACTAGCTCGGTTGTATGTTAAATAGATAGTCAGGTTGCATGGAGTTCCCCACCCCATTGTATTTGATCGTGATCCCAGGTTCACTTCTAACTTTTGGAAAGGCCTTCAGAAGTCGTTGGGTACTGAATTAAATTTTAGTACAGCTTTTCATCCTCAGTCATATGGGCAGTCAGAACGAACAATTAAGACTTTTGAGAACATGCTACGTGCTTGCTCGATGGATTATCAGGGAAGTTGCGACCAACATCTTTCTTTGGTTGAATTTTCATATAATAACAGTTTTCATTCCAGTATACAGATGGCTCCGTTTGAAGAATTATATGGGAAGTGGTGTCGAACTCCAACTTTTTGGGATGAAGTAGGGGAAATAAAGCTGATAGGACCAGAATTGGTAGAATAGATGGCAGAAAAAGTTCAGTTGATTCAAAAACACATGAGAACAGCCTAGAGCAGGCAGAAAAGTTGTGCGGATAACTGGAGGAAGGATATATCTTTCAAGGTTGGTG
This sequence comes from Viscum album, assembly GCA_963277665.1. Classification (NCBI taxonomy): domain Eukaryota; kingdom Viridiplantae; phylum Streptophyta; class Magnoliopsida; order Santalales; family Viscaceae; genus Viscum; species Viscum album. Next base: position 123,472,442 of record OY728153.1, on the reverse strand, counting down.
ATCATGTTTTTCTCAAAGTTTCACTGTGGAAAAGTGTGATGTGATTTGGTAAGAAAGGAAAGTTGAGTCCAAGGTTCATTGGAAATAATGAAATTATGGAGAGAGTTGGATCAGTTGCTTACCGAGTGGCTTTACCTCCAAGTTTTTCCCGGGTACACAATGTTTTTCATGTTTCGATGTTGAGAAAGTATATGCTAGATCCATCTCATGTTTTGAGCCCAGAGGTAGTTTAGTTAGAAGAGAATCTCTCTTATGAAGAACAACTAGTCCGAATTCTTGACCGAAGAAAGAAAGTGTTGCAGAATAAAGTAATTCACCAGGTAAAGGTTTTTTGTAAAAACTATATGGTTGAAGAGGCAACGTGGGAATTTGAAAATTCTATGAGGGATAAATACCCCCACTTATTTTGATAAGTGAATAAAATTGTGAGGACGCAATTCCAAAAAGGAGGGAAGGATGTAGCATCCCAGGTAAATAAAGAATAATACATTTTCATATTTCTTAATATGTGTGAATTAAATATTAATTTAACTTTAAAGGGGTTTCTATGTTCGATAGTGTACCTGATACGCAACAAAGAGTTTCTTTGAAATCTTACGTTGCACACTAGTAATATAATAATATTATTTTAAATGGTAGTTAACATGTAGTCGTTGTATTGGTGGGAATGAATAGAAATAACTAAAATATGATTATATATGTTTTTAAATGTTTTTACATTTATCCAATAAAAGATAAAGGCTTAAAATAAGAAAAGAATTCAATTTTAGGCATAGATACTCTAATAATCACTAAAAGGTTGAATTATCACCTTTTGATGGAGAACCCTCTTTAAATATAGTTTTGGCCACTCTTATAAATTCTATTGGATCAAATAAAATTCTTCTTTAGAATTAGGACATCAAAATTTACTTTTTGTAAATTTTTGGTATTTTTCCGATAAAGTTCATTTTTTAATGAATAGTGAAAATGTTGTATTTTAATTCAAAACCTATTTTTAATATAATTTATTTACATAATTAGATTCTCTTTTGAATTGGTTTTAAGGTGAAATTAGAATATAATTTTACCATTTAATCCAATGGTGGTCATTGGAATTAATTTCACTTTGAAATTGGACATAAACTAGTGTCAATCTTTTGATATATATTGTTTCATAAAAACACGCTATTTGTTTTGAAAACCGAAATTAATTATTAAATTAATTAATGCAACTTATATGTTTCAAATTTTTTAAAATAGACATCATTTTTGAATTTGGAATATCAAATATAGCTTAGGGTAAATTTTCGGTATTTTTCTGAAAAACTTCAATTTTTGATGAATAGTGAAACCACTATGTGGTAGTTAAAAAACTGATTTTTCATTTAAATGAAACTTTACCACTTTTGTTATTTTAATTTACAAAATATGACATACATGGTTTTCATTAGGATGTAAAATGTGGTTCAATGAGATTAAAATAATTTTTTGGTTAATAGTAACTTTTAAGTTTTGTTAATCCCGATTAAAGGTAATTAGTGTAGTTTAAGGTAAAGATAATGTTATAATAATATGAAATGACCCTGACACATGTCATACCCTTATTTGATGTGTCATAGCCAACCAAGACAATCCGAGGGTCAACTTGGGGACCCCATGGATCCACTTGGGTAAGAAAATGACATTAATAACTTTTTATTTAAAGTTAAAATAAAAATGTCACAAACATGTATTGTTTTACTAAAATAATTTTTACATGGGGTTATAAAAGTCAAATTTTTTACTATAAAAATTAATTAGAAAGATAAAAATCTTTCCTACATCATGATATTTTTTTTATAATTTTTATACATTAAATAAATTAAATTATTTATGACACCATGATGATGCAGCGATTACCTCATTAATGAACGATTTAAATAAAATGAAAAGACAATGTAAAATCTAAGACATACATTTGTAAAAAACCTATTGTTTGGGTGGATTTCGAACCCTTATCACCTTATAATATAAATATATAATTTTGGTAACTTTTATATCAGAAAATCATTTTATAATAAAGTAACATTTTATAACTTTCCAAGAGTGCCCCTCCTCCCTCTTATAAAAGGCCCCCACCTCTACCACCTTACCCACACCTCTCGAGCCATTGGCTCGGCCAAGATCTGCTCATTTTATCTCTCCACATCCCTCTCCTAATCTTAGAATCCTTTCCTTAGGCATAAAGCTCTTCGAGAAACCCCTTTTGTTCAAACGAAGAAGAGTTACCTGATTTAAAGGTAATGTCTTCACTTGTGTTCTTTTGTTTTATTTTGCTTCTCCAACCCCCTAAACTAATTTTATTCATTTATTTTGTAACAAAACCAGTATCCTAAATATACTAGGATTTTTTTATGATAATTATTTGATTTACACTTACACACACCTCTGTCTAATGGTTAAAGAACATACTAGTTCTGTGGTTGGTGAATTTCTGCCTCACAAAACAATGATTGTTCAATCTTCTTTTAACACATTTCATGAAGTCCATTAAGATGTAACTCTTTTTATATATGATATATATTATGTTTATGTTTTCCTTATTCTTCTGTATTTTTAATTTATGGCATACCTTTATGGTTTCCATTATGGGTAAACGCGATATCTTCATTTTAGGAAGTGCGGACTACCGCCCCCTCAAAGTGATTTGATTCGTTAATGCCATATGTGGGACATATAAAGGATGGAGTTAATGATATTATATATGATATTATACATTAATTATAATATACCTTTATATCATTATTATTTCACTTCATTAAATACTAAATAGAAATGAAAGTAGCGTTCATGCGTACGTACGGCTCACCATCTCCATGAACGGTGCATTTCATTTCTTACCTCTAAATGTTATGTAATATTATAAATACATGTATATGTTGGATATATATGATATAAATGATATCCAAATCATGAATATCATTTTGGATATAATGAACCTTTGACCACATGAACAACATGTAATTATAAGAAGTCCATTTTTGACTTAAGTACCAAATGTCGACAAAACGAACATTATTAACTTAAATGATTACATAATGTTTATAACATGGAAATAAGTTATATAAAATGAATAATAATCTTGAAAAATATTCTTAAGCAAGTAGAAATTAATATTAGTTTATTATTCAGGAGATTAAAGAGCGATCGAGTCAAGTCGGACACGAGGTAAGGGACTTCGTCTCAATATCATTTCATTGAGGCATATTTTGTTCTAATACAAGTCTTTATTTTATACGCTGTATAAAACACCTTTGACTTTTCATTTCATTCAAAGGGAATATTTTTCTACGAAGCGGTTTTCTAAATGACAAAAAAGAATGTTTATTTTAACATACGCGGTGACAATGACCTTTTTACGCCACCGTGAGTATTATTTGTTCTTTGGCTTCCTCAACAAGCCGTAATGTTTTTAAAATGAAATAAATACCATATACTCTTTTATGTATTTTGGTATTGAAAATGGTTTTTATGATGTAATTGTTATGTCAATATATTTAAGTGATAGATTGTGATCGAAATGTTGAAATGTTTTCTTTCCATTATATTTGCATTATGTCTTATGATTTTATAATGGTACTTGGACATTTTATGGGTGGTTACGTGATAAACCGTATGACGGGTGGTGCCGTGAATACCAGGATGGGTGGTTACATTATAACCTCCAATGCATTGGGTATGGAAGTCAGTCATATGGATATTCCATTAAGTGATATGTGTGGAAGTCGATCGTATGGGTATTCCATTTAAGTATGTTTATGTCCCAAGTTACCTTTATATGTTATGTTTTATTTATATGGGATTTATGGTAATATTTTGGTTACAAAAGGGTATGTAATGATCTTTTATTCAGTGAAGAGTACTTACTACTTCATAAAGGTGAAAATTATTACTTTGATAAAGTATTCATGGTTTACTTGTTATTTTGAAAAACTAACAGTTTTCCTTCTTTGTGTATCCCTTACTGAGCATTTTATTCTCACCCCAAGTTTTTTTGAAATGTTTTTCACAGGACATGATGTGGAATAGGGTCAAGGATGGGATCAAGGAAAAGTCATGCTGTATTAAACATGGAACTAGACATGATGCTTTTTTTTAAGAGGTCATGTTTTGTAAAAAAAGAAACTTTGTAGAAGTGTCTACTGTGTAATTTTTTTTGAGATGTAATAATTATGATCTAATTCTCTAAAACTCTATACCTGAAAAGATCCTCAATGTGAATTATTCATTTAATTAAATATTAAGTGAGGTTTAAGGCCAGGGCCTTATACTTGTCCTCTAATGATGCCATGGTGCTTGTCGCCAGCCCGGGAGGATCGGGAACACCTCTTGGGTCATGTCGCAGGCCGGCTTGGGTGATCGGTTCAGGGTTGACCCGGGTTGGTTTGTGAAAAAATGGTATCCGAGCTAGTTGGATCCTGAGAGGACCTTGTTTTTCAAAGAACCCGTTGTTATTTTGGGTTTTCATGGTAGAAGGAGTATGATTATTGGGACTCGAGGCATACGGACGATAAGGATGTCATGAACCCTTGCTCGTTTTGAACCTTGGGTTACCATTGGATGTTTGGTTTGTCGATGTCTTTTGATTCTTATGGTTTTTTGGTATTGGGAAATGAAATTAGAGTTGGGAAAGTGACCTATGTGAGCTCACATGGTCTGGAAAGACATGTGGAGCCAGAGACTTTACCCTATAATGCTCACAGTGACGGTGGTGTGACTGGCATATGGCCGCCAACCATATGGTTGAGTCACCCATTATCACTAGTTTCCCTCTAGTGAATCGTCTGGTTTTTCCTTATTTCTAAATAAAAAATCATTGTGAGAAGTTTTATTTTGGTATTTGAAATGACAATGGCCATGATTGACCCATCTTCTTATTTTCTTGTTCCTTAGTGTTCGCCCCCACGAAGGTTTGATGGATACCCAAGGTGCAGCTTTGGGTGGTGCATCCTTATAAAATCCTCGAGTTGATTATCCCAAAGGCTATGTCCTCGAGTATTAGAAGTTGAACCCTCCCCTTTTTTATGGGCAGGCTGATCCTCTTGAGGCATAAGAGTGATTACGGAAGATTGAGAAGAAGTTCAGTTTCATAGGGTTGCCTGAGTCGTTAAAGGTGAAGTTGGCTACATTAATGCTTGAAGGTCCAACCTAGAAATGGTGTAAGTCTGTGTCTCAGGATAAACCTCAGAAACATCTCACTTGGGAGTTCTTCAAGTCGCCATTCATCCAACAGTACTTATTTGAAGTGAAAAAGGTGAAGAATAGGATGGAGTTGTGCGGTCTCCAGCAAGGTGTCAGATCAGTGTTGGAATTCTTTCATCATTTCATGGACCTGGATCTGTATGAATAGGGGTATGTTGGAAATGATCCCATGAAAGCTTAGAATTTTGAGCTTGGATTACATCCTGAGCTGCAGTCGAAGGTGGGAGAATTCAACGTGATCACTTTCCCTGATGTGGTGAGACAAGATTTCCTCATCGAAGCTGAGTTAGCAGGAGGACATGAGGTGAAAAATCCTCCTCCGGCTTTGGGAAGTAGTGCAGAAGATAGCGATAAGAAGAATAGGAAGTGACATGATGGTGTTGGAACTAGTAGAGGAATCAAGAGGCCTTCAAACCTTCAATAATATTCCACACATCACAATGCCTTGATCTGTCACCAATGCAGTAAGCAGGGCACAAGAGGCCGATGTGCCCGAATGCTCCAAAACCTTGCCACACCTGTGGATGTCTAGGTCACTTACAGCGATTCTTCCAGGGTGTTTCCAAGAAGCGCGCTGATGCCATACATGGATCATCGAAGGTTACCTCATCTCGTCTCCAGGAGTAGGGTGATACTTGTGGATCAGTTTGATGTTTTCTATTTGTGGTGTTCTTTGGATGTAGTAGTCGTCACCTGCACCATTTTGGGGTGTTTATTTTCGTTCAATTGTAAGAATGGTTGTGGATGAACCTCTTTGAAACCTTTATTTTAATGGACGTGCATTGGTAAAAACTTTGGTTCATGTGTCATGTTTGGGAAATCTTGAATCCTGAATGGGAGGCAAGAGATGCTTCAATCAATATATATCTTACCTTACATCTCAGAGTGAAGCTAGCGCATAGTCAGGTGAACCCCAGTAGTGAAGAAGAGATTTAGTTTAATTTCCATCCTTAGCATGGTATGGTTTTTGTTCTTCCAATGGTGTGACATCATTGAGGTAGTAGTGACGATAGTTTTGATTCTCTTTTGGTTAGGCCCATCCCTCCCCTACTGTTATAATGGGGTTTTTGGTCCGTGCGGGAAGTTTTCAAGTTCAGTTAGTTTCGCCAGTCTTAATGGTGGGGTGACCCATTGTGGGTCCTGTTGAACTCATTTTGGCTTGTTTCCTATGGTGGGGAGTCTGTTCAGGCCTCCCCGCGTTAGTATTAGAGTTTCATTTTGGTGGTGTTTAAAGTGTTCGTGTTTTTAGGATAAGTTGCACGATTAACTGGAGGCGCTTAAACTTTTGGGGGTGAGTGACACTTAAGGAGTTTCTTCTCGGGTCTAGGTCTTGTTGTGGCTTCCTGAGGACGGGAAGCATTGTGGTGGGGAGAATTTTCACGCCCTGACCTATTTGTAATCTTTATTTTATTATATTCTTGGTTTTAAAAATTTCTGTCAAGGTTTTGGTTGAACCCCGAACAATATTTTTAAGTTTTGTCATAAAAAAATGCATGCTTTTGAGTGGATGTCGCTCATCGCCCGGGTGGAGCACATTTTGGAGACCCCGCGTGGCTTCTCCAATGCAACGATGTGTCCTTTCATTAATATTATTATTATTATTAAAAAGATATGAATTCATTTTGTTCTTATTATTTTATTATTAAGGTAATTATTATTATTATAATTATGATGAGTATTATTATTTTTATTAAAGGAATTTTATTATTAAAATAATTGTTTATCATTATTATGTTTTTATTAAAGTTTTTAATATTATTTTTATTAATAATAATAATATTACTATTATTATTAATGATATTATTATTTATCTTTTTTCCTTTTATTTTTCTTCTTCCTTTTTATTTTACTTTTTTTTCTTCTTTATTTTTGTTTTTCCACACAGTTTCCCCCCTCCCCCATATTATTCTTCCGCCTTAACCATAGGACCTCACCCCCTAGTTTGTTCCCCAGCCACCATGCCCCAGCGGAGCTCCATCCTCCCTGTTGGCCAGGTCCCGCCCCACCCAACCAGATCGCCCCCTGTCGCGCCCCCTCCTGCCGCCTTTGGCCGACACCAACCCAGCAGCCCCTTTGGCCACCAAACTACACTCCCGCTCGGCCCTCCTGCCGCTCCCCTCTGCACAGCGCAGTGCCCCCTGCTGCCTTCGTCCATCCCACCATCTCTCCCTCAGGCCGCCTCAGCCTTGCAACATCCTGGCCACCTGCTCCCGTCCTGCCTTCTTCCCTTAGCAGGCACCCCCGCATGACCTACACCACCTGCAACCTGCCACCCGCACGACCTCCGCCCAGCTACCCTGTGACAACACCTCTCCACTGCCTTCCTCCTGACCTGCTGTAGTGCCCTGCTCCAGTGCACCATCCCCACTGAGCCGCACCAACCTAGCAGCAGCTCCGCCTCTCACCAGCAGCCTGCTCCACCTCTCTGTACCAGCACCGCATGACCTGTGCCCCTGCCCTATGTTCAGCTTCCTGTACAACATCCTCCCCCCTGATTTCCCTCAGCCTTCTCCTTCTCTACTCGTCGCCTGTCTGCACCGCATGCCCCGACCAACCAGCACCGGCCTCCTGCTAGTCCACTATTCTACAGCACCTGCACTCCCATTTCCCTTGGAATAGGTCGCATCCCTCCTTTTTCCAACCTTGACAACCTGTTGTCCACCTCAGACCGCCCCTTTTCCATCTGGCTCATCTGCACCCTCTGGTTCGCCCTCGCTTCACACCCGCTGTCCGGCCAGCCCCCACCGGTGTGCGACACTGCTTTCCGATTATCGCACGACTCCACTGATCGGGCACATTCCGCACCGACCTATACCCCTTCAAATTTAGAGGTACTCGAACTCCTGTATGAATTAAGTTCATTTAATATTAATTAATTACATTTGGTTTTTGAGTATATTTATTTTTAGAATAAATTATGTGATATTATAGATAATTTTAATTTGGTTAATTGTTTCACCTAAATTGTTAATTTGGAATATTTTTGTGATTAATTGGTGTGGTGTGAATTACATTTTGAAAACATGTTGAATTGGTACTTTTTGCGTTGTTTATTCATTGGGGTTGTTTTAAGTCCATGATTATGTGTTTTGAGTTGTTTGTGTGGTTGTTGCAGTGTATCGGTGAGGAAAATCGTGATACTACAATATTTGGCTTGGGCATGCTTGCGCGCTTATGCGAGGCGTGTTACGTCGTCGTGTTCGAGCTGAAAATAAAGGTAGGTCCCCCACTGCACTCACCTTTAAATTTAGAATTTATTAATTGCTTAATGTTTTATTAATTTTAATAAATGGAAAATAATATAAGATAATAAATTTTTAAATGATTATTTTGTGTAAAAAGAGCATTTTATTTTATACATGACACTTGAAATATTTTCATGATGAGCGGACACTCGATAGTGAAAGAATGATAGTTTGTCCTTTAAATATAATTGACTAAATTTCAAATGTAGTTATGGTTTTAAAGATAAATTATTTCTTCTGAACAAGTGTTTTGGGTTTTCTTGAGAAATGATATTTTTCTTTGAAGTTGGTGAAGGCATGTCTGGCACTTTAATAAAATAAATCATTTTGGAAAAACTCACATTCGGGTTACTCAGGGGTGATCGTTGGTGTGCGTTTATTACGTGAGTTGTGTGTGATATTTGTGCCTCGTGACTGATTGATTTACATTGGGGATGCACCCCTTTTTATTGTATGTGTTGACCTGGGAACCTGGCATAGTGAGTGAATATTATGAGAACAATTGGTGCACTAGTTTAGATTATACACTGGCTGGTGGCCCCATAGTAGGGGAATATTGAGTTATTACTGCTATGGGGATTAGGCCCCTCGGTTAGGCCATGAAGGGTTATACCGGGCATTAGGTCGTTATGACATCATCGAGTTAGAGCATGCTTTCAGGACAAGTCACATGTATAGTACATTCTGGATTGTTTACGATCTCCAAGGTTTGACCCATGTTTCATTTAGTGTTTATTTGTATGTGGCAGACGATTGAGAGGTCTAGTTCGGTTGCTGGCCCATGTGTGCCACTCTTTCCATTTCCCTTTGTGTGTGTTGTGTATTATGTGTGATTTTTCCTTTTTGGCTAATGACTGAAGTTTGGATTTCTAAATGGTTCGTAGAAAATGTTATAAAAATAAATATACATATTCCTTTCAAACATTAAATTTGTTTTTAAATTAAAAAGGGCAATGTATTGGTACTCGTTTGGAAATGAAAGTGTGTGTGAAAACTAATATTTTATATAATTTAGTTCAAACCTGAAATTGGTAAATTCTTTATTTAAAGGTAGTGCATTGGGAACAGTTTGTTGGGCACGCCTACTAAGTTTTAATACTCACGCCTATAGTTTTCTCCTGTTTTTATCTTTTCTGTAGGTTTGGTTCGAGCTTACTCACCGTGGGTGAGAGTTGGTTGTGGACTAGTGAGCGACTCTCGGAGTCACGGGGAGTTTTGGTCGAGACCAGGTTAGTGTGTCTTGTTGGTTATTATTTATTTTTAGGGTCATTTATTTATTTGGAATTTTTCTACTTTTTCATTGCTTTATTTATTTTTATTGTGAAAAATCATTCCCACTTGTTCTCTAATGATGCCCTGGCACTTGTCACCAGCCCGGGAGGATTGGGAATGCCTCTTGAGTCTTGTCGCGGACCACCTTGGGTGATCGGTTCAGGGTCGACCTGGGTTGGTTCGTGACAGAACCCATGGCTATTACCAATAGCCATGGTTTTAGGGTCTATATCTATAATTATACACCATGTATATAAGTCAATTTTCTAGTAGTGTGGTAATGTATTGAGCAGTCATAATCATTAATCAACTCCAACCATCTTCTTTTCCACATATTCATATATTTTTAAATGAATATATACTTTAATCAATTATGATCGGTATATATATCACATATTTCTCTATAAAGATAATGCCTCCATATATCTAATGAAAAAATTATTGTAGTTAACACCAAATCATGAGTTTAGTAATTATTCTCATGAACTTTCAATTAGAATAAGGAATTAGCTATAACCATATCATTCTACATGATGATTTATCCCAATCTCTTTCTTAATGAATCACTATATTTCATAAAATCTTATCCAATATAGGGTAATGTAAGAACATGTGCACTCTCTAACATTATCTTTAGTTCTTCAATAGTTTCCTCACATTTATCTTTCTAAATAAACTTGGATCCCTTATGAGTTAACATGGTGAGTGTATTTGAAAATTTGGATAAAATATCCCCAAATTGTTAATAACATCCATCAAGACCAAAAAAAATATAGATCTAAATCACAGTGTTTGGTCTAGAAATGTTTAATTACTTTTATCTTTAAGGGATATATTGATATACCCTCACATGAGATTAAATGACCCTAGAACGAAACTTTTTGCATAAAAAATTCAACTTGGTAAACTTTTCATACAACTTTTCCTTCCCAAGGGTCTTTAAAACAACAATAAAATGATCTTCATTTTCTTCCTTACTCAATGAATATATAATAATATCATTTTAAAAGAAAACTAAAAACCGATTAAAGTAATATCTAAGGACTCTATTCATTAAATCCATTAATATATCAAGTTAATTAGTAAAAAAATAGAATCATTATAAATTCATAGTGTTCATACCTCATAAAAAAGTTTGTATTGGGTATGTCTTGACTCATTACTCTCAACTAACATTTTCTAGATTAAATTTAAATCATGTATGATAAATGTGTTCCCAATAATTGATCAAAAAAAATCAGCAATATGGGACATACGATAAATTTTCTTGATAGTGATCTTTTTAAGTTATCGATAATCAATGTTGAGTCAAATTGATCCATCTTTATTCTTTAAAAAAAGAATAGGTTCACCCCAAGGTGAAACACTTGTCTAAATGAATCCCTTATCAATATTCTTCTAGAGTTTATTCTTCAATTCCTACAACTCAATCAAGGTCATTCCATATGAAGTGCTTTAAATAGGTGTATCACCAGGTATGAGTTCAATTAAAAACTCAACTTCATGATTCTCTATAATAATTAGAAAATCTTCCAAAAATGATTCAAAAAATTACCACACAATAGGAATATCTTTTTTTCTCTTCAACCATCTTAGATAAAACCCCCTTTTGAATAGAAATCAAGACTCGTATAGTGGATGAAATTTCTATCATTAGTTTATATTTATCATCATAGTAATAGATAACTATAGTAGGGATAATAATATCAAATATGACTTTACTTCCTTGAAAATTAATGTGAGATTTATATAAAGAAATACAATGTATGACTAAGATTATTTTAAATTAAAGAATAGAGAGAATAATTAGATTTGTAGGAATCACATTCCCACAAACATCAATCAATTAATATTCAAAGACTTAAGATGCAATCATCATATCATTAGGGTATTTCACTAATAATTTAGAATCTAATCATTAAGTTGGTATTCTGATTCCCTTAGAAAATTATTCACATATAAAAGAGTGGGTATATACAAAATAAAATAATACATTAACAATTCAAGAGTGGATGATAAGTGTACATTTCACCACTTTTTTATCATACCCCACATCAACAATAGTGATCACATGAGATTTACCTTTATCTCTAGGCATAAGAGGTTACTAGAATCAATCATCATCATTAACCTTTGGATTTGAGAACTAGTTATCATAATGTCCACACTCCTTATATTTCAAACACTAGTGTGTGAGTTGTACATTATGTGGTTCTTTTCCTCTATCATTTTCTGATTTTTTTCCCATCACTTCAGTATTATATTTCCTTATGGACTTTATTTCTAAACTTAATGCATTAAATAGTCTCATTAATACAATTTCCTTAATGTATCCTTCTAAACTTAAAACATAATGTAAGTCTCGTCTTCTTCACTCCATAGTTTTTATTATTATAATTTCCTTTTAATTTCATATTTATTTTCTTATTAAAACCATGATACTGATGGGTGACTCTATTTTATGTTTCTACCTTGGTATCACATTGAGTGATTTATTAATAACTACTAAAGTTCCTTATGGATAACACCCTTTAAATACTTGGTTTTAAGACACTAAAGAATTTATAAATCAATATTTCTAGTTCAATGATAATACAAGAAGCGTACCTCATAAGTCTTGTAAAATTTAACTAATATGAACAAATAAACTTGTCATCCTTTTTCTGCATCTCAAGTAATTACTTCCCTAATTTGATACAAATAATAAAAGTAAAATACTAATTTAAAAACAATCTCTAAAACTCATCCCACACCATGGAGTCAATTTCTTCTTCATTCCTCATGTTCTTGATGAGAGTCCACTATTGATATGCTTCACCTTCTGAATCATATAAAAAATTGATGTTTCATGCTCCAAACACTAGATAACTGAAAATATGTTTTCAATTTTACTGATCCATTTCTCAATAACTAGTCGAGAAATAGAACCACTAAAATAAGTTAGATGTTTCCTCATGAAGGGAACAACAAAAAATTATCCTGTATTTTGATCATTTGGAAACTCATATGATTTATATGTTGAGAATGTTACATAAGCATAAAAATGATATTTTTCATTCCATATCCCATAATATTTGGTCTCTCGGGTAGAAAATCACTTCATTATCCATCACAATCAATATTAATGTGGTTTTTTCAGGTTCATTCCCTTCAATAAAAGCAAAAATCATAGTGTGAGAAATGATAATCATAGTGTAAAACCAGATAATCCTAAAAAATAATTTATATGGTGTATAATTCGTAAAAAATTATTTTCAATGTATGAAACCTTATATTAGACATAGTTCTTCCATGATAACCACCAATTCAAATCCATCTGACAGTTTTTAAAAAAATATAAATTAACCCAAGAATATCCCCCAAGATTTCTAAATTAGATGTGCAGTAAAGGAACACTCACCATGAACCAAAATAATTGTTATGATATACTCAAACAACTATTTTTGGGGTTATTACCCCTAGATGAATCTGTTTCAAAACCACATCCACTTATAGTATCTAGAAATGGATTTTTTTATAAAGAACCACATTGCTTTCATTACTATAACATAGGTTGTTCTCTTATACATAGGATTATTCAAAGGGTTCTCACTAAAGTCTTCTCATCCTAGTTTCCCATGGAAAAAATACCTTCTCTAATACCAACTATAATGATCTATACTTTTCATACATAGATATCACATCTTAATAGATGAATATATAATTAATAACATTGAGATACATGAAATAACCATATAGTTTTGGTGTATTTTGAAATTTGGATACATAAACAACTAGTTTATAAAATATATAAATTGTCACTGACTTATTTCTTTATAAATATAACCCTTTTTAGACACATAATACTTAAAAAACTTTTCTTAATATCATGGGGAAAATGAAACATAATAAAGGTCAATATTATATCCTCAGTAAGGGTAAACAAGTGAGATATTAATGATCATTTAATCACTATATGAGCATAAGTGTATGAAAACATAAAAATAAAATTTGAAAACCATACCCATCATATCATAGATAATAATATTGATACATGGAATATATATTGGTATTTAATAATACATTAATCAAAAATATATCAAATAACATGATCCATGAGAACATAACATTTTCATAAAATCATGTCATAATAGAGTGAAAAAGTGTGGAATAATCATAATCATCGAAATATTTTATTAAGGCTACCCACCAAGACATTAATAACATGTTGGTCTTGGGATAACCACCTATGTACCTACTTTAGGATTTGTATAACCTCCTATATACCCTCTTTTTGGCTTTGGAAAATCACACATCTACCATTGTTTAGAAATGTGATAACCTCCCATGTACCCTATTTCTAGAATTGGGAAACATATGGTGTACCCTTTTTGGGATTACAATAACCTATTGTGTACTATTTAATCTCATTTAACATTAATATTTTCCCAATATATTGGATGGATATATAATTTGGGTCCCACCCATCACATAATCATAAATCCTTCATTTGTATACCTTAAAATCATAAAACATTCATCATAAGTTAACACATGGATAATAAAATGGGTTTCATCAATATTTTATCATCAAAACTGTAAACCATCCAGATAATGAATAAATATGGAATAATTGGATCATATACTCATTAAATTTTAAGTATCATTAATGGATTTTATCATAGATGAAAAATTAATTTAATAGATAACTGGAATATTTCTTGAGGAAAATACCCTTTTCATTTTTAAATCACATATTAAAATCCAGAAATTTCAAAAGTATTAAGGAAAAAATTTTATTTGAAAATAACCTTGTAAAATTGTAAATAAATCTTCAAATCATTTATAGGTCATTTCATTGGGAAATTTTTTTCATGTCATGTACATTAAAATAATATTTTCATTCATATTTTCAGTAAAAAGTCAAAAGATCCTTGTTTGGAAAATGTAAAGAAGATTCCTTTTAAATAATTTCCATAAAATTATAACATGTGTAAAAATGACTTTATATAATCATATTATAATACTAAAAATATTATTGAGAAATTTTTTTTAAAAACATGTTCATAGAAGAAAAATGGTGTTTGTTTGTAGTGAGAAATAAAGTCACTTTTCTTTAAAAATATTCTTCCGGTCTATTGAGTTTTTAAAGAGAGAAAAATTAAATGAAAACTTGTAATATGGTAATATATCCATAGTAAAAAACATTAATGAGATTATTTAAGGTTATATCATGAATTATCATCATTGGAAACTTATTCATAAACAATCTCATTAAATAATGAGATTGTGACATAAAACCCTTACCTCAAGTTCAACTTAATTTGAAAGAACCTTAACTTCATGTATAATAAATTTAAATTTATTTTAATTCTATATAAGTTCCAAAAAATAATTATAATATCATATATTATACGCTTATAACATCTCAACACCCTTTTATTAATAATTCGTTATTAAAATCCTTATTTCCAGGTGTTAACGGTTTCATTTTTTCAGAAAATTCCAATTTGATAGTTCTGGTTCTTATACATGGATCATAGTTATATCATCTAATAAATTTTATTTGTGAAAAAAATATTATATATATTCATTATAAACATATTTATAATTATCTATAAAAGGTGGAGAAAAAAATACACTACACAATTTATGGATACGGTAGGTCATACGTATGAATGAACAATGTTTTAACTTTGTGATGGATGAATAAAAATAAAGGTAAATAATAATTATCCTTTTAATAATCATTATTATATAATATATATAATATATATTCATTATATATATCCTTATTTCTATCCATTTAATGGAAAAATAAAAAAACACATCGCTTCATAGAGGTAGTAGTCCACACATAAGCACGAGCGACATTATCATTTTCCAACAGATAGGAAGGTAAGAAGGTAGATATGGTATTATAATTAAATAATTATAAAAATATAATATATATAATATATAAAATCTAAACCCATCATAAGAACCATCCATGAATAATGGTGATGGAAAATTAATTGTATCTCCATGTGTAGATGGTAGTCCACACGTACGCATAAGGGATACTTTCACTTTTCATTTGATGGAAAGGAGGGTGGATAATGATATTTACATAATCATAATAAAATTTTAGTACATTAAGGATACTAAATTTATTATTTTATGACCAATACCAGATATTTAGGGAAGGTAATTCAAGAAATAAATTGGAATAGATCGGGAGGAAAGATTACCTCTTCTTTAATAGGCCTACTTTAGACCCATTATTAAGAACCCTTTGGAATGGTATTTCATGAAAAAAACACTAATTCATTACTAGTTAAGTTAATAATAAAAAATGGGGTTTTTTTGAGATATATTGATAAAATTGGTCTAAATAAAAGAGGGAAGGCGTTTCCTTTTATAAGGGAGGGAAAGGTCACACTTGGAATTACAAAAACATTAAAAAACAATTAATTAAATCTCAAGAAAAATGTTTCCAAATGGATATATATTTGAAGAAAAATAGTATTATTTCTAAATATCACAATAAGGGGAAATTGTTATAGGTTTTAGTTCCATTTTAAACCTTATATTTTGGTTTAACCTCTTGGTTAACTAATTTTATTCTTAATTGTGGTAATAACTTCTTAAATATTAAAGGGTTATTATTTAAATCACAAGATAATAATTTTCTCATAAATTATCAAGGGATGAACTTTTAAAAAATTTCTAATCCTACTTTTTTTATTTCAATATTTTATGGGTTGTAAATAATTTAATAAATTATTTTTATCATAAAATACTATTAATGTCATTTTGAGAACTATTCACATAATTTGACTTTCAAAACAACATGAAAACAATGGAATTAGAATCCAAAAACGTAAAAAATATATAATATGTTATATTCATCTAAAAAATCCATGTAATGAAATTATTCATCCTAATTTTATTACTTTTAATATTTTGAAAATAATTTATTATTTTCTATTAATAGAATAAATATTTTTTTTGCATTTTATAAGCATTTAAGGTAATTACTAAATAACTAAAAAATATAAATAAATTAATATTATAAAAAATTAATTAACATCTAAAATAAACCATTATAGATGAAATTATCCTCTTCTTAATCTTATTATTAAAATTTAGAGTTATTAAAGTCAAGAGAGTGACATTTTTATTTGTCATTTTCTTAAAATAATATAAATGTCATAATCAAAGAGAAATAACACCAAATTGCCATATTTTTTATATTTTGATGCTAATTTTTAAAATAAATTCATTCAATAATATAAAGGAAAAATTTATATGAATTTTAAATCTGTATCCCAATATTTTAACTATGTTTTATCTGTTTTACACATACCGTGGTGACAAAATATACCAAGGTTACTATTCATAATAACCAAAAGTAAAAAAGGAAAATTTACCAAATTCAAATATCCTTATTCCAAATATGGTATCTATTTTTTAGAATTAAATTTCTATAATTTTCATAAACCCATTTTAAAATAAGTGTACGAAACATGTAGAAAATAAATTTTTAGAAAAAAATACATTTTAAAGATAAAACTGGATTTATTCTTACATCATGGCCAGAAAAAAAAATATTAATGTTAAAAAAAATTAATTAATATATAAATAATTCAATAATAGTGATTAATTTAATTTTTTTAAGATAAAAACATATTGCATGCATAGAAAGAGTTTTTAAAAAAACATCTATTTTACTTTCAAATAATTTCTAATCAATTGATAATCAATGAATTAATTTTATATTTTTATAAACATTAAATTTTTAATTATTTATTTATTCTTATTAATACCTATTAATCCAACAAATATTTGAAAACTTTTAAATTAAATAATAATATTTCAACATTTTTTCATGGTTTATTTAAACTCAGTGTTGCGTTTAAATCAATCTATCATAGAATTAAAATTTATTCAGAGTGAACTATATCATAAAATATTAGGGTGTTATAGGATTAATAAGAGTTTATAAATGATTAATATTTTGAGGATATAATTTCTTTATGGGGCATAGAATGTGAAATCCCAGATTCACAGTGGATATTTTAATTTTTTTCATTTAATATGTCAATATTAAATGAATTTATTTCATTTATTTTTTTTAGGATATAAATCAAGAATTTATAAACATATATACCACTTAAGTAGTTTCCTTTATTGAATACATGTTTTTCATTAAAATGTTAATTCAATTTTATGAATAGAAAATATTTATTAAAATAGTTTTATAAAATAACTTTTAATGTATTCTTGATTATTTTTACACTAAAATGATAGAGGATTTAAAATTTATATAATAATTCATTCATTTTTTACATGATTATTTTCATATTTTTATACTGTATACATTTCCTTTTAAAGTTATAAATAAAATTTTGTACACTAAAATAATGATTTGAATTATTTATTATATTTATTTGGAAACTCAATTATCATTTACCCATTGTCTTATTATAACATTACAGACGTCATATTTTAGTAAGGTAGTCATTATAAAATTTATATGGTCGGTATAAATTTTTTTTATAAATTAATATTATTTTTGATATGTTTAAATAATTAATTATTATATATATAATAATTTATATTTCATATCTCATAACAAAAGAAATAGTTTCTATTCTTGATAAATTATTTTTCAATGTATTATATGATATTATTCAAAAGTTAAATATATAATTTTTAAAATTTTAATTAGGAAAAATTTAATTCATTTTATGAATGAGAATTTCATAATTAACTTGAGGTGGATTTTTTGTATTTTTTCCAAAAAATAATTTTTGGTGAATAGTAAAAAAATAATTTTTATAAAAATACCATAAATTTTTTAACGTCATTATGATATAATAATTACTTATGAAAATTATGAAACATTTTTATCGACTGAAAATTATTTCATGAAGTTATATAATGAGTTTAAAAATACTCTATTGAATTTATAAACCTATATTTGACAATTTGGAACATAAATAATATTTTATTTTATCAGAGAAAAATTTTTTGTTAATGAATCTAATTGAGTGGTTAAAATGTTAAATTTATTATTTTATTAATTTAAATGTCACGTAACCTTAAATTGTTTAATAGAAAATAAATAAATTTCATTTAAATTATTAATATTCATAAAAAACGGCCTAAATAATAAAATAATCAATATTTTAATATAAAACACCCCTCTCCTCCCCATAAATTTACAAACCTAGTTTTCTTCACATATCAATATTCTTATCTCACCCAATATATACTAAAACCCTTCCCTAATACTTTTATCTAAATCCTAGAGGTTTTGGTCTCATAAAAGAATACCCATAAAAGGGAAAATCAAATTCTCAAATGAGTCATTCCAAGAAGTATAAAAACTCATAATCACTTTATCATTTTTATCCCTTCAAAATTTCTTCTCCCACATCTTTAGAATCTATTATAACTATTCAAATATAATTACCTTGGTATCATTACCATACTAAAATTTTAATATTTTTATGGAATAAGCATTATCTACCTCCCTTATATCTATTCAAAATTGAGAACGCCGCATGTATTATGGTCGATTAACCACCTCCATGGATAATTTAATTCATTTTTTATTACCATCTTACATGGATTATTTAAAAAAAATTAATGTATAAATATATTTTTTGTTAAATTAATAAAAATATATGAAGATAAATTGGCCATTATATTCATGATATTAATAATAAATGATCACAATGATTTTAATCAGGCAAAATAATCATATTGAGTCATCTTTCAAAATTTAAATCTATTTTGGATAATATATAGTAATGTATAAATTTTTTTCTAATGGAATGATAAATAATATATAACTCTAAAAAAATTAGATTAGGAAACTCTTTTATATCACATTTGAGCATAATTAACACATAGAAAATGTTTTTGATAAATTGATTGAACAACCTTGAGTGGCTAATGAGAGAAATGACTATAAAATTAATTAATTAGGTATGATAATAAATTAAACTTAAAAAATAAAATAGAAAAAAAAATGTTCTTAAGAAATATTTTAATAAACTTAATTTGATTATAAATGAGGTTAGCCACACATACTAAGTGAGTTGTGAGATTAGGTAAGTGCTCTTTGATTAATTTCAATTCCTTGAGACATATTTCAAATTATTTACCTATTACTCTTTGACATTTGATGATTGTTATCCATTAAATTATTTTATTATATAAAAACACTTGTTAAATTTATTTAAAATTTTATTTTATGATATATTTCAATGTGTATTTACTTCATATATATTACCAAACTTGTAAAGGGATTCTTAACTCAATTTCTTTTCATTGATTTATATACTCATTTAATTGGTTATTTTATTCTAATATTTTATTCATTATAAGCCTTGATTTATTTATATTTTATTTCCACTTATGTTATGTCTATTTAAAATTCTTTCACATAATACCATGACATATTCTTACTTCAGATTTTACATTCTTGATAAGGATTTCCTTTCCATATATTCACTCATTTCAAGTATTATCCTTGAATTCAATATTATATCTTCTATGATTCAAATTCAAGTTTTTTAATGTTTAACTTACTATTTTAATTTCATTATAATTAATTTATGGTCTTATTTACTCCATTTTGGATTTATATTTTAGACATTAGTTTTTTTATAAGTGTTTCTTATCGAGTTTCACTTTGAATTCGAGATTTTTTAGGTCTAATTATTACTTGAAGGAATTGTATGTTCTTTCTCCAAAAACCCAACATATTTTATTATCCTCTAGTCATTTTTTGGTTTTACATGTTTTCTTATCATGCCACTTCCATTTGATTCACAATTATACCAAAAGGATTCATGTAATTGGAAGTGACCTTATCTCTTATTTATTGTTGGGGATATTTCTTCTTCATGTCCCCATATTTGCATTGTTTCAAGAATGTTTTTATCTACAATTATATGACTGATTGAGTACTATCACGAACCAAATATGGTATCCACCATTAACGGCACCAAACCCAGCCCATGGAAAGTCCCAAAGGGAGTTCCCTATCCCCACGGTCTAGCACAAGTGCTCGGGTATCATTAATTTAGGTTTGGGAACGATTTACCCGAGTATGAAAGCATAAAACATTAAAAACAATCCATAATATAAATCTTAAAATTTTGAGCCAAACAAGACTTAAGTAAAAACCATAACTAAATACATTGGTTTAAAGATAATAAAAGTGGTCCAAATAAAAATAATTATAGCATCAAGACATCCCCAAGGACTACACACGACTAGGGGTCATCGCCCACAAGCTGTCTCCACAACTCTGCACCAAGGATGGGAATTAACACCCTGAACCGTCATCACCCTTAGCCTTTCCTTTACCTGAATCAAACATAACCAAGTCTACTTACACCCAAGGGGTTTAATTATGGTGTGAGCCTAAGCCCAATAGTATACCACCCAATGATTCCAAGGAGCAAGAAATACAATGTGAAAAAGCAAGCAGTTTTCATACGCAAGGAAAAGTAGTGTTAAAATTTCAAGAAATGAAACCTCCAATTGAAAATAGCTTTCAATAAAAAATTTTCAGAATAGTAACACATTAAAACAGAAATGTTAGATACTGTAATTTACTTCCAAACACACCCTAAGACATGGGTAAATACTACAAATCCAATGAGCAACAACATTGGGAACACCCCTAGGAACTAGGTTGTCTTGGGCCCTATGTACCTCATAGCTCGGTCTAAAGTAACCATAGAAAAATAAATTCTCGTGAATGAGCCACTAGTAGGTAACATACCCATAACCTAGTGTTCCCCAATAATCATCCACATAGTTTAGTTAGAGTTTTCATTATCCAAATTCTAAGTGAAATAGGGACAAAACCCATCTGGTCCACTAGCCGTACTAGTACAAATTCGCCCCACCTAAGTACCTGGGCTTCCCATTTTGTGATCAATCAATTTCAGCATGAAACATAAATAAATTTTCATATAAAACACCATTAATGGTCAAACAAAACCAATACAGTATCTATCACATTTTATACCACTAAAAACACGCAATAAAACACTTAGATTTTTCATAAAATAATTCCTCAAAATCCTGCAGTGTTTCAGACACAAAACTCCTTATAAACCTCACTTGAATACTATGTGAACATTTTTAAGTTTCAAAAATAGAAAGGTCAGACTCCTACATTTCAGTGAAAATAAAAAATCATTTTTATGGCAGCCCCATATGGTTCAAGAAAGGACATCCTTGCAAAATCTCCATTTTTACACAACACAACTCTTATAATTTCATGTGGTTCACAAACACCATTAAAACCAGATTTTTTAGCAACAAACACAAGGTATAATCATTAAAAACAGTATTTTTATCCCTATTATAGTTCAATAAAATCAAATAATTACTTATAGGGTAGCCCTAATTAAACTAATAAAACATTTCCATGAAGAAACCCCCAATTTCACATGAAATTGGCATTTAGGATTCATTTTAAATAAAAACACCACTAAAACTATTTTTTTCAGAAATAATAAAATTAAATAATCATGAAAATACCATAAAAATAGTAGCCAATTCACAAAGACTTAATACATAATGGAATCACCTACCAAATTAAGGAAAACCCTTGAATCACCGTGCGGAAATTAATTCCCACCACCGTCGCACCAATAA
Source organism: Viscum album (assembly GCA_963277665.1). Taxonomy (NCBI): domain Eukaryota; kingdom Viridiplantae; phylum Streptophyta; class Magnoliopsida; order Santalales; family Viscaceae; genus Viscum; species Viscum album. Next base: position 123,450,052 of record OY728153.1, on the reverse strand, counting down.
GGACCTAGAACAACCATAAAACCACAAGAATTGGAAAAGAAAACCCAATTTTAATCTTTAGGTTCGAAACCCTACCCCCTAGTCATTTTGGAATTCAAGTAAGAGGGAAAAAACCTTAATAAAAACAATTAAAACCCTAAGCAATTTGAAAGAGGAAAGAAATGGACTCACTTACTTGAAGTATCTTGAAGTAATCACTCCAAAACACCAGTAGCTGAAATTTAAAACAACCAAAACATAGGGATCATTCGAAAATTAGGTCATTTAAGAATAGGAATGGAGGAAAAATATTAATAATTGAGAGTGTTATGAAAGAATGAAGTTACCTCTTCAAATTTGGATGATTTGAGTAACCCTATAAAGTTCGGCACCAATTCTTGAAGAACCAGAGCTCCAAAGAGGGGGAGAGAGTTTAGACACACGTCTGGGTGTAATGGTCTTGGGTGAGACTTGGAATCACCGAAAAAGGCCAAATATTTAATAATTTATAACATAAACAAATTTCATTTTTAAAACTGGAATTGGGATTTCGGGCAGGCCCAACCCCTTAGATAAAAACCCAAATAAGCCTTGGTTATGGATTTCTAAAGGCTCCAAATTAACTTTGTGGTGTTAATAGGTTAGGGGAGGCCAAGTATGAATTTGAATGGATGAAAAATGTTGAAAAATTAAAATTTTATAAAAGAAAAAAAATTATTTTTAAATCTGGAATTGGGCTCACGGTTTGCCCCAATTCATGAAAACTCATCTATTCCTCCATAAAACCGAGGGAAACCCCCAAAGAAAAGCATGAATTGAAATTAAATGAAAAATACCTCTACAATATTTCATGTATGTGACAATTCTCTCCACCATGAAAACTTTCCATCCCATAAATTCAACCTAAATCTTGGTCAGAAAAAAGGAACGGATACTCTTCCTCAATCCATGACTTCAACTCCCATGTCTCATGTGTATCATTACCATGCTGCCAACAAACCCAAACCAAAGTAATGGACTTCCTTAGAATCACCCTCTCTTGGAATTCCACTATTTTCACCGGCCGCTCAATAAAAGTCAAGTCAGGCTCTAGCTTCAGTTCTTCCCAACTCAGCACATGGGATGGATCTGAGTTGTATTTTCTTTAACTGGGAGACATGGAAGACATCATGGATGGATGTCAACTGAGAAGGTAAATCCACCCTGTATTCCACCTTTCCAATATTATCGGTGATCTCAAAGGGCCTGAAATACCGTGGCATCAGCTTACCTTGCTTCCCCAATCGATGATGGCCCACACGAGGGGCCACTTTCAGGAATACCATGTCACCCACAGATAACTCTAGGTCTCGACGCCTTCGGTCAGCATATGATTTATGGTGACTCTGAGCTGTCAATAAACACTTCCTAATCAACTTGACCTTCTCAGATGTCTCCTGCACCAGACTCAGCCCCAACAGTGAGGTCTAACCTACCTCAGTCCAACACAGGGGGGGTCGACAAGGCCGACCATATAGCACCTCAAAAGGGGCCATTCGAATAGAGTATTGGTAACTATTATTATAAGAAAACTCAACCAATCCCAAATGGCTATCCCAAGAACCTCCAAAGTCAAGGACACATGCACGAAGCATGTCCTCCAAAATCTGATTCGCCCACTCTGTCTGACCATCCGTTTGAGGGTGGTATGTCATGCTCATCTTAATCTGAGACCCCAAGGCCTTCTGAAGGCCATCCCAAAATCGAGAAGTGAAGCGGGGGTCTCTATATGAGACAACATCTGATGGTACACCATGGAGTCTCACCACTTCCTGAAGATACAAATGGCTCAACTCATCTACTTTAGTTTTATCTTTTATCAGAATGAAGTGGGCTGATATGGTCAGACGATCAATCACAACCCAAATGGAATTCTTACCTCGAGGTGTAAGAGGTAATCCAACAATGAAGTCCATGGAGACCTCGTCCCACTTCCAGGTAGGAATGGGTAGTGGTTGGAGCAAACCAGAAGACCTTTGGTGCTCTGCTTTCACCTGCTGGCTTGTGTAGAATCTCGACACAAAGTCCGCTATATCCCGTCTCATACCAGGCCACCAAAATTGTTGACGGACATCATAATACATCTTAGTGGTACCCGAATGGACCGCCCACTGAGACTGGTGGCTATCCTGCATCACCACCTTCCGCACAGATAACGACACTACTGAATGGCCCTTAAAGCACAAGATGCCCTCGGGAGATGATGACCAATCAGAGGATGTCACCCCACCATGAAGAAACTGCTTCGACCGCTGACAAAGCTCATCACTGGGTTGTTCCCGCTGAATCAACTCCAATAGAGGAGTCAACTAGATTCTTGCCAAGAATTCCCCTCCACTATGTTCCCTGGTCTCCACATTCATCTGAGAGAAGAGCCCCATCAAAGTCCACTCATCACTAGACTTCCTCAAAGTATGCACTGGAACTCTTCTGCTCAAAGCGTCGGCCACCACATTACCCTTTCCTAGGGTATAAACAATGTCAATGTCAAACCCCTACAAGTACTCGATCCAGCGACGCTGCCTCAAGTTGAGGTCCTTCTACGAGAAGATATAGTCCAAGTTTCTGTGATCAGAGTAGACCACAAACTTCTCCCTAAAGAGGTAGTGATGCCAAGTTTTCAAAGCATACATCACCGCTGCCAACTCAAAGTCATGGGTTGGGTGGTTCTTTTTGTGTGGTTGGAGTTGGCGAGAGCCATAAGCCACCACGTGATCATCTTGTATAAGCACGCACCCAAGACCCATACCTAGAGCATCACAATAGACCACATATCCCTTTCCAGATTCTATAAAAATCAGCACAGGGGCGGTAGTCAACCGCCTCTTCAGCTCCTCGAAGGATGCCAAACAAATATGGGCCCCATAAAAACTTCACCCCTTTCCGGGTGAGTGTGGTCATCGATGAAGCGAGCCGAGAAAAATCCAGAATGAATCGCCTATAATAACCAGCCAGGCCAAGGAAACTCTAGATCTTGAACACATTCTTCGGTTTCTCCCACGACATGACCGCACTAATTTTCTCGGGGACCACTGAAACTCCGTGCTCCGAGATCAAATGCCCCAGAAATCTCACCTCCCTGATCCAAAACGTGCACTTTTATAACTTTGCATAGAGGTGGTGATCCCGTAATGTACCCAAAACGATCTTCAAGTGATGTTCGTGTTCCTCCTCAGAGCTAGAGTACATCAGAATGTCATCCATGAACACCACAACAAAGGAATCGAGATACTGATGGAACACCCTATTCATGAGTTCCATAAAGACCGCTGGAGCATTGGTCAATCCGAAGGGCATGAACAAATACTCAAAGGGGTCTTACTGGCTTCGGAAGGTTGTCTTTGGGATATTTGACTCTTTCACTCGGAGTTGATGATACCCCGAACACAAGTCTATTTTTGAGAACCACTTTTCCCCTTCAACTGATTGAACAAATCATCTATTCTGGGCAAAGGTTATTTTTTCTTAATTGTTACCTTATTCAGCTTCCGGTAGTCAATGCACAACCAGAGGGATCCATCATCCTTTTTGCGAACAACACAGGAGCGGCCCAAGGGGAGATGCTCGGGAGAATGAATCCTTTGGATTCTAAGTCATCCAGCTATATCTTTAATTCCCTCAGCTCGGTGGGGGCCATGCGATAAGAGGGAAGATATATCGGTTGTGTTTCCGGCACCAGATCAATCGAAAACTCCACATCCCGCTCTGGGGGAAACCTGAAAAATCATCCGGGAATACCTCTGAAAACTCGTTCACTACATGAGGTAGGGAACTTTTAGGGGAAATACCATACTCTAGCACGATCGAAGATAACTGTAATATAACACTTCCAAACTCTGGGAGTAGAGGCCCTACACGACCTGACCGAGGATCCCATTCTCCATGAAAAACCTGACGACCCCCATCAGGTGTTGTGAAACTCACACGCCGTCTGTAGCAATCAATGTGTGCCTGGAAGTGTACTATCCAATCCATCCCAAGTATGACATCAAAAAGTTCCATATCTAAGACCAAGAGGTCTCACTCCATCTCGACCCCTGACACAGAAAGCGCACACGAGGGGCACCTAAGGCCCTGCTCCTTCTTCTTTCCCAGTGGTGTCACCAACTCCATCGCGAAAGACATCAACTCAGTTGGAAAATTCAGAATGTCCACAAAATGGGCAGAAATTAATGAAACAAAGGCACCAGTATCAAAAAGAGTAGTATCTATAGAAGATGAAATCAGAACGGTACCTAGAACTGTTGACGGTCCCGCCTCTGATCCTGCGAGTGTCTGATCCACTGCATGGAGATGTCCAGTATCTGCCTGAGGACGACCGCTAGTCTGTGGCTGTGCCCTGAACTGGATCTGCCCAAGAAGATGATCCATCCCTTCTACCACGACTGCCAAATCGAGATCCCCCAGTCCTCGATGTCTCAGACTATACTGGCACTCCTCTTGAAGCCACTAACCCAGCCCCACTCGGAAGTGGACGTGCCACACCACAAAAACGCTTAAAATTCCCCATACCTCCACACTGGTAACAAGGCTTCGGAGGAAGTGGACATGCTAGTCAGATATGCCCAGGCCTCCCACTTTGGTGGCACATGATCGATCTTGCATCAGAAGCCGCAGAAGAAAACTGCCTGGAAGAGTGGCCTGAACTGCCCCCTCCTTTCTTCACATGATCCTCCCGCTTCCTTTTCTTCTCTAAGGAGCTGCCACTTCCCACTGCTGATACTGAACCATAGAAACCAGCCCTGACTTTCCTATCAATCTCCACCATGCACGCCCGATTAACGACCTCATCATAGGTCCTCATCTTAAACAAGAACACATGGGAGTATATCTCTGGTCACAAGACTTTCTCAAACCTCTGAGCCTTCGCCTGCTAATTAGAGACAATTTCTATAACATACCAAACCAAATCAGCGAAACGGTTGGCATACTCCATCACAGATAGATTCCCCTGAACAAGTTCCATGAACTCTCTGGACCTAGAAAAAGTCAACACCTCAGGGTAGTACTGTTCATTGAAGATAGCCTTGAAATCTCCCCAGTGCATCTGCTCATTCTTTCCAACCTGAAGCACTGACTCCCACCACTTACGGCTAGGACCCTCCAATAGAAAGGAGGCACACTTCACCCTGAGCCCCTCAGGTGTTTCCAAGAACTCAAATGTAATGGCCCGAAATTTTGAATAAATCTTGTTTCCTAATTTTGTGTGTTATGTTATTTTTATACTCAACAAAACTATTTCATTTGATAACATGAGTATAATTAAAATGAGATTGTTGGGTTTTTACTGTCATATGACCATTGTTCAATATGAACGTTGGAAAATAAACGTTTCGATTATTGTCTCTAAATACAAGTGACCTTGGTTAATTAATATAGAAAGAAGATTTGATGGCATCATCCAGTACTCTCGGGCTAATCGAAGCCCATCTAACGGAACATGGGAAGGAGGTAGCACCACTGGGCTTTACTCTGGACCAAACCCAAGTCGAACTTCATTGTGTGAAGCTAGAACGGAATCTTCTTTCCGAGAAGTTCAAACTGATAGAAATTACTACTCGTGCAATATTGGCCGAGCCACCCCAAGATTATATCACCCTAGCACACCTTACTCTTAGTTCCTATGCTGGTGTTATAAGGGACTATGTAACGAGACCATAACTTCCTTGTGTAATCCTTTGTTATAAATAAAATTGTGTTCTCTTCTTATGGTGAAGTTTGTGAATTTTCAAATGTTCGGATAAATATAGTATGCATATTTTTGATGAATTTTAGAAAAATGATATTTTAAAAATGTTTATGTAAACCTTAAATAATTAAAAATGTGTAATTATTTTAAAAAAATGGTCTTCTACAATTATTTTTAGTATGAAATTTAGAATCTAATAAGATCAACTTAATATTTGATGAATAGTAAATTTTGAATAGTGATTTTATTCTTAGGATTAGTAATGTGACCAAATGGATTAGTAATCTCACTCAAATAAAGTATTAATATAATCTAGGCACCTTGATTAAGTAATGTGATTCAATAAAATGGTTAAATAATGGTTTCATAAATTATTAGTCAAGTATTAGTTTTTACGGGTGAATAGTGTTTTTTTAACTAAAAAATTAAATTGAAAATATTTAGAAAATTATTTTTAGAAAATGGACTTTATTTTTGAACTCATATCATTGATATTATGTTATGGTAATTTTTGGGGATTTTTCTGGAAAAAAAATGAAATTTCGGTGAATAATGTATTTATTTAAAAATTAAATTAAAAATATTTAGAAAATTATTTTTAAAAAATGGAGTTCATTTTTGAAATTATTGCATTGATATTTGGTTAAGGTGAAATTTTGGGATTTTTCTGAGAAAGTTGAATTTTCAGTGAATAGTAAAAATACAGTTTTAGGGTTTCGGTATGTTTAATGACTTCATAATTGTGTCATGATGATTTCATGAGATATTTTAAGGTTTTTCTGACCAAAGTTGATTAATTACTGTGTGGGGGACCCATGTGGCCTAACTCCATGGGAAATACCATGGGAGAGACCATGGTTTTGCCAAAACCACCAATGAGGTGTCCCTTGGCCATTAATGCCTTGTCCCCTCACTTTCCCTATAAATACCAAGCCATCCTCTCATCCATTCGACTCCCAACTCTACCCCAACGAATCTATGGTCTCATTACCTACCAAGGAGTCCTCTCAAGGTGCTTCCAATCCCTCAAGGTCCCAACATTTGAGTTTTAAGAGTTACGTTTTAAGGTAAGGGATCCTACCTCTCTCTTTCTTTCGAGTAATCTCTTTTATGTCATTTCTTTTATGATCCATGATCTTATGTTGGAGGATGTTCTTTTATATTCCTATTACTTCTCTTTTCATGTTCATATGATGAGAGAACCCCTCTTTATCTCATCAATTAATTTTAAGAATGTTTTAGTGGAGCCGTTAGGCTGCCGAATTTTTAAGGAATTCGTTCACCTTTCCCATTTTTCAAAGTTCTACTTTCATGTCAAGCATTTCAAGTTCCTTTTTATTATGTTGGGGTATGATCTCTATATATATCATACTGATATTTTATGTTAATATGATGAGAGACTCTATTTTATCTCGTCAATTCATTTTTTTTGAAGTTTAGGTGACGCCGTTAGGCTGCCGAAATTTTAAGGGATTTGTTCACCTTTCTCATTTTTCGAAGTTCTACTTTCATGTCAAGTCTTTCAAGTTCCTTGTTATTATGTTGGGGTATGATCTCTATATCTATCATACTGATATTTTATGTTCATATTATGAGAGACCCTATTTGATCTCATCAATTCATTTTTTTGAAGTTTAGGTGATGTCGTTAGGCTGCCGAATTTTTAAGGGATTCGTTCACCTTTCTCATTTTTCAAAGTTCTACTTTCATGTCAAGTCTTTCAAGTAATTTTTTATTATGTTGGGCTATGATCTCTATATCTATGATACTGATATTTTATGTTCATATGATGATATACCCTATTTGATCTCGTCAATTCATTTTTTTTCATGTTTAGGTGACGTCGTTAGGCTGCCGAATTTTCATAAGAGAAATATTATTTTTGTCTTCCTTTCATGTTCTTAATTTCATATGGTATATCTTTAAAATTTAAATACCATGTTCTTAAATCCTTTATATTCTGTCTCCCTACTATTTTATGGATCATTTATGAGTGGGTGACCCATGTCCCCTCTCTTTTCAATGTTTTCTAAAACCTCGTAACATAGCAGTTATGCTGCAAAATTTCTGTCTCAAAATGTATCTCTCTTATTCTCAAATTCATTTATTTTATTAAGTGAATACTCAAATATCTTTCTTATAAAGGGTTATTCACATATATATCAAAATGTTATAATCTAAATTCTAGTATTTACATACATGAGTCTCGCTTTCCCTTTCCTTGGGTTTAAAGTAACATAAAGATCATGTCTTTAAAGCGGTTTTTAAAACGTTATGATTATGAAATGAAACCCATTTATTTTATGATACATGGGTTATTTATGAAATGTTTGATGATGATATATGTGGCTCACATGATAATAAATACAAATTAAGGGTGCTCCCTGATAGCGCTCCAATGCATTGGGTAAAGGCTTAATCTCTAGAGATGACCATTCTTAACCACGCCTTGGTGAATAACCTTGGTAATTTTTAATGACACCTTGGGGATGGACCTTGGTGAAACGGAAATGGTTGTCAATATTAAATGTTGTAGCCACATATTCAAGTTATGAAATACGTCATTTTTATTATGATATGCCTCATGATTTCTTTCTCATGCCTTAAAGTTCTTTTTCATGACATTGTTGATGTATCTCAAGTTCACATGTTAAATGTTTCCCCTTGTTTCCCTTACTGGGCCTTCTGCTCACACTTTATTTTGATGTATGTCCCCAGGTTATGAGATGGAGATATGAACCTAGGATGAACATAAGGATAATCCTTTCAAGTTTTTAATAAGAATGTTTTATGTTTTCATGTTTTAAGTTCTTGGTTTCCAAGACACTAAACCTTAAAGATCCTCGGTTTTGTAAAATGTAATGAAAGTTTATGTGATAAAAAGGAGGGATGCCATAGTTGGTATCAAAGGATGATTTAGTTATTTGTGAAAATTAGGATATGAAAACTTTAGGAAGAATCCTATAGAAAAGTTTAAATATATTAAATCTTCCTGGTATTTTGGTGAGTATTGAGTAAGGGGTTTCCAAGAAAATACATCCCTGTCTGGATACGAGTAGGTAGAGGTGGCTTTGGCACAGATGTACATAGGGGTAAAACCCAAAAACACCGCTTTGAGATAGACTCGAATGGGAACTGGTACACGACAACAGGCCTTGCTTCACTCTTGGTTACGACACTCCCGGGGGATATGCTTTGGTAAATTCATAAGCTTAGTATGAACCATTATTAAAGGAACAAAGATAAAATAAAATAAAGATTCACATAAGAATATTTGATCATGGATAAACTAGTTTGGAACCTAGGGGATCACAAGTTAGGGTATACTTTTCTTATACAGGTTATCCTTATATTCTTTAAGTTCTTTTTCCTGATTATTGGCTAAGTATTTAAGCCCCCAATTGTACTTTCTTTTCTTAGTTAATGGCGGGAAATGGAAGAACATGTCCCAACAACCAATGTGATAGGAAATGTGACGATTGCCTTATTAATATTACAGATATTATTAAGGGATTAAAAGATTATTATTATTTTGGAAGACGTTCACTATTCTGGGACCCCTATTTGATCGAGGTAAATAGATTACTACGGTATTTTCTTTGAGGAGTAAAGGTTGACTTATATTTTGAAGAATCGATGAATTTAAGGTGGACTTAGAAAATTTAGGTTACTTATGGAAATGATTAACCTATCTTGGGTAAAATATGTTTAGGTTAGCTACTTTTGTTATAAGATGTTAGGAGTGGTTGATGTTGTTTAGAGATGAACGATGAAGTTTATTTTGGAAGACTATGTTATAAAATCCTTCTTGTATTTGGGTTTCAATCTTAGTTTGGTTTATTTTGAGGAATTTTAAGGACAGTTATTTATGGAATGGTTTATGATGAACTTTGGGAAGTACCATGGAACTTTGAAGATTTAAAAGTAGTTTCCCTTCCTATGGGATTATTTCTTTTTGGAGAGTTGTTTTATCTTACCCTTTCTATTTTTGGGATAATGTTTAAAGATAGAAGAAATCGATAGTTAATATTTTGTGAATTACGTGACTCTCAAGAAGATGATTCTTATTCTTTGATGAGACCAAGTAGTTTTGAATACCCATCGTTTAGAGAAAATATTAGTTTCGGTAGAAACTTATTAAAGGATGAAACTCTACATGAAGGTAGGTATATTTCCCTGTGTTTTATTCTATGTAGTAAATGAATTCCTCAAAACTATGAAAAGGAACGTAAAACAAAAACGTTGTCTGTTAACATTTCCTACTGGGAAATCAAATACCATTTAACCCATCATAAGTTTGTGATTTTCTTGTTGTTAACTTTCTCCTAATCATGTTTTCTATCACTCTCCCTCAGAACATGACCCTTTGTTTTCTCCTCCATGTCCATGTTTTTCTACATGGAATCCTTGTATGGGTTAACACGGGTGACCTTTGTACTTCTCTTTCTTTCTTTTAAAGTAACAGTTTTACTGACTCCTTTTTTGATGTGGGACTTTCAATGATATTTCAAAACCCAATTTTAAAAATTGCGAGGACGCAATTTCTTAAGGGGGGAAGATTGTAACAACCCGAAATTTTGAATAAATCTTGTTTCCTAATTTTGTGTGTTATTTTATTTTTATACTCAACAAAACTGTTTCATTTTGATAACATGAGTATAATTAAAATGAGACCATTGGGTTTTGACTGTCATATGACCATTGCTCAATATGACCACTGGAAACTAAACATTTCGATTATTGTCTCTAAATACAAGTGATCTTGGTTAATTAATATAGAAAGAAGATTCAGTGGCCTCATCTAGTAGTCTCAGGCCAATCGAAGCCCATCTATCGGAACTTCGGAAGGAGGTAGCACCACTGGGCTTTGCTCTGGACCAAACCCAAGCCGAACTTCATCATGTGAAGCTAGAACGGAATCGCCTTCATGAGAAGTTCAAACTGATAGAAATAACTACTCGTGAAATGTTGGCTGAGCCACCCCAAGATTCTATCACCCTAGCACACCTTACTCTTAGGTCCTATGCTGGTGTTATAAGGAGCTATGTAACGAGACCATAACTGCCTTGTGTAATCCTTTGTTATAAACAAAATTGTGTTCTCTTCTTATAGTGAAGTTTGTGAATTTTCAAATGTCCGGATAAATATAGTATGCATATTTTTTATGAATTTTAGAAAAAGGATATTTTAAAAATGTTTATATAAACCTTAAATAATTAAAATTGTGTAATTATTTTCAAAAAATGGTCTTCTACAATTATGTTCAGTACGAAATTTAGAATCTAATAAGATCAACTTAATTTTTGATGAATAGTAAATTATGAATAGTGATTTTATGCTTAGGATTAGTAATGTGACCAAATGGATTAGTAATCTCAATTAAAGAAAGTATTAATATAATCTAGGCACCTTGATTAAGTAATGTGATTCAATAAAATAGTTAAATAACGGTTTCATAAATTATTAGTCAAGTATTATTTTTTACGGGTGAATAGTGTTTATTTTAATTAAAAAATTAACTTAAAATTATTTAGAAAATTATTTTTATAAAATGGACTTTATTTTTGAACTCAGAGCGTCGATATTATGTTAAGGTAATTTTTGGGGATTTTTCTGAAAAAAATGAATTTTCGGTGAATAGTGTATTTATTTAAAAATTAGATTAAAAATATTTAGAAAATTATTTTTATAAAATTGATTTCATTTTTTAAATTAGATCATTGATATTTGGTTAAGGTGAAATTTTGGTATTTTTCTGAGAAAGTTGAATTTTCAATGAATAGTAAAAATACAGTGTTAGGGTTTCAGTATTTTTAATGACATCATAACTGTGTCATGATGATGTCATGAGATATTTTAAGGGTTGTACGACCAAAGGTGATGAATTATTGTGTTGGGGGACCCATGTGGAATAACTCCATGGGAAATACCATGGGAGAGCCCATGGTTTTTTCAAAACCACCAATGAGGTGTCCCTTGGCCATTAATGCCTTGTCCCCTCACTTTCTCTATAAATACCAAGCCATACTCTCATCCATTTGACTCCCAACTCTCCCCCAACAATGTTCTGGTCTCATTACCTCCCAAGGAGTCCTCCCAAGGTTCCCCCAAGCCCTCAAGTTCCCAACCATTGATTTTTAAGAGTTACGTTTTAAGGTAAGGGATTCTACCTCTCTCTTTCTTTTCGAGTAATCTCTTTTATGTCATTTCTTTTATGCTCCATGATCTTATGTTGGAGGATGTTATTTTATATTCCTCTTACTTCCAATTTCATTTTCATATGATGAGATACCCCCTCTTTCTCTCATCAATTAATTTTAAGAAAGTTTAAGTAGAGCCGTTAGGCTGCCGAATTTTTAAGGGATTCGTTCACCTTTCTCATTTTTCAAAGTTCTACTTTCATGTCAAGACTTTCAAGTTTCTTTTTATTATGTTGGGGTATGATCTATATATCTATAATACTGATATTTTATGTTAATATTATGAGAGACCCTATTTTATCTCATCAATTCATTTTTGTTGAAGTTTAGGTGACGCCGTTAGGCTGCCGAATTTTTAAGGGATTCGTTCACCTTTCTTATTTTTCAAAGTTCTACTTTCATGTCAAGTCTTTCAAGTTCCTTTTTATTATGTTGGTGTATGATCTCTATATCTATCATACTGATCCTTTATTTTCATATGATGAGATACCCTATTTGATCTTGCCAATTCATTTTTGTTTAAGTTTAGGTGACGTCGTTAAGATGCCGAATTTTTAAGGAATTCATTCACCTTTCTCATTTTTCAAAGTTCTACTTTCATGTCAAGTATTTCAAGTTTCTTTTTTTTATGTTGGGGTAAAATATCTATATATATCATACTGATCTTTTATTTTAATATTATGAGAGACCCTATTTGATCTCTTCAAATCATTTTTGTTGAAGTTTAGGTGACGCCGTTAGGCTACTGAATTTTTAAGGGATTCTTTCACCTTTCTCATTTTTCAAAGTTCTACATTCATGTCAAGTCTTTAAAGTTCCTTTTTATTATGTTGGGGTATGATCTCTATATCTATCATACTGATCTTTTATGTTCATATGATGAGAGACCCTATTTTATCTCGTCAATTCTTTTTTTTTTGAAGTTTAAGTGACGCCGTTAGGCTGCCAAATTTTCGTTAGAGAACTCTTATTTTTGTCTTCCTTTCATGTTCTTAATTTCATATGGTATATCTTTAAAATTTAAATACCATGTTCATAAATCCTTTATATTTTGTCCCCATACTGTTTTATGTATCATTTATTAGTGGTTGACCCATGTCCCCTCTCTTTTCAATGTTTTCTAAAACCTCGTAACATAGTCGTTATGCTGCAGAATTTCCGTCTCAAAATTTCTCTCTATTATTCTCAAATTAATTTATTTTATTAAGTGAATACTCAAATATCTTTCTTCTAAATGGGTATTAACATATATACCAAAATTTTCTATTATAAATTCTGGGATTTACATACATGAGACCCGCTTTCCCTTTCCGTGGGTTTAAAGTAACATAAAGATCATGTCTTTAAAGCAGTTTTTAAAACGTTATGATTATGAAATGAAACCCATTTCTTTTATGCTACATGGGTTATTTATGAAATTTTTGATGATGATATATTTGGATCACATGATAATAAAGGAAAATTAAGGTTTCACCCTGATATCGCTCCAATGCATTGGGTAAAGGCATAATCTTTAGAGATGACCATTTTTAACGACGCCTTGGTGAATAAACTTGGTAATCTTTAATGACACCTTGGGGATGGACCTTGGTGAAATGGAAATGATTTTCAATATTAAATGTTGTAGCCACGTCTTCAAGTTATGAAATACGTTATTTTTATTATGATATGCCTCATGATTTATTTCTCATGCCTTAAAGTTATTTTTCATGACATTGTTGATGTATCTCAAGTTCACATTTTAAATGTTTCCCCTTGTTTCCCTTATTGGGCCTTATGCTCACCCTTTCTTTTGATGTATGTCCCCAGGTTATGAGATGCAGTTATGAACCTTGGATGAACATAATGAGAATCCTTTCAAGTGTTTAAGAATAATGTTTTATGTTTTCATGTTTTAAGTTCCTGGTTTCCAAGACAATAAACCTTAAAGATCCTTAGTTTTGTAAAATGTAATGAAAGTTTATGTGATAAAAATGAGGGATTCCATATCAAATATACGCTCGATCTTCTCGATCCATTCCTCTGCTTCCTAGGGTTCTGAGCTGCCCCGAAAGGTATAAGGCTTGTTTTTCAGAAACTCTTAAGCTTTATCTTTTCTAGGACCCGTCTCTTCTACCCCAGTAGGAATAGAAGTAGGATTTGGTCCCTATCCCAAATCTTGGACAGCCCGTACCACAGCCTCGATGAGCCTCTGATCAATCAGTGGGGGAGAACTCTCTCCAGATTCCTCTTGTGGGTGCGTGGGAGCTTTCCGGGGAGGCATGTTGCTACAAAATGAAATAGTCACGAAATAATATTCAATACCATAATTCTGAAAATTTTAATCAAATACATAAAATATAAATAAACTAAACACATTTCAGTAATAAAAGAAACAACTACTCCACATCCACCTGATGTCCATATGTGGTCTGCAGCCCACACATCTCACCTGGAAGTGAAGTCAATCTGTAAATTCCAACATCCCCTGGTGAATCATGGTCTACCATGAGAGGTGCAGGCCAGACACCCTACTCACAACCAAAACCTTGAGCCCTGACAGTCCTAGCTCCTGTCTATCCTGACTCATCCCCAAATAGCAATATAACCCAAAAACTTTAACCTCCTCTGATACCATTTTGTCACGAACCGAATCTGATTTCCACCATTAACGGCACCAAACCCAGCCCATGGCAAGTTCTGAAGGGCATTCCCTATCCCCATGGGCTGTAACAAGTGCTCGGGTATCATTAATTTAGGTTTGGGAATGATTTACCTGAGTATGAAAGCATAAAACATTAAAAACAATCCATAATATAAATCTGAAATTTTTGAGCGAAACAAGACTTAAGTAAAAACCAGAACTGAATAAATTGGTTTAAAGATAATAAAATTGGTCCAAATAAAAATAATTATAGCATCAAGACAACCCCAAGGACTCCACACGACTATGGGTCATCGCCCACAAGCTGTCTCCACAACTCCGCACCAAGGATGGGAACTAACACCCTGAACCACCATCACCCTTAGCCTTTACTTTAACTGAATCAAACATAACCAAGTCCACATACACCCAAGAGGTGTAAGTAGGGTGTTATCCTAATCCCAATAGGATACCACCCAATGATTCCAAGGAGCAATAAATACAATGTGAAAAAGCAAGCAGTTTTCATACGCAAGGAAAAGTAGTGTTAAAATTTCAAGAAATGAAACCTCCAATTGAAAATAGTTTTCAATAAAAAAATTCAGAATATTAAAACATTAAAATAGAAATTTTAGATACTTTAATTTACTTCCAAAAACACCCTAATACATGGTTAAATACTAAAAATTCAATGAGCAACAACATTGGGAACACCCCTAGGCACTAGGTTGTCTTGGGCCCGATATACCTCGTACCTCGGTGTAAAGTAACCATAGAAAAATATTTTCTCGTGCATGAGCCACTAGTAAGGAACATACCCATAACCTAGTGGTCCCCAATAATCATCTACATAGTTTAGTTAGAGTTGTCTTTATCCAAATGCAAAGTGAAACAGGGACAAAACACATCTGGTCCACTAGCTGTACTAGTACAAATCCGCCCCACCTAGGTACCCGGGCTTCCCCTTTTGTGCTCAATCAATTTCAGCATGAAAAATAAATAAATTTTCATATAAAACACCATTAATGGTAAAAAAACCCATACAGTAGCTATCACATTTTATACCACTTAAAACACGCAACAAAACACTTAGATTTTTCATAAAACAATTCCTCAAAATCCCGTAGTGTTTCGGACACAAAACTCTTTATAAACCTCACTTGCATACTATGTGCACATTTTTAAGTTTCAAAAATATAAAGGTAATCCTCCTAAATTTCAATGAAAACACAAAATCATTTTTAGGGTAGCCCCATATGGTTCAAGAAACGTCATCCTTGCAAAATCTCCATTTTTACACAACACAGCTCTTAGAATTTCATGTGGTTCAAAAACACCATTAAAACCAGATTTTTCAGAAAAAAAACAATGGATAATCATTAAAAACAGTATTTTTATCCCTATTATAGTTCAATAAAATCATATAATTACTTATAGGGTATCCCCAATTAAACTAATAAAACATTTCTATGAAGAAACCCCTAATTTCACATGAAATTGGTAGTTAGGATTCATTTTAAATGCTAACACCACTAAAACTATTTTTTTCAGAAATAATAAAATTAAATAAGCATTAAAATACCATGAACACAGTATCCAATTCACAAAGACTTCATACACAATGTAATCACCTACCAAATTAAGGAAAACCCTTGAATCACCGTGCGGAAATTAATTCACACCACCGCCGCACCAATAAGAACCTAGAACAACCCTAAAACCGCAAGAATTGGAAAAGAAAACCCAAGTTTAAACTTTAGGTTCGAAACCATACCCCCTGGTCATTTGGTACTTCAAGTAAGAGGGAAAACCCCTAATAAAAACAAATAAAACCCTAAACAATTTGAAAGAGGAAAGAAATGGACTCACTTACTTGAAGTATCTTGAAGTAATCACTCCAAAACACTAGTATCTGAAATTTAAAACAGCAAAAACTTAGGGGCCGTTCGAACAAGAATTAGAAGGTAATTTAAGAACTATAATGGAGGGAAAATATTAATAATTGAGAGTGTTATGAAAGAACGAAGTTACCTCTTCAAATCCGGACGATTTGAGTAACTCTATAAAGTTCGACACCAATTCAAGAAGAACCAGAGCTCCAAAAAGAGGGGAGAGATTTTACACACGCTTATGGGTGTAATGGTCTTGGGTGAGACTTAGAATCACCTAAAAATACCAAATATTTAATAAGTTATAACATAAACAAAATTAATTTTTAAAACTAGAATTGGGATTTCGGGCAGGCCCAACCCCTTAGATAAAAACCCAAATAAGCCTTGGTTATGGATTTCTAAAGGCTCCAAATTAACTTTGTGGTGTTACTAGGTTAGGGGAGGCCAAGTAAGAATTTTAATGGATGAAAATTTTTGAAAAATGAAAATGTTATAAAAGAAATAAAATTTATTTTTAAATCTGGAATTGGGCTCACAGTTTGGCACAATTCATGAAAACTCATCTATTCCTCCATAAAACCGAGGGAAACCCCCAAAGCAAAGAATGAATTGAAATTAAATGAAAAATACCTCTAAAATAATTCATGTATGTTACAAGTACATTATCTATTATCATTTACTTTAATTTCATAGGTATAAAAGAAATTATTTTAAGGTTTTCTACATGGGTCAATTAAACTTCTCTTTATAAAAGTGCGAAACAAATATCATTTTTAAAATTTTCCTTATAAATTAATTTTCCTGATTTTATAACTAATTTTCTTAAGGAAGATTCCACTTTATGTTTAAATTATTTTATATAGTAATTTATATTTCCATTTTTTGTGAATTTTTTTTAAATATAAAGGTTAACATTTTTAAAAAATATATAAATAGATTTCATTCCACTTATATATATTTTTATATTCAATTAAATATTTCTTATATTTAACTTAAATTATTTTAAAGATTTTAATATTTTGAATTATTTTAAAATTTAGGTTTTCAATGCCCTATTTTCACCCCCTTGAAATGGATATTCTAAATGAAATATATGTTTTTTTATAGCAATGTAACAAAATCTTTATGAAAATAATTTGTATGGTTTTACTTCTACTTTCCAATAAAACTCAAAAATATATATCAACTTTGGAGTTTTGTGTCAGTTTATACCCTCTAAATTATCATATTATGATATTTTGGTAGATTGAATATGTGGTATCAAAAAATCCAATTCATGATATCTTATTATGTGATACCATTAAAAAGTTTTAAGTAACATATCTTATTATAAAAGTATTTTAATCTATTTCAATGTCCTTTAATTTTTTTATAATTTATTAGGAATATTCTCAAATGATACCATCCATATTATTTCTCTTGATATCATGTGATCATGAATTGTGAAAATATTTAAGAAACTCATTTCTTTATTATGATAATTATGCTTTTTATAAAATTATTAATGTTTTCTTATATAGCATAAATATCCGTGTACATATTATGATGTTACAGGTGGGCCCAAAATTATATATCCCCTAATGCATTGAGTATTGTTTTCATCTCATGAGATTCCATGAATTGTGCATAGATAGTAATCCTAGAACATAATGTAATGAGGTATTGGAAATGAGCCTTAATCTACTTTTACAAGGACATGCCTTATGTTTGTTCCACTTTCCTATGTTTTCATGATTACCATGACCTTATTAAATATTATCTCTTATTCCATTTTTAATTAAATGATTCCAGGTTATTATTGTTGGACCTTATAATATCTCACACCATTTTTATTCCATGGTTTTTTATTATTCACTCATGCCTTGTTTTCATATCTTATGATTTAATAATGTTAATTTTTTAATCACCCCATTTATCACATGAACATGATTCTTATTTGTTTATGATTAATTGTCTCATTTTAATTTTTTTACCCATTACTTAGAATTTTAGATCACTTTTTTCTATGTTTCCCTCTATTTACCCACGTGTTTATAGGGATTGTAATCTATTTATAATTTAACTAAAAAGAAGGATTTTGTTTTATTTTATGATGTAGTATGGTTTGAATATGTTTTATGTTCTTAGTTTGTAAATGCATTGAACTTTGGATCTTTGGATTTGGTTGAAATTCCTTTGATGTACAAATTTTTTTTATGTTCATCTCGAGATCTATATGTGCAGGTCTAGAAGCCACTCATTTGGTATTATATTGGTGTTTAGTCATTTTTGTGAATTATTATTATTAGTATTTGGGTGTAGAGCCTTATATAAACTTTTTATCTAGAGTACGATGTTAAATATAAGTAGTATGACTACATATAATTAACATAGATAACATTATATTTAACTTTTTATTTTATTAATTTGATTCATGACAATAATCCTAGGCATTAATATGTTTTTATCAATGAATAACATTACAAGTATAGAATTTCTTTAATGGGATTGAATTTTACATTCCATATGTATAATGAATATTTTTATAAATTTTATTTTTTAATAACATATATAAATGTCAAATAAATTTAATTCATTTTTTAAGGATTTAAATCAAACATTTATACTTATATTTATCTCTTAAGTAGTTTATTTTATCGAGTAAATACTTTTTATGAAAATTTTAATTCAGTTTTATAAATATAAAATATTCATTAAAATAGATTTATAAAATATCTTATAATTTATTCATGGTTCTATTTACGCTAAAATAATAATAAATTTATAATATATGTTACTTTAATTTAGTTTTTAAATAATTTTATTTATATTTTTGAACTATATAAAGTTTCTTTTAAAATAATAAGTAATTTGTTTTAACTGAAAATAATACATTGAATTAATTATTATATTTTTCTGAAAACCTAATTTCTCATTTAGATAGAGTCTCATTATAAAATTATATACATTATATTTTGGTAAGGTAGTCCTTATAAAATTAATATGGTCATTGACATAAAATTTTATCTATAATGTACATTGTTCATTTAAATATACATTTTTTCTAAAATATTAATTTAGATGATATATTTCACTTAATTAGAAGATTAATTTTTTAAAATTAATACTATGTTTAGAATTTATAAATAAATAATTATCAAATATATAATAATTAATTAATAATAATAAACTTTAATGTAATCACTCATAATGAACGAAATAGTTTTTTTTTTAAGAAATTGTTTTTCTACATATTATATGATATTATTTAAAAGTAATATATCCAATATTTATAATTTTAATTTGATTAATAATAGTTAATTTTTTCAATAATCATTTTAAAATTATCTTAGGTTAAATTTTTTGGATTTTTCTAAAAATTTGATATTTTAGTGAACAGTAAAAAAGATAGGTTTTTTTTACAAATATCATAACTTTTATAAAATCATTATGATAAAATAATAGATTAAATAATTATGAAACATTTTTATTTACAAAAAAAATCATGGATAAAATAATGAATTTAGAAATATTAATTTGATTTTAGAAACCTATATTTGACAACATGGAATCTATATTATATTTTATCATAAAAACTATTTTTGTTTCATTGAATTTAATTGAGTGGTTCAAAGGTTTCAATCAGTTTAAGCTTGATTTAAGTGTCAAATAGCCCTAATTTTTTAATAAAAATAAATAACATTTACGATAATTTTTACCATTCATAGAAAATTCCCAATATGATAAAATAATCAATATTTTATTCTAAAACACCCCTCTCTACCCCTTATAAATAATACCCTTCACCATCCTAGTTCTCATCAGACCATAAGAACCTTATCATAACCAATATCTTTAAAACCCTTTTCAAATAGTCTTCTTCATGTCCTAGAGGTTTTCTTATTATCTAATGGCCACCTTTCAAAGACATAATTCAATTAATAAAGGATTCATTCTAAGAAGTAATGTATGAACTCCTAACCACTCCCCATTTTTATTACATTAAATTTTATTACTCTAAGTATTCTTAAAATATTATACACATCCAATTATAATCATAGAAATATTATTTTTATAATTAATGTTATTATGTTGATGGAATAACCATTATCTACCTCCCTCTTATCTATTAAAAAATAAAAACATCGCATGTATTATGGTTGGTTCCCCATCTCCATGGAATAAATATTTTATTTTTCATCACCATATTACATGGATGGTTTTAAAAATAGATTTAATGAATAAATATAATATTTATAAAATTATTGAGATTATAAAAAGATAAATTTTCCATTACATTCATGATATTAATAACAAATGATCATACTAATTTTAACATCCCAAAACCAGTATACATGGATATCATTTGTAATCTGAATACTTTTTTATAATATATTAATATGTATAATTTTTGGGATAATTTAATGATAAATAATATATAAATATACAATTTAGTAGATTATAAATCCATTTCATAACACTTTTGACCATGTTCAACATACCGATACAGATTCAGATAAACACATTGAACAACCCCAAGTGGATGATTAAAGAAAAATATATATATAATAATACAATGATTTATGATGATAAATAGACATTAAAAAATTAAATATACATAAAAAGTTTCTTAAAAAAGTATTTTATAAACATAATTTTATTATTCAGGGGGTTGGGTGCATGTACCAAGTGAATTAATACATAAGGTAAGAGTTATTTGTCTCAATTTCAATTACTTGGGTCATATTTTAAATTATGAAACTTTTATTCTTTGAAATGATGTAATTATTATCTATTAAATTATTTTTTCATTAATATACTTTTATTAATGATATTTTTAAGTCTACTTCTTAATTTATTTCTATTTTATTTATATTTATATATATTATTGAACTCATAATGTGATTCTTGACTTAATTCCCCTTCATTGAGTTGTATACATCCTTTAGTTATTTAGTTATTATAATATTATGTAAATTATAACACATTATTTCTTTATTTTGTATAAATATTTTCTATTTTTTCACATTTATCTTCAATATTCAATTCCTTAATATATTCTTACATAACATGTAACATTATTGGTAAGGGTTATGTTTCTAAGTCTCCACTCATTTCAGGCATTGTCCTTCAATTCAATATTTTCTTTTATATGACTCCAATTAAAGTTAATGAATGTATAAATTACTATTTTAATTTCACTTATGATGAATTTATGCTATTATTTTCCCCCTTTTGTATTTATAGTTCATTCCTTCATTCAAATGAGTTTCTTGTCTCGGATCACATTGAATTTGCGATTATTTTTATTTAATTTTTACCTGATGTAATTATATTTTACTTATATCTAAAAACCTATATAGTTTATTATAATTTGGTAACTTTTTGTGTTTACTTGTTTTCTTATCATATAACTTCCCTTTGGTTCACAATTCAACCAAAAGGATTCCCATAAGTGGAACCGACCGTATCTCTTCTTTATGGTTGTGAATCTTTCCCCTTCATGTGCATACACATTATATTATTTTGAGAATTTTATTACCTTCACATCAATGATTTTTTAAGATCATTTTCTATTATATTTTAATTTCATTAATAAGGTAAGAAAGAAATCATCTTTAACATTTTCCACATGAGTTATTTTTGACTTCTCTCTAAGAAAGTGGGAAAAGAATCCCATTTTTAACATTTTTATATAAACACCTTTTCACACTTTTATAACCACTTTTATTAATTAATAATCCTATTTATATTTTTATGGGTTTCCAAACTAATTCTAATTTCTATTTTTATGTGAATTTTTTATTTAAAAAATAAATGTTATAGTTTTAGAATAATATATAATGGTATTTCACAACATTTATGTATATTTTTATAATAAAATCTACATTTCTTATCTATGAATTAATTTTTTTTCAAGGTTTAAATATTTATAATTAATTTAAAATTAATATTTTCAATATTCACTATGTAACCCCTTGAAATGGATACTTCAAGTGACTTATATGTTTGTTATTACAACTATGTTACAAAATATTTCAGATTGTTTATAATTTCACTTCTATTTTCCTATAAAACTCTAATAGAACTAACTTATTTGTAGTTATTTTACATGTATTAAAAACTAAATTATCTTATTATGTTTTTATTAAGGGAGATTAAACTTTTAGTATCAAACGATCCAATTCTTAATATATCCTTATGTGATACAATTTGAAAGTGTTAAGTAACCCATCTTATTATAAAAGTATTTTTAATCTATGTAAACATTATTTAATTTTTCTTAAAAATAATTGAGGATATTATCTAATGATACTATACATATTCTTTATCTTTATATAATATGATCATGTTTTGTGAAATTATCCCTGAAACCCATTTCTTTCCCAGGTTAATTATACTTTGATGAAATTATGATTATTTTATTACATGGAACACATAAACATATACATATTATTATGTGATGGGTGGGACCATAATTATATATCCCCATATTCATTTATTAATATTTTTATCTCTTGAGATACCATGTATGGTGCACAGGTAGTATTCATAGAGCATAATGTTATGATGGCTCGACAGTGAGTCAGGAACTAAGTTCATGATGACATGACTTATGTTTATACCACTTTACTATGATTTCATGATTACCATGATCTTAAATAATCTTATCTATTTTTTCATATTTCTTTGATTGATTCCATGTTAAAATTATTGGAAATTATAAAATAACTCCCCATTTTTATTCCATGATTTATGATTATGCTCTTATGCCTTGTTTTTTAAATCTTTTGATTTCATGATATTACCCCTTAGTCATGACATTTATCACATGAAAATTTATCTCATTTATTTATGATTGATTGTATTATTTTAATTATTTTACCCCTTTGTGAGTGTTTTATCTCACTCATTTCTTATATTTATCCCATTTCCCCATGTTATTGTAGGGGAAATAATCAGTTTATAAGTTATCTATAAATAAGGGTTCTGTTAAATTTTATGGTGTTGTATTGGTTAATGATTTATTATGTGACCATTTCCTAACGACACAAAACTTTTGATCCTCAAAATTATTTTTAATTCTTGTGATGTATTAAAATTATGTTTGTTTATCACTAGATTTATAATTGAAAGTATAAGGGTATCTTAATGGAAAAAATAGATCTATTACTCATTATAGGAAACCCTAGTCTCACCAAATAATCAAACATATTCTTCAAAATTTCCTTCCCATTAGAGGGATCATTTAAAGTGGATATATTAAGATCTGTTCTATGGTTATAGATGATGAATGCAGTAGGTCCTTTGAAAAAACCATTAGTACGGAGAAATCCCAAGGTCCATGTTGAATATCTTAGTATTAGATACATGAGATATTGGATGTACTGGTTGTAAAATTTATCATAAAATAAATCTCTTTTTATATTTCATTGACGCGTGTTTCATATAAATTACTTGAATATTATATTCATAATAACCCCTCAATGCATGAATTTGAATGATCCAAAATCATTTATCATCATGGATTCATATGGGTTATGATGATATGTTAAAATAGACATGAGTATAATATTTAAATTGATAAAAAAAATTATATGACATACAAAGAATAGTGTTATAACCACTCCCCCACTGGTAACCCTCCTAGGTCAAAAATGAAGAGATGCAGTGACCCCCAAGACCAGCTTCAATTATAAATAGGTTTTTGAAGAGAACTGAGGGTATAAAATGTATAATGATACACATAACCCTCAATAAATAATTTAAGGATAAGATATAAGAAGAGATGCACCAATAAAAACCAAATAATTTTCATTCCAAAAATAAATTCTTAGAACCTAAATGTTTTTTATATATATAATACATAACATCAAGAACATATATACAAGAGGAACTATAAAATACAAGTCATCTACCAATTCCATCCAAGATACCTGAATAACAGCTCCAATCTCTATTATATTATCCTAAAAACACATAGGAAATTATGGCAGGGTGAGAACTTGGTAGTACTCAATATGATCATATTTTTAAGACCAATCAACATCCATGTGAAATAAATATAAAATATTAAGCAAGATTGAAATCATCCAATGAAGCAATCAAGGTATAGATAGATGCAAGTACATAAATAAATACAATAATAAAGTTTAGATATTGAAATATCCTTTCACTTCTATAACATATTCTACCAAGCCCCCCCACACCATATCACGGGAATCCAAAAATCCTTCATTAAAAACCAAACCAAACCACAATACTTCCTTCTATGGTCTTATAAATCACTTCATGGATGTTCCTTGTTAGTTCAAAGTCTTCCCCAACATAGTCTGATAATGATATGAGAAGATCAACCCTCACCAACCGATCAAGGATGAAAGAAGAAGACAAAAATAGAAAGCATAATGAATATAAATTATATCCATAATCAATATAGAAACATGTACCCACATACTAAAACATGTTTCCATATGTTACAATTTCCCATCCATATCCATCATTCCACCACCACATACCACATCACCACATAGCCACAAAAACATCATTACATATCATTTTTACATTTTCACTTACCGACTATAAGTTAGTAGGGTAATGTAAACATGAAGGAGATTAAACTTATGGCATCCTCCTTCTCTGGAAATCCCCACATATGCACCATCTCTGTCAGAAACTTACACTAATTTTATATCACAATTATTCATTACCAATAACAATTCCATGATCACCATATCATAACCATCATAATAAGGGATCATGAACATGTAGAGTATCAAACTTTTTCCATTCTCCTACAATGAGAGACCCCCACTATAAAACATTTTCATCCCATAAAAAATTCTATAATTATAGTCAAAATATATCAATAATATACCAATAATAATTTTTTATAATAAATAAACAACATTAATAAAAAAACTAATTATTTAGAAAATTAATCCACACATATAATAATTTCAAATTTCCACATTTCCCCCATCCCCATTTTTACCAAATTCTACCCTCATTGGATTAATTATTCATTCGTTCATTCCAAACTTATTCAACCATTGTTAACATCTTGTGACATGTTTTAATTTTATAATTCAAATATTTAAATATATCCATATATAAAACCAATATCCAAATCATAATTAAATTCATATCCAAGGTAAACTAATATAATGATTTATTTTCCTTCCCAACAAAATTATTCATCGTTAAAAACATTAATACTTCCACAATCATTTTATAAATATTTTTTTCATCAATAAACCACTATAAATTAATATTATACATATTGAAAACCATATTTCATTCATTCCAAAACTATTAAAAATGTATTAAAAACTCATTAATTTTTTAATTTCATCCAGAAAAAATTTATCACCTACCCATTATCATATTCACATTGACCACCTTATTTATTTATTTCAAATTTGTTCCTATAGGACACAAATAATTTTATAGGTACGCTTTGGTTTTAACATACTTACTTAACACACAAATTATTCATTATCTCATTTAGTTTCATAGACTATATGGCATTTTTGTTATGCATAAATGCATCCAGTTTCCATCTAACTCATTACCCCACATTTTCACACCATACCCTTTGTTTTTTTAAGTAATATTTCACCCATTATGTTATAAATGTTCAATACCAAATTTTTATTTCCTATTACAATTTTCCCATTTTCAACATCATTTCGTAAATTAGTTTAACAATAATTAAATGAAATAATATTGAACAATAGTGTATCAACACACCCTTCTAATAATCACTAATTAAACATTAACAAATTCAAGAAACATTAATTTCAACCTCAATTACTTTCCATATTTTAGATGTATTAATATTCAAGGAAGGATGAACAGAAACCTATAATAGACAACAATTTCCTTTTATCATTTCTTCTATGTTATGGTTATAATTTCATGTTATCATTATAAAATAAATATTTTATCATCCCTCCCAATTTATCATTATAATTACATAAACCACTTTAGCCATGTTCATGGAAAACACACCAACAACACCACAACATCAAAAGCAATACAACAAATCTCAAATTCACAATTTCTAGAATTTCATTCTAAATTACCAAATTTTAATAGTTATCTAATTATATAGGTGACAAAGTTGCTCAATAATTTTAGAATCAATAAAGACACAAAAACAATTAGAAATATTGAGATCACAAATCACAACATACTTATTTTTGAGATCAAAAGCTCCGCCTGATTAGTTTATTATTAATTTATTAACTATATTATCCATTAATGAGTGTTCCATATATTAATTCCGTTACTTCAATAACAACCATTAAGAAACATCAATTTTTATTGGATAAGAAAATGGTTTTATACATGGAAATAATCAAAATAGGATTAATTGAGAATTTTATTCTAGAAAATAGATGATATGTCTATAAATATTCTACCTCAAGGAAGTCAATTAAAGTCCATGTCAAGAGACCCAAATGTGATCAAAATATTCACAACATTTTCCAAAAACTAATAAAGGACCAAAGCATCAACCAAAAAACTTTTGATCCAATAACCAACTCTAGTGTTACCATTCAAAAGGATAGAACAAGGGAATAAATAGATAAGATGATAGAATATACCTTATATCAAAAGAGGGTTTATACCACAATTAAAAAGGTTCAAATCCTTATAAGGATAACTAAATTTTTTAGAAAAGACTCTAGAACTATCCAAGGCCCAATATAAAAGAAGTTAAAACCAAGAACAATGGGATACCCCTATTTGTAGGTAAACAAAAAAACTCCATTATGACATAGAGACATCCACTATAGCTGTGGTGGAGTTAGTAAAAAGAGATATGAGATCCATGAATTCAAATGTTCATTTTTACCACTTTCATAGCATCTATCTTTTAAAATGAAAATTGGTTTGACCACTTTAATAGGTACCTCAACATAATATGATAAGTTCCCTCACCATTTTGGTTTCCCGTATAACCACCATAAGATGAGGTATAATATGGTTAAGTTGTGCTAAACATTTTGAAACCCACCTGAACAAATCAAACTTTCACTTTAAATAGATATCAATGGTATCCCCTCATTGTTTCATCCTACCATGTAGAATACCATAGAGTGGATACCCCCAACAAACATTTTTTCTTTATACCTTTCCATTTTGACTTTTATCTCTTTCATTTCCTTATAGCATTACCATTGACCACCTCCCCACCATTTCAGCCTTCCCATTTCCCATAAGAGAACTCACAAGACTCCACTAGCTACCATGCCTCCTAAAACAGACACCTATATAGAATAGTGGATTTAATGATTCTCAATTAAATACTCCAAACATCACACCCACCACCATGGCATAATGTACTCCTCATTCGTTTACATAGGTAGAACCACCACATCATCATGCCCATCAAAACACCATGTATTATGGCATGTTGGCCTCCCATTATACTCTTGGATGTGTCATTACTTATATAATGGAATAGAGGATGCACTCATTTTACAAATGGGTAATACACCCACCCAAACGACATACCCAACGGGAATTTCAGACCACATAGTGCTCCCCTTCCACTAAAAATGACCAAAACTCCCCACTCCACCCTCAAAAAACCACAAAGCTCACTATTGAAATATCCAATGCTAAAAACTCACAAATTAATGGACCAAAATTTTGTGAGATGTTACATTATATACTTATAAAATAATTCTCATCCATGAGAATCTAAAAAACTAAAGAAAAAATCAGTTCCTAGATAAATGAATAAGAATCTTAAACCGTGACATTAAACTAACCTTTATGATTCAAATTATAGGGAATCTAATAGAAACAAAGTTGAAAACACCAAAAATAAACTTCCATGAGGTGATACATCTCAAATAGAATGGAAACACTACCAAATCCTCTAAAAGTTCTGTACCCAAACTCTTACAACAAGGATAATACCCAAAAATCACTTAAAACCATCAGACATACCTTTCAAAAAGAGAAACCACAACCACTAAAACCCAATGTGGAACCAAACACCATATATGAAAAAATATATACATCTGCCACATATTTCACCTATACCATTTTTCAAAATAATCATACTTTAAAAAAAACTCCTCCACTCATTCAAAACATTTTTAATGAAAACCATTTTAATGGTTTTATCAATTTCACAAGTTCAAATTCCAAAATAACGCATTTTTAAAAGTAGGTTTAAAATAAATGCAAATATTTCAGTTAATGGAGTGGGTTTACACATAATAGTCTCAAAATTAACTCTCTTACTATAATAGAGAATTTGGATAAACTGTGGAACGATCATACTAACATTTCCCCACAACATTACACCTTAAAAATGTGTTAGGTCACAATATAAAAGACAACTTAATATAGTCAACCACAGATCTTTAATTAATGTTCTATATTTATAATATATCCCCACTATCCTCTTAAATAAACTCTGATCCCTAGAAATTTGATCATTCATATCATCCTTTTCAACTACCTGACAGGGGACTTCACCAGAACCCTCCATCCATGATAATTATCTCTCTATGATCTTTGCTTGATCTCTCACTACTTACCAAGATTCCAACTTAAAAGGAACAACTAATCAATAAATTTTTATCTAAAAATATGACTAAAAAAGTTTCCTTCAATCACTCATTGGGAAAGAAATGTGGACACAAAAAAACAAATCTGAGATACAAATCCCAAAGTTATGTACACTTTTATCCCCTTCTTAATCTCACACAAACCTTTCATATGATCACACATCTAGACTCTAGAGAATAAATACTTTTTGAATAATTCAAGAAAATTAATCCCAATACATCTATTCTTGGTCAACTCACTTTATCTTCCATCATATATGAGCATGTTTTTTAAAAAATTCCAACTACCCACACACCTCATAATAGATATAGAGTCTTCAATACTGAAAGGAATCCTCAAATCAATCCAGATAGTCCTCAACATTAGAGATAGAGTCACTATATAAGAACTTCAGAAATTCCTATTACTAAAATTTTAGAAAGGATTTATCCCATGATTACTTCATCTCTTTCCCACTACCAACATATCATTAGAATTTTGATGAAATAACTTCATAGAAAACAATAAAAAAGGTATAATAATCCACACAATTCATATAATCATAATAGAGAACAAAAAAAAATTATAAGAGAAACACATCAACTAGAATATTACCCTTTCCGAATAGCTCACTCAAAAAAAAATCCGCCCAACCACACCACCACCCCCCATCAAGAACAACATAACAATTAATAACTTATAATCGTTATTTAAAAATAATTAAATGTGGATAGAAAAACATAACCACAAATTTATAAATTTTACATTAAAATATTATTATTTCAATATTAAAGTGTTTAACCTTTTTATTGGAGGAGATTTATTAATATAATCATAAAAAACATAAACATAGAAGTGGTGAACTTCAGAAAAAATAGTCACTTCACACTAGATTTAGAAAAATATCTTAGTATTCTAAGACAATGAGTGAATTAGGGAAAAAAATTATGTTATCCATCCTTTATCATGAAAATTCATAGATCGAGGAAATATATATTCAATAAAAAATTATAATATTTCAAATAAATCGATTATTAAGTAGTGTTTCAAGAATAACAATATATTTCATCAAGTTACATTTTAGAAATTTCATTATTCATTAGATGAGAATTGAAAATATGTACATGTTGAGTTCTTATGTTCTATGTTTTAAATTCTTAAACAATAATTCTTTAAAAAATTATCACACAAGTAACATTCTTTCATTTTAAGAAATAAAACTTTATAGGTTTTTCTTTATTTCTTCATGTTGGTTATACTTAAATTTAAAATTTACTTTATCATTCTTGTACCATTGAAACATGATTTCAAGGTACAAGTAATGAAATTATTTTCTTCAATATTTTGGTAAAACATGTTAAAAACATATTTAAATGGATAGGTTTTGGGGTCCTTACTAAAAATCACACAAACATAGTTCAATCTTATACATTCTTACTGAAACAAAACAATTTACATTTTACCTTTATACATTATATTTTATATTTCAATAACTACTTACTGATTTGAAACATGATTTCACATATCACACATAAATAATTTAGAATTACAAAACTAATTTCATGATTTCATAGAGGAGACATGGTACTTTTATATATGTGTTCTCAAATTTTGAATTGGTTGTCACTAACCATGATTTTCATCTTCCTAGAATTACAAAATAGATTATCCAAATAAAGACTTACAATAAATCAATAAAAATCATGTTTCATATAATGATTTGAAGGTTAAATATGGTATAAAAATATGTATATTATTTAAAAAACTTCTATTCATGGATGCAAAGCTATCTATTTTAGTATATCAACATGGAATTTATTAAGGGGAAACATGG
The DNA here is from genome assembly GCA_963277665.1 of Viscum album. Taxonomy (NCBI): domain Eukaryota; kingdom Viridiplantae; phylum Streptophyta; class Magnoliopsida; order Santalales; family Viscaceae; genus Viscum; species Viscum album. The sequence goes on along the minus strand of OY728153.1, from coordinate 123,419,241 downwards.
TCAATAAAGGTTATCAAAGTTATTAATTTCATATAATGAGAACATTATAGGAATTATTTAACAACAACCTTAAACTTAATAGGAATAAATGAAAAAGTTACATAGTTCAAAATAATTATAGAAACCAATTTAATGAGAAATTGAGTTATTTTATGCTTGGGAAAAACATATTCATGTTTCAACAGGGCTCTTAGTTAAGCGATATATTCAAGTTATTTACCATTTTACTCTTTCCTTTTTTCTCATGTGATAAATAAAATAATTGATAGAAAAATCATTATCGAATACAGAATCGATATATAGTAATATAAATAGTTAATAAGATCTTAAATAAAAACACTGATGAATATAAAGATAATGATACATGTACCTTCATATGATTTATACCTTAAAATAGTTCCACTTTCACCAAACCATTTTTGTAAGTTGTCAAATTCCATGTGTTTGATCATAGGAGGGGACCAAATATGTATGTACTAGTAGGTATATTTGTTCCACATTATATGTTAGGATTTAGTTTCATTATTTCTATACCAAAACCATGTTGTAATCACCTATAATTAACTATAATCTCTAACCTATCTCTCAATCACCGGATCTGATACCACACTTTCATAACCCCCCTCCTCCCACCATTAGTACCCCTCCTGGGTCAACAATTAAGAGAGGGGTTGACCCTCAAATCCATCCTCTAATATTCCATAGGTTGTATATTATAACTGAGGGTATAAAACACACCAAGGTAAAAATTTACCTCAATAAAGAATTTAATAAAAAGGTTTAAGTGGAGATCCACCATTAAATACCAAAGAATTTCTATTCCACAAATAAATTCACATATCCTAATGTTACATATATTTCAAATACATAACATCAATAGGATATATATATATATAAGAGGAAATCTAAACTCTAATTCATCTACCAAATCCATCTAAGATACCCAAACAATAGCTTCAATCCATATCATATTATCTTACAAACACTTTGTAAACTATGATGGGGTGAGAACTTGGGAGTACATAATATGATCATCAATATAAGACCAATCAACATCTAGGTGAAAAAAATATGAGAGAGTTAGTAAGATTGAAAATCTAAATCAAAAAAAGAAATTCATTTATACTAGTTGGCATATAAATAAATATAATAATGATGTTTAGATGATAGAACTACCCTTACACTTATGTAATATATTCTACTATCCCCCCACCCATATGATGGTCATCCAAACAAAATCCATCATGAGAAACCAAACCAAACCAAACCACAATTATTTCTTCTCTTCTCCCAGATATCAATTCATTTCTTCAACCAATCTATTCAGAGTCTTATCTAAATAAAACTGATGGTGATCATCCAGTAGGAGATCCCCTCACAAACCTATCAGGGATTTAATAAGGAGAAAAAATAAACAACATATCATGAATCGTGATCCATTCCAAAATCAATCCAGAAAAATATACCCATGAACTACAACCTATATTTGTATTCCACTATTTATTCACCACATTCATCAGTTCACTACTACATATCACATCACCACAAAGCCAAAAACACATTATCACGTATCATCATTTCATATCTACTTCCCTACCATAAGTTGGTCTAGTAATATGAACATGAAGGACATAAACCTCATGTTTTCCCCCTTCTGTGTACATCCCCACCTATGAATTTCTGTACTAGATACCACCACAAAATGTTTCATCACCACCATGCATTACTACCAACCAATCTATTATCACCATATCATTACCATCATAGTAGGGTATCATGAACATATAAAGCGCAGAACTTATTCCCTAACCCTACCATGAACAATCCCTTATATGAAACATATTCATCTCCCTATAACCACTTCCATGATTTTATCCACATTATAATAACCATGTACTAAGAATCATATTTCATAACAAGGAAACGACATCAATAACACAACCCATCATTCAAGAAATGAAGCCACACAAACATCAATTTCACATTTCCACAAGACCCTTATCCACATTTATTACTTATTTCCATCCAAAAAGGATTTATTATTTATTCCTTGTTACCAAAAATTTTCAACAATCACTAACAACCAGTGACAAATTTTAAGTCGATCTTTACAATCTATACATTCCAACTATATCCAACTCATGTTTATATTAACAACCAAAGACAACTCATAAAACCATCTACTTCCTTTACCAAAAAAATTATTCATCATTAAATACATTATTACCACCATGATCATTTCATGTGAATGTAGTTACATTAACAACCCATTATTCCTTTACATTATTCATCTTGACAGCTATATTTCATTGATTCTAAAACTATTAACAATTGATAATTCACCCATTAATATTTTAATTCTATCCATTAAAAATTTATCACCAACACATCATCATATTCACATTAACCACCTCATTAAATTATTTCATATTTGTTCCCACATGACATAAATCATTTTATAGTTGTGTTTCAGTTTTTACATTATTTTACCAACAAATTTCTTCTAAAATCTTTATTCCCTCATTTAGTTTTATAGGCTATCAAGAATTTTGTTTTCTATAAATGCATTGTGTTTCCATCTCACCCATTACACTAAAATTTTCACCCCACGCACTTTATTATTTCAAGCTATATTTCATCCATCAATATATAAATTTTAAATTCATGATTTTCATTCCTTATTAAAATGTATCCCTTTTCAATACGATTTCATAAACTAGTTTAGCATTAATTAAATAAATTTATTTTGTAAAATGGATTATTAAAACCCCATTCCCATCTTCACTATTTATCAAATAATAAGATAAATAGAATAAAATAACAACCTCAATAGATTTCAAGAATTTAGATTTATAAATATTTATGTAAGGAATATCAGATAAAACAAATAAACACCCATTTCCCTTCATTATTTCTTCTGATTTTTAGATAAATTTTCATTTTATAATTATAAAATAAAAATTCACACTTCCTTCTCAATTTACTAGAATAATTTCATAAATCACTTTATTTATGTTCATGTAAAACACATCAACAATAGTTCACCATAAAAAATAACACAAGAATTCTCAAATTCCCAATTTCTGTAATTTCATTTTTAATTACAATATTTAATTAGTTATCCAAATATATATGTGAAAAAGTTACTCAATGATTTTATCACCAAGAAATACAAAAAAAACCCGAAGAAATATAAAAATCATAATGCATAAGAAAATTTTTCAAATCTCAAGCTCCACCTAGAGAGTTTATAATTTACATATTAATTCCATCCTTTATTAAGGTTTGTTTCATATATTAATTACTTATCTATAAGAATAACCATTAAGTAAAATAAATTAGTAATGAGATTAACATAGTTTTATGAAAGGAATGGATAAAAATAGGCTTAATTGAACATATTATTACAAAATATAGAAAAAAAATTTATAGATACCCTACCTCAATGAAATCAAAAAAACTCTACATCAAGGAAACCAAATCAGATCATAGAGGTTCCAAATAGTTTCCAAAACCTATATAGGATCAAAACAATAACCATAACACTTTGATGTCAAGAACCAATGATAATTATAATATAATAAATTATGGAACAAGATAATTAAGATAGAGGATGAGAAAATAAACTAGAGATGAAAGTAGGATTGATTCCACAATCATAAAGGTCCTTATCCATATAATGATGCCAAAACACCACAGAAGATACCATGAAAATAGATAAGGATTGAAAGAATTGAATAAGGCTGAAATAAGAAGAACAGGTGACCCTTATTTACAAGGTACCAAAACCAACCTCTACCACATCGTAGAGACATCCATTATGACATTGGTTCACTCGGTCCAAAGAGATCTGAGATCCACATATTCAAACATCCAACTTTACCTCATTTCTTGATAGTCATTTCACCCATTTTTAAAATGGTTTACATCCACCATGGTATCCTCAACAACATATGATGTAACACTTCAGTTAAAAAAATAAAATTATATTATACGATATGTAACACCAAGCTTAAAAAAACCACGAAATATTATTATTTAAATATGACCATTATAACCTAGCTTATAAATTATAAAGTATGAATAGTATTAAGTTATTTATGAAATATATATAAAGTTCCTACTCATTATAAATTTATTGATAAATTATTAGTAAATAATCACTTTATTTTTAGTAAAGTCATTTTATTATTCAAAAATATATTATCTTCAAAAATGATTTTTATTGATTTTGGTGAACAAATATTATAATTGAATTATATAAATTTTATATATATTATTTTTTTTAAAGGATATAATTTTTTAAATAATCATATTAAAATTATATTTTAGTGAAATGTTTCTATTTTTCTAAAAATTTTGGTTTTTCAATGAATAAGAAAAAAATATGAATCTTTATGGAAAACTGTATTTTCTTTTAAAGTATTTATAAATTAAAATTATATTTTGGAATAATTTTAAAATTTAATTACTTTAATTTTATTAAAAATAATACAATTATATTATATTTAAGGAATTTTATACTTGAATTTGGTATAAAAACATTTTTATACTTAAAAATGCATTTTTCTAAAAAAACTATTTTTCGTTGCGTATTTTATTTTAATCATAAATTAATTTCTTCCAATTATATAAATTGAATCTTGAAAATGTATTTCTTATATGGAATTAGGTGGTCCAAATTTGGTATATAGGTCGCTTTTATTTTTTATTCTTATGAATAGTAACCATGGAAAATATTTGTCAAAACGGTAAGGATAAATCAGATAATTAAGGTAAAAAATAATATGATAAGGACTAAAAAATGACCCTGAAACTTTCCTTTATCCTATTGGATGAGTTAAGTTCATAAATTTCCATTTAAATTTTATAAATGTGGAAACTGGGTGCCACAATTCTTTGAATTTGACCTTTATATTATTTTATGTAAAGAAAAGTAAAAAATGTCATTCTCATTGTCTTATTATCTCTAAATTTTTGACATAGGGATAAACAGGGGAAATTTTATGTTATAAAAATTTTATTTTAAAAATAAACTATTTTTTATCATTTTAATTGGTTTATAATTTTTTGTAATGAAATAATTACCTAAAATGTTTATGCAACGTCAATAGAGTATTTATTCATTTAATAGAAAAATTGAATAAATTATTTTGAAAGTATTAAATGTAATAAAATTTGAACAAACTACTATGTTACACAATTTATTATATAAATATTAAATTTTATTTATGTGTGAAATTATTATATTCTAATTACTTTTCTACCATGTTGTTTTCAAATTCAAATTAAATTAATAGTGTCAGAAATGATATTGATAATATTTAGAATAAAAATTCCTAAAATATTATATTCAGAACATTGATAATAATATGGTTGATAATATCATCCATGTTCCATTTATGAGGAAATTTTATTTTTATATTAACTCTCTTGACTCCTAAATAGTAAAAACTTTGTTATCAAAATAATTGTCAAAAAGGTCAACATGGATTAAAACAAAGAGATAATGCTAAAAAATTAATCTGAACTTGTAAAAAATTATTGGATGATATTATTTTTAACCATACTCATCCTATATTATAATTATGTCACTTTATATCATTTTTTTAATAAATTTAATTTATATCAATATAATATTTAAAGTAATTTCTAGAGTTCCCATTCTTTTACTTATAAAATGGCACCTCATCCCCTCTTTTATTTACACATAAAAATCCTCTTTTTTGTCTAATACATTCCCAAATTACTTCTCAAAATACCTAACCACATTATATAGGTCTTATTTTGGGTATAATACCAACCTTATAGGGTATAATGTGTAAAGTAAAGTAAGTTTTCCAAAGAAGATCTATAGTCATTAACTGAATGTTTTAGTTTTATTTCTTATTATAACTCCTTCAAAATATTCCTCAACTTTCTGAAATAATAAAAACAATATATTATATATATTGATATATTATTATTTTAATGGAATCTCTTTCATATATCTCATCTTCCATCAAATGTGAAACTAATCATTGTTTGTGTGTACGGTGGACTACAGCCTTGCGAATCGATGTAATTCATTTTCCATCACTACCTCTTATGAATGGTTATAATGATGGATTTAATAAATATATAATTTATTTATGATATTACTAAGATTAATAAAAGTTGAAATATTATTTACCATTATATCCTTCCATCCATATAAAATGTAAAGAATGTTTATGCGTACGTACGACCCACCGTCCCCATGAATGATGTAATTCATTTTTATCTCTACCATTAATAGATGACTCTATATATATATATATATAATATTATATTAATATTTTGTTTAAAATTATAGATATTATGTAACCATGATCAATTTATTAATACCAAAACTACTGAACCATGATTTGCATGAAAAATGAAGTAGTTATAACTCGAAATAATGATTTTAATAAAATATTGTTAATAAACGGGTAGTAATGTGTTATAAGAAAATCATATATGGTATGATATATATATATGTATGTATAATTCTATAATACATGTATAATAGTTCTATATTTATTATATGGATTTTATAATTCATATGAATAAAGACAGGACTGATGGTAGGGGTGTCTCTAAACCACCCTTTTTCTTTGAGTTATGACCTCTCTCTCTAACTCACTTTCTATCTACCTTTAATATTATGGAATGATTCTAAATTATGTAAATTTTTCTATCACACACACACACATATATATATATTACTCGTTATCTCTTCCTTGGATATGGTATTATATTCCTTAGTTCATTTCTCAAGGGAATTCTTTAAGAAACCTCTTTTGATTATGATATAATCCATGATTATGAAACCCATTTATTTCCATGAGGAATTATTATGTATATTCTTTATGATTGATTTAATTTTTTGGAAGATATAAAAAATTATATTTTATTATGGGTGTTCCCACATATCACTCTAATTAATTTGGTAAATTATTTTTCCCATGAGATGCTTTGTATGGGATTAGGGAGTAAACTCAATCCACTATGGGACTCTTTCAACCATGTGATGTTGTCTGGGATGTTATCCTTGAATTATACTTATGTGATGTATTAAATTTCTTCTAAATTTATTATGTTTAAATTATCTTATGATTCCATGTTATTTATTTTATTATCCCATGTGATTACTTGTGAGCCTTATAATTTATGATCTCATGTTATACCTTTTACCCAAGTGTTATACTTCTTTATAATGTTTATTCACTTATTGTAATTTTTAGATCACCCATTTATTTTTTGTATTCCCTAGTTTATACTATATATTTTTAGAAGATCAAATGGATTTAGGATCTTATTATAGATAATAATTTAACAATTTTATGTCTTAGTTTCCTTTTGATGAATTATGAACCTTGTCTTCCAAATACACTAGGCCTCATGATCATCGGGTTATTTTTATTGGATGTTTTTGTTAAAAATAATTTAATAATATGTTTAAAAATATTGGGTGAATATAGTTATCATTCGAGAAAGGTATAATTATTTTTGTTAATTACAACTAGAATATTTTTGTTAGAAAATAAGGGATATGGCTATGTATAAAAAAAATATCCCCTAATTTTGGTGAAGTATATAATGAATGGTTTCCAATCAATTAAATCCCTATCTAGATACTATAATGAATATGGATCTAGAACATTTTTACCTATGGATAAGGACTCTAAAAAGAGAATATTGGGCATTTAATTAACTATCACTAGGTTTATGATAAAGAGGACTTAATTCACATCTAGTTTTACACTCCCAATAGATATTCTTTGAAAAAATCACAAACTCTTTAAAAAACATTATAAAGTTCTTGAATATATTGTTATGTAAGAAATATTCAAAGTAAAATCAACATGGATTGCCTAGATTTAAACCTATAGACTCATAAGTTAGAACATATTTTTCATTTATAACTTATTAATTATAATTTTATAGTTTTACTTTTTATATTTTTATTAGTTAAATTATTCTCATCCTATTTTTAATTTGTTTAAGCTAATAGTGAGAAATAAGTGGAACCATACCAAAAGGCAATGTGATAGGCAATGTGATTATTTCACTAATGACATGCATAACCTTATGTGGTCGGAATTAGGTAACATAATGGAATTACTACCTCAGTTGACTCATGATTTCAATAGTAACTTGAATGATGAAGAACTCCATACTTCTCTTAAAAAATATAAAGTTGTGTTCAATTATTTTTTTTGAAAAATTTATCCTTCCATTGGTGGATATTCGTATCCCATCATCTCAATACAATGAACTAACTCTATCGATAATATATTCTCAATCCCCCAATTCTCAGAACAAGAGAAACTTTTGTTGGTCGTTTATTGCATGGAAGGGAAAATTGATCATCATTAGATGCTAATCTTGAACACAAAGTCCAAATTTGATATTGATTCCAAGGAATGGTAAGATTTATATAAAAAATAAAAAAATATTTTTCATTAAATATCTATCGTCAAATTGAGAGGGAGTTACTCTTACTAAAGCAAAAGGAATATGAGTCTATCAGGGAATATGAGGAAAACTTAACAAGGCTTGCACGGTATGCCTCTGGATTCATCATCAATTCATAAAGTAATATGGACCAATTATTTAGGGGATTAAATACATGTCTATAAAAATATTTAGTAATTTGAGACATTTAAATCAATGAAGAGATTATTCATTGTGTCCTTAAGGTTGAGATGGATATTGGTGACTATTATTAGTCTCATCGACTTAGAGATAAAATGTCTAAAATGGATTTTTCTTTAGAAGTAAAAATGGTAAAATATCATAGATGAAATAAAAATAATACCCCACATGTCAAAATTTTGGTAAAAAGAATCCCAAAAACTTTCTAAAGTAAACTAAGAGATGCTTCATGTATGGAAAAGTGGGGATCAAGCTAATAATTTTGATGAAGGGTAAAGAAACTTATGAATGTTATGGAATAAAAGAAGTTTCATATCGCCACTCAGCCTATGGTCCAATGTTTCATCTACAAGGAACATGATAATTACAAAATTCAATTCCCTAATCAATTTTTTTAGAGAAAATCAATGATAATAACCTCCATGGACTGTAGAGGAAGGACGGGAATATGTTATCACTACTACTAAAGTGGATCCCAAAAATTATGTAGAGATAGGTATTCTGGTTATTCATTAAATAATAGTGAACATAGTTTTAGATTTTGATTCTTTGAAATCTTTTATATTTTTCATGTTTTGTAGAACTATTCAAACATCAACTCAAAACAATGGGGTTGAGTTATCCATGAGAATGGAAAATAGAGAATTTGTTGCATCCAAAGTATGTAAATCCTCCCTAGTTAATGTTTGTGGACTAAATACTTCAAAAAATATCATATTACTTACTTTAATAGAGTTTGATTCTATATTTTTAAAGTATTAGTTGTCCTTGTATAAATCCAACATTAACTATCGAGAGAGGTAGATCACTCTTTACATCCCAAATCATCCTCTAATTATATACAAGTGTAAGGAGGTGGTTGAATCTCCCCTAGAGTATTCTACTCAAATGTGGATATTATTTACTTATGAGAAAGAATATCTAGATAAAATTATTGAGAAAAGGGATATAATCATACTTGAATACATTCCCATTGCTAGGGATTATACTGATGTATTCCCCAAATAATTTTCTAGTAAACCTCTTGACCAAGAGGTTGTGTTTTCATTAAAATTTATACTTGTATATCTTCCCACATCCAATAATCCTTATATAATAACCTCAATTGAGTTACAATAACTAAAAAGATACAAGATATTCTAGAAAAGGGTTATATAATCATGAGTGCTTCACCATGGGGTGAGTAAGTCCTCTTTTTCTAGAATAAGGATGGATCAATGTGCCTCTGTAATGATTATCATGAAATCATAAAAATCATGATAAATAACTAGTATCCCCTTACATGGATATATGACTTTTTTTATCAACTATGTGGGGTATATTTATTTCTCTATTGTGGATATTCATCTAGGATATCACCAATTAAAGGTAAGAAGGAAGATTTTCCCAAAATTGTCTTTCGAACAAGGTGAGGACACTATGAGTTCATAGTGATTCTATTTATAATCACTAATACTCTAGAAATCTTTAGTGAAATAATGAATATAGTATTTATATAATACCTTGAAAATTTTGTGGTAGTATTTATAAATAATATTATGTTATACTCTAAAAGAAAGGAGGATCATGATAATAATTTTAATACTATGCTAAAGATGTTGTGAAAAAAGAATTTATATGAAACATATAATAAATGTGAGTTATGGATAAAGGAAGTATCAATAATAGGGAATGTTATCACTAGAAAAAGGATATATGTATACCCTTCTAAGATAAAAGAAATTAAGGAGTGGCTGAAACCAACATCTATTATGGAGATATTTAGTTTTGTTTGACTAGCTGGGTATTACAGATGATTTCAAAGAAACTTCTCATGATTGTAAAATTAAATAACCTATATGAATTTGAAAGGTGTAAAGTATTTCTAGACTGATGAATGTGAATATATCTTTAAGGAATTTAAAATGATTCTTATCACTACACAGGTCTTCATGCTTCCCTTAAGTGTGAAACTTTTTTGGTTTACAGTGATACTTCAAAGAAGGGGTTGGGTTTTGTATTGATGCATAAATATAAATTTATAGCCTATGACTCAAGGAAATTTAAATTTCATGAACAAAAATCTCTAATACATGATTTGGAGTTGTCTTCAACAATCTTCACATTAAGAATGTGAAAGTATTATATCTATGGAGAGAAGTGTGAGATATATAAGGATTATAAGTGACTCAAATATATATTCACATAGAAGGATATTGATAAAAATCAGAAAATATGGTTATAGATGAATAAGAACTATGATTTATCAATCCACTACCATCCTAGTAAAGAAAATAATGTAGTATATTATCTATGTAGAAAGGATATAGTGACCATATCACTAATGAGAATCGATAAGGATCCAATCTTATTAGACATGTAATGTATAGACATAGAACTAATAAAGGAAGAAAAATCACTATTCATTTATCAAATGATTACTAAACCATAATAAGAAGATAAAGTATGCTTAAATAGATGATGTGAAAATTTAGAAGAATGTGGAATCTATAAGAAAAGGGAAATCCTTATAGTTATAAATTGATGAACAATGATTTGTAGGTTTTTGGCCATGAATATGTGTATCATAAAATCCTAATATAAATAATGATTTGTTGAATGATTCACATAGATCTACCTTCTCTATCCACCTAGGGGGAATAAAGATATATCAAGATCTATTAGAGCCCTATTGTTGGGTCAAAATGAATAATTTTATCATATAATATACATAAAAAATCCATGTATGTTAGTAATTGAAATTTAAAATGAAAAATTCCAAGGGGATGATGCAACCATTAGATATACCTACATGGAAATGGAAAAATAATAACTATGTAATTTTTCAATGGTCTTACAAAGATATTAATTGAAAATAATTATATATGGGTTATAGTGGATTTTATTATGAATAATCCTAATTTCATTATAATTATATAGGACTTATATATCGATCAACTTGCTATAATATACATCAGATAAGTGGTGAGGCTTCTTGGAACACCATTATTGATTATATTTGATTGAGACCTACGATTTACCTCTATGTTATGGAAGAGTTTCCAATTTTATCTAAATATTGATTTGAACATTAGAACTACCAATCACCCCTAAAATAATGGACTATATGATTAATATATCTAGATATGCGATGATGCATTGAGAGAATACTCGATGAACATCAAAGAATGATGGGATCGACATATTCCTTTGGATGATTTCTCTTACAATAAAAATTTATACTGAAGAATTTATTTGGATCCATATGAATCCCTTTGTGGGATGATATGTACACCACCTATGTATTGGGATTAAGTTTGTGAACGGAAGCTACATGGACCTGAAATGGTTAAGGAAATGGTAGAAAATTCTAAGACCATTCGGCATCACATCAGGGATGCTCAAAGTCAATAGAATAACTATAATAACAATCATCAAAGAGACCTAGAGTTTGAGGTCATGGATAAAGTGTTCCTATGATTATCCCCATGGAATAGAATCATGATATTTGGGAATAAGGGTAAGTTATGTCCTAGTTACATCATCCCCTTTGAGATTCTTGATCACATTGGAGTAATGGCTTATCAACTGGAACTCCCACAAACCCTATCTAAATTACATGATGTATTCCATGTATCCCACTTGATGAAGTACATACATGATCCATCACATGTATTGAATTTTGATGTGTTGCAGTTTTAAAATGATCTCACTTATGAGGATCATTTGATAATGATCATGGACTATAGATATTAAGGTCAATGCAATAAGAAATCACTCATAATTAAAGTACTATGAAAAAAACAAAACTATGAGGAGGCGACATGGTAACTAGAGGAATCCATGAAGTAGAAGTACCCTTACCTATTTTAAATATATTATAAATTATGAAATTTCAAATCTAAAATTTATTAAGGGGGAACAATTCAATACTTCATGTTTTAAAAAAAATGGGTTCAATAGCATATACAACACACAACATTGAGATAAAATGAACCATAAACTATTTTTATTATTTAAATATTACCATTATAACCTATCCATTAAATTGGTGGGTATGAATAGCATTAACTAATATATGAAATATATATAAATATCACACTAAATATAAATTAATTAGAAAATATTATTAAATAATCACTCATTTTTTAGAAATGTCATTTTATTTTTCAAAAATAATTTTTCTTAAAAAATAGATTTCATTGATTTTAGTGAAAAAATATAATAATTAATTTATATAAAGTTAATAAATTTTATTTTATAAAATTTTATCATTTTTTAAATCATCATATCAAAATTATATTATGGTGAAATCTTGATTTCTTATTAAAGTTTCATTTTTCAATGAATAAGTGAACAAATGTTTTTTTATTAAAAATTGTATTTTTTATTAAAATATTTATGATTTAAATTTTTATTTTGGATTAATTTTAAAATATAATTACTTTATTTTTATTAAAAATAATAAAATTATAGTATTTGGAAAGAATTTTATACTTTAATTTGTTAGAAAAATATTTTTATACTTAAGAGGATTTTTTTTTTAAAAACCATTTTTCATTACATTTTTCATTTTAATCATAAATTAATTATAGAACTTATAGAAATTGAATCTTGAAAATTTTATTTTTTATTTTAAATAATGAGGTCCTAATTTGGTAAATAGGTCCATTTTATTTTTTTATTATGAATAATAACCATAGTAAATAATTGTCACCACGGTAAGGGACAATCAAGTAATTAAGATTAAATTAATATGATAAAAAATATAAAAATACCGTAACACTTGAATTTATCCCATTATATGAGTTTATTTCATAAATTTCCTTCCAAGTTTTAAAAATATGGCAAACTGGTGCCATATTTATTTTATTTTGACCTTTATATTATTTCATTTAAAGAAAATTCAAAAATATAATGCTCTTTATTTTATTATCTCTAAATTTTTGAAATAGAGATAAAAAGAGGATATATTATATTATAAAAGGTTTATTATAATGATATATTATTTTTTATGATGTTAATTGTTTTATAAATTTTAGTGATTAAATAATTACCTTAAATGCTTACGCAACACCCACATAGTATTTATTGAATTAATAAAAAACTGAATAAATGATTTTGAAAATATTAAAATTAATATAATTTTAATTAATTAATGTGTTCCATGAATTTTTTAGATAAATATAACATATTTTTGATGTATAAAAGTATTATATTCAAATTTATGTTATGTCATGTTATTTTCAATGTCAAGTTAAATAAATAGTGTCAAAAATGATATTAATGATATTTTATGTTAAACAATATTTTAGTAACTGAATTAAGATTAATAAAAATAATAAATTATTCCAACTTATTGGTATATAATTTAAAATATCAAAAAAAAATCATTTATGGTCCAAGTTTCCTTTTATAGTAAATATCATGACCCATGAAGAGTAAAAATTCATTATTTGTGTAATTATAAAAAACGTCTAATATAGGTTAAAACAAAGACATATCAGTATAAACCACATATAAAATTGTTTAAATTTTATTTTATTATCATATTTCCACCAATAATAATCCTATATTCAAATTATACTATTTTTATGCTTTTCCAAGAAAATTAATTTATATTACATTAATATTTTAAGTAATTCACCTCCCGTCACTTATAAAAGGAAACTTCCTCTCCTCTTTTATCTATACTTAAAAAATACTTTTATTTCATTCATTAACTACCAAATAAATTCATAACAACCTTACCCACATTATAGGGGAGTTAGTTTAGTAATAACACAAACCATAAGGTATATAAGGTGTAAATCAAAGGAAGTTATTCGAAGAAGAGGTATAGTCTTTAACATTGTGTTTTAGTTTTTATTTTTTATTCTACCTACTTAAAATATTATTCAAACATGATGAAATAATAAAACTAGTATCTTACATATACCAAGAAGTTATTATATTATTTCCACCACTTACATCAATCTCTTATTCCATCAAATGGGAAATGAAATCATCATTTGTGTGTACGGTGGACGACCACCTCACGAACCAATATAATTCATTTTTCATCACCACCTCTCAAGACTGGTTATAATGATGGATTTAATAAATGTATATTTTACTTAAGATATTAATTTTATTTATAAATTTTGAAGTATTATTTACCTTCCTTTTTTCATCTATCAAAAATGGAAACAGTGTTCATGCGTATGTACAGCCTACTGTTTCCATGAACGGTGTAATTCATTTTTACATCTACATTTTATGGATGACACATAATATATATATATATATATAATTAATATATATGAAATTAATATAATTTATAACATTCTATAGATTATGGAACCATGATCAATGTATAAAGACAAAGATAGAAAAACCAAGACATGCATGAGAAATGAAGCAGTTATCATCTAGAAAAGTGGTTTTAATAAATAATTGTTAATAAACAGGTGGTTAAATGTTATAAGAAAATAATATATGGTGTGATATATAGTATTATGGTTATGGAATGAATATTTAATAATTATATATTTTTTATACAAGATTTTAGAACACATACGAAGAAATACAATACTTAAGGTGAGGGATCTCTCCAAACCACCCTTTTTCTTAGGGCTATGAATTCTCTTAATATAGCACACTTTATCTATACCTTTAATGTTATGGGATGATTCTAAATTCTGTATTATTTATATCACATATATACCTAGATTATTTTCCCTTCCTTTTATCAGGTAATACATTCTTTATATTCATTTGTCAAGTTCTTTCTTTAAGAAACATATTTTGATCATGGTGTGAGGTAATATTTTGAAAACCATTTATTTCCTTGGGTAATTGTTATTTTCATAAAATATGATTTATTTAATTCTATGGAACAGATAAGAATGAAAATTTTAGGATGGATGTACCCAGATAATGCTCTAATTCATTGGGTAATTTTTTTTATCTTATGATATGTTATGTATGGGATTAGGGGGTAAGACAAATCCATTATGAGACTATTTTCACCAATGGATGTTGTAATGGAATTTAGCTTTGACTTATTATCATCTCATGTTTGGTTTTTCTACTATAATTTATTTGTTTCCATGATATTATAATACCATATTCTTTATGTTAGGATCCCATGTTATTACTCATGAACCTTCTCATTTATGATATCATGTTATACCTATGACTCACATGTTATGATTCCTTATCGTGTGCAATATCCCACCTCATCTAATTATTTAACTAGTGGTTAGAATGGTTTACCACATGACCTCATTTATGCCTTCCCATACACCCAAGGCTACTGATTATCATCAGGGGTGTAATATGGTACAGTGGGGATATTATACCCACCATATGAGAGTGTACAATAAAAAATAAATAAGCAAACATCATCCATGGAAAATTATAATCATTGTATTCATAAATGAATAAGAATCAATAAAAATACATGAAATGGTGCATGTCCTAAATAGTCAAGATGAAACATACAACAATCCACCCACTAGGATGATCATAGATACACACCAAAATAAATGAAATAAGTCAAAATAAAGGGTCAAATACATCAATAAGTTGAACCTTATCTACTCTTCTGATACCATCTAAGCCACCCTGCTTGACCATTCTATCTTGGAACTCAACCTGACTTTTTACGCTAATAAACATGTAAAATATGCTTGGGTACCCATGTGAAATTGAGTCCCAAGCAAGGTGTGAATACAACTTATTAATCCACCACCAATGGAGTTTAAACAAATCCAACCTATGTATGTAGTTTATAAAATAAGAAATAAAAGGTGTATTAATTTAATAAAATAAATACTTCATATAAAATATACCTGTTGAATCTATAGTTTCATCTTGAAATCTAAGAGAAACTATATATGCATCAGTACATCGTCAGATTTCTCTGAGTATGTCATGGAACTAAGTCAATCTTTATCATAACCACCTGCTTCAACACAATGCTTGATATCTCTGTCAAGTAAAATATCCTAATACATTAGGACATATCATCAAATTCTAGTGTCAAGTTATCCTACCAAGGATGAATAAAACATAATGATTCATAATGAGTGGTCCCTTCCCTCGGTAAGACTATAATCTTACCCTCAATCATCCAGTGACTATTTTTCTTACCCTCGGGTCATTCATATCGTATGAATCTTACACTTGGGTAGGATTGTAACCATGAACCATACCCCCATGCATCATGTATGGTTCTCTCAATCACCAAAAATTATAATATATAAGAATATCACACTCCTAAATCCATTATAATCATACTCCTCTCCCTTAGAAATCTAGTGACCATGAAACTTACCCTTATGTTGTTCATATCCCATGAATCTTATCCTGAGGAGAAAACATAACCATGAAAATTAAACTCAGGTGTCACATATGGTGATTTGAAGAACCCAACATAAATACATGTAATGAAAATCAATAATCTAAAACAAACATATAACCACAATCCCTCATGCATCAATCAAAGTAGAGTCAAACCAAGACAAGTATAGAAAACAAATCACATGGCTAAGCACTAAGAATATCAAGTGTATCATTTTTATCCATAAAATTTTATTCATCCAATTACCATTTATGTTAGATAGTAAAATTATATTCATAAATTTAGTGAAAATACTTTGACTTTTCACTTAAATACTTTTTAATCAATGTGATTTTATCTCAAGAAAACACCAAAATCCCATACTATGCCAATTTATAAAATCAAGTAATTTTTAAAAATCTTATTGTTAATCCAAACTACATATAACAACTATTGTTTCATTAATAATTTCATGGGTATTATCACCCCATGGTTGGCCTCAATCCCAATCACAACACCAATATGCCCAACGGGATCCAAGGGGAGGTATAATAACAATTTTATCATCCAGAAATGAATTATCCCATTAGTCAGGTAATGCACATTGTGTGTTGGTGTGAATCATAGTCATTTCACATACTTATATAGTTAAAACATACTATAGAGAAAACAATTATACAAACTACCTCAAAATTAGATAGCTCCAAGACAATGAATGTCCAATAACTTTGTCTATATTTCTTAAGTCCAATAACCCCTCCCTAAAACACCACAGGTTCTTATATCATGCCCAAGAATCATGATCAATTAATTATAACAAAATTATAATTAATTGAATTTAAAAAGGAACCTTTCACCCAATAGTGAAATAAAAAGATTCCAAAATATTTACTAGATCACTTTTCTAGTTATAATAATAAGAAACCACCCATGGAAGGTCCAAAATGATCTTCTGACACCAATTCAAAAAAAAACCATTGTGTGGAAATGAAACAACAACCAATTAAGTATAATTATATTAAAAACATGAAAAGGGAGAAAAAATTATGTAAATTTAATAGACCTACATTCATAGTATTTCATTAATAAACATGAGATACCCTCTAACAATGAAGATCCAAGATCTCATCGTAGTAAGAGAAATCCTTCAAGATTTGGTGGACTTTTCCACCCAATTTATTAATCATAATCAAGTGATTTAAAATTGATGAAGGGTAATTCCATGAGAAAAGTAAACATCTAGGGATATCAATGGCTATAACTCACTGAGAGGAATCCATCATAATGAAAAATAATTTAAATAGTGAATAAATGAGGTTAGAAGGGATCTTAGAATCCAAATCCTCATATTTTGGTCTCTTTCTGTGTAAGGGATACAAGGGGAAATAGTTTTATGGTTTTTAAAAAAACTCATGTCACTTAAAATATCTGTAAAATAGTCCAAGGAATTTATCTTTTCTAAAGGAGGTTCACGTCTTGAATTTTCAAGACAAAACCCTTTACAGGTCTTGACCATCCAATGTCACAACATGACACATAGTGTCATGCTGTGAATTTTTAGGTTGTGTCCCCCAAGCCCGTTTTCATATATTGAATCCTTATTTATTCAATCTATGACACATATTCACATCACAAACTATATTCATGATTTTAATAGCCTTATGTGGATGTTTCCAGTAGACCAACTTATCTGTTTCACCTCTGGAGTTCAACCGAACCCCAGAGCCTTCCACTGAGACTCAAACATCATCTGAAAACACCATCTTAAGACATTAAAACCACTATGAAATCACTAAAATTCCTGAATTTAACCCTTCCATAAAATTATAAATTCAAATTGTCCAAGTAATTATTAACTCATAACAATGTGGGTTTTTACAATCTACTCAACATAAAAACTATCATCCCATAGAAACCTCATCTAACATTTGAACAACAAACATGAACTTTAAGGGTAAAAAATCCATGCATGATTCTTCACATTCCACTTTGGAATTACAAGAAATCTTCTTCTATGAAACTCCAGACACAAGGCACATTTAAAAAAACTGAATCACTGCTTTTAACCAACATTGAACCCCTATATAGTGCTTCTAACACCTGTCTAGTTTGAAACACCGCCATTTCTTCATCCAAATCATCAATAGGTTCATGGTTCTACTTACCATAGAACCTAACATTTCATGACCTCTCCCAACCCATGATATTAAATACCATTGGTCTCCCTTGTAAAAAACCCTTCAATAGTTTTCTAACCTACGTAACATGGTTTTCAACACACCATACCGAAACACAGTCAAAACACCTATAAGACACAATACCACATATAATCTCTCATTTCAAGAAGAAACAATCAAGCATATACTACCCATACACAAGACCTTCATATGCCGAACATTCCTCAAAGAGTCCCAAAAAAACCTCAGAATACCCCAATCATACCCAAAACGATATTCCTGAACCACGGTACTAACTTCCCCATAATTCCCTAGAATTTCATCCAAAATAGAACCATCAACACTTTTTGTCACGTGTTTCACCACCTGAAACATGTTGCGGAATATTTCATCACAAGATTCTCTCATTGAACCAAGATATGAAACCATGGAACACTCCACCAAACATGTATTTAATGGTATATCACACCATGATGCATGTCATTAAAAGGTGGTTCACCCCTTGAACCATGTCATAAAAAATGTGGCTCACCCCATGAACCATGTCACCAAATAGGGTCACCCTATCAATCACTCTTCAACCATACCAAAATATTTTGATCTTGACACCAATTCACATACACTATCCAGTGTTCCTTTTGAATGTCAAATATAGCGTTTTTACATAACCAGATAAATCATACTTTACAACATATTAGTGTTCAAATTTCACATCAATTGTCCAATGAACCTTCCAACCAAGTCAGTGTCCCTTGTCACCTAAGGTTTGTCCTCTAATATCCTATGGTGGTCTCCCCACCAAACTAATTTCTTTATGCCTCTCTATGAGTGAAACGCCAAGTAGGTCCTTTATCCAACTCAAAATAAATTTAGGTGTCTTGGTATATATCCAAATATCTCTTAGTGTACTCTAGAAAATGTAAAGATATTGGTCATGATTATATCTAAATTGGGATTATACTAATATTTCATCAATGATTAATATCAAAAGCCATCCATTTTCAATATCCATTAATTTTATAGGGACAAGTCAAACTCATTTGAGTTTCCCAATCTTACCGAACTGCAAGTGTCTCCTAACATATGACTATCATGATTCAAGAGGGTCTTGTTAAAAAAACACACTAACACTTCATAATTATCTAACAAGAAGCTGAGAATGATAGTTTTTTTTCATACTAAAACCACCACACTGCTCAAGTTTCTTCAACTTGACCCAAATAGTTTTCAATGGAAACACAACTAATTCATTGTACTAACCCAAAACCATGGGTCCCACTTTAATTGGAACACAGCACATTGATATCAATAAAAAAATTAGGGACCCACTCTTGAGAAACCTGTTTACATATAATAAATATCACACATTCCCAACACCTGATAACTATCCTATTATCATTACAAAACTCAAGTTCACACACCTTCTAGCGACCATTCTCTAAACCTGACTCAAAACCCATGAGTCTTTCATCATCAAAACTAAGAATTAATTATTATTCAATAAGATGATGATGCCTCATGGTACACTAGCCTAAACACTCCAAAAGATCCCTTGGAACTCCTCTTTAAAACCTGGAACCTTATCCATGCTATGAATACTCACACTATCACCTACCACATGGTGTTTTTCTAGCATCGTAGGTGTCCATATTTAGCTAATGGCATGTCAATCTCATCCACATGCCACACTCTGAATATAATACCCAAGTTTTTTCAACCCATAAGACTAGATTTCACCCTAGTTCTATCCTTAGGTCCACACTTTGATTCTCTAGAGCACCAACATTCAAGGTACTCGTCACTAAAACCCTTGATCACTTCATGATCATCATCTTTTCAATCCAAAACATCTACAAAATTAGGTTAACTCATTTAATGGGTCACTATAAAAAACACCAACCCACTTAGGTCAAATTCAAATATAAGGGCCTCAAGGTATTCTACATTTCCTTATCAGTTATGCCTCAAAAAAGACATTAGGTTTGACAACCTAGTCCATAAGTCAACCTCTCATAATTTCACAACTCATGAGTCATTAAAAATGCTCCCATCTGAATATCACATGACATAAACATTTCACGATTTCTATCTTCATGGTATCCCAAATGAAAGGAATAAAAATCCCAACTAACCAACCATAATTAGGGTACTCGTCCACTCTGAGCATCTGCGCACTAGACCTCTCACTAGGGGACTTGACCACACAACTGTACCAGAAAAGGAAAACCCACAAGAGTGCAATGATTATAAACTGTATACTAGGATTACTTTACTAGGGTCACTAAACCTCATGTGCAATAAGACTAGTTCGTCAATCTCATCGAGAATATCACTATAGATCCACATGACTTGACATTATAAGAAACCATATACATTTTAGCCTAGCTATGTAGAATGCCACCAAGGGTTGATATATGAAAAAACTATATGAGAATAATTCGATGTTTAAGAAATTCTACCTTCTTCACTAGTGAAATCGCACACTATCAATCATATATGTCATGTGAATCCCATGTTCCTAATTTGATGCATGATATTCCTCTATCCTCCACTAGTAAAGAGTGAAAATCAATAGACTGGTCTCTTGTCAGTGGGCCAAGATCCAAATACCATCATAAATCAAAACATCCAAACTGTATGGGCATCGCTCATGATGATTATAAAATAAAACTATAACCAAGAAAATCAGAAAAACAATATCATCCCAGGTAATCAAGGCATCCTACCGAAACAGGTGTTCTCAATGAACCACAATGATATCCATATCATTCTTTAAAACATTCATAAATATCTAGTCCACAAAATCCTAAAAATTATAAGAAAAGATAAAAATAAATCATCTAATACCACTTTGTAAAATCCCACCTCAGATCACTATCTAACCAATGGTTGGACCGGTTCACCACCTGACCTCAGGCGCACCTCCCCATAATCCAAGGTCTACTAACTAGCAGCGGGTGTGTAATATGGTATAGTGGGGAGCCTATAACCCCTATATTAGAGTTCACAATAAGAAATATATAACCAAAAAAATCCATGTAAATGTATAATCAAAGTATTCATAAAGTAATTATCATCCAATAACAATACATGAAATGTGGTAAGGCCTGAATACCCATGATAAAAAATCCAAAAATATTATCACTATGTTAGTCATAGATATATTCCAAGATAAAAGAAATAAATAAAAATAAAGCCTTAACTACATCATTGAGCCAAACCTCATCCATTATCCTCATAGCATCTGAGCTATCATGCTCAATCATAATATCTTAGAACTCCACCAGACTTATGCCTACAAAAGGAATATAAGAAATACTTGGGTAACCATGTCCAATGGTGTCCTGAGTAGGGTGTAAGTATAAATTAATAGGAAACCACCATGGATGTCTAAAAAAATTCAGTCTAGGTATGTAGTACATTAAATATGTGATAAAAGGGGGTGCTAATTTAATAAAATTAATATTGACTGAATGGCCCAAAGGCCTTCTTTTTTATTGATTTTCTGATAACCCCCTTCCAAGGGATGATGTGGAACCCTTACAAGGCCCATAGGCCTATTAATTACATTTCTTGTAGTCTTGGAGATATTACATGACCTGTATGTCTTAAGGGAATCATATAGACTATGACTACTAGAAACTGCTCCTCCCTATTATCAGCATCATGATCAGCTCTCCACATTTTCATGGATGTTCAGCTAGCATGTCCATGTGAAGAGGTGCACAGGTGCGGTACCAATGGAAAATTTCATACCCTATCATTCTTCCAATGTATTTTTATCCTTGCTCTGGTAAATGGGCCATGCTCTTTCCTCCTCTGGAAAATAATAATATAATATTTTTATTTTAAATGGTAGTTAATGCATAATCGTTGTATTGGTGGGAATGGATAGAACTAACTACAATATAATTATATATGTTTTTTAAACGTCTTTACCTTTATCCAATAAAATTTAGAGGCTTCAAATGTGAATGAATCCAATTTTAAGCATAAATACTCTAATATTCTTTAAAAGGTCGATTTACCACCTTTTGATGGTGAACACTTTTTAAATATAGTTTTTGTCACTTTTATATTTTATATTTGAAAAAATAAACTTCTTCTTTAGATGCGGGACATAAAAATTTACTTTGGGTAAAATTTTGGTATTTTTTTGATAAAGTTCACTTTTAATGAATAGTGAAAAATACTGCATTTTAATTCAAACTGCCTTTTAATAAAATTTATTTATATGGTTATATTATATTTTTAATTGGTTTTAAAATTTAATTAGATTATATTTTTACCATTTAATCCAATTTTATTCATTGGAAGTAATTTCAAATTGAAATTGGACATAAACAAATGTCATTCTTTTGATAGTTACTATTTCTTAAAAACACGCTTTCTGGTTTTGACAACGAGAATTAATTTTAAATTAATTAATGCAAATTATACATTTTGAATTTGTAAAAATAAATATAATTTTTGGATTTTAAAAATCAAATTTATCTCAGGGTTATTTTTTATTATTTTTCTGAAAACCTTTAATTTTTTGATGAATAGTGAAAAATATTACTTAGTAGTTAAAAACCAGCTTTTTCATTTAAATAAACTTTTACCACTTCTGTGAATTGAATTTCAAAAATACGACATACATGGTTGCCATCATTAAGTAAAATGTGGTTAAATAGCGTGAAAATAATTTTTGGTAAATAGAAACTTTTGATTTTTATTTACTATGGTTAAAGGTAAATAGGGTAATTCAAGGTAAAAAAATATTATAATAACATAAAATTACCTTAACACTTGTCATATCCTTATTGGATGAGTCTTGGATAAACAATAAAATCTTTGGGTAAAACTTTTGGCCTTTCAAAGCCAATTGGGTAAGATTATTACATTAATAACTTTTTATTTAAAAGAAAAAGAAAAATATCATAAACATGTATTATTTTTCTAAAACAATTTTAATGTTGGGTTATATAATTGATATATTTGACTATAAATATTTATTATAAATCTAAAAATATTTCCTACAAAAGGGTATTTTATTTATAATTTTTAGACATCAAATAAATTTATTTATTTATGAAACAATGATGATGTAATGATTACCACATTAATGAATGTTTTAAATAAATGACATTATAAATGTTAAAATAAATTTATTTTAAAATTGTTTATGCTATCCATTAATTTTAGGGATGATTATGACTTGTTATATATAAAGAACCTGAATTTCCAAGTGAAATTTTTTATTTTTTATTTTTAATTAAATGGGAATTTTACGAGTACACAAAAATTGATGGTGTATAATTCTGAGGCCCAGAGTGCCTAGAATGAATTTCTGAACTTTATTTCAGGTATGTTCAGTAAGCGTGCGAGTGGGTTTTTCTAAATTTTGAACCGGTGCTCGGAATTGAAATCTGAGGGCACCGTTGAACTCGTTGTGCCAATATTCGCTTAAAGAGACCTTCACCTCGACCGCAGTAGGTCGAGGGTGGAATTTAGCTTTTCACATATTCATGAAAGAATAAAATAAAAATAAAATTGTGTAGCTTTTATTTTTATTTTTATTCCACGTGGATGTTGAGAAGTGGGGACCACCATACCTAAACCTCCCATGAGAGTTTATTATGGTGGGGACCACCTGAAATAACCTCCCATGATAGATTATGGTGGTGGGGACCACCTGAGGATTAAACCTCTTGAACTACCCTCTTAATGAGGGAGAAACCTCTCAACTCCCTCTTTAATGTGGAGGTGCCTCTTGAGCTTCCTCCGCATTAATTTTTCCAACTCCATGCTTTAATATGCCAAACTAGTTAATTAATTATGCCAATTTGAACTTTGTTCCAACAAACTAAATAATATATAACATAATCTATTATTTTGGGCTACCTTTCATTTTGGTGGAATTGAGGGAAAAGGCTTAGTAGAGGAGAGAACTTTGGAGACTTGGGAGAAATCTCTCCAATGAAGAATGTTGACGCACGACTTCTTCCTTAGGACATCCTCCAATGTGGGATGTCTTCAACTGACGTCGGTTCATTCCTCCTTTTGGATGTCAACACATAATCAAACGAGGTAGGGGTTTACTAAAATATGATTATCACTTTCCATGTTCTCCCCTTCTAATTATTTTGCAGGATTGGGAATAGTGATTGATGAGGATTGTAGGGAGGGTGTTTGATTATTTTTTATTTACCCATTCTTGATACTCTTGTTCTTGGTGAGCCACTTGATACTGCTCAAATGTGGAGAGTGCAGGCCAAACTAACATGGCCCGTCCTCTCTGTAATTTTTGTGATGAATAGTGGTGTTTTTTGTGATGGAGGGGGACAGCGACCAACCACGAAGGGGCACGAGAACGGCGGCCAGCACCACTGTTGACCGCACCGAAGGCGACGGCGCCACTCCGCGACCACCGCTTCCACATCTTCTCTGTGTCGCCCTATTTAAACCGACACCACAGCCTCATCACGCCGCCCCGGCCGAACCGCTGTCGCGGTCTCGTCACGCCGCCCCGGCCGAACCGTCATTGCGGCCTTGCCACACACACCCGGCTGAACCCCCACCGTGGCCTTGTCGCGCTGCTGTAGCCTCACCGCACTGCCCAGGTCGAGCTGCCGTCACGGCCTTGCCCTGCCGCACCGGCCAATTCTCCCCGCCCCCCACGGCTTCACTGCGCCACTCAGGTCGCGCCACCTCACGGCCTCGTTAAGCCGCCATGCGGCCAGCCGCGCCGCCACAGCCTCCAATGGCCCTCCGCATCCCCCCTTGTGGCCTCTGCGCCCTCGTGGTCCACTTCCTAGGTCAGGCCGCCCAACGGGATAGGCCAGGTCGGACCGGGTCGGTCCGACCGAGTCGGACCGTACCCGGACCATATACGACCCTATACTTTACATGGGCCATAACATTGGCACCAGATGTCCGTTTGAAAAACCGTCAGTGGCATCGGAAACCATGAAGAGATATGGTCCCTTTGATATGACCCACTGGATATTTGGATAAATTTGGGAAATGGTTAGTTTGGATCGAGCACGAATCCAACTGGGCCCTAGGGACTAAAAGGCTAATAACGCACAGACCGGGCGTCTGATTGACGCACCGTCTATTGCGTTGGGAACCCTATGACATGGAGAATCTTTGAGATACTTATTAATGGAAAATATTAGTAGTTGTATAATCAAACAGTGGCTTGGGGAGAGGACTCTCCCAGAGACGAGTAAGCCTAGTGCGGAAACCCAATAGCTGGTTGTGACGAGAATAGTGCTTCTAGAAAACCTGTGTGGGTCAGCTCCTAGAAATCTTGTGTGGTTCAACTCCAGCGATCCTGTTTAGGTCATCTCCTAGTGATCCTATTCGGGTAAACTCCAGTGATATTGTGTGGGTCAGCTCCTAGCGATCTTGTGTTGGTCGGCTCCAGCGATCCTATGTGGGTCAGCTCCTAGCGATCCTGTGTGGGTCAGCTCCAGCGATCCTCTCTCGGTCAGCTCCTAGAGATCCTATGTGGGTCATCTCCTAGAGATCCTATGTGGGTCATCTCCTAGAGATCCTCTTTGGGTCAGCTTCAGCGATCCTGTGTGGGTCAGCTCCTAACGATCCTGTGTGGGTCATCTCCTAGCGATTTTGTGCAGGTCGGAAGCAGAGCCTCTTAACAGAATAAAATGATTCAGTATTTATAACTAATCATCTCTACTACTGTAACTAAAGATATACCTGGTCTGATCTAAGTCATAACCTCTTTGTTTCTTCATTTTTTAGGTGGATTACTAGATAACTTAGGTATATGTATGGGCTTATACCTAAGTAGGGTTATCTGTTATTTTCATACTTTTTGGTTTATCCTTGGAGGATTTTTTGAGAACTTAAGGGTCTCGAGGCCCCTACTGAGTATTTTTATACTCACACCTATATAGGCTATGCCCGCACTATGTTTTGTTGGATGAAGACGATGGAAAGCGCTGACTGAGGCTAAGAGTATGAGGACCGGACGGTACCCGGAGGTGGACCATACGGCGTGACGGTACGCAGAGGAGACGGGTGGACATGGAGTGTGGAGGAGGCGATTTGTACTTACCCTTCAGCTAGGAACCTCAAAGGACGATCCAGTATCCATCTTTCTCTCTCTTCAATTGTATTATATTTCAGTTGTACTTATACATTTATTGTTGGGCTTGTATTTCGGCCCCTTTTACATTCATCACTCCTTTGGTTACACAGTTTTCTTATGTTTGTATCTTGTTGTGTGCTTTGTTACATGAGTTTACAGGTTATAAAGTTAATTCCTTCCCAATTTTAGGGAATATACCTTTCAGTGCTAGTCGCCAACCCCTGGCCTATAAAAGGCAGGCTTGGGGTAGTCACGGTATGGGCCCCGGGGGACAGGTCGTGACATTATAGTTGAATTATTCTAGGTTGTTCAAAAGAATCATGTTGTTATAGATTTTTTATAAGTCTCTATATGAATAGAATTTAAATTGACATAAATGAGTTTTTAAATCAATCAATATTTTATTAAATGATATAATAATCCTAAAAATCTAAGATTTGGCCAAATTAATTAGATAAGGTTTATAATGACATTAATGAAGCACTTTTGGTTCGATTGTAGTTTTTTAGTTGTAAATACCCAGAAATTCCATGGAATTTTTTTTTCTTAAATACATGGGAATTTTACGAGTCCGCGAAAATTGACGGCGCGTGATTCCAAGGCCCGGTGTGCCAGGAATCAATTTTTGAATTTTTGTTCAGGTATGTTCTGTAAACGTATGAGACGGTTTTTATAACTTTTGAACCGGTTCTCGGAATTGAAATATGATGGCACCGTTGAACTCTCAGATCCAGTATTCTCTTAAGAAGACTTTCACCTCGACGGCAGTTGGTCGAGAATTAAAGTTAGTTTTTGGATTTTTAGTGAATGAATTAAATAAAAATAAGGTTGTGTAAACTTATTTTTATTAGTTGTTTAAAACCTCTATGAGGAGGTTGTATGTGGGGACCACCACACCTTAACCTCCCATGAGAGTTTATGGAGGTGGGGCCTACCCGAGGTCTAAACCTCCTCTTCTAGTTTAATATGGTGGGGACCACCCCAGGTTGAAACCTCTTGAACTCCCCATTAAGTGGGGAAAAACCTCTTGATCTCCCCACTTAATGGTGCCACCACTCCTCCAACTTAATGGAGCCAATGCCCAAGCATTTATGGTCCCAACCTCTTGATTAATTAATTGGAGATTACCTAATTAATTAACTCATTTTGAATTTTGTGCCAACAACTAAATAATAGATAAACTCAATCTATTATTTTGGGTTGGCATTGCTCATTTGGTGGAACTTGGGGGAAGAGAGAAAAGCTCCCACCATAGAAGAACGCTGGCGACGATCTCTTTCAAGCTACGTCCTTAGATCCTACCAACATGGGATGTCTTCAATAGACCTACTCTCTGCATCGTCGTCAACGAGCCAACACAGATCGGGATTGGAAGTGTGCGACCGACGTGACGAACGATGATTTCCTTCATCTTCTTAACGTGAATTCATCATTGAACAATGATCAAAGGTAGGGGTTTGAACTTTTTTTTGTTTCTTGTCCTTCATTTTCTGTCGAGGATTATTATTCGAAGCTACATGCTATCACCCTAACGCGGAGGGTGCGGTCCGAACAAACACGGCCCGACTCCTCCACCTTCTTTGTGGAGTTTGACACTAAATGTGGCATGAGTCCAGGATGAGAGATATTCATCAAAAATGGTTGTGGATCGAAGGAAACGTCCCAAAGAGTGTGCGGATACTTCCAGAATGAGAATTGGACCACCATAACTCATCTGGTGACCCGCGGAAAGTTCGCTGGTGGATGGAACTGACAAACGTCACCGCATGGATGGTGGCGGCGCAACCGCGCTGCCGGAGGAGTCTCCCACGGCCGATGGGCCGCGGTGGTGCAGCGGTGGCCGGCGCAAGCCCGGCCATGAAGAAAACCAGCAGCTCGAGTTGTCAGGTTGTTGGGGAAGGCGCGGCGCAACCGCGCCGTGCAGTGGAACAAAAATGGGGTCGTGGCGGTGCAGTTGCAGCCGGCGCAAGGCCGGCCATGAAAAGGACCGTCGGGCCAAGCCGTCGGGTCACCAGAGGAGGCACGACACAACTGCACCATGCAGGAGGTAGCTGGATGAGAGGAGAGGGACCCATCGTGTGGGTCCCGTGTGACGTCGACCAGCACCACGTGGTGCCGGTTTGACTGCCCCAAACGGCTAAGCTGTACAAGAATCCAGGGGGCGCAGCCTCCCCCCTGGATGCGGCTAGGGAAGACCCCATGGGCCGCTTCCACGGGCCTCACATGGGCCGGATCCAATGCGGGCTGGACCCAGCACGGGCCAGACCCAGCACGGGCCAGACCCAGCGTGGGTTGGACCCAGTGCGGGCCGGACCCAACGCGAGCCGGACCCAGCGCGGGTCGGGCCGCCCCCGCAGGCCGGGCCAGACCCAACATGGGCTGGGCTGTCCTCACATCTTGGGCCACCCCCGTGGATTGGTTCAGACCCCATTCCTAATCCGGGTAGGTTCGATTGGGCCAGAACGGACCCGGGCCTGCTTGACCTATATCCACTCTTTTGCTCATAACTTGAGCTATGGGCGTCTAATTGACAAACTGTCTATGATGACAGAAACCTTGGAGGAATAAGGTTCTTTTGGTATACCCCAATTGAGGTTTGAATATAGTTGGGGTATGGCCGGCTTGGATCAAACGTAAATCCAACTGGGCCCTCAGAATGAAAATGCCAATAACTCTCAGACCGGGTGTCTGATTGACGTGTCGTCTGTCGCGTTGAGTATCTTATGGCTGGACGGATCTTTTGGACACATCAAATTGGGACTTAATGTAAGTTTATGTATAGAAACTTGTCTTGAGGAGCGGAACCTCCTGGAATCAAGCGTGCTTTGTGCGGAACCCTGTGGCTGGCTGCGCTCCGACTACTGTTCTTGGATCATACGTGGGTTCGACAGCTCTGACTACTATTCCTGGATCCTACGTGGGTTCGAAAGCTCTGACTGTAGTTCCTGGATCATGTGTGGGTTCGACAGCTTTTTCTACTGTTCTTGGATCCCGTGTGGGTTCAACAGCTCTGATTACTGTTCCTGGATCCTGTGTGGGTTTGATAGTTCTGATTTTTGTTCCTAGATCCTATGTGGTTTCAACAGAATAGATGATTTAGTGTCTAAATCTAATCATCTCTAACGCTCTATTTGAGTTGTATACATGTGTGAGTTGAGTCAGTAACTTTTTTATTTACCTCATGATTGAGATGGATTACTTTATAACTTAGGTATATGTATGGGAATATACCTATGTGGGGTTATCTGTTGATTTCATACCTTGTGGTTTATCTTTGTTGGATTTTGTGAGACCTTGAGGGTCTCGGGGTCCCTAATGAGTATCGTTATACTCACCCCTACATGGGCTATGCCCACACCTTGTTGTGTTGGATGTAGATGACAGACAGCACTGACCGAGGCTGAGTGTACCAGGACTGGACGATACCCAGAGGTGGACCACACGGAGTGACGGTACACGGAAGAGATGGATAGACGTTGAGTGCTGTGGAGGCTATCTGTACCTACCCTTCAAGTAGGATTTCCCAGTGGACGATCCAGGAGCTTTTTTCCCTTTTTCCAGTACTTGTACTTTTAGTTTATTGTACTTTACAGTTGGCCTTGTATTTCTAGGGCCTTTTACTTTTTAGCACTCTTTTGTTATACAGTTTTACTTAGTGTTTTACTTCCATCTTATACTCTATTGTGTGAATTTTTAGGTTATAAAGGCAATGCCATCCCAGTTTTTGGGATTTATGCCTTTGGTGCTAGTCGCTAGCCCCTGGCCTACAGAAGGTGGGCTTGGGGTAGTCATGGTACGGGCCCTGGGGGATGGGTCGTGACAAATTGGTATCAGAGGAGTTGGTTCTACCACAGAAATTTAGACTCTGATCTTTTCTGTGAAGTAATAGTGTTAAGGGTATTGAGTCTGGTTTTCAGTTCAGGGAGTCCAGTGTCGGTGCGGTGACCGACGTATCCATACGCCAGGACCCTGACTTCGATTTCTGACTCAGTGCATGAAAACACTGATTGTGTGTGTGTGTTTTGAAGAGTTTTCTTTGTGATATATTTGACTCAGCTCACCAGGTATAACTTTTTGACCATATAACACCTATTTCTTTACAGGATGCCTCTATACGGATATCCATCCAGGGTTCCAGGCTTTGTATGAGATGGTATCCCACCAAGTGATGAGGCCATGGTGCATGTCCCTATCATAGCGGAGGTGCCAGCAGTACCGCTACCTGTTGGGCCACATATGCCACCATCCCCATCAGTAGAGAGTGCATCCCTTCTGAGCGCATTGCATGAGTTCCAGCGCCAGAGGTCACCCAGATTCATGGGTGAGATGGACCCGCAGGCATCTGAGGATTGGCTGGAGGTTGTGGTGAGAGTCTTTAGACTGGTTGGGACACCAGCTAACCTTATGTTGATCCTTGTCGCGACTCTTATTCAGGAATTAGTAGGCAGATGGTGGAGCCTGATGCTCTAGGTGCTTGATGAGTTGACACTTATCTGGGAAGACTTCGAGAGCATGTTTCGGGTGGAGTTTTTCCCAGCCACCCTATGTGTTGTGCGGATACAGGAGCTACTTCATGTGCAGCATGACAGTGGAACAGTACTCCGTGAGGTTCACCAACCTCTCGCGCTGCTCCACAGATATGGTGCGAGACCCTTTCTTCAAGGACCAGACCTTCGAGCAGGGGCTCAGGCGAGAGATCAGGGCTTTTATGATCTCCCTCAGCATCCCGACACAAGAGGGGGTATTGGAGCGAGCCCTCTTAGTGGAGAGTTTCCTTGTTGAGCAGTCACCAGTAGCGAGACCCTCCACCGGGCATCACATAGCGGAGTCTTCTACATCTGTCAGCAGACAGATTTCACAGAGATCCAAGTGGACCAGACCATCCGGTGGATGACCTCAGGACTCAGGTTTGGTTGTGTGTGGCACACGAGACAAATCCAGTCATATGAGGAACGGGAATTGTATGACATGTGGCGGGCAGGGTCTCATGGCTCGTGACTGTCCGACCTGTCGTTCGGATGATCAGCAGACAGTTGAGGGATCTCCCAGGCAGAGGTCGAGGTTCTATCAAGGTGGTTCATAGGGATCAGGTAAAAGTGGTAGAGGATCTGTCCGTGCAGCTGGTGGTGGATGATGTTTTGAGATTTTACCACTACTACCACCATGAGGTCCACCCCGACCGTAGGGAGCAGGTGGACAGGCAAGAGCTCAGCTTCAGGCAGGTGAGGCTTATGATCACGGTGCTCTGGAGATGATTCGAGGTACGATATGTGTCTACTCCACCATAGTTGTAGCTCTTATAGACACAGGTTCTAGTCACACTTTCATTGTCACTGACCTCATTCGGAGCTCGGAGATTTCGACGGAGCCGTTGGCTCGATCCTTACCGCTAGAGACTCCTACGGGAGTAGATTCGATGATTACGCACTGGTGTCGGAAGTGTGATCCTACTCTAGGAGGCGAGATCTTCGGATGGGATCTCCTAGTAGCGGTGTTGAGGCCTTACGGTGTCATCTTGGGTATGGACTGGTTATCTACAGTCCATGCTAAGATCGACTATATTAGGCAAAAAGTGCGGTGTGTCCGCACGTATGGAACCAGGTTCACCTTCACCAGTGAGAAGGGAGCCTTTGCAGCGCAAGATGGACTTGCCCAGAGAAGAGTAGAGCTGATCACTCATTAGTTGGCATGCCTTACCCTCAGAGCAGTTGATGTAGAGAGTCTGAATTATCCTGTAGTGGTGGACTAGTACGCAAATGTTTTCCTTGATGATGTCCCAGGTCTACCTCCTCATAGAGAGTTAGAATTCTACATTGACCTGTACCCCGGGACAGCACCGATATCTACACCAGCATATCAGATGGCTCCCATAGAGCTTCACAAGTTGTGGGTACAGCTAGAGGACTTACAGGGGAAGGGATTCATCCAACCCAGTGTTTCTCCCTGGGTAGCCCTGATTCGGTTCGCCAAGAAGGCGAATGGAATCTTGAGGCTCTGTGTCTATTACCGTTTCCTGAACCAAGTGACCGTGAATAAAAAGTACCCACTCCCAAGGATTGATGACCTCTTTGATCAGCAAAAGAGATCACGGTAGTTCTCAAAGATAGACCTCAGATCAGGCTATCACCAGCTCAGAGTTCGAGATGAGGATGTGCAGAATATGACCTTTAGATGTCGGTATGAACACTACGAGTTCTTAGTTAAGACATTCGGCATAACCAATGCTCTAAAAGTGTTCATGGGGCTCATGAAAAGGATCTTCCAGCCATACCTCGATCACTTTGTCGTAGTCTTCATTGATGACATTTTGATCTACTCGGCTACTGAGGAGGAGCATGCTTACCATTTGCAGGTTGCACTAGACACACTCTGAGAGCATCGGCTTTATGGTAAGATCTCTAAGTTCCAGTTTTGGATCCAAGAGGTCCACTTTCTAGGACATGTCATCTTGGAGGCTGGTGTTGCAGTGGATCCAGCGAAGATTGAGGTGGTAATTTCTTGGGATACACCCAGGAGTGTGATGGAGGTATGGAGTTTCTTGGGTTTGGATGGTTACTACTAGAGATTCGTTCCAGACTTATATAGAGTTGCATCACCACTATCAACCTTGAAGAAGAAGGGGAAAGCCTTCGTGTGGTCGTAGATATGCCATCAAAGATTTCAGAAGCTGAGGCAGAGGCTAACTAGTGCCCCCATCTTGAGGCTTCCAAAGAAAGTCATAGGGTATGTAGTCTACTTTGACGCATCAGGGGCCAGACTCAAGTGTGTCCTAATGCAGGAGCGAGCAGTGATCACATATGGTTCTCGGAATCTGAGACAGCATGAGCAGAACTATGCTACCCATGACCTAGAGTTTGCAGTAGTGGTCTTCACCTTAAAGATGTGGTGACACTATCTGATGGGTGATCATTTTACCATATACTCTGATCACAAGAGTCTCAAGAATATCTTCTCTCAGAATGACCTGAACTTGAGACAACGACGTTGGCTTGAGTTCCTCCATTACTATGACTTCGAGATAGTCTATACTCCGGGGAAGCAGAATGTTGTTGCATATTCACTCAGCAGGAGGTCTGGTATACAACTGTTAGGAAAAGCGATAGAGTAGCTAGCTACTTTGTATATATCCTTTGTGGATAGAGATGGATCATCTTTCCTCCAATCTCTCACAGTCACACCCCCACTCCTTCTGTGATTCAGGGAGGCACAGTGTTTAGATGTTGACTGCGAGACACGACATGCTCAGATATCCACAGGGCAGGCACCTGATGGATTTTCTGAAGTTGGGGAGCACATCATTCTCTTCCAAGAACATAGCTCGGTACCAGTGTCACTTCAGGAGGAAGTGTTGAGGGAGTTCCACACATCCCCTCTAGAGGTACATCCATTAGTGGTGAAGATATACTAGGATCTTTGGTGATAGTAGTGGTGGATGGGGATGAAGAAGGTAGTTATAGAATTTGTCTCTCGGTTCCTCACATGTCATCAAGTGAAGGAAGAGCATTAGGTACCAGCAGGCTTGGTTCAGAATTTAGAGGTTCCAGAGTAGAAGTGGGGTGGGATATCCATAGACTTCATGACAGGACTTCCACATACATTCAGGGGTCACGACTCGATTTGGGTGATCATCGACCGACTCACCAAGTCGGCCCACATCCTAACGATCAGAGAGAAGGGTTCAGTAGAGAGCTTGGGATGCCTCTATGTGCAAGAGATTGTGCGGCTACATGGATTACCTTATTCTATTGTCTCCGATCGTGATGCACGGT
This sequence comes from Viscum album, assembly GCA_963277665.1. NCBI lineage: Eukaryota > Viridiplantae > Streptophyta > Magnoliopsida > Santalales > Viscaceae > Viscum > Viscum album. The sequence continues at coordinate 123,384,228 of OY728153.1, read as the reverse complement.
TTACTTCCCGGCTATGGAAGGGGTTGTAGGAGGCTTTTGGGATGCAGCTTCGTCTGAGCACTACCTTCCATCCTCATAAGGTTGGACAGACTGAGCTGACCTTTTAGACCCTCAAGGACTTACTCCATGCTTGTGTACTCGACTTCGTTCACAGTTGGGAGGATCACTTAGCTTTGTGGAGTTTTCCTACAACAACAGCTATCACTACACAATAGAGATGGCACCTTTTGAGGCGTTATACGGACGACCTTGTGGATCACCCTTATGCTGGACTGACCCTGGGGAGTCAGCACTAGTGGGACCAGAGATGGTATGACCTACCACGAAGAAGGTGAAGATCATCCAAGAGTGGTTGAAGACTACACTGAGTAGGCAAAAGTCATACGCTGACAGGAGACGGAGGCCTCTGGAGTTCGAGGATGGTGACCACGTCTTTTTACAGGTCTCACCTCGATGAGGTCTACAGAGATTTGGTTGAGGTGGATAGTTATCTATGTGTTTCATTGGACCTTTTCAGGTCCTTAGTAGAGTTGGCGAGGTGGCATACCGCTTAGATCTTCTACCTCAGTTGCACCGGGTGCACGACGTCTTCCACGTATCCCAACTGAGGAGATACGTGCATGACCCTTCTCACATCATCGACTATGGAGAGCTGGACATCGGTGATGGGGAAACTTTTATGGAGGTTCCAGTGGAGATTTAGGATTGATAGGATCAGGTCCTATGTGGATGGTCGATACCTCTGGTGCACATTCTCTGGTAGCACGAGAACCTCCAAGAGAGCACATGGGAGCAGGAGGCTCAGATGCGTGCTCAGTACCCCCACTTGTTCCCTTAGTTCAAGTTGTAGCTTACAGAGACATAAATCCCTAAGGTGGGGAGAATGTAAATACCCAGAATTTCCATGGAATTTTTTTTCTTAAATACATGGGAATTTTACGAGTCCGCGAAAATTGACGGAACGTGATTCTGAGGCCTGGTGTGCCTGGAATCAATTTTTGAAGTTTTGTTCGGGTACGTTCAGTAAACGTACAAGCAGGTTTTTATAACTTTTTAACCAGTGCTTAGAATTGAAATCTGAGGGCACCGTTGAACTCACAACACCAGTATTCACTTAAGAATACTTTCACCTTGATGGCAGTTGGTTGAGAATAAAAGTTATTTTTTGGGTTTTTAGTGAATGAATTAAATATATTTAAGGTTGTGTAAACTTATTTTTATTAGTTGGTTAAAACCTCCATGAGGAGGTTGGAGGTGGGGACCACTACACCTTAACCTCCCATGAGAGGTTATGGAGGTGGGGCCCACCCAAGTTCTAAACCTCCTCTTCTAGTTTAATATGGTGGGGACCACCCGAGGTTGAAACCTCCTGAACTCCCCATTAAGTGGGGAGAAACCTCTTGAGATCCCCACTAAATGGTGTCACCACTCCTCCGCCTTAATGGAGCCAACGCACAAGCATTTATGGTTCCAACCTCTTGATTAATTAATTGGAGCTAACCTAATTAATTAACTCATTTTTAATTTTGTGCCAACAACTAAATAATAGATAAACTAAATCTATTATTTTGGGTTGGCATTGCTCATTTGGTGAAACTTGGGAGAAGAGAGAAAAGCTCTCACCATCGAAGAACACCGGAAATGATCTCCTTCGACCTTCATCCTCGGATCCTACCAATGTGGGACATTTTCAACCGACCTACCCTCTGCATCGTCGTCAAAGAGCCGACGTAGCTTGGGATTGGAAGTGTGTGGCGGACATGAAAAACGACGATCTCCTTCATCTTCTTTCCACAACTTCATCGTCGAACAACGATCAAATGTAGGGGTTCGAACTTTGTTTTGTTTCTCATCCTTCGTTTTCCATCGAGGATTATTATTCAAAGCCGCATGTTATCACCCTAACGCAGAGGGTGTGGGCCGAACAAACACGGCCTGAATCCTCTGCCTTCTTTATGGAATTTGACACTAAATGTGGCATGAGTCCGGGATGAGTGATACTCATCAAAAATGGTTTCAGAATGATGGTGACATCCCAAAGAGTGCACAGCTACTTCCGGAACAAGAATCGGGCAAACAGAACTCGTCCGGTGACCCGCGGAAAGTTCGTCAGCGGATAAAACCGACAAACGTCACCGCGTGGATGGCGGTGGCACAACTGTGCCGCCGGAGGAGTATCCCACGGCCAACGGGCCACGGTGGTGTAGTGATGGCCTACGCAAGCTCTCCCATGAAGAAAATTAGAGGCTTGAGCCGCCAGGTTTTCAGGGAAGGCGGAATGCAATCGCATCGCATGGTGGAACAAAAAGGGGGTCGCGGCCCCTGGCCGCGACGGTGCAGTGGCGGCCGGTGCAAGGTCGGCCGCGAGAAGGACCGGCGGCCCGAGACGATAGGTCTTTGGAGGAGGCGTGGTGCAACTGCGCCACGTGGGAGCCCGCTAGCCACTCGACCAGCTGGGAGGAGCGGGACCCGTCGCGTGGGTCCCGCGTAACACAGACCGGCGCCACGTGGTGTCGGTTCGACTCCCACAAATGGCTAAGACGTATAGGAATCTAGGGGGTGCAGTATCTCCCCTGGATGTGGCTAGGGAGGACCCCACAGGCCAACAGTCGCGGGCCTCACATGGGCTGGACCCAGCATGGTCCGGACCCAGCAGGGGCCGGACCCAGCGTGGGCCGGACCCAGCATGGGTCGGGCCACCCCCGCGGGACGGGCCAGACCCATCATGGGTTGGGCCACCCTCGCAGACCGGTTCGGACTCGAGGACCAGGTCGAACACCAATTCGGATCCGGGTCGGGCCAGGTCGGTCCGACTGGGTCAGACCGGACCCAGACCCGCTTGACCTATATCCATTCTTTTGCTCGTAACGTAAGCTACGAGCATCCAATTGAGGAACCATCTACGGAGACAGAAACCTTGGAGGAATATGGTTATTTTGGTATACCCCACTTTATGTTTTAATACATTTGGGGCATGACCATCTTGGATCGAACGTAAATCCAACCGGGCCCTTGGAATGAAAATGCCAATAACTCTCCGACCAAGCGTCTGATTTATGCGCCGTCTGTCACGTTGGGTATCTTATGGCTAGAGGGATATTTTGGATACATAAACTTGGGACTTCGTGTAATTTGACTTATCGACACTTGGCTTGAGGAGAAGACCCTCCCTAAATCAAGCGTGCTTTGTGCGGAACCCTGTGGCTGGCTGTGCTCTGACTAGTATTCATGGATCCTACGTGGGTTTGACAACTCTGACTATTGTTCCTGGATCCTACGTGGGTTTAATAGCTCTGAATACTATTCTTAGATCCTGTGTGGGTTCGACAGTTCTGATTTCTGTTCCAGGATCCTGTGTGGGTTTGACTAAGTATATGATTTAGTGGCTACATCTAATCATCTCTAACACTCTACGTGAGTTGTATACCTGTGTGATCTGAGTTAGTAACTTTTGTGTTTACCTCATGATTGAGATGGATTACTTGATAACTTAGGTATATGTATGGGCATATACCTAAGTGGGGTTATCTGTTGATTTCATACCTTGTGGTTTATCCTTGTTGGATTTTGTGAGACCTTGAGGGTCTCAGGGTCCCTACTGAGTATCGTTATACTCACCCCTTAACAGGCTATGCCCTCACCTCGTTGTGTTGGATACAGACAACAGACAGTGTTGACCGAGGTTGTGTGTACCAGGAATGGATGGTACCTGAAGGTGGACCACACGGAATGATGGTACACGGAGGAGACGAACATACGTGGAGTGCTATGGAGGCTATCTGTACCTACCCTTCAGGTAGGATTTCCCAGTCGACAATCCAGGAGTTTGTTTCCCTTTTTCTAGTACTTGTACTTTCAGTTTCTTGTAATTTACAATTGGGCTTGTATTTCTGGCCCCTTTTACCTTCCAGCACTCTTTTTTATATAGTTTTACTTGGTTTTTTTCTTCCAGCTTGTACTCTGTTGTGTGCGTTTTCAAGTTATAAAGGCAATGCCTTACCAGTTTTAGGGATTTATGCCTTTGGTGTTAGTTGCTATCCCCTGGCCTACGGAAGGTGGGCTTGGGGAAGTCACGGTACAGGCCCCGAGGGACGGTTCGTGACATTAGTAACTATATTTACCATATAGTATAAATATATAAGATAACGTGGTAAAAGTTAAATAAGTTAACAAAAGGTTAAATACAAAAAGATAAGGATTAAAAATTAACCAAAACCTATAAAATTATTATTGGATGATTTTTTTTCGACTAATATACACCATATCTTAGAATTAAATAAGTTGTAGAACTTTTGAAACTGAAAATAAGTTTATAATAAAATAATATTTTCAAACATTCTTAAAGAGCCCCTCCTCCCCCTTATAAAAGGTCATCACCTCTAACCCATTACTCACACCTCTCAAGCCCCTTGTCTCATCCAACCTCTTCCCAAATAATCTCCCAAGATCCCTCTCTTTCACATAGAATCCTTGCCTTAGGCAAAAGGCACTTTAATAAAGGCTTTTGGTTCAAACCAAAGGGAGTTACCCAATTTAAAGGTAACATCTTCTCTCAAGTCCTCTTATTTTATTTCACTTTTTCACTCCATATTATCTTTTTATTCTTTGTTTACATAAAAAAACAATATCTTAAATATAATAGATTGTTTTTATGAGAAGGATTCGAACTACACTCACACACACCTCTATGTAATGTATATAGAACATAATGTTTCTGTAGACGGTGAACTACTACCTCATGAAATGGTGATTGTTCAATATTCTCCTACCAACTCTTATGGTGTCCATTATGATGGAAATGTAATTATATATGATATTTATGATATTTATTTTATCTTTATGATTCTTTAATTATCCTTTATAACATACCTTTATGCTTTTCATGTTGTATATATATGATAATTTCATTTAAGGAAATGCGGACTATCACCCCCTCAAAGTGATATGACTCATTCATACCATACATGAAATGTATAAAGTATGGTGTTAATGAACATATGTAACATATATAAAATATGATATTATACTATAATAATAATATACTTATGTATCATTTGGTTTTCATTCCTTTTAAAATTAAAACAAATGAAATGGAAGTAGCATTTATGCGTACGTACGGCTTACTGTCTCCATGAATAATATAATTAATTTTCAAATATCCAAATGATATAGACTATTCTAAATATATATATAATGGATATATATGATATATATGATATATAAATCATAAATATCATTTAGAAGATAAGGAAATTTCGACTACATGGACAATTTATAAATATAACAAGTTCATTTTTTACTCAAGTTCAGAACATCGACAAAATATCTGATATGAACTAAAATAATTAACTAATTGTTATAGAAAGGTAATAAGTGATATAAAAGGAATAAGAAAATTGAAAAAGTTTCTTAATCAAGTATAAATTAACTTAAGTTTATTATTTAGGAAATTAAAGAACGAATGGGTCAAGTCGGACATGAGGTAATGGACTTCATCTCAATATCCTTTCATTGAGGAGAATTTTGATAATAGACACCTCCTTATTTTATATAATATTTAATAAACCCCTTTGACATTTAATTTCATTAAAAGGGAATCTTTTTTCTACAAATAATTTTACTAAATGACAAAAGGAATGTTTTTAACATTTGCGGCAACAATGACCTCTCCACTACCGTAATCGTTATTTGTTTTCCACTATAAGACTTAATGTTTTTAGAAGGAAAAGAAATCCCTTATTCCCTTTTTTGGTGATTTGGTATTGAAAATGGTTTTTGAAATAGATTGATTTTTTCAATATCTTGAAATAATTTCTTGTTATTTCAAATGAAATTTTATTAGTGAAATGCGATATTTTATGTGTTATTATTTTATAACGGTACTTGGAAAATTGATGGGTAGTTACGTGATAAACCAAATGATTGGTGTTGTTCTGATAAACATGGATGGGTGGTTACGTTATAACCTCCAATGCATTAGGTATAGAAGTCAGTTGCATGGATATTCCATTTAGTGATATGTGTGGAAGTCGACCATACGGTTATTCCATTTAAGTATGTGTATATCATAAGTAACCTTTATATGTTATGTGTTCTTTCTATGCATTTTATGGTAGTATTTTTGTTACAGAAGGTTAAGCAATGATCTTTTATTTAGTGAAGATTATTTACTACTTCGTAAAGGTGAAAAGTGCTACTTATGATAATGTATTCATGGTTTACTTGTAGTTTTAAAAACTAATAGTTTATCTACTTTGTGTATCCCTTACTGAGCATTTTATGCACATCTCAAGTTTTTTTGAAATTTTTTTCAAAGGACATAATGATGAATAGGGTCAAGGATGGGATCAAGGAAAATTCATGTTGTCTAAAATAAGGAACTAGACATAACTCTCTTTTTCAAGAGTTTTTATTTTATGAAAAAAATGGATACCGAGTATAAGTATCTACATGTAATATTTCAAATTGTTATTTATATGTTATGAACTAATTCTTTAACTCTCTAAACTTGAAAAGATCCTTAATGTTAATTGTTAACTTAAATCAAGATTATATAATGTTTAAGGTTTGGGATTTGTAGTTGGTATTAGAGGTCAGTTTAGACAACTTTAGGAGTTGGGGTATTGTTAAATTAATATCCATAAATTAATTTATGTTAAGATTGAAATGATATATCATTTAATTATTACCATGTTGCTTTGCCTAAGATATTTCTATGTTCAGAATGGTTTTCCGCAGAGGAAACAGGGCAGCTATGTTGGGAAGGAATACAGAGGAGAATAAACTTCCAAATCAGCATCCAGAGATGGTCGGAATCATAACTGAAGATTTTTTTTAGTAATGTAGTAGTTGAATCAGGTTATAAATGGTGGCGGTATACTTGTACTAGTCCAAATAGATCAACCCTAGAAGAACATGTCTATAGTGGATCATTTCATGAGGCAACGTCCCCCATCATTCAGAGGACTATCTTACCATGATCAAGATGAAGGGTGGATCAAAGCACTGGAAAATATTTTCAATGTCATGGGTTTTACAGAAAATCAAAAGGTTAATCGTGTTGTTTACCATTTTAAAGGTGAAGCCAATTAGTGGTGGTTGATGGAAAAAAATATATCAGGGATAGGGAAGAGACTGATGCTCTTGGTTGTGATTAATTGAAAGGTGTGTTTATTGAGAAATATTTTCCAAAAGTGGTTTGACTTAGGATGGAAAAAATAATTCTTGGAATTGAGGCAATAGTATGACTCATTGGGTGCTTACAAAGAAAAGTTCACTTTACTGGAAAGGTATTCTCCAAATTTCATCCAAGATCTTGATAGTAAGATAAATTGATTTTACTTGGGAATGAATCCGCGATATCGAAGATAATTAGCCTCTCCTGAATTAAAAATCTTTGAGAAACTTGTTAGATCTTTCAAGAAGGTAGAAATAAAGTTTTCTGATGATCAGGTGCTCCAAGAGAATAAACAAAAGTAGAGGTCCAGTTGGCAGGCAAAGGGGAATAATTCATCAAAGAAGCCTGGAGGTGAAAAAATTAAATACCCATATTGTGAGAAGTATGGTAAAAATCATCCTAGAGAATGTTTTTCAAAGTCTGGAAAGTGCTTCTGGTGTGGTATGTCGGGTCATTTTTATTGTAACTGTAAGGAATATGATCAATCAGGCAATGAAAAGCCAGCAGTAAGATGTTTTAAGTGAAATGAAATGTTTCATTATGAAAATGAGTGTCCAATGAAGAACTCAAATCAGGGAAAGAAGCTTGAATACAAGAAGATAGGGGTGGTGAAATCCTTTTCAACTAATTCAATAGATGTTGGGACATCGAATGAAGTAGAATCAGGTACACTGTTTGTTTTTTCAGATTATGCCAATGTGTTGTTTGATTTAGGGTCTACACATTCTTTCATTTCTGAGAAATTTTCTAGTAAATTGGGAATTCCATATCAAGATATGAATCCTAAATTTATGGTAAAAACACTAGTATGAAATGTTGAGACAAAAAAGAAATTATAAGAACCTTCATGTCCTTTTGTGCAGAAAGAATCTACCTGTAAACCTTATTGTTTTTCCTCTAGTAGAGTTTGATGTCATTTTGGGCATGGATTGGATTTCCATTTATCATGCTAAGATTTACTATAGAGCTAAAGTGGTTTATTTTCAGAAATAATTTCAGTTTGATTACAAGAATAAACCTTTATTTTTTATAACATATCAGAAATTTTAGAAACTAGTGAACTATGGAAATGAATGTTACCTTGAACATATTGTTGAAAACAAAGGAACTGTTTAGATTAATGATGTTCCAGTAGTAAATGAGTACCTTAATGTTTTTCCAGATGAGTTTCCCGGTATAATACCTGATCGAGAAGTTGAATTTACTATTTACTTAGTTCTTGATTCTAATCCAATTTCAAAACCCCCTTATCGAATGGATCAAATTCATATTTTCGAGTTAAAGAAGCAATTTCAGGAGTTATTAGATAAAGGGTTCATTCAACCTAGCACATCACCATGGGGTGATCTTTCCTTGTTTGTTAAAAATAAAGATGGTTCAATTATACTTTTCATTGATTATAGAGCATTGAATAAAATCACTGTTATAAACAACTTTCATTTTCCTTATAATGATGATTTCTTTGATCAACTCCAGGGAGCTCAGTATTTTTTGAAGATTAGATTGAGTTCGGGGTAACTAAGACATTCTAAAGACCGCGTTTTTTACTAGATATGTCCATTATGAATATGTAGTTATGCCTTTTGGGTTAACCAATTCACCTATTATATTCATGGATCTTATGAATAGAATTTTCTATGAGTTCTTGGATAAGTTTGTGGTTGTGTTTATTGATGATATTTTGGTTTATTATAAAATTAAAGAGTAACACTAAAGTCATTTAAGGGTTGTCTTTCAAACCTTAAAAGAAAATAGACTATATGGGAAATTCAACAAGTATGAGTTTTGGTTACAAAATTTTTCTTTCCTTGGTCACATTGTTTCAAAAAATGGAATAATTGTTGATCCTTTTAAAAAAAAAGTTGTTGAATAATGGCCAAGACCTACCAATATCATAGAGATTCGTAGTTTTCTTGGTTTAGTAGGTTATTACTAGAGGTTTGTTGAAAATGTTTCATGATTATTTATCCTAATGACTAAGTTAACTCGAAAAGGTGTTAAGTTCATTTGGAAAAAATAATGTGATGATTGTTTTCAGGAATTGAAATGAAGATTGGTGAATGCTCCAGTTTCGGAACTACCTTCCAGAGATGGTGAATTTTTTATCTACAGTGATGCTTCGTTGAAAGGAATTGGTTGTGTCCTAATTTAGAATGATCAGGTAATTTCTTATGCTTCACGTCAGTTGAAACCTCATGAGTTAAATTACCCTACACATGATTTGGAATTATATGTTGTTGTTTTTGCTTTAAAAAATTAGAGGCATCATCTGTATGGATTAAAATGTGAAATATATACTAACCATAAAAGTTTGAAGTATATATTTACTCTGAAATAATTAAACATGATACAGAGTAGATTGTTAGAATTAATCAAGGATTATGATTATATGATTCATTACCATTAGGCAAAGGCAAATAAAGTGCCTGATGCTTTGAGTTGAAAGTGTAATGTTACCTTAATCATTATACATTTGGAATGAGATCCTTTGGTTTTTGATTTGACGATTTTTGGATTGGAAGTTGTTGGTGTAAAAAATTCCTTTGTTTTGTTTCAGGTTTGAGTACAATAGTCTCTAGAATATAAAATAAATAAAGTGTAGAAAACTGACAATGAGTTATAGAAAAAGGTAGAATTGGTTCAGAAGGGTAAGATACCTGAGTTTAATATTGATAGATATAGTTTTTTGAGGTTTGGAAAGAGATTATGTGTGTTTTTTGATACACAGTTGAAGAAAGAGTTGTTATGTGAAGCTCATAGTTCTTAGTTTTTAGTTCATCCAGGCAGTACTAAGATGTACGGATAACTTTGAGAGTATTACTGATGAGATATAATGAAAAGAGATATTGCTAAATTTACTATTAAGTGTTTGACGTGTCAATAGGTTGAAGCAGAGCGACAGTTACTGAAAGGAATGCTTCAGCCTTTACCGGTGCCAGAGTGGAAATAGGAAAATATATCCACAGACTTCATTGTGAGATTACCAAAGACATCTCGAGGTAACAATGCAATCTGGGTTATTATTGATCAATTGACTAAAATTTCTCATTTTCTTCCTATTTGAGATACATTGTCTCTAGATAAACTTTCTTGATTGTATGTTAAAAATATGGTCAGGTTATATGAAGTTTCCCTCTCCATTGTATTTGATCGTGATCCCAGGTTTACTTATAACTTTTGTAAAGGCCTTCAGAAGTCTTTGGGTACTAAATTAAGTTTTAGTATAGCTTTTTATCCATAATAAGATGGACAGTCAGAATGAACAATTTAGACTTTGGAAGATATGCTATGTGCTTCTTCAATAGATTACCAAGGAAGTTTGGACCAACATCTTGCTTTGATTGAATTTTCTTATAATAAAAGTTTTCATTCTAGTATAATGATGGCTCTGTTTGAGGCATTATATGGAAAGCGGTGTTGAAATCTAGTTTTTTGGGATGAAGTAGGTGAAAGGAAGCTGATGGGACCAGAATTGGTAGAAGAGATGGAAGAGAAAGTTCTGTTGATTCTGAAGCACATGAGAATTTCTAATTCAGAAGAACATGAGAATATCTCAGAGAAGGCATAAAAGTTATGAGTATAATCATAGGAAGGATCTTTCATTTTAGTTAAGTGATCATGTCTTTCTCAAAGTTTCTCCATGGAAAAGTGTGATGTGTTTTTTCAAGAAGGGAAAGTTGAGTCCAACGTTCATTGAAACCTATGAAATCGTTGAGAAAGTTGGATCAGTTTCCTACAGAGTGGATTTACCTCCATGTTTATCTCAGGTACATAATGTTTTTCATGTTTCCATTTTGAGAAGGTATATGTTGGATCCATCTCATGTTTTGAGTCCATAGGTAGTTTAGTTGGGAGAAAATATTTCTTATGAGGAACAACCAGTCCAGATTCTTGACCGAAGAGAGAAAGTGTTGCAGAATAAGGTAATTCATTAGGTAAATATTTTTTGGAAAAACCATGTGGTTGAAAAGGAAATGTGGGAATCTAAAAATTCTATAAGGGATAAATAGCCCAATTTATTTTATAAGTGAATAAAATTGTGAGGACACAATTTCTAAAAGGGGGAAGGATGTAACATCCTAGGTAAATAATGAGTAATACATTTTCATATTTATTAATATTTTTGAATCAAATATTAGTTTTACTTTAAAGTTGATTCTATGTTCTATGGGTTGATTCTATGTTCTATGGAGTACCTGATATGAAACAATGGGTTTCTTTGAAATCATACGTTGCACACAACGTTGAGTTATTCTAAAAAATAATAATATAAAATTATTATTTTAAACGGTAGTTAACGCAAAGAATTTTTATTGGCGGGAATTAATAGAACTAACTAAAATATGATTATACATGTTTGTTAAATTTCTTTACCTTTATCCAATAAAATTTATAGTCTTAAAATGTGAATGAATCCAATTTTAAGCATAAATACTCTAATATTCTTTAAAAGGTCGATTTACCGCCTTTGGATAGAGAACCCTTTTTAAATATAGTTTTTTTCACTTTTATATGTTCTATTTCAAAAAATAAACTTCTTATTTATAATATGTAAAATAAAATTAACATTGGGTAAAATTTTGGTATTTTTTTGATAAAGTTCATTTTTTAATGAATAGAGAAAAATACTCCATTTTAGTTTAAAAATACCTTTTCATCTAATTTATTTATATGGTTAGATTATCTTTTTAATTGGTTTTAAAGTGTAATTATATTATATTTTTACCATTTAATCCAATGTTGTTCATTCAAAGTAATTTTACATTGAAATTGGACATAAAAAAATTTCAATCTTTTGATAGTTATTATTTCTTAAAAACAAGCTTTCTAGTTTTGAAAACGATAATTAATTTTAAATTAATTAATGAAACTTATAAGTTTTTAATTTGTACAAATATAAATAATTTTTCTATTTGGAATATCAAAATTATCTTAGGTTTAATTTTTGGTATTTTTCAGAAAACCTTCAATTTTTGATGAATAGTGAAAAATAGTACTTAGTAGTTAAATAATGACTTTTTCATTTAAATGAAATTTTACCACTTTTGTGAATTGAATTCAAAAAATCCAATATACATGGTTGTCATCATTAAGTAAAATTTGGTTCAATAAGATAAAAATAATTTTTGGTGAATAGTAACTTTTGATTTTTATTTATCGCGGTTAAAGGAAAATAGGGTAATTCATGGTAAAAATAATATTATAATAATTTTAAATTACCATAACACTTGTACTAAACTTTTTGGACGTGTATTTTATGACTAATAAAATATTTGGGTGTAACTTTTGGCCTTTTAAATCCACTTGGGTAATATAATTACATTAATAACTTTTTATTTAATGTAAAAATAAAAATATCATAAACATGTATTGTTTTGAAAAAACAATTTTAATTTGGCGTTATATAATTAATATATTTGACTAAAAATATTATTAGAAAGATAAAATAATTTCTTACATCATGGTATTTTATTTATAAATTTTAGACATCAAATAAATAAATTTATTCATGACACAATGATGATGTAATGATTACCTCATTAATGAATGTTTTAAATAAATTTGATTATAAATGTTAAAATAAATTTATTTTGAAACTTTTTATGCCATAAAATAATTTTAGGGATGATTAGGAATTTTTATATTTGAATTATTGTAGATTTTCTGAAAGAATCAAGCTGTTATTGATTTTTTGAAATTCTTGATATGAATAGTATTTAAATTGACATAAATGAGTTTTTAAAAAATCAATATTTAATTAAATGATATAATAATCCTAAAAATATAATATTCAGACAAATTACTTAAATAAAATTTATAAGGTCATTAATGAATCACTTGTGGTTCTATTGTCATTTTATGGTAACTATATTAACCATATAGTATGGATATATAAGAGAATATGGTAAAAGTTAAATAAGTTAACAAGGGGTTAAATAAAAAAAATAAGGATTAAAAATTATCCAAAACCTATAAAATTATTATTGGATGCTTTTATTTTGACTCGTATGCACCTTATCTTTGAATTAAATAAGTTTTTTACCTTTTGAAATAGAATATCAGTTTATAATAAATTAATATTTTCCAACATTTCTAAAGAGCCCCTCCTCCCCCTTATAGAAGGCCATCACCTCTAACCCATTACTCACACCTCTAAATCCCCTTGGATCATCCAAACTCTGCCCAAATAAGCTCCCAATATCCCTATCTTCCACCTATAAGTCTTTCCTCAGGAAGAAGGCACTTCAATAAAGCCTTTTGGTTCAAACCAAAGGGAGTTACCCAATTTAAAGGTAATGTCTTCCCTCAAGTTTTCATCTTTTATTTTACTTCTTCACTCCCTATGATTTTTTATAATTTGTTTACATAACCACACTAGTATCCTTAATATACTAGGTTTATTTTTTGAAAATGATTCGAACTAAACTTACACACATGTCCATCTAATGTTTATTGAATATAATGTTTCTATGGACGGCGAACTACTGCCTCACGAAAAGATGATTGTTCAATCTTCTCCTACCACCTCTTATGGTGACCATTATTATAGAACTATAATTATATATGATAATTATGATATTTATTTTATCTCTATTATTCTGTAATTGTTTTTTATAACATACCTTTATTCTTTTCATATTGTATATATATGATAATTTCATTTGAGGAAGTGTAAACTACCACCCCCTCAAAACGATATGACTCGTTCATACCATACATGGAACGTATAAAGGATGGTGTTAATAAACTTATGTAATGTATATAAAATATTATATTTTACTGGAATAATAATATAGCTATGTATCATTTGGTATTCATTCCTTTTTAAATGAAAAAAATTAAATGTAAGTAGCGTTAATGCATACATACGGCTTACCGTCTCCATCAATGGTGCATTTCATTTCCATATATTCAAATGATATGGATTATTCTAAATACCTATATACAGGATATATATGATATATATTATATATAAATAATGAATATCATTATGGAGATAATATAATTTCAACCACATGGACAAGTTATAATTATAACAAGTTAATTTTTGACTTAAGTTCTGAACATTGACAAAATGTTCGATATGAACTCAAATAATTAGCTAATCATTATAACAAGGTAATAAGTGATATAAAAGGAATAATAAACTTGAAAATGGTTTTTAAGAAATTATAAATTAAATTAAGTTTATTATTCATAAAATTAAATAATGAACGGGTCATGTCGGACACGAGGTAAGGGACTTCATCTCAATCTCCTTTCATTGAGTCATGTTTTGATAATATACACATCCTTCTTTTATATGGTATATAATAAACCCCTTTGAATTTTAATATCATTCAAAGGGGATATTTTTTCAATGAATCATTTTACTAAATGACAAAAAGATTTTTTTTTAACATTTGCGGTGACAATGACCTTTCTGCCGCCGTAATAATTATTTGGCTTCCTCTATAAGCCTTAATGTTTTTAAAAGGAAAAGAAATATCTTATTCCCTTTTTGGGTGTTTTGGTATTGAAAATTGTTTTTTAAATAGATTTATTTTTTCAATATCTTGAAATGATTTCTTTTGATTGAAAATTAAATGTTATTAATGAAATTCAATATTTTATGTGTTATGATTTTATAATGGTACTTGTACATTTGACAGGTTGTTACATGATAAACCAAATGACGGGTGGTGAAGTGATAAATCAGGATGGGTGGATACATTATAACCTCCAATGCATTGGTTATTGAATTCGACCATATTGATATTCCATTTAGTGATATTTTTGGAAGTCGACCGTATGGTTATTCCATTTAAGTATGTTTATATCCCAAGTTACCTTTATATGTTATGTGTTATTTATATGGTTTTTATGGTAATATTTTGGTTAAAAAGGGTAAGCAATGAGATTTTATTTAGTGAAGTGTATTTACTACTTCATAAAGTTGAAATGTACTACTTACGATAAAGTATTCATGGTTTACTTATAGTTTTGAGAAAAAAAATAGTTTTCCTATTTTTCGTATCCCTTACTAAGATTTTTATGCTCATCCCAAGTTTTTTTGAAATTTTTTTCACATGACTTAAAGATGAATAGGGTCAAGTATGGGATCAAGGAAATGTCATGATGTATAAAATAAGAAACTATGCATGACACATTTTTTCAAGAGTTTTTATTTTATGAAGAAAATGGATACTGAGTGGAAGTGTCTACATATAATATTTTAAATTGTTATGTTCATGTTATAACATAATTATATATAGCTCTAAACATGAAATTATCTTCAATGTGAATTGTTAAATTAATTCAAGATTCTATAATGTTTAAGGTTGTGAATTTATACCTACCCTCAAGCATCATGTATGTTTCTATCAAGCATGAAAAATAATAACATATAATAATATATACCTCAAGAATATTGTTTAATCATACTCCTCAACCTAAGGCATAAAGTGACGATGAAACTTACCTTGAGGTGGTTTGTATCTAATTAATTTTTCCCTAAATCTAGAATGTAACCATGAAATTTTCCCTCAGGATTCACATGTGGTTCTCTTAAACACGTAACACAAACACATGTCATGAAAATTGAGAATATCAAATGAAAATATAAAAAACATCCCTCAGGAATCAATCATATAAGAGTCAATCCAAGATAAGGTTGGCACAAAAATCACATGGATAAGTACTAAGTATATCAAGAATATCATTATATGATATAATTTTTATTTCATATAATTACCATTTATCTTAGAAAGTAAATTTTCATTATTTAATTTAGAGAAAATTCATTGAATTTTTACTTAACCAATTTTTAATCATGGTTATGTCATCTCAAGAAAACACAAAGATCTTGTATTATGCCAATTTATAAAATATACCAATTCCAAAAAACCACATTTTTAAGACAACCCAAATATTAAAACTATAGTTTAATTAATAATTTCAAGGTTAGGCTCACCCCATGAGTGGTCGCAGGCCTGGTCTCAATGCGAATAAACCCAACAAGATCTAATAGGAGGTATAATCACAATCTTATCATTTACTAATGAACTATCGAATTAGTTAGGACACGTGAATGGAGTGTAAATCATAGTCATTTCTCAAAATTATATAGCTAAAAAATAATTTTGGTAAAAGTTCTAGACCACATACCATAGAAGTAGATAAATCCACGAAAACAAGGTCTAATAACTATTTTTGTGTTTCCCAAGCCCCATAAACCCTCTCTTAAATTTCATAGGTTCCAATATCATGCCCAGGTATCCTGATCAACTAATTATAACTAAATTATTAGTAATTAAATTAAAATGGAGAAAATTTTACCCAATTATGAAATAAAAACATTCCAAAATACTTACTGGACCACATCACCTAGTGGGAACGATTACCAACCACCCTTGGAAAGTCCAAAATGATCGTTCCACACCAATCTGGGAAAAACCCTACTATACTAAAATATAACAAAAATTTACCATGATTAAATTGGAAACATGTAAATATAAAAAAAATAACTTACCTTTAATTTATTTCCCTTTAATGTCACATGTTCATCAATATGGGATACCCTCTCACCAGGAAGATCCAAGAGCTCGTCATACTCAGAGACATACTTTATGATCTGAGAGACTTCACCACCCAATTTTTCAGTCATAATAAAGACACATTCAATTAGTGAAATGGAATTCAAGGATAAAGGGAAACATCCAAGGATCTCAAATTCTATAACTCATTTAAAGGAATACATTGAAATAAATTATTCTTCAAACAGTGAAGAAATGAGGTCAAAAAGGCTACTAGAAGCTAAATCCTCATATTCCCATCACTTTATGAGTAAGTGATTAAAGTTGAAATATTTTTAGGGTTTTTATAAAAACTCCAATCCATTAAAACAACCATAAAATAGTCTAGGTAATTCCATGATGTGAAAATAGTTTTCACATCTTGAATTTTCAAGACAAAAATATTTATCGGGCCTGAACAACCAGATTCACGGCATGAAAAATAGTGTCAAACCATGAATTCTAAAGTTGTGCTCCCTGATCCCATTTTTAATTTAATGATTCCTTTTGTATGAACCCCATGAAACATATTCATGTCATGAATTTCGTCCTAGACCTATTTCCAGAAACCATGCTCATCCATTCCACATCTCGTGTTTGCCTAAACCCACAAGTATTCTATGAGACTCAAACCTCATCCAAAAAACACTATTTTAGGACATTCAAACATCCATAACATCACTCCTATATTTCCAAACCACCCATCCATCAATGGATAAATTCAAATTCCTTTAGGAAGTATCGACTCATAATAACATGGGTTCTTACATCATGTTTATTCCCTTACTGGGTTTTTTAGCTCACCCATTTAATTTATATATTCTTGAGGTTAACCTATGTAGTTTTAGAAGATCTAGAATATTTAGGATCTCATTTTGGAGAATAAATTAAATATGTTATGTTTTAGTTTCATTTTTATGTGTTATGAACCTAGTCTTCCAAAGACAATGTGCCTCACAATTTTTAGGTTCTGTTTATTATATGATTTTATTAAAAATAATGTGATAATATTTGTAAAAGACTTGGGTAACTATTTATGAGAAGGTCCCTCACCATTTTGGTTTCCCAGAAAACCACCATGACATGAACTATAATGTGGTGAAGCCACACTCATCATTTTAAAACAAGATACACAACTCGACTGTTGGCTTGGCATAACTCACCACAATAACCCACTCATCATTTTTAACTACCTTGTTGATGACCACAATATAGAGACCCCTGACTTTCCATTTTCATCCATTCCTACCCAGCTCAACTTCACCTTCCTCCCTCTCTAAAAGGTAGTACCACAGTAACCTCATCATCATTTCATTCATCTTGTATATCACATGAGAACTCACAAGACACCACTAGTGATGACACCTCCTAATACAACCACCACTATAGTGTGGGGACCTCCATATAGATACATCGATGAACTCTAAACATCATGATAGAAACCAGGACATAAATAACTTCCCCTATTTTACATAGGTAGACTCACAACATCATCATGCCCACCAAAACATAATGTATTATGACATGGTATCCTCCATCTACACACTTGAATGTGTCACTCCTTCCACTATGGTACTGAGGCTATCCTTGTTTTATATATGGGAAGAAAACCTTCCTAAATTCCATGCACCATGGGATTTCAAGACCCCATAGTGCTCTCGTTCCATTGAAATTGACCAAAAATTTCCAATCCACACTAAAAAAACCACCAAGATCTGTCTCAAAACCTCCAAAACCAATAAATCAATGTAACATACTAGAAGGGTTAAATATATTTTAATAGACTCCTGATATAATAATATGAGACTTATTATCAGAACTGATTCATCAAAGTATATCACATGAAATTTCATATGGTAATTAATATACTTAGGGGTGTGTGCTAATTTTTAATCCCCATTACCTGAGTTTAAAAATATACCTAGCATGAGAAACTTCAAACTTTGATACCTTTCTTATGTAATCACGCTAATAAGTGGGTGGTTTGGTATGTTTTTTATCATGTCACCAGTTAGAGCTCAACCAATATGAGATTTATCCTCTTGTATGAAAAAATGCATATAGTCCCTTTATTGAATTAGACCAAGGAAATTCATGTTTATTCTTAGTCAAGTGATGTGTGATGTGCTAGACTACTTGAATGAATGACATGTGATTTATTTATTCAAATTTTCTAGTTTATTTCAAATAATCATGAATTTATGGGTTGTCCTATACTTGATTAACATGTTCCATTTATAGTAGTAACTTGATTTCATAGAAAATGGGATTATATTAGTATACATATGATTTATATGATAAATATTATGGTGGACATGTTCATATAGAGACACAAGTATGCTTTATTGAGATCACACCATAATCATTTATAACTTGAGTAGTGTTGATGTTTTTCTATAGGTAGTTCATTGATTACATCTATTAAACCAAAATATCATATATATTTTCATTGCTACAAAGGATCATAGGGTCACAAGGGTTAGCTATAGAATAATGATTAAATTTTAGACAAATTTCATATTCCAATATAAAGATATTTTGATAAAATATATGCAAAAGTGTTATGATTTTTAAATAAATTTCAAATAATATTTTAGTGTGAGTTAGATATTAATGTAGATACACTAAAATGGTTATATCATGTTATATGATATACCCTCCATCATATCTCATGATATGCATGTGATTCATATCATTATTACCTCTGTCATAGTGTACAGTGGGATTACATTATAGGATATGAGTGCATGACCACTGCTATGTCTCCCACATAGTATATAATCAATTATGAATAAATTGGTTAATTGGTTTGATTCATTTACAACATTAAAAACATATGATAATAATTGAAGAATTCAATGATTATGAAACACCAAAAGATCGTACATTATGGTAATGTATGTTTCCTATCAATCATTGTATATAGACCCTCAACCTATATTGATATTTGGAACCTATTTTTGGTTAATAATGACTGATTTTAGCAATATTTGAAGCTATATTCTACTTTAATACCCCATTTGTATTCATCAAGGAAGGTTACAACAAAACATTGTAGATTTGGGGTCCTCTTGTAGTGTATGGGGATTCTAGTGAGTGATGTCATCCCTATGGAGGTGAGAGTTCATCATATTTCACTTTATGATCTCTATCAAATGTGCTCCATAAAGATTAAAATTTATGGAGTGTTCTATAATAGTTTAGGTACTCCTATTTATTTTTATTTTCTTCATTACATAATTATTTTAAGATGATAGTTTAGACAATATAATGGGTTTCTTCCACTATGATGATCATTAGATGGTCCTATAAAACCCATCCTCCCAACCCCCCTCCTACTACCCAATTTTATTTTAAGGTTTTGAATAACCTAATATTTTCATCTCATGTGAACAAATTAAAAATATCTCAAGAGATACATGGGTTTCTATTTATTTTTTTCAATAGACTCACACACCATAGCACTAACACCACTTAAAAGTTGTTTCACTCAATTATCTTATATTTTTTCAATTATCTTAATAGGGTCTTCCAACTGCCAGTGTGGATTAGGTTATGACCCAATCTAGTGAAGGTTGTTGAAATAAATGCACCCCCATGAGGGTAGTAGAGGGATCAATATGCAGTTACCCTTCCCTAACATCATGAAAATTATGTTACTCCCATGACTCAAATTTGAGACTATGGAGTAATTATTTCTATAACATGCCACCGACTCAACACCTCATTGATGAAAAAATGGTTAGTCATAAAAAATAAAAAAATGAATCTAACACTATTATATTTATTTTTTATAGTTAATAATTTAAATACAATAACTATAAAAATAAAAATAATAATTTACATGGTTTAGAGAGGGTACTATAAATGGCTATAAAGAATATCCTAACACACTATTAGTAAAAAATTGACAAGTAATTATAAAATTTAAAATAATTAATTTAAATAATATTATTTATGTTTTTTATATTTATAAATTTAAATTTAGAAATATAAATAATAATAATGATAATAAAAAATATAAAAAAAATAATAGAAAATAAGAAAAATCAGTAGGCTGGTGGGGAAAAAGTAGAATAAATATAAAAAATGACTCTCCAATCATTGATCAAAGAGAAAATAAAATTTAAAGGTAGAAAGTATAATTATTTTCCAATTATATGAGGTAGTAATCATTACATGGGAGATAAGTTATGGGGTTAATGAATTTTTGTTGAAAAAAATCAAATTTTTTATAAATGGAGAGTAATGTAATTTTCTCAGTGGGGATTCCAAAATCCAATGATTTATAAATTATAGAATTATTTGTAGAGGTGGTTTGATATATTTTAGCATAAATAAATACTATGAGAAAAAAAATCATCTATTATAGTTGTAAAATTATTCATAATTTTTTTAGGTAGATCACCACATGTTAATAAAATGAGTCAAATTGATTCAGATGTTTTGAGTGGACACACTAGTTTGTGAATCAACACAATTTGATTCCTAAATCTAGAACCAATATAACATGTATTATTAGATCAAATCAAAATATCCTTATATATGATATCAAAATCATCTATTTGATTAAATATTATACGATAAATAATATTCATCTTAATGTGATACAATCCTTTAAAATAAGTAAAACCATGTTCTAAAAATGAATAAACTTCAAAAGGACATATCAATTCCTAATAATAATTTATAAATATAAAATATTAATATAATTTAACCATTGAAAACATTTCATATTTCTTTCATAGTTTCTAATACACTCAAATTTTATGATAAATTATTCAATGGTACTTAAAATAATATAGTATTTATGCTTTATAAAATTCTTCCAATTTAGGTTTTTTTTATTTGGTTGTTTGGAAATTTTTAAAGGTATTTTGGTAAATTTTTACTCGATATAAAAATGGTAATATAACATAGAAAAATTCTCTAAAAAATATTATTGGTCATTTTTTATGTTACAATGTGGTGTTTATATTATTGTGGAAGTTTGGTGAGAAATAGATTTGTTCTAATTTTCACTGATTAAATTAAATTAAATAATTAATTAAATAATGTTTCATGTGCCATTTTTTATTTTTGAAAGAAAATGGTGATTTCCTATATTCTAGAATTCTAATTGAGAAACTACCTTTTATATTTTTATCAATATTTTATTTTACACATAACACTAATGTTACTTCATTTGGGGTTTCAAACAAGGCCTAGTCCCCTCGTAGGATTAAACATTCTATCAATTTTTTTATTATGTTTTTATCATTAGTGTTTAAAATTAATTCATAACCTTAAATTATTAAATCATTTATATTTTTATTAGTTTATAATATAAATTTAATTGAATTCATTCTAATGTTCATAGGATGCTCGGGCGACTACCTCACCATTCGACCATTACATCCCAAATGTTGTTTGAGGTCATGGACTTTTCGCACCCCCATGACTTTCATGATCACATTTCCTTTCCCATTCTACCTCATATTTTTAATGGTTTTCTATATCCTAGGAATGTCCACATTTTTTATGGTGCAATGAGGATAGATCCAATATGGGTGAGGGCATATGTGTGAGTGGGATTTCAGTAGTGAATGAAATAGGGTTTCATAGTGGGGCATGAACTCAGGTCGGGTTATTCATACTTATTTTGATTCAATATAGGAGGAAATATTGATTTAATAGGGGAAACTCAGTGAGCATGTGAGCCAGATGACTATGGTCTCATGCAATAGGAGAGGGTAGGGATGGTTTGGGATGACACAAATAGAGGAAGAAGATGATGGATAGACTTTAGGAAAGCATGTGATGAATAAAACTTTAGGAAAATGGGGTGAAACTTTTCATCATAGTCTATTGAATATGTTTTGTATTGTTATAATGGATGATCATGACTATGAAGGTTTTTTTCATGGACATCAAAGATGAAGGGAGGGAGTGTGTGGGTGGATAATACATCAATTATTTCAATAATTGTGACTCACAAGGAGACTCTTGTGATATCCATGATGACATATATAATTATTATGAATTTTATCACCAATTAAATAATCATAAAATAAGGTTATGAAGACATTTATCATGATTGTGAGAAATGGTGAAACTTTAGTGAAATATTATGGCTGAGGATGTTTGTGAAAATTTTGAGATAGTTAATGTGACCTAATAATGAAATTAAAAGGAATATATTTTTGTTCTTTGTGTGTTGAGATGTATATTTCTCAATGATATGGATTTAATTTTAAATAGTTATGAATTTTACTTTGACATATTTTTGATTCATTATTATAAAGTGGTGTAATTTGATGGTGACAATGAGCTCAGTTTTTGTGTTTCAATGCAATAGTGGGTGTTAAATTATTCATTTTTCTCACTTATTATATAAAAAATAGAGAATTATACAAAAAACACATATTTTCATATAATTTACTTCTCAATTAAATTAATTAATTTCCATGAATTTCATTAATTTTAGGCAATTATAGCAATTTTTGGTAATTTGGGATTAATTTTGACTTGATATGATAACAGTGAAAATACATGTGTTTTACTATTTTATTTATTTTTGAATTATTTTGAATTAATTCATAATATATTTTTAGTTTGGAATTGTTTTTTGGCATATTTTGATTGATTTCCAAGGACCGTGTGAGATTAAATAAATTTTTGAGAATCTGAATATGATTAATCCCACACCCCTCACTCGTATAACATTTATTCACAAGGCTAATAATCTTATCTTGGTTAAATAGGTTGTGTTAAAGTTTATGTAATATTAATTCTGTGTTATTAGCTATTATGTGTGATTAACCATGGCACACTAGAAGTCACATCAAATTAAATTTTTTTCTACACACATCATGTAAAATTAAACAAAATAATTCATAGGTAACGTTATCTTAACTGTTAAGTTTTACTATGCATGTGAGGTTTAATTAGTCAGGTTAAGGGTTACATATGATTAGTTGAAGGGAATATGAATACCCACTGTCCATCATCCAGCCTACTACACTCCATCAAAAATCCAAAATTCTAGGATTCATAGATTCATCATCTGTATACATAGTTGACTTATAGTGAACCATGAATGAAAAATATTTTCATATTCTATTTTCATGGTTAAAAAAAGATATTTCACCTTATTTATTTTACTATGTGATTTAATCCAAGAGCGAAGTAGAAAATTAGTAGTGTAATATCATTAAAATTTGAAAGAATTTTTAGATGAGATAAACCAAGAAGCTTGCTTCGTGAAAAAAGTATACATCTCAATCGATTCCTATGAGTTATCCATGTGCATGGTGAATCCCTACCACTAATACCTATTTAAAACTATAATAAAATATATTATAAATAATTCAAAACCATTTCCTTTAAACTGAAAAATTAATTATCTTAGGGTTTGATACTTATTCTCATTGTATTTTGTTTCGTGTATTTTTAATAAATTGTAATTTGTGTCTCTATTTATCTGTTGACTATTGTGTCCACCCATAATCTGATTTTATAACTCATCAATGGAGGATAAATAACTAAGGGATTTTATCCTTGGGTAATTCATGGTGTTCGTGAGTCCCATTATTAAATTTTATTAACATTTTTATTCATCTTCATGGTGATTATTTGGAATGAAATGGTTTAGATAGACGATTATCACTATTAAGTATTGTAGGATCAGCACACTCTCTTCATTCAATATATATTATACCACTCTTATTTTAAGAAACCCTTCATACAATGGAGCTAGGTCTATTAAAGGGTTGAAAAAAATATGATAGCACTGGATTTGGAGAAGCTGTTCAATCAGGATTGAGGTATACACTACCCATGCAATGCAGATGATAAGATCTCCATGGGAGATCTCTCATATGTTTTTGGTACCATAATATCAATGAAATGAGGTTATCTAATGAATAAAATTAAATTGGTTATTGAAATTAATTTAAATAACTAAATATAACAATGAATTAATCCATAAAACCTTAGGACCATTCTATTTTCTTACCTACTCTTATCATGTTTCCTATTTTCTTATTTCTCTATTTCATTTCATGCTTTTAATTCACCCCCAAATAACAACCCATAAATTTTTTAGGGATTTATTATAAACAAAAAAACCCAAAATATAAATAAATTTAAAATATATAGTGATTTATTGATAAAAAAAATCTCCTTGAGATATGACCCTTGTTAGATACTATGATTATTACAAAAAATAAAAATTGTATTTGTTATATTCCCCATGATAGGTGTGTCAAAAATATGGAACCATTATCAGGGAGCCATGTAAATCATTAATTATTTATTTCATATTTTTATATACATTTTTTATTAAAAAAAACTTAAAAAATATTGCATATGTCCATGATGAATTCTTATGAAGAACAGTATTTCACATAAAATAACTAGTCTTAGGTTAAAGAAGAAGTATGTGATTCAATGGAAGTAAAGTTATAGAATATTAAAGAAGATACATGGGATATAAGACAATAAATGACATTTATAGCTAAATAACTCCATGTATCCAATTAATTGAAGCTGGAGTGACAAGAAAAAGAACAAGTGGGGGAATAACTTTCCCTATTTATCTTTTATATTGAATAACTTGAATAGAATGAGATGAAACTATTTTAAGATCTCATATCCAACCATTATATACCATTTTAGAGGATATTTCTGAAATAAACATGATAATAATTATTATTGTGGGGGATCAACAAGCTTTGGCATTAATTTTGGATTGATTTTGTAATGAGTGAAATTCCAAGTGAAACTCCTATTAGGTTTTAGGGGTTCATCATAGAAACCTTGTAAATGGAAGAAAAATGTATATATATGATCTATCCTCAATAGAATCAATGTGTAATATAAATTAAGAACATAAAATATGCATACTTGGATAACTACTATAGTAGTCTCAATCTTTAATCCTTTATAGAGTATTCTTGATTAAGACCACCTATGTATCAAACAAAATCTTTCTATCTTTGTGGGATTACACCAACCAAAGGATCCTGGTTCATAACCATTTAATAACTAAACTATTAAAGGGGCATTAATCCATTTTTATATAGGATGAATGAGGTATGGGAAGAAGAATGTATTAAGAGGATTTAAAGAAATTATTCTATAAAATATAAGGGGTCATATATATATATATATATATATATATCAATTCCTGACACATTTTATTTAATATAACTCATTGAACATATTCAATTTATTCATATAAATTTATTCCCATTATCAATTATTCATTTAATCCTATTCAAATATTTATGAAATCCAATTAAACCATTCATAATTGATAAAAATTCTTGGGAATATATATATACACACACACTTAATTAATAGGGTTTAGGGATCTTATAAAACAATATCCCATTTGCACTTAAATCTATAATGATTTTAAAAACATCAAAACCCTTTTTTGAATCCATCCAAAACTATTTTGGATATGGTTTCATTAAAGTTTCTTCATTCTGGAACAAACTATTTTGTCTAAAATTTTATCCTTATCTAAATTGCTAATTGTGTGATACTTTGGGACTTAAAAGAATTGAAAACAAATATGATATCTCTATTTCATATATGTAAGAAAAGTGTAGCCTCTATCAAAAAATCAGTGATACTCAAGCTATTAAGGGGTCAGTTGTAATCTATATCTAACATACATATATATCTATATGAATATTTCTACCACATGATATATCATATACATCATATTCTCACCTATATAATAAATTTTTCGATGATATCAATTAACCACTGGACATGGAGAATACCGATATAGTATCGTCCAACTCATATTTTCTTGATTCTTTGGAATAGATTGACTAAGTTAATGGAAACAACACATTTCATTATTTTTATAGACATGTACATCACATATCCATTATAAAAGTGGTTGAACACATCATATGTGATGCAACTAATCATGATCATGCATTTCCTCACTGTAATTCCATCAAGGGTTAGATGTATTTACTTTTCAAATAGGTGGAAATATTATTTTGGTTGTGATCCAACTGATGACATGATTAGAAAGATACCCAACCCCCTTTTGATTAACTAAGTTCATATTTTTTTATTTCATAAGTAGGATATCAAAATATAAAGGTTTTTATTCCAAGAGTCTATCCAAACTTAAGTAAGAAGGATTGATAATGGTTATACACTCCTAAGAATGTCAATGACTGTATAAAATTACAAGTGATATACTTTAGGGATCTAGACTAAGTAATAAGTATCTTTTTCTCACAACCTGAATCTATTCATCATACAACTTATTCAACCCTTTGTAACGATTATCAAAATATATTCTAGATAATATCAACATATCATCAAAACCAAAAATACTCTATGAGGATCATAAATTAGGGACAAATAAACATTTTATATGTTGATGGGGTATTATCATTAAACCATTCATGTGATATAAATTATAGCACACTTGAATGAATGATAAATAGATGTTTCCTTTTTACAATGACACAATATATTTATAACCATTGCAATCCATATCTCCAAATATTTTACGTGAACCACATGTTGTTTCTAAGGTAATGGTTTTTTATATTCATTACATCTCCTTCTCATATTTCTATATGACCATCTAATAGAATATTCCCACTAAACCCTTTTAAATAGTAACATATATGAAGTAATCCAGTCGAAATTATGGCGAGACATAGGAATCATATTCAATATGTTCAAATCTTTAAAAATATTCAATTAACTTATATTCATAACATCAAATGTTAACTTCCAATGTCTACTTACAAATCTTTCTAAGTTTAACATCACGATCATATCATCAAACAATATAACTATTTACATTATTTCGGATCAATATATCATGAAATATTTTAGGGTAAAGTGAGATAACTCAAAAAAATTTCTTTTAATATTTTTTATAAATAATGAAACTATTTACATTATTGATTTACTATAAGATCCAAAACTCTTTAAGGATAAAGTGATATCTACATTGTTATGGTAATTAATGTAACCCTTTATATTTTTATTATCCAACATATCTTAAAATATTTTAGAATAAAGTGATATTCACATTAACCAGTTTCTTGAAATATTTTGATAAATAATTTAATGATTTATATTATTTATTTAGTTACACATCCAAAACACTTTTAAGATAAAGTGTTACCCACTTTTTTCAGGTAACTAATATATACTTTTACATTTATCTTTACCACTTTATCCTAAAATATTTTAGGATATTAAAGTTAATTAAATTTTTTATTTTACTAGTACAATCCTTAATGGAATTACGATATTAACTTTCTATGGTGATGAAATGTAACTCTTTACCTTTTTCTTTACCATCACACTTCCTAAATATTTTATTATATATGTGTAAATCACCATGAGTTTAAACTGGAGTAACCTTTTATTTATTAACTTTTAACTTCTTTAATTTTAAATACACTCTCTCTAATATCATAGTTGCTATATTATTTTTATAATATATTGCTAATATTTAACAAAAAAAATACTTTATGTTTATAAAATATTAATTATTTTCTTTTAAGTTGGAATAATTGAAAAATAAATTATTTTTTCATATCATATATGGAATTATATGTGTTTAGAGTTATTTTTATGAAAATAATATTTTATTAAAATATACCACTGATGGGTGGTGGGAATATATTCACTTAAAATTTAAAAATCATATGGATAAACAATTTATCTTAGTTAATTTTTTTATCTATATATTCTTCTCCAAACAGGTTATAGAATTCAATGAATCACAAACCATGTGTATCTAATTAATTATCATATTTTGTTCATAAAATCTATTTTTTAATGAGAAACATCTCTTATAATATAAGGAAAATGAGATTAAGATACACATACATTAGTTAGATTCATCTAATCTTGACACATTCTTTTTCATTCAAATCTTTGATGTGCCAATTTCTTGATTCATCTCTTAGATTTAAACTTAAAGATCTATCGATTCCTCCTTTAATTTTGAACTCCTATATATTTAAAGCATGTGTAAAGTATATATTCACAATCATGTAGCATTCAAAACTGAATAATCAATTTCTATAAAATTTATACCTAAAAATGTATTTTCTTGAAGTTTCACAAAACTATTTTAGATATTCTAGATATTCCCATCTTATGGAATTTTCACTCCTCCTTCCCAATAACACTAGTTTTCATTGACATTGGTTAACATTTAGAGAAAAATTGTTCGACTTTTTCTATTAACTTATCTTTTTCTAGTATAAACTTTTACCCACTATCACTATTTAAAAAGTTCCAAAACATAGACATCATATGCCTAGTTCATCTATTCTAAACACATTGAGAATAATGGGTAAAATTTTATCAAACTCATTCAACTTGTTGGAATTATTCCATATAAAAAAATAATTAACCATAATATGGATTATGTAAAACTTTAGTATCATCTTTTCATTTTCATACTCAATCATATTGAGTATATGAATAGATAATAATGTTCCTCGAGTCTTTTTGTTAAAAATTTTCCACAAGTCATTAGTATACTCAATCATATCAAATCATTCTTTTCTTTCGTACGCATCTAGATTCACTTATTGAACACTTTTAAGACTTAATAACTTAGTAATAAACTAATTTTAACACATGGAATATTTATTTAAGAAAATTTATTAAGATACCATTCTAGGATGTTACTTACATTTAGTTTCTTCTTCTTAAAGGATTAATTTCATAATTTGGTTTGATGATGATGATGCAATTCATCTATAATAGAAAGTTTTATCAGATCAATATCTTGTTCTTTATCTTTTCATCATTTTATTTTAATGATTATAATCTAAATAATAATATAAACCCATACATCATATCCATTTAGTGATCCAAGATCTATATTTTTTCATGAATTACACTGGAATATTCATCAAAATATTCCATGATTATTTTTTAGGGATTTATCCCAATAACAACAGTTGAGAATCTTTGATAGTTGACTGAATAACCATTTATCAAAATCTATCATATAGATAAACTCAAAATTATTACCTCGGTATTCTCTCTAAGAGTTTCCCAACTAATTGAAACACAAATAAAATTACAACAATAATATAACAAAGGATAATCAAGGGATACTATTATTGATCTCAACAAAAAAACACAATATATTCACTTATAGTGTTCTTTACTTATATAAGATAATATAGGTGTACTCATGATGAGATGGTAAATACCATATTGAATGATCAAGGTATTCAAAATTACTGATTTAGAAGAAATATCACACTTAGTATTTGTGGGGTTTTTCTTTTTATAGTCTCACTAAGTTAATATATATCCTGTGCATATTGAGTTCATAACTATTGAATATTATTTAATCATTATATTATAATGTATTATTTTTTTTATGTATGAATTATTCTATATATTTAATTTTATAATCCCTATTACATCTACCAAATTAATGTGTTCACACCACATTAATATGTAACTCTTTACACAGACCGCAATTAGTGTTACTTAAATAAAAATAGAATCTAAAATTATTCATACATATCTGAATTCATCTTATGCATAAGGTATATGAACTTATCATGTAAATTTAAATAGTTATATGATATTGATAATCTCTCTATGAGTAGTATCAAAGTGAAAAATAGGAAACCTCATTCTCCTTTCTAAGACAATACATAAGCCTCCAGGATCGTAGGTAGTCTAACACCAAGTCCCTCTCCTAGAGGAGACTTCACTTAAGAAATTATTCAATTCATGGTATCTATAGTACAAAATATGAAAAAACATATTCATAACAAATAAATTCAAACTAATAACTTTAATTATAAACTATGGTTAAGTAAAATGGAAACTAAATTTTATGGAGTCGTTCTTAGCATGAAAAGGAAGGATTTATCTCCTAAAAAATTACATAAATAGTCTACACACCATATTCACAAAAATAAATAGTTTTATATACATGAATAAATCAAGGAATAACTTATAAATAAATAATCATTTCATAAATACAAACATGAGATCAATTGATAAAACTTTTCATAAATAAAATATTATTATTACGATTTTATAATTAAGTTAAACATTATGGTAATTCGATGATTTTAGATATAAACAATTTTATATCCAATTTTGATGTAAAATATTATATAATTTATATTATATATAATTTTAATATATATGACATTACATGAATTAAATTATAATTCATTTTCTATTATGTAAACCTTTTATATAATTTATATATCATATACATTATATTATTTAAACATTTAAATATCATCAAAACACATTTTATATGGTCTAAATAATATCTTTAAATAAGACCATGCATTTAATTTAAGAAATTTAAAATTTATTAATTATGAACAATTAGTCATAATAAATTTTAAGTCTTTTATAGCATGCCTTATTTCTGTAATTTATAATCTCCTTATAAATTTTCAATGTAATTTATAAATAAACGTTTTATTTAAAGATTACACATATTCCATATAATTTGATATAATTTAAATACCATTTAGTTATAATTTATAAATATTTTATAAACCATATTATTTTAAAAAATATTATTAAAATTAACTCTTTAATATTTAAAGAATGTTTCTAATAAATTTTTCAAATACATTTAATCAACTAAACACAAATATTTTATTGATATAAATTTATAATAAAACTTCTATAAATTTCATAAAAATTCCAAAATACCATTTCATTATTCATAAACCATATATATATATAATCTAATTTAATTCATGATTGAAATTGATTGATTCCTCATTTACAAATATGTACAATTTCATCTTTCATATTGGCTTGTAAAAATATTTATAAATATTAATAGTAATTTATATCTAAATTAAAAATTAAAATCTTTATATTCATTTCATAATATGAACCTTTTCATTTTATATAATATATGACTTTATATTTTATGTGTTATAAACAATTTATAATCTAACTTTGATTATGTAAAAATTTTACATAAAATATACATTACACACTTAAATTTTTTTAAACCATGATCACATCGAACATAAAAACTCTCTTAATGAGGTTTAAATAATATCACATATAAGTCTCCTTATTAATTTTTATAATTAAAATTTATAATTATGAACATTTCATAATTTAAATATATATAATTTATATTTTGGACTTATTTTTAAATTTATAAACACATTATAAATTACCCTTTTGATTGATAAATAAACACCTTATTTCTATATCATATGTTATACCATATAATAAGTAAAATATATTTTCAAATATTAAATTTTAATATTTTAGACTATTATAATTAATAAATATTTTATAAACATCCAATTAATTAATTATAAACACTTTTTATAATTATTTAATTTATAGACACTTTAAAAATTAAAATAATCCTAAAATACCTTTTACTATGATTTATAAACACTTTCACACAAAAAATAAATTTTTAAAAAATATTAACTCTAAAATATTATGTAATAATTGCAATAAATGTTTTAAAACCCTTTAATAAAATAACTATAAACATTTTATAGTTAATTAATTTAAAAAACATCTTTTATAGATTTTATAACTATTCCAAAATATCTTTTCATTATTTATATAAAATTATAAATAATATAATTCTGAATTATAATAAATAAATTATTTATTTATCCTGAAAAATAAATATAAACTTTTCATATTTAAATTTTATGCTTAAAATATCCCATTTAAAAATTTTTAAAATGGGTTCTTCATTAAAAAATGAACACATTGATTCATTGAATAATCTGAGCTATGATACCACTTTTTGGCGGGAATCACATTCCCTCATATAGACATGTCCAATGTGACATCCATATAAACCTAACAAAGCACTCCATTTCCCCATCTCTTTGGGCATGCAACTCATTACATCATAATGGATCCCCTAGGTAGAAAGTCACACTTTTTCACATGTTCATATGTGAGAGTTACTAGGAATCAGTTAACTCATTAGCCTTTACTTCGATAACACTTGGGGGTTTTAGGGGTTCATCATATGAACCGTGGAAGTAGAAGAAAAACTCATATATATGATCTATCATCTATATAATCATCATGTAATATAAATTAAGAAAATAAAATATGTGTTTCTCAATAACTGATGTGTAGCCTTAATTTTTAATCCCCCATAGAGTATTCTTGATGATGATCACATAAGTTGCAAAAAAAAATTCCCTGTATTTAAGGGATTACAATGGGAAAATGATCCTAGTTAACTACTGGAGGATACCTGAACTCTTGGAGGGGTTCTAGTACCTTATTTAGGAGATATGAAAAAGTTTCATGAAGAAGAAAGTATTCAGAGTCTTATAAGAAATTATTCTACACAACAAGAGGGATCATATCCCATTATATAGTTATTCTAGATGTATTTCATTTAATTAAATACATCAACTATATTCAATGTATCTGTATACATTTATTTCCATATACATGTATTCATTGAATCATATTCAAATGAATATTAAATTCATTTAAACTATTCAAAATTTATTAAACCGCTTGGTAAGATACATGCACTTAATTAATATGATTTTAGTACGCATATCCAACCCCTAACATATTCAATAATGAAGAATCAACACCGTTATATATATATATATGGAGGAAGAAGGCACATCGAGGTGGTGATACTGAGAAAAATGATAGGGGAGATTTAATATTCACCTTCAACTCAAAAAACACAACTCTAATAGGTACTAAGTAAATAAGAATAGTTAATATACACCCCAATATATGGAGATTGTCTATTATCACACTCATTCTTGTAAAATTTTATTACAAATGAATTTATCTATAAATCCTACTATTTTTATTTTATAGATTCGATCATCCCATAAACAGCCCAGGAGAGTGATTAAGATGAATAAAATATTGTTTTTGAGGAAAAAATGGAGCTCCATAAACTAAATAAATATTTTATAGAGGGAGTACATAAAAAATAAGTAATTCCCAATGTATTTTGATGAATAATTATAATCTTACATAATTAAGGATACATCACCTATGAATAAGGCCCTAGATTTCAA
The DNA here is from genome assembly GCA_963277665.1 of Viscum album. Lineage (NCBI taxonomy): Eukaryota > Viridiplantae > Streptophyta > Magnoliopsida > Santalales > Viscaceae > Viscum > Viscum album. The sequence goes on along the minus strand of OY728153.1, from coordinate 123,350,449 downwards.
AGATGAAACCATATAAGAGGTGGAAAAAGGAATACCCATACCTTCTTCTACCCCTATAAATCAATCTATTTTTTAATAAAAATGGGGAAGAACCATTGAAATCTATCTAAGGGAGCCTCTTTCACTGATGCATTTGGATGAGAACTATAATAAGAAATAAAATTGGTTCTTATTAAAGAAACCTCATCCTCGTATATATTGGATATAACCAGAGGGATACCAGATTATAGGTAGTATAAATAGAATATTTGTTGAGGGACTACTTAATTTTATCTTAATTTTTTCATTTAATTGTTCCTTTAGTTTTTAAATCATTATGAATTCCTTTGTTTTTTTATTGGTTGAAGAAGTTGAAATTTAAGAGATTAATTTAGTCCATCAGATGCAGAATAAATACTAGGTTTCATTTATCTAACTTAGTAATTTTACTACCTATATTCTTGACCTTTAGGTTTCATGGATGGGTAGTAACTTTTAAGTGTGGGGGACTTTTAACCTAATTTAAGATTTTTTTTTTGTGGTTTTCTTTTTTGTTATTCATTTTTTAGGAAATTTGAGCTTAATTGAATTTCCATTAACATTTTTCACTCTTAAGTTGATTTTGATAATTTTTACTTAGTTTTTTAAATCATTTTTTATATTATTATTGATATGGATGTTTTTACATGATATTGTTTTTTCAAAAAAAATTATGTGTTTGAATGATTTTCTAAATCCATGTCTATGAACACTGATGTGACTTATTTTTCATATATTCAGAGGTATTCTAAACCATTTTGAAATATTTATTAAAATACCCTCAATTATTGATATAATCATAGAACTTATATGAGTACTATAACTTTTGAGTATTTATTTTTCCATGATTTGGAGTTCATGAAATTTTTTTAATATGATTGAGGCATTTATTTGGATATGCCTATTTTATCCTAAGATATAACTTTCACATAAATCATTTTTTATCACTTAGAAAACCATGAATTTATTTTTAACTTAAAACCACATCACAAGCCCATTTATCCTCACATAGCTTAACTCTTGATATATTTTCATTATTATTTTATGTTTGAGTATGGGATAATTAAATTTCATCAATGGTACTTAAAAAATTAGTTCATTGTATGTGTAAAAGTAAGGCTTTGTCACGATTCTAGGCATTTGAATGAGAGGAATGGGTATGATTAATTATCCTAAATTATATTTTTTTTATTCTCATAACCTTCACCTAAAAATGAAAATAAAAAAGGAATAAAATTATATGTTATTTAATTACCCATTATGGTTAATTATATTAATGATGACCCTTATCAAGAAAAGGTCATGAATCATCATTCTTTTGTTACATTCATTTTTTCACTCATCCTCCTTTGAAAAAAAAATTGGTTAATGAGGTTTAAATAATTTATTGTGCTTAAAATTCATGACTTATGGGATATATCAAGAAAAGAGAGTGTGGTGTCACATTTTATAAAGGTAATTGAGTGAATAATTTAATACCATTTCACTAGAATATTAATGAATTGTATTTAAGATTTAAACAGACTCTTCTTGACCTTAACTTTTAAATTCTTTTTCCAAATAACCCTAAACCACCAAAATTATCTTCAAAAATACCTTAGGATTAAATAAATTTGTATACCTCATAGTGTAGAGAATTAATTTCTTTACAATAATATGGTGATACATTTAATTTTTCAAGTATGAGTATAACTTCATATTAAGTTTTTCTTCAGTGAATAGTGACATTAATTTCAACTATTCATTTGAGTGATATGAATTCTCACTCAAATGGTGTTGCCTCTTACCGCTTGATGGTTAATGGGTTTGTTCCCAACATTTATTTGAGCCAAAATTAATGTATTGTTTACTATTTTTGTTTTTTGTTTCTCCTTTCATATTTCAGTTTCCCTAGTATTGGCCCTCCCCTCCCTCTCTATTTTCCTTGACCATTGTGATCTATGAGTTTCCTTCCTCGTGTTTCCTTTTGACATGGGATATTCTCATGGATTAGTTTTCTTAGATTCTAAACCCAAGTGGTATTTCCATTTTAGAAGAACCTAGTTCCCTTAGGTCTAATAGGCAGCATCATTCTTTAGTTTTGTCTTCTTATTTTGGTTGTTTAGTTCATGACTACAGTTCCCAGGTGTCACTGTGTCCCCCCTATTAGAATTTCATCCTTAATATGGTGGATTTTGGGTCTATATTATCATGAATTTCTCAACTATACCTACATTATCTACTTATGGGGTATCTATTAGGTAGTTTTTCCAGATATATTATTCTCTGATGAAGAAATCTTGTTTCTCATAGTGGCCACATTCTTAGTGGGTATTTGATAGAATGTTGGTAGCTAATAGAGTTGGACACTAGAATAAGGCATAAAGTCCTAAGAGAGAGGGGAATAAGGCATGATCGTCTCATGTAATATTATCTCCTGAAATTATTTTATCACTTCAAGGAATTTTATCACCTAAAGGTATTTTTAACACACTCACCTTAAGGATTTTCACACCACACTCGAAGGAATTTTTACAGTGCACCCACACCCATGAAAATACTATTTTAATCTACCGCTTATCATCATAATTGGGACATACTACTTGATATATGCAACCAAGAGGACTTTATATACGTGTCATAATCATCATCACACTCTATATATTATGATTTCAATCATCATAATTGAAATTCCATCAATGGTGTCTTCATTACCTATGCTTAATTCTCATCGTCATCACTTTGCACCGATTACCACAAACGTGATACCCCCTTTCTCATTCTATCTTGGCGGCTACATATTTTCTAGAACAAAACTTCCAAAACATGCTACCATGTCATCTTATATAGGCACCTGATTCATATCTTTAATTAATTTAGTCAATATTCATTATTCCATAAATTAATATTGAGAATAACTCTTCATTAATGTTTGGAGAAAATAATCTATTAATTTTGAGATAAATAACTCCGTTAATAATTTTCTATCTCCTCAATATTTAAATTTTAAATTAGAAAATACCAACAATATCCATCTTGACTTAAAATTCAAATACTCCACATTCATCTCCACAATCTAGTTTAGTGTGATCATCAGTTCCACCACGATCCAAATGTCACCTAATGAATATAAAATTCCTCATGACACATGCGGCCAAGAATACTTTTGATATTCCAAAAAAACTGAAAATACCATCATCAAATTCTAGAGAAATTATTTTAAATGCTTGATATATCACCTAATCTGAGGAACTTTAGTAGTCTTCCACCAATATCGGAATATCCCAAACAATGGAACATGCCACATGACTATTGCTAATTAATTATACATTTGATATCCCAGAAATACCCCTGGTACCGATACTATCTTCTAGTAACATCCTTAGATCTCTTGATAAATTGCTCCACTAGATACCTGACACTGTTTCTTACAACCAAACACTTCAACCAACCTCCATATGATACCATTTTTGGGGTAGCGCCCAATTCCTCATTGAAAGTATCCTCATAAGACACAAAAAATTATTCACTCGAAGTCCTTGTATTACCCAAAGGCATTTTATCATCAGAAGGTATTTTTAACATACTCACCTGAATGATTTTCACACCACACCAGAGGTCATTTTTAAAATGTGCACAAAATCATGAAAAATATATTTTGATGTATCGCCAATAATCACAATGAGGACACACTACTTGATCTATAAAACCAAGATGTATTTCAATATGTGGAATCATCATCATCACATTCCATCTTTGACACTTTCAATCATCGCCCTTAATATTCCATCAATGGTGTATTCATCGCATTTTCTTTATTATCATCATCATCGCTTCACACTGATTACCACAAATATGCATCCCTTTTTTTCATTCTCTCTTGGTGGCTACACCTTTTCCAGCACAAACCTTCCAAAAAATGCTACCATATCCTCTTATATAGACACCAAATCCAAATATATAATTAGTGTAGCCAACATTTATTATTCTATAAAAAAATATTGAGAATAACCCTCCATTTATGTTGGCAGAAAATCATCTATTAATGTTCCAATAAATCTCTCCATTAATAATTTTCTCTCTCCTAAATATTTAAATTTTAAACCAAAAAATGTCAACATGCTTTTCATAGTAGCGACCTTCCAAGTGGAGATTTTATGGAATGTCAGCAGCTAATAGTTTGGGACCCCAAGTTGAGTCATAGGGTCCTGATATAGATGGGACTAAGGCATGCTCATCTCAAGGATGCACTAGATGACCCTTCGGTCATCCCACCAAATTGACTCAATTTACACATGAACCAACCTATTTATCATATAGTATTCCATGGGCCTATTTGATTATTTTTTTGGGTTTGTTTTTTGTGTTTACTTATTGGGTTTTTCTTTTTCTTGGTTAAACAATCCAAAAAATATTTTTTTCCTAAACCATAAAAGTGGATTTTACTCCTAAAAGGTCATAAAAAGAATTTGAGAGATAGATTGGATCATGGATGGATTTTTGAAATTAAATGAATTTAATTTTAAGAATCGATAAGTAAAGATAATTTTTTTTTCATACATGAGACATGGTAAAATTATATTTGAAAATATCATAAAAAAATATCTCATTATTGATTTTTTAATATATATTGATTTATATTTTTTATGATTGTTCAGAAGTGAAATATTTAAGTATGAGGTGGTTGGAAGAGAATGTATTTTCTTTTATATATCATTATAATTAAATGAATTGATTCTCATGAAATTCATTAATTTTTTATAATTATCAAAAAAAAATTAATTTGGGAATAATTTGGACTTAATTCGAAAATGGATTAAATACATGTGTTTACCTAATTAATTTATTTTTGGTATTATTTTGAGTTAATACATTCACTAATTTGTTTACTTTGGAATTTATTTTTTATAGGTTATAGGTGATATCTAAGGATCACATATGATTAAATGAAAGTATGTGAAGGAGGATCATGCAACAGCAGACACAACTGCATAGATACAGATCATTTGAGGTGATTGTAAGAGTATAGACACATAAAAATAATGGTATTTATTTCTTCACTCAGAATTAATCATAAAACTCTTACAAAAAACCCTATTTATAAAGATACAAATACTCATCAAAATAAAGGATGAAAAATAGAGAGAAAAAAAGTCAGCAAATTTGCTACATTAGGTGCCCCCAAATTCTCCAAAGTCGCACACTTCAAGAAGATATATTTGAAATTTCCCAACCACTATAGTAGTAGTGATGGTATGTTCCACTGTAGATGAAAACCAAGATTAGTTTTCCAACAGTATGGTCATCTATGTTTGAATAAACCCATGCCTCAAACTCACTTAAGATTAATTTTCATTGGAAAGAAGCAATAGATTCAAAATAAACAAGACACGCTAGAGTTTTCATAAAGTTCATTATGTGTTTTTAGTTGTTGTGTGTGATTAACTAGGACACACTATAATCCATTTTAGTTTAAATTCTAAACCCCACACACCGTGTTAGATTATAATAATTCACATGTTGTGTTAGATTAACTCCCATGATTCATCAACCACATGATAATTAATCAACTTGGATAAGGTATATGTATAAGTAGATGCTAGGAGATTCCCCAGGCACTCCCATTGTTCATAATTATCCATTTTCCAGTGATTCCAAACTCTAAAACACATAGATTTGGTGATTCATCGTTTACAAATATGGTGGACTTATATAGAACCATGAATGAAAAATATTTTATTACTATATTTTATTATCTGAAAAAGATATTTACTTATCATTATTTGACCACATGATTTAATAAAAGAGAGAATAATGAAATTAGTACCTAAATATTATGATGATTTTTAATAATTTAATGTTATGAGAAACCTAGAATTACTAATACAAAAATTCCCTTTAACAATGCACAAAAAGGATTTTAACCGCGCTAAAAAAGTGATGTTTATCACAGTGCTGATAAAGGGGACTCTTTATTAGTGATAGTTATTATTGATAAAGGTCACTCTTTATTATATCAATTTATAGTGGTGATAAAGGTTCCACTTTAACAGCACTTTCAGTAGCATTGATAAATGGTGGCCTTTATCAACACTGGAAATAGTGCTGATAAAGGCCCCATCTGCTACATTATGTTGTTTGTATAACAGAACACTGTAGAAACTTCATGTATACAAAAACAGCACACCACAACCTCCTATTCATAAAATATATAATTTAATTAAAATAAATTTTAAATCAAGAATACAAAAAAACACTACTATATACATTTTAAATAGTGTTTTGTATAATTACATTTACAATTGCTATCCACAAACAATTTATAAAATTAATGTTTATCTTTGGCACCCGTGATCCCATCTCAAAAAAGTCTACCCATGGTAAATATTTCCAAAAAAATCACCTCAACCTGAAAAAAAGAATTCACTTGTATAATAAAACAAATCATATATTATTAATTTTATAAAGAGATAAATTAAACATTAATATGAATGAATACATTAAAAAATATCAAATTTAAATAAAAAAATACACTTAGAGTTATACCAATCACAATAAGAATTTTATTGAGGTTTGGTTGATTTATACAAATCACAAATTATGTATGAATAATTTTCCTAAAGTATCAAAACAATTTTAATGTGTTCGATCTATTTTGAGATTGTCACTTGTTTGTTATAATGAATTTAATGTAAATTTTAAATAAAGACACATTTGTAGTTATACCAGTCACACCGTGTATGGGATTAAGGTTTGGATAAAACCTATAAGTCTAAAATTATGTAAGGATAATTTTCCTATTGTATCAAAATAATTTGAATTTATTTTCTCAAATTTTAGTATGTCATTTGTGTTTTCTACTAAAATGTCATTTTAAACTTGAAACACACACATTGAGCCATACGGGTCACATCGTGTGTTGGTCTGATATGGTACAACTTCATACATGTCACAAATGACTTATTAATTATTTTTATAAATTATGAAGATAATAAGAGTGAATTTGATTGTATTTCAATGAGTGACACATGTTTTGAACTAAAATGTCATTTTTTAAATTGATAACAAGAACTTTGAGTCATACCGGTAAAATTTTGCATCATATTGAGGTTCAGGTGATAACTTCACATCACAAATGACTCATGTAAAGTTTACCTAAATTATCAAAACAATTTGAATGCGTTTTATTAGTTTTTAGTATGTTACTTGTTTCTTTTTCTAAAATTAAAGTCAATTTAAAATAAAAAGATGCACTTTGAGTAATACCCATCACACCGGAATCAGATTGAGATGTGGTTGATTCCTACATAATAAAAATTACTTATGGATCATTTTTTTTAAATTATAAAAACAGTACAAATACATTTTATTCGTTTTAAGTAGTTCAGTTTCCTTTTTACTAAAATTGATGTCAATTTTAAATAAAAAGATGCACTTTGAGTCATACTGGTCAAACTGTGTGTCAGGTTGAAGTGTGGCTAATTTCTCACACATCAAAAATTATTGATGGATCATTTTTATAATGTATCAATATAATCCAAATGTTTTTTATTATATTTAATTAGAACAATTGTCATTTTTACTAAAATCAATGTCAATTTTTTTTAAAGATGTACTTTGAGTCATACCGATCACACCAGGTGTTTAATTTTAGTGGAGATGATTTATAAATGTCCATAATGACTCATGAATAATTTTCTTAAAGTATCAAAAAAATATAAATGTTTTTCTTGGTTTTTAGTACGACACTTATTCCTTTTGGTAAAATTAATTTCATTTTTTAAATAAAAATAAACACTTGGTGTCATATCAGCCACACAGTGTAGTGGATTGATGTGTGGTTGATTAATAAACATAAAAAATTCCTTATGAATTGTTTTCCTAAAGTATAAAAATAATATAAATGCATTTTATTTGTTTTTAGTAGGTCATTTATCCTTTTTACTAAAATTGGTGTTAGCTTTAAATAAAATAGGCACACTTAGAGTCATATCGGTCACATCGTGCCTTGGATTGAGGTTAGGATGATTAATACACATACCAAATGACTCATGGATCATTTACATAAAGTATCAAAACTATATGAATGTGTTTTCTTAGATTTTAGTAGGTCAATTTTTACTTTTTCCTAAAATAGATGTTAATTTTAAATAAAAAACACACTTGGAGTCATAACGGTCACAATGTCACACCCCGACCGCGGATGTCCGTAATTGTTCTCCTTTCTTGGTCCCGATTTAAATTTTTCAGAGATTAATTGCATTGGCGATTTCGCGCCGGTGCGCGGTCACCGCATCGTTAGCGGTGACCGTGCGTTCAGCCCGGGTGACAGTGTGTTCACCCGGTGTTTTAAATATTATAATTTTTATGTTGGTATTCTATTATTAATACCCTTTTTATTTGTGTTATTATTATTGTATATATGTTTATATATGTTTACATATATATATATATATATATGTATAATAATGTATGTATATATATGTATATACATCTATATATGTATAAATATATATATATTTGTAACATCTTTAAATTATTTTATAATTATTATTTTAAATATTTGATCAAAATAATTATTATTTGAATTAACTAATTTATTATTTATTATTATTATAAAGTTTTATTATTATTATTATTAATATTATTATAAATTTTTATCATTTTTATAAAGTTTATTATTATTATTATAAAGTTTTAATATTATTATTATTATAACGTTTTATTTTTATTATTATAATTATTATTATTATTATTTTTTTATCATATATGTACATATATATATTAATTTAACCCTAATCCTACCCTAACCTACCCAGCCGCCACTCTCCCCTCACCCCGCCCCTCTCTCTTCCCCGTTTTTCCCCCACCCGCGTCGTCCTCTCCTCTCCGCGCAGCCCGGCGGGTTTCTCCTCCCCTTCCCCTCCCCTTTGTCGGCACACCCACCTCCGTACGGCTCCCGCTCAGCCCCGCGCGTCGCGCCCGACCACTCCGCGGTCCTTTCGCGCGCTCCCCGCTCCCGGCGTCCCCGCTCCCCATCTCCGCCTCCCGACCTGCCGCCTTACCGGCGCCCGCAGCCCTGCACCGACCTCCCCTGGACCCCGGCTCCTCCTGCGCCCTCTACCGCTCGCACCTCCCACTGCACCAACCTTCGGCGGCGACCTCCCTGTTGTCCGACCTGCCGACCCTGCTCCCGCATTCAGCCTCCGCCGCAACAAGTCGAGCCCCTCCCTCCGTCATCCCGCTCCGGCGCACGCCGGCCTCCTCCCATCCCGGTCCTGCTCCCGTCGCCTCCGGCGACTCCAGCCGCCGTCCCGGCCTGCCGACCTCGTCCGACGACCCTTCTCCACCGGCGTCCCGAGCCCTGCACCCAGCCACTGCGCCCGGCCTTCTCCGCTCTGCCACCTCCTGCGCGCACCCCCCCCCTTCCGGTATGATTTTTCTTTTTCTTTTTTATTTTTATTTTTATATTAATCTTATTTTTTATATAACATTAATTATTTGTATCATATTGATAATATTGTAATTATTTTATTATTATTTATTAATTGATTAATTAATTAATTGTCTATTTATTTACTCATTTAATTATTTGTTAATTAATCAATTATTTAGTTATTTACTTATTTGTTTATTAATTAATTGATTAATAAATTATCTATTTATTTATTTATTTGTTCTTTTAGGTACTTGTTAAATTAATTAGTTATTTAAATATTTACTTATTCATTCTTTCTTTCATTTATTAATTTATCTATTTAATTATTTGGTTAATTATTTATTTATTCACTCAATTATGTATTATTTTAGTTATTTATCTATTTTCTTATTCTTTTGTTTATTATTTTGTTCTTTTGATTATTTATTTATTATTGTAATTATTGCTTATTGTTTATTTCCCTTTCTCTTTATTCAATATCGGTGTTTTTATTTAATTTGGATTAATCCTTTTTTTGTCGCGGGTTGAGTAACATGTACTTTTTCACTATTCAACGTACGCAGTTAGTCCACAGGGATTCGTTCTACTTTCTGCTGGGTTTCCGTCGCGTCCGCTCTATGTTTGAGGTAGGCGAATTCAACTGTTTCCTTTCCGAGGTACTCTGCTGATGCTTGAATTGTTTTAAATAAATTTTATTCCATGATTTGCGTGTTTATGATATCCTTGCGCGGCTTATTTTGGTGTTTTAAAATCTATAGTTTTTATTCGAAAGTTATGTTTGAAGCAATTATATTTTATGCCAAGGTAGTTATGCACTAGATATTGTCCTGCACTTTTTATTGTTTATATAGTGCACCTATTTAGGCGTTTCCAGCTAACGTGGAACTAAATGCTTATGTTCTCTTTGTTATCATTGGTTGTCTTGAGCGGTGTTTTCTTTTTGTAAAGAAAGAATCATTCTTGGATCTTATTATCCTGTGCTGGTTAGTTTTATGAAATTTAGCATCATTCGGAAGTGTTGTCGTGCCCCTTTGCAGGTTTGACGCACCATTGGATGTTGACACATCCATGGGTGCACCAGGTGCACACATGGATGTGCCCTCAAATGAATATGGTGTTTGAAATTGTTACCATTTATTTTCATTTATTCTTATTTTCTCGAAATCTCGACTTTTCTAAATGGTTCTTGGTTTCAAAATGTTTTCGCCTCTTTTTGAGACACATCGAACTGGTTTAAAAAGAAATCTACGAAAATATGCCCGTTTGGACTTTTATTTAATACAAAAGTAGCGCTTGAGTTTTTGAAAAAGATATCGTGAAATGTTCGTGTAAAGTCATTTGATTTTTGTAAAAAAAAAACAAAGTGCTCGCTTGGAGACTTCGGGTATTTTTATAAAGTGGTTTTGATAATTAAATGACGTGAAGGCCCGATTGGCACTTTATTAAATGTGAAGTGATTATACATATATATATATATACACATACTTGTGAGGGCATCTCTACAGGGGGACTTCCCTTCGAGGGTTGTCGTGTAGCGATGTCCGTGTAAGGGGTTGGCAAGTGCGGTGAGATGAGTCACGCGTGCGAGGGTCTCCCACTTACACAGTGTTACAAAAACCACCATGGGTTCCTGGGCATCTTGTAGATTATCGAGTGACGGTTTCTTGCTAACCCTGATTAGACGGGTTAGTACCCCCCTGGAGTTGTGGACAGGCCAGGCGGGATGTGCCACTGGTTGGCTATTAGGGCGGCCAGTTGGTTATTGACTATGGAGTACCACGCCGGTAGGTAGTCTGAACCCGAGTACGTCCAGGGGTTTTCTAGGGATGTTTAGGATCACCCATGGTTACTTGTTCTCCTTAATTGTTTACTTTCAGTTATTCTTTACAGCTCATATTGTTACTTGTGTCCTTTTTCACCACTTGCATCATGCATTGCTTGTTTACTTTCTGTTTCATTGGTTTGTTTTTAGCCTATACTGTTTACCTATTCCTTTTTAGCACAGTCGTAGTATTATCTGTATTTGGTTTTGTTTATAAAAACAGGAAATGGTTTTGAAAGTGATTTATAGTGTGCGTTGGGTTTTCAAATGGGGAAAACATGTTGATTATTTTAAAATGTGAAAAATCTATTTTTATAATTGTATTTTCAAACTTGTGTCAACGGATTGCTTGGGAAAGGAAACATTTGGATTCAGTGGTTTACTTTGGCTTACCTACTGGGCATTTTTAATGCTCGCGCCTATATTATCATTTCAGTTGCAGGTCTTCCCTTGCTCAGGTCTTCTGTTTTGAGTCGCTCAGTGTGGGAGCGAGGTTGCTCTCTAGTTGGGTGGTGACAAAATGAGAGGTCACATGGAGGTACGTGGTCATGTGCCTTTTATTTCTTTTCCACTGTTAGTGTTTATTCGTTCTGTTCTATTTACTTTTGTTTGGGCTGAAATCGTTCCCAACGAACAATTTTTAGTGCCCGGCACTAGTTGCCATCCCGGGGGGATCGGGAACGCCCCTCGGGACTTGCCGCGGACCGGCTCGGGTGACCGGTTCAGGGTCGACCCGGGCTGGTTCGTAACAAAATGGTATCAGAGGGAGGTTCTTGTTATTTGGGTTGTCCGGTAGAAGGAGATTAGGACTGTCGGAACTCGAGGGGTAGGTACGGGAAGAGCGTCGCGAACTCTTGCTCGCACTGATCCTCGAGTTACCAGGGGTAGTTCGGGAATTGTGTCTTTATCTCTTTCTGGTTTGTTTTGGATTGAGAGATGACAACGGAGGCAAACCGACGTTACGTCATGATTTCACATGGAGTAGTGACCCATGTGGAGTCTGAGTACACGGTTTGAATTCCTCCTAGTGGTCGATGTTGACTTGGGACATGGCCCACTACCATGTCGCCAGGTTGAGCGTGACTACTAGTCCCTCACTTCAGTGGTTGATGAAAATTTGGTTGCTGCTTTCATTTTGGTTTGTGTGAGTGCGTTGTTGGAAATGAAATTTTTTTTTTGAAAGATTGGACTGGTTTCTTTTAAAAGACTTTGAATGTATGAAATGGGTTTTTGAAACTGAAATCTCTTGATTTAGAAATCTGTTGTTTGCTTGGAATTGGTTAATAATGGTTCGGGATGAAACCCCAGGTCCTCTTTATGAACGTTTGCACATGTGTGAGAATGCATGGAAAGTGTGTGTTGATGCATGTATGAATGGAATGTGGATAAAGACATGTTCAAAGGTTCATGAGATTACCTGGGTGTGTATTTGAAATTAAAGGCTTGACTTTCTTTTCTCAATTGGTTTTAAAAAAAAGGGGGAAATGGTTTTGGAAAGTTTTTGGTTTGAAAGCGGATTGGTTTTTGGAAAGTGATCTTGAGAAAGGGTGGTTTTGAAATCAAAAATGAAAAGGGAATTTTAAAGAGGAGATTTTGTTTTGGGTTGTGTTGTATTTGTTTGGTCCTTGTGCTGACTGTTTTTGATGAAGGCGCTTTTATTGACGTTTCTTCGATTTGATGTTGGTTTTGGCTTTGTGTTTTATATATCGCTCAGGAAATGCCGCCCAGAAAGGTCTCTAAGGATTCGGATAAGCCATGCCCAGTTTTTGGTCCTCCTCGGACTTTGCCTATTCTCCATGGTGATCAGGGTCCGTTAGAGGCGGTGAAATGGCTCGAGGAAGTGAAGCGTGTCTTTAGAACGTTGGGAACTCCCAATAATGTTAAGGTTCGTGCAATTATGAAGTTGTTCGGGGGTCCAGCTCTGGACCAGTGGAAGGTGGTTTCCCCACCATCGACGCAAGTTGAAATGACATGGGATGTCTTTAGAATTGTTTTCATCCAAGGGTTTGTACCTGAGGAAGTGAAGCTGGATAAAAAGAGGGAGCTTGTGCATATTCAACAAGGCCAACGGACGGTGAAGGCATATGCTGACCATTTCAAGGAACTAATTTCCTTTTCTCCAGATGTAGCATCGCATGAGCTCATGAAGGTCTCTCTTTTCACTGGGGTCTTCGTCCAGAGATCAAGGAGCGAGTCCTCCCTTATAAAGACCTTTGTTTCAAGAAGCTGGTGGAGGAAGCTTTCTTGGCTGAGTTAGTTTTTGGTGTGCGGGTGGTTAATACTTCAGCGTCCCCTGTTGTTGTTCATAAGAGTTCCCCCTCTGGTGAGGAAAAGGCACCAGAGATACATGTTCCTAAGGAGTTATCCCCTTTGGTCTCAGCTTCCAGTTCGTCAGATCGTTCGATGGTATGCTATCAGTGTGGTTGTTTCGGGCATTTAAAGCCGTCTTGTCACAACCCTCCAAAGACGTGTCATCGATGCGGTTGTCTGGGTCATCTGGAGAAGTTTTGCCGGAAGCGTCGCTTAAAGAGGACGCCGTGATGGGAGAACGTCAATACCTGACTGTGAGGCAGAAGATGCTTCAGCCACCAGAGCCCCAACCACAGGTCTTGGGGTGAAGCTCGCGCACAGTTAGGAGTTCCCAGGGTTGTGAAGCCTTAGTCCAGGTTCGGTTTTCCGTATTGATGGATCATTTTTTATAACGTATCAATATAATCCAAATGTTTTTTATTATATTTAATTAGAACAATTGTCCTTTTTACTAAAATCAATGTCAATTTTTTTAAAGATGTACTTTGAGTCATACCGATCACACCAGGTGTTTAATTTTAGTGGAGATGATTTATAAATGTCCATAATGACTCATGAATAATTTTCTTAAAGTATCAAAAAAATATAAATGTTTTTCTTGGTTTTTAGTACGACACTTATTCCTTTTGGTAAAATTAATTTCATTTTTTAAATAAAAATAAACACTTGGTGTCATATCAGCCACACAGTGTAGTGGATTGATGTGTGGTTGATTAATAAACATAAAAAATTCCTTATGGATTGTTTTCCTAAAGTATAAAAATAATATAAATGCATTTTATTTGTTTTTAGTAGGTCATTTATCCTTTTTACTAAAATTGGTGTTAGCTTTAAATAAAATAGGCACACTTAGAGTCATATCGGTCACATCGTGCCTTGGATTGAGGTTAGGATGATTAATACACATACCAAATGACTCATGGATCATTTACATAAAGTATCAAAACTATATGAATGTGTTTTCTTAGATTTTAGTAGGTCAATTTTTACTTTTTCCTAAAATAGATGTTAATTTTAAATAAAAAACACACTTGGAGTCATAACGGTCACAATGTCACACCCCGACCACGGATGTCCGTAATTGTTCTCCTTTCTTGGTCCCGATTTAAATTTTTCGGAGATTAATTGCATTGGCGGTTTCGCGCCGGTGCGCGGTCACCGCATCGTTAGCGGTGACCGTGCGTTCAGCCCGGGTGACAGTGTGTTCACCCGGTGTTTTAAATATTATAATTTTTATGTTGGTATTCTATTATTAATACCCTTTTTATTTGTGTTATTATTATTGTATATATGTTTATATATGTTTACATATATATATATATGTATAATAATGTATGTATATATATGTATATACATCTATATATGTATAAATATATATATATGTGTAACATCTTTAAATTATTTTATAATTATTATTTTAAATATTTGATCAAAATAATTATTATTTGAATTAACTAATTTATTATTTATTATTATTATAAAGTTTTATTATTATTATTATTAATATTATTATAAATTTTTATCATTTTTAAAAAGTTTATTATTATTATTATAAAGTTTTAATATTATTATTATTATAACGTTTTATTTTTATTATTATTATTATTATTATTATTATTATTTTATCATATATGTACATATATATATTAATTTAACCCTAATCCTACCCTAACCTACCCAGCCGCCACTCTCCCCACACCCCGCCCCTCTCTCTTCCCCGTTTTTCCCCCACCCGCGTCGTCCTCTCCTCTCCGCGCAGCCCGGCGGGTTTCTCCTCCCCTTCCCCTCCCCTTTGTCGGCACACCCACCTCCGTACGGCTCCCGCTCAGCCCCGCGCGCCGCGCCCGACCACCCCGCGGTCCTTCCGCGCGCTCCCCACTCCCGGTGTCCCCGCTCCCCATCTCCGCCTTCCGACCTGCCGCCTCGCCGGCGCCCGCAGCCCTGCGCCGACCTCCCCTGGACCCCGGCTCCTCCTGCGCCCTCCACCGCTCGCACCTCCCGCTGCACCAACCTCCGGCGGCGACCTCCCTGCTGTCCGACCTGCCGACCCTGCTCCCGCATTCAGCCTCCGCCGCAACAAGCCGAGCCCCTCCCTCCGTCGTCCCGATCCGGCGCACGTCGGCCTCCTCCCGTCCCGGTCCTGCTCCCGTCACCTCCGGCGACTCCAGCCGCTGTCCCGGCCTGCCGACCTCGTCCGAAGACCCTCCTCCACTGGCGTCCCGAGCCCTGCACCCAGCCACCGCGCCCGGCCTTCTCCGCTCTGCCACCTCCTGCGCGCACCCCCCCCCCTTCCGGTATGAGTTTTCTTTTTCATTTTTATTTTTATTTTTATATTAATCTTATTTTTTATATAACATTAATTATTTGTATCATATTGATAATATTGTAATTATTTTATTATTATTTATTAATTGATTAATTAATTAATTGTCTATTTATTTACTCATTTAAGTATTTGTTAATTAATCAATTATTTAGTTATTTACTTATTTGTTTATTAATTAATTGATTAATAAATTATCTATTTATTTATTTATTTGTTCTTTTAGGTACTTATTAAATTAATTAGTTATTTAAATATTTACTTATTCATTCTTTCTTTCATTTATTAATTTATCTATTTAATTATTTGGTTAATTATTTATTTATTCAATCAATTATGTATTATTTTAGTTATTTATCTATTTGCTTATTCAGTTGTTTATTATTTTGTTCTTTTGATTATTTATTTATTATTGTAATTATTGCTTATTGTTTATTTCCCTTTCTCTTTATTCAATATCGGTGTTTTTATTTAATTTGGATTAATCCTTTTTCTGTCGCGGGTTGAGTAACATGTACTTTTTCACTGTTCAACGTATGCAGTTAGTCCACAAGGATTCGTTCTACTTTCTGGTGGGTTTCCGTCGCGTCCGCTCTATGTTTGAGGTAGGCGAATTCAACTGTTTCCTTTCCGAGGTACTCTGCTGATGCTTGAATTGTTTTAAATAAATTTTATTCCATGATTCGCCTGTTTATGATATCCTTGCGCGGCTTATTTTGGTGTTTTAAAATCTATAGTTTTTATTCGAAAGTTATGTTTGAAGCAATTATATTTTATGCCAAGGTAGTTGTGCACTAGATATTGTCCTGCACTTTTTATTGTTTATATAGTGCACCTGTTTAGGCGTTGCCAGCTAACGTGGAACTAAATGCTTATGTTCTCTTTGTTATCATTGGTTGTCTTGAGCGGTGTTTTCTTTTTGTAAAGAAAGAATCATTCTTGGATCTTATTATCTTGTGCTTGTTAGTTTTATGAAATTTAGCATCATTCGGAAGTGTTGTCGTGCCCCTTTGCAGGTTTGACGCACCATTGGATGTTGACACATCCATGGGTGCACCAGGTGCACACATGGATGTGCCCTCAAATGAAGATGGTGTTTGAAATTGTTACCATTTATTTTCATTTATTCTTATTTTCTCGAAATCTCGACTTTTCTAAATGGTTCTTGGTTTCAAAATGTTTTCGCCTCTTTTTGAGACACATTGAACTGGTTTAAAAAGAAATCTACGAAAATATGCCCGTTTGGCCTTTTATTTAATACAAAAGCAGCGCTTGAGTTTTTGAAAAAGATATCGTGAAATGTTCGTGTAAAGTCATTTGATTTTTGTAAAAAAAAAACAAAGTGCTCGCTTGGCGACTTCAGGTATTTTTATAAAGTGGTTTTGATAATTAAATGACGTGAAGGCCCGATTGGAACTTTATTAAATGTGAAGTGATTATACATATATATATATATATACACGTACTTGTGAGGGCATCTCTACAGGGGGACTTCCCTTCGAGGGTTGTTGTGTAGCGATATCCGTGTAAGGGGTTGGCAAGTGCGGTGAGATGAGTCACGCGTGCGAGGGTCTCCCACTTACACAGTGTTACAAAAACCACCATGGGTTCCTGGGCGTCTTGTAGATTATCGAGTGACAGTTGCTTTCTAACCCTGATTAGACGGGTTAGTACCCCCTGGAGTTGTGGAAAGGCCAGGCGGGATGTGCCACTGGTTGGCTATTAGGGCGGCCAGTTGGTTATTGACTATGGAGTACCACGCCGGCAGGTAGTCTGAACCCGAGTACGTCCAGGGGTTTTCTAGGGATGTTTAGGATCACCCATGGTTACTTGTTCTCCTTAATTGTTTACTTTCAGTTATTCTTTACATCTCATATTGTTACTTGTGTCCTTTTTCACCACTTGCATCTTGCATTGCTTGTTTACTTCCTGTTTCATTGGTTTGTTTTTAGCCTGTACTGTTTACCTATTCCTTTTTAGCACAGTCATAGTATTATCTGTATTTGGTTTTGTTTATAAAAATAGGAAATGGTTTTGAAAGTGATTTATAGTGTGCGTTGGGTTTTCAAATGGGGAAAACATGTTGATTATTTTAAAATGTGAAAAATCTATTTTTATAATTGTATTTTCAAACTTGTGTCAATGGATTGCTTGGGAAAGGAAACATTTGGATTCAGTGGTTTACTTTGGCTTACCTACTGGGAATTTTTAATGCTCACGCCTATATTATCATTTCAGTTGCAGGTCTTCCCTTGCTCAGGTCTTCTGTTTTGAGTCACTCAGTGTGGGAGCGAGGTTGCTCTCTAGTTGGGTGGTGACAAAATGAGAGGTCACATGGAGGTACGTGGTCATGTGCCTTTTATTTATTTTCCACTGTTAGTGTTTATTCGTTCTGTTCTATTTACTTTTGTTTGGGATGAAATCGTTCCCAACGAACAATTTTTAGTGCCCGGCACTGGTTGCCATCCCGGGGGGATCGGGAACGCCCCTCGGGACTTGCCGAGGACCGGCTCGGGTGACCGGTTCAAGGTCGACCCGGGCTGGTTCGTGACACACAATGTGTATCATATTGAGGTGAGGATAATTATTACACATGTCAAATGACTCATAGATTGTTTTCCTAAAGTATCAAAACAACCTGAATGTGTTTTATCGGTTTTGAGTTGGTCAGTTGTCCTTTTTACGAAACTTGATGTAAATTTTAAATAAAAAATATGCACTTGGAGTCATACCGGTCACACCTTTCCTTTGATTGAGGTGAGGATAATTTTTAAACATCTCAAATGACTCACGAATTGTTTCCCAAAAGGATCAAAAACAATAAAAATGTGTTTTCTTGTTTTTCAGTACGTCACATGTAGCTTTTTACTAAAATTGATGCTATTTTTAAATAATAAGACACACTTAGAGTCATACTGGTCACACCATGTGTCAGATTGAGGCGATAATGATTCCTACATGTCTGAAGTGACTCATGGATCATTGTCCTAAAGTATCAAAATAATATGAATAAATTTTCTCAATTTTCAGTACATCACATTTTTTTACTAAAATTTCATTTCAAATTGGAAACAATTACATTGAATCATATCAGTAAAAATGATTTATTCCTTGATTTAATAAATTATCAAGAAAATATTATCAAGATTTCTTAGTTTTTATTGATTGATGCATATTGAAGTAAAATTTCAATTTTAAATTGATAATGGACTCTTTGAGTCATAATGGTCACATTGTGTGTCAGATTAAGGTTTATATTATTCTTACACATCCTAAATGACATATGGATCATTTTACTAATGTATAAAAAAAATATAAAAGAATTTTATTTGGGTTTGAGTAAGTCAATTTTCTATTTGACTAAAATTGATGTCAATTTTAAATAAAAAAGACTCACATGGAGTCATACCAGTCACACTGTGTGTCGGGGTGAGGTGTTGATGATTCATACATGTCACAAAGTCTAAAAACATTTCTAACTACCATTGTTAACAAAATTTCTAGTTTCTTTATCTGTCTAACTACCAACACTTCATATTGATTTAAGAATTTTTTTTGTCTAATAACATTGAATTAATATGTAGTGTTGGCATTTCAACAAAGAAAATAAATGGAAATCATGGTATCATTGGAAGAAATGAACATGTAATATCTTCCCAAAATATATATGAAAACAACTAAATAAGTATTATATAACTATGAAATGAAAAATAACTTACAAATAGTAGATAAATCGATGAAAAAACTACTAAAAAAGTAGTAGGAATTCATCTTTTCATGATGGTTGTATACATTATTGGCCCTTAAATATGAAAGGAATCCACCTGTATAAGAAAAAAATTATTATGTGAGTAATACTAAATAGAAGTAAATTAAAAAAAAAATGAAACAATCCACTATTTCTATGGAAGTCACATATTCAATTTATTTGTGTAAATTCTTCTAACAGGTATGTTTCACATTCATTTCTAAGAAAATATATATCATCATGTGAATATTAGTCTTTTCTATAGTTATAGTAGTAGTGGAAAAATATAAATATGAGAAGGATAAATAAATATTTTAAATGAAATAGTAATTAACTTTGAAAATATCTCTTCAGAGATGATAGTTTTTTCATGGAATATGATCTCTAATAAATTTATAAACAATATAACCAAAATCTTTTCCATTTTTTTGTTTCATAAAATATAGAAATATTAATATGAATATGTAATAATTTTTATATGTATTTTTATAGTGAAATATTATTATATATACCCTGATACTTTTCCAGTTTTAGAACTTGTTAGGGTCCTTGTGTTTATCCCTCAGCCTCATTCCTTATTTTTCATGATATTTATGCACTACCCTATTATAAAAGAATCCTCATTAAAAGATAATATAGATTATATAACATTATTTTTAGTTCTAAAAAGTTGGATTTATTGTATTAAAATTTGAAAAATACCATCATGTGTGGTTTGTTTGTTGGGTATCCATGCAGTGAATCTAGAAAATAAATCTTTGGAGTATCAAAATTGACAGTAATGAGCACTCAATGTTTCCTAAAAACAAAAAAATAAATAAGTAACGAATGGAATGAAAATATATTTTATATGATTAAATTATAGATTTTTACCCTTGTAATTTTGGAATTAAGAAGATTCTATCATCTGAAACTTTGCATTCAAAAAATTTGACCAAGCTTGCCATTATTTTATCTTTTTTTGGATTTTATTTTTTTTATTTTGTAGAGGTGGTGTGAGGACTAATGGGTCTAAATTTTTTCATGGGGAAATCCATTCAATTTTTTTTGATATATACACCTACAAAGAATATTGAATGTATTTATTTATATATCATCTTTTGGAAGATCAAATCATGAAAACATACCTCATGTATACATTTAGAACTGAGGCACCTAGCCAATCATAGTCAAGGATTTCATTTACATTCTCAAAACCAATGTAGACTTCACATTCCTCACCATACATATTTTATTTAAAATAATATATGTGACTAATATGATTTTTTTAACTTTGTATCCACATGAACTTTCAATGTTAGTAAATGTGGATATGGAATGAGTGGGGTAAATGTGCTTTTAAGAGATCTTTTCGATTGGTTGGTCAATCCATTAGATTTTTTTGAGTCAATCTTCCATTTCACCTTCTTCCAATTTTTTGTATGTAATAAAATTCATCAAATCATACCATTATTCATTAATTGTTACAATTTTATCCTAAAAAATAAATTGGAAATGAATACAACCTTCTCGACAAGTTTTTTATGAGATGTAATGGACATGTGATGAGTTTCCCAATATCTCCGTCGACCATGTGAATATCATTATCACTAAGTGGAATAGGTAGATCGATAATTGGATCATAATATACGATAATCACCACTCTAACATGACCTAGTGTAAGTGGTCTATTATGTAGAATATCATCTTGGATATTGAACATTTTATACCTCACTATAATGTAATGGGTGGTTACTGATAGAAATAATTCACAGTCATTTTGACCATATATAATATCAGTACAGGAAAGGTATCAGTGTTTTTATAATTCATATTTCATAGAAAAATTATTATAATATTGATTACCATGACTAAGATAGCTCTTTGAGGATAATTACTTGCCTGAAATCTTGTGGGGGTGGGGCATGATCTTCACACAATGGTTGTTCTTGAGTTTTTTCTTCACTTTGCCTCCACCCAAAAATTTTATAGCATCTCTCCCTACCATTGAAATTGTTATTAAAGATTTTCTAGTATTTATTTCATTTTTTCATTTCTTTATGTTTATCCTCCTCTTGTTTTTTTTCTCTCAAAATATGTTAAGGGTGTAACCCCAAAACTTGCACCTCTGAAGCGGCCATACTGTTCTAGCTACTTCAAGGCCACCGATTATTGGTGTTCATCTGATATAGGTGTTGCTGATTCCTATGAATATTTAAGATAAAATATATATGAAAATAATTAATCATTGTTATGTAATATTTATTTAAATAAAAACAAAATTTTATTATGTCATACTTACACATGATTCCCACGCATTTTGTGTGTTTTCATCTATTATTATCCCATATTTATTTACACGTTCATTATTCCATACCACATGGCATGGGATGGTAGTGGACTTGGATTTGGAGTCATCAATCTATATATAAATAGAGAAACATAATCATTTTATTATTTCATGTCACATAAAATTATTACTGTAGATTTAAAATACCTACATTTTTTTTCAAGTGATGTGTACCCCATCCTTGATTTACAGTAGAGGTAAGTAGGTCTTTCTGTGTATTCTATATTTTCAACACTTGGTTTCTATTTCAGAAATAAATAATTTTTAATCAAAGTGATGAATAAATTTATTATCAAACAATGTATTATTATCCACAATGTACATATAAACATCTACACTACGGCCAGTAAATTAATCCCAAAATTCTTAGGTTATCATATTTTTATAGATAAGTTGTGTGTGAGAGTTTATTTTCCCTTCAATATATTTAAGATGTTGTCTCATTAGAATTGTGTGAAATCCTCTTTGAATATTTCCAGTAATAATTAATACATATTTCTTGTGGGATTCATCTATTATAAATGCACGTTGCATGAGATGATGAAGAGTAAGTCAATGTTTCATTATTTTATTTTTATTAAAATAAAGAAATGATATCATAATGGTACTGTAATCTCTTCCCACATCACTGTCTTAACTATAGGCACAACATGATGTCATGAATCTACATCAATCGGCACATGTTGCTGAGTGATGAATGTAGTGTAACTACTGAACATGGCCTTGTTAGTGTTAACATTCTTGCCCCACAAATATCATCTAACCACATATTTGATGCCTTTTATTTTCTCTTTAGTGATTTTTTTAATAACATCAACCTATGATGTTCTTATTTTTCCAACATCTTCAGTTATTCATAGGCTACCATTTTCTCAAATTCAACATATTCAATATTTTATTATTATAGATAGATAGAATTGGCATGTGCAGATGGTCATTGTACCTATGCACTGAGAGAAGCAACAGGTAGAGAAACCTGTTGATCCTGAGGATTGAGAGTACCAACACAAGTAGAAGGTCATTGTTCCTCTACACTACGAGTAGTAGAAGATTGAGAGACATGTTTTTCCTCGAGATTGGGTGCACCATCATGTGCATAATTCATTATCTATAGAACTGGTTTAACATTTAATTTAGATTACATAAATGCAGCAACAAACAGATAATAAAATGAGGTAACACAATGTATATTACAAAATACATAACCTAATTATTGAACTCTATTTTTTTAAAGGATAAAGGGATTTGACCCCACTATCAACTATCTAAATCCCTTAATTGTGGTCTTTAATGAAATAAAAAATGTCGTCTACATTGGGATCACTAAAAAATGATTATGGAATTATAATTAAAGGGTTATGCTTAGTTGAATTTTCATTTGACCATTCAGTTGTTTTGGTCAATAACAGAATAATTAACCATTATCGGTTTGTAGGATCTAGAACATAAAATACTTTTATTTCCTGTGATTCTATTATGAACAATTCATCTTTGTACCCATAATTTCTAAAATCAACTTTCACAAATCCCAATACATAAATTTTAACTACACTTTTATTATCAACTCACTTGCATTGAAAAATTTACACTTATAATTTTTTATAATCCAACCCCCATATTTATTTGATGATTAAAAGGTGTGACATATTTTCATAAATTATATTTCTTTCCTTAGTACTAGAAAAATGAATCACTTCAGCCACATGTGTAACTATACTATTTTTTATGGTACTATTTTCATCATGTTCATTTGTATAGAAAATAAAACCATTAATTATAGAACCATTTTAAGATAATAATTATAAACATAGTCCTATGTTAATCCATCAATGTAATTCAGAAATTGAATTTGATTTTTTATTTGGATCCTTAAAAATATGGTCCCAAAACCATCATATAAACTATTTATTATGTGTATTTGATATCCATATTTTATCCCTTGATGGATTCAAATGCCTAATAATTTATTTATGGGTTTCATCATGTGGGGAAACCTCCAAACTGTTATGCCAAACGCAAAGGTGGGTTTGCTCCTAATCTGTAATATTGATCATGACAACATATTTTCCAAAAATTCCTTCACCTGAAAGACACTAAGTGTGATGAGATTTCGGTATACTAATGCTTTCCACATATTATAGGTATTTAGTATAGAATTAAACATTCTCCTCAATAATATAACTCTCCACAATACAACCCTATTGATGGATTTAATTTTTGACATACCCTTTCAAAATCTTCATAAACCATTCAATGTGGTATATCTATCTATAGTGTACATGACGTCATAGTCGAATAAATATTACCAAGTGAACCATAAAATGATACATCATATCAAATAATGTTGTAGGGAAGAAATTTTCCAATTCACATAATATGATGGAAATTTCTCTTTCCATAGTCATAAATTTCATCGGGTTTATAACTTTTCTATATATATATTTGAAGAAGAAATGGATCTTGGTTAGTGTATGAAAACCATTATAGGGAAAAATGTGATGAAAATCTATAGAAATTAGATCTTGCATCAAAATATTATATTCATGAGATTTCATAACCTTTAACTTTAAATCAATCATTGACATGATCTTCTTGATATATGATGAATACATCTCTATAACCATTACATCATTAAAAAAGTTGAAAAATTGACATCTATCCTTCCTAGGAAGAGTGTAAGTAGTTAGAGGAAGAAAAGTTCATTTTTCACCCTTCACTAGTGCAAACTCTTCTTGTATTCTCATGTCAACCATGTACAACCAAGCCTTAATTCCATTCTTTTTTTGGGTGCATTTAGTAACATGTTGATGAAATTATCACATACATTTTTTTTCAACATGCATAATATTAATAAAAATTTTGACGTACAAATAATCCCATTATGGTAATTAAAGAAACTGATCACTTATTTCCAACAAGTTTTCATAAGGTTTTTCAAAAATGGTTTACCAAAAGTATTGTCCACATATTTTACTTTATATAAGAGTTGATCACATGTTAGTGGAGATGGTGATTTACGTTTTTATGTCATCCATAAAATGAAGTCATCCAATATTGTTACTTAAGCCATAAGGGTAGAAATTTTTTATATCCTAGAAACATTGTTTTCAATGAATGTTTCAACCCACTTGATTGTGTAGGTTGTTTGAAAATGAGACACCCTTGAGTTTATTTGATTCTATATCCTAAAAAAATTTCACAAATAGTAAATTCATTTATCATCCCATACAACATGGATCTCAATGTTAAATATTCATTTCTATAAGAATCAAACAATGTAACAACTGAATCCCAAAATAATTTCAAATACTCAATAAATGGAGCTAAATAAACATCGATATCATTACCCAGTTGTTTTGGTCTTGATATAAACATAGATAACATGATTTATTTTCGTTTCATGCATAACCATGGTTGAAAGTTATAATTTACTAACATAACTAACCATTGACTATGAGTTATACTTTGAAAACCAAATGGATTCACTCCAATTATAGATAAGTAAAGATGGAGGTTTCTCATCTCATTTCAAAATTCCGGATACTCATGATCAATTGTATTTCACTGGGGAGAGTCTGTTAGGTGACATAGTTTCCCATATTTAGTTTTTGTATCTGTGTGCCACATCAATTTCCTTGCAGTCTCCTCACTTTCATATAGGCGGATAAACCTTATAATGATTGGAATGTACCATACAACTTTCATATGACCAGATTCAACTTTCTTATATCAATAAGCACCACACTTTGGACATTCAGTAAGTTATTTTTGGTCCTTGAAAAATAGTTTATAGTCATTTGGGTAGGTGTGTATTCTTTTATAGATCATACTCATCGATCGTAGCATTTTCTTGGTGTCATATTTTTGGATTAGGAGCTCATTATCTTTTGGGAGAATGTCATTCAATAGAGAAATTAATTTCATAAAACTAGAATTACTTCATCTATTCTCTTCTTTCAAATTATACAGATTTAGTATGACTAAAAATGCTAAATATTTAGTGAAACCATCCTACAAAGACATCTTTTCATAACTATTTAACTTCTCAAACAATTTTGGGCAATCATGAAATTAATCTTCAATTGTCCTTTTCATTTCCTCAATATGATCATCATCATCATTCACATCCTAGTCGCATCCTTTAAACGGTCTTATACATTGTCCACGCTTGTAATTATAAGGCCCTAGCCTTAAACCTTACTTAATCTTGAGTTATTACAAGATTACGCAATGAGGATCTTTTAGGGTTTAGAGTTTCAGAGAATTAGATCATAAAACTTGCATTACAATCCACATATAAACAAAGTGGTTACATAAAGATAGTATTCATCATTCCAATCAATGGAAACATATTTAAGATAAAACATGGATTCTTTCTTGACACTTCCTTGACACTATCATCATATCATGTACCTTTCCCTTGACCTGTGAAAAACATTTCAAAAAAACTTGGGATGAGCATAAAAATCTCAGTAAGGGATATAAAAATATGGATAGGAAACATGGGTACATATATACATAAGAATGAGATCATACTTTACCCATAAAACATAAGCACTTTAACATACCTCATCAAATCATGAATAAATCATAGAAATCATAAGACATAAAGGTAACTTGAGGCATTCATAACATTCTTACGTAGGGAGTAACCCTCTTGGTTACGTTTGGAATACTCATCACAGTATATTCCCTAAATCTCTTCGGAGAAACCTTAACGTTTCACTCCTTCGCCTTACCCAATGCATTGGAGAGCTATATCGGGCTCACCCGCCCTTAGTTTATCACGGAACCACCCGTTTTCATAACAATGCCCAAGAACCTCAACATAATCATATCACATAAAACATGCATAAAGGAAACATAACATATCCACCTTTCAATCACAAGCTATCAATACAACACATTGATATAAAAACATTATGAAAACCATTTTCAATACCAAAATAAAATAAATTTAAAACATGGTATTTATTTTTCTTTTAAAAAGAAGGTATGGCTTGTAGAGGAAGCCGAAACTCAAATAATGGTCACGGCGGCGGAGAAGTCGTTGTCGCCGCATACGTACGACAAAAAAATTCCCTTTTATCGTTTAGTAAACACTTCGTATAAAAAATATTCCTTTTGGATAAACGTAAAAGTCAAAGGGTTTTATACACCGTATAAAATAAAGTTGTGTATAAAATAAAATATGCCTCAATGAAAGGAGATTGAGACGAAGTCCCATACCTCGGGTCTGACTTGACTCGGTCGTTCTTTAATCTCCTGAATAATAAACTTGAGTTAATTTCTACTTGTTTAAGAACCTTTTTCAAGTTCATTATTCCTTTTATATCACTTATTTCCATGTCATGAACACTATGTAATTATTTAAGTTAATAATGGTCGTTTTAACGATCATTGTTACTTGAGTCAAAATAAACCCTTTATAATTACAAGTTGTTCATGTATCCATTATATACAGAATTATAATCATGATGTTTATATCATATATATCATATATATCCAGTATATACGTGCATTTATAATATTACATAATCATTTAGAGGTAAGAAATGAAATGCACCGTTCATGGAGACGGTAAGCCGTACGTACGCATGAACGCTACTTTCATTTCTATTTCGTATTTTATAGAATTGAATCATAATGATATAAAGTTATATTATAATTCCAGTATAATATAATATATAATATCATAGTTCCATCCTTTATATGTCCCACATATGGTATTTAACGAATCAAATCACTTTGAGGGGGCGGTAGTCCGCACTTCCTAAAATGAAGATATCGCGTTTACCCATAATGGAAACCATAAAGGTATGCCCAAAATGAAAAAAAATAGAAGATTAAGGAAAACATAAACATATTATATATCATATATAAAAATAGTGACATCATAATGGCCACCTTTGAAGGTGTTAAATGAGTATTGAACAATCATCGTTTCGGGAGGCAGAATTTCGCCATCCACGGAAACCGTATGTTCTTTAACCATTTGATGTAGTTGTGTGAGAGTTTAGCTCGAATAAATCTTATAAAAACATCCTAGTATATTGAAGATACTGTTTTTGTTACAAAATAAGTAAATAAAAATAGTTTAGGGGGTTGGAGAAGCAAAATAAAACAAATGAACATGAGAGAATGAATTACCTTTAAAAGTGTAACCCTTTTGATTTGAACCTAAAGGCTTCCTTTTAAAGGATTATTCCCAAAGGGAATCCTCTAGGATGAGGATAGGGATTTGGAGAGAGTAAATGTGTAGGGGTTGGCCGAGAAAAAGGCTTGAGGAGTGTGTGAAATGAGGTAGAGGTGGGGGCCTTTTATAAGAGGAGAGGAGGGGCACTTTTGGAAACCATGAAACTATTATTTTATTTGAAAATGTGTTTCGGTTTTAAAAGGCCCCAAATTGATATAATTCGTGGATAAGGTGATAAGGGTTCTAAATCCACCCATCCAATAAGTTTTGGACATGTGTAGTTCATAGATTTTACATTATCTTTCTATTTTATTTAAATCGTCAAATAATGATGTCATCGCTGCATCATTATTATGTCATAAATAATTTAATTTATTTAATGTCTTAAAATTATAAAAAAAATACTATGATGTAGGAAAGATTTTTATCTTTCCAATGAATATTTATAGACAAAAATATTATTAGTATAACCCCTTATAAAAATTGTTTTAGTAAAACAATTTATGATAGTGTCATTTTCACCTTTATTTAAAAAAAAGGCATTAAAGTCATTATCTCACCCAAGTTGCTCCATGGGGTCCCCTAAATCGACCCATGGGTTGTCTTGGTCGGAAATGACTCACCCAATAGGTGTAGGAAAAGTTTCATGGTGTTTTCACATTTTTTTAATATCATTTTTACCTTAAATTACACTAATTACCTCTAATCGCGATTAATGAAAAAAGTTACTATTCACCAAAAAATTATTTTCATCCCATTGAACCAAATTTTAAATACTAATGACAACCATGTATGTCAGATTTTCAAAATTCAATACACATTAGTGGTAAACTTTCATTTAACTGAAAAATCAGTTTTCTTGATTACCACTTAGTGGTTTCACTATTCATCAAAAATTGGAGTTTTTCAGAAAATTACCAAAAATGCACCCTAAGCTATATTTGATATTCCGAATTCAAAAATGAAGTCTATTTTACAAAATTCAAAACATATAAGTCACATTAATTAATTTAATAATTAATTCCCGTTGTCATGACAAATAGCGTGTTTTTATGAAACAATAATTATCAAAAGATTGATACTAGTTTAAGTCCAATTTCAAAGTGAAATTGATTCCAATGACCACCATTGGATAAAATGGTAAAAATATATTCTAATTTCACTTCAAAACCAATTCAAAATATAATCTAATCATATAAATAAATTAGATTAAAAAGAGGTTTTGAATTAAAATACAACATTTTTCATTATTCATTAAAAAATGAACTTTCTCGGAAAAATACCAAAAATTCACACAAAGTAAATTTTGATGTCCCAATCATAAATAATAATTTTATTTTGACAAACATAGCTTATAAAATTGTCAAAAGATATATTTAAAAATTGTTTGCCATCAAAAGGCAGTAAAACAATCTTTTAAGAATATTAGTGTATTCCATGCATAAGATTGGATTTATTTTCATTTTAAGCCTCTAAAACACTATCTAATTCATTAATAGACATAGATAAAATATCTATTATTCATTACTTACTTGGGATGTTACATCCTTCCCCCCTTTAGAAAATTGCATCCCCGCAATTTATTTACTTATCGAATAAATGGGAGTACTTATCCCTCATTGCATTTTCAGATTCCCATGTTGCCTCTTCAATCATGTGGTTTTTCCACAAAACCTTTACCTGGTGAATCACCTTATTCCGTAACACTTGCTCCCTGTGGTCAAGAATTTGGACTGGTTGTTCCTCATAAGATAGGTTCTCTTCCAGCTGAACTACCTCTGGACTCAAAACATGAGATGGATCTGGCATGTACTTTCTCAACATCGAAACGTGAAAAACATTGTGTACCTGAGATAAACTCGAAGGTAAAGCTACTCGGTATGAAACTGATCCAACTCTCTCCAGAATTTCATATGGCCCAATGAACCTTGGACTCAGCTTTCCTTTCTTACCAAATCGCATCACACTTTTCCATGGTGATACTTTTAGAAAAACATGATCACCTACCTCAAAAGATAGATCCTTCCTCCTGTTGTCTGCATAACTCTTCTGCCTACTCTGAGCTGTTCTCATGTGTTTCTGAATCAGCTGAACTTTTTCTGCCATCTCTTCTACCAATTCTGGTCCCATCAACTTCCTTTCACCCACTTCATCCCAGAAAGCTGGAGTTCGACACCGCTTCCCATATAATGCCTGAAATGGTGCCATCTGTATACTGGAATTAAAACTGTTATTATATGAAAATTCAACCAAAGAAAGATGTTGGTCCCAAATTCCCTGATAATCCATCGAACAAGCTCGTAGCATATCCTCCAAGGTCTGAATTGTTCGTTCTGACTGCCCATCTGATTGAGGATGAAAAGATGTACTAAAATTTAATTCAGTACCCAACGACTTTTGAAGGCCCTTCCAAAAGTTAGAAGTAAACCTGGGATCACGGTCAGATACAATGGAGAGAGGAACTCCATGTAACCTGACTATCTCTTTAAGATACAAACGGGAAAGTTGATCAAGATAGAAAGTATCTCTTATAGCAAGGAAACGAGCAGACTTTGTCAAGCGATCAACAATAACCCAGATTGCATTATTACCTCGAGATGTCTTTGGTAATCCCACAAAAAAGTCCATGGATATATTCTCCCTTTTCCACTCTGGCACTGGTAAAGGCTGAAGCATCCCTTTCGGTAACTGTCGCTCTGCTTTAACCTGTTGACATGTCAAACACTTCACAGTAAAATCAGCAATATCCCTTTTCATTCCATCCCACCGGTAATACTCTCGTAGATCTCTGTACATCTTAGTATTGCCAGGATGAACTGAAAACGGAGAACTATGAGCTTCACATAACAAATCTCTCTTCAACTGTGAATCACAAGGCACACACAATCTCTTCCCAAATCTCAAAATACAATCATTATCAATGTTGAATTCAGGCAACTTACCTTTCTAAACCAGCTCTACCTTTTTCTGCAACTCACTGTCTTGCTTCTGTGCTTGCTTGATTCTGCCTGATAGAGAAGATATCACTGATACCTGAAACAAAACAGAAGGACTTCCTACACCAACAACTTCTATGCCAAAGTTCATCAAATCCTTAACCAAAGGATCGCATTCCAAACGCAACATTGCTAATGAAGCATTACTTTTTCGACTCAAAGCATCAGCCACTTTATTTGCTTTTCCCGGATGGTAATGAATTGTACAATCATAATCCTTAATTAATTCTAGACATCTACTTTGTCTCATGTTTAACTCATTCTGAGTGAATATATACTTTAAACTTTTGTGATCAGTATATATTTCACACTTTACTCCATACAAATGATGCCTTTAAATTTTTAAAGCAAAAACAACAGCAGCTAATTCCAAATCATGTGTAGGGTAATTTACCTCGTGAGTTTTCAACTGTCGTGAAGCATAAGCAATTACCTGATCATTCTGCATTAGGACGCAACCAAGTCCTTTCAATGAAGCATCACTATATATAACAAACTCACCATTCCTGGAAGGTAGTGCCAAAACTAGAGCATTCACCAATCTTCTTTTCAATTCTTGAAAACAATCATCACATTCTTTTGTCCAGATAAACTTAACACCCTTCCGAGTTAGCTTAGTCATTGGACTAGATAACCGTGAAAAATTTCTAACAAACCTTTGGTAATAGCCTGCCAAACCAAGGAAGCTACGAATCTCTATTTGATGGCCCGACATCTGCTGAAGTAGTTGCAAAGGATTTCACCACCCCTTTCTACTTGTAGTCTAACTTCTTCACATCACTCAAGCTCTTTGTCGGACACTCGTTTTCATAGTGACCCATCTCATTGCACTTATAACATTTCACTAACTGTAAATTAAATTTGGTCTTACCTTCACCTTGATCCTTTTCAGTGCAATCACGAGCCTTATGTCCCATATTACCACATCGGTAGCACTTTCTAGAATTCAGAAGACATTCCCCAGCATGCCTTTTGCCACATTTATCACAAACTAGAAATTTAGTTTTCTTACCATCAGACTTTTTTAAAGAATTCTTACCTTTCTCCTGCCACCTCGGTCTCTTCTTCTGTTGGTTGTTATAGAACACTTGATCATCGGAAAACTCCATTTCCACCTTCTCAGCACATCAACAAGCTTTTCATAACTTTTAAACTCACGAGAATCTAATGCCCTTCGATATTTTGGCTTTAATCCTGAGTAAAAACGATTGATTTTACTATCAAGGTCTCGGATAAAATTTGGAGCATACCTTGCCAATCGAGTGAACCTTTCTTCATAGGTAGCCACTGAGTCTTCATCTTGCCTCAATTACAAGAATTACTTTTCCATCCTAAGTCGAACAGCCTTAGGAAAATACTTCTCAAGAAACATACCTTTGAATTCATCCAAGTCGAGAGCATCAATCTCATCAGCGTCCCTGATATTTTTAACCATTGACCACCACTGATCTACTTCACCCTCCAAACGATAAATAGCAAGACTAACCTTTTTATTGTCTGAACAACCCATGACATTAAAAATCATCTCCAGTGCTTTAATCCACCCTTCAGCTAACATAGAGTCAGATGATCCTCTGAATAATGGGGGATGTTGCCTCATGAAATGTTCCACCACTGACATGTTCCTCTACGGTTGATCTGGATGATCTCGTGCATGGATACCACCGCCATTTATAGCCTGAGTCAACTGTGCCATCACTGCAACAAACTGTTCAGTTCCAATTCCGACCATCTCAGGTTGCTGATTTGGAAGGTTGTCTTCCTCATGATATCGTCCCAACATCGCTGCTTTGTTTCCTCTGTGGAAAACCATTCTGAACACGGAAATATCTTAGGCGAAGCAACATGGTAATCTGTAAATTCTATATCATTTCAATTTGAGCATAAAAAAAATATTTTTGGATAATCATTTAATAGAATTCTAGCTCCTAATGTTATCTAAACTGACCTCTGATACCAACTATAAGGCCCCAGACTTAAACCTTGCTTAATCTTGAGTTATTACAAGATTACACAATGAGGATATTTTCGGGTTTAGAGTTTTAGAGAATTAGATCATAAAACTTGCATTACAATCCACATATAAACAAAGTGGTTAAATAAAGATAGTATTCTTCATTCACATCAATGGAAACATATTTAAGATAAAACATGGATTCTTTCTTGACACTTCCTTGACACTATCATCATATCATGTACCTTTCCCTTGACCTGTGAAAAACATTTCAAAAAAACTTGGGATGAGCATAAAAAGCTCAGTAAGGGATATAAAAATATGGATAGGAAACATGGGTACATATATACATAAGAATGAGATCATACTTTACCCATAAAACATAATCACTTTAACATACCTCATCAAATCATGAATAAATCATAGAAATCATAAGACATAAAGGTAACTTGAGGCATTCATAACATTCTTACGTAGGGAGTAACCCTCTTGGTTACATTTGGAATACCCATCACAGTATATTCCCTAAATCTCTTCGGAGAAACCTTAATGTTTCACTCCTTCGCGTTACCCAATTCATTGGAGAGCTATATCGGGCTCACCCGCCCTTAGTTTATCACGTAACCACCCGTTTTCATAACAATGCCCAAGAACCTCAACATAATCATATCACATAAAACATGCATAAAGGAAACATAACATTTCCACCTTTCAATCACAAGATATCAATACAACACATTGATATAAAAACATTATGAAAACCATTTTCAATACCAAAATAAAAGAAATGTAAAACATGGTATTTATTTTTCTTTTAAAAAGAAGGTATGGCTTGTAGAGGAAGCCTAAACTCAAATAATGGTCACGACGGCGGAGAAGTCGTTGTCGCCGCATACGTACAACAAAAACATTCCCTTTTGTCGTTTAGTAAACGCTTCGTATAAAAAAAGATACCTTTTGGATAAACATAAAATTCAAAGGGTTTTATACACCGTATAAAAGAAAGTTCTGTATAAAATAAAATATGCCTCAATGAAAGGAGATTGAGACGAAGTCCCATACCTCGGGTCCGACTTGACTCGGTCGTTCTTTAATCTCCTGAATAATAAACTTGAGTTAATTTATACTTGTTTAAGAACCTTTTTCAAGTTCATTATTCCTTTTATATCACTTATTTCCATGTCATGAACACTATGTAATTATTTAAGTTAATAATGGTCGTTTTAACGATCATTATTACTTGAGTCAAAATAAACCCTTTATAATTACAAGTTGTTCATGTATCCATTATATCTAGAATTATAATCATGATGTTTATATCATATATATCATATATATCCAGTATATACGTGCATTTATAATATTACATAATCATTTAGAGGTAAGAAATGAAATGCACCGTTCATGGAGACGGTAAGCCGTACGTACGCATGAACGCTACTTTCATTTCTATTTCGTATTTTATAGAATGGAATAATAATGATATAAAGGTATATTATAATTCCAGTATAATATCATATATAATATCATAGTTCCATCCTTTATATGTCCCACATATGGTATTTAATGAATCAAATCACTTTGAGGGGGCGGTAGTCCGCACTTCCTAAAATGAAGATATCGCGTTTACCCATAATGGAAACCATAAAGGTATGCCCAAAATGAAAAAAAACAAAAGCTTAAGGAAAACATAAATATATTATATATCATATATAAAAATAGTGACATCATAATGGCCACCTTTGAAGGTGTTAAATGAGTATTGAACAATCATCGTTTCAGGAGGCAGAATTTCGCCATCCACGGAAACCGTATGTTCTTTAACCATTTGATGTAGTTGTGTGAGAGGGTAGCTCGAATAAATATTATAACAACATCCTAGTATATTGAAGATACTGGTGTTGTTACAAAAGAAGTAAATAAAAATAGTTTAGGGGGTTGGAGAAGCAAAATAAAACAAATGAACATGAGAGAATGAATTGCCTTTAAAAGTGTAACCCATTTGATTTGAGCCTAAAGGCTTCCTTTGAAAGGATTATTCCCAAAGGGAATCCTCTAGGATGAGGAGAGGGATTTGGAGAGAGTAAATTGGCAGGGGTTGGCCGAGCCAAAGGCTTGAGGAGTGTGTGAAATGAGGTAGAGGTGGGGGCCTTTTATAAGAGGAGAGGAGGGGCACTTTTGGAAACCATGAAACTATTATTTTATTTAAAAATGTGTTTCGGTTTTAAAAGGTCCCACATTGATATAATCCGTGGATAAGGTTATAAGGGTTCTAAATCCACCCATCCAATAAGTTTTGTACATGTGTAGTTCATAGATTTTACATTATCTTTCTATTTTATTTAAATCGTCAAATAATGATGTCATCGCTGCATCATTATTATGTCATAAATAATTTAATTTATTTAATGTCTAAAAATTATAAAAAAATACTATGATGTAGGAAATCCTTTTAGATTTCCAATGAATATTTATAGACAAAAATATGATTAGTATAACCCCTTCTAAAAATTGTTTTAGTAAAACAATTTATGATAGTGTCATTTTCACCTTTATTTAAAAAAAAGGCATTAAAGTCATTATCTCACCCAAGTGGCTCCATGGGGTCCCCTAAATCGACCCATGGGTTATATTGGTCGTCCATGACTCACCCAATAGGTTTAGGACAAGTGTCATGGTGTTTTCACATTTTTATAATATCATTTTTACCTTAAATTACACTAATTACCTCTAATCGCGATTAATGAAAAAAGTTACTATTCACCAAAAAATTATTTTCATCCCATTGAACCACATTTTACATACTAATGAAAACCATGTATGTCGGATTTTCAAAATTCAATACAAATTATTGGTAAACTTTCATTTAACTGAAAATCAGTTTGCTTGATTACCACTTAGTGGTTTCACTATTCATCAAAAATTGGAGTTTTTCAGAAAATTACAAAAATTCACCCTAAGCTATATTTGATATTCCGAATTCAAAAATGAAGTCTATTTTAATAAATTCAAAACATATAAGTCACATTAATTAATTTAATAATTAATTCCCGTTGTCATGACAAATAGCGTGTTTTTATGAAACAATAAGTATCAAAAGATTGATACTAGTTTAAGTCCAATTTCAAAGTGAAATTGATTCCAATGACCACCATTGGATAAAATGGTAACAATATATTCTAATTTCACTTCAAAACCAATTCAAAATATAATCTAATCATATAAATAAATTAGATTAAAAAGAGGTTATGAATTAAAATACAACATTTTCACTATTCATTAAAAAATGAACTTTCTCGGAAAAATACCAAAAATTCACACAAAGTAAATTTTGATGTCCCAATCATAAATAATAATTTTATTTTGACAAACATAGCTTATAAAATTGTCAAAAGATAGATTTAAAAAGGGTTTTCCATCAAAAGGCAGTAAAACAATCTTTTAAGAATATTAGTGTATTCCATGCATAAGATTGGATTTATTTTCATTTTAAGCCTCTAAAACACTATATAATTCATTAATAGAAATATATAAAATATCTATTATTCATTACTTACTTGGGATGTTACAGTAATCATATTAGATGATCCATAAAACATAGTGTCATCCCATCCACTTGCTACATTCACTTTTTCCATGTGTTTATTCCAACATTTATAAATTTGATATATTTTGTGATAGATCAAGTATTCTTCCAACTCCTTTGCATTAATATTTCTTTAATAACAACAACGTAAACACAGAAAAAGAATTTTAGAAGGGTCATATGTGTGATCTTTTTCAAACATGATGAACTCTTCCACTCCATCTTCATACACTTTTTTCATATGATTGGAATCCATCCATTATTTATTCATATCTACCCTATATTATTTGGTAATATTAATATTTAACAAAATAAATACACAATATATGTTCAACTAGGGTCACCATCCAAATATATATCCTTCTCATAAGATCCAATGGAAGTGAAACAAGCCAGAACAAACCTAAACCTATAAAACATAGGCATGATCAAAGAGTCTAGTACGTAACCCCAACCTA
This sequence comes from Viscum album, assembly GCA_963277665.1. Lineage (NCBI taxonomy): Eukaryota > Viridiplantae > Streptophyta > Magnoliopsida > Santalales > Viscaceae > Viscum > Viscum album. Next base: position 123,313,291 of record OY728153.1, on the reverse strand, counting down.
AAAAAATCTAAGAGATCACTTTCTTATTACATCTTAATAAATATAGTATGAAATATCATAAAAAAATTAAAAAAATTATAAGGTTCTACCAAATAAGTAGTAACACACAAACATGTGTTAAAACCCTTTTTCTAATATTTTCATTAAATGAAAACAATCAATTGGAAAACATTTTTCCTCGGCTAATACATCTTTTTCAATTCACATTTTTAAAATCCAACTTTAAACTATTTCATAAACACTCATTTTGTAAATACACATTTCAAAACTCAAAGAGGTTTCCAACTATCATACAGTTTTCTAAAACATGTTTGAAATGTAACCATTCCCATAAAACAAGGCATGGTAGCCTAAAACCCCATCTTCAAAACTCTCACATTCTTGGAGTTTCAAATACAATCAATTATAACTTTTTGCATTTGAGAACACATTTAAAACTCATTATTAAAATATTTTTAAAATACTTCAAAATAACACTTTCCTTAAAAAACATTCACAATCCCTTTTTCAAAAAACCTAAAAAGCATACCATACAAGGAAGAAAGAAAGAAAACAGTCATGCACAACTATGTAAAGTTCCACAACATGGGGAAAAGCAAGAAAATGTCTGACAAATAATAATTTAAATTGTTAGGGATACAATATAAGCAGATATATAAAACCCCTAAACAATCCTCATAATGATTCTAGGTTCATGGACATCATCATTAGGTTGTATTAATAGAAGGACTTTAACTGGGGATAAGAAAACTAGGTTGTCACTTATAAACCTATCCACACCCCCCAAAAGTCCCATTAAACAAGGTCATCAATAATAAACATCCCTTTATGGGATCATAACCTACAATGATCATACAAAAATCAAAGGATCTTAAGAGGGTATCACACCTTTAATGAAAACTCATTTTTTATAAAATTTCAAATGTGACTTCTCTTTTCAAAATATGCTTCAAATGCCAAGCCATTTTATCATTTATAAAATCCATTCCAATCTACTCTTCGAACCAATTTTATCCAAACATCATTGAAACACAAATGGTAATTTACACAACCCTTTAAACATCCACTAAAAAACATTCAAATATAAAGAAGTTTCAAAATCCAATCCACATGGGATAACACACCCTTTTGAAATAATCCATCTCATTTGTAAATCTTATAAGCTTTAAACTCCCCAAAATGTTGATATAAATATTCAACAAGGATAAAAAAGTGGTTTAAAATATATATCATAAGGGTTAACTCACCACTTTAATAATAAAAAAATCATTTTGAAACAGTTTTAACACTTTCAAATCAACCAAAATCTTGGTTTGAAATCCAATTAACATAAGATTAATTTTTAAAACATCAATTCAATGATTAACACTAATTTTAAAACTAAAATAATTCTTTTAAAAATACATTTAGGCATTTTCCCAACCACTTTTCATCGAATATCATTCCATTAAAAGGGATAAAACCACTTGAAAATCACCATTTATCCCTCATGGGAACCAATATAGGCATTATTATAATAAGGAAACACTTTAAAAACAACAATCATTTAAAGCTAAAGAATATATGAAGAATAAAGAAAAAACTAAAGGGAACATGGTATATAACAAAATATAGTAAAAAATATGATGTAGTAAGGATTGAGAATGACACATCAAATCTAACCAAAGTATATTCATAAATGACACAAAATCACTTTATGAAGAGGATGATCCGTAGAATGGATTAAAAGTAATATAAAAAGTTAATGAAAATTTTCAACAAATAGCACATCAATATCCCACTCACCATTGAAATCTCATTAATGTCGTCGTGTTCCATGCTCCTTAAGGAACCCATTTATAATAAAAAAATTAGAAGATATAAGAGTGATTTTACTAAGAGAGAATTTATTAGTTATTATTCAATGAAATATTCCACTAAAACTTCAAGATCCTTGTAGCTTTTCTATTCCTTTAAATATTAGTGATTGATATTTCTAGAAATCCTTTTTTTATTTATAGGGGGATATATGGCCTATGATGCTAAATATTTTCAAGAAAAGTAATCTAAATAAAATAGATGTTATTCTTTAACTATGGGACCAGTCCATCGAGTACATAATTGGAATTTAGGATGTTGTTTTGGACTATATAGGTAAATTAATAATTCTCGTTGATGTTATCATTCTATAAATCGTGGAATAATGATAAGTACTAATAATCAGTTAATGAAATTTCATATCCATGGAGAAGTTGTTCATTAATTTCAATATAGTTTGATCACTAAAATTGTTTTAACAACTTACTCAATATAATCCATATCAATGAAAACTTTGTATAGTTACTATATTTTTTTAATATGCACTTTAGGAGTTCACTTCTCACAACCATGTTGGAAAAATGTTTTGTATAATGAAAATCCATATGGAAGCCTTAAAACAAGATACATGCTTCAAAAAAAATTCAATCCCACAAGGAGCTTCAACACATAATGGATTTTTTTCTTACAGATCATGATTGGTGATTAGTCACTGAAAGTGGCTAATATTCATTGTTAAGTTCTTAATATTAATGTTTTTAAAAGTTCATAAACATCAATTTTAGTCCAATTCTGAAATTGAACTTCATTTCCCATCATTGTGCAATTCATGCTTAAAATGTCAATTTGGGACCACTCAATAATTTGATTGTGGAAATTACAATATTCATCATTTTAATTTGAAATTTTGGGATATGATTTATCACGTTTTTTGAAACATTTTATCTTTTAGGTCCGATGGATGAATCCCAAAGGAAGATGGAGAATTTTGCGCCTGAAGGCAGAAACATGCTGGGAAAAGTATAATGGGCCTAAGGCCCATCAAACAAATGTGGGGCCCAGAAACCAAGCCCAATGAAGCTCAAATTTATAAAGTATAAAGATAAAAATATGAGGATCATTTTATTCAACTATGGCCAGATCTAATTCTGATGTTATCATGATGATAAATGGATCTGAAGTTGAGATTTAAATGGTGGACATGACATTAATGCTCAAAAATCCGTCCCACCATTTCGACTATAACTTCCAAACGGCTGAGCGAAATTTCTTTAAAGTTTTACAGCTCATAGAGGACAGATGGATGAAGATATTTCTCTTCTACAGACCCTCCGTATTCGTCCTTATTCAATTTCTAATTCACAAGTCAATGTGGTGGACGAATCTGGACAGTTTTCCGAGTCAATTTCGAAACATCAATTTCCTTTTGATTATTCACCCTCCATTTGACTCTATTAATTGTTTGGGGGTGAATTAATTGTTGGGGGATGTACCTAAGGATCCTAATATTCCTATATAAGGAGATAGTGGTGAAGGGAATGGGGGGGATATTTTTTTCATATCATCTTGGATGCTTTGTTCAATTGTAATGTTATGCTGCATTTTTGTTGCCTCAATTTTGTCTTTCACATGTAAGTTGTTCAATTCACATTAGTTTCTTAATAAAAGTTCTTATTCTACTCTTATTATGTTATTCTTAATATCACTTTGATGCCGTTGGATCAAGGTGTGAATTTATTCACACCAACCCTTGTGAAATTATTCACACAACGGTGGAGTGATCATTTTATTTTTGTTGTTTTCTTTACTTCTCCATTTCCTCCCTCATGAGTCTACTTTCCGCTTCCATTGAAACCATGGGATCAATGGAGTGCTAACCCACTTATGGGTTGATCCAAGGAAGTAGCAAGGGGCTGGATTGGATGTTATTTATCACCTAATTAATGTAGAATCACTTCTTTAATTGGGATTTTTATTTGATGATTTTTAAACTTCATCGTCCTTGTTGAATTTAAGGCCACACACATCAAGTACTAATACGATCATTTACCTTGAAGTGCTCAAAACTTTGATACTTCAATTGTATAGGTGATTAGTATTAGAGGGTGTAGGCATTAAACTAGTAAGTGATGATGTTGTTTTATCTCCTTAAATGAACCCATCTCAAATTTAAGAAATTGAAATCATTAAAAAGAAAATACGTCCAATCCACCCCGAGCGATAACCTAGGATCAACTCATTCTTTTAAATTGAATCCACTTAAATCTATTAGATATCTTTAAAGCCCATCCTTCACCAAATCATAGCGTCTCAAGGTTACTTCTTTGGTCCCTGTGGACTCGACCCCTACATGTACTACATCGATCGCTTTTACCCGTAGGGTAAATTTGGGCGCAACCAAATGTTGGCGCCGTTGCCGGGGACCCAAGTAAGTACCTTAGACACTCATCTTCTTTTCTCACCCCAAATTCTCTATTCTCACCCTAATTTCTCTTCTCTATTCCCCTTTCTATTTCTGCGTGTCCAATGAATCCAAAAAACAACTTTCAATCAACTCCAATGGATTATCTTCAACATTACCCATTAATATACCAAGGCTATAATCAACTGGAAAATCAATATTTTGAATCACCTCACATAGAAAGATTCATTGACCAAACCAGGATTGAGTACACCACACCAGAAGCGATGTACAATCAATGGGATGCTGATTGTTTAAAGGATCAATTTCCATACCTCTCAAGGATGATTGAAGAGATCAAACATAATGAAGTTCATGATGTCCAAACATTTATAAATCCTAATTCTGAAAAAATTCTTGAACAATTGTGTGAAAAAATGGATAAAATGAATTCAGAGGTTTCATCTTTAAGAGTAGAACTACAAAGCATTGAAATGGTTGTGGAACCCATTCCCACTCAAGTTGTCTCTTCCTCATTACTAATACAAGAATCTTGTCTCCCACAAACCTCACAAGAATTTATTGAAGAACCAACCATTGAATTTGGGATAGTTGAAGATAATCAAGGAATTGTTGATGGGTGTTTAAATCAAGAGGAAACTGATTTTTTGAATTCAAAAGATAATAACATGACATCATGGATTGAGTTTCCTAAACATGGCTCCATTAGTGAATTTTTAGGACCACCAATCACTGAAAAATTGGGAGAAATACCAAACATTGATCCCATACATACTTCTGATATTCAACTGGACAATTTTCAGGATGAATCTTATTTTCAAAATGAACCAATTCTTTCTAAATGTTTTGGAGAAGAAACTGATTTTGATTTAATTTGTCAATCTCCTTTAGGAAATTTCAATGAACCCTAGCTCAAAATTATTTTACTTTCTTCTGAACTCAAGAATCCCACTATAGGAGATAAGAAGAACCTTGTATTTTTAGTTAATTCTTCTCAAGAAACCAATAATTTTGGAATGGTCATTGATGTCTTAGGAAAGAGTAGAAATTTAACTAAATCAACCATTACCAAATTTCCTTGGACTTTCACACTCATTATTGACCATGGGATTTCACATGAAACATATTTCAAACAAATAATCAATCTCAATCTTGTTGAAGTGGAGAAAGATGGGTTAATTAAAATTTTGAAAGTTGGAATTGGATAAGTTGGGGGGTTCAAGTCGAGTTAACGACGTTAAACAAAAGCGCTGCATGGGAGGCAACCCATGGTTTTCATGTTTTCTAATCATTTTGAATCATTTTCTTTTTCATATAATAAATTACCATAAGCTGTTGACCCGTTCTTCTTTTATGAGTAAGGATGGGTATGAAAGGGGAGCGTCATATTCATCTGTGTCACGTGGTGTGATCTCTGAGTAATACCTTACCCAGAAAATATAAAGAAGACAATGTATCATCAGTTTATTTTGTTTCATTTTTTTTATAGGTTAAAAAAAATAAAAGGACATGTTGAAATCCATAAGGAAAATCCATTCACCACCATCCAAGCTGCTGAGACTCGAACCCAGGATTTAAGGGAGACATTGGAATGCGCTATCATCATCAACCACCAGGTGACTTCATTCCATGATTTTCATTTTAAATTTCTTCATTGAACTCCTCTCCTACCCCCTTCTAACTTTTATTTTCTTTAAACACTGGGGACAGTGTTATTCTAAGTTGGGGGGGGATAAAAAATGATTTTTTTTGAATAAAAACATGCATGAAAAAAAAATTCCATTAACCATAAACATGATAAACACACATTGAAAACTCTAAAATTGGATATCAAATAATTTTTTATGCCTTGATTCTGATTTTAATGCATGTTTAAGTTCATGAGCATAGTTTTTGGAAAGTGCGGTTGTCCGATGTGATTTTTCAAAGTTTACATTTTCATCCTCTTAATAAAAATGCCACAATGCACGTATACTGGATCGTGGGTGTAAATTTGAGTTCTTGGGTCCCTTTCATTATAGCATAGGGTTCTGGGGTCACTTTTAGTTTAATTTGAGTATCCAAAAAAAAACAAAACAAAAAAAAAACAAAAAAAACAAAAAAAACAAAAAAATGACCACATAGAGCAATGTTTTGTCCAAATGCGTGGCGTCCGGCACTTGGGGATCGTGACTCCATAGTTGTCTTGCCCAGAGTTAGGGTTTATATCTCTATTGTAGAGCATGAAATTGACAATATGTGTGGTGTCCGGCACTTGGGGATCGTGACTCCATAGTTGTCTTGCCCAGAGTTAGTCTTTTCATATCTATTGTGGTTAAAAAAAACCAAAAAAGGGGATACTCATCTTAAGGTTTAATGTGATTCCCACCTAGCGCTTCCATTTTTTCCCCTTGAACAATAAAATGGGCCCCATATCTTTTATAATGCACAACACTTTATCATGCTTAATTGGAATTGGATGAAATGTGGCAATGAATTTGAACAAAGGAATGGTCTTGGGCTTGGGATATGCTTATGGACCTAGCTTGTTTTAAATGATTTTTATGGGTTACATAATTTGTTTGGTATGATATCTTTTGAGTGAGCAATGTGTATTTAAATGTTTTTGGAAAAGGGGATTTGGATTTCATATTTGTAATTTATTTTGCTCGGGACTAGCAAAACTCAAGTTGGGGGGTTTTATTAGTCACTGAAAGTGGCTAATATTCATTGTTTAGTTCTTAATATTAATGTTTTTAAAAGTTCATAAACATCAATTTTAGTCCAATTCTGAAATTGAACTTCATTTCCCATCATTGTGCAATTCATGCTTAAAATGTCAATTTGGGCCCACTCAATAATTTGCTTGTGGAAATTACAATATTCATCATTTTAATTTTAAATTTTGGGATATGATTTATCACTTTGTTTGTAACATTTTATCTTTTAGGTCCGATGGATGAATCCCAAAGTAAGATGGAGAATTTTGCGCCTGAAGGCAGAAACATGCTGGAAAAAGCATAATGGGCCTAAGGCCCATCAAACAAATGTGGGGCCCATAAACCAAGCCCAATGAATCTCAAATTTATACATTAGAAAGATAAAAATATGAGGATCGTTTTATTAAACTATTGCCAGAGCTAATTCTGATGTTATCATGATGATAAATGGATCTGAAGTTGAGATTTAAATGGTGGACATGACATTAATGCTCAAAACTCCGTCCCACCATTTCGACTATAACTTCCAAACGGCTGAGCGAAATTTCGTGAAATATTTACAGCTCATAAAGGACATATGGATGAAGATATTTCTCTTCTACAGCCCCTCCGTATTCTGCCTTCTTCAATTTCTAATTCACACGTCAATGTGGTGGACGAATCTGGACAGTTTTCCGGGTCAAATTCGAAACATCAATTTCCTTTTGATTATTCACCCTCCATTTGACTCTATTAATTGTTGGGGGGTGAATTAATTATTGGTGGATGTACCTAAGGTTCCTAATATTACTATATAAGGAGATAGTGGTGAAGGGAATGGGGGGATATTTTTTTCATATCATCTTGGATGCTTTGTTCAATTGTAATGTTATACTGCATTTTTGTTGCCTCAATTTTGTATTTCACATGTAAGTTGTTCAATTCACATTAGTTTCTTAATAAAAGTTCTTATTCTACTCTTATTCTGTTGTTCTTAATATCACTTTGATACCGTTGGATCAAGGTGTGAATTTATTCACACCAACCCTTGTGAAATTATTCACACAACGGTGGAGTGATCATTTTATTTTTGTTGTTTTCTTTACTTCTCCATTTCCTCCCTCATGAGTCTACTTTCCGCTTCCATTGAAACCATGGGATCAATGGAGGGCTAACCCACTTATGGGTTGATCCAAGGAAGTAGCAAGGGGCTGGATTGGATGTTATTTATCACCTAATTAATGTATAATCACTTCTTTAATTGGGATTTTTATTTGATGATTTTTAAACTTCATCGTCCTTGTTGAATTTAAGGCCACACACATCAAGTACTAATACGATCCTTTACCTTGAAGTTCTCAAAACTTTGATCCTTCATGTGTATAGGTGATTAGTATTAGAGGGTGTAGGCATTAAACCAGTAAGTGATGATGTTGTTTTATCTCCTTAAATGAACCCATCTCAAATTTAAGAAATTGAAATCATTAAAAAGAAAATACGTCCAATCCACCTCGAGCGATAACCTAGGATCAACTCATTCTTTTAAATTGAATCCACTTAAATCTATTATATATCTTTAAATCCCATCCTTCACCAAATCATAGCGTCTCAAGGTTACTTCTTCGGTCCCTGTGGACTCGACCCCTACATGTACTACATCGATCGCTTTTACCCGTAGGGTAAATTTGGGCGCAACCAATTGGTATAAAAAATGACAAACTCTCTTAAAATGATCACTTAACCAACTAATAAGAACCTCAAGGTGAAATTTCATCGTCAACGGTGAGTTTAGACCCTAAAAACCATGATAAAAAAGCATTGTTGGAAATTCATGTAGCCACATATTATACATGCAACTAGAGTGTCCCAACCCATCCCAATAAGGCCCATTACGTGACTCCACAATCCTGCCTCCAGTAGGATAGGGGATGGTGACTAGCACTGAGTAGACATATCACTAACATGAGATACATTTCCTATGTACATGTATGCACACACACATCTCTAGGACCACAAGTAATGAAATGTAAAAACCATTAAGAAACAAATGAATTCATACCACTATCCAAACCAAAAGAGTATGATATGATGTAAAGTGCAGTAAAGTAAACTGATCCAAAATAAAATCACTCTAAAAGAAAGATTTTGTTAACTATAAAGTCCAACCTGTAAACAAAATTGGTACTAGGACTACTGCTCAAAACCATAGGAAAACCTCATCCTGCCTAAACTCACAAAGCTCTATCCAATCATGGTCTACCCTATACTCCATAAAAATGTTGCTCATCTGCACAAGACACAAGAGGTGCGGGCAAATCCCATGTAGGGGTGTGTATAACAATACTCGGTAAGAAACCTTGAAACCACAAAGAGATACAAAAAGGAAAAATATTGTCATCTCTACATAGTATATTTCTATAACCCATATAAAAATATCTAGATATACTCAAACCAATACATGTAGACTATAAGTAAGTCACAACTACCATATACCAACATTAGGGATTCATCTCGAAGATTCCATGAAGAACTCATTCGGGAGAACACACTCCTAAGTCTGATAGCACAAATGATGTCTGTCTGAGAAGTAATATTCATTGGATACTATCATGAGAGAGATACACTAATTGATCTGAAGACAGATATGATACCATAGATGAGGATCACAACCTGGTCCATGGGGTGATACCAAAAAATCCATCTGAATTAACCTGGTATGTAGAGGATCGATGCTGGTGAAGTTGGTCATGTCACCAAGGACTCTACCTAGGGCACAAAGAATTAATATAGGATCCTACTCCGGGCCCCTCAAAGGGGATTCCAACAAATCTATTTAGAAATTCCTATTGAAGGGATTAAACTCCTATGAGTAGGAAATGGTACACATCATCCTTCATGGAAAGGATCAAGGTAATGAACCTTAACGAAGATTATCCAAGATATGGTGGACATAATATTCAATACATGTAGAATGGGGTACACAGTGTGTATTAGGGTCACACATTGTCTCCCTTGACCCTTTGGTACTACCCATGTACAATTTCTCTTAACGTTTATAACATTTGTTGTAGAAGATGGGTTCATGTCATGTAGAAGGTTCACACACCGTGTCATTCCATCCATGGTCCACCTGTGTACTCTGGCCATGGGTCAATACATGGTGTCAACCCATTTCCTCTTAACTATGTACCAGTACATGGAATAACCCATGTAACCAGTCTAGGCCAAGCCGTGTGTTGGGGTACACATCATTTAGGAAACCCGTGTACTCCACCCTGTGTCCTTGTATCTACTGAGATACACAACGAGTCTTCAAGAAGGGCCTATAAGCTATGTGATAGGTTCACACTCTATATGAAATTTAACTAACTCTTAAAACACTATCCACTGCTGAGTGGGTTCCACATGCTATGTAACCCTGAGTTACATGTCGTGTTGACCTATATTTTCCATAAAATATTGTTATTTATCTTCATGCCTTGATTGATTACCTGATCTCATTTTGGTGATCTGTTCACCTCAAAAACTACAAATCCATGGTCGCTTCATCATCACAAGAATGAATCAGGTGAGTTTCAAGCCTTTAATCGGCTCTAAAATCTGATTTTGATCACCCAAACATAAATTTATTGAATAGTGATATCTTCCAAATTTCCTTGATTCGTCTGTCATTGTCACTGTCACACCCCCGCTAGGTTGTCCCAATGCCAGATCTTCAATTTCAAATTGTTTCACTATTAAATAGAGGCACAAAGATAAATTGTTCATAAGCTACAAAGAACAATGAACGCATAGAATATAACGGGGGAGAAAATGAAAAAATAATGACCCAATGAACAAACCTTAGTGGTTGTTCATTCTAGACTTGATTCGTTCCTGTAAAAATGGTCAATAAATCCAACAAAATAATATCTATATCAAACCCTGATGAAAACCCCAAAATCAAGCCCATCCCATAAGAACGATTGATCCATTGGTCAACCTGTTCATTTTTTTGATCTGTATTCATTGAATATTCTAAAAATGGGGTAATAAATCCAAATAACAACACCCAATAAAGGGATTGGATCAATCATTAAAGAAGATCGGTTGCTATGTTGTCGTCGTTGGAAAGATCCATCAAGAACGACATCTATTGATCTCTGATCTAAGTTTCATTGTCATTGCTACCGATAGAATTATCTAGGTTCCTATCCAGATCCTCCATGGAATTCAAGGGTTATGAGTCTAAATTTACACCCTTTTCCATATTTATATTTTAAAATAAACCATCATTGCATCGCTGCATCGATGAAACAAAAATAATAAAATAAATTATCATTTAATTTTATTCATTGAATCATATGAAATATAATTTTCATAGTTGACCCACATCGGCTGATGTTAGGCCTCTCCTAGGGTAAAGTTGCTACTATGAAAACAATATTACCCTCAGATTTCTAATCTATGCATTCATTTATATGTTATTCCACTTTTTCCAGAAAAATATTCATGTGTGATATTTATTATTTTAATATTATTCAAACATTTATTTCGGGCACACCGAGCCTCAAAAACACATGTTATATTATCACCTAATCTTTAATTAATTCCCTATAATATTTAACAATAATATATATAAAAATATATGAAATTAGATTCTCCCCACCTTGGGGGTTTCGTCTTTGAAAATACAAAAACAAATTCTATACAAAAATATGTGGGTATTGTGCATGAATCTAAGCCTCCCACTCCCATGTTCTCTCCTAGAGATTCCCATATAGCCATCGGACATTCACTAAAGGAATCTCTTGCCCATGAAAGATCCTCTCCTTATGATCCTCAATCTCTACTGGGTACTTAGTAAAAGTTACTCCATCCTCAATGTTTAGCTCACCCCAGTCAATGATGTATGATGGGTTATGCATGTACCTCCTCAACTATGACATGTGGAATACATCATATACCCAGTCCAACTGTGGGGGTAGAGTCAAGCGGTACACCACCTCACCAATTCTATCCAGTATTTGAAAAGGGCCGATAAACCTCTGAGATAACATGTCACCCCAACTAAATCTCTTCAATATCTGTCAAGGTGAAACTCGAAGGAACACATGGTATCCTTCCTAGAACTACAATTACCTCAGCCACCTTTCAACATAAGATTTTTGATTGATTAGTGCAGTCTTCATCCACTCATGGATGACCTGCACCTTCTTGGTAGTAGCTCGCACCAACTCCGGGCCCATGAGTGCTGACTCTCCCGGGTCAGTCCAACAAAGTATTGACAGATAGGGTCACCCATAAAAATCCTCTAATAGTTCCATACCAATGGTGTAATGGTATATTTTTTTGTACGTGAACTCCACTAGGGGTAGATGATCCTCCAAACTAAGCCAAAGTCCAAATGAAATCTTGCATCATGTCTTCTGGAACAAGATTGGTCTACTACGTTAGGTCATTTTTCTATGGTTGAAACCTCGTGCTCAAGCGTAATTGAGTCCCAAATTCCACCTAAAATCCCTTCTAAAAACTGGGATGTAAAATGATCATCATGATTAGAAACTATCTTTGATGGGACTCTATAGAGTAAAACTATGTCCTAAATATAGAGGCGTCACAAGCTCTCTAATGAACTCTTCTCCTGGATAGCTAGGAAGTGGGATAACTTGGTGAGTTGATCGATGATCACCCAGATGTAATCATTTCCCCAGGTCATATGTGGTAAACCCATCATAAATTCCATTGATATATTATCCCACTTCCATTATATCACCTCAAGGGGTTGATCTAAACCTGCATGAACCTGGTGCTCAGCCTTCACCTACTGGCATGTAAGGCATCGAGAAATAAAACTATGCAACTTCCTCCTTCATCCCTAACCACCAAAACTGATTTCAGAGATCCTGGTACATTTTTTCCACACTAGGATATACCACCAAATGGGATGTATGAAACTCCCATAGAACCTCCTCCCATAACACCATAGGTACAACTGTGCATTCTATGAAAAGGATTAAGTGCTCCCCACCTTGAGAATATCCATCCGGCGCATGTCCTGTATACATCTAAGTATATAGGGTCTCATAGTCAGTATCTCTAAGATGTGCCTCCTAGAATCATTGTAAGAGTGGAGGGGTGAAAACCATCAATTGGAGGTATGTTGTACCATCTTCATCCACAAAGGATAACTGTAGCGAGGCTGACTACTCTAATGCCTCATTCAATAACTGTGAACTAGATCTCCTGATGAGAGCATATTCCACCACATTCCACTTCCGGTGAGTATAGATAATCTCAAATTTATCATCCTGGAGGAACTCTAGTCATCTCCTCTATCTCACATTCATATCTTTATGAGAGAAGATATACTTGAGACTCTTGTGATCGGAGTAGACGATAAATCGCTTGCCTATCAGGTAGTGTCACCACATCTCCAATGTGAAGACTACCAATACCAACTCAAGATTATGGGTCATGTATTTCTGATCATGTGGCCTTAACTGGAATGAACCATAAACAATCATTGCTTCCCTCTGCATCAAGAAACAACCATGTTCGGTCCTTGATGCATCGTAGAACACTATGTACTCAACACCCTCTTCCAGCAATCTCAATATTGGAGCACTCATAAAACTCTACCTCAAATACTTGAAAGCCTGATGATATTTTTCAATCCACATGAAAGGATACCCCTTTCGATTCAAATCTATTATAGGTGCTGATATCCTGGAGAAATCAGGTATGAATCTGTGGTAACATCCTATTATCCCAAGGAAGCTATGCACCTCTGTCATGATCCTAGGGGGCTCTCATGATAACATTTCTTGCACCTTGGAAGGGTACACTACCACTCCCTCTTCTATGATAACATGTCTAAGAAAGTGGACCACCTGAATCTAGAAATAGAACTTTGAGATTTTCCCATAAAGCTGGTGCACTCAGATTATGACTAGAACCATCCTTAGGTGTATTGAATTCTCTTCCTTAGACACCGAGTACACAAGGATATCATTGATGAAGACTACCATGAACCGGTCAATGTAAGGCTGGAAGATCTGGTTCATGAGTCTCATGAACACTGATGGGGAGTTCATCACCCTAAATAAAATAACCAAGTACTCATAGGTACCGTAATTCCATCTAAATGTCATCTTCATTATTGCATCATCACATACTCATAGATGGTGATATCTTGATCAAAGTTCAACCTTTGATAACCATCATTCCCCTTTAAACTAATCAAAGAGGTCATCGATCCTCAGTAGTTGATACTTGTTCTTCATAGTCACCTAGTTCAAGCACCAATATTCTAAACATAACCTCAAGCTCCCATCTGCCTTTTTGGAAAACAAAACTGGGACTGCCCAGGGTGAAACATTGGGTCTCACAAAGCCCTTCCTTTACAAGTAATCTAACTACACCCTCTACTCATGAAGCTCTGTGAGAAAAATCTAATATGTTGGTGCTGATATAAATGTCTCCTTAGGGTGTAAGTCGATGTAGAAGTATATCTTCAGGTGAGGAGGTAATCCTGGAACATCTTCAAGAAAGACACCCTCATATTGCACCACTACTGATGGGAAATGGAAACTCATATCATCTGCTTCATTAAGGGTCAGGCTAGCCAAATGATGAGTAATTTGCTGCACCCTCTTACACATGATTACATCCTGCACTTCCTGGGTTTTTTTTCACCAATAATGGAAAACCTCATTCCATCGCAATAGACACACCACACCCTTATCCTAAAATATTCAATCCAGGCACAGACAATGGATAACCATTATGTACCGTGAATGACATAGTAAGTCCTTGACACTTCTACTAAGAGGTTCCAACCTAAACTCTCACCTCCAAATGTTAGGTCCCACTATCATCACAGATGTGTGATCACTGGGTCTTCTCTGGTGTGTGTCTCCAAGCATAAGGGTTGAGTCAACGGTTCAATCAGAATCTCTAGGACTCGAAAAAGATATGTAGTGAGAAAGGAATGACTATAACCTATGTTTATCTGTACTATAGCTAAATTATAAAAGACACAGATCATACCTCAAATCATTCCTAGAGCCCCTAGGTCATATTCCTCGACCACATGTAGTTGTCCATGCCCCTATCCTCTAGCTCCCTGAGCCTAGTGTGGACCTCCTGGTGGTGGTGGTGGTGGTAATAAGTCAAAACTTTGACCACCTCCTACTACTCTACTATCTCCTCTACCACATATTATTCCCTATGGATCTACCTATTATTATCAGTATCTCTTCCTCAGTGTTCCATCCACTATTTTCCTATTAGCAGTATAGCGGGTCAGATAATCTCTAGCGAGATGTTCCATGTCGTCACATGAATAGAATTACCTCTACCTGGGCTGATTAGACCCACCCTATGGGCCTTGAACTACATAACCTATATCCTAGGATCTACTCCTAAAATGTATCTTGTGTCTAGACCTTTGATACTAATGTCGGTGCCCTATTTTCAAGGCCTCTACACCTTCTCATCCACCACTGACTACCATCGGTTATACCTGCTCATCAAAGAAACTTTTGACCACCAAATCTCGCTCAAGCACTCCCACATAAGTTAGAATGCATATAGAGATAAGGATGGCTCATATGTCTCTATTCAAACCTCACTCGACAGTCTGATCCCTAAAGTACTAATCTCTAACCATATCCATTGAGTACCAAGAAAGGTTGTTAATCCTTAATAAATAATCATCCATGATCATGCTACCCTGATTGAGCTGAAGAAGCTTCTATATATGCACGTATCTTAGCATAACTAGTGAGAACTCTTCTCTAAAGATACTCTTGATCTCCGTCTATGAAAGAGTCACCTCTTCGTGAGTCTAGATATCCAAACTAAACCATTTTTATGTTGATACATTTAGAAGGCTTGCTGCTAGGACCACCATCTGATCTGCTGGTGTCTGAACTAGGAGAAAAACTCAGGTCACCGCCTTAAGCCAGTCCTCATCCGCCTGAGGGTCGGGCTTGCCTCTGAACCTGAGGGTTATATGTCTCTAAAAATTATGGAGTGTGCTTATCCAGTGCTCCTCATCTACTAATACTACAGGTACCATGTAATTCTCCATAGGTGGCGGTATGGATGGTTCACCACCTAGAAGTGACATATGGGGAACTGATCCCTATATCAAAGACTTATCATTGAGGTGGTCATCCTTGTGATTGAGCAGCTAAATCCTAGCTGGCATGCGCCTCAGGGGAATCCTATAATAAAAAAAGATGTACCACGAACAATGAGTATATTAGTAGAGCTAAATCATGAAGGAAATGGAACCACAACCCATTCCTATCTGATGCATGTACTGTTATTTTCTATGTAACCAATGTTCCCGTGTACCAAATTTAAAGAAGGTTATCAAAGTCCTAGTGTATGGATACATCGGCCACCCACACCAACACTAGAGTCCATTTCCTGAAAGATGAACTCAAAACACTTAACAATGTTTCCCTAAATAAATCTCATAGACTCTCAGTCCTGAGGTAGAACCAACCACCTATGATACCACTCTTTCATGACCCATCCCAACAGGGCCCGTACTATGACTCCCCAAGCCTGCCTCCAATAGGTCAGGGGTAGGTGAATAGCACAGAGAAGACATATCACTAGCATGGGAGGCATTTCCTATGTACCTATACGCACACAGATATCTCCAAGCCCACAAATGAAAAAATATAAAAACCACTAAGAAACAAATGCATGCATACCACTATTCCAAACAACATAGTATGACAAGAAGTAAAGTGTAGTAAATTAAACTGGGCTAGAATACAGTCCAATGAAAATAAAGAGTTTGTAAACTAAAAATTATAACCTATAAACAAAATTGGTATTGGGACTATTTCTCAAATCCATAGGAACACCTCAACCTTCCCAAACTCACAATGCTTTTTCTGATCCCAGTACGCCCTTGACTTTAGTAAAAGGTTGCTCATCTACACAAGACATGACACGTGTAGGAAAATAATGTGAAGGTGTGAGTAGAACAATACTCAATAGGACACCCAAAAACCAAAAAATGATACACAAAGTAAATATACCATTAGATCTACATAGTATATTTTTACAACATATATAACAAGAGTATCCATTTTTACTCAAACCATGACATATAGTCTAGAGGTAAGTTACAACTACCATATACCAGCACTAGGGATTCATCTTGAATATTCCATGAAGAACTCATCTAGGAGAATGCACTACGGAGTCTGATACCACTGATGACGTCTGTCTAAGAAGTATTATTCATCAGAAACCATCATTAAAGAGGTATGTTGATAGATCTGAAGAAATATAGAATACTGTAGATGAGGATCACAACCAAGGCCATGAGGTTATACCAATAACTCCATTAGGATTAACTTTCTAAGTAGAGGAATGACACCCAGTGTAGTTGGTAACTTTAATACCTAGGACTCTACATAGTCATGAATAATGAATAGAGGATCCTGATCCTGGAATCTTGAAGAGGATTCCAACAAATCTATCCAGAAATTCCTAATGAAGGAATCATACTCCTATGAGTAGGAAAAGAAACACATCAACCTTTAAGGAAAGGATCAATTGAAATAACCCTAATTAAGATGGTCCAATATATGGTGTAAAAGTGATTCAAAACATGTAGAAATGGGTACGCTACATGTAGTAGGGTCACACATTGTTTCCCTTGACACCGAGTACTGCCCGTGTACAACGGCTTGTGTCATTTAGAACATGTCATTTAGAAGATGGGTGCACATAGTGTAGAAGGGTCACATGTTGTTTCCTTCTATCTTGAGTCCACCCGTGTACTCAATCCATGTGGCAGTACACGGTTTCAACCCGTGTTCGCCTACCCATGTACCATTATATGGGATAACCTATGTAACCGATTTGGGAAAAGTCGTGTGGTGGGGTACATGTTGTGTAGGCAACCCATGTTCTCCACCCTATGTCTGTGTATCTCTAGAGATAAACACCGAGTCTCCAGGAAGGACCTACACTCCCTATTGTAGGGTCACATACTGTGTGGTGCTTAAATCACTCCCAAATCCTTGGCTGCCACTAAGTAGGGTCCACATGCCATGTATCCCCGGGTTACACGCCTTGTTGATCGCAATTTTCCAAAAATTATTGTTCTTCCTTTGCATGCCTTGGTTGGTGATTTGATCTTGTTTAGGTGATCTGTTCACCTTGAAATCGAAAATCTAGGATCACATCATCATTAAAAGAATGTATCAGTGAGTTTCAAGCCTTCAATCAGCTCCGAAATCTGATTCTGATCACCAACACTTATATTTCCTAAAGAATTATATCTACAAAATCACTTTGATTCATCCATTAATGTCATCATCAAACCTCCTCTAGATCATCCTGATGTTGGATCTTAAATTTTGGATTATTGTGCCATTAAATAGAGGCACAATAATCATTCATCCATAACCCATGAAGAACGATGAACGAGTAGAATATAAGAGGGGATAAAAAGCACAAAGAACAACCCAAGGGAAATACCTCATCCATTGTTCATTTTGACCACAATCCATTCCCATAAGAATGATTAAGAAATTCAAAAAAATAATCTCTACATCAAACATCGAAAAAATCCCCACAATCAAGCTCATCCCACAAAACTGACTGATTGGTGGGTCAACCTATTGGTTGGTTGATCCATGTTCTTCATTGATTATAAAAATTGGGAAATAATTCCAATAAAAGATTCCCTAAATAGGGATTAGATCACTCCGTGAAGAAGATCAATTGCCACATCGTCACCGTTGGCGAGATCTATCAAGAACGACATCCATCGATCTCTAATCCAAGTTTCGTTGTCGTTGTTGCTGATGGAATTATCCACGTTCCTCTCTAGATCCTCCAAGGTATTATAGGGTTATGATTCTAAACCTATAGCCCTTCCTATAGGTTTATTTTAGAATAAACCTTCACTGCATCACTGTATTGATGAAACAAAAGGAATAAAATAAATTCTCAATTTATTTTATTCATTGAAACGTTCGAAAACTACTTTTCAAAGAAGACCCATGTCGTCCAATGTTAGGCCTTGCTTAGATTAAAGACATTACTCTAAATGTAATGGTTCCCTCAGATTTCTGATCTGGGAACCCATTTAGAATCTATTTCACTTTTTCAAGAAAACTACATGTATGTGCTATTTAATATTTTAATATTATTCAAAATTTTCTTCCAAGCACATTGGGACTCGAAATCGCACGTCGTCTCAGCACCTGGTCTCGAATTAATTCCATAAAATATTTAAAAATAATACATGGAAAAATCCCTGACATTACAAAGAGAAGAAAAAAAATATCCTTAATTAGAATATGAAAATTTAATATTATTCATAAAATCACCTCAAAAAATCAGACTACAAACATTTGAATGAACCCAAATTCATCATTGAGTTTCTAGGAACTTAGAGATATAGAGAATTCATCATCATTAAAAAACTAGTATCATGACCCACAACTTCATATATATGGTGTGGGCGAGAGATAAAGAAAGGGAAGGGGAGTCTGCTTTAGCTTGGAGGGGATTTAGTGGTAGTGGTAGGGTTCGATGACAATAGAGGGGTCTATAGTGGTGGTGGCGATGAGAGTGGCAGTAGCGGTAGAGGTGGGGTTTGTAGGGGAAGTGGAGGGGTTCATTGGTATAAAATGAGGGGTTCGGCTGCGGAAAAGGTGGGGTTCTGTGAAAACTTGAAGGTGCCAGAGAGAAGAATCTGTTAGAGTAAATTTTAAAACATCGGGGAATACTTTTATCATCGCTAAAAAGATATTGATAAAGTGTGTCTTTATCACTGCTAAAATTATAACACTGATAAAGAAACAGTTTATCAGTTCTTTTTTTGCATTGAAAAAGGAATATCCTTATGAGCACTAAAAAAGCATTGATACAGATATAATGTTAATAATTTATTTATTTTGTTATATATATTTATAAAATTATATATATAATAAATATATATTTATATATTTATTTATAATTATAACTATAACTATATATATATTTATTTATATTTATATATATAATAAATATATTTTTATAATTATATATATTTATAAAATTATAAATATTATAAATAAATATTTATTTATTTAAAATTATAAAATTATAACAAATATATTTATTATATTTATATTCATAACTATAAATTTATATATATTTACTTTAATAATTATAAAATTATAATAACTGTCTTTCTTATATTTATAATTTTATAAATATATATAATTGATATTTTTTTAAAAAGGCGGGGCAAGCAGCCCCTTTATTAAAATAGAAAGAAATGTTCAAAGAGGAACAGGAAGTACAAAACAAATGAAAGGTAGTCAAGAGAATCGTGAATGAGTCTTCATGTTATGGTCAGAGAAGCTCCCACTCCGATCATGCTGTTGTCGACCCCTTCTCCATGTTTTTACATGCACCCAAGGCCCACCTCCATCATCTAGAAGTCCAACATCAACTATGTCCAGTGCTTCTTTAGCATTCGAAGCCCAAACATTTGATTTCCCATCCACTTCACTGATATTCGAAAGCAGTTCAAAAGAATTATGATTACTGACCTTCGAGGTTGGATTATTTTTCACATGCAAAATCATGTTAGAGCCTAGTGTAAAAGAGAGAGACTCCATCTTATCAATCATGTAATTTTTCAAATTTGAAACCCCATGTCCAAAGTTTTTATAGATATAACCACCAACATGAGGCCTACCTACCTCATTCATAGGTTCTTTGTTGAAGGGGTATCCTGGATCTATCAATCCATAACATGAGAAGTAAAAACATTCAAAAGCCGAAGATGCCTGGAAGTTATAGCAAGGAAGGAAGCATCAATTCCCACATCACATGAAGTAGGTGGGACTAAAGATATCTTACAAGAAATGTTGCAAGATACATTCTTTACCTACAACCAAATGAATTTGACCTTCATGATGGTTTGACAAAATAAACGACAAAGTTGGAACTGCCATGAATAAATTCTAGCACAGGTTTAGATTGAGCCTTTGAAACATTAAAAACTATAGCCATAGGAGTTTGAGAATCCTCATCAACCATATTAAGCTGAAGAGTTGTACTAGAAGAATCATTCCTCAAAATAAGAGCAGAATGATATTACACTTTTGGGAAAAAGTGTACAACATTTTACTTTTTGGTTTCATTGATGTTTCAGAAACAATATTTGCTTTTCCCTTTTGGTTTTTTGAAGAAAATTCTCTTTTCTCATTCTAGAAATCAAAATCAACCATTGTCTGAGCATCAACTTCCATGGCAGCTTGAGTGTCATCAGATTCCACTCTAACATGATTTGTAGTAATGCCTCTTGTTAAGGCATCTTTGAAGGTGATATTCATCTACAATGTCAGCCCAAGTTGAAGGGTCCTTCTCATTAATATGAGCAGGAACAACAATACCACTATCATCCTAAGGAGGGCCAAGGATACGATAACCCGAATAGCCATCATTCAAAGAAATGATAGGAAGAGTCTTTCTTATAGCCATAATATACTCTTCTTCAATAGAGGCTTGTACCACTTTGGGATTAAGCGTAGAAGCATACCCAACCTTGTCTGTCTCCTGATTTTGAGTTTAGTCCACAATGATCTATACATTCATATGATTTCTCTTTTTTCAATAGTGTTGCGGTTCATGACCTCTAATATTACAATTAGAACAAACTCACCTCTACACATAGATTTTGAATGAACAATAATTTTACAAGTGTCATAAAACAAAGGTGTTTTTTCAAATTCAATACGAAGATAAATTTAATCTTGTGGAGTGGAGAGGACCACTTTATTGATGAATGCAGCACTTAAATGCACTTCAACCAGTACACATGCATAATGACCAAAAGTCACAATTTCAGTGGCATTGTCTATCCTGATTGGAATACCAATTGTAGATGCAATATCATATAAGATTTCAGGGTTCTATAACACCCAATTAAGTCAATGAATTCTAACCCTAACATGTGCATAAGTATCCTTAAAATCTCTCAAAATAAAATTTTGATTCCAATCATAAATCTGCAAAGTACTAGGCCTAAGGTTAAGCGAACCTAAACTCCAGGCTCGACCTTTAACTTCAACTGAGGGGAATAAGATGTGAAAAAATCAGCGGTCGACTGAAATGCATTTGAAATCTTTAAATCCCTAAATAGATGATAAACTAGTGGCTAGGTCCACAAATTTCTAGGGATTTGAGCCTTTCACCAGTAATATATGAGCAATGAATGAAAACTTACATAAATCAAGCTGATTTGCTTTTACATCACATGAAGCTGATACATGAGTGGTCAAACCTTTCATCATGATTCATTTCTAAGGACGATTCACAAGCGAGGAAAAAGACCCTCCCGAAAAACCGATGAACTTTGAGAGCGCCTTCAGCGCTTCCGCATCGAGCAGCTGAATTTTTGTGAAGAGTGAAATTTCTTTCTAGAAACCTGATGAGATGAAGAAAATGAGTGTAGATTTAGTCTCCTCGGGTGATCTAGGGAAAATCGGTCGCCATGGGTCGTCAGGAGAGACAACTCCCGCTCCTGTTCCTCCATCTAGACAATTATTTCATAGAAATAAAAATATGTATTGTATATTATATAATTAATATATTAATTATATATATTTATAAGATTATAAATATAATAAATACATTTATTATAATTTTATAATTATTTAAATAAATGTATATAAATTTATAATTACAACTATACATACATACATACATACATACATATATATATATATATATATCTTATTTAAAAGTTATAGTAAATATATATTTATTTACAGTTATTATTATTATACATATATATATAAATTTAAATAATTAAATAATTATAATAACTATATTTATTATACTTATAATTTTATAAATATACATAATTAATATATTTATTATAATTTTATAATTATTTAAATATATCTATATTTATTTACAATTATAATTATAAATATCTGTATTTGTTTATATATATTTGTATATATTTTTTAAATTATATGAATTTATAACATTATAAGTATAATAAATATATTTATTATAATTTTATAATTATTTAAATATATATGTATAATTAAAATATTATAATAAATAAATATTTTTTTAGATATATATTTATATAATTAAAAATTATAAGAAATATATTTATTATATTTATTATTTTATTACTATATATAATTAGTATTTTTTATAAATTTATAATTATTAAAATATATCTATAATTATTTATAATTATAATTATAAATATTTGTATTTATTTATAAATATTTTTATAAATTTATAAATTTATTTATTTAATTATATATATTTATAACATTATAAGTGTGATAAATTTTTTTTTATAGTTTTATAATAGTTTTAAAAAATATAAATTTATTTATAATTATAACTATAAATAAATATTTATTTATTTGTAATGAAAAATTATAATATATATATATATATAGTTATGATTATAAATATATATATTTAAAAAAAGAATTAAAAAATTATGATGAATATATTTATTATATTGATAATTTTATAAATATATATAATTAATATATTTATTATAATTTTATACTTATTTAAATATATCTATATGTTTATTTAGAATTATAATTATAAATATTTGTATTCATTTAATAATATATATTTATAACTTTGGCACTTTTTTGCGGCGCTTGGAGTTTCTCCCTCTGGCGATTTGATGGAAATTAGGGTTTACTCATTTCGCCTCTGTGCATCTCACTATCTTCGTGCATCTTGCGGACTCTTCTCCCTATGGGGAACTGAGATCTGTGATCTACCATGGCGCCAATCAGCTTGTTGTCTGGAACTAACATACGGATCTGTTGTTGTGGGATATTATCTTGCTGTGAGGAGCCTTGATCTTCTCGAATCTGCTGCGAGGAACTGAGATTTTCACAGATATGCGAGGAACTGAGATCATCACAGATCTACATGGATCTATGAGGAACCGTGATCTTCACGGATCTGCTGCGAGGAATCGCGTTTTCTACTACGGGAATCAGTTCGCTGCGAGGAACCGTGACTTGGATCTGCTGCAGGATTCTTGTCACCGCGTGGTCTGTCTAAGTCGCTGCAGTGTTTTTGATTCTGGATTTCTCTATCTCAATGGAGGATCTCCTTCAACTGGGGAGTTTTGACACCTTTCGGTCATGCGGTGTTGGTTCAACGTGAAAGGGTCCGCTCGCGGTTGATGTGGGTAAGACCACTGGTTTGTTTCAACGATACCCACTCAAGGTTGAAGTTGCTGGGTAGAACAGTGATGGATCGACGAAGTAGCAGGGTAGCGAGGGGTGTTCTTTCTCCCTATACGAAGGGTCGGCTGCCTTTTCCATTCATCTTAATGGAAGCCTTTCCCATGTTAAGGCTGATCGGGATGCGGTGGTAGAAAAACTTGAACCTGGTAAACATTCTATCATTGCTTGGCTTATTTTGCCTAGGGGATCCGTTCCGTTGAAGATTAATGATTTGGTTGACCGGTTATTGGTGATTTTGAGCTTCTGCAATTGGAGATGTGTTTTATTAGGATGCAGATTTTTTCATATCATCTTTCCTTCTGAGGGGATTTGAAGATATAGGAATGGGGATTCAGTTTTGTATCTCTTAATCCTGGAATTATTCACATCAAGGAATGAGACAAAAAATTTAATCCATTGGATGTAGGTAACTCTTCTTCTCATATCTCGGTGAAGGTTTATGGTTTTCATTTTATCCTTTGGAATCCAAGAATCTTATATGACACAACCATGTTGATTGGTGTTTCCATTAAAATGGACAAGGAAATCGAGACTACAAGGTTCAAACATTTTTCCTATTTTCTAGTTGAGGTTGATTTGGGTTCAACTCTGGTTGATCAGGTATTTTTTTCTATCAAAGAAGATGAGTTTGATTTGAAGATTGATTATGAAAGAGTTCATAAATTATGTATGGGCTGTAATATTATTAGGCATGATCCTACAAATTGTAGGAGATCAATTTTCTGAGTTTCGCCACATTTGCAGCCATGATAAGGATTCTTGCTTCAAAAAGAGCAGGAAGTTAGGTGTTTTTTATACTCAAAAGACTGGGTAGCTAGAGGTTGTCCCTAATTCTGATACAGGAAATGATGCTGGTCAATCTGAAGGACATCCGACTAATGTCGTCAGAGAAGTGTATGTGGAGGAAACCCAATAGTCAGTTGATATTCTTGTATAGGGATGTGCTGTGGGGAATGAAAATATCTTGAATGATGATGCTTAGTTTGATGATGGTCATGCTGATGGATAGATTGATGATGATATGCATGCAGCCATAGGGACTAAAAATGCTAAAGCTACACCTAGGAAACCTTTTGGAAGGTTATGGTCATACATTTTTGCTGATGACGAGTTAGTTGCACCTAGGCAGGTGATTACTCATTTTTTTCCTTCCAGTAAGTCTATGGATGTCTCTACTCTGTATGCTAGAATGGTTCTCAATTATAGGGAAGTTGCGGCTGCGGATGATGTAACTTTGCATGAAAAGATAGCTTCTAGAAGCATTAAAGGTAAGAATAAATTGGACTGTGAAGGGTTTCAAATGATTCTAGGGAAGACGGGCTCTAAAGTCTCTGAGCAAACGATTGATCATTCACCCAATGTCAAAGGTGTTAATAGGTTTGAGGCACTTGATTCTCTTAATGGTGATGTCAGGTCTAATGAAACACTTGATGAAACGAGTGATCATGATGTAATGATGCATCAGAAAATTTGGAGATGGGATAGGCTTCCAAAAGGACGAGGTCAGGGTGGCTGGGATGATTCAAATCGAGGGTGTGGGCGAAGCTTGTCTTTTAGATCGAATAATCTCACTCCAGTGTAGGGGAATATTAAGGAGAATTATATTGCACTTTTTAATCAAAGGAATTCATAGTCAGAATGGGAGTCTACTAAGGATGTTGAAGATTCTGGTCACAACTCTGATCACGATTATGGTGATGCTTGAGTTGATATGATTTATTATGGACGTGAGCTTGTTTTTTTTGTCTCCATCCATTTTTCATGTTCTTGTTTCTTTTCCTAAAATAAGGGGCTTGACCCCAAACTTTTTCGGTATAATAAATATATTTGTTATAATTTTATAATTATTTAAATAAATAAATATATATATATATATATATATTTATAATTATAATTATAAATAAATATTTCTATAAATATTTTTATATAATTATAAATAAATATATATATATATATATAATTGTAAAAGATGTATTCATTGTAATTTTATAATTATTTACTCAAAAGGTTCAGGAGACTAGTGAGCCTGCTCTTAAAAAATTTATTTTAAAAATAAATTTGACAAAGGAACGAGGATGGATGAGGTCAAACAAAGAGTCATGCCATCATATATATAAAAAAACTACAAATAAAGAAGAGGATCATTCCCATAATAATGGTCAGATCAATCATCGTTATCAACCGATTCCCACTCTGACTATGAGTTCCTCTGATTGAAGAGAACATAGTACTTCTCCTTGATATTTTCCTAATTTGGAATGAGACGCCTCTCAATTCAATGTATGAAGACCTAATATTCACATTTCATCCATGCCCTCGTGTAGTAGCACACTCATCTCAGTCACGTCCTCGACCAGGACCTTCTGGATGCCTACCCCTTCTCCATGATTTTTGATGAAAAGTTTCATCAGATACTTCCATCTCAACATCCAAAGTGTCTATCACCGATGGGACATTCCCACCCTCCATAAAATCCTTAACCCTATCTATTCTCATTCTCGACTCAAACACAGCTTCATCAGTCACTTTCGTCCCACATGGGTCATGCTGTAAAGGAGTAATATTCCCAAGAATTCCAGTTCTGGATGAATCTATCCTAGCCAAGGAAAGAACATTATGCCCCATATTGGATAGAGAGACAAGCTGATTAGATTTATTATATAAAACCAATTTAAAACCATCTTTGTCCATAGTGAATTTCACGCCTCCATGCTTAGAACCACTTCCAATAAGGGTATATTTGAATGAGACTCTTCTATCTTCAACTTATTGATTACCAGCCTTCCTTCGTGGTTGTCTTACATCACCAATAACAGATTCAATCAAGCACTCATCCATCCTAGGAGTATTAGTAGAGATTTATTCCAATGATTTCTAGGTTGGTGCTTGTTTTTCAATCCTCTTCCTCTTCGGATCATTAACACTCACTACCTCTTTCCTCACACATGAGGTGCCAGAAGGTTTCTTATTGGCAAGCTGTGAGGTACCTGCATACTTGATTTGAATATTTCTAACATTCCTATAATTGAGAGCTCATTCCCCATAATCCTACAGAAGTTACAAAATAATGGAATAAATTTGTATTCAAATTGCACTCAATTTTAACACCATTTTCCAGCAAAGTGGCGGAGTCAGTCAATGGATCGTGCATTTCAACATCCATAAGAACCCTGAAAAAATACCCAAATTTCCCCTCAATTGTGTTCTCATCCATATTAATGGGAGAACCAATGTAGGAGACAAGATTATTAAGAATAACATGATTCCAAAGTACCCAATTGAGACTATGAATTCTTGTCCAAATCTGTGCAGTAGTCTGCTTCTATAAGTGTAGATTGAAATTCAGTTCCTAAGAAGATAGAAAAAACCCCTTGGATTAAGCACATAAAAATAATATATCCAAGAAGATAATCTCATCCTATCATCACTACCCAAGACCTTTTCTAGCTTTATTATCAACTAAAACATGAGCAATAATGAGAAGAGTCTATTAGAACTTCTGGCCTTGATTCACCCGGTAGACAAGGACATGAGGTATGACAAACCCACAGTTCTTATGGTGAATAAGAAGATGATCACCCACATGAGAGAAAATAAGATGGAAATATCCTTATCCAATGGGAACGATCCAACAATTAGAAAAGTCCCAAATTTGAGATAGCTGAGACTTCACCACATCAATGCCAATCGGCTTATCACCCTTCATAAGAATTAATCTCCAAATAAGAAAATACTTATAGGTATCTAGTATCTCCTTTAGCACATCAGGGTTTGCAATGACCGTGAAACCTCCATTTTTAGATATGGAAAAGCAGGGTTTAGGGAAAACATGGGGGATTTCATCAGTAGGATCCTCCCCTTTACCTAGGGATTCCACAAAGGACAATCCTTTACACATGGGATTCAGAGGATGTGAGGAACCTTCCTTAGATTTGAGTAGCCTTTAGTCCTAGACCATAAAATTTTCTGATGCCCAAATAAAAACCATAGATTTCAGCATGAATGCAGGTGGATCTGACATGCCTGAATGCAACTCTACTCAACCACCGACATGATCGACATCCTTGAAATCCATGCTCCAAATAATAGGATCCCTCACAATCAATAAGGAACCTTCCTCGCCCAATGAATTCCTTATACAATCGCTAGCATGGTCACCTTCTACGGCTTTTCTGCACTCTCAATCTTCCTTCCTGTGAATGTCTCTTGTAATTTCATCAATGTGAATGGGTTTCTGATGATCGGCCACAAGTAGCCACTGCTGGCAGTGACTGTGAAACTCATCTCATCTTGGTTCCCCTTCTAAAATTGTATCCTCGACGTTAGGGTCACACGATTCATATTCGTGAAGAGATGACTCAATAGCCCTCTCCACTTTCAAGGACTCTAGATGAGAATAGGGAAGAAACGTAGCACGCGATCCTTCCATAACTAGCCTGTGTGAGTCAAAATGACCCTGAGTAAATGAACATTCATGATGAATACATAACATATTCACAACAATTATACTCATGCATCAATATATTTATTGACCAAATTCATTAGAAATATATATTTATTTAAATAAATAAATATATTTATAATTATAAATAAATATATATAAAGTATATATATAATTATAAGTATAATAAATATATTTATTATTTAATAAAATTTATTATAACATTATAATTACTTAAATATATATATATATATATATATTTAATTATAATTTTATAAATAATTTTTTAAAAACATTATATATATTTAAATTGTTAAATATATATATATTAATTATAAAAATGCATTTTTTATTTAATTTCTAAAAATTATCATTATTTTTAAATATAATTATAATAATTTTATAAAAATTAATAATATTTTTTATTAAAAACTTTTATCAGTGCTAATAGTAGTGCTGATAAAGTCCCCTCCCCCCTTTTATCGGTGCTTTTTTATTACTGATGATAAAAGTCGGTGTTGCCCTTACACCGATCTGTGGTAGTGAATACTGATATCTGGAAACATCCCACCACACAAGATATTCCTATTTAGTTATACCCATACATGTGGAAGCCTTAAAAATTATTCTTATTTAAAAACATTAACCCTTCTATTTTAAATAATTCAAAATCATTGCCTCTCAGCTAAGAAATGATGTTAGGTTAGTGTGTTTTGCTTATTTCTTTTTATTTCAATTCATGCATTTTTTATAAAGAATATATTTGTTTATCCATTTATCTATTGTTTTTTTTTGTGTTCTACTACTATGTGCTTCTATAACCCCATGATGAAGGAGAACTAGTTGAGGGCTTTGATCCTTGGGGAAGACATGGTTTTCCAAACTATTGTACTTGATTTTTATTAATATTTTTATTCATCTTCATAGTGAGTAGTGAGAATGAAAAATTAAGTAATGAATGATATTTAATTTTTTATTAAAATGATATTAAATTATTGAAGAGAACAATGAAGGAATCCAGAGAAACCCTAGGATTGTAATCCACTATTCCTAAATCTTATTATGTTTCCTTTATTTCTTATTTCTTCATTTCATTTCATGTTTTTCAATAAAACCACCATAACAACCCTTACATTTTCATTATTTTATTACTAAAAGCCTAAAAATATAAATAAATTGAAAAGGAATAGTGAGTGTTTTATGGCTCCATGATAGATGAATATGGTTAGATACTATGATACGCTAGAAAAAAATTTAATTTTTTCATGCCCTGTAATAGGTTGTCATTTACTCAAAGTGTGGTTCCTTGATAGGTGGGGGATTATTCAATAGTTCACTATATAACTATGACAATATATCTTGTTATGGTCAATATTTTTTAGATGTGTTATTGTCTGGCATGTATTAACTATAAAGGATTGACTTGGGGAGTTTAGTTCTCTGAGGTGCTCACTGTGATGACAATGTTAACTACTCGTGAAGTTTGTGTGTAAATGGTTCTTCCTAGAGGTGCCTTCCTAGGTAGATGATATTTTCTTTTTCATTGAAATGATTACCTTGACCTTGTGATATCCACAAGATAGATTATAATGACACAATTATAATGATGATGATGATGGTTGTGGTGTGGATAGTATGGTTGTCAATGATTATTACACAAATGTTATCATGACAACTTATGATGGTAACTTGATTATTGGTATAAGATTAGATGTGTTACTTATTATATTTCTGATGTTTTTCCAAGATGGGAGTACCGTTCACTATGCATCCACCACCCGAGGTTCATTTTCCTAGGTATAACCCAACATTTATATTTATGATGGATAGATTTAATGGTCATACTAACATTCTCTCTCTCACCCCACTAATTAGTATAGACCGAATGCGAAACTGGTATAGATTGGGTTTTTGTGGTTCGTCTTGAGCATGTGTTGGATATGATGTGATTATGGTAGTGGTTGGGTGACATGAAATTAAATGTTAGAGATGTGGATACTAGTTGGTGATATTCATTTACAAGAAACCTTCTATATTTTTATGGAATGTGTGATATTATACAAACTCTTTTAATTGGTGATAAATGTTTATGGTGAGCTTGGGGATGGAATGCTCTAACAGGATAGGATTATTATTAGCTACATTTGGATTAATTGAAATTAGTATATATATTTGTGGTATCTTATGAGATTTGAGGATAAGATAATTCACTAGTTTATGTTTGACCTTGATTACACCAAGGTGGATATGGTTGGTGTAGACACAACAATGTGTTATGATTTTTATACTTTTATTACTATGCATGAATGATATTGACTTGGGTTTTCATCATTAGGGGATGGACTATAAATAATGCCAATATACTCACCTATACTTTTATATACAACCTTCCATGAATTATTGGTGGAGTTATTCATAAATTCTAGCTTAATGACTACTGTTGATGGAAGGATCTAAATTTTTGGGACATTGTTTTGTGCACCGCTGAGATATATGTATTGTTGAGCTTTATTATATGGTGGGGGTCAACGACTATTTTATGAAGTTTTAGAAAACTTTAATTTTGGTTATTGTATATAATATTCATGCATTGTATATTGTTATGATATTAGTTGATCACAAATCCCCATTTTGTTAATAGTTTAGTGGGTTTCATTCTATTTTATAATATTTTTATATGTTATCTAGAAGTAAATTCTTCCCATTTTCTAATATTTTTACCCTAAATTCTAGTCTCTAAATCATTTCATATTGGATATGGTATATGGAGGTTACACTTGGTTTTACCATCGATCTATGAGAGTTTATGATAGAATTGGGTTATGATAGAGTTAGGAGGAGGGTAGTGTTATGATCACTGACATTAGTACCTTGACCTCTTGATATGAATGAGTTGGCACATGATAATGAAATTATTATGATGATGACACTAATGGAGTAGATGATATGACTGTCAATGATGGTTACATAGATTTTATGATGATGACTTATGGTAGTAACTCGATCATGGGAATGAGATTATGTGAGTTAATTATTATTGTATTTTAGATGTTATTTCATCAATGGGAGTACTATTTTCAACAGAACCATTGCATGAAGGGAGTTTTCTTCGGTGTGACCCTCTATCCAGATACTGAACATAAGGTCATACTAGTATGCCCTCTTTCACCCCACAGAGTAGTATGGATGGGATATAGGTTTGGAATAAATTGGTTATGTTTTTAATCAGTTATCGCATGGATGTAGATGGGGTGTGATTATGGTTGTGGGTGGTTAATAGAATTTAATATGTTAGAGATATAGATACTAGCTACCAGGAGTTTGTTTATGGGGAATAAAATATATTTTTATAGAATTTGTTATACTAAACATGCATTGTTATTTGGTGAGAGATGTTTATGGTGATCTTATGGGACATAATACTCTAATAGATTATACTTATGAGCAGTGATGTGTAGATTAATAGAATTGAAAAAACATGTCTATAGTATCTTATGATATTTGAGGATGAGATAGTTCACCAGTTGATGTTTGAACTATATTATAACGAAGTAGTTATGGTTGGTTAGGAAATGACCATGTATTTTGATTCCACATCTTTGATTATTAGACATGCATGATATTGATTTTTTTTCATCTCAAGGGATGGAATATAAATTATTTGGATACACTCACCCGTAGTTTCACATATATCTTTTTATTAACTTTTGGAGGAGTTATTGGTAAAAATTAGCTCAATGAACATGGTTTATAGTAGGAGTATGGGGTTTATAAAATTTCTTCATGTAAAAATGAGGTATATAATTTATAGAATTTTATTACATGTTTGGAATTGGGAGATTTTTTGTTGTAGTTGTATTTGAATTAATTTTTTGGTTATTTTGTATTAAATTCATGCATTGTATGATTTTATGATCTTAAATAATCATGGAACCTCTTATTGTTCATGGTTTGGTGATTTTCGTTATATTTTATAGGCTTTTCATATCTTCTATAGAGGGTAATGCCTCCAATTTGTGAGATTTGTACCCATAGTGTTAGTTATTAAACTATAGCCTATTAAAGGTGGTCGTTGGGGGTGACACTCAATCTCTTCATCAATACAAGGAGGGATATCAACAATTCCATATCATGAATGCATGGTATCAACACTTTTTGTTGAGAAATAGGTTAGGTATTTGAGTTATGAACATATAAGGCTTTAATTGGTTTGGTAAATTATGATGGAAATAGTTTTAAAGGTATAACAGTTTAATATTATGGCATAGATAATCCAAAATAAAGTGTGGTTACCAAAACATTCCTACAATAGGACTTTGATTTTATCCTAATTTCCTCAAGTAAATAAATATAATGAGAAAAAAACATTTTAGTGAGTAATTTTCCATAATATTATATTCCCAATCTATTAAATCAGATGAATTTGTGATTTGATAAGGTTTTAGAATACAAATGAAAGGGGGAATAAAATAATCTATGTTTTGGTGCATGAGTGGTATTAGGTACTCGGTGGGTTAGTAACAAGTATTTGTTGGTATCTAGTGGGGGTTGCAGACTCTCATTGTTCTGATCATGGGATTAGGTGGGCTTACACCAGGTACTCGATGGTCCCTCAATGAGTACCAGGTTGGAATTAAGGTGGGTTTTAAAACAAAAAATAGTAAATTAGTAATTTCATTTATTAATTAATCCCTTTAAAATGGTTACTTCAGGATTTCAAGAATTTCCATCGATATGAGCCTCCTCAAAAGATATTCCCTTCCAATCCTCTCTCAAATGAATCCCCACTCGATCTTGATGTGGATCATGGATAAGGTGATTCCATATATAACTTTTGGAGATTATAAGGTGTGGCCTCTATATTACTCCTTGATTTTCTACTATATCCCAAGGGATACACAAAATCCATAAATAACAATATTTTTTAGTTTTTAAATCCATTAAGGTGGTGGAATATTATATTCCCCCAACTTCTAGATTAGGGTTCAATAATTCATTTGGTTTATGGAGAATCTACATTTGTTGTATATCGATTATGAAAGTTATTTAGGTCATGGAAATAGTGTAATACTATTTATATACATATATTGTGAAAATGGTAATTAATATAAATCCTCACTTATGGTGGAGGAAAACAATATTACATAAAAACAAGATAAAAAAACATGACAAAATGAGAATAAAAAATACATTCTGAATCAAAAAATAAAAGTTGATTTGATCATCCCATAATTTTTTTGATTATTCTTAAATTCAAAGAATAATTCCCAATATATATCTTCAGTATTATCATATATGATTTCAAAAAGAGGGCCTTAAAAATATTCCAAAATATTTCCCTAGCCACATAATTTTTGGTTGAAGATAGTACACTTAAATTTTTTTCCATTTAAGAGAATTTATGTTTTCTTGAAAACCCAATATTTATGACTGCCTGAATTTTTTCTTGAGATTTTTTTAAAGTGTTCCATTCAGTTCCCTCTAATAAAAATCCGAGAAATAAAATAGTACTTTTAACCACCCTTTTAAAGTATAAAATAATAATAAATTCTAGTTAGGTGGTAGTATCTACCAAATATTCTATAACATCAACTTTAATGATTGATCTCATAACCATGGTATGTTGGATCCATGAGTATTTTTTATGAGATTTTGATTTATTTGAATGACAAAAAAATGAATCATTTAGAATCAAAAATTTATTTTTTCCCTCTGATTTCTTGAATTATATTAGTTATGCACTTCATCTTCAATAGGTGAATCAAGATGATCGATAGCCTCATTAGAGACTTATTAACACACTAAGGAGCCCCTTTACTAGTGATGTTATTGACCTTAAACCTGAGACAAATTCATTAAAGCACCATATTAACCTTTAAGTGAAACATCCCACTGAAAATACATTTGGGGGAGAAATTTTTTTTCTCTACAAACAACCTCAACATCCATAGTATAATCCTTAGGAGAATAACATTCTTACATGTCTTGAGAAATATTCACTTCCATTATAATCACCTTTTATGTGTAGGAAAAATCCCCTTCCACCGAAAACAACTCCATTTAGACATCAACCTTAGGAATATTAATACCAGGAACAATGATTTATATTTCATTGATTGTATACTTATCTCATTAATTCTTATCAAGTAAATTAACATTTCCTAACTTAAAGAAAAATGAAATGTTTTTAGAATGATGTTTTGAAGATTCAGTTACCTCATCGGCTGAATACCCCTTTGTATAATGTAATGAGAATGAATTCATCGACTCTAGATTATCCCACATAATAGATCTTAATTATTTGATAGATCCATCATTGTGATAAAATTTATTTGAACTGGCACATGCTCATGTGATATCCATGGGAGGTGCATCGTCTTTATTCACATTTGGATTCCTAATTGAGCCTCCTTTCACAAAATAAAAAATATCTTCTTGGATTCATAATGAATTATAATTTTTCAAAACCAATTTATAAGGATATATATTGAATCTTGATTTTTTCTATGAATCTTAATTCTAGTAGTGATAGAATTCTTCAATATCATTGAAATTGATAATAACTGAAATATTATCAAGAATTTTAATAAGAAATTCTGAAAATTTGATCATATTCACGAATTTACAAATCAAAACCATACTCATTCTATAATATTAAAAGAAACCAATAAGACTAAAATAAAATTCATCATCAAGAATCCTAATCACTTCATCTATAAACAAAATAATTGTATCTCTCTTGAATCGAACAGGAGGGGTTGAAGGAATTGAAGTTTCAGATCCAAAGGAAGGATCTCTAGGTAATCACTAATGTGAATCAATTTATGCTTCTATTTTTCCATCATTGAGTAAATTAGAAAGTGAGGTTCTTTGACTCATTTGAATATGATCATGATCATACACATAATTAGGGGGAACATGACCAGGTAGAACCTTCTTCAAGGAAATTTCATCCATTTTCAAACTAAAAAACTCATATATATATATATATATATTCATTTCAATGAAAAGCTTGTCCTCTTTACAAACATATAGAGGACATTTATTTCCTACCACGTTTGATTTTGAGCATGGATTGAAGCAATAATGGTTTCTTTCTAGTGTTGATGTTTGAGTACATAGAAACTAATATCCAAGTAAGAATATTTTTTTTCAACTCTTCTATGATAAACTATTTAATGTTATATTTTACTACTTTCCTATATTTCAGTGCTACTGTATACACTTGATCTTATAAAAGATAAGTAGGGGTTTAGAGGTGGATTCATATAAGGTACATAATACTCATACACTACATGTGTCCCCTGAGATGTGTGTAGAACTTCTTATCTATAATCTATGTAAGGACAATACCCTAATGTATAAGGGTTACTTGGATATGGAGATGCAAGCTATGGTGAAACATTTTGGAGCTAATGAGGGATGGATGAGTGTAATTGTAAAGTGATTTTTTATTTCTCTGTTTCATCATTTTGTGTATGTAAATCAATTTTAACATGAAATTTTCATGTTTTCTTACTTTTTATCTCATGTAAGTTCATTATGTGAACCCTAGAAATGTTTTCTACACACCATTAACTATATATTTCCGAGTAATTTCATGTATGTTTTGGGAAATATATCCTATTTATTAAACAATAATACATAATAAGGATAAATTTCCCCCCTTATCAATTCATTTATCCATTAGTATTTATATAAACCTTTGGAGATCTAAAATAATGTCTAATTTTTTGTGTTTATTCAAGTTAGACCAGAGCATCCAGATTGAATCTTTACATTATTTCATTGATCAAATGGAATAATTAGGCCAGTACATGTATCATATAATGTTCAAGACAATATCTAATAACACAATTTATTTTCATAGGTAATCTATCCTGGGATTAATATTTTGGAAATTATTATGATATCTTCTAAAATTTAGCACTTAATTTTACTATGAACATTTCAAGGTTATAGTTTCCCTTGAAAATGTTAACATTCTATGAAAAAATTTCTATATGAAGTCATGATCTGATGATGGTTGGTTCTACACCATCTGTTTGACACATGTGATTAATTATGAGAATTATGTTCATTTCATCCAGGGGCTCGAGGATAAGGGACCTATGTAAGATCCCATTTTTTTTAGATATGACTCTCTCTGAGTTTTTTATTAATCTTTTCTTTCATTTTTGTTTTCATCATGAAAGTCTGTTGTTTGAATAAACACAATCTTGGGATGCAAGGAAACTTGAGAAAGACAAGAGAGTATCCATGAGGAGAGATTATTGGAGAAAATGAATTTATGTTTTGGGATATATGCTTGTTTGAATTAATGGATTCTAGGTATAAAAGGGTTAAGTATTTCATGGGTTTTTGGTGAGTTGAGATACTTTAAAAGAGGTTCTGTTTGTTTAAATGTTAACTGGGATGAAAAAGAAACTACATAACATTTACAAATAATGTAAAGGGAATAAAAATTGTGTAATCATTTAAGTATTTTAATAATATAAATCCAAGGTGATGGGTTTTTCAGCGTATTCCATTAAAAAAATTTACATGACGCGTAATAACATTACATGCCATGTAAATGCCCATCCTTCTGCTTTAAACATGTTGTGCAGCTGAATTCTTATTTGTTTCGACTATAGCTCTCCTCCTCTCAACTATATAGATTTATGTAGGAAATTTTGTGGTGCCAACTTCACTTATAGACATCCCATTTGTGTGAGCGATCTATGGTAAGTCTTTTTGGTTATGTTTATACTTTCTCTTCCTTCTCCACCAACTGTTGTGGTGAAATACTTTGGCTGGTTGCATTTTTGGTTTTAATCTTGATCCGGTTCGATCCAGAAACCTCTTTGAAATCATCCTCACCTTCTTCCTCATGTGTAATGCCCCGACCCCAGAATCTCGGAGCCTATGCATTATTTTAATACATTGGCATAATTACAAGGAATCAAGTCCTGAAGGACCGATCAGTTTAGTAGTCTTGGAAAATAGATTACATACATGAATGTTACATTACACATTTAAACATAAAACACAACATAAATAATATACTGAGAATTCCATTATTCCCCTATCTTAACACTACATATCAAACATAACACACATATTGGAATCCTGGGAAAACAAAACTTAAGAAAAGGGTGAGCTCAAATGCTTAGTAAGGGTAAATAATTTAGCAGAAGTTATAAAATTTTAAGGGAATATGTGTAATAAAAACAATAGTCGTTTAAACATAAACTTGAACATAATATGGAGAAGATAAATCAAACATTACCATATAAACATCCACATGGATATTCTACTAGTCAAATAATCACATGTAATAATTAATTTCATAATGAGGGAATGCCTAATGTCGGACATCATTACCACATAGCCAAGGCCTCGTGCCAAGAATACAAATAAATTTTTTTCCAAGGACATGTTCCAATACACTAGTTTGTCTCATGAGACCTACTGATGCATCGAGGGGCTATAGCAGGCCCCACCCATTACTTACTAAGTCCACTACATTCCTCATATGAAAATTTTGAAACATAACATAAATGTTCGTATTAAAACTATCATATGAAATGTCAATACTTCAACCATAAACCATGAAGGAAATAAAAATAGAACATCCACAATCAAACATATCATAACTAATTCAATATAATATGTATGATTTTTATTATAATAAATCAACCTTTAATCAAGAATAATATCCAGTAAAGGATGTCGACATAGTTGAAAACGATCAATAAAACTTTTTGTTGAACTCTTTGTGATATGGTTATTTTAATAATCACAAATCATTGTTTTATTTATGACAATTTAGTCTTTTGTTTAATTTGTTCTAAATGTATTTACGTATGTTTAAATCTTGTCTACATAATGTTTATTTATGTTAATGTATGTTTTACTGTTGACCTGGAAGTATTCTAGATTGAACAGACACTTAGTGTGAATTTAATGTTTATGAATCGCCGATAGTTATTTTCTTAAGGCACCTATGATGAACGGTCGCACCGAGGATGAACGGTCACACTGATGATGAACGGTCCCACTGATGATGAACGGTCGCACCGATGATGAACAGTCGCATCGATGATGAACGGTCGCACCGATGATGAACGGTCGCACCGATGATGAACGGTCGCACCGATGATGAACGGTCACACCGATGATGAACGGTCGCACTGATGATGAACGGTCGCACCGATGATGAACGGTCGCACCGATGATGAACGGTCGCACCAATGATGAATGGTCGCACTGATGATGAACGGTCGCACAGATGATGAACGGTCGCACCGATGATGAACGGTCACACCGATGATGAACGGTTGCACTGATGATGAATGGTCGCACCAATGATGAATGGTCGCACCAATGATGAACGGTCGCACCAATGATGAATGGTTGCACCGATGGCAACAGTCATACCGATGCTAATCACAAGCTACCGAAGCCGATGTTGATCACAAGCTACCGATACCGATGCAGATTATGACCTACCGATGCCGATGCTGATCCAAGGACCTACCGATACCGATGCAGATTCAAAATGACCTACCAATCTCATGATTCACCGATAGTCATGAAAACTGTTTGAATTTCTATTAACTCTTATTTAATTCCAACGATCATATTTGTCATTTTTAATGCAATTAATGATATTTAATGATAGTTTTTGGCATGTCAGGAAACTGTACCTCGTACCTATGAAAAGGTAATCATTCCTATTGCCAGAGCTCGTGGAACATAAGGAAGATCGAGATGCAGTAAAAAGAAAGAGGCCAAGAGGCATAGGGGGATTTTTTTTCTTCAATGCATATACGACTTAACACGAAGAAAACATGAGGAACTTGAAGAACACTCATACTCATCAAGGATAGAAGTTCAAAAGAAGAATATGAAGTGTTACAAAGAACATTATCATTCTCAAGCTGAATACTTACACTGAAAGTGAAGGGACAAGAACCACGAAACTCTGTTTTCTTGACAAAAAACCAGAGAAAGACTCAGATATTTATTTGCATCAAACCAAGGAGTCTAGAGTTTCACTCACAACACAAAAGAGCACTCTAAACTCATCTCTATCTGTTTAGATCTATTGTGTTTCATTCATTTACTTTTTGAGAAGTGTGTGTTTTTTTACACACTGACTCCTGGACTGAACTGGAGGATACTAAATCCTCAATCCAAAATTCTTACATCTTATTGTATCCCACTGTGAATTGTGGAAGAGTTCAGGTGGACCTGGATAGCCTATGTGCTATTGTTTTTTTTTGTTTTCCCACGAAGAACTGTGGTAGAGGTTATAGTACATAGATAGTCTATGTACTGTTGTTTACCCCGATCCAAGGTGTGGATTAAAATTTATATAAATTGTTTGAGAGGACTAAGTCTCGGCTTGAGACTGAACCTCTTGTTTTAAAACTATTGTGCTTACTTATTTTAGTTTTAACCTATATTGAATATTCCACTTCTAATTACTTTGAAATATAAAATTGTTTTAAATTTACTTTGATAGTTAATCTAGGAAGTGTTTGTATATATTGTAAATCATTAGGTTAACTTCAAAAGTTAATTAATCTTAAGATTAGATTAACTGTGAACTAATAAATCTTTTGAGAATATAACTGACCCTTTATAGTTTTACAAATTCACTACATATTATCTTGTTATTCAATTTGGTGGATTTTAATAAGAATATTTTTAACAGAAATTTTAATTGGAACTCAATTCACCCCCCTCTTGAGTATCCACTCCGACCAACATTTGGTATCAGAGGATTTTTTTGTTTATCAAGGTTTTCAAAATACTCTGTTTTTCAACTGTGCTTTTAGTTGTATCTTAAAGATCTTAAATTTCTGTTAGTTCTAATTTTTATCTCTTTAAATCTTTTGCTAAAATCTAACTATGGACAATAGACTAGAAGATGCTGCTACCAACAATTCACCTTTCTTTAATGGTAAAAATTATGCTCAGTGGAAGCTTAAAATGAAAATTCATTTAGAGAGTATGGGATTTGATATCTAGATGACTATAGAACTCAATATAAAATTCCAGAAACTAAAAGAACTAATTGGGATGAACCTACTAAGACAACTTACAATAATAATTGTAAAGCAATGAATGTACTATACTGTGCTTTGGGAGATGAGGAATTTAATAGAATATCTGCTTGTAAAACTTCTTATGAAATCTGGGACACTTTGGCTATTTACTATGAGGTAACGACCAATGTCAAAGAAATGAGACTGAACACCAATACTATTAAATATGATAATTTTAAAATGAAATCTGATGAACCTATTTCTAATATGTATCTCAGGTTCAATGAGATTGTCAACACTATGAGCTCACTTGGAAGAGCTATTCCTGCAAAGGAGAAGATTATGAGAATACTACGATGTCTGCCAAAAATATGGAGAGGCACATCAGTTTCAATAAGAGAATCATGTGATATAAGTTCACTACCTGTTAAAGAATTAATTGGTAAGCTTATGATGTATGAGGAAGAACTGAAGGTGAACAAGGAAGAAGATGATAAACCAAAAAGGAAGTCAGTGGATTTTAAGTCTACTGCCTCAAAGAGCAAGGATAAGGAGAAAGTTCATATACCTACTGAAAGCTCAACAAGTGAAAGTTCAAATTTTGAAAGTGATACTGAAATGGCTTAGATAGCCAGAAGGTTCAAGAAGTTCTACAGGAAGAAGAAATTATTCATAAAATCAAACTACAAAGGTAAATATGAAAATAAAGGTCATTGGAATAAGAATTGGAAAAAGTCTGATAGGATTAATGAAATTGTTTTCTATGAGTGAAAAAGGAAAAGACATGTAAAATCAGACTTTCCAAAATTAAAGTTCAAAAATAAATATGACTACAAGGAAAAAAAGTACAAGAAAGATATGAAAGAAACCTAGAGTGCTTCGGAAGACAGTTCAAGTGATTCTGATTCTACTCAGGATAAAAAATCTCAGAAAGCTAACATGTGCTTTATGAAAAACACATATGAGGTAACACTGGATACTCCTGCTTTAAATTTATGTTATTCTGGAGTTGAATCAGATTCTGAATATGAAAATATGTCTAGTGAAGAACTATTTGAATAATGTAATATTCTAGAAGAAACATGACATGAATTGAAGGACAAGTATAAAACCTTAAAGAAACAACATGCTCTAACCAGTTCTGTTAAATCCTCCCTTGATATAGAAAAGGAAAAGAATGATCAATTGATGAAGGAAAATAATGAATTGAAGTTGTCTAATGAGAAATTAAGGAAGGACTTAGAGAAATTCACAAATGGAAATGATACTCTTACACAAATGTTAGGAAAACAAGTGGCACCAAAATATACCACTGGAATAGGCTATCATCCTGGAAATAGACATATTACTAAAACTAGATTTATTCCAAAATCTGGACAGAATGATGCCAGTTCTAGTTCTGGAAATTCATATGCTTCAACTAGTTATTCATATGGTTATAGATCAAATAAAGTTTATCTTTCAAAAACTATTGATTCTATAGATTATATGAGACCCATGAGACAAATCTAGGTACCTAAGGCTTTGCTTGCTAACCTATCTGGACCCAAGAAAATATGGGTACCAAAATCATTTTTTGTTTAAACCTGTTCTGTAGGAAACTTGTTTGAAAAGTTCCCATAAGAAGATATGGTACTTGGACAGTGGATGTTCAAGGCATATGACTGGAGATTACTCATGCTTCAAGAGTTTAATCAAAGTTGATGGAGGCCATGTCACCTTTGGTGATAATTCTAAAGGAAAGATCATCAGCCTAGGACAAATTGGTAACACTGATTCAGTTTTAATTTCCAAAGTTTTATTTGTTGATGGACTTAAATATAATTTGTTAATTATTTCTCAGTTATGTGATGATGGTTTCAATGTTAAATTTAAAAATTATTCCTGTAATGTTTTTGATTCTAAAAATGTTTTAGTATTTTATGCTTTGAGAAATGAAAATGTTTATGCAGTTGATTTAAATTCCTTATCCAAACAAAAATTTACTTGTTTAAATGATTTTCATAAAGAGTCTTGGTTATGGCATAGAAGATTAGGACACTATAATATACAGTCACTTAGAAAACTAACTAGGAAGAACTTAGTTAGAGACTTACCCAAACTTAAATTCCCATCAAACAAAGTTTGTAATCCCTGTCAAAAGGGAAATCAACATAAAGTTTATTTTAAATCAAAGAAAGAAGTTTCAACTTCTGAACCTCTCAAGTTGGTTCACATGGACTTGTTTGGACCTTCTAGAGTTTCTAGTTTAAATGGGAAGCACTATGTCTATGTCTTAGTAGATGACTTTTCTAGATACACTTGGGTATATTTCTTAGATCACAAGAGTGAAACTTGTTCTTATTTTGTTAAATATTCCAAGTCTGTAGAGAACCTTAGTGGACTTAAGATTAAGACCTTGAGAAGTGATCATGGCCGTGAGTTTTAAAATCATGAGTTTGAATCTTATTGCTCACACAATGGCTATAGTCATAATTTCTCTGCCCCTAGGACACCTCAGTAGAATAGTGTTGTAGAAAGAAGAAATAGAACCCTTCAAGAGATTTCAAGAACTATGCTTAATGAATATGACCTGCCTATTTATTTTTGGGCTAAAGCTATGAACAAAACTTGTTATATTATTAATAGAGTCTTGATTAGACCCATTCTCAAGAAGAAATCTTATGAGTTGTGGAACAATAGGAAACCTAAGGTTAGTTACTTCAGAGTCTTTGGTTGCAAAGTCTTTATTCTCAATACTAAGGACAATCTAGAAAAATTTGCATCCAAGAGTGATGAAGGAATATTTTTTCGGATATTCAATTACTAGAAAATCCTATAAAGTGTTTAATAAGAGAACCAAGTGTGTGGAAGAATCTGTTCACATCAAATTTGATGAAAATGATCCACATGAACCTAAACCTTCGGTTGAAAATCTTGAAGAAGATTTGTCTGTTCTTAACCTTAGTGATAAATTCATTGAACCTGTTGTAAAGACAAAAAGTTCTGGAAACATTCCAGAATCTGCTCCTGGTGAACCAGAACCGAGAGAAGAAACTAAAATTTCAAGTCCTACCTTTACTAGATCAACTAGGATTCTGAAGAATCATCCTTTAGATGTTGTTGTTGGTAATCTTGATAGAGGGTCACAGACTAGATCTTCTCTAAGAAATAAGGTTGAACATCAAGCCTTTCTTTCATAGCTAGAACCTAAAAATATCAACAATGCAATCAATGATGAATTTTGGGTAATGGATATGCAAGAAGAGTTAAATCAATTTGAAATAAACAAAGTTTGGGAATTGGTAAAAAGACCTAAGGAAACCTTGACCATAGGCACTAAATGGGTTTTTAGAAACAAGGTTGATGAATCTGAAAATATAGTTATAAAAAAAGAAAAGCTAGTTACACAAAGGTATAGTCAAGAGGAAGGTATAGACTATGAAGAAACCTTTGCACCTATAGCTAGATTAGGGGCTATTAGGATTCTACTTGCACATGATGCTCATCTGAATTTCAAGTTATATCAAATGAATGTCAAAAGTGCATTTCTAAATGGTTTTATAATTGAAGATGTTTTTGTTGAACAACCACCTGGATTTACAAACCCCCATTTCCAAAATCATGTTTTTAAACTTTCTAAAGATTTATATGGTTTAAAACAAGCTCCAAGAGCTTGGTATGATAGACTTACAAATTTTCTTATTTCAAAAGGTTTTACTAAAGGGATTGTTGATCCTACTCTTTTTATTAAAATAATTTATAAAGATATTTTGATTGTACAAATCTATGTTGATGATATTATCTTTAGATCTTCCAAACATTCTTTATGTACTGGTTT
Organism: Viscum album; assembly: GCA_963277665.1. Taxonomy (NCBI): domain Eukaryota; kingdom Viridiplantae; phylum Streptophyta; class Magnoliopsida; order Santalales; family Viscaceae; genus Viscum; species Viscum album. The sequence goes on along the minus strand of OY728153.1, from coordinate 123,268,825 downwards.
TTGAAATAATATGAAAAATTAATTTGAAATGAGTTTAATGGGAGAACTTAAGTATTTTCTTGGATTTCAAATTTTTCAAAAGAAGGATGGTATTATTTTAAATCAAAGTAAATATAAAAAGGATATTTTAAAACGTTTTGGTTTGGATAGTAATAAGGGAAGTGACACACCTATGAGTACCACCTGTAAGTTGGATGATGATGAAACTGGGAAACCAGTTTATCAAACCAATTATAGAGGTATGATTGGAAACTTACTTTACCTTACTGCTATTCGACCATATATCATGTTTAGTGTATGTATGTGTGCAAGATTTCAAGCCAATCCTAAAGAATATCACTTGCTTGCTGTTAAAAGAATTTTCAAATATCTTAAAAATACTACCAATTTAGGTTTGTTTTATCCAAAAGGACAATCCTTTGACTTAATGAGTTATTCAGATGCTAACTTTTCTGGTTGCAAGTTAGATAGGAAGAGCACATCTGTAACGTGTCATATTTTGGGAAAATCCTTAATATCTTGGTGTAGTAAGAAACAAAACTCTGTTGCATTATCTACTGCTGAAGAAGAATACATTGCTACTGGTAATTGTTGTGCACAGATTCTATAGATGAAACAAACTCTGTTGGACTATGGATATCAATTTAGACATGTGTCTATAAATTGTGATAACACTAGTGCAATTAGCATCTCTAAGAATCTTGTGTCTCACTCTAGGACTAAATACATTGATGTCAGACACCACTTTTTGAGAGATCACTATCAAAAGTGTGATATTTCTCTGGAATTTATTGACTCTAAACATCAATTAGCTGATATATTCACCAAACCCTTGAGCTCAAAAAGGTTAAATTTTATTAAACAAGAGTTGGGTATGAGAGATCTGTGAAACCAATCTGTGAAACCGATCTGTGAAACCGATATGTGAAACCGATATGTGAAACCGATCTGTGAAACCGATCTGTGAAATTGATCTGTGAAATCGATCTGTGAAACCAATATGTGAAACCGATCTGTGAAATCGATCTAGGAAATCGATCTGTGAAACCAATCTGTGAAACCGATCTGTGAAACCGATCTGTGAAACTAATCTATGAAACCGATCTACGCTACCGATTGAGTTGTACAATTTGTGAAACCATCAGTGTTTATCAAAACGATGTTGTTTTACTAAATCGTTATTATTGTTTATTATTATTGTAACCCTAAATGATAAAAATAATTACACGTGGTTATTTTTAAAGACTATTGACCTTCCATCTTGACCGCGTTGTCGAGCGCGTCAAATTTGTTGTTTAATTTTGACTAGAATTTCTGCAGTATAGCAGCAACCCTAGGTCATCTCTCGATGGAGTCTTAGATAATTAATTCTAAAATTTGATTTTGATTATGAAATTAAAAATGGAAATGGGGTTTTATAATACTTGGGTTTGATGATTAAAGATGACAATAGAAAATAGAAGCTATAAAACAAAGTAGAGATTAACAGAATTAATTAAGCGTGATCAACCTGGGGTACTCGCATGATGTTTATCCTTCATCGCTTCATGATATAAGGTTATGATCTTTTAATCCCTGGTTTCTAACACCTAGAACTAGAATGTTACTATGTTTATACTAGGATACCTCCTAGGTTTCAGTAAAAAACACACAATGATTCACCGAACACCACCGATGATTGGGTGAATTGTGTTTGACTTCATAACCAAAACTCACCAAGGCAACACACGAAAAACTCGATGTGCTGTCCGGATTTGTATGTTATTTCTTTGTGATACCATTAAATAAATGTACATGGCCTTGACAGTGCTTGTGTGAGTTCAATTGGCCAATATAAACCACACAAACACCGCAATTGAAAGGGGTAAAGAAAGTGGTGAACGGTGTGTGAAACATCACATGAATGGGTACCCCCAAACATGATCATATGAGTTGAGCATGACATACCAGTACATAAATCAATAAAATAAGAATAGAGGATGATGAAAAACAACACAAAAATCTTGAATTTAAAATATCATTCAAATATTACAAACATGAAGCTCGGGATGTACATCACGTTCCTCCCCGGGTGATCACAAGGGGTTTAGAAACCCATGGGAGAGGAGGAAGAGAAAGATGTTGGGGTAGAACGTCCCATAGCCTCCAGAACTAATAGGGATGTTGATAAGACTCTTTGGGGACTCCAAAATGGAAGCACCTTTCCTCTTGGTCGAACTTGCAAATGGGGAGCCCAAGGTGCCATTTTATAGGAAAATTGGAAGGTGGTTTTAGGCACACAGATTTCTTAAATCCACTTGTAACATGCGTTTCTGCCTTCAGAAAGTCTTATCTCGCTTTGGAGAAAATAGAAAAGCTGTAGCCCTACCTCTTTACTGTCTCCACCGAAATTTTGGCACCATTTGGACAACTACATCTCAAGATATTGATAAAATACAGAACACCACATTTGACTTGGTCCAAATTCGGTGGCTTGGATAGATCAGTTCGGATAAGCCCAATAGAAGCCTAATCAGCATTTGGTTCCTTAATATTAAATGTAGCCTATTAAATTTTGGACAAGACTACAAAATTTCAGCCCTTTGGTATGCACGTATTTCATGTACTATTCAAAACAGTGGACATATATCCATGGATCCATGCAATTTTGGCCCATTTTTCTTCCACTTCATCAAAGGCCCTCCAAATCACCTCCACCTACATTGAAACAATAAAAACAAGTAACATTGACCATTATAATATTGATTAAAATTAATTGATTTAATCAAATATTAAGTGAAATTTGTTATTATATTTGGAATATTCATTACAAAACTAGTTTAAAACTGCGGTGTAAGGGTGGAATAAAACAGTGAATCGTGGTACGATCACACCCCCACACCTAAACATTTGCACTCCTGGAAAAAGTCACATATCCAAATACAATGATTCATATATATATATATATATTTCAAACATCCTGAAGATTTATCATTTGAGGAAATGTTATTTAAAGTAAAGTGATCAATACACGAACCACACCAAGGAGTTCTTCCTAGTGAAAATAGAAAAAGATGTCTCATAAATCATATCATAGTGAAATTCAAAAAGGTTCATGATACCCAATTGAGAAAGGAATTCAGAAGTAAACCATGATAATAACTCTCCATGTGTGTGTGTGAAAACCATTTCATGCTATTCTTTCCACTTGCTATCCAATAAATATATGTTATTTTAACATTTTTCAGCTTAAATGATTTTGTCACCGAACCTGTCCTACATCCTTTGCAATCATATTTCAAGACCCACTCATTTAAGCATTCCCAGAAGTCAAACCATAATCTCCCGACCTAGATATCCCCATATGTTTCACATTTCATCACTCCCCTCATTTATTATATATATTTTTTTGAAGTTGCAATTGGAACAAATCTCACACTCATCTCTCAACCCTTGTTTGATCTCCTCACGACACTAATTGAAATAGTTATAACAAGATCAAAGGTTTAGGATGAGTGGTTTTTGACCTGCCCAAGACACAAAATATTTTTTTTGAGGGCGTACAATAGTCGGACATTAGTTACACACGCATAGGTCAATCTGGTACAGTAATGAAACAGATCAGATAAGGAATGAACATATGGAAATATCATTTAAAGCTGAAAAATATTAACCCAGCATATATTTAACTTATATTAAGTAAGAAATAATCACACTTTGTGGTTTGGTGCAAAAATTTGTGGAGATATTAGTGACACAGTTTTCCAAAAAACTACTCACACAAAGGGAATCAATCATCTCAATGGTTTCTCATAGATACAACCATTTATATCATTGACAGAAAACCAATTCACTAAAAATAACTCCTTGATGGTAAAATCATACACAAATTCTTTTTATCCTTCGTTATGGTATTTTTACTTTCCCCACTTTATGGTCGCCACATCATGTAATTTCGAAATTGTTGATGGGGAAAAATGAAAATACCATAAAGAAGGCCAAAAAGAGAAAAAAAGGAGAAAACGATGAAAATTCCTAACTAACCCAGGAATGTATCCACCCCCACACCTAGAATGTGCAGTTTCCTCATTGAAATAATTGAGAATGTGAGAAGGAAGGATAAAAACTAGTGTGTTTTATTGGTATGATGCGTCGAGAAGGTGGATTTCCTCCACCGGATTCTTTGGAAAATCCTCATAGAAGTGTTTAAGTTGATGCTCATTGACGGTAAGACTTCGTCCACTCTGCTCATGCAAAACCTTGGTGGAGCTTAAGCCTGGAATTGTACATGAGGACCTTCTCACCAATATGGAACTTCCACTGGTGAATCATGCTATCATGAATAGCCTTTTCTTCTCTTTATAGATTCAGGAGTTGTCATATGCATCACATCGAATTTCTTCCAACTCTTGAATCTGCAGCTTTCTTTCCTCACCTGCATCTAAAAGGTTCATATTACATTGTTCAACAGCCCAATATGCATGGTGTTCTACCTCCACCGGGAGGTGACAAGCCTTTCCAAGCAAAATTCTGTATGGTGACATTCCGATTGGGGTTTTAAAAGCAGTACGGTATGCCCAAAGTGCATCATCCAAGCGCAAACTCCAATCTTTCCTATTGGGTTGTACCGTTTTCTCCAAGATTCGCTTAACTTCCCGATTTGAAATTTTTGCTTGTCCGTTAGATTGGGGATGATATGAAGTAGAGACTTTATGAACAACCCCATACTTAAGAAGCAAGTTTTTCATGTTACGATTGCAAAAATGTGAACCATGATCACTAATGATGAATCTTGGTAGACCAAACCTACTGAAAATCTGGGACCTCACAAAATCAACAACCACTCGAGAGTCATCGGTCCTAGTGGCCTTTTCTTCCACCTATTTAGATACATAGTCAATAGCCAATAAGATGTACACAAAGCCAAATGAATTTGGAAAAGGCCCCATGAAGTAAATTCCCCATGCATCGAAGGTTTCACAGAATAACATGGGCTTTTGGGGCATTTCATTCCTTTTAGAGATATTCCCTGTGAATTGACATTGAGTACATGATTTACAAAACCTATGGGCATATCTATACAATGTTGGCCAATATAATCCTGAGTCAAGGACCTTTCAAGCTGTACGTTGAGAGACAAAGTGTCCCCCACATGCCAAGGTGTGGCAGAAGGTCAAAACAGAGGTGAACTCATGGTCAGGGACACACCTACGAACAACCTGGTCACTATAAATTCTCCACAAGTATGGGTCATCCCAAATGTACCATCAAGAATCATGTTTAAGTATCTGGGATTGTGAAGTTCTAAAATCAGTGGGGAACCTAGATGTTGCTAGAAAATTCACAATGTCCGCATACCAGGGGGTAAGGTCCACAACATCACAAAGGTTATCACGAGGGAAGAATTCTCCAATGGGTAGGGGTGAGTCAACATGATGGTCCAATGGTGGAGAAATCCTACTAATGTGGTCAGATACAACATTCTACACTCCTCTCTTATCTATAATCTCAAGGTCAAACTCTTGGAGGAGGAGCATCCACCGAATGAGGTGGGGCTTGGCTTTAGGTTTCTTTAGGAGGAAATGAAGGACAACATGGTCAGAAAACACAATCACTTTTGACCCAAGAAGATATGAACGGAATTTTTCCAAGGAAAACACAATATAAAGGAGTTCTTTTTCTGTGGTTGTGTAGTTTACCTGGGCAGGGTCAAGGGTACGCGAGGCATACACAATGACATGAGGAGCCTTTTCAACCCTTTGTGATAAAACTACCCCAACTGCAAAGTTAGAGGCATCACACATAAGCTTGAAGGGGAGATCCCACCTAGGTGGTTGGATTATGGGAGGGGATGTGAGACTCTTTTTTAGTGAATTGAATGCATCCTCACAATTTTTATCAAACACAAACTTAGAATCCTTTTGTAATAACCGAGATAAGGGAAGTGCGATCTTACTAAAGTCTTCAATGAATCGGCGGTAAAAACCAGTATGACCCAAGAAAGATCGCACCTCACGAACACATTTTGGATATGGAAGGGTTGCAATTAATTCAATTTTAGATTTATCAACTTGAATTACCTTATTTGAAATGACATTCCCAAGAACTATCCCCCGCTCAACCATAAAATGACATTTTTCATAATTTAAAACAAGATCTTTTTTAATGCAGCGGCAGAGGATAGAACCTAGGTTTTTCAAAAAATCATCAAAAGAAGATCCATATACCGTGAAATCATCCATAAAGACTTCCATACAACTCTCAAGGTACTCAGAAAAAATACTCAACATACATCGCTGAAAAGGACCAGGAGCATTACATAGACCGAATGGCATCCTTCTGTATGCAAATGTGACAAATGGACAGGTAAATGTTGTCTTTTCTTGATCCTCAGGGGCTATATGGATTTGGAAATAACCCGAATAGCCATCAAGGAAACAATAATGGGACTTACCAGCCAATCATTCTAACATTTGGTCAATGAAAGGTAAAGGAAAGTGGTCCTTCCGCGTGGCTTGATTTAGTCGACGGTAGTCAATACAGACTCGCCAACTATTTTGCACATGTGTTGGAACCAATTCATTCCTTTAATTTGACACAACTATTATTCCTGTTTTTTTAGGCACAATTTACACTGGACTAACCCATTTGCTATCAGATATAGGATAAATGATCCCTACAGTAAGTAATTTACTGACTTCCAATTTTACCACTTCAAGGAGAGTGGGATTCAACTAGCATTGAGGTTGTCTTATGGGTTTAGCCTCATCATCCAAAAGTATATGGTGCATAAAAATAGATGGGATAATCCCGGGAATATCAGCCAATATCCATCCTATTGCCTTTTTACACTCTCTCAATAGTTTGAGCAGTTTCAATTCCTGTTGTGGAGAGAGGTTATTGGCAATAATGACGGGCAATTGGTCAATACCCTCAAGATATGCATATTTTAAATTAGAAGGAAGTTGTTTAAGTTCAAACACCGGTTGTTTCTGGATTGAGGGAGGGGATTTAGGGGGAGTGAGGTCCATGAAACTATCTATCTTCTCATGTTTATTCTCAAAGGAAAGAGAATCTATTGAAATGAGATTTGCAGAATCATCGATAGTCATGGGTACCTCAGAATAAACACACTCATCAATTAAAGCAAAAAATTTACATTTTTATGAACCCACACAACATTCAAAAGAAGAAACAAAACTCAAATCATCCAAGGGTGAAGAAAACAAAAAAGAATCAGAGTTTGGGTTGAGGAGAGAATTGTGTGTGTGTGCTCATTTGAGAGAACTTCCATCGAATAGACAGGAAGAGTGGAGTGCTCTTCAACGGGGTGTTTCATAGCCTCAAGGATGTTAAAACTTACCTTTTCTCCTTCTAATTCCATGGACAACGTACCATTGTGAATGTTGATGATCGTCTTTGCTATTTTTAGGAATGGACTCTGAAGTATGAGAGGGGCATGTCCTTGGGTTTGGGTATCTTCCATCTTAAGAATGTAGAAATTAGCGGGGAAGATGAGATTCTTCACTCTAACAAGGACATCCTCAATCACTCCTTTTGGATGTGTTGTACCCCGGTTGGCAAGTTGCACAATAATTCCTGTTGGTTGAAGCTCTCCAACTTGTATAGAAGTATACACGGAGTGAGGCATTACATTAATGGAAGCACCTAAATCTAGCATAGCATCAGAAAAGAAGGTCTCCCCTATGGTACAAGGTATGGTGAATGTGTCGGGATCCTTGCATTTGGTTGGCATTGCTGGTTGAATCAAGGATGAGACATTCCTTCCCAGGTTGACTCTCTCATTCCCCTTCAGCCTTCGTCGATGGGTGCAAAGATCTTTAAGAAATTTGGCATAACGGGGAATTTGCTTGACTGCATCCAACAATGGAATATTAACTTGAACTTTTTTAAATGTATCCATTATTTCATTGTCAATCTCATTATCAAAGTTTTTCTTAGATTTAGAGAGTCTTTGAGGGAAAGGAAGAGGAATGGATTGTTCATTTGAATCATCAATGACTATTCGATTACCATTTTTGTCTTGTTTTTCTTTACATGAAGTTTTTGAGGGTTGGGAAAGAGAGTTTTCATGAGGGGACATACCTGCTATGCAGAATCAGTAGAAGGAGAAACTTTTTTACCACTACGAAGTGTAACTGCACATACATTACCTTTGTCCTTTGGATTGGAAATGGGTTGGGATGGTAGTTTTCCAGAACCTTTCATCTTAAGCTCAGTGATGGTGTTTTCCAATTTCCCCACTTGGGTTTGTAGGTCTTGAATAGGTGATTGTGTGGTCTGTTGGAATTGAAGGTTCTGGGTTGCCATTTGTTTCACCATGTCCTCGAGGCTTGGTTCATATTTGGGAGGAGGATGAGGATGATTGTTTTGAGAAGTTGAAGGATAATAAGGTTTCATACCTTGGCCTTTTTGATACCAATTCTGCTTTGGGTAGCTTGAGTTTCCTCCTTGTCGGTATTGGGGTTGTGTTTGCCACCCTGGATTTGGATTTGGCCTGAATTTTTCTTTCTTGAAGGGAGGTGCTTGTTGGAATGGACGCCATAGGAATACAGCTGCACAGGACTCAGATGAATCTTGAAGTTGTGGGCACTAGTCAGAAAAATGAGTGTTATCAGAACAAATCCCACAATGTAATGGAATAGAAGTAGAGTGTGAGTTACCTTGTTCTTGAGATAATTGCCTTAGAAGGGTATGCATCTCATCAAGTTTAGTATCTACCTTTTGTTCTAGGGCTGAATGACTTACCTCATGAACTCCTCGGGTTGGTGCAATAGCTCGTGTACCAAATTGTTGTGCATTTTGAGCCATGTTGCCTATTAAGTCACGAGCGACAGAAGGAGTTTTGTCAACTAGGGCACCAACAGCTGCAGCATCAATCATTCCACGATCCATGGGGATAATTCCCTCATAGAAGTATTGAATTAAAATTTGTTCACTAATATGGTGGTGGGGGCAGCTTGAGCAAAGTATTTTGAATCTCTCCCAGTATTCATGAAGGGTCTCTCCTTGCGATTGTCTAATTCCACAGATTTCTTTCCTAATTGATGCAGTTCGGGAGGTAGGGAATAACTTCTCTAGAAAAAGTCTTTTTAGGTCATTCCATCCCCCAATTCTGGAAGGCAAATAGTATATCCAATCTTTGGCTACACCATCAAGGGAGAAAGGGAAGGCCCTAAACTTAATGAGGTCCTCAGACACATTTTGGGGTTTCATGGTGGAGCACACTATGTGAAACTCCTTTAGATGTTTGTGAGGGTACTCATTGGGAAGACCATGGAATTTTGGAAGAAGGTGGACGAGACCTGGTCTAATCTCAAAGTTGGCTGCTTCCTCAGGATATTGGATGTACGCAGGTTGGTACTCCACATCAGGGGTAGTAAGTTCTTTTAAAGTTTGATTATTTGCAGCCATGTTTTCTTGGGTTTGATTGGGTTCAATTTTGGGTTGGTTTAGAACCACTTGAGGTTCTAAATGGGGTTCTGCAATATTACTTGATTTAACTTCTCTATATTCCTTGATTTTTGTGTGAAGTGACTTTTCAATTTCAGGATCAAATTCAAGTAGTGTTCCTTTACCAGATCTTGTTATGCAACAATGATGTCCAGTTTGATTGATTGATTTTTTTTGTGTTTTTTTTGATTTGAGATGGATAAAAAAAATACTTAAGAAGTGTTAAATAAGAATAGAATGTTATACTATATAATTGGTGAGGGATATGGAGAAGAAGAGAGAGAGAGAGAGATAAAGAACACACCAAAAACAACAAAAAATAAAGACAAAACCCAAAACAAAAACAATAAAATGGGGGTGGGGTATTTAAATGAGTACTAATTAAGAAGTAAAATAACTAAATAAAAGTAAATAAAGAAAAAAAAATGATCTTGGATCCCCAGAAACAGCGCCAAAATTTGACCGCGTTGTCAAGCGCATCAAATTTGTTGTTTAATTTTGACTAGAATTTCTGCAGTATAGCAGCAACCCTAGGTCGTCTCTCGAAGGAGCCTTAGATCATTAATTCTAAAATGTGGTTTTGATTATGAAATTAAAAAGGGAAATGGGTTTTTATAATACTTGGGTTTGATGATTAAAGACGAAAATAGAAAATAGAAGCTATAAAGAAAAGTAGATATTAACAGAATTAATTAAGCGTGATCAACCCGGGGTACTCGCATGATGTTTATTCTTCATCGCTTCATGATATAAGGTTATGATATTTTAATCCCTGGTTTGTAACACCTATAACTAGAATGTTACTGAGTTTATACTAGGATACCTCCTAGGGTTCAGTCAAAAACACACAATTATTCACCGGACACCGCCGATGATTGGGTGAATTGTGTTTGACTTCATAACCAAAACTCACCAAGGAAACACACGAAAAACTCGATGCACTATCCAGATTTGTATGTTATTTCTTTAGGATACCATGAAATAAATGTACATGGCCTTGAAAGTGCTTGTGTGAGTTCAATTTACCAATATAAACCACACAAACACCGCAATTGAAAGGGTGAAAGAAAGTGGTGAATGGTGTGTGAAACATCACATGAATGGGTACCCCCAAACATGATCATATGAGTTGAGCATGACATAACAGTACATAACTCAATAAAATAAGAATAGAGGATGATGAAAAACAACACAAAAATCTGAAATTTAAAATATCATTCAAATATTACAAACATGAAGCTCGGGATGTACATCACGTTCCTCCCCGGGTGATCACAAGGGGTTTAGAAACCCATGGGAGAGGAGGAAGAGAAAGATGTTGGGGTAGAACTTCCCATAGCCTCCAGAATTACTAGGGATGTTGAGAATACTCTTTGGGGACTCCAAAATGGCAGCACCTTTCCTCTTGGCCAAACTTTCAAATGGGGAGCCCAAGGTGCCATTTTATAGGAAAATTGGAAGGTGGTTTTAGGCACACAGATTTCTTCAATCCACTTGTAACACACATTTCGGCCTTCAGACAGTCTTATCTCACTTTGAAGAAAATAGAACAATTTCATCCCTACCTCTTTACTATCTCCACCGAATTTTTGGAACCATTTGGACAACTACAGCTCATGATATTGATAAAATACAGAACACCGCATTTGACTTGGTCCAAATTCAGTGTCTTGGACATATCAGTTCGGATGAGTCCAATAGAAGCTGAATCAACGGTGGGTTCCTTAATATGAAATGTAGAATATTAAATTTTGGACAGATCCACAAAATTTCAGACCATTTAGATGCACGGATTTTGTGTACTATGCAAAACAGTGGACAAATGTCCATGGATCCATGCAATTTTGGCCCATTTTTCTTCCACTTCATCAAAGACCCTCCAAATCACCTCCACCTACATTGAAACAATAAAAACAAGTTACATTGACCATTATAATATTTATTAACATTAATTAATTTATTCAAACATGAAGTGAAATTTATTATTATATTTGGAATATTCATTACAAAACTAGTTTAAAACTGTGGTGTAAGGGTGGAATAAAACAGTGAATCGTGGTACGATCACATCTCCCGCTGAACTCTCTCCTCTTTTCTAAATCCCAAACCTTCCGAACCTTTCGAACCTTTCCAACCTCTCAATCCTCTCGAACCTCCTAATGGAAAAGAAGAAGTGACAAGGAAAGTAATCTAAAGGTTTCTCTCCTATGAAATGCGCTCGAGGAGAATCGAGCAGCATGACTCAAAGGTCTATAAACCCAGAGTTGAAAAAACGAGTAGTCACTATAGAAAAGGAAGTTAGTGCCTAATGGGTGTTATCCAGAAAGTCTGCACTTTTGAAAGTTTTAGAGATGTAAGGATGGAAAGACTGGTTCTGTGATAATGACCGAGTCTACTACCCGAAGCTGGTGCATGAGTTTTATCTAAACTTAAGTATTATATTGGATGGAGCAGAAGCTGCGAGACTATCTTCTATAATCAAAGGGAAACAGATCACTTTTTCATCAAAGAAATGGGTTGAATGTTTATGAGTACCTCATAATAGAAGATACGAGGATTATACTGGTAATATTCCTCCTACCACTGAATATTTTTTGTATGAACTTGCTCTGGAGATACTGACTGGAAGTTCTGAATCTAGAAGAATAATAGCTGCTGAGTTAGATGGTGAAAGTAGAATTTTGTTTAAGTTTATTCAGCACCAAGTCTATTCTAGAAAAGGTGATTTTGCTTCTATAAAGTATCAAGATGTTTTTCTGTTGTTTCTATTGTTGAATGGTGAAAAGGTCAACCTGTGTAGATATTTTTCTGTCCATATTGCTGAGATGGTGAAGCCATCCAAGAAAGCTACAACCATGTTCTACTCCAATCAAATCTCTGCCATGCTGAAGTTCTTGGGCTGTGTTGATGATGGAGATGAGTGTATCTCATCCAGTAGTAGCTTCTGTATTAACAAGTATATTTGTAAAAGGATGAAAATCAACTGGAATCCATGGAAGAAGGCTTGGGTTGCTGATAAAGAAAAGATGTATGACTCCTTCAATCCCATTGATCATCCTAAGAGACCAAAGGGGATGAGAGATCCTAGTTTAAAACCTGGTGAAGAAGTGGTTTATTCTGATGAAGAAGAGGAAGCAGTAGTTCCTAAGGAAACTGGTGAGTCCAGTAAGAAGGGAACAAAAGAAGAAGAAGAAGAAGATGAAGCTGATACTGAAAAAGATCCTGAATCACCTTCTGATGATAGGAGTGATCCTGATATGGTTAGTCCGAAGAAAAGAAGAATGGAATTTGGACCAGCTAGTCCACCTCTCAAGTTACGAGATATAGAACCTCTTTTAGATGATGGAGAATAAGCTGATACTGAAGAATCAAATTCTGAGGAGTATGAATCCAGTAGTACAGATAGTACTGATGAGACCTCAGTAAATAATAATGGAAATGAAAATGGTGATGATGATGATGGTGATAGTGAGGATGATGATGTGAATGATGATAGTAGTGATGATGGTGATGATGCAAGTACTCAACCAGTGGATGGTCAAAATGTGATTCAAGATGATCCTCAACCCCAAATAAATGAGAAAGAACCTTTTCCTGAGACTGAAAGGACAGTACAGTCAGAGATTGATGTGGATGAGGAAGTCTCTCCTAAAAATTCTGGAAGAGCTAGGTTTGTGAAACCTCTGTATCCCTTATGAAAAGATACATGGTAAGAACACCTAGGTCTTGCAGTTATGGGTTTAGATTATCCAGAGGAAGAGGAAGAAGAAGTGGATTTTACAAGTGTAAGAGATTCAATTAAGGCTCGATTAGTTTCCGAGTATATGCAGGTGACAGCAGACAGACCTGGTCCTTCAATTTCTTAATCCAGATCTGGTCCTTCAGTTTCACAATCTGATCTTGACAGTTTTAAATCTGAGTTGCTCCATGTAGTTAAAGAGAAAATTAAAGAGTAATTGTCTAATTCTCCTACTCCTGCTCCTGTGAGTTTATCCGAGGCTGCTATGGATGCTCTAACTCAAAGAGTGGTAATTATCATTAAGCTGTACCTGTGTAATATTGTTGAGATGATTGGCAGGAATATTACCTCTCTGAATCAAATTCTCAAAGATTTAATCAGTGTCTTAGTGTCTTTTTCAAGTGAATTTAGATCAACCATCACTGGTATGATGGAAGTGTTAAGAAATTTCGTAGAACATTTGAAGAAAGCTGTTTTGAGGAAGTTGAAAGCCGAGATAACTCAGATTGTTGCTCAGGCTAGCTCTTCCAAAGTGTCCAAGATCACTGGTCATAAAATCAATGCCTTAAAGGATATTATAAAAGAAGAGTTATCAGCTTTTGGGAAAATTTTGGATTTGGACTCCTTGCAAAAGATGAAAGACAATAGTGATCATATTCATAAGATAGTGCAGTTGTATTCAGCTGATGCTACAAAGGTCCAGAAAGAGATCAAAGCGAAAGTGGATCACTACTTTTCTAAGATTTATACCAAGAATGAGTTGAACCATCAATTTAAGGTTTTGGATGATAATTTGAGGCTCCCTCCAGTCACTCAAGACTTTAAGGCTCAATTTCAACATTTGAAGGATTTTACTTCTACTCTATAGATTTTCATGCAGAACAAGGATGACTTTGAAAAGGCTATGAAATATGGTGGTGAAGTAATTCAAGATTTTATCAATCTGCTCAAACGATATCTTCATGTGCAAGAGAAGACAATTGTTCTTCCTACTGTAGAGCCTCTCAATTCATAAGATGTTGCTCCTGGTCAGATATCAGTGTCTCAAGATCTATCAAATATACATCCAGTCTTTCAGCAACCACCTTCATAAAGATCTTCTACTCTTCAACAAGTAACTTTAACACCCACTGTGCTACCAGCTCGAGATGTGCTCCCTCCTCTCTCAATCAGGCCAGATCAACCTTCCACCAAATAACCCTCTGGACCATCCATTCCTCCTTCTGCGAAAGGGAAATCTCCTTTGCACCCAAAGAAGCAGCCGTGCCAGTCATTTTTGATAGGGTGTCTATTTCTTGTACTTTTAACCTTTGTATCTGGTTTTTGTACTCTTTCTCAGAACTTATTTTTAAGTGGCATTTTTGATAATCCTAAATGGGGATAAATGATGAAAGGGGGAGAAATGAATATATATATCTATAACAGGGGATAAATGACTACTTATTTAATGCTATGTTGATATATTCTCTCTTTGTTTATACTTTGATGTAATTCTATGATGATCTGTTTATCTTTTGGAATATATTCTTTTTATATAGGGGGAGCATACTAAATGACATACTCTATTCTCTCTTCATTTATGCCATTGATTTTTGATTATCAAAAAGGGGGAGATTGTTGAACTCTCTGTGAGATGGTTATTTTAATAATCAAAAATCATTGTTTTATTTATGACAATTTAGACTTTTGTTTAATTTGTTCTAAATGTATTTACATATGTTTAAATCTTGTCTACATAATGTTTATTTATGTTAATTTATGTTTTACTATTGACCTGGAAGTATTCTGGATTGAACATACACTTAGTGTGAATTTCATGTTTATGACTCACTGATAGTTATTTTCTTGAGGCACCTATGATGAATGGTCGCACCAATGATGAATGGTCAAACCGATGATGAATGGTCCCACTGATGATGAATGGTCGCACTGATGATGAACGGTCACACTGATGATGAACGGTCGCACCGATGATGAACGGTCGCACCAATGATGAACGGTCGCACCGATGATGAACGCTCGCACCGATGATGATCGCACCGATGATGAACGGTCGCACCGATGATGAACGGTCGCACCGATGATGAAAGGTCGCACCGATGATGAATGGTCGCACCATTGATGAATGGTTTCACCGATGGCAACGGTCATACTAATGCGGATCACAAGCTACCGAAGCTGATGCTGATCACAAGCTACCGACACCGATGCTGATCATGACCTACCGATGCCGACACTGATCCAAGGACCTACCGATACCGATGCAGATTCAAAATGACCTACCGATCTCATGACTCACTGATAGTCATGAAAACTATTTGAATTTCTATTAACTCTTATTTAATTCCAATGGTCATATTTGTTGTCTTTAATGCAATTAATGATATTTAATGATAGTTTTTGGCATGTCCGGAAACCGTACCTCGTACCTATGTAAAGGTAATCATTCTTATTGCCGGAGCTCATGGAACATAAGGAAGATCGAGCTGCAGTAAAAAGCAAGAGGCCAAGAGGCGTAGAGGGATTTTTTTTCTTCCATGCATATAAAACTTAACACGAATAACACATGAGGAACTTTAAGAACACTCATACTCATCAAGAATAGAAGTTTAAAAGAAGAAGATGAAGTGTTACAAAGAACATTATCATTCTCAAGATAAATACTTACACTGAAAGTGAAGGGAAAAGAACCACGACACTCTGTTTTATTGAAAAAAAACCAGAGAAAGACTCAGAGCTTCATTTGCATCAAACCAAGGAGTCCAGAGTTTCAATCAAAACACAAAAGAGAACTCTAAACTCATCTCTATCTGTTTAGCTCTATTATGTTTCATTCATTTACTTTTTGAGCAGTGTGTGTTGTTTTTACACACTGACTCCTGGACTGAACTGGAGGATACTAAATCCTCACTCCAAAATTCTTACATCTTATTGTATCCCACTTTGAATTGTGGAAGAGGCCAAGTGTGACCTGGATAGCCTGTGTCCTATTGTTTTTTTTGTTTTCCCACAAAGAACTGTGGTAGAGGTCATAGTACCTGGATAGTCTCTGTACTGTTGTTTACCCCGATCTAGGGTGTGGATTAAAATTTATATAAATTGTTTGAGAGGCCTAAGTCTCAGCTTGAGACTGAACCTCTTGTTTTAAAACTATTATGCTTACTTATTTTAGTTTTAACCTATATTGAATATTCCACTGCCAATTACTTTGAAATATAAAATTGTTTTAAAGTTACTTTGATAGTTAATCTAGCAAGTGTTTGTATATATTGTAAAGCATTAGGTTAGCTTCAAAAGTTAATTAATCTTCAGATTAGATTAACTGAGAACTAATCAATCTTTTGAGAATCTAACTGACCCTTTATAGTTTTAAAAATTCACTATAGATTATCTTGTTATTCAATTTGGGGGATTTTAATAAGAATATTTTTAATAGATTTTTTTAATTGGAACTCAATTCACCCCCTCTTGAGTATCCACTCTGACCAACACTTTTTGAGAAAAATATCCCTTTTTTTGAAATCATTTAAAATTCACACATTTATAAAGGAAGTAATTTAAAAGATATTTTTGAATCAAAGTGTCCCATAACACTTTGAAACTTTTGAAAGGAATTAAAATTTTAAAATAATCATGTCTATATAAATAAATCCTTAAACCATTTTTAAAACATGGACATTAATGAGAAAGATTTAGAAGAATAAATATTTAAAACATTTAAAATGATGTTTTACCTAAAGGTTACCTTAAAAGAATAATTTTGAAATTTATTTTATAAAACATGGACATGGATAATAAATATGTCCTAGAAAATACTTACACATAAACAATCTTGGATGATAATGATATTGATGAATTAACCCTTACCTTGCACTTTCCTTTGGTCAAAGGTACGTTTAACCTCGTGTATAATAACTATAGTATGTTATTAAATTATACCAAAACCATTTTCATATTTATTATATCATATATGATTCATTTATGACTTTATTCTACCCATTTAATAATGATTTCCATGTTAAATTAATATTTCGGGTAATAATCGCTTTCTTTATTGTACGCGTTTTAACTTGTTATTCTTGATCATATCATTCAGATCACGATTTAAATACTTCCAGAATATAAAACAGGATTTATATATAATATATATTTATAATATAAATATGTATAATATATAGATATATGAAATGGAAAACACTATTTATGGAGACGGTAGGCCGTACGTACACATAAATGTTGTTTCCATTTTCATATTGTATTGTATTGAATGGAAGTAAGTGAATAAGATATATATAAGTACATACATACATACATACATACATACATACATACATACATAAATAAATATAAATATATATATATATATTTAGTAGAATTATTATGTCATATATTACATACTTATTAATAATATACATTTTTATAATCATCATTGAATGGTGAACCTGGAAATGAATCTCATCGCGTCGTGGAGACGGTAAGCCGTACATACACATGAGCGACAATATCATTTTTTTAATGATTAAAAGGTGTGGAATTTGATGGTAGATTAATTTTATAGAGGAATTATTATGATATTTTCATTATTTATATACATATTAATCATCATTATATCCATCCAATTAACATAGTGCTGAATAACAAATTACACCACGACGTGGAGACGGTAAGTCGTATGTACGCATGCATGGTGACATTATCATTCATATGATTGATAGAATAATGAGTGAAATTTTAACATATTTATAATAACATCATAGTATTTAGAAGGTACTGAAGTTATTATTTTGGTATGGAAATAACAACAAAAGAGAAAGTGGAATAAAAAAAGAACTTTGAAAGAGGTGATACAATAATTACTTATTCTTTGGGTGTTTCCTTTTGATTTGAACAAAATGGATCCTTAGGTTGGATTTATGCTAAGGGAAGGCCTTTAGGTTGAAATTAGGGAATTTTTTAAGAGATTTGGTTAGGGGTTGGCCGAGTCAAATGGATTTGGAGGTGTGATTTTGAGAGAAGGGGAAGTACCCTTTTATAAGAGAGGTGAGGGTCACTTTAGGAAAAGTTTGAAATATTATTTTATTATAAAACCATTTTCGGTTTCTAATGCCTCCAAATTGATTTAGTTTGAAGATAAAGAGGGGATGAGACGAAATCCTCTCAACCAATAGGTTTTAGACAAGTTCAGGTCACCATATTAACCATATCTTTTAGATTTAACTCTTAGTTAAATAGTTTAACTTTTACCATGTCCTCTTGTATTATTATAATAAATGGTTAATAAACTTACTATAAAAAGCCAAGAAAACCCAAAGTGGTTCATTATTGATATATATAACCTTATCTAATTACTTTGGATGAACCTTATATTTTTAGAAATATTATATCAATTAATAATATTGTATTTGTTTTAAAAACTCATTTATGTCAATTTTGACACTATTTGGTATTTTGTTTTTGTTAAAGTCACAACAAATTTATCACTTAATTTTTTTAATAAACCTTAAAATTTCATATTAACCTAGAAATTTTTTGGATGGTATAAAAATACTCAATTTACATTTATTTTTATATTTATAATATCAATTATTTTAATCTTTGATTGATAAAGTAATTAATGCATCATCATTGTGCTATAAATAAATTTAATTATTTAATATCTAAAAATTATAAATAATAAACTATTATGTATGAAATATTTTTATCTTTATAATGAATATTTATAATCAAATTTATGTTATGTATAACCCTATATAAAAAATTGTTTAGTTATTAAACTTTGAATTTAACACTTTTAACTTATCTTTAAATAAAATAATAATAAATGTTCTAATCTAATCCAAGTGGACCAAAAGGATCATATTTTATTCCTAACATTGGTTTTGATTGAAATTTACTTATCCAATAGAATTAGGACACGTTTTAGGGTAATTATAATTTCATTTTTACCTTTAATTACCCTATTTACTTTTAACCATGGTAAATAAAAGTCAAAAGTTACTATTCACAAAAAATTATTTTCATATTATTGAATCACATTTTAATTACTGATGTCAACCATATCTCTCAGATTTTTGAAATTCAAGTCACAGAAGCAGTGAAATTACGTTTCATGCAAATATGTAAATGTTCCTAGAAGGTGGGTAAAAGAGGTTAAAAAGTTCAATAAAATTTTATACATCTAATTTTATTATAAAATGACTCCAATGAATTACATTGAACTTATATAGGAATTATATATCTACTTTTACTTAAAATAAATTTTATTAAAATAAATAATAATTTAAATAAAATGTCAGTTTTAAACAATAACACAGTGTTTTTCACTATTCATCAAAAAGTTAAAGTTTTCAGAAAAATACCAAAAATTAACCCTATGCTAATTTTTATATTTAAAATTCAAAAAATAATTCTATTTTACCAAATTCAAAACATAGTAGTTGCATTAATTAATTTAAAATTGATTTCAGTTGTCAAAACCAAAAAGTGGGTTTTTAAAAAGTAAAAACTATCAAAAGACTGACATGTGTTTATTTACAATTTAAATATGAATTTACATCCAATTACCAAAATTATATTAAATGATAAAAATTTTATCTAATTATACTTTAAAACCACTCAAATGAATAATTCAACACTATAAATTATTTCGATTAAAAAAGTAGTTTTCAATTAAAATTTAGTATTTTTCACTATTCATCAAAATATGAAAGTTATTAGAAAAGTACAAAAAATTTATCCAAATTAAATATTTATGTATATATTCTAAATAAGAATTAAATTTCATTAAATTGAATATATAAAAGTGTCAAATATTGGATTTAAAAATGGTTTTCCATTAAAAGGCCGAAAAATTTCATTTTTTGAAAAGTACTTCTTTTATCTGAAAAAATGAATTTGTTCTTATATAATGTCTAAGAAACACATAATATGGATTCTAAAATTATATGGAGTATATAAAATTCAATATACAGTTAATACTATTCATAAATTCTTTTTGAACGACTAGTTTGGTAAGTCGTGGTGCGCTCGAACTCGGTGTTCCGTGTAGCACACGTTATTGAATTAATTTAAAGAGACAATGCACTATGAAATCTTGGGGTGTTAAATTATCCTCTCCTTCAGTAAATTTCATCCTTGAAATTTCAAATTGTTTTTCGAAAATAAAATGTTAAAAATAGAAAATACCTTTGTGGGAAACCCACATTAGAAATAGGGTTAATAGAATTTATTCTTAATAAGAGGGAAAGGGAAATGAAAAATGAACCACAAAATTAGGATTTCTAATAGGAGAACATTGGTGAAAATTTTAGAAACATAATTGGAAGAAAAACGTAATTATTTATAGGGAGTTATTGAGGTCATCAATCACAAACAAGTGAACAATAAATAGGAAATTGAGGGCCTCAAAGTCATAAATCTATGATGAATTAAAATATTATTAGTTCATAAAAAAATTAGATATTAGGATAACTCATTTTTGGTTTTAAGATCATTTACCTAAAGTTTAAGTATTAATTTCTTCATAGAATAAAAAAATACTTCACAAGTAGAGTTCCATCCTTAACTAATTTCTACCACAAACTCACCTTTCACTCCCAAAAGCTAATAGAACTCACAAATATTCTATTTATCATAATCGTATAGGGTTTCAAAAAAATGAATTTATAATTAATCTATCAGACCATTTAATGAAACTACATTATACAATCTAGGACATCATATAAGCCAGTGGTAGGTGGTTCACCCTTTTCGCCCTTCAGTTGCAATTTAAAGTCTCGCAGCCTTGCTAGACGCAATGGGTTGTCACCCGACCTCTAGGTTGTCCTTTTTATAACAATAAAAAAATATTATTAAGAAATGATTTAACCTTAACAATATTATCCAATGTCAAACTTAATCTATTCCAACTTTTAGACATATCCAAAATACTTCTGTCCAAAATCATATTCCAAAATTTATAAGGAAGGTAAACATAATGAAGATCTCTTTTTTCCAAATAATAACATGTGAATACCTTTATCATGTATTCTATTAAAACATGGTAACACTCTAAATTTCCATAAAACATTATTTAATACATTCATTCTTCCTTGTTCCTTATAGAATACTGGATATACTTCTTAAATCCAAAAATTTTGAATACTCCAACAATAATGGAATAAACAAACCATTAATCAGTTCCAAGGATGTCGATAATACCCAATATACTTTATCCAACTCAATTATCTCTTATTCCAAAATCACCACCTCAGTATCAAGACCATATTATGGTTTTATCTTTCTCTCAACCATATATTTTCTAAAATGTTTAACTTGAAACCACATCACTTTACTTGGTACCATACTATCTCAAATCCTTAATGAAATAATATTTCAGTACAATCCTTATATAATCCATAATTTTTATAACCAGTACATCGTTAACACAACACTCAAATGACATAATTATTAAATATCAACATAAGAACACTACTCATTCCTCTTAATCTGCAGTAGTATCATAACTTGATTATTATCCAACAACATCATTTGTGGTATACTCTGATGATTTTGACATTGATTTGTGTAGTGACCTAACTCCTTGCAGATGAAGTATTATACATTTGAATCCCTTTTCATACCCTTACAATCACGTACTTGGTGTCCTTTTTTCCCACACTTATAATAAACTCCCAATCCCTTCAAGAATTTACCAAGGTGATTCTTTCCATAGTTATCACATATGGGAAAATCCTTCTTTCCCTTCTTTCCTTTATCCATATTTCTCTCTACCATCCTTTTCTTCTCTGGATTCCCTTAAAATCCATATAACTCAGATAATTATTTACTTATATTATTAACACATGATGTTATTTCTTTATATGATGAGAATACATGGGAGACTATTTCCATTCTAAATGATAGCTTAAGACCATGTACGATATGATTCTTATTACTCTTTGGATCATGTGTATTACTGGTGTTCTCATTACTTATACTGGGCGCCATTTATAAATGAAGAAATACACTAGGTTAGATCATATAATAATGTATAATTAAAAAACTAGAAAACTTATCAACATTAATTGAATATTTTCACACATCTAGTCTCATAATCATAAAAATGGTTTCTTTTCTGACATATTTACTCATAAATCCTTCATAATGGTTTGTAAATAAAATTTGAATTATCCTAAGCATATCCCCTGGGAGTGTCATAACCAAGAGTGAAGCATGGCCCATTGTCGTGTACCAGGATACCCCAGGTCAAGCCTGCAACTCCTTTTCAGAGTTTTCACTTCTAGGTATATCTGTGCCAGAGCCGCCTCTACGTGATTGTATCCATACAGGGATGTATTGTTTGGCTAACACACATAATATTTACACTACTAAATTTTTTGGATGTTCTTCTATACTAATACTCAAAGTCTATCTTAGGGTAATGTTCTCTACTCAATTTTTTTCTAAATATAGTTTTCAAGGTTTGTACTAAACTTCCTCTGATACCAACTGTAATGACCCGACCCCAAAAGCCCGGAGCCAATGCATTATTTTAAATCATCTCTATGATTACAAGGAATCATGTCCCTAATGACCGATAGTTTTAGTAGTCTTGGAAAATAGATTACAAACATGAACGTTACATTACACATTCAAACATAAAACACAACATAAATAATCCATTGAGAACACCATTATTCCCCTAGCTTAACCCTATATATCACACATAATAAAATTCTTGGAATCTTGGGAAAACAAAACAAAAGAAAGGGGTGAGCTCATATGCTCATTAAGGGTAAATAATTTAGCAGAATCTATATAATTTTAAGGAAATATGTGTAATAAAAACAACAACCTTTTAAACATAAACTTGAATATAATATGGAGAAAATAAATCAAATATTACCATATAAACATGCACATGGATATTCTACTATTCTAATAATCACATGTAATAATTAATTTCATAATGAGGGAATTCCTAACGCCAGACATCATTACCACATAGCCAAGGCCTTGTGCCAAGGCTACAAATAAAAATTTTGTCAAGTCATTGTTCCAAAACACTAGTTTGTCTCATTAGACCTATCTATGCATAGAGGGGCTATAGAGGGCCCCACACATCACTTACTAAGTCCAATTCATTCCTCACATGAAAATGTTGAAACATAACATAAACATTCGTATTAAAACTAGCATACAAAATGTCAATACTTCAACCATAAACCATAAAGGGTATAAAAATAGCACATCCACAGTCAAACATATCATGACTCATTCAATACAATATAGAAGACTGTATTATAATAAATCAACCTTAATCAAGAATAATTTTTAGTAAAGGATGTTGATATTGTTGAAAATGATCATTAATACTTTTTTAGAGAAATATCCCTTTTTGAAATCATTTAAAATTCACACATTTATAAAGGAAGTAATTTAAAAGATATTTTTGAATCAAAGTTTTCCATAACACTTTGAAACTTTTGAAAGGAATTAACATTTTAAAACAATCATGCCCATATAAATAAATCCTTAAAACCATTTTGAAAACATGGGCATTAATGAGAAAGATTTATAAGAATAAATATATAAACATTCAAAATGATGTTTTAGTTAAAGAGTAAATTAAAAGAATCATTTTGAAATTTATTTTATGAAACATGGACATGGATAATAAATATGTCCCAGAAAATACTTACACATAAACAATCTTGGATAATAATGAGATTGAGGAATTAACCCTTACCTTACACTTTCCTTTGGTCGAGGGTACGTTTAACCTCCTATATAATGACCATAGTATGTTATTAAATTATAACAGAACCATATTCATATTTATTATATCATACATGATTCATTTATGACATTATACTACCCATTTAATAATGATATCCATGTTAAATTAACATTTCAGGTAATAATTGCTTTCTTTATCATACATGTTTTAACTTGTTATTCTTGATCGTATCATTTAGATCACGATTTAAATAATTACAGAATATAAAAAACTATTTATATATAATATAAATTTAGAATATAAATATGTATAATAGATAGATATATGGAATGAAAAACACCATTTATGGAGACGACAGGTCGTACGTACGCATAAACATTGTTTCCGTTTTCATATCGTATTGAACGGAAGTAAGTGAATTAGATATATGTAATTACATAAATAAATAAATAAATATATATATCCAGTAGCATTATTATGTCATATATTACATACTTATTAATAATATATATTTTTATAATCATTGTTGAATGGTGAACCTAGAAATTAATCTCATCACATTGTGGAGATGGTAAGCTGTATGTACACACGAGGGACAATATCATTTCCTTAATGATTAAAAGGTGTGTAATTGGATGTTATATTAATTATACAGAGAAATTATCATGTTTTTTTCATTATTTATATACATATTACTCATTATTATATCCATCCAAATAACATATTGTTGAATAACAAATTACACCATGGCGTGGAGACGGTATGCCGTACGTACCCATGCATGGTGACATTATCATTCATAAGATGGATAGAATAATGAGTATGGTTGCACCAAATTTATAATAACATCACAGTATTTAGAAGGTACTGTATTTATTATTTTGGTATGGAAATAACAAAGAAATAGAAAGTGGAAGAAGAAAAGAACTTTGAAAAGGTGATAAAATAATTACCTCTTCTTTGGGTGTTTCCTTTTGATTTGAACAAAAGGGCTTATTATGTTAGCTTTATACTCAAGGGAAGGCCTCTAGGTTGAAGTGAGGGAAGTTTGGAGGAGATTTGGCCAGGGTTTGGCTGATCCATATGGATTTGGAGGTTTGATTTTGAGAGAAGGGGAAGTACCCTTTTATAAGAGAGGTGAGGGTCACTTTAGGAAAAGTTGGAAATATTATTTTATTTTAAAATCATTTTCAGTTTCTAATGCCTCCAAATTAATTTATTTTGAATCTAAGGTGGGGATGAGTCTAAATCCTCTCAACAAATAGGTTTTAGACAAGTTTAGGTCACCATATTAACCATATCTTTCAGATTTAACTCTTAGTTAAATAGTTTAACTTTTACCATGTCCTCTTGTATTATTATAATAAATAGTTAATAAATATACTATAAAAAGCCAACTGAATCCCAAGTGGTTCATTATTGATATATCTAACCTTATCTAAGTACTTTGGCCAAACCTTAGTTTTTTAGAAATATTATATCAATTAATAATATAGTATTTTAAAAAAAATCATTTATGTCGATTTTGACATAATTTAGTATTTTTTTGTTAAAGTCATAAAAACTTTATCACTTCAAAAAAATTATTTAATCATCACTAAAATGTCATATTAACCTATAAAATTCATGTATGTCATAAAAATCCTCAATTTATATTTTTTTATTTATAATATCAATTATTTTAATCTTTCATTGATAAAGTAATTATTGCATCATCATTGTGTCATAAATACATTTAATTATTTAATCTATAAAAATTATAAATAAAATATGATTATGTAGGAAATATTTTTAGCTTTCTAATGAATATTTATAGTCAAATTTATTTTTTTTAAAAGGTTGGGGCTGAAGCATCATTTTATTATTATACCAAAGCAAAGACCTATTTTATCATATAGAATTAGGACATGTGTTAGGGTAATTGTAATATCATTTTTACCTTTAATCACCCTATTTACTTTTAACTGTGGTAAATAAAAGTCAAAAGTTACTATTCACCAAAAAATTATTTTCATCTTATTGAACCCCACATTACTTACTGATATCAATCATGTATCTCGGATTTTTGAAATTCAAATCACAGAAGCGGTAAAATTACGTTTTATGCAAATTTGAAAATGTGCCTAGAAGGTGGGTAAAAGACGTTAAAAAGTTCAATAGAATTTTATACATCTAATTTTATTATAAAATGATTCCAATAAATTAAATTGAAATTATATAGGTATTATATGTCTATTTTGACTTAAAATAAATTTAAATAAAGTAAATAATTATTTAAATAAAAATCCGATTTTAAACAATAACGTAGTGTTTTTCACTATTCATCAAAAATTGAATGTTTTTAGAAAAATACCTAAAATTCACCCTAAGCCCGAATGGCCCGAAGGCCTTCATTTTTATTGATTTTTGATAACCCCACTTTCAAAGGATGAGGGGGAACCCTTACAAGGCCCGTAGGCTCAGAGATTACAAGGCCCATAGGCTTAGGAGATTACATGACTTGAAGGTCTTAGGGAATTCAACCAGACTATCTACAAGGAACTGCCCCTCCCCAGCATCTGCGTCATGATAATAGCTCTCCACCTTTGCATGGACGTTTGGCAAGGCTTCTCATGTAAGCACAGGCTGGTACCAATGGCATAGACATACCCTCTCATTATGACAATCCATTTGGCTCTGCTCTGGTGAGTTCACCTGCTCTGAATCCTCTTTTAGGGATGCTCCTTTTTTGTAGTGTGTCTGGGGAAACTACATGTGGCCCGAAGGCCTTGAGGTGGCCCGAGGGCCTTAAAGGTGGCCCGAAAGCCCTACTGACTCAAAGGCCTGGGTGGCCCGAAAGCCTTAAGGACTCCAAGACTAAACCGGTGGCCTAAGGTGAATAGTTCCAGCTACTACAGTACCGAACATTACCTGCTACAGTAAATACTACAGTCCCTATTACAGTACCCGGAAATATTCCTCTACCTGGTTTTGAACCTGGGTATTGTGGATGCACTTAAGGATACCTCACCAACTGGGCTGAGGCTCATGTGTGCTAATTTTGATATTTCAAATTCAAAAATTAATTCTATTTTACCAAATTAAAAACATATAAGTTTCATTAATTAATTTAAAATTAATTCCCATTATCAAAACCAAAAAGTGGGTTTTTAAAAAGTAAAAACTATCAAAAGAATGACATGTGTTTATATACAATTTAAATGTGATTTTATATCCAATTACCAACATTATATTAAATGATAAAAATATTATCTAATTATACTTTAAAACCACTCAAATTCATAATTTAACACTATAAATTATTTCGATTAAAAAAGTTGTTTTTAATTAAAATTTAGTGTTTTTCCATATTCATCAAAATATGAAAGTTATTAGAAAAGTACCAAAACTTTATCCAAACTAAATTTTTATGTCCTTATTATAAATAAGAATTTAATTTCATTAAATTAAATATATATAAAAGTGTCAAATATTGGATTTAAAAATGGTTCTCCATTAAAAAGTGGTAAAATTTCATTTTTTAAAAAATACTTCTTTTATCTGAAAAAATGAATTTGTTCTTATATTTTGTCTAAGAAACACATAATATGGATTCTAAAATTATATGGAGTATATAAAATTAACAATTTAGTTAATACTATTCATAATTTCTTTTTGAACGACTATTTTGGTAAGTCGTTGTGCGCTCGAACTGGGTGTTTCATGTAGTGAAGTATATTGAATTATTTTAAGGAGATAACATACTATAAAATCATGGGGTGATACATCATGAGTGTTAGCCACTGGATCATTGTTGGATCATTGGTTAAGGGTAGGGGGTCTAAATCATAACCCTATGATTTGATAATTGCCAAGTTCATGAAATATTGTGATTGCACCATCATTGTGTGCACCCAAATTAACTATAAAAATAAATGGAATTATTCCTTGAAGTATTTTTGTTTCAAATGGATTTTTTAAATGGCTCATGGATTCCTGTGGGGTGAGTGAAGCATGATTATAATTTAATTAGATAATGGATTAAGGTAGTTTATCATGACATGCGACCTAGGGCCGTTTCTTGTTATTGAATCCCTAAATCATTGCTTATTTATTATTGATATAATTAGTAATAAATTTTGAATTAAATTGAAAGTGGAATATGAAAAATATTGGTAATTCACACAATTAACCATTGATAATTGTGATGTGATATTGTGATATCCATATTGTATGATAGGTATTGTGTTCCATGATGTAATTCTTATATATCAGGATCATCCCTAGAACATGCACAATTATATGCTATAATGATGATATTAAGTGGTCTCGGACCAATCACATACTATAATTATTATAGAGATCTGATTATGCCTCATCCAATGTTGTCATGCTTATATGGATTTGTCCTAGTTTTTGTAATGCTTATAGGGATTTGACCCATATTGTTGTGTCTATACACCATGGTTATATGGTTGTGGTTGGCATGGTTCTAAGACATGGTCAGAGATATTCCAACATGGTGCTGAAGTAGGTTATTTTACCTTTCTTAAATGGTTGTGGTTGGCAAGGTCGTAATACATGCTCAGAGATATTCTAGAATGGTGCTGAATCAGGTTATTTTACCTTGGTTATATGGTTGTGGTTGGAATGTACATAATACATGCTCAAAGATATTACAACATGGAGACGAAGAAGGTTATTGTTGTATTTTATTAATGGTTAAATTAATTAATACACATAGTTATCGATTTATTACATACACTTCTTATCTGAATAGTTTTGTTTAGACCCAGTGGTTTTGATGTACTGAGTTATACTCACACCCTATTCAGGCCACCATTTGGTACCCAACTAGATTCTGTGGATGTAGGTATGGACACAGAAAAAGGACCTTTTTGTTGATTTTTTATTTGTGGATGGGATGGAGTTTGGAGATAGGATTAACATGGGGTATGTGACCTGGGTCATTGAGTCTTCTATTTGAGTCTACTAGTATTTTTATTATATTTTTCTATCACGAAATTTAGTTACATTCCAGTACGTCATTACATTATTCCTTATTTATTTATTGTATTATTCAATTGAATTTTATTGTTGTCTTTCTTTATGTCGTTATTTTGATTATTTCCATTTTATTATGAATTGTTTCTACTTCTACGACACTTCATACCATGGTGTATAGTCACCCCACTATACTTATCACACCTCTACTGCTAGTCAGCAACCACTGGAATATGGGGAGGTGCGCCTATGGTCTTGTAACCAACCCTTTCTGGCCAAGTGAGAGAGCGCTAGATTGGGGGATGTTACAAAGTGGTATCATGTCATTGGGTTTTATTTTATTTTCTTCTTTCCTTACAGTTTGGGAAATTTAGAAAGGATACTAGGATGTATCAGGAGTTAGTTATGAACTTTTGTATGGGAATAGCTAACCCATGCATGGGGGAAAATTAGATTGCCTAGGGATGGGATTCCTGTTTGTGTTGTGCACCTATTATAGTTTATGTTATTTCACCTTGGGTGATTCACATTTTGTGTGTGGTTGTTATTTTATAATTTAATTATTTCTTGGTATTTTTAATCATGGCCTAGTATGGAGTGAGATGAGAATACATGAATCATAATAGGAACAAAGGGATATATTGACATGAATTGTTCATGATAAGGGCATATCTATTTTTTCATGTGATATATACTTGCCTGTAGAACTGTGATATGAGATATATTTTTTAATAGGTGAATGAAATGAGTTGTCTTGTCATGCTAAAATACTTGTAAGACATTTCTAGAGAGGTCAAGAGTTAGCGGTACTCTATTTCAGTCACATGTTGGGTTGACCTTGTCACCATCCACTTCTTTAGGGTGGGTGTTTATCTTATAGATAAAATGCCTCCTCCTCATCTTTGAATCGAGCAATAGGAGAGTGGAAATACTCATGCTCCTAACAAAGATAAACTATATCTTCCTATATTTCCTAAATAAAAGATGAATGTTTAGCTTCATGAAAACTTTCTAAGGGTCATGTGATACATGGAAAGGGAGATTTTTCATGTTGTTCCTTCGACGTCTGACCAGATGGGAGAGTTTCAACTGTATAATCCTCCTATGTTTACTGGGGAAGGGGAACCCTAGGAAACCATGTTCTGGATTGAGTCAGTCTAGATGATAATCAATAATCTCAAGAAACCCATATATATTAGGGTTAATCTTGTTGTATATATGCTTTGTGGAAATTCCAAGAATTGATGGCATATTCTAGAGGAAGCTGGGCACAAAAATGAGCTATCTTGTAAGGAATTTGATGCAATGTTCGTAATCTATTTCTATCCCAATTCATTGAGGGATGAAAAATCTTGTGATTTCATGCATCTAATGAATGAGGGTTTGTTAATACTAGAATGTGGTGGGTGTTTGACCGATATATAGTGCTTTTCTCCATCGTTGGAAGCTAATGAGATCTCCTGGTAAAGGAATTTCTAGGATGGTTTCCATTATCATATTAGGTCATAGGTAATTTTTTTTTTCATTTATGAAGTTTTGAAGACATGATGAATTAGGAACTCATCACAGAAGGGAACATGAGAGAGGTCTCAAGTAGTGGCTAGGCTGTTTCAACAGGGAAATCTAGGAGTTATTTTTCAAGTTTTAAGAATATTCATTATGATAGTTTCCTTCAAAATAGTAGTGGTAAGAGTAGCAAGGGTTGTGGAAAACCATCTCAACATCGTGTTCTATTACAATTATTTCAGTGTGTAAAGTTTTTCTACAAGATCCCATAGTGTAATTAACTTGTAGTTGAGTGTCATATATGTGGATGACTAGGCTATATTCAGAAGTTTTGTGCGATCTTTTCATAGAAGACCAGTGGGAGAGGATCCGGACATGCACCTGAGTTAGGAAGGGGCTCTTCTACCCCTCAACAGGATAACTGCTGGAGTACCATAGGCTGTTCAGGAGGAGGTAGGGGATGTGGTACCCCAGTGAATGATAAACATTTCCATGAAAGGTAAATATCTTAGGTTAGTAATACTAGATCCCAGGGAAGAGGTAAAAGTTAGTTTCACACTATGTAGAATACTCCGACTAACATGGATGTAGAACCATCTACCCTCAGAGGTATGATTCTTGTATCATCTACCTTAGCTTGTGTTTTTTTGATACAGGAGAATCACATTATTTTATATATTATATTTTTTAAAATGGTTTGGGATTATATGTAGAAATATTATATGGGTTTTTAACCATTGACACACCATTGAGAGTGTGGTTAGATAACAACAAATGTTGCAAGGTGTGTTCTCTATATATTGGTGGTTTCCAC
Source organism: Viscum album (assembly GCA_963277665.1). NCBI lineage: Eukaryota > Viridiplantae > Streptophyta > Magnoliopsida > Santalales > Viscaceae > Viscum > Viscum album. The sequence continues at coordinate 123,237,610 of OY728153.1, read as the reverse complement.
TTATTTTGGGAACCATTCATACTGTAAATGATTAGATTTGTCTTTATTCTTGGTATGTATTGTCTAGTCCAATACTGGGCTCATATCGACTATTATAGGAGGATATTTACTTTTCTATCTCCAAAAGAAAGCAGCTATTCTCAATAGGGTGAGTGGGATCTTCAAGCTGGTCATGGGGGACCAATTCAATGCAGATTTGATTGTATCATGGCTCATATTAACATTTTTCTCTAGATAATGGTGGAATTAAACATGCTTATTTTTCTCCAAGGGTATACCATTTTAAGTATATCTTCCTTGATGAGTTATATGGTTTACCTCCTGATCAATAGATCGAGTTCATGATCGAGTTGGTGTTGGGAGAAGAGCCAGTTTTTATCCCACCTTACCAAATGGAACTTGTAAAGCTTCAGGAGTTAAAATTTCAGTTAGAAAATATAGAATATAAAGGATTCATATGCTTGAGAACATATCCTTAGGGTTCTCTAGTTCTCTTCACCAAAAAGGAAGATAGATCTTTGCAGTTATATATGGATTATTGGAGGTTGAACCAAATGAAGGTCAAGAATCAATATCATCATCCATACATTGAAGGTCTTTTCAATTAGTTGATAGGTGTTATTATTTTATCCAAGATTGAATTAAGATCAGTAAATCATTAGTTATGGCTGATATCATCAGACATACCTTGAACTTCTTTTCAGAGTAGGTATGGCTTGTATGAATTCATAGTGATGTCGTTTGGGTTAACTAATGCACCTGTAGTATTCATGGCCTTAATTAATAGGGTCATTCATTATTTTCTAGATCAGTTTTGGGAGGTTTTTTATGATATATTAATGTAATCTGGTCTATATATGATTGTGCTAAAAATCTTAACATCATCTTGATTACATTGAGAGATCAATGGTTTTATGCCAAGCTAAGAAAATTTAGTTTTTGGATTAATGAAGTGCACTTCCTGGGACATATCATCTCAGATAAAGGAGTGTTAGTGGACCCATATAAATTTATAACTGTGATATCTTGGGAAAAACCAATAACTTCTTCGAAATTCCGATCTTTATGGGTTAATCATGTTCTTACCGGCATTTTATCTGATATTTATCTGTTTAGAAGCACCAATGTTTGGGCTGACCAAAAAATAGGTGAAGTTTGTTTGGTATAATACTTGTGAGAGATATTTTTAGAATATTAAAGGAAGATTCACCTCAAAACCTATCCTCACTTTACCAATGTTGGGTAAAGCACATACCGTGTACTGTGACGCATCTGGAGTTGGACTCAGAGTAGTTTTGAAGTAGGATTATCATGTAGTTTCTTAGGGCTTCAAGAAGTTGAGACCACATAAGATTAATTACCCTACTCGTGATCTGTATTTAGTGGTAGTGGTACAATACTTGAGATGTTGGAGAGACTATCTCATGGGTGAGAGGTTTTTGGCATACACCGATCACAAGATCCTTTAGTACATTTTTATCAATTGGACCTGAACCTTCGGTAGAGGGGGTGGGTCGAGTATCTGTAGTCTTTAAAAATTGAATTTATTTATACAATAGGAAAGAGAAACATAATTTTTAATACCTTTATCCAAAATAAATATAAAGAGGAAGTACGAGAGTCTTGTGATGAGTGGTGGATAATGACCCTCCTTTTATAAATACATACAGATGTTTAGGAATTTCATGGCCGAGTACCTATAACTTTGACATCTATTATACATGTGGTTTTTGAAGGATTAATAATGAGAAGTTTTCTAATATAGAGGGATCAATTATGGGAGAAAAATTATATGGTTAAGAGACTCTATTAGTATGTTCTTTTAACTATGAAAATTATTTTCTTTTTTGTGGTTGAGTATGGGTTCATACAGGCTTGTGCAGAGAGATGATGGAGGAGTTTCCTACTTCTATATGGATGATACACCCAGATTTAAAAAATATGTATCATTATCTCTATAGACAGTAATGGTGGTTAGGAATTAAGAAGGATTTGAAAATCTTTATGGCAAGACGTATCACATGTCATCAGGTGAAAGCTGAGCATCAGAGACCAACCAGACTTTTGTAGCATTTACCCATTCTTGAGTGGAAATGGGATGATGTCACAATGAATTTTGTGATAGGATTACCAATGGAAACCTTTAAGAATGATTTTGTATGGTTTTTTATGGATCTACTAACTAAGGTATCCCACTTTTTACCTATTATAGGAACCTTCACAGTTAATGATCTGGGAAATATTTATATGTGCGAGGTGGTTCAGTTGCACGGTGTTCTGAGGAGTATCATTTAAAAAAGAGATACTCATTTCAAATCATGTTTCTGGAATGGTCTTTAGAAATCCTTGGGATCATGAGTTCTTTTATGTACAACCTATCATCCACAGACTGATGGTCAATCTGAATAGAATATTCAGGTTATGGAGGATATGTTATGAGACTGTGTTTTGGATTTTTGTGGTTCATGGAAGCAACACATGAAACTCATAGAGTTTATGTATAATAATAGCTTCAAAAGATTGATCCAAATAGAACCTTTTAATGAATTGTATGTATGTATGTATTGTTTTCCTCTTTTTTGGTTGGTGTTAGGTGAGTCAGTACTTGTTGGGACTACTATCATGCATGATACATCTAAGAAGGTTCAGTTGATCCGACAATGATTAGTAACCGCATGATGTAGGATGAAATCATATGCTGACCATCAAAGACAACCTATATAATTAGAGGTTGTTCATCATGTTTTACATTAGGTGTCACCTAGGTTGGGGTAACACTACATCAGGAAATAAGGAAGTCTAGCACCCAGGGCTTTCAGGCCATTTGAAATAGCACCAAGGGTCAGTCTAATGTCATATCATTAATCCCTTCCATAGTGCTATAGTGACATGAATGATGTTTTCCATATGTCAGAGCTATGGATATATCATCTATACCCTTCCCATGTTATATATGTAGCAGATATATAACTTTGTATTGATTCATCCTTTGAGGATCATCTAATATGGGTTGTGGATCATAGTGAGAAATATCCATGGGGTAGGGCTATACCGTTGGTTCTGGTGCAGTGGTAGCACCAGTGAATTCCGGAGGAGATCTAGGAGATTTATTATGATATGAAAATATAGTGGCATGACATTTTTTCTATGAACTAATAGTGATGCTAGGAGTAGCTTATGGGTGAGCTGTTATAAGGTGGGTAGGTTGTAAGATCTCGTCTTTTTCTAGGTATGTTTCTCTCTGAGTTTTTTAATCTTTTATTTTAGTTTTGTTTTCATCATGAATTATATTCAATCGAATAAACATAGTATTTGGTTTCAAGTAAACTTGAGAAAGACTAGAGAGTATCCACAAGGAGAGCTTGTTGGAGAAAATGAATTAATGTTTAGGGATGTATTCTGGTTTGAACTAATGTAGTCTAAGTATAAATTGGTTAATTGTTTCATGGGTTATTGGTGAGTTGAGAAAATTTGAAATAGGTTCAGTTTTTTTAAAAAGAAAATGGGCTGAAAAATCAACTAAATAACATTTACATGCCATGTAAATGGATTACACATCGTTTAATTGTTTGTGGGTTTTAATAAAATAAATCTAAGGTGATGGGTTTTTTGGAATATTCCATTAAAAACATTTACATGACGTTTAATAACATTACATTCCATGTAATTTCCTGACCTACTATTTTAAACATGTCGTGTGGCTAAATTATCATTTTTTACTATATATATTCTCCACTTTACCATAGGGATTTCTACAGATGAATTTTTAGCTCCAACATCTCTTATGGATGTATCATTTATGTTATATATTCCTAGAAAGTATTTTTGGTTGAGTTTTCCTCCTTCTTTTCCTTTTTCTCCATATATTTGGTAAAATACTTTGACTGATTGCGTTGTTTGTTTTAATCTTGATCATTTATGATCTAGGTACCTCTTTTTAACCATTTGTGCCTTCTTCCTTGTGGGCATTGGACGTTGGAAGCATTGGTGGATCATTGGATAAAGGTAGGGGGTATAAATATAAACCCTTTGGTTTTATAATTTCCAAGTTTACGCAATATTTTGATTTCACCATCAGTGTGTGCACCCAAATTAATTAAATAAATGAATTTAATTATTCCTTGAATTAATTTGGTTTCAAATGGGTTTTAACTGGATCATGGATTCCCATGGGGTGAGTGAACCATGATTCAAATTGAATTGGATAAGGACTTAAAGTATGTTTAACATGACATGTGACCTTGGATGATTTCTTGTTATAGAATCCCTAAATTGTGGATTTTTTCTTATTGATATTATCATTAATAAGTTGTTAATTAAATTGAAAGTGTTATATGAAAGAATAATGGTAATTCAAATAATTAATCATTCAAAATTGTGATGTGATATTATGATATCCATATTGTATGATAGGGACTGTGTTCCATGCTGTAATACTTATATATCAGGTCGGTCCTTAGAACTTGCACACTTATATGTTGTAATGGTGATATTGATAGGGCTTGGCCTAGTCCCATGTCATAATTCTTATAGAGAGATGGTTATACCCAGACCCTTGTTGTAATTATTATAGGGATTTGACCTAGATGTTATATTCATTATAATGATTTGACCCAGATTTTTGTAACTATACCTTGGTTATATGGTTTTGGTTGGAATGGCCGTAAGACATTCCCAAAGTTATTTCAGCATGACACTAAAGTAGGTTATTTTACCTTGTTTATATGGTTGTGGTTGGCGTGGTTGTAAGACATTCTAAAATATATTCTAGAATGGCATAGAAGGAGGTTATTGTACCTTAGTTATATGGTTTTTGTTGGCATGTTCATAAGACAGGTTTGGAGATATCCCAGCACTGAGAAGAAGCAAGTTGTAATTGTATTTTATTAATGGTTAAAATAATTAATACACCTGGTTATTTCTTTATTACATACACTTATTATATGAATGGTTTTGTTTACACACCGTTGTGTCAGCCTACTGAGTTATACTCACACTCTATTTAAGTAATCGTTTGGTACCCGAGTAGATTATGTAGATACATGTTTAGACAAGGGAAAATGACCTAACTATTGATTGATTGTTTGCATATGATCTAGAGTTTGGAGATGGGAATGATGTGGGGTTTGGGACCTGGGACGTTGAGTCTTCTATTTGAGTCTTATAGTATTTTTCTTATATTGTTATAGCATTAAATTTAATTATATTCCATAACATCATTACATTATTCCTTATTTATTTATTGTATTATTCAGTTGTGTTAGACTCCTCAGGTATTAATCATGTTTTAATGATCAAAAATCCTACTAAACCTAGTTAACTCCTATAAATTATAACACAATCATGTGTATTATTGTTTAATTAGTCTCATGCTTTAATAAGATCCATTAAAGATCTAAATTTCTCTACATTCAGTTTACTTACTCTATACTATCTTTGATCTACTCTCATAATACCTTCTTTGAAAAATGCTTAAGTCTAATCCATTCTATTATCATCATTACTTAAGTCTGAATACAGTTATCTTGAAAAGTATAAGACACCATGAGTCCACCACTTGTTATGTCTATCTGACACCGTGAAGCAGACACCGTGAAGCAGACACCTTGAAGCAGACACCGTGAAGCAGACACTGTGACCATGAGACACCATGACCATTAGCCACCGAGACCATGAGACAGCGTGACCATGAGACACTGTGACCATGAGACACCATGACCATGAGACACTGTGAACACAAGACACCATGATCAATCTAGACACCGTGTGAAGGAGACACTATTTCCATGACTTACTGTGACACCTTTTCTTAAACTATTTTCCATCTCTCAATTTAATCTCTAACAGTCATATTTAAAGATTTTAAATGCACTGACATAATTAATGTTTGTAGACATATCATCTGACAGTACGAGGTGCGGTATCCATGCAACCTGTCAGCTCTAACACATGCATTCCAAGATAAAAGTGAATTGTGTCCAAGAATAAAGGGCGTGATACTAAATGAAAAACAAGGCTGTGAGCACGATAATGAAGAACACTGAGATAATTTCAAAGGAAGGATTGTCACATGCATGCAAACTGACTCTGCCGAAGAACATACAAAGTACACTGGAATCCAAAGAACACCTTCACAATGTAAAACCTAACGAAGAACACAAGATGAATCAGGAGACTCTTTTTTACTAATGAGGACTCGAGATCTACATCTGCTTCATCTCAAGAATTCCAGAGAAGTAAAGACTAATACTCAGAGAATTTTTAAACCCATCTCTATATTTCTGCTCTATTGTGTATCTGTTTATTAGCTTTTGAGCAGAGTGTGTACCTGTAGAACAATACACTCTATCTTCTACATTAAACTTAAGGATACAATATATCCTTACTCAAAGAATATTTTACTCTTGTGTATACCCACTGATAAGTGTGGAAGAGGCCCCTGTGTGGCCTGGTAGTTTGTACCCACGAAGAACTATGGAAGAGGTCCCTGTGTGACCTAGACAATATGTGTACTATTGTTAACCCTGATCTTGGGTGTGGATCAAAGTTTATTTACATAAACTTCTTGGTGGAAAGTGATCACCAAGTGGAGTGGATTAGTTCTCATCTTGAGACTGAACCACTTATTTCATTTCCACTATGCTGCTTAAATTAGTTTTCTCTATTTTATTTATATACTACATAATTCATAAATCACGAATTTCACTTTGATAGTTAGTCTTGGAAAGAAGTTATAACTGACTTGTCTTAGTAGAGTAACTTCAAAAGTAATATTAATAACAAAAATTAAGATTACTGAGAGTTAATCAATCTTCTAAGAAGTTACTTAAGCAGTAAAACTCTTATAATAGTATAACCTTGATTAACTGGGATGTATTTAATCTTTGGGGAAAAATTTTTAGAAATAATTTTTACATGAATTTTTATAATTACTCAATTCACCCCTCCCCACTTAAGAAATATAGTACGACCAACATTTGGTATCAGAGGGTTGTTTATTAAGACTATGTATAATCTTATTCAATTGTGATAGTAGTTATACTTTAAAGATTTGTAAATTTCTGTTAATTATAAATTTCTAGCTCTTTTAAAGTAATAGTTTATTATGGAAAATAGATTGGAAGGTGCTGCAACCAACAAACCACCATTCTTTAATGGAACCAACTATGGTCAATGGAAAATTAAAATTAAAATGCATTTAGAGAGTATGAGTTTTGAAATTTGGTCATCTATTAATGATGAATAAAAAATTCCTTCTAATGATAGAATCACATGGGATGAACCAAGAAAAACTTCCTACAATAATGATTGAAAAGCTATGAATGCTTTATATTTCTCCTTAGGAGATGAATAGTTTAATAGAATTTATGTTTGTAAAACTGCCCATGAAATTTGGGATACTCTATATGTCTCACATAAAGAAACATCTAGTGTAAAAAAATGATACTTAATACTTATACTATCAAATATGATAACTTTAAGATAAAATCTGATAAACCTACCTTTGAAATGTATCTTAGGTTCAATGAGATTGTCAACACAATGATTTCTCTTGGAAGAGAAGTCACTTCCAAGGAAAAAATCATGAGAATCCTTAGATGTCTACCTGACAGATGGAGGGGAACCTCTATCTCTATTAGAGAATCATGCGACATCAGAAAGATACCTATAAAAGAACTCATTGGGAAACTGATGATGTATAAAGAAGAACTGAAAGTCAAAAAGGAAGAGGAGGATGAACCAAAGAAGAAATCTATTGCATTCAAGACCACCACCTTTAAGCACAAAGACAAAGGGAAACATGAAACTTATGTAGAAATCTACACTAGTGAACAATCATCACCTAAAAGTGATGAGGAGATGTCTCAACTAGCTAGAAGATTCAAACAATTTTACAAAAAGAAGACCTTTTTTAGAAAGCCTAACTTTAAGGGAAAATATGACCAAAAAGGGAACTGGAAGAAGGACTGGAAAAGAAGTGACAAGACTGATGAAATTGTCTACTATGAATGTAAGTGAAAAGGACATATAAAGGCGATTGTCCCAAGCTCAAGTACAAAAAGAAATATGAGGAAAAGGATAGTAAGTACAAAAAGGCAATGAAAGAAACTTGGAGTGCTTCTAAGGATAGTTCAAGTGACTTAGAGACATCACATGATGAACAGGATAACAAATCCAATATGTGTTTTATGAAAAACACTTCTGAGGTAACACTGGAATCTTCTATACATAATTCATACTATTATGAAGATGAGAGTGAATATGAAAATATAACTAATGAAGAAATGTTTGAATACTGTAACATGCTTGAGGAAACATGAAATGAACTAAAAGACAAATACATATCATTGAAGAAACAACATGCTCTTACTGTAACTGTTAAATCTGAACTCACAACTGAAAAGGAGAAAAATGATCAAATTCTCAAAGAAAACAATGAATTAAAAATGTCTAATGATAAATTAAAGAGTGACTTAGAAAAGTTTACTAATGGAAAAAATACACATACCCAAATGCTAGGAAAACAAATTACCTCTAAATACAACATTGACATTGGTTATCAACCTGGTAAAAGAAACCTTGGTAGAACAAATTTTGTTTCAAAATCTAGGACATGCAGTTTTTCTCTCAGTTCTGGACTCAAATCAACTAATTCAATCCATGATACATATTCTACTGTTTCAAGTTTTTGTGGACCAAATATAGTTTATTTTTCAAATACTTTACATAATTCTTATAGGAAACCTATGAGACAAATATGGGTTCCTAAAGCACTTATTACTAATATTACTGGACCCAAAAAAGTATGGGTACCAAAATCTATTTTAGCTTAATCTTTTTGAAGGAAAACTGCTTAAAGATATCCTGCAAAAGTCTATAGTACTTGGATAGTGGATGTTCAAGGCACATGACAGGAGACTACTCACGCTTCAAGAACCTGATAAAAGTATATGGAGGACATGTCACATTTGGTGACAATGCCAAGGGAAATATTATTGGCCTTGTCCAAATTAGAAACTCTAATTCAGTTTTGATTTCTAAAGTACTATTTGTTGATGGTTTAAAATATAATCTGCTTAGTATCTCACAATTATGTGATGATGTATTTTATGTTAGATTTTAAAATGATGCTTTTAATGTCTTTAATTCTAAATATGAATTAGTATTTTCTGCATTAATAAATGAAAATGTTTATTCTATTAATTTAGATTCTTTAGCTTCTCAAAATGATTTATGCTTAAGTGTGTTTTATAAAGAATATTGGATTTGGAATAGGAGACTAGGACATTGTAATGTTCACTCCCTTATAAAGATATCTAGAAAAATCCTAGTTAATGATTAACCCAAACTTGAGTTTCCAAATGACAAAGTGTGTAATACCTGTCAAAAGGGAAAACAACACAAAGTTTCCTTCAAACCAAAGAAAGAAGTGTCAACTTCTCAACCTATCGAACTGGTTCACATGGATTTGTTTGGACCATCTAGAGTTTCTAGTTTAAATGGGAAGCACTATGTTTATGTTCTTGTAGATGACTTTTCTAGATATACTTGGACCTTCTTTATGGCTCAAAAAAGTGAAGATTTATCTTATTTTACTAAATATGCCAAGTCTGTAGAAAATCTCAGTGGACTTAGAATTAAATCATTAAGAAGTGATCATGGCCGTGAGTTTGAAAATCAAGAGTTTGAATCATTTTTCTCAAAAAATGGTTATAACCACAATTTATCTGCCCCTAGAACACCTCAGCATAATGGAGTTGTAGAGAGAAGAAATAGAACCCTACAAGAGATTTCTAGAACAATGCTCAGTGAATATGACCTACCTATTTATTTTTGGGGTGAAGCTGTCAACATAACATGCCACATAATCAATAGAGTGTTGATCAGACCTGTTCTTAAGAGGACTTTTTACGAATTATGGAACAATAGAAAATCCAAGGTTAGTTACTTCAAAGTCTTTGGTTGCAAAGTCTATATTTTTAATGCCAAAGACAATCTTGACAAATTTTCATCCAAAAGTGATAAAGGTATATTTTTAGGATATTCCATGTATAGTAAAGCCTATAGAGTGTTCAATAAAAGAACTAAATGTGTGGAAGAATTTGTTCATGTCAAATTTGATGAAACATATCCACATGAGCCTAAAACCATCCCAGAGAATCCAGAGGATGATGTATCAAATCTGAACATCAATTCAATATCCTAAAATTCTTCTGTGAATGAATCTGTGAAAACTTACAACTCTGGAAATTTCTTAGAATCAAGTCACAATGAACCTGAATCTGTTGATGAACCTGAAATCACTAGTCCCTCTTTTTATAGAACTGTTAGAACCCTTAAGAACCATCCCTTAGATGCTGTTGTAGGAGACTTAGGCAAAGGAAATCAAACTAGAGCTTCTCTTAGAAACCAGTTTCAACATCAAGTCTTATTGTCACAACTTAAACCTAAAAACATTAATGATGCTATCAATGATGAATTTTGGGTTATGGCTATGCAAGAAGAAGTTAATCGGTTTGAAAGAAAAAAAGTTTGGAAACTTGTTGAAAGACCCAAGGATAGATTTACCATAGGCACTAAATGGGTATTTAAAAATAAGGTAGATGAAGCTGATAACATAGTTAGAAACAAATCTAGATTAGTTGCACAAGGCTATATCCAAGAAGAAGGAATTGACTATGAGGATACCTTTTCACCAGTAGCCAGACATGAAGCCATCAAAATCTTTCTTGCCTATGCTGCACATCTGAATTTAAAACTATATCAAATGGATGTTAATAGTGCATTCTTAAATGGGTATATAGCTGAGGATGTTTTTTTTGAACAATCCCCTAGATTTACAAACCCCCATTTTCCAAATCATATTTTTAAACTATCAAAATATTTATATGTATTAAAGCAAGCTCCAAGATCTTGGTATGATAGATTGAGTACTTTTATTATTTCTAATGGTTTTACAAAAGGAATAGCTGATCCTAAACTTTTTATAAAACAAATTTATAATGATGTTTTAGTTGCTAAAATCTATGTAGATGACATTATTTTTGGATCTTCAAAGAATTCTTTATGTGTTGATTTTTCTAAAATGATGAAAAATGAAAGGAAATTAAAGGAAATTGAAGGGAATTAAAGGGAATTACAGTATATGTGTGATAATGGAGTCACCATACCATTTGGATAAATATAGGTTGGTAGAGAATAAGAAAAGGACTTGAAATTGAAAGTGAATTAAAGGAAAGAGGAAGATAAATCACCTCTTGAATCCTCCTCTTGAGATCCTTCATAAGAGGCCTAAGATTGGTCTTTTGATGAGACCAGAAGCTCTTGGACATGGGGGAGGGGATATGGGAGATGATTTGGTAGAGTTTATACAATGCTTGAAGCTTGAGAGGTGTGGTTTGTCAAGGGGAGGGGGAGGGGTTATCTATACACGAGGAGGGAGGTGTTTTTAGTATAAAATATTAAATAAAATAACATATCAAAAGTTAGACCTGTAATAGTAGTTTTTTGACATCCTAAATCATATATTAATATAATATAATTCGTTTTAGGCTTTAATTAATCTTTATAATTCTAATACATTAATTTATTAAAAGGAAAATGAAAGAAAGAGAAAAAGACACTTTAAGAAATCACCTTTAGACTTTAGACTTTGGAAAGTTCTTTTTAGGTTTGAAAATTGAATTTATTGTATTTTAAGGAACCATTTATGAAATTTAATATAATTTGGCTGAACCTAACGTTATAGAATGTTTATGTCATCATTAAATCATTAATAATGCAATTTAGGATACACCGATTATGCAAAAAACTGTATTTTTTACTATTCACTCGAAAATTGAACTATTTCAGAAAAATCCCAAAATTTCACCCTAACCATTTTTTCAATGTGTAGAATACAAAAATGAAGTCCATTTTTCCAAAATAATTATCAAAATGTTATTAATTTAATATTTAATTAAAATAATAATTTACTTAAAAAACAGTTTTTAAAAGTTAAAACTGATTTTATAGTGCTTTCAAAAATTACGTAGGGTCTTATAAAATTATCTAAAAAATATAAGAAATTGATTCAATAATTTATGAATACATTTTAAGAAAATACATTTTCTTTTAAATTAATTAATTAAGTATAATTAATTATTTATGACTTATAAAATACCAAAACGTTTACTTAGGTCAAATTGTCACTTTCTAAGATGTCTAAATTTTATTTAATTATTCATGGGTAAGGTTAATATTATGTTGGATGATTTAATATTAATAAGGGTCATATTACTTTTCATAAGGGTATGTTACTATTCACAAGGGTAAGCTACTATTCACCAAAAATTATTTTTGTTTCATTAGACTCCAAAAATCATCTTGAACACAACCGTGTATGTCATATTTTCAAAATTCAAAACACAAAAGTGAAAAACTTATGTTTAAAGGTCACTTAGAACTTAGTAGTTCATTATGTTGTGTTTTCATGTGACATATTTATAAGAAGAGAATTTCCGTTGAAAAAATTTGGGTCGTTACATTCTTCCCCCCTTAAGAAATTTCACCCCCGAAATTTCACTTTACACAAACAAGTGAGGGTACTTATCCTTCATCACCTCCTCCAGTTCCCAAGTATCTTCTTCAAACTTATGGTTCCTCCACAACAATTTGACAAGATGAGTTGTCTTGTTGCGTAGAACCGTATCTCTCCGATCCAGAATCTTTACTGGTTGCTCCTCATAGAAGAGATCATCTTCCAGTTGCACCACCTCCGAGTTTAGTACATGTGAGGGGTCTGGTATGTACTTCCTCAGTAGTGATACATGAAACACATTATGAACTTGAGCCATATTTGGTGGAAGTGCAAGACAATAGGCCACAACTCCTATGCGATCAAGGATCTTAAAGGGGACAATATACCTTGTGTTTAGCTTCCCTTTCTTCCCAAATCACATGACTGTCTTCTATGGAGATATTCTAAGGAAGACCTTATCTCCAACATCAAACTTCAAATCCCTTCGATGGTTGTCATCATAGCTCTTTTTCCGACTTTGAGCAGCTTTGATGTGATTCTGGATGACTTGAACCTTATCTGTCATCTCTTTCACAAGATCAGTTCCAAGTAGCTTTCTTTCTCCAACTTCATCCCAACAGGTTGGAGTTCTACATCACTTTCCATACAGAGCATCATATGGAGCCATCTGAATACTCTAGTGGAAGCTATTGTTGTATGAGAACTCAACCAATGGGAGATGCTGATCCCATCCACCTTTTAATTCTAGAGAGCATAATCTTAGCATATCTTCAAGTGTCTGAATAGTCCTTTCAGACTGGCCATCAGTTTGGGGGTGATAGGCCGTGATGAAATTTAATTCAATACTCAAAACATTTTGAAGGATCCTCCAAAATTTAAATGTGAACCTTGGATCATGGTCATAGACAATTGAGAGTGGAACACCATGCAGTCTCACCACTTCCTTGACATATATCTTTGCAAGTTGTTCAAGTGAGAGATCTTCCCGAATAGTGATAAAATGGGAAGTCTTGGTGAGTCGATCAACCACAAACCATATTGCATTATTTCCCTTTGACTTCTTCAGGAGACCCATGACAAAGTCCATAGTAACATTTTCCCATTTCCACATGGGTATAGGCAATGGATGCATCATACCTTTGGACTTTTGTCACTCAAATTTAACTTTATGACATACCAAGCACCTCGATATATATTCTGAAATCTTCTTCTTCATGTTATCCCACCAGAAGTGTTCTTGGAGATCATGGTACATCTCGGTACTCCCAAGATGGATAGAGAAAGTTGAGCTATGTGCATTATCCAATAGATCCTTCTTTATCCCAGGTGATGAAGGCACACAAAGCTGCGTTCCAAACTGAATCACACCATCATCATCAATATGGAACTCCTACAGCTTCCCTTCCTTTACTGCATTCACCCTCTTTTGTATCTCTACATAATCCCTTTGTGCTTCCTTAATATTATCCTAGATGTATGGTTGCACAATCATTTGGGCAAGGTAGGATGTATCCCCTGCCCTTATTATTTCAAAATCCATTCTTTGCATATCCAAGAAGATAAGGTCTTTATCAATCTGCAACATGGATAGAGTAACATGTTCTTTTCTTCTTAGAGCATCAGATACCTTGTTCGCCTTTCCAGGATCATAGTGAATAGAGCAATCATAATATTTGATTATCTCTAACCATCTCCTTTGACGCATGTTGAGCTCCTTCTATGTGAATATATACTTTAGGCTCTTGTGTTCAGAGTATATGTCACACTTCTCACCATAAAAGTAGTGCTGCTGGATTTTCAAGGAAAAAATCATGGATACTAGCTCTAGATCATGATTCGGGTAATTCTTCTCATTGATCTTCAACTATCATGAGGCATAAGATATCACATTATCATTTTTCATGAGTACACAACCCAATCCTTTCTTTGAATCATCACTGTATATCACAAAACTTTCTCCACTTTTCAGCAGTGTGAGTACAGGTGCATTGATCAGCCTTATCTTTAGCTCCTTGAAGCTTCCCTCACATTTTCTGTCCAGACATACTTTACCCCTTTCCTTGTTAACTTAGTTAGCGGGCTTGACAATTGTGAGAAGTTTCTCACAAAACATTGGTAGTACCCAGCTAATCCAAGAAAACTATGGATTTCTGTGACACTAGAGGGTCTGGTCCATTCCTCAATTTCCTTTGTCTTTGAAGGATCCATAAAAATTCCCTCACTTGTGATCACATGTCCCAAGAACGTGACTTTATTCATCCAAAAGTCACACTTGTTGAACTTGGCATACAACTTATCCTTTCTTAATGTTTCCAACACAAGTCTTAGATGTTCTTCATGTTCCTCCTTTCTATTGGAGTAGATGATAATATCATCAATAAAAACTACCACAAATTTGTCAAGGTAATTTCTAAAGACTCTATTCATCAAATCCCTGAAGATTTCAGGGGCATTAGTAAGTCCGAAGGGAATCACCAAAAACTCATAGTGCCCATACCTTGTACGGAAGGCAGTCTTATGAATATATTCCTTCTTCACCTTTACCTGATGGTATCCATAATGAAGATCCACCTTTGAGAAGTATTAGGCTCCTCCTAACTGACCAAACAAGTCATCAATACTAGGGATAGGATACTTTTTCTTTATGGTGATCTTGTTTAGTTCCCGATAATCGATACACAGCCGCATTGTTCCATACTTCTTCTTCACAAAGAGAACTGGTGCACCCCAAGGTGATGCACTAGGGTGTATGAACGCTTTGTCCAGATGCTCTTGCAGCTACTTCTTTAGTTCCTTTAGTTTGATAGGATCCATTCTATAGGGATACTTTGAGATAGGAGTAGCTCCAGGTATGATTTAAATTGAGAACTCTACCTCACGATTCGGGGGAATTCCGGGTAACTCTTCGGTAAATACATCGCTGTATTCCCTCACGATGGGCATTTCCTCAAGTTTGGCACTTTCCTTCAACTCAACCATTTGGGCGAGGTATGCTTCATCATAGGGAATCAACACCCACACCATTGAAGGATTTTTCAAAGGATATTCATGATCTTCCTTTCATTTGTAGAGGAGCATGATATGGTTTAGAATATGAAAATATATTTCCTTTTCCCGACAGTTGATATGTGATCTATATAATGAGATCCAATCCATTCCCATTATAGTGTCAAATTCCACCAAGGGAAGCATTACTATATTTTATGGAAGAATCTTCCCACATACGTCAACAGGACAAGAGTCAAACACTTGGGTTGCAATGATTTCACCACTTGGTGTTTTTACAGATATCTCTACTTCAAGGTTTCAGGGCTTTGATTCTATAGTTCTAAAAAACTTGCAAGATTTAAAGGAATGTGTAGAACCAAAATCAAATAAGACTTTTTCAATTCTTGAGTGAATAGGAAGTGTACCTTGTACAACTTCATTATCATGATCCACCTCTGTAGTAGTGATGTCATAATATTTCCCTTGTTCCTTTGGCTTTGGTGGCTATTGACTCTGATTACCCTCGAGAACTCGAGGTTTAGTGCACTGGTTTGCATAGTGCCCTAGCTCCCTACAGTTGTAGCATTTAACCATGAGTGGTTCTCTCCTTTAATCAGCTACATTATCCTTCCTTTTTGTGTCTTTTCAACACTCTTGAGCATGATGTCCTTCTTTCCCACACTTAAATCACTTCCCCATCCCTTTGAGGTAGTTACCATGGTGCAAATTTCCACATTTTTGGCATGTGGGTCGTTGAGTTTTCTTCCCACCTTTATCATTAGATCCACCGGCTTGAAACTCCATCTTTTGTTCCTTATCCCCATATCCATGGGACCATTCTCCAAACTCTATCTCCACTTTGAGGGCACATCGAACAACTTCTTCATAACTCCCAAAGTCTCGAATTTCAAGATCCTTTCAAAGGTGTGGTTTTAATCCACTAAAGAATCTATCAATTTTTCTATCATTGTTGATAACAAAACCTGAAGCGTACCTTGCACGCCTTGTGAAATTCGCTTCATAGGTTGTGACATATTCTCCTTCTTTTTTCTTGAGCTCTATGAATTCTCTCTCCATCTTCGTGTGAAGAGTTCATGGGAAATACTTATTAAGAAACACTATCTTAAAGTCTTCCCATTCCATATCTTCAATTTCCTCCCTTGGCTTGGTGTTCTTAATCAAATACCACCATTGATCTGCTTCTCCATCTAGACAATAAACGACTAGAGTCACCTTATTCATCTCAGAACAGTGAAGAACAGAAAATATTTTCTCCATGGAGTTGACCCACTATTTCGCAACTAGTGGATCGGAAGATCCACTAAACATCGGTGATCGTTGCCTCATAAACCATTCGATATCCAGTTGCTCCCTCTTCGGTGAAGGATGACGGTCCACATTATTATGGTTATTGTTCATAACTTGAGATAATTGGGTAAGCCTCGCCATGAAGTTTTGAACTCCACATCCCAAATCACTGGGGATGTCGTTCGGGCAATCGTTGCATCGGCCCTCGCACGAGTTGTTGACCTGATTTCTCCTGGTTCCCACTATTTTCTAAAACTGAAAAGGTTAGAAAAAAACATAAGCAAACAAGTCAAGAATACATAACTTATTCATTTAAACAATTTATACCAAAAACATAACATATGGGATCCCAATGTAAATATTCTTGTGTGCATTTCTGTACTTAGCCTCATGCTATATGTTTTCTTTAGGGTTTACTAATCCTAATTCCCAAATTAACTAAACCTCCCTATGATACCAACTATAGTGACCCTGGATTTTCTTACATTACTATTACATAATTTTAAAGGTAAACAACATAATAGTATTACACATAGAGGATCCAAAGTTTTAGTGTCTTGGGAAAACTAGGACCATACATAACAAATACAACATCAATCATAAACATTTATTTAATTTTTTCTTCTCTAGCTTCTTATTGGAACTTGTCCTCTCCTTAGTACATGTATCCACCTAAGGATATACATCAAAAGGGGTGATATATAATCCCAGTAAGAGGATAGATAAGAACAATATATCATGGGGTGATCATATCATAACATGGGGAAAAGATCATGAACATGAGAGGAAGCATATATAAGACTTGAAATGTGGCAATGCATAAAAATGAAACATCATGTCTTAGTGTTTAACTACCACACATACTTGTGAACAAAGATAGAATATTTTTCACATATCATTTCCAATTTACTCATGAGATTCATCACTTTACCCGATGCATTGGAGTGCTGTATAATTCTGGGCACACCCATCACATTTTAACATTCATATTGCGCTATATAATTCCGGGCACACCCATCACATCATAACATTATCATTTATCATTCATTCCAAAATGAACATATAACATAAATGAACATAATGAACCCATGAAAATGAGTGGGTTACATCTCATAATAACACATTCATAAAAATTGGGTTCCCAAAAGAATGAGGGAATAACATACATGTTACAAGAACCGTAAAAGGTGTGTTCTTGAGAGAAGAGTTATTTTGAAAAAAAAAATTGATTTTTCATAAATACCAGTGACAACCATGTACATCCATGAAAATTAAAGATAATTATGAAAAAATATTTTTAAGGAGTAACCATATCAAAAGTGGAGTGAAAGAGGATGAACCCGAAGGATGAAAGTTGGGTTCGAGAATTTCCCCTTACCTTGTATCCAAATGCTTCCTTCTTTTTAATGTCCTGTATAATGACATTATATTCATTAATTAGAAATACAGAACATTTTGTACATTAATATGGTTCATTATGGTTTCATTAATTGATTTTATGTGCCTTTGGATGAGTTATAGAGTTTAAAAACATTGTTCGGGAATGTTCATTTTTATGGTTTTCTTGAGCGTTTCACATGTATTCATGAATTGAAGTTTGTGTAGAACATGGGTAAAAATACAGAACATACATTACATGTTATTAAGGATATTCTATAAGTTAAAATGATCTTACTATGAATTAAATTTTATACCATGTGGATGAATCATTAGATAGGAATTTAATGATGATCGTTTGGGTTAATTTGGGCGGTTTTTCGACCACAACGAACTTGTTTTGCTTACTCATATAGTAATATGTACATAAGTTAGTTCCAGAACTTAAAATAGTACATAATACATATATATAATATTCTGGTTCAACCATAAAAATGGTTTCATGACCAGATCTGTAGGTAGAAATGGAAAAAGAAAACATGTCGTTCTTGAAGGTGATAGATTAACACCTTACGAACAATATTTTCTTTTATAAAATAAAAGGAATAGGATAAGGGGGTTGGATGGTATAATATCCCATTAGTATCATAACATTACAGTATATGTGTGATACTGGATTCACCATACCATTTTGATAAAGATAGGTTGGGAGAGAATAATAAAAGGACTTGAAATTGAAAGGGAATTAAAGGAAAGAGGAAGATAAATTACCTCTTGAATCCTCCTCTTGAGATCCTCCTTAAGAGGCATAAGCTTGGTCTTTTGATGAGACCATAGACCCTTAGACGTGGGGGAGAGGATAGGGGAGATGATTGGGTATAGTTTAGACAATTATTGAAGATTGAGAGGTGTGGTTTGGCAGGGGGAGGGGTTATCTATACATGAGGAGGGAGGTGTTTTTAGTATAAAATATTAAATAAAATAATATATCAAAAGTTAGACTTTTAATAGTAGTTTTTTGACATCCTAAATCATATATTAATATAATATAATTCTTTTTAGGCTTTAATTCATCTTTATAATTCGAATTAAATAATTTATTAAAAGGAATGTGAAAGAAAGAGAAAAAGATACTTTAAGAAATCACCTTTAGACTTTAGACTTTGGAAAGTTCTTTTTAGGTTTGAAAATTGAATTTATTGTATTTTAAGGAAAAATTTATGAAATTTAATATAATTTGGATGAACCTAAAGTTCTATAATATTTATGTCATCATTACATCATTAATGATGCAATTTAGAATACACCGATTATACGAAAAACTGTATTTTTTACTATTCACCTGAAAATTGAAGTATTTCAGAAAAATCCCAAAATTTCACCCTAACCATTTTTTTGACATATAGAATCCAAAAATTAATTCCATTTTTTCAAAAATAATTTTCTAAATGTTACTAATTTAATATTTAATTAAAACCATAATTTACTTAAAAAACAATTTTTAAAAGTTAAAACTAATTTTATAGTGCTTTCAAAAATTACGTAGGGTCTTATAAAATTATCTAAAAACTATAATACATTGATTAAATAATTTATGAATACATTTTATGAAAATAAATTTTCTTTTAAATTAATTTATTAATTATAATTAATTATTTATGACTTACAAAATACCAAAACATTTACTAAGGTCAAATTGTCACTTTCTAAGATGTATAAATTTTATTTAATTATTCATGTGTAAGGTTACTATTATTTTGGATGATTTAATATTAATAAGAGTCATATTAATATTCATAAGTATATGTTACTATTCACAAGGATATGCTACTATTCACCGAAAATTATTTTTGTTTCATTAGACTTCAAAAATCATCTTGAACAAAACCGTGTATGTTGGATTTTCAAAATTCAAAACACAAAAGTAAAAAACTTATGTTTAAAGGTCACTTAGCACTTAGTAGTTCATTATGTTGTGTTTTCATGTGATATATTTATAAGAAGGAAATTTACATTGAAAAAATTTGGGTCGTTACAAATCTTCTAAAATGTTTTGGATTGGATAGCACTAAAAGTAGTGACACTCCCATGAGTACCACTTGTAAGTTGGATCTTGATGAAGATGAAAAATATGTTGATCAAACCACTTATGGAGGAATGATTGGAAGTTTACTCTACTTAACTGCTAGTCATCCAGACATTATGTTTAGTGTGTGTATGTGTGCTGGTTTTCAAGCAAATCCTAAGGAATCTCATTTAAATTTTGTAAAGAGAACTTTAAAATACCTCAAGCATACACCCAATCTAGGACTGTTTTACCTAAAGGACAATCATTTGAGTTAATTAGTTATTCTGATGCTGACTTAGGTGGTTGTAAGTTAGATAGAAAAAGCACCTCTAGAACATGTCACCTTTTAGGAAAGTCACTAGTATCATGGTGTAGTAAGAAAAAAAATTCTGTTGCACTATCTACTGCAGAAGATGAATACATAGATGCTGGTAGTTGTTGTGCACAAATTTTGTGGATGAAACACACATTACTAGATTATGGATATCAATTCAGACATGTACCTATAAATTGTGACAACACAAGTACTATTAACATCTCAAAAATCCTATTTCACATTCTAGGATAAAGCACATTGATGTAAGACATCACTTTTTTAGAGATCATTATCAAAAAGGTGATATCACCTTAGAATTCATTGGTACTGAATATCAGCTTGCTGATATATTCAACAAACCATTAAATTTTGAGAGAATAGACTACATCATACATGAACTAGGCATGATAAATCTCAAATAGATATCTTAATTTTTACTGTTTCATGTCCTACTATTCAGTATCTTACTGTTTCATGTTTACGGTCTCACAATTTGTATTTTGTGATTACTATCTAATAGTTACTATCTCACCATAATTAACTCTGAGAAGTTCGTTCACTGTCTCACCATGAAGCTCGTTCACTGTCTCACCATAACGTGCGTTTTCTGTCTCACCGTAATGACTAGACATGGTCTCACCGTAACGGGCATTTACTATCTCACCGTATTGTCCAGACACGGTCTCACCGTAAAAATTCTTTATAATTTTTTTTTAAAAAAACCCATTTCACGGTAATTATCCTTTTCATCTTTTTTTTTGTTTTCCTGCACTTTTACTTTTACGACGTCTGGTATTCCTAAATGATAAAATAAAGAAAGTATCACTTGATTCTTCAATCAAGGTTTCTTCTACTTACTCATTTAGAATCCTTCTTCATCACTGCAACCCTTCTCTCTCTCAAACCTTCAGTGAATGCCAAGAATGAAACATCCTTCATCATCGACACCTAAGAATCACAACTCGAAGAAGAAGAAGATTTCACCTAAGCTAACACCCGAAGGATCTTTAAATCTGAATCTGGTAAATCGTGTTGTTGTACCTGAGAAAGAGATTTTCCCCAGATGGATTCTGTCTAGTAAGTATCTAGTATTGGAAGTGTTATAATAACAAGTTTGGTTAGAGTGGTTCTCAAAGGAAGATAGACCCATCTACCCTAAGTTAGTCTCTCAGTTTTACCATTACGTACAATTCTCTTTTGATTTTGGTGATAGTTATGTTGTAAGAAGCTAGGTCAATGGCCAGAGATGCTCATTCTCTTCGAGTTTATGGGCTTCATGACTTAGGATACCTCATGAAGACATCTGTGAGGATTATCAGAGAGGAACTCCACCTTCAACCGAATTCTTTGATTTGGAAGATGCTCTGAAAACATTAACTAGAAATGGCACCGAGAGGAGAGCCATTGCTGCTGAACTAGATGGATAATCAAGGCTCCTGTTGAATTTTATTCAGAATCTAGTGAGTCCCAGAAAAGGTGATTTTGCTATTTTGAAATATTAAGATGTGTTTCTGATCCACCTTATGAAAAATGGGCATATGATCAACCTATGCAAGTATATCATACACCATATGTGTGAGCCGATCAAAGTCACATCCCAGTCAACTTCCCTATTTTACTCTCAGCTTATCTCAGCCATGCTACATGCCAAAGGTTTGGTTGGACCTAATGAGGAATTTATAAAGGACTGTGAGTACTTCCTTTAAAAGGTAATCATCAAAATAATGAAGATAAATTTGAATATTTGGAAAAGGTAATGGGTGGAAGACAATGATAGAATTTATGAGAAATTCAATCTAGTGGAACATCCCTCAAGACCAAGAAATATTTCTAATCCTGGTTTCGAACCAGATGATATTTTTGACTATACTAAAGAAGAGGAAGAAGAGGCTGAAGTGCCACCTAGGGAAGCTATTTTTGTTGAGGAAGACAGGACTACTATTCCTCATGAAGTTCTTGAAGAAGAAGTCCCTGCTCTTAAAGAAGCTGTTAAACTAGAAAATCAACCCGAGGATGAAACAAAAATCAGTTTCCAAAGAATCTGAAAAGAATTCCATGGAGGAACCTATAGTGGAAGAGCTACCTGTTATTCAAGAAGTCAATCTTGAAGAACTCCTAGTGGAATAATCTGTTCCTGAAATCATCCCTTCAGTTGAAGAACAAATGGAGCTGGCTTTTCAGCTATCTAGACAGGAAATGAGTGAGGAACTTAGAGCTGAGTCTGTGGAATTAGAAAAAGATCCTAAGCTTCTCTTTCCTGAGAAGGAGGCACCTGTTGAGGGAAATAAACCCCAAATATCGAGTCTATTGAAGATTCACATCTGATTGAGTCAAGTCCTATAGACAATCAGTATAAATTGCCTATTTTCAATGACGTGGATGACTCTCAGTAGGTTTCAGCAACTAGACTTGATCTTTACTCTATATTCTAGTTGAAACCAGTCTACAATATCTCACCTGATAAGGAACCTGAGCCTATACTAGTCCCTATTTCTAAACCTTTATCTAAACAACAATATTTTGTAAGTAAGGATGATCTGAAGGAATTTGGTGCTACCCTCTTATCTAGAGTTTAGAAACTCATGAATTCCCAACATCTTCCTGTGACCAATTTAAGTGAGAGAGATGCCTCACTTTGTTGGAAAATATAATTTGGAAAATACAACCTAAAATGATTCATGAGATTCAAGAAGTAAGAGTTGAAAATAAGCTTCTCAGTAATGAAGTGAAGACACTAAGAAGTATGATTGAGGACATGCAAAGAGAGTTGCATTCAAGATCAGAGCTGGTTACTCCTCCTATAGAACCTGTTGTTCCTCAAATCCCACAGGTTGTTGTGTCTCAGATTCAACCTTATCTAGCTTCCTTAGATGAAAAGGTCACTGAAAGGAACAAAACAATTGTGAAGGAAATGATAGAGCTTGTTTCCAATCTTAATAAACTCACTGATGAGTATACCAGGTGTCTTCAAAAGGTTCTAAATCAACTCAAATATCTGACCATAGATGTCAATGCCTCTAGAGAATCTGGTAAATGTTCTAAACCCTTCTTATATAGTGATCTGCTCAAAACTATAGTCAAATAAGAGCTTCAGAATGTACTCAGTGGTTTGAATTCGGTATCTCTATCTGAAGTTGTCAAGAACAGTGATAGAGTTCTTGAACTTTTCCAAATCCACTCAAAAATTTCTAATGATTCTCAGCAAGAGATTGCCAAGAATGTGGATTTCTACTTCAATAGAATCTTCTCCAATACTGATATGACAAATCATTTCAAGTATCCTGCAGAAAATATGCAGGTTCCTCTTACGACTCAAGATTTCAAGACCCAAGTCCAGATGATCACAGATTTTACTAGATTATTGGACAAGTTTATGGAGAACAAGGATGATTTTGAGAAAGCCATGCAGTATGGTGGAGATATCATTATAGATTTTATCAAAATCCTGAGGCCCTATCTTCATGTCCAGAGTACAACCATTGTTCCTCCAATGGCTGAACCTCTAAGACCAGGGCTGCCTACCTTCACTTATGCCCTAGCCTCCACTACTTTGTCTATCAGTGAAGCACTAAGTCAGATCAGGCCTGTGATTCTTGATCAACAACTATCTAGATCTTCTACTGCTCCTACTTTGACTCCATCAGTCTTTGAAGGCCTTCCTTTACCCTCTTTATCAACAACCTCACTCTCTTATTCTACCTCGAACTCTGCTCCTATGGATTCCTCTTCTTCTGCTGCTAAAGGTAAAGAGAAGGCTGAACCATGAAGAAGAACAATGATTTCTCCTTTTTGATAGGGATTTTTTTTGTTTTTGTTTTGCTCGTTTACATTTGTACTGAACTTTATTTTCTAAATGGAATGTGCCCTTTTGACTTCTCTTATTCCACCTTTTTGATAATCCCAAAAGGGGGAGAAATTTATATATGTTAGAAATTTATGTTAGCCATTTATCTCTATAGTTGAATCCAATATACACTTTAACTTTACATGATTTGTGATCATCAAAAAGGGGGAGATTTTTGGACTCATCATGCATTAATCATGCTTTAATGATCACAAATACTAATAAACCTAGCTAACTCCTATAAATTATATCACAATCATGTGTATTATTGTTCAAGTAGTCTCATTCTTCAAGAAGATCCATTCAAGATCAAAATTTCTCTACATTCAGTTTACTTACTCTATACTATCGTTGATCTACTCTCATAATACCTTCTTTGACAAATTCTTAAGTCTAATCCATTCTATTATCATCATTACTTAAGTCTGAATACAGTTATCTTGAAAATTCTAAGACACCGTGAGTCTGCCACTGGTTATGCCTATCTGACACTGTGAAGCAGACACCGTGAAGCAGACACTGTGAAGCAGACACTGTGAAGTAGACACCGTGAAGCAGACATCGTGAAGTAGACACCGTGAAGCATACACCATGAAGCAGACACCGTGACCATGAGACACCCTGACCATGAGACACCATTACCATAAGACACTATGACCCTGAGACACCATGACCATGAGACACCATGACCGCGAGACACCTTGAACACAAGACACAGTGATCAATCTAGACACCATGTGAAGGAGACACCATTTCCATGACTTAATGTGTCACCGTTTCTGAAACTATTTTGTCGTCTTTAAATTTAATATCTAACGGTCATATTTGAAGATTTTAAATGCACTTGCATAATTAATGTTTCTTTGTAGACATATCATATGAAAGTACGAGGTATGAGGTACGGTATCCATGGAACTTGTTGGCTCCAACACATGCATTCCAAGATAAAAGCAAAGTGTGGCCAAGAATCAAGAGCGTGATAATAAACAGAAAACAATGATGTGATCACGATAACGAAGAAAACTGAGAGAATTTTAAAGGAAGGATTGTCACATGCATGCAACCTGACTCTACTAAAGAACATATGAAGTACACTGGAATCCAGAGAACATATTCACATCGTCAAACCTCATGAATAACACAAGATGAATCATGAAACTTTGTTTTACTAACAAGGACTCGAGATCTGTATCTGCTTCATATCAAGAAGTCCAGAGCAGCAAAGACTAACACTCAAAGCATTTCTAAACCCATATCCATATTTTTGCTCTGTTGTGTATCTGTTTATTACCTTTCGAGCAGAGTGTGTACCTGTAGTACACCACACTCTGTATCCTATATTAAACTGAATGATACAACATATCCTTACTCAAAAATTCTTTTGCTCTTGTGTATACCCACTGATAAGTGTGGAAGAGGTCCTTGTGTGGCCTGGTAGTTTTTACCCACGATGAACTATGGAAGAGGTCCCTATGTGACCTGAGCAGTCTATCTATTATTGTTAACCCCGATCCAGGGTGTGGATCAAAGTTTATTTATATAAACTTCTTGGTGGCAGGTGATCACTAAGTGGAGTGGATTAGGTCTCAGCTTGAGACCGAACCACTTGTTTCATTTCCGTTGTGCTGCTTAAATTTGTTTTCTCTATTTTATTTTTATACTGTATAATTCAGAAATCACTAATTTCACTTTGATAGTTAGTCTTGGAAAGAAGTTATAACTGAATTGTCTTAGTAGAGTAACTTCAAAAGTAATATTAATAACACAAATTAAGATTACTGAGAATTAATCAATCTTATAAGAAGTTACTTAAACAGTCAAACTCTAATAACAGTACAACCTTGATTAACTGGGCTATATTTAATATTTGGGGAAAACTTTTTAGAAATAATTTTTATAGAAATTTTTATAGTTACTCAATTTACCCCTCCCCTCTTGAGCAATCAACTCTGACCAACAAGTTGGATTTTTTTATTGTCTTCTACGATGTCTTTTCTTTGATTATTTATTTTTTTATTATGAATTGTTTCTACTACTATGGCACTTTATATGTAACAACTGGACCCCAGTGACAGCACATAAAAATTGTCTTAACTTGGTCGTCGGGTCCTAGCCCACCTGGTACCACTAGTTTCTCTGAAAACACATAGTCCCCACCATGGGGCCCACCCACATTTATGAATAGGTCATCTGACTAATGATTGTCCCCACTGGACAACAAATTTCCTTTCTAGTGTGCTTTGTCCTCACTCACACACAACTTGAGAAACATCCCATAAGGTCACCCATCCTGATCACTACTCCAATCCATGCATGCTTAACTGTTGATTTCTAATCAGGTAGGCTCCCGAAAAGGAAGGTTCGCCTTCTTGACATGAGTCATATCATTTTTTCATTTAAACCTTTATCATTTTGGGGTGTTACATCATACCAGTGGGTATAGTCTCCCCACTCCACTTTTCACACTCCCACTACTATTAGTTAGCCTCTGGAATATGGGGAGGCACACTTGAGGTCTCATAACCAACCCTTTCTATCCATGTGAGAGAGTTCCATATTGGGGGGACATTACAACCTACACCTACTGGCATACCAAGGATTTAGCAAAATGTGGATTCCATTATAGGGGTTGAGAAAATGTTGAAAATTAGTTATAAAAGATTCATTTCTTGATGATACTCACATGGGGTGATCCTAATTCCAAGTGGTGGAGCCATGTTTGAATGAGATTGGAATGATTATTATCCTATTATGGGAATATATATCTATGACCTAATTTTTTTAATGAGATAATTTTAGGGTTTTTAGGAATGTGGTGGTGGATGATTGATGTTATTAATATTTTCATGACTTATTATATTCCCCCTTTACTTATTTTATATGAAATGTGCATAATTTGTGTGAAATATTAATGTTTTAATATTAAGTATAATATTTGAGCATTTTTAGAAGTAGTCCAATTGAGTCAGTTTAATTTTTTAATTATCACATTCACTATACTGATCCAAATTGTGTGGTTATTGTTTTTTATGATTCTCCTTTCAATATACAACATTTCATTAGAAGGAACCATGATCCAATTCTTCCATTTGAAGGGTCATATGGTCCTCACAAACAAGACCAAAGAATCTGTGAACAAACTGGATCAGCCTTGAAGATTGATTTACTGGGCTCCATACAGAATTCCAAAAACATTAACTCTCCACCATAATTTGGGGGACACTACATGTCATCTTGGATAAAAATTTCATGGCCCAAATCCAAGTACAAGGGGCCCAAATGAAGCTTTGAAGTCCAGCCCACCATTCTGTCCGAGAATTAAAATCAGTATACTATTCATGACATATCTCATTCTGTAAGAATCAAATCGAGCTGCGATTTTTCAGTGGGAAAGAGGAGATATAGGTGTCAGACTTTGTTGAATAAGTCATTCGGATTTGAAGGCATATTCCTGTTCAAAAATCCATTCACATTTTGGCCATCGAAAAAGCATGGATAGAAATGGACAGTTTACCTTTGTTTAATAAAACCACCATAACTTTGGATCCACTTATCCAAATGCCTCCATAGTTTTACAGTAGTCGTAAAACTTTATTATATACAACTTTGAAGAAGGAGATATTTAGATATTCGTCTGTCTGAATATCCAAATTGGCGATGCAAGTGGAGGGACAGATTAGGAATGCAAACAGTCCACTCCTTGGGCTATAAATACTCTCCCCTTCTCTCCTTGAGAGGGGTTGGCATTTCAGAAGAGAGGAGATAATATTGGCATGACCAAAGCTTTTACAAAGGCTTGGGAGGACCTTAAATACTCAAGTTTTCACTTGAGAGACCTTTCCTCCTCTCTTTGTTTTCACTTACTTTTGTGTTCTTCATTTTTGTAATCTTGTAATTCTGTTTCTTTGTAATTCTGTTTTAATGAAAGTTACATCTTCAATATCTCTTATTCTCATCCACATTCTATAGTTTAATATTTATGTTCTTAAAATAGTTTAAATTCAGTTGAATCACATTCCCTTCTTTTTCTTCCTCATTCAATCGAAAATCCGTTTTTAATTATCATCATCGTTCGTGTGTGTGTGTCAACGTACCACTCTTTTCTAATCCCTTTATTTTTATTCTATTCTTAATTTATCATCATAATTATTTTAACCAGAATATTAAACATCCAAATGGATGAGTAAATCTCTCATTGGGGAGAGTTATAATTCGGTTATGTTAAGTGATTGAGAGTTTTTCTTGATGAGTATTCTTTAAATTAATATTGTGTATGTTAAACTTAATATGTCATGGATTAATGATATGTTTTGTTTAACGAGTGATTTCCATGGATTATTGGAACCATGAATACACTACCATAAATAAGTTTTGATTTATATTAGAACCCTATGTTAAGTTAAGGCTTGGATTAAAGCCTTCACACTTAGGAATTCCAATCAACGTCAACTTATGACATGGGTGTTAATTTAATGCAATACAAAGTAAGGCTCAAGGATATCACATGCTTAACTCCCCAATAATGAACTCACCCCAATCTTTATCAATTTGGTAAATCAAACATCATCCATAAATCATTTCAATTAATCTCTGCAAACAAACCCCCCTAATCAAAATACAATCAACTAAAACAAACGACTATTACAAAGTGTTATCGCCGAGGATTCGACCCGAGTGCTGCTATAAACATTAGTAGAGCACCGGAACCTTGAACGGTTGATTGGAGAAAATCGGCCGTGCATTTAAAATGGAGCCGTTTCCGGGGATGGTGCTTTAAGTAGTAATTAGTTTCTGGTTATTGTAAAAAAAACCAAAAAAAATCAAAATTTTTG
Source organism: Viscum album (assembly GCA_963277665.1). NCBI lineage: Eukaryota > Viridiplantae > Streptophyta > Magnoliopsida > Santalales > Viscaceae > Viscum > Viscum album. The sequence continues at coordinate 123,208,357 of OY728153.1, read as the reverse complement.
AAAAAAATTGAAAAAAAACACAAAGAAAAACCCGTCTTCCTCTTAAAAATCATAAACTGAAAAAATACAAAGGAAAACCCGTCTTCCTCATCCTTTATAAATCTCTCTGAATGCCCCGCAGCCTCCCAAACAATCCCTCGGATTTGTTTGACCCTGAAATTGATAGAACTCTTTGTCGACTTAGGAGGACCATTAGGGATAACCAAATCACCCAAGAACCAATCATTTCCCTACCAATTGAATTAGATATGGCCAATCCTAGGGAACAAACATTGAAAGAACTTTCTGCCCCTGATATGAATTACCAACCTCTTGGTATTAAATATCCAAACATTGAAGCTGACTTCGAACTCAAATCGGGTTTGATTCATCTTCTCCCTCATTTTCACGGGCTAGCCGGTGAGGATCCACATCTCCACCTTAAAGAGTTCCAAGTGGTGTGCTCTACCATGAAGCCTCAAAGGGTTTCTGAAGAACAAATCAAACTTCGAGCATTCCCTTTCTCCCTAGCTGACTCTGCCAAGTCATGACTCTACTACCTCCCTCCTGGTTCTATAAATACATGGAATGACATGAAGCGTCTCTTTCTAGAGAAATTATTTCCTGCTTCTCGAACAGCTTCTATCCGAAAGGAAATAAGCGGCATCTGTCAATTCCCTAATGAATCACTCCATGAGTATTGGGAGAGGTTCAAAAAGCTTGTGGAAACTTGCCCACACCATCAAATCTCTGACCAACTCCTAATCCAATACTTCTATGAGGGGTTATTGGCTATGGAGCGAACTCTCATTGATGCCGCAAGTGGCGGTGCTCTTATTGAAAAAACTCCTGCAGCTTCACGAGAACTCATAAGCAACATGGCTGCAAACACACAACAATTCCATACTCGAGCACATGCTCAAGTGAAACAAGCCCAAGAGAATCAATCCATAGAGCCCAACAAGATGACTGAGTGGATGAGTGAACTTACAGGTCTTGTTCATCAACTAGCGGTGGCTACCAAAGCCCCAACCTCATCTTCTCCATAGTCACTATTCCCTGGACCTATCAAGAATTGTGGAATCTGTAACTCTCCATCTCATCCGACTGACACATGTCCACAACTTCAAGATGATCCATCTGATTCATCTAGTCCAATGGAGCTCAATGCGGCATATGCTCAGCGAAACTTCAACCCTCAACAATCAGGTCATTTTGTTAGAAACTTCAACCAATCCCACTCTGAGCCCTTCTCTTCTACCTTTAACCCACCTCTGAGGTATGGTAATCCCATTTCTCATCCTCCTCAGTTCCCTCATCAAAATCCAAACCAGTTCCAATATGGTCAAAGTGGTGGTAACATCCATCAACCTTATCCTTTTGTTCCTCAACCCCAAAGGAACAATCCTCCTCCTGGATTCCACTATCCTAACAAGCCTTCCCAATTCCCCACCCAATACAATCGCTTTCCCAAGAACCAAAATCAAGGCCAACCCAATTTGGGACAATCCTCTTCTTCTAAACAACCATGGGAAAGTGCTGTAGAGGATCTTGCTTCCTTCACCCGTTCTAGCCTCAAGAACATTGAAACCCAAATAGGTCAACTTGCATCCCACCTTAGCCAGCAACAACCATCCAATTCATCCCAACTCCCAGCTCAACCATTACCCAACCCTAAGGGTAATGTAAGTGAAATTGCACTTAGATCGGGAAAGAAAATTGCTATTCCCCATGCTGATTGCTCTACCTCCCCTTTCGATGTTGATCTAGAAAATGAAAAGAACAAAAAGCTGGAAAAGGAACTTGAATCCCCTCCTTAACCTCCTTCCATTCCTCTAAGGAACCCAATTCCTTTTCCTCAAGCCATCTCCAATCCTAAGAAGTCCTTTGAACCTAATCCTGAAATGCTTGACATGTTTAGACGTGTTGAAGTGAACATCCCCCTCTTAGATTCCATCAAACAAATCCCTAAGTATGACATGTTTCTTAAGGAATTGTGCACCCATAAGAGGCAACTTAGGAACATTGAAAATGTTTCAACCCAACAGTCCATTCCCATGAAGTGCAAAGATCCAGGGACCTTCACAGTTCCATGTCAAATAGGGAGTTCCAACTTTGATGATGCACTCATAGACCTTGGAGCCTCAATAAATGTCATGCCCAAATCCATTTTCTCCAACCTTGGTCTAGGTCCCTTGCACCCAATGGGTGTTGTCATTCAATTAGCTAATCGAAGCACTGCCAGTCCTGAGGGGATAATTGAGAATGTTCTTGTTCGGGTCAATGATCTTATCTTCCCAGCTGATTTCTATGTCCTTGACATAGAAGGTGAGACGACCTCTTCTCGATCTCCCCTAATTCTAGGAAGACCATTCCTCATGACTACGAGAACCAAGATTGATGTCCATTCAGGCATCTTATCCATGGAATTCGGTGACCAACTGGTCAAGTTCAACATTTTCCAAGCCATGCGATACCCATCTGAGGATCACTCTGCATTCTCAATCCATGCTTTTGAGGACACTTATAAGATTCAATCGAACCCCAATCCATCATGTTCTTCATGTTCTAATGATAAAGGATCTTGTGAAATATGCACCATGATTAAAAAAGTCATAAATGGTGAGGTTTATGTGGACCTCTCATTCATAGACTCCATCAATCTAGAGGAACTTGAAAACTCTATTGAATCCCACATCCTCTGATCTCTACTACTCCACCTTGGACAGTGTTGAGGAAAATGATCCAAACCCATCTAGAATCCCTTCTCCTGCTCCTAACTTGTCTAACTCTCAAATCAAGGCTGAAACTGATCTAAAACCACTTCCTTCACACCTCAAGTATGCATTCCTTTTCCATGATCCCTCCTACCCTGTCATTATCTCTACTTCACTTTCTGAAATTGAGGAGTCCCAACTTGTTCAAGTGTTAGAGGAAAACAAAAATGCCTTAGGTTGGACCCTAGAGGATATTCCAGGAATCAACCCTGCCCTTTGTATGCATCACATCCATCTAGAGGAATCATCCAAACCAATTAGGCAACCTCAAAGAAGACTCACTCCACTCATACTTGAGGTAGTTAGGGAAGAGATTACCAAGCTTCTTCAAGATGGTATTATCTACCCAATTTCTGATAGTGAATGGGTTAGTCCAATTCAAGTCGTTCCTAAGAAGGGCGGGATAACAGTTGTCACAAATGAACATGGAGAAGTGGTCACAACTCGAGTGAAAAACAAATGGCGTGTGTGCATCGATTATCGCAAATTGAATGCTGAAACACAAAAAGATCACTACCCACTTCCTTTCCTTGACCAAATTCTTGAGAGATTGGCCGGAAAGTCACACTATTTCTTTCTTGATGGTTACACCGGCTACTTCCAAATTCCAATTGCACCTCAAGACCAAGAAAAGACCACATTCACTTGCCCCTTTGGAACCTATGCCTATAGGCGAATGCCTTTTGGCCTTTGTAATGCTCCTGCAACATTCCAGCAGTGTATGATGAGTATCTTTTCTGAATTCATTGAGAATTGCATGGAGGTCTTCATGGATGACTTTACCATTTATGGAGAGTCATTTGAATCTTGCTTACATTCACTCTCTTTGGTCCTTCAAAAGTGTGTCAAGTGCAACCTTGTGCTGAATTTTGAAAAATGTCACTTCATGGTTTCAAATGGGATTGTTCTAGGGCTCATAATTTCTCAAGAGGGTATCCAAGTTGATCCAGCCAAAATTGAGGTGATCCAATCACTTCCTGAACCCAAATCAGTTCGAGACATTCGGTCCTTCCTTGGTCATACCGGTTTCTATCGGCGATTCATTCAGAACTTCAGCAAGATTTCCCTCCCACTCACTCGTTTACTTCAAAATGATGTCACATTCAATTTTGATGAGGCTTGCAAGAGAGCCTTCATTGAACTCAAATCTGCTCTCACATCTGCTCCAATAATCCAACCCCCAGATTGGTCCTTACCATTTGAATTGATGTGTGATGCTTCTGATAGGGCCATTGGGGCTGTTCTTGGTCAAAGAAGAGAAAACATTCCTCATGTCATCTTTTATGCCTCAAAAACATTGGATGAAACTCAATCACACTACAATGTGACTGAAAAAGAACTTTTAGCTGTGGTTTTTGCCTTGGATAAATTTCGGCCCTATCTCTTAGGTGCCAAAATCATCATCTTCACGGACCACTCATCATTAAAGTTCTTACTTAAGAAAAGTGATTCCAAACCAAGGCTAATAAGATGGATTTTAATGCTCCAAAAGTTTGACCTTGTGATAAAAGATAAACCTAGAAAAGAAAACCCTGTGGCTGACCACCTTAGTAGAATTTCTAATTCTTCTTATTCTGAAATAATTGATCCTGAATTTCCAACTGAACACCTCTCATCTCTCACTCCAAAGTTACCATGGTATGCCCCAATTGTCAATTACTTGGTTTCTGGTGTTTTCCCTGAATATTTTTCAAAAGAACAAAAAGAAAAGATGAAAATTGATTCAAAGCATTATTTTTGGGAAGATAATAAACTTTGGAAAACTGGGGCTGACATGGTAATTAGGATATGTGTTGATGAAACTGAACAATCCTCCATCTTGGAATTCTGCCACTCAATGCCTGGAGGTGGCCACTTTGTACAACAAAGGACTTCTCGAAAGGTCCTAGATTCTGGATTCTTTTGTCCTTCACTCTTCAAGTACTCACACGAGTTCTGTCAATCATGTCCCACTTGCCAAAAGTTTGGCACAATTTCCAAAAGAAACGAAATGCCTCAAAAGCCATTAATCTTTTGTGAGCTTTTCGATGTTTGGGGCATCGATTTCATGGGAACTTTTCCCCCTTCCAATGGATTATCCTAAATTCTCCTTGCTGTTGACTATGTTTCTTGGTGGGTCGAGGCCAAACCCACTAGGAAAGATGATGCTCAAACTGTGAGTGAGTTCCTCAAAACCCATATCTTCCATCGATTCGGAACACCACGTGCTTTGATAAGTGACTTAGGAACTCATTTCTGTAATAGAACCATGGAGTCACTTTTGAAAAAGAATGGGTTTGTACATAAAACATCCACTGCATATCACCCTCAAACAAATGGAATGGCTGAACTTTCTAACAGAGAAGTGAAAAGAGTGCTTGAAAGAATTGTTAAGCCCACAAGAAAAGACTGGCCCGATAGACTTGGTGAAGCACTTTGGGCCTATCTAACTGCCTATAAGACATCCATTGGGATGTCTCCATTTAGGCTAGTTTTTGGTAAAGCCTGTCATTTACTAGTTGAAATCCAACATAAGTCATTTTGGGTTGTCAAAACTTGTAATTTTGATTGTGAAAAATCTGGTGAAGAAAGATTGTTGCAGTTGACTAAATTGGAGGAGCTTCGAGTCGATTCATATGAGAACTCCAGTCTATACAAAGAAAAGGCAAAGTCACTCCATGAAAAGAACATTCTTCAAAAGGTATTTCATGAAGGTGAAAAGGTAATGCTCTTTAATTCTCGATTTCGACTTCACCCAGGTAAGCTCAATTCTCGTTGGGATGGACCTTTTATTATTACTAATGTTTACCCATTTGGTGCAGTGCAAGTCCAAGACCCTTCTTCAAAAAGAACATTCACAGTAAATGGACACCGGTTAAAGCATCACCATGAGAGGCCATTCACTTCAGGTTCCACATCGACTTCCATTGACTCACCACTAGATGGAAATGGCGACCCACCAAATCCAAACCAGGGGGCACCACTTTCCCTTTAACTCTCTCTCTCCTCAATCTCTCTTCCCTCTCTTCTTCTCTCTATTTATTCTTCTTCCTCTCTCCCTCTAATTTTTTTACAACATTCTTCCACAACCTTTTTTTCTATTTTCTCTTTTGTGTGGATGTGTCATTACAAATAAAAAAAAATTTAAAAAAAATAATTAAAAAAAATGAAAATTAACAAAAAAAAGGGGTTTCATAATTACTAATCATCCAATATTGAAATTCTGTCCAACCATTTTGGGGAGTCAAAAGGCTTGTTTTAAACTCAAATATATTGAATTTTATCTCAAACTTGGGTAAAAAATTTTGTGTCAATAACAAACATTTTGAATGAATAATTTTTGGTGGAAAATGATTCTCCCCTACCATGAGGAATAACATTAGCCTTCATGACAAGGTCATCTATGGACATCTTTTTCATTGTGTGTCTTCACCACTGATTGTTAGTCTTGAGTTTTTGGACCTTCAAGCTGAATTTCCATCTTTTGTGTGCATTAATATGATAGAGGCATTTTCTAAGCCACATGAGAATCAGAATAGCCAAATAGCCTCCCGTTACCCTTACATTGATCCTACTTTTGAAAGACCCTTTGAGCCTATGAAAACATTTCTTTTGATAGCCACATTACAAGCCTAATACCTTGTCCCACCCAACATCTTCATGGATTTTCATTGTACAATTTATTGAAATTTAAGTGTGGGGGGAATGGACTTCATTTTTGGGCGTACTTTCATTGATTTTCAATGTGTCATCATATGCTTGAGGGCAAGAATCCATTCAAGTGTGGGGGAGAGGTTGTAATTCTGTGAGCTTTGGGGTGTATATGTGTAATTTTCATTTGTATAAAAGTCATTGAAAAGTGTTCAAAAAAAATGAAAAAAAATTATATTAAAAAAAAATGAAAAAAAGGAATGGGTTGTGTCTTGGGTGGGTCAAAAATCATTCATCATCAAACTTTGATCGTGTTATAACTACTAAAATTAGTTCCATGAGGAGATCAAGCATGGGTTGGGAGATGACTGTGAGACTTGTTTCAAGCACAACTTTCAAAAAAAGAGCAAAAAGAGAAAAAAAAGAACACTTGAATCATCTTGTATTGTGTCATTATTGGAAGTCTTCCATGTTGTAAATATTACATCATCTCACCCTATTCCATTTTCTATCTCCCTCAATTTTCATTCATCACACATTCATGCCCTTGTAAATATGTGTTTCTATTTCCTTTCAAATCAAATTTCAAAAAAAATGTGCATTGATTTTTCCATGTTGGTTTTTTTAACCCCTCTTTTCCTTTGGACATTATATACCTACCGTCCCATAGCCACTGAAAACCCCCTTAAAAGACCTCTTGATTCTTGTACACATTAGATTTGGGAATGGAAGCTGAGAGCTCTTACAAACTCTTGATTTTCACTTTTTGTTGGTGAATGAGTGAACCTCCTAAAATACATTTTTATCATCTTGAGAGGAGTAAGTTTTGAGTGCCTACATTTTCTAATTCAAACCTTGAACATGAAAAAATTATTTTTTTCTGATTCATTATTGATAACCAAATTTGTGATGGAATTCAATATGTATGAGAGAAATAGTCTAAACCTCCCCTGATTGGAGAAAACAAAATTTTAATATTTGTTGGTGAGTGAAAATGATTTTGTCATGTTTTTATATTTGTTTCACATGAGGACACGCGCAAATCTAAGTGTGGGGGAGTTGATTTTATTAATATTTTCATGACTTATTATATTCCCCCTTTACTTATTTTATATGAAATGTGCATAATTTGTGTGAAATATTAATGTTTTAATATTAAGTATAATATTTGAGCATTTTTAGAAGTAGTCCAATTGAGTCAGTTTTATGTTTTAATTATATCTATCACTATACTGATCCAAATTGTGTGGTTCTTGTTTTTTAGGATTCTACTTTCAATATACAACATTTCATTAGAAGTAACCATGATCCAATTATTCCATTTGAAGGGTCATATGGTCCTCACAAACAAGACCAAAGAATCTGTGAACAAACTGGACCAGCCTTGAAGATTGATTTACTGGGCTCAATACAGAAGTCCAAAAACATTAAATCTCCACCATAATTCGGGGTACACTACATGTCATCTTGGATAAAAATTTCATGTCCCAAATCCAAGTACAAGGGGCCCAAATGAAGCTTTGAAGTCCAGCCCACCATTATGTACTAGAATTAAAATCAGTATACTATTCATGACATATCTCATGATGTAAGAATCAAATAGAGCTGAGTTTTTTCATTGGGAAAGAGAAGATATAGGTGGACGATTTTGTTGAAGAAGTAATTCGGATTTGAACGCATCTTCCTGTTAAAAAATCCATTCACATTTTGGCCATCAAAAAAGCATGGATAGAAATGGACAGTTTACCTTTGTTTAATAAAACCGCCATAACTTTGGATACACTTGTAAAAATGCCTCCATATTTTGACAGTAGTCGTAAACCTTTATTATCTACAACTTTGAAGAAGGAGATATTTGTAGATGCGTCTGTCTGAATAGCCAAATTGGCGATTCAAGTGGAGGGACAGATTAGGAATGCAAACAGTCCACTCCTTGGGCTATAAATACTCTCCCCTTCTCTCCTTGAGAGGGGTTGGCATTTCAGAAGAGAGGAGATCATATTGGCACAAACAAAGCTTTTAAAAATTCTTGGGAGGACCTTCCATACTCAAGTTTTAACTTGAGAGACCTTTACTCCTCTCTTTGTTTTCACTTACTTTTGTGTTCTTCATTTTTGTAATCTTGTAATTCTGTTTCTTTGTAATTCTGTTTTAATGAAAGTTACATCTTCAATATCTCTTATTCTCATCCAACTTCTGTAGTTTAATATTTATGTTCTTAAAATAGTTTAAATTCAGTTGAATCCCCTTCCCTTCTTTTTCTTCCTCATTCAATCAAAAATCCGTTTTTAATTATCATCATCGTTCATGTGTGTGTGTCAACGTACCACTCTTTTCTAATCCATTTCTTTTTATTCTATTCTTAATTTATCATCATAATTATTTTAACCAGAATATTAAAAATCCAAATGGATGATTAAATCTATCATTGGGGTGATTTATAATTCGGGGATGTTAAGTGATTGAGAGTTTTTCTCGATGAGTATTCTTTAAATTAATATTGTGTATGTTAAAATTAATATGTCATGGATTAATGATATGTTTTGTTTAACGAGTGGTTTCCATGGATTATTGGAACCATAAATACACTACCATAAATAAGTTTTGATTGATATTAGAACCCTAAGTTAAGTTAAGGCTTGGATTAAAGCCTTCACACTTAGGAATTCCAATCAACGTCAACTTATGACATGGGTGTTAATTTAATGCAATACAAAGTAAGGCTCAAGGATATCACATGCTTAACTCCCCAATAATGAACTCACCCCAATATTTATCAATTTGGTAAATCAAACATCATCCATAAATCATTTCAATTAATCTCTGCAAACAAACCCCCCTAATCAAAATACAATCAACTAAAACAAACGACTATTACAAAGTGTCATCGCCGAGGATTCGACCCGAGTGCTGCTATACACATTAGCAGAGCACCGGAACCTTGAACGGTCGATAGGCGACAATCAGCCGCACTTTCAATGATTATTTGTTATTAGAGGATGAGAAACTTGACCAGGAGATGAGGTATTTTTTTTAATCATAAGTTGTTCTTGATATTGATAATGGATATATGTCTTGAGATATTTGATTTGTAAAAAATTCCTTAATAGGTATAAATCATACATTTTGGGGAATTATTGTTCAGTATTAACTGGGTTCTAAGTGAAGAAGTTATGAGGATTCATCAGTGTGAGAACATGTAGCTAGATGAGATTTTATAGTGATCTCACTTTTTAACATACATCAAGATGTTATGATACATGATCTAGATTAATATCTTTTTGTGGGTAATGGATTGAAATTATCATTTCTCTTTTTGGTGTGTTATTTCATTTTACTATGTGGGAATTAATGAATGTATATGAATTTTATAAATATATTTATAGTTAAAATTTTCTATAAATGGTGACCTTCCATGTGGTTTTTGTATTGGGAGACAGAACTTATACTATATATAAGGTAGTTTTCCCAATGTTTAGAAATTATGGGTTTAAAGTATCATAATTTATTTATGAGTCGTCAAAATTTCTTATCAGTGTAACTCATTTTCTGTTAATGGGTTTGGGAGGTTATTATCATAATGAAATCACTATGTATGTTTCCATCATAAGGGGTTGACTTTAATTACGATTTGTTTTAGTCGTGGTTAAAATTTATTACTCATTTAAGCTCCTTCATGGAGGTTAAGGTAGATAGTTTGAAGTGATTTGGTGTGACTGTGACCTTATTCTTTTAGATTTTTGTGATATGAGTTTCTAGTAGGCTATATGTTCAAGGAAAATAGACACTTTTGTGAGGTGAAATAGTGAGAATTTATCTTTATCATTATAGATATTTTATTTATGGGAAATTTTGGGAGTATAGAAACTTCAATTGGACCATGGTTATTTTAATACCTATTATATATAAAAATATGATTAAAATTATTTGTGATATTTTATTCCACTATAATACATTGTTTTATAGAATAATAATTGATAATTTATTTTTGGTAGACTAACCAGTGTTGAAATAAATGGTATATTTATGAGGCTATTTATGAAGAATTTGAATTTCATTAACATTAAATGATTCCCTAGATTCATGTTGCTTTTATATATAATTTTAAGTGAACATACCTTAGTATTGGACAACACATTCTAATGATGAGATGTCTTAGTGGTATACTTAGGTGTTATGAGGTCATACCATTGTATCTAGCAATGGTGTTGTGGATTTGGAAATGACTAAATAGATTCATAATCCTATAAATGTTAAATATGATATTACCATATTATATGATAAGATATGAAATTATCAAATTTAGATGAAAATATTAATACTAAGTTATTAAATAATTGAAGTGACTATTTTTTATTATTATATTAATCGATGTTAAATGAAATTAAGGCATTCTATAACATTGACTTTCAGAAATATAGGTAATTTAAAGTACAAAGCCTATTCTCCTATCAAGATACACCTTTTTAATTTTTAAAAGTGATATCTATTTCTTTCCTCAAGAGATGACGATGGATTTAAGTGGTGATTTAATGATAAATAGATATGATGTGGGCTCATTTTTTTCAAACTGTAGAATTTCAATTAGAATTCAGTTTACCCAAATAGAAGGATGGGTTATCCTATGTTGTTTCATTATAGATTTTTTGGTTTGATAAAGATTATTTTGGATAAGATAATATGTATACATAGAGTTTTAATTATTGTCATGGTAGATATATAGGTATTATAAAATGCTTAATTCATGTGAAATTTCTGAAGAGTAAGGGAGGTTTTTGTTAGGGTGTATAAGAATATTTGTGATATTGGATTGGGTTTGAGTGCAAAAAAATATAATCAAATGATCTTGTATATAATATGTTATGTGAGGTATGTTTTATTCCATTAGTTCAAACATAATATAGATATAAAGGTGTTGGGGTAGACACTTGTAAGAAAGAGTCCCAAATGAGGGTGTTGTACCTAGATTGGTTTCAATTTCATTTTTTATCTTTATGAAATTTGAGATTGAGGTAAGGTTCACAAATAAATTTAATTAATTAGATATTTTTACTTTTCATAGTAATTTGGTTTTTTCCTTATTTAATAATGTCTTTCCCCTTTTGAAGGTGAAAAATTATTGAAATTTATGTGTCGAGTTTTGAGTGATTATTTTTTAAGGTTCATCTTCAGTGGAATATCATGTGATAAACATGGTGCTAATTAATAATTTTAGGGTTATAAGCATAAGTTGTTCATTTCACGGATGAATTTTTTTTAATATGTATCTATTATAAAATTATAAAATTTTATGTTTTTGAGTGTATGAATTTTCAAATGTACTTTGTTAGTCCCATGAAGAAGCATCTCAAAGGTCCTCCACGTCATATGGGTCTCAACGTAATAGATGGAGCGTCAATCAGATGCCCGGTCTGTGAGTTATTAGCCTTTTAGTCTCGGGGGTCCGGTTGGATTCATGCTCGATCCAAACTAACCGTTCCCTATCCAAATACAAAACACCAGTGGGGTATACTAAAAGGGATCATCTCATTCCAAGATTTCCAATGCCACTGACGGTTCGTCAAACGGATGTCTGGTGCTAAAGTTATGGCATAAAGAAAGTAATTGGGTCGTAGTGGGCCCAGGTCCAGTCCGACCTAGTCAGACTGTCCCGGTCTGACCCGACCTAGGCTGACCCGACCCGTAGTACAACCTAGCCCGTTGGGGTTTGTCTCGACCTGCTGGATCTGGCCCGACCCATACTGGGCGGTCTGGCAGGCCGCGAGGGGTCGTGGGGGTTCGACCGCGGATGGTGCGAGGTCGCAGGGTAGCTTGGCCGGGGCGGTGTGGCCGAGGAGCGGCGTGGTTGGGTGGCTCGGCCGTGGGGTGGCTCCGATGGAGTGGCTCGGCCGTGGGTGTCTTGGCCGGAGCGGGTCGGCTGCGGGAGGCTCGGCCAGAGCGGTTTGGAAGACTGTGGGTAGCGTGGCCAGGGCGGCTCGGAAGGCCACGAGTGGTGCGGCCGAGGCGGCCCGGCCGGCGGCTCGGCGGAACAGTGGTGGCTCAGCGGAAGGCAGTGGCGGCTCGACGGATGGTGATGGCGGCTCAACGGATGGTAGTGACGGCTCGACGGACGGTGGCAGTGGCTCATCCTAGTCGGTGGTGCCGACTTGGCTCAGACGGTGGTGACCATGGGAAGCACGGTAGGGCCGTGGGGCCGTGAGGGGTGGAGCCGCGGGGCGTGGTGGCCGTGGGTGCCACGGAGCATCTCAACGGTGGGTGTTCCGCGAGGGTGCGAAGGTTGTGAGGCGATGGTGGTCATGTGGCGGTGTCGTTGCGATGTCGCCTTCATCGCATTCAACACCACAAATCATCACAAGATTTGTGGAGAGGTCGGGCCATGTTTGTTTGGCCCGTACCCTCCGCGTTAGGGTGGTATCATATGGATCAACAAGAACTTGAAGAAGTTCGTCAAGTTTTACAACCTCCCACAACAATTTATTCCCAATCCTGAAAATAATTTAAGGGAAGAACATGGGAAAAGTATTCATACACAAATAAACCCCTACCTCATTCGTTTGACATTGGTGTGAGAAGGAAGTACAGATTTCTATTCATTATAGATGAAGATGTTCCACATCGGAAGAAGTCCCAAGGAAGAAGGTCAATGTCGAGGTCGACGTTCTTCATTGTCAGAGCGTTCTTCATTGGTGGAGCATTCTTCGTTGGGAGGTGAAGTTCTTCATTGGAGAACTTTATTTCTCCCAAAGACCTCTCCTCTCCCAATTCCTCCAAAAATTCCAAGTATCCAACATAATAGATTATGTTGGCTATTTAGTTCGTTGGCATAAAATTCAAATTGGATAAACAATTAACCGAGTTGGAAAAATTAAAGTGGTGCATTGGCTTAATTAATGTGTAGGAATCTCAAGAGGCTCCTCCACATTAAAGAGGGTGTTGAGAGGTTTCTCCTCCATTATGAGGGGAGTTCAAGAGGTTTAGGCCTCAGGTGGTCCCCACCACCATAACCTCTCATGGGAGGTTAAGATCGTGTGGTCCCCACCACCATAACCTCTCATGGGAGGTTAAGGCATGGTGGTCCTCACTTCTCAACTTCCACATGGAGGTATCCTAAAGAAAAATAATATAAAATAAAAAGAAAGTTTATTTTATTTTATTAGTTCCATAGAAAACCCAAAAAAAATAACATTCACCCTCGACCAACTGCTGTCGAGGTGAAAGTATCCTTAAGCGAATACCGGCGCTGCGAGTTCAATGGTATCCTCATATTTCAATTCCGAGCACCGGTTCAAAAGTTATAAAAACTCGTTCATACGTTTACTGAATGTTCCCACAAAAAAAGTTTATAAATTCATTTTTGGAACTCCGGGCCTCAGAATCATGCACTGTAAATTTTTGCAGACTCGTAAAATTCCCATTTAATTAAAAAAAATTACTTGGAAAATTCTGGGTCTTTAAATTCTCCCCACCTCCAGGATTTATGTCCTTGTAATCCACATCACAAAACTAGGAAAACAAGTGGGTGTACTAGGCACACATCTGATCCTCCTGCTCACTTGTGCTCTCCTAGAGGTTCCCATGCTGCCAACAAATGCGCACTAGAGGTATCGACCGCCCACGAAGGACCCACTCCTGTCGATCCTCAATCTCCACTGGAACCTCCATAAAAGTCACCCCATCGTCGACATCCAACTCACCATGGTCGATGATGTGGGAAGTGCCATGCACGTATCTCTTCTGCTGGGATACGTGGAAGACTTCATTCACCCAGTGCCACTGAAGTGGAAGAGCTAAGCAGTAAGACACCTCGCCAAATCTGCTGAGGACCTAAAAAGGTATGATGAATCATGGAGATAACTTTCCGCCTTGTCCAAATCTCTGTAAACCTCATCGAGGTGAGACCAGTAGAAATATGTTTTCGCCATACTCGAACTCTAGAGGTCTCCGTATCCTGTCAGCATACAACTTTTTCCTACTCTGTGCAGTCTTCATCCGCTCCTGGATGATCTGCACCTTCTCTGTGGTAGCCCATACCATCTCTGGTCCCACTAGTACCGACTCCCCTGGGTCAGTCCAACACAAGGGTGATCTGCAAGGTCACCTGTACAATGCCTCAAAAGGTGCCATCCCTATGGTGGAGTGATAGATGTTGATGTATAAAAACTCCACCAAAGGAAAGTGATCCTCCCAGATACGACTGAAGTCGAGGACGCAAGCATGTAGCATGTCCTCGAGGGTCTGAATGGTCCACTCAGTCTGGACATCCTTATGAGAATGGAAGGAGGTAATCAAACAAAGTTGTTTCCCTAAATCCTCCTGCAACCCCTTCCATATCCAGGAAGTAAAACTTGCATCACGATCGGAGACAATCATCGAGGGTACTCTATATAGCCGCACAATCTCCTGCACATAGAGGAATCCCAAGCTCTCTACTGAACCCTGCTCTCTGATCGGGTGACCTTGCAGTTCACCTTTGTGCAGGAATGACCCGGAGGAGTCAGCACTAGTGGGACCAGAGATGGTATAGGCTACCATAGAGAAGGTGCAGGTCATCCAGGAGTGGATGAAGACTGCACAGAGTAAGAATAAGTCATATGCCGACAGGAGACGAAGACCTCTAGAGTTTGAGGATGGAGACCACTTCTTTCTATGGGTCTCACCTCGACGAGGTTTGTAGATATTTTTCTGAGGTGGTAAGTTATCTCCAAGGTTCATTGCACCCTTTCAGGTCCTCAGCAGAGTTGGTAAGGTGGCCTACCGCTTAGCTCTTCTACCTCAGTTGCACCGGGTGCATGACGTCTTCCACGTATCCTAGTTGAGGAGATACGTGCATGACCCATCTCACATCATCAAACCTGGAGAGATGGACGTCGACGATGGGACAACTTTTATGGAGGTTACAGTAGAGATTGAGGATCGACAAGAGCAGGTCCTTCGTGGATGGTTGACACCTCTGGTGCG
Organism: Viscum album; assembly: GCA_963277665.1. Lineage (NCBI taxonomy): Eukaryota > Viridiplantae > Streptophyta > Magnoliopsida > Santalales > Viscaceae > Viscum > Viscum album. The sequence continues at coordinate 123,193,013 of OY728153.1, read as the reverse complement.
TGCCTTCCATAGGCCAGGGGCTGGCGACTAGTACCAAAGGTATAATTCCCTAAAACTGATAAGGCATTGCCTTTATAACCTGTAAACAAACACACAAGCAAGCACACAGCTGGATATGAAACACTAAGTAAACTGTATAAAAAAAGAGTGCTTAAAGTAAAAGGGACCAGAATACAAGCCCAACTAGAAACTACAAGTACAATTGTGATACAATACAACTGAAGAAAAGGGAAAGTCAGCTGTTGGGTCATCCTCCAAGGTTCCTACCTGAAGGGTAGGTACATATTGCCTCCTCCACACTCCTCGTCCATCCATCTCCTCCATGTATCGACTCATCGTAAGGTCCACCTCTAGGTATTGTCCAGTTCTGGTACTCTCGTCCTCAGTCATGGCTGTCTGTCATCTGCACCAAACACAATGAAGCGTGGGCATAGACCGTGCAGGGGTGAGTATAATGATACTCAGTAGGGACCCCAAGACCCTCAAGGTCTCACAAATTCCACCAAGGATAAACCACAAATAATTAAATCAACAGATAAACCTACTTAGGTATATGCCCATACATATACCTAAGTTATCAAGTAATCCATCTCAATCATGAGGATAACACAGAGGTACTAACTCAAATCACACCAGGATTTATTCTAGAAGGTATTAACAAGTAAAATTATGAACCCTTGGCTACTGGAGAACTCCTCCTCTATCGGGTACAGTGATCCTGCCACGTCACACAGAGGCACTTCCTACTAACCTTGGACTGCTGAGGTACTCCTCCCGTCGAGTACCATGGGTCTTCCATGTCACCAAGGTGCTACCCACCATGGGTCTACCACGTCACCAAGGCGCTCCCCCTCATATAATGATGAGGTCCTCCCCCTTTTGAGTACCATGGGTCTGCCGCGTCACCAAGGTTCTCCCCACTGGGCCAGTCGAGTCACTCTGAGTGGAAATGGTCAGAAATCGTCAAGTCTCATCCAATCGCAGGGTTCAGTACATATTGCGCTTGGGTAAACTGCTTCCCAAGCCATGAGTAAATACTCCAAGTGCCACTAAGTCCCACAAAGAAGTATCTCAAAGGTCCGCTACATTATAGGGGTCTCAACGTAACAGACAGTGTGTTAATCGAATGCTCGGTTTGTGAGTTATTAGCCTTTTAGTCCCGAGGGCCCAATTGGATTCATGCTTATTCCAACATGAACTTTCCCCATATCAAACCAAAACTCATTGGGGTATACTTAAAGGGACAGACTCCTTCCAATATTTCCATCACCGCTGACGGTTCGTCAAATGGACATCTGGTGCTAAAGTTATGGCCAAAAGAAAGTAAATGGGTCGTAGTGGGCCTGGGTCCTGTCCGACCCGACCTGACCCAGCCTGGGCCGACCTGGTTTGAGTCGACCCAGCCCGAACTGCTGGGTCTAGCCCAGCCTGCAGTGCGTCCTGGCCCATTGGGTCAGTCTGGCCCACTGGGTCCAGCCCAACAGGCCGCGAGGGGCCGCGGAGGGCCGCGGATGGTCGCGACGGTGCGAGGCCGCAGAGCGGCTCGGATGGAAGTTGTGGCGAAGGCACTAGGCTACGAGGTGGCTCTGATGGAGAAGCTCGGAGGGCCAGCAGGCAGCGTGGTCAGGGCGGCTCAGAGGGCCGGCAGGCGGTGCGAGCCGGGGCAGTTGGGAGGGTCGCGGGTGGTGCAGGCCGGGCGGCTCGGAGGGGTGATGTGAGGGAGGTTTGGCCGGGGCGCGAGGCCAGTTCGGCCGGGAGGCTAGAGCACCGCGGGGGCGCGGTGTTGGTCTGTCCATAGAGAGGTAAAATGGAAATTCAATATAGAAAAAAACCATTGTAAAATATTTTGGTGGTTCCAATTATCCTAGAAAAAACAATTCCATATGGTGGAAGTTTTTCATGAATAAAATGAGTTTAGATTTTCAATGGTTTATTTAAATTATTTAATTAATTAATGTCACAGGTGCTATTTTTTAGTTTCTAGAAAAAAATTATGATATCTTTCAAACCAAAAATTAGACTGAGAAAACTTTAGATTAACTTTTCATAAGGCACGACTACACACATAAAACTAATGATACTTCATTTTTGTGTTAGGGCCTCACTGATACCCATTTTAGCCTTTAAATATTAATTTTCTCTATAATCATCGCATTTTCAGGTGCATAAAAAAGAGAAATCATGGAGTTCTCTATAAAAGATTAGAGTGAAGGTGGGACCTAGTTAAGATCAAATGCCCCATCAATTTCGTTATTAGGTTTTAATACTTAGATTTTAATATTAATTTATAACCTTTAAATATTAATTAAAGGATATTATTTACAATTTAGAATCTAATTCAATTGAATTAAATCCAATATTCATTAAAGGACAAGATAACCATCTCATTGGCTGGAAATAAAATCATCACCATAGTTCAAGGTTATAGCCCCATCACACAATTGTTGCTATCTTGGATGACATTCCTTTTCCCCCTTCAATATCTGCTTTTCAAGTGTTTTAAATGTCCTGGGTATGATTATGTCATTGATTTTTCTAGTCATATTGAGATAATTATTATGGGGGAGGATGGATCCCCATGATCCTGATGCCCCTTGTCCCCGATAATGCCCCTCCCTCACCTCTGATCCCTGTGTATAATTTAATTTATTTATACATATGTATATTTTTTGAAATTTTATTTATATAATAATAATTATATAGGTGTAAATAAAATATATAAATATAATTTATATAACTATATTGTAATAAAAAACAGTATCAATATTATTTTCAAAAAATATTATATAAATAATTGTAAAATTTATATTTATCAATAAAAAAGTTCAATAATTTATATATATATATATTAATTATAAAATTTATAAATAAATATATATTTTTTAATATTTTATTTAAACAATTATATTAATATATTAGTGTATAAATCACTTTTAAAAAATAGGTCATAGAGGAGGTTTCAATAACAATCGCTAAAAAATCATATTAACTATAATTTATAATATTTTGGTGGTTTAATAAAACTACCAATATAAATTTTTCTATTAAATTTATGGGCTAATTTTTTTAAATCACAGTTAAATATAATAAAAAAATTATATTTTGACACTCTTAATCCCATCAACCTTAACACCCATGACTCCCTTTCCCCAACCACCTGCTCCTCAATGACGATTCCCCTCCTTCATCACTAATCCCCATGACCCTAACACACCCTTCTCCACAATGGTGACCATAACTCCTCCCCTATAATCCCAATAACCTTGATACCACTTCTTCATAATAATGACAATCCTCCCCTCCAATCCTCGTGACCCAACCCCTACTCCCCGGTGATGAACCCACTACAACAACCCTGCTCCTCGATGGTGACCCCCAACACCATCCCCTCTTCCCACTTTCCCAATGATGGTGACCCTCAATGGAAAAAAACCCTAGCCCCCTTTTACCCACGACCCCATCCCCCAACCTCTTTATTGACCTCATTCCCCCAACCCCTATCCATCAGTGAGTCAAAATTCACTGGCCTCATCTCCCCAACCTCCATGTTTATTTTTTGAAGGTACGACACATGTTGGATTTTTATAATGGTTTAAATTAAATTATATAAATATCTTTTTAATTGGTTTTTTGTTTTCTATTATTTTTTCCAAGATCATATTGAGGTTATGTTAGAGGCCTTCCATCAAGAGTTAGTCACGATTTTGGAGGGTGGATGCACCTCAATGTTATTTTAGGCAATTGTTCCTATTTTTTAAATTTTGAATGACTAATTATAAATGATTATAATTATTTATTTCATTCATGTGACATGATATAGGTGTTGAGGGTATTTTTGGTGTGCAGTGTAAGACTTAAAGCTTTTACATTTCCATTAAGAGGTTGTCCAATATTCCATTTTTTGTCACTTCCTCATTTAATAATCATTTATATGATTTTAAAACAATAATTATACTATTGAAGTCCACGTTATGGGCCATTGTGGGTTGTCTTGGAGAAAATAGTGGGTTTAGATGTTTTTTAGAGTTTTAATTTGAGAAAACAGACCATTTAGCCTGCGTTTTAATAACACATGTCATATGTAATTTATTAGTTCTTTGTGGTACTGAAAGGAGAGGTTTTTAGGAATTTTTTTTAGTGTTGAGTGTGAATAGTCTGGTGTATACTCCCTTCTAAGTGTTTACATATATTGGACCATTGAGATATAATTAAAAGGTATATAGGTGGGGGTTAATTGACATGATTTTTTTAAAAAAAATAAAATTATTAGAGTTAAAATTATATATATTTTAAATAAAATGATGATAAAAATTTAGTAGAACACAATGTAGAAATCAAAAGATAGTTAAATGGAAAATAAAAAAAATGAACAGAAATTTTTTATAGTACTTTGATTCAATATTAACCTATTTGAAATATTTAATCCCATATAATTTTTGAGATAATCAATGAACACTAAATAATACCATACTTATGAAGGGATTAACAAACCTTTACAAAACATATTTATTTTCTATAGAAAAAATAATAACCAAAACAATTACAGACCTGGATTTTTAAATGATAATCAAAACTCAAAATAGATGTTCCCTTGATGTATAGGTATAAAATAACTTTGATGTGATTTTTATGGAAAATTATAAACCAAAAATTTAAGAAAAAAATATAGTAATTAAAATAATTAAATGATGAATATAAAAAAACTAGATTAATATCAATGTAATTTTAGAAGTATTACAAATCTGAATCACAATAACCTCTCTCCTTGGCTCAGTGAACATGGTCTATTAAATCTGACCATTATATTGTAAGGGTTAATATTTAGTCATTTTTTATGTTTTTCATGTTATATTGAATCATTTTTATGTTAAATTTGTGTTATGTCAAATCAAGACCCTAACCTAGTCAATGATGAAGTTGGGTGATGTTTAATTTTGATTGTAAATGTTTGATTAAACATATATGTCTTTATATTTGAATGTACAAGGACAAGAGTGAAAATCCAATACCTATGGATAAAATTTGTATTAATTTACCCCAAAACCCACCTTGGTATTCCAAGGGCTTGAATGATTTTTTAAATTATGGAATTGAAAAATGACCAGTGGTTGGTAGAGTAAAATGTCTATATAATAATTTTTATTTTAAGTGATGGTTGAATAGAAATGATGTATGTGATCTTTGATATTGGAACTCTTTCCTAATAGATATGTATTTTGGATTTTGAATGGTGAATCTAATGTTATGGAAAGTGAAAAAAATAACAACCCTATCTACAAAACACAAAATGACCCTCCAGATGAGAATTTAGTTTAAAATTTAATAAATGATTCATTTTGAATTACATGATATAATTTATAATATTTTAATAGAAAAACAAAACCTTCAGTTGGTCCTGAGTAGGTTAATATTTCTCATAACTTTAGTGACCAAAAAATGAGTTTTATGAATTATTTAAAGATGAGAAACAAGAACCATATGAAGGGTGTGCCAAGTATTGAAATTTGTCATTTCAAATTAAATTTTATCATATCAAGAGTATCTGTGGAATTACTAAAAAATAAATTTATGTCATTATAGAGTTGCTTCATGATGCATTTAGTGAGGCTAAGATACATGCATCATTCTATGAGATGAATAAAATCATAAAAAAATACAGACTTGATTATAAAAAGATAAATGCATTCCCTAATGATTTTATACTTTAATGGGGAGAAGAGACTAAGAAAGAAGAATGTATAAGATGTACTACATATAGATGGAAGTGAATGAATAACAATGAGAGTAAAAATCAATGCAACTCATGGAAGAAATATAAGAATAAGACTATTTCCAATGTATCTTGTTACTTTCTTCTGAAACCATGATTTAAAATATTATTCATGTCATATAAGACTATATATGACATAAAGTGGCATGCTTAGGATAGTAACAACAATGGATTTATAATACCTCCGAAATATTTAACATCGTGGAATGTGTTGGATTTATTTTGTCCATATTTTTCTTCAAATCCTAGGAATTTATGTTTGGGATTGGTTTCTGATGGTTTTAACCCTCTTGGTACCTTAAGTACTAATTATAGAATCTAGATAGTTATTTTAATACCCTATGATCTACCTCCATGGATGTGTAAGAAGAAGAATTATTTTATTATTCAGATGATTATTCTGGGATATCAAATGCCTAGAAATGAAATTTATGTATAATTTTTCCTCTAATAAAAAAATTGCAAGAGTAATGGGATGATGGAATAGAAAGATATGATGCTTCAATGAGAAAACTATTTAAAATGGATATCACTTTAATTTGGAAAATTAGTCACTATCCTAGAATAGGAATCTTATATGGTTGGAACACTCATAATGGTGTGGGTTTTCTAGTTTATAATTTTTATTTTGAACCTTACCAATTACCTCATAGTATAAAATGGTATTTTATGCATCATATTTTATTTATTGATTCTTATCATAAATTTAGGGTTAACAATAAATAATTCAATGGAGACATTTAATTGAGAAATTCATTGAAGTTATTTTCTGAATTAGAAATATTGGGACAATTAAGGAATTTTACTATAGAATTTGGAAACTGTAATCTATTTAAACAAGGTGGGAAAATGGTTTGAGGTATAGTATATGAAGTAACTAGAACACAAAAGTGGAATAAAATTAGTATATTTTTCAAAATCCTTTATTGGGAGTTTAATTTGATATGTTATAATCTTGACATAATGCATATTGAGAATAATTTCTATGAAAGTGTAATTTTTAAATTTATTAATGAGAATGGTAAATTGAATGATCACCTTAATGCTCATAGGGATTTGTAATCAATGAATATAAATCATGTTTTATGGGAAAAATAAGAATTTAAAGTATGATTTAGCTAATTTTAAAATGAAAAATCTAAAGAAAGACACATTACTTTGAAATTTAAATAATATAAAAGTACCAGATGGATATTAAAGTAACATTTCAAGGTGTTTTGACTTAAAACATAAAAATTTACATGGATTGAAAGGTAATGACCCACATATTCAGATGGAGAAATTATTTCTATTAGAATTGTGTAATATGTTACCTGAAAAATAAATTGCATTTCTAGTTAACCTGTGTTCCTTTTGTGAGAGAGATTTGTACAAAAACATTAAATTCAACTAAGGTTGATAAAATTTAAGAAATAATTTTTTTTGATACTTTTTCATTTGGAGATGTTATTTCCTCTGTCATTCTTCACAACCATGACTAATTTGACTATTCATGTGGTTGAAGAAGTGAAATTTTGTAGACCGGTACACTATTGGTTGATGTGTCCAATTTATAGGTAAATTGATATTTTTTTTTTCATTGGTGAATTTTATTTTATCAAATTATTTCCTATTTTTTTAAATATTTTTCATATTTTTTTATCAGGTACTTAGGTCATTTGAAATCATATGTGAGTAATAAAGCTGAACCAGAAGACTCTATTTCTAAAGTTTACATAGCCGAAGAGTGAATGACATTATTTTCTAGGTATTTGGATGAAATTAAGACTAGATTCAATCATGTTATACATTTTTACAAAATCTCCACTAATTCTCATTAAGAAAACCATCATCTATATTTCGAACTATTGGATGAAAAATTGTTAAGGGGTCAAATTTTATAGTGACAGAATTGGAAGGTCTATAATCTCATATATATGATCTACTCTATAGTATTATTTCATATCCATATATTGAATAATTTTTATTTAAAATGAAGAGGTGACTTAGGGGTTGATTGTGAATGTGTTGGAATTAACAAAAGAATTTTATAAGCATATTTTCAAATGGATCATCTGTCGTGTAAGTATATACTAACATTTATATTATTGATGTGTAGCTATTTTTTCTATGGTAAAAGTAAAACCATATGAATTCTTGTATATAAAATTAATGTTTATAATTGATAACAAATATAAAATGATTTGAATGTTTTGGATCGAGGACCACTAAGTCGAGCTAAGAAATTTGATTCCTACAATATTCAAGGTTTCTGGTTTAATAAAATTTATCATGAAAAATAATTAATTACTCAAAATAATTGTTTATTTAAACATTTTTAGGTGTTATACTATGGAAATTTTATTCAAATAATCAAATTAAACTATCATAGTAAATTTTTAGTTTTCTTATTCAGATGCATGTGGTTCAACATTGATAGGGGTACAATGAAGGATTCGTTACATTTTACTTATGTAAACTTCTCTCTGTTGATTCATACTAGTGACTATAAAAAGTGTGATCCATTTATATTTTCTTTACAAGAGAATAATTTTTATTATGTGGTTGATGAAACACATGAAAGTAGGAGTGTTGTTGTTCACTTAAAGTAGAGAGACTTGTATAATATGGGTATTTTAGATAAATTGGTACTCTGTGATAGTGAATCTCATCAACCAAAAAACATTGAATAATTTTTCCTAAAAATATTGAAATAATAGAACATTAAATATAGGTTTAAAATAAAGTAATCATCATAATAGATATTAATAATAGTGAAGATAATTAAGATGAAGACAATTGAATATATAAGTTATTAATGAAAATATATCACAACTAATCATTTATAAGTATTTTGTATATATTTATATTTTTATATTTGTTCATTTTTTTAAATTTTTTTACATTTTAATTTTTTAAATATTTAATATATTCTGAACCATTTGAAATATAGGAATTCTAAGAACATAAAAAAATCAAGATCCTAGCGGATCAACATCTCAAAGCACACCACCACCACCACTAACTTATGTGGATCCAGTTTATTCTACTATACTAGATACTTCTATTAATATATTAGTTTCCATTAATATTTTTGGTATCCCACCATTTGATTCACCTTTGGAAATAGATAATTTTGTCACCCCTCAATCTAGGGGATATTAGAGAGTTACCATTACTGGTATGTATGTCATTGTACAAAAAAAATATATGTTTTATTAAATGTTTGATTCATTTTTCAAATATATTATGATAAGAAAAAGAGATATAAATATGAATACAACATATGTATGAAACCTAGAATACTTTAAGATTATCATTCCATTTTATGATTTTGGGGTGCCTACTAGTGATGTTTCTAGAATGTATGGACAGATTATTATGCAATTTTCTTACAAGATGGTGAGTTTTCTCATTAATTATAAAGGTAGGAGGTATATTCTCACATCTTGGAAAAATGAATTATTTGATAACCAAGTAAATGTAATATTAATTTAATATTAATTGATAAAAAATTTAAAATACATGAGTAAAATTATTAATATACTTAAAAAGTGTTATGTTTTTTTCTAGATGTTTTTTCATTTTGATTACCCTGACTCTGTTTCACACCTCCAGACTCTAAAATATATGGGAAAGAAATTAAGATATTTGAGATAGAGATTATGGAATGAATTTAATGACACATTTATGATCTCATAACAAACATATGAGAACGTGCATGAAGTAATTTCTTGTGAGCAGTGGAAGATGTTTTCCAATATTAATAGTGATACATCTCATGAGGTAATTTAAAATTTTATAGTATCGTAACAACATAAACACGATAAAATTATAATTTTATTAATGTTGTTATTTTTTATTGAAATTATCTAAAAAAATACAGTGAATTGTGATAAAAACATTATTCTTTATATTGATGGATCTTAGAGTTTTTCAAGAAAAAGAACAATATTGGTTGTATTTTATCCACTATTATTTATATTATTTTACTATAAGTCAAGGCTTTTTCTAACTTGTGTGTATTTTTTATAAAGGTTAATTAATTTCATCACTCTGTTGGTCGAATAGAGATGTGGCTAAAAGTTCATAGAAAATATTATGGTAGTTTATTAATGAACCTACCAGAGACATTGGATTAAGTACTTTTCATTATTATTTATTTTTAGTTCATTACTATAAAAAAGTATTAATGAAAAATAAATTATAGATACAAACACTTTAGTGAATTGTGTTTTACCTGTAAGTATTTGTAATATTTATTATAATATTTTTGAAGTCAAACACTTAGTCGGCGTGGTAATTCGGGGCCCAGAGAGCCTCAGAGTGGTGATTTTAGAAAAAATATTAAATATATTTTATCACACAAGCACAATTTCATTTGAAATGTGAATAACTCCCACGTAGATTCTCAGATCGGAATTCTAAGACCGTGGTTGAGTTAAAAACGTTATGTTTTCATTAGGCGCAACATAAAGTTGTCTATGCTATGAGTTCTAATCATAGGAGAGTTGGTAGGGAATTATGTGTTGGATTAATTAATTAAATTAAAATTCAATTAAAATATAAACGAATCCACCCCCTCCCCCTCACGTTGGGTGCATAATGCATAGAGGATTAACCTCTCTTATGACTTTGGAGATAGATGAATATAGATCCAAATCAATGCAATGAGGTGTTTTTGGTCTTAGTTCCTAGCACCAATTTTCATCAGATCAAGTCACAACATGATTCACTCATCATTCGACACCCGAAGCTTTAGAGTTTCACCCTCGTGGTAGGTGGATTTGAGTTTTAGTCCCGATACTATAACAAATGAGAATTCTATCAATGCAAATTCTCTTCTTATAATTATTTCACATAGTATAAATCACCTAAAATAACATAGATAACACAATAAAAACTTTATAAATTATGAATGAATTCAATAAGAGGTATTTTTAGAAGTTAAGGAACCAATAACAATATAATAATAACATAACCTTTGGAATAGTAACATGAAAATTAGGAATAGTAATCCAGACTATAGAATAGTAACCTCACCCATGAATGTATAAATAAAATTTTTACATCTTATAAATGGTGATATGATATAATTATATCATAGTATAAGTAAATAAATGATTTAGAAATTATTACTCAAGTGTTGATATTTTTTGTGAAACATAAAATTTTTATTATCAATTTTATAATTAATACATTGATTTGAAAGAAAATTTATTTTCATATATTGTATTAAGAAATTAATATTTTTTTGTCTTATTATTATAAGATAATTTTGTGATACCTTAATTATATTTTCAGAGTGTTATAAAATTAGTTATAATCTTAAAAATAGTATTTTCCAAGTAAATGAGGATTTTAATTAAAAATTAAACATCCAATATTAAGGAATATTTTTCATAAAATGGAGTTCATTTTTTAATTCTACACATCAAAAAAGGGTTAGGGTGAATTTTTTGGGAGTTCTCTAAAATACTTGATTTTTTTATGAATAGTAAAATATAGTAATTTATGGTATATATACATTATAAGTTAAATAAACTATTACTTGATTAATTTATGATGTAATCACAATAATATAGATATAAACTTCATTATTTTAATATATTTAGTGATAATGATAAAAATATTCATTGTCTTGAAGAAAAATAATAAACTAATTAATATAATAAAAAGAAAACACCCCTCTCTTCCACTATAAATACCACTCATCACCACCTATTCTCCTCGCACCTATTAAGACTTGAAGCTTGTAAAATTTATACTCAATAATATCCCCAAATCTTTTCCCCACCACCAATAGGTTCTGGACTCATCAAAATACCAACACCAATTTCCCTAAGGTGATTCTCAAGGAGAATAATTCAAGAGGTAAAATCCTCCTTCACGTTGTTTATTTTCTTTCCATTATGTTTTCTTTTCTTATACTCTCCTCACCAACTCTATAAAAAATGAATGATAAATGAAATATCCTATATATAATGGAATTTTATTTTGTAAATGGAAATTCCAACATCAATTACCATCTCCTCTTATTTTAATTATAAAAATGAAAATATCATATGTAGGGTGTTGATTTATCATCTTCGAGGAAGACCAATTTTCATTTTCCATTTCCACCTTCAAGGATAGAAATAAAACCAATATAAATTTTAGTAAATAACTTAAAATATATTTTATAAATATTTTTATGTTCATAAACTAACTTTTATATAAAATAATTAATAATGAAAAAAACTAGCTTGTGATGATCAAATAACCGCCAAAATAATCTAAACAATTATCACTAATGTCTTTTATAATGATTCATCCTCACCCCAAATAACCAAATGAAGTATATAAAAATTTTAAATTTTGTATGTTAATTAATAAAATATAAACTCAATTCTGGAAATCTATTCCCATTTTACAGGATCTTTCATACATTTATACAAGTGAACCAATCATGAAAACCAAGTAAAAGAACACCCCCAAAGGATGGAATTGTGTCTTATAACACATCAAAAAGGCCATAAATGAAAATAATAAAATTATAATAAATAAAATACATATAGGAAATGTAATGAATTAATTAATTAATGTAATTAATTTTATTATACAAGACCTTAAGATCAACTATAGAACACTTTCAGACATAAGGTAATGATTTCTCTTCAAACCCTCATTTTTTCCTTTAGGTTATACTTTCTCTATGATTACCCAAATTTAATTCTTAATTAATATTATTTACTCTTATTATATTCTATGTTTATGTTCCAAAAAAATTTAACTAGCTCAATTATTCTTTATTTGATTGGAAAATACATGTTTTGTAAGTTTCCCTTCTTAATTCTTCCTGACAAGCAAGCATGATTAAAGGGAACTTCTCGATTTATTACCCATTTTTACATGTAATCCATAATATATTTTAAGCTTCCATTATTTTTTTAAAATAAATCATTTAATAATTAAATAATAACTTGGTTCATTTCTTTTTTTATGAAAAAATATATTCTTTTTGTGCCTTAAATTCTATTTAATTTTTTCCTCAAACCACACAAAAATGTTTCATTTATAATGACTCTTAAACACTATTTTTAAATGTTTAAACTTAAATTGGACATCATTTATCATGATATAATATTATTTTACATTAATAATTTAAATTTATTATTTAAATAAATTCTTTTATGAACACTTTTATGATACACCTAGCTGTTATTCTCTATGACATGATTAAGATACTCATATCTTTCCATGGGTAACCATTATGTTTATGTTTGATTATTCATGTGAAACACATATTAATGAAAATGTTATGATGGGTGTTCCCATATAGTTCTCCAACTCATTTGGTAATGTTTAGTCTCATGAGAGGTCATGTTGGGATAGGGAGTGAACATGATTTCTTTATAAGACATTGTACGCTATGTGCAATGGTCTTGGCAGTTAGCCTTGACACATGCTTATGTCATGTTTTGTGTTGTTTCTGAATTCATATGGTTTCATGATTACATTTCCCCATGATCTACATGTTATGCTTTATTATTTTTATTCATGATTCATTCCTTTTTATATCATAATTTTATTCCTTCTAACCCATGTTGTTTAATTTATTTCTTTGTTTATACTCTTACTGGTCTTTTTAACTCATACCTTTTGTTCCTGTTTTCCACAAGTTATCTTACATAGATATATGAGTACAATAGAATATAGGATCTATTTTTTTATGACTAAAATAAATATATTTTATTTTATTTCCACATTTTATGTGTTATGTACCTAATAATACAAAGACACTAGACTTTACGATCCTTGGCTTATAAGTTAATGGTTAATTATGATTAAAATCATGTTATAATATGCGTAAAATGCTAGGGTCTCTATAGTTGTTATTAGAGAGAGTTTCTAGTTATTTTTGGAGATTAGGACTATAGAACTTTACTAAGAACCCTAGGGATAATTCTATCACCATGGATAACCTAGATTGAAACTTTTGGAATCACAAGCTAGGATACACTTTTCATTTACAAGTTTATACTTCTATGCACAATGTTTTCTTTTTATATTCTTATTAGATAAGTATTAAATCCCCCCTAATTGTTCTTTATTTTTCTTAGTTAATGGATAGAAATAAAATAACTCGTTCCAAAAATCAATGTGATAAGAAATGTGAATATTTCCTTAATGATATGACAAATATGATGGGAATAGGTGCTCAAAACATCATTAAAGTACTTTCTCAATTGGATAAAGTTATGAATAATAACCTAAATTGTGTAGAATGAACTCATTATCCTAATAAAGAGATAGTTTCAGTTGAATCCTTCATTCGAAAAAGGCCTCCCATATTTAGTGGATCTTCCAATCCCATGATCATGGAACAATGGATTAACTCCATTGAAAATATATTCCCTCTCCTCCAGGGCTCAGAAGAAGTTAAAGTTGTACTATTGGTATAATGTTTTTATGGGGAAGATAATCAGGGATGGAAACTGATCTAGAAAACAAATTTCAAGGAGGTAATAGATTCCATGTAATGGGGAGATTTCAAGAAAATATTTTTCAATAAATAGTTTCCTCAAACCCTCCATTTTTAGATGGAAATAGAGTTCCTTAGACTAAAATATAATAAAGACAAGTCTATTGAAGTGTATGAGGAAACATTTACAAGTATTACATTATACTCCTCTAGATTTATCATGAACACAAAAAATAGGGTGGATCGATTATTTAGTGGACAAAATCTAAGTCTATAAAAATTGTTGGTGATTAGATACATTGACGGTTATGAAGATATTTTCTATTTAACCCTTAAGGTTGAAATGGAGATTGGATACTCTCAATCGTCTCATGGGTCTATAGACAAAAAGAAGAAAATGGAGTTTAATATAGGTGGTTCAATAGATAAATCTCATGATGTAATGACAACCCAACTTCCCACATGTCAAAGGTGTGGGAAGGAGAATCCTCAAAACTTCTTAAAGGGAACCAATAGATGCTTGAAATGTGGAATAGAGGGGAATATTTCTAATAATTGTGGAAGAGATATAAAGAATCCCACTAATGCGGAAGAATAAATGAATGTTCATATCTACACTCAACCTATAGTGCAGTGTTTCAACTACAAGGAACATGGGTATTATGTAGAAAATTGACCTAAGACAAGGGTTAATGGAGGCAATCAACAAAAAAACATCCAAGAAAACAAATAAGGGCATATGAAATCACTACTGTTGAGGTGGAACCTAACAATGATGTGGTGATAGGTACGCTAGTTATTTATTAAAGAATAGTGAACATACTAATTGATTATGGTTCAATTCATTCTTTAAAATCTTGCAAGTTTAGTAGAACTATTTAAACACCACCTCAAAATATGGAGGTTGAGTTATTTATGATTTCAGAAAATGGAGAAACTATTGTACCCAAAGTATATAACTCCTCCCAAATTAATGTGTGGGGAATGAACCTCTCAAAAAATATTTTCTTACTTTATATGGTGGATTTAGATTCTATATTGGGCATGGATTGGATATATTTATATAAGACAACATCAAATTTTGGGAAAGGGATATCACTCCCCATATCCTGAATCATCATCCAATTATTTACAAGTATACAGAGGAGGAGGATTTTTCGTTAGAATAATTGTCTCAATTATGGATTCTATTGCCTTATGATCAAGCATATCTATCTCAAATGATTGAGACAAAGGATAAGATCATTCTTGAAGACATTACCATTGTGATAGACTACACCAATGTGTTCCCTAAATATTTGACTGATCTTCCTCCAAATCGATAGATTGAGTTCTCAATTGAACTTATCCCTGGATCTTTTACTATATCAAAGACACCTTATATAATGGACACTGTAGAGATGGAAGAACTAAATAAGTAGTTATAAGATAATTTTGGAATGGGTTTTATATGAACGAGTGTTTCACCATGGGGTGTGCTAGTCCTCTTTATAAAAAAAGAAGGATGGACCAATGAGCCTCTAAATTGATTATCATGATATCAATAAAATAATTATAAAGAACAAGTATCCCTTTCCATAGATATATTACATGTTCGATCAACTATGTGGGGCCAAGTATTTCTCTAAGAATGGCCTTCAGTTGGGATATCACCAATTAAAGGTGACGAGGGAAGATTTTCCCAAGACTGACTTTCGAAAGTGATATGAAGACTTTGAGTTCATATTTATACCATTTGGACTCACTAATATTCCATCAATTTTCATGGATTTAATAAATAGAGTCTTTAGATATTACCTTTACAAATTTGTGGTAGTCTTTATTGATGATATTCTGATATACTCCAATAACAAGGTGGAATATGAAGAGTATTTTAATACTATGTAGATGACACTGTGAAGGGAGAAAATTTATGCAAATTATAGTAAATGTGATCTATGGATGGAGGAATTATCATTATTAGGGTATGTTATCACCAGAAAAGTAATATTTTTAGACCCTTCTAAGACAAATTCTATCAAAGAGTGGCCCATACCAACATATGTAACAGAGATCTATAGTTTCATTGGTATATATGGGTATTAATAAATTTTTTGGAAGAACTTATCACAATTTTAAAACCCAATAAAAAATATTACTTGGAAGGGAGTGAATTTTTTCTAGTGTAGTGAATTTGGAGATTGCTTTAAAGAGTTAAAAAAGAGTCTTTCCACAACACCAGTTCTCACACTACCAACTAGTGGGGAACTCTTTATGGTGTAAAATGATTATTAAAATAAATTATTAGGCTGTTTATTGAAGTAAAATGATAAAGTGAGAGCGTACGCATCAATGAAGTTGATAAATTAATGAGAAAAACTATCCCACACATGATCTGGAGTTGGCAGTTGTGATCTTTGAGTTGAAAATATAGATACATTATCTCTATGGAGAGATGTGTGATATATATACTAATCGGCCTCAAATATATATTCAAACATAAAGAGATTAATATATTCTAGTGATGATGGTTGGAGATCATCAAAGATTATGACTGCTCAATCCAATACTATTCAGGAAAATTCAATAAAGTGGGTGGATGGTCTGTGTAGAAATGATCCTACAACATTATCAATGATGAGAATTGAGAAGTATCCAATCTTCTTATACCTGTAAAGGATGGACATGGGAATCATTAAGGAAATAAAATCATCAATCCTTTCTCAAATGATTTCTCAACCATCTGTTATGGAGAAAATAAAGGATACTCAATGAAATGATGTAGAGATTTAGAAGAAGGTGGAAGCCTTAAAAAAAGAGAAATAATTAGAGTAAAAAATTGATGATGAAGGAGTTGTAAGATTTGTGTCATGAATTTGTGTACCATCCAATCTAGAGATAAAGAAATATCTTATGAGTGATGCACATAGCTCAACCTTATCTATTCACTCAGGTAGCACAAAGATGTATTGGGATCTTTGAGAGAACTATTTGTGGGAAAATATGAAAAATGAGATCACTGAATATACATCAAGGTGATTGTTATGTCAGAATGTGAAGGATTAAAGGAAAAATTCTAAGGGGATGATGCAACCATTACCTATACTAACATGGAAATTAGAAAAATTCACCATGGACTTTGTCATCGGTCTTCTGAAGAAGTCCAAAGGAAAAAATCCTATATGGGTTTTCATGGACCATATTATAAATGCATCTCACTTTTTCCCAATTTGGGAGAATTTATCACTGGATCAACTTTCACAGATATAAATCTGAGAAGGGGTAAGGCTACATGGAGAATGACTATTGATTTTATCTGATTGAGATATGAGATTTACCTCAGAATTCTAGAAATGTAACCAATATGATATAAAAACTAAGTTGAACATCAATATGAATTATCAATATTAAATTGATGGAAAATATGAATGGAATATTTATACATTGAAAGACATGTTGATATAATTTTCTATGAACCTCAAAGGGGGATGGAACTAACATCTTCTTCTGGACGAGTTCTCTTAAAAAAATAGTTTCCACTCGACCATCCAAATGGCTCCATATGAATCTCATTATGGGAAAAGATGCAGAACACCAGTATGATGAGATGAATTCGGTGAACCTAAGCTGCTAGGACAAAAAATGGTCAAATAAATAATGGATAAGGTGAATACCATTTATAATAACATCAAGAAACCCCAAAATAAAAAAAAAGAGCTATAAAGAAAATCATCGATAAGACATTGAGTTTATGGTTAGAGACATGGTATTAATCCACATATATCCATGGAAAAGGGTCATGAGATTTGAGAAGAAAGGAAAGCTAAGTCTCAGGTATATCTTCTCCTTTAATATTCTTGATCATATTGGAGTTGTGGACTATTTACTAGAATTTCCACCAACCATGTCCCAAGAACATGATGTATTCCATGTATCCCTATCGAGTAAGTACATACCATATCACTTGAATGTTCTAAATCTTGAGGTGGTATAGTTGGGAAATGATCTCTCTTACGAGGAGTAGTCCTTGAATATATTATATCATAGAGATAAAGTTCTACGCAATAAGACTACACACATGGTCAAAGAACTATAGTGGAACCATAAGTATGAAGAGGCAACATGGGAACCAAAGGAGGTGATGAAAGATAAGTACCCTCACTTGTTTTCTCCATTGTTTGTAAAATGAAAATTCAAGGGTAAATTTTCATAAAGGGGGAAGAATGTAAGATCCCAAAATATTATCAATAGAAATTAACTTCTTATAATTGTTCCATATATTATAAATCACATAAAATCACAAAGATAACATGATAAAAACTTTATAAATTATGAATGAATGAAATTAGATGTATTGCTAGAAGTTAAGGAACCTATACAAATAGAATAGTAACCTGAACTTTGTATTAGTAACATGACCATTAGGAATAGTAATCTGGCATATAGAATAGTAACATCACCCATGAAGGTATAAATAAAAATTTTATATCTTATAAATAGAAATATGATATAAATATATCACGATATAAGTAAATAAATGTCTAAGAAATTATTAATTAAGTGTTGATATTTTTTATAAAACGTAAATGTTTATTTTCAATTTTATAAATAATATAATGATTTAAAAGAAAAATTATTTTCATAAAATGTATTCATAAATTAATATTTTGTTTTCTTATGATTATAAGATAATTTTATGAGACCATAATTAATTTTTCTAAGTGTTATAAAATCAGTTATAATTTTAAAATTAGTATTTTCCATGAAAATTATGATTTTATTTAAAAATTAAATTTATCATATTTAGAAAATTATTTTAATAAAATAGAGTTAATTTTTTAATTCTTACAGTCTAAAAATGTTTCGAGTGACTTTTTGAGATTTTTGTAAAATACTTTATTTTTTATGAATAGTGAAATACAACAATTTACTATATATCTACATTATAAGTTAAATACACTATTTCTTGATTCATTTCTGATGTAATCACCATAATCTAGAACCCCCTTAATTTTTTTAATATCTTTATTGCCTTCGAGGATGAAAACTTTTCATTTTCATTTAACTATTTCAAGGATGGACATAAAACCATTATAATGGTGGTAAAGATTGCGAAATTTATGTTATAACCCTTTTATTTTTTAAAACTAACTTTTATACACAATAATAAATAATGAAACAGATCTATTTTGTGATGATAAAAAAACCACCAAAATATTATAAAATTTTATCACTAACATCCTGTCCAATGATTCATCCTCACCCCAAATAAAAAAATGAATTATATAAAAATGTAATCTTATTTTATTAATTAATAATATATAACTTCAATTCTGGATATCTATTCCCATTTTACATGATATTTAATACATTTATACAAGTGAACTAATCGTGAAAACCAAGGAAACAAACACTCCCAAACGATGATATTGTATCTTATAACTCATCCAAAAGGCCATAAAAGAACTAAATTAAATTATAATAAATCAAATACATGTATAAAAGGTTCTTAGTTAATTAATTAATGGATTTAATTTTATTATCATGAACATTAAGATCAACTGCAGAACACTTTCAAACATAAGATAAGGGATTCTCTTCATACCTTCATTTTTTCTTACGGGTTACTCTTTATAGATATTTACCCCAATTTAATTATTAATTAATCTAATGTACTCCTACTAATTTTTTTTATATTACAAATAAATTTACCTATCTCAAAACTTTTGTATTTTATAGGGAAATACATGTTTTATTAGTTTCCCTTCTTAATTATTCCCGATAAGAAAGCCTGATTAAAGGGAACTTCCCAATTTATTACCCATTTTTATGTTCACTCCATAATCTATTTTAATACACCATTATTTTTATAAAACCACTAAATTTATCATGAATAAATTTCTTAGTTCATTTCTAGTTTTATAAAAACAAATATTCATTTCTCGCTTTAAATGCTCTTTAATTTTTTCCTTAAACCACACTAAAATGTTTCATTTACAATGAATCTTAAACACTCTTTTTTACAAGTTTCCATTTCAATTGGAAATAATTTTTTATGATCTATTCCTATTTTAACTTATGAACTTACATGTATCATTTAAATCTATTCTTTCAGGGATAATTTTATGAAACACATGGTTTTTATGCTCTATGACATGATTACGATACGTATCCCAATTCTATGGGTAACACTTATGTTTACATTTTATTCTTCATGTGGAAAAAATATTCATGAACATGTTATGATGGGTGAACCCATATATTTCTCCAATGTATTGGGAAATGTTTAGTCTCAAGAGATGTTATGTTGGGATAGGGAGTGATCCTGATTCCTTTATGGGACTTTTTCCTCCTTGTGCAATGGTCTTGGCAATCAACCTTGGCTCATTCTTATGTCATGTTGTGTGTTTTTTCCCCAATCCTATGATTCCATGATTAAATGTCCCCATACTCTAAATTATATTCTTAGTTATGTTTATTCATGATCCATTCATTTTTATGTCATCATGTTATTCCTTCTAACCCATGTGATTTTATTTATTCCTTTGTTTATACCCTTACTAGGATTTTTATCTCATCAATTTTTTTATATATTCCCCAGGTTATCCTATGTATATTTAGGAGCTCAATAGAAGATATGATCTCTTTATGGATGATTAAAACAAGTATGTTTTATTCTATTTCCAAGTTTTTTATTTTAAGTACCTAATTATCTAAATACACTAAACTTTACTATCATTGGATTATAACTTGATGGTTAATTATGCTTAAAATCATGTAATAATATTTGTAAAAGGTTAGGGATATATAGATCCCATTTTAATATTTTTTTATGGTTTTAGATCCCAAATTATAATTTCTAGTGATCTCTACTAGGTTGATATGCATGTTTTAGGAGAAACCAGGGAAAATCAAGCATTTTCGACAAAAATTACCGTATAGAATTACTATCTACACGGTCTATAGTTTAGAGAGACATATCGTGTATCCATTCTTGTTTGGGGAACAATAATATTTGGGACTACATATCAAGTATCAGGGTTACACTTCTTGTAGTGACCCAACACATGTGGCCAGAGGACATGTCCAAGGTTAGCCATGTAATAGTATATGGTGGTGTAAAAGTACATGGTCAAAGTACCTGGAAACAGGGTTCCAGAAACAGGCATGGGAAACCCACATGGACAAGTGTCCATTTATCTTAAACACACCATGAATTATGGGATGCATGGAGTGTAACAGACATGGATGGTCAGGTCGTGTGGGAAAAGAACACCGTCACATGCCGGGTGAAGTGGAACATGCCATGTACAAGTTGTACACGCCATTTACCCCTACATGGATTGGAAAACGTTGTAAATAGGATACAAAGATATGCGATCGGGTTGGTTCACACATTGTGTGGACCCCAGTGCACACTAGGAACTCCTTTGAGATCTTCTTAAGATCTTTCACCTTACATATCTCTATCTCTAGGACACCAATTCAGGCTTGTGAGTATCCTATCAAAAAACGTTTTCCACACATAATGTGATGGTGGCCTATGTTTTAGCCTATGATATATGGTGTGTCATGTTTCAATCATGATGCTTGTGTAGAAGTGATTAACTATGGGTAGTTATCACATTGGATCAATGGGTAATGTCGTGGTCAATATAATTCCCTATCACCATTGGATGTGGGTCCCATGGACTCTTCAGGTTGGTAGAGCGGTGCTCCTCTATGGCATCAGGGTGTGAGTCCCCTACCCATGGAAGTGTTGCGATGTGAGGTATGATAAGTGTGATTATCCTTTCAGTGGTTCTTAACAGATATTGTAGATTAGTGTGGTTTATAAAGAGGGGTGTTGGGACTGGTACTCCCTTGTGGCATTAGGGTGTGGGTTTTCCCTACCTCTCTACTTTGGCAGAGATGGGACTCCCCACATTGTGGGTGAAAGTTATATATCCTTGGGAATTTCTTATGGTTTCAGTACTCCCTTAATGGATTAGGGTGAATGTTCCCAATATCATTCATATAGTTGGATAACTCTCCCCTACTGAACCAGGGTGTGGGACCTCTAGACTCATTTTTTAGATATAGTAGTTACTCCCCTCTTATACTAGTAAACAGGTCCTCTATTTTTTGAGTTGGTACTCCACTGTCGTGTTAGGGAATGGGTCCCCAATACATGATTTATAGATAGATTTGGTACTCCCCTATCATGTTAGGTTGGGGTTACTATATCCTTGGAGTTAGAACTACCCTATCGTACTCGGGTGCAAGTCCTCCCTATATGTTGTTCCAACAGAGTTGGTACTCCCCTATCATACCAGGGAATAGGTCCTCTAGCCAAATTTTGGTACTCTCTTATTGTGTTAGGGTGTGGGTCCCCATATTAATCTATCTAGTAGAGTTTTATTCCCTTATTGTAATAGGGTGTGGGTCCTCTAACCCCAAAGTGGTACTCCCCTCTCATAATAGGGTGCAAGTCCTCTAGCTATAGAGTTGTACTCCCCTGTGGTACTAGGGTGTGGGTCCTCAATTAGAGAGTATTACTCTCCCATATCCATCAGCATCTGGAAGAAGGTCCTCCATTGGTGTTATTTCTCCCTCGTCTATTGAGTGTAACTATGAGTATCAAGACCCTCCTCTATTTATGTGTGATAAATGGTTAGGATTTAATGATGTCTCAATAGGTTTAGGTGTGGACCACTTCATACAGGAGCGATAGAGGTTTCTTTAGTTGGTTAGGATTTATTACTCCCTCAACTATAGGGCAGTGTTGAGGTATGGGTCACTCCAATCTCTCGAATTGGAGAGGATGCATGAGTGTAAATTCTGGATCAGTGCCCCATCAACTGTGTGTAGTGGTGAGTGGGGGCCCTCTCCACTTGGGTTTCTTATAGCATTGTGTTGGGAATATATTAGTGATGGAAGGACCTATGGTGTTGGGAACTAGAGATAGACATAGTGATTTGTTCCTGATGGAGTGTATCTCTTGTACGGGTTCCGTCTATGATGGTTGAGCTCATGGAGGATGTTATCCTAGTTTTGTGTTACCACCGAGCATTTGAGTAGAATTCTATCACTGGCTATGAGGTCTTAACATCATGAGACTTGGAGTCTAAGATGAGTGTATCTAGGTGATTATAGTAATCCTTGTGGTGTTTTCATGTATATGGGTTGACACCCCTTGTAGACTGAGTTTAATAGTCATGTATATAAGAGGATGGTTCCCTCTGGTTAGGTTGAGTGGACTGTTTCCTTTCAGTTTATCCCTTTTTCTTTTGGGGTTTTAGGGAACCTATATAGTATTCTTATACTCACACCTACATGGGATTTTACGACATGTTTTGTGTCTTGGAGAGGCCATAGGCTATTTGACGGAGTCCCTAGAGGACCTAAGGTAGGTGGAGCTTAGTGATCTAGACCGAGAAAGGTGTTTACTAGAGCTTGGACGAGGAGTTTTCCAGAATTTTCATTTGATAGTGATCCCCTATTTCTGAGAAATTTGGTTGCTTTTATAGTTTTATTTTAGTGGGCATGTGTTTTTCTATTTTCACGCTTTTAGTATTTTCTATTGTACTCTAGTTTGGAATAGTTTTATGACTGAATTTTAGTTTACATATTTTTATATTTATCCACTACTACATCGATGTGTTTTTGGTTGCATGCATATAGGTAATTTTGGAAAAGGTATCCTATCTATGTGATATGTCTACTGGACCCTAGTCTCCAACCCCTAGCCTATTAGAGGTGTGTTTGGGGAGTTGTGGCTTGGACCCCATCAGGTCGGGTTGTGACAAAGTGAAATCAGAGTGGGTTCCATTTTTGGACTGAAATGTCATGAGCTTGATTTTTGTTGCATAGAGACTATGTTAATATGTTTTGAGTTCAGCTCTCATGCTAGATGTTCTAGTGTTGGTGTGGCCTCTGACGTATCCATTCCCTAGGACTCTAATAACCTTCTTTTTGATTAAGTACATTAGGACACTAGTCATATGGAAATAATGGTACATGCATCAAATAGGAATGTGTTCTAATTTTTCATTTTCCTTCTTGAGTCATCAACCCATATATACTCTTTTACCCTAGTGTGTCTTGATTCTATTTCAGTATTCCATGGTGATGAAATCTATATAGGGTTCCACAATGGGATTTTGGTGAAGATATTCCCCGTGAAGAGGCTTTAGTGCATGACACAAGTACTAAGGTGGTACCTTCAGGTGGTTTTCTAGAAGAACCACCACCCATTAAGCAGCTGGTTGTTACAAAATTTCTGGTAGAGGATTCACACAGGCTGAGTGCACTGCATTAGTTTGAGAGGCAGTGGCCTATGATGTACCGAGGTGATCCAGTCCCCCGGGTATCTTATGCCTAGATTGAGGAAGTAATGTGTGTTTTTCTCCTTATGAGTATATCTTTGGATCATATGGTGGTCCTTATGGAGAGACTTCTACATGGTTCAATTGGGTGATGGTGGAGTTTAGAGATGTAGTCCCATGATGAGGAAACACTAACATATGTGGAGTTCAAGAAAATCTTTAGGGAAGAGTTTTACCCAACCACATTGAGGCCAGTGCATATCTAGAAGATTCTACAGCTTTGGTAAGGAAGCATTACTACGGTGGAGTACTCAGAGAGGTTCAAAGACTTATCACATTACTCCCTGAATATGGTTTGAGATCCATTTTTTAGTGCTCAGACCTTTGAGTAGGGTCTCCACAGATACTTCCATGTAGGTTTAGTCTCATTTTGACTTCCCTCTTATGTAGGGGTGCCTGAGTGAGCTCTAGTCATAGATAACATCCTAGCAGAGGGACTCATTGATGTGGACCACAGTGGTGGTCATGAGGATAAGGAATCATCAACAAATGGAAGATGAATAATGAATGGATCATGGAGTAGGAGGAACACCCATGCTCAAACTCAGTCACATGGACCCATTACATAGGAGAAGCACCAAGGATTAGGTCATTCACTAGAGAGGTCGTGTTATGCTTGCAACGACTAGGGAAATCATTCTAGATATTGTATAAATCATAGTTCTATTGAGAGGGATCCGGTTGACGAGCCATGTTAGAATAGGTATCATTTTTAGTTGGTATTTCCACAATATGAATGAAATGGAAGAGGAGATGGTAGAGTAGATTTTTATGGAAGACTGTTCAAGGTGTTACCACCACCACCCCTAAGTGGTCCATTCCATGATCAGGGAGTTAGAGGACATGGGCAAGGACAACTGCAGGCCATAGAAGCCTTTTTTCCAGAATCTTTGAGGTTGAATAGAGGTACTCTATGTGTCCTTTCTACTTTATACAATATTAATTGTTAGACACTATTATGAGACACTCTTTTCTTTTCACTTCTTTCTCAAGGATTAACCAGGGTGGCATAGGGAATCAGTAGAATATTCTGATGGTGTTTTTCATCATAGATTTGAGTGCATGAGATAGAGGGATCCTTATCCCATCGATATACATTTTTTAGACCTGATTAAAACTATGTGGGTGATTCAGTGATGCCTAAATATTATAGTATGAAGGTGTGGTGGATGAGTCCCTCTTGATTTTTTAGGGCTGGGTAGTGTGTTGGTGGTTTGAAAATAGAGGGCTCGGTAAGACCCAATGGGAGAATTTGGACAATTTTTTTGTTCATTAATACCCTCATGCACTTGGTTTCATCCTTGTACATGAGACACTCAAGGAGGATGTGGCATATTTTGGCATAGAATTGGACTCACAAGGAAGAGGGATGCTTTCCACACCGATACACAGATGATAATCAGATCATGTAGGTCTCAGTTCTTGGAGTTGATCATCATCAGATCATGGTGTTTGACAATCCATGTGTCATTCTACGCCCAAATCATTGGTGTTTCTCCCTCTAGGTATTTGGATTTGAGTTTTGGTCTCAATTCCCTTTTTTATTCTTTGTTTTAAGGTTTTAGGTTCCAAATTATAATTTCTAGAGATTCCTCCTAGGTTGATATGTTGGTTTCAGGGTAAACTGGGGAGAATCAGATGTTTTGAAGGAAATTATCATCAAGAAATACTATCTACATGGAGTGTAGTCCATAGATTCATTTTGTCTATCTTTTTCTGTTCGATGAATAATAATTTTTTGGACTACACCCCATGTACCAAGATTACACATCATGTAGTGACCTAACCCATGTGGATAGAGGAAATGACTAGGGTTAGCTGTGTAATAGTACATGCCCATGTAAAAGTACATATCCAAACTACATGGAAATGGGGTTTCAGACATGGTAATGAGAAAACCACATGGAGAAGTGTCTATTTATACCAAAAAACCTTATATTATGGAATTCATAGTGTGTAAGGGACACGTCCGGTCAGACCGTTTGGGAGAGAACACAGCCAATGGTCGAGTGAAGCGAAACACACCTGGTATGGGTTGTACATGACATATAACCATAAATGGCTTGAAAACCCATGTAAATAGGACACAAAAATGGGTGATTCGGCGAGTTAACACACTGCGTGGACCCCAATGCACATTGTTTACTCCTTTAATATCTTCTTTATATATTCCTCTTTATGCATCTCATTATTTGGGACTCAGATTCTGGCTTTTGAGTAGCCTATCCTTAGAATTTTTTCACATAGAATGTAATGGTGGACTTAGTTTCGACCTACGAGATATGGTGTGGTGTGGTTCGAGCATGATTCTTGTGTAGAGGTTCTTAACCTTGGGTAGTGATCAGGGTGGATCATTGGGTTATGTTGGGGTCAATATCCTTCCCTATCACCTTAGGATATTGGTCTCCTAGACTCTTCAGGTCGGTAGAGCAGTGATACCCTATGGAATCAGGGAATGATTCCCCTACCCATGGAAGTGTTGTGATGTGAGGTATGATAAGTGTGACTATCCTTTAAGTGATGCTTGACCGATGCTATAGAACAATGTGGTTTGTAAAGAGAGATGTTGGGACTAGTAATCTCTTGTGGCATCAGAGCACAAGTTTTCCTTCCCTCTATGAATTGGTATAGATGGGACTCCTCATATCATGGTCACGAGTTCTATATCTTTGGGTTGTTCTTCTAGGGTTTTTAATCCCCTAATGGATTAGGGCGCAGGTTCTCCTTTTCATTTTTATAGGTAGATATCGCTCCCCTATCAAGCCAGGGTATGCACCCTCCATAAACATTGGTTAGATAAATTAATTACTTCCATGTTGGACCAGGGATCTGGTCCTCTATATATGGATTAGTTACTCCTCAATCATGTCAATGAATAAGTCCTTCAGACGTGATGTATAGATAGAGTTGATACACCCCTATCGTGTTAGGGTGTGGGTACTCTATCCATGGAGTTGAAACTCTCCTGTCATACTATGGTGTGGGTCATCCATATGTGTTTTTCTATAATTTTTGGTACTCCACTATCATACCAGAGAGTGTGTCCTCTAGCCATGGTTCATTACTACAGTATCATTTTAGGGTATGGTTCACCCTTAGTAATTGATCTAGTAAAGTGTTACTCCCCTATCGTAATAGGGTGTGAGTCCTCTTTCCATAGAGTGGTACTTCCCTAATGTAATAGGGTGTGGGTCCTCTAGCCACAGAGTGGTACTCCCCTATCATACCAGGGTGATGTTTCTCACCTTTGGAGTGGTACTCCACTTTCTTTGAGTAACAACAAAGAGTGGGTCCTCAAATTTAATTAGTCCTCCCTTGTTTATTGAGTAAAGTTATGAGGAGCATGCCCCTCCACTAGTTATGTTTAATTCCTAGTTAAGAGTTAGTGCTACCTCGAGGGGTTAAGGTGAGGGTCACTCTATACCAGAGTGACATAGGTTTCACAGGATGGTTAAAAGTGATTACTCCGTCAATTTTAGGGAAGTGGTGAGGTGTGGGTCCCTCTACTCTCTTATTGGAGAGGATAAACACGATGAAAAGTATAGAGCAGTGACCCCTCAACTATGTGTAGTGGTGAGGACTGGGCCTCTCCACTTGGGTTTCTTACGTCATTGCGTTGGGCATAGATTAATGAGGTAAGGGCCTATGATTTTGGGCACTAGATCTAGACATAGTGAGTTGTTCCTAATGGAGTGTATCTCTTAGACAGGTTCCATATAGGATGGCTAATATCATGGAGTGTGTTCTTCTAGTTGTGTGTTACCTTCGAGTCTTCGAGTGGAATTTTATCATTTACTATGAAGTCAAAACCTCATAAGACTTGGAGTATGAGATGAGTAAATCTGGGTGATTTTGGGATTCCTTGTAGTGTTTTCATGTGTCAAGGTTGACACCCTATAAGGAATGAACTGACTAGTCATGTATAGATGAAGATGGATCAAGATGG
Organism: Viscum album; assembly: GCA_963277665.1. Classification (NCBI taxonomy): domain Eukaryota; kingdom Viridiplantae; phylum Streptophyta; class Magnoliopsida; order Santalales; family Viscaceae; genus Viscum; species Viscum album. Next base: position 123,164,508 of record OY728153.1, on the reverse strand, counting down.
AGTATCTCTCTCGATTGGGTTCCCTATGGCTAGTTTGAGAAGACTATTTCCTTTTAGTTGCTCCATTTTTTTGGGGTTTTGGGATTCCTACTAAGTATTATTATACTCACCCCTTCATAGGATTTTCCTGCATGTGCTGTGTCTTGTGTCGAATATAGGTCTTTCGATGGAGTCCCTGGAGGACCTGAGGTAGGAAAATCATAGTGTTCTATAATGACTGATGTGTTTACCAAAACTGGTCCAATGATATTTCTGGTAGTTTTATTTGACAAGGATCCTCTCTTTTTGAGTAGGTTGGATGATTTTACTATTTTCCTTTGGTGGGCATGTGTTTTCCCCTTTTTACACTTTTAGTATTTTTTTTGTTTTACTAAGCTTTAGGATGGTTGTATTCATGTATTTTAGTTTATAGCTTTTTCTATCTCTACATTGATTCATTGAGGTGTTTGTGGGTGCATGTGTATAGTTATTTTATGAAAATGCCTCCCGTATGTGTGATATGTCGACTCAGTGTTAGTTTTCAACCCTTGACCTATTTGAGGTAGGCTTGGGGAGTCGTGAACCAAACCCCATTGGGCCGGGTCATGGAAAACACATGTTAAACCCAATTAAATGGGGCTGACTACATGTGTTAAACAGTTCTAATTAGCTATATTTTCATCGTTTTATACAACTAGTCGGACGAATTTAATTATTTTTAAGGTGTGTTTGTAATAATTTATTTTTCATTATTATGATTTTATAGAAATGAAATTGCATTAAATAATAATGAAAAAATTATAAATTAGATGATATTATGAAGTTTAAATAATTTAAAAAATCATTTCTAGTATTGTTGTATTAACATGTTAAAATATAAGAAGTCCAGGATGTGAACCCATAATAATAATCATTGATATCATAGAACGATGAAGTTTCAATAATTTTAGGGAAGGAGCATCATGGGCATGTGTGGGGGATAGGGTTATAGGCCTACTATATTAGCTATGTTGGGTACAAAATCATCATCATTTACTGTTACACCCAGTGTAGGTTTGCGCAGTTCCATTAATCAGGATTTATAAAGGGAAATTGCATGGTTGAAACAAAAAGTACAAGAAGAATACTCTTATATGAAAATATAGGATCCTTGGCACTTAGCAATGGAAAATACTTTAGTTTCTTTATTTCAAAAGATGACAAGCCTAATCCATATGGATATCAATGGTCTTATAGCTTATCCTATTGGGGTAAATTCTAAACTTCATAAATCATTCACACATTTAAAAAAAAACATAAAATCCATGAATGAAACTAAAATGACACTTCTATATTTAAAACACACACTTTAATTTTTACCAACCACATCGTTTGTTAGATTAACATGCAGTTGATTCCTAAATGTCAAAAATAAATTATGGATCATTTCCCTACAGTTTTAAAATAATATGATATTTTTTCTCCATTTTGGATATGTAATAGTAGTTTTAAAGTAAAATTACACTTATATTAACAACACAAACTTTGAGTCATACCATCCACTCCAGGAGTATGATTGACATGAATTCGATTCCTTCACATAAAAAATGAATTATGGATGATTTTATTAATGTTTGAAATCAATATGAGCTCATTTTATCACATTTCAAAATGTGATAGACGTTTTAAACTAAAATGAAACTTTTACATTGAAAACATTCACTTTTAGTCATTCCTACCTCATCATGTGTCATATTGATATGCCTTTAATTCCTACAAATTAAAAATAAATTATGGATCATTTAACTAATTTTTTAAAACAATACAATTTTTTTTCTTGGTTTTGGATATGTGATAGGAGTTTTAAAGTAAGAAATGGAAATTTTATGTTTAAAACATTAACTTAGAGTCATACCACCCACTTTGAGTGTCTAATGATTATAAAATCAAAGGAAAAAAACTGTAGATTAATTTTTGAAATATAGGAAACAATGAAATGTCATTCTAAATTAATATTTGACTATGATGACCATAAATGCATATTCAATATTTTAAAATAATAAAACATGCATTTAATGATACAAACCATATAAAATGACTTCATATTGATGTAAAATCATGAGAAAAGTGATTTTGAGTTATTGTTTATGTGTATGCACAAACATAACATCCATCACACATGTGGTGTGCTCTGAATGATTCAATAATAAATTCTTAAAGCTAAAAAATTAATAAAAAACATGTGTTAGAGTGACCAAACTATGTAAAAGATGTTGGATGGATGTGAAATCATAGGGAAACAACTTTAGATTGATTTTTTAAATGTAGGAACTTATGAAAAGTCATTTTGAGATATGTTTTTTCTAAGATGATCATAAATTCATTTTTAGAGTTTTAAAACACTAAAACGTGCGTGTAATGGTCAAAACCAAAGAAAATGACCTCATATTGAGGTGAAATCACGGTAAACCCAACATTTAATTATCTATTATGTGTACACATAGAAAAAAACATTCATCCAACATTTGGTGTTCTTTGAATGACTTAATAAGAAGTTTTTATAGATCCCAAAGTCTTTAAAAACATGTGTTAGTGGGTAAAAACTAAATAAATTATAGAGGATGGCTGATAAATCATAATAAAATGACCATTAATTTTTTTGAAATTTTGGAATTAATGAAACATCATTCTGAGTTATGGTTTTCCTGGGATACCCATAAATCTATTTTCAATGTTTTAAAACACTAAAACATGCATGTAAAAGTCAAAACATAGAAACGAATTCATATTGACATGAAATCGTGGGAACACCACCTTTGGATTATTTTTGATGTGTACACTTAGACAAAACATCCATCTGATGTGCAGTGTTCTCCTAATGACTTAATAAGAAATTTTTAAGAAAACCAATGTCTTAAAAAACATGTTTTAGGGGGTCAAAACTAAATAAAAAATTTTGATTCATGTAAAATCATATGAAAATGACCACAGATTTATTTTTGAAATGTAGGAACTGATGACATGTCATTCCAAGTTACAGTTTACCTGAAATGCTCGTAAATGTGATTCTAGTGTTTTAAAACACTAAAACATATGTGTAATGGTAAAAACCATAGAAAAGAGCCTCATATTGATATGTAATCATTTGAGAACCACATATGAATTGTTTGATACATGTAAACATAGAAAAAATGTTCATATAAAATGTGTTGTGCTCTAAATGACTCAATGAGCCATTTTTAAAGATTCCAAAGTATTTAAAAACATGTCTCAGGGGGGTAAAAACTGTAAAAAAATGATGGGTGGTTTTAAAATCACAGGAAAACAAATATATAATTATTTTTTAAATTTAGGAACTAACGAAATTTCATTTTGTGTTTTGGTTTTTATGAGATTCTCATAAACATGTTTTTAGTGTTTTAAAACATCAAAATGTTCATGTAATGATCAAAAAAAAAATATAATATGGCCACATATTTATGTTAAACCATAAAAAACCAACCATTGAATTATTTTTTATATGTATGCGTAGAAAAAATGTCTATCTGACGTGTGGTGTGCTTTGAATGACTCAATAAAAAGTTTTTAAAGACACTGAGGACATTAAAAAACATGTTTCAAGGGGTTAAAACTATAAAAACGACGTTTTATGGATGTGAAATCATAGGAAAACAACAATAGATTTTTTTTCAAATCTAGGAAATGGAGACATGTCATTATGAGTTATGGTTTGTCTGGGATTCCCAAAAATGCATTTTTAGTGTTTTAAAACACTAAATTGTGTGTGTAATGGTCAAAACCATAGAAAAAGACCACATATTGATGTGAAATCATGGTAAAAACACTATTGAGTTAATTTTTAAATATAATTAATTATTCCATATCAAAGTCTTTATTTTTTTATTAAGTAAATTTCAAGCATAGTGCACGTTGATTTAAAAATTGATTAGATTGTTATAGACTTATCCCTTTTCAGTTCCAAGTGTTGAATTAAATATTAAATATGCAATTTTATTGTTTTCAAGTGTGATTCATGATATATTATTATTTTTATGTTAATATTTATTCTATTTAATTATCAAAATAAAAAATGTTATGTGTAAAATTATAAATATATAACTTGTTTATTCTCTTTTGAATTTTATTTATTAAGTGTGTTAATTTTTATTATAGGTGATAGATGCTTGTAGTATATATGATCATGATCATTCTTATCCAAAAAATTATTCAAAAGGTATTCATGGGGGCTCTTAGGTTTTATGGTATTTTTAAAATTTATCACTTATTCTACTGTAATTTTGATTTATTATGTTCAATTCTAATTTCTATCTACTTTTTTGTTGAATTTTATGACATGATGTAGATGGTTTCTATTGATGACATGATGCTAAGGTAGTTGGATATAGTATGGTTCATGAGATGGATGTATATTGGCCATGATTTATTGTTGGTTGTGGGCTTATATTATATGAATATATTGATGACTGATGTTATGGGTTGACTGAGGTTATGAATTGACTAAGGTTTTGGTAACTGATATTGTATATGTATGACTTTGGATGTATGATGGGTTTCTTTTTCATTTATGTTTTAGTTTATTGTATGACATATTTTTTATATTTATATTTATTATTACATATTTAAAAGAATAAATTTTTTAGAAATATATTTGTCGATGATATATGATAACTACTAATAAATATATTTTTATGAATTTATTTAATAGTGGTTATGATTAACTGTAGTTAATTAATATAGTGTAAGTTATGTTCATTTTCTCTATTTTATTTTCAGATGAATTAAAAAAACTTCCCACAAATGAAATCAAAACCGCTTTTAAATGATACAAAAATGACACATAAAAAAACGCCGCTAAAAAGGAAAATCATCTCTAAATGATTTTTGATCATGAAATAAGTGGTAATTTTCTTATCTACCACTAAACTATGTTGTGACAGTTTAAACCAATGCAAGTAGAAAAAATTATGCTAATACCTTCATTTTTTTATCGTGAATGAATGTATATTTAATTATATTTATGAGAAAATATATATTAATATTCATATTAAATAATTTAAAATATACACATATATTTGTATGTATGTGCTTGCATGTGTATGCATGTCAATATATGTGTATGTTTTTATGTGTGTGTATTAATGTATTTGTATGTGTCGTATGTGTATATATGTTTTGTGTGTATGTGTGTGTGTGTGTGTGTTTTTACATGTATGTGTGTATATGTATGTATATGGGTGTACATGCATGTATATGTATATGCGTAGGTGTATATTTATGCGTATGTATGTGTATGTGTATGTGTAAGTACGTGTATGTATGTATATGTGTATGTAAGTGTATGTGTATGATTATGTAATATGTTTATATTTCTATATTATGTGTATGTATGCATATGTATGTGTATAAGTGTGTGTATGTGTGTGTATGTGTATATGCATGTATGTGTATGAATGTGTATGTGTATGTGTATGTGTATGTGTATGTGTATGTGTATGTGTATGTGTATGTGTATGTGTATGTGTATGTGTATGTGTATGTGTATGTGTATGTGTATGTGTATGTGTATTTGTATGTGTATGTGTGTGTATGTGTATGTGTATGTGTATGTGTATGTGTATGTGTATGTGTATATGTATGTGTATGTGTATGTGTATGTGTATGTGTATGTGTATGTGTATGTGTTTATGTTTGTGCATGTGTATTTATTTGTACATGTATGTCTATGCGCATGTTTGTGTGTATGTGTATGTATGTAAGTGGTATGTATGTGTATATGTATATGAATATATCATTATATAACAAGAAAAAACATTTTTTTCAACATGAGATATCTCATTATAGTATATGTGTATGTATATACACAAACACATGTACAAACGACCATAGGAAAAGTCATTTGGTTTTTCAATCGTAACTAATGTAATGTTATATAGGAATATATATGTGTGTGTGTGGACATTTAATATTATTACAATTTTACAATTTTCAATATTTAATTATACATTTTTAATTATTAACAATTGATATTTAAAAAGTGTTTGTAACTTATATAATTAATATTTATTAATGTTGATGTTAATATTTTTTGTACTTAAATCATTATAAAATTATTATTTATATATTTTTAATTAATAATTTATTAGGCCTTCAGGTAATCTCATTTTCATTTCATGCCATAGGGACATTAGGCTATCAAATTGTAATCGGTCTTCGAGCCACTAGGCCTCAAGGTCATGTAAGAGTTACCTCTAAACCCTATTGAAAAGAGGCCTTTCTTTCCTTAATAGGGGGCATTACACCCTACCTATTTTAAAAAAATATATCTCCATTTTCAAAATTTTATATAATTTATTTATTTTTAACATTTATTAACATTTATTATTTTTTCATTTAATATTTTTCTAATATATTCAATTTTCAAAATTATTTATACATTTTTAAATATTAATATTCAATGATTTTAATATTTATGTAATTTCTATAATAATCATTCATTCATTTTTATTTTAATATATTTTTATTTAAATATTTATACAATTATTACTTATAAATTAAAGATTAATAATTTATTTTAAATACCTTATTTTAAAATATAATATAATTTTTTTGTTTTAATTTTTATTCATTTTTAATGTTTCATTGATTGATATAATTAAAATTATTAATTCATTTTTATTATTTTTTCAATTATTTAAGTTTTAAATAATAAATTCAAATCATTTTTCATATCTTATTCATCAATTATTATATATTCATTTATTATTATTGTTAACTTTTAATATTTTTTTCATTTATTCATTTTTAATATTTATTCATTTAATATTTCTTAATTTTATTAATTTTTAATATTTATTTATACGTATTTATTTATTAATATTTAATATTTTCAACATGTTTGTAATTTACACAATTCTTTTTTATTCTTTTTTATTTTAATATTTTTTATTTAAATATTTGTACCTTTATTATTTATTCTTTTTTAATTTGGAATATTTTTTATATCTTATTAATTTAAATGTAATTTTTTAATATTTATTCATCTTTATTTTAATATTTATTCATTTATATTTTTTGTAATATATATAATATATATAATATATATAATTTATTCATTTGTGACTTACCTAATTATTTTTTTTATTCATTTATGATAATATTAATACATTTATAAAAATCACATCACATTTATTAATACAATAAATTTAAACAATATTATTTATTTATTTATTACAATTTTAATAATTTACTTATTTTTAATATTTTTTTCTTATTTTTTACTATAATTTTTTTTAAATATTCATATTTTATATAATTATTAATTTATTGTGATTTTTATTTTTTATTTTCCACTAGTATTTATTAGTGCTATATGAAAACCTAATAGAAGTAACATTTATCAGCGCTTTAGTTAGTGCTGATAAAAGATACATTTAACAACATTAAAATGGAAAGTGCTAATAAATGTATGATTTATCCGCATCTTTTTATTGCTGATAAATTCTAGGATTTATGAGCGCTAAAAAAGTGTTGATAAATCACACATTTATGAGCATTTTTTTAACGATGATATATGTGTATTTTATCATTGTTTTCTACTATAGATGATAAAACTCCTTCCCTTATTTTAAAAGAATCCAAACTGAGATCATCCCTATATTTTTCATTCAATCTCTCACAAAACTTGAATTCTGCATTCAATGCATTCGAATATTTCAACCGAATCAAACCTTAAATCGAAGGTATCTTATTCCTTACTCGTTTTTAATTGATCATTCTCCTTTTTTGTGATTTTTTTGTTCATCTTGTGGGGTTATTCATTTCTTCGAGATTTTTTTTGTGTTGGTTCCATGATTTTTGGTTCTTCTCTTATGATCGATGTTTAGACACTTGCTCCTAATATTTTTGGGTTTTCTTCTTTTAATAGTTATTTGGCCCATTTTTTCCACGTTTTTTAGTTCTTCTTGTTTTCTATATTGTCACGACCTATCCCCTGGGGCCTGTACCGTGACTACCCCAAGCCCGCATTCCATAGGCCAGGGGCTGGCGAATAGCACCAAAGGCGTAATTCCCTAACACTGGGAAGGAATTGCCTTTATAACCTGTAAACACACACACAAGCAAGCGCACAGCTGGACGAAACACCAAGTAAACTGTATAACAAAAGAGTGCTGAAAGAAAAAGGGGCCAGAATACAAGCCCAATAGTAAAGGTACAAGTACAACTGAAATGAAATACAACTTAAGAAAGAGAAAAGACATCAACTAAATCATCCTCCAAGGTTTCTACCTGAAGGGTAGGTACAGATTGCCTCCTCAGCACTCCACGTCCGTCCATCTCCTCCAGGTACCGACACGCCGTATGGTCCACCTCCGGGTACCATCCATTCCTGGTACCCTTAGTCTCTGTCAGCATTGTCTGTCATTTGCATCCAACACAACAAGGTGCGAGCATAGCCCGTGTAGGGGTGAGTATAACGATACTCATTAGGGACCCCGAGACCCTCAAGGTCTCACAAAATCCAAAAAGGATAAACCAAAAAGTATGAAATCAACAGATAACCTTACTTAGGTATATTCCCATACATATACCTAAGTTATCGAGTGATCCATCTCAATCATGAGGAAAAAACAGAAAAAATGACTCAGCTCAACTAGGATTTTATTCTAGGGGTAGTATCAAGTAACATCCCCAATCACATTATCGAACCCTCATCTGTTGGAGAACTCATGCTCAATCGAGTACAGTGGGCCTACCGCAACACCAAGTGCGCTTCCCACTAACCTTGGAATGTTGAGGTACCCCTCCTGTCGAGTACCATGGGTCTGCCACATCACACAGAGGCACTCCCCACCGTGGGTCTACCGCGTCACCAAGCGCGCTCCCCCTCATAGCCTGCTGAGGTACTCCTCCTGTCGAGTACCGTGGGTTTGCCGCATCACCAAGCGCGCTCCTCCACCGTGGGTCTTCCGCGACACAAAGTCTCTCCCCACTGGGCTAGTAGATTCACTCCGAGTCAAACGGTCAACAGTCATCAGGTCTCAGCCAGCTACTAGGTCTCCGCACTATGCTCACTCGTCTCCGAAAGGATCCGCTCCACGAGCTACTGGTCGATACTCCATCTTTCACGAAGTTCCACAAAGAAGTATCTCAAAGGTCCGCCACGTTATAGGAGTCTCAACGCAATAGACGACACGTCAATCAGACGTCAGGTCTGTGAGTTATTAGCCTTTTAGTCCTGGGGACCCGGTTGGATTCAAACACGATCCAACCTGACCATATCTCAACTATACCCCAAAATCTAGTGGGGTATACTCAAAGGGACTGTCATGCTCCAAGATTACCAGTGCCGCTGATAGTTCGTCAAACAGACGTCTGATGCCAAAGATATGGCCAAAAGAAAGTAAAGGGTCGTAGTGGGCCCGAGTCTGGTCCAACCCAGCCTGACCCAGTTTGGGCTGACCCGGTTTGGGTCGACCTGGCCTGACCTGTTTGGTTTGGTCCAACCCATTGGGCGGTTTAGCCCATTGGGTTCGGCCCGGCCCGCTCGGCCCAACCCAGCAGGCTGCGAGGGGTTACAGAGGGCCAAGAGGGCACGAATCGGCCATGTGGGGGTGGACTAACCATGGGTCGGTGCAAGGGTGATTTGGCCTAGAGGGCGCCTCGTGGGAAGCTCAGCCCGGAGGGCTCCTGGAGGGTGGCTCGACCTGGGGTGTGGGCCGGTTCGGCCGGGGCGCCGCGAGGGGCCGACGAGCTGGCGTGACCGAGGTGGCTCGGAAGGCCAGCGGGATGGCGTGGCCTGGGCGGCTCGGGAGATCTGTGGGAAGGCATAGCCGGGGTGGCTTGGAAGGCCGGTGGATGGCACGACCGGCAGGAGGCGCGGTTGGCGGGTGGCGCGGCCGGCGGGCGGCGCGGTTCGGATCGGGGCAGCGGTGCCAGTTCGGCCGGGGCGCCAGAGCATCATGGGGACGGCGCAGGTCGCGGAGGCCGTATGGGGCGTGACCATTGCCTTCGTCACATTCGACACTGTTGTTGCCTTCATCTGTTTCAAAGAACACCACAAAATAAGAATGGCAGGGGGTCGGGCCACGTTTGTTTGGCCCGCACCCTCCGCGTTTAGAGTTGTAACAAGCGGTTCATCAAGAACATAAACAAAGAACGAGCATGGAAGATATTTTAAAACATCAATTCCCATAATCCCTCGATAATTTCTATTCCCAACCCCGCCAAGGAAAAAGAGGGGAGAACATGTGAAGTGTTAATCAAATAATGAATAAACCCCTACAACTTCCAACAACAATTTATTCCCAACCCACAAGGAAAACATCAGCGGATCAACTTGATAATAAGTTGATCTGCTTTCTTGGTTTTTAGAAGGAAATAATCAAGGAAATAAAATCATACTTAATTAAAAACCTTACCTTGTTCGATGTTGGTTGGCGTTGGGGCGAGAAGGCGGATGTCGATTCATTGTAGATGAATACGTACTACGTCGAAGGAAGTTCTAAGGAAGAAGGTCAAAGTCGTCGATGTTCTTCATGGAGGAAGCATTCTTAGTTAGAGAATATTTCTCCCAAGATCTCCTCCTCTCCCCAATTCCACCAAATAAAAGAGATATCCAATAATAAAAAGTGTTTCCCCAATTTAATCGTAGGCACAATTCATATTGGATTAAATGAAATTGGCTCAATTAAGTGGTGCGTTGGCAAGATTAATGGTATGTGCATTGGTATAATTAAGGTGGAGGAGGTCAAGAGGATCTCCCTCATTAATTGTGGGAGTTGAGGGTTTTCTCCCAATTAAAGGGCGGGGGGGGGGGGGGGGGGGTTCAAGGGGGTTTAATCCCTGGTGGTCCCTACCACCACAACCTCTCCTGGGAGGTTATGGTTTGGGTGGTCCGCACCACCTTAACCTCTCATGGGAGGTTAAGGTCTGGTGGTCCCCACTTCCAACTTCCACATGGAGGTTTAGTTCCAATGGACCCCACCCAAAATATCCACATGGAAGCTCCAAATAAAAATAAAATGAAGTTTATTTTATTTTATTATTTCCATGAAAAACCCATAAATTAACTTTCTCCCTCATATATCTACCATCGAGGTGAAGATCTCCTTAGGTGAATACCAACACTGCGAGTTCAACGGTGCCCTCATATTTCAATTCAGAGCACCAATTCAAAAGTTAGAAAAACCCGCTCACACGTTTACTAAACATACCTGAAATAAAGTTCAGAAATTCATTCTGGGCACTCCGGGCCTCAGAATCACGCGTCGTCAATTTTTGCGGACTCGTAAAATTCCCATTTAATTAAAATAGAATTACATGGAAATTATGGGTCTTTACATTCTCCCCACCTCAGGCTTTACATCCCCATAAGCTACAACTCAAACTAATGGAACAAGTGGGGGTACTGAGCAGGCATCTGAGCCTCCCACTCCCATGTTCTCTTCTAGAGGTTCCCGTGCTGCCAGAAAACACGCACCAAAGGTATCGAACATCCATGAAGGACCCGATATTATTGATACGCAATCTCTACTGGAACCTCCATAAAGTTTTCCCCATTGTCGACGTCCAGTTCTCTATGGTCGATGATGTGAGAAGGGTCATGAACATATCTCCTCATCTGGGATACGTGGAAGATGTCGTGCACCCGGTGCAATCGAGGTGGAAGAGATAAGAGGTATGCCACCTCACCAACTCTTCTGAGGACTTGAAAAGGTCCAATGAACCTCGAAGATATCTTTCCGCCTCAACCAAATATCCGTAAACCTCATCGAGGTGAGACCCGTAGAAAGATGTGGTCACCATCCTAGAACTCTAGAGGTCTCCATCTTCTATCGGAATACGACTTATGCCTACTTTGTGCAGTCTTCATCCACTCCTGGATGACCTGTACCTTCTCTGTGGTAGCCTGTACCATCTTTGGTCCCATGAGTGCTGACTCCTGTGGGTCTGTCCAACACAAAAGTGATCTGCAAGGTCACCCGTATAATGCCTCAAAAGGTTCCATCCTAATGGTGGAGTGATAGATGTTGTTGTATGCAAACTCCACCAAAGGCAAGTGATCCTACTAGCTGTGACCAAAGTAGAGGACACAAGCATGCAACATGTCCTCGAGGGTCTAAATGGTCTGCTCAGTCTGGCCATCCTTCTGAGGATAGAAGGCAGTGCTCAAACAAATATGCGTCCCGAAAGCCTCATAAACCCCTTCCATATCCGGGAAGTAAAACATGTGTCATGATCGGAGACAATCATTGAAGTTACTCCATGTAGTCTCACAATCTCCTATAAACAAAGGCATCCCAAGCTCTCTACTGAACTCTGCTATCTGATCAGTAAGAAGTGAGCTGACTTGGTGAGTCGGTTGATGATCACCCAGATAGAGTCATGACCTCTGAATGTACGTGGAAGTCCTGTCACGAAGTCCATAGATATCTCATCCCACTTCCACTCTGGGACCTCTAAAGGATGAACCAATCCTACTGGTACCTAATGCTCTACCTTCACTTGCTGACAAGTGATCCATCGAGAGACAAACTCTGCAACTGCTTTCTTTATTCCTAGCCACCTGTGTTGTCGTCGGAGATCCTGGTACATATTCGCCACTTCTGGATGTACCGTTAGAGGGGATGTGTGGAACTATCTCAACACTTCGTCCTGAAATGAAACTGGTACCATGGTACATCCTCTAAAGAGGATGACGTGCTCCCCATCTTCAGAAAATCCATCAGGTGCCTTCCCTGTGGATATCTAAGCACATTGATCCTCGCAGTCAGTGTCCCCATGTTGCGTCTCCCTGACTCGCTGAAGAAGTGGGGGAGTGACTATAAGAGACTATAGAAAGGCTACTCCATCTCTATCCACAAAGGATATCTACAAAGCATCCAGCTGGTCCATCACCTCTCCTAGAAGCTGTATACCAGATCTCCTGTTTACTGCATCTACAATAACGTTCCCCTTCCTAGGATTATAGACTATCTCGAAGTCATAGTCCTGTAGGAACTCAAGCCAACATCACTGTCTCAGGTTTAGGTCCTTCTGAGAGAAGATATACATGAGAATCTTGTGATAAAAGTACACTAAAAAATTTCACCCATCAGATAGTATCACCACATCATCAAGGATAAGACCACTGCTGATAACTCCAGGTCATGGGTAGCATATTTCTACTCATTCTGTCTCAGCTGTCGAGAACCACAAGAAATCACTTCTTTCTCCCACATCATGACACATCTAAGTATGGTCCCGATTGCGTCACAGTAGACTACGCACCCTATGCCTTCCTCTGGAAGCCTCAAGATGGGGGCACTAGTCAGCCTCTTCCTCAGCTCCTGAAATCTCTACTGGAATCTCTCTGACCACACAAAGGGTTTCCCCTTATTCATCAGGGCTGATAGTGGTTCTGCAACTCTGGAGAAATCTAGCACAAATATCTGGTAGTATCCATCCAAACCCAGGAAACTCAGTACTTCCATCACACTTCTGGGTGGCTCCCAAGCAAGTACCTCATCAATCTTTGCTGGATCTACTAAAACTCCAGCCTCCGATATGACATGTCCCAGAAAATGAACCTCTTTGATCTAGAACTGGAACTTCGAGAGCTTACCATAAATCTGGTTTTCTCGGAGTGTATCTAGTACTACTCACAAATGGTAGGCATGCTCCTCCTCAGTAGCCGAATAGATCAGAATGTCGTTGATGAAGACCACTACAAAGCGATCAAGGTATGGCTGAAAGACCCTGTTCATGAGTCTCATGAACACTGCTAGAGTGTTGGTTATGAAGAAAGTCATAACCAAGGACTCATAGTGGCTGTACTAACATCTAAAAGTCATCTTCTACACATCCTTGTCTCGAATGTTGAGCTAGTGATAGCCCGATCTGAGGTCAATCTTTGAGAACCACTGTGCTCCCTTCAGCTGATCGAAGAGGTCATCAATCCTTGGGAGTGGGTACTTGTTCTTCACGGTCACCTGATTCAGGAACCGATAGTCAACACAAAGTCTCAATCTCCCATCCGCCTTTTTGGAAAATAGAGTTGGGGATGCCCAAGGTTAAACACTGGGCCGGATGAATCCCTTCCCTTGTAAGTCCTCTAGCTGTACTCACAGTTTACAAAGCTACGAGGGAGCCATCCGATATGATGGTGTAGATTTCAGTGCTGTCCCAGGGTACAAGTAAATGTAAAAGTCTACCTCTCTATGAGGAGGTAAACCTGGGACATCATCAGGGAAAACATCCGTATATAGGTCCACCACTACAGGATAACTCGGAATCTCCACATCAATAGCTCTGAGGGTAAGGCTACCCAACTGATGAGTGATCAACTGCACTCTCCTCTGAGCAAGTCCATCCTATGTTTCAAAGGCTCTATTCTCACCGATGAAGGTAAAGCTGGTATCATCCATGCGGACACACCGCACTTTGCGCCTAATACAGTCAATCTGAGAATAAACTATAGATAACCAGTCCATACCCAAGATGACGTCGTAAGGACTCGATGCCGCTACTAGGAGATCCTATCCAAAGCTCTCTCCTCCTAGAGTAAGCTCACACTACCGATACCAGTGCGTAATCGTCGAATATGCTCCTGTAGGAGTCTCTAGCCATTAGGATCGAGCCAATGGCTCCATCAGAATCTATGAGCTCCAAAAGAGGGTAGTGGAAATAAAATAATGACTGGCACTTGTGTCTATAAGTACTGAAGCTATGGTGTAATAGACACAAACTATACCTCGTATCATCTCCAGAGCCTCGTGATCGTAAGCCTCAGCTGCCTGGAGCTGAGCTCTCCCTTATCCACTAGCTCCCTGCAGTCAGGGTGGACCTCTTGGTGGTTGTGGTGGTAATATATTGAACCGTCACCCACCACCAGCTGCAAGGCCAGATCCTCTTCCATGTCCGCCTGCTCCCTGTAGACCACCTTGATTGAATCTCTGTCTCTTCCTGGGCGGTCCTTCGACCGTCTGCTGATCATCTGAATGGCGGGTCAGACAGTCATGAGCCATGTGACCCTGCTCGCCGTATGAGTAACACTGCCCACTCCTGGCATGTCTGTCTCCGCCTCGGGTGCCCTGCACAATGGAATCTGAATCATGCATTCATCAACCAGTAGGTCTGGTCCTCTTGGACCTCTGTGACATCTATCTGCTACCAGCTGTAGAAGACTCTGCTACGTGTCTACTGGTGGTGGATCTCTCTACTAGTGACTAGCCAACAAGGAAACTCTCCACTAGGAGGGCTCTCTCTAACACCTCCTCCTATGTTGGGATGCTGAGTGAGATCATCGAAGCCCTGATCTCCCGCCTAATCCTTTGCTCGATGGTCCGATACATGAATAATGGGTCCCGCACCATATCGGTGGAGTATGATGAGAGACTATGAACCTCATTGAGTACTAAGCTACAATCATGATGCCCTACTGCAGATGAAGTAGCTCCTGTATGCGCACTACACGGAAGGTCGCTGGAATAAACTCTGCCCGAAACAGGCTCTCTAAGTATACCCAGAGAAGCGTCACCTCATCATGGACCTAGAGCATCAAGGTCCACCATCTTCCTACTGCTTCCTTTAGTAGGCTAACAAAAAGGATCACCATGAGGTCTTATGGTGTCCCTAACAGTCAGAAAACTCTCACCACATCCTCCATCCAATCCTCAGCCGCCCGTAGGTCCGTCTCTCCCCTGAACTTTGGTGGCCTCTGGTGCTGGAACTTGTGCAACATGCTCAAGCAGTGTGCATCATCTTCTACTGGGCCTGGTGGCATCGGTGGCCCAACGGGGAAAGGTACCACTGGTACCTCCACTGGAAAAGGGCCCTACACTGAGGCCTCATGGCTCGGTGGGCTATCAGTACGTACAACTATTGGAACTCTAGCTGGATGTCTACGTGGGGGAATCCTGAAAAGAATCAGATGCAACATGGTCAAAAGTTATACCTGGTGAGCTGACCTGGTTGATCTAACTTAAAGAAAACTTTTTAAAACCCAAATTCAATTAGTGTTTTCGTGCACTGAGTCAAAAATTAGAAGTTAGGGTCCTGTTGTATGGATACGTCAGCCACCGCACCAACACTGGACTCCTTGAACTGAAAACCACGCTCACTACAGATAACACTATTGCTTCATAGAAAAGATCAGAGTCCTAAGTTCTGCGGTAGAACCAACTCCTCTGATACCAATTTTTCACGACCCGTCCCCTGGGGCCCATGCCGGGACTACACCAAGCCCAAATTCCATAGACCAGGGGCTAGCGACTATCACTAAAGGAATAATTCCCTAAAACCGGGAAGATATTGCCTTTATAACCTATAAACACACACACAAGCAAGAACACAGCTGGAAAAAACACCAAGTAAACTGTATAATAAAAGAGTGCTGAAAGAAAAAGGGGCCAGAATACAAGCCCAATAGTAAAGGTACAAGTACAACTGAAGAAAGAGAAAAGACAGCTACTAGATCATCCTCCGAGGTTCCTACCTGAAGGGTAGGTATAGATCACCTCCTCAGAACTCTACGTCCGTGGGTCTCCTATGGGTACCGACACGCCATATGGTCCACCTCCAGGTACCGTCCAGTCCTGGTACTCTCAGTCTCTGTCAGTGCTGTCTGTCGTCTGCATATAGCACAACAAGGTGCATGCATAAACTGTGAAGGGGTGAGTATAATGATACTCAGTAGGGACCCAAAGACCCTTAAGGTCTCACAAAATACAACAAGGATAAACCATAAAGTATGAAATCAACTGATAACCTTACATAGGTATATGCCAATACATATACCTAAGTTATCATGTGATCCATCTTAATCATGAGGAAAAAAAAACTGACTCAGCTTAACAATGATTTTATTCTAGGGGTAGTATCAAGTAACATCCCTAGTCACATTATCAAACCCTCAGATGATGAAGAACTACTACTCAATCGATTACAGTGGGCCTACTGTGACACCAGGCGCACTTCCCACTAACCTTTGACTGCTGAGGTACTCCTCCGGTCGAGTACCGCGGGTCTATCGCGTCTCACAGAGGTGCTCCCCACCATTGGTCTTCCACGTCACCAAGTACGCTCCACCTCATATTTTGCTGAGGTACTCCTACTGTCGAGTACCGTGGGTCTACCGCATCACCAAGCGTGCTTCTCCACCATGGGTCTGCCGTGACACCAAGGCACTCCCCACTAGGCTATTAGAGTCACTCCGAGTCAAACGGTCAGCAGTCGTTAGGTCTCAGCCAGCTACTAGGTCTCCGTACTATGTTCCCTCATCTCCTGGAGGATCCACTCCACGAGATACTGTTCGATACTCCATCTATCAAAAAGTACCACGAATAAGTATCTCAAAGGTCCGCCACATCATAGGGGTCTCAACCCAACAGACGACGCCTCAATCAGACGTCCGGTCTATGAGTTATTAGTCTTTTAGTCCCGAGGGCCCGGTTGGATTCATGCACGATCCAACCTGACCATATCTAAACTATAACCCAAACTCTAGTGGGGTATACTCAAAAGGACCTTCATGCTCCAAGATTACCTGTGCCACTGACGGTTCATCAAACAGACGTCCAGTTCCAAAGATATGGCCAAAAGAAAGTAAAGGGTTGTAGGGGGCCTGGGTCCGGCACAACACAGTCTGGGCCGACCCGGTTTGGGTTGACCCAGCCGGACCCATTGGGTCTGGCCTGGACCATTGGGTGGGTTAGCCCATTGGGTTCGACCCGGCCTGCTGGGCCTAGCCCAGCAGGCTGCGAGGGGCCGCATAGGGCCGAGAGGGCGCGAACCAGCCGCGAGGGCGCAGACCGGCTGTGAGGGTGTGGACTGGCCGCGGGTCGGCGTGAGGGTGGTTCATCCTAGAGGGTTCCCCGAGGGAAGCTCGGCCTAGGGCACGAGGCCGGTTAGTCCGGGGCTCCGCGAGGGCATGGGCTGGTTCGGTCGGGGTGCCACAAAGGGTCAGTAGGAAGGCACTGTCGGGGCGACTCAGAAGGCCAGCGGGCTGGCGCTGCCTGGGCAGCTTGGGAGGCCGGCGGGCCGGCACGGCCAGGGAAACTCGGGAGGCCGTTGGGGGACACGTCCGGAGAGTGACGCGGTTTGTGGGGGGCACGGCCGGCGGGCGGCGCGGTTGGGCCCAGGGCGGTGGATCCGGTTTGGCCGGGGCACCGGAGCGTCGTGGGGGCGGCGCGGGTCATGGAGGCCGTGGGTGGAACGACTATTTCCTTCTATGCTGTTGTCTCCTTCTCCATTTCGAATAACACCACAAAGAAGAATGGTGGGGGGTCAGGCCATGTTTGTTTGGCCCGCACCCTCCGCGTTTAGAGTTGTAACAAGCGGTTCATCAAGAACATAAACAAAGAATGAGGATGGAAGATATTTTAAAACATCAATTCCCATGATCCATCGATAATTTGTATTCCCAACACCACAAAGGAAAAAGAGGGGAGAAATGTGAAGTGTTAATCAAATAATGAATAAACCCCTCAAACTTCCCGCAACAATTTATTCCCAACCCACAAGGAAAACATCTGCGGATCAACTTGATAATAAGTTGATCCGCGTTCTTTTTTTTAGATGGAAAGAATCAAGGGAATAAAATCATACTTAATTAAAAACCCTACCTTGTTTGATGTTGGTTGACGTTGGTGCGAGAAGGAGGATGCCAATTCGTTGTAGAAGAATACGTCTTACGTCAAAGGAAGTTCCGAGGAAGAAGGTCGAAGTCATCGACGTTCTTCATGGAGGAAGCATTCTACGTTAGAGAAGATTTCTCCCAAGAGCTCCTCCTCTCCCCAATTATACCAAATAAAAGAGATAGCCAATAATAAAAAGTGTTTCCCCAATTTAATCGTAGGCACAATTAATATTGGATTAAATTAAATTGGCTCAATTAAGTGGTGCGTTGGCAATATTAATGGAATGTGCGTTGGCAAAATTAAGGTGGAGGAGGTCAAGAGGCTCTCACTCAATAATTATGGGAGCTGAGGGTTTTCTACCAATTAAATGGGGGTTTAATCCTAGGTGTTCCCCGCCACCATAACCTCTCATGGGAGGTTATGGTTCGGGTGGTACCCACCACCTTAACCTCTCATGGGAGGTTAAGGTCTGGGTGTCCCCACCTCCAACTTCTACATGGAGGTTTAGTTCTTGTGGACCCCAGCTGAAATATCCACATGGAAGCTCAAAATAAAAATAAAAATAAGTTTATTTTATTTTATTATTTCCACGAAAAACCCAAAAACTAACTTTTAACCTCGTCCATCTTCCGTCGAGGTGAAAGTCTCCTTAAGAGAATATCGGCACTGCGAGCTCAATGGTTCCCTCAGATTTAAATTTCGAGCACCGGTTCAAAAGTTAGAAAAAACCACTCACAGGTTTACTGAACGTACCCGAAATAAAGTTTAGAAATTCATTCCGGGAACTCCGGGCCTCATAATCACGCCCCGTCAATTTTCACGGACACGTAAAATTTCCATTTAATTAAAAAAATTACATGTAAATTCTGGGTCTTTACATCTATTTTTTGTTTTTCATTACATTTACTTATTTTTGGAATAATCTAAGAATTTTTTTTCTATTATTTTTAGAAAACTCTCATTAGATTTTTTGTATTGCTAATTGCTTTTTTACTTTGACATAAGATGTCTTATATTTAACTCCATGTATTAAAAAATCAAAATCAATATGAAAACATATAGTACTTCAATACGATTGAATGAATTAATGAGAAACAA
Source organism: Viscum album (assembly GCA_963277665.1). Taxonomy (NCBI): domain Eukaryota; kingdom Viridiplantae; phylum Streptophyta; class Magnoliopsida; order Santalales; family Viscaceae; genus Viscum; species Viscum album. The sequence continues at coordinate 123,144,814 of OY728153.1, read as the reverse complement.
AACACATTGTCATTAATGTGAATATGTTAGTGATATTAATCATTTTTATTATATTTCTAGGATGTTGTACATTGGATGTGTATCATACATTTTTGTTATTTTGATATTTGAGAAAAAAGTAATTGGTTAAAGTAAACGGTCATCTTTATGTGGGAAATGGAGTAAGGGTTGTTTTTATCTGTAGCAACCTACCATATACTTTTTCCTAGCTGATTGAATCTGAGATTATAAAATTGACACCAAGTTTCCACCATACAGAATTTGATTTTTTTTAATAAAAAAGTTTTTTAAGGATTAATAAAAATGAAAAATTTATATAAATGAAATATTTCATGGTGGTATACATGATTTTAAAGTTTTATATACCATGGACTTTAAAATATGCCTATAATTTATTAAATAAGATAGTCAAAGTTAATGATTAAATTTCTATTTTATCATTACCACCTAGAATATAAAAATAAAAACACATCCAATGGACCCATAAATATACATTTTCATAATTATTTGATTTAAATTATTTGATATTTTTGAATATTTTAATTAGAAAATGATTTTAACAATATTTATAGAATTAAAGTAGATATAGAAAGTTATTGTCTTTCAAACATACACATGTGTTTGGATCAACAATTACAAAAATAAGTTGTGGTTTATGGCACTCTATTTCCTTCACAGATGATATTAGTATATATAAATATGTATTTCTAATGAAAAACAAATATTTAATATTTTAAATGTTCCAAAATATCTAATAACTATGTAAAAAAAATATTGAAAGTGTTTTTAAATTATTTTAACCAAATTATTGGAGTGAATACCTAAATGAAGAGTTTACCAACTATTTTAATGGGGCATAGAATTGTATCATAACCCACTCATTTGAAAATACTATAATATAATGGTGTATTAAAATAAAAAAAATCATTGTTAAACATGTTTCAACCAATTAATATTTAAGATAGATATTCTTTTATAAATTTTGTATTATGATTAATAAAAAATAGCATTCATAGTTAAACAAGTTTTATGTATGATAACTCAAAATACACCATAGGATATGTAGACTTCGAAGCATCAAATTTTTAATTTGTATTTGTTCTTCAAGGTGACCTCCAATGACTTCTAATGACCCTGACGACCATTGATGAAATGAACTGACTGGATATGGATATTTCCATTTTCAAAGTTCACATACATATCACCCTTGATGAAGCCATTTAAATAAATAATTATTTATGATATGCAACTTCATGTAAAAAAATAAGTGTTATAATACTATAAATTCATACAATTCGTTGTCTTTTTATGTTTTAACAAGTTGTTAATTTAATGAAAATTTATATAAAATATGATGACTATATATGTATATATGAAGAATAGAATTTTATGAATCTAAGGTCATAAAACATGTGTAATTATTTATTTTATTAAATATGAATATTACTGAACCAAATATAATGGATATGAAGGAAAAAATGGGTGGATTCCAATCGTATGACAAAATAGTATGAGGATTTTGTTAAAGAGTTCATCAAGTTTTTAGAATACCATGGATACGACCCTTCTTAAATCTATTTCCCATGATTATACTATTTTTATTCAATATTAATTTGTATATAAGAGTTTGAGAAACACATGATCTGTCATGGAATAGATTGAAGTTATAAATGTTCTACTAAACATAAATAAGAACTGAATGTAGCAAGAGATTGGGATAACACTGCATTTTATGGATCATATGATATAATTATAAGTGTGAATCATAATTAATATCATATTGAGGATATGATTATAAGTTTAAATGATAAGTAAGATCAAATTTAGGAAATGAAAATGATATTTGAAGATGTAATTCATGATTTTACAATGATATTTCAGAAGTTAAAAAGTTTTGAAAAGAGGCCACTATATACTGGTTGACTAAATATACAACATTTTCCTACATACTGAATCTATATAATTTTAAATTTAGAAATTGATGGATTTACACCTTCTTTACTAAAATACATTCTCTCTTCAATGATTTTATACCATAATATGATAAGTTACCCTATTAAACATATGATGCAAAATGAAATCTATGTTCACTATTTATGATCTTTTAAAGAAAACACGTACATTAAAATGAGTGTATATTGTTTAAAATGACTATAAATCACTTAGAAATACCCAATTTGTGGTGTATCTTGATACAAAAAAAAAAGAATTAAGGCCTTTGAAATTTTTATAGTAGTTTCCAATCATTCCAAGGTTTAGGTGCCTATATGAAAGTGAGTAGGTTTCAAGGAAACTGACATGGTATTCAGGTATATGAAATCAATATAGAAAAAATTATCAACTAATAGAATCCCCTTAGTATAAGACAATTGATCATGGGTATCCGAAATTTGGGAACGCGTTTAGAAACCTATTTCTTACACTATCTACACATTGAGTGAATCCTTTTAGTGTACAAAGTAACACTCACAGTACATGACCAATTACATTAGTAAATTTTTACTTGGAAACATGTTTATGCATGGAGAAATAATATATTATGTTTTATCTTCTTATATCAATACCAAAACAACTATATATTGACATTGATGTTTATTTGGCTCGATTAATCAAAGATCTAAAATTAATGATGGATTCATGTGTTTTTTTTATAATAGCTGATTCCCTAGACTCAACTTGAACAATAAATTTTATTACTATATAATGTATACAATGAGTTATGAATGATGTTTAATTACCATAATAGATTTAATATTTCTACATCTACTATTTATATGGAAACGTCTATAGATTATTTATCATATCAAAAGGATATATAATTTCTCATGCTATAATGAGAACCTCGAGTACTATAACATTAATCTTAAACATATATGATATGGTATAGATACATCATTACTACTAGGAATAGATGATTTCTGATCATCAGGTATTGGGATCTCATAAGAATTAATAATCCTTCTCATGAAGTTCACACATGGTGATCTCGAGTAGATGAGATCTGAGGACTGAACCGCTAATAGGAACACCGATGTTTCAGGTGTCATTGGGTTTTCCTATCTCTGAACATGTGTAATGGTCTCCTGACTTGTGATTATTATCAATGTATACTATTTGATCCATTTATTTTATGAATGAAACAAATTATGAAATTTATATCACAATGAGGTAGCTTGAGTTGCGTGTGTCATTTATTGTAACAAATTTATTGAGTAATCAGGATATAATTTTTCAATTTCTAATGGAAGTGATTTCTTGGACCTAGTTGATTAGAATGGTAATACCTTTACTAAATAATGGGTCATGTTAGAAGAAGGTAATTCTATCTAGTTAAGTCTATAAATAATAAATCAAGAAAGGATGTTGTCACAAAGTGTGTGTCCTGATTTATGAGATATCATGAGACAAAAATATTATATTACATGACGTGTATTCATAATAAAGGTTGTTGTTTCTTTGAATCTTCCTTATCTATTTATGGGACTTGATGGGTTGATAGAATCCACTCTTTTTCTATGGATATGATACACTAATATTGAGATAAGTTCCTGGAGAGTCACACACTTAGTGTATTCAAAATTCGGTCATATTCTGATGAATATGAGTATATGAAATGGTGGGGCCCATAAATGGGGTTAGGAAATTTTCTAAGAATATATGATAACCATGAAATAAATAAATTCATATTGTTCGATATTATAATTATTTGTATTTAATTTCTTTATTAAATGTATTTAGAACTATTAATGCAAATACATGAAAAAAATTATACGAATGAATATTATTTTAATATTTGTGGTTTGTTTAATATTTTTGGGAATGATGAGATAGGTTAATGGATTTATTTTATCATATAGTAAATTTATTATATTACATTTAAGTGATAAAAATATAAATGATATTTGTGACTTAGTAAAATAGTTATACAATGTAGTTTATAGATTATTTAGTGTGAAAAAATATTTTAGGGTCAATGATCCATTTCAGGTGTTTTCTAACTTCAATATAAAATTCAGTGGAGGCAATCACACCAGGTACTATTAATCATATAATTTTGAGAGATCCTCTCTCCTCTCTCCCACTTACTAGAGGGAGAATATCTTGATCCAAGCTATTGATCAATGATTTTCTTCACGAATCGATGTAATGACATAATGGTGATCATCGGGACATCAAATTCATCATTAGGTCTTTGATCTAGAACCCAAATTTCAATGATCGATGATTACAGGGGATTTTGAAGCACATGTGGATGATCTAGTGCGATACAGATTTTGTTTCTTTGAGCAATGAACATCGAAGATGAGTGGGTTTTGTGAATAGATACAAATCAAGTGAGGTATTATTTTATTTAATCTTTGTGATTAAAATTATTCATGTGAGATACTCAGGATTTCATATCGGGTTGTGCTACATCAAAAATTATGTAGTTACATTAATCGCCTATCATGACATGTCCTAGTAGGGCCCATGCTATGACTCACCATGCCCACCTATAATAGGATATGGGTTAGAGACTAGTGTCGAGTAAGCATATCACTAACATGAGAGGTTTTAGACTAAGTACCTATACACATGGACACACCTCCTAGCATATACATTACCAAAATGTAAAAAAAACCTAAACAACCACATGTGCATACTTCTAAATCCCATAACCAGAGTATGATTGAAAGTAAAAGGAAGTAAACATGGCCAAATACAAGTCCACCAAAAAGAGTTTGAAAACACAATCCCAAACTAAAAGTAAGTACTAGGACTGCTGTCAGAAAGCTTTAGGAACACACCTCAGTTTGTCCGGTCTCAAAAAATACTATCTAGTTCTAGTCCTCCTAGGACTCTTTTAAAAGGTCGATCATTTTCACAATACATGACACATGCAGTCAAAGCCCATGCAGGGGTGAGTATAACAATACTCAGTAGGATAGCTGGAAACCACAAATAATACAACAATGAAATATAGTCATCTCAACACATGTATATGTCTACAACCCATATAACAAGAATGTCCAAATATACTCAACAAAGACACACAGTCTAGAGGTAAGTCACAACCATAATATACCAATCTAGGATTATAGCTCATAGATTCCAAAAAACACTCTTCTAGGAGAACACGCTCCTAAGTATAATAGCACTGATGATGTCCTTTTGAGAGTTACTCCCCATTGGGTCTCATCATGATAAATAACACAATGATAGTTCTAAAATAATATCATAAAAAGATGAGGATCCCTACCAAGTCCATGGGGTGATACAAACAACTCAATTTGGATTAACCTTTTAAGTAGAGTATCGACGCCCATGTAGTGCCGGTAATTAAGACACCAAGAACTCCACCATTGTCGTAAATATAAATAGAGGATGTCGCTTCAGGCCTCTCAGAGGGATTCCAACAACTCTATCAAAGAATTCATACTGAACGAAACATATTCATTGGAGTATGAGATTATTCCATACCAATATTTAGGGAAAAGATAAGGGGAAAATTCCCTAATGAAAATTGTCTAAGATATATAGGGCAAGGGCTCTAAGACATTTATAAAATAGTACACAACATGTAGTAGGGGTCACACACCATGTCCCTTGACCTCAATTCCTACCCATGTAAATGGAAGGTGTCATAAAGCCATGTATGTGTAGTAGTACACGTCTTGTAGAAATCCTGTGTACTCTACTATTGTGACAGTACATGGATCCATCCCCTGTATTTATGATCATGTACTCGTATATGGCTTAGTCTGTGTACTTGGTTTAGGCTGTGTCCATGTTGTTGAGTACACAAAGTGTTGGAAACTCCTATACTCCACCTCATGTTAATGTAATTCCCAACATAAATTTCAAGTTAACCTAAGAGATAACACATTTAGTGTGAATGGGGTGAAACACCATGTGATATTTAACCTCATCTATAAACCCTACCCACCACTCAGAGGGCCACACACCGTGTAATCCCGGATTACACTTTGTGTTGATCAGGTCTTTCCAGAAACCCTCATTCTTTCTTCTATGAATTCCCACACCACTTCTACCTCTTATCTCAGCTCCAATCATGTCAGTAATCAAGAATCATCTCTCTCGAGCTCCACTGTCACTCGAAAAACATATTTCTACATCAAATACATTCAGAAAACAGATCTATAGGCCATTCTTCATCCCACACCGAAGAATGCGAAATCAGAAATCCACCATCGTCTGAATCACTTTGTATCCATTTTCACACATTCATCATGTCATTACAATAATAGATCTATGATTTTTGGTTGTTTCCCCAAGAAAAATGCATGCAATAATCGATTGAATAGGATTTTTAATGTCATAGGCCAAATGAAGAACATCCATGATTAATGCAGATCCTGGGGAGAATGCACAAGAGCAGATAGGAAAAAAGAACCCCGAGTGATGTTTGAGTCGATCTTGGTTCATTTCCATTATAATGACAATTGAGATAAATCAAACAAAAATATATTCTCCCATCAAAACCCCTCAAATAACCTCACCCCACAACATGATCGAACATTGGATTAATCTGTTCATTGATTGATTCACATCCATCATAGAAATCAAAAATGGTGAAGAATCAAGTCAAAAAAATGTTCTACCTTGATTTTTATTGATCACTAACAAATAACAAAGTTGTTTCAAGTTTTTTGGTGAGATCCCTCAAATTCGATGCGCGTTGATCATCGACCCATGATCCCTTCAATGTTTTCCTGGAAGAATTCTCCAATGGTCTCTACAAGGATTCTTCAATGTCTTCAGGATTATGATTCTAACCATATAATTTTGATATAAAAATATTTTTAAATATTTTTAATTATTACATCAACAAAAATAAACTAAAAAAAGTTATTCAATAATTTCATTCATTTTCGCGCCCATGATGAATTTTCTATAAATGACATATGATGGCTACTGTTAAGTCATTCCTAGGGTAATCATCATGTTTTAAACTCAAAGGTGGACTCATATTTCTTATACGAGTACCCATTTATAAGTTCTTCTACTTTTTCAAGAAAACTACATGCACATGCTATTTAATATATTTAAAACATTTATTTTTTGGCACACTGGCCCTTAGAATTAAATTCTATATTAGTTCCTAGTTTCAAAAATAATACCAATAATATCTAAAAATGATACATGGAAAATATGAGACATTAAATTCTCCCCACCTTGGGGTTTTACATCCTGAAAATCCAAAATAAGGGATACTAAAAAATGTGTGATTATTGAGCATGAATCTAAGCCTCCCTCACCCATGTTCTCTCTTTTAGATTCTTATTCTTCCATCAGAAGTGAACTAAAGGAATCGATCAACCAATAATGATCCTCTCCTTTTGATCCTGGATCTCTATTGAGTACTCACCAAAGGTCGCTCTATCCTTGATGTCTAGTTCTGCATAGTCGATAATGTGATATGGGTCATTTACATACCTCCTCAGTTGCAACACTTATAAGACATCATGCACTCAGTATAATTGTGGAGGTAGAGCTAAGCAGTATGAAACCTCTCTAACTCTAAATAGTATATGGAAAGGGATGATGAACCTCATAAATAGATTTTTACCCTGTCAGAATCTCTATAATCCACATCGATTTGAAACCCATGGGAACACATGGTCTTCTTCCTTTAACTCCAAAGGCCATCTCCGTATATCAACATATGACTTTTGAAGGATCTGTGTAATATTCTACCACTCCTAGATGATATGAAACTTCTCTATTGTAGTTCTCACCAACTTCGGGCCCATGAGTGCTTAATTTCTTGGGTTAGTCCAATAAAGTGATGACCTATAGATTCACCCATAAAAATCCTTGAATGGTTCCATACCGAAGGTGGAATGGTATTTTTTTTGTATGAAAACTCCACCATTGGTAGGTTATCCTTCAAACTATGACCAAAGTCTAACATGAAAGATCATAGCATGTCTTCTGGGGTGAAATGCTATAGTGAAGTGTAATTGGGTCCCAAATGACTCCTGTAATTCCTTCCACAACCAGGATGTAAAGTGAACATCTTGATCTGAAATAATCATCAATGTAACTCCATGGAGTTAGAATATATCTTAAATGTAGATCCATATGAAGATCTCTAATGAACTATTCTCTCGTATAGCTAGGAAGTGGGCCATCTTGGTTAGTCGGTCTATGATCACTCATATGGTATCATGTCCCCTAAACGTATGTGGTAATCCCATTATGAAGACAATATATATTCTATCCCACTTCCATTCTGGCACCTCAATGGGTTGAGCTAAACCCACTGGAACTTAGTTCTCACCCTTCACTTGCTAAAATGTAAGGCATAGAGATACAAAATCTAAAACACTACTATTTCTAACGTTTTCGCTGGGGCGAACGCATCCGTTTGTGGAGGACGCGCAGCTGTTGCCACACATTCCCACTCTCCAAAGGCGGGAGGGATCTTCTCCTTATTCAGGGATGTCTTCTCCTTGATCGAAACGGGATGATGGGATGTCAGTTCTTCCTTCCGTGGATTCCTCCTCAGAACTTGTTACCTAGTCCGGGTCTTCCTTATAGAGTTAAGATGATGTTTATGAAACTCTTCCTGGTTCTATATCTTCATAGAAGCTAGTTAATTACACTGCTTCTGTCAGGACATTCCAATGGGTCTGGTCAGGGAAGCAACCTTCAGTTAGGGGATTAGTCACGTGGGGCATCACTGGCATGTCTGGACACTGGGGAATTGGCGTGTCTATCTTCTGTCTCTTATTATAGGGCTTATTGAGGTCATGGAAGCCCTAGTCATCCCACATCGAATGTGGGGAATCATATGCCATGGGAATGTATCTGAGGTTTTCCTCAGCTTCCCATGTTTAACACAGGGTATGCCGCAAGTTAACGTTCAGCGGAGACAGATCGGGCTGATCAGAATACTAAAGAGAGTGGATCAGATAGAGGAATCCCCTGGAGGGAACACCAATACTAAGGACATCGTGTAGGTGGCCTCCCGAATGCTGTTAGTTGGAATGGGAAATGGTCTGGCGTGATCCCACCAGGATGTGGAAGCCCGGGTAAGAATCAGGATGGATGATGGAAGGTTTCATGAGGGGGGGGGGTGGTGAATGGGATGGAACCATCATGAGGATGATGATGGTTTTGAGCTTGAGCCTCGAAGAGGCTTCCTATGTATCCCCATTGTAGGGAATCAAAGTCCACATAGTTCGTATGATGGCAGCTTGCTGCTGAACAGGGTCACAATGGCTTACCGCTAGATGGGGTCACAACTAATTACTGCTAGATGGGGTCACAATGGCTTACCAATGGATGGGGTTTACAGTTTAACTTTATGAAGGAAGGGGGAAGAATGACGTGAAATGGGTCGGAACTACTGGATGTTGGGATTAAACCTTGGGGAGGCTTCCTACGTACCTTACCTTAGTAAGGATCAAAGTCCTCGTAGTTCCCGTATGGGGGGCACATAACCGAATGATCAGAACCAATGGGTGTTGGGATTAAACCTCGTGGAGGCTTCCTATGTACCCTACCTTGGTAGGGATCAAAGTCTATGTAGGTCGGGACAGATTTGTGGGGATCACACTCTAGGATTCCCATGATTTTGGTGAACCGACGTGCAGATGGTCGGAACGACCTAGTGTTTGGCTTGAAACTCAGGGAGGCTTCCTACATACCTCACCTTAGAAAGGATCAAAGACCTTATAGTTCATGGTGGGCGTCAGTGAACCGACTTGAAGGAGGACCTGGGGTCCAATGGGTGGTGGGATTGGACCTTGTGGAGGCTTCCTACGTACCTTTCCTTAACAAGGATCAAAGACCACGTAGTTTAGGGTGGTGGATACAGTTTAACATCATGCAGGATGAAGGAGAACCAACGTGAAGGTGGACCTGGGGTCCTATGGTTGTTGGGATTGAAACTCGGGGAGGCTTCCTACATACCTTACCTTAGCAAGGATCAAAGACCTCGTTGTTTAGGATGGGGCATGGGGCTTACACTCTAGGCTGCCCAGGTGTTGGTGAACAAACGTGAAGGGGGTCAGAATGACCGGGTGTTGGGCTTGAACCCCGGGAGGCTTCCTATGTACCTTACCTTAACAAGGATCATAGCCCTCTTAGTTCAGGATGGGGCATGGGGATTACACTCTAGGATGCCCAAGTGTTGGTGAACCGATGTGAAGGGGGTCGAAATGACCAAGTGTTGGGCATGAACCTAAGGGAGGCTTCTTATGTACCTTGCCTTAACAAGGATCAAAGTTAGTGTAGTTTAGGATGGGGCATGAGGCTTACACTCCAAAATGCCCAGGGTAGATGTCATGGTCGGTGCTTGCTCTAAGCCCATGTAATTCGTGCTCGGTGTGAGAAACAAGAGTCAGGAGAGACTTGACAATCACATTGCAAAAGGTGCGTCTGTGGGAAGTGGAGTGGGGATTACACGTGATCACAACCTAAAGAGGAAACATGGGATTATGCATGGTTAGAAACCCGATGATATTGATACTTACTCCAAGAGGGAGGCCCGATGATGACAAAGAAAAGCAGGAGAGGGACTTGGGACCGAAGAAAGGAGGGGCCCGATGTCCATCCTGCCCTTTGCTGGCCCTGGGGACCAAAGACGAAAGGAGGAGCAGGGATGCTAACTCCTACAAGAAAGCTAGGGGCTTACACCGAGATGGTTTCCCTTTCCCCGTGGGAAAAAAACACTCCAATAAGGAGGATATCATCCCCTATGGAGACCAGTGGGTGTGGAGAATTTCCAAGGTGGGGATACCCCACATGCGAGGCATGGGGTGGGGTCACAGTTTAACGTCATGTGCTGAGGAAAAGGGTGCTTGTCAGTTTAACGTCCTACAGCTCGGACGAGGTGGGTTTACTCTGCACCCCTAGGACTTACATAACCGGTACCCTCTACTCCTTGGTGCAGAGAGGGGACAGGCAAAGCCATGGTGAGGCGGTTTCATGGAGTGAACCATCGATGGTCCCACGTTAGCTTGGCTATGTGAAGATGCAATATCCATTAGCGTTCCTATGTGAAGAATCATGAGGCGAAGCAACGCAACGGGCGATATCTTCCAGGGGACTTTGAAATCACATCGTGAAAACCTGGAGGGTCGCACAGGAAAAGGAATTGCAAAGCTGAGGGGTTCATAGGCATGGGCCTCATGAAGCTCTGCCACTCCGCATGGCGAAGGGTACTTGCGAAGGGGTGTGCTTCGCGAAGTGGGGTGCCTAAGACTAATCATAGGGAAAAGGCACATATGGGAGGTGCTTCGTGAAGTGGAAATGCATTCGCAGAGCACTACCTCACAGAGAAAAGGTGCCTCACGAAGCAAGGTGTCGTGAAGAAATGTGCTTCGCGAAGTACAGTGACCCTGCCTTAGCATGTGGATCATGTGTACATGGAGGGTGTTTCGTGAAGAATAAATGATCCGTGATGACCCAGGTCCCCTTGAGGATCCCCTTCCTTCACGGAGGCCCTTAGGCTCTGCGAAAGGAATCCCTATCAGAAGAGGGAATCAAAACGAGACAAAGGGGAGGCACTTTGTAGAGCAGAAGTACCTTACACAACTCATGGTTCACAGAGAAGAAGGGTGCTTCGCGATTCAGGAGATAGAAAGTCGAAAAGTTTGATTTTCCATCCTTTGGGCTTAGGGGGAGCCCGATATTTTTAGGCAAGAGGCGCCGCGAAGTGGATATTACGCGATTTGAAGAGAGACTTGGTTGCTTTACGACGGGCTCGCAAACGTCAAATGCGTTTGCGGAGCGTCCCGCCTCCTTGCTTCGTGGTGGGTTGCGAACGTCAAATGCATTCATGGAAGGTCACGAACATAAAATTCATTCATGAAGCATCCCACCTCCTTGCTTCGCAGTGGGATCATGAACATAAAATACGTTCACAGAGCATCCCGCCTCCTTTCTTCATGGTGGTCGCGGTGCTGGGGGGACTCTGTGAAATAGCTCCGTGGGGTAGTCAACGGTACCTTCTCTTTGGATTCTTCTCTGTCCCATATTTTGGCGCCCACAAATTCCCCCCTTAGACTTGTAGCAGCTGAGAGATCAAGGGTCAAAGTCTGAGGGTAAATGCCAAAATCCTCATCCGTTCGTGATGTTGGCTCGTGAGACGGGTAGGGGATGTGCGGGCCGAGCGTGCCGCGAAGCTAGGCGCGAACTAGACGTGTTGCGAATCTCCGAAGGATGTCACCTATAAATAGGATAGATTCCCTCTCTTTTTTTCCTTTCCCTTCTCTACGAATTTGTCCTTTTTCTCTCTCTATTCGTGAAGCTCCGTGTACTCCGTGAGTTTTCTCTGCAAATCGAGTCTTTGCGGCGCCCAACGAGTCCTCGACTCCGCGTTTGCGCTCCGTGATCCAGCGCTTGAACGCCTAGGTAGGGCTCTACGAATAGTCTTCACGAAAAGTCTTCATGAACGTGCTCTGTGAACGAGATCCACGAACCACCCTAAAAATCGTCCAAGTTCTAGAACTGAATGTCTTACCAAGAAGATGCCCAGGGGGTCCTTGCAGATGCTGCTCGGAGGGATGAGATGGCGAATAGTCTGGGACTAGGAGAGTTAGTCTGTAGCCACTCGGACCATAGTTCATTGGTGGATTTGCTATCAGAGATCAATAATAACTACCTATTGTGTAGGAGGTTTCCCTTGTATGGATTCGGGCTGAGGGATGACGTCTTCATCCCCAAAGCAAGTAGGGATGAGCCAGCTTACTGGTTCCGAAGAATACCGTGTCAGCACTGATGGTTCAGGGTGGCCAATGGTCATGCCCAGGAGGACTTCACGCCTGTCATTGCCGACTGCTGATACAACCATCTGAACAACATCAATGGGAGGGAATTTCAGCCAGAGACGTCCCCTCCTCTATACCGAACTATCCTCAAGGCGGCATTGGGGAACCCGAAGAAGGGGTGGTATGAGGAATGGGGCCTGCACCAGGGAAGAAACTTCATAGATGATTAGGCTTGGGCCTACTGGATAGATGCCTTGTGTGAGGAGTTTGGAGCAGAGATGAGAAGAGTGGGCCTGTATGAGGCATCTTGGGCTTCCTTGTTTCACATCTACCAGCCGAAGAAGCTAACGCCGGAGCTGTTGAGCCGGTGGTCACTGGGGACCAATACCTTCCACCTACATCATGGGGAGGTTGACATTAGCTTATGGGACTTATATCTGATCTCGGGGGACTCGATACTGGTAATGATGTACAAAGAATTCCTAGCTACTATAGGTTCATAGGAGGATCCAAAGCAGATGTCGCGTCTGGAGATGACATTGATGGAGCTTGTTCCAGGAGATGATAAGGAGGCGGTGAGGGATGTCCACTTCAGGCATTGGTTCAAAAAGTTTTTGAACTTCCCTGTAGACCGATAGTTCCCGGCGAGACCTCGAACTTGACCAAAGGGGGCCCAGAGTAAGGAACACTCATACTGGTGGCTGTTGGAGGATAGCCAGTGGAAGACCTGGGGGTTCAGTGTCAGCACTAAGAAACAAACAATAGTTAGGCTGGCGACATTCATCGCAACTCTCATCTGTGGTTGGATCCTGCCCGTGAGGGATACCAACATGGGAGTGTGACCAAGCACTTTCATCATGGCATCCACATTGGTGACAAGAGGGCGAGTCAACCTAGGGATCCCTATGCTCTCCAAGTTGTATAAGATGTTGTGGCACATTAGTGAGGGGAAGAGGCCACAGAGGATATGCAGGCCGTTCCACCTCCTGTATGGGTGGATAATGGCACACATCAGGGGGATATTTGAGTATCTGAACCCCATCTCACCTCCAGGGTTGAAATTCTTCCCCTTGATCCTAAATGTCATGGGGAGCTTTCCGGCCAAGCTGACTGCACTGTCGGTTCTGAACCGAGTGTCTAGGGTGGAGAAATTCAATTTCCACCCATTCACATTGCCGACGAGGGTATTTACTGATGACGACCGGGGAACACAAGAGCACCAGGCCTATCTCTTGGCCTTTCGAGGTGGAGTCTTGGTGGCCAGGGTGGACCACGAGCATCTTTGCGAGCCATACACCCCACACTAGTTTTCAAGGCAATTCCAGTGCATGCAGCGACTGAACCCGCGGGTCTACTTGGAGGTGCGTCACGAGGAGAACCCGTGTGTGATGAGGTAGATGTGGCTAATGTTCGTATGGGAAGAAAGGAAGATGCGGAATGAACTGCCTCCGCCGACCATCGTCCTCAGGCTGGTAAAGGAATATTCCTAGAGATGGGAGGCGGCTTACCTGAGGGAGATGCTGATGCGAACAACCATTCTAGTCAGTGACGGTGAGCTTCCCTAACCTTGGGGCCAAGGGAAGAATGTGGAAAGGGCATCCCATAGTGGCAGGGCTGTTGTAGCGGTGAGGCCCACACCAGCTGAGGGGGAAGTAGTGTTAGAAGATCCGGCAGTGGCAGTGGATCTAGTTGTTCCAGGAGAACAGAGTCAGCCAGAGGGGTGGCCACCGAGAGGATTCCGCAGGATTTCTACTCAGGCCCCGGGGAAACGATTGCAACATATTGACCTGCCGGATAATGCTGTCTTCCCAGAGGCCTGGGACATCTTGGAAGTAAACTGGAAATTCCTCGGCCCATCTGAGTTATGGCAGCACCTGAATCTCCTCGGGATGGAATTGCTGAGGATTGGCCCTATTAGAGATGCTTTTGCAGTATCCCATGTGGAGGTGGAGAAATAAATGGCCAAATTGGAAGACTTTATCCACTCATGGGGTGCCCTTCACCCGATGACAGACTGGGTCAGGGTGCTGTTGGATCGCATGGTTCCTCCGCAAATGTCAGCCACTGACCTGAGGGAGCGCTTCCCTCTATCAGAAGAATTGGACCAGTCCTCTTGGGAAGATGAGGCTGGTAGAGGTAGTCCATTAGAGGAGGGTGAAGTCAGTGATCAGTCCTTGGATCTCAAAGATTTCATGGAGGCCCTCAAGGTAAAATCCCACGTTCCTTCCTCAGGTTCTACTCTTAGGTTACTCTGGATTCCTTATCAGCATCTGCACTGTGCAGGAGGAACTTTTGCATAGACCTCACTTTCACCCCTCAGTGGGTGCCGATGCGGGACCTTCGGGATCCACACCCATGGCTACATCAACTTCTGTGTATGGCCGGGCTAGAACACTTGAGGTGGCTCACCTGGAGTCTCCAGACCTCCCAACCATATACCGGGGACACATTTCGGAGTCTCAATGACACCAAATTAGGAACGAGACCCAGAATTTGATCTCTGTAAGTCTCCTCTACCGAACTTACAATTTCCATCCCCTGACCACGTTAACTGACATTCACGTCTCCTTTTTTTCCATGTACAATCCTTCAATTGGCCTGGGCCACTACGGTGAAGTTGGTCGGGAGTTTTGGTAGCACCCTTCCCAGAGGCATGCCAATGGTCATGGAGGTGGACATCCAACTTGACCGAACTACAACACTCTCGATCACTGGAGGGGATGCCTATGGGACTATGCCTGAGGTTATTGAAGTGGGATCCTATGATGAAGATCAACCAGATAGTTCAGGTCCCACCACGCCTGATCCAACGCCAGACGTGGACCCGGCTAAGGAGTTCCTAGGGGCATTCCCTGCATATGAGCTTGCCAACTGTGCTGACTGGGACAATATGGCCTCTGATGAGGAGGACAAAAAAATAGTTCGTTGCTGATTGTGGAAGCTGATCACATGCTTCATCAATAACACCCCCAATAATTATGGTTGGACGAGATGGACAAACTTCGCTTGAGGCTACGCGAACTATGCGTCGGGGGAGTGGATTCCCAGCGCTCTCACATGCTTATCCGAGATCTTATGGTGGAAAAGATTCGGGAGTATGACCATGGAATAAGTGTGGGATGGCAGCAGAGGAAGGCGGTGAACATCAAGAGGCTCTAGGAGACCGAAAATGAGGTTGAATGGTTGCAGGCCCGGGCGTATGATAATTACAATTCTCTTGATGCGCAATCAGAGCTCATATCGTGACTAAAAGCCTAGTTAGTAGAGGTCGAATTGGGCATGAAGCGAGCCTCTGAGGAGATAGCCTTTATTCGGACCGGTGTGGAGCGGTCTCGGGTCGCGGCTGGCAAACTGAACCCCATCGCTGCCGAGGAGGAGAAAGAGGTAAACAGGAGGTAGAAAATCCTAGACGCCACAAGCCAGAGGGTGGTGGAGTATCAATGTTCCTTTGACGAGTTCAATCTTTCCATGGGGGAAATAGACCCTCGGGTACTGTAATGCACATAAAATTTCAACGTACTTTCATGATTTGATTAATTTATGCTAACTATACACATGAGTTATGTTATTTGTGTTGGTTTATCGCATCCCCATGGTCTTCATGGAGTGTGCCGCGATCAATCTCCAAGCTCACGTGGGTCAGGCCCGGTGTGAGAAACAAGGGATGACCACCTTATCACTCCATTCCAACATGGGAGTGCAAACCAAGTCTCAGGTATCCAGGGTCTTAGACAGCCAATATAAATTCTTAGAAAGGAAGGGGAAAAAGGCCTGAACGGAGAGGGAAGATCTAGGAATAACCATATTGCCATTTTCCTAATGTTCTCTTGTGCACAAGAGGGGCAACATTATTCGAACAGAATCCGACACTCTTGAAATTATGCCACCGTGGTGGAAGCTCATTAGATGGGCGCATCAGTCTGATCATGGATCATTACTTATTTTAGACAGGACCTCTCTGGTGAGGGAACTGTTTCTTCCCAATGTCATCATGGGGCATCCCAAACTTCTTCAAGGAAAAGTTGCAGTTACATGGTTCCCCACAAGGGGTCTGGCTAGGGTGCCAGAAATGGGGAGGAACAAGATTTACGATCCCTAGGGCTGGACCCAAGGAGAAATTCCTGGGTGCCTCTACATATCCTACGAGGATAGTAATCAATCCATACGTAGTTCTGGAAGCACAGTTTAATGCCATGCGGGACGAAGGAGAGCCTGGCTACGCTGGTGCACATCCTACCGAAACTACTAAGCCCACATGAGTCATGCTCGATGTGGGAAACAAGAAGTAGTGGTGGGACTTTCCTGACACAGGAAGGAACATATTAGGGTGAAGAGACACTCGGTGAATGTTGGCCCAATGATGCTAACCTTTCCATGTAGCACACCTAGATTCACGAAGAAGTAAAGACGAGTATGTCAGAATTCCACTTGAACATGAGGAAGTGGAAATGTGTGAATCATGGTGCTCTAAATATGGATCACAACGATGGTGGTGTGACAATAAGGGATAAATGTTTACCATATTCAAAACACAATACCCATATCACATTATCCTGGAATGGGTAAAGACAGATGAGGGTCGATCACTGACCATGTTCGAAACACGGGACCCATCGCAAATGTCGTCCAAGATCTTTAGGGGTGTTGGCCCAAAACGGTAGGTGAGCCAAGGCGACATGAGACTAGGCCATGAATGGGGTCCCTTCATATGTAGAAGATGATGAGGATCCAAATATTGAGCTCATGAAGCTTGGTCATGGAATGAGGGGAATGTCCCCTTGAAAATTCCACACTTCAGGCTCTTTGTCAAAATGTATCTGAATACGACAACGAGACATATTAGATAGAGGTAGTCGAGTCCCTTCCCATGGAGAGATCTTAGTTTAGGGTCGTAGAACTTGGACCATGGATGGTAGGAAATGCGAGAGACACATGGTGGGGTAATTATAAAACCCGACGTGAATGTGAACCTAGGGTTCTAAACACCATGTGTTCCTTAGATAGGTTTTAGGTCGAGGGATCGAAAACAAGAGTTAAGCTGGGCCCGAGGCAAAGTGCACGAGCGTTCCTACATACCCCATGAGGATGGGGATCAAGCTACATGTAGTTCTTGAGGTGGCATGGTAAGGTACCAGTGTCAGGGATAAAAGGGGCGTGTGAGTGTGGCCCTCTCACCAAAGAAGCGGTATTTGATAAATCTTTTTTTCCTTTAAGATGAATGGGTTTTTTTGTGAAGCGACAGGCCCAGGATAGCAAGTCCTAGCATCACCACAAGAATCAAGCCATATGCAAATGTTGACAAATGGTATGGCATGTGACCAATACCAAACATGGTTTCCCCTTGAGTGAGGACATCACTATGTAGTGTCGTCTTTCTTCATGTGGCCAGGACGATAATGTCACTGTTTAGGGTCATGTGATGGGACTAGGTATAATTGTTTAAATTCGTATGTCTTGGACATGAAGGAATGCACACGACGTGATACTACATACCTGACGTGAATGAGAACATAGTCTCATTCCTTACCATGTGCAACTCCGGGAAGGAAACCTCGGGCTAGGGGGCCAGTAAGGTTTAGAGGATAAGGGACAGGAGAAATGAGCTCCCAATTGAGCTGAAACTAAAGATGATATGTTTTGGTGTTCCCACATATCCCCCCCATGAGGATGGGAATCAATCTATACATAGTTCCCACAAAGGGGGTAATATAAAAAGATATTAGTTTAAGGTCTTAGAACTTGGACCATGGAGAAGCAGGACTATCCCAAGTAAAGGCAGACCTTAACCCAATCCCTAAGCCTATTTGAGTTGAACTTGGTTTAGGAAACAAGGGTGGATAAAGTATTCACAATACATGAAATACATGAAAAGGGGGAACCAGTGAAGCCCCGAATGACCGCCTTATCGCTGCTTTTCTTCCTCCTAACGTGCAAATGCGCACTGAGGGATAGTACCAAGAATTTAAAATTTCTACTTGGGCATGATTAGGTGGAGAAGGATGTGAATCATGTAAGTGAAATTTTGGGCTTAATGGGGTTGGCATGATGATGGAGGATGACTGTTGACCGCGTTTGAAACACATCATCCATATCATGTTAGCCTGAAATGAGGACAAACAAATGAGCATCATCTGCTGACCATATTCAAAACATGAGATTTGTATTGATTTTTTGTTCGTGACCCTCAAGGACGTTGGCCCATAATGGTAGGAGATCCCTTAGGCCTAGAATCCATGTCACTTGGGGATCCATTTGGGCGTGAAAGGTGATGGAATCCCTAATGAAGGGGAACACAAAGCCTAAGAAATGGGTGAAAGCATGTCTGAGTAGATTCCGAAATTCCAGGTACTAAACCAGAGTACCCTTAGGCACATTGGTGAATCTCCGAAGAGGGTCTAAGAGGGTGATAAACTTGAGAGCAGCCGATTTGAAAAGATGAGTATAGAACAAGGGGATGGAGAACTATCAAGAGAAGGAGGTAAATGGCATGGTTTCTAAAAAACCTGATGTGAATGAGGAAATAATCCCATACCACACCATATACTCCTCTCCCTAGGGGAATGAAGGCCAAGGGGCCAAGATGAGGCTAGACCTGAAGACTAAACATCCGGGTAGTCCTACATATCCCATAATGATGGGAATCAATCCATATGTAGTTCTGGAATCGCACATAGGGGTAAGATACCCTAACGAGGGGGGTGTATAGCACTAAGAGTAACCTGATGTGAATGAAGAAATAATCCCATAACACACCGTACACTCTGGGTAAGAACTTGGGCTAGGGGCTCAAGAAAGCCATGGGGCATGAGGCTAGGCCTCAGATGGGAAGGCCCGACCAGTCTGTAGTTTAACATCTTGTAGTGAGGACGAAGAGAGGAGTAAGATACCCCAAATAATGAAGGTGTATGGAACATCGAATAACACTACGTTAATGAGTACTTAATACCATAGCACACTGTATACTCTGGGTAAGAACTTGGACCGGGGGCCTGAGAAGGACAAGGGAACGGGAAAACCCGACCAGTTTGCAGTTTAACATCTTGTAGTGAGGATGAAGAGAGGATAAGGTACCTCATTCGGGGATGTGTATGGAACGGCGAATAACATGACTTGAATGAGTACATAATCCTATACCACACCGTACACTCTGGGTAAGAACCTGGGCTGGGGGCCTGAGAAGGCCAAGGGGCCTGAGGTTGGGCCTCAGACGGGAAGGCCCGACCAGTCTACAGTTTAACATCTTGTAGTGAGGACGAAGAGAGGATAAAGTACCTCATACAGGGATGTGTATATCACGGAGAGTATCTTGATGTGAATGAGGACATAATCCCATACCAAACCATACAATCCTGAATAGGGACTTGGTCCGGGGTCTCGAAAAGGCCAATGGGCCTGAGGCTGGGCCTCATATGGGAAGCCATACGTCCTCTTGTGTGGTTACTACCTCATCACATCTCCTAAGCCCACATGAGCAGTGATCAGTGTGGGAAACAAGGAGCCGGTCTCGGCTCTCCCCGTCATATGGGGTCTAATAGATGGCATTTCCTGAAGGGAGTTCGTCTCTTGGAGATACAACGGGGTAGAATGAACCACTACACTCAATGTTTGGGACATCTTGGGGTGGTTCCAATGTCACAGGATAACTATTGACCATGTTTGAAACACAACATCTCTATAGTGACCTGAAATGGGAACAACAAATGAGCATCGATCACTGACCATATTCGCAATGCGGGACTTGTATTGGCTTGTTGCTCAACATCCTTGAGGGTTTTGGCCCAAAGTAGTAAGAGATCCCTTAATCCTAGCATCCATATCATTCGGGGGCCCTTATGGATAGGAAGGATGATAGAGTCCCAATAAAAGGAGTGAGTGAAGCATATTTGTACCCATACATTTTAAAGTCAAGCAGGGCGGTGAAAGAGGTGGACACCTCTGGGGAGGGGGATGTACGGCCAGATCGAGATGAGCTTGATGTAAATTGGGGAAAAAGTCTGCACCCCACCATATGTCTTGTCCCGAGGGGAAGATTCTGGCATTTGGGCTAGGCCAAAAGATGAAATGTCCAGGCATTCCTACATATCCCATAAGGATAGGAATCAAGCCATACGTAGTTCTTGAAGGCCATGCAGTTTAACGTCGTGTAGTAAGGACATGGGAGAATAGAAGAACGAGGGATCACATGGTGCAATAGTCACAATTACCATATGAATGAGGCCTAGGAGGCTTGCACTACACCACATGAGGACCCTCCAAGAGGACTATACCCAAGGTGGATAGTAAAAAAGGAGAGTTTTGGGGATAGGCTCAAGACGAGGTGTCTGAGCGTTCCTACGTATCCCATAAGGATGGGAATCAAGCCATATGTAGTTCTCAAGATGTAGTTTAACGTCATGAAAGATGATGTGCAATTTAAATTCATGTAGGACTAGACAGTTTAAGATCATTCAGTACCAGCGTGCAATTTAGGGTCATGCGGGACCGTCCAGTTTAAGGTCATGCAGGACCATCATGTAGTTTAGGGTCATGCAGGACCAGCATGCAGTTTAAGGTCATGTGGGACCATCGAGTTTAAGGTCGTGCAGGACCAGTGTGCAGTTTAGGGTCTTACGGGACCAACATGTAGTTTAAGGTCATGCAAGACCATCCAACATGCAGTTTAGGGTCATGCAGGACTAGCATGCAGTTTAAGGTCACGCGGGACCATCCAGTTTAAGGTCATGCAGGACCATCATAGAGTTTAGGGTCATGCGGGACCAACATGCAGTTTAAGGTCATGCAGGACCGTCCAGTTCAAGGTCGTGTAGGACCAACGTGCAGTTTAGGGTCATGCGAGACCAACATGCAGTTTAAGGTCATGCGGGACCGTCCAGTTTAAGGTCCTGTAGGACCAGTAGGCTCAGGAAAAATATTTCTTGAGGAACTTGGCATTGGTAGGAGGAGTTATACACTCACCATCCATGGTCACCAGGGAGTTTGCTCCATTGGGGTAAACCCTGTGAATTATGTAAGGTCCTTCCCATTTGGTCTCCAACTTGGGTGGTTTCCTACCAGGGATCATTGGCACCCTAAGGTCCAATACCAAGTCGCCTTATAGGAAATAGCGGAGGCGAACCTTCTTATTGAAGGCCCTATCTATCTTATTATGATTAATTTATAGATTGTATAGGTCACGAAGCCTATTCTCGTCAAGCGCTTCCAATTTAGCCAGATGAATTTTAGCTACCTTATCTGGCACCTGCTGGTCATAGACCACTGTGCATAACGAAGGTAGCTGGATCTCAATGGGTAGGACGACCTTAGCTCCGTACACTAGGGAATATGGGGTCAACTAGGTGGAATTATGAGTCGTCATTAGATAGGCCCAGAGGGAGTTGGAGAGCTTTTACGGCCAAATCTTCTTGTTCTGACCGACTATTTTTTGCAGAATGTTAGAGAGGGTTTTGTTGAATGCCTCGATCTGTCCATTTTCATGCGTGTGATAGTGGGAGGTATGGTTCAAAAGGATGTTGTACTTGGCATACAATTTCTTCAGCTCAACTACTCAGAAGTTGGTGCCATTATCGATGAGGATAGTGTGAGGGACTCCAAACCGATGGATGATGTTGGAGCTCACGAAGTCAACAATAGAACGAGCCTTGACCTCCTTGAGAGGAACTGACACTACCCACTTAGAAAATAAATCTGTGGTGGTCAGGATGAACTTGCACTGGCGAGCTGTCGTTGGTGGGTATGGTCCCACGACATCGAGTCCCCATACCGCGAATGGACAAGAGTACTTGGTGGAGTGGAGAGGTTCTGACGGTCGATGTAAGAAGTGAGCATGAATTTGGCACGTGTGACATCTCTTGGAGAACTTGATGCAATCATGGATCATCGAGGGCCAGAGGTATCCGAATCTATGGATCTGATGGGACAGCTTTGGCCTAGTCTGGTGGGCGCTGCAGAAACTGACATGAACCTCATGCATGACCTGATAAATCTCGACTCCTTGGATGCAACAGAGAAGAACACCATAGAACTCGTGCTTGTAGAGGATTTCTCAATACTGGGACCACTCTGGAGGGTAAACTGCAGCGCGCGGTGTCAGATTCGCTTGCGCTCGGCCCAATCGGTCGGGAGGCAACCATTTTATAGATACTCGACAAAAGGGGCTCTCCAGTCGGGAGTCACTTTAACCACTACATCTAAGGGACCTGGGGGTCCTGACATGGAGGCTCTGGCGGTAATATTTCTTACTCGTAGTCCGTCGTTGTCATCCAGGGTGACGAGAGCAATGACTATCCTATGTGCCACGTGTATAATCAGAGCATCCTACTCGGGTTCTTCAAGTGATGCAGCTAGGCCGTCGATGGCATCTGCTTGACCATTCTAAGATTGAGGGACATGAGTAACTTCTGGACGAGATGGAAATTGGGCTATTAGTTGGAGGGTGCGCTCCAAAAATGGTGTGATCTCTGGATTTCTGACGACGTTGTCACTGTTGATTTGCTTGATGACTAGTTTGAAATCCCCTTTCACATGAAAATGGGACACATCGATCTCGAGGGCCAGCTCGAGGCCAGTAATGAGAGCCTGATACTCTACCTCGTTGTTGGTGCAACCCTCTAACAATAAGAATGAGTATGATATAATGGATTGCACTGGGGTGATGAAGACGATACCCATACATACTTTGTTGAGCCTAGGATCATTGAGTCTCCTGCCGGTGGGGCTCCGGGAGGCACCATCAAAGTGCGTATGACAACAAGGGATGGCATGATCTTCTAAGGGGATTGCCTCATCAGGAAAATCCAGGTCTAGGGAATGGTCCACAGGGGTTGGATGGGCAGCCAGAAAATATGCCAATGCTTGTCCCTTGATAGCCTTCTGAGGCACGAACCTGATTTCAAACTGCTAGAGGATCACTTCCCACCATTCTATACGGACATTCAACATGGGTCGATTCAGAATGTACTTCAGTGGGTCTCCCTAAGACACCGACTATACCTCATGGTGATGCAGGTAGTGTCACAACTTCTGCACGGAAAATACGAGTGCAAGGTAACTCTTCTCGATGGGGGAGTATTTATTCTCCGTATCGAGGAGCATGCGACTGAGGTAGTATAGGATATTTTCCATCCCCTCATTTTTCATTTGGGTGAGAAGGGCGCCAATAGAGCATTCTAGGGCAGTCACGTATAGGATCAGTGGTTTTCCAGAGGTGGGTGGAATCAGGACCAGAGTTTGGAGAAGATACTGTTTGATTTCCTCGAACAAGGTCAGACACTCTTCGTCCCACCCGTAGGCGGAGCCTTTCTTCATGAGCCGAGAAAAAGGCTTACACTTTCCGTCCATATTCGCAATGAATTGGCGTATGTAGGCTAAGTGGCCTTGGAAACCTCGAAGCTCCCGAATATTGCTCGGGGGAGGCATCTGGATGATGGCCTTGATCTTCTCTAGGTCAACCTCGATGCCCTGGTACCTGACATCAAAGCCAATGAATTTCCCAGAGGTGACCCCAAAGGCACATTTCAACGGGTTCATCTTCAGGTGGTGGGAACAGAGGAAGCCGAACAATTTCTAAATGTCCTTGAGATGGTCCTGTAACTGGAAGTATTTGACCACTAGATTGTCCAAATAGAATTTCACCAATGTCCCGAGGATTGGATTGAATATGCGGTTCATGGCCCACTGATAGGTGGCACCTATATTCTTCAAGACTAAGGGCATAACTTGGTAGCAAAAGTACCTTGGGGTGCCCTGAAAGATGTGGAATCCTCGTCCTCGAGGGCTATTTGGATCTGGTTGTATCCGGAGTAACCATCCATGAAGGAGAGATCTTGGAACCTATCTTTAGCATTGATCAAAAATTCTGTCACTGGAAGGAGAAAATCATCCTTTAGACAGTGGCGGTTAAGATCACAGAAGTCGATGCAGACTCTGATATGTCAGTTCTTCTTCCTGACTGGCACAATGTTGGCTAGCCACTTGGGTTACTGGACCTCCTTGATGAAGTTTTCTCTGATGATATTGTCAACTTCATCCTTGACCATGGCAGCGTGAGAAGGGTGCATCTTTCTGGGAGGCTGCTTGAACCTGCGATGATTTGTAGGGAGACCGAGGTGGTGTATGGCTACCTAAGGATCTAGTCCTGGAATCTAATCATAGATCAAGGAAAACACATCACAATGCTGCTTCTGGAAATCTATGTACCGCTTCTACTCCTCGAGGGACATGGAGACACTGATCAATGTGGGTCTCAGATCAGCCTCACTACTAAGGTTCACCTGTACCAGTTCATCGACTATGGCAGAGACACCTTCTTCAAAGGTGGGGGGAACATCCTATAAATCCTCTTATTCACTTAGGGAGGAAGAATTACAAGTGGGAAAATCTTCCTCTGGGTCAGTAGGTCCTGACGGGAGGCTAGTACCAGCCTGGGCGGCAGTGGACAACATATCAGGGGATTTACGTGCAGCTGAGACCATATAAATGAAGGCAGTTGATCCGATCCCATCTAGCCTTCGGCCCAAGGGGCCACGATTGATTATATCAAAGAAATAGTGGTGCGTTAGCTTGATACAGTTAATCCCATCCTGGTTAAACAGACACGTATGACGTACTGCTGTTGCCACGGGGCAGACATCCTGATATTGTATGGGGGTAGAAGGCTCCGGGATTACCTGGGCCTAGTTTGTGTAGGAGTACGAGATGATTTTCCGCCGTCACTTGGACTTGGGAACATGCTTCCCTCTTGTACAAGAGACAACAAAATATTGAACCATGTTGGGGGTTTTGGTCTCCAATCGATGGATTGGGAAGACGTAGGCGTCATCCAAACCTTCCCACGGGTCAGCTGTAACTGTGGCGGGTTCGACCTCACTTGCCTGAATATGTTTATCCTTTCTCTTGTAATAGTCATCATCCAGGTAGCGGGATTCACAAGAGGCGAAAAGTGATGAATCCCCTTGGATTACACCTACTAGACCATAGAGGGAGTACTTGAGGAACTAGTGATACGATGAGGGGACCGCCGCATGCAGGTGGAGCCAAGGCCTGCCCATCAATGCATTGTACGCGGTGTCCTAGGAGATGACCATAAAACCAGTGCTGGAAACTAGGCTATCAAACTGGGTCTTCAAACAGATCTTACCAACTGGGGTTTTCTCTGTCTTGTCATATCCTTGGATTCTTAAATCGGAGGGAGTCAGGTCATCTTCGGATAAACCTAGTTTCTATAGCGTCCGCGTCAGGATAATGTTGATCCCGGAGCCAGTGTCAATGAGACAACGATGAACCTCCATTCCATTAAATTGGACGGTGGTGTACAACGGGCGGATGTACCCATGTATGGGAGAGCCTTAATCTTCCCTAGAGAATGAAATGATGGCCTGAAATTCATCTTTCTCGACTGCTTCAGCATGAAAGGCTTCTGCAGCTGCTACCTCCATCTCAAACTAGAGGGGGCTTCTTAAAGCCTCAGTGAGGGCCTAACACATATATGGTTACAATTGAAGGGATTAAAGTATGGGAAGCCTCACTGGGATGCCGACGAGGTGCTTGAGAACATCATACTTCCGTGCTAGGTGTGAACTTCTTCTTACAGGAGGCCACTTTGTGAAAGGAGGCATGGCGGGCCCTGCCAGATGGACCGGCGACTGACTGGTGCAGGGTACGTCCTGTTTCTCACTAGTCAAAGCCTGAAGAGTAGCTGCCGGATGAGGACCAGATGACTGAGATTGGTCTATAGCAGGGCGAGGCTAGTCACAGCCTGGTTGAGGTAGCTCTGTCTGATCTAGTAGCACAAACGGTAGTGGAGGCGGGCCCAACGACACTGGTTGAAGAGGCTGCACGTGCTGAGTTTTGCGCTGGGCCTATTGTCTGGTCTCAGTGGCATGCACGGCTAGGCTGTAGGTGCCAACTGATGTGCCCTGATGACCCATATGGCCGCGGCTCCGCCGATGTTAGCGTCGGCTGGGGACGTTGTGGAGGTTCTCCTGGCGCTCCTCGTCATCGGGAGTCATATAGAGATTTACCGACTCCACAATATTAACCAAAGCGTACCCTTGACTATCACATGAAGAGTCATCCACTACTGGGAAGATTCTAGGAGATATCCCATCTCAGGGGGCATGAAGTCACCGAGAGTGCGGGACGATGATGGAATTGGCGGGGTGTGTTGCTTTCCCTTGAACCGCCGATGCTTGCTCTTCTGGGAAGAGGTTGGCTGAGATGATGATGCAGAAGTGGTGGCCGCAGCTTCTGAAGGCTTCGGCTGATTTAGGGATGCCCGAATAATACCATGGGCATAGGAAACCATTTTGTGAGCCATCCAGTCATTATAATTCTAGGACTCGTGGTTGGAAACCTCCTGCCACTCACCTTCGTTGTCGCTACTGCTGTCTGACTTTAAAAAGACACCCTGCACTTGTGCTGGGACCGGGCCTAGCCTGACTATGTTTTTATCGACCTGGTCTTGAAGCCAGTCTTTGAACATAGAGTACTGCTTGAGGGTGTGCCCCATAATCTGATGATAGGGGCAATAATTGGGGCGATCAATGAGATTCATCTCTTCTGGCCTTCTTCACTCAGGCAACCGCACAATCCCCTTCTCTAAGGTGCTAAATAAGTAACTGCGGACCTGATTCTCATTGAATGAGTAAGTCTGGTTTCTCTTATCCAGAAAGGGGGCCCTTGGAGCTTGACCCTGATGAGGAGCTGGAGGGGCCTATCAAGGAGGCGGACCCTGATTGTCCCACCTGGGTATTGGCGGTGCATTCTGCCGGGGCACTTGCCAATTCTGAGGCGGATGTTGTTGAGCCAGAGGCTACACCTGAGGTGGATGGCCTCTATGAGGCTGCGAGGATGGTGCCACTGGTATCAATTCTAGTTTCCTAGGGGCTTCTATTTGGGCCACTGCGGTGGGCTCGGCTCTGGTAGCCCTCATCGCTGGGATTATAGGGGGCAATGGACATGCCTAGCTGGCCTGTTGCAGGGATTCCTCCAGGCCCTGGGCCTTATCGGAGAAGTCTTGGAATCCTCTAGGGTAGTTTTGGGTGATCAGAGAGGGAACCAGCTCCATCTTGTCATTTCTCACGCACATCATCAGTAATTTCTCCCGAGTTAGTGGCATGTCAAGGGAGTACGTGATCCCCTTCCATCAGGCGATAAAGTCCACGACTCGCTCATCAGGCCTTTTCTTGCACTTGAAGAGGTCTACGATGCTGGTTTTCCAGGTGGTAGAGCTGAACTGGAATAGGAATTGCCTGTGAAGGTCCTCCCAAATGGTTACGGATCCGACGAGGAGCTGGCTGTACTAGACGAATGCCGACCCCTCCAATGTCTGAACAAAGCAGCGGATCTTGGCAGCCTCCTACTGCACCAGAGACCCTAACATGTTCCCACACTATGATTTGAAGTGGGTTAGGTGCTGCGGCGGGTCCCCCGTCCCGTTAAAAGGGGAGAAGGTGGGATTCTTGGAACCCGGAGGTGTCAGCATATCATCCACCCATGCCGGGTATGGATTACCATCAGGTGGGATTGCTACCTGTCGCGTTTCCAATGCCTCAAGGCGGGCTATGAGCACCGCCATAAGATATTTTGGGCGGGGGGTCCCTGTCTTGACGGGGATCCTTGACCATGAGCGTGTTTCCAGGTTCTTCAACACGGTAGACAGGCTCAATGGCTCGTAAAGCAGCTGGTGGACCGAAACTTGGGGTGGCCGGGGGAGCCCGAGTGGGATTCCTTGGATTTCTGTGCCATTCAGGAGGGTTTGGAAAGATATATTGTTCCCTCTTGCTCTGAGCTCCGGCTTCAGCCCTGTCTTCGGGAGTAGCATGATCAAGGTTGCTTGGGGGCAGCTCGTCGAGGGGAAGCTATTACTTCCCTTGCTGCCCTGGCCTAGGATCGCCGTAGTCGGGTCTTCGCTCTGCAGTGCGTTCAGCTAGGAGTTCATCGACCAACTTCTTCTACTCATCAAGTTTATGGTGCAACATGTCCTTCTCAGGGTCCTCCTCTGTCTTCTCCACTGAAGCGGACAAGTCGGAGTGCTTGACAGCTCCGACATGCTCCTTGCCCTTACCAGAATTCCGGCTGAGTACCAATCCCTATGTGGGTGCAGGGAGACCTAGGAGGTTCCTCTGCTGACACGTAACCCTCCCTGATGGGTCCAATAGTGGAGGAACACCCTTAGAGGGTAATTCTCCATCGAGAAGCTTCAACTCGTCCTCCGTATCCACTATGTCGGCCATATTGATTATGACCCTTCCTGGGGGCATGTTCGCAATATCACCCAACAAGTCGGGCTGCCACCAGATAGGACTAAAGAGGAGGGAATCATACTACCCCCAGCCATAGATTTTCATGTGGGGGGGGGGTATCCTCCCTGATGATTTTTCGGAGTACCTTGATACTCTGAATGCATTTCTGTTGGAGGGCCTCACAACGACCTGGTGAATCGGGGTACTGGACCACAGGGAGTGCAGCCAGATCAACTAGATGGAAATGCTCGCTGTTATCTTCGAAATGTGTTTGGCTCCTTGGATAAACCATGCACCGATGAAGAAGAATAAAATGTGTCACCCAGAGGGTGTAGCGGGAATACTCAACTTCCTCGAGGGTGAGGGATTCCGTTATGCCAAAATTCTGCGCTGCCAAGGGCCAAAACTTCTCAGGGAAGTGGTCTGCTACGAGGATGTTCCAGAAGCACCTCGGCTCAAATTAAGGGTTTGGCCCTTGATTCACCACTCATAAATGTGGGGTGGCTGAGGAACTAGCAGTGATACTGAGGTAGACCACTGGGATGGCAGGCTGGCCGGTGGAGAGTACGACGAGCGGGCTGACTGGCCACGAAATCTCGGGCTGTCCTCCAAAGAGTGTAGCGACCTGGTCGATACGTCGCGATAAGACGGGATGACGACCACCATTCTTGGCTCAGGGGAGAGGGTCGCTGGTGATAGGATGCGATGCTGATCACACACCATTGGTCCCTAGAATACTTCACCGTGATCCCTTATGGAGGTAGAGAGCACTTCTGGTGACGATGGTGGTGAATGTGCGACCGTAACCTACGGGGTCGCTAGATTATCATCCTCCAAGATATACCTATAGAGGGAGGTGGGAATCCTGTGGAAATTTCATTCTGGGAGTACTAGGATGATGCACCTTGTTCTTGCCCCGACCCTTGACTCAGATGAGTGAGGGGAGGGTTCCCGAGATGAGTCGTACTCCGCTTCAGAGTTTGAGAAGCGGACCGATTTGATCTATGTCTGGAACTTCTCATTATTCTTCTTATGGAAGCGATGACCTGCCTTCCTTCCCCTGGGTGGTTCCTCAAGGTAGGTCATATTTCTGACCTAGGGTCCTTTGGCCGCGCTGGTTCTGGGGCGGAGAGGGTTTCCACCCGAGAAAGCTAGGGTGCGAGGAGCACCAAGAAAAATGTCAAAGGGTACATGGGAAGGACCTCCATGGATAGAATTGGAGTGGGCAAGACATCTTATGGGACTGGAAGGAGAATGCAGAGGACCTCCACGCTTGTTTTCTCAGGGAATCTCAGTAAGAGGAGAGTCCTTGTACCAGTTTGGCTAAACATGGGTAGGACCTTCATGCTGGGTGCGAGTGGAGCGAGGCTGTCATTCACCCATCTCGTTTCCAAGGTGAGGAGTACCTCCACTGACTGCTGAAAGGACGTGGGGAGGGTACCCATGTGGAAGAGATACTGGATGTGCAATTTCCTTGCAACGACTGTCGGTGGCGGGGGGAATGGCTCTGTACCTCGTGTAGTGGGAACGGGAGAGACCCCCACGCTAAGCGTCACTGCCATGAGGAATACCCTCATTTGGGTTGATAATGGCATGGGGTGGACCTCCATGCTGAGCCTCAAAGCGGGGAAGTCCCGCGCTTTTTGTAGTAGTGGTACGGGGAGGACCTCTGTACAGGGCGACGTCGCTGCGGGTTGGTTCGCGGTGGCCACTGATGGTGCCAGCGACCAAGAGAGTCGACCCGGACTACCCGTGGGGTGGTTGGGGCCTCGATCCTGGTCGGGCGTAGAGGTTCTCCTGTGCAGTGTATGCAGGGACATGATGGTATATATCGGTGGTGGCTCAGGCCATAGTAACCATCGATGTTGATGCCCCTTAGCGGGTGTTTTCCTCAACTTGCGCCCGACGCTGGCGTCGGGTTGGACGAACCGGGGTAGGTGGTGCAGGTGCATTGCTTACCTGCTCCTCGTCCAGTAAGGCCGGGTGGCGGCGCTGATGCGGCCCGGTGGGAGCTCTCGCTGGGATCCCCTGGAATGGGACTCTGACAGGGTTGGGCCGGACATCGCCTACCTCATCACCATAAGGCAAGGAGTCGTCAAATCTCTCTAGGGATAGGCTCTCGAAGCATTTGTATGTTAGGGGTGGGGGGCAATGGCTCCCTGTGAGGCCCTCAGGGGCGGTGTTAACGATGAGGCACAGACACCTCCAGATCCAGGCGGGACATATCCCGGGTTGGGATTATGCCATCCTCCTCATACTAGCATATGAGGTCATTGATCACCCTTCGCTGGATGACATTAGATGGGGAGATGGGGCATGTATTCCCTAGGTCCATGGGTGTAGAGGCCATCGCAGAAGTGGAGGAACCATGCGAGACTTCCACATTAGTGCTTCCCCTGCCCCAGCGCCGGTGTGCAGGAGGTGATGGCATTCCAGATGCAGCAACCTAATTCTTGAGAGCAGGGAGATTAATTCATCAGTGCTGAGAGAAAAAGGAATCGACAACCAATGCTCCAACGACATCCTATCTTCCATGGTTGGAAAGAGGGATCCACGCTGACAACATTGCAGAACGGGATGTCCAATGTTCTACTACCCCAACTTCTGGTGAGTTTCACGCCAGGCCCGCTATTTTCTTGGCAGGAATCAGTGCTAGATATCTGGATCCGGTGACACGTTAATCTATTGATGCCCCGAGAGATACTTATCTTCATATTGAGGAGAATAATTTCACGTTGGGTTCACCATTTATGTTTCCGACGCTTTTGCTGGGGCGCGTACATCCGTCTGTGGAGGACGCGCAACTGTTTCCCCGCATTCCCGCTTTCCAAAGGCGTGCGGCATTCACTCATTATTTAGGGATGTCTTCTCATTGATCTAAACTGGATGATGGGATGTCGATTCTCCTTTCCGTGGATTCCTCGGAACTCGTTACCTAGTCCGGGTCTCCCTTATATAGTTAATATGTTGTTCTTGAAACTCTTCCTGGTGCCATATCATCATGGAAACCAGTTAATTACACTTCTTCTATCAAGAAATTCCAAGGGGTCCGATCAAGGAAGAAAACTTTGGTTAGGGTAGTAGTTGCGCGGGGCATCACTTGTGTGTCTGGACATTGGGGGATTGGCGCGTCTGTCTTCTGTCCCTTATTATAGGGCTTCTCGAGGGCATGGAAGCCTAAGGCATCCCACATCGAATGTGGGGAATCATATTCCATGGGCATCTATCTGAGTTTTTCCTCAACATCCCATGTTTAACACAGGGTATACCGCAAGTTTAACGTCCAGTGGAGATGGATTGGGCTGATGAGAACACTGACAAGAGTGGATCAGATGGAGGAATCCCTTGGAGGGAACACCGATACTGGGGCCATCGTGTGGGTGGACTCTCAAATGATGTTATTTGGAATGGGGAATGGGGTGGCATGATCCCACTAGGATGTGGTGGCCTGGTTAAGAATCAGTATGGATGATGGAAGGTTTTGTGAGGGGGGGGGTGGTGAATGAGATGGAACCATCAGGAGGATGACAATGGTTTTGGGATTGAGCCCTGAAGAGGATTCCTACGTATCCCTGTGGTAGGGAATCAAAGTCCACATAGTTCGTCTGATGGTGGCTTTCCACCGAATGGGGTCACAATGGCTTACCGCTGGATGAGGTCACAACGGCTTACCACTGGATGGGGTCACAACAGCTTACCGCTGGATGGGGTTTACAGTTTAACATCATGCAGGATGGGGGATGACTGACATGAAGTGGGTTGGAACTACTGGATGTTGGGATTGAACCTCAGAGAGGCTTCCTACTTACCTTACCTTATCAAGGATAAAAGTCCTCATAGTTCCCATATGGGGGGCATGGAACCGAATGGTCGGAACTAATTGGTGTTGGGATTGAACTTCTTGGAGGCTTCCTATGTAACCTATCTTGGAAGGGATCAAAGTCCACGCAGTTCGGGATAGATTTGTGGGGCTTACACTCTAGCTTCCCATGATGTTGGTGAACCGACGCAAAGATGGTTAGAACAACTGGGTGCTGGGATTGAACCTTAGGGAGGCTTCCTACATACCTTGCCTTAGAAAGGATCAAAGACCTCATAGTTCATGGTGGGATCCAGTGAACCAAATTGAAGGAGGACCTGAGGTCCAATGGGTGGTTGGATTGGACCTCGTGGAGGCTTCCTACATACCTTGCCTTAACAAGGATCAAAGACCATGTAGTTAAGGGTGGTGGATATAGTTTAACGTCATGTAGGATGAAGGAGAACCGACGTGAAGGTGGACCTGGGGTCCGATGGTTGTTGGGATTGAACCTCGGGGAGGCTTCCTACGTACCTTACCTTAGAAAGGATCAAAGTCCTCATAGTTTAGGATGGGGCATGAGGCTTACACTCTAGGCTGCCCAGGTGTTGGTGAACAGACATGAAGGGGGTTGGAATGACCAGGTGTTGGGCTTGAACCTTGGAGAGGATTCCTACGTACCTTTCCATAGCAAGGATCAAAGACCTCGTTGTTCAGGATGGGGAATGGGGCTTACACTCTAGGCTTTCTAGGTGTTGGTGAACCGACGTGAAGGGGGTCAAAACGACCAGGTGTTGGGCTTGAACCTCGGGGAGGCTTCCTACGTACCTTGCCTTAGCAAGGATCAAAGTCCTTGTAGTTCAGGATGGGGCATGGGGATTACACTCTAGGCTGCCCAGGGTGGATTTCATGGTCGGTGCTTTCTCTAAGCCCACGTGAGTTGTGCTCGATGTGAGAAACAAGAGACAACAGAGACCTGACAATCACGTCGCGAATGGTGAGTCCGTGGGAAGTGGAGTGGGGCTTACACGTGATCACAACCCAAAGAGGAAACATGGGCTTATACATGGTTAGAAGCCCGAAGAGGTTGGGACTTACTCCAAGAGGGAGTCCTGATGGCGACAAAGCACAATGAGATAGGGAATTGGGACCGATTAAAGGAGGGCCCGATGTCCATCCCTCCCTTTGCTGGCCCTGAGGACCGAAGAAGAAAGGAGGAGTTGGGATGCTACCTCCTACAAGAAAGCTAGGGGATTACACCAAGATGGTTTCCCTTTCCCCGTGGACAAACACCACTCCCATAAAGAGGGTATCATCCCCTATGGAGACCAGTGGGAATGGAGAATGTCCAAGGTGGGGATACCCCGCGTGTGAGGCATGGGGCGAGGTCACATTTTAACGTCATGTGCTGAGGATGAGGGTGCTTGGATGTTTAACGTCCTGCAGCTCGGACAAGGTGGGTTTGCTACGCACCCCTAGGAATTACATAACTGGTACCCTCTGCTCCTTGGTGAAGAGAGGTGACAGGGAAATCCATGGTGAGGGGGTGTCATGGAGTGAACCATCGAGGGGCCCATGTTAGAGTGGCTATGAAAAGAAGCAATATCCATTAGCGTGCCTATGCGAAGAAGCATGAGGTGAAGCAACGCAACGGGCTGTATCGTCCATGGGACTTTAAAATCACAGCGTGCAAACTTGGAGGGTTGCATGGGAAAAGAAATTGTGAAGCAGAGGGGTTCATAGGCCGGGGCCTCATGAAGCTCTTCCGCTCTGCATGGAGGAGGGTACTTGCGAAGGGGTGTGCTTCATGAAGTGGGGTGCCTTAGCCTAAGCATAGAAAAAATGTGCGTATGAGAGGTGCTTAACAAAGTGGAAAGGCATTCGCAGAGCACTACCTTGTGGAGAAAAGGTTCCTCATGAAGCAATGTGTTGTGAAAAAATGTGCTTAGTGAAGTACAGTGACCCTGCCTTAGCATGTTGATCATGTGAACATGAAGGGTGTTTCACGAAGCATAAACTATCCGCGATGACCCGGGTCCCCTTGAGGATCCCCTTCCTTCGCGAAGGCCCTTAGGCTCCACAAAAAGAATCCCTCTCAGAAGAGGGGATCAAAACAAGACAAAGGGGGGCACTTCGCAAAGCAGAAGTACATCGCACAGCTCATGGTTCACAGAGCAGAAGGGTGCTTTGCGATTCGAGAGCTAGGAAGTCTAAAGGTTTGATTTTCTATCCTTTGGGCTCAAGGGGAGCCTAGTATTTATAGGCAAGAGGCACCACAAAGAGGAGCATAAACGGCACAAAGAGGGACTTGGTTTCTTCGAGGTGGTCTTACAAACGTCAAATGAGTTTGTGGAGCATCCCGCCTCCTTGCTTCGTGGCGGGTTGCGAACGTCAAATCCGTTCGCGGGGAATCCCACCTCCTTACTTCACGGTGGGTCGCAAACGTCAAATGTGTTCGTGGAGCGTCCCACCCCTTTTCTTCATGGTGGGATCGTGAACATCAAATGCGTTCACGGAGCTTCCCAACTCCTTGCTTCGCAGTGGCCATGGTGCTGGGGGGGGGGGACTCCGCGAAATAGCTTCACGGGGCAGTCAACAATGCCTTCTTTTTGGTTTCTTCTCTATCCCGTATTTTGGCGCCCACAACCGCTATTCATCCCTGGCCCTAAAAACTGACATCAGAGGTCCTGGTAAATCTTTTCCATCCCTTGATGTATTGCCAAAAGATATTTACGAAACACTATTAGAACCTCCTCCCACAACATCACTGATACAATCGTGCATCCTATTAAAAGAACGACTTACTACCCACATTTTGAAAATCCATCAAGAGCATGCCCTATGGATATTTGAGTATGTAGGGTCTCATAGTCAGTATCCTCAAGTTGTACCTCTCTGACTCACTATAAGAGTGGAGGGGTACCAACCATTAATTGGAGTTAAGTTCCTCCATACCCATCCACAAATGATAATTGCAACAAGGCCAACTGCTCTAATGCCTCATTCAACACCTATGAACAAGATTTCATACTGAGAAAATATACTACCACATTAACCTTTCCATAAATATAGACATTTTTGAAGTCATAATCTTGGAGTAACTCTATACATCACCTATGTCTCAGTTAAGATCCTTTTGAGAAAAGATATACTTAAGACTCTTGTGATCAGGGTAGATGATAAATAGCTCACCAATCTAGTAGTGTCTCCACATCTTCCTGGAAAACACTACTATTGATAACTCAAGATCGTGGGTCGTATATTTATTCTCATGTGGTATTAAATAGCATGAACCATAGGGAATCACTATTTTCCTCTAAATCATAACACAACCAAGCACAATTTCTGGTGTAATGAAATAAACTACATACTCAACACCATCCTCGGGTAATCTTAATATGGGAGCACTTGGAAAACTCTACCTCAACTACTAAAATTCCTTATAGAACATTTTTTTCCTCATGAAAGGCTGTAACTTTAGAGTAAAATCTTTCATGGGTGAAAATATCCTCGATAAATTTGATATGAATATTTGGTAATATTTTTCCAACCTAAGGAAGCTCCACACCTCTCTCACACTCTTAGGTGGATATCAAGATAACACTACCTCGGCCTTGGTCGGGTCCACTACCACACCATCTACTAAGACAATGTGTCCTAGAAAGTGGATTTCCTAAATAAATAACTTGCACTTCAAGAGATTTCCTTAATGTTAGTGCTCTCAGAGTATGTCCAGAATCATCCTCAAGTGTCGCGCATGCTCCTCCTTGAACATTGACTACACATGGATATCGTCGATGAAGACTACCAAAAAAAGTTCTAAGTAAGGCTGAAAAATCTGGTTTATGAGTCTTGTGAACATTGATGGGGTGTATATCATGCCAAAGGGAATCACTAAGTACTCAAAGTGACCGTAGTGACATATGAATGCCTTCTTCGGTATATCCTTGTCTCGTACTCACAACTGGTGATGTCCAGATCTGAGGTCAACCTTCAAGAACCATCACACCCCTCTTAACTAATCAAAGAGGTCATTGATCCTCGGTAGTTGATAATTTTCCTTCACAGTCACCTGGTTCAAGCGTCGGTAATACACACACAAACTCATTCTCCCATCTTCCTTTTTGGAGAACAAAACTAGGGATGCACATGGTGAAAAACTAGGGTCTAACAAAGTAATACCTCTACAGGTCCTCAAACTGCACCCTCAGCTTGCGAAGCTATGAATGATCCATCTGATATACTGGGGAAGATATCAGTTTCATCTCGGTGTGTAAATCAATGAAGAATTCTATCTCTTGGTAGGGAGGTAAATATGGAACATCCTCAGGGAAGACGTATTCATACTCCACCATCACTGTAATAAATTGGGAACTCACCATATCAGCAACACCAATGATTGGGCTAGACAACTGATGATTAATCGGCTGCACTCTCTAATGCATGGGTCCACCCTACACAACCTAGGTTTCCTTTTCACCAGCAAAGGAAAATCGGGTTCTGTCATTGTTGACACTCCACATCCTTTGCCTAAAATAGTCGATATGGGTGTGAACTATAAATAACTAGTCCATACCAAGAATAAAGTCATAAGGCCTTTATGAAACAACTAAGATATCCCAACTAAAATATTTTCCTCTAAGAGTCAAGTCACACTCTCACCACAAGTGCATGATCACTGAGTCTTCTCCTGTATGATTATCCAAGTGTAAGGGTCAAGCCATGGTTCAAATGGAATATCTAGGTCTCATAAAAGGTATGTGGTGAGAAATTAATGACTAATACATATGTCTATCACTACTATAAATAAATTAGAAAAGACACATATCACACCTCATATAATTCTTGGAGCCTCTTGGTTATATGATTTGACTTCCTGCAGCATTATTTTCCCCCATCCTCCAACCCACTGAGCCTAGCTTGGACCACCTAGGGGTGGTGGTGGAAAAAAGTCAAAATGATGACCACCTCCTACTACTCTACCAGTTCCTTGACACATTCTCCAACTTTGTAAACTTTTATGCTTCTGCCATTTTCTCTGCCTTGGTGGCCAATCCACAGTCTCTTTGTCCGTTGTATGGTGGGTCGAACAATCTTGTGGAAGATGACCCTACTGTCACATGAGTAACACTGCCTCTCTCTGGGATGAATGGACCCACCCTGTGATCCTTGAACTATAGATCCAATTTCATGGGACCTCCTCCTGAAACGTCTCAAACATCCATGTCCATGAGAGTGATGTTGGATCACTGTTATTGAGGTCTCTACTTCTGCATGCCCAATGATAACAACCACATGATGTATCTGCTCATCCAAAAACTCCCAAATACCAAATATCTCCCTAACAACTCAGCAAAGTAGGAATTCATAAAGGGATAACACTGACTTGGATATATCTACACAGACCTCACTCGAAGTTCTGGGCCCTGAAAAAATGATCTCGAACTATATCCATCAATTACCTGGAGAGATTGGTAAATATCAATGAATACTCATCTATTGTCATGTTTCCCTACTAGGGCTATAGAATCTCCTAGATACATACAACATGCATCATAACTGGTGATAAATACTCTATGAAAATCCACTTGAACTCTATCAGTGAAAGATTCATTTTATCATAAGATAGAGTCACTAACCCCCGACATCGCCCTATTGATCCATGTAGGAGGCTCGCTGCCAAGACCACCATATAATCTATCAGTGTCCTGACTGATTGATTGAAAATTAATTATTTATTAAGATAGACCCCTTTTAAGGGCCGAGGGGGAATCCATCATGAAATCACAGACTTAAACAAAATCTAGATCCCAATGGTCCAAAATCCCAAGATCATAACCAACCCACACTATAAGAAAAAAGCCCCTCCTTACATCAAAAAACATTCAGTCCAACTTCCACATTCTCATCATTTCTCGGCTATCTGTCCCGTGAAAAGTTGCGTGGTCCTAGAACCGATTTAAAAATCCATACCCTATCAAACATCCAATTCCTAATTGAAATGGTACAAAGAAAACTCATTGCCCTGAACCTCATTTGGAGCAGCCTATTGTAGAAAATCTAGTTGCAGAATCCCTTGAAGTGCGGACCACCGAGGCCAAAACCAAAATCACATCACCAATTAATTAAATCCATAAATACAATCACTACCAATGGGCCTTCCTACATCAATGCTCCTCACATCCAAAAATAGTTAACGAGTAAAAAGATCAAAGAGATAACCATCACCAAAATTTGTTCTACACCATCAAACATGCTCGTGAAGACCACAAAAATCCACCCAAAGAACTCACACACTGGATCACAAAGAGGAAGACCTAGATCTCCACCACCCAATGCCACAAAAGAATGGTTCAAAACCAACCTACAAAAAAAGACCAGAAGCAATGGATCTGACCACCCTTCACTGTAGAGTACTGGATCTCAATCACCCTTCAGTGCGCCACCAAGGAAGGAAGCTTGTATGCCTTTTCCATAGAAGAAAAATCATGACCACCCTGCACTACAGAAGACTAGGAAATAGTGCACCACCAAGGAAGATATCTAGTCAAACCACATTGCCACACATAGCCTTTTCGTGAAATCACCGAGCCCTTAACTGTGCCACCAAAGAAGACAGTCACCACCCTTCCCCGTAAAAGATGGATCTCATCCACACCATGTTGCAGAAGACTAGATTTCACCACAATGCCAAAGAACATAGTCGATCTAACCTTCTCTCCACACTAAGTGAGAGGCCACAATGTCACAAACACATCGACAAAATGCTAAGGAGAAACATGGACCACCCCGAGGCAAAGGAAGAGGTGGCAGTGATGGGTGAAACCCTAACATCGTTGCTCCCCTTATGGGATCATCCCATTTCAATATGTCGGTGTCTAGACTAGATGGAAAAATCATGTCACCACCTCAAGACAATCCTCACCTGCCTTTGGGTCGGGCTAACCTTGGAACCTAAGGGATCTCTATCATTGAAACTCATGAAGTGTAATCATCATGTAAACCTCATTTTATAGTACTATGGGTACCAAATGTGGCTCTATAGGTGGTGGTTTGGATGCTACACAACCTAGAGGTAACATCTTGGGAACTTGACCCTATATCAACACCTCATCACTGAGAAGATTGTCCTTGTGATCATCATACCAAATTCTAGCTAGTATACATCAAAGAAGTATCCTAAAACAATAAGATGTACCATGGTAAATGAGTATATCTGGAGAGATGACTCAAGAAGGACATGAAAAAAAAATATTCCTATACGAAGCATGAACCATTTTTCCCCCAAAACTAGTTTTCTCTTATACTGATTCAAAATAAGGTGATTAGAGACCTGGTGTATGGATACATAGGCTGCCGCACCAGCACTAGAGTACCTGGCCTGAATGTCGAACTCAAAACACTTAACACTACTGCCCCAAACCAATCTCACAGAATCTTGGTCCTTAAATAGAATTGACCTACTCTAATGCAACTCTATCACAACCCATCCCAGTGGGTCCCATGTCACGACTCCCCAGGCCCGCCTATAATAGGCTAGGGTCTAGAGACTAGCATTGAGTAGGCATATCAACGACATAGGATGCATTAGCCTAAGTATATGTAGACACACACATCCCCAAGCCTATACAATGCTAAAATGTAAAAAAACTGAAAAATCATACATTCATACATATAAATCTGATAACTAGAGTACAATAGGAAGTAAGATAATATAAATAAATCCAAATACAAACCCACCATCGAGAGTCTAAAACCAAAAGTCTAACCTAAAATTAAGTACTGTGACTACTATTAGAAAGTTACGAGAACACACCTCAGTTTTTCTGATCTCACTAAGCACCATTTGGTCCCGGTCCACCTAGGAATCTATGAAAATGATGATCATCTACACAAGACACGATATGTGTGGAAAAATCTCGTGCATGGGTGAGTATAATAATATTCAGTAGAACACCTCGAAACCAAAAATCATACAACAATGAAATACATTCAGCTCTATATAGGTATATGTCTACAACACATATAAAAAGAATATCTAGATATACTCAATAAAGACACACAATCAAGAGGTAAGTCACAACCATAGTATACCAGTCTAGGATTCCAGCTCAAAGATTCTACACAACACTCATCTGGGAGAACACATTCATGAGTCTGATAGCACAAACACTACCACAAAATAGGGTAAGGGAAGTGATGCCTTTTATTAGCGCTATGTAGAAAGCACTGATAAAGGGGTAGGCCTTTATCAGTGCTATTATTAGTGCTGATAAAAGTTTTTAATAACAAATAATATTAATTTATATAAAATTATTATATTTATATTAAAAAATAATGTTTATCTGTATACATTAAAAAAATGCATGTTTGTAATTAATATATATGTTTAATAATTCATATATATATATATATATAATGTTTTAATTAAAAAAAGTATTTCTATGATTATAATTATATATATATATAATTAAATAATTATAAAACTATAATAAATTACATTAAATAATAAATATATTTATTAGATTTGATAGATTTATTAGATTTATTATATTTATCTGATTTATTAGATTTATTGTATTTATTATATTTATTAGATTTATTAGATATTTATTAGATTTATTTTTATTAGATTTATTAGATTAATTTAATTTATTGGAATAATTATATTTATTTTTTGTATATAATATATTTATTTTATTTATAAATATATAATATTTTTAATATATATATTTATAATTAAAATTATTGAATATATATGTTTTTTCCAATGAATTTGGTCAATGAATATATTGATCATGCATATATGTTATGTATCATGCATGAATGTTCATTTATACATTACATCACGTTGTCCATTGATGTGGTATATTGATTAATACATAATGTTACCCATATGAACTATATATGTTCTAAAAAATGTAATTATAAAATTTCATTAAATATACTTAAATAATAAATATATTTTATTATATTTTTAATGATATATATAAATAATTTTCAAATAAATTTGTAATTATAGTTATAAGTATATATATAAATAATAATAAAATTATACATATAATATTATAATTTTATTAATATATATATATATATTAACAATTATATACAAATAGTTATAAATATATACTATTTATAGTTATAATTATAACAATAAATAAATAAATATATATATGTAAATAATTATAAAATTATAATAAATATATTTATTATACAACTTATAAAGTTATAAATAAATAATTAAATGGATATATTTATAAATATATACAAGTATTTATAAATAAATAAAAATAAATTTATATTTATTTAAATAATTATTAATTTATAAAAAATATATTTATTATTTCATATATAATATGTTATATATAATTAAATAAATATATATTTATATATATTTATAGAAATATTGAAAAATAAATACAAATGTTATTTATAGTTATAAATAAAGACGGATATATTCAAATAATTTTAAATTTATAAGAAATATATTAATTATATATATTAAAAAAATTTAGATATTACATATATAAATTTGTTATAATTTTATAATTTTTAAAATAAATAAATATGTATATATATATATATTTCATATAAATATTTATAAAATTAGAATAAATATAGTTATATAAATCTATAATCTTTTAAATGTATATAATTAAATTATTTATTTTATATATTTATATGATTATAAATATAATAAGTATATTGCTTATAATTTTATAATGACTTAAATTATAATTTTATATGTATAAATAAATAAATATTTATTTATAGTTATAATTATTAATAAATAAATAAATATTTATCCTATATATCATTTTAAATTAATATATAATAATATAAATAAATTATTAAAATTATATATTTATCAGTTATTTTTTAACGCTGATAAAAGTTATATTTATTAAGGCTATAATTTTAGCGCTGATAAAGGTATGTTTTATCAGCGATTTTTATTTTAGCGTTGATAAAACATACCTTTATCAGTGCTTTTAACTAGTGCTAATAAAGGTTCCAGTGTGTTTTATAAAAGAACCCTAACTGGCTCCTCCTCCCTCACACCCTTTCAAGCCTTTGCAGAAGCTGACCCCTGCGTTATCAAGCCCTCCTCCGCCACGACCCCTCCTCCTCCTCATCCTCCTCCACTGTCGCTGCCTCCTCCTCCTCCTTCATGGCCACCGACTCATCCCCCTTCATCACCGCTGTTTCCTCCTCCTCCTCCTCCACCTCTTTCTCCTCCTCCTCCTTGTGCAGGCCCCCTTGTCCACCTGACCTACTCCGGCATGCCCTCCTCATCTGACGACCACCCCGACAACCTCTTCTACAACGCATAAATTCACCCTAGTGAGTCTCTATTGAGGTTTACCTAGTATTCATATGGTACGTAGGGTTTGGATGAACCCTTATGGGTAGGGTTTAGGTGTGATGTGTTTCCTTTGGTTTTTAGGGTATGCAGAGGGTCCGCAATGTCTTGTTCTCCCTTCTATTTAAGTTTTGTCGCATTTTCACGCATCAGAGGTAGGAGAATCCTCGTTTTTCTTTTCTATTAAGTCCATTTGATTCTTTAATGTTTTTATTTAAATCTTTAACTTGATTCTCATCTTCACAATACACTTGGTTAATCTTCTATAGTGTTTTCAAGTTAGTTGGTTTTGTTAAAAATATTTTTGAAGTATTTTTCCGTAGTTATGTTTATTAGTGCTTATGGAAATTGTGTTCAGTGGATTTCAAATGTTTTTTTGATAATGTTTTCAACATGAAAAGAACCTTCATATTACTCTTAAAT
Source organism: Viscum album (assembly GCA_963277665.1). Taxonomy (NCBI): domain Eukaryota; kingdom Viridiplantae; phylum Streptophyta; class Magnoliopsida; order Santalales; family Viscaceae; genus Viscum; species Viscum album. Next base: position 123,101,266 of record OY728153.1, on the reverse strand, counting down.
ATTTTATTATGGTGTTTTCTAGTTTGTGTAATTTTTTTGATCTATTTATAAAAATTTTAATAAACTATTTGGTTTGTTTATAAAAAATTATTTATAAATTGTTTGGACTGTTTATGAAATTGTTTATAAATTTTTTGATTTGTTTATAGAAATTCTAGAAAACTATTTGGGTTTCTTATAAAATTATTTATGCTTTTTTTCCTATAAAAAAATTGTTCATAAACTACTTAGCTTGTTATAAAATTGTTTATAAACTGATTGGGTTGTTTATATAATTGTTTATAAATTTTTTGGTTTGTTTTTACAATTGTTGATAAATTGTTTGGTTTTTTATAAAGGTGTCATCATTTTAGAGTTTTGATATATTTTTTTATGGAAATTATTTGGTGTGTGTTTGAAAGGATAAGGGCCCTTTTGGAAATTGTGAAATGTTTGGGTGTGTGTGTGTTTTAAAACCAAGGGCCTGTATGGCACTTTCATATGCTTTGTGTGTTTTAACTTGGCTTAAAAAGGCACTTGGGAACCTTTTGGTCAATCTTTGGTGTAAAGGCCTATTTGGCCATGTTTTTGTAAAAGAGGTATTTTTTGTTTTGGGAATGGTTTCGGCATGTGTTTGGTTTTTCAAGAGGGATTTGGAAGGGGGGATTCCAGGTTTAGATTTTTTTTCATGGTTCCGTATGCCTCATGGTTGTGTTTTTTTACAATATGTCTCAAAGAATCCATCTCATCGTGGCTATTCATTTCACCTCACAATAACCTTGTTATGAAATTACTTTCACTAAAATTTTAATCCACTTAAGGTGTGTATACTATATTTTTTTCACATTGACTCATCAATGACGTGTTCTCCTTAGATGTATCCCTTTACAGTAAACCATGTAACATACTTTTTTTCATTATATTTATTCATTTGTGTTTGTTTTGGTGATTGAACCATTAAGAGTGAATTATTTAATGAGTTCCTTTAAATGAGGTAAAAATATCCTATAAAAGGGGTTAAAATCATCAAGATAGTAGTTCTAAATATGCAACACCTAGATTCACCTATCTTCTTAGGGTGATCATTTTCAACATGGTTTAAACATACATGAATTTTATATTTATGAGTAAACGCATCCAATTTTTTATTACCATCATGAAAAAAAATCATATTCTTCATACCTTGATTCACTTTAACTTGGTAGAACACATTTACTTTGAAACATCCCTCAACCCCATAGAGTATCCAACTCATCCATGAATATTTTAATAGAAATAATATCTAAAAAACAGCACCAATACCCATTATTGAATTTTATTAAGAAACTAGTCATATGGTGTATCAATTATTAATGTAATCTATATACCACATAGTAGGATAAAATTTAATTTTTAGGGAACTCTAATTATCGATGTAAAAACAATTTTATATTAATATAATCTCTACTTATATCAACTTGAATATATCCTTTGTCAAGACATATAAGAAGATACTTATATAAACATAAACAACCCAGAAATCTTCAATATATATTAAATATCTCTTTAAACTCTAAGGTCCTTCATACACACCCCAAAAACAAATCTACATCTATCATGTTGAGCCTCAAAACAAACTCACCCCAAAAGGAACATGAAGTAGATCTATAGTTTAGAATAGATGAAATAAAATATAAAATTTATATAACCATCACTAAGTCACATTACTTACAAAAAAACCATCATACTTCAATAAATTCTATATATAGAACCCCCTTAAGGATAGATTCATTACATTCCCTGCCTCTAGATTTAGTATATGATGCACATCCTTGGATGCTTGATTTACCTCTTCTTATTGAACCACATGATGGAATAACAAAACTGACCTAAATATAATTAATTAAACCAACCTCATTCTAATGAAAAATATAAAATGAATATTTAAACACACTACAACATCATCATTTCTATCAACATATCTACATCATTCAGTCCCCAAGCTTATCATTTTCACATTCCATATCACTTTTAACTATATGATGAATGAAACCAAACGTATTAAGATTCAATGAGGTTTGTAAGATATTTCCTATATATCTTTTCACAGGTTATGAATTCATCACATAAGTTTTAATAACCTATTAGTTTCTTATGTATACGTCACACACTAGGTTCAACAAACATTACTACCATACAAATTAGGAAATCCTTTGCAGTGACTACTATAATGTCCAATCTATAAATAGTTTATCAGATATGATACTATAAGGAACCACCCCCATAGGAACTCTAGTGAATTTGGGAATATGTTAGTGTTTTCCCCCTAAAAAATACTATATTTAAATGGACATGGGTTAGTTAGAATTGGAAATGTAATGATACAACCCAGGATGGTATCATAACCAACAAATGACCTGACTTCCCACTAACCAAAGATGCGTTCATGATCTCTATGGGATAGGAATGATCCCCTAGAAAAAATATACAATTAATGTTGAATATTTTACCCCTAAATTAGAGTAAATTAAAAATGATATTTCTCCTGAAAACTAGACATGTCCCATTCATAAGTTAAACATCTAGGAAAATAGTAGATACAAAAACAAATAAATAAATAAGAAGAAGATGTCATAGATGAAAAATAAAATACCCCTGTTGACCAATAAAACTATTTAACCGGACATGTCCCATTATTAAATATCACTGGGCCTATTTTGGATAGGTATGACATATGAGTTCTCATTTTATGTTTTCTTTTCAGTTGGAAATCTCCTCTGTTTCATGCCTCTCCTCCACCGCGAACACACCTCCACTGCATACTAAACCACACCTTTGCAGTGAGTTTTCTCTACTTACTCATTTGTTTTCTCTTGTTCGCATGTTATTACTATTTGATATTGATGGTTATGTTGTTAATTGTATGGGATAAATTCCCATTGAAAATCATGGACATTGGTGGTACTTGTTTTCACACTAAATGAATTATATGTTGGTGGGTTCCTGTTGAAAATTTTTATATATAAATTGGTAATTTACGTATACTTAGATAATTAATAAATTCCCCAGGATGATAAAACTTCTATGATAACCCCTGAATTAATAATCAGAATTGAATAATGGATGCTTTGTAAAATCTAAAATTGTGTTTGTTTGGTGTTGCTATTGTGAGCATGATTGCGTGTTTGTATTATGTTGTGGTTGTTGTCATGATTGGTTTGCCATTTTTTTTCCATGTTGTAGTTCCTCCACCATTTAATATCAATCTAAACCTTACCCATTTAAATGTCACCAACACTTCATTACTAGTGAACTTCCACTGAATCTTGTAAAACCACTTCACTAGAGGACTCTATGGGACACTTTATGGACACCCTAGTCAAATAACCATAACAACACATGCAAATAATCCTTCCACACCCAAACACTCTATGGAAAAGCATACCATCTATTAGTTTAGTACCATATTTTTTGACTCGAGAAATTATGTTTCTAGATAAACACTAAAAAACTAGTTTACAACAATGCATATAGATCAAATGTAGGATACTAAAACATTCTAGTCCAAGGGATTATCATATCTAGTTCCATTTATCAGGTGGTTGGGAAGATGGGTGGGATCTAATTTGGTCCTGAGTAATGCATGGAAAGGTAAGGGTATTGTTTACCAAATCTAGTTTCATTGATTATAGTTGGATGATGACCCTATTTCAACATATTTTGTGTAATTATTTTGTTAAATATTAATATTAATGAATCAAATAAGATTAATATGAATAAACAAAGGATTAATTTCAATCAATTGACAAAATATCATGAAGATAGCGTGAAATAGTTTATCAAGTTTGAAAAAGATCATGCATATGACCCTTCTCAAATCCTTTGTTTGTGTTTACTCTATTTTTATTCAAGAAAAATTAGTCTAGAGGAGTTGGAAGAACACTTTATATGTCACAGAATAGATCTAAGTATTACATGTTGGAATAAACATGGGGAAAAAATAAATGTAGGTAGTGGATGGGATAACACTACGTTTTATGGATCATCTGATATGATTACAAGCGTGTATAATGAAGTCTATCATATGGAGGATGTGATTACAGATGTGAATGATGATGAAGTTCATATCGAAGAAATTATAAGGAAAGTTGAATATGAACTTCATGATTTCCCAAAATTGTTTGAGAAGTTAAAGGGTTGTGCAAAGACGCCATTGTATGCTTGTTGCACCAATTATACACCATTGTCATCTATACTAAAGATGTATAATTTGAAAGCAGGAAATGGGTGGAGTGACGCCAATTTTATGGAACTACTTTCTCTCTTGAATGACATGCTCCCAAAAGATAATGAGCTCCTGAGGTGAACATATGATGCCAAACGAATTCTATACTTGATGGGTATGATCTTTGAAAGAATACCGGCCTGCCCGAATGACTGTATACTATTTCTCAAGGACCACAAATCACTTAAAGAATTCCCAAAGTGTGGTGCTTCTTGATACAAGAAATATGAATCCAGTCCTATGAAAGTTTTATGGTACATTCCAATCATTCCAAGGATTAGGAACCTATATGGAAGTGAAGATACTACAAGATAATTAACATGGAATTCAAATACAAGAATTAAATATGGGAAACTATATCACCTGACAGACTCTACTCAATGGAAGAGAATTGATCATGAGTATCATGACTTTAGAAACAAGCCGAGAAACCTTCATCTTGCATTAGATACAGATAAAGTGAATCCTTTTGGTTTTCAAATCAACACTCACAGTACATGGCCTATTATGTTAGTAAATTATAACTTACCACTGTGGTTATTCATGAAACGAAAATAAATCATGTTATCTATGCTTATATCAGGACTAAAACAATTGGGTAATGATATTTATGTTTATTTTTCTCCATTGATTGAAGATTTGAAATTATTGTGGGATTCATGTGTTAAATTGTATGATACTTACAAAAATGAAGATTTCACTTTTAGATCCATATTGTATAGGATGATAAGTGACTTTCTTGCTTATGGAAATTTTTCAGGATACAACATTAAATGAACTCAAGGGTGTCCCATTTCAAAACAAGGTACACAGTCAATTAGGTTGGAACATTCATCGAAAACCGTGTTTCTCGGACATCCCAAATTTCTACCATGACAACATTAGTACCGATCTTGGACGACATAAATTGACAGAAGTTCATAAGAATGTACAACACCATCTCCACTAACATGTGATCAATTGTTTGAGAAAGTAAAAGACGTGGATACTAATTTTGGTAAACCATTTTCGAAAAACCTTACGAAAACCGATTGAAAAAAGAGATTAGTTTTTTTTGAATTACCATACTGAAATTGTTTGTATGTCCTATATTTTATTTATGTTATGGATGTTGAAAAAAATGTATGCGATAGTGTCATCATCACGTTGCTAAATGAACCTAGTAAAAAAAAGGATGGAATTAAGGCTAGGTTGGACATTGTTGAGATGAGAATATAAGAACAGTCGGCACTAGTGAAGGGTGAAAAATGAACATTTCTTCCTCCTACTACTTACACTCATTCCAGGAAGAAGAGATATCAGTTTTTTAACTTCTTTAATGGCATAAGGGGTCCAAATAGGTATTCATCAAATATCAATAACATCGTGTCAATGATCAATTTAAAGTTAAAGGGTCTGAAATCACATGACTACCATGTTTTGATGGAAGATCTAATTCCTATAGCTTTATGTTTCATTTTTCGCAATAATGTTTTCCATAAATTAATGAAGATCTGTTTCTTCTTCAAAGCTATATGTGGTAAAGTTATAGAATCGGTGAAATTGCCAACTATGGAAAGAGAAATTTATTTCATATTATGTGAATTGGAAATGTTCTTCCCACCAACATTCTATGATATGATGTTTCGTTTAATGGTTTACTTGGTGAGATATATTTGACTATGTGGTCCTATGAATTATAGATGGATGTACCCCATTGAATGGTATATGAAGATTTTGAAAGGGTATGTCAAAAATCAACGTCAGCTAGAGGGTTGTATTGCGAAGTGATATATTATTGAGGAAGCCATTGAATTCTATACCGAATACCAGTATGGTGTGGAAGAAATTGGCATACCAAAATCTCATTACATTAGGATGATTGAGGTTGAAGGAATTTCTAGAAGAGGGGTTGTCACGATCAATATTACAGATTGGGAGCAAACCCACCTTTAAGTTTTTCATAACAGTTTCAATGTTGAACCATATGTTCAAACCCAAAAATAAATTCTTAGGCATTGGATCCGTCTAGGGATGAAAAATGGATATCATATAAACATAATTGACTATTTATAGGATGGTTTTGGGACCATGTTTTTAAGAATTCGGATGAAAATTTGGACTCAATTTCAGAAGGACTTTGATGGCTAGTGAGAGGACCAAGTGTGTATTTTTTATCTTACAATTATTATGTAGTTAATGGTTATATATTCTATACTAATGAACATGATGAATATAGTACCATGAAGAATAGTGGGGTTAAACTTGTGGCTGAAGTGATGCATGTTTCTGATGCTAAGGATAGAAATCCAATTTATGCGAATATGTCATACTTTGGAATCATCAAACAAATATGGGAGTTGGATTATAAAAAATTACAAGTGCTTATTTTCAATGAAAGTGGGTTGATAACAGGAGTGATATTAAAATAGATGAATTGGGATTCATGAAATTTGATTTCAGTATAGAAGAGGAGAAAGACGAACCATTTATAATGGCATCACAGGAAGTACAAGTATATCATGTTCCAGATCCTACAAACCAAAACTAATCAATTGTTCAATTATCGACCAAAACAACTAAAGGTGTAGATGAAAATTCAATAGAAGATAACCATTTCATTGAGACTTTGCAATCATTTCACTGTGGTCCCAATGTTGACGGTATTTTTTTTTCAAAGGAGACCAAAATGAAGGGATTTGGATAATCGATAGAGGGGTAAAATCTCTTTAGCCTTTAAAAAAGAGTTCGATAATCAGGTTATTTTTTTAATTTTAATATACATTGTATTGCCTTATTTTATTATCTGTTCAATAATGCTTTAATCTAATCTAAATAAAATGTTAAACTACTTCTGCAGATAATGACTTCTTCACCTGCTGATGCGCCCAATCCCGAGGCACAACAACTCTCTCAACCAACTACTACCAGTCCCAATGTAGAAGAACAACAGGATTCTCAACCTACTATTGTTGGTCCCAGTTATGAGGTACAACAGGTTTCTCAACCTATTGTTTCTGGTCCCATTGCTGATACTAGCACTCTAGAGAAACATAATTATGATGCTGAAAGTGAATAATGGTAGGCAATGAAACCCTGGCGGTGCAAAAAAACAAGAGCATCATAGTTTAAAAGTGTTAGCCAAAATACTTAAGGAAAAAAATGCAACAAATTTGAGGTGGGATGGAATAAGTGAGGCTAGCATATTAACCCCAAAAAAGTCATGTTTAGTAGCTACATTGGAATCATTACTCGGAAATGCATGCCGATTGATGTACAGTTGTGGCAACATGTTGTCACCGGGCTTAATACAATAATGTGGTAAGAGATTATGGTAACATTATGATATCATTTCTTTAATTTATTACAATAAAATAAAATACTAAAACATTTAATTACTCTTCATCATCCCTTGTAGAGTGCATTTATAGTAGATTCCTCACACAAGGAATGTGTATTAAGAGTTGCAGGAAGGATTCATAGAGGCTTATGCACAATTTTAATGAAATATATTCTTAAATATACTGAAGGGAAAATAAAGCCGCACCCACCTCCTCTTTATTCACACTTGATATCCAAAGGAGCGTGAGATGCGTTTAGTTTCCGTCGTGCGGAGCAGACTTTTCAAGTACATTGTGTCTGGTAATACGTTGTTTGACTTTTCTTGTATTCATCACTTTAATTGACAATTTTTTATTTATGAAATTTCAACTGAGTGCTAAAAATAAGGAATGGGAAACAAAACCAGCATTCCCCTACCGTAAAGCAAGGATGGGGTATGCTTCACTTGAGAAAAAATTGGTACATATTTTAAATCTACCATAATACTTTTATGTGGAATAAAACAACACCATAACCATGTTCCTCTGTTTATATATAGATTAATTAATCAAAATCAAAATCCACTTCCATCTCATTCCATGTGCTATGGATGGAGGATCGTGTAAATAAATAGGGGATACTGATAGATGAAAACACACAAAAAGTGTGGGAAACATGTGTAAGTATGACCTAATATAAATTTGTTTTTCTCTAAATTGCTATTGAATAAAAATGATTACTTATTTTCCTATATTTTCTATCTGACATAGTCACAGGAATCTACAACAACCGCACTAGATGTAGACATACTTTCAACATCCTTGATGGATCCAAAATAGTATGTCCACGTCAGAGGTGTGGTTTTTATGGTGACACCCCAAACATATTATCAAAAAAATAAGAGTAGGATCAAAATGAAGAAATTAAAATGATGAGAGAAAGACTAGATACCCTTGAAGAACAATTCCAATGGTAGAGAGAGATGATAGAAACTTTGATGGGGGAAAGGTGAAGAGAAGAAATAACTCATGAAAAACCAGCATGTAAAGATCCTACACCACCTCCACTAGCTTTGAGGTGATCCATCACCCTCAAAAACATTATATAGCTAAGTTAATAAATGTTCTAATAATTGTTTCCGTGAAATGTGAATCACATACACATTATTACCTTTTATGTACTTATATTCTATCAGGTGAAAAAATATAGTGATTTATATCTATAAACTCCCACCCATCACCCTATAGAGAGGGCTAATGTGTTCAATATGTAGAATGACATGCTACCCAACATACCACTTCCAACAAGTCATGTCAGATTGCCAATTAACGTCGATCATGAGCCGAGTGCTGAGCTACTTGTTCCAAATGACGATGACAACATTCATGCGGTCAAACAAGATGTTGGAACATTCATCACATGGCCGTCAATTATTGTAAAAAAACATGTTAAGAAGGAGGTATTCATTTCCAATTTATTTTTCAAGATGAACCTTTAACATTTAATGAAAAAGTTATGAACTAATGAGTGTTATTATAGAAGGATAAAGGGAAGGGGGGTGAAATGAAAGATCGACTCAAACCCATCTCAAGGATCAACCAACTGATCGAAATGATCTACTAATGGAACATTCACCCTTCCCATTCTATATCCACATTTAATATCACTACAGGATCATGTGGATAAAAAGTTAATAGAAGGAAATACTCACATCATTTATTTTGAAAAAAATATGTACGAAGGGGAAGAATTAGATTACATTAGTGGAAATAATGTAAATGAAATCCTCAAGAATGAATGGATAGGCGCCTCAGTTTTAAATGTATACATAAGGTATGTTTTCATGATATGATTTTACAAAAGTTGATATACTATGATAATTATAACTAAATACATTTCATATTTTTTTCCGGTGTATATATGAAAAAAAATTGAAGGGATTCCCCCATGAATTTTTTTTGACTCGTTAGTCCTCACATCACCTCTTCAAAAGAAGAAATAAATTCCGATAAATAGGGTGAAATACTGTCATCCCTGCTCAAATCATTTGAAAAAAAAAATTATGGATGACATACTTTTTTTAATACCAAATATATAGGGGTAAATCTCTAAAATTTAATCATAAAAACTATATTTTAATTTCATTAATTACTTATTCCTTCTTGTGTTTTTAGGCAGCATTGGATACTCATTGTAGTCAATTTGGATACTCTAAATATTTTTTTTTCTGGATTCAATGCATGGATATCCAACAAACCAACCATGCATGATGAAATTTTTCAATTGGTAATACACTAGATCCATAATTTTAGAACTAAACATCTAGTTATATAACTTATGTTATCTTTTAATGGAGATTCTGTTATGATAGAGTGGTGCAGAAATATCGTCTGATTCATAGAATGAATCCAGGGCCTAAGGAAAAGAATGCTGAGATGATCTATAACTAGAAAAGTATCAAGGTATATATAATAAAATTTAACTATACAAACACATATCAAAATGAATTACTAATTTTTCTTGATGTTTTTGTAGTGTCCAAAATAAACAAACGAAAAGGACTGTGGTTATTATGTTTTTAAATTTATGAAAGAGATCCTATTTAATAAAAAAACTAGCATCCCTGAAGAGGTATTTTCAAGAATAATTACTAGTTCATTTAAAATATTTATTACTTCATTGTGTATTTATATTTTTTTAGTACTACCATGACTGTCGCAAAAACTCATATTCAAAAGATTATATAGATGTGTTTAGAAATGAATGGGAAACATAACTGATGGAAGATTGTACAAAAATAGGATGAAGGTGAATTCCTAATACTTTTTTTATCCTTATATGATCACTGATATCTCCCTTTTTTACACTTATTGAGCATATATGATAACCCCTTCTTATGTTTCATATCCTTATGTTATGAAGAATAGTTTTAGAAATGATTTGATTTTCTAGTAAGGAATAACTTAATGAGAGACTCTTATGAAATAGTTATTTATGTTTCCATGTTTACATAATACCTAGACCTAAACTATTATGAAATGGATCATTTATATTCTATATTTTGGTCATTTATGTTGTGTTTTCCACTGATGTAGTGTGTTGGACGAAAATTGGTTGTACATCACTAACAAATTTAATAACAAAACTAAGGATTCTTCACTACTGTTGGTTAACTACCACTTAGAATATCATCTCATATGAAATTACGATCTGGCATCCCCGTGATGCTAAATGGGTGCAAGAAGAGAAGGAAAAGGGAACACTGAATGATGATATCATAGAGATGGTGTCAAATGAGATCTTCACGGGGACAATGGATTGGATGTTCAGATTAGATTCTATGCTAAGTGGTAGTTAACCAATAGTAGTTAAGTTCACAAAGAATCATTAGTTTTGTTATTATCTTATATCCGGACCAAATAAACCCTATGGAATGATTTAAAGGCAATGTTATGATATAATATATCTATTTTAACAAAAAATTATATAATGAGACATTGATTTGATTTTCATTATTCCTTGCAGGGTTCATTTATTTTAGAAGATTTATGTCCATGTGACATGCCTTTGTAGGGACAACAATGATGTTGTGTCTGATCAATCACATATGTAATTGTGATGTTTGTATAGTAAAATCATTATCCACATAATTAATGCATTGTTTCATATTTATGTTTAATTTATTTCTTTTATGTAATGAATATTAATATACTAATATTTGATATCAATGTATAAAATGTTTAGGTCATTATAGTTGGTATCAGAGTAACTAACCTATTCAAAATTGAGAAAACACATTCATTTGTTTTGATACATTAGGGAGATGATCCATATGTCATTTGAAATGTGTAGAAATCAAACCCACCCCAATATAATACACTATGTGACTAGTATGACTCAAAGTGTCTCTTTTTATTTAAAATTGACATTTTTTAGTAATCACATGAGCCTCAGCCCGGTTTGTGAGGGCTCAACAAGTGCATCCAAGAAACCTGAGATCAAATCCAGGTGGAGACATATTTCTGGGGGTACTATAGTAGTACAGTAGCAAGTACAGTAGCATGTATTATTAGGTACTGTAGTAGCCAGAACTATTCATCCATCTTGGTCTCTAGGACATCGGTTTGGTCCTCAGGCCCTGTAAGGATTTCAGGCCACCCAAGGCCTTCGAGCTAGTTTTCTCTCAAGGCCTTTGAGCCACTTTAAGGCCTTAGGGACAACCTAAGGCCTTTTGGCCACATGATTATGCAGATGTACCGGTAAGACTACAAATGACAAGGCTCTTGATGAGGATTAAGGGTAGGAACATTCAATAGAGAAGAGATAACCAAAATTTTAATAACGAGAGGTTATGGCATTTCCATCGGTACCGGGCCTATACATATTTTCATAGGACGGTTATTTGACCATCCCTGTGAAGGTGGAGTATTGATATCATGACATATGCTGGGGAGGAGCAATTTCCAAGTTGTCTTGTCTGGTTGATTCCCTCCATGACCTAAGGGTCATGTAATTTTCTCTAATTCTTTAGGACTTTTAGGGGTTCCACCTCACCCCTTGAATGTTGTATTTTCAAAAATAATAAAAAATGAAGTCCTTTGGGCCATTCCGACTGACATTATTTTTAGTAAAAAGAATAACTGACATACAAAAAACTAAGAAAATGCATTTTTATTATTTTAATACTTTATGGAAATGATTAATACATTATTTTTAACCTATTGGAATTGACCTCAATTGAATTCAATGCACAATGTGACTGGTATGACTCAAAGAGTCTCTTCTTATTTAAAATTGACATTAATTTTAGAAAAAAACACAAGTGACATATTGATAACCGAGTAAATGAATTTTTGTTGTTTTTATACTTCCGTACAAGGATCCATGAGTCATTTGTGACATGTAAAAATCAACTGCAGCTTAATCCGACGCACGGTGTGACCGGTATGGTTAAAAGTGCCTGTTATCAGTTTAAAATTGACATTTTTTCACAAAACGTGCCACTCATTGAAAACCATACAAACCAACTCCAATTTCCTTAATAATTTAGAATAAAAATTCATAATTTCTTTGTGACATGTATGAATTAGTCTCATATCAAACCAATGCACGATGCAACCGGTATGAGTCAAAATGCGTGTTTCTACTCTGGAATGACATTTTAGAAAAAAAACATGACTAACATACTACAAACTGAGAAAACACATTCAGATTATTTTGATAATTTAGGAAAATGATCCATATGTCATTTTTGACATGTAAGAATCAACCCCACCTTAATTAAATGTAAAATGTGATTGTTATGACTCAAAGTGTCTCTTTTTATTTAAAATTGACATTAATTTTAGAGAAAAACATAAGTGACATACTGAAAACTGAGAAAACACATTCAGATTGTTTTAATACTTTAAAAAAATGGTCCATGAGTCATTTTTGAGGTGTAATAATCAATCACACCTAAATCCAATGCACGGTGTGACCGGTATGGCTAAATGTGTCTCTTATGAGTTTAAAATTGGCATTTTAGCTCAAAATGTGTCACTCACTAAAAACCAAGAAAACCTGATACAACTGTCTTTATAACATAGGATAACAATTCATAATTTCATTGTAATGTGTATGAAGTGGTATCTTATCAATCCAACACATGATGCAACTGATATGACTCAAAATGCATGTTTCTGGTTTGAAATGACATTTTAGGAATAAAACACAACTGACATACTACAAACTGAGCAAGCACATTCAAATTTTTTTGATACTTTAGTAAAACAGTTCATGTGTGATTTGTGACATGTAGGAATCAACCGAACCTCAATTCAATGCACAATGCGACTGGTATGACTCAAAGTGTATTTTTTTATTTTAAATTGACATTAATTTTAGAAAAAGAAACTCAAGTGACATAATGAAAACCAAGAAAACACATTCAGATTGTTTTTATACTTTACGAAAATGATCCATCAGTCGTTTTTGATGTGTAGGAATCAACCACACCTCAATCTGATGCACGGTGTGACAGTTATGGCTAAAAGTGTCTGTTATCAGTTTAAAATTGACATTTTATCTCAAAAAGTGTCACTCACTAAAAACCAAGAAAACTCATTCCAATTGTCTTCATAATTTAGGATAAAGATTTTTAAGTTATTTTTGATGTGTATGAAGAGGTCTCATATCAAACCAACTCACGATGTGACCAGTATGACGCAAAATGCATGTTTCCAGTTTGAAATGACATTTTAGTAAAGAAACACAACTGACATACTACAAACTGAGAAAACACATTATGATATTTTTGATATTTTAGTAAAATGATCCATAATTCATTTGTGACAAGTAGGAATCCATAAGATGACAATTTAACACATAATGCGACTGGTATGACTCAAAGTTTTTCTTTTTATTTAAAATTGACATTAATTTTAGAAAAAAACACAAGCGACATACTAAAAACCAAGCAAACACATTAGGATTGTTTTGATACATTAGGACAACAATCCATTGGTCATTTTTGACATGTAGGAATCAACCACACCTCAATCTGATGAACGATGTGACTGATATAAATCCAAATATGTCATTTAAATTTGATATTAATTTTAATAAAAGAACAAGTGACATACTAAAAACCAAGAAAACTCATTCATATTGTTTTAATATTTCAAAACAATGATCTATGACTCATCTGTGATGTGTAAGAATCTACCCCACCTCAATATAATGCATGATGTGACTAGTATAACTCTAAATGTGTCTTTTTTATTAATAATTAACATTTTATTAATTTATTCTTTCATATTAATGTTTAATTTATTTCATTATTGTAATACTAACATAATATTTGTTTTCTTAAATAGGTGTAAATTTTTTCTGGAGTTCGTATGCTTTTTTCAGGAACTAGTACCATGGACAACAATTTTTGAGAGGGGATCACGGTTCCAAAGAATGAATCATTAATGTTTTTAACTGTTCATTGGATAATTGTAATTGTAACCATATAAAACATTGTTTGAAATGTATATAAAAGTGTATTTTTTTATTCATGATGTCTATTAAATGTATATAGAATTGTTTTCTATAATCTTATGTGCGTTGTTTCGTTCTTCATTGCTCTGTTCATGCATAGGTGTTGTTTTGTGTAGGTGGGTAGGAGATGGGTGTGCTGTTAAATAAACATCACATCACTGGAAACTAGACCTTTATCAGTGCTATTTTGAGTACTGATAAATTGGGTGTTTATCGACGCTCAAAATAGCACTGATAAAGGTTCCCCTATCTTCGTCGTTATTAACAGTGCTTTTTAGCACTGTTAAAATCAGTTTCTAGCACTTTTAAAAGCCTTATTTGTAGTAGTGATATGATTCCTATTCGAGAGGTAATGATCATAAGGTCTCTTCATGAGAAAAAACACACTGATAGTCTAAAGAGAATACGATGAATAGGTAAGGATCATTTCCAAGGCCATGTGGTGATACCAACAACTCAATCTGGACTAACCCTCTAAGTAGAGGATCGACGTCCTTGTAGTGTTGGTCCCAACAATACCATGAACTCCAACTAGGGCA
Source organism: Viscum album (assembly GCA_963277665.1). Classification (NCBI taxonomy): domain Eukaryota; kingdom Viridiplantae; phylum Streptophyta; class Magnoliopsida; order Santalales; family Viscaceae; genus Viscum; species Viscum album. The sequence continues at coordinate 123,086,158 of OY728153.1, read as the reverse complement.
TGAAGATGAATAGAGGATCTCACTTCAGGCTTCTCAGAGGGATTCTAACGACTTCCTAATAAGTCATTCTAAATGGATCATAGTACTAGGAGTAGGAGATGATTCCATACCAAATTTCAGGGAAAGGATAATGGAAACATATTCTAAAGAAACATGTCCATGATATGTAGGAAAAGGGATCCAAGACATGTATAAAATAGTACACGAACTGTAGTAGGAGTCACATGTCGTGTCCCTTAACCACGGGTCATGCCTATGTAAATGACCTTTGTCATCAAGTTTTATTTGTGTAGTAATACACATTGTGTAGGAATCTTTTTTACTCTACCCATGTTCCAATACATGGATTCAACAAATGTATGTCTTCCTGGGTACCAAAACATGACTTAGTCTGTATACCTGATCTAGGAAATGTCCGTATGGTGGAGTACACACCATGTAAGAAATCTGTGTACTCCACCCCATGTATGTGTACTTCCCAATGTACATACCGACTTCACCCAGGAGGAACAAAACGATGTGAGATAGGGATCACAAGCTGTGTGATACTTAACTTTCTCCATAAACCCTAGTCTCCACTCAAGGGTCCCACATGTTGTGTAATATTAGATTAAACATCATGTTGATTAGATTTATCTAGAAACCCTCATTCTTCCTTTCAAGTGCGCCCATATCGTTGTTGGCTCAGATCCTAGCTCTAATAATGCCGTTAATCAAGGATCATCTCACCTGAGCCTCTCCGCCACTCCAAAAAAATATTCTTCTATCAAATCCCTTTGAAAAAAATGAATATATAGTTTGTTATCAGTTTTTTGCCGAAGAATGCTGAGGAACACAAAATTAGGTATCCACCATTGTCTAAATCTCTCTATCTTAATTTTCAAACCTCCATCATGTAGTGTCGATCCCAGATCTACGATTTTGGATCATTATGACAATAAACAGGTGAGAAATGATCAATTGATCAGAATTTATTGAGTTGAGGGGAAAACAAAGAACACCCGTAATGAAAAAAGAACCAGGGGAGAAAGCACAAGAACATATAGAAGGAACAGACCTCAGTCGATGTTTGTGTCGATCTTGGTTTTTTTTGTTATAATGATAATCAAAATAAATCAAATCACAAAGATATTATTTGGTAAAAATCCATAAAATAATCTCATCGCACATGAAAATAGAACCATAGTTCAATCTGTTCGTTGATTGATTCAAATTCATCATAGAAATCAAGAACGGGGAAGAATCAATGAAAAAAACATTCCCTACCCCAATTTAGATCGACCACTAGTGAAGAACGAAGTTGCGTCACGTTTTTTGGTGAGATCCTTCAGATCCGATGCGTGTCGATCGTCAATTCATGATCCCTTCATCATTTTCTTGAGAGAATTCGTCAATGGTATATGAAAGGGTTCTCCAATATCTCAAGGGTTATACATATAACCTTGAAATTTTGATATAAAAATATATTTAAATATTGTTAATCCTTGCGTTAACAAAAATGAACCAAAATAATTTATTCAATTATTTTACTCATTTTCGCGCCCACGATGAATTTTCTATAAAATATTCATAATAAATATTTTTAATTCACTCCTAGGGTATGCATCGTCTTCTAAACTCAACGGTTCCCTTTTATTTCTGATCCAGACCTCTGTTAGAAGTTCCACTTTTTCAGGAAAACTGTGCACATGTGCTATTGAATATTTTCAATATATTTTAAACATTTATTTTTGGCACACTGGGTCTCATAATTGCATGTTGTCTCAATGTATGGTCTCGAAAATAATATATATAATATCTAAAAACAATACAAGGAATATTTGAGACATTACATCACTAGTGATTTTTTTTAAAGTCGTCAGCTCATCTGCTTCCTCTCTATGCCGATGTTCCAACAATTGGTATCTAAGTGATCACATTAATCTTTATTCTAGATAAAATTGTAGTTTATAATAAATTCATGTAGATGGAATCACAATGGTCCCAACACCACAGACGGTGATACAATCCATTATCAAGCGACAAATTTATAGTCATTTGGAATTTTAAATTAGATTAACACTACTACAGACCGACCCTTTAACACCACACAAAAAGGGATTTAATAGCGCTAAAAAAGATGGGGTTACCCTTTATCAACTTTAAATATGCATGGATAAATATACCTTTTATCAGAACTAAAGAAACCACCAATAAAGGAAGTCTTTTATCAGTTCTAAAAAAACACTGATAAATGGGGGTTTCTATCAGCATTAGAAAAGCAATGATAAAAGTAAAAAAAATATTTTTTTCTCAGAGGCCTGCCAGCCCCCATTTTTAGTAATATAATTCCCCATTTAATAGTTCTAGATCCTCCCTTTATCAGTGCTCAAAGCTCCCCCTTTTAATAGCACCAAAACCTCCTTCTTCAGTTGCTCGCGCGCATACCCCTTCCGGGTTCCAATCCCAAGACATGCCCTTCATGGATTTGCATCTTTACTACTCCTCTATATTGTTTTGGTCTATATTTTACGATATATATATTTCGTTATTTTTTGTATATATATATATATAATTATTTTTAAAAACATATTTAAAATATGTTTTTTTGTGTGTATAAATACAAACACACACACACACATATATTTATATATGTGTGTCTGTAAATATAATTATAAATATTTAGATTTATTTACAAATATTATATATTAATATTCATATACATGTATTATAATATATAGATAAATATAAATTTTTTGTCAATACACACAAATATATTTATATATATATAAACATTATATATACATTAATTTAATAGGTGTATAAATATTTATACATTTTTATGTTTAATAAAATGAATATTATTATTATTTTTATATGGTTTATATATATAGAAATATATTTTATATGTAAGTATGTTAACATATTTATTTATAAACATAAATTTCTAGGTGTTAATATATACAAATATGTGTACATGGGTATATATTTAATTATAAATAAAACTAAATTGTGAAGAATGATAACATTTAAAAACCCTAATATCAATATGAATGTATGTCTTGGGAATAAATCTAGTCCCCATTGTAAATAGGAAAAAATATCCACTTAAATGAAGTTTAAATTCCATCAAATGTTAACAAATTGGTATACCCCAACTAAAAGCTCAGTTTTGGAGGCTTTATTAGCATTTTTTAGACTAAAAAACGTGACCATTATTTTCTCGGGTCACCAGTGAGTAGAGATCATCACATACTTCTATTTGATATGTGGTGAAGCCTGAATGAACACCTAGATCAAAATTTATGACAATTTGAAGTTCAAGTTACATTTTCAACTTATTTTAGATCTTTTATTCTTTTATTCTTTTATTTTTTATATCATCAACTTGTTATTAACTTACTATTACTCAATAATTATTAGAAAATTATTAATTAATATTATTTTTATAATTATTTATAATATATATTTTCACTAAATATCTCATATATTAAGTGAAAATGTTTGTTTAGCCTTATATAAACCGTATTTAATAAAATATATTTTTTATATATCAATATAAATATATTTTCTTGTTAATATATTATTTTTAATGATTTATAATTTTTTTATTAAATTTACATTGTGTTCGTAAAAAATCACTAATAAAGGAGATAATTTTAATAGCACTAAAAAACATTGATAAATGGGTACTTTTAACAGCATTTTTTGGCGCTATTAAAAGAACATTTTATCAGTATTTTTTAGTGCTGTTAAAGGGTAGCGCTATGTAAATAGGTTTCCATGGTAGTGTAAATTCAATTTTTGTGCATTTAAAAAAATTAAGAACATATTATTTTACTTTTACTCGAAACCATCTGCAGAAGCGATTTCCTATAAACCCAAGCTATTCCGACCAATGGCCAGAATAAGTTATTTCTACTAAGAGTTTTTCATTCCTTAGAACTATTGAATTAATTCAAAAAAAAAATCTTCCTAAATATGATAGGTAGGAAAAACTAGCAACAAAAAAAAAATAAAAAGGGACGGGGGCCGATGACTATCTAGGAGAAAACCAAAAAATAAATATAAGAAAACAAAAAGAAAGTGGTGGGGGTGGACCTACTAAACCCAAAAAAACAACATTTTCCAATAGGGATGCCAGATGACTATTATAATATAATAAATTTTTTTTTGAAAAGACCAGTGGAGGCATGTCCCACCACAACCGTTGCCTTTAGCAAAACCCCCTAGTTCCTTGTGTCGTACCTTCTGAGGACATCCCCCCACCTGAATAGTGTCATCCCCAGTGCATGTCTTCCCCACAATGACCAGATCCCACCACCATTGCACACTGTTGTGTCACCAACCACAGGTAGACCTCACCATTCATCATCCCATGGTTTCCCTCCACCGTCTCCCACCGAACTCCCCATATCATGTGGCCTCCCTCCGGTTGTTACCAAATGATGGCCTGCCAGGCTCCCCACGTAGCAATCTCTCATGGACCAGCCCTACCTAGAACCAGTTGGTGTGTGTTTAGAAGTTTTTGTGATCACATAAAATAACAAACTACAATGCATAGATTCAATCAAATTAAAAAGTGATTAATGTTTTCTATTTAGTACATGTTAGATTTGTCAGTGAGATCACATAGTAAGTGCACATCACATAGAAATTTAATTAATTCATCAAGAAATAATAAAATCCCTCAAAGATATATTATGTCATGACACCTTATGTCATTTGAATTCGATCAAAATCAGGTGTATATGGTGCCCTTCAGCCCTATTTGAGGGTGCCTCCTACTAATGAATAGTTCTTATGAGAGCTATGAGTTAAATTAACTTAATATAGTAGAAAAGAAGTATTCATCGCTAGCTTGTTTATACATTATAGGCAATGTTTTAGTTAAATTAATTTTATGATTTATGGAAGCTCAGTATTCACTCAACAGTTCAAGGAGCCATGAGTTAACACAGTTGACTAGTCAAACGCTAACCATGAAACTCTCTAAGTAGTGGGATAACTATAGCTTAGACTATGAGGAGAGTTTTTAGAGGTCCTTTCAACTATAATACTCTAGCGATGGGGTATTCAAAATAAAGTAGTGAGTGCTACTCGGTTTTTATAAAATATTTGAATATATTTAATGATTTAATTAATCAATAATGTTCAATCGGTAATCAAGATAAAAAAACTAATATGATAAAATTTATTTTACAGAACAATAGAAAGTGAAACCACACACACACTGTGATTAATTTTGGACAAATAACATGTACAAACTGGCATGAGTTTCCAAGATAAGTAAAGTAACTTACACAAAGTACTATGATATAGAAATTTCTATATACCTAGGTTCCCACTACCCATTGAGACACCTTAGGAAGTGAGGCTAAATATGTTTAAATGAGACTCATGTATGAAAAATTTGATGTATAAATCATTATGTTATCATAAATTTCCAATGATTTGTGATACTAACTTCAAGGCATAGATCATTTCACATGTTTTCTCATATATGAGAAGTTTTCATGTAGAAATTGAAGTGATATATGAATGAGATGATGATTAAATTAAAATTGTATAAATTAAAAGTCAAGTCACAATATTTTAATGCATCCCATTCACATATCTTTATTCACCCAATTACTCAAATTTTGTTTAGGATTAAGAAATGAACATATGGATAAAAATGCTTCATTACCTTTTTGGGTAATGTTCTCCAAGAAGATGAGAACATAAATAAATCTTAATCTTTAGTTCTTGTGGTGAACAAGTTGAAAGAAAAGAAGAAAAGACCAATAGAAAGTGTGATTACAAATACATCTTCAGTACATCCTTTTCAATAAATATTGGAATTAAATTAAACATGAAGCTATTATCATCACATGACATGATATAATTATATGGAAGATAAATGAAATAAAGTGAATTGAATAAGAAAGAAATCACATATTCTTCAGGTATATTCATCATTTTTTTCAATGTTTCTATAATACTTATTGGGTATTGAATATAGTATTTCTATCACATATGTGTATTAAAATGAAGCAACCAAGCGAGAAGATAAATACTATAATAATTCAGTTGAATTCTCTAAGTGACTGAGAAAGGGTGATTCCTAAGTTAGTAATGAGAACTACACAACTTCTAATTTCTATGATTAATGATTCTAGTTAAAATTTTATTGAGTATAACAAAAACATTGATCTCATGTGTCCATTAGACATGTGGATACATTATTACATTTTTGGAATGAATATTTTTTGTGGTGTATAATACTCAAATAATAGTTTGGTAATGCTTGTATAATTAGAAATACATAATGAATATAAAATGTAAGACTCGGTTATACCTAGTTGTGGAAATATAATTCTTTGTCCGGTAAAACTAAGTAGTTATCAAGGATATAACCATCATGGTTTTTAAAATATTTAGAGTTAATGACCTTAGGTATTATCTACACATTTACTTACTTAGTTTTGGATAAATAAACCTTTACAAATAAATTTAAGTAAAAAAGATTTCAGAATTAATTCGGTTAGAGAGAATTGACTATTCCAAGGTCAAGATAGTAGTAAATATAGTTCATATGATTCTTATAAGTGTATTAAGGAATGTTAAAGTGAATTAAAACATATTAATTATTAGGAAATATGAGTTTTTTGGTTCCTTGTTCTAAATAATATCTTGAACAATCATTTATCGATCATTAAGGAGGATCAATGATGAGACTTGCATGAAAACTTTGATCAATAAAATTTATCATGGTGTAATTCCTAACAAAATTTCTTATATACATAAAATTCATGATGTAAGCAGAAGAAGCATAATTGTTGAAACTAATATGAATTGCATAATATTCCATTGATTTTTGAGACATGCTTCACAAAATGAGGAATTAACCCATAACTATATGCCAACTATTTTGAAAAATGGATTTCATATGAGTTATAGTATGATATAAATCCATCATGTCATAATAACATGAGTTTATATGAAAAGAGTTTGTTAAGGATATAAACAACCAAGCATCAATAAAAAAAAGTTCAAAATTATTAGTATACTAAAGTAAATATAGGATATTATATAAACCTATTTGATAGAAAAGTTATATTAAAGTTCAAAACTATATTTCTATATATGTGTGCACATATCGATTTGTGATACTGGGAGAAATATTGACTTGGGTTAAATCAAGGATGGAGATGCACAACTAGTTGGTATATGAACAAGTTCTACATAAGATTGTGGAAATGAATTGTTGTAGGGACACATACTATTGAGGAATAATGGAACCATAGTGGTAGTTTTATATTCACCATATAGGGTGATATATTATTCATTGAGAATAAGAAATCCAACAAGAAAAATGTAAAATTGAAATCCACTATGATTGAAAAGTTTATTAAAATTAAATAATGGATTCCATGTATCAAAGTATAGGTTCTTGGTATTTTGAATGTTTCAAATCATGATATTGTGGATGTATTCAAAAAACACATTAAAAAATGGTATAAGAGGGTTTTCAATAAGGATTGATTGGTTATACCAAGTCATCATGTCTAAATCCATTAGAATTTTATACTTTTCATAGCTAATTTCTATCTTCATTATATTGGGCTTTGGATGTCCAGATCACCAATCTTGGAAGGTGTCTATAAGACACAACCATACTGGTTGGTTATGGAAAATAATGCAAAAAACTAGTGAAAGTTATTTAAATACTATAAAGGATTGATGTAATCAACAATATCATAGAATATTCATTTGAAAAAAATCCATATGTCTACAAAAGGTTAGTGGGTTCATCACAATTTTCAAGGTAAATATGTTTGGTAAAATATGAAAAACCTCTACTGGTCTTACTATTATTTAAGACCATAATGAAAGTAACTCTTGAGATATTAACTTAAAGTAGAAACATATGTTTTATGGAACAAGATCTATATGGATATTATCTAATATCATAATTAGGCTAAGGTAATAAGAATGAGATGCTCATTCATTCAAGTGGTAGCCATATCTATTAATACTAAGTGCATTTCATCTTCTGAGGTAGCTGGAGAAGAAGATTAAAATATGAAATGAGTTGTTCCATTTCTTAGAATCACACCAATTAGTTAAAGTTTTATCATAATATATATTATAATAATCTAACTACTAGTACTAGCCAAGATGTTAAGTTTTTATAGTGGAAAAAGGGATATACTCAAGATATTATCTCTTGAAGAGTATTACTCAAGGAGGTGAAGTCGAAAATATCAGAGTAGCCATGCCGTAGAAATGTGGAAGGCCCAATGTCTAAAACCATAACTCAACAGAAGTATAATTTTATTATATGAGAGCTAACACAGATATTTTGAAAGTTAGCTCTAGTGTAAGTGGAAGTTTTATAATAGTGGGTCCCCTAGACCCAACTTGAACCATAATTTTGATTACCAAATCATGTATAAAACGAGTTATCCATAATTTTTACTTACCATAATAGTGTTGATATTTATACTTCTACTATTTATATGGTAATTTACAAGGATTAATTTTCATATAAAAAAGTTATAGTAGTTACTACGCTATAATGAGAACCTAAAGATACTATGAAATTAATCTTAAACATATGTAATATGGTCTAAATACATCATATTGACTAGACATATATGAAGTCTTACCATCAGGTGCTGGGGGGTTAGAAGCATTGAGACTTATTCTCATGAATTTTTCAGTTGGTAATCTTGAGTAGATGAGAACATGAGGAATGACTCGCCAATAGAAACAGAACATGTTTTAGGTGTCATTAGTAGTTCCTATCTATGAAAACGTGTAATGTTATCCTAACTTGAAATTATTATCAGTTTATACTATTTGATCGCATACTTTTATTTAAGGAAAAAATGATGAAATTGATGTCATAAGGAGGTAGCTCGCATTGGGTGCAACATTGGTGGCATTAAATTGATTGAATAATCAATATAGAATTTGTCACTTATAAAAATAAGTGACACCTCATACATAGTTGATCAAGATGGAAGCACCTTAACTAAATCTATGTCCATTGTAGAAGATGGTAAGTTTGTCCTGTTAGGCTAATGAATAATAAAGAAAGAAAGGATGATAACCCAAAGTGTGCATCCTGGTTTATGAGATATCACAAGACAAAGATATTATGTTACACAACATGTGTTTGTAGGAAATGTTATAATTTCTATGACTTTTCATTAACTATTAAGGGGTATTGATGGGTTGCTAGACTCCACTTCTGGTCTATAAATAAAATTCAATGCTATCGAGACAAGGTCATAGATGGTCACACACTGAGAATTTTCCAAATTCTATCCTATTATGATGAATAAGAGTATTGGAAATGGTGGTCCCCACCACTGGCGTTCAATAATTGTCCAAGAATATAGGATCACCATGAAATAAGTAAATTAATATTAGTCAAGTTTTGAATAATTGGTATTGAATTTTTTTATTAAATGTAGTTACATGTTTTAAAGTAAATACATGGAATATAATATAAGAAAAAATATTATTTGAATATTCAAGGTATGTTTAATATTTATTGGAATGATGAGTTATGTTAATGGCTCACATTTATCATGTAATATATTTATTATATTAAAATTAAGTGATAAAAATATAAATTATATTTGTGATTCATTAAAGTAGTCATATAATTTTTTTTATACCTTATTTAGTGGGAAAAAAATATTAGGGGGTTGAGAATCCATTTCAGATTTTTTTCACTTCACTATATAATTAATAGAAGGATCTCACACTAGTTACTATTCATCATACGATTTTGAGAGGCTATCTCTTCTCTCTCCCACTTCCTAGAGAGAGAATCTCTCATTCCCAACTATCGATCAAAGATCACCTTCATGAATAGATGGAATAAAATAATGTCGATCATTGGTACACTCAAGGAATCCTCAGATCTCTATACTAGAACCTGGATTTTAATGATCGATGTTCTTAGAGTTTTTTTAAAACCATATAGAAGATATAGAGGAATTCAAATTTAGTTCCTTCAAGAAATGACCACTGATGATGAGTGATTATTGATCACTACTATATATCAAATGAGGTACTATTTGATTTGTGCTTAAAATTATTCATACAGAATCCATGCTCTTTCATACCAGGCTTTTCTTCACTTGAGATTATGTAGTTACATCGATAGTTGGTGATTTTTTCTAAAATCCCCGATCCATATGCTTCAAATGCGTTTCCCTATACCAACAACATTATATTATGCTTATAAAAATGAATATTTCACATTTATATCCATGTTTTATGGGGTGATAAATTAATTTACTGATTATGTAAATTTGTTAGGATATAGAATAAAAAGAAATCTAGGGTGTCCCAATTGTAAATAAGGTACACACTTAGTTTGGTCAGAATAGTCCTCAAAGATTGTGTTTATAGGAAATCACAATTTTTACCCTGAAAACATAAAAATGTATCTTATATGATACCGTTAGATGGGAATTTAAATGAAGATACATCACAATAAATTATTATATAATGTAAAGGATATAGTCATCACTTTTAGTAAACCTACTTTTAAAAACCTTAAATAATTATTTGAAAAAACCAATCATTTTTTTGAATTACCATATTAGAATTGTTTTCACATAAAACATTTTCTTGATTCCATACATGTACAAAAATATATGTGATAATGTCATTGTAATGTTACTAAATTCACTTCAAAAAATAGAAGATTACATTAAATCTAGTTTAGAGATGATTTTCATGGGGACATGGGAAGAGTTGGTGCCAGTGAAGGGTGAAAGGTATAATTTTCTTCCTATAACTTATTATAATATTTAAATGTAAGAGATATATCTATTTTGAAAGATATTTAATGATTTAAAGGTTCCAAATGGGTATTCATTAAATATCCATAATACCATTCCAATGACTAATTTAAATTTAAAGGGCCTAAAACCACACGACATTCATGTTTTGATGCAATATTTAATGTTTGTAGCTTCATGTTACATTTTTATTAAAATTTTTCATCATACATTAACCAAGATTTAATTTTTTGAATCTATACGCATTAATGTTATTGAACCAGTGAATTTTCCAACTATGATAAAGGAAATTATTGTCGTATTATGTGAATTACAGATATTCATTCCACTTATATTCTTTGATATGATGGTTCACTTGATCGTTTTACCAGTTAGAGAGATCTTACTATGTGGTTATATACATTATATATTGACATATCCCATTGAATGGTATATGAATATTTTGAATGGGTAGCCTAGGGAAAAAGTGTTCATGTGTTATATTATAATAGTTATGTAATTAATGGTTATATGTTCTATACAAAGGAACATGATGAACAATGTTACGCAAAAAATAGTGGAGTTACTCTTATAGAAGAAGCAAAGATTGTATATAATACTAAGGGAAAAAATATAATTTTCATGAATATTTCATACTTTTGAATTATCAAAAAAATATAGAAGTTGGATTATATGACATTCCAAGTCACTATTTTTCAAGGCATGTGGGTTGATAAAAAGGGTTTTTTTAAAATCGATGAATTTGGATCCATGAAAGTGGAATTCAGTAAGGAATATTATACAGAAGAATCATTCACGATGACATCAAATGAATTACATTTATTTTATGTTCTGAATCCTACAAATAGAAAGTTTTCATTTGTCCTATTATTGACCAAAACCATTTAAGGGATAGATGTCAATTGAACTGAGGATGGACCTTTCATTGGGATGTTTCAATCATTTCAAAGTGGTCCTAATTTTAATGGGTACATCTATGTTATAGTATACCATAATGAGGCTATTTAGATACTTAATAGGGGTATCAATATTTATACTAGTTACCAGGGTATAATAAAACCAACCAAACCCACACACCCAACCCAACCTTGTCCTAGTTACCACATTATCCCTAAAGAGATGATAACATAGTATATGTGCTTTATAAGCAACCTGAAGGCCCATAATTCCTGGGCCTTAGTCCAACCAGAAACTGGCCTAGAGGCCCACATTTGGAATGTCCTGTAAGCCTTTATATAATTTACCTTAATTCCCAACTTCCCTAATGTTCACTTACATCATCCCACTATCACCCATATGGCCTCCTATAATCATGAACATGTCTTATATCGGTGCCTCAATAGAGGGTTCAAATATCCTAAACCTTTAAAGAAAAAAGGAGTTAAATAATTTGGTTAGTTTTTCTAATATATACTACAAACCTTATAATATTACGTGTTCAATACTACATTTATGTAATATAGATTACATATTCAACCACATCTGTAGATAATATATCCTCTACATTAAGATTCTCCCAATCTTGAGGAACAATTGATTTTTCCACATTCTAATACCCCCAATCCTAAGGAACAATAATTTTCTACACATTCTAATCATATCAATCCTGAGGAATATTATCTTGATAATGATAGAATTGAGGAAATGATAGAAGGTGGAAAACCTATGTATGAGAAAATATAGGATTATCTTAGCATGCTAGTATTTATAAAAATTATTAAGGTGAGAAGAAAATATATAAAATTCAATGTTGGATAGAATTCACACGACCAACTTGTTGACCCCAAAAAATCCATTTTCATTAGTTATATTTGCATCACCACTCCAATGTGTTGGAGTTAGTGTTATAGATCCATTTTTTTAATTTGGATTAAATGTATATTAAAAGTTTTTAATATTAATAAAACATCTTATTAATTATATATTATTCATTTCTATGATTTATTTAATGTAATAAGGTTAAAGAGAATCCTTCACATTGATAAGGTTATAAAAATTATTTGCTTTGATGAGAGCCTTAAAGTGCCATGATGATATTCTTAAATATAGTTCTATGGTCAGATTGCATACCTTGATGGGACACATATAATTTTGACTATAATGTGTGAGTACCCATAATATGATGAGACTTATACTCATGAAGTTCACACTTGGTAATCTTCAAGTTGGGAGATTATGAGAATCGACCCGCTTGTAGGAATTACACATGTTTATATGTCATCAAATATTTCTATGTATGAGTGCATGAAATGGTACTTAAGATGTATGATTATTATAATTGAATTCTAAGACACACAAAATTATATTTATTTCATAATTAATGAAGATACAATTCATGGAAAACTTGGATACATTGGGTGCATCATAAACAAAATGTTATTAACAATAATTTGAGGAAGAATTTGACCCTCCCATATTTATGGAATATGATATCTAGACCCTTTGATTGAAATGGAATTGTTTCATTAAATTCCATGTCCATGGTGGAACGATAATTTTATATAATATAGTCAAAGAAAAATATATCAGGAATATAGGTTGATAATATAGATGTGTAACCTACATGATGAGATATTGTAAAAAAGGGATTATATTACACAGTGAGTTCCCGTATGAAGTTGTCAATGTTACAAAATTAAGTTTTTTCTCTTGGGTACGTTTACCCATTTCTAGATAGTAATATTTGAATTTAGTTGAGCCCACCCAATTCTAATGAGAAATAATTCTAGAGGGTCACCTAATAAGTGTTTTTGTTGATCTTGATTAAATTCTATTTGAATTTAATTATTGAAATAAATATTATTCTCAAGACCGAGGAATAATTTTATTCAAATTTTATCAATAAAAAAATATTAAATAAATATTTATTCGCTAGACTATTAATAAAATATTTATTTAATATTTAATAAATATTTATTCACCAGATTGTGAATAAAATATTTATTTATAAATAAAATATTTAATAAAATATTTATTCATAAATTTAATAAATGTTGAGGAATATGAGTGGACCATGATCATGTATGGTGATAAATATTAATTTGAAAGATGGTAAAAAAATATTTATCGTTGTTATGGTTGTCCCATTCAATAAAATAATAATAATAATATTGCTATTATATGGCATGGGGTTTGATAATGTTTATTATATTTTTAAGGTCCATTGTGTAATTAATTAATAATTTAAACCTAAACTATAACTCTATAAATATATGGTTATATCTATTGTGTAGGGTTAAATGAGAATTGAGAATCATTGTGCACAAGTGACTTCTTTATCAGATTCCTCCTCTCTTCCTCTCAAGAATGAGAATCACAAGAGAGATTCCTTCAAGAACAATGGAACTAGAAGCAATAAAGAACAAAAAAACTAGATGATTGATCCATCTTTCTACCACTCAACTTTCCAATGAAATTATTCCATGATAAAAGGTCCACATTTGGAATAACATGAGAGGGGGTCTACTTTGGGTCCTCCATATAAAATGAAGGTAATCCGAAAAAGGGTTTCAGAAGATCAACAACATCATTGAAGAAATATCCCAAGACTAGGTAATCATTTCTTTAAAAATAAATTAAAATAATTATAAATTTGACATGAAAGATCCTATTAGGCTTCTAGGATTTCTTATGTCGATATATGATTGGAAATTTTTTATTATCTATGAAGTTCATGTCTTTCAAAATATAAAAATGATCCATAAAACTTTATAAAAAAACCCTATGGTTCTTCACCCACTATGAACTTCTTCTATGCTAAAAACCATTAGTTTTTATTAGAGCAGTCACATTTTAATTTTCAAATTATTTATTTTATTATTGATCATTTATTCATAATAATGGTTAGTTTTTTTCCATTTCAAGATTATTCATTCTTTAATCCATTTTAATTAACATGCTTTCGACCTCTTAATTACCTCATTCAAGATTCATATTCTTCATAAAGGATTAAGAACAAATGAAGAATTCTCAAAGATTCCATTAGGATGTGACAAGGATTCTAGATAGTGAGAATTGGTTACACGACATGTAGTTGGGGTACACACCATTTACACAAGTGAAATTCACATGGACAAATTGTAGGATACATAACATGCGGAAAATTTATTACATGTGGTGTATTTATTTCGCACCATTTTTAAATCAGTATGACCTGGAACACAGATTTATGTAATACACGGCATGTATCTAGCGTACATGTTGTGTATTCTACATGGTTTAGTAGTGAAATTCACATGAACCGTGTAGTAAAATACATAGTTATTGATAATGTGATACTAAAAACCTTTGTAATTAATGAAAAACATGGCATGTAGCTAATGAAAATGACATATAATTCATTAATTTATATATCTATAATACACAAAGAGTTCTTCAAAAAGTCAAGTAGATATACCATAAGAAAAACAAATGATATTTAGCTGGAGTAAAATTCATGTGGTCTCGCATTCGAAGAACAAGCCGAGTCCTTTGGAGGGTTGTTTAGACGCACAAAAAGCATGATACATGATGTGTAACTTGTTAGTAAACATCATGTAGTCTAAAAAAGGTACAAACCAAATCCCCAAATGTTTATCCTGGGTACATGACAGTCAAGGAACATGGCGTTCAACTCATAAGTGAATAAACTAATTAATTAGGATGGACATTAAGATAAATGTTAATTAATTAATTCAAGCATTTTTATCTTTATTATAAAGGAAAAATAGAAATGGATTTCTACCAGTGTACTTTTGTGTATTATTTTCATGTGTATGATTGTTCAATATTTTGACCAAGACCTATGTATGAATTGGTTTAATTTAATTTAGTTTATTTCATGGGTTTTAATTTATTAATTATTAAATATGATGGCCTATGAGTCATTCCTTCCAATATTATGTAAGACCTACATGTCCAAGGTGATTTATGTAATTACCTTTTAACAATCCATTGGTTCACCTCACCTATGTGTGAGTTATAAATACATGTAATAAAAGGAGTATCCCAAGGTGTGTGGAGGGAGTTCAAGACAAAAATAAGATGATACCAACCTAGGTGATACATAAGTGGATTGGTGGAATGCTGAAACTCATTCCAAGATCAGTTTAATATGTTTTCCCTAAGATCATAGGTCAATTTATTATCCACTAAATAAATCAACCATTATATAATTTCATTATCAATTCATTCATTCGTTTATTTATTTTCATTTAATGAATTATTTAATTTAGGGATTCAAAACCATAATGACATAAATTAACAAATTAATATGAAAAAATGAAATTTAAATAAATGTATAATGTGTAAATGTTTTATCAAAGCATGGTTACCCCATTTAGTAAAATCCACTTAATATTAACAATATAGATAATAGATAAAATAATAAATATTTATAAATAATAAAATAAAATAACTCAAATTAATATTAATTAATTAAATGTTACAACTTATTAATTAAGAAGAAACCGTAGTTAAAGTGTTAGTTTAGACTAGAATCATGGAACTTTTAATTATTGGGAAGTATTAACTAAGATGATGGGTTAATATAAATGAACATTTATTGAATTTAACTACCAAATTTTGTTTAATACAAATTTAGAGGAAATTTTGGAAGAAATACCAATTAGTACTTCTAGATTGGGGAGTTCACTCAGTAGATCAAGGAAATACAAGCCCACAATTAGAAAGACTCCCTACTTAAATACCTTCATATGGATTTCATGGCCAACGTATGGATTATTAAGATGGGAAATATGAATCCTTACCACTAGAATGTATTAAGTTATAGGATATTCCACATTCAATGGTGAAGGTTATTGGGACTTGTTAAAATAGTAGGATATTAATAAAAATTAAATTCATTATGTCTCACATAAATTATAATCAAATGAATTACTAATAATTCGCTCTTTAAATTTTTTATAATAATGTAATGTTCATCATGAACATTATCCGTACCACCAATATTTTATAAAACATATATCTTTACTAAAAGTAACTTTTAGGAATGTTATAAACACCTACAGGTTGTGTTGTGCCATGAACGAAAGTCTTATATACCATAATCCTCACTCCCTGCTCCACTTGAAAATGAGGTGATTTATAAAGAGTTTGTTTTCTATGATTAACACATGAGATACATGGTTGAAATTTAGTGTTTAATATTATCTTCCATGTCAATTCAACTAATACAATCTCATAAAGACATGAATTATTATAGTGTGCTCCAAAACCTCCATGGACTATATCAAGAGAGATCTAGGATGAAACATTTTAAGATATCCAAGGGGATCTTTTAGAATCTTGGATAAGGTGTTCCATTTGGGACCTATATAGTCATACAATTTGGCTACATTGAGTTCCTAGAGGTTCTAGGGTTTAAATTACCATAATAATTTCTGATAGATCTCATAATTGCATCACTACCTCAAAGAATGTCTATATTTTTTGTTAATTTCAACATGAAAAACATACAAAAGTCTCTTCTGGATCTTTTAACACTTCTTCACCAAGTAGATAAGGAAATGAAATGTGGAAATACTTCTATCCTTATATTGAAAAAAAGGAAAGGCCATAAAAAGTGATCAAAATCTAAAGATCCTTTACAGAGACCTTACTAGAAGAGAAGGATCAAGGGGAAAGAAAAAGAACATGATACTATTTGTTTTTCACATGGAAAGAAGTTCCACTATAAGAAAAACTACTCCCAAGAAAAGAAGGAAGAGGAAGATTCAGGTGTTCTTGTTACCATGTGTAATTTATCTATTTATATAGATTGGGTATTTGGTATAGCATGCCGTGATCACATATTTATTAAAATACTCGATCCAAGTATATTATAGAATATTACCCAATGTGAGGTAAACCTATGAGTAAAAAATAGAGCTAGATTTTCTATTGTGACTGTTGGGGACTACCACCTCACATTGCTAATGAGAGTGATGTTGGTTTTAAAAGGTTTTTATTATGTGTCATATGTTACCAAAAACGTTATTTCTATATCCAGACTTGATAAAAATGGATTTTTTTCTTATTTGGAAATAAATGTTGATTATTTTATAAAGATATCATCTGTATGGTATGTCACATTTAAATAATGGTCATTATGTGATGGATTACATTAACCAAGTAATGAAAATTGATAATGAATATTATTCACATGAATCATACCACACCCAACATTAGAATCACTATCCATGTCAAGACTCATCCCCCGAGGCCTATGTCATGACTACCCCAAGCCTGTCTTCCACAGGCCATGGGCTGGTGACTAGAACTGAATGGGAATATCCCAAAAAGAAAATACATTTGACTTTAAACCTTTACACACACACAAAGCTAAAATTATGGAAAGGTAAACACTATGTAAACCACAATTGTCACTAAGACAACTACTAGAAGTACAGTACAAACTGAAAAGAAAAAGGGGACAAATTACTATCCCAAAACCACAAAGGAAGGTATAACTACCAAGGTCCATCTTATCAAACCCTACCTAAAGGGTAGGTGGAGGGTAGCCGCCTATAGCCGTAGAAGTACGTCCCGTCTATCCTGTCTCACTGAGCACCACGTGGTCCCGATCCACCAAGGTCTCTGTCGAAGTGTCGATCACCTACATGGGACACAACATGTGTGAATGAAGCCCATACAGGGGTGGGTAACAAAATACTTACTAGGGATCTGACACCATAAAGGAAAGAACAAAAAGTAAGGCCACATAACAAGATCACAAAGCAAATACATCTCACACCAGGTATAACTCAAAGCATAGGAAGTAGAATTATCAGTCATAAAGTAGAACATTTGTACTAATGATGGATTTATGATCTAGTAATACTAATCACCTATGCTAGCAGGATCATTGAGACCCACTTGTCTCTAGGGACAGATAGATTACTTAGATATGCTCATCTCTAGTCCAAGGATCACATAGACCCTCTTGTCTCTAGGCCAGCTGGATCACTAAGACCCACTCGTCTATAGGACGACTGGATCACTAAGACCCACTCGTCTATTGGTGAGATTGATCACTTAGACCCGCTCATCTCTGGGCCAGTTGGATCACAAAGAACCAATCATCTCTGGGCTAGATGGATCACTAAGACCCGCTCGTCTCTCATCTAGCTGGATCAATTAGACTTGCACATCTATGGGTGAGCTGGATTATTTAGATCCGTTCGTCTCTTGGATAGATGGATCAATAATACTCCATCATCTCTAGGATAGCTGGATCACTAAGAACCTCTCGTCTCTAGGCCAACTGAATCACTTAGACCCACTTGTCATATCCTTTACATCATAACCAGCTGCATGATTCCTGCTTGTAGTGTGCTTGATTCTGGGAGAATATATTCCTCAATCCATTGGTCACATTTCAATTTCCACAAAATCTCAACTAGAGTATTCCCAAAGGACTGTCTCGTTGCAAGGGTCCCAATACCGCAGATGGTGTGTCAATCAGACGCCCGGTCTGAAAGATATTGACATTTTAGTAAATAGGGCCATTTGTGTCCGGGCCTGGTCCGATTTGGTTGGACTGACCCGACCAACCTGGTCCGAGGGGTCCTACATGATTCGAACCAATTCAAATGACCTGACCTGGTGGGGTCTGGGTCGGCCCGGTCTGGCTTGGCCGCTGGGCCAGGCCCATTGAGTCTTGCTAGACCCGACCTGATTTGGTCGTGGGTCCAGCCCGCCAGGTCTCCTAGTTACCCAGTTTCATCTAGCTCAGCGTAAAATAGGAAGGCCAATTATTTCCCATCCTGGGCCACCCAATGGGATGATTTCTCCCATAAGCTCGGCATGCATTGGTGGCCCAGTTCGCGCCGCCGACCTGACCCGTATGGCTGGCCGGTTCCCCCCCTGCTCGGATGCCCGTAGGGCATCCTATTTGCGCCGCACACGGTCGGATGAGGTTGAACGCTGCCTCTACATGTGGTCTAGGGTCACATTATAGATTATTCTACATCCCAACAGTGTAGGAAACTCCTCCAACGTGGCACCCGATCGGTGCCACCCTCATCCCGGGTCCGCTCATGTGGACCGGTCCTTCGCGTGATCTGCGGCTCTGCCACGGGTCCATCTTGTCACTGTGGTTTGTGGACTATGGATTTGCACCATGTGCACCTCTTAAACGGCTGGGTGGCCACTTCCACCTGCCACCTGAATCTGTTGTCGTCACGGCATGCTGCCAGCGTGCTGCCTACAGCCGCTACCGAGGTGTCGCAGTCTCTCAGTAGTGACGCAGCACACCTAGCTACAACCCTTCCACCTGGTTCCTCTATGGCCAATGCGCCGCCATCCGTTACACTAAGAAGAACGAGTAGAGATATATGGATGGGATCACAAAGAACACCGAAATGAACAACTGAACTTTGTTCATGTTTGTCCGGACTTGTCCACATTAGTAGAATCACATCATATAAATAATAAACCCCTAAGATTTAATCTAGATATCAACCCACAATTATATTTCCCAACCCTGCAAGGAAAATCCAACCACGAATCAACTTGTTCAATATTTGATCCATGTTATTTGTTTTGATGGGGAGAATGGGGAAAACCAATTCATGAAGAATTTAATCCCCTAGCTGGGATAGAATTGTTGGTCGAGGAAGAACGAGATCGCACCCCTCTGTTCCTCCTTGATCTGAAACCCACTGTCACTAGCGATTATTCTAAGGGTGGAAGAAGGTGCATTCATCATTTTTCATCACCACCCACCAAAGCATCAGAGAAATTCTGGGATTTTGATGAAAATCCTATATTTCTTGT
Organism: Viscum album; assembly: GCA_963277665.1. NCBI lineage: Eukaryota > Viridiplantae > Streptophyta > Magnoliopsida > Santalales > Viscaceae > Viscum > Viscum album. The sequence continues at coordinate 123,065,612 of OY728153.1, read as the reverse complement.
TAGGATATTAATTAACAAATGTGAATCATCATTTCTGTTACGCTGCATTGCAGCATCGTTATGCCAACTCATTAATGAGGTTCATTAATGAGATTCATCTTCGCATCATCTCTACACCACAGTGCTGACATGCCACTAATCAATGACGATGAAAAAAATTAAAATAACTTTTTATGTTATTTTATTTTTCTTCCGAAATGTCTGAAAATTATCTTTCACCCTTGACCCACGCCAGTCGAGTTTAAGCTCTTCCTAAGGAAAACACGCCCTCAAAAAATCAACGGTACACTCAGATTTCCAATTAGAGTTACTATTTGGCAGTTATAAGGATTTGAAAATAAAATATGTATTAATTAATTATTTTATTTATGGAAAAAATAGCTTTCCACTGTTGGCCCGTGCCATCCAATGTTAGGACATTTCAAGGAGAATTATGATTCTATGAGTTTAGTGGTGCCATCATATTTTTGATCTGGGCACTGGTTTAAAAGTTATAAAAACCCACTCACACGTTTATTTAATGAACCTTAAAAATAGTTCAAAAATATGTTCCAACCACTTCGAGCCTCAGAATTATGTTCCATCTTAGAGACTGGTCTCGAAATAATATCATTTAATTTCCAAAAAAAAATTTCACATAATTTCAGGGTATTACATTACTCTCCCCTTTTAGTGATATACATCCTTGTAATCTAAAACAAGATCTAATCAAACAAATGGGGGTACTAAGCATTAGTATGAGCCCCACACTCCTATGTGCTCTCCTAAATATTACCATGCTTCTTACAAACATGCACTAGAGGTATTGAACGTCCATGAATGATCCTCTCCTGTCGATCCTCTATCTCCACAGGGTACTCCACGAATGTCACCCCGTCGTCAGTCTCTAGCTCACCGTGGTCAATGACGTGAGAAGGGTCTTGCATGTATCTCCTCAACTAGGATATGTGGAAGACGTCGTGCACCCTCTCTGACTGCATTGGTAGATCCAAGCGGTACGCCACATCGCCCACTCTACATAGTATCATAAAAGGTCCAATGAACCTCAGAGATAACATACTGCCTCATCCAAATCTCTGTATCCCTTGTCGTGGAGTGAATCGTAGGAATACATGTTCCCCCTCCACGAACTCCAAGGGTCTTCATCCCCTATCAGCATATGACTTCTGTCAGCTCTGTGCAGTCTTCATCTTCTCTCGGATGACCTGAACCTTCTCAGTGGTAGCCTGTAACATCTCTGGACCCATGAGTGTTGACTCCCCTGGGTCTGTCTAGAATAACGATGACCTTCATGGTCACCTGTACAGTGTCTCTAACGGTGCCATACCGATGGTGGAGTAGTAGATGTTGTTGTACGAAAACTCCACCAGTGGTTGGTGGTCCTCCCAACTGCGACCAAAATTAAGGATGCACTACTATAAATATGGCCTTTATTAGTGTTAGAAAAGGGAATTAATAGTGTTAGAAAAGCACTATAAATCAAGGAAACTATAAAGGGGGTCCCTTTTATCAACGCTCAGAAAAGCGCTGATAAAGGCCCCTTTTATCATCACTTTTAAAAAGCACTGATAAAATTTGAAAAACAGAAAAATAAATAAATAAATATTTTCTACATATCATGGGAGTTGCTTCAACAGTGCTTGAATCCCCCCTTCAATAGCGCCCACACCCCAGCCGCAACCCGCACTCCCCAACCACCCCACTAGCCTTTAACAGCACCCCCATCCCCTTTAACAACGCTAGGCATTATTCCCCACCTGCGCATGTTACCTGCCTCCCCCAGGATTCGGACTTGGGACCTGTTACCTACACGCTTAAGCCTTTACCACTCCACCATATTTCTTTGCTCTTCATCTAATAATATATCTATCTATATATATATAGTTATATTTTCTCATATATATATATATTAACATATATTGATATATTTATATTAATATATATATATAGTTATATTAATATATTTATATTGAGTTATATTAATATATATATATATATATATTCTTTTATTAATATATATATATCCGTATATTAACATATATATATATATATATATATCTATATATTAATATATATATACCCATATATTAATATATATAGTTATATTTATATATTAATATATTATTTGTATATTAATATATATTTATAAGATCAGTTCTGAATACATTTATAAAATATGATTTTTATGTGTGTTTATAAATAAATAAATACATATATAAAACACACACACACACACATATTATATGTATATCTATATGTATAATTATACATATATATATATACAAATATTATATATTAATATGTATGTACAAATTTTTAGAATATATAGATAATATATATCATCTTGTCAATACAGACGCACAAAAAATATATATATACACGTACACATTATATAGGTATATAAATATTCATATATTTGTATTTTAAATAAAATGGGTATTAGTTTCTTATTTTGAAAAGGCTTATATATTGGGAAATATATTTTATATGTAAATATGTTAAATTATTTATTTTAAAATTAAATATTTATGTAAAAATATAAAAAATGTATATATTGTTATATATTTGATTATAAATAACATTACATTATGAAAAATGATAACATTTAAAATACATAATATTAATATGAATGTAATCCATTGAAATAAATTCATTCCCCATTGAAAAGGGCAAAAGGACCCCCTTAAATGAGGCTTAAATTCCCTCGAATGTTAAAACATTTGGGTATCCTGACTAAAAACTTAGTTTTGGAGGCCCTTTAGGCCTTTTTTTGCCTTGAAAAATGTGACAAAAGGTTTCTTTCAATCACTAGCATGTAGATCTTATCGCAGAATTTGATTTGATATGTTGTAGAGCTCAAACGGACACCCGAATCAAAAGTTATGACCGATTGATGATTGAGTCACCTTTTCAACTTATTTTTGATCTTTTATTATTATTTTTGATTTTTTCCTTCAAATTGTAACTAAATGATTATTATTCAATGATAATTTGAAAATTATTAATTAATATTATTTTTTAAAATATTTTAAAGCTATTTTCACTAAACTTCTGATATATTAAATGCAATAGTCTATTTATACTTATCTAAAACATATTTAAAAAATATATATTATATTTATATCAATATAAATATACTTATATATCAATATATTTTTTTCATGATTTTTTTGAAATATAAACTTTATTAGTGTTAGGAAAAAGCGCTGATAAAGCCCCCCCTTTATCAGTGCTAGTCAAAAAAGCACTGATAAAGGCTCCCCCTTTAGCATCGCTTTTTTTAGCGCTGTTAAAGGGTGGTGCTATGGAAACCCAGTTTTGTGGTAGTGACATAAGCACAAAGAATTTCCTCAAAGGTCTGTATGGTCCACTCCATCTGACCATCAGTCTTTGGGTGAAAGGTTGTGCTCAAGAACAACTGACTCCCAAAAGCCTCCTGCAATCCCTTACATAACCGGGATGTAAAGCATTCATCATGATCTGAGACTATCGTAGATGAGACTCTATGGAGTCGAACTATCTCCTACATGTAGAGGCGTCCCAAGCTCTATACTAAACCCTGTTCTCAAATGGGTAGGAAGTAGACCAACTTGGTGATTCAGTCTATGATCTACCAGATGGTATCGTGCCCCCTAGATGTACGTGGTATGCCCATCATGAAGTCCATCGATATCCCATTCAACTCACAGTCTAGTACCTTGAGGGGTTATGTCAAACATGATGGAAACTGGTGCTCAACCTTCACTTATTGATAAGTGATTCATCTGGAGACAAAATCTGCTACTTTCTTCTTCATCCCCGACCACTAGTACTGGTGTTAGAGGTCCTCATACATATTCTCCACTCATATATTTACTACTAAATGGGATGTATGGAACTCCCTCAAAACTTCTTCCTATAACACCACTAGTACAACTATGGGTCCTTTGAAAAGGATGAAATGCCCCCACCTTTCTAATATCCATCAGGGGAATGCCTTGTGGACATCTGGGCACTTATAGTCTCGCAGTTGGTATCTCCAAGTTGTGCCTCTCTGACTCATTGTAAGAGTGGAGGGGAAAATACCATCGAATGAAGATAAGATGCCTCATCTCCATCTAAAAAAGGATATCTGAATTAAGGCCAAATTCTCTGAGGCCTCATTCAGTAGCTGTGAACTCAATGCCTTGCTGAGAGTATCTTCCACCACGTTCCCCTTCCCAGGAGTATAAAAAATCCTGAAGTCATAGTCCTATATGAACTCTAGCCAACGTCGATGTCTAAAATTCAGATCCTTCTGAGAAAAGATATAATTGAGACTCTTGTGGTCAGAGTAGATGATGAATCGTTCTCTGATAAGGTAGTTTCACCACATCTTTAGTGTGAAGAATACCGCTTCCATCTAAAGATCATGAGTCACATAGTTCTACTCATGTGGTCTCAACTATCATGATCCATAAGAAATCGAGGCTTGCTCATGAATCAGGACACAACCAAGCCTGATTCTTGATTCTTCACATAACACCACATTTTCGGTGCCCTCCTCTAGAAACCTCAAGATAGGAGAACTCTACAAACACTGAATCAGCTACTGAAAGATTTTCTATCATACTTTTATCCATACGAATGGTTTTTCCTTCTTCATCAATTCGGTCTTGGGTGTTGCTACTCTGGAGAAGTCAGGTACGAACCTCTGATAGTACACAGCCAACCCAAGGAAGCTCTGAACCTCAGTAATGCTCTTGGGTGGCTTCCATGAAAGAACCACCTTGATCATTGATGGATCCACCAAAAATTATTCCTATAAGATGAAATATCCTAGGAAGTGGAACTTTCATATCCAAAACTCACACTTCGAGAGTTTTATGTAAAGATGGTACTCTCGAGTGTATCCAGAACCATCCTCAGGTGTATCACATGCTCCTCCTTGGACGCTGAATACACTAAGACGTAATCAATGAAGACCACATAAAATTGGTCTAAGTATGGATGGAAGATCATGTTCATGAGTCCCATGAACACTTCTAGGGAATTCGTCATGCCAAACAGTATCACTGAGTACTCATAGTGTCTGTAGCAACATCTGAAAACCGTCTTTGAGATGTCCTCATCTCACACTCAAATCTATTGATAGCCTGATCCTAGGTCTATCTTTTAGAACCATCTCACTCCCTTCATCAAATAGAATTGGTCATCAATCCTTAGTAGAGGATACTTGTTCTTTACAGTCACCTGGTTCAGGTGTTGGAAGTCCACACATAGCCTCAATATTTCGTGTTCCTTATTGGAAAACAACATTGGGGTTGCCCGTGGTGAAACACCAGGATTTACGAACCCCTTCATCTACAAGTCGTCCAACTATACCCTCATCTCCCAGAGATCTGTGGGATCCATTAGATATGAAGGTGGAGATATCAGTACTATCCTGAGGTACAAATAAATGCATAAGTCTACCTCTCTACGAGAAGGTAGTCCTGGAACATCATCTGGAAAGATGTCCTCATACTCATCCACCACTACAAAAAATTGTGGACTCGTCTCACCCACTACATTGAGGGTCATTCTATCCAAATGATGAGTGATTGACTACACCCTCTTATGTGTGAGTCCATCCTATGCTGCACTATTTTCCTTATCACTAAAAAAGGAAAACCTTTTCACATCTCAGTGGAAACACCGCGCTATGCGCCTAAAATAGTCGATCTAAGCCTGGACTGTTGATAACCAGTCCATACCCAAGATGAATTTGTAAGGCCTTGACACCACTACTAGGAGATCACAACTGAAGATCTCTCTTCTAAGGGTAATATCACACTGTCAGCACCAGTTTTTAATTGCCAAATCCCCTTCCGTAGGTGTCTATAACCGTAAGGATCGATCCAATGGATCCACCAGAATCTATGAGCATTGAACAAGGTCTGTGGAAAGGAAGGAGTGACTAGAACCTGAGTCTATAAGAACTACTTACATATTAGAGAAGACACATATCATACCTATAATCATTTATGGAGTGGTGTGGTCATATGCCTCCATCACCTGAAGCTAGCCTCACCCCTATCCACTGGCTCCCAGAGCCCGTGGTGGACCACTTGGGGGTGGTGGTGGTAGCACCTAAAACCTCTGTCCATCACCTGATTCTTTGACCACTCCCCTTTCACGTCTGCCACCCTACAAACCATGTTGCTCAAACCTCTGCCACTACCTTGGTGGCCCTTTGACTGTCCTCTGATCGTTTGTGCAGTGGGTCGTGGAATCTCGAGCCATGTGTCCCTGCCCACCACATGAGTAGTACGCCCTTCTCCTCTACTAACTTCTGCTACCCCAATGGCCTCATACCACTATCCCTGAGTCCTGGGGCCATCATCTAGATGGTTTGGCTTTCTTGGACCTTTACGTCATATGTCGGCTACCCACCATGGATAACTCAACCACCTGTCACCCAGTGGTGGATCCCACCATTGGTTCATACTCTAAAAGGAATCTCTCTACTAGTTGAGCTCACTCTAGAACTCCAAAATGTGTAGGGATGCTTAGGGAAATCATCTATGCCCAGATCTCCTGTTAGTTCCCCTACTTAAAGGTACAGGACTTGAAGAAACGGTCCCGCACCATATCCATAGAGTAACGAGAGAGCTCTGTGAACCTTACAAACTACTCAACCACTATCGGGCTTCCCTACTGTAATATAAGAAGCTCCTATATGCACATTGAGCACAATGTGATGGGGAGTAAATCCACCCTGAAAATTCACTCAAAGTGAGACCATGTGAGGGTCACCTCCTCATGAGTCTGGATGGTTAAACTCCACCATCTACCCACCAATCCCTATAGAAGGATCACCGCTAGAACCTCCATCTGGTCAAGTGGAATCCTCACTAAGTGAAATAACCATGTAACTTCCTCTAACCAATCCTCAAAGACATGAGGATTTGTCTCTCCCGTGAACCTAGAAGGTCTCTATTGCTGGAACTCGTGTAAGGCACTGAGCCTACGTGTGTCCTATATCGGTAGCACCGATAGTAACTGCTAACCAATTGGATGTGGTATATTTGGGACACCCCCTAAAGGTTCAATCTCTTGAAATGATCCATGTACCAAAGCCTCATCAATTTTTTGGACCATCCTCATGGTCACACACTGGAATCCTGGCTGGCTATTTACGTGGGGGCATCCTGAAAGAGATCAAGATGAACCACGATCAATAGATTATACCTGGTGAGATGAATCTGACTCAAAATGATCATGATAAAACACTCAAATACTCACGCAACTAGTTTTTTCATTTACCAAGTTGGAAAGTAGAATTTGGGGTCCTAGTATATGTATAAGTCAGCTATCGCACCAACACTAGACTCCGTGGCCTGAAAGCTGAACTCAAAACACTTAAAAATGTTTCCCCATAAAAAAATTTAAAGAATCTTAGTTATTCTGGTAGAACCAAACTCCTATGATACCAAATTTTCACAAACTTTCCCCTAGGTCCCATTCCATGACAACCCCAATCCCACCTTCCATAGGCCAGAGGATGGTGACTAGCACCGCATAGGGATATCCTGAAAAGGGAATGCATTTTCCTTTAAACCTGTAGACATGTACAAAGCTCAAACTGTGGAAAGGTAAACACAAAGTAAACAAAAACTATCACTGAGAAAACTAATATATGTATAATAAAAAATGAAAAGGAAAATAGGCTAAAATTCATAAAACACAAAGTTAAGTTTAACTACTAAGGTTCATCTGCTCAAACCCTACCTGAAGGGTAGGTGGAGGGTAGATGCCTGTAGTAGTAGACATATGTCCTGTCTGTCCCGTGTCACTGAGCACCACTTGGTCCCAGTCTACCAAGGTCTCCGTCGAAGCGTTGATCACATTCATGGGACATGACACGTGCGGGGGAAGCCCGTTTAGGGGTGAAAAACACAATACTTAGTAGTGACCCTATACCAAAAAGGAAATAACAAAAATCAAGACCACACAAAAAGATCATAAAGCAAAGAAATATCACACAAGGTATAACTCAAAGTAAATGAAGTAGAATTACCAGTCTTAAAGATGAATATTCATACATCTAAAGAATTTATCATCTAGGCCCACTCATCACTTGGGATTGTGGGATCACTGAGACCCACTCGTCTCTAGGGCCAACTGGATCACTTAAACCTGCTCGTTTCTGGGCCAGCTGGATAACTTAGACCCGCTCGTCTTTGGGAGAGATATTTCAATTAGACCCTCTCATCTCCATTCCATTTGGATCACTAAGACCCGCTCATCTATGAGAAAACTGGATCACTAAGACCCGCTCATCTCTAAGCCAACTGGATCACTTAGACCAACTCGTCTCTGGGACAGCTGGATCACTTAGACCCACTCATCTATGGTCCAGTTGGATCACTAAGACCCGCTCATCCTTGGGATAGATGGATCACTAAAATCCACTCATCTCTAGGCCAGTTGGATCACTTAGACCAACTTTTCATATCCTTCACATCATAGCCAACCATAGGATTCCTAGTCATAGCGCGCTTGATTCTAGGAGAATCTAATCCTCAATCCGTAAATCACATATCAAATACCAATAAATATCACATATATTATTCCCAAAGGACCTTCTCATTGCAAGGGTCCCAAATACACAGACGGAGCATCAATCAGACACCCAATCTAAAAGATATTGGTGTTTTAGTAAACATGAGCTAGTTGTGTTCAAGCCCGGTTTGACCTGGTCTGACCGACCTGACCAACCCGGATGAGGGGCCCTATATGACCCAACTTGGTTCAGCCGACCCGAACCGCCCGGTTGGGTATGGGATGGCCTGGTCCGGCCTGGCCGCTAGGCCAAACCCATTAGGCATTTCTCGACCCGACCCAATTCGGTTCTGGGTCCAGCCCACTGGGTCATCCCAGTGACCTGGTTTCATCCGGCCTGACCCACAACAGGTGGGACAATTCTTTCCAAGCCCAGGCTGCCTAGTGTCCCACTCTATCCTATCAGCCCAATCTACATCAGTGGGCCAGTTTCCCCCCTTCTCGGACACCTATCGGGTGTCCGGTTTGCACTGCACGCGGTCTAAGACCATGTGCCAGCTCCTGCCATGGCCCACCAGGACGGGCCATTCGTCAAATGTGGTGCCCAATCAGCACTGCCCTCCATCACCAATCTATTGACAAGGACCATTAATTCTATGTGACCCATGACTCTTCCATGGGTCCTGCTTGACATCATGGTCTATGGACCACGACTTTGTGCCGTGTGAACCACCGATGCGGTTGGGTTGCCACGTCCACCAGCCTTCATGCCAGAGGCTCCTACATCCCCTACGACATGCTGCCAGCACGCCCCCTCCTGCCTACCGTGATCCTACTACCTGGTGCCTCTATGACCGATGCACTAAGGTCTATTATGCTACAAAGAACTGGGAGAGAGAGATGGAGGGGATCTCAAAGAACACCCAAATGAACAACCGACCTTTGTTCCTGTTGGTCAGGATTTGTTCATGTTAGTGGGATCACAATGTATAAATTATAAATCACTAAGATTTAATCCTGATATTAACCCATAATTATATTTCTCAACCTCTCAAGGAGAATACATCCACATATGAAATTGTTAGAGATTTGATCTGTGTTCTTTGTTTAGAGGGAGAGAATGGGGAAAACCAATGCACTAAGAATTTAAACCCCTACCTGGGGTAGAACTATTGGTCAAGGAAGAATGGGATCACACACCTCCATTCCTCATTTTTGATCTGTATCCCACCATCTCTAGAGATACTTCGAAGGTTGGATGAATGTGCATTCATCATTCATCGTCACTACCCACCAAATCCTTAGAGAAATTCCAAGATTGTGCTAACAATCCTGCATTTCTTGTTAGGCTATTAATTGATGAACATGAATCAACATTTATATTATGTTGTGTTGTAGTATCATTAGACTAACTCATTAATAAGATTCATCGTCACCTTGTCACTACACCGCAGTGCTGACGTTCCACTTCTCAATGACAAAGAAAAAAAATTAAAATAACTTTTTATGTTATTTTTTTCTTCCAAAAATTCCAAAAATTAACTTCCACCCTCGACCTACGCCAGCCGAGGTTAAGATCTAACTAAGGGAAACATTCCATCATAAGCTCAATGATACTCTCATATTTCCAATTCAAGTAACCATTTGGGATTTATAAGGATTTGAATATAAAATAATTGTTTCTTAATTATTTTATTTACGACCAAAAACTAATTTCCACTATTGGCCAACGCCGACCAATGTTAGGCCATTTCTAGGTGAATACCAACACTCCGAGTTCAATGATGCCCTTAAATTTTTGATCAAGGAACTGGATTAAAAGTTAGAAACCCCGCTCGCACGTTTATTTAATGAACCTTAAAAATAGTTCAAAAATATATTCCAGACACTTCGGGCCTCATAATTACATGCCGTCTAAGAGATTGCTCTAAAAATAACCCCATTTAATTTTCAAAAAACAAATTCATGGAATAATGGGGTATTACAATATAGGTCATGTAAATGAAATGAGTTTGACTAAATTACACCGTGATTTAAATTTTGATTCTTTTGAACTAAAACCACTTGGTGTATGCCATGCATGTTTATAAGAAAAAATGACTAAATACACATTTATCTTAAAAGATAAAAGGGCCTAATAGATTCTTGAATTATTTCCTACCAATGTGTGTGGAACTTTTCCAAATGAAGTAAGGGATGAGTACTCATACATCATAAATTTTACTATTGATTTAAGTAGATATGGATATGTATACTTAATGAGTTATAAGTCAGATTCATTTGATAGATGCAAGTAATAAAAGGATAAAGTTGAGAACCAGGTTAGTTAGTAGATTAAGAAACTCTTATCAAACCATGGTGAAAACTATTTTAATCAATAATTCATTGATTATTTATGGTAGTTTGGGATTCTATCTCAAATAAATCATCTTTATACACTTAAGTGGAATGGTGTGATAGAGAGTAGGAATGATACCCTATTGGACATGGTGAGATCAATGATGATTCATGTGATTATTTGATTGTTATTTCGAGGATCTGCATTACAAATAGCATCATACATACTAAACTAAGATCCAACTAAAGTGGTAGACAATATTATATACCAATCGTGGAGTGGAAAGAAACTTTCATTTTCATAAATAGAGTGTGGGGGTTGTGATGTGTTTTAAGGATATTTCTAGTAACAAAATTGCACCCCAATTCACTAAGTGTATCTTTATAGGATATCCTAAGCAAACTGAAGGATATTACCTATATGAAATCACTAAAAGTTGTTATGGTTAAAATATGTCCCGTCTTTGTTGAAGGGGTCACATCTTTAAAAGAGATAATGGGAGTGAGATTGGACTGGATGAAGTCCAGGATCAAGATAAATAAGAGTTGACACATGAATAGATTCCACCAATCCCTATGTAAGAAGAAGTTACAGAGACACAAGTACTACATATGAGTACAAGAGAAATTAGAAAACTTGAAAAATATAGTTTTCTAGACCTAAGGATGGTAAATCATTATTAATTAATAATAATGATCCTATATCCTATAAGAAAGAAGCTAGTGGCGTAGTTGTTTCCAAGTGACAAGAAGCTATGGATTTTAAAATGGGTTTATATACCAAACCCATGTACAAATTTTGAAAGATCCTCTATTGGAGGTAAATTTGGTTGGTTTCAAATGGTTATTCAAGATAAAACTAGACATCGATGGAGATGTTAATACTTATAAGGCTCTAATGGTAATAAAATGGTTCAAATTGAATCAAGGCATAAACTGCAATGAAACATTTTCACCAGTTTCTACGATGATATCCATATAGATTATACTTTCCATTATATCCTTCTATGAATGTGAGTTTTGGTAAATGGATGTGAAAATAGAATTCCTTAGTGGGAACCTTTAGGAATATATCTATATGAAACAACCCAATTTTGTTTTGACTCCAAATGATTACAATAAGGTATACTAATTATAAGGATCCATTTATGTATTAAAGAAAACATTTTGGTCATGGAACATTAAATTTTCTAAATCAGTATAAAAATTTGGTTTTATAAAGAATGAATGTGATCCTTGTGTCTATAAATAGTTTAATGGGGGTGTGGTTATTTTTTTAATAGTATATGTTGTTGAAAAACTACTTATTCAAAATTAAATACCAATCTTATAGTGTTTTAAATAATGGTTGAATAAATTATTATCGATGAATGAATTAGGTGGAGTGAAATATATTCATGGGATAAAGATATATCATGATATATCTATGTGGTTACTAAGTCTATGTTAGATTACATTTATTTACAAAGCACTAAAGTGATTTAGAATAGAACAATACTAGAGGGGATTGTTTCAAGGGTCACATAACATTCATATTTCTAGGAAAATATGTCATCAAACACATGAGTAAATACAGAGGATGCAAAGGATTCCATACACATTAGTGATTGGTTTAGTCATGTATGTTATGATATGCACTATGATATATGTTACCTACACCTTAAGTGTGGTAGAAGGATATCAAGCTGAACCAGGTGACCATTATTAGAGGGCAGTGAAAACTATCCTTAAGTATCTGAAGTGTAGTAAAGATGCTTTCATGTTATATGGATGATATAAAAACTAGTCATTAGAGGATATGTATATTCTAGTTTCCAAATAGATCAAGATGATATAAAATCACAAATAGGATACATATTCACTCTCAATTAAGGTTTTGTGAAATATAAGATCTCAAAAAAAGTTGTGGTCATAGATTATACAGTAGTGTCTGAGTATATTATGGCTTCTGAGATAGAAAAAGAAATAGTTTGGGTACATAAATTCATCCAAGAGTTTGACATGGTACCTAGTAAGAAAGATCGTATCACACTCTATTGTGATAATATTGCAGTGGTGGATCTTAAAAAGGATCTAATTATTCATGCTTGATAAATAAACTTTTTAAAAGAATCGTCTCTTGAGGGATTTTTCTTAAATATATGAAGTCACAATGAGTATAATTTCCATGGAATAAAAAGTGGTAAGCCGCTTTAATAAAGCCTTAACTCAATAAAAACATGATCATCATGTGAGGCTTAATAGACTGAAAGTTGTAGGTAGTTTTTCTAGTCCAAGTTGAAGTTTGTTGGAGCTAATGTTATAGTACCAACTATTTTTAATTTGGATTACATGTATATTAAAGGTTTTGAATATTAATAAAACATCTAATTATGTATTTTTCATTACTCTACATGACTTTAATGTAATAATTCTTTATTGTATTTTTGTCATTGATAAGGTTATAGAGGTTCTCCGCTATAATGATAATCTTGAAGTGAAATTATGATATTATTAAGTATAGTTCTATGTACAATTAAGATACTATGATGAGACATGTCAAATTTTTAATGTTAGGTGAGAGTACTTCTAAGGTGATGTGACTTCTTCTCATGAAGTTCACACTTGGAAATCTCCAAGATGGGAGATTATGAGAAGAGATCCACTTATTGGAATTCCAAATATTAATGTGTAATCAGATATTTCTATTTGTGATTATGTGTACTGGTCCTTAAATTAAAATATTATTTTAACCTCACATAAATTGATGTATTATGTAAACCATGATGATATAGTTTTAGGATAAGATATATTTTTTGGGTGTGTCATGAATTAAATGTTAGTAATAATAAATTGAGGAAGGATTTTTCCCTTACATCTTTATGGAAAATGATATCTTGACCCTGTGATTGAAATTTAACAATCATATTAAATTCCTTGGCCTTGGTGTAATGAAAATTTTATTTCAGATAGTCAAAGAAATACATATCAAGCACATAGGTTGATGTCACAGATGTGAAACCCACTTCATGATATTTTTTGAAAAAGAGATTATATTACCCAATGACTACTCGTATGTGGTTATCATTGTTGGGACATTATATTCTTTCTCTTGGGTTCCTTGAATCATTTTTAGACAGTAATCTTAGACTTTGGGAAAACCCACTTACTTCCAATGATAATGAATCTCAGTGAGCCAAACACTATGTGTTTCCATTAATCTCAATTAAATTATATTTGGAATTAATTTTTGGGAAAACTATTCCTCTAAATAACAAGGAATAATTTTATTCTAATTTTATCAATCAAATAAATGTTAAATAAATATTTATTCACCACATTGTGAATAAAAAATATTTTTTATTTAGTTTATATTAAACAAATATTTATTCACCAGATTTTAAATAAAATATTTATTTATGAATAAAATATTTTATTAAATATTTATTCATGAATTCTATAAATTCAAGAAAGATGATCGAAACAAGACCACTTAAACTGATAAATATTAATTTTCTATCTGATAACATAATATTTATCATTGCACAAGTTATCACACCCCATAAAATAATAATAATATTATTAGTATTAATATAGATATTAATAAGGATTATTATATTATTTAAGGTATGTTGTGAAATTAAATAATTTTTTTAACCTAAAACACATCTCTATAAATAGATTATTATGTCTATTGTGAAGGGTTAATCAAGAATTGAGAATTTTTGTGCACAATAGACTTCTCACTCGGATTCTCCTACTATCATGAATGAGACACATACAATAGATACCTTCAAGCCCAAAGGAACTATAAGTGATCAAGATGAATAAAAAAAGATGATTGATCCACTATGATAGCACCTGATGTTCCATCTATGTTATTCAAAGATCAAAGGACCACATGTGGGTCACCGCCAGAGAGGCTCTACTTTGGGTCCTCCCTACACAACCAAGGTAATTCAAAAAAGGGTTTTGGAAGATCAAAAACATTATAGAAGGAATATAATATGACCAGGTAATCATTTATTTAAATCTAAGTTAAATTTATTGTAAATTTGATGTGAAAATATCCTTTCCAAGTTCCATGTTTTCTTATGTCAATATCTGATTAGAAAAATTTCATTGGTTATGAAATTTCTATATGGTTTAATATCGAAACGATCCATCATACACAATAAAAAAACTCTACAGTTCTTCACCCACTAGGAACTTATACAACCCCTATAAAATTTAGAATGCACATTTCAATTGACGTAGATACACAGAACAATTCCATGACTATGATGAAAACACTAATTTTGAAAGAGACTGGGTAAAAGTATGATATAATTTAAACATTTTAATAAAATATAAAAAATAAATCATTGAATTACTCTCCATTATCACTTTTATATTGTATTTATACTAGTCGACTATTGATTAAATTTTTTAATAATGGTCTATGGAAAAGATCATAGAGCCTTTAAGACAATTATTATGATGTTTCATCTTAGATATGCTAAAGGGAAATAAAACTCATACCCACCATAGATATATATACACATGATATACTAAGAAAAATGGAATGAATTTATTAGTCATCATAACGAGGTAACATTTCTAGTACATTGTGATTGGTAATAATTTACATGGAAATATGTGTATAAATCATTTTGATTAAGAATTTTAAATTTATGAAATAAAAACTGAATGATGAAAATAAATAGCGTGCATAAAAACTGACAAAACCCTACCATAAAATAAGGATTGGTTACACGTCACTTGAAAAAAATTACATATATTTTAAATCTACAGTAATAATTTTATGTGACATGAAACAAAAACATAATTATGTTCCTTTATTTATATGCAGATTCATGAATCAAAATCCATATCCACTTCTACCCAACATCATATGATATGAAATGATATTAATGTAAATAAATAAATAGTACTAATAAATGAAAATACAATGAGTATGGTAATCATGCGTAAGTATGGAATAATATAAATTTGTTCTGCTATAAATATATATTATATAACAATAACTAATTATTTTAATATATTTTTTATTTTTTTTAGACACAATAATCACCATCAGTTATACCTGATGAAAAACTACATTTAGTGTCCCTAAAGAATTCATAACAAATGGTCGTGTCAGAGGTGTGAGTTTTGGGGTATCACCTCGAACATATTTTGATAATAAATTCACAAATGGATATAGATAAAAAATATATGAGATTTAGGCTTGAATATATTTTCCAAAAGATCATGTGAGAGTATGGATTTATGTATCTCTTGAGCCAAGTATAGAGAAACCTATTCCATTTAATGATTTTTATTTTAAGAAGATAAAACTTTCATAGAATGGAAATTGTTCTTGAAAAAATTCATGTCAATGATGAGGTATGTCCTTTAAAATTTATATTTTATGAAAAAAAATTACCAATGAATAAAAAATTCATGAACTAAGAAATGTTATTATAGATGGTGAAAATTAAGAGGAAATATATATTAAAATAAAAACAATATAAAGGATAAACCCATCAATCTAAAAAACCTTCAGTGAGAACCTTTATTCCTCTATTTCAACTACTTCATCTACTAATATTACAAGTTCATGATAATATAATGTTCAAGGATATTAATATGGACATTATTGATTATGAATAAAAAATGTATAGAGAGGCCATTATATATTATCTTGGTCTTGAGAATGTAGATGAAATCCTCCAGCATGGATGGCTGTGAGTCTCAGTTGTAAATGTATACACGAGGTGAGTTTTCATAATTTGTTTTTCTAATAGCAGATCTACTATGTTAAATATAGTTAAATACTATTCATATTTTTTTAACAATCAAATATTATTATTATTTGAAGGGAAAACCCTATAAGAAATTTGGATTCAATACTCCTAAAATAAATTATACAAAGAGAAAACATCATTAGAAGAAAATGAATATTTAAAACTAGTAGACTAAATGGCCGCAATGTTTGAAAACATACTTACAGACAATAGACTGTTCTTAATAACCATTATGAATGGGTAAAACTCTATAATATAATCATATCAAATATATTTTCATTTATTTCATTACTTATTCCTTTTTAGATATAATTTTTTTCTCATTACAATCAATTTATATACTCCAAATATTTATTTTCTAGATTCAATGAATACATTATAAAATATTAACCATACATGATGAAATTTCTCAATTTTTGATTTGTTAAATTAAAAATTTTACAAATAAATTTCAAGTTATACTTTTAATATTATATTTTAATGAAATTTTTTTATGATAAGGTGGTGTTAAAATATCATCAAAATCGTGGTATGAGGACTTTCTATGAGTACAAGGAGCCTATTTATTTCTAAATAGATAAATATTAGGGTATATATAACAATATTTCACTATCAAATCATATATTTAAAAAAATTACTTATTTTTATCAATGTTTCTTTAGTATCTAAAACAGAATAATTGAAAATATTGTTCTTCCCACATTTGAGAATTTATGAAGGATATCATATTCCATCAAAAAACTAGCATCTCCAGAGATTTATTTTTTATGATAATTTCAATTTCATTTAAAATATTTATTAATCATTTGTTTATTTATATTCTTCCATTACTAATAGGACCGTCAATAGTCCACACATTCAAAATAGAAAATATATTTGTTTAGAAATGGGTGGGTGGAATACATTATGTTGGAATGTATATATACATCATGAAAAAATAAATTCCAACAATTTATTTAGTTAATTTTTTCATCATTTTCTCTACTTATTTTTTTTTATTTTCTTATCATTTTTATTTACTACTTTTTTTAAAATTTCAAAAATATCATGAAGAGGTGACTTTATCAAAAGTTGATTTTTATACAACCATTTTGTCTTATATAAAGAGAAAATATTCTTAGAGAAAAATCAATTATTGAGAAAGTATTAGACAAATATGATGCAATCAAGTACTATTTTTTCCCTTCATAAAGATATTTCTTTTTTATTTTACAAAATTATGGTCATTAGCATGTGTTTTATGTTTAAAAATGAATCAAAGTAAATGTTTTCAGTTTATAGATGACATTTTATTTAAAAAAGTGAAACCTTCACTAAAAACCAATAAAAAATTCTCATATGATCATGATACTTTATAAAAGTTTTCCATAAGTCATTGGTGATGTATATGAACATCCATATGTCAATTCGGCACATTTTGTACATGTTGTGATTCAAAGTGCATGTTTTTGTTTTAAAAATAAAATTTTTGTTCAAAAAACACCCCGATAATGAAAACATGAATAAATAAAAATCATATTATCTCTAAACTTTAGTTAAAATATCCATAATCATCTGGGATGTGTACGAATCAACTGCATTTCAATACGACACACAGTATGGCTGATATGATTGAAATTACATAATTTTACATATAAGTGAGACTTTAGTTCAAAATAAGAATCACTCACTGAAAAATACTGTAGACATGATCAAATTTTCTTGATACTTAAGGGAAAAATACCTAAATAATTTTGTTACATGTAGGAATAAATTTCATGTCAATGTGACACATATTGTTCTAGGTATGACTCAAAGTGAATGTTTTCATTTTAAAAGTAACATTTTAGTTTAAAACATGTACCACTCAATAAAAACCAATAAAAAACACTTGTACAGTCTTGATAGCATCTAAAAATTATACATATATCCTTTGTGACATGTAGAAGTAAAAAAAAACATCAATTTGATTCATGGTGATCCTGGTATGTCTCTAAGTTCATGTTTTTAGTTTAAAAATGATATTTTAGTTTAAAAAGGCGACACTCACTAAAAAAAGAAAAAACACACTCATATAGTCTTTATATTTCAGTATAATGATCCAGTTATAATTTGTGACATGTAGGAATTGACCACACGTTAATCAAACATATTATGTGCTTGGTATGACATTTAGTGTGTGTTTTTTTAATTTTAAAATGAAATTTTAGTTAAAAACATGTGTTAACCACTAAAAAAAGAGAATAGTCAATAAAATTTTATTGATATTTTAAGAAAACAATCCATATTTAATTTATGAAATGAAGGAATTTAGAACACATTAATATGATACATGGTGTGCCTCATATAACCCAAAGTGTGTGTTTTAATTTTAAAATAAACTATTTAGTTTAAGACATATGTCACATACTAAACACTGAGAAAATATTCTTGTATTTTCATAAAACTTTACTAAAAGTATCCATAATTCATTTCTAAAATATATTAATTAGTCACACATTAATTTGATAAATTGTGTGCTTGTTATGTTAAAAGTTCATGTTTGGATTTAAAATATACATTTTAATTCAAAACACATGATACATACTCAGAACTTGTAAAACAATCCCAGATTGTCATGATAATTAATGATGATGACCTATAAATCATTTTTGATATATATGAAGAAAACTCACATTAGTTCAACATGAAATTTTCCTGAAATGAATCAATGTGTGTGTTTTAAGTTTTATTGTAACATTTTAGTTCAAAATGTGTGTCACTTATTGAAAACCAAAAAAAAATAGATTATCTAAATAATTTAGGAAAATGATCCATAATTAATTTTTGATACACCAAAATCAACCACACATAAATATGACATACTTTGTGTCCTCATGTTTGTAAGTGCATGTTTTTATATAAAATAAACATTTTATTACAAAAAATATCACATACTCCAAACTGATAAAACATGCCCAGATTGTCTTAATACTTTAAGAAAAATATTCATAATTCATTTTGATGTGTATGAATTAGTCTCACATTAATATGATACATGGTTTGCCCAATATGAATC
This sequence comes from Viscum album, assembly GCA_963277665.1. Taxonomy (NCBI): domain Eukaryota; kingdom Viridiplantae; phylum Streptophyta; class Magnoliopsida; order Santalales; family Viscaceae; genus Viscum; species Viscum album. Next base: position 123,045,965 of record OY728153.1, on the reverse strand, counting down.
AAAGTTCATGACTTCAGTTTAAATGTATAATTTCAGTTCAAAACCTGTTTCACTGACTAAAAACCTTACAAACACACTCATATATGCTTGATAATTTAGAAAAATTAATCATAAGTCATTTATGATGTATAAAAAAATCCATACAAAAATATGACACATATTTTGGATGGTATGAATTAAAGTTCATATTTTTATTTGAAATTGATATTTTAGTACAAAACACACTTCATGTAACACCCATATATTTTAAAAAATAAATCATTGTTTGATATCATATGCGACATGCAACACTGAGCCTAAACGAACGATGAAATATTATTATGACTATTATAACCTAGTAATAAAATTGATGGGTATGAATATGATTAACTATATTATTATATATATATATATAATGTTCATACACAATATAAATGTATTGATAAATTCTTAATAAAAAAAAATTCAAATTTTAGTAAAGTTATTTTATTCTTCAAAAATATGTTTTCTTCAAAAATGGTTTTTATTTTTTTATGAGAAAATATAATGATTGTTTTTTTTGTAAATTTTAGAAATATTTAATTGATAAAAGGATATCAATTTTTAAATCATCATTTCAAAATTATCCCAAGATGAATTTGTTGATTTTTTCTGAAAATAGTTTTTTTTCAGTGAATAGTGAAAAATAACGATTTTTGCAATACATTCATTTTTTTTCATTGAAAAATCCCCATAATATTTTCAATTTTATCATAAATTAATATAGCAATCCTTTATTTTTAAATAATATAATTAATTATATAATAATCAACAATATCCATGACCTTGGAATAAAAATACTTTAAAACATAAAAAGATATTTTTTCTTCAGAAAGCTCTTTTTCATCATGGTTTGTGGAATAATTATAAAATGAATTCTAAAACTTATAGAGATTTAATTTTTTAAATTTGATTTTATATTTTAAATTATCATAATTAATATTATTTAACTTGAGAAACATAATTTTTGGATAGAAAGAATATTAAAAATAGTAATAACTCATCACTATAGTAAATATGTAAAACATGTTAACATAGGTTAAAAATAAGTGATAAAGCCACCATTTTTCATCTAGAATCTTATTGGATTAAGTTATTTTGACCATTATCACCTGAATATAGATATTTATTTATTTATGGGACACTTTTCTATGAAAGTGTCCAATATAATATGTTAAGTAAAGAAAATGGAAAAATGTCACCCTCTTCATTTTTAATATATATTATGTGTTAACAAAGAGAAAAAATCAAGTTGTAAATGAATATTAATGTTTTTTAGAATAATGAAATTATTTTTAGGATTATAATATATTTATTATTTTTATTAATTATATAACTACCATAAATTCTTACACAACGCCAACACATTATTTATTTAATTTAATGAAAAATAAAATACATGATTTTAAAAGCATTAAAAGTCATATAATTTTAATAAATTATTATGTTAAATTTTTTATAGATATTTATAACATATTTTGGGTGTGTTAGGGGTTTATATTGTAATTAATGATTTTTCTTGATGTTTTTAAATTCAAATTATATGATTAATGTCATAATTGATATTAATGATATTTAATAATAAATATTGTTTTATTAAATGATTTATAATTTATAAAAATTTAATATTTATCCACAAAAAAGGTATATGGTTGATAATATCAAAAAAATTAAATTTATGGACCCTTTTTTATTTTATAGTAACTTGATTGAACCCTAAAGAGTAAAAACTTTAATATGATGGTAATTGTCAAAAATAGTTAACCCAGTTTAAGAAAATTGATAAGGGTGAAAAAATAACCTAAAATTTCTTAATTTTTATCATATGATAGGATTTAAACTCAAACTTATTTTATCTTCTAACATTACCAATTTGTAGCCTTGATAATATGAAAATTAATTTATATTAATTTATTACTTTATGATATTCGAAGAGTGACCCTCCTCTCTCTTATAAAAGGGAACCTCATATACTCTTTTAATAACACTTAAAAACATTTTGGTTCATCCAATACCTAACAAAATACTTTCCTTACATCCCTAACCATATCATATATTCTTTTTTTATCATAAAACCCACATAGGGTAGATTTCGGTGTAAAACTTTAGAGGTTGTATGAAGAAGAGGTATAACTCTTAATAAATCATTTTCATTTTATTTCTTATTATACCTCCTTAAAACATTATTAAAACATGATGAAATAATAAAATCAGTATAAAATATATAATTAGATGTTATTATGTTTATTTAATGACCTATATACACCTCATCTTCCATCAAATGGGAAGCAAAACCACCGTTCGTGTGAATGTTGGACTACCACCTCGTGAACTGATGTAATTAATTTTCCATCACTGCCAATCATAGATGGTCATAATGATGGATTTAATATATATATATATATATATATATTATATTCATGAAATATTTATCATTATATAAAATTAATATATCATCATTTTTCTTTACTCTTCATTCACTGAAAAATGATAACGTCGTTCAGGCATACATATAGAATACCACCTCCACGAAGCAATGTGATTCGTTTTTCATTACCACATGCCATGGATGAATTAAATAATGTATTTAAAGAAATTACGTGGTATTTATTTTATTATTATTATTATGTAAACATAAAATTATACTTACCTTTTTTTATAATGATTGTAGAAAAATGGAAATGTTACTCATTTGTAAGTACAGCATACTATCCCCGTGACCGAAACATAGTTCATTTTTTAAAACCATATCTCATGGTTGGTTTTAAAATTATAATTGATCTATAAAAATTATAATTATTTCATGATTATTATTTTGGAAATAATCCAATATTGACCCCTTTGACCATAGTTAACATTCTGAAGTCATTTTGGACATATGAGTTGAATATCACCAAAACATATGATGTAAACATAGTTTAATATAACTTTGTAAAAGGAATAATAAACATGAAAATGGTTATTAAGAAAGTAAATAATTAATACAGGTTTTATATTAATAAATATAAATAACATACATGACAAGTTAGAATAAAGGTAAGTGACTTTTAAAAAAAACCATTTGTTAATGTTTCCCTTCCAACTCATTTTCTTCCATGTTTATGTTCTTCTATATGTTTCATGATTTTTTTGATTAAATATATGATAAAATAATTTTTTAACCATAATTTAATTTATTTTCATTGTTTTATTAAAATTAATCTTTTTATCATTTTATATGAGGTGCACTTTAATTTAAAAATCACATTTTAAATATTTTAAATATTTTAAATATTTACTTTCTAAATCTTTTTCTTCGATGTCTATATTTTTAAAATTATTTTACAGTGGTATTTATATGCACATAAATGAATTATAAAGGTCATTTTATGTATATTTTTTTTAATTTTTTTCACGGTTTTTGAAAATAAAACTTTTTTACGTATTTTATATGGAATTTTTTGACTTTCATTAAAAAAGACAAAAGGAATGTTCTATTTTAACGTATACGATGATAAATACATTTTCCACCACCATAACCATTATTTGGGCATGGTAAGCCTCTCGGCCTTCGGTTCATGTACTGTGGGTTTTTCGGGCCTTGTGCCTTGGGCCTACGGGTCATGTACGGGTTCCCCTTCAACCCTTAAAAGGGGGATTATCCATAATAAAAAAAAAGAAGGCCAAAAAAGTTTGTTTTTAAAAAGGAAAGTGTATTTTGATACAAAAAAATGTTTTACATATGGGTTCGAAAGTGTTTTTAAATTTATTTATAATGAAAATTCACAAGATTAAAATGGTTTATTCATGATATAGTCCTTGGAAATTATTTATGATAATGGGTGAGCCCTCTATAGCTCATGGTGATCAGTGAACCTGATATAGCTTATACGATGGGTGCACCCAGATAATTCTCCAATGCATTGGGTAATGATTATGTTCTCTTTAGAATTATATTGGAATTAGAAAATATAGTTATTCCAATTAAAAGCATACTTTTAAGGTTCCTATAAAGATGATTTACTATTTATCCTACATGAATTTTTTATTCTTGATAATGATTTTTCATAGAAATTTTTTGATTTCAAAAGGTAAGATAATGATCTTTTTTAAAGAAAGGATTAAGCCCTTTTTGGGTAAAAGGGAATGTTTTAGGATTTTTTCCATGGGTTCTCAATTTTTATAAGAAACCATAATGGTTATAATTTGTTATTTTTTTATTATAATCTGTTTTCTAAAAAAATTAGGGCTGTAAAGTTGATTTTAACTGTAAGTAAATGATTATTTTATTCAAAAATATTATTATATTAGAGAATTTTTTTTACAATCACATGATTTTAAAATTTATTAAAGACTTTATTTATTTATTTTAGATACCTACTATTTTTTTTCTTTATAACATGTTTTTAAATGCTTTCATTGGTCATAAGGATGAGTGTAAACATTAATAAAGCTAGAGATCCAGATATGGAAGTTACCTTGAAGGAAACTAGCATGTATTTGTAAAGAATTTTATTATATAAGAAATCATATACTAAGAGGAAGTGTATAATATGTATGTTATGGACTTTTTATTTAATATTTATGAACTAATTTTCTAAAACTATAAACCAAAAAAGATCATTGAAATTCAAGGAAGTAAAATCTTTTCTAAAATAGAAATTATGGGTTGAAAAAGGATTGAGTCCTTATAGTTAGTATCAGAGGAAATGTTTAGATAACTTTATATTCTAGTATATTATTTGAGAATAAGTTAAAATTATTTTATAAACATAAATATTAGAATGTCTTTGAGAATTATATTAATTTTTTAGGATTGGTTGACACTTAAATAAATTAATATATAAAGTTTTTGAATGATTAGAGTGTTATAAAAAATATATGGTATTGCATTTACCCTTATGGATTATTTTACTTTTAATAATTCATTTCATGTTTAAATTATGGTATTTATAAAATATTATGGATTTTTATCAATATTAAATGAAATATATCTTTTATAATCTTATTATTCCTTCTAGATGATTTGATTATCAATATTATTGAAAATTATTGTTCAAATGATTTTGATAGCTTCTTGAAAATTAAAATCACATGTAGTAAACTATTTGACTTATCCATAACCTATTCATTTATTTATAAATATTAGGTTTCATGTTATATTTTTCATTTTATTTCAATATATAAACTGTTATAACACTCTTGAAAAGATAATTACCAAAAATTTCATGATCATTTATTTTATGTAAGTTTGGAATCATGCTGAAGGATGAATGTAATATCAAGGAAATACTAATGTAATGATTTAAGGTATCAATTATTATCTTATTTTTAAAGTTATAAACATGTTTTATTTGATTTTGATGAATCATAATGACCTAATTTGTATATTTTATTGTAGGAATGAAGTATTAAGTAATAACATGATGAAGCATGGTTAAAGGTTTATGAAGAAAGATGAATTGAGGATGTGTTTATGTTTTTAGTTTTTATAATTATGATGTAGTGGTATCTTATCTATGATATATTTTGATATATTCTAAATATTATAAGAATCATGAAACAAATAAGGATTATTCTATATTAGGTTGTTTTTACAAAATTTTTACCTTCTGTTATATGGAATCAAAAACTTTGAGAAGTGGAATAGTGAAAAGGAGATAATTTGTAGGAGACATTTATTATGTCATAATATATGATTGAGGTATATGTAACCTTGATGATTAACGTGGGGTTTATTAATGGTTTTAAAGTAATAATACCTTTAGATTTTGTGGATGTAAGTTTAATTCTATTGATAACCTTTAGGTTTATATGATATTTGATGATTAAGGATATTTTTAAGGATGTTAATTATATTTATGGGTATGTTATAAGAATTATATTAGTATAGTTTTAGTAAAAAGGACAACCCATCACATCCAGAAATTCCATGAGTATTGAACCCATAACCGAAGGGTGATAAGGGTGAAATGCCTACACCTAGCCTATGTGATGTCTTGGTAAGTATGGAATTTATTTTTTTAAAATTTTTTAATAGACAATTACTAAGTTGATTTAGGGAAAATATGTTTTTTCTTAGAGATAACAATAGAATTTTAATATTATTTGGTGATTTGGTGATTAATTTTATTTTAGAAGAATTTCTCAATTTTGGGAACCTTATATGATTAAGGTAAACATGGAATTATGGGATTTTATTTGAGGTTTAAAGATTGAATTATTTTTTAGAGGAATATTTGATCTTAATGTGGCTTTATGGTGATTTATGTCATTTATTGATGGTATTATAATATCTTGGAGATTACATCACTATGAAATATATTTTTTTGGTATGAGACTTTAGGAGTGATTGATATTATATAGAGATAAATTTTAAATTTATCTTGGAGGAATATTTGATCAAATGATTAAAATATTTGGGTTTAAATCTCAATTAGGAATATTTTAATGAATTTAATGGATAGTTATGTGTTGAATGATTTAGTTTGAACATTGGGTATTACTATTGAATTTTTGAGATTAATTTATTATTTTTTCATATGAAGGTTTATTAATTTTTGGGAATTATATTACCTTATTCTAAACATTTTGGTTTTTGTTAGTATCTAAAGACCATATGAATAACTTGTAATTATTTTTTGGAATTATGTAATCTGTTAGAAATTGATTTTTGTGCTTCAAGCATAAAAAAATCACCTTCAATACTAATTGTTTGAAGTATGAGATGTGATTGTTACTGAAATTTATTAAAGAAAAAATAAATACTTGAAAATTATATTTTCCATATGTTATTAGTGTAAAATAAATAACATTCTTCAAATATAATAAAAGGACCATGAAATAAAACTTTTATGCTATCACCTTTATTTATAATGAATCGATTGTATTTTCACACCTTTTTGGTTTATAGTATTATAGTCACTAACTTTCTCACGATCATTCACCTTCTTTTGTTAAGTGATATATATCACTCTCCATCATTATTTGGGAATTATGATTTTCTTCCATGTCTATATTTTTACTTCCCAAAAATTTTATACTATTTTTAAACCAAGTTATGTGTTATTCTAGATGATATTCATATTTACCTTTCTCTCTTATCAATATGAAGTTTTATGAACCCTTTTTACAATGTAGGATTTCAAGACAGATATTTTTAAATGTCAAAAATTTAATTACAAATATCAAATTCAAATTTTGAGGATGTGATTTATTAATGGGTGTTATGTGACATACCAATATTTTAAAAATATAAAATTATGTTTGGAAACATATACGACACATAACCCCGAGCCTAAATAAATAATCAAATATTATATATACCATTTTAACCCAGCCATTAAAGTGGTGGGTATTATTAGGATTAACCAATTTATGAAATATATAAAAAGGTCATACTAAATATATATTTATTGATAAATTCTTAGTATATAATCACTCAAATTTTCATAAAGTAATTTTATTCATTAAAAATACATTTTCTTCAAAATAATATTTTGAGAAAATATTGTAATTAATCATTAGAACTTTTAGAAATTTTTATCTGATAAAAGGATACGATTTATAAAACAATAATTTTAAAATTACTCTAAGAATTTTTTTTGGTATTTTCTTGAAAATATTTATTTTTCACTGAATAGTGAAATATAATGAATTTTGTAAAAGTGTCATTTATTTTCATTGAAAAATACACATAATTTTTTGAATTTGATCCTAAATTAATATAATTATCATTTATTTAGATATAATATAATTAATTACATATGAATAAACATTATTCATGGTCTTGGTATAAAAATACCTTTAGTCTTGACAAGAAATGTTTTATCCAAAAAATTGTTTATCATTGTGCTTTGTTGGATAATTTTAAAATAAATTTATACCACTGATAGTGATTAAATGTGGTAAAATAGATTCCATATTTTTAATCATCGTAATTAATATTATTTAATAAGTTCAACATATTTTTTGGTTCTAATGAATAGTAAAACAGTAAAAATTCATCACCAGAATAAAAGGGTAAATCAGGTTAAAATAGGTTAAAAATATGAGTTAAGGCCACAATTTTTTATATTAAATATTATTGAATTAATTTTTTTATACCATTACCACCTTATGATTGATATTTATTTGTTTTTAGGACACTTTTTAATGAATTTGACCAATATAATATTTTAATTAAGAAAAGACAAAATGTCACCCTCTTACTTTTAAATATCGCTTATGTGTTCACAAAGTGACAAAAGAAAGTTGTGAGTAAATACTCATGGTTATTTTGATAATAATAAAATTATTTTTATTATGGTAATTTATTTCTAATTTTTAGTAATTATACAATTATATAAATGATTACTCAACATCGACATAATAACTATTTAAATAAAAGGAAAATTAGTTAAATGATTTCAAAAATATTAAAAATAATATAATTTAAATGAATTATTGCGTTCAATTTTTTTATACAATTATAATATATTTAGGGTGTGTTAAAGGTTTATTTTTAAATTCTATATTTTTCTTGATGTTTTTAAATCCAAATTAAATGATATATATTAAAATTGACATTAATGATATTTTATGATAAATAATGTTATATTAAATGATTTAAAGTTCCTAAAAGTAATTTATTCAACCATGTATAATAAATATGGTTGATAATATAATCCGTGGTTTATTTTTGGGCTGTTTTTTCTTTTATAGTAACTTAATTTACCCTTAAAGTGTAAAAACTTTAATACCGTGATAATTTTTAAAAAGTGTTAACACAGGTTAAAAAAATGTTATGGGTAAAAATATCACAAAAAATTGTCCAATTTTTATTTTATGAGATAATTTAGAATAAAATAATCTTATATAATAATCTTATATATTTTTTTATCCTTCTTAATATGAGAATTAATCTATGTTAATTTAATACTTTAAGAAATTCCATGGGTACCTCTACCCACTCCTATAAAAGGGAACCTACTATCCTCTTTTCTTCGCACTTGAAAAACAATTTGGATCAGAAAATACCTACCAAAATCCATTCTTTACATCCATCCCAACATCCTATAGGCCTTGGTTTGATCATAAAACCAACCTAGGAAAGGTTTTATTGTAATCTTTAAGAGGTTTTACAAAGAAGAGGTATAGTTCTTAATCAAGAGGTTTCATTTTATTTCTTCTTAATCATAATTCATGAATTATTTAACTATTTTGAAATAATAATATAATTTTAATATAAAAACTGATATGTCTTTATATTTATTTAATTATCTCTATCCATACCCTCATCCATTGAATGGGTAATGAAACCATCCTTTGTGTGTACAGAGGAATATCGTTGTGCGAAGTAATGTTATTCATTTTCCACCATGACCTCTCAAGGATAGTAATAATGATGGATTTAATGTATATATTTTATATTCATGGAATATTTATCATTCCAGATAAGTAATATATCATCTATTTTATTATGTTTTCATTCACTATAAAATTATAACATCATTTATATGTACATTGAGAATACCGTCTCCACAAAGCGATGTGTTTTTTTCATAACCACATCACATGAATGATACAAATAAGTATATTTTAAAGAAATAATATGGTATTTATGATAAGATGATATTTCTGTGAGGATAAATAATTCTTATGGTCATTCCATAATGATCGTTGAAAAATGGAAACGTTATTCATGTGTACAAATGACCTATCATCTCCGTGATTACAACATAGTTCATTTTTTATAACAATATCTCATGGTTGATTTTCAAAGTATAATTGATGTATAAAAATTATAATTATGTCATGATTATTATTCTATTGATAATTTAATAATGACCTCATTGACCATAGTCACCCTACCGATCTCATTTTGGAAATATGAGATGAATGTCATCAAAAAGTCCAATATGAACTTAATTGATTATAACATGGTAAAATGAATAATAAGATTGAAAATGGTTCTTAATAAAGTAAATTATTAGCATAATTTTATTATTTAGAAGGATAAATAATGTACGTAATGAATCATACTCAAGTTAAGTGACTTTATTTTAAAAAAATTAACTTTTAAAGTTTCGCTTCCACCTCTTTTTCTTGATTGACTACATTCTTATAAATGTTTTAATAAAATTTTAATTTATGATAAATGGATGATAAAGTTAATTTTTGAATATAATTTAATTTATTTAAAGTATTTTTAAAATGAATATTTTTAATGTTGTATGTAAGGTATACTTTACTTTAAAACCTCATTTTAAATATTTTAAATATTTATTTTCTAAATATTTTTCTTCCATGTCCCAAATTTTGAAATTATTTATGGATTTATTTATATAGACATAAATTAATTATAAATGAAATTATAAGTCTATTTTTAATTTCATTTAAATGGTTTCAAAATGAATATTCATTATATATTTTATACATAATTGTTCGAGTTTCTCTACAAAAGAAAAAAGGAATGTTCAATTTTAATATATATGCTGAAAATTAATTTTTCTATAACATTAAATATTATATGGAATTATTTATATGGTTCCATGTTTTATTTAGGGGAAAACCCACTTTCCCTTTTTTTTCTACAAATTTTAGTTTTGAAAGTGGGTTTTTAAAAGTGAAAGGGTATTTTGATATTCATAAATTTATTACATAAAGGTTTAAACTAGTTTTTCAAGGGATTTATGATGAAAAGGTGAAGGAATTAATTAGTTTATTCATGATATTTTACATAATTGTTTTTATGATGATAGGTGAGCCTGATATAGATCATGATGATGGGAGAAAAATATATATCTTATACGATGGGTGTGACCATATGGAACTCTAATGTATTGGGTAATGATTATGTTCTCCAAGAAATATGTTGGTAGTTTACCATATGTTTTTTATAATTATATGGGTTCTTATAAGGGTTCTAAGAAGATTATTTCTATATAACCTACATGTAATTTATACATTTTCTAATGAGATAAAATAGAAATCATTTTATTTCAAAAGCTAATTTAATGATCATTTTTAAAGGAATGATTATTCCCTTTTAGGGTAAAAAAGTATGTTTTAAGAAATTATTTTACAAGGGTTAATATGTTTCCTAAGAAAACTTCATGGTTTTAATTATTCATTTTTTCCTTGTAAAGTGTTTTATGAAAAAATTTGGGTAGTAAAGTTTATTTCTTGTGTAATTAAATGATTATTTTGAGCTTAAAAATTATTATATTAAAGGAAAACTCTCTTTTATGATCACATGTTTTCAAAATTTACTGAAGGGTTTTATATTATTTTTATATAATTTAATAATATTTTTTTCTCATCCAACATTTTTTATGTTTTTCAAGGATCTCAAACATGAGTAGAAAAGTTAATAAAGTAAGAGTTCTAGATTTGGATGTCACCTTGAATAAATCTAGCCTGTATTTATAAATAATTTTATTATGTGGGAAAAGGGGTTATTAATATAAGGTATTCAACATGTATTTTATGGGTTATTTTATATAATATTTATTGCCCAATTATCTAAAACTATAAAATTGATAAGATCACCAAAATGAAAGAAAGTGAATTATTTTCTAAAAATTAAAATTGTGGGTTGAATACCGATCGAATCCTTATACTTGGAATTCTCAAAAATATGAAAAAACAATCATAATTTCTTGATAATTTTCGAAAATGATCTATATGTAATTTATGATATGTAGAAATTATCACACATAATTCTAAAATATAGTGTCTTCAGTGTGACTCAAAGTGTGTGTTTTAAGTTTAGAAGTGATGTTTTAGTTCAAAACATGTGACTCATTGAAAAATAGGAAACCCACTTAAATTATCTTGATACTATATAAAAATGATACATAAGTAATTTTTTATGTGTAGGAATTAGATGCATCTCATTCTAATTCCCAACATGATTTGTATGACTTCAAGTGCATGGGTTCGGTTTAACAGTGAAATTTTAGTTAAAAAAATGTGTTACTCCCTAAAAAATGATAAAGCACAATTAGATTATTTTTAGGAGTTAGAAAAATGATTCATAAGTCATTTTTTATGTTTATAAAATAGACTAACTTTAATCTGATACATGGTGTGACCCATATGACTCAAATTTCATGTTTTTATTTTGAAATGAAATATTAGTTAAAAAGTGGCAGTTATTGAAAAGTAGGAAAAAACACTTCAATTTCCTTCATATTTAACGGGAAAAAATCCAAATGTCATTTTTGATGAGTAAGAATCAACTGAATATTAATCCAATATATGGTGTGATCATTATGAATCAAATTTTGTGTTTTCAGTATAAAAATGATATTTTAGTTAAAAACAAGTGTCACTCACAGAAAACTGAGAAAAAAAAAATTCATTTTTGACATGTAAAAATCAACTTTACATCAATTGGACACACGATGTGGATGATATGACTCAAAATGTGTATTTTAATTTAAAATCAATATTTTAGATCAATGGACAAATGAAAAAAATCAAAACCAAGAATTTTTTTTCATATTTTTTGATAATTTTAGAGAATAATAGAAACATAATTTTTTATGTGTTAGAATATGCCTCACCTCAATCTGATGCATGGTGTAACATCCCCCAATCCATCACTCTCTCACACAACCAAATTAGGCTAGTTAGTAGACCTCATGAATGCCTCCCCATACACTAGAGGCTACCAACTAGCATCGAAGGAGTAGAAAACATAGTGGGGAGACAAACCCACGGTATAGAGTCACAATAAAATAGAAATAAAAATATATCACATTAATATAAATAGAGGAAACATTAAAATATAAAACTGTAAGATAAAATATGACCTAAATAATAAAAGTCATCTGACTAATCCAATAATAAATAAATGATAATATAATTATACTCTAGAATGTATCTAAATTTCAAACTAAAATTAAGACAAATATACTACTACGCTAACATAAATAAACTCCAAATACCTCAGTCATGAACCCCATGCCGGTTCTGTCCCCAAGCTCTAATCAATTTAGTAAGAAAAAATCAAAAACATAGTCCTTTTACTTTGTCTAAATATAAATACATGTAATCTTTATGGGTACCAAATGATGGATTGAATATGATGTGAGTAAAAATCTGACGGTCGAAACCACAATGACTAAAAAAATCCTATATGATAATAAGTTCTTGCAATAAATAAATAAAATATATATTAATTAATCAATTCATATAATACGACAATCAATCTACTTCAGCACCATGTTGGAATATCATTGATCATGTAACACAAACATTCCAATTATAACCATAAGTCCATGGTATAATTTCATAATTGGGTCAATCCCAATAAACATTATAGAATAACTAATAAAATCAATTTATATAAGCATTTCAGCATCTAGGAAAATCCCTTTATATAAGCATTTCAGAATTTGGGAAAAGTCTTTTATATTTGAATTTTAGCATAAATCACAACATAAGTCATAATGGAAAGAGGAACACAATATGATATCATATGACACAATGGTCAATTCATCCAATTACCAGTTGTCTTTCAATTACCCATACATTCATTAAATTATATCTTAATCTATTTTAATACTAGTGTACACACCTATCTCATATCAATTATCCCCATTTATTTCAATAATCAATTAATCCATTTTCCAAGGTGATTCGATCACAAGAAATAACCTAAGGTATCATGTGATGATAAAACATATTCTAATCCATTATAATGTTCATTACTAATCTAGGGTAGGATGACACTATGGGTAGCCTCAATCTAAGTCTCAACACCATTGGATCCATATGGATCCAAAGAGCTGTCTAAAAGCCTGATTATCATCACTGATTATTTAATTTTTTAACATGTACATTGTGTTAGTTAAATCACATACTATTGTACATACTTAGACAAATAGAGAAAACCACATGGAATTATTCTACACCACCAAACTTTATTGGTAGATTAAGAAACACTCTCAACCGGGAACTCCAATGAGGAATGATGGTGAAGAAGATCACAAGGTTAAACCTATATCACATAAGATCAAAGATCGATTCAATGGTGGTCAAGATATTACACCATGATAATGGAGAATATGTGTAAGAGAGGGAAAAAATAAAGTGTAATAGAGATTAATTTCTTTATTAGAACATCCATATGAGGGTGAATTGATCTAAAATAACATGGAGTTTACCTATGGTATAAGATAGAGAGCTATACCCCGAATGAAATAAAATAATATAGGATGTGTGGTTTAAAACTACTGATCATTAGAAATTCATGGTGTGAAACCCTTTCACGATGTGAAATTATTGATTTATGGGATAAATTTAAAAACATGTCACCTCTGATTAAAATAACATTGATCAAGAATTTCATGATGAGAAATTGTTTCACAGCATGTAATAGTCTCAAACCCTAAACCAGATCATGAAATATTCCTTGAAATATTTTCACATTGTGTGACATGTTCATCTAACGTAAATGTCCAATAAACAAATCACATTATAGCTTTTATAGAAAAACCTGAATGAACTTCGAAGCCTTCCAAATAAAAAAAACCTTATAAACCCCTTTGAAAATTTATACCAAGACTCCATTAATTTAATCCAATATACATCACCAAACATAAGGTCATTGTACCTAGATAAATCTCTACATCCCCAAATGATTCTCAACCACCACAGTTTAAGGAAAAGGAAAATGTTGAAGAAAATAAGTTTACCAAAACACAAATAGATATGTGCCTAGAACAATAAGGGATCTTACAACTGACCCACCATATAATAGCTCATCCAAGAGATGATACAAGAACCATTGTGGGGTCTCAATGAAACATTATGGCCATTGTTCTCATATATTAGATTCCCTCTCCTAGGTATCCTCTTGAACATGGCCATGTTTCTACTGCACTCAAACTAGAGGTATGGTCTTTACCTGAAGATACTTCTCACTAAGATCCAAAATCTATATCAAATTCTCTTCAAAGGACACATCTACACTAATATATACATCATTAATGTCTACCACATGATAAAGTACAAGATAATATCTCCAAATATGTGAAACATGAAACACATCATGCATGAAACTATAGCCCTATAGAAGGTACAACTGGTACACCACTAGAGTAACCCTTTCACTAAAACAAATGACCTGAAAAACCTAGGTACTAGATTTCCTTACTTCCTAATACAGTGTTTCCCTAACCGAGGTGATACATAAAGAAAAAAAAATGACAAACCTGAAATTCTATAGGTAGTCTTTGTTGGCTAGATAATATTTTTTCCCACTCGGTGTGGTCACCAACAACCTCCTGAACAAATGAACCAACTCAGACATCTCCTTTACTAGAATAGTTCTAAGAAGTACTAACTCACCTACATCCAACCAATAAAGAGGTGAACAACATGGAATTCCATACAAAGATTTGAAAGGATCCATTTAGATTGATGTATAGAAGAAGTTATTGTAAGTGAACTCTATGAGTGATAAAGGATGCTCCCACAAACCATCGAAATCCAAAACATAGGCTCGTAACATATCCTCTAGAATATAAATGGTATGCCTAGATTGGACATCATTCTAAGGATAATAGGTTGTGATTATAATAACTTTTGATCCTAGATACTTATGAATACCCTATGAGAATGAAGAAATGGAATGAGTATCTCTATCAAAAACAATAATCCTCAGAACACTATGATTCCAAATTATCTCCTACATGTAATGAATAAATAGATCATCAATAGTGACGGTCTCCCTGATTGTCAAGAAGTGGGATAACTTCATCAGTTGATCACTTATACTGCATCATTATTATGATGTTTCTTGGGAAATCCTGTCACAAATTTCATAGGGACATCATCCCATTTATACTCCAGAATGGGAAGAGTATGAAATAACCTAGCTGGCCTCTGATGATCAACTTTCACCTACTAATAGGTGAAAAACGCAAAGACTAATACCTCCTTATTCATTCTTATCCACTAGTACTATCTATAGAGACCATGATATATATTTTTCAAACTAGGATTTACTAACTATCTAGAAGCCTGAAAATCTCTCATCATCTCATTATGCAAGCCTGTAGGAACCCATAATCATCCATGAAAATGTATATAATTTACAATGCTAATATTTCATGATGATGGAAGATCCCCACCATATATATTGTCTCTCATAACTATGCACTCCATATTAGATAACTACTCTGTCTTCATCCAATCCAGAAGCATGTGTATATCTAATGTCAAAGTCAGAGATACTCGACCCTAGAACTCATGAACATCTACATGCATGTCTTTAAAGAGTGTCATCATCCTACAATCATCGTAATACTCTCTCACTATCTTTGTTCATGTATTTTTACTCAAGTCATCGATGGTGATGTTTCCCTTTCTTAGTGTATAATCAAACTTTACATTGAAGGAATATAGATACTTGAAGAACATCCTATGCTAAAGGTTTAGGTTTTTCTATGAAAATATACAACTGAGGCTCTTGTGGTCCATGTACACCAAAAAAAATCTCTCCCAAAAGATAATGTATCCATTATCTTAGAGCAGGTACCACCACTTCCAAATCCTTATCATGTTTAGGATAATTTTTCTTCTCTAGTCTCATCTATTTGGATCTATAAGCAACCACTCGATCCCCCTACATCACAACAACCCCGATTCCAACTCTAGATATGTCATAGTACATGGTATGTGTCTTAACTGACAATAGTAAGGTGAGGAATGGTGCTAAGGTAAGTCTACCCTTCATCTCCTTAAAATATCTCTCAAAAAAATATAACCAAATAAAATTACCCCCTTTCTTAGTTATCATGAACATAGAAGATTTTAGATGGGAGAAGTCCTAGAAACAACTCCAATAATAACATTAAAAACCCAAAAAAATTTGAATCTTGAAGAAATTATTAGGCTTCCCCCAAGATACCACAACTACAACCTTCTATGGGTCCACTAACCGTATATCCTCTAAGATGGAATGAAAGTGCACTTTTATCATTTTAGATTCTATATTTGGTTATATTGTAATAAATATAATGCTCCCACAATATACTTAGGATGATTTCAAGATGTTGGGAATGATCGTCCACTAGCTGGGAGTATAATAAGACATTTTCAATGAAATCCACCAAAAATAGTTCCATAAAATAATTAAATATCTAATTAATCAAGGCCATGAATACTACTAGTGTATTCATCATACCAAAAAACATCACCAAGAACTCGTAAAATCTATACGTTCTCCTAAAAGCAGTCATAGGCATATCTGATGGTTTCACCCTCAACTGGTGGTATCCTGATCTCAGATCGATCTTAGATAAGGTCTTAGAACCTATTAGCTAGTCGAACATATCACTAATGCATATAATGAGATACTAGTTCTTTACCATTATCTATTTCAATCTTCAATAATACACACGTAGATGAAAATTACCATCATATTAATTTGTTAAAATAATTGGAGAACCCTATAGTGATGTACTAGTCCATATGAAACCTTTTTCTTCCAGATATTCCAAAAAAAAAATTCAATTCATGAAGCTCTACCAGTACCATCCCGTAAGGTGTAATAGAAACTATATCTTCTCCCAACACCAACATGATAGTGAGATCAATCTCTCGCTCGGGTGGTAAGCCATAGAACTCATTAAGAAATAAATCTTGAAAATAATCTCCCATTCAAGGAAAAGTAACCTACTGTATTCCACCATCATCCAAAGTAACACCAAATATCTGATCTATGAGACAATCCAATCTTCATTGAATTAGTCCTACATGACTAGCCTAAAGATCCCACCACCACTACAAAATAGGCCTTTACAGTGCTAAAAATGGACTTTATCTGCACTAAATAATCATTGAATACTATAGTGACATTAAAATCTCCAAGCTTTTATCAACGCTAAAAAAGAACCAATAAAGGACCCCTTTATCAGCAGTTGAAAAAGAACTGATAAATGGTACTTTACTAGAGCTTTTAAAAGCATCGATAAAGGGTTACTTTATCAGTTATTTTAGAAGAACATTCAAAGGAGATACTATAATGTGCTATAATAGAACACTGTAGCACCAATGTAGTGTTCTATAATAGCGCACCATAACACCAAAAACACCACCAAATATCAAAAAAATAAATTAACAATATATAATTTAAATTAAATTAAATTTACAACACAAATTCAATAAAAAAATATATTATAGACATTAAAGACATTGGTTTATACAATTACATAAGTTCAAATTATTACATACATTCAAAAATGTCAATGTTACTTTTTCTTTTGATCCTCACCCTAACTCATGAAATTTCTGAACAAACCCCCCATGATTGAGAAAAATGACACACCAATATAAGAAAAAAATATTATGTTAGTAACAATATAAAGACATAAATAAATAAAAAGTGTTAATTTTAGACTAAACTTTGTGTCATACCTAGAACACAGTGTATCAAATTGAGTTGCGGTTGGTTCTTTCATGTCAAACCATTTCTTATTCATATTAAAGAATTATCTATCTGAAAATTAATTAAATAATTATAAGATAAAAATGATAAGTACAACAATTAATTAATAGAATATATAATGATGATAAAACAACATAGGCATATTTTCTCAGTTTTGGTGATGTGATTCACATTTTAAACTAAAATGACACTTATATATCGAAAAGACGCACTTGGAGTCATACCCGTCACACCATACATCTGATTGAGGTGAATATGGTTCCTACATGTATCAAATTACATATGGACCATTTTTCAAAAGTATAAAAACAATCCTAATGCATTTTTTTAGTTTTGAGTATGTCACTTTTCTTTTTACAAAAATGATATTTTAAACTGGAAGCATGCACTTTGACTCATATCGGTTACATCATGTATCGGTTTGATATGAGAATGATTCCTATATGTCAATAAATATTTATGAATCTTTTCAAAAAATTATCAAGATAATCCGAGTTCATTTTCTTAGTTTTAAATGAGTGATACTTTTTAGAACTAAAATGTTGTTTTTAAAATGATAATGGAAACTTTCAGTCATACCGGGAACATTGGGTATTATATTGAGGTTAAGATGATTTCTAAACATCGTCAATGACTTATGGATAGTTTTTATAAAGTATAAAAATAGTCTTAATTCATTTTATCAGTTTTAAGTAGGCCTCCTGTCCTTTTTACTAAAATTGATGCCAATTTTAAATAAAAAGATACACTTGGTATTGTACCTATCACACCATGTGCCAAATTGAGTTGAGGATGATTCCTATATCTCTCAAATGATTTATGAATATTTTTTCTAAATTAACACAACAATTTTAATGTGTTTTCTTGATTTTGAGTACATCACTTATTTTTTTTACTAAAATGTCATTTTAAACTAGAAACATGCACTTTGAATCATACCGGTTCCATCGTGTATTAGTTTGACATGAGATTGATTCTTACACATTAAAAAATTTTATGAATTATTTTACTAAATTATCAATACAACTAGTGACACTTTTTGAACTAAAATGTCAATTTTAAACTGATAAGAGAAACTTTGAGTCAACCCGGGCACAACATGTATCTTATTGGGGTGTGGTAGATACCTACATGTCAAAAATGACTTATGGATAATTTTAATAAACTATAAAAACAACATGAATGTGTTTTATTGGTTTTGAGTAGGTTAGTTGTCCTTTTTACTAAAATTGATGTCAATTTTAAATAAAAAGACACAGTTAGAGTCATACTGATCACACCATGCATCAGATCGAGGTGAGGCTGATTGATACATATCTAAAATGACTTATGGATCATTTTAATAAAGTATATAAAAAATAGAAATGGGGTTTCTTAGTTTTGAGTATGCCACTTGTAACGTCCCAGTTCCAGAAGCCACCCAGAGGCGCCTTGTACCCGATTGGTCACATGGCCCCATGCACATTCCCCTGAATGCCAGAGGCTGCCGACTAGCAGTGAGGGACTTGACTGTGATAGTGGGGAAACTATGCCCTCATTGGAAGAGTGCACAGTGGAAGTAACAACACATACAACAGAAGCAGTAAATATCCAACAACAATAACAGCATAAGACTGATAAATAAACAACTGGACCAAAAATATATGTAAATGATGCATGATACATATATATCTAGGAAAACATCCAAACAAGTCACATTGATGAATACAATACTAAACCAAAGTAAAAAAGAAAAATAGATGAGCAAATCCTCACCATCGCAAGCCTCGGCTTGGTCCCATGCTCCTAGCTCCAGTGCAATCAAGAACCTGAAGTAGAAGGGAACTTTCCCTTATCTATACCTGCAACAATATAATCTGTTTCGGCCCAAAAGCGTGGCCCGAACAGGGTGTGAGAAAAAGTCCCAGTAGGCAACCACCCAAAGATCTATGCCTAACAGTCAATGAATATATGACAGGTAAAAGTACAGAAATTAGTAAACAGGTAAGTACTAAATAGAAAACAATCAATAGTTTCTAGCACATAATTACAAACAAGTAAACAGTCACTCAAGCAAGTAGAAAAAACTGGTAACCTATGGGTAGTTCTCACTGGCTAACCCCTATGGTTCAACCAACAAGTACTAGAAACCCTCTGAGAGGCACACATAATCTCACCCCTATGGTTAAACTAAAGAATATACTTTCTGGGGAAGCACTCACTATCAATTCCCTCAATAGTCTCGTATCATACTAAAGGTGCTCTGGGGAAGCACTCAACGTCTCATTCCCCCTGTGGCCCATGTTTATGAACTACAGACACTCCGAGAAATCACTTAACGTCAATTCCCCCTGTGGTATCACATCGTAAATTAAAGACACTCTGGAGAAGCCCTTTCTTCCATTCTTCCTATGGTCTACTACACTAGGTTCTCACAGCCCTGTGTAAGATAAACAAGTATCACATCATGTAACAGCCAAAGTATCCTCAAGAACTACTTGGCTAGAATTCTACAGCATCTTAGCATGGAATAAAAGTCACCCCGTACTACAAACTAGGCATGGAACTGGCAATATCATAACAGGAAAAACTAGATCAAACATTCATAAACAGGAAAAACATGCATGGGAAAAACATCCAAAGCATAGTAAATTAACCTATTCATAAAAAATATCCTCTACTCAGGCATATAAGCAATGTAGGAAAATAACAAGGGGAAAATAGGAAACACGCAATACCATGTTCAAGGGTATTGTTGGGATTTGCAAAAAATACTCAAAGACTTTCTACAGAAAGGCACAAACCACCTACCTAGATGTTAGGAGATCGATATACTTGAACCTCGAAGCTTCATTCTCCTTGTAACGTTGTAGATATAAGAAAACGTCCAAAATTATCAACCCATGATAACTTGAGAAAGAGGGTGAATTGGAAAACAAATATCTAGGAGAAGGATGAGCTTACCTATGTGGTTCCAATGTAATCGACAACGGTCGATTTGGAGAACAGATGGAGGTTCGGGGGCTTGGAGGAGATTCACGGCCATACGAGACACCCTCGGTCGAAGAAATTGGAGAAGAAGATAGTTATGGGGTTAAGACGCGGCCCCGATCCGTTCAATATAAAAAACAAATTACACGGAGTGTAACTTTGAAGTACATAGCGTGTACTCGCCTTTTCCGTACTCCGCTTTAGGCGGCCTCCACATCACCCCTACATGGCCGTGTGCATGGTTATGACAAAAACAACACACGACCTCGTGCGGCATCAAAGTACATAGCGTGTACTCATAAAGTAAACAACTTGTACTTCAAAATTTTCCAGAAACTCCTCTTTTCTCAAAAACTCCAGAAAAAGGAAAAACATACCTGAAAAGAAGGTCTGGGTTCTTACAAATTTCCCCCTTAAAGAAATTTATCCTCGAATTTACCTAACAAGGCGTAGAGGAAGAAACCCCGAACAGTTCCGTCCACTGTGATCGTACATCGGCCTCCCTCTCCCACGTCTCATCCCGTACTCACCCGTGCTTCCATAGCAACCATACCAGAGGAACAGACCGACCATGGAGAACCTTCGTACTGCAATCAAAAATCCGGATGGGATTCTCCTCAAACGATGCATCTGCTTCGAGCTCAACCTACTCATGTTGAAAGACATGATATGGGTCTGAAAAGTAACGTCGGAGATGAGAAACGTGCAAGACGTCGTGCATAGACCGGTACCTCTGTGGTAACTGCAACCGATAGGAAACCGGCCCAACTCTCTCCAACACCTGAAATGGCCCGACATACCTCAATGAAAGATTACCATGTCTCTAAATCCTCTTGTGTCCCAACCTCGGTGCGACATGCAGGAAAACCTGATCCCCAACCTCGAACTCTAGAGGTCGTTTCCACTGGCCAGCATAAGACTTCTGTCGAGACTGTGCAGTATCCATCCTCTTCTGAATCAACTCTATCTGCTCTGAGGTATCCTGAACAATATGAGGTCCCAACAAAGCTGCCTCTCATACCTCCAACCTATATAAGGGTGATCGGCGTGGCCTACCGTACAAAGCCTCATAAGGTTCCATCTGAATAGTTTCTGGAAAACTATTGTTGTAGGAAAACTCCACAAGAGGTATATTCTTCTCCTAAGAACCTCCATAGTCCAGAATGATAGTTCAAAGCATATCCTCAAGCACCTGAATCGTACGCTCGGAATGACCATCTTTCTGAGGATGGTATGCTGTACTCAAAAGTACCTGTGTACCCAAAGCCTTATGAAGCCCCTGCCAGACCTAAGAAGTAAAACGCGCATCCCGGTCTGAAACAATGGAGTGTGTAACTCTATGTATAAATACAATCTCATGGATGTACAACTGTCCTAGCTCATCAACACTGAAGGTATCTTTGATCAGAAAGAAGTGAGAAACCTTCATGAGCCTATTGATGACACCCCAACAGCGTCATTACCTCGAGGTGATCACAACAAACTAGTCATGAAGTCCATCACGACATCATTCCACTTCCACTCCGGAATGGGTAACTGCTGTAAAAGACCTGCTAGTCACTAATGTTCTTCTTTCTCCTGCTGACAAGTGGAACATCTCATGATGAAACTAGCAACATCTCTCTTCATACCTGGCCACCAATACTGGCGGTGTAGATCATGATAGATCTTGGTGATGCCATGATGAACTTCTGAAACTGAGGAATGAAAATCCCACATCAGCTCCTTGCGTATGTCTGCTGGCACCCATACGCGTCCATGGAAATGCATGATCTCATCCTCACCTACTGTCCATCCTAGAATAGGGTCCTCTACTGACACGATTTCCCGTAGGAATAGGCCTTCAGAATATGATATTTGCCTCTTTTTTACCTGATCAAGAAGTGTAGAGGTAACATCTACAGAAGAAAGAAACATTTTCCCCTGTCTGTCAGGAACCTCCAAATGCATCTTAGAGAACAGAGCCATAATATTCCACTCACTTCTAGCCTCCTGAACTGCCTATATCTGAGTCCTCCTGCTCAACGCATCATCCACTGCGTTTCCCTTCCCTTACGTATAGGAAATCTCAAAGTCAAAGGACTGTAGGTACTCAACCCACTTGCACTGCCTCAGATTCAGATCACGCTGAGTAAAGATGTACTTGTGGTCGGTGAACACCCCAAAGTGCTCTCCCAGAAGATAATGTCTCCAACATCGTAAGTCATGAACAACTGCTGCCAGCTCGAGATCATGTGTCGGGTAGTTCCTCTCATGTGGCCTCAACTATCGAGACCCGTATGCAATGAATCCATCTCCCTGCATAAGCACAACTCCTATCCTGATACATGAAGCATCACAATAAATAGTATTGCCCTTTCCCGTCTATGGAAAGACTAGTATCGGTGCTAAAGTAAACCTCCCTTTCATCTCCGGAAAGGGCGACTCATAAGAATTTGATCATAAGAACTTCACACCCTTCTTGGTCAGACCCGTCAACGGTGCTGCTAAGCGTAAAAAGTCCTGTATGAAGCAACTGTAGTATACAACCATCCCTAGAAAACTACGCACCTCAAAGATATTCTTCGGCTGCTCCCAG
The DNA here is from genome assembly GCA_963277665.1 of Viscum album. Lineage (NCBI taxonomy): Eukaryota > Viridiplantae > Streptophyta > Magnoliopsida > Santalales > Viscaceae > Viscum > Viscum album. The sequence continues at coordinate 123,021,975 of OY728153.1, read as the reverse complement.
GATACTACTTCTCTCACTTTCTATGGGTCCACTGATACTCCTGTCTCTGAGATAACGTGACCTAAATAGTGAATCTGATCCATCCAAAAGTGGAATTTTGAGAGCTTAGCATATAACTGATGCTCTCCCAGTATACTCAAAATGATATCAAGATGGGTAGCATGGTCATGTAGAGTGTGAGAGTACACCAAGATGTCGTCCAAGAAAACCAACACAAAGGAATACAAGTATGGATGGAACACTCAGTTCATCAGTGCCATGAAAACTGTATGTGTGTTCGTGAGACTGAATGGCATAACCATATACTCGTATAGACCATACCTACTCTTTAAGGCTATAAGAGGTATATTTGATGGTCTAACACGCAAATGATGATAACTGGACCTCAAATCGATCTTCTATAACACCTTGGATCCTTGAAGCTGATCAAAGAGGTCATCAATCCTAGGCAAGGGATATCGGTTCTTAACCATCAACTGGTTTAGCTTCCGATAATCCACACAAAGCCTAAGGTTTCTCTCTGCCTTTTTTGAAAATAGGACAGGAGAACCCCATGGAGAAGTACTGGTTCCGATGAAATCCTTTGCCTGCAACTCTTCCAACTACTTCATGAGCTCCTGAAACTTAGGTGTAGCCATATTATAAGGAGGAATGGAAATCGGTGCCGCTCCTGGCACGAGCCCAATAGAAAAGTCTACCTCATTCTCCAGAGGCAAACCTAAAAAGTCCTCTAGAAAGACATCTCTAAAACGATCCACCACCAGAGGAAAGTCTAACTGTGAAGTCCCCTAGTCATCTAGATACAGACTGGAAATCTCAGTTGTAACTCCACCTAGCCCATGATGCTCGGGTCTTGCTCTACTCTCCTGGACATACCACTCTCCTTGATGAAGAAAATATTCACCCTCTAGTGATATGAAACTAACCCTATGGCGATAACAGTCGATGACTGCCTGGAAGGAAATGAGCCAGTCTATTCCGAGAATGACATCATAGCCGGTCATCTCTAGGACATAGAGGTCCCATATAAAGTGATACCTAGCCACCTCTAGAGGGTACTCCTTGCACTAATTTAAACTATCCATCCTAGTCCCCAATGGTGTGTCTAGTGTCAACATGTCAGCAGAAGAAAAGATACAGAGCCCGAGGCTCTCCACAAAAACAACAGAGATAAAGCTATGAAAAGCCCCTGTATCGAAAAGAGTAGAAGATAAAACTGAGGCTACAAGTTCTTACCTCGAACTGTAGAGGGTCCAGGATCCTGCTCTGGCTGGGTCTGCTCTACTACAAAAGCCTGACCTGTACCACGGCCCTGTGGCCCTACCTGACTGCTCTGAGCTGATACACCATGCTGTCGCTGATAGACCGACGACTGACCACCCCGTCCATGACCTCCACCTCAACCTAAACGGCTGGAAGAACTCCAGTTCCCAGACTGGTGAGAAACTGGTGGTGCTGCTCCTGAATGAGGAGTCATGGATGAACCCTTTCCATTAGCTGTTGGTGAGAAAACCTGACATAAATACTGAAGGTGACCCATATTTCTACAAGATTGGCACTCCACTGGGTCTCTCTGGCACTGCAGACTCATATTCCCAGCCCTTCCACACTGGTAACATACAACCTGGCTACTTGAAGGTGTGTCTCAACGCCTCAGATCACCGCGTGTAGACTCCCTACGATGCTTCCTACTATCAGCTGGTGAAACACTATCTCTAGAAGCAGAACCGCCCTAGCTCTCAGCTCTGGAATCTCTCAGATTGCGCTCTGTAATCAGTGCCTGGTTGACAATGGAAGCGATGGAAGTCATCCTGAAGATATTCACCTGTGATCGGATCTCCCGTCTGAGACCATCCTCAAAATTCCTTGCCAAGAAAAACCCATCTCCACCCTAGAGGGGTATGAAATGCTAAATCTTAGTGAAATGAGAGGAATAATCCATGAAAGAAAGAGTACCCTTCTCTAGGCTCATAAACTTCTGGGCTCGGTCGGCCCTTAGGGCCTCTGGATAGAAGTAGTCATAAAAGACGCTCTGAAACTTCTCCCACTCCATAACCTGCTGATGACCTGCCTGTGAGATCACGTCCCACCACCTCTTGGCGGAGTATCATAGCATGTAGGTAGCGATCTTGACCTGCCTTTCTGTAGGCATCTCCATTTTCTCAAAGATCGTCATCATGGATTCTATCCATTAATCTGCAGACTGAGGTTCTCCTTCCCCTGAGAAGGTGGGAGGATGCTGTTACTGGAAAACCCGCATCAAGTCTACCATAGTCGAGGAAGGAGGCGGCGCGCCCTAGAAGGTCTGCACCATCCTCAAAAAACCTTCCCTAAAATGCGCATCAGTGCCTGAAACTGATATAACCGCTGGTTCCAAGGTTGGAACAACAGGAGGATCTACAGGAAGTCTCTGACAAGCCATATCGGGCGTCTAATCACTCCCCTATGACTGGAGGTCAATCAAAGGACGTCTCAGTGCCATGAATCTGTAAGTTCAAACACACACTTTAGATTCAGGATTAACAGGGACTGAAAAACTGAAGGCACAAGAAGGAACATGGAAAGAAGGAATTCAAGTTATGAAAAACATGATGACATGACGTGTTCTTTCCCTACACAGCGTCTTCCCTTAAGTCATTCATAGGGGCATGTACTTCTACCTAAACTGGTCGTGTAGTACCCCAAAAACACAACGTGTTATCCTAACACACAGCGTGTACCTGAATCCTCTTCCCTGCTCGAGTCCTTCTACACGGTTAATCCACACGACTCTTCTAAGAAAAAACTACACGGTGTGTTCAAGGAAGACATGGCGTGTACTAGACATGCCTTACCTGGCCTGTGTTGTAAGCGACATGGCCTAACACACAGATGACACTACAAGATGTGTTCCAGATGGACACGACATGTATGAGAAAGGGTAACACCGATCCGTGTTATTCGTGACACGACCGGGTACCAAGATCAGAGTACACGACATGTAAGATGTAGAAACGGCATGTAAGTGAAAAGATAACACGACCCGTATTGTTCGTGACATGGATGAGGTACCTATTTCATACTACACAACATGCTAAACTAGTACACTACATGTTCCTACAAGATTTTTCACAAACTCGTGTCCTTGCTCGCATAGTTAGTGACACGGCTATAGAGTACACAACGTGTATTCATAAAGTACACACCGTGTATTCTGGGTTTTTCCGGACAGTAGCCTTAGAAACTGCTCTGAAGCCCAGAAAACACAGAAAACCAGTATTAAGGTGACAAATTCCTATCCTTGAGGGTCCATAATCTCCACGAATCAAAGTTTGGCATCTTATACAAGTTACAAACAAGGTAAAAAATCCGATGATCCAACAAATTCCGGTTCAAGAGGGCCCATAACACCTCAAGAGCCAATGTTTGGCATGCATCTAAGCAAAGTAATAAACAAAAAAACTCCCTATCAAATAGCAGGGATTATATCAAAGAACCCATCACAAAATCATGCATAATCTACACAATGTCTATCACAACAACATGGAATCGATAATGCATCCTAGATGGCATGGTAAGAATGCATGAAAATAGATTTATAACAAGTGACTATATGATACATGAGATTCCATACCCTCATCTCATCGGGTTGCAAAAGAAATAGAACTGCAATAACAACAACGATAACAATACAAAGCATGTGAATCACCCAATGGTGAAATCAAATCAACTATAAAACTTGAAAACCAAATAAAATTTCAATAAATGAGGTAGTATAGCTTTTACCTATACACTGTTTAGCTACTCCCAGGCACAAATCATTACCAAGTACCAATTCCGTCCTATCCCTAGCTATAGGATCCACCCAGTAAGTCAAGAGAAAAGAAACGCCTCTGATACCACTTTGTAACTTCTTAGTTCTAGAAGCCACCTAGAGGCACCCCGTACCCAGTTGGTCACATGGCCTCAAGAGGATTTCCCCAAACTCCAGAGGCTACCGACTAGCTGCGGGGGCCTTAGGTGTGATAGTGGGGAAACTATGCCCTCATTGGCAGAGTACCCATCATATGTTATAACACATACACCAACGGAAGTGGTAAATATCCAACAACAATAATAGTGAAAGACTGATAAATAAACAACTGGAGCAGAAATATATGTAAATGATGCATGATACATATATGTTTAGGAAAATATCCAAAAAAGTCACAATTCTGAATACAGTACTAAACCAAAGTACAAAAGAAAAACAGTTGAGCAACTCCTTAGCATCGCAAGCCTCGGCTTGGTCCCATGCTCCCAGCTCCAGTGAAAAAAAGAACTTGAAGTAGAAGGACGCTTTCCCTTATCTATACCTAAAACAATATAATTTGTTTGGGCCCAAAATCATGGCGCAAACATGGTGTGAGACGAAGTCCCAGTAGGAAACCACCCAAATATCTGTTTCTAACAGTCAGTGAATATATGGTAGGTAAAAGTACAGAAAGCAGTAAACAGGGAAGTACTAAACAACAAACAATCCATAGTTTCTAGCACATAATTATAAACAAGTAAACAGTCACTCAAGTAAGTATAACAAACAGATATCCTCTGGGTAGTTCTCACAGCCTAACCCCTATAGTTCAACCTACAAGTACTAGCAACCCTATGGGAGGCACACACAGTCTCACCCCTCTGGTTCAGCTAAAGAATAGACTCTCTGGGGAAGCACTCACCGTCAATTCCCCCTATATTTTCATATCATACTAAAGGTGCTCTGGGGAAGCACTCAATGTCTCATTCCCCCTGTGGCCCGCGTTAAGGAACTACATACACTCTGAGGAAGAACTCAATGTCAATTCCCCCTGTGGTCTCGCAATCTAAATTAAAGACACTATGGAGAATCCCTTATGTCCATTCTCCATATGGTCTACTATACTAGGTTCTCACAGCCCTGTGTAAGATCAGCAAGTATCGCATCAGGTAACAACCAAAGTATCCTCAAGAACTACTTGGATAGCATTCTACAGAATCTCAGCATGGAAAAACAGTCACACCATCCTACAAACTAGGCATGGAACTGGCAATATCCTAACATGAAAAACTAGACCAAACGGTCATAAACAGGCAAAAAATGCATGGGAAAAACATCCAAAGCACAGTAAATTACCCTATTCACCAACAATATCCTCTACTTAGGCATATAAGAAAAGAAAGAAAACAACAAGGGCAAAACAAGAAACACGTAATACCCCATTCAATGGTATCGTTGGAATTTGAAAAGAATACTTGAAGACTTTCTACAAAAAGGCACAAACCGCCCACCTCGACGTTAGGAGATCGATATACTTGAACCTCAAAGATTGATTCTCATTAAAACATTGTAGATCTAAGAAAACATCCAAAAAACTCAACCCATGATAACATGAGAAAGAGGAGGATTTGGAAAACAAAGCTCTAGGAGAAGGAAAAGCTTACCGCTGCGGTTCCAATGCAATCGACAGTGGTCGATTTGGAGAATAGATGGAGGCTCGGGGTCTCAGATGAGACTCGCCACTGTACAGGACACCCTCGATCGAAGAAGCTAGAGAAGAAGACAGTTCTGGGGTTAAGACGCGACCCTGATCCATTTAATGAAAAAAAGTACATGATGTGTACCTTTGAAGTACACGGTGTGTACTCGCATTTTCCGTACTCTGCTTTAGGCAGCCTCCACATCACCCCTATATGGCCTTGTGCATGGTCATGACACGACCATCACACAGCCTCGAGCGACATCAATGTACACGACGTGTACTCATAAAGTACATGACATGTACTTAAAATTTTTCTAGAAACTCCTCTTTTCTCAAAAACTCCAAATAAAGAAAAAACATACCTGAAAAGAAGATATGGTTTCTTACACAACTTATCCTTTTTAGTAAAATGACATTTGAAACTGGAAACACACATTTTGACTCATACCGGTCCCATCATGTATCAGTTTGATATTAGGCCAATTACTACATCTGAAAAATGATTTATGAATATTTATACTAAATTATTAAGACAATATGAGTGCGTTTTATCATATTTTAGTGAGTTACACTTTGTGAACTAAAATGTTGATTTTAAACTCATAAAAAACACTTGTCATACTGAGGAAATTGTGTATCAGATTGAGGTGTATATGATTCTTATAGATAAAAAGTGAATTATTAATATTTTTAATAAATTATAAAAGCAATATGAATTCATTTTCTCAATTTTGAGTCAGCCAGTTGTCCTTTTTACTAAAATTGATGTCAATTTTACATAAAATGACACAATTGGAGTTACAATGGTCACAAATTGAAGCATATTTAGGTTAAACGAATTACTAATTGTCCAAAATGAATTATGGATCATTTTAATAATGTATAAAAACAATAAAATGTGTTTTCTCTATTTTGAGTTTGTTACTTGTCTTTTTTACTAAAATTAAATTTTAAACTAAAAACACACACTTTGACTCATACCGGTCACAATGTGTATTGGTTTGATGTGAGGCCGATTCTTACTCATCAAAAAATATTTATGAATATTTTTTTCTAAATTATCAATACAATACAAGCACATTTTTTCATATTTTAGTGAGTGGAATGCTTTTAACTAATTTTTGATTTTAAACTGATAACGGATACTTTGAGTCATTTCAGGAACATATAGTATCAAATTGAGGTGATATTGATTCTTACACATCAATAAGTACTTATGGATATTTTTCCAAAAGTATAAAAAAACCCAAATTCGTTTTTTTTGTTTTGAGTTGGTCACTTATATTTTTTTCTAAAATGTAATTTTAAACTAGAAACACACTCTTTGACTCGTACCGGTCACATCGTGTATTGTTTTGACATGAGACTAATTAATACGCATAAAAAATGGCTTATGAATTGTTTTAATAAATTTTAAGGACAATCCAAGTGAATTTTTATAGTTTTATGTGAGTGACACTTTTTGAACTAAAATGTCGATTTTAAACTGATAATAGACACTTTAAGTCAGACCAGGCACACTGTCTATCAGATTGAGGTATGACTGATTCCTATATGTCAAAAATGAATTACAGATCATTTTATTAATATATAAAAACATTATGAATAATTATTATTGGTTTTGAGTATGTTAGTTGAATTTTTACATAAATTAATGTCAATTTTAAATAAAAAGAAGCACTTGCAGTCATAACAATCCATCCATGTGTCATATTGAGGTGTGGATAATTCCTATAAATCCCAAAGTATAAAAAATAATATTTACCAATGTTACCATGATTTACGTTGGATTTATTTATTGAACTTCCAACACTCCATATTGACTCAATGTTCTTATCCTAAAAACCTTTTTCGGCAAAGAACATCAAGTCAATATGCAGTGTAGGAAGTTTGAAAAAGAAGAGAAATGGAAAGTGTGATTACATTGGTATAAATGAACATTTTATCTCTTCTGTGTCCTGTTTCAAATAGTTGAATGAAAAATATGACTTCTGAAAATATATGTGAAAAAAACTTAATAAGTATTAGATAAAAATTATAAGCAATTTAACATAAAAATAGTAGATAAAATAAGGACAAAATTAATTAAATAACTTGTAGGAATTTAAATTTTCATGATAGTTGTATTAATTCTTGATGAATTTACTTGTTTTCATTATCTCAGTTATAGGCTCGAAGTCCAATCTCTCATGAGCCTGAGCAGCTTCGAACTAACCACCTCAAATCTAACAAAATAATCCACCTATATAAGAAAATTATTATTATTTGAGTAATACTAAAAAGAAATAAATTAAACCTAAATATGAAATAATAAATTAATTATATAGATAATTATTTTAAATTAAGAAATATAGGGAACTTCTGGGAATATGATAAATACCAACACTATAGGGGTGAAAAGGTTTTGAGGGAGAATAAATATGTGGACTTTTTATTGTATAAAGGCATTAAAGATGGATATAAATATTCTAAAATAAAGGAACTACGAGAATATTACTTTGAAAAAGATATGGGTAAAAATTAGATAAATATTAGATAAAAATAATAAAGAAATTAACATAAAAATACTAGGTAAAATGTTAAAAAATTAATTAAATAAGAAGTCAAAATTTACCTTTCCCTGATGGTTTTATACATTCTGGACCCATTTCCTTATTATAATTATCTTAGTTATCTCCTTGAAGTCCAATATCTCACAAGTATGAGCAGCTTAGATCAAACATCCCCTACCCAAACAAAAGAATCCACCTGTATAAGAAACCAATTATTATATGAGTAATACTAAAAAGAAATAAATTAAAAATAAATATGAAATAATACATTAATTTTATGGACAATGATTTTACTTTGAAAACATCAATATTACCTCTGTGATTGATAATTAAAGAGAATTTGAAGGAAATTGATAAATTCCACAATGCAGTAGTGAAAAATTTTTGAAGGGAAAGAAGTATTTGGAAGTCTTAGTTCATAACAACATGAAATATAGACAAAAATCTTCTAAAATAAATGAAATATTTAAGGAATAATGAAAATTTATTCAATATTTCATAATATAATTTTCTCGTAAAATAGAGAAATTATATCATAACATTACCTTTACATCTTCCCAAAGGGTTTCCTTCATTATAGTCTATTTTTCCACAGGATTGGTAAAATTATCATGTGAAAAAGAAATTTTCTACATTATTAGTCAAAAATTTAATTTATATTATGTCAATGCATTAGAGAATATATACTATTATGAGGAAAAACATAGTATATTTAAAAAATTACCTTCTCATTAAACTCTCTTAATTTTTTAAAGGTTGTAAGGATTTGATTACTCTATCAAGAATCCAAATACCCCTTTTATGGTCTCATATAATTTTAAATACATTTTATACATTGGGACCAATATGAAATGATTTTGATCTCCCAATGAAAGTTTCTACCTCGATTGAATTTTCATCTAATCTGACATTTTTTAGTCGCCAGTAGGGAAATCGACCAATTCTTGTTTGTTGGATTAGAGACATAAAATAAATTCATTACTTGTGATTCCATTATGAAAAACTAATATTTTTCCCCTTTCATACTAAAATTAACCTTCATGAAGCCCATCTCATCAAATTTCCCTATAATCACATTATCAACTCATTTGCAATGCAAAATCGGTACTTGAAGTCTGGTATAATCCAACCCATATATCTATTCGATAATTCATAAATATGACTTATTTGCATAAATTGGACTTCAATACTTGGAACCAAATAATTTTATTTCTTCTACCACAAGCATAACACAACTGTTTTTCATCATACTACATTCATCATGTTCTTTTTTATAGAATGTATAACCATTTATTAAAAAACTAGTGTAAGATATAACATTTATATTCGGTCACCTAGATATCCATAAATGTTTTTCGGTAATTGAATTAGGATTTTTAGATAACTCCTTATAAATTTGATCTTGGAACCATCCTATAAAATGTATACTATGTGTATTTTATTTCCATCCTTCAACCCTTGATGGATTAAAATCTATAAGAATTTATTTTGTGGGATTAAATGTATGGATCAACATATTAACTATTATGTAAAATTTAATGGTTTTCTTTCTCCTACTTAGTTAAGGTAATTATAATAACCTTGAAATAAGGCGTCTGTTGTGATGAGACTTTTGGAGGCTGATGTTGTCAACATCTGAAAGGTAATCATTAAAAAATTCAACAACTTCTTCAACACTATATTATTCTTCAATACAAACTTCTAGAAAAATTTGATTATTAATATACGCTTTCAAAATCTTCATATATCATTTAATGGGATACATCCATTTGTAATGTACATAACCACAGTGTTGAACCTCTCTGATCAATTGAACCATCAAGTGGACCATTATATCAAATAATTACGGTGATAAGAACACATATAATTAACATAATATGACTATAACCTTCTTATTAATTATTGGAATCTTTTTCGGGTCTATAAATTTGTTGCATGTGGCTTCGAAAAATATTCATAGTTTGGTTAATGTATGCCATTCATTTTGAGGAAGAATGAATAGGAAATAAACATACATTAAATATTTCATCAAACCATGATAGTCGTGGGATTTTAGTCCTCATAACTTCAAATTAGTTATTGACATGAAATTCTTGATATTTTATGAATAACCATTTAGAACTTTTACACTACTAAGGAAAAGGAATAATTGATTTTTTACCTAGATAGAGTGTAAGATACTATAGAAAGAAAATTCAACCCTTTACCATTTATCGGTTCCAACACTTCCCTTTGCCCCATGTCGACCATGTAAAAACTATCCTTGATTCCATCTTTTGTTTTTTAGGAACATTTTGTAATATTCCAATAATACTGTCAAATACATTTTTTTTCTACATGCATGACATTAAGAAAGAGTATTACATATAAAATATTTTAATATGGTAATTCAATGAAAATTTAACTCTTCTTACAACCTGATTTTATAATTTTTTTCAATAATGATTTTCTGAAAATAGTGTTAATATATTTTAGTTTATCAAATAGTTTAACACCTATTACTAAAGATGGTGTTTTACATTATTTTATATTCCCACTGAATGTTGTCATCCAAGATTAGTATTTTTTTCGTCGAGGTAAAAAAAAATTATGCCTTAAAACACATTATTTGAGGAATGTTTCGACCAAACTAAGTGTGTGAATTCTTCACAAATGGGACACCCCAAAATTCCTTTAATTCTATAGCATGGTAAATTTACATAAGCGAGAAAGTCATTTATTATCCCATACAACATGGACCTCAATGTGAATTCTTCACTTCAATGAGAATCATACATTGTAACACTTGTATCCCACATCAATTTTAGATCTTTGATCAATGTATCCAAATAGACATCAATATCATTAACAGGTTTCGTTGGTCTAGATATATGTAGAGACAACATAATGTATTTGTGATTTATGTATAATAATGAAGAAAAGTTATAATTTACCAACATAATGGTTCATATACTATGAGTACTACTATTTACACCATAATTATTAATTCTATATGTAAATAATGTAAGATGAACGTTTCTTAGCTCATTTCAAAATTCATGATACTTGTAATCAATTTTCTTCCACTGAGGAAAAACAGTTGGATGATGTAGGTTCCCATATTTAATTATTGTATCTGCATTCCATGCCAATTATATCATGGTTTCTTGACATATATATAGTATTTTGACCATGGAATTATATTAATGTACCATACATATTTTAAAGGACTTTATTCATTTTTATTCTGTCGATTCATACCACACTTTGGAAATATTATGAGTGATTCATGGTTCTTGTGAAACAATATGCAATCATTTGGACAACCATGTATTTTTTAGAGATCATGACCATTGAATTTATCATTTATTTAACATCATATGTTCAACATGATAATTCATTTTCTTCTAGTATAATATTAATTAGGAGACTAATTTGTTATGTAAATCTGGTGTCACTCCATCCAATGCCACCGTTCAAATTATATAACTTTAATACAACCAATAAATTGTGCATTTGGGACAACTGTTATACAATGGCCTCTTATCAAAACTATTTATCATCTCAAAAAACTTTGGAAAATCAGGAATGTAATCTTCATTTTCCATTTCCATTTCTTACATTCAATATCCATCACCATTTACACTAGTAATCATATCAAATGATCCATAAACTGCAGTATCATCCCAATCAGTGTGAATGTTCAGTTTTCCCCATATTTATTCCAATATTTATAGTTTGGATATATTCTGTGACAAATCAAATTTTCTTCCAAATCTTCCATACTAATTTTTCTTGAATAAAAACATCATAAACAAAGGAAAAAGATTTGATAAGGGAATATGCATTCTATATTAAAACGTTGATGAACTCTTTAACTCCATATTCAAACTCTTTTGTCAAAAAATTAGCGTGCATCCATTATTGACTCATATATGTCCTATTAGGTTCATAAAATATTAATTTTTTAAAATAAATAAATAAATATACATAAGATATTCATTATAAAAGGTCAATGTTATAAATAATTATAATAAGGGGAACCCAACATATGATTATTTCAAATAATGTTAGCATGATTCAAAAAAAAGAATTGAATTTAAGAAAATAATTACTACACTATGGCATGTTTTATCCTCTTAATTCATTCAAAGTTAAAAAGTTATAAAAAACTATCATCTTCATTAGCTCTTATCCAGAACATTTATCATTTCATTTTGTTGTTTGAAACACATACTCCTTATCTTGGGGGCATGCACCTATGTTTATTGAAATAATATAAAATGTAGTAATCTAGGGGATGACTACGACTTAGAGTAGTAAAAGAAATATAAAATCAATGGTGTATGAGTCTCAAGAAACAAATTATAATAATAACTCTTTGGGAGATGAAGTTGTTGAGGATGATAGTTATATTTCATTGCATTCTCTAAAATGGGTAATACCTATCATTTTTGATAATTATACCATTAGAACTAGTTATTAACTTGTGGCATGTTAAATGTGAGATTGAAGAGGCATTAACATTCTTGTCTATGATTCAATAGGTGTTGGAAAGGAATTTTATGACATATTAATCATTGTGTCCTCTATTAATTATATATTTATAAGAGAAATCACACTTTTAATACTTTCATTACTTTAACTAAGACTAGTACTACCTCTATTAAAATGATCCATCAAGTCTTTCATAAATCCCCAAAACTAATAAAAACATAGTATATGAAATTAAAGAATAATAAGAAACCCAAATATGTTAAACAAGAATAATAAACTCCCATTCAATCAACTAGAAGATACACAAATTTATTAATAAAACATTTTAATAAATAGAGTTATTTCATATACATGGATAGTAATCAGAGATTTCTATGGGTGGAACCTATACATGTATACCTAAAATAATGAATACCTAAAAATAATTTCTAATAATTATTCTAATATATATAAAATTTGATAACCTCCATCATTTTTTTGGAAAAATTGGTGTAAAAACTTAATGAATTATTACATTTAATAATAATGGTATATAAAATATTTAAAAACATATCAAATTTATAATTTCAATTAAAAATTGATAATGAATGGAAAAACCAATTTTAGGAAAAGAATATAACTGATAATGAGAAATTTCATTTCTGAATGGGGAAATTGGTTTACAGTAGTGAAAATTTGATCTTATTAAATAACGGGACATTTAAATACTAAATTTAAAATGTTGGGTAGAGATGTTTTTTTGATGAAAAGATAAAATTGATAGATATTTTTTACTAATTAGAATTAGGATAGTTATAATAATTAAAAAAATAAATTAGGTATTTAAATAAAACAAACCTTGGTCTACCCCTACTGAAATTTCTTATTGGATATTCTCTATTAGGTGGTTGTAGACATTTGATGCAACTAACAATCTTCCTATAGTTATCACATTATATCAATGAGAAATCCTCCATCATGGAAAATGTAACTGGGGATCATTAATAAGACATTTTTGGCTAAATAATTCCCTTTGCCTTTATGTATTATAACTGAGACTTATGTTCTCCATCTTCCATCATTGACATATGATAAGGTGAATTAGATTTCAGATGAGCACCATACATAATCTTGACAAAAAAACAATATCTCTCTTAGGTGTAAAAATATATAGGTCATCAATAAAAACATCATGAAACCATTAAACTAGGGTATAAAAAATATCTCATTATTTTCCCCAGTATCCATCATTAAGTTGAATGATGGGACGTAATCCCACCTAGTTTCCAACAGTCCTATCATGAACAACATGCCTCTAATACCTATTCTCTAATGTGAACATCTTAATCACCCTTAGAATATAAAAAAGATAATCATCAATGGTAGAAATTGACTTGTGCATGGTATGGAATTAATCAATACATACCAAGGATTATGTCTAAAAAATAATTTCAAAAATGAATAAGTGTGAGATAAAGTAGAGATTTCGAAAACCTATAATTTTTTGAAGCCTTAGGTTTGTTGACCCTTGAATTGTTCGAGCCTTGGATTTGATCCTTGGAATTTTTCAAGTCTTGATTCGAGCTTTGATTCACTAAGGAGGAGCACTGACAGAGGATGGCTACTGTGAAAAGCTTCTCATATCACAACAAGTTTGTGACTTGTTTGAGTTTTTTAGATTGATCGGGACACTTTTATCAACACTAAAGAATCACTTATAAAGATTCCTTTTATCATCGTTAATTAATTTAACACTGATAAAGGATTTATGATTATAATTATAAATAATTTGTTTTTATAAAAAAATAAAAATAAAAATATAATAAATATAATAAATAAAAATATAATAAATATATTTTTTTAAATATATTTATTATAATTTTATAATTATTTAAATATATAATTTTTTATTTATAATTATATAAATACTTTTTTAAAAAATAATATTTATATCATCATATATATAATTATAATTATATATATATATTTAATATATATATAGTCGATATATTGATTCTCTAAATAATTCCATTATAAATTTTATAATTATTTTAAAATATATAAATATTTATTTATAATTATATAAATACTTAAAAAATATTTATTTATTTATAATTATAAATATATAAATGTATAAATGTATAAATATAGTAAAAATAAATTTAGTAATATATTTATTCATAAATATTTTTCTACAAATATATTGTTAACATTATTGATGAAAATTTAATCTTAAGTGTGTGCATGTTAAAAATGAGTGAAATTGAATAATTAAACATGAGTACACTTTAACAATATTGAAAAAATGGATAAGTTTTATTAATTAAATACAAACTATTAAAAAAATATGGATATATATTGAAATAAATATGAATACATACTGAAAATATTTAAACATAGTATATAAATAAATATAAAATAAATAATATAAATTGATGAAATTCACAAAAAAAATAAAATATAAAAAATTGAAAATAAAAATAAAACATATTAAAAATGACTTAATACCAAACTGTAATAAAATTTAAAATTAATAAAAAAAATATACCTTGATTAAAGATATGATATTCTAAAATTACCATGTTATAATGAAATTCAAAAATAAATACAAAAATTTGAATAAATCACATAAATATTAGGTGTACGTGTTTCTATATAAGATTTCATTAATTACATAAATATTTCTCTATGTGCATTGTATATAAAAAATGAATTAATTACACATATTTAAAATCAATACAACACATGTTTGATCTATGTTAAATTGATAAATAAAACGACATTCAATTATGTCAATTATTCCATGCGATTTGTCTGTATTTTTAATTATAAGCCGTTATTCACTAAATATATGACTATTTAATGAAAAAAATAAATATTTTTTATAATATAAATCAAATTTATTTGCATTCATATATATATATATATATTTAATATATACTGTTTATTAACATTATCAATAATTATTTAATTAATAAAATGTTAAATATTTTTCTCAATTTACTTAATTTTAATTTTATAAGTTTAATTTTCATTTTACATATTTCTATATATTTATTATATACAATTTATTAGTATCTCTAATTTATATATAATATAATCAACTTATTCAATTTTATAAATATTTATTTATTTAATAAATTTTTTAATATTTTTTAAAAAAACTCATTTATATTTTTTATTTATTTAATTATTTCATTTTATTCAAACCTTTACCAGTGCTTAGAAGGTGTTGATAAAGGGTAAACATTATTAGCGCTAAAAATAAATTGTATATAAAGGTCCCCTTTATCAATGCTAAAAATAAAGCGCTAACAAAGGGAACTTAATCAGGGATTTTTCTAGTGCAGATAAAGGTCATAATTATTAAAGGCCTGTTTTGTAGGAGTGCACCCACCCTGGTAAAAATATATGCCTCTTTCATAAGATAGAATGGTAAATATCCTTTTATAACAATCGATATGAGTCTGGTATAGAACTAAGCCATCCATATAAAGAATCCAATCGAAACATATCCTCTCCAGTACAAATGGTTCCCAAAAGAAACGATAACTAACAATTTATATATAACACACCTTGAAAAGGTTGATATTTTTTTACCGCACCCCCAACGATGTATCGATGGTTAAGATTCCATCCAAGATTTTGAAAAAAAATCCAAAAATTTTTATTAAATAGAAGATAAAGGAATGTGATTCACCTGTATCAAACAAAACAAAAGAAAGGGTAGATGTTATAAGAATTGTACCTATAACAGTAGAAGGTCCTGTATCCGAACTAGAAAGAGTAGACTACATCGAATGTAGCTGAATCACCCCTCTACCCTAGGTTCTAGTCTAAATACCCTAGGCTTTTCCATCTTCTTAGTACTGCCTCTCTTACACTAGGGTTCTGTTTCCATTACCTCAACTTAAAAATCTGGTGGAACTCCAGCAACCAGTCTGCTGAGGGGTAGCTGAGGCCTTCCCAGACTTTGGTACCTATCATGACCCCCTTATTCTACTTTACTACTACATTCCAATACAAAACCTTAGATGGTAACCCAACCTACTACAAGAATTAAACTCTAAATCATGGTAAATACATTGAGGCTTATTGTGACCAAAATTTTCACAATGATAGCACTAAAATGAAACACAATCCCAAGATGGATTCCCACTATCCTGAATACTCTTCCTAATATTTCCTTTGTAATAAATATCATATTAGTGAATATTTATACCAGAAGAAGTTCTCCTAGTTTGCACTACTAAAAAATCCTTTCAACTTCTCAGGGCCCATCTCATATTCCCTTCCATGATGAGAGCCTGATTTATCATGTCTGAAAAGATTCTGAAGTGAAAAATGTTCACCTGTGACTTGATCTCTATGTGAATCCCATCTTCGAAATTTTGTAACATGGAAATCTCAGCAGCTAATAAAGATGACACAAAGTGCTGCAAGTCTGTGAAATGCCTAACATAGTTCATCACTGAAAATCCATCCTATGTCATGTTGATGAACTCACGAGCCTTCTAATCCCTTAATGTTTCATGAATGAAATGAATCAGAAACATCAACTTCAAGTCCTTACAGGATAAATCATCTTTCTTACCAGCATGCTTCGGAATTTCCCACCAACACTTGGAATGTCCATGGAGTATGTATAAAACATGATTCACACTCTATCTATGGGTGTCTTGAGGTTATTGATGATTATCTGGACTGAATTGATTCAGAACTCATCTTCTTAGAGGCCTACCTCCCTAGTAAATATATACAGATAATATATTTGAAACTCCCTTTTTAGCTCAGACATCAATGAAATGATGTGAATAGTCTCCCTTTCTAGGGATCATATGACTATAAGGAAGCTATCAAGAAGCTTAACATCTATTTGACCCTTAAGAGCTACATGAAGCTCTGGTTTAATGGTACGAGGAGCATTCTTATTTCCACTCTCCTAACTCTCAATTCAAATATGGAATTTATGACTTTTCTCTACAAGACAAACACACTCCTTAGAATACTAAATAAAAACAAGGTCAACCACAACAGGTGACAACGACATAAAACCACTAGATCATGGTCTATCTAAACATGAATGAAATGGTGTATTAACATGACATAACAATTATTCCATTTTTTATTTATTAGATATAACAGGTGTCTCATTTTTCTATTCATATAGGACAATGTATCACATGTAATAAATATGTCTGTATCATGAACAATGTATGACAATATATATCCTTATGTGCTTATTGTGTTGCATGCATGATCATCCTGCTCCATACCATGCCATGATTATAAATCTCAAGAAATAATAACATCACATAATATGTAAATCACTCAAGGTGAAATAATATCAACCATAAAAAATGAACAAAATTAACAATAATCCCATCCCTAGTCACCCCAATTTTCCTCCATACATGGGTCAGATACTCCCACACACAAGATCATTATCGAGTACAAACATATCCTAGTCTCCTTTATTAAATTACCAAATAGTAAAGCAATAGAAAAGAAAAACATCACTCTTTGGATACCACTTTTTAATGTCACCCAATCCAGAACTCTCTCACATAGAAAAATCATATTA
Organism: Viscum album; assembly: GCA_963277665.1. Taxonomy (NCBI): domain Eukaryota; kingdom Viridiplantae; phylum Streptophyta; class Magnoliopsida; order Santalales; family Viscaceae; genus Viscum; species Viscum album. The sequence continues at coordinate 123,003,910 of OY728153.1, read as the reverse complement.
GTTACTGGACTTTAGCATACCACCCCATATGCCATAAGATTCTGACTAGTAATGAGGGTGTAGATAAAATAATGGGGAGACTATACCCCTATATTATAGAGTCTTAATATAGAATAAATAAAAAAATATCAGAGTAATGGAAATATTATAAATAGTACAATATATAATTGAAAGATAAAAGATAACCCACATAATAAAAGTTTATGAAATAATCATAAATAAATAAATAAATGACACTGTAATGATAGGTTGGAATGTATCTAAATTTCAAACTAAAATTAATATAGATAAAATACCATGTTGACACAAATAAATCTAAAAGACCCCAGTACCACACCGCATTTTGGTCCTGTCTCCAAGACCTAACCCATATTGTAAGAAACAATCAATAATAAGGTCATTTTCCATTTTCTAAACCTATATCCATGTAATCTTATTAGGTACAAAAATACTCCAAATAGGGTGTGAGTAAAAATTATTTGTCCAACACCACCATCCCTAGAAAATGCTGATATGATTATAAATACAATTAATAAAGTGATAAAAAGGTGTATAAATTAATCAATTAATATAATAAAACAATCAACATTCTTAAACACCATTCCAAAATCTCTCTAAGCATGTAACAAAACATTGAAATCCATAACCAAAAGTACATGGTATAATCACATAATCAGGTCAATCCCCGTAAGCATTACAACACAACTGGGTAAATCCCTTTATATAATCATTTCAGCATCTGGGAAAATCCATTTATATAATAATTTCAAAATCCAGGAAAATACCTTTATATAATCATTCCAACATCTAGAAAAAGACATTTATATAATAATTTTAGCATAAATAAGAAAAAAAGTCACAAAAAGAAGAATAACACAATAAGATATCATAAACCACAATGGTCAATTTAGCCAATTACCATTTATCATTCAATTAACCATTAATTAATTAAATTTTATCTTAATCCACTGTCATACCTGTGTACACACCCTTCTCATATCAATTATAACCTATCATTTCAATAATATATGAAGATATTCTACAAGGATATTCTATTACAATAAATAACCTGAGGTCTCATGTCAAGCCAAAACATATTCAAATCCATCATCCCATTTATTATTAATCTAGGTAAGTCTCACCCTATAGGTATCTAGAAGACAAGTTACAACACTGTTGGATCCAGAGGGATCCAAAGAGTTGTTTAGCCACACGATAATCATCAACCATTATTCAGTTTGTTAACGTGCACATTATGTTAGCACAATCACATAATATTGAACATACATAAACAAATAGAAACAGACCATAGGGAATTATTCTAGACCACCTAACTTTATCCAGATATTAAACAATAATCTCAACTGGGAATTCAAATGTGGAATTATGGTAAAGGATATCACAAGGTAAATCCCAGATCACCTAATATCAAATATTGATTCAATGAAGGTCAAGAAATTACACTAAAATAACTGAAAAAACTAGAATATAGGTAAAAACTAAAGACAAAAAATCATCAGAGATTAAACTATTCATGAAGACGTCTAGATGGGAGGGAATGGCTTTGAAATCTCCTGTAATCATGCTAGGTATGAGAGAGGGATAAATGCACCCTGAATGAAATAAAATCATATGGGAAGTATAATTTAAAAATGTTGGTCTTTAAAAATTTATTACCTAAAACCCTTTCATAAAAATAAATTCTCAATTTATGAGATTTTCTAAAAAAACACATCACCTTGGGTTAAAATAACCCAAGTTGACAGTTTTATAGCATAAACTGATTTCACAACATGTAACCGTTTCATGACATGAACCGGTTCATGATGTCTGTCTGGAAATATTTTCAAACCATGTAACAGGTTCATGGAATATAAATTTCCAACATATAGAAATTAGTCTAGATTTTATAGAAAAAACATGAACCACCTTTGAATCCTTCAAAACCATGGAAAAACCATCCAAGATCCTTGTCATGTTTATACCTAGACTCCGTTAATTCAGACAAACATACATCCCCAAACATTAGTCCATTTTACTAGAAAAATATATCCATCCCCAAACAATACTCAACCACCATGGTTTAAAGAAGAAGAAAAACAAAAAATATATGATGCTCGACCAAAACTCAAATAAGGAGGCACCTAAAAAAGGATGGGATCTGATACATGGTGTGACCGATATTACTTGATGTTTGTGTTTTTACTTTAAAATTGAATTTCTAGATTAAAACATGGTCCAATCACTAAAAATTAATTAATTACATTAATTTTTTTGATACTTTAGGAAAATGATTCATTGGTAATTTTTAAAAATTATAAATCAGTAACACAACAATAAGATCCATGGTGTGATCATTATGAATTGAAGGGTATGTTTTGAGTTCAAGAAGATATGTTAGTTAAAAATATACCACCCACTTAAAACCATGAAAAAACACCCATATTTTCTCGATATATTATAAAAATTATCTATAAATCATTTTTGATGAGTATGAATCAGTCTCCCTTTAATTTGATATATTATGTGACCGGTATGGCTTAAAGTGTGTTTTTTAGTTAAAAAAATGGAATTTTAGTTAAACAATTGTCACTACTTCCAATATGGGTCAATTAAGTGCTAGGATTTATCATTACTAGAAAAGTCACTATTAAAGGGGGCCTTTATTAACACTGATAATGGGGGGAATTTATAAGTGTTAAAAATACACCGAGAAAAGGGACCTTTATCAGCAAAAATAAAAAAGCACTGATAATGGTGTGCCCTTAATTAGTGTTACAGAAAAGAATAGATAAATGGGGTCTTTTATTAGTGATAATAAAAAAGAAATGATAATGGGGACACCTTTATCAGTGCTACTAAAAAAGCGCTCATAAAGGGGACCTTTATCAGTGCTACTAAAAAAACGTTGTTAAGGCCCCCTTTATCAACACTTTTTTCTAGCATTGATATAGAGTATATTTTCTAAAAAAATTATAGTTCATTAAAAATAATACATTAATAAATAAATATATTTATATTGATATAAATATAAAATATATTTTTAAATATGTTTTAGATTAGTCTAAATATGCTTTTACACTTAATGTATAAGATATTTAATGAAAATTACTTATGAAATAATTTAAAAAATATTATTAATTAATAATTTCCTAATTTTTATCAAGTAATTGTAATTTAATAACAATTGGATTACCTAAAAATAAAATCAATTAATGAACACTCTAAGATAAGTGGAAAACATTACTTGAACTTCAAACGACGATAACTTCGGATATGAGTGTCTATTTGGGCTCTACCACATATCATATATAATCCTAGGAAGAGATCTATGCTATGGTGACTTGGGGAGACCTTGGTCACATTTTTGAGGAATAAAGGCCCATAAGTCCTCCAAAATTGATTTCTTAGTCGGGGTATCCCAATATTTTAACATTTTATGGAATTTCATCATCATTTATGGGGGTGTTATTGTATTTTTTCCATGGAGACTGAATTTATTCTCCAATATTAATTTCATGTTAATATTATGGTATTTAATTTTTACCATTTTTCACACCATAGTTTCATTTATAATTAATCATATCCATATTTTATTATATTTACTTATAATAAATCAATTGTATAAATACGTATTTACATCCATCCAATGGCACGAAGGCCTTCATTTTTTGTTTTTTTGATAATCCACCTTTAAAGGGGTGAGGCAGAACCCTTAAATTAAAAAATTATCCATTTTATTAACCCTATAAAAATGAATTAATATGTATATATATACCAATACTAGTAATTCTTATATATAAACATGTGTGTATCAATATATATATATATATATGCATATTCAAATATATGTAAATAAATAAATAAATAAATATATATATAAATATTTGTACATGCATCTAAGAATTATAAATTTGAACCCATGTGTATAAATATGTGTGTATATGTACGTGTATATCAATATCATGTATATACAACATATATAAATTTATTTTTATAGATATATAATTATCTTTAACTCTAGTATATAAATGTATTTACAGTAAATATTTGTAAACAAATTATAAAAAAATTATATCTAAATACACAATTATAAGAATATATATATAAATATACATGTAAATAGATAAAAATATAAAAATATATATATCTTGTATAATATTTATAACCCAATATATAGGAATATTATAAAAATTCATTTAAATATAATTATATAAATTATATGAAATAAATTTTTATCCATTTTATTTTAAAAAATATCTTTACATTTTTTATTCATTATAAAAATATATGAATATATATATATATACACTTATACAAATGTATATATAATGATTATATATACATATGTGTGCGTACTAATGTACACATATATATTGTAATATATGTAAATGAATATTAATATATAATATATTTAAATAAATATAACTGTATATATATATCACAAACTTATAAATATATTTGAATAAAAAGAAATTTCATAAAATATAAATCAAAATAATCATGATAGAGTGGTAAAGTGCATCCAATCCCATATGGGAGGTCAAGGGATCAAATCTAGATACATGTAGAGATTTGAGGGAGTATTCTAGCACTGTGGAAGGGGTGAGAGAGTGTGTGATGGTGGTTTAGGAGTGAAAAATAATGAGAAAGGGGGATTCGGGCATTGAAAAATGGGGCTGTTAGGGGTGTGTGAGAATAATAATATTTTTTTTAATCTTTTTTATTACAGTTAAAAAATCACAGATAAATCCACCCTTTAGCAGTTCTAAAAAATCACTGATAAAGACTCCCTTTATCAACACTAAAAAAAGAACTGTTAAAGGGTGTATTTAATAATTCATTTTTTAGCATTGATAAATCCACACTTTATCATCACTTTTTGAGAGTTCTGATAAAGGTTATCTTTTAACATTTCTTACAATGTCAGTGATTCTACAGAACCGATAAAACCCTTTTTTAGCGTTATTAAAGTCCTGATTTGTAGTAGTGTGGGTCACTTAATGAAATCCAATAAAACACATTTATTATCTTGATTCTTAAGTAAAGTGATCCATAATTCATTTTTGAAGTGCATGAATTAACCGCATGTTAATATGACACATTGTTTGAATGATATGACACAAATGGAATGTTTTTATTTAAAATTCACATTATTATTCAAAATATGCGTGCAACACTCAAAGAAAAGAACGCATTCAGATTATTTTGATACTTTAGTATAATGACCTAAAAGTTTTTTGTGATGTGTACCAATCAACTACAGCTTAATCTGATACATGGTGTAACTGATATGACATGAATTGTTTGTTTTTAGCTCAAAAGGGAAATTTTATTTAAAGAAATGTGTCACTCACTAAAAACCAATAAAACACACTCATGTGGCCATATTACTTTATAAAAATGATCCATATTTCATTTGTGACATATAAAATCTACCAAAAATCAATCAGATACACTGTGTGACTGGTATGACTCAAAGAGAGTGTTTTCTTTTTGAAAATGTCATTTTAGTTAAAAATTTATATTACTCACTGAAAGCCTAGAAAAAAAAAACTCATATATTATAAATATTATAAGAGAGAAATCTATAAATAGTTTGTGATGTGTAATAATCATCCTCATGTCAATTTGACAAATGGTTTGACTATTATGATTCGATGTACATGTTATTATTTATAATCGGTATTTTAGTTCAAAACACACATCACACACTTAAAATCAATCAAATAAGCTCATGTTATATTTATACTTTAGGAAAATTATCCATAAATCATCTGTGACATGTATAAATCAACCACATGTTAATCTAAAATGCATTTTTCTCAATATTTATTGAGGTGTATGTTTTCAATTTAAAAGTGACATTTTACTAATGCGTTGTATCATATTCATGTTTAAATTCTTTGTTTTTAGTAATACTAACTTATTATTATTTTATATAGGTACACTATATTTTTCGAGTAGGTGTGGTTTTTAAAAAAACTGGTATCATTATTAAGATCTTTTGAGAGGGATCCAAAGATAATAGAGAAATGTTTTGAATTTATTAATGTTTTTGATAAACTGTATGCACCAATATAATTTTACATAACAATGTTTGAATTTTTTTAATCATTTCGTTGTTTTTTTATTATATTATGATGCATAATTAATTGAAATAAATTATATATTTGGTCCTGTATTGTGATGTAGATTCCAGTAGAATAATATTATAATTTGGGTTTTATCTGTGTTATTTCTTAGGCTGATAAAAGTATTTTTTTATTAGTTCTAGAAATATCCCTAATAAAAGTTATATTTATCAATGCTAAAAAAGGATGTATAAAGTGACAACATGATCATCTCTTTTTTAGTGTCGATGAATGAATCTTTTATCAGTGCTATTTTTTCACTGATAAAATTCATCAAATTTTAATGTTTCTTACAACATAATTTCTTTTTTGTGCTGATGAATACAATTTCCACTACTGATAAAGAACGTATCTACAGTAGTGTCACTTATATAAAAACATAAATTTTCACCTCATAACATAAATAAACCACCATAATATATCACTCATAATGAGTACCAGTGATTACTTTTGGCAATCGCAACTCCCCCTAAAATATTACCACACCCCTTCCCCTCCAACACCCCTGTCACACCTCCCCTAATCCCCCGACTAACATCACGCTGCCTGATCATGATCAAACCCTGGTTCCACCTAACCCTAGTCTAGAATACCAAGCTTAAAACTTCCTAAGATTACCCCTGACACCCCTCCACTTGACCCCTCTATCATTTCTCTTCTCCTATTTTCCTCACCTGCAAATTACTCCCTCAATTCATAAAAAAATTTAAACCCATTCTAGGCTCCAGGTTCATTTCAATATATTGGAGGTGATCCCTATAATTTGATCTTTTAAATATTTATCTTATTTATTACTCACAAACCCCACTATTTTAGGGTTTTTTGATTGAATAACCCATGTAGGGTGTTATAGATTGAATTGGTGGCTTTAGTTGATATTTTATTCACTACAAAACCGATGTAGGTGGTATTAACTTTATTACATGGTCTTACACTATACATTCACCAATTTATAGAATTATTCATGTTAAATATGATATATCTATGAATAATATGAGTTTATAGTGGTGTTCTAAATAATTAAATATGGATTAAATAGGGAGTATCATGTTGTTTATGAAATTTTTTATCATTTTTGATGGGCATGAGGACACTTGGATGGTTTTTATGACATGCACTGATGAGAAAAATACCTAGCTATTTGATTGGATTTCATTATTTTTTTCAATTTTGATATAATTTTTTTCTCACATAGTATATGATGAAATTATAATTTTCATGATTATATAATTGTGAGGATAAAATATTGAAAAGATATTATTATTAAATCTTATAGTTTATTAATATAATTTTTCCCAATTTTTTTATTTGTATTAAATTTTATCAACCAACTTTTAAAAAAATATATAAAATATTTTTTAATATACGATATGAAATTTATCTTAGTCTGTGGATTAGATAAATTCCATGTATTTTTTGGAATCTTATTTTTTTTAAAACTTAGTTGAAAATTATATGTTATAGTAAACATGGGTATTTATTTGATTTTAATTAAGAGAATTCTGTATATTAATGTAATATAAATTCTTTTTTGAATCTTATAGTTTTTTATGTAGATACAGATATAGATAAGAGTTTGATTGATCTTTCTAATAGAATGTCTAGAGAATATTTTTGAGGGAATTATACAGTTTACTAACTTCACTAGAGGTTTTTAAAGTGAATATATTAGTTTTTAATGTAGAAAATGTGTAGATATATATTTAGTCACACGGGATACCAGGAAGAAAATCAAATTCTTGATTGGGTTTCTAAAAATTATAAGAGTTGGAATTCTCATGGGTAAGAATATGTTTCTTATCACCGAACATAATCTGTTCAAATGTGTATTGATGTAATGAAAACTGATCTGATTATTAAAATCCTTTCTATTATGGCATGTGGGTAGGCTCTAGAAGGAATTGACATTTGTAATGATGAACTTTAGGATATTAATATATGTTCTAGTGAATATTATGAATGTTTGATTTTTTTAATAATTACTCTGTGATAACTAAATTATATTCTCGGTCCACTTCTTCCAATAAATTTTCATTTATCATGAAGTTTTTTCACCCAAGTCCTTTGAATTAGTAGTCAAACACAACATTATGTTGATATTTCTGAAAAAAATATTTCCTGCCAGTTCTATGATCTATGAATTATATTACCCTTCTTGTAATTTGATTGAATAATTAGGTTTCACATATGAAACCAAGGATTCATGTTCAAAAAATTCTATGTAGTTCAAAAAAGAAATTTCCCATATAGATATTTATATGATATTTGGACCATTTAGGTGGAATGATAAAAAGGTAAATTAGACTCATCAATGTCTGGTTTCGAGCTAGGGGAAACCAATTTTCATAAAGAATATACATTTAATTCCACTCAAGATAAGTTTTGAAAGATTATTTATGTCTTTTGAAATTTATAAATTTATGATATTACATGTGGAAAGAAACACATAATGTGATATAATAACCCATCTGATAGACTCTTGCATGGAAATAGTTTGATCAGAGGCACCTATGTTTTATAAATATAGTTTTGATGTTTTGATGTGTTTGGAAGCAGATTATTTGAATAAGTTTAGGTACATGGTTATTAAAGATCATAGTAAATGTCATGTGGTGTTGGTTCCAAGCATCCTTCCTCTGTGTCTATGTATGAAACAACCATTTTTATTATTTTTCACTCTTATTGATGGGCCTGAAACTTTATGGGATATGATTGATTTTTACCTTTGTACATTGATTTATTATATTAATAATTTTTTGTGTGATGGTGTCATGAATTATTAATGGGAAATGAAATGTTCATACTATGTGATGATTTATTTTAGAGAATCAATAAACTCTTGACAAACAAAAATTTACCAAGTTGGAATAAAAAAGGGAATTTGTTTCCCTCTATATAATAAAATTAAAAATCATACAAACTATAAACACTTTAATTAATGGATATACATGGATTATATATGTTTTCTTCACCTAACACAGGTTCATAAAGAATATAGTGACATTTTATGATTATATATAATTCATCCTAGCACCAAATATCATGATGGTGGTTGAAATTTTATTGTAGATTGACTATGAAAACATTTCAATGGTAAATGAATTCTCATATTTGGTGGGTATTCCATTACCTTATATTAATACTTAATATAGAAAAAGAGATCAAAATTAGAAGAAAAATATTTGTTTTAATATCCCATTTTTGAGATATAAATTATTAATTTATAATCTAGATGTTGTGTAAGTTGAAAAAATGCATGTGATAATATATTCTTGACCATTTTGGGTGTTAGTGGAAATTAAAAGGATAATGTCAATGCATGATATTATTTGTAAGAACTTTTATTGTGGAAATAATTGTATTTATAGTTTCCCTAGGGTTACATGATATAAATTCCTGATATGAAGTACATGATGAGTAAAAATGAGAAATATGAGTGAGTAAAAATGAGAAATATGAGTGAGTAAAAATGAGAAAAAAATATTCCTATCTATTTTAATGTTTCTCAAGATGATTTATTGTTACTATTATAATATTTATAAGAACATGAATGTGATAAATATGAAATTTAATGGGTATAAATTTAATGAAAATATCATACTACTTCAATAGTTTCTTCTAAGAAAAATTTAAGATTTTTTATTGAACAACATTGTTCAATCATTGATTTAAATGAGTAATTTTTTTCTTCAGATGGAACTTTTTTGATATAATGATTAAATATTTTTAACTACAAATGTTTTATATGACTACTATCATGTTTGGGGAACATACACTAGATCCACATCATTTTAGAGTGTCACATTCATATAAGGTTGGAGTTATGTATGAATATATATGTTTTTTTAATTATGCGTGAATCAAACACACAAACACACATATATAATTATGTATGAATTTTTTTCTATAGGATACAACAAGACCTCTTATTCTTCACATATCATATTCCCTGGTCAAGGTATTTCATCATGGGATTCTTACATGCCCTTGGATATATAAGGACTCATGACTATAACAACCCATAATTGTGAGTTTAATAGTGAAGATTTTTATTTCTTATATTCCCATGATTTTCTAGGTTTATAGTTTTAGAGAATTAGAAAAAACACATACATATAAAACTCATACATTACAAAGTGTAAACTTCTACATAATGTATATTAAAAAAACAGGATTCTAAAATTTAAACTTTTGTTTCATTCAAGTCACTTTTTATTAACATAAAAAGTGAGACACCACAATGAAAATATAGAATTTTCTATTATTTTTACTCACACTTATAACCTAGAAAAAAAACTTGAAAACTTGATATAAGTAAAAAAATCTCAATAAGGGATATTAAAAAGAAATGAACCCATTATTCCATTTAAAAAACAATGAAATCTATAATAAATTTCTTCTTTTTTACATAATAAACTTTAATCTAAAATATTTTTTTTACTTTCTCATGAATTATTCTTTATTTCCTAATGTATTTCATAAAATATTTCATAATAAATTATGAATTAAAAATCATAATCATGAAATTTTCCTATAAAAACTGAAAACCCATGAAAAAAATTTCCTCAAAAATCAAACATTTCACCCTTAAAATGGTCACAAAATTTCTTAAAACATAAGCTCATTTTCTTACCTTACGAAACAAAATTATTTCCATAAAAAATATTTTATAAGTTTAGAGAAGTCATGAATATTACTTGGTACATCATCTTTTTATTTCCTTATAAGAACCATTATAAATGGAATAACCTAATTAGTTAATACCAATATAATTCTCTAGATAAAAAAATAATTACATAATGCATTGGATTTCTATATTGGGATCAACCATCATCATGAGTTATATTGGGATCATCTGTCATCTTAAAAAAATGTAAAATAACCATATTAAGAATAAAACACATATAATATTTCATTTAAATCATAAAAACTCAAAAAATATTCTATTTAACGCATATGGACAAACAATTTCGGGCTTCATATAAAAAAGGATAAAAATCCATTTCCCTTGAAAACTATTAAAACAAAGAAAATTCGTATAATAATGAGAGATATGATATTATTTAAAAATAAATGGAAACATATAGAGGATTATTATTATAGAATAAAAATCATGATAGTTTAAAATAATAATTTAAAATCCATTTTATCATAAGAATAAAATTATTGAAACCTTTTAAGAACACTTGGGTTTGGAGTAAAAAGTTTCAGAAAGAGAATGTTAAAACATTTTAAATAATGTTTTAAATAAAATCCCTTATATTAAGTTTATTCACCACATATGGTCTTTAAATCATAGATAATAAAATTACATTAATTATTTACTTGTTTAATAATTTGTTTAGGCTTATTCCCTTATCATAATCCCTTTTATTTCATTTATTAGAATTTATTATATAGTTACTAAATTAGTTAAGTTCATAGAGAACATTTTGAGGATGTTCTGTTGGTAATACAAAAAAGAATCTATAGGTTAAAGATGTTCTAAGGGGTCATTATTAAACAATATCTAGAATATTAATAATGAAATAATTATCAAATTTATATATTGAATAAAATTTTATAACCATCTATGTAAGTCAAAAATGAAGAACAAATCACATAGCTTCATGGAGGTGGTTGTCCACATGTACGCATGAGAAAAGTTACCATTCTACAAAAAATTGAAGGGTGGTAAAGTAGAAAATATATTATATTTAAATATTAATATTTATTTCATAAATATCATAAATATTAATTATATTAATCAAAATAATCATCCAAGTGAGGTAGTGATGAAAAATGAAACACATTACTTCTTATAGGTTGTAGTCCACACGTATGCACAAGCGATGTTTTAATTTCCCATAGGATATAAAAAAAGATGAAAAAGGGTTTTACCATTAAAATAATAACATTTAAGTATATATTATATACTTTTGTTATTATATTATCATGTTTATGATAGGTTTGAAGGAGGTAGAAGAAGAAATTAACATGAAAAACTCAGTTAAGAGTTATACCCATTCTTTGGGAATCCTCTAGATTACAAATTAAGCCTTATAGGTTGGTATTTTGGAGATAACATAACCTCTGAGATGTTAGGAAGATATTTGGGAAGTTATTTGGTAAGGTATTTTCTAATCTAGAGTGCTCAAAATTTGTGAATAAGTGAGGAGATGAGTGCCCTTTTATAAGTGAGCGGAGTGACACTTGTAATTATTCATAACATTTAGATATTATAAATGTATTAATCATGATAAATTTTCACTAAATCAATAAAATTTAGAATCTAAGTTTATATTTATTTAATTAATATTATACATTAATATTTATGATGGTATTTTCTAACTTTATCATAAAGTTTTAACCCGTATTAACCCATTTTACCCATTACCGTGGTGATAACATTTTATTATGAACAACATTTATTATGAACAAAAATGAAATTGAACTAATTAATAAATTTTAAAATATTGAATCCAAATTAAATAAACATTTTCAATATTCAATGCATATAACTGTTATAAATTAATTTTAATATAAGAGTGAAAAACACAAAAAAAAAGTTTTTTAGAAAAATGCGTTTTAAACATAAAAATGAATTTATACAAAAATAAAGTTTAATTATGATTCATATGGAATTAATTAGACTATTTATATTTAAATAAGAATTATTTTATTTTAAAAAAATACAAAACATAATGGGACTTTCTAAATAATTAAATTGAAATGATATATTTTATAAAAATAGGTATTTTCACTATTCATAAAAAATATTTTTTGAAAAATCCAAAAAAATAAATCTAATATGAACTAAATATTGTGAATAAAAAATAAAAATAGCGTTATAAGATAAAATTTATTAATTATTAAGGAAATAATTCTAATTTCAGCCTACAAAACACGTAAAATCCATTTTTAAAAAATGAATTTTCAAAGTGTAAAATGATGTTCTTTTAATTTATTAGTTAGTAAAAACCATTAGGTAAAATTTAGTTTGTTTTAATAAATATATTATAAATAAATTTCGTCAAAATAATAAATAAAAATTTATTAATTTAATTTATTAATATAAAAATACATTATACACTAAAAACTGGTTTTCCAAAAAATATATCTTTTTACCATCAAATAATTTTATCTTAATTTATAAAAATATGATAATAATTATATGAATAATTATTAATTATTTTCATTTTATAAATAAAAAATATTCAATAAATTTAATATCGTAAAAAATGGAAATTTATGTTTTAAATGAAACATATAAAATATAATGAAAACTCACTTTTATAAAAAAAATGTCCCTTTTAGACATTAATTTTTCTCAACCTTATGTGATTTAATTATTATCATTCAATATTTAGTACTTATATCTTAATCATTAATCAATACAGTTATATTATTAAAACTTTTCTATATATATTTCATAATTTTTTTACTCCAATTAATACCCACCAATTCAACAATTGGGTTATAACAATCATATTTGAATAATATTTTAATAGTGCATCAGAGCTCATTTTAAGTTCAGTATTTCATTTGGTATGTGAAATCTAATATATATTCATTTTAATTTAAAATCTCAGAGTTTTATAGGATATATCATTTAATGATACATTAAGTCCACTAAGAGAGGGATCCCCTACTCTTAATTTCCAGGTGGGTCATAAGATACATGACCAACACATATTTATATTCACTAAACATGAGTGGGATTATTTCTTCTAGGATTTTATAGATCAACATTTGAGGGATGTTTAGCTAAGAGATTCATTTCAAATTTTTAACTATGTTTAAAACACTTAATTTTTTGATAATTGTTTTATTCAATATAATAATATGATAGCATGACCCAATGAGTTTTGGTTAGTGATCATGGGAAAATATTATAAAATGTAAATATATTGTAAGGGTAGAGGGAAGTGAAAGAAATGGGTAGAATATATGGGTTCCTAAAACATTCTAATTAGACTCTCAATAGGTTTTCTCACTACTCAGTAGTGTGAGTTGGCTATATATTGGTCCAATGAGGCTAGAATAGAGAGAGTTTTTATTTGGGTTTAAATATTATGAAAATTTTGTAGTATTTAATATTTTTACAATTTGAATATATTAAATGTAGGCTGTGGTGGTGTTCTATTCCTAGAACAGCCTGATATAGGGACCTACTCATAGGATTTGACTCATCATGTGTCCCAAATTTAACATGATGTATTTAATATTTTCATTTTAATTCCATTTTTAGTATGCTTTTGAATAATATTTTTATTTCTTATTATTATATTGTTATGTGAAAAAGGTTTTTCGACTGATAGAATATAGGTGTGAATGATGACTAGTGATCAAAATTATCCCGATATTGCCACTCTTTAGTGTGATTTTTTACTTTCTAAACTATGTAATATATCTATTACAATAATTGTTCCTAATTATTAATAATTATATATATATATATATATATATATATATATTAAATAGGCTCAATTTGAGGTTGAGTAAGTGCAACTATCAAAGAACCAACAATAGAATGCATGGAGGAGGGATGGAATACTCCATCACATCATTGGTCATGATAGAATAACTACAATTTTACATTTGTAATATGGATTCATTATTCTATAGTTTCACATGATGAGGATATAGATACAATTATTACTGGGATAATGCAGCTGGTGATGTATTTGGAGGCACTGATGTGCTCATCCAAAGGGATAAATACAAAACTGTTAGTGGAATTCAGGGAAATGTAAGAGCATATTTGTAGGGGTGATGGTGCACAAGATCTGATGAAACCAGTTTATACTTGAATATTGTTTATTTTATTGAAATTTATTCTTATAACCCTAATAATATTACTTTTTAGTCTTCTTTGATATTAGATGTAGGTAGCAGACTGGAATTATATGATGATTATATACTAGAGGTGTGTTATGTTTTATCTTCATAGTTTTTAATACATATTAAATTTCTCATTTCATTTCTATTTTTTAGTAGTCGCAAATCACCTTTTAAATTTCATTTAACTGAAATATCATTAGTTATGGGGTAAAAATTGATTAAACACATTTATATTTAAATGTTTGGTTGAATTTTTTGTTTCTACTTTCATTTATAGAAAAGTGAAAAATCATGTAAATGGGGTCAAAGACAAGAAAACATTCTTGTATTGGTGTGAAAGAATAAGAGAAAAATCATCAATTCACTCATTATATTTAGAATTCAATTTCACATCAATTGAATTCTTATATTAATCGATATGACTCAAATTATATTTCCTCCTTATAATGAGAATAAAATTACATATTTGACACCCTGATATTTCTTGAATTTTTTTCGGAATTAATTTAATCTTTTTAATATTCTACATTTCACGCAACACTGAATATAACTTGTGTTATATGAAAAAACCAAGTTATTCTTGATTTGTAAGCAACACCAAGTCGAGATTTAACTACAAACATCTCTTAAAATATATTTTTGAACATGAAAACTATGTTTTGGTTGTGTTATATACAATGATGAGTTCCTTCGATAACTTGCATGGCACAAAGACCTATTTTTAGAAAACTACAGTGTATTATTAATAATATCATTAAAATATTACTATAGTAGTCACCTATCCATTGGAAAAGAGGTTATAAATAAGACTAATTAAAATATAAAAATATAGGTTACATGTGTATGTCATAATAATTATTTTGTTAGCAATTAACTAGAAATGAAAATAAATCCTTTTTAAAAATATAGGAAAATTTTTATTGGAAAACTATATTTATGCAGTCAAACACATATTACCTCAATGAATTAATTAAAAAAAATTTGATAAATGATTTTAATGAAATATATATATATATATATATATTATATAGATAAATATTTAATATTCATTTTATGTGATTTTAGATAAGAGATAAGAATAAATCCAATTTTGTGAATAAAAGACGTGTGGTTGCGCCCAAATTTACCCTACTGGTAAAAGCGGTCGTTGTAGTACATGTAGGGGTCGAATCCACATGGACCGAAGAAGTAACCTTGAGACGCTATGATTTGGTGAAGGATAGGCTATGAAGTAGCCAACTTTGGGTTTGATTTTGGATGGTTTAAAGAACACTAAGAAACCTAAGTGAATTCAATTCAAAGAAAGTGGGTTGATCTTAGGATTATGCTCGGGGTGGATTGAATGAATTTTACTTCTTTAGACAATTTTGGTTTTATTAATTTTTGAAGAATCCATTCTTCAAAAATAACACTACCTTCATCATTTTCTAGTTTGGTTCTTACTAAATACAATTACTAATTCACTATACACTTAGAGAACCAAATTCATGATCTATCCGAGGTATATGGTCATTTAGTAATTGAATTTAGTTTTCTCAAACATAGTAAAGATGAAGAGTAGAAATTACTGAAGAATGGATGTCTTAAATTAATTATCCAATTAACAACAATTCGTTCATAAAATAACATTCAATCCAGCCTTTGCATCCTCCTAAGATCAACCCATTAAATTTTTATCCCTCAATTTATGGTATACTCTCAATGGTGGGTGGAATATGACTAACAATAATTGGATTGAAGAAATTAAAACCGCGGAAATAACGATCACTTCTCCGTGTGTGTGAATGAAATTCACACCTATGTGTGAACTAATTCACAACAACATAGAGATATCACTGTTCTTTGTGATAATAAAGTTTTAATAAATGAAATGGAAAATATATAAGATAAATAAGTTTATTAAGAACTTAAATATACAAAAAAATAAACTTACATGGAAATGGAAAACATTACAAAGGAAATTTGGAAGCATAACCTTACAATGAAACAAACAACAAAATATGATAATAAAAATATCCCCCCTATTCCCTTCACCACTAGCTACTTATATAGTCATATTATGAGCCTTAGATCCACCCCCACAATAAATTCACCCCCAACAATTAGTAGAGTCAAAAGGAGGGTGAATAATTAAAAGGAAATTGATGTTTCGAAGTTGACCCGGAAAACTGTCCACATTCATCCACCATATTGACGTGTAAATTTGTAATTGAATAAGGCCGAATCCTGAGGGGTTGTAGAAGAACAATATCTTTTTCCATCTGTCCTATATGATCTGAAAACCTTTCAAGAAATTTGGCTTAGCCGTTTGGAAGTTATGGTCGAAATGGTGGTACGGATTTCTGTGCATTAATGTCGGGTCCACCATTTAAATGTCAACTTCAGATCCCTTTATCATCATGAAAATATTAGAATTAGCTCCGACCACAGTTGAATAAAATGATCCTCATATTTTTATCTTTATACTGTATAAATTTTAGATTCATTAGGCTTGGTTTGTGGGCCCCACATTTGTTTGATGGGCCTTAGGCCCATTTTTCTTTTTCCAACAAGTTTCTGCCTTCAGGTGAAAAAATATTCATCTTAACTTGTGTTTCATCCATAAGACTTAAAATAAAAAATGTTCCAAGTAAAGTTATGAATCATATACCAAAATATCAAATTAAAATGATGAATATTGTAATTTACACAGGTAAATTATTGATTGGGACCAAATTGACACTTTAAGCATGAATTGCACAATGATGGGAAATGAAGTTCAATTTATGAATTGGACTAAAATTGATGTTTATGAACTTTTAAACACATTAATATTAAGATCTTAACAATTAATATTAGCTACTTTCAATGACTAATCAACGTGTTTTTCAAAAATGTAATTTTACTACCTTCTAATGGTTCACATATTTTAAATAAAATTTTTGAAAATTTTATAAATTTTATTTGATAAAATAAAATTCACTTTTGAAAGTATAATATCATAATTTACATCGGTTAAATTTTTGGTATTTCTATGACAAGTTTTATTTTTTGATGAATAGTGAAAAACACTGAATTTTAATTGAAAAATGAATTTTAGTATAATTTATTTATATAGTTAAATTATATTTTAATTTTATTTTGAAATGTAATTATATAAATTTTATATCAATTAACCCAATTTAGGTCATTAGAACCAATTTTACATTGAAATTTGATATAAAAACATTTCAATCTTTTTAACATTTTCACTTTAAAAACTTGCTTTTGCGACACATCTGCGAGATTAATTTTAAATTAAAAATTTCCAATTATGTGTTTAGAAGTTAAAAAATTGATTCCATAATTTTAATCGGCATAATTTATAATTTTGAGTAAGTTAAACTTTGTTTTTAACCAAACATATTAGTGAAATTAATTACAATTAATTACAATGATTATATAATAAAATTTCACTTTATTAAACATTAATTCATGATTAAGTACATAATTTTAAACTTAATAAAAACTTAAATGTCTATAATTATAGTGTCTTTGGGAATAATTTCTATTTTATAACATCTTAAACATTGGTTACAACAACTTTATTGAAAACTTCCTTAACATGCTTCTAAAATCCCATGGCTTTTAAAAACACACGGGATAACCTGGGGGAAAACGTAAGGTAATAAATTTTAGACAATTGGAATATAAATGGGTCATAAAATCAACATGAACAATAATTATTCATTTAGAATGATAATCATAAAATAAATACAGGAAATGTTGCAACAACATAAAACACAACATCATAAACATGGGTCAAGGAAAAACCCAACAAGACATAATGGTGTGAAAATTACCACAAAATAATTAGGTTGAATATCTATCCCAATGTAACATATCATGATACTAAAAAATTATCTAATGCATTGGAAAACTATCTGGGTATATCAATTATTTTCCTTTCATGCTAAAGTGTCCCACAAAAATCATACAACATGGGTTCATTCATCATCATAATTTATTCAACGATTAAGGAATGTGTAATACGTACATGTATATTACCAATAAAAATTATATTTTCTTAAATGTGATATACCTTTATAGGAAATGGGTTTGTTATTCACTACACTATTAGTTTGGCATGAAGAATCATAGTGAAATTTCGGCAACATAACGATGTCAGTAAAAGATTCATAGAGATGGGTTTATGAGAGAGAAATGGGTCTCTCATTACATAGAAATAAAATAGGAAGTAATATTTATATGGAAAATCATATCCCAAATTTATAAATTTGTAAATATAATGAATAAGGTAATAAATAAACTTGAATAAAAACATAATCGTAACTTTACTTCCATATGGTAATAGGTGAACATAAAGGATCATGGGAGGATTAATGAGAGTGATATAGGGATATCATAATTTATTAATTAAATAGATACTAATGAGGATAATTAATAATATATCCCAACATAATCAATTTGAGTTTAAGATACATAAAAAATAATAAGTACTTGAATAGAAATGAGAATATAGAAATCCATTACGAAATTTCGGCATGGTAACGGGCGTACATAAAGGCTCATGGAAGGTAATAATGAGAGTGAAAGGGAGATCTCATTACTTATAAATAAAATTTATATTAATTAGAATATTTAAGAATATATCCCAACATAATCAAAAGTAAATTTAGAGACATAACTAAAAAAAGTTCTTGATAAAAATAGGAGAGTAAAAGATCCCTTACAAAATTTTTGCATGGTAATAGGTGTAAATAAAGGATCATGGGATTCTTAATGGGAGTAAAAATGTCGATTTTATCATTTATAAATTAAATTTATATTAAGGGGTAACATTAAATAACATATCCCAATAAAATCAAATGGAATTTATTAGATATAACATAAAAGGAGTTCTTGAATGGAAATGAGAAGAGAGAAATCCCTTACAAAATATCAACATAGTAACAAATTAGGTGAAGGTAAAAAAGAGAGATAATAAATGATACCTCATTAAAACAACATAAATTGGATTGTAAGGTAGGTTCATAAATAAATTAAATCCTTAACAATTAAAATTAATAATAAATATTCCAAAGAATGTTCTTGAATTGAAAGAAAGAGAGGAAGGTCCCTTACTTGAGTGCGTGACATCAAAATATTGGGAGGGGATTATTGAGAGCTTGGGGAACATAGGGAGGTATTTAGAGACTGAAGGGTGGAGTATGGTCATGCTATAAAAATTTGTAGTGAAGATAAGTGAGAGCTTGGGTGAGTTTGTATAGGAAAAGTGGTGGAATTTGTTTATTATTTAGGTTTTGGACACTACATAAGAAAATATCCAAAACCACAAACCATCCCATGATTTTGGACCACGGTTTCTAAAAAATGGAATTATTTTTCATTATTTTATAAGGCTAAGGGAAAAAATTAATAAAATTATTCTCTTGATTAGGTAGAGGTGAGTCACACTTTTAAAGAAAAAATTTCAAAACCTAAAAATATATTATATGTTTTAGATGATTTATAATGGCTTTACAAAATAAATAAAATAAACTTAAAATCACATTATTTTAAAGTTAAGACATATATTTTATCTTGGATACCATTTATAATAATTATTATGTCACTTTTGAGTCATTATTATGTCCTAAAACAAAAAGAATATTTATATGATATTTAATTTTATCCAAAAAGTCAACTATCTCAGAAAATTATGAAAAATTATTCATTGGATCATATCAATGTTTTTATTAAAAAAAATAACATCAATTTTATCTTAATAATTTTATAAATATGCACTTTTGATAAAAAATCAACATTTATTAAGAAATGATATGTTTTTTTGACAATAACTGTTTTTGAACCCTAATAAAAATTACATTTGAATTCTTAAAAATTATATGATCATTTAAATTTGATAAAAATTATTCTATAATGATAATAAAATATTATTTATTTAAAAAATCCCTTAATTCAAAAATTCATTAACAGAATTTGAATATTAACAAAAAATACAATTTGTGCTCTATTATATCAATATAAAAATTATTTACAAAGTTAAAATAATAGGATGAAAATATATTCATTATTCTATAAAAAATAATGTACATATTCATATTTCTAGGATCTTGAATCATATCCCTTAAACACACTAGAAAACTCTTTAAGAGTAAGGTGTGCAATGGTTGGACTTTCATGGGGTGGTTCGATGACCATGGTTTGGGCCGTGATCTCGATGAGCATGAACTTCTCCCATAATCGATTTGGATCATGATTAAGTTGTTGGATATCAGCTTGGACTTGGTCAATAGAAATGCCAAAAAATGATATCTCCCTCAAAATATTCGATACATGGGATTTAAAGGGTATGATCCTACTAGTTGAGTCCGTCACTTCTTTTGTCCAAGTCAATTAGATTTTTTAAAACCCTATAATTATAATAATCATGTAATCACCATTAAATAGATATATTATAAACTATAAAGATTCTTAATGGTATTTTAAATCCAATTGGATATAATTAAACAAAAAAATAGCATGTTTTTTCTATAACCATATTTAATGAAGAGACATTTAAATAAATCAGAAAGGGGAATTTTATTTATAATAGTTCAGGTCGTTAAATTACTCCCCCATACAAAATTTCACCCTCAAAATTTTCATTTACCACACTAAAATAGATGAGGGAAACTCTGCTTTATCACCTCCTTTGGTTCCCACATTTCTTATTCAAACTTGTGATTTATCCACAACACTTTTACAAGGTGCATTGTCTTATTTCGTAGAAATTTTTCTCTATGATCTAATATCTTCATCCGTTTTTCATTATAGGAATGTTCAATATTCAATAGTACCACCTCTAGATTCATTACATGTGATAGTTCTAGTATGTACTTCCTCAAGAGGGATACATTAAATACAACATGCACTTTAGATAGATTCAGTGGTAAAGCTATTCAATAAGACACCACTCTGATGAGATCAAGGATCACAAAGGGGCCAATGTATCATGGTCTATGTTTTCCCTACATCCCAAATCTCATTTATTTCATCCATGGTGATATGTAGTGAAATACCATGTCTCCAACATCAAACTCTAGGTCTCATTGATGATTGTCAACATAGCTCTTCTATCAACTCTGAGTAGCCTTGATGTGCTGCTGAATGGTCTTAACATCCTCTACCATTTCCTAAACTATTTTTGGACCAAAAAGTTTTCATTCCACAAATTCATCCTAACATGAGGGTTTTTGTACCTCTTCTATAAAGGTCTTCATAGGGATCCATTTGGATTCTTGAGTGGAAACTTTTATTGTATGAGAACTCGACTAGAGGAAGATTTTGGTACCATAATACTTTGATGTACATATAACATGATTGAAACATGTATTCTAGTGTCTAAATATTCTGCTCAGATTGGCCTTTAGTTTGAGGATTATAGCCCATATTGATTTCCCAATTTGTTTTTAGAGAATTTTAGAAACCTTTCCACTATTTGGAGGTGAATCTTAGATCTCAATTGGATATAATTGATAGGGGTATTCCATAAAAACTTAACACTTCATTCATGTATATATTGGAAATTTTATCCAATGAGAAGTCCTCTTGAATTATAATAAAGTGAGTTGTCTTTATAAGATGATCCAAAACAACCCATATAGCATTGTTTCCCCTAGATGTATTTGGAAGTCTAGTGAAAAATTCAATGGTAATGTTTTAACATTTCCATGTTGGTATGAATAATGGTTTTATCATACCCTTAGTCTTATACCTTTCAACCATCACTTTTTGGCATACTAGGCACTTTGATGTATATTCAGAAATCTCCTTCTTCATATTTTCCCACCAATTATACTCATAAAGATCTAGATACATCATTTTACTTCCTGGGTTAATGAAAATGTTAAACTATGTGCATCATCTAACAGATCCTTACATAAATAAGGATTTTAAGGAACACATATTCTTAACCCAAATCTCACAATTCATTTTTCATCAATTTTAAACTATAAGGACTTCCCCTTACCCATGGAATCCACATTCTTCAAAATTTGCACATCATTTATTTGAGCATGATTTTAACTTTCCAAAAATAAATGTTTAAGAAATAATTTGTGAAATGATTGATGTTGTTCTTTCCATTATGATTACTATGTCCATCCTTTCTAGGTCTAAGAAGGTTAGATCCTTCTCAATAATCATTATTGAAAAAGATACATGATCCTTTCTACTAGAGAATCCGTCACTTTATTTTCATTACTAGGATGGTAGTGGATTGAGTAGCTATAGTCCTTGGTCAGCTTTAACAATATTCATCATTTCATATTCATATATTTCTTTGTGAATATATACTTGAGGATTTTGTGATCCATATATATCTCATACTTCTCCCCAGAGAGATAATGATGCCATATTTTCAATTCAAAGTTCACAGATTCCAACTCCAGATCATGCATGGGATATTTTTTATTATTAACTTTTAACTACCTTGAAGCATAGGCTATGAATTTTTCATTCTACATTAACACATATCCCAATACCTTAATTAAAGAATCACTAAATTCTATGAGGAGTTATCTGCTTGTGGGTAGTGTGAGCACAATCAAAGTGATGAGCCTCCTTTTTAACTATTGGAATATCTATTCACATTCATCATTACAAGAAAGCATGACTTTTTTCTGAGCTATCTCGGTAAGAGGGTTTGACAATTTTAAGAAATTTCTCAAAAATTTGTCATAATACCTAGATAACCCAATAATACTATGGATATCTGTCATAGATTTTGGCCTCATAATTCCTTAAATTAATTCCATCTTTGAAGGGTCTACATATATCCCATTTCTTGTGATGAAATTTCCCAAGAAAGATATTTCCTTTAACTATAACTCACATTTGTTGTACTTAGTATAAATCTTCTGCTTTTGATGTGTCTTTATCATAGTGACTAGATACTCCTCATTATTCTGCTTTCTTTTGGATTATATTAGAATATCATCTATAAAGACTACCACAAATTTGTTGATGTAATCTCAATAGACTATATTCATCAATTCCATGAATATTTCGGGATCATTAGTGAGTCTGAATGGCATAACTATGAACCCATAGTTCTTGTACCTTGTATGAAAAGTGGTCTTGGGGATATTATGCTTCTTGCCCATTACTTTAAAATATCCTGAATGACGATCCACCTTAGAGAAGTATTTTACTGCACACATATGATCAAATAAGTCATCAATATGAAGAAGTGGGTACTTGTTTTTTATCATGATCTTGTTGAGCTCACAATAATCAATACAAAGGCGCATTGACCCATCCTTATTCTTGAAGAAGAGGAATAGTTCCCCCCATGGTGAAAAACTTGGGCATATGAACCCTTTATCCAGACTCTCATGTAGATGTTTCTTCATCTCCTCAATACAGAGACTTGGATAATTGAAACTCCCCAGGTATAAGATCGATTGAAAATTAAACCTCTTAGCTAGGAGGAAGACAATTAATTTCCTTAGGAAATACATTAATGTCTTCCATAAAAATAGGAATGTATTTTAGTATGGTTCTTTCCTTAGACTCAATCATTTGAGCTAGATAAACTTGCTCATAGGGAAATAATATGCATGCTTAAGATGATGGTGATAAAGAAGATTCATCCTCCTCCTTTCACGTTTATAGAATTGGGGGTCGAATCACAATATGTAGAGTGATTTCTTTATCATGAAATTTTATGTTGGATCTATATAAGGAAACCTAATTTGTGTCCATAATTTCATGAAATTCCACCAAAGGTTTTATTAAAAGGTTCATTGGGAACTTATTCTCACAAAATTTGATAGGGGAAGAATTATATACTCAGGATTCACCAATTTCTCTATTTTTTTTCACTGACATATATACTTCCAAGATTTATGGTGGTGTTTGAATAGATCTACTAAAATTTCATGATATGAAGGAATGCATAGAACTATGGATTATATTACTAAATTTCACTTTTTGATTCTAGTTCTACTTTATTCAATATAGACTTATAGATGAGTACTTTTAAACTATTAAACACATAAAGTGGGAATCTAATGACATTATAGGGATAACTTATAAATTTCATATATTTTACTTACATATGAATTTTTAGGCTTCAATATATGTTATCCATGATATATTTCCGGACATATATTCTTATAGGCATTTTTCCCTTAATAATGGTTCATAATGATCTTTGGAATTTACCATAGTATATCACCTGGGAGTGTCAAACTATGTACGTGGTAAGGCCTGTTTTCATCTACCAAGTTACCCTGAGTCAGGCCCATAAACCTTCTTAGAGTTTTTACCCCTTGGTACATCTGTGATAGAACTATATCAACTTATAGTGTTCAGAAAAGATATTATTTTCTTGATAAACCACTGAATATGTACTGACCATAATTTAGGGACGTTTTTTATACTTAGTATTATCCCTAATGTTTTCTCTATAGTTTTATAATCCTAATCTCCAAAATATCTAAAATATTTATCTTATACCAACTATCACAACCATTCTATTTATTACACATTAATTCCTAATTTATTAAATATTTTTAAACTTAATAAAAACAAAAATATTGATAATTATAGTGGATTTTGGAAATATGTATATAGAATAAAATTTCATACATGGGATAAAATAACATTATTAGAAACATCCTTAACATTCTCTTAAAATTCCATGGATTTTAAAACTACATGGGATAACCTGGAGACAAACATAAGAAAGAGGTGATCTATAAAGCCTAGTAAGGGGATAAACAAGGTATAAAATGAAGAATAAAATACATGTTATACAATATTAATATCAATAGAGAATAAAATAAACATGAATAATAAGTCTTTATATATAATGATAATCATGAAGGAAACATGGTAAATGCAGAAACAACTTAAAACAATACATCATAAAAACTGGTCAAGGATAAACCCACCAAGACATCATGGTATAAAAAGTCCTATAAAGGAATAAGTTTCACTCCCTATCCCAACACGATGTATCAAGATACTAAACATTACTTAATGCATTGGAGTATAATATGGGTGCACACAACATACTCATTTCATTCTTAAGTGCTCAAAATAGATCATAAAACATGGGTTCATTTATCATTATAATTTATTCCATGATAAAAGAGTGTGGAATAAATATATTTAAGTCTCAAATAAAAGATTATATGTGCATAAATGTGAAAACCCTTGATAGTAAATGGGTATGGTATTCACTACACAATTGTTTTAGTATGGAGAATCACGATAAAATTTTACCAGCATAACGAAGTCACTTAAAGATTAATAAAAATGGGTTTATGAGAGAGAAAGGGGTATCTCATCCCATATAAATTAAATAGAGTGTAATAGGGACATGTTAAACCATATCCAAACATTATAAATTTGGAAATAGAATGTATAAGGTAATAAAAAAATTTGAATAAAGAAAATAATCCTAACTATATTTCAGCATGGTAACAGGTGAACATAAAAGATTGTGGGAGGATTAATGAGAGTGAAAGAGGGATCTCATAAATTATAAATTAAATATATAGTAATTATGATATATAATAACTTATCTTAATATTATCAAGTTTAATCTAATATACATAACATAAAATAAATACTTGAATATAAATGAGAAGATAAAAATCCCTTATGAAATTTTGGTATGGTAACAGGTGTACATAAAAGTTCATGGAATGGATTAATGAGAGTGAAAGGGAAATATAATTATTTATACATCAAATAGATAGTAAGGATAATATGTTATAACATATCCCAAAACATGTAAAAGGAAATTTGGAGACATAACAAAAATAAGTACTTGATAAAAAGAGAGATTTGAAGATCCCTTCCGAAATTTCGGCATGGTAACGAGTGTACAAAAAGGATCATGGGAGGATTAATGAGAGTGAAAAGGGGTATATAATTATTTACAAATTATCTATAAAGTAATACGGAATATTAAATAACATATCCCATCCAAATAAAATGGAATTTAATAGACATAACATAAAATGAGTTCTTGAATGGAAATGAGATGGGAGAAATCCCTTATGGAATTTTGGTTTAGTAAATAATTAGGTGAATGTAAAAATGAGAGAAAATAAATGATAATTAATTAAAATAACATATATTGTAAATTAGGAGATTTTTATACATAAATGAAATCATAAAAAATTGATATTAATAAGGCAAATTCCAAAGAAGGTGCTTGAATTGAAAGAAGGGGAGGAAGGTCCCTTCCTTGAGTGTGTGACTAAAAAATATTGGGAGGGGATTATTAAGAGATTATGAGAACCTTAGAAGTACTATAGAGAGTAGAGGTAAGAGTATGGTCTATATTCAAGGAGTTTTAGTGAAGATAAATGGGCTATTGGGTCAGATTATATAGGAAATGAGGGGAATTTGTTTATTATTTAGTTTTTGGAATCTATTATATAAAATAACCAAAACCACAAACCATTCCATGGTTTTTCCCATGGTTTATATAAAAAGGGATTGGTTTCAATTATTTTAAAATTAAAAAATCATAAATTAATAAAATAATCTCTTTTATTATGTGTAGGTGAGTCACACTCTTAAACAAAGGATTTAAAACCACAAAATATATTATACGTTTTAGATGATTCATAATGGATTTAATAAATAAATAAAATAATTTAAAAATAAATTTATTTTAAAGGTAAAACCTATATTTGGATGTTTATCTCATTTATAGTAATTATTACATCAATTTTAGTCCATTATGATGTCATAAAACCCAAAGCATGTTTATATGATATTTAATTTTTACCCGAAAATTAAACTGTCTTAGAAAATTATGAAAAATTCACCATTGGATAATTTCATCATTTTGATTCCAAAAATAATATTAATTTTATCAAAATATTTTTTTAATATGTGAATTATCACTTTTATAATAAAATTTACATTTATTAAGAAATACTATGTTGTTTTGACAATAACAGTTTTCAAACCCTTATAAAAATTACATTTGACTTCCTAAAATTTATATAATCATTTATATTTGATAAAAATTATTTTATAATGGTATTAAAGTATTATTTATTTTAAAAAGAAATTAATATATTAACTAATTAATTGATTTTGAAAATTAGAATTTTTTTTTGATTTATTGTATCAAAATAAAAAACATTTACAAATATCAATAATATGATAAAAATATATTCGTTATTCTATAAAAAATAATATAAATTTTAATATTTATAGGGTATTGATATATATAACATTAATAAGATAGAAAACTCTCTAAGATTAAGGTGTGCGATGGTGGGACTTTCTTGGGGAGGTTCGACGAACATGGTTTGGGTCGTGATCTCGATGAGCATGAACTTTTCCCATAAATGGTTTTTCGTATGCTTGTTTTGTTGAATCTCACCTTAGGATTGGTTAAGGGAAAATCCCAGAAATTATATATCCCTCATAAGCTTTGATAAATGGGATTTTTAGGGTATTATCATATAGGTTGAGGCTATCGATTCCTTTTTCTGAGTCAATTGGATTAGTTAAAACCTTATATTTATATTAATTACGTAATCACTATTCAATGATTATATTATCAATGGTAATGATTATTAATGGTCTTTTAAATCCAATATGTTATAATAAATCAAACAATTTCATGTGTTGTATATAACCATATTTCATTATGATATATTTAAATAAATAAAAGGGGGGATTTTATTTATAACTTTCCCGGTCATTATAAATAAAGGCCAAAATTAGTGTACTTAGTGGTTAAACTTTAACCTTAAATGGAAAAATGACCTAGAAACTTTCCCAAAAGCCATTGGATTCATATATTTCAACCATATACCCTTTTGGTTATAATTTTATGATTTAGTGGGACAATACTACATGAAAGTTACATATATAATAAGTTAAGTAATGAAAAAGACAAAAATGGATCCTTTCTTTACTTTAACATTCGTAAAGCCTTGAGATATAGAAAAAACTACATTAGTTTATTTGTATGAATTATTTTTAAAGTTAAATGTATTTTTATCATAATTTTAATTTATAATTAATTTTTTGAGATGAATAATATAGACTGACTCCTTAATTTATGCCGAATGCGGTAATTATTTAGTTAATAATTAAATAAATAAATAATACTGAAAATATTAAAAGTGAAGTAAATTGATCAAATTATTGTATTTAATATTTTTAGATGAATATATCATGTTATAATGTGTGAACTTAATAGATTAAAATTCCATATTTGCAACACCTAGATATTTGGTGTTTTTGTTTTCAAAATAATTTAATCTTTTAATATTCTTCATTTCACACAACACTGAATATGGCTTATGTTATATGAAATAACCAAGTTATTATTACTTTGTATGAAAAACCAAGTTGATCTTTCACTAGAAAAAACACTTAGACTATCTCTCATAACAAACAACACTATGTTTTTCTTGTGTTATTTACAATGTCGAATTCCTTCGATGACCTGCGTGACATACATGACCTAGTTGTACCAAACTACAATGTACTATTAATAATATTATTAAAATACTATTATAATAATAACCTTGCTTCCAGAATAGTTTTTATGAATAATATTAATTAAATTATGAAAATATGGTTTACACATGTATACAATAATAATTATTTGGTGACATATTAAATATAAAAGAAAATAAAACCCTTTTAAAAACATGAGATTTTTATATTGAAAAACTATATTTATGCAGTCAAACACATTTTACCTCAAAATATTAATTAAAAAACATTTTATAAATTATTTTAATGATATATATATATATATATATATATATTATATTCATACAAATATTTAACGTTCATCATATGTGTTTTCTAGACAAGTGATAAGAATAAATTCAATTTTAGGAATAAAAATATATACTTCTTTAAAAGGTAATTTTATTACCTTTTAACGGAAAAAATATTTTAAATAAATTTATTGAAACTTTTATAATTTTTATTTGAAAAAATAAACTTGAGTTTTTAAAGAGTAATATAAAAATTTTATTTCGGTTGATTTTTAGTATTTTTCTATGAAGTATATTTTTTTAATGAATAGTGAAAGACATTGAACTTTAATTAAGAACTTCCTTTTAATCTAATTTATTAATATAGTTAAATTATATTTTAATTTGGTTTTAAAATGAAATTAAATAAATTTTACATAAATTAAACAAATTGAGTTAATTGGAACCAATTTCACATTGAAATTGGATATAAAAAAAACATTTCAATCTTTTGAACCTTTTCACTTTAAAAACCATCCTTCGTAACATGTCTGCGAGATTAATTTTAAATTAATTTTTCCACATATTTATTTAGAATATGGAGAAATAGATTCAATATTTATAATCATAATAATTTTAAATTTCTATTTAGTTCAAAATTTTTTAATCTAAAATATTAGTCAAATTAATTAAAATTGGTTACAGCAATTACGGTAAAAATTAGTGAACTTAGTGGTTCAACTTTAATGTTAAGGGGAAAAAAACCTAGACACTTGTCAAGATGTCATTGGATAACCATATTTCAAAAATATCCCTTCTGGCTCTAATTTTATGAGTTAGTGGGACACTATTACATGGAAGTGACATATATAATATGTTAAGTAAGGAAAAAGACAAAACTGGAACCTTCCTTAACATTAAAATTCATAAATCCTTGAGATATGGAAAAAACCACATTTGTTAAGTTATAAACATTATTTTGAAAGTTAAAGTTTTTTTGTAATCATTTTAATTTATATTTAATTGTTTGAGATTAAATATTTAGAATAACTGCTTAAGGAATGCCGAATGTAGTAATTGTCTAGTTAAAAATTAACTAAAATAAATAATACTAAAAATATTAAAAGTGAAGTAAATTAATTGAATTATTTTCCTTAATTTTTATATTAATATATCATGTTACTTAGTTTTGAACTTAATATATTAAAACTATATGTTTTTCTTTATTTTTTTTAAATTTTAATTAAGTAAATAATGTCAAAATTGATATTAATATTATTTTATAATAAATGATATTTTATTAAAATATTTAAAAATTTCTAAAAAAAACTATATTCTTTCCAAATTAGTTTTAAATTTTAATAAATATGAAATATTTTACATTAATTAAAAATGTATCTTTTATAATGAACATATTTGAATATTAATAACATTGTTAGCATGGTTTGGGTTAAAGTGATGTTTTTTCATGTTAAATGCGCTTGTTTTAAATTTAATTTCCACCAGGCATGAGATTTTTTTTTCTAAATTAGATATCATATTTATAATTATTTGGGTCTATATTTTATAATAAAACCTATTTTAATTTTTTCTTAATGGTTAAATTGCCTAGGTTATAAAACTAGTTACCTTAATAAAAACCAAAATGATATAAGTGGGGAAAATTATAAGTCAAGGAGAAAAATAATTAAAATGTACTTCTTTTTTGTGTGGTGGAGGTTTTGATCAACCATAATTATCCTTAAATACATATTTTTTTATTTTTTAAGAACATTAGGTCAGGGAGACTTCCCAATAGCGTTTACCTTTTGGTATTTTCAAGAATGTCACTCCTCCTCCTCAATAAAAAGACATTCACTATTCCCCTTACTCACACCTCTCAAGACACTTAGGATCATCCAAAACCTACCCAAATAATCTCCCAACTTTCCTCCTATCACCATATATGCCTCAATTTGGGAATAATTAAATCCAAGTAAGTCCTTGGTGCAAACGAAATGGAATTACCTAATGAATAAGTAACATCCCTCATCAAACATGTTTGTTTTATTTCATTTATACACCACCTCAATTATACTTATTCCATAATTATTTAATAACCTAAATATCCTAAATATAATTAGATTTTTTATTTTAAGTTTTTGGTCTAAACTCACACAAACATACATCAAATGGGACACACAATCATTATTCATGTGTACGGTAGACCACCATATCACAAACGGATGTTATTTATTATTTCATTACCACCTCCCAAGGTTGGATATAATGATATAATTTATATTTTATGTGATATATTTTATATATATGATGTATTTATTCTTATTTAATTATTATATAACAAACAACTTAATGCTTCGCATCTCATGGGAATACGATAACATTGTTTTTAGATGTGTGGACTACCACCTCCTCAAAGCATTATGATTTGTTTAAAATTTACATGGAATGTATTAAGGACTAGTTTAATAAAATTATATGAAATATATTAAATAATAATTATACTATAAATATAATATATTTATATAAATATATTTAATTTACTTAATTTTCTTCAATACGACTAGAGAACAGAAACAACATTCATGCGCACGTACGACCTACTGTCTCCATGAACGATGCATTTTATTTAATATATATATATTTTATATATTATTATAAATAAATATATACTGAATATATATTATATTTTTACCATGTGTTACACTTTTTAAATAATTAAATCATTATATAAGTAATATGATCAAGAATAACTTATCAAAACATAAATGAAAAACAAAGAAATTACTACCTGAAACGTAATTTTAACATGAAATTCTTAATAAACGGGTAATATAAATCCATAACCTAATAATATAATTTATGATATATAAGAATATGTTTCATTGGTATATTTATAATAAACATATATTTATTGTTCATGAGTGTTTAATGTGTATGAATAAATTCAAGACTTATGGTAAGGGTTTTCTCATATCACTTTTTATATCTGTGAGATACATGTCATATTCACCACATGATTATTTTGTGTGGTGTATATACTTTTCATGAATGTATTATATGATAATTAAGATTAAATTTCTGGGTATTTTCATATAAATTTTATGATCTCTTTTTCATGGGGTCTACGGTTCACAAGTTACCAAATCAGTAAGGTAATTTTGTCTCCATTTTCCTTCTTCAAGGAACATGTTTTGGTATGCACATATATTATTTTAAAAGGTGTATATAATATAAAATTTACTTGTTATATCACAAGTATTATTATTTTTATTATATTATAATATCCATTTAAATTTATTCTCTCACATGGATTATGATTTAAAGTTACCAATGTGGTAAGAGTTTATTGCTATAATCTCATTATTTATCAGGATTTTTTCTAAATAGGATTCCATTGATGAAATATTATGATCCATCTCTCAATAATTAAAATTATTTTTCTTATAATATAGGTCTCCATGATAATCAAGTATTGATACCATTTTACCACTCTTTGGTACTTAATATTATTAAAAAAGTTTTTTTTTAAAAAAATATAGCCATATTTTTCTCTTCGGTTGGTTACTTTTTAATTCCAAATCCAAGTTTTCTAAAAATGTATTCAAAAATGTTTTTAATTGATAATTTAATATCACTTTCAGTGAGAAATATTTAATTTTTTTATGTTTTAAAATGTGTTTAAAATTGTTTACAAAATATCCTTTATATGTTTTCAAGGATATTTTCAAAGAAAAAGGTTTTCAAAATGTTTTATAATTAAAAAAGTTTTTTTAAAATAGGAAAGTCTATTTTACTCGAGAAATGTTTTAAATTAGTTTTAGATATTAATTTATAAGTTTTAAAATTGGTTTTCAAAGAAAAATATTTTGAATGGTTTTTATGTCTTAAAAAGTGATTTACATAAAAAAGGTATTTTCCATAATAAATATTCCAAGTTATCTTTAAAAATACTTATCTTGCTAATATGAAATCCTATGATATAGTTAAAAATTTACTAGGGATATGATATAAGTACACCATTCTAATTATTTTTCTGAATGGTTTATTTTCAATATGTCATGTTATTTATGAAACCCATTTCACTTCCATGGGTTATAACATGATAAAATGTTTATAAAACCCACTTCCTTTTATAAGTCATTTTACGATGAAATGATTATGAAACATATAACTTTTAATTAGGTTATGATATGATGAAATGTTTATGATACCCATTTAATTTAATTGGTTATGATATATTGAAGGTTATGATCTTGTGGAAGATATATGTTTGATATTATTATATGACGGGTGAGACCTATATCCCCCTTTAATGCATTCAGAAAAGATTTATATATCATTAAATAATGATGGGGAAAAATTTTATGGGATTTTTCCATAATGTGAAACAGGTGTGCCTTGATCCATAATGGGAAATATTGTATCTTGATCCACTATAAGAATAAGGGGAAACCCGATCCACTATGGGAAGGAGGGGAAAATCGATCCACTATGGGAAAAAGGGGAAGTCATTCCACTATGGGAAGAAGTTATAACATGATCCACTATAATAAAGGGGATACAACTATGGATGGTGATATATCTTAACCAATATAAGCATCCCCCATGAAGTGACCTGATAAGTTTTGGCAACGATCCTTGAGTTATAGGGAATGTTTTTATATACTTATGTGTATGCCCCAAATCTATGTCTCATGCTTATGATATGATCACACAGTTCTTTTTATTTATTATATTGTGAGTCATGTCTTATTAAATACCAATATTTATTCCATGACTCTATATTGTGATCTTTGATATGAAAGGTATGATCATCTAATGTTATGATCATGTTCTCATACCCTTATGATCATGTTATGATTACATATCTCCCTTGTTTACCCTTACTAATAATATGAGACCACCCATTTCTTATGATTCCTTTAACTAGGTTATGAAGAAGGGTTTTAAGTAAAAGTACTACAGGGGAAGATCTTTGTCGGAGACATCGAATATCTTTCATAAACTTATAATATTTTATTCTAAGTTTCCAAAGACATAAAATTTTATGGTACTTCGGCATGTAACTTTGAAATATGATGAATATTCATCTAAAATGATGTAATATCCATGTATTTTGAGCCTGGGTCACCATGACATATCTCTTCCTAGGTGGTTAAAACCAAGAAAACGAGTTCTAATTGACATGAAAACCTAGGAGAACAATCCTAAAATCATTTTTTGATCTGTAGGAATAAATAATGATTCAATATGAAGCACATATTTATTGGTATAGAAGAAATTATGATTTCATAGTATTAATAGTTTTTAATAATATACAAATAACTCATGTAGTGGTTAAAACAAAAAACTAAGTTTGGATTAATGTGAAATAATATTATAATGATGTTTAAGTAATTTAAGATATATTGTAATAATCTAAAGACCAGTTTGATTCCATAAATCCTCATTATGATCAAAATTATTATTTCTCCTTCGCATTTGTAGTAAAGAAAAAATACAAAAAAACAGGCCAAAACTAAGAAAATGCTGCTATATTGGCATGAAAACTTATGATAACAATAATCAAGTCCTTTATGATATATATAAATAAAATTCACAACAATCAGATGCTTGGATTTCTCAGTATTATTTAGATTTTATTTTCACATTTATAATTTGATTAAAATGGAAAATCATTGGTTTTGTGGTTAAAGATAAAAAAACACTTGTATTGATGTAAATATATAATAGAATGATCATAGAACCATTTATGATCTTTTTATGTAAACCATGTTTCAATTGAAATATTATATTTTTTGGTATGACTCAAATATCATTTTCAACATCATAACTTTATTAAAATGACATATCATGTTAGGGGTTCAAAACTATGAAAATAAAATTTGATTTTTTTGAAAACCAAGGATAAAAATCCTTGAATAATTTATTTATTGTAGAAATTAATTGTTATTCATTTAGATTCGTGGATTGATTATTGTGATTTTTTTTCACATTATTAACAATTGTTAATAAAGGACAAATGACTCATGTAGGGGTCAAAACCATTCAAATGGGATCAAATTGATGTGAAAAATTAGGAAAATTATTTTTAAGTCATTTATAATTTTTAGGAATCATTTACATGTTAATTGGATGATTAAATTTATTGATGTGAGTGAAAGTTCCATTTGTCATTTATATTTGGAGTAAAGTGAAAATCACAAAGAAGGGATGAAAACCAATCTAACATATTTGGTTAGAAAAGAAAACTTAGGGGGGGGGATCATCAAGTCATTTATGAACTTTAGGAGTCAACCATATGTTAATTGGATGCTCACATTTATTATTATGAAGAAAAACAATATTTAACCTTTTATAAATGTATTACAATTAAATATCTCTCTTTAGTTTTCAAAAATGAGAAAAAATTTCTAATTGATGTGATAGCATAAGTGAGAAATCCAAAGACTATTTTTTATCTATAAGAATCAAAATTAAATCAATATGATGCTTGGATTGATCTGTATGATTTCATATTATTAATAATTGTTAATAAAGGATAAATCACCCATGTTGGGGTCAAAATGGGGAAAAAGATCTTATATTGACATGAAAAATTAGTAAAATGATGTTTAAATCATTTATATTCTCTATAAATCATATAGAAATCAATATGGTGCAAAAATTTCTTATCATGATTGAAGTTTCTGTTTGTTCTTCAAATTTTTAGTAAATTTACAAATCCCATAGAAGTGGTAAAAATTGAGAAAACATAGTTGGGATGACATGAAAACATATGAGAATTATTATCAATTCATTTATGATCTATATGAATCAACCAAAAATCAATTGGATATACATATTTCTTTTTATAACCAAAAATTCCATTTAACCTTTTATATTTTTATTAAAAAGGAATATCTCTTGTTAGGGGTCAAAACTGATACAATGAGTTCTGATTTATGTGCAAATCTATGATAACAATCCTTAAATAAATTTTGATATTTAGAAATCAACTACGAATCAATATGATGCCTAGATTGATCGGTATTATGGAGAGAATGAATTCAAAAAATTAACAGATTTTTATAAGGGACAAATCACCAGTGTAGGGGTTATATAGTTACCCATACCTTTTATGAAAATAAATTACAATCTAATTAGATGAATATTCATTACATAACATAATGATCCACTCTATAATCTTATAGGTCTAGTGCCTTTAGAAACATGAATACATTTAAAAAGATTATTTGAGGTCTACATAATATCTCACTATGTTATTCATAACTATAACCCTTCTTAGGTATATAATATAAAAAATCCTCCTTCATAACATGGTGAAAAGGAAACATAATATATGGTGAGCTTAGATTATCAATAAGGGTAAAAAAGGGATACATCAATGATTACTTAAGAATAAAATGTCAATAAGTGTATGAGAACATGGTACTAATATTTAGAAACCATACGTTGTATATCATAGATCATAATATTGAGTCATAGAATAAATATTTATAGTTCATAAACATGAATCCTAAAGGAATCAAAGAACATAATAGATGAGATAATAACTTTGGCATAAGACAGAGATGTTGGGAATACACAAAATCATAGAAAATAATTTTCTTAGTAGTCAAGGATCACTACCATGACTATCATAGTGGATTGGTTTTACAAACCATTCCATTTTAGTAGTCATGTTTAACTCCTAAGACTATTACAATGAAAAAATTACCTTACTGAACAAGATTCACCCCTCATTCAAGTTCTATTTATCATGTGACATATCTATCATTACCCAATGCATTGGAGGGAGATATAATTCCATGTCCACCTATAACATAATGTAAATAATACATATATTTTTCACAAGATAATAAAATGCTCATCATATTACAACCTAAGAAAATAAAATGGGGTTCATAAACATTTCAATATAGTATAACCCTTGGAAAATAAATGGGTTTCATAAACACTTTATCATTTCATCAAATAAAACCCCATGGAAATGGAATGAGTTTCATAAAAATCTAGTAATAATAATCATAAAACATATAGACAAATAATAAGTATGTAATCATTCGATAATTTTCCCAAAATAAATTTAATTTACATTTAATGATGTTATCAATATTAAAAAGTTACTTTAAAATATCACTTGAAAAATGTTTTGAGGAAATTAACCTTTTCAATTTGAAATCAATTGTTTAAAATATAAAATCTACCTAATATTTAAGAAAGATATTTCATTGGAAATAACCTTGTAAAATTATAAATTATGCTTCAAAGTAATAAGTGGGCATGATAGTGGGAAAATAAATTTGTGATGTATAAGTTAAAAGAAAACATTCCTTTCACACTTTTGTACAAAATTCCAAAAGTACCTCAATTGGAAAATGACAAGAATATTAATTTTTAATTTTTTTTGTAAATAGTCAATAATGGCTAAAAATTACATAAAAAATCATAGGATAATATTAAAAAAAATCTTGAATGCATTTTTCGAAATCATTATCATGAAAGAAAAATGTGTTTCGACTAAGGAAAGAAAGAAAATTGATTTTATTTAATAGCGTTATCTTAGTATATTGATTACTTAAAGTTAGTAAAATTAAATGAAAACATAAATAATCAAGAAATTACAGTAGTAGAATAAAATTAATGAGTTTATTGAGAGGTTTATCATGAAATTCCATCCCCTAAAACTTACTCATAAAACCCAGTAAACAATGAGATTGTGACATAAAACCATCAACTCAAGTTTCACTTGCTACCAAAGAAATCTAAACTCTTATATAATAAATTTTAATTTATTAAAATTCTATACCTGATTCATTTACATACTTATAATATAATATATTATCTACTTATAACATTTCAACACCTATTTATTATTAACTCAAAAATAAAAACATCATTTCTGGGTTTTAATTGTTTATATTTTCATGAGAATTTCATTTTGTTAGATCTAGTACTTTTAATTTGATCATGGTTAAATCATATAAATAATATTAATAATTATATAAATTTAATATATATATATATATATATTATGAGTCAACTATTAAAGTTAGATATAAGTAAATGAATTACGCTGTTCATGGTGATAGTAGGCCATAAATACGTATGAACGCTGTTTTCACTGTTCGATGTATAGAATAAAAGAAAGTTAAATAATAAATCACTTTTTAAAAATCATTATTATAAAATAGATACGATATATATTCATTAAATATTTTATTATTACCATCCAAGTAAAACAGAAATGAAAAACAAATCACATCGCTTCGTGGAGGTGGCAATCCACATGTACGCATGACCGATGTTATCATTTTCCAAAAAACTGGAAGGTAATAAGGTAGATGTGATATTATAATTATAGAAGTATAATTTTTTAATTAATATAATATATAAACTCTAAACACATCATAATAACCATCCATTAAATATGGTTATGTAAAATTAATTGTATCACTATGTGGAGGTGGTTGTCCACATGCATAGATGAGAGATATTTCACTCCCCATTTCATGAAATAAAGGGTGGATATTAGTGGTTCCATAATCATTATAAAATTTAAATATATTGAGTATAATAAATTTTTTATTTATGATAAATACCATATATTTAGATGAGGTAAAATAATAACTAAAAAAATAAAGTGATATGTTAATGTGATTACCTTTTTTTCAAAATAAATCCTTTAGATATTCTCTCAAAAAC
Source organism: Viscum album (assembly GCA_963277665.1). Classification (NCBI taxonomy): domain Eukaryota; kingdom Viridiplantae; phylum Streptophyta; class Magnoliopsida; order Santalales; family Viscaceae; genus Viscum; species Viscum album. Next base: position 122,964,519 of record OY728153.1, on the reverse strand, counting down.
CCTAGGGTTGATGTTTTAGGGAGACCAAAAACTCTATAACATGGATATAAAAGTTTTTAAGAGATTTTTTTTGTTTTTGGTTATGATATAAGAATCAAGTTAGTGCAAATAAGAAAAATGTGAGGTGTCCTTTTATAATCAGGGGAAATGACACACTTGGAATTTCATAAAAGATTAAAATATAATAAAGTTATTCTCAATAAAAATAATTTTCATTAAAAATATATTATAATATGGTATATTATTGGGAAAAAATATTTCCATAAAATATTATTTCAAAAACATACCATTATCTCTTGTTTCAACCCTTGGTAAACAAGTTTTAACATTAACTAGGGTGGGAAATTTTTATTGTTTTTACTATTCATTATAAAAAAATTAAAGTTGCCTCACGAAAAAATTTGAAAATTATAAATAGAAAATGAGATAAATTTTATCAAATTAAATATATTAAACTAATAGAAATAAATTTAAATATAAACTCAAAAAACTTGAAAAAATGGTTTTCAAGAAAAAATGTTTTCTAAAGTATAAAATATTTAATACCGAAATCTAGATAAATTTAATTCCAATGGAAATAAGTGGATTATTAATAATATATAAACTAATTTTTATTTTAAAATTATTTTAAAAAATTTAATTTTTAAATTATTTAAATGAAAAGGGGGTTTTAAATTATAATCTCTATTTTTCATTATTCAACAAAAAATTAATATTTTCAAAAAATTATCAAAAATTAAGTCTTAGATAATTTTTAATTTTTTTTAAAAAATTAATTTAACTTTTTCAATTTTTTTTATAAAAGTGAAAATTATATTATATTATTTTCTCAAAAAAATCCATAAAAACATTTTTTGAGGAAAATTATTTTTTTAATGTATATAAGAGATTTACTGAAAATTGAGTATTTATTTATCAATTTTTTTATTTTATCTAAAAATATTAACATATTTTTAACTTTTTGATATTTATATTAATTATTATAATTTAACGGCTAGTATATAATGATATATTATTTTACTGTTCATTTAGACTCAGGGTTACGTATATCACGAGCTATTGAAGAAATTTTTTTTATGAAATATATCATAAAATCTTTGTGTGTTACATTATTCCCCTTTTAAAATAAATTTTACATCGAAATTCAATTTCTCTGATACAAAAAATGATATCTATTTTTTGTTGAATCCCCAAGTTCCCAAGTTTTTCTTTGATTTTTTATTCCACTAGTAAAATTTAACTAGTTGAGTTCTCATATTCCATAGAAAATTTTCTCCATAGTAAAATATTTATAAAATTTTTTCATAATAATAACGATTATTATCTAGAAATATGACCTCTATGATTAGTATAAGTGAAGGATTAGGTATTTACTTCCTAAAGAGACATACATGGAACATATTATGAACATGAGAGAGGTTCATTGGAAGCACCAATCAATAAGCTACCATCCTTACACAATCAAGAATCTTGAGGGGGAAAATATACAAAGGGATTATATTTACTTAATTTTAGAATCTCATATTCTTATTACATCGATAAATTCATAGAATTATCATTTCACTAACCTCAAATTCCAGATTTCAATGATGATTGTCACCATAATGTTTTTATCGACTTCGATATTCCTTGATGTACTGTTGAATAACTCTAACTTTCTATGTCATTTCCTTATCTAGATCGAGTATCAATAGATTTTTTCTCTAACTTCATTTCAACACGTTGGAGTTCTAAAATTATTTCCACAGAGGTGTTCACAAGGATCCATCAGAATGCTTGATTGAATGCTATTGTTTTAAGGAAACTCAACTGGAGGGAGGTGTTGATCCCAAACACCTTTGAAATCCATAGAAAAAGATATTAGTATTTTCCCTAGTATTTTAATGGTTATCTCTGTCTAAATATATATCTTTGGATGATACACAGTATAAAAACTCAACACTATATTCAGATCCTTCAAAAAGATTCACTAGAACTTTGAGGCAAACCTCAAATCCTGATAAGATACAATAGAATGCTATAGTCCGTGAAACCTTAACACTTATTTAATGTATATTATATCAATATAATTAAGAAATAAATCTTATTTTATAGTAATGATGTGTTCTTAATTTTTAATATAATCAAATAAAACCCAAATAACATTATTAACTTTAAATGGTTTGGGGAGTTTGACAACAAAATCCATAGTGATTTTACCCATTTCATTTCAGGTATAGGTAATTGTTGAAACAACCCATTAGCCTTATGTATATTAACCTTAATATTATGGAATATCAAGCATTGATATACAAACTCTAAAATAACTCTCTTCATTACATCCCACTAGATTTACTCTCTCAGATCTCTATACATATTCATACATATAGGATGAATAGGGAATGATGAACTGTGATCCTCACCCAATATCTCCTTCTTAAAATCTAGATTGGACAAAACACATAATTGGTTCTTAATCCATACAATTCCATCAAAATCAATGTTGAAATAGTTAACATTTATGACCTTCTTACATAGTTCCACATATTTCTTCTTCCCCTCTTTAATCCTCACATGGATTGATTGTTGAACACTAACTTGATAAATATAATATTTATCCCCTTATTTCTTGATTTTTTTATCCTCACTTTACAAATCATGAAATATTGGATCTCATTTATCCTCATTATAAATAAGCTAGAAAGATCCTTTTGACTACAAGCGTCTTTATCATTATTGTAGTAAACCAATCTGGGTCACAATCTGAATCTGTGCCCAAACTGGCCTGCCACAAACCTGGGGAGCCTCCATAATTCCCCCTAAGTTGATAAAAATAATCAAGGGTATATGACATAACCATTGGGAATGATTTCACCCTAAATAGGTTGATCAAAAACAATATCCAAATAGGGCATGACGTAAATGAGCATTAACATACCAAAAATGGTATCTTAAATAAAAAAACTAACTACTGAATGGATATAATGGAAAATAAAAGAAACTAAAATAGAATACCAAAGAGGACAATACAAACTCAAGCCAACTGGTTTATCAAACCAAATGTCTGAACACCATCTCCCAATAACACTCAAGTTACCTCCAAAATCCTAACAAACATACTCTTCCAAAGAATTTGTAATTGAATCCAAACATAAATTTAAAACCTAAAAAGACACCAACAAGAAATGTAGACTACATACCCACCAATGTGAGTATGCATGGTGTGATCTGAAGTGAGTATAATACCATCATGATTCCATTTCACTTCTTTTATATAAGAAATAAATTATGCTAGTTTGAAAACAAGGTATGAAATAATAGGTTTTTATTTTTAGTTTAAAACCATGGGATAAAAACAAGTTTAAAATATGAAATTCCTCAAAGGTCCCCTTTGTAAAATAATTTTCTGAATTTAGTGATATGTAAAAAAAAATCCAACTTCAAGGGAAAACAAAATATTATCTCAAACACTAAACTCATGAAAATAAACTCACACAAGATTTCAAGTATTTCAAAAATCATATTTTAAGATAATATTTCCATTTAGAAACCATTTCCCCATTTTTCATTGAAAACATAAAAATACCTAAGTCAAATCACACTAAGAAATAAGGAAACCATGATATCAACATGACAAAAAAGAGGAAAAAACCCATTAAACATACATAATAAAAAAAGAAAAAAAATGGATAATCCATAAAGTATAACACATGAAACAAATCCATCCAATAAATAATCTATACACATGACAACATGTTACTAAAATAGGCATAACATAGATACATAGCACGAGACAACACCATGATGACTAATGGGACTGCAAAAGTCACACAAATATGGACCTAACTATAGGAAGTGTAATAATCACACATTCATAGAACAAATATTTATATGCATTCTTTTGATAACGCCTCTGAGATTCATTTGTTTAGACCCATTTCTCTTATCAACACCCTTTTTAAAGTCATCACAAAAATAATTGCCAACAGAATTTCCACTCTCACGAAAAAAATTGTCTCGTGGAACCAATTTGGTTTTATAAAGGAAAGATCTATTCAAGACTGCATTTTCCTCGCCTCGGAGTGTGTCAATAATTTGAATAAAACTAATAGGGGAGGAAACATTGCAATTAATATTTAGATCAAAAAATATTTCGACACCATGGAATAGAGATTTATTTTGAAAGTCCTCCATGGTAATGGTTTTAACACCTCTTTTATATCTACAATCATAAATCTCTTCAAAACGGCATCTATCTCCATCCTGGTCAATGGCTCAGCTAAAGGTTATTTTAAATGCACTAAAGGTGTGAGTAAAGGTGACCCCCGCCATTCTCTTCTTGATAGAAGAAGACTACCTCAGTCGTCTGATCAACATGATAGTAAACTAGAACAAAATAAATCACATTCATGCCTCCAGAAATGTAAACGCTCCCACTCAACCTTTTTATGCTGATGACATAATCCTTTTCCATTAGGGGATAAAATAAACATTCTTAACCTAAAAAATGCGCTCTCACACTATGAAGAGGTTTCTAGTCAAACCATTAACTAGAACAAATCTTGCATCTTCTTTGGGAATAATTTTCCTTCTGGAAAAAAATGTAACCTTCTCAGTGACCTGGGTCTAAAAGAAGGCACACTTCCATTCACTAGTCTTGGTGATCCCATTTTTTGGGGTAGACCCAAATCTTGCCACTTTATGACTATAGTTGATCATGTTCTTAATCAAATTTCTTCTTGGAAAGGTAAGTCTCTCTCTATGGCTGGTAGAACTTGCCTTGTTAAATCCACTATTGTCTTCAAGATGGTTTATTTAATGATGCTCTATAAATGGCCAATTGGACTCATTAAAAAAATGACCACATCCATAAATAACTTTATCTAGACCGGTAGCACTCTAGAAAGAAAATATTTTACTGTGCCCTGGTCAACTTATTGCAAACTCATCAAAAATGGTGGTATTGGTATAAAACATATCACACCCATCAATGAATCCCTCCAATCAATAATCACTTGGAATCTTTTTTAAAATACCTCTGAAGCGATTTCCATTCCTAAAAATAGGTTTATAGACAAACTTAAAATGGGAAACTTGAACTTCATTAACTCATCTATCTGACCCTCCATCAAAAACTCCTTCACTAATATTATGCATAACTCTAGATGGATGGTCTCTAGATACTCCTCCATGAAATTTTGGTTGGATAACTGGACTGGGATGCCATTAATATCCATATTGCTTCCTGATCAAACCCCTGATACTACCAACAGCTCTATCAGAGACATTTTAAACTCACAACATGATCACCTTCCTGACACTATTTTAAATGTTATTGACAACTACTCTTTCTTTCCCACTAATTACTTCTTAATTTGGGAACCTACTCACAATGGTAGGATCAACTCTAAACATTTCTACAAACACTATATTTGTAACTCAGAAAACTACTATAGTTGGCTAAAAAACTTCCACAAACCTTGGATAAAGCCATCACGATTCAACCTTATATGGCGTCTTTCTCACAATAGCGTGCCCATTGAACATTTCCCCCAATCTTTTGGCATCCAGATCTGTTCCAAATGAAAAATCTATAATCAGCACAAGGAAGATACTAACCACCTTTTTCTCTCTTGTGCTACTGCTTCTGCTCTCTGAAACTATATTCTTACCATTTTTGTATATAAATGGTTGAAGTTTAATTATGTCAAAGATCAACTTAAAAAATGTGCAGAAATGTGAGGCTCTCAGAAAATCAGGAACCTTTTTCATGCTGTGGTTGCTGAGGTCCATCATGGGATTTGGTATGATCGAAATGCTATTATTCATCACAATTACCCATTCAATCATAATGTAGGCCAAATTAGGATCCTCATTGCTATATAAGAAACTTCCTCTATTCAAAAGGGACGATGCCAAAACATCGTGCTTGACTTTGTGATCCTGAGGCATCTCAGGATTAAAGGAAATTTCTGTTAGTCGCATCGCACTCTAGAGGTGTTCTGGGAAGCCCCCTACCTGGATGGATCAAGATCAATATCTACGGCACCCCCAAAGGCAATCAGGGACCTTCAGGATGTGGTGCTGTCTTCAGAAATCACTACAGACAGATCCTTGGATGCTTCATGGGTAAATTTGACATTGCCACCTCCCTCAAAGCTTAGATGATGGGCTTGATTCATGCCATTACCTTTTCCAAATCCTTTTCTTGGAATAACATTTGGATTGAAAGTGACTTGATGACTATTGTCCAAGTAATTAGGAATGGCGTAATCCACCTTGATTGGATGATTACCACCCACTGGATGTATTTCTCCCGCTCACTTAGCGATCTTAACTATATCATCACACATGTTTATCAGGAAGAAAATGCGGTTGCAGATGGTCTGGAAAACATGGGAGTCAATCAGGACATTACTCGGTTCGAAGACCTCCCCATTGCTCTAATTTCCTTGCATGAAAAAGATTGTAATATGACCCCGTATTTCAGACTCTTGTAATCTTTCTTCCTTTTTAATAATATTTAGGATTTGGTCGTTTTTTTCCAAGGCATCGCCTATAAAAAAAATTATATGCATTCTCTTCTGTGATGAACCCCAAATATAGGTGTTAAATACAACTAATTAGGGTCTCAACTATGAAAAACTTCAACTATGAAAGTAATGTCTCACTACATCCCTCTTATAAACCTCAGTATCCTCATATAATAACGATGAAGGTGGTTTATGAACCATAATGTCATAACATGAAAATAATAAGATAGTGTACCTAACACCATAATCACATCCTTCCCACCTCTCACACTACCCATAATGTGATCCACAACACAGAAGAACAATATGCATCACACAACCAAGAATCCATCACATGGATAAGCACAATATAAACAAAATAATAGGACTAAAAAAGGGCACAAAAAACAATCAACACATCATAATCTTCCAACCAGACCTTCAATTTATATATATGACATATACATTTTAAAATAACTTTTTCAAAACAACTTGGAATTCCAACACAATTCCAAAAGAGTCATTGTCACGACCTGTCCCTCGGGGCCCCTGCCGTGACTACCCCAAGCCCGCCTTCCATAGGCCAGGGGCTAGCTACTAGCACTAAAGGCATAAATCCCTAAGATTGGGAAAGCATTTCCTTTAAAAAGTGTAAACACACACAATAGATTACGTGATGTAAGTAAAACACTAAGAAAAACTATATACAAAGGAGTGCTGAAATGTAAAAGGAGCTGAAAATACAAGACCAACTGGAAAGTACAAGTACAACTGAAAAACTAATACAAATGAAGAAAGGTAAAGCAGCTATGGGGTCATCCTCCAGGGGTTCCTACCTGAAGGGTAGGTACAGATAACCTCCTCAACACTCCACTTCAATCAGTCTCCTCTGTGTATCGACTCGTCATAAGGTCCACCTCTGGGTACCGTCCAGTCTTGCTACTCTGATCCTCAGTTAGCACTGTCCATTGTCTACAACCAACACAATGATGTGCGGGAATAGCCCGTGCAGGGGTGGGTATAACAATACTCAGTAGGGACCCCGAGACCACCAAGGTCTCTTAAAATCCACCAAGGATAAACCACAGAGTATAAAATAAATGGGTAACCATTCCTTATGTATATCCTCATACATATACATAAGTTATCAAGTAACCAATCTCAATAATGAAGAAAACACAAAAGTCACTCACTCAGCTCACACAAGTATACAACTTTTGTAGAGAGATAGAGATGATCAGATGTAGCCACTGAATCATCTAAGATGTTGGACCCACAGAGGATCCAAGACTAGCAGTTAGAACTATTGGACCCACACAGGATCCAAGAATAGTAGTCAGAGCTGTCAGACGCACACATGATCTAGGACTAGTGGTTAGTACTTTTGGACCCACACAGGATCCAGGAATAGTAAACGGAGCTGTCGGACCCAAACAGGATCCAGGACCAGCAGTTAGTACTATCGAACCCACACAGGATCCAGGAACAATAGTCGGAGCTATCGGACCCACACAGAATCTAGGACCAACGGTTAGTACTGTCAGAACCACACAGGATCTCAGAACAGTAGTCGGAGCACAACCAGCCTCAGGGTTTCCACTAGAGCATGTCTGATTCTAGGAGGGTCTTATCCTCAAGCCAAGAGTCGATACGTAAACTTACATAGAGTCCCACGAATAAGTAACTCAAAGGTCTGCCTCGTCATAGGGGTCTCAACGCAACAGACTACGCGTCGATCGGACGCCCGGTCTGTGAGTTATCAACCTTTTAGTCCCGGGGGCCCCGTGGGATTCATGAATGATCCAACTTGAGAATATCTAAAATATACCCTGAACTCTAGGGGTATTCTCAAAAGGGACATTTGTGTTCCAAGAATACCAGCGCCACTAACAGTTCGTCAAATAGATGTTCGGTGCCAATGATATAGACAAAGAAAGTAAAGGGTCGGTAGTTGGCCCGTGTCCGGTCCGACCCGGTCGGACTGACTTGGCCCAACCCAGTCCGGGATGACCCGGTCTAGGTTGACCCGATCAGTCCCACTGGATCAGACCCGACCTGTTGGGTGGGTCAGCCTTCTAGGTTCGGCCCTGTCCGCTGGGCCCGGCCTAACGGACTGCCGGGGTGGTTCGACCTAGAGGTCGCTATGTAGGCGGAGAGGGAAAGAGGCCGGGGATGGTTCAGCCAGCGCCACGAGGGGCGTGGCTCGAGAAACTCGGCCCAGAAGGCTGAGAGCTTTCGTGCTGCCCGAGTAGGCTGGTGGGGCGGTCGGGCAAGCCGGGTGGCGGCCTGGGCAGGCCGCGGGTAGGTCGGCGGGGCGCACGTGAGGCCGCAGGTAGCGCGACCATTGTCATCGCTGCCTTTGTCATTCCGTCACCTCATCTACATGCCGAGGATCATATCAAACAAGAACGGGAGGGGTCAGGCAATGCTGGTTTGGCCCTCAACCTCCACGTTTAGGGTGATATCAAGAGGATCGCAAGTATAAAGCACAATAACCCTCATTATTCATTTGGAGAGAAAGGAAGAATTTGGGAAACAATCATACTTAAATAAAAAATTAAACCCCTACCTTCGATTGTCGGTCATTGAAATTTGAAGGATTCATGGAAAGAAGATGGAGTTGTCGTTCATTGCGTCCGCCACACCCTTCCACCCCCAAATTCACACGATGGTTGTGGAAGTGGTTCCACATCGGTTGTTGTCTAGGGAAGAAGATAGTTGGGTACCGTTGGTGTTCTTCATTCTTTGTTGGTGAGATTTATTCATTGAGACTTTCTCCAAATAATCCTCTCCTCAAAACACCCAAGGTTTCCACCGTAATGAACATTTCCAACCCAAAGATAATAATAGATCTATTATTTTAGGTGTTGGCAGAAAATTCAAAAATGGATAATTAATTATATGGATCCCCTTAATTAATTCACGGGTGTTGGAACAATTAATAAAAAAAGGATTTGGCTCCATTTAATTAAAGGAAAGGTGGAGAGGCTCTCCCTCATTAATGAGGGAGAGTTAGGAGGTTTTATTCTCCTCCATCAATTAGGGGGTTTATCCCTGTGTGGTCCCAACGTCATAACCTCTCGTGGGAGGTTAGGTTTGGGTGGGCCCCACCACCATAACCTCTCATGGGCGGTTAAGGTGTGGTGGTCCCACCTCGAACTTCCATGAGGATATTTTAACCATCATATAAAAACATATCCACACACTTTATTTTTATTTAATTCAATCTCTACAAACCCAAAAAACAATCTTTTAAACTTAACCCACTTCCATCAAAGTGAAAGTCTTCTTAAGAGAATACCAGCACTATGAGTTCAACAGTGCCCTCAGATTTCAATTCCGAGTACTGGTTAAAAATTTATAAAAACTTGCTCGTACATTTTATGAACGTACACGGAAAAAACTTCAGAAATTGATTCTAGGCACACTGGGCCTCGGAATCACGCGCCGTTAGTTTTTACGAACTTGTAAAATTCCCATATATTTAAGAAAAAAATATCCACATAATTTCCAGGTCTTCACATTATCCCCAAATCAGGACTTTACATCCCCATAAGATAAAACTCAAACTAATGGAGAAAGTGGGGGTACAAAGCATGCATCTGAGCCTCCAGCTCCTATGTGATCTCCTGGAGGTTCCTGTACTACCAGCGAACGCGCACCAGAGGTATCGACCGTCCATGTAGATACTGCTTCTGTCGATCCTCAATATCCACTGGAACCTCCGTAAAAGTCCCCCCATTGTCGACATCTAGCTCACCATGGTCGATTATGTGAGAAGGTTCATGCACGTAACTCCTCAACTGAGATACGTGGAAGATTTCATGCACCCGGTGCAACTGAGGTGAAAGAGCTAAGCAGTAAGCCACCTCACCAACTCTTCTGAGGACCTGAAAAGGTCCGATGAAACGCGGAGATAACTTGCTGCCTCAGACAAGTCTCCATAGACCTCGTCGTAGTGAGACCCTTCAGAAGATATTGTCACCATCCTCGAACTCCATAGGTCTCCGTCTCCTATCAGCATATGAATTATGCCTGCTTTGTGTAGTTTTAATCCACTCCTGGATGATCTGCACCTTCTCTGTGGTAGCTCATACCATCTCTGGTCCCATTAGTTCTGACTCCCCAAGGTCAGTCCAACACAAGGGTGATCTGCAAGGTCTCCCATATAATGCCTCAAAAGGAACCATCCCCATGGTGGAGTTGTAAATTTTGTTGTAAGAAAACTCCACCAAAGGTAATTGATCCTCCCAACTACGACCGAAGTCAGGGACACAAGCATGAAACATATCCTCTAGGGTCTGAATGGTCTGATTAGTCTGGCCATATGTCTGAGGATGGAAGGCAATCCTCGGATGAAGTTGTGTCCCGAAATCCTCCTACAACCCCTTCCGTAGCCGATAAGTAAACCGTTCATCATGATCGGAGAAAATAGAAGAAGATACCCCATGTAGCCACACAATCTCTTGCACATAGAGGAAACCTAATCTCTCTACTGAAACCTGCTCTATGATCGGTAGGAAGTTGGCTGACTTGGTGAGTCGGTCGACAATCACCCAAATTGTGTCGTGACCCCTAGATGTATGTGGAAGACCCGTCACAAAGTCCATGGATATCCCATCCCACTTCCACTCTGGGACCTCTAAAGGCTGTACAAAGCCTGCTGGTACTTGGTGCTCTGCCTTCAATGGCTAACAAGTGAGGCACCGAGAGACAAACTATACAACTGCTTTCTTTATACCTGGTCACCAGTGCTGTCATCAAAGTTCTTGGTACATCTACACCACTCATGGATCTTCTGCTATATGGGATTTATGGAACTCCCTCAACACTTCCTCTTAAAGTAACACTGGTATAATAGTACGTCCTTTGAAGAGGATGGCATGCTCCCCACCTTCACAAAATCCATCAGGTGCCTGTCCTGTGGATATATGAGCACGTCATGTCTCTCAGTCAACGTCCCCATGTTGTGCCTCCCTGACTTGCTGAATAAGTGGGGGAGTGACTGTAAGATACTGAAGGAAAGAATCTCCATCTCGATCAACATAAGAAATCTATAAAGTATCCAACTACTCTATTTCCTCTCCGAGCAGCTATATACCAGATATCCTACTGATCGCATCCACAACAACATTCCCCCTCCTAGGAGTATAGACTATCTCGAAGTCATAGTCCTGGAGGAACACAAGACAACATCGCTGTCTCAGGTTCAGGTCTTTCTGATAAAAGATATACCTGAGAATCTTGTGATCAGAGTATATGGTAAAATGTTCACCCATAAGATAGTGTTTCCGCATCTTCCAGGAGAAGACCACTGCTTCTAACTCTAGGTCATGGGTAGCGTAGTTCTTCCCATGTTTTCTCAGCTGTCGAGAACCATATGTGATCACTGCTCACTCCTGCATCAGGACACACCCAAGTCTGGTCCCTGATGCAACATAGTAGACCGCGTACCCAACGCCTTCCTATGTAAGCCTCAATATGGGGGCACTAGTCAGCCTCTACCTCAGCTCCTGAAATCTTTGCTGGTATCTCTCCGACCATACGAAGGGTTGAACCTTCTTCTTCAAGGATGATAATGGTGCTGCAACTCTGAAAATGTCTAGAATGAACCTCCGATAGTAACCATCAAAACCCAGGAAACTCCGTACCTCCGTCACACTCCTGGGTGCCTCCCAAGCAAGTAACACCTCAATATTCACTGGATCCACTACAACAACAGCCTATGAGATGACATTTCCCAAAAAGTGAACCTCTCAGATCCAAAACTGGCATTTTAAGAGCTTAACATAAAGCTGGTGCTCTCGAAGTGTGTCTAGTGCTACCTACAAATCGTAGGCATGATCCTCCTCAGTAATCGAGTATATCAGAATGTCATCGATGAAGACTATGACAAAGTGATCTAGGTAAGGCTGGAAAAACTTGTTCACGAGTCCCATGAACACTAATGAAGTGTTGGTTATGCTGAAAGTATTAACCAAGAACTCATAGTGGCCGTACCGACATCTAAAAGCCTTCTTCTGCACATCCTCATCTCAAAATCTGAGATGGTGATAACCTAATATAAGGTCTATCTTCGAGAACCACTGATCTCCCTTCAACTGATCAAAGAGGTTGTCAATCCTAAAGAGTGGGTACTTGTTCTTCACAGTCAACTGGTTCAGGAAATGGTAGTTGACACAAAGCCTCAAGCTTCCATCCTTCTTTTTGGTGAACATAATCTGGGCTGCCTAGGGAGAAACACTAGGCCAGATTAATCCCTTCCCCTGTAAGTCCTCCAGCTGTACCCGCAGCTCACGAAGCTCAGCAGGAGCCATCCGATATGCTGGTGTAGATATCAGCGTCGCCCCGGGGTATAGTTCAACGTAGATGTCCACCACTCTGTGAGAAGGTAGACCTAAAAAATCATTAGGGAAAACATCCGCATACTGGTCTACCACTACAGGATAAGTCGGACTCTCCACATCAACTACTCTGAGGGTAAGGTAATCCAAATGATGAGTGATTGGTTGCACCCTCCTCCAAGTAAGTCCATCTTATGCTGCAAAGGCTCCCTTCTCTCTGATGAAGGTAAACCTGGTCCCATCCGTGCTGACACACCGCACATTGCGCCTAATATAGTCGATTTGAGCATGGACTATAGATAACCAGTCCATACCCAAGATGATGTCATAAGGCCTCAACGCCACAACTAGAAGATCCTAGCTGAATCTATCACCTCATAGAGTAAGATCAAACTATCGGCACCAGTGTGTAATTGTTGAGTCTGCTTCCATAGGAGTCTCTAGACGTAAGGATCAAGACAAAGGCTTCGTTGGAATCTCTGAGCTCCGAACAAGGGCAGTGGAAATGAAAGAGTGACTGGAACCAGTGTCTATAAGAACTGCAGCTAAGGTGGAGTAGACACAGATCATACCTAGAATCATCTCTAGAGTGCCATGATTATAATCCTCAGCTGCCTAGAGTTGAGCTCTCGCATATCCACATGCTCCCTATGGTCGGGGTGGACCTCCTGATGGTGGTGGTGGTAACACATCGAAACATCTCCCATCACCAGCTGCTCGACCAGCTCCTCTGTCTCGTCCGCCTACTCCCTGCGGACCTCCTCAATCGAATCTCTGTCTCTGCATGGGTGGTCCTTCGACTGTCTGCGGATCATCCGAACGTCGGGTAGGATAGTCACAAGCTATGTGACCATGCCTGCCACTTGAGTAACACTTCCCACTCCTGGAATGTGATTCTCTTCCCCGGGTGCCCCGTACAATCGATCCTGAGTCATGCGGTCATCCGCCCGTGGGTATAGTCCTCTTGGACCTCTGCGACATCTGTCTACTTCCAGCTGCAGAAGACTCCACTACATGATGCCCGGTGGTGGGTCTCACTACTGGTGACTTCTCAGCAAGGAAACTCTCTACTAAGAGGGCTCGCTCCAACACCCCTGCTAGAATTGGGATGCTGAGGGAGATCATCAAAGCTATGATCTCTCACCTGAGCCCCTGCTTGAAGGTCCGGGCCCTGAAGAATGGGTCCCAAACCTTCTCTGTGTAGTAGCACGAGAGGTCGGTGAACCTCACTAAGTACTGTGCCACCATTATGCTACCCTGCTGTAGATGCAGTAGCTCCTATGTCTATACCGCATGTAGGCTAGCTAGGACAAACTCCGCCCGAAACATGAACTCAAAGTCTGCCCAGAGAAGTGTTTCCTCGTCATGCACCTAGAGCATCAGGCTCCACCATATTCCTGATTCTTCCTAAAGAGGACTGATGACAAGGATCACCATATGTTCAGATAGTGTTCTTACTAGTCTGAAGACTCTCATCACATCCTCCAGCAAATCCTCAACTTCCTACGGGTCTGTCTCACCCCTGAACCTGGGCAACCTCTGGCGTTGGAACTCGTGAAACGCACTCAAGAGGCTTGCACTCTCTGCTGCTGGGGCCGATGGTATCGGTGGACCAATAGATAGTGGTACCGCTGGTGCCTCCGCTGTGATAGGGCCCTGCACCGAGGCCTCATCGCTCGGTGGGCTTTCAACTTGTATAACTCTCGGAACCCTGGTTGGCTATCTGCATGGGGCCATCCTGAAAGGATACATGTGTGACACGGTAAATAAGTTATACCTGGTGAGATGACTTAAAGATATCACAAAGAAAACTCTTTAAACAAACACACAATTAGTGTTTTCATGTACTGAGTCAGAAATCAGATGTTAGAGTCCTAGTGTATGGATACGTTGGCTGCCGCACCAACACTGGTCTCCCTAAACTAAGAACCACACTCAATACCCTTAACACTATTTCTTCGCAGAAAAGAAAGATCAGAATCTTAAGTACTGCGGTAGAACTGACTCCTATGGTACCAATTTGTCACGAACCATCCCATGGGGCCCGTGTCATGACTACCCCAAGCCTGCCTTCCATAGGCCAGGGGCTGGCGATTAGCACCAAAGTCATAAATCCCTAAGACTGGGAAAGAATTTCCTTTAAAAAGTGTAAACACACACAACAGAGTACGATTTGAAAGTAAAAAACTAAGAAAAACATTATAAAAAGGAGTGATGAAAAGTAAAAGGGGTCGGAAATACAAGCCCAACAGAAAAGTAAAAGTACAACTGAAGAAAAGTAAAGTAGCTACTGGGTCATGCTCCGAGGGTTCCTACCTAAAGGGTAGGTACAGATAAATTCCTTAACACTCCACACCCATCAGTCTCCTCTATGTACCGACTCGTTGTAAGGTCCACATCTGGGTACCATCCAGTCCTGTTAATCTGATCCTCAGTCAGCCTGTCCGTCGTCTGTAACCAACACAATGAGGTGCGGTCATAGCCCGTGAAGGGGTGAGTATAATGACACTCAGTAGGGACCCCGAGATAACCAAGGTCTCTTAAAATTCACTAAGGATAAACCATAGAGTATGAAATCAATGGATAGACATTACTTAGGCATATTCCCATACATATACCTAAGTTATAAAGTAACCCATCTCAATCATGATAAAAAAACAGAAGTCACTGACTAAGCTCACACAGGTATACAACTTTTGTAGAGAGATAGAGATGATTAGATATAGCCACTGAATCATCTAAGCTGTCGGACCCAAACAGGATCCAGGACCAGCGGTTAGAACTGTCAGATCCACACAGGATCTAGGAACAGTAGTCGGAGCTGTCGGACCCACACATGATCCAAGAAGAGTAGAAGGAGCTATCAGAACCACACAAGATCCAGGACCAGCGGTTAGTACTGTTGGACCCACATAGGATCCAGGAATAATAGTTAGAGTTGTCGGACACACACATGATCTAGGACCAGCGGTTAGTACTGTCAGACCCACACAAGATCCAGGAATAGTAGTCAGAGCACAACTAGACATAGAGTTTTCACTAGAGCACGCTTGATTCTTATAGGGTCTGCTCCTAAAGACAAGAGTCGATACGTCAACTACCACAAAGTCCCACGAAGAAGTAACTCAGAGGTCCGCCTCTTCATAGGGGTCTCAACGCAACAGACGACACGTCGATCAGATGCCCGGTCTGTGAGTTATTAGCCTTTTAGTCCCAGGGGCCCAGTTAGATTCATGTACGATCCAACCTGACTGTATCTCAAATATACCCTGAACTATAGTGGGGTATTCTCAAAGGGACAGTCACATTCCATGAATACCAGCGCCGCTGATGGTTCGTCAAACAGACGTCCGGTGCCAAAGATATGGCCAAAGAAAGTAGAGGGTCAGTAGTGGGCCTCGGTCCGGTCTGACCCGGTCGGACCAACTCGGCCCAACCCAGTATGGGCCGACCCAGTCTGGGTCGACCCCGTCAGACCTGCTGGGTCTGACCCGACACGTTGGGTGGGTCAGCCCGCTAGGTTCGGCCCGGTCCGCTGGGCCTGACCTAACGGACTGCGGGGGCGGTTTGACCCTGAGATCGCCGCGTAGGCGGCTCGGCCCGGAGGCTGGGGCCAGTTCGTCCAGCACCACAGGTAGGTCGGTGGGCCATATGGGTAGGCATTCGACAGGGCATGTGGGATGCCACGGGCAGGACGTCGGGGCACGCAGGCAGGCCGTGGGCAGGCCGGCGGGGCACGCGGGAGGCTGCGGGTAGTGCAGCCTTTGTCGTCGCTGCCTTCGTCGTTCCGTCGCCTCATTGCCATGCCAAGGATCATCTAAAACAAGAACGATGGAGGGGTCGGTCCATGTTGGTTTGGACCACACCCTCCGCGTTTTGGTGGATATCAAGAGGCTGGAAAGTATGAAGCACAAAAACCCTCATTATTCATTTTGAGATAAAGAAAGAACTTGGGAAAAGATCATAATTAAATAAAAAATTAAACCCCTACCTTTGATTTTCGGTCATCGACGTTTGAAGGAGTTGCAGAAAGACTACGGAGTTGTTGTTCATCGCGTACGCCGTACTCTTCCACCCCCAAATTTGCATGATGGTTGTGGAAGTGGTTCCACATCGGTAGGTGTCCAGGGAAGAAGATTTATGGGGACCATTGGTGTTCTTCATTCTTCATTGGTGAGAGTTCTTCGTTGAGGCTTTCTCCCAATAATACTCTTCTCCAAACACCTAAGGTTTCCAGTATAATGAACAATTCCATCCCAAAAATAATAATAGATCTATTATTTTAGGTGTTGGCACAAAATTCAAAAATGGAGAATTAATTACATGGCTCCCCTTAATTAATTCACAAGTGTTGGCACAATTAATAAAAAGGGAATTGGCTCCATTTAATTAAAGGAAAGGTGGAAAGGCTCTCCCTCATTAATGAGGGAGAGTTGGGAGGTTTTATTCTCCTCCATAAATAGGGGGTTTAGCCTCGTGTGGTCCCCACGTCATAACCTATCGCAAAAGGTTAGGTTCGGGTGGGCCCCACCAACATAACCTCTCATGGGATGTTAAGGTGTGGTGGTCCCACATCCAACTTCCATGAGGATATTTTAACTGTAAAATAAAAATAAAGCCACACACTATATTTTTATTTAATTAAATATCTAAAAACCCAAAAAACTATCTTTTAAAATCGACCCACTGCCGTCGAAGTGAAAGTATTCTTAAGTGAATACCGGCGCTGTGAGTTCAATGGTGCCCTCAGATTTCAATTCCAAGCACCGGTCCAAAAGTTATAAAAACCCTCTCATACATTTACTGAACGTACCCGAACAAAGATTCAGAAATTGATTCCAGTCATACCGAGCCTCAGAATCACTCGTCGTTAGTTTTCACAGACTCGTAAGATTCCCATGAATTTAAGAAAAAAATTTCCATGGAATTTTTAGGTCTTTACAGTCATAATCAATAACTAGTACAACCACACAATTCATGGGAAACTCTATTTCACATTTTAACACCGATACGCCCTTTAAATTATAGAATCCATATTTTAACACAAAAGGAACCCCACTTTGGAAATCTCATTCATTTAAACAGAAAAAATAGATGTGTTTCTTTAATAAAACCAACCATGAAATTTTATCAAATATTGGGATTGTTTTAAATAAAATTTCAGATCAAGATACCATTTCAAGAAAGAAATTACACACATTTTCCACATGAAAATAAATAAAACTCAATAGAATCTTTAGAAAAAAACCATATATAGTCAAAAACATGATCATAAAATTCAAACATGAATGTAAAAGTCCCAAGAAACAATGTAACTCTTAGTTAAAAGAAAATGAAAAGGAAACACCTACCTCAAGTGATATAACCTTGTCATCTTCAATGAAATCCATATAAAACAGACTCCTGCTATGTATAAAAACCCTTAAAAACCAAAAAAAATCCTAGAAACCATATCTAGGAAAATCATACATGATTGACCATTATGGTTAAATGGATTTATTAAAAAGAAGTAAAACAAGTGGAAGAGAAGAGAGAAGCAAATAACTCTTGATCCGGATGAATAAATACCAAGAAACAACCTAGAATCCATCAAGGAAGTGCTTAGATGGAGGAATAAACCCCATAGGAGGCGTTTGGTACATGTGAGTAAAATGGGGGTTTCTTAGGAGAGAACCCACTAAAACAATAAGTGTAAAATACCAAAAATACCCAACCAAGGAAGGTTACATGGTTACCCTGCATGGTTTTCCAAACTGTGTGACAACATTTATATCAACTCTATTAAGAGATGAAAAGTATGCACACTTGGGTTACATGGTAACATAAATTTGTTACCTAACCATGATAACAAAAAAGACCCACTAAATAAGGAACACAATTTCCCCCAGGTAACCTGCATGGTTTACAAACCATGCACCTTAATTATGCACCCCTAGAAAAGACTCCAAAACTCCAAATTTCATCCCAGAACACCCCTAAACTCAAGGGGAAAAGAGACCAAAATATTAGTACAAGGAAATTTACACCCTAGGGTATCTATAACTACCCATCATGATACATGATACCCCAAGAAAGTACTAAGAAACTTCATAAATGAGGGAAAGCTAAGACAAACACTTCCCTAAGGAAGAATTTATTACCAAAAACCTCCTAAGCCTCAAAACCAAGGACAAAGGAATGAATCAAAAACTTAATATTAAAAGAATATAAAATTAACTAAGATCCCTAATAGATAGATAATTCCCCAAATGGAAGAAACACATGAATACCTATAATAGGTCTCCATAACATTTATAATTTCTTAAGCACTGGTGAAACACATGATATGCCTGCCCAAGAGAATGATCATCTCTAATGAGGCAAGATTCTATTCAAAAAAACTAGAAGCTCAAAATACCACAAGAAATTACATCCCCAAGTAAAAAAGACAAAACAATTGTCCCCCCGCCATTTAGAACCAATATATAATGGTGAATCTGCTGACAACTACTTCAGAACGTGAGTGAGACACCAAGAAACAACATTTTCAAAAACTATAAAGGGAATTACAAATCTCCACCAACCAAGGATAACTAAACAAAGACTAAGAGTATAAAATTAGTGATGAAAATCATGAAAAATTACAATTCATATCACTAAAAATCATGTAATATGAAAATCAAAAATCACTAGAACAAAATTCATCCCTTGTTATGAACGACAGGGTTCTAACATAAGGGTCGCCACTGGAATTCAAATATGTTCACATAAAACTCCATGGAACATCATTCCATAGTAATTTTGATGGGTACATATAGTATATTTGAATCTACATCCCAAACAAAAACTAAACCACACACCCAAGAACCCAAGAATTTACCCCAGGTCCCTCTCATGTCCAAATCAATGAATAGAAAACTGACCATGGTTTACAACATATAAGATAAAAAAGAAAAAACTACAAGGAATAAATAGATCATAAGATACAAAATAAGGATCCAAATCCATTTCATCTATTACAAAAAATAAATATAGTTATATAAAATTTGGTATGTGCCTCTAAGAAAAAAGAAATATTAAAAAAAGGAAGCTCCCAAAACAAGGCCCAACTTCCAACTCTCGAATGGATGTGAAAAAATAGCAGACCACTAATCGAATTCAAGATAGGTTAGAGCATTATTCTTATGATTATTGACCAACTCATTAAAACCATTATTGTGACCAAGGTAGCCATAAATAATGACAGGTCTTTATAACTAATAGGTAGAATGTTTGTATATGTTTAGACTTCCACACAAGAAATACAAAACTGGTTCCTAATTCATTAATAAAAGAACATTACATTGAGAAGAAAAATTATCTACCTCTTCACCGTTATAATTCCCTTTCTCACTAGCTAGATCAGGTTTAGTAGCTCCAAGTGAAAATGAAGCATCACTCATCATAGGTTTCCATTCTTATATTGAGTTGACATTAATTAACTTTAAAACTGCTTTCTAAAAGGTATATAGGACTAAAAATAGCACTAAAAAAAAATCTAGATATAGGCCTCTATCAAAGAACAAAAAATTCTTTAAATCATCAGAAAAAAACTCCAGAGAGAAAGGCACCAAACTAGAGAAAATTCTCAACATATTCTTTCATTGAATATTCACATTGGACAATACCCATAACCTCCAATCCCCTATCAAATTTAAATTCTTTAGGATTAATGAATTGGATGAATTAAGACATTAAAAACCCCTAAGAGAGTTCCTCCAAAGGATGGGTATGAATAGAAATCTTCCACCATCCAAAAACCAAACCTTCGAATAATGGAACACTGTACCTCACCTTATAGGTTTCAAGAGTCTATATCAAGTCAAAAATATCTTCAACCATTTCTAACCACTTTTTCACCTCATGGGGTCATCAATCACTATAGAAAACTAAATGGAACTTGTTCATAAACTCTCATATATGACCTACGAGCTGGAAAAAACATGCATCTACCACTCCATCATGAGTCTTAGTAGGGATAGAAACTGGAAGAAAAACTCTTGGATCACTGGGAAAACAATCTAAGTATTTTCTTTCCCAACTTTATGATTCCTTTCTGGGATACTCTTTCTTAAACCATAGAAAACAAGGAAAATTGATCAATAAAACCACTTTAAGAGTTATCAATACAAGGTGAACAAGCACAAGAAATACAAACCAAAACAAGATTACAGAATACTTAAAAAAACATCAATATAAGGGAATAACAACATTAAATCAACCAAACAGAGTTCATAAGATACATTTCAAAATATTTGGAAACACTTCAAATAAAAAAACCAAATCATTTTGAAGCTAACACAACCTACAAATTTCTTTTAACATGGTTTCAAAAATTATCATATGAAAAAGTAAAATCACCCAAAAATTTCAAGGATTCCATCATCTAAGAACCTATGAAATTATTTCTTTGAAATCCAACATAACCCAAAAAAAATTCAGGAGTTTGAAATATTTTTAACTAAGAAACCAAGGTAACACAAACATGATTTTAGAAGAACTTAGTGAACAATGATTAAAACATCTATTTTCAACAATGATAAGAAACCATAAAATATCACTCAAATATCCCCAAAATATCCCTATAAAACAAAAAATAGGATCAATCCAACAAAGGATGGAAAAAACCCAAATTCCCTACTTCTTCCACTATTCATGGTTTGGCCACATAGTTTTTCAGACAGTGATCCAACTATGTGAATGATACTGTAAGTTTAACTATAATGTTCCACATATTCTATGGATATTTTGATATACCATGATCCTTAACCACATTCCATTTTAAACCCTTATGATTCTTACTCCAAATCATGTAATTTCCTAGGACATTTCCCCAAAACTCCCCCAACTCAAAGAAACAACACTCGAAACAAAAAAACTGAACATAAGGCCACCATAACCTTAAAAATATAAGAAATCTCCAACAAACCCAAGGAAACTCAAGATATGATACATGAAATAGATGAAAAATAAATTTTCCAAACCTACCATCTAAGTCGCGATGGTCCTATGACCTCTCTACCATTGACCCCCAAATAACCAGAAGGTGAGTCTCAAGAACCTAGCCACCTTTCATAAACCTAAATAATTGGAAACCATTTTGTAACAAACCAACTGAAGTCTCCATCCAAACTAGTTCCCAAAATATCCTACTACATACCCAGGTAGAATCCTCGATCCCCCAAGGCTAAAAAAAAGGGTATCTGACATAACCATTGGAGATAGTTTCAACCTTAAGAGGTCGATCAAACTCAACATCCAAATAGGGAATGACATAAATGATCATGCACATAACAAAAATAATAATCTGAAATAAAGAACCAATTAGGGAATATATACAATTGAAGCTAAAAGAAATGAAAAAATAAGACCAAAGATGAAGAAAATAACTTGAGCTAACTTGTTGTATAAACTGAAGGTCTGAAGACCATCTACTCATGGCACTCAAGTCACCTCTAAGATCCCAATAACCATACACTTCTAAGTAATGTGATATTGGATACATCCTAAAATCAAAGACTTGAAAAAACCTGCACAAGATATGTAGACTATATAACCATCATCCTGAGTATGTAGGGTGTGATTTGAAGCCAGTAGTATACCACATTGATTCTATTTAACTGAATTTATTTATGAAAATGATTATGGAAGTTTCAAAATAGGTGTGTAAAATTAGGTTTTCATTCTTACTTTAAAATAATGGGATAAATACATGTTAAAAATAGGAAACTCCTTAAATATTCCTTTTTTAAAACAATTTCACGAATTAGGTGATATTTTAAAGAAAATAAAACTCCAAGGGAAATGAAAATATTATCATAAACAATATACTTATAAAAATAATCCCACAAAAGGTTTCAAGTATTTCAAAATCCTCTTTTTTAAACCAATAATTCCCTATTAAACCCGTTTCCCCCTTTTCCTTTTAAAACTTACAAATACCCATCTCAAAGCACACAAGGAAGAAAAATAAAATAATGATATAAACATGACCAGAAATGGGAAAAAATCCATTAAATAGATAGAATAAAATTAGTCAACAACATGGGTAAGTTATAAAGGTTCACCTATGAAATAAGTCGATACAATAAATTGGGTACACACATGGTTTAATATAACTAAAATAGGCATAAAATATATACATAGTATGATTTAACACTACAAGGACTAACGAGACTTCACAAGACATGAAAATATGGACCTAATGAGTAGTATGGTAATAGTCACACATCCATCAACCAAATATCTCTAAACAATATCCTTGGTGAAGAACCCCAATGATTGGTGTAATATATAACAAGGGGATATATCTAATAAAACCCCTCAATTTTCTAAGTGATGTTCCACTACTTCCCAGTAAGAAACCTCAGTCTACTCATGGAATAATAACAGAGGTTGTTTTTGAACAATAACATCATCACATGAAAATAACAAGACCTTAGGTCTAACAACACAATCAATTACTTCCAACATTCTTCACTACCCCTGAAGTGAGTACCAACACACAATAACAACATGAATAACATAACCAATCATCTATTGCATGGATAAGAACAACATCAATAAAATAATGAGGCTCAATTAGGTAACAATCAACAATGAACACATCATAAAGATCCAACCGATACTTTAATTTTATACATATAAAATAAAAATTTGGAAGTCTCTTTTTCAAAAAAAATTGGAATTCCAAAATAATTCCCAAAGATTCGTAATCTTTAGTATGTACAACTTCACAATTCAAGGGACACTCCATTTCATTTTTTAACACTAAAAAACAATTTAAATAATTGAAGACCTATTTTAACACAAAAAAGAAACCCACATTGGAAACCTTAATTTATTTAAAATACCAAAAAAGTGTGTTTCTTTAATAAAACCAACCTTATAATTTTATCTAACCTGGGAAGTTCATTAAATTCTATTTCACATTAAGATACCATTTCAAGCATGAAATTCCACCCATTTTCCACATTAAAATCAATCAAAGTCAATAGAAATTTTATAAAAAAACCATAAGTATTCTACACAATGATTATTTAGGCTATAAATGAATTTATAAAACCTAATAAATAATGGAAATCTTGAATAAAATCAAATGAAATGGAGAAACCTACCTCATGTGATGGAACCATGTCACCATCAATGAAATCCACCCAAAAGGGATTCTTACTATGGCTCACAACCATTAAAAACAATTATCCCGTAATACTATAAATTCAATATAATAAAATTGGCTAATAATTAATATTAGGGTTACATGGATTAGATAAAATGTGGGAAAACAAGAGGAATATAAGAGACAAGATCATACCTCTTGATTTGAATGAGGAAACACTATGAAAACACATATAATCCATCGAGGAGAAGATTGTAGGGATAATGAAACCCCATAAGAGGAAATTGGGTCATGAGAGTCAAATTTGGGGTGGATTAGAAGAATATAATTAAAAAAAAAATAGTAAAAGATAAAAATACCCCAACTTGAGCAGGATGAATGGTTACCGTGCAATGATTTCCAAATCATGTGGAAACTATATAAATAAACATTTTAAATAGGTGTATAGTATATAAACATGGTCCACATATCCATGTAACTATATTCCCTAACCATTATCTATAAATAGACCCACTGAACAAGGTTCCCTATTTCTCCAAGGAAACCTACATGGTTTACAAACCGTGAACATTAACCATGCCCCCAAGAAAAGCCTCCAAAACTATAAATTTCAATTGAGAACACCCATAAAATAAAAATAAAAAGTAATAATATGATTAATACTAGGAAATTGAAACCCTGGGGTGTTACACTTGTTCTAATTTCTAGGGTGGTAATTTATTAAGCAATAAAAATATTTAATCAACTGCAACTATATTTTTTGGAACATATTCATCTCTTTTATATTAAATATGTACTTTAAACATTTATGATCAATATATGTGTCACACATTTCTCCATAAAATGAAACCTTCATATCTTTAATGAAAAAATTACTTGGGCTTGCCCTAAATAATGGGTTGTAGTACTTTATCTCATGAAACATCAATTTTCATGAGACATATGCTATAACCCTATCATTTTACATGAGAATGAAACCTAGTCCCTTCATTTATGCATCAAAATAGATTACAAATCCTTACCTAATGTAGGGTGATGTATGAAAAGTTAAATTGAATAATATTCTCTTCGATTAATTTAAATTTTCATTACATTCATCTATCAAAAGAAATTTGGATGCCCTCCGAGTTAACATGATGAGTGGATTATATATCCTTTAGACATTCCTCATAATGCATCGATAACATCCATCCAAACCAATACAAATATGGATCTTAGTCAGATTGGATAGTTTGGGCTAATGTTCAATACATTCCATCCTTTATGGAACTAATATACCCTTGTTTGAGATTAAATAACCCATAAATTGAAATTTTTTGTTTCCATATTCACACTTGTAAATTTTTCATACATCTTCTAATTCCTTAGGGTCTTCAACAAAATCCTCAAGGGATATTCATTCCATTCCTCTCTCTTTGAATATGTAAGAATTTCATCTATAAATAATAACATTAACTAATCAAGTTAATATCTAAATACTATATTCATTAAATCAATAAAGATAGTGGGGGCATTAGTAAGTCCAAATGGATTCACTATATATTAAAAGTGTATATACATTTCATGGAATGATATATTAGCTATGTCCTCCTTATTGACCATAAATTAATGACATAAATAATAAAGATAAATCTTATATAATTATTTATCATTATCTAGTTAATAAAAAAATTCATCAATATGAGTCCAATGATACTTATTATTGATTGTGATCTTGTTAAGTTCTCAATAATCATTTAAGATTTGCATTGATCCATTTTTATTATAAAAAAAGAATACGTTCACCCCATGATTTCTTACTTGGTGAAATAAATCCCTTATAAATATTCTCTTTTATTTTCTTCTTCAATTCCTCCAACTCAATTGGGGGTATTCTACATAGATTATTTGAAATAGGTATAGCACTAGGTATGAAGACTATTGATAAATCAATTTCTTGATTCATTTGTAGACTAGGTAACTCTTCTGTAAAGACATCAACCAACTCTCACACAATATTCATATCATTAATGTTGTGTCTAACCCCAACCATCTATGATAAACAACACTTTTAATAGGAATCAAGAACCAAAAAATGAATGTAATTTCCATTGGAAGTTCATATTTACCATTTCCCCAATAGATAGTCATAGTTTAGTTTAGAATATCAAATGTGAATTACCTTCCTTGGAAATTGATTTGTACTTTATTTAAATATATCCAGTCCATGAGAAAAATAACATCAAATTCAACTAGATAGAGAATAATGAGATTAGAAATAATCACATTCCCAAAACATCAATCAGAGAATAATCATAGGCTTGTGATGCGATCATCATAACATTAGGTATTTTCACTAATAATTCAATATCAAATCATTGAGGAGGTACTGTGACACCCTTATAAAATTCATTAGATATAAAATAGGGGGTAAATCATGAGTAAAATAATATATTAGCAGTTATAGAGTGAAAGGTAAATGTACATTTTACCACTTAATTATCATACTCCCTATAGAAAATAGTGAGAGTGTGAGATTTAACTTTTTCATCGGCCATAAGGGGCTTCTTTCATTGATAATCTTCATTAAACTTAATGTTTGAGCATTGGTTACAATAATTCCAATACCCATTTCATTTTAAACACTAGAGTGTGTGTGGTAAAATTTGTGATTCTTTTCTTACACTATTGGATAATTATTCCCATCACTATGGAATTTAATTACCTGATGACCTTATTTTCTATACTTAAAACATTTACTATCCTACTTAAGAAAATTTACACCATATTTTCTTCCACACTTTGAGTATAAAGGAAATCTCATCTTCGTCACTACATGATTTTTTAATATTCTTTAAATTAGATCATTATTTTCTGATCAAATCTATGTGATTGATAATTAATGACAATCTAAATTTACACCATTATAGCACATCAAACAGTTTATTCATAGCCACTGGATTCTCTTATGTATAATTCCCTTTAGAGATTTACTGAAGAATCGATCAACCTTACTTTTAGGTTGGATGATAATAACTAAAGATTACATCACAAGTCCTTTAAAATTTACCTCATAGGTACTAATAGATTCATAATCCTTCTAATTTACCTGAAATAATTATTTATCCACATTTATATATAGAATATGAGGAATTTACATATTGAAAAATATGCTCTTAAACTCATCCCAATACATGGTGAAAACTTATTTCCATTGCAACATTTTCTTGATAATATTCCACCATTTATATATTTTCCCTCCAAATGAAAAAGGTAAAATATATTTTTCATGTTCCAAACATTCTAGAAATGAAAATATCTTTTTAGTGTTACTAATCCATTTCTTATAAACAGGTGTCACAGAGTACCCACTAATAAAAGCCTAGTTTTTCTTCCTAAAGTATGCAACATAACACTATTATTCCCTTTTATTATTTAGAATCTCAACATGATTCATATCTTAAAAATGTTTCATAAGAAGAACAATGATATTTTGTATTCCAGCTCCCCAAAAATTTTATTTCTTAGGAGGAAAATTATTGCATTTTCCATTATATTCAACATTAAAATCATTTTTCAAAGTATATCACCTGAATAAAAATAAAAAACATATTGTGAGAAACAATAATTATTGTGCGAAACCACATAATAATATAAAATGATTTATTGGATGTGTAAATCAATATAATTTCTTTTTAATAAATAATAACTTAGGTTTAACCTTGGCCAGTAATGATCATTGCTGATACTTTAGGATTTTACCATATACTTAGACTTTTCTATGTGCTTCTAACTAATGTTTTCTCATCCCAGTTTCCAAATTTAATTAAATATTTCTCTAATACCAACTATAGTGACCCATAATTCTTATACATATATATTCCATCTTTTTAGATTGATAATCATTATATAACATAATGATCTATGATAGAATCATGTAGATTTAGTTCTTTTGGAGACTTGGATATATAAAGAACATATTCATATAAGGTATACATTATCTACAATTAGGATATTCATTACCTAAACCCTTATTAGACATATCATACTTAAAATATTTATTCACAACCTAGGGAAAAGGAAACATAAAAAAGGGTCATATTAGATGCTCGGTAAGGGTAAACAAGGAAGATATCAATGAACACTTAATAATAGCATTAGCATGATGGTATGAAGAAATGAAAATTACATTTGAAAACCATACCATGCATATAATATATCATAATCTTGAGTCATGTCACAATACTTGTCACATTATAAGGCTTTATTCCTAATGGAATAAAATAACATAATCCATGAGAGAATAAAATTTGTATAAGAGATAGTTTTATAACATACACATATGCATAGAAAATCATTTCCTTAGTCTTCAAGGATCACTACTAATAAAGTAATAATGGATTGGGGTTAGTCAACATTATATCATAGTATTCATGTTTTACTAAAAATAATATCATAGTATATAAATCCCCTTAATGCCCTAGGTTTAATCCCTATTCCAATTCGGTTTATCTGATGAGATATCCATTTTTACCAAATTCATTAGAGGGATATATAATTTTGAACCCACCCATTAAATAATGAAAATAATAAATATGGGTTCCATAATATCATAAAAAATTCATAACATCGTAACTTTTGAAAATTAAATGTTGTTCATAAACATTTACTCATATCATAATCTATGGAAAAGAAATGGGCTACATAAACCTTTCATTATTTCATCATAGCTTAACCCCTGAAAATAAAATAGTTTTTATAAACATATTTTAATCAAAATCATAAAACTTCAAAATAAAGAATAAAAATGATATCATTGGATCATATACCTAGTATAAATTTAATTAATAACAATGTATTTTATCACAGATAAAAAAATCCTTTAAAATAACAACTATAGAAAGTATTGAGTAAAATACCATTTTCACTATGAAATCACTTATTTAAAATATAAAAAATTCCCAAAATAATAAAGAAAATATTTTCCTTGATAATAACCTAGAAAACATTTATAACAATATTTAAATTATTTAGTGGTCATGGAAATGATAAATTTCATTCATACTGTCTAAGTTAAAATAAAACATTCCTTGCACACTTTTTTTAAAAGTAAAAAAACATCCCATTCAGAAAATGACTAGGTGATTATTTTTTTAATTTTTCTATATAAATTAAATCATAGAAAAAATAATTTTAAAAAATAATATTATAATATTAAAAAAATTCTTGAATTTTTTTAGAAAACTTGTATATAGAAGTAAATGGATTTTCGATCGAGGAAAGAAATAAAGCTGGTTTTACTTAAAAATGTTATTTCAGTCTCCTGATTACATAAAATGAGGAAAATAAAAGAAAAATATATATTCTTAATAAATAAATAGAGTATAATATAATTCATGAGTTAATTAAGAAATATACGATGAATTTTCATCATAAAAAACTTAATCATAATCAATCTTGACAATCAAAGAGATTGTAATATAAAACCCTTACCTGGAGTTCCAATTCCTTCGAAAGAACTTTATAATATTATATAATAAATTCGAATTTATTATAATTATATACCACAGGTAGTTACATACTTATAATACCATATATTATTCACTTATAATATTTTAACACCCATTTATCAATAACTCATTAAAATAATTATTTCCTGGTGTTAATTGTTTTAGTTTTCCTGAGAATTTCAATTCAGTAGTTTCAATCTTTGTACTTTGATCACGGTTCCATCATCTCCATATTGTTAAAATATTATTAACATAATATATATTTATTATATACATATTTATACTCAACCATAAAATGTATAGATAAAAAAATGAATTACATCATTCATGTAGACGATATACCATACGTATGAATGAATGCTATTTTAACTTTTTGATAGATGGAAAAAATAAAGGTAAATAATAATTAACCGTTAAAAAATAATTATTATATTTTATAAATCATATAAATTAATTAAATATATACTTATTACCATACAAGTAAAAAATGAAAAAAATCATATCGCTTCATGGAGGTGTCAGTCCACATGTACGCATAAGCAAAGTTATCTTTTTCCAAAGGATTTGAAGTTAAGAAGTGAGATGTGAGTTTAAAATTAAAAAATAATAATTATTTCATAAATATAATATATAAACACTAAACCCATCATGGTAACCATCCATGAATGTTGGTGATGGATGATGAATTGAATTGCTACATGGAGGTGGTAATCCACATGCATGTACAAACGATAATTTCACTTCCCATTTGATGAAATAAAGGGTTGATATTGGGGGTTATATAATATTAATAAAATTTAACAATATTTAGGATATATAATTCATTATTTTATGATAAATACCACAGATTTATATGAGGTAAAATAATAAGTAAAAAAATAAAGTGATCATTTAAGGAGATTACCTCTTCTTTCAAAGAAATCCTTTAGATCCCCTCTTAAGAACCCTATGCTTGGTATTTTGGGGAGAAAAAAGCCTCTGGAAATTTTATATATAATTTTTTAAAAGGCTTTGGTAGGGTTTTTTTGATCTAAAATGCTCAATGTTGTGTAAATAAGAGAAAGTAGATGTGTCCTTTTATAAGTGGAGGTGAAGACACTCTTGGAATTTCTTAAAAGATAAAAATATAATAAATCCATTATCAAGAAAAATAACTTGAAACAGACATATATTCAAAGGTGGGAAAATTTTAGGGATACATATAGTACAAAAACATGATTTAGGCATGTTTATGTGAAAAAATCACTATTATCTTTTAGTTTAACCCCTGATAAACCATTTTTAACATTAACCGTGTTGATATTTTTTTTAATATTTTTACTATTAATTGTGAAAAAAATAAAAGTGGACTAATTAATATATTATTAAATTATTATTTTTAATATGGAATTAATTTTAACATAGCCAAACTCTAAAATTTAATTAAACTACTCTTAAAATAAATTAAAAAAACATAATGAAAAATGGTTTTCAAGACAAATTATTTTCTTAAGTATAAAACATTTTTATATAAAAATCCAAAAAAAATTACAATGACCATGATATTTTTATTAATAATATAAATGAAATAATTTTAGTTTTAGAACTATTTTTATTAAAATAATATATTAAAATACTTTAAACTAAAAGATAATTTTTAATTAAAATTAGTATTTTCACTATTCATAATCAAATTCACGTTTTCCGAAAATTATCAAAAATTTACACTAAGATAATTTTATAATTTTTCCTCAAAAATTATGTTTATTATCTATAATAAATTTTCAAAATTGGGAAAAAATAATTTCATTATTTTCTAAAAAGAAAAAGTTTTTCTAGGAAAGTGTTTTTAAAGAATATAAAGACTTTACTAAAAAGTGAGTAATTATTTATAAATTTTTTCTCTTCATAATAACTTTATAAATATTTTGAAAATATAGTTATTCAGATTCAATCAGATATTTTAACAAATATCTTATGAAAATATAATATATTACAGTTCATCTATACTTGGTGTTACATGTATCATAATCTATCAAAGAAATTATATTTATTTTAAAATAAATATGTCATAAAATATTTGTGTGTTATAGATTAAAAATAATACAATGAGATTGAATTGATGTGAAAAAATTTGAAAATTATATTTATTTCATTTAGGATTTGTAGGAATTATCTACATTCCTATATGATACTCAAATTCCTTGATATGATAGAAAGTGTTGTTTGTCCTTTGAATTTATAGTAAGGGAAATAATCACATAAAAGGTATAAAAACAAGAAAACACAAATGAATGGACATAAAAACTTATTATGATTATTTTGAGTAATTTATGATTTATATGAATCTACCACGCATCAATAAGATGCTTATATTTTTCAGTGTAATCAAAAACACCATTTAACCTTTTATACATTTATTAAAATGAAATATCTCCCATGAAGGGGTAAAAACTAACTAAAAATTTTCTAATTGATGTGAAAACCTAGGAGAAGATTACTAGACTCAATTTTGATCTGTGTGAATTAACCTCATGTCAGTCTGATGCCCAGATTTATTGGTACACTGTAGAGTATGATTTCACATTTTTAAGAGTTGTTAATAAAATAAAAATTACACATTTAGGGGTCAAAACTGAGAAAACAAGAAAAAATTGATTTGAAAACATAAAAAAATGAAGGTTAATCCATTTATAATCTTTATTATTCATTTATAAATCAATATAATACCTAAATTCTTTGGTATGATTGAATGTTCTATTTTTCCGTCACATTTAAAGTAAAAAAACACATCATTTAATAGGGGTAACAACTGAGAACACATAGTTTTATTGACATGAAAAATTAGATTAATGATCATAAAAAAATTTCTAATTAGTATAAATATACCACACATCAGTCTAATACTAATATTTATTAGTATCATTGAAAACACCATTTAATCATATATATGTTTATTAAAATGATATATCTTTCACCAGGGGTCAAAACTATGCAAACAAGTTCTGACTAAATTGAAAACCTATGGCATAATTCCATAGATAAATTTTTATCTATAAAAATTAACAGTAATTTAATCCAATGTATAAATTGATTAGAAAATTGGAAAGTATTATTTTACATTTTTAATAGTTTTTAATAATGGAAAAATCATCCATGTAGGAGAAAAAATTGAAAAAAATATCATGAATAAACACGAAAACGTGGGAAAAAAATTATTTAAGTCATTTATGATATATATTAATCATCTATACATAAATTTGACACCCAAATTGACTAGTATGATCAAAAGTAATGTTTTATATCAAATTTTTAGTGAAGTGAAACATCATGCCAAAATGGCCAAAACTATGAAAAAACATTTAGATTGACATGAAAACAAAGGATAATGTTTATAAATACATTTATGATTTGTAGAAATATACTACACATCAATCAGATGATCAGATTCCGCCGTATGATTCAAATTTCATTTTCTCTTTTAAAATTGGATTAAAATGGAAAATAAATGGTTAAGGGGTAAAAGGCTAGAAAACACACTTTTATTGATATTAAAACATAAAAAAATGATAATAGAGTCATTCATGAATTGTAGGGGTCAACCATTTGTCAATCAAATGATTGGATTTCTCAGTATGACTGAAGGAATATATTTACCTTTATATTTTGATTAAAATGAATAATCATCAGAGAAGGGGTTAAAATCAATAAAACACAGTTGGATTGGTGTGAAAACTTTTGATAACGATCATCAAGTCCTTTATGATATATAAGAATCAACTTGATGCCAATCATAACACCAAAATGTTATGTATAATCAAAGCCACCATTTACCATTTTATACAATTTTTAAAATGACATATATATCGTCATGGGGTCAAATGAGAGTTAATGAATTCTAATTGATGTGAAAAACTAGAATAAAAATCCTAGAATCAATTTTTTTCAATATAAATCAACCTTGCATCAATCTGATACTCATATTGATCAATATGATTGAAATTTTTATTTAAAATTTAATATCTGTTGCTAAACTAATAAATAGATAGTGAAAGTAGACATTTAAATTAACATTGAATTATTTAATTGGATTATTAAGTATTTATAATGGTTTATGTATGTCACAATGGACAAAATATTTTTTCTATATAGACCAAATAAATTTAATTTAAATAATTTAAAGATTCATTTTATTTGTTTTATAAATTTTATTGGTTTTATATTATATGTGTAGGATAATAATGAAATATTGTAAAATAAATTCAGAGTTGGTTGGTTTGTTTTATTTTTTTATTTTTGATATGTCTTATAGTTTATATATATATATATATAACATAATTGATAATTAGAAACTGCCAATGGAGGTCACAAATGATCATTCATTTTGTTTAAAAAGGCGCCTAACAACCACTATTGGTTGTTATTAACGTTGAAAGTATATAGGGGATACTATTGGAAATCACTACTACTAATATAAGTGACCACCAATGGTCTAGCTATATGCTACACATTAGAAAATTTCAATGGTGGTCACTAATTTCCTTTAGCAATAGTGCAACTATGACTGCCAAAAGTGATTGTTTGGAAGCCACAAAAGGTGAATAATAACCGCTTTGGGGGTTTTTACCATTTATTTTTATAGTAGTGGGTATTATGTGTTTAATTAACAAAGTTTATGGGTTTATTTTATTTATATATTATTTAAAAAATTTATAAACATATATATTAATAATATTAATAGTAATATAATTATTAGAATATGGGTGTGTGTGTACTTTTTACAAATAAATTGAGAACATATGGTTTTTAAAATATGAATTTTCACTCTGATGTTATAATTTGATATGTGAATAACTAATTTTATTCAATCCCTTTTTTTATGTTTGAATAAAACCAGTTTAATGGGTTTATTGGGAGACCTCATTGAAATGCCACTTAAGAGTACTACAAACACTTGATTCACCCTACCTCTCAAGTGTCTCCACCGATACAAATAGGTATTTCCACTAGTATATTAGCATTGGTTCAATATCGTTGGATATGAATTTTATATTCCATGGTATTTTTATCAAAATTGTATAAAGTTTGAATTTGAGTTCTTTGTAGAAGAGCCTCATTTAGAAAAACCAATTTATATTCTTGTTGCTATAAAATATTAAATTTCAGTTAAGACATTGATAAAAAGAAAAAATAAATAATCAATGAATATATACAACAACTCAAAGGAGAATGAGGAATCACCATTACTTAAAGGTACTCATAATGGTAGTTATCTTAGTAAATATATTTGACATTATTTCTTTAACGAAGAAAGATAAATATGTTAAGAAAATGATTATAGTGATATATCAATTTGTGTTTTTTATTTTAAAGTAAAAGGTTATCTAAAAATGGTTCTTGATGATATATATATATATATATATAATTTCTCACATTAAAGGTAATACATAATGATATATCATAACTAGAAAATAAAGATGATTCCATAGAAGATACATTGTCTAAAAAGGTTGGCATATGCAACACCCACACAAAAAAAACTGAGTGAAATAGAAGAAACTATATCACTTTGTAATGGAAGTTATTTTTGTTACAACCCAAAGATTTAAAAATAAATTTAATATAAAATGTAATTCATACAACATTTAGTCTCTCTAAAACAATACTTTATTATTATAATTATTAAAACAAGATAGTTATAACCAATCCATTAAACATAATTTTTCTGCTTCTATGATTTTAATTTTGAAAAATAGATATACACGGTTGTAATAAATATTATATTTAGTGTTCAATAGAATCAACTTATTTTTTGGTGAATAATAATTTGACCTTTTTGAATAGCAATGTTACCCTTATGAATAGTAATACTAGCCTTATGTATAGTAAAACCACCAAATGAATTGTAAACATGACAAATGAATAGTAACCACACCCATGAAAGTATAAATAAAATTTAGGAATCTTATCAATGAACATATGATATAATTAAAACATTGTATAAGTAAATGAATATATTAAAAATTAATAATTATGTGTTTGTATTATAATGAGTTATAAATATTTAATTAAAATTTTATAATTAATAAAATGATTTAAATAAAAATTCTTTTTTATAAAATGTATTCATAAATCAATATTTTATTGTCATATTTTTTTTGATAATTTTATGAGACCTTAGATAATTTTTTAGGGAGTTATAAAATGAGTTAAAATTTAAAATCTTCATTTTTTTGTTTAAATGATGTTTTTAATTAACAAGTAATTTTAACATATTTTGAAAATTATATTTAAAAAACTGAGTTCATTTTTAAATTCTACATGTCAAAAATGGTTAGTTTGAAATTTTGATATGTTTCAAAAATACTTGAATTTTTGTGAATAGTGAAATACGATAATGTACGATAAATTTTAAAGACATGAATTTTTTAGTCATTCTTGATGTATGGCTGAGGTAATCCCCATTATTAAGAAATCAAAAGAACAAGTTACTGATTTTTTTCTCAATAATAAACTCAATTTCTTTTCTTGAGAAAAATAACAAAATAATGAATAAAATAATGAGAAATCACCCCTCTCCTCCACTATAAAAACCACCCATCATCCCCTCTTCTCCTCACTCATATAAGCCTTGAAGCATGTAAAATTCATGTCCAAACACCCTTCCTTAGTATCCTCACACATCCATGAGATCTTTGTCTTACCAAAAGACCAAAACCCCATAACTTAAGGAGGTTCTCAAGGAGGAGGATTCCAGAGGTAAATCCTCTTCTTTTTCCTTTTATTTTCTTTTCAAGTTCTTTATATTATTATAATCTCATAACCACCTATATATAAATAATCATGATAACTCTAGTATCATCTATATACTGTAATGATATCATTTTTATGTAATACCCATCATAAATCTCCTTGCTCTAACTCTTTTATTTTTGAAAGTCAAATCATCGTTCGAGAGGTGCCAATTTACAACCTTCATGGACGACGAACATTTATTCTTAAATTTATTCTTCAAGGCAGGTAATGATACCATTTTATGGTTAAAATAGAATTTAATATTTTTATTATAACCTATTTAATGTTTTTAAACTATTATATATATATGATACTAATTCATATGATAAAACTACTTCATGATGATCAAAAACCACCAAAATAATCTAAATGAGTATCAATAATGTTTTATCTATTAAATCATCCTCATACTAAATAAAAAAATAAATTATATAAGCATTTAATATTATATATTTTCATTATTATCATATAAAATCAATTCTAGAAAATTATACCCATTTTTCAAGAACTACATTACTCATAAATAAGAGAACCGATCAAGGAAATCATGAAAAGGAATGCTCCCGAAAGATGAAATTAAACTCAATAATTCAACAATAAGGCCATAAATGAACATAATAAAACAATAATAAATAAAATATTTTTAGATATGTTTTTTAATTAACTAATTAAGGTATTTAATTTGATTATACATGATATTATGTTCAAGTGAAAACACATTCGAACAAAAGGGAAGGGTTTTCTCATCTCACTTCCATTTTTGTGAGATATTCCTTATTCATCACTATTTCATATGTATGGTGAATGTATACCTAGAATTGTTGTATAATATCATGAATATAATTATTTTAGTGTTATTAAGTTTATTATTTGATTGTTATTAATTTTAGGGAATATGATTCGATTGATTACAAACAGGTAAGAGTTTTCTACCCAAACCTCCAATTTCTCCCGGGTTACCCCTTTTCTCTCTTTAACCCAATGAAATTATTAATTATTCTTATTTAATTCTCATAATTTATGTTTTAATAATATATATATATTTACCAATCATAAACCTTCTTTCTTTTATGAGAATTTTCCTGATTTAAAATGATCTTTCTCAAATTCATAGAGATAAACCAACCCGATTCAAAGGAACTTATCGAATTCTTACCTATTTTCATGTGAAATCTGTAATATATTTTTTGATAACATTAATTTTATATAATTTATAATTTTATTATGAAAAAAATATATTACTTAACTTCTATTTTTATGCAAATATTTTTCCAAAATAACTCTTCTTTGTATAGTAAAATAGTATTTCTCTCAAATATTATTTAATGATTTTATAAGAGTTTTAAACTATTTCAACACTCTAGTTGATTATTATGTTTATTTTTGATTAATAATTTATGATATCATATATAATATTTTATATAATGGATTATGATTATTTCAGTTATGGATGTTCTATCTTTACAACATTCACCATATTATTTCAAATGGTTAGTGTTCATGTTCACCGATTGGGGAAAATTATTGAAATTTCTTATGTTAGATTCCATATGAATGTATATATTAATTATGTTTCACCCCTTTCTTATGAGGAATGAGTTGGACTTATTAAGTGATGGTTAGGGCCCACTATATCCCCTTGATGCATCAGTAGGTCACATGAGACAAACTAACTTGTTTTTTACCTATTATATATGATGTCTTTGATAAGGCCTTAATAATATGATTATTATGTCTAAAATTATACATTCCCTAATTATGAAATGAGTATTTGATCTTCCATTTGATTATTCAACTAGTATAATATCCATGGTAATATATTGTTATGGAATTGTTTAATTAGTTTATATTTTTTTCAATATTATGCTCATGATTACTTTTAATGGCATGTGTTTTCAGTCATTCACCATGCCTTATTATTTATTTATGCTTACGCTGTATTGATTACCCTTAGTGATCATATGATATCACCCCTTTATTATGTTATATTTTTACCCAATATGTGAAGATGAATATTATGAATGAATTTAAGGGATAATCTCAGAGTTAGGGATGTTCCAATAGAATTTATATATTATTTTCCTTTCAAAGTTGTATTGTAACAATTATATATATATATCTGGTTTTCCAAAACTACTAAACTATTTAATCCATTGGGACGTGATTCCTTTTAATCATAACAATTTAATAATGTAAGGCACTGATTTTGGGCTACAAGGGTTTGGGTATGTTAACATGGTATCAAAGGAAGTGTAGTAGAAACCGTCCAACTAGTTTAGAAAACGTAGATTAGTGAACAAAACCCCAAGATATACTTTGAGGATAATCATACAAGAATATCCATGAATTTTGGTAAGGTAGATATTATATAGATATTCCTATAAATACATCACTATATGGATATTACATGTGGATGTGGTTTCGGTACAGATTCACCTAGGGG
Organism: Viscum album; assembly: GCA_963277665.1. Lineage (NCBI taxonomy): Eukaryota > Viridiplantae > Streptophyta > Magnoliopsida > Santalales > Viscaceae > Viscum > Viscum album. The sequence continues at coordinate 122,925,841 of OY728153.1, read as the reverse complement.
TAACAACTCCAATAAAGTATCCCGATCTTGACTTGAGGTAACCAAGTACATGAAAATTGGCCTTATTATGCACCTGTTTTGGCACTCATATGGGATATGCTTAGCATAATTCACATTTTCATTACAAACCATTATTATGGATTTTAATATATAATGTAAATGAATGACCTAGGTTAATATTAATGTGTTTTAGGTTGAAAATAAGGTGTTGGGATATTCTATAAATGATTATACATTTTCCTCACTATAACTAAAGTTACTCACACTATTATTTCCGGTTTTTGACAATGGATAGAACCTGTAGAAGTCATGTTAACATTGAGCACGATGGACATGGTGGTGGTGATTAACAACTTAATGAGATGTTGATAGGAGTGAAAGATATCATGTTCATGCCTAATCAGTTTTTTTGAAATATTGTTAACAAAATAAACCTTAACCAACTCTTGAACCCACCAAAGAAGACAATAATGGATGTTTCTAAGAGATCTAGTGGTGAAGACCATGGAAAAAAGGAAATATCAATTTCCATCATGTATAAAATTTGACAGGAAACACCCAGAAAAGTTTCTCAAAGGAATGGGAAAATTCATTATATGTGGGAAATACGGACATAAGGAAAAGAATTATTGAGGGAAAATAAAGAGTACAATAGAAAGAAATCAAACTGATACTAAGAATCCATTTATAGTTATTTACATTAAATATAAGGGACCTAGGAATTAATTAAGTCAATGCACTATTCTATAGGATAACCTTTAGACCATGGAGGGACCTATGTGGAAATAAATGTACGACGTATTTATGTATTGATATTGTATTGAAAATATTAGTCAAAAGAATGTTTAGTGGTCGAACTTATTTCAAGGATGTCCATAATATTTATTTTAGAAGTTATATGGTTTTAGAAAAACCACAACCCACATTCTGGGTGATAGCCTATCGCGTCTAGTAAGGCCATGTGGTTTAAACCCAAAACCTAAGGGTGATAATGGTGTAGCTCCTACCGCTAGCCAGTGTGAAGTCCTATATATCATGACTTTATTTAGTTAAATAATCTAATTGATAAATTTTATTTTATTTTTATGGCCTTTTTGTTTTATCAAATAGATAACATTAGGATTGGAAAATTCTTTGGGGATTATGTGATTAATCATATTTCAGAAGATGTTTTCAATTCTGGGAATCCTATAAGATTTTGGTAAGTAGAATATTTTGAAGAATAAATTTTGAATTGCATTTTGGAGTCATTTTTTTGTACTTATGGTGATTTAGGTCATTTATGGAAATGGCTAGAATATATTAGAGATTATGGGATAGGGGAAGTTAAATTTTTGGTATAATACATTAAGAGTTATCGATGTCATTTAGAAGACTATATGAACAACTCCTTCTGTTTATGGGGTCATAGTCTAGAATATATATTTTTGAAGAATGATAGTAATTTTTAAAATTATCTATGTTAAACTTTGAGTTTTACATTAAAATTTTGGATATTAAAGTTTTTTCTCATCATATAAAGGATTATAATTTTGGATGAGTTGTATTATCTTATCCTAACCATTTTGTACTTTGTTAATATATAAATATAAGAGGAGTAGAAAATTATAATTTTGTGGGATCTATGATCCATTGAAGTTGATTCAAATTCTTGAGGCATGAAAATTAATCTTGAACATTCACTTCCTGGTATAAGGAATGAAGTGAAAATAGATAAAAGCACAACCAAAGGATGATATTATTCTTAAGACATGGAAAGTAATCAAGTAAGTTTAATTTCTCAATTAATTATCCAAATAGTAAAGGACTCCCTCAAATCTAGGAAAAGTATTTGGTAAAAAAAATGATATACATGTAGTTTTCTTTCTAATAAATAAATGGTCTTTTAACCAATCACATGATTTACATATCTGTGATGGTTAAAATTGTAATGACTATATCCTCTACCAATAAACATCATAACTATATGGTTATATTATTATTAAATGTACATATTTTAACATCACACTAATGTTATCCTATTAGAATGTGTAGTTTTGTAGTAACCTATGCATTTACCTTTCCCTCTTATTAAGAAGATATTTTATTAACCCTATTTCTGATGTGTGTTTCCCACAAGGGAATTTTAAAGTGTCAACCATTAACATTTGATGGGTACTTTTAAATTTCAAGGATGTAATTTATTGAAGGAGGGGATAAAGTAACACCCTAAGGATTTACAAATAAATTTATTATAGAATGTAATGCACAAAACACCGAGTCTCTATGAAATAACACTTTATTATTATAATTATTTAAACAATATAGTCATAACCTAGCCATTATACATAATTTTTCTGCTTTTATGATTTGAATTTTAAAAAACAGACATACAAATTTGCGATCAGTAAGATATTTAGAGTTCGATAGGATCAAGTTAATTTCATGGTTAATGGTAACTTAACCCTCTTGAATAGTAATGTTACCCTTATGAATTGAAATTTTACCCTTATGGATAGTAAACCAGCAAAATTAGTATTAACCTCCCCCATTAAAGTAAGAATAAAATTTATGCATCTTATAAATGAAATTATGATATAATTATATCATTATATAAGTAAATGAATATTTTAAAAATTAATATTTAAGTGTTGGTATTATTGTGAGTCATAAATATTTCATTAAAATTTTATAATTAATAATTTTTTATAAGAAAATTAGTTTTTATAAAATAAATTCAAAAATCAATATTTTATCATCATATGATTTTCAGATAATTTTATGAAACCTTAGTAAATTTTTCATAGATTTATAAAATCACTAATAAATCTAAAATCTGTATTTTCAAGTAAATGAAGTTCTTAGTTAAAAATTAAATTTATCATATTTATAAAATTATTTTTATAAAAAGGATTTCATTTTTGAATTATTCACATAAAAAAATGGTTAGGTTGAAATTTTGAGATTTTTCTAAAATACTTGAATTATTTGTGAACAGTTAAATACGATAATGTACAATAAATGTCAAATACATGAATTATTGAGTCATTTTTGATGCAAGGATGTGGTAAGAACCATTATTTATAAATAAAATGAACAATTAAATTTAATTAGGTATGATAATAAACACTATTTCTTGTATTGATAAAAATAATAAAATAACGAATTAAATAATGAGAAATCACCCCTCTTTTCTACTATAAAAACCACCCCTCTCTCTTTATTCTCCTCACTCCTCTAAGCTTTTAATCCTGTAAAAGTTCTTCCAAAATACACTTCACTATTCTCTACCCACATCCCGGATCACTTGGTCTAACTTAAAGATCAAAACCCCTTTCCGTTAGGAGGTTCCCAAGGAGGAGTATTCAAGAGGTAAAATCCTATTCCTTTTCCTTTTAATTTATTTTCATGTTATTTATTTTATTATACTATACTCAACCCAATTTACAAATGATCATGATAAATATAGTATAATATATAAACAATAATGATATAATTTTAATATAATACTCATCATCAATATCTTTACTCTCTCGCTCTTTTATTTTAAAATTGAAATCATCGTTCGGAAGGTGCTGATTTAAAACATTCATGGATGAAAAACATTAGTTATTAAATTTATTCTTAAAGGCGGGTAATTATAAAATTTTTAAGGCTAAAATAGAATATAATCTGTGTATTATAACTTATTTAATGTTCTGTAACCAATATATATACACAATACTAATTCATACAACAAAACTACTTCGCGATGATCAAAAACCGCCAAAATAATCTAATTGATTATCACTAATGTTTTATCTAAAAAATCATCCAAATACCATACGAAAAAATAAAATATATAACCATTTAATATTATTTATGTTCAATAGTATCATATATAATAAATTATGGTGAATTATACCCATTTTACAAGAATTTTACTACACATAATCAAGCGAGCCGATAAAGGAAACCAAGAAAACAAATGCTCCCAAATGATGAAATTAAACTCTATAACTCATAAATAAGGCCATAAATGAACATAATAATATAATAATGAATCAAATAAATGTACATAAGGTTTTGAATTAACTAATTAATGTATTTAATTTGATTATATAGGACATTTAGGTCATGTGAATAACACATTCATACATACGGTAAGGGGTTTCTCATGTCACTTCCATTTTTGTAAGGTATTCCTTATTCACCACCATTTCTTGTGTATGGAGTATGTATACTTCAAATTGATGTATCATATCATGAATATGTTAATTTTAATATTATTTAATGTATCATTTGATGATTATTAATTTTTGGTCATATGATTTTATTGATTACAACCTGGTAAGGGTTTTCTACCCGAACCACCAATTTCCTTCAGGTTACTCCTTTTCTATCTTTACCCAAATTAGACTTGTAAATATTGTTATTTACTCCTAAAAAAGTATGTGTTAATGTTATATATATATATATATATATACCAATCATAATCATTCTTTATTTTTTGTGGATTTACATTATTTAAAAGTACCTTTATCAAATTATTCCCAATAAACCATCCAAATTTAAGAGAACTTATCAAATTCTTACCTACTTGAAAGTGCAGTGAATAATATTTTTTTAAGACAAAATTATTTTTAAAAAAATATACATTTTATTATGAAAAAATATATTAGTTCACTTTGGGTTTTATACATTATGTTTTCCAAATAAACTATTCTTTTCAATGTAAAACGGTATTTATCTAAAGTATTACTTGATGATTTTAGAAGAGTATTTCAATATATTTCTACACTCTTTTTGATTATTGTGTTTAATTGGGATTAATATTTTATGATATCATCTACCATATTTTATTGAATGATTTATGATTAGTTTTATATGGATGTGATATCTTGACACCATTCACCATATTACTCTGAATGGTTAGTGTTTATGTTTTTCGGCTGGGGAATGTTATTTAATTTCATATCATAGACTCAATATGAATGTATATGTTGATTATTGTTCTAAAATTTCATATTAGGATTTAATTTTACTTTTTAAGTGATGGGTGGGGCTCTCTATAGGTCCTCGATTTATCAGCAGTTCTCATGAGACAAACTAGCCTGGATGTTTACCCATTATCTATGGTGTCTTGGCCGAGGACTTGATCGTTTGATTATGATTTTTAACATTATGCATTACCTCATTATGAAACTAGTATTTGATAGTCCATGTTATTATTCAACTAGTGGAATATCCATGTATTAGTATTGTTATAGGAATATTTAATCATTTATATTTCTTCTATATTATTCTTAAGTTTACTTTTAATGGAATGTATTTTCATTCATTCACCATGACTTATTTTTCATTTGTCATTCTGTTGTATTTCTTACCCTTACTGAGCATCTGATCTCACCACTTTATTCTATTTTATTTCCCCCTCGATGAAAATATGGATATTATGAATCATTTTCATGGATAATCTAAGAGTTATGGATGTTTCTAATGGAATTTATATATATTTTTTTCATTTCAAATTTGTATATTAACAATTATGTATGTATATGGTTTTCCAAAACTACTTATCTATTTTGTCCTTCGGGATGTGATTCCTTGCAATCATACCAATGTAATAAAGTAAGGCACCACATCAAGGCCACTGGCATTAGGGTATTTAAAATTTTAAGGAAATTGAAGACTTAATATATTATTTTGTGGTAAGGATGTGTTTAAATTTATAGTTAATGAATTAGTCTATTAATTAGGTATGTTACATATATTTACAATGAATTTCAAGGATATATAGATATATATGAATGATGAAAAGTTTTAAAAGATTTACATTTCTCTATAAGTGATTAAAATGACTCATGTGTAGAATGTTAAATATTTTAAGAGTAATTGGGAATATTGGTTGACATTAGTGGAAGATGAAAATAACACTTTCAATATAACAACTTTTCCCTTTATTACACTTTATTTCATGATTTATTACATGATAATACACATAATATGAACTGGAAGATTGATAAGTATAGTTTCTTTTGGTAATTTGGTATATTACATGAATAATTAAAACTAGGAATACATCATCTTTATTGAAATCCTATTTAACATTTTTATAATATTCCTTCATACATAAATTTTCATGGGATAACCTAGAAACAAACATAAGAAAGGGGTAATATATAAAGCATAGTGTGAGAATAAACATGGAATAACCTTAAAAAAGTAATAACATTTTACAAATATGAATATAAATGGGGTATAAAAGGAGTGAAACTTATAAACATGAACAATAAGACTTGATATAACATTATAGTCATAAAGGTAACATGGGAAATGTAGTAACAACTAAAAATGCTACATTATAAACATAGTTAAAGGATTAATTCCAAGAAATCATGATGGAAAAAGTATTTTTATGGATTAGGTTCACTCCCTAACCCCTTTCATGTAGTCTCATGAGACTAAAAAATTACCAAATTCATTAGAGCACTATATAATAATGGGAACACCCGTCACTTTCAATTTATTCTCATGCTTAAGCATGCCACATAGATCATAAAAAATGGAATCAATTTTAATCACTTTATATTAAAAGAACAATTAGTGTGAAATATATAAATTTATTTATCAAATAAAATACGTATATGTATATAAAGGGGGACACCCTTGATTGGAATTTGGTATGGGTATTCACCACACATTTGTTTTCCAGGGAAAATCAAAGTGAAATCTCAGCAGCATAATAGGGGCATATAAATGTTCATGGAAGGGATTAATGAGACTGAAAGGGGTCTCTCATAACTTAGGAATCATATTACAAGTATGTTTTATATGTAAGAACATATCCTAACAATAGTATTTTTAGAAAAAGGAATAAGATAAAGAAGATACTTGAATAAAGAGGAGAATAAAAAGAACCTTTATGTTGAGAGTGTGACTCCAAATGCTTGGGCATGGCTTCTTGAGAGCTTGGGGAACCTTGGGAGGACTCTAGAGAGGATATGTAAGAGTAAGGACATTATACAAGTATTTTTAGTGAAAATAAATTGGATTTTGGGTGGGTTTAGATATGAAATTATTGGGGAATTTGTTATCATTTCTAAAACATTTGTTTTTGACTATATATAATAAATTAACCAAAAACATAAAAATTCCAATTGTTTTTTCTCTAGTTTCTACCAAATTTGATTGGTTTAAATTAATTTATAAGGCCAAGGGTCGAACATAATATAAAAGTACCATTGATGATGTGGAAGTGAGTCATACTCTTAAAAAACCTTAAAATATATTAATGGTTTTAGAGGATTCTTGAAGGCTTTATAAAATTAATAAAATAAACATAAATCAACGTTATTTTAAATTGAAAATATATATTTGGTCGTTTATACCCTTTATAGTATTTATTATGTCACTTTTGGGTCCTTATAATATCATGATCCACACCGTATATTTATATGATATCTAATTTTTACTCGAAAATTTGACTTTCTCAGAAAATTATGAAAAATTCACCATTGTATAATTTCAAAGTTATGATTCAAAAAATAATATTTATTTTAACCGAAAAATTATTTAAATATGTGAATTTTCACTTCTGAAATAAAATATACATTTATTGAGAAATGTTGGGTTTTTTGACAATAACAGTTTTTGAACCCTTATAAAAATTTCATTTGACTTCATAAAAATTATATAATAATTTATATTTAGTAAAAATTATTTAATAAAATTATTTATTAAAACTATTATTTATTTCAAAAATCAATCAAGTCCTGAAAATAAATGTCTTAATTGAATTTTAATATTACCCAAAATAAACATAGTGTATTATTGTATCAAAATTAATATCATTTATAAAGTAAAATTAATAAGAAGTAAATATAATGATTATTATACTGAAAATAATGTACATAATCATATTTATAGGGTCTTGATACATATCCCATTAATACACCAATAAATTCACTAGGTTTAAGGTGTGTGACAATGAGATTTTAAGGGGGTGGTTTGGCATACATGGTTTGGGTTGTAATCTTGATGAGCTTGAAATTATCCCATAAATGTTTTCAATCGTGCTTAAGTTGTTGTTTCTCATATTGAGATTAGTTGAGGTCAAATCCCAATAATTCTATATCCCATAGTAGCTCTGAAAAATGGTATTCATAGGGTATGATCCTAGTGGTTTATTCCATCACTTCCTTTGTATGTGTCAATTGGATTTGTTAAAACCCCATATTTATACTAATAATGTGATCACTATTAAAAGACTATATTATTAATGGTAATGATGATTAATAGTCTTTTAAATATGTTAGAATATAATAAAACCAATTAAAGCTTGTTTTTTCTACATCCATGATATATAATAATTAACTTATTTAAATCATAAGGAAAAATTTATTTATAACAGTTCTGGTCATTACAATATTTCCCTCTTCAGAAATTTCTCCCCCGAAATTTTCTTTTCCCGTACTAAAATAGACGAGGGTAATTTTTTTTCACCACTTACACTACTCCCATGCTACTTCTTTAAACTTTTTGTTTCCCCATATAACCTCAACCAGGTTTACAGTCTTATTTCATAGAAAATTGTATCTATGATCTAATAGCTTCACCAACTACTCCTCATACGAGAGACCCTTCTCCACTGGTTCCACCTCTAGATTGAGTACATTTGAGGGTTCTAGTATGTACTTCCTCAATAGGGATACATGGAATACATCATGTACTTGAGATAGGTTAAGTGGGAGTGCAAGTCAATAATACAACACTCCAATGCGAATAAGGACCTCAAAGGGATCAATATATTTTGGAATAAGCTTTCCATTATTCCCAAATATCATGACTTTATTACATGGAGATATGTGGAGGAATACCTTGTCTCCAACCTCAAACTATAGTTCTCATCAAGGATTATTAACATAGATATTTTGTTGACTATGAGAAGCCTTGATATGCTGTTGAATGGTCTTCACCTTTTCCACCATTTCCTCAACCATTTCAAGACCTAACAGTTTTTGTTCCACAACTTCACTCCAACATGTAGATGTTCTTCTCCTATTCTGATAAAGAGATTCATATTTATCCATTTGGATTCATGAGTGGAAAATATTATTTTATTAGAACGTTTTCCATAGGAATATGTTGATCCCATTATACTTTAAATCCAATTGAGCATGCTCTCAACATAACCTCAATGTCTGGATGGTCTTCTTAGATTAACTATCATTTTTATGGTGATAATCCATACTGAATTTCAAATTTGTATTTAGAGGATGATGGAAACTCTTCCAAATAATAGATGTAATTATTATATCTTGATAAGATACAATCAATATTAGTTTTCCATGAATCCTCTCCACTTATCTAATGTATATCCTTGCAAGTTTATCGAGTGGGAAGTCCTCTTGAATTGAAATGAAGTGGTCAGTCTTTGAAAGACGATTCACCAAAATCCATATAACATTATGTCCTCTTAGACCAGTAACAAAGTCCATGGTGATGTTTTACTATTTCTATGTAGGTATAAGTAATGGTTTTATAATCCCCTTGCAGAAATATAAGACATATTGATGGTATACATAGTCTTGACCCAAATCATACAACTCCTTATTTATTAACATTGATCTATAAGGATTTACCTTTTCTTATAACTTCCACCTTCTTCTAATTTACCAAATCATTTAATTGAGAATTCTTTAACCTCTCTAGAAGGGATTATTGATAAATAATTTGTGAAAAGAATAATAACGTTCCATCATTTATAAATCCCATGCCCATCCTTTTCAAATCTAGGAAGATTAGATCCCTCTCAATTATAATCAATGATATAATTGTCAAATCCTTTCTATTCTTTTCATAAATATTATCCTTTTGTAAGGTTTTCACCATAGTGCTTAGATACTCCTCATGCTCCTCCTTATATTTAGATAATATTAGAATTTCATCTATAAAGACTACCATAAATTTATCGATGTAATATATAAAGACCCTACACATAAATACCATATAAATTTTTATAGAATTATTGAGTCCAAATGAAATTATTATGAACTCACATTTCCCACACACTATATGAAAATCAGTCTTGGGGATATCCTCCTTCTTCACCCTAACATGGTAATATCCGAAACATAGATTCACCTTGGAGAAATATTATGCTCCATGTAGCTAATTAAAAAAGCCATAAATTTTTGGAAGTGGATTCTTGTTTTTTTCATGATCTTGTTTATTTCTTGATAATCAATATAAATTCTCATTATTTAATCCTTCTTCTTGATGAAGAGGCTTTTTGCACCCCATGGTGAATCACTTGTGAGTATGAACCCTTTTTTCATGTTTTCGGTAGTTTATTCTTCATCTCATCAAGTTTCAAAAATTTCATTCTATATGGAGTATTGGATAATGGTAATACCTCAGGTATAAGCTCAATTGAAAAATAAACATCTTGTTTATGAGGAAGACTAGACAATTATTAAATAAACGTATCATTATATTCCCTCACAATGATCTTGTATTCAAGGATGATTCTTTATGTATACTTAATCATTTGATCTAGATATGATTGATCATAGTTAAATAATATCCATTCTTGAGATTTTGATTCTATATAAGATTCATCATTCTCCTTGAGCCAATATAGAATCAGAGGACAATTAGTGATACTGATAGTGATTTCCTTCTGGTGGAAATTTAAGTTGGCTCTATATATGGAAAGCCAATGCATACATATAATTGCATAAAATTCTACCAAAGGGAATATGAAAGGGTTTTTACGTAATTTTAGCCCACAAATTTTAATATGGGAAGAGTTATATACTTGGGATTCAATAATTGACCTCCTGCAATAGCTTGAAGGCCTTCATTTTTTATTTATTATTGATAATACACCTTTCATGGGGTGAGGTGGAACCCTTAAAATGCCCGTAGGTGTAATTATTATATAGACTATAGGCCTTAGAGGAATTCATTGCCCATAGGCTTCAACCATTACATATAACCTAGACTAACTACTTTAAAGTGATCCTTCCCCAGCATCTTCATCGTAATATAAACTCTCTACCTCTGTATGGCTGTTTGGATAAGCTTTCCCATGCATGCACAAGTTTTTCCTGATGGCAGGTGTCATACCCTCTCATTCTTACAATACATTTAGCTTCTACTGGGGTGAAATCTCCTTTCTCATCCTCTATCTAGAGCATGTTCATTATAGGTTGTCTGGTTTTCATTTTCACTTAAGGTGGCAAAAGGCCTTGAAGTGTCCTTAATACCTTGAGGTGGCCTGAAGGCCTTGAGGTGGCCCAAAGGACTTATTGACCTGAAGGCCTTAGTGGCTTGAAGAAATGCAGAAAACCAGAATAAAAAAATTACATTCTCTATTATTGAATGAATAACTAGCATAACTATTATCACTTTGTTTTCAGGATCCACCTTAGTAGTTGTGATATAAAAATCCCTTCCTTGCTGACTTAGAGGTTTTTGGTTGTATCTGAATACAATTGTCTTAGTGAATTGGTTATTAATGTCCTCTTATTCCTTGTAGTTATGGAAATGAGATATCCAATGAGGTTTTACTGTATAATTCCTTTCCTCCATAAAATTAGTGGGTTTTTCTTATGGGAAATCACTAGAAAGGTGTACTTCCTTCCTAAACCTAAATCATTTCCTTGTCCCCCATATGCAATTTCTAGGGTACTTCTTTCTACACTTTTGACAAGTGGGATATTGAAATTTCTTAGAATAGTTATATTTCTCCATTGGACTACCAAAATAAAACTCAAATTTCTATTTCTTATCTCTGTGATACCCTTAAGATTCACCAATATCTATTTTGAATTTGAGGGCAGAACAAAAAATTTCCTTATAGCTATTAAAGTCTCAGATTTCTAGGGCTTTTCATAGATTAGATTTCATCCCACCAAAGAAGCAGAAAAAATTTCCTTAGTGGGTAACCACAATGTTGGAGGTGTACCATGAAATTATTATGATGTTTTCATCATACGACCTGATAGATTCATCATTATTTTTCTTGAGGGAAAATAAATCCCTTTCCATTCAAGGTCGAAGATTGAGTGGAAAATATTTATTGAAAAAAATTCTGGAATTTCTTCAACCCCATTGATTTGATCACTTCCTAGGGATTTGTATTCTTGGTCAATGTTGACTACCGATCAAATTTTCTCTCCATATGATACAGAGCTATTAGAACCTTATCTGGAACTAAATTTTAAAGGATGGAGAATATCTTCTACGTGGAGTTGATCCATTACTATGTGATTAAGGGATCATATAATCCATTGAATGTCAGAGGCCTTTTTTCACATAAAGGTTTCAATTAAAACTTATTCTTTATTAGATGTATTTGGGTGATAATATTGATATAGGGTTTTATTTAGAAAATGAGTAATCTAATAATTAATCACTAATGTTCAAAATTCATACTCCTATTAGGTTGGGCATCACATTGGGGCAGTCATCACATTTTCTGTCTCATTGGTTGTTTACCTGATTACTCATATTTTCTACCATTATCTAGAGTAAAGGTAAAACATGGAATTAACATTTTTAAACAATTAAAATCATAAAAAATAATCCAATTAATTTAGAGGTATAAATTATAAATGATATTTATTTCTTAACTAATGTATTTTTAGGATTCAATCTTTGTTATCCCTAATTAATTTCCTAACATAGAATCTTATGGGAAATTTTTACCATAATAATGGTTCATAATGATATTATAAATTTACCAAATAATATATCCCAAGAGTGTCAAAAAATATTTGCAACAAGTCCTATTATCATGCACCAATTCATGTTTGAGTCTAGCTCAACGTGGTATTTTCATGTTTTTCCATTTTGTACATCTGTGCTAGAGAAACATCCACTTGTAGTATCCAAAAATAGAATTATTTTATTGATAAACCACATAATATATAATTACCAAAATTTAAAGATATTTTATTATAATAAGTCTTATCCCTAAGGCTTTATCAAGAGTTTTATAATCCAAATCCAAAAAACAACTAGCTTTCCTTTGATACCTACTATAACAAACCTGATATTTATTACACTTTATTTTATGATTTTTTACATATTATTACACATAATGAAACTCAAAAATTGAGATGTAAATAATATATTAGAATTAGGTACATTACATAAAAACATAAAACAAGAAATACACCATCTTTATTGAAAACCACCTCAACATGTTCTTAATATTTGATCTTACTTAAAACTGCATGGGATAACCTAGGGACATACATGAGAAAGTGGTGAGATATAAAGCCCAGTATGGGAATTAACATATAATACCATGAATAATGTAATATATGTTATACAATAGATATATAAATGGGGGAAGAAATGATTGATAATCATAAAAATGGACAATGAGACATTATGTAGCATGATAATCATAAAGACAACAAGGGAAATGTGGAAACAACTTAAAACATTACATCATAAACATATATCAAGGATAACTTCCAAGAAATAATGATGTAAAATTTACCATGATGTATTAGGTTCACTCCATTATACCTTGAATTATGTATCATGTGACTAAAAAATAACTCAATGAGTTAGGGCACTATATAATTTTGGATCTCCCCACTTTCATTTCATTATCATGATTAAGTGTGCCACATAGATCATAAAACATGGAATCATTTTTAATAAATTATTATTCTATGATCAAGGAGTGTATAATAAATACATTTAAGTCTCAAATAAAATAGGTATAAGTTCATAAATGTGAACACCCTTGATAGGAATTGGGTATGGGTATTCAATACACATTTTTTGGTATAGAAAATCATGGTGAAATTTTGATATCATAACAGGGGCGTATAAGTGTTCATGGAAGGTATTAATGAGAGTGGAAGGGGTATCTCATTATTTAGGCATAATAGGGGAAGTAATGGGGATATTAAAAAGTATATTCCAACATTATTAATTGGATAAAAATGGCATAAGATATTGAAGATGCTTGAATAATGAAGAGAAAGAAAAGAACCCTTACCTTAAGAGTGTGACTCCAAATTCTTGGGATGAGTTTCTTGAGATATTGGGGGGAACCATGAGTGGAATATATATAGGATAGGTTAGAGTATTAAAATGAAGTTTGTTTTGAGTGAAATGAAATGGGAGCGTGTGTGAATTGATATAAGAAATGAGTGATACATTCTTTATCATTTCTCAAACATCAGTTTTAGACTCTATATAATAAAACAACAAAAAACACAAAACTTACCACAGTTTTTCCCATGGTTACTGAAAAAGTGGAGTGGTTTTAATTATCTTATAATCCCAAAGGTCTAAATTTATAAAATAATACACTTTGGGATGTGGAAAAGAGTCATACTATTAAAGAAATGATATTAAAACATTAAAATATTTGAATAGTTTTAGAGGATTCATAAAGGCTTTATAAAATTATGAAAATAAGCCTAAAATAAAATTATTTTTAAGGGGAACATATATTTTGTCATTTATACAATTTATATTAGTTTTTACATTAATTTTGGGTCATTATAATGTTATAATACAAATAATATATTTTCATGGTTTTTAATGTTTCTTTAAAATTCTACACTATTATAAAATTATGAAAAATTCACCATTGGATAATTTGGAAATTATAATTAAAAAATTAATATTTATTTTAGCCAAATAATTTTCTAAATATTTTAATTTTTAATTTTAAAATAAAATCTTTATTTATTGATAAATGCCGGTTTTTTGGACAAGAATAGTTTTTAAACCCTTATGAAAATTACATTGGGCTTCATAAAAACCATATAATTATTTATATTTAAAAAAAATTAATTAATAATAATATTTTATTGAATTTTTTTATTTATAAAACCTATAAATTCGTTAAAGTCAATTTTTTAATTGAATTTTAATATTACCAAAAGTACACTTTGTGGTTTATTATATCAAAATCAAAAATAATTTATAAAGGAACAATAATAAGAAGTAAATATAACCATTATTCTATTGAAAATAATATACATACCCATATTTCAAGGGTCTTGATACATATCCCTTTAATACACCATCAAACTCCCTAAGGTCATGGTGTGAAATTGTGATATTTTCATGGTGTGGTTCAACGTACATGGTTTGGTCCACAATATCAATAAGCTTGAACTTATCCCATAAATGGTTTTCATCATGCTTATGTTATTAGATATCATCTTAGTATTGGTAAAGGGAAAATATTAGTGATTTTGTCTCCCTCAAATGCTCTGATAAATGGGCTTCATAAGGCATGATTCTACTGGTTGGGGCCATCACTTCTTTTGATTGTTTTAATTGGATTTTCTAAAACCCTATATTTATACAAATCATGTGATCACTATTAAATGACTATATTATCAATCGAAATGAAGCTTAATGGTATTTTAAATACAATAAGATATAATTAAACCAAATAAGTTCATGTATTTTATTTATACATAATATATAATATTTCATTTAATTAAATCATAGGGGAATTTTATTTATTATAGGTTGGGTCATTACACTCAATCTAAAGTGTCTTGAAAAACAAATAAAATTGAAAAATCTGGAGTTAGTACAACCTAGAATATCCCAAGTAGCTAGGAAGAATTACACTACCACCCAAGTTTCAGATTTTAATTTTTCTTCAAAATGGAATTATATTAGGGGTAATGATAGCTTAAATTTTTTTTTGAGAATCATCCACCATATGCTCATCAAGAAAAGTACACGAAATTCCCAATGAATCAGTTGAAACCTAATCTATCTTGATGAATCGTGTAAGATTAAATTCAAAATATGGAAACATTTGTAAGGATAAAAATTCTGATAAATCAATAAAGGTGTCATGGGTGGATGATAAAATGAGTATTCTGAAAATTTTTCCAAACCAAGACAAAAAACATAGTAAATTTATCTAAATATAAAACGTTGGTAAATCTGGATAGATTTAATAAAATAGAAAAATATTTATCTTTGTTATAGGATGTTGGTGCTTCCAATGTTTTGGGAATATGTAAATTAAGTGTTGGAATTATATTTCATCCAATAAAGACTATAAAATCATATAATTTATGGGTATTAGAGTTTAAGTTGTTAACAAAACTACAAAATAGAATCGGTTTTTCATAGATGAATAGAAATTTATCTCTCAAAAACATAATTGAATGTTGTGATTTTTGTTGAATATTGCAATATATATGGACACTATAATGAAGAATTTATGTATGTACCAATAAAATATTAACCAAACAATAATAATAAGAGAAGTCCAAGGTTGAAATGGTAGGTAATAAATAAATACAAGTTTTCTTTGAGAAATAATCCAATGAATAAAGTTATTGATAATTTTACTCCCAGGAAGTCAATAATAAAGGCTAAGAAAATGTCACACGAGAGTAGATATGATTATTATATTGAGGTGTAAAAGTCCAAAACATGGAAAATTATGAAATTGACATGAATACAAATGTTCAAGGAAGAAATATAAGAAAGGGAGAGTTAATCAAAGAAAGGGACAATAATATTGGAAAGGCATAATACATATTAGATGAAGAGTTTTATAGTTTTCCTAATAAGTGTAATAAAAAAATTGGTGAAATAGTATATATAAGGTAAAATATCACTTGAAACACTCTTAAAAAGTTTATCAAATTACTACCTTGTCATATGGATTTGAAAAGAAAAAAGAGAAATCCCTACTGGTTTCAAGTTCAAAATTTGTTAAAAGAAGGAGAATCTCATAGATAAGTGGAAGGAAGGAAATTTGTCTAATAAGTGTTTGATCATATAGATTGATTATCTAGAAGATGATAGGAATTTAAAGCTAGCATTAAAGAGATATATCACCTTGATAGCTCAATAAATGAAAGTTATTTAGAAAATTAGTAAGCTAAAAATGAATAGAAAACCATATTTCCCTAAGGTGAAAATTTTTATAAAATTAAGAATGATGAAATATTAAATAAGTATAGACATTTTAGATATTCAATAATTTTTTTTATTGGTTTGGAAATAATCATTATACCCATTTAAATAACTTAAGATCATTCAAATAATAACCTTATTCCAAAACCTTTATTGGTTGTGATTTGAAGATGTAATTGAAGGAGATGTTGAAATAAAGATAAATCTTATGGATAATAATTTCAGTGGGTATTCATTTTTAATTTTTATAAAAAATCAATATTTATAAAGATTGGTTTGAGATTATTTTTGAAATAATGCTTTCATGGTGAATAATTATAAATAGAACCCCATTAAATGGAGATATCAAAGAATAAAATGTTGATATATACTTATTATTTTCACATAAATATAAAATCTAGAAAAACCAAAAAAATATGAAGAACGAGTAATGATTTTTAATCTTCTAACTCATTTTTAGATCATGTTGGATATATTTTCAAGTGGAAGTGACTTCCGAAAAAATAGAGGAGTAACACATATGGTAATTGAATATTTTGATCTATTCTGTGTATTTGTGTATAAGATAATACACATTATTAAAAATATATCTAAATAGCCCCATATAAATGAATTTCAATTAGTGTCACATTCTCAGTGTCAAATGGACTACATTGTTTTTTTTGGTAAAACCACTATTTTTTATACACTAGGTTATCCATCATAGACTTAGAGATGAATTAATCAAGGATCATTACTAAGAAAAATTTGTTTTCATCATTCTCTCAAGATGATTTACATAGGATGTTTTTGGAAAACAATGGTATATTATGTTGTTTAGATCGGTAAAGTTATGGAAGGAATCCTAATTCCAATTTAAAAAGTGTACTACTAAGTGGGAGAGAAAAACAATTTCCCCATTTGTATTTATTTTTATTAATGGGTAGAGAATAAGATAATTTTTAATGTGATATTGGCAAGGTTTTATTATGTTTCGAAGCTCAAATTATAGAAAAAAATCTAAAGGGGGTGATTGATGTTCCATTTTATGTGTGATTGTGTTTATTATTAATAGAGTGTGTCAACACGTATATTGTCATTGAGAATTGAGTCATGGGTGATGGAGTTAGATTCAAGCCACTAAAAGAAGAACATTAAGGATACCCATGCAATATGGGTAAAGTAAAATAGATGGATACAATGGGATATGTAAATGGAGTTTCATATGTCCATAGTGAGATTTATAAATGTTTCCTACTATGTGAGAATCCCCATACATCATATGATTTCTTTTAATGGTATTAGAGTATGAGACATGTTCTAGGTGTGTGAATTGTTGTCTACATCATTTAAAACATTTTTTAAGTGCTGGATGGGTGAAAAATATTGATAACTACTATTATAATTGTTATGAGATCACTGAATGGGGAGATTCAGAACTCAAGGTGCTAGAGAAACCATCCAAAGAAAATATATACATGGGGTCTACTGAATATAGTGATTAATATCATGTGGATGAAGTTTTTAAAGGTTGAAGTGGAGATAGAATTATAAGTTCTATAAATATATTGAAAATACTCTAATTTGAGTATTAATATATGATAAGAGTTTTGGAAAATAGAGATAAAGAGTTTAAACAGTGATGATAAATACCCTATGTGTTTTGAGTTGATTTTAAGAGTTATAGAATCACTAAGATGAATGGGAATGGACCTGGATAAAATTGAATAAGTTATGAAATTTCTATATATAAACAAATATTTTGATAACTCTAAAATGTGTATGACTCTGTTTTACCAATGTTTAATTATTTTTGATGAAATAATATGACTTTGAGTTTTAGTATAAAACTTTGAAGGCACTATGTTTTCCTTTTCCCCATGTCAGACTCTGAGTTGATCCTATATAAATTTATATAAACCATTTAACGTTTTTCAATTATTATACCTTTCAATATCATATAAATTGGTAATTCTTCATAGTGTATGTATTTCTTACTCTGCATGTCATCAAAATCATATAAAATAAAATTTTTCTATGATTTAAGACTTCAATTTTATTTATTTTTGTGAATTTAAAAGGAATTTAAAATGGGTTTTCTATATTCAATGTCTTAAAAATAAAACACATTGAATGATACATGAGATCTTCAGTCAAGATCAATATATCATGAATCATTAAAGATACTTGATCCAAGATTTAATTGAGGATGAAGAAGGAGATAAAATAATATATAAGATACCTATTTTATATTTAGTAATTTCAAATGATAATATTTGAAATTCTCTAATTTTTATGAAAATATTGAAGAATCTGATGATGTTGATGATTTTACTAATTATTTAAAATATCAAAAAATAATTGTGATAGATACATATGTTCTAAGAAAATTAATATCATAAATTTTATATTCCCCTAGATTAATTAATTTTTTAGAAATGAAGAAAATGTTGATGATGTATGAGCTATGATATATGTTAAAAATATCACAAACCCTTTGTGATATGTACTTCTAATGAGTAGATCAAGTTGTAGAGTTCTCTAATGTTCAAGATGTCCGCAGTTTTTTAATGAAATATGGTGGATTCCCCACCCCAATTTTTTAATGGGAGGGTAGTCATGGTGGTTGGTTTTGTGGGTGGCCAATCCCACCAAACTTTGAATGTAGTGAGAGAAGAGGCAGGAAGGGATGGAAGGGGCCTATAAAAAGAGGATCTCCCCTCTAGCACATCTCATCAGCTTCACCAGTCTTATCATCTAAATTAGTTCTCTCATGTGGGATTTGTGAGGAAGTTTCCCCATTATTCAAGAGATATATGATGAGGTTTTTCTTCATGTAATAGCGATGGAGTGTGTTCCCACCATTACCCATAGTGTTATCCTTCTATTTGCCTGTGGTTTTTTATCCCTTTCATTTTGGGGGTGTTTTTCCATGTCACATCTTGTATCCATTTATCTTTTCATTTTTGACATTATTTTATATATTTATTATCACAGAACCAGTGGTCCAATAATTTTCTGTCCCAATAATTAGTATGAAAGTAAGGTTCTCACCCGATGTTATTCACTTTTTTGGGTATTACTAATTATCATAAATTTGAGAATTCTCTATGATTAAAACTCCGGTTGATCTGTCACGTAATAAAAAATAATCGAAATTATTAAATACACCATTGTGTAATAGTGGAGGTTGAGGAATGATAGTGTTTCCTGATGGAAGTGAAAATAGAGATTGGAAAATTCAATGATATTTTTTCCATTATTGAAAATGAAGATCCAGACAGTGGTGTGGAAGGATAATTTCTCACTAGAAGTTGGAAAAAATCAGCAGGTGTGACGGAGGATAAATGGAATGACATGTACATGAATGTTACTACAAAAATCCAATTGGATTTGGAATAAAGGGCCTTATCAATAATTATAGATAAAAATACTGTAAAGGAAATATGGGATACTTTGACGAAACTATATGAGGCCAATTCACTGAAAAAAAGATTTATTGAATTGAAAATTGCACACTCTTCGAATGGAGGAGTCATCACCGGTGACCAACCACATCAACAACCTCAATAACCAATTCCCTCAAATCACATCTATGGGATATAAAATAATGTATACAGAATGTATAGAGATTCTTCTATAGAGTTTTCTAGATTCATATGACCAACTCATCATCAACCTCACCAAAAATATCCTAACATATATGACGCCCTTAAATTATGTTGTAGACCAAGTTTTTGAAGAATAATATTGGTTTAGGAACAAGGAGGACCTATAGGAAACTTCAGACTAAGAAGATGCTCTGTCAATAGATATATGAAGGATGATGGAGTGAAGTTCTAGTGGGAGCCAAAATCATGGCTGGTCCAAATCTAGGAGTAAGAAGAAGAATTTCACATGTTTCAATTTTTAAAAGAAGGGGAACGTTAAGAAAGACTATTGGAATAAGATGTGTAGTGAAAAGAGATATCAAAGAAATGTGATCATTACTTTTAGAAATGGGGAAATTCTTGTTAGTGAAGAAAGAACAATTAATGTAAGGAGGAAGCATCTCAATGTTGCATGGATAATCGACTAAGGAGCAACATGGCTCATGGAGTCTCGACATGAATGATTTGGCTAGTATAAAAGAATCTTACAAGGACCTATGTACATGGGGAATAATTACACCCTAAGGATCATTGGAGTTAGTGCAACGACACAAAAATTTATTAATGGGAATTCCTCTAGATTTAATTAAATGTCTTATTATGTAAGATTGTTATATAACAAATGCACATCCGTGGATTTTCGTTTCTGGATTTTTTAAAAAACCATTCTGAATTGTGACCATTTATAATATTTTTATTGAATAGTGATCACATGATTAGTAGAAATACAAGGCTTTAACAAATCCAATTTACTCAGAAAAAAGAAACAATGACCTCATCTAGTAGACTTTCCCCATACAAAGTCCTTTTTGGGAGTTCAGAAAGGAGGTGACATCATTGGGCATCACTCTTGACCAAGACCAAGTTGAGCTTCAACACGTTATGATCAAACAGAACCACTTACAGAAGAAGTGGAAGTTGATAGAGATTACCGACCGGGCGATGTTATCAAAGCCATCCCAAGAGTCTGTCACCATCGCACACCTTACCACTTGGTCCTATAGGGGTGTTATAAGTGGTTATGTAAAAATACATTATCACTATTATTATGTGCATTAGTTTTTGGTATATAATAAATAATATACATTCATTTTATTATTTTTACATTTTAAATAGTTTTAAAAGCAAAAATAGTAATTTTAGTTAATATTAAATTATGAAATATATTTTGAATAATTAATGTATTTTTGAATTAAATAATATTTTAAAAAATATTATTACAAAATTATTTTTTATTAAATATAAATAATCGTGTAATTTTTAGGAATACATTTGTAATTTTTATTAGGGTTTGAAAGCCGTTGTTGTCAAAATCAACGATTTTTCAATAAATGCCAGTTATTATATTAAATTGGAAAATTAAAATATTTAGAAAATTGTTCTGATAAAATGAATATTATTATTGAAATCAGGAATTCAAAATTATCCAACTGTGAATTTTTCATAATTTTTTGAAACAACCAAAGTTTTGGGTAAAAAGTTAAATAACATTTAATTATATAATGTGTTTTATGACATCATAATGAATCAATAGTGATATAATAAAATAATATAAACACTATTTTAGGCCATTATATGTTTTAACATTAAAATAATGTGATTTTAGGTTTATTTGATTTATTTTACAAAGCTTTAGTCGACCCTCCAAGACTTATAATAAAACTTTTTATTTTTTTAAATTGATTTTCTTGAGAGTGTGACTCACCTCCCCACATGAAAACCTATTATATAAAAAAGTTCTCCCATTGGACTTATAGAATATTTTTTCCATTCCACTTTGGAAAAAAACATGGTCAAAAACCATGGGATGGTTTGTGGTTTTGATTAGTTTATTGTGTGGTGTCCCAAACCTAAATAATAAAAATTCCCCTCTCCTTTCCAATATAAACCCAACCAAGCTCCCAATTCCTATTCACTAAAAACCTTTTCATTTCGTCAAAAATCTGATATCATCTCTCTAAAATCCTCCCAAGGCACCCCAATCTCCCAATAATCATCTCTCAAGCCTCTCCCAAGCCTTTGGGAACACGTTTCCAAGTAAAGGATTCCTTCCTTTCTCATTTTATCCATGTTTCTTAATATTGTTATGTACTTTTATTTTCAGTTATAAATGGTGGGGTATGATTTACCAACCCCCCATAGTGACCTATTTATGTTTTAATGATGAGATATCCATTTATCTCTCATTAATGACTCCCATGTACACCCGTTACCATGCCGAAATTCTGTAAGGAATTTATCTCTTCTTATTTACATTCAAGAATTGTTTTTTGTATTATGAATCAAAATTACTTTACTTATGTCGGGACATGTATCTATATGAACCCCTTAATTTCTACTTCATTTAAATATGATAATACACCATTTTCTCTCTCATCATCAATTTTTATGAAGTCTTATGTCACGCCGTTATGCTGTCGAAATTGCACCACCATTTTCCAAGCCAAAATCACTGTGTAGTGAATACCATGCCCAATTATCGACCAAGGGTATTAGATTTTATTCACATTTAATTATTAGTTAACTAGTTTCATTTATGAATTCTACATTCCTTTATCATGGAATAAATGATGATCTTTAGTGATTCCTTTTTGTATGATCCATGTGGGACACTTATGCATGAAATGAATTGTTTAAGAAGGGTGCGCCCTGATAACGCTCCAATGCATTGGGTAAAGATTAGTATCATGATAAATCAAGTTTAATGAGGATTTACTCATACTAATTCAAGTTCAATAAGGATTTTTTCATTCTAATTCAAGTGCAATGAGGGTTTGCTCATGCTCCATGTGTAATGAGCCTTGGCTCAAACTAATTCCATGTTAAGTGTTGTTGCCACATTTCCATGTTATGATAATCATGATATATCATTACTTAATGTTCAAGTTTAATTATGATCCATTTATATTTGTACTTCCTAAAATTTATTTTATTCTTCCCGTTATTCCCTTTTTACTCCCTTATTGAGATTTTATAGCTCACTCTTTTCTTATTCATGTCTATTGGTTATCTAATGCAATGCTTAGTACGAGGGAATGTTGTGGTCATGTAATGGATGTTTTCAATAAGATGTTACATTTTATGTTTTAATTTTTTATGTAATGTTTCTAATACCTAAATACACTAGACCTATCAATTTTCTATGTTGTATCAAGTGAAGGTTTTATGTAATAATTTATGTTAAGTGTGTAATAAAATATAGGGTTGTTATAGTTGGTATCAGAGGATTGGTTTAGTTATTTTTGGGATTAGGATTAGAAGACCCTAGTAAAATCCATAAAGATAAGACTAAGTATAATATAAAAATTCTAAAATTTTGGGGAGTATTGAGTAATTGGTTTATCCATAAAATACATCCCTGTCTGGATACGAGCAGGTATAGGTGGCTCTGGCACAGATGTACCTAGGAGTGAAAACTCCTACAAGGAGTTTTGGTCTTGACCCGGGGTATCCTGGTACACGACAATGGGACTTACTACACTCTTGGTTACGACACTCCTAGGGGATATGCTTTGTTAAATTTACCATCTTAGTATGAACCGTTATTAAAGGAATAAAAAATTCCCCTAAGAATATATGTTAGAAATTAGATCATGGTTAACATTGATTGATGCCTAAAGATTCATACGATAAGGAAATAAAAGTAATTTATAAGTCATACATTTTTTCTTGGATTACCCTTTATGTGTTACACCTAACATTCCTTTTATTCAAGCTAATGAACAGTAATAGGAGCAATCAAGCTAACAACCGATGTGAAGATCAATTTGATGACTATTCTAATGAGATGCCCAATCCGATGGGAGTAGGAATCACGAACTTTGTCATGATACTCTCTAAATTAACTCAATATTGGAATAGAAACATGGGTAAATAGGAACATTCACCCCCCTAAGAAATAACAAGTTTCTATTGAGAGATTCATGATAAAAAGGACTCCTAATTTTAATGGGCCATCTCATCCCATAATCACCGAAAAATGGTTCAACTCCACTGAAAATATCGTCTCCATCCTTCAATGTTCCGAACAAGAGAATATTCTTCTTGATACTTATAGTATGGAGGGTGAAGTCGATAACTGGTAGAAATTGATAAAAAAATATTAAGACTGAGGAGTAGATCAAGGTGTTAGAATAGATGAATTTTCAAAATATTTTTTTCAATCAATATTTTCCGTGCACCCTCCGACTCTATATGGAATGGGACTTCCTTGACATCAATAAAAAAGATGATGAATACTTCATAGCATACAAGGAAAACCTCACAAGGCGTTCATGATACACCTCTAGCTTTTTTGTTACCCCAGAATGAAAGGTTGACCGCTTCTTTGGTGGGCTAAAACCTTGCCCATGGAAATCCCTAGTGATCTGTGACTTCGACATCTATGAAGAAATTTTACAATTTCCCTGAAAGTCAAAATAGAGATCGAATAATCTTTGGGTTATCATGGGGTTAAGAAGTGTAAGGTGAACTTCAATTCTAGTGGTTCGATGGATAAATCCAATGCTGTTAAGAAAATCTAGAACCCCACTTGCCAAATGTGTGGAAAGAAGCACCCAGTAAATTTCCTAAAGGGGACGAGGAAATGCTTTAGGTGTGAAAGGGAAGAGAAACTATCCGTTAACTTCCAACAAGAAAAACCTACAGCAGCGATAGAGGAGAGTAATGATCTATTTGGCTCTCAATGCATTATTCATTCCTTCAACTGCAAAGAACCGAGTCACCTTGAAAATTAGTGCCCTAAGACAAGGGTTTTTAGAGGCAACCAATAACCTCAAAGGCAGAAAGTGAGATATTTTTCCATCACTACTGCCAAAGTGAACCCCTCCAATGAAGTGGTGACAGATATGATAGTTATTCATTCAAGAATAGAAAACATACTTTTTTATTCTAGTTCTACACATTATTTTATATCTTGAATGTTTAGTAGAAAAATATCAACACCACCACAAATCATGGAAGTGAAGATTTCGGTGAGTACAGAAAATGGGGAAATCATTGCATACCATGCATATCAATCCTCCCCTATCATATTTTGTGGATTGAACTTCTTGGTGAACCTCTTCATAATCCCTATGGTGGAAATTTATGCAATTCTTGGCATGAATTGGATTTCTTTATATTGAGCCAAAATAAATTGTTGTGAGAGGTAAATCACTCTCCGTGTAGAGAATCGACCCCCGATTCTATATAAGTGCAAGGAAAAAGTTAAATCTTCTTTAGAACCATCATCTCAAGTGTGGATATTACTGCCCTATTAGCACACGTATTTGGCTTAGATGATTGAGTATAAGGAAGAAACCATTCATGAATACATTCCTATTGTGAGGGAATTCACTGAAGTGTTTCCCGAGGAATTGCATGGTCTTCCTCATAGAAGAGATTTTGATTTCTCAATTAACCTTATACTTGGGGTGTTTCCAATATCCAAGACTATGTATAGAATGGATTTTGTGGAGCTTGAGGAACTGAAGAAACAACTACAACAGAATCTAGATAAAGGGTTTATACACCCAAGTGCTTCACCATGGGGTACTCTAGTCCTCTTCATCAAGAAGAAGGCTTGGTTAATGTTCCTTTGCATTGATTATCATGAGCTCAACAAAATCATGATACAGAACAAGTATCATCTGTCTTGAATTGATGAATTGTTCGATTAGCTGTGTGGAGAACAATAATTCTCCATGGTGGATTTGAGGTTGGGATATTATCAAGTATGGGTGAAGAAGGAAGATATCCCCAAGATTGCTTTTTGTACAAGATACAGGCACTATGAATTCATAGTAATTTCTTTCGAACTCCCTAATTCTCCATAAATATTCATGAACTTGATGAATAGAGTCTTTAGAGATTTCCTCAATAAATTTGGGGTAGTATTTATAGATTATATTCTAATATACTCCAAAACCAAGGAGGATCATGAAGAGAATCTAAGAACTATACTAGAGACCTTATGGAAGGAGAAGATCTATGAAATGTACAACAAGTGTGAGTTATGGTTAAAGGTGGTCTCATTCTTGGGTCATATAATCAGAAGAAATGGGATATCTGCAGATCCCTCCAAGACAAATGCAATTGATGGATGGCCAAGGCCTACATCGATAACAGATATCTGTAGATTCGTGGGGTTAGCTGGATATTATAACTGATTTCTGAGAAAGTTTTCATGATTTCCCAACCCTCTTACCAATCTAACATGGAAGGGATTAAAGTTTTATTAGAGTGATGAATGAAGTGAGAGCTTCAAGGAGTTGAAAAGGAGGCTTATCACTATGCCCATTCTCACACTACCCACTAGTGGAGAACGTTTTGTGGTATTTAGTGATGCTTAGAAGAAGGTCTTGAGTTGTGTGTTGATGTAGAATGATAAAGTGATATCCTATGTCTCAAGGTAGTTGAAAATCCATGAGAAAAACTATCTCATGCATGATCTGGAGTTGGAAGCTGTGATCTTTGTACTGAGAATATGGCGACATTATCTCTATGGGGAGAAGTGTGAGATATATACAGATCAAAAGGGAATCAAATATATATTCACACAAAAAGAGATAAATATTCACCAAGGAAGATGGATATTACTCATCAAGGATTATGATGGCTCAATCCATTACCATCATGGTAAGGAAAACAAGGTGGAAGATGATCTAAGTAGAACAGATCCTGCATCTTTATCAATGATGAGAATTGAGAAAGATCCAATATTCATATATTTGAGGAGGATAGACATGAGAATCATTAAGGGAGGAACATCATCAATCCTTTCTCAAATGATTTCTCAATCGTACTTCATAAATAAAATAAAGGATTCTCAAAGAAAGGATGTGGAAATTCTAAAAATGGTAGAAGCTATTCGAAATGGGAAATCCTTAGATTTCGTGGTTGACAAGAATGAAATTGTGAGATTTGGGTCATGATTATGTGTACTATCTGATCCAGATATAAAGAAGGAGATTCTGGATGACACACATAGCTCAGATTTCTCTACTCACCCGAGGAGCACAAAGATGTATCGAGATCTTTGATAAAACTTTTGGTGGGACAATATGAAAAGGGAGATTGCTGAATATACATCAAAGTGCTTGGTATGTCAGCAAGTGAAGAATGATTGGATCAAGTATAAGGGGATGATGCAACCACTACCCATACCAACATAGATGCGGGACAACATTACCATAGACTTTGTCCCTGTACTTCTAATGAAGTCGATAGGAAACAATGCTCTTTGGGTCATTGTGGATCATCTTACGAATACAGCTCACTCTATCGTCATTCAAGAGGACTTCTAATTGGATCAACTTGCATGGATTTACATCAAATAAGTGGTATGGTTTTATGGGGTACCACTATCTATTGTATCTCATCGTGGACCGAGATTCATCTAGATGTTATGGAAAAGATGCCAACATGATCTAAGCACTGAATTGAACATTAGTACAACCTATCATCTTCAAAATGATGGCCTATATGAGAAAAATATTTAGACACTAGAAGATATGTTATGATCATGTTCTATATACTTTAATGGAGGATGGGGCCAAGATCTTCCACTAGTTTAATTCTCCTACACTAACATTTTCCACTCGAGCATCCAAATGGCACCATATGAATCCCTTAATGGGAAAGGTTCAAAGCACCGGTGTCTTAGGATGAAGTCGGTGACTATAAGATTATTGGACCTGAAATGGTAGAAGAAATTGTAGAGAAGATGAAAACCATTCAACAACATATCAAGGTAGGCCAAAGTCGAAAGAAGAGTTATGTAGATAAATGTCGACGAGAGTTTGACTTCAAAGTTAGAGACATGGTATTTCTACACATATCTCAATGGAAGAAGGTCGTGAGGTTTGGAAATAAAGGGAAGTTTAGTCATAAATACATCGACCCCTTTGAGATTCTTGATTTTGTCAGGGCTATAGCCTATCAAATAACAGTTCCACCAACCATGGGCAAAGTACATGATGTCTTTCATGTATCCCTCTTAAGGAAGTACATACTAGACCCTTCACATGTACTCTCTTCAGAGGTAGTACAGTTAGAATATGATCTTTCTTATGAGGATAAATCAGTGAAGATCTTATATCATAGAGAATAATTTCTATGAAATAAGGCAATTCCACTCGTCAAGGTGTTATGGAACAACCACAAGTTTGAAGAGGAAATGTGGGAATTAGAGGAAGGGATGAAGTAGAGTTACCTGCATCTAGTTTAGTATGGGAGAAGAAAATGTCGAGGGTGAAATTTCTTAAAGGGGGAATATTTTAGCAACCCAAACTTTATAAAGAAAAATTAATCTTGATCTAATTAAAGGTCTTATTATGTAATATGGTTATATAATATATCCACTTACTTGGTTTTGTGTTTTTTGAATTTTCTAAAACACCATTATGAAATGTGACCATTTTTATTATAGCTGTTGAACAGTGATCACATGATTAGTATAAATATAGTGCTTTAATAACTCCAATTTACTTAGAAAAAGGAAGTGAATGCCTCATCCAGTAGACTTTCCCCATACGAATACCATTGGTCAGAGCTCGAAAAGAAGGTAGCATCATTGAGATTCGCTCTTCCCAAGCCCAATCTGAGTTTCAACATGTTAAGCTCAAACGAAACCGCCTATGGGAGAACATGAAGTTAATAGAGATTACCACCTGAGCGATGTTATTCGAGCCACCCCAAGAGTCTATCATGATCACACACCTTACCCTTTGGTCATATGTGGGTGTTATAAGGGGTTATGTAAAAATACCTTATCACTATGATTATGTGCCTTATTAGTTTTGTATATAATAAAGAATATACATTCATTTTATTATTATTATGTTGTAAATTGTTTTTAAAGAAAAAATAGTATTTTTAGTTAATATTCAGTTGTGAAATCTATTTTGAATAATTAATGGATTTATTAATTAAATATTATTTTAATAAAATATTATTACTAAATTAATTTTTATTAAATATAAATGATATTATAATTTTTAGGAATCCAATAGTAAATTTTATTAAGGTTTGAAAGTCGTTTTGGTCAAAACCCATGATTTTTTTGATAAATGTCAATTTTTATTTTAAAATTAAAAATTCTTATATATAGAAAATTATTTAGATAGAATGAATATTATTTTTTGAATCAGGTCTTCAAAATTATACAATGGTGAATTTTTCATAATTTTATGAGACAATCAATTTTTTTGGTAAAAAAGTAAATACCGTTTAATTATATAATGTGGTTTATAACATCATAATGACCCTATAGTGATGTAATAAAATACTATAAACACTATGTTCCACCATTATATGTTTTACCATTAAAATAATGTGATTTTAGGTATATTTCATTCATTTTAAAAAGCTTTAGTGGACCCTCCAATTCTTATAAATTTTATTATATTTTTAAATAGATTTCCTTGAGAGTGTGACTCACCTCCACATAAGAAACCCTATTATTTAAAGAAGTTTGCCCATTGTCCTTAAAAGATATTTTTTTCCAGTCCCCTTTGGAAAAATATATGGGATGGTTTGTGGTTTTTATTAGTTTATTGTGTGGTGTCCCAAACCTAAATATTAAAGAATTCCCTCTCTTTTCCTATATAAACGCAACTATGCTCCCACTTCCTCTTCACTAAAATCATTTGGAGTTTTTCCAACCTCTACCCTCCTCTCTCTAAAATCCTCCAAAGGCACCCCAATCTCCTATGAAGCCTCTCTCAAGCCTCTCCCAAGCCTTTTGGATCACACTTCCAAGTAAGGGATTCCTTTCTTTCTCATTTTACCCAAGTTTATTAATATTGTTATGCCATTTTATTTTCAATTATAAGTGTTGTGGAATGATTTCGCACCTACCTCATAATTTTCTCTTTATGTTTGAATGGAGAGAGACCCATTTACCTCTAATTAATGCCTCACATGTACACCTGTTACCATGCCGAAATTTCGTAAGGAATATCTCTCTCCTGGTTTACATTCAAGGAATTTTTTTGTATTATGAATTCTGTAGTACCCCCAGTTTCTGGTAAGTAACCCTTGTTTTATGATTTTTAAGTACATGAAGCATATGAGAAATGGTTGGGAAATTTTGGATACTTTTAAAGGGTCAAAGGGAAAAAATGTGGTGACGCACGGGCTTCGCACGGGTTGCCCAAACCGTGAGAAAGCCGTGCAGGTGGTGTCACCTTGGATAAAGGAGACCACACGGCGTGCGCACAGTTTGGGAAAACTATGCGAGGAGGACATGAGGAGCGCCCCTTCCAATCAGTGACTACCGCATGGTTAGAAAACGATTTGACTAACCGTGCGGACTAACCGTGCAAGAAGTCATCTTCGATCCTATTTTTAAGGATCTAATCCGTTTTATCTTTAAACCCACTTGTTTTTTCTCTTAAATGGACCTTACTCAAGATTTCTCTATGGTAAAGGTGGGAGAACACTTACCAGGTGTTTTGGAAGCAATTCGGATGTTTATCTTGGCATTTAGAGGCTGGTTGATCAAGGTAAGTCTTGTTTCCTTGAGTTTTCTTAGATCTCCTTCTTCCCTCTTGATGGATCCTTAGATCTACGCACAAGGTGCGTAGATATAAGATATTGGATGCCTTTTATGTCAGGTTTTGGGCTTTTTGGTGATAGGGGAAGGAATCTAAGGAGTTTTCATGGTGTTTTGACCCGGTTCTTGGTTGGTTTGGCCTAATTTGTTGAGGTAGGTGGCTTCACTCTTGATTCCTCTTTCTTAGAACTTGAAGGCTTAGTTTCAAATTGTTTTCCTTGATTGAAATGTTTGTATATCGATTGTGAAAGAATGGTTGAAATCCCTTTTTAGTAACGAGTTATGGAAATTTTATGTTTATGGAAAGTGGTTGTTGAAGTAAATTTAAAATGGTGATTTTAAATTGGCTATGGTTTTGCTGCTTGAAAGAAATGGTTTTCAATAAAAGGGTGATGCTTTATTGAAAATTTTTGAATGAACTTGGTTTTGGGAATGTATTTTCATGGGTTGTAGTGTGTGTTTATATGCATTGGGATGGATAAGGGTGAGAATTACCCCAATCAAAATGTTGGGATGGATGAGGGTGAGAAGTCCCCCTATCAAAAGGTTAAGACAGATAAGGTCGTGAAGTACCCCCGTCAAAGTAGTCCACTAAGTGACGACTTAGTGGAAGGATAATTCACCACTCGTGAGCATAGGGAGGTCCAGGTTGCATTCATGGATAGTTGTGTGGATTTCTGAAATGGAATGAATGTTCCAAATGGAAATGTGAATTTCATTGGAAACTTTACTTGGTTTCTTTTCTGGAGAAAGATGGGTTTTGTTGGGAAATGGTTTTGTTATGGAACTTGATTTATTGTGACCTATTTTGGAATTGTTTTATATAAATGTGCTATCATGTTTTATCCTAGAGGCATGGGTTGGGAAGTCATTGGGGAAAACCTACTCAGTTTCATCACTCACCCCCTGCTTTGGCACGTTGGTGCTTTTGCGGATGTCATGTACCAGGATGTTGGCAAAGGTAAAGTGTCGCATATTGCTTCATGATGCTTGGGATGGTTCATGATGTTGGTGCTTGGAGCTTGTGGAGCATGGAGTTGGGTTGTTTCCTTGTGGTATTTGATTTTGTCTTTCCGCTGTTTACTCTATTTTTTTAGTGTTGGTTTCCACTGTGGTAGTCTTGGTTGGTTTATGATAAAATAAATGGTTGAGTTATCTTAGCTTTTATCATGCATAATTTAGTTGTTGGTTTGGTCATGGATGTTGGTTCTATGGATGTTCAAAAAGGGTAAATCTTCCCCCACTTTTTTGAAGCCCTTTGGAACTTATTTCCAGCCTTTGGCGCCTTGGGGATGTCGCTTAAGGCCAAGTATCCCTCCCCACCTCCCCAAGCCAATGAGGTAGGGGCTGGGTGTTACAAATCCAAATTCCTTTACTTATGTTGGAACATGTTTCTATACAACCCCATTACAATATATTTCATGTAAATATGATAGAAAAACCTTTTATCTCTCATCAGCCTTTTTTATGAAGTCTTATGTCAGGCCTTGCTGTCGAAATTGCGCCACCATTTTCCAGGCCAAAATCATTGTGTAGTGAATTCCATGCTCATTTATCTATCAAGGGTATTATATTTTATGCACATTTACTTATTGGTTATTGAGTTTCATTTATGAATTCCACATTCCTTTATCATATAATAAATGATGATCTTTAATGATTACATTTTGTATGATCCATATGGATCACTTAGGCATGAAATAAAATGTTTAAGAAGGGTGCATCCTAATAGCACTCCAATGCATTAGGTAAAGAATATTATTATGAAATGTCAAGTTAAATGAGGATTTACTCATTATAATTCAAGTGCAATGAGGATTTACTCATGATAATTCACGTGCAATGAGGATTTACTCATGCTTCATGTGCAATGAGCCTTGGCTCATGCTAATTCAATGTGAAGTGTTATTGCCACATTTCCATGTTATGATAATCAAGCAATAACATGCCTTTATGTTCATGTTTATTTATATTCCATTGATATTACAACTACCTAACATGTATTTTATTCTTCATGTTATTCCCTTTTTACTCCCTTACTGGGATTTTATTGCGCACCTTTTTCTTATGCATGTCTTCAGGTTATGCCATTAAATTCTAAGTGTGAGAGAATGTAGTGGTCATGTAAAGAAGTTTTCAATAAGATGTTGCATTTAATTTTTTTATGTTTTTATGTAATGTTCTAATCCCTAAAGACACTAGACCTCTAAACCTCTTTGGTTGTATCAAGTTAAGGTTTTATGTTATAATTTATGTTAATTGTGTAATAAAAAGCAGGGTGGTTATAGTCAGTACCATAAAATTAAAGATTCATGA
This sequence comes from Viscum album, assembly GCA_963277665.1. Taxonomy (NCBI): domain Eukaryota; kingdom Viridiplantae; phylum Streptophyta; class Magnoliopsida; order Santalales; family Viscaceae; genus Viscum; species Viscum album. The sequence continues at coordinate 122,892,460 of OY728153.1, read as the reverse complement.
TGATATTTTTTGAACCATCAAAGGAGTACACCTTGTTATGGGCTTGAAGAAGAATATATTGTATTTGAAAATTTTGTTATATTAGATGGGAAAATCATACTAATAATTGAGTGATGATAATTTTGAAGGATGTTCTTTTGGTGATGAACGTAGAGAAGATATCAAAGAACCTATATGAGATTATGTATGAAATGTACAAGGAGTCAGAGATAGTTGTCACACAAACTATCTCGATGGAAGTGTTTATGATTTTATGGCATCAGAAGATTGACCATATGTCAGAATGATGTTTGAATATTTTTTCAGATAAGAATTTGTTTCCTTTGCATAAATAAGTATCCTTACCATTTTAAGAGCATTTTGTTTTGAGAAAGTAACGTAGGTTAATGTTTGGGATGTCAACAAAAAGAAGAAAAGAGTTATTAGATTTGATATATTGAGATGCATGGAATGAAAAAGTTATATCTGTAGGAGGAGAAAAATATCTTTTATCCTTTATTGATGATTATTCTAGGAGATGTTGTTTGAACCCAATAATGAGGAAATCAGATGTTTTTGAATCCTTAAAAACATTCAAATCATGGAAGAATATTGAATCCATAAATAAGATCAAGTGTATAAGAACTGAAATAGGTGGAAAATATACAAACGATGAGTATGATACTTTTTTTCAATAGGGAGGAATCAAGAGAAAGTTCATGATGACATAAACTCTTTATTATAATGGAGTGGAAGAGAAGATTAATATATCATTTTTGGATAGAACATATGAAATGTTAAAGATTATATGAATTTCCAAAGAATTATGGGTATATTTAGTGAATACCACCTGTTATATGATCAACTAATCTCCTTGATTGAAAATTTATTTGAAGACACCGATGGGGATGTTGATTAGTAAACCTATTGACTATTCTAAGTTACATACTTTTGTAAGTCCTGTATATGCATTTTTTAATGTCCCATAAATATCGAAGTTGGATTCGATATCAAGGAAATATATTTTCTTGGGGTACACTGATTGTGTTAAGGGGTTTCATTTTTGGGACCCAACTACCCACACACATATCATTAGTAGAGATAACATTTTTTTAGAATACAAGGTACAAATTAAAATTGATTGAGTCATAGAGAAGAAGAATATAGAAACTATAATAGTTGAAGTAGATGAAAAACACAAAGAGGAACCAGTTTCCTCTAAGGAATTACCAGTGCATAGATATCATGTACCTGTTAAGTGTAGGCCATGATGGTCAGCTTAGGAGAAAAGAGAACTAATATGTCATTAAAAATATGTGACTGATAGAAATATTGTGTACTATTTATTGATGTAGGATGGAGAGCCATCTTTTTATGTGGATTCGACCCAGAGTCTAGATGTATCCTCATGGACGACAATGATGCAGGAGAAACATGAATCCCTGGAAAAGAATAATACTTGGTATCTTGTTCCGTTACGTAATGGAAGGATGAATATTAGACAAAAAATGACTCTATAAGATCAGGTAGGATGGAAAGGACCATGCGGAAACATATCATGAAAGACTGGTGGTCAAAGGATATGCTATGAAGGAAGGCATAGATTTCAATGAAATATTTTTTTCTATTGTTAGATTGGAAACTATTTGAGTATTTTTGAAGATGTGTACTACCTACAGTTTACATATAAAGATTGTGGATGTGAAGGATTATTTTCTCCATGGTGATCTCAATGAAGAGATTTTTATGATCCTAATGGATGGTTTTGTAAAATAAAGAAAAGAAAACATGGTTTACAGGTTGAAAAAATCTCTATACAGTCTAAAAAAGGAAAAAAGGTTTTGGTACAATATATTTGATTCCTATATCATGATCCTTGGATACAAAAAACTTAATTTATACCCTTGTTCATATTTTAGGGATTCAAATGGCTATTATTTCATCATTTTTCTATTGTATGTGGATGAATTGTTGGTTGTAGGCCCTGATAAAGATCAGATTCATGAGATTAAGGAAGAATTGGATATGGTGTTTGATATCAAGGACTTGGAACCATCTAATAAGATTCTTGGGATACAGATATACTAAGACAAAAATAATGGAAGTATTTGGTTATCATAGAATAATTACTTACATAGAGTCTTGAAATTATTCAACGTGGATGACTGTAATCCAATATCTACCCCACTTACAGTTAATTTCATGTTATCCTCAATAATGATTAATTATAATGAAATAGAGTGGATATAGATATCTCAAGTACCATATGAGTCAGTAGTGGGGGGTATGATGTTCACTATGGTTTGTACTATACTATAAATTTCACATGGAACAAGAGAAGTAAGTCGGTAATGGAGATTCAATGATGGGAGAATTGGATCACAGTGAATAGGATCTTGATATATATCAAGGAGACATAAAATGCTACATTATGTTATGGAGGATCAAATTTCAATATTAGAGTCTATGTTGATTAAAATTTTCTATTGATTCTGATCAGATGAAATCTATTAGAAGTTTTGTGTTTACTTATGCTGGAGGGGATGTTTGATGGATTTCAAAGTTATAGTTAGTTATTGCATTATACATGATGGAGACAGATTACATGGAAGATACATAGGCTTTAAAAGAGGGGATGTAGATGAGAAGGTTGTTGGATAATCTTAATCACAAATAGGAGGAGATTAAATTATTTTGTTATAGTCAGAGCACCTTGTAAATTGAAAGGAATCCATATTTTGATTCAAGGAGGAAGCCCATTGGGGGTATAATATCACTTAGTCTGAAATGTGTTAAGAGGAAGGAAGTGTGGACATAAGAAAATTCACACTAAAGAAAATCTTATAGATTTACTGATGAAGGAAATTAAATCTGATAAGTTTAGATGGTGAAGATCCCCAAACGCCCTCAAAGAGACATGAATAGAATGTTTGGAAGATACAAAGGATGTGTGGAAATGTGCTTGGTTCTCAATCAAATATCAATGTGGGAGATGTGTTAGTTGTTTTTTAATGAAAGACGGTGGTCTCACTCAAATTTTACAATGGGAGGGAAGGTGTGGTGGATGGTTTGGTGGCTGGAAAACCCCAAAGACCTTTGAGATCAATTATATAAGAGGCATGATAGGTTGGTAGAGGCCTCTAAAAGTAGGCTTTCCCCTCTATAATGTCTCATCAGCTTCACCAGTATTCTTATCACCTTTATTTATTTTGTGTGATATTTTGTGAGGAAAATTTCCCATTATTCAAGAGAGATATTATGATGGTTTACTCCTTATAATAGTGAGTGAGTGTGTACCCACATTAAACCATAATTTTATCCTTATATTTTCTTGTGGTTTTTATCCCTTTAATTTTGGGGGGTTTTCCCCATTATATATGATGTATATTTATTTACTCATTTTTTCACTTTATTTTATCTTGTGATTATCACTGTACTAGTGGGACAATCATTTTTAGCACCAACACAAGATAGATACAGATAGTTAAACTATAAGTAAGGATACTCTCACATCATAAGAATATTAGTTATACCCTAAGATGAATTGTTACTGTATGACTCTATATAAAACCATTATGATTATTTAAGCTTCAAATTTTAGTGGATATATTTTTGAGGAAATAAAGAGAACTTATATCCTATTTGTAGAATAATTTAGATGATCTATTGTATAAAAGATAAATGTGGAAGAAGAAAAAAATCAATGGTACTCCTGTCTATTAACATGATACAATTGATAATGATGCAATGAGGAAAGAGATCATGGGAGCACTCCTACATATGAAAAAGGTGATATATATTGAATGGAGATCATGGGAATAAAATTTGATGGGGATTTATACATTAAAAATATAATTTTTATTATTTTGAGTGACCTATATATAAAAAGAAAAATAAATAGAGAGAGAGAAATAATTCTTAAATAGAGAGTTTGAGTGAAGTGAAGAACTACGAACATTCAAAAGAGATAAACAACAAGAGACTGCCGATCCTTTATTGAGTATAATTATCAAATTGTATTGAACATAAATAAATATGATGAATTTTGACATCAATCAGAGATTAGATCAAGTAAGTTGATATAGTGATAAAAATGAAACTGAGGATAAACATAATTGATGTGCATGTTTCTATTCATTAGTGTAAAGTATTTTATATATTGAAGTTATTTTAGATTATAGAAGATCACATGATATCATTTGAGTTGAAAAAATCAAGGTGAATAATAATTTTGGAATATCTATGAATTTAATTAGAATGATGGATCAAGTTTCATGTTTCATGTGTGGAGATCTATTTTAATTGAAAGAACCTTTTTTGATGAGGAAATTGATCATACTAGTTGATGTTGATTAATCCTTTGCATATTTTTTAATCAACATCATAAGGTATTAATGAGAAAACTTCTACATATGTAGTTAAAATATATGGAACCTATGTGACTCAGGGTATACAAGGAAAACATAGTACAAAATAGTGATTTTAGTGTGATGCTGAGTTTGTGCAATTCTTTCAAGGAGAAGGAATGTGTATCCATAGTGAGACTCTATGCAGGAGCTGGCATCTGTATGAAAAGTGAGACTCTATACAGGTGTAGGGTGAACCAAAACATTGTATTAAAATATTTATTATAATGGATGATTCATGATTAGGTCTAAGAAAAATCATAGTAAGTAGTATTTGTAATATATGAACCCTTTAAAAATACCATGTTTCATCTCTACCTGATTTATTTATATTTCATATGGTGTTGGTTTATTGATAAAACCATTATATACCCAACTAAAATATGAAACTTAAATATTCACCATGGTTTTATGAAGAATCATAAAGTATCAACACTTTTCAGCTTGCAACATAGATTATATTTTTGTGGTGTGGGATTCTCACAACTTCTAATTGAACGGTCAGCTCCGAGATTAAACATTAGAGAACTCTATAGCTTGATTCAATATTTTTCAACATGTATCACAGTGGGTTTGTGATATTTAAAACATATAAAATATCTTAAGAATCATCAAGATTCTATTCATTTCAGGATTTTATTAATTTATAAGCATCTTATATTCACCATCTTTAGAAAATCATCATGTATCAAAACAGTTTTGTGATATTTCAAACAATGAGGAACATCATAAACATCATAAAATTATTCTACATTTTGATCAAAAATATAGAGTTTCCAATATTCTTACATGAAATTACCAAATATAGAACATGTATATTCTCTATTCTTTCATTTCCTTAATTATCCTCAAACTAATCTTGGATCATATCTCTTCAAGTATTTTGGCGTTTTAGTCATGATTAAATACCTTGGGAATAATTCTATGAATCTTCCTATTTATATATTGAATCTAAAAATCACAATTTACATTAGGAATAATCACTCAAAATTCACTATGTTTAAAGTCATACATCATAGAAAAAGATGATTTTTTATGACTTTGAAGTCATATAAACTCACAAAGACATGCCCTCTATAAAATCACCATTTTTTTACTTTGAAATACATATGAAGTCTCCAGTGTTATAAAATATGTATAAATTCATATGAGATGACCTTAGAGTCTGATATAGGGAAATTTCATAAGCATCACCTTAAGAGTTTTTCATAGAAACTCAAAGTCATAACTCTTTCTCAAAATCATACAATTTTCTCAAAAATACTTTCAAACTAGGAAAATATATAAAAATAATTTTTATATATTTCCATATTTCTATTTCTAAATAGAAATTTGAAAACATCATAAAATTTATTGAGGGTTGTTCCCATTCATATCTAGGGTTCCATGTCTCTTCAAATTAATTCAAAACACTTAGGGAATTTATCATCATTTTTAAACTCTTTAACTCCATTCCCAAGAACTACTATAGTATAAGAATACATAAATTATAGTATTTACACCAACTTTACTACACTTATAATTTTATATACACTTTATCATTAAACAAATTTATCCAAAAGATATAAATCACTATATTCATCAGCCTCTATATATTGTATTCCTTAGATGTTTCATTTAACACTTGAGTCTTCAATCTCCCAATTCTGCTAGATTTTAATGTTGATAAAAACAATTATTAGAGTTTTTATCTATTCAGCACAAAAAAGTTATTCTATATGATATAGTAAACACTTTTATACACTTAACACCTATCTTGGACTTGAGTACCAGGTTAATTTTTTTTAATTTATTTAGGATACTCACATAGCCACAAACTCTTCCAAACATCATTTTAAAGATATAAACCTCTATTTTTGAATCCAATTGTAGTAATCACTTCTATATTGTAAAGAATTCCTGAGTATTCTTTATTTATTTCATTGGATATATAGAATTTGACTATATCACCCATTACATGACCCTCAATGAAATCATACATATTTATATTATCGATTGATAATAAAAAATTACACACTAATATGCAGTTCACATATAAACTCATGACCTAAAAATGAATCACCCAAATAATATGATACAGAAAAGTTTGAAAGAAAAGGTACCAAAACTCCACTAGAATTTTAGTTTATCTTTATTAATATTTTGGGTCATTTTCCTCATAGAAAATAGAAGGAAATTAGAATTATTTAGGTTGAGTTCTCATTAAAGAGGTTGAAGATCCTCATTTTTAGCACTAGATATTTGTGAAGTTGATCTTCTTCCTTAATCATATCGAGTGTTTCTCTATTCCACAACAGAATATATCAAAGTGATATTATTCTTCATAATTCCATTTCCATGAATAAAAAAAGATGAAAAAATAGAGCCAAGGACCATCCAAGATTTTAATAGGACTAAAAAAACATAACCATCTTTATAAATGTTCCCAGATATAACATTATGAAATTCTAAAGATAAGGAAGAAACCATACATATTCTTGGATTCCTCCCTTTGTAAATAGTGAAACAATCTACATCCTCTGACAATTATTTTCAAATATTCTATTTAATTATTCCCACTATAGTAGTAACACTCAATGTTCTATCCTCATATCCCCAGCCCGATGTATTACCACTATTCATTAAATAGATCTCAAGAAGCCATGTAACTTGAACCTAATTGTTGACATATTAACTATCCCATTTTGTAGCTCATATTGAGGAAACATGGGTGGGGGGGGGGTGTTTTCCATTCATTAATTACTTTAACTAATCCTAGACCAGGACCATAACAAAATATTGTGTTGTACCTGATCTCGAGTTGATCCTTTGAGAGAGACAGAGAGAGATCTTGTTGATAAAAGTTAAGTGGTTCCTGAAAAAACAAGGGTCCATGATCCTCTTTAGAGGGGGAAAAACTGACTGCAGAGGGAGGTATGTAATCTTTTGTATCCAAACTTGTGTGGACATGACAATGGTATGGGGGAGAAAAAAATAAATGAGACCATTTATATCCAAATTCCCACCATGTTTGAACACAAGAGGATCCAAGTTCAAATCCTCATTTCACTATTATCCTCTAACATTACTAGATAGGATATATGGTTTCAAGACGAAAGATAGTGCGATGAGTCTATTATTCAAGTCTAATTTCCTTTATGGGGTTGGAACCTATTTTTACTTCAGGCATAATATGTTATCTAGAGTCCCAGATGATAAGAGAAAGAGTAAAAGATAGTCCTATATTCATAGTAAATATGATGCAAGAATATTTCCTTTCAAACTAAATACCAAACCTTCGTCAAAAGAGGTAAAAAAACTCAATATCGATAGAAAAACTTTTGTGAGAATTATCCTTCAGTCACAAAGTTCAGAAATGATCCCAATGAAAATATTGGAGGTTATTACTTATTCTTATGAGGATTGTGAGGTTTTGGAAAGGAAGAGGGAGGGAATAAAGAAAAATCCATAGAGAATCATAGTTCTTATCATGCCCTTGATTTAATGATGATATCAATAAGAAGAATTAGAAATTCCTATTATCATACATTCAAATCCCATTGACTAAGAGTGGATGAAGATCACCTTTGAAAATTGGTGAATACATAAGTGTCGTTGTTTGAGGGTTCACACTACTGATAGTTATTATAGACCACATGATAATTAAAAAATTTCTAAAATATCAACTACTGTGCTTAATCTCTACCAAATATGTCCATGAGAGTCCTCAAGTGAAGCACAAACGCATCCCAGAACTCTACAAGTGACAGAATGAAATCCAATAAACCCTATAAGGATATTGTCGCTTTCGGGGAAAGAAACATTGATGGAATCAAATCATCACCATATTTATTTCAACTAGATCATGAAAAAGATATTTCCAAGGATAATAGATAATATTTTAGAGTTTTTTGGTATTTTATGATATTGAACAACCAAATTATTGGTGAAATGGTCTAAGAAATTTTTTAATATATCTCTTTGACATGTTTTCATGTGTAGATTGTAATGGTGCCCTATGATTGTAAATTTTAAGATCCAAAGATAGTGAAATTATTAAAATAATATTTATGTATAAGTGTGTGCATTGATAATACAATGATTATCATAAATAACTTAGTGAACTAGTATATTAAAGGGGTTTTCATATCGATTCTTTTTTTATATTTGATTAATAAATGATATCTTAATAAGGCTGTGAATATTTATTTTCCATAAGTCATTTTAAATAAAAAATTCCATATCAGTTATAATAATAATATATGTTAAAATAAAACTCCAAATTATATATCATGAGACTTTCTAGGTCATTTATAAAATAATACACTTGGATGTTTGTTTGATATGTTGGTTATTTTATAAAACTGATAGGAAAAACAACTTCCACATCAGTTATTGTATAACCGATGTTGATGAACCTCTCCAAATAAAAAATACCTAAGTGTGTAATAAATGAAAAACCAAAAAAATAAAAAATAAAAACCCATTAAAAAAACAAAAAAAATCTAGTAAAATTATAAAATAACTATTTATATCACACTATTTTTAATGTTCCAACTCTACAATTTCAATTTTATGTTTCAAAATATACATTACAAATATAAAGAGATAAACTAAAAAAAAATAATATTTATAAAATAATAATCCTACGATCCCTATATATGATTGAACTCATTTAATTTATAAGTATCAGAATTATTGAAAAACTTCAAATTAAAAATAAAATATTCAACATTTATTATCAATTTAATGATAAGATAAATACAATAAAACATGATAACTAAATATAACTTTATCATAACCAGTAACTTTAAAAGTTGTAATTAATTCATAAAAAAAATCTCAAAAAAATATATACTCAACTACTCTTTATTTTTAATGAAAATTCTATTTTAAGTGAAGTTTTCAATTGAAAATAGTATTTAATTTTTTTTATAAATTTTAGTTCTTATAAAAGAATTCACTATTGCAGATATATAATTTTCCTTTTTTCCTCTTTCCTATTAAATGATTATAATGCTTCCATAGACTATTTAAAAATGATATGTATGAAATAAAATAAAATTTTATTATAATATATAAGTATAAAAATAATCAAACTTACTTATAAAATACTTATTTAATGTTTCCTCACACATCACTTCGAATTAAAAATTACCAGTAAACTATATTTTCATGTGGAAATAAAGCACAAAACATCCAATATAATTTGTTATATATATATATAATGTTCTTGGTTATGTAATAAAGAAAATTACAAATTTATGGAAAATATATGTTTTATACCCATCAAAATAAGGAAGTATCTAACACATAATTTATTCATTCTAAAATATTTGAGAGATATAATTTATTCTTTCTTTATCCTGTATTGGCTTTATTATTAAAGAACTAAATTATGGGTCCATGTTTCCCCAAATTGATGTTAAATTATAATATATAAAAATGGTATGGATAAGCCTAATAAAAATAAAACATAGGTATATAGCTAGATCAAATTGATATAATTAAAAGAAATATGATAATCTATTTAGAAGGAAAATTCTTTTATCACTGTGTGGCACAACATATCTGTAGATAAAAGATCGAAGATATCTCTCATAAAATATTATAAGTAAATAATTGATCCCAAAAATGTATGTACACTTTAACAACCCATAAATATTCAACAACATAAATGAATAATTTGATAATTTAGAAATATATTTAAAAATTGTATAATTTAACATCAAATGGGAATCAACATGTTTTTTATTTTTATAATAAATGCCATTAACATTAATGAATTCCTTAAATATATAAAAATATATTAAAATTAATCTAATATTAATATTAAATAATGAAAAAATTCAATGCATAACATAGTGGTATGATATAAAACAAGTCTAGATAGATAAAGTAAAAAATTCAAAACTCTTTGTTTAACTGTAGAAACCACATTAGTAGATACCAATACTCTAGACGACACATCTATAATATCATATAAAATTAATATAAGCTAATATATATATATATTTTTGATGATGTGATGTATCTATAATATAATTTATGATCCTATAAGCTATTATATAATACAAGTGATCCTAAATATATAACTCACAGTAAATGGAAAACTATAGTGGAGGTAGAGGGTGGGATATGAAAGAGAAGGTGTAGAAGTGGGATATATATACTAAAACTTTCATTGAATTCTTGTAAACATTGAATATACAACTGATTGAACTATCTACCTTAAAATATCACCAATATCATGAACATTAGCTTATAAATCAAATATTTTTCTTTTATATACATCCTCCCTTGAAAAAGTTTCTGAATAAATGACCAATTTTTTAATAGATAAGCTCACCTCATATCCTTGTATACAACTTGAGTGTTCTATATTTTATAATGTAGTATCCAAAATATCTATCCTACCACCCTATGTTCTTTTCCATTAAAAGTATTTCTGTAAAGAATATTTGAAAAATTTATTAGTGGATTACAAAATATAACAAGTTTAGAGATAACATAAATAAATTCTTATTATTTTTTTAGCATTAACATTAAAATATTTTTTTTAAAACATGTTAACTTTTTCACCATCTCATACCTTTTCCATTATTCATGTCTACCTAGGTTGGAAGGTGGGTAAGCCTCTATAGAGCCGGAATTCTTAACTCTCAATTTTTCTGACATTTCAACCATCATTTGTTATTTGAGTAATAGTTACCCTCCATAAAGTAATGTATGAGGGTATACATTTTTACCTCGATCTGATGATGGTATTTCCTCATCTCTTATTAATTAAGGAGAAAAAATCATTAATATGATAATTTTAGCGATTATACAAAAAACATCAAGTTATTTACATCAAAATTAGAAAAAAATGATTCCCTAGATCTACATTCAACAAAATTCCTCAATGTATATAAATTTAGAAACCAAATATTTCCTATGTATTTTATTTTTGTCTTTAATAAAAGATAAAATCCAAATTGAGGGTTGATAAAAAATCCATCAATATTTTAAAAAAAATGATAAACATATACTCCCGAATTATTTAGTGTTAGGTAAATCATATTTCATTTTTTGATAAGAAAAAAATAACCTATATTAATAAAAAAATATAATTATAAATAAAACAATAATAAATTATAATTCCAAATGGTATTTTATAACAAATATAGTTTCATCTAGTTTACACTTATCTAATTAAAATCAAAATGCTTATTTTTTTATCAATACTTCACAATGACAAAACATTTAAATTTATTTGAATCTTGACCCAAAGGATTACCATTACCATCAAAGTTGATATACGTCCTATGATTCTTACTGTGATAAAGTGATAATTTAGGAAAACATGTACTACCACATTTGACCACTATGGAATACTTTTCTTTCCTGGTAGAAGTAGAAGGATATTGTGAAGAAGAATGCAGAATCTCCTCAGAAAAAGTATGTAGAGGGTCTTGTAGAGAATATTAAGATTAATTATCCATTTTATTTAACATCATCCAATAAATAAAATTATTAAATAATTATTAATATCTAATAAAAATATAGCTATTACATATAAAATTTAAAAATTTGAGAAATCATAAAACCAAAAAAAATTATAAAGTCCTTAATTTTAAATGTAAAATAGAATAAAAATTAAAAAATGATGCAAAAAAAAAACTATAAAAAAAGAAAAAAGTTTTTATCATATTTTTAGAGTAATTAATTGTAATGATGAAAAAATATTAATGAAATTTATGATACATGAAATGATATATATAGAAGAAAATAAAACCTAAGTAAAAGTCTATAAAAATGTAACCACTATATATAAAATTGAATAATTTGAATATGATTCAAATAAAGAAAAACTAAACGTGAAACTTTTTTTATCATTTTTGTTAAATTAATTAACTATAGTGTTAAAAATTAAAAATTATATTTATAAGACATGAAATGATATATACATATCAAAATAATCTTAATAAATCATTAAAAAGATAAAAATATCATAAAAAATAATATTCATATGTAATGTATTTTTGAGTACTATAAAAACAATTAATCATATTTTTTAAATAATTAAATTAAATAAAAAATTGAAATAGAAATAATATATATCATATGTCTCGTAATTTGAAAAGTTAAACAGGAAATAAATAAATGGTACCTATAATATTAAGAGATTAACAAAGGATTATCTCCATTTTCCTTCTGTATTATTGTTCCATATGGAACAAACCATGTTGATGACTTGGTCATTGATATCCTATTATAATATTTCTATGGAAGTAGGGATCTTATATAATTAGTCATCATTTTCAACTTTTTAATCACCAAAATAAATTTTTTTACAAAATGGTATAACACTATACATTTGATAGATAAATAACATAAAAATATTGTTTCACATGTGTTTCCATGATAAAAGGATTGTCTAAGTATTGAAATCTATTTAGATCTACTAGTGTTATACCAAATTCATTATGTTGAAAATTATTTTTTTTGATAACTCATTTATAGTTTAACATAAGAACATGAAATTTAATATAATTAACCTCCCATATCTCACCAACAACTCTGCAATATACACTTGATGTGGAGATTGGGTTTTGGTCTTTTTGCGCTAAAAAATATATTACTACAATAAACACCAATACAGTTCTATTATAAAATGCTCTTCTATTGTCTTGGTCTTTTATATAAAATGTGTGACCATTAATGTCATACCATCTTGTAATCACATTTAAACTTAGGCCACCTCCTAACCATCTCCATGTTTATGAAAAAATATATCTACCACACATAATTTCTTTAAACCATTATTTTATTATTATTATTATTTAGTATACACATATATTTATTATGAGGATTAAATTGTTTTAAAACATAAATATGTGAAATTATATATGACTTAGAATCATCTATAGTATTAAAGATGCATAAATATACATGCATTATTTTCTCACCAGTTAGTGACTTCATTTTCAATTAATGTACCCCATTTCTAAGAAAAATAACTCAGTCAATGTGATGTAATAAATTTTATTTTCGCACCTAAAACAATTATTTAGAATAAAAATATTCCTCCTCTTAAAACATATACTTGTCAATAATAGAGGCTTTTGGTAAATATGTGTTCTTAACTATCCTTTTAAATATCTTTATATAACTTTCAAAAGTTTATATCCAAATTAAATATATAGGAAAAAAATATTTATTTATCACACCAAATTAACCATTAAATGTAATAGGATATTGAAAAACATGGTGTAAAGTATATTTTATATTGAAAAAGTATATCAACAGTATCTTTATCTAAATTATTCTATGAATTCAAATCCTTCACTTTGTTATAAATGTAATTGAAAAAAATAAAACTAAATTATAATAGTTGATATAAAATGGATGAAGAGTATTTTAGATATTTAAATTAGTAGTATTTTTTTCATCATAACATGATAGACCTAATATTTTAGGCCTACCAACTTTATATCTTATAGTGACACAAGAGTTTTTACATTTAAAGAATAAATCAAGTAACTTAAATACCCCGGGGGAATTGACCAAAACTGATTTTATCTCTCTTAAATAATTTATGAAAGGAAAAGGTAAAGTAAATTTGTTTTACTTTTGGAGCGATATATAACTCCAAATTTCATACCATTGATAGTAAATCAATTATTTCATTCGAACTATCCTTAGTCACGATATTAATATCTAACAATATTCTTATAAAACTATCACATATATTCTTCTAAACATACATAAAATAATTTTTATGTTTGGACTCATGATATCTTCAATATAGTGGTAAAATAATATTGATAATTTATTTCATATATTTATTCCATTACTTGATTTTTATGTTTTTCCAAATCAAACTTGATTGGTTTTACCCTCTCAAAATACTCACTAGTAGAAAAAGGATTTGGAGAACTAAAAAATTAATATGATATTCTAAATTCCTTTTTTAATCTTTGATAAGAGTGATACATAATAAAATGATTTTTATGACCCATTTACAATATTTTTCTACCATGGTTTAACTGATAAAATGAATTACCTTCTTCAAAAATTAGAAATGTTTGATTACCCTTATGACTATATCCTGAGAAATTTCAATTTACTAGGAATCCATTTATAATGAATATAATCATTGTATATAAATGAAAAAAATTTCATTTTATAAGAGATGTAAACTCTAATACCTCTCGTCCATAAGAGTTTTAAATTTTAAATTATTGGTGACCAATTAATTTCAATATAGTTTATATTCATTTTGTTTCATAAATCACTAATATATACATGATATATTTCAATTTCATATAAAAACCAACAAATAAGTTGTAAGTTACCACAAACATTGGTACTAAACTGTGTATTCTACCAAATCTTAAATATGGATTCATTCCATATCTACAAAATCCACTTCTGAGATTTCTAACATCATTTATAAATATAGAATTTTTTTGATAAATTTTCTTCCAGTGGGTATAATCAATTAGATGGTGTAATTTTTCATCACACATTCTCTCATGCACCTTCCATTATAACCTTTTTTTATTATTTTCATTTGAAAGTAAACATTTCATATGAATATTTATTAGAAGATAAAAAATTACCTTAATACTAATTCTAGTAACTATAATAATATATAAATCATCTTTTTATTTTTCTTTTAACTTATAAAGTAATGTTCCATGGTTAAGACACTTTAAAAAACCTTCACATTCCTTCTTATGTTTCACACAGTTATTGGGGAAGAAAATTATCTTCTTGCAACCCAATTCTATCATGCATAATATATTTTATCACGTTATAATGTGAATATGAAAGATCATTATCTCCATCAAGTATGTATTCCAAACATTTTGAAAAGTCTATGAAACACTTTTCCTTATATCCATTCATATATTTAAATTTATCCAATCTTAACACTATCGATAAAACTAATAATTACATAATTACTATATATAGTGATTTTTTAGAATCACCATATAGGTGCTCAATCATTGTCATTTGAGAAATTTATTCCACTTCTATATCAAAAATAATTTCATTAATTTGATCAAAATTATCATCTTGAAAATCACCATCATCATTAGATTTTAAATACCTTCAATTATTACCTTCAAAATATAAGAACTATAACTTAGAATAAGCACATGAGCCTCAACCCATTTGGTGAGGTCTCCCAAAGTGCATCCAAGAGACCCAGGTTCAAAAATAGGTGGAGGCATAATTCTGGGTACCATAATAGTACTGTAGAAGGTACTTTTCCTGTTAATATAGCATGTATAGTTTGATACTATAGTAGCCATAACTATTCACCTTGGGCCACCAGTTTGGGATTGGAGTCCTTAAGGCCTTAGGGCCACCCATAACTTCAGGTAAGTATGGATTTCAGGCCACCTTTAAGGCCTTTCAGTCACCTCAAGGCCTTCAGGCCACCTCAAGGTGTTCATGCCACATGATCAGTGCAGTTTTATCAGACATACAATACAAAAAAAGAGCATCCCCAGAGGCGGATTCAGAGTAGGTGAACTCAACAGAGCAGAACTACTGGATTTGGAAGAATGAGAGGGTATGGCTATGCCATCGGGACCAGCCTGTGGTTCCATGAGAATCTTAGCCAGACGGCCATGAGAAGGTGTAGAGCTACCATCATGATGCTGATGTTGGGGAGGGTAAGTTCCTTGTAGTTATAGTCTTGTAAAATTCCCTATGACCTTCGGGTCATGTAAGGTCTCTTAAGCCTACAATCCATGTAATATCTAAGCCTATGGGACTTGTAAGGGTTCCCACTCATCCCTTGAAAGGGGGATTATCAAAAATCAATAAAAATGAAGGGATTCAGGCCATTCTGGCTATAACATAGACTAAAATAATTTCTGGTTAAATGGTCCTTGATTTCCCTACTTTTTAACTTTCCCATATTTAAACTTTCCATGCATGGATAGAAAAACACATCATTGTTTAGAACATTTTTTTCAAAAATTTCAAAATAGCATCAACCCCTTCTATATATTCATCAATTTTCACCATGAAATAATCCAACAATGATTCATTATCACATATACTAAATTTTATGTATATAAAACAAGTTACTGTATTTTGAATTATAAATTTAAATTTAAAATCATATATAACAATAAAAAATATTAATTAAAAAAATAAATAAAAAATGATAAAACAATTACATAAACTAATATAAGTAATAAATATATTATATTTTTAAAAATAGAACCTCACTTATATGTTATGGATCACACTACACATTAACCGCAACAAAATTTTATGTGGAGTAAAATTTATTATTATTCAATTATACTATAATAATTTTTTTCATGTCAATAATAAAAATTATTTAATTTCAAACCAAGATATAACATATGTTATTTATTGAACAATATTCATTTAAAAAACATTTAATGATAAAATATTTTAGTCATTAAATGTATAATTTGTAAAATACAAAAATCATAAATTATTATATGAATAAATTTCACACATTGAAAACCAAATAAATGTAAAATGTAATTTGGGTGAATTATAATTCATAATTGTAACAAAAAAACTATGGAATAGATAGCCAGTGACAATACTAAGACAATTCAAAAAACATATAAATTAATTTAATAAAAAAATAAAAAAATAGAAAAAACAATAAAACTATAACATAAAAAAAATCTTAAAACAAATATAATGATAGTGGATTATAGAAAAATAATTAGTAACCACATTATTCATCCACCTGAATTTTCAAAAAACTATCCATGTATGAAAACCATATCAATATAAAATAAATAACTTGAGATGAAATAAACAGTCGAAGAGAACATCAAATAAAGGCCAATAAAGATAAATAGAGGCCAGGGGTGATGAAAAGTTTTTTATGAAGAAGATTTGTAAATGAGAGGCTTTTCGAACAATGTTTTAGGTTTTGGTCGATAGAGTTCAAGCGACGAAAATGAAATAAATTGTGAGGGTTAAAATTTCATTATTTTGTTAAAGATTTAAACATCATTATTTTTTAACTGAAGTTAAAAATAAGTTTTTATCATCTATTAAATAACCAATGTAAAAAATATTTTTTTTTATGTTAGTTATTAAATAACTGACATAAAAAAACTTCATTAAGTGGGGGTTTATAGTAGTTATTAAATAACTGATGTAACAAATCTATTAGAACTTATTTCATAAATAAAAGATGTCGTAAATGTATCATTTTGAATATTAATTTTTCTAGTGAGGATTTGGGGGCACTTTTAATATTGGGTATAATTATTATAACTCATATCAACAAGTAAATCATAATAATAATAATAGGTTTTGATAGAATTGTTTTTGAAAATGAGCAGTTATGAATCTATGGTGAATAATAGGGTCCAAGAATGGTTATATAAAACTTGAGATGGTCAATATGGAAATTATAGGTGAAACTATTTAATTATCCTCATATTTAGAATCTAGAATTCCTAACGATATTAATTGAACTTGACATAGTGATGATTTTTCTCTTAATGTATTTTTAGTGTGTGATTGTGGTATGAATTTATTTTACATGGAGTTAAAACTATATTTTTGTGCAATGATTCAATAGTGGGTGTTTTGGTATTCATATTTATATACCATTTTATATTACAAGTGAGAAATATAGTGAGTTTGTGGTTACTTACTAGGTGAGATATTTTTCAATGACATACTACATAATTGTGATAGGATAACCAATTATAATTGAAACTTGTTTTTTGTGTCATTGTCCAACACGTATTTACTATAAACGATCGAATTGAAGAGTTTTCTTCTTTAAGGTTATCATTGTGATAAAAATGTGTACTAATCATGATGATGGAATGTGAGCAGTTTTCTAAAGAGGTGTTTTCCTAGGTGGATGTTAGTTTCATGATCATGGAAATGAGTACCTTAACCTTGTGAAATTTGTAAGCTAGTAGAAAATTATGAGGTTATTATAATGATGAAATTTGAGTTAGGGATAATATGTCTTTTGATGATGCGTACATGTATTCTATGATGGTGACTTGTGATAATAACATGATTATGGTCATAAAATTGCACGAGTTACTTATTATTTCATTTATGATGTTATTTAAGTGATGAGAGAACCATTCACTATGAAAACAATACCCAATAAATTTTTTTAGGGTGAAAACCAATGTATGAATTGGTGAGTGGACCAATTGAATGGAAATAATAATATTAATTACCTGTGGAATTGTTATGGATTAGTTATATTTATAATCATCACTGCTATGGTGGTGGATGGATAACAAGAAATTAGATCATAAATATATAGATAATACTGAGAGATAGTAGGTTTGTGGGGGACATTTTATATTTTGATGAAATTTTTTATACTATATATGAAATATTTTTTTGTGATTGATTTTTGTGGAGTAAATGGGTGATAAAATACTCTAATAGAATAGACATACAATAAGTGTCATGAATTTTATTGGAATCAAATATATTTTTGGGTGGTATCTTATGAGATTTGATGATAAGAGGTCTCACTAGTTGATGTTCGACCTATACTGCACTTAGTGGGGGTTATGGTTTTTTTGAAATAAATTTGTTTTATAATTTTACTACTTTAATTATTATATATGGATGATATTGAATTGGTTGTTCGTTCGTAGAGGATAACCTACTAAGAATGTGGATATACTCACTTCTACTTTTATATATAAGCTTGTTGAAATTATTGGTGCAGTTTTTGGGTAATGTTATATTGGTGTTTGATGTTATTAGTAAGGGGACGGTGTTATGAAATTATTTTATGTACCACTAAAGTATACATGATGTTGGTTTTTATTAGATGTTGGGGATTATAAATTATTTTACCAAAATTTTATATATCATAAGTTTTATTTATTTTGTTTGATGTTTATTAATTTTAAATTTTCATTACATCATTTGATCATGGATGTCTTAATTATTCATGGTTTAGTTGTCTTCATTCAATTTATAGTCTTAAACTGTGTTCTCTACTAGGAAATTTCTCCCATTTATGATATCTATACCCTCAAAACTAGTCATAAATACAAGTCTTATTAGAGGTGGGATTTAGGGGTAACAATCAATCCTTTCAATATTCTAGGGAGATACCTTTTTGGATTTGGGTCAGGGAACCTACCATATAAAATTTACCTTTATAATATAACAAAAAATAGTTATTATATCTTTACACAAATTTATTAGAAACTCCTGTACTATCAATTTTCTGTGGGACATATTAACCATTAAAAAGGGAAATAATGTAATTTAAATAGATATTCCCTTAACCATTATTTTTTTAATCAATTGTTATGTGATATACAATGGAAAGAGTTGGTATGAATTTATGAGACAGAGATATCATACTACCTGAAATATTTTAAATATTCTTGTATGTTATTGTTTAATTTTATTCAAAAATCAATAGATTATGTTTTTAAAAGAGATCAAATATGTTGAATTGATAAATAAAAAATTTAATGACTAATGAAGGATTATTTCATTAAGGAAATATTATATAAAAATTATAATGTATTTTTTTAAATGGTCAAGAATTTGTGAAACTCATGGGTTATTTAGGAATCATTTATTTAATAGAGTTATATAGAAGTAGTATTGAATCTCTTTATAACTCAATAAGAACCAAAAATTTTATATAAAAATAATTAAATAAATAAATCATGATAGTAAAAATATTAACCAAATAATTTTATTAATGAATATTAATACGAAACAAAAATCAGAGATATACATTCTAAAATACAACTAAAAGTAAAAGTGTAAAAATTATAAAAATAAAGGCCACCACTAAAAGTTGAAATTTATACAGGTATAAAAATTATTCTTCAGGATTTTATGAATTTTATTGGGGTTTTTTGGAAATTTTTCTTGAGGGGTAAAATTAATTTTTATCTAATATATGATTCAAGAATATTTTTTAATGGCGGGGTGAAATAAAAAATCATAATATTTTTTATTTGATAATAACAGTATTAAATTCCTAGTATTTTATAAATATTTAAAGGATCTCACCATTTTCATATTTTTTCGGTATCTTAGGAACAATGCTAATATTCAGATCCTATTAATTTTATTATTATTTTGTGATTATTGTTATAATCATATATTGATTTTTTTTGTGAATTGATGTTTTATAGGTGAGATGGGTTTTTTATGATCTAAAATATATATTTATGATATATATTACTTAATGATATGTTTTTGGAGATATATCCTTACGATGGATCTTGATTTTACATTGGGTTCAATGTAATATAGTTTCATGTGATAGAACCTGAAACTACATTCAACCCAACATAATACATACTGAGTGCATGTATCTACCACCTCCCTCCCATGTGTTTTTTTTAGTTTCAAATCCATTTTGAATGGATTTTATATTTATTTTTTATCCATTAAATGATTTTATTTGATACTATAATGAGAAGTAACACACTCTATGTGTTACATGTGTTCATCACATTATTCCTTAATAGAGTTTCATCAAGAACAACCAATATAAATGGAACGAGTTACCTAATTTCTAATTAGCGATAATCATCAATTTTATGATAATAGTTGTGAAAATATCTTATTTTTATATATTTTTTCATCTAGTAGAGTGAATGTGCTTGAATCCCTCTAAATGTACAAGAATAATCATAATATTATCAGGGATCCTTTGGATAGTGTAATCCTTATGAGGTGGGAATATTTTCTTACTACTTTGATGGTATTCATCAAGTATACTCCATTAATATGGATTATTATGCAACAAAAATATAGGTATGTTGTGTTCTTTAATTATCCTATAGGTTGATTCTATCAAGGATAAATTGATCTATGTTTGGGATTGTTTCCACTATTTAAGACCATTTTATGATCCTCTAAATCTATTAAGAGGTGTTAAAGACACTTTATTTGATGAATCAACATGTTTATATCATTTTTTTATTGGAGAAAATGATTTTTGAAATGTAATCATGATTTTACCTGATTAACATTACATTATCAGATAATGTAATTTCATGTGCTCCACTCAAAATCATGTTAAACAGTTAAAATAATATAAATTGTGAGAAAAAATTATAATAATCTATTAATGTATTGTATAATATAAGGCAAGGATTAGGTAAAGCAGTTAATGTATCCTATGACATATCCATGGGAAAATGGAGCTTTATTTTGTTCTATTCCTATCATTAGGATGAGTTCCAATGTAATTTTGATAGTAGTCTTGAAATTACATTATAACATAGTGTAATATCAAGCGTGACATGAAACATTCATGTTTAACAATTAACAATAACCACCATTAAGAGAGTCCCCCATTGTACTTTTCTTTAGAAGGAGAATTATTTCTCACTTTCAATGTGACAAAGGATTATGTTTAATTATCATGGAACCATCTATCTAAAAGACCACAATTGTCATGTCACCCTGCACAGTAGTGCTCCTCCCATGCATCATCTTTCATTATTCTTCCTAGTTTGACCCACATTGCCACTGAGTATTAAAATACTTTGTTGAGGGTCAATTTAGTCTCAAGTTATTGTATTAAAAAAATATACTTTTTTTATATAATTATATTTCTTTATAGTTTCTAATTTTTTTTATAAATGATAAGTTTTATAATTTATTAAATGTTTCTTTTATAAGCCTAAATTGAATATGAAAGGATTATATTTGTTTCTCATGTTAAATAAAGTGTTTTAATTATTTATTCCCTTATATTATTCATGTTTATAAATTTTTTATAGAATTTTAATGATGTTTATACTAAATTTTTAAGATAAATTACTTCTTGGAGATAGAGCCTTACCTTATGTGGAGGTAATGTTTCTATAAGATTTAATATTTCATCTACATTGACATCAATTAATTTTATTATTATATGATTTATAATATTTTTTAAATATAGTTTTTCTTATAATATATTATATATATCATGAATTGAATTCTCTCTTGATTCAATTCTCCCAGGGGAGAAGGACTTGAGGCCGACTACCCACTAGCTTGGAGGATTCTTTCATATACTTGAAATGTGAGTGGGTGGATATATATCACATTAGGGTTTCTCATTTAGATATTTTCAATTTCAAATAACTACATTACAATACATTAATGGTTTATAAACCTTATTCATATAATTTATATGAATATGTATGAATATTTTCCGCTATATTTTTTCAAGTTAATGATGCAAACATGTAGGTTATGTAAAGAGTTACACATTAATTTGGTGTGAAAAAATTAATTCAGTGGATAAAATATGTATTTCAAAAAAAATCATTATAATTATACATAGAAAAGGAATAAAACATGAGAGTATAAATATTTAATTAGATTCAATATTTATAAATTTAAAATTTATATGATATATGTTAGGCTATTGAGGATTTTAAGACAAAATCCCTTAAATACTAAGTGTGAGATTACTTCTAAAGCTACACTTATCAAGAACTCGATTATCTATTCAATATTTTCTTATAAATAAGGTTGAATTTGGATTATTTTGTGTAAGGAAATTAGGAAATATGAATCACTGGATCATCCTTGGTAGGTTTTTTCAAAGCAGGGTTCCCTTAGATTATCTTTTGTTAGTTTATTCTTGTCATTTTCATTGGGTGACACTTACTTGAGATACCCTAAGATTTAGGATACCAGAGGAATAGATTTGAATTTCTTCATGTTGGCCTAGGTAGAATAAAAATAGGGGAGGAATAAATTTCCCTTAAAAATTAAAATAAAATGATTTGATAAAATTTCATGATAAACAAAATTAAAGAGTAAGTGAAACAAAAAATAAATAATAGGGAAATATGATAAATGAGTTTGTCCAAAACTAAATTTGGGTGTCTATGTCTCCACCAATTAAAGTATTGATGGCTCAGTTATCCAATATATTTAATGGTACATAACATATCTAAAAAACATTCTTTTTAATTGGTTGTAGTAAGCAATACAATTCAAATAAAGAAACTTTTATTTCAAATGGTTTTAGAGAAAAACAAAAACACTCACTTAGTGGCAGTGAGAACCCAAGAAGAAGAAGATGAATAAGTATAGGTTTGTTTAGAAAATTCCTTTTACAACACACTCTTAATTATTTCATGAAGAATGAAATGAAAAAATTATTTAAATAGATACAATTAAGTGAGGTTGAAATTGAATAGAACAAAAAATCATAAATATAGCTCAAGTGAAGGAAAAATAGTAACAAGTTGGTGAAAAATATTTACTTAAACTAATATGAGGTGTATTTATATCCTATATAGATTTCCTGATGGTATTGGGGTTGTTGGGACTCCAATAGAGTCATTATGAGGTTAAATAGTCCAAAGAGGACAATATAAAATGGATTGTTTGAGTTTATAGAAAGGACCTATTTGTTGGATGTTAGGACTCCCTAGGTAGCCAATGAGTTATGAAATGTGGAAGTCCCAATTTATTTCCTTCACTAGAAGTACAAGGGTTTGCCTCAGGTGGGATAGTGGGGGTAGAGAGTTCATAGGTTCAACAATCTAGCACACTGGTGATCCAGTGGTATGCCTCTAGCTGGCCCATAGAAATGCTCAGTGCGGTCCTTCAAAATAGTCTCCAAATGATAATTAAAACTATTGATTAACTATAAAACTACCAAAGATTATACAAAAATAATACTAACTTAAATAACATATAATTAAATAGTCAGAATCATAAGTGGTGATATTATCATTAAAACCACTAAGATAATGAGGTATACAAAAATATCCCTCATCTTGAAGATCACAAACACTTAAAATAAAATGTTATATAAGGATTTAAAATAAAAAAAATCATTTGAAATAAATATTTCCAAGGTAATTTCTAAATAAATTTTAATATTTCATTATGAAATTTAAAATATATCCTTAAATGGGTTTCAATAATAATTTTTTTTAAATGAGATCACTATAATTAATGACCAAAATGAATTAGTAAATTCCTAAAAGGTTAATTAAAAAAATTCATAAAATTCAAAAAATATTAAACGTATTTGAATAGATAAAATAAAATTATGAAAAATACTTTTTAAAAGTATTTGAAACAAATAAAATAAAATCACAACATTCTAACAGAAGTAGTTTGTGAATATTTCAGATAATTAAATATCCATGCTAATAAATCAAAACATGATATCTTCATTTTGAATGTGTCCTATCATAAATCGATTCCTATGATCAATTTTCTTAGTACACGTGTCTTCAATGGGACTTCTAGAAATAATTAATTCATTAGTGATATCACATTTAATAATAACATTTTTTTATGTTATCCTATAATTTAAGAGATTTATTTTCCTAAAACTTATTTAGGGGAAAAATAACCACAATATATATTCCACTTTTACCATAGAATGATCAATGAATTTTTTATTCATTTTACTAGAACATTCTAAGTATTTTCTAAGAAGGCGTCCAATCCTAATTCTACCTTTCCTATTTAATTGTCATATTCTAAAATTGACATCCATAAATCAAGTAAGTTTAAACAATGTATCCTTTATATAAAATAACACAAGATTTTTATAAACATTTTCACATTTTAAAATTATTTTAATATATTTTAAATAATATTTTTTAGTATTAGATAGAAAATGAACAAAAAAACACTAATTATAATGTCTCATTGTGTATCAATAAGGTAAAAATAATCCTAGTCATGTCTCTATAAATATTGATTCAACTAATTTACAAATTGCATACAACTTTAGACTAAAAGAATAACTCACAGGTGTACCTATTTTCTTGACATGATACATTCTGAAAAACATTTCTAGTTCATTTTTGTATTTTCGTTGGCATTGAAAACTGCTATCTTTTTTTTTTAAGAAATTTGAAAACCAAGGGAAATTTTAAATTCTCTTATAAAACTCATCAAAAGTTTTATTATCAATAAAAATAAAAATTAATTACAAAGATAATCTTTCTTATAAATTAAAATAATATTATAAATATATATTTGAATAATTAATAAGTCCATTTAAATACATTTTTTAAACAAAGTAGAATCATATTTTCCAATTTTAAAATGTTTTACTATGTGTTATTTAGATAACTGCTTGTACCAAGTCTTAGGGACATTTTTAAACCATAACTACCATTTTTATATTAAGAAAATGGTTTAGATATTATGATTCTTCAAAACTGGGAGGCTGTTCAACAAAAACCTTTTTGACAATAAAACCATTCAAAAAAAAATTATAATGTCCATTATAAAAAGCTTCAAATTTATATGGAAAAGTAATTCCAAAAATATTATAACAGACTCATGTAATGTGATGGGTGAAAAGGTTTCACCATAATCAATTCCTTCTTCTGGATTATAGTTCTTTTTTGTGAGTCTATCTTTGTTATGAGTGATTTTACCTTGCTTATTTAACTTTTTTACTTAAAACCTAATTGATACCAATAATGGAATGGTGACCAGGTCATTAAATATTATTATAAATGTTGTTACCTGTAAATTAGTTAAACTATTATTAAATTTCAAGTATCCAATTTTCATCATCAATGGAATCATTAATATTTAAGGATTCTCGGTTTCAAACAAAAAACATGATGTATAACCTAATTTAAAACAGGATTTATTATATGAATATCAGATTGCAAGCCATGGATAATATATTCAAAAGTATGGTCATTATACTTCACCCAAGCCTTAGGTAATAGGATTTAAGGTTATTTTACCTTAATATCAATTTCGTTATAAGTATGTGGTTTATTTAAGGTTAAATTTTCTATCTCAACAACAACATCATCAATTTTTGGAATGGTTTTAGGTAAATTTTCATCAAATTTGATGTTAATTGATTCTTATATAACCTTTTTCATTATATTAAAATTATTATATTCTTTACTTGATTTAGAGTACCCATTAAAAATACCTTATTTGGATTTGAGTTCAAAATTTACTAAATTGTCTTTGGTGTTAATAATATAAAATTTACACCTTAACACCTTAAAATTGAAAACATCAGTTTTTTTCCTTTCCAAATCTCATATGGTGTATTCTTAAGTATAGGTCTTATGATAACACCTTTTAAGTTATAGTATGTTATATTAACCACATTTTTAAACATATTTATAGAGTTTAAATTTATTTGGGAGAGTTATTGAAATATTTTTTAGAGTTCTATTCTATCCTTTAACACCCCTATTTTGTTATGGAGTCCTAGGAGCATAAAATTAATGACTGTAACATTATGAATTATGAAGATCATCAATATATTTGTTTTTGATCTCTCCACTGAAATCACATATAAGGGATACGATCTTATATACTTTTTAATTTTAAATATTATTTAAATTTTTAATAAATATATTACAAGCCTAGTTTTTATAATATATAATATAAACCCAAGTAAATTTTGTATAATTATCAATAATTAAAAAATCATAAAACATACTTCCTATACTTGAAACTTTGGTTAGTATAAATAAATAAATATTTTCATGATAAAGGTCCATATTTATTAGATTAAAAATAATATTTTATTAATTAGAAAGTTGAAAAATCTTATAGACAATGTTGGGTTTGAAATTTAATTTAGGAAAATCGCACAGTAGTCGATTTCAGTTGAGTTTGAAAAGTCTTTGTGTGTGATATAAATACCAATGTGTCTGTTCCAAAGCCATGTATCAATATCTTGTGAACTGATACATTTAACATATTGACTAGAGATATATTTAAATCAATAACCTAAATATTTTGAAATCGATAAGTTGAAAATAAAATTGTTCATTTGGTGTCAAGAACATTACCAAAATCATTTTCAAAAAAAAAAAATTAAAAACCACAATCACAAAATCAACCAATACTAATAAAATTATGATTTAAACCATCAATATATAAAACATTATTAAAAACATTATAATTTTAAAAAATAGTACATATTATACTGATCTTACTCCTTGAGTTATCACTAAAGGTGACATGGCCTCCATCAATATTTTCAAGATGGTCGAACTTAGAGTATCCACCACACAAGTGTCTTAGGAATCCACTATCCATGTACCATGTAGATCCTAGGGATTTTCAATTGATATATTTCTACTATAAAATAATGAATATACAAAATCCTTTAGTAACCAAAAAATGTTGGGTCCACTAATGTTAGATAAAATGGGAATTGAAATCCATATTTGTTTGTATATATTTTTATAAACAAAATTTTTGAAGAAAGGTTCACCCTTTTTTTCCCACCATATCAAAAAAAAATTTACAATCACATTCCTAAATAAAATGATCAATTTTTTTTTCAATAATTAAAATTTTTATTTTGAGAACATACTATTACAAGAATATTATTTTTTATAGGTTTTTATTGATTTAAAAATCCTAATCAAGAATGTTTTTTCACATTACATTCAGAACCGGTAATTTTATTTTAATTCCTCTCACCTTGGGTAAACTTATTATGATATTATTAGGATCCTTTATAGTGGATTGTAATTATACTATATTTGGTTTATCTTTTAATTTTAATTATAATTACTTATTTTCTTTGATGATATTATCCTTAAAATTAATTAAATGATTATATATATTTTTAATCTCATCAAATTTTACTGTATTTTATAAAAATAAATCCTAAATTTGATCTATAGAAAATTTCAGATCCTTATAATTTAATTTTCTTAAAGAATAAGTGGAATTTTTATAATTTACCTCATTATTTACCACAATTTGGTCGATAAGACCATTGGCACTATCATGACATGATTTGGTTGAGGAGATGATGTCAACAGTTTCATTCCATGTAGAAAATTTTAAGTATCTCATGCTTTGATTATTTTATTTCATATTATTCTTAAATAATAGTCACTATAATTCTAAATGTCCCATATCCTCCTATTCATTGCAATCTGAAGCCCCTTTTCCATTTTGATTCATCTTTTACTGGATGAAAATATTTCTTTTTCCTCATGAATTTTTTCATCTTCTATCTTAACTAAGAATTTTCTAAATCACTACTAGAAGAGTTATCATCAATTTAATTGAAGGTAATATTATTCTTTTACTTGACTTAATTTTCTTATTTTTCTTTATATACATATTTTAGCTTCATGGTTGTCTCATATTTCATGAGTGAACCAATGGGTTATTATACTGACATGTTATTGATATCCTTTTCTTATTAAATTATCAAAACCTTTGGTGACCAATAACATGGAATTACCCAAAGTATGTTCTCCACAAGAATTTATATATTAATAAACTCACCAAAAATATTTCCCACCATTAAAAATATCTATAAAAAAAGTTAACATTTAAATAATGGATTCATTAGTATGCATGTTAAAGATTTTAATTTCTTGAAGATACATATCAAGTCAAGTTTCCTTGATCTGGTTAGTAATCTAATTCATGAATTTAATAATGTTATAAATTTTATGTATAGTTTTTAGAGTGGAAATATAATTAAATTCATTATGGTATAACATATAATGAAGGGAATTCATGGCTTTTCAGCAACCTTAAGGGACACAATATCATCTGGGGTCCATTTCTACTACAATTACTTAGTGGTTTTGTAACCATGGTAGAAAACATTCCAAAAAAGATAAAAAATGCTTCTAGGAAATTTATAAATACATTTTCTCTAATAAATAGAATATGATCCATCAATGAATAGAGCTGTAACCATTTAATGTCCATCAGGAGAACCTTGGGTAGTATAGGAAGTATTCATCCTTTATGGTAATTCATTATAGTTCATTATGGTTTGGAAAATAAACATGGATCTCAGAATTTTTTTTTGTCGAAGTAGGATTTCAATCGGGGTTGAATTACTATATAAAATAAAAATAAAAATAAATTATAAATTTATGATAGAAAGAACATTAAAGTGTAAGAACAATGAAAAAAAACGGAAAACACTAGATGATAAAAAAGTTAAAAAAAATGCAATTTGAGTGTGTATGTATCCTCTACTCAAAGGCTTGAAGGATCTGTTATTAATTATCTTTAACAATATACATGATACCCATAAAACCTTTATTTTTTAATTTTTTTTGTAGTAAGAAACCCAATGCAGAGTAATACACTTTATTTTTAAATGGTTTTGTCAAGAAACAAAAAAAACCGATGTTAGTGGTTTTGAGAACCCATGAAGAAGAAGAATGATAAATTTTTTGTAGAAAAATATCATTAAATAAACTCTAAATTTTATTAATAAGAATAAAATGAAAAAATTATAGAAATATATACAAATAAGTGAGTGACCAATTTAATACAATTAGAAAGAAAAAATATAAGTCAAGATAAGGAACAATAGTAACCAGTTCATGAAATTTTTTATAAGAATTATTAGGGATGTATTTATAGCCTATGGAGATCCCTTGATCATATTGGGGGTGTTGGGAATCAAATAAGTTCATTGGGAGGTAAAAGAGGCCAGAGTGGGAAACATACAATAACTTGTTTGAGTATATAGAAAATATCCACCAGAAGGCAACTAGGACTCATAAAATTCCTGATTGGTGAGACAGTGTGTATATTCCACTATTGTGACTTTTTTAGAAGACCTATGAGTTTCTTTGGTGAGACAATGTGGCTGGACAATGTATAAGTACCACAATCTAGTATACTGGTTCACTGGTGGTTTGACTATAGTTTAGAGGTAGAAATTCCTAGTTAGGGTCTTCAAAATGGTCTCAAATTCCCCTTGAACCTATTATTTTACAAACCAAAATAATAAAATAATACCAAAAAAATAATAATGGAAATAAAATCTAATGAAATGGATAGAATCATATCATGTGTTTGTGGTCATTAAAACCACTAACAGAATGAGGGGTACAACTATCAATATGATGGATCCAAGAAAAGAGTTTCCTACTCAAATATCTAAGAATAATAATCTTTATAATAGGGAAGAATCACTACTTAAATAAATAAGTGATGAAGGGAATTAAAAAACAGATTCATTACTTAGTGAAATATGGATTTTGTCTCACTAAATAGATATGGCGTTCTGGGTTATTATTTTTAGATGGATTTCTTTCATTAAAAGTCATTAATGAAAAGATATAATACATGATACTCTCACACACACACAGATATATATATATATATATATATATATATATATTATAGGTTATGAATTACTTAATAATAATTATATTGAGTTCATTTATAAGTATAATCTATAGAACTGTTAGATATTGGTATCACAGGTTGAGAATTTTTCTCAAATTGAATTATTTTGAGAATCTAAATTGGATGATATAGAAATAAATTTCATAATATTTGACTCACAGATATTTTATAAAGGGTGTTTATTATACATATGTGTTGAAAAACATAAGCACAATGATATAAAGGAATTGAAAGAACTGTTTTATTTCTTCATATTTTTAATGAGGTATGAGTTTCTACATTAGAAACAAATACTTATAAATTTAATATACCAAGATATTTAGTCATATAATTGGAAAACCATTATAATTTACCCACTATAAACATAAATTTTATTTTTAAATCTTATATAGACTACAAGGTATTTTCCTTCACCATAAAGAACAAGAGTTAATCTACATATAATAATGAAAGGTTTCATAGCATCAAAAGTATAAAAAATGTTTTATATATTCCAGATATAGATAATATTTTCTAAAATATTAATAATAAAAAGGTTATATTTGATTCTATTCCCACATAATTTTGAAATTTCCAGCTTGGACATGTAAATAAGAAATGCATACAAAGACTATATAAAGATAAATTTTTATAAATATTTAACAATGAATTATTTTGAAATTATTAATATTGTTTATTAAAAAATATGATCAATGAATATTTTAGAGGAAAAGGAGAAAGGGCTAGCGAAATTTTGGATCTAATACATAGTGATGTATCTAGACCAATGAGAATGCAATAAAGTGGTGGTTTTAGGCACTTAATTAACTTTAATGATGATTTTACTAGTTATAAATACATAAGTATGAAACTTTTGAAAAGACGAAAAAGATTTAAAAGAATGAAAAAAATCAACCAAGAAAGTTATCCTTCAATCTGATATGTGTGGTGAATACATGAGCTTGTAATTCCTTGACCATCTGAGTGATTAGGAAGTTGATTAAAAAATAAGTCCACTGGGAACAAAAAAAAGGAATGGCATTTCTTAACGAAGTAATTGTAACTTATAGAACATGGTTAGATTAGTGATAAGAACATGTACCCTTTCTATTTTATTTTGGGGTTATTCACTGGAGACTAATATATTTTTACTAAATTTCATTCGATCTAAATTAGATAAAAAGACTCTATATGAGATATGAACTAGGAAACAACCCATTATATATATTTTTAATATTTAGGGATGAGAAGCATTCATATGAAGATTTGATTTTGGTAATCTTGTCTCAAAATATGAAAAATGATTATTTTTTGGTTATCTCAAGGAAACTAAGGGATATTAAATCTATAATAAAACAGAATAAAAAGATTTTGTGTCCCAATTTTCTAAATTACATGAGAAGTAATTTATATATCATAGATTTAGATGAATGAATTTTGAAATTAATGAAGTTTATGACTAAAAAATAATAAATGTTTATAAGAAGGGAGTATAGTGGGTTCTATAAGGAGTTGTGGGAGATGAAATTGAATTTATTCACAGAAGAAACTCAAAGGTATAATAGAATTATTTAAGTTATCATGAGATATATATTTCATTTGGATAATTATTATGATGTTATGTTCATTAGAGATGAACCTACCACATACTGGCAGAATAAAAATAGTTTTGAATCAGAGAAATGGTTAAATGTCATGGAATCTGAAATTGAATCCATGTACACTAATCAGGTTTATAATACGGTGGATTCACTTGAAGGGGTGAATCCCATACGGTGAAGGTGGGTTTTTTTTCATAACAAAATTGACATTGATGGAAGAGTGTCTCTCTATAAATCACACATAGTTGTAAAATGATATAGAAAAATTCATTGCATTAATTATAAATAAACCTTTTCAAATGTATAAATGATGAATTACATTTAAATATTTCCTACCATAATAGGTTATTTTTATTATGATTTTATCAAATGGATGTATAAACCCATTACCTTGATTATAATTTTTTTATAGGATGTGTATTTGATATAACTTGAAGGTTTTGATGTTCCAAATGAGACTTCTAAGGTATGTAATTTAAAAAGTTCTAGTTATGGATTAAAGAATGCTTCTAAATTTTGTTTTATATGGCTTGGTGTTTCAATTAAAGAGTTTGGTTTAATCGAAATAAAAAATGAATTATATATATAAATATATTAGTAAAAGTGTTGAAATGTTTTTGATATTTTATGTGCATGACATAATACTTATTGAAAATTATAACTCAAAAATTCACTTTGTGATGGAGTAGTTGGTTAAATTCTTCTTGATGAATGAAATGAGAAAATTAATCAATATCTTTGGTATGAATATATATAGATATATATTAATGAGGCTTGTTGGACATAGTTAGAAATCATACATTTATAAAGGGATAAAAAGGTTTATCATGGTGAAATCCAATAAGGGGTTATTATAAGTGTTACATGGAATGAATCTTAGGAATATTCAAGGTATTTCTTAAGTGTTAGAAAGTATTGATATAATTACCTATGTGGACACATTAGATCTGTCATTTATTCTATGTTGTGTAATTTACCTAATGTTTCCTGTACACTAAATATATCCAATTGATACTAATACAATCCTGATGAGAGTACCTATATGCCTATAAAGAAAATTCTTATATACTTTATAAGGGATAAGGATATGTTCATGGACTTTTTTAGGAGTGTATAAACTCTGTGTAATGGGTTACACATATGTTTGTTTATAATCTAAATAATATTATATAAATTATCAATCTAGTTTCATGTTTTTCATGATTGGTGGAGCTATAAATTAGATGCATTCCAAAAAATAATCCATATCATACTCAAAAATAGCAATAGAGTACATCACTGCATCAGATACATTGAAGGAATATCTTTAGATCAAAAATTTCATCCCAAAACAAGAGGTGCGTTTTAGCATTGAGGGCGTCGTTGATATTTAATCTAAAAATTATAGATCCATTTCTCAAGATAAGGAAACCCAGTAACATAAAAGGACCAAAAAAATACTTCAAAAAATATCATTTTATATAATAGATCATTGGGAGGGGTGATGTAAATATTATTTGAGTGGTTAAAAATGAAAATATAGAAGATATATTGACGAAACTGTTATCACAACAAAAGCATGAGGGTCATGTAGAGTCTCTTGGTATATTATATTTAAGAGATTTATGTAATAATTTCTTAATATATAATTATATTATAATAATTTAAATCCTTATTTAACTTTCAAGAATGCGTGTTTCATTTATTTTACATGAAAATTATAATGATAAAATCCCCTCATAGGTATGAATTTGAGTAGTCCCTAATCAATGATTATAATTGAGTATAATGGGTTGTCATGATAAGACAATATTAGTATGAATAGAATATTTTACTCAATAGAAAGTTTTGTATATGAGATAAAAAGAATTTATTATTTTTTAAATAAGTAAATACCTATTATTCAGATTGATATATCAATGTATATCTCGTGGAATGACATGAAATTATCAATGTACTTAGGGTGTATTCTTATTATAACTCTATATCACTTGAGGTTAGTGCTACAC
Source organism: Viscum album (assembly GCA_963277665.1). Taxonomy (NCBI): domain Eukaryota; kingdom Viridiplantae; phylum Streptophyta; class Magnoliopsida; order Santalales; family Viscaceae; genus Viscum; species Viscum album. Next base: position 122,858,401 of record OY728153.1, on the reverse strand, counting down.
CTATTATGAGAACCTTTATAATTTTTTATATTTTTTATACAATTGAAAAAATAATTAGCAATTTAGGGGTGGTTTGGTATGTTGTAGATCATGTTGTCAATTGGGGTAGAACCAAGATGAGATTTTACCACTAGTATGGTGAGAAAATACACCTGGTCCTTGATTGAATTAGACCAAGTAAATACATGGTCATTATTAATTGAGTCATATATTATGTTTTAAACAACATGGATGTGGTAAATGCAATGTACTCATCTATTATATGAATGACATGTGATATATTCATTGACCTTTTTAGTCATTTTTGATGAATTTTGAAAATATGAGACAACATATACTAGATTGAAATTATTCCACACGAAGTGGACATATATAATGGTAAAATGGATTATATAGGTATACATATAAATTACATGTAAAATATTTTTTAGTATATATTTTATAATATATATGTTTATGTTTGATGGAGATCACACTAGATCCCTCAATAGCTTGAGTTTCTATGACACTTTAATAAATGTCATTCTTTTCTTACATCTATGAAATATGGATTATATATATTTTTTATCAATGATACTAAGTCCCAAAAGGTTAAATATTTAGTACTTTGGATAATTATTAAATTTTAGATAATTTTTTTATTACAAAACAAATCGGGTTCAATGAGACCATTTAAAAAAGGAGTAATAGATGGATTCAGAAAGGGTTGTGAACTTGGGTATAGGGCCCCTATAGATTTTAGTTAATGTTATTGATTATTGGTTATTAAATAAATTATATATATATGAAACATATGACTTAATAATACATTTATTCAAATATATTCTTATGATGAAGCCTACAATTACAATGGTGAAAATGTAATATGGTTTCATGCAATGAAATTGGGAACTACATTACACCCAAGATAATATAGGATGAGTGGGGGAATCTACCGCAACCCTCACACATGGCGTATTTAAATTTTAAATAAATTATGAATTGGTAATTCATGCATTTAATATCAATTGAATGGGCCCAGTGGATTCTATGTTGGGAAGTAAGACACTCTATGCGTTACCCATGGAAGATGATTTATTCATTTAGGGAGGAGTGTCAGACATGGATTAGATGAAAGAAATGAGTTCCCATGTTATTACGTTGTCGTGATCATAATATTTATTCCAAGATTTTTGGAAATATATTTTTTGTAACATCCCAGCCTGACTGACCAGAAAGATGGTAGCTAGACTAGTGGGTCACATGGCCTTAGGCGCATGTCCTTGTATGCCAGAGGATGCCGAATAATAGTGAGGGTCTAAGAAGGTGGTAGTGGGGAGACTATAACCTAATGATTAGATTAGAACATTGGTTTATCAGATAAAAAATAACAAAAAATAGTGGAAGCATCAAGAAATAAAATAAAGAGTATTGAAAGAGTAATATAAATTGATTACAAAAGATGGAGAATGCCAATATATAAAAATATACGCATGTACAGATGATGATACATTATCTAAAATTGTAGATATACATTAGGAAGAAAGATATAGTATAATATAAAGAATAAATAAAATAAATGAAATCCATAAGGGTGAACTCCATGAGAATCTTGAGATCCAACTTAGTCTTGTGCTCCTACCTCCCAGGTACAAGAAAATCATCATAAGTAAGAATTCATAGTCCGACGAACAAAAGGTCTTCTTGGGTACCCTAGTGCAATTGCATCCTAAGCAAGGTGTGATATATATATATATATATCCCAATAGGTTAACACCCACTATGTAGTTAATTTAGTCAAGTTCGTGAATAATAAGTAAAGTAGTGTGCAATTAACAAGAATAATAAACAGTACTGAAATAAAATACAACCAGCCCTCTTAGGTTCCTAAATCAAATCTAGAAGCTCTACCTTGTTCAGATCATGGCTGAAAATAGTGGATGAATTGTAACCATATTCATATAGTAATAATATATACATAGTATATTTATATATTTCATCCACCTATATGAACCATGTATGTGTGGACGTAAGTGGACATATACTAGGAATACTAGGTGCTAGATGGACCGAGGCATAACTCAATCATCTATAACTAGTCTGAATGAGCCTATAAGCTAAAAAAAGGGTAGATGACATACATCTCATAATTAGTGGGAGACATAATTCCCTTTACTCAAGATGGTGGGTGTGTTTTCATGTCAACACTTGAATTCGTGAGTGTGTCATCATGCCAACCCTCATCAAGGGGTGTGGTGCAAAATGCCCACTATCCCAATAATGTCTATGATGTGAGACACTATGACTCAGCACTCGATGTAAGGGAGTGTGATTCCACCACGCTCAACCAAACCCTTACAATAATTACACAACATATATCAAGGATTAATTATATTTATAAGAATAATATAATCCATGAGTCATTACCTCTCATGATTTATATTTAACAGGCCATTATAATCAAGTCATAATAATAATAATTCACAAAATTCATGGTTATTTAATTATTGAAAGAGGTGTGGTTATACCAACCAATTCAATACCATTTCAATAAATTCATTTAATACATTCATGAAAAGCAAGACATAATGTACATGATAATCAAATTAATACATTTTATTTAAATAACTCATGTAATGTAGTCCATAATGTCAAGCCATCCTATTTATTTAAATAAAAAAATCATCATAAATAAACTTCTAAATTAAGAAGATTTCTTTTAATATATCAAAACATGGAAATTAATTTAAAAATCCTCAAAGAGACTTAGGATGTTTCATTTTTAATTGGAAATTTACCTACTTGGGAAATCCCAGTTCTAGAAAAATCAATTCATTTTAACAAACAAGACAAGAAAATAGAATGTTCTTTGGTTCATTTAACATTTATAATGGAAATGAGGGATAAACCATTTTGGAACATCAAGGTGGAAATGTACTAACATTACACCAAACAAGAAATGAAATCTAAGCATAGATAAACACCAAATCATTAGGCTAAGTGTGATTTAAAATAAAAAATCAATTACTTTTAGTTTAAGAAGATAATACACCTCATCCAAGGGGTTTTATTATAAGACATGCCATTTTTTATCAAAAATTAATTTAATCAAAACAAATAATTTAATTTATGTAACATAACTCACACCACCAAAAGAATCATTTAAAAATCTACTAATTAAGGCCAAGACATTTAAAGTCTTAACATTTTACATAGGAAGTGCTATATTTAATTGGATAATTTCCTACAAGAGGAAATTCCATTATTGATCCAAATTGAATCATTTAAAAGAATTCATTAATTTAATTAAAAAGAATAAATACGAGATGCTGCGTCAAAGGTGTGTTTGTGTTATAGGTTAACATCCTCTATATACATAACAAGGATCAACGAGGGTATTTCTTGGTGCGTAAAAAAATTTATGATGAAGAAAAAAATTAATGCAATGTGTAGAAAAGGCTGGAATACGACACAATAATTCTATTTATAAAATGATGTAAATTTAAGGAAGAAGACATAGACCATATAACTAATGATTAGGATGATTCAATCATCCATTATTAAGGTATGATTTGTCCAGTTTGGAAAAAATTGATGAAATAACCATTTTGCTTTGAAAATAGGGAAAATGGGCTTATAACTCGATAAATTTTCTTAGAGGAGATTAAATGAAGAAGGATTAAAAATGAATCAGTAGACTATTAATGCATATCCATAAAGACAAATGGATCTACATTCTAAGTCTCTAAGTGGGAGCTCTATTGAAGCTTAGGTTAGGCATTGGAGGAAGCCACAATGCAAGGGAGGAGAGGGCTCACCTACTGGAGAAAGAAGAAAGAGAAGCAAAATGAGGTTTTAAACTTCACTAGGGGAATTTTTGTAATTTCACCCTAAAAACTTGGTCGAACGGTTTTGAAAAACTATGCACCAACCATTGGGAACCCACTTTATAAGTAACTCACCTGACATAGTTGTGTCCCATGGTTTTCCAAACATTGCACCAACTGTGAAATGAATAGTGCTTAAGTATGACGTTAGTGGTACTAACCTTGTTTTCTAGGAGAAAAACATTGAAAAATCTTTCATATATCATGTTAAACATGTTTCTCCTCTTGTTCAAGGCACATAGATTGCTGCTGGGGGCGACACAGTTTCAAACAAACCATGTACCCTGTGCAGACCATCCAAACTTTGGATTTTCAGGGCCCGACGCTCGTGAAACTCAACAAGACACCTGAGGGTCCCCTAATAAATTTAACAAAGTCTAAAAACAACAAATTTATGTGTTCCAAATCTCATAATTTTATTCTGAAATTCGTTTCAAATAATTGATCGTCTAGTAAACTCCAAAAGTTAAAATTATTTCAAATTTTCATGATGTTCTAAAACACATGTCATTACAACCTCTCTACCTTAGAACTTATCATCCCCAAGAATACTTATAGTATAATGAAAAAATAACCCAACCTACAAGGGTCCTAAATTCCTAGACAAATGGTGTCATTTAATTTCCAAACACCCACCTCACTGCTAAGAATTCACTTAAGATTATAGTAATTAAGCCATCAAAACTAAATCCTATGGTCGTTTTCTAAACAAAACACAAAAAAGAGGTTACCTGAGCCTATTTATATAGATAAAAAATGAAATAATCATATTATTAAACATATGGGTAAAGTAAATCCCCGAATTAGGCTTTAACATCATAAGGAAGAAATTATGAGCCATGAAACACCCCACATGCCTTAATAGGGTGAACTCTATGAAACAATCAAATCTCGATCGCCCAACATGCCCAAACAGGGTGAAATCAATTGAATTTGAGGTCATATCAAGGATATCATTAGAATGAAATATTCAAATCCCAATCAACCTAATAGAAAATGGTTACATGATATTTCCTTGAAAGACACATCTGACCTTTACAAAACACATTCTTTAGCCTAACAGTGTGATTAAAATGATTCCCTTGAACTATATTCATTGAACAAGATGGATAAAGAGTCAAGCCACTCTAGCCAACACAAATTATAGGCTTAGAAAATTGGGGTATTACAAATAGAACCACAACTCCTTCTTCTTAGAATCTTTCATTTACAAAAATCATGTTCACCGAAGCACATAATTGACTTTCGGTGATGTTCCTCGATCAAGCCATCACCTAAACATTTAATTTTCATGACTTAGCATGGATAAAGGGTGCAACCTAGTTCCAACCTTCTGGAATATTCAACTTTAAAGCTTTAACTCTGAGCCTGAAAAAAATTCTAAGATAACATAGAATTAAACAAACTAGAGCCTAAGGAACTAACCCATGGTAGTCCGAACTCCATGTTTATATGTGAGATGTTAGTACATGTCCAAGATGTCCACATCTGATAAATGACTAATCCCAGAGCGGCATCATCCTAGTAGTCGAGTCCAAATAAAATGGATTCTTTCCAAGAGTCTATCAAATGTGTTCCTATATGGGAACCTGAGTACCACTCAAGACTAGACATGCCTTGATAAAAACCATGAACCGAGTACACTCGGACTGAAACAACCCAAACAAGCCCAAAACCTCTAAAAATTTAGCGTGACATAAGAACAAAGCTCTCTTAGTATATAAAAAATGATTTAAAGATAGAGTACATGCTCATAATTATACAAGGGTACACTAAGAGGATACCAGGAGTTACGAAAACATCTGAGACACTTTTATCACATTTTAGATGAAGTGTTCTGTATAGGTTAGACCCAACCATACCCTAATATCCTTAAAGAGAAACATAACCACTACAATTCAACTTCCTGGAAGAATATTTAATTCAAATTTTAATGGACCATCACAAACTGAACATAAGTATTCCCCACATGAGGCATCTCATGATCGCTCAAGCTTAACCACAAAAGTCTATCCAAGACCAATGGTGTTTCTTAAGGGTTGTACACAAAACCAACCTATAAGGACCCATATTTAAACATTAAATTATCTAGTAAATTATTTTAGAATTCACTTTGATACATTCCAAAAGATCTTTTCCATTTAGTGTTCTATATAATTAGTACATAATTCATACATATCAACCCACAATCATTCAATGTGGGTTCTACTAAAACAATACCCATTTCTTCCATAATACAACATTTTTAAATAAAACATGAAATCTTTTTATGAAAAATATTCACAACATTCTTCTTGGATTCTTATTTTCTATTACCGATCACAAAAAACAGTGAATTTTTTTTAAAACATAGGATGAGAACAAAAATCTCAATAAGGGATATAAAATAAAGAAACATTTATTCCATGAATAATTATAAACATATGAAATAAATTTCACAAAGACAAACTTCTCACCAATAAAGTATCATATTCTCTCTATAAAAAATAATATATTAATATAAAAAATAGAAAACAATGATTAACCATTTAAGTTACATGGGGAATTACTTACTAAATATTGTAATCCTCACGGATATCATATTATTTGTAACTCCTAAGACCACCTATAAATGTATCCCTCTTGTATACACTATAATGTAACCCTCATGACTACCTTATGGTGTAACCATCACAGTTACACTTGTAATAACCATTTCGATAAACTTAAATTAGAAACCTAAAAAATACATTGGAGGGAGATATAGGTCCCACCGTTCATTATAAACAATTCCCATGAACCAGAACACAATCATAAAACATAAACACTTGCACCATAAAACATTTCTTAATGAAAATCACTTATTTTGAATGAATATTGTGAAAATAAATGGGGATGTTTTTCTTTGAAATTAATCGTAAATTTTGTAAATAAGGATTAATAAAAATGGTTTCATGAAAATGGGATAATTTTTTCATTACATATAATCTAAGAAGAAACATTCTTTTTGAATTTTGTAAAAAGATACATTAAAGAGGATTTTTAAGGGAAGGTCCCTTACTTTGTGTTTTATTTCATTCAAATGTGTTCAAACCACGTATAAAATGATTGAAAGGGTGTTATTATGTTATTAAAAAATATATTCATATTTATAATAACATATATGATTTTTTATGACACCATTACACCCATTTATTTATTATATTGTTTTATTTTTTCAGGTGCGTCTATTTCATGGTTTCCATGGTTGGTTCATTATGGGTTTTCTTATCAAATGGAAGAAAAAAATACATAATTGGAATGAAATGGTATTAATATGTTTCCATAATTTTAAATTATACCATATACCATTTTTTATAATATAAAGACGATCCATTAGATAAATCATTAACGAATATGATTTAATTTATTTTGGTGGTTTTTACGACCGTCACGAACATAGATGATTTTATTTAATATCATGTTTATATATTAGTTATAGAACATTATTTAACTTATAATATTTATAATAAAACATGATTTAACCATAATAATGGTTTTGTGACTAATATTTAATGAAGTATAAGAAAATGAGAACACATTGTCCACGATGACGGTAAATCGGCATATCCCAGACAATGCTTTCATTTTTTAGAATAAGAGGAGAAGAGGATAGGTTTGATGATTGATATTACATTAACACAATAAAATTGTAGTATATGTAAGATACTAGATTGATCATTTATCTTGGATGAGGGTAGGAAAGTACATAATAAGATAATAAAATACATTGAAAATATGTTTAAAATAAAATGAATGAGGATTTTACAGCTTTGAATTATTATCCTTGATAACCTCTTTAAGGAATTTGATTTTGGAATTTTGGTGATACTAATAGGTATTTTATTTGGTAAAGAGTATTGTGAAGGAAATTTGGAAGAAATTAAAAAAGATACAAGTATTTGGAGGTGTGAGGAGAAGAGGTGGTGAGGGGTGGCATTTATAGTGGAGAATATGGGTGTTTTTTAATATTTTATTCATTAGTTCATTATTTTGGCTCAAGACTATGAAAGGGTTTGATTCCAAAGAATAAATAATCTAAATAGATAAGTAAAATTTTTGATTATGGTTATTACATAAGCAGTGACTCAATAATTAGTGTATTTTTACTTATAATGGTATATACTACAAGTGACCGTTTTCACTATTCATCAAAAATTCAAATAGTTCAGAAAAATACCAAAAATTCTCCCAATATTTATTTTAAAAATTTAAAATAAAAAAATGAACTAAATTTTATGAAAATAATTATAGAAATATGTGAAATTTAATTTTTATTAAAATATGCATTTATTAAAAAAATATCGATTTTAAAATTATAACCGATTTTATAACACTTTAAAAAATAAATTATGGTATCATAAAATTATATTATAATAATAAGAAAAAAATATATTAATTTATGAAAATATTTTATGAAGACAAATTTTATTATAAATCATTATATTATTTTAAAATTGTAAATAAAAATTAATGTTTTATAAAAATACCAACACTTAATTTATCAATTTTCTAAACATTTATTTACTTGTTCCATGATATATGTATATAATATTTTCAATTATAAGATACAAAAACTTTTTTTATATTTTTATAGGAGATATTACTATTCTATTTTTAATGATTCTTTAATTTCTGTAAATAACACTTATTTCATTATAAATTTATAATAAATCTAACTATTTAATTCTAGAAAAAAAATTTCTTTATAAGTACATGGGTTCAAAAATTCTCCCCCATTCTAGAAATTGCATCGTAACAATTTTATTCACTTATTAATCAATTGGGGATTCCTTTACCTCACAACAGTTTCAAATTATCATGTTTATTGTTCATCCATTTAGTTTCTCCATAAAAAATTAACCTGGTAAATTAGGTTATTCCACAATAATTTCCCTCAACATTCATGAATATGAAAGTGATTTTTGTCAAAATAAAGGTTCTCTTATAGTTGAAGTAATTCTTGGATCAAAACATGATATGAACACTGCACATACATTCTTAACATCAAAACATGAAAAACATTGTGTAATTGAGATAAACTCAGTGGAAAAGCTACTCGGTAGGAAACTAGTCCCAATTTATCAAGGATTTTCTAAGGTCCAATGGACGATGGACTTAGCTTTAATTTCTTTCTAAAATGCAATGCACTTTTCCCAAGAGGTATTTTAAGAAATATATGATCACGTACCTTGAATGAAAAGTATTTACTCATGTTATCTACATAAATTTTGTGCCTTCTCTGAGTTGTCATCATTTGTTAGTGGATCAACTTCACTTTCCCATCCAATTCCTCTACTGATTTCGGTCCCATTAATTTCATTTCCCAGACTATATCCCAAAATGATCGAGTTCGATATAACATTCCATATAATGCCTCAAAAGGTGCCATCATTATACTGGAATTGAAACTATTATTATAAGAAAACTCAATTAAAGAAATATGTTGATTCCAAATTCCCCGATAATCTATTGAACAAGAATGTAACATGTCTTCAAATGTTTGAATTTTTTTCTCATTATGTCCATCAAATTGATGATGAAAGGATACACTGAAATTTGATTCAGTTCCTAATGACTTTTAAAGGATTGTACAAAAGTTATAAGTGAACTTGGGATCATAATCAGATACAATGGATAGAGGAACTAAAAGAAACCTAAAAATATCTTTGAGTTATAGTCACGAGAGATGATTTAGTGAAAGAGTTTATTGAATAGGAAAGAATTGTATAGATTTATTCAGTCGATCAGTAAAAACAAAAATCTCATTTCTACCTCTAGAATTCTTTGGTATTCCAACTATGAAGTCCATGGATATATTTTCACACTTCCATTCAGGTATTAGAAAAGGCTGAAGTATCCCCTTTAGTAGTAGTCACTATATGTTAACCTTTTTTTTAAGTCAAATATTTCATTATAAAATATGCTATATCTATTTTTATTCCATCCCACCTATAATAATCTTTAAGGTCTCTATACATCTTAGTAAAACATGGATAAAATAAAAAAGGAGAACCAAGATCTTCCCATAATAATTCTTTCTTTTACTAGGAATCACAAGACACACATTTTCTTTTTCCAAATCTTAAAAAATAATATTTATCAATATTAAATTTATGTTACTTACCATACTTACCAAATTACACCTTTTTATGTAACACATTGTCTTCATTTGGTGCTTTCTTAATTATTTCTAAGAGATATGACTCCACTGACACCTAAAAAAAATAGATGAATTTCTTAAACTAATAAATTCATAGAAAAAATTAATCAAATCATAAAACAAGGGGTTATTTTCCAAACGTTACACAATTATTGATTTATGATTTTTTTGTCTCAAGGAATAAATCATGTTTTTTTCTTTTATAGGATGTTAATTGATCTTTCAATCATAATCCTTTATCTATTCCAGCAATTTTCTCTACCTCAAGTTCATGTTTTTCTGAGTAAATATATACTTCAAACATTTATGGTTAGTATATATATCACAATTGGGTCCATATAAATAATGTATCCATATTTTTTAATCGAATGCCACAAGTAATAATTCTAGATAATGTGTGGGATAAATTAACTCATGAGGTTTCAGTTGTCTTAAAGCATAAGCAATTACTTGATCATTCAACATTCTAACTCAACCAAGTCCCTTCAATGAAACATCACCATAGATGAAAACTATCCATTTTTGGAAGGAATATCCAAAATTGTATCATTAACCAATATTCTAATAAGTTCATGAAAAAAACATTATAGTCTCCTATCCAAATACATTTAACCCCCTTTTCATGTTAACATAGTTACCAGGATTGACAACCGTGCAATGTTTTTTAAAAAACATTGATAATATCCTGCAAATAAAACAAAACTATGAATCTCTATAACGTTTTTAGGTATTTTCCATTCATTAAACACTTTTTTTAAGGGTTAACTATTATACCATCCATATTTATAATATACAGAAGAAAAGAAATTATTTGCAACCAAAAATCACATTTTCTAAACTTCATGTGTAATTTTTTAAGTGTTTTTTGAACAATCCTTAGATGTTTTTCATTATCCTCATAACTTTTTGAATAAACCAAAATATCATATATAGAAATTACAACAAATTTATCCAAATGTTCATAGAATACTCTATTAATAAGATCTATAAATATAGTAGGGCTATTTTTTAAACCAAAGGGAATAAACAAAACTCATAATGGCCATATATGTTTTAGAAAACTATTTTTTGGAATGCCATCCTCTGTCACCTTTAACACATAGTACTTGGATCTCCAGTCAAAATTGGAAAAATACTGAGCTCCGGGGAGCTAATCAAACAATTCATAGATACGATGAAATAGAAAATTATTCTCATTATTAATGTTATTCAAAGCTCTATAATCAATCCAATGTCTCATAGAACCATATTTCTTTTTAAGAAACAAAATAGAAGAACCCCATGGTGAAGTTCTAGGACAAATGAATCCTTTATCAAGAAATTCCCGCAACTACTTTTTATATTCCAGCAGTTACACTTGAGACATTTGATAAGAGGATTTTGAAATTTGGTTAGTATCAAGAACTAAGTCAATGGTAATTCAACTTCCTGATCTTGTATAACACCATGAAACTCATCAGTATAAATATTCAGGTATTTATTTACCACTAGATCTTCATTAATCTAAACAGTTCCATGGTTTTTAATAATATGTGAAGGATAAATTTCATTTCCATATTTTATCATTTTTTAATATTCATGAGATGTTATTAATGGTATGAGTTCATTATTTTATAAAAACTAAAACTCTTTCTGAAAACAACTTCTTTAGCTCTACAATCAATCTTATCATGAAAAATAAAAAACTAATCCACAACCAAAATAACATCAAAATCCACTAAACAAAAACAACAAGGTTTTAAGGTAATTTCTTTCTATAGAAAACAATAGTAATATTATTATTATTCCTCTTTACTTTAATATTTTCCTATGGTGTTTTAACCATAAGTTCTATTTTCATTTCTTGAGGTGAAATTTCCAATTTACTAGAACATTTCTCAGAAATATAAGAATGTGTAGACCCATATTAAACAAGACATTATAAAAACATTAGTAAATAATCAATATACTTGATACCAATCCATTAGATTTCACAATACCTACTAATGTATTTTCAAAGTATTTCCCTACACCTTTCAGCTTATTTGGTTATTTTCCAACATTTATATCTTTCTTTGGGCAGGTATTTTCAAAATTCCATATCTCACCACATTTGAAACACTTTATAGTTTTCTTATTATAATTAAATATACCAACACTAAGATCCTTTTCAATGAAATATTGAGCCATATGTACAAACATATCACATTGAGAAAAATTCTTGAATTTATTAAGGAATTCACCAAGGTTCATTTTACCACACTTCCTACAAACTGGAAACTGGATTTTCATACCTTTATATTTCTTTGATTGATTACCACCCATTGCCTTCAATCTAAAACTTTTATTTTTGATTTTTTTATATACCTGTGATCATTATAAAACTCTATTTCTACACTCTTATCACATCAAAAAAATTCTCATAACATTTGAATTCACAGGAGGAAAATTCCATTCAATATCGTCGCTGTAATCCTGAATAAAAAAGATTTATCATACTCTCAAGATCCCAATTAATCTTTTAAGTATACATTATCAATCAAGTAAAGTTTTATTCATAAATGGCCACTAAATATTTTTAATTTTGTTTCAATTATAGTAATTTATTTTCCATACTACAATGAACCACCTTAGGAAAATATTTTTCAAGAAACAAAATCTTAAATTCAACTCAATCCAATGCTTCAATCTCTCACTATCGCTGATATTATTGACCATTGACCACCACTAGTTAGATTCACATTTAAAATGAAAAATATAAATTCTAGCTATTTGATTATTTGAAGTCCCCATGACATCAAATATATTTTAAGGAGATTTAATCCCCCTTTAATCCACCATTGGGTTAAAAGATCCACTGAAAGCAAGAGGGTGTTGGTTTATAAAATATTCCACTATCATCATGTTTCTTTGTGGTAGATCTAGTTGTTATATTTAATGGAAGACACCACCATTTATATCATGCATCAACTAATACATTACTATCACTAAATACTCAGTTCCAATTCCCACAATTCCATGTTGCTAATTCTAAAAGATATCATTATCTTGGTGCCTTCCTACTTTAACTTTCATATTTATTCTATAAAAACCCATTCTGAATAAACATATATTAGATAAAGAAACATGGTGTTACATAAATTATATATGATTTAAAATTATACATAAGGTAAAAATAATTTATTTTACTCTATGAAAATCATCCTAACCCCTAAATTTATCTAAACCATGCTCTGTTTCCAACTATAGAGATCCAACCGTAAACATTACATAATCTATAAATTATTTTAGCATTCAATTTCTGACATTCACAAAGATATTTTAGGTTTATAGTTTTAGATAATTAGTATATAATTTATATATATTAACCCACAATCATACAAAATGGGAACTATTAAAACCGTTCCCATTTCTCCTATAACATATTTTGTTTAATAAAACATCTAATATTTTCATGAAAATTCTTAACAACATTAATATTGGACTCTTATTTTCTATTTATGATCCTTAAAAACTGTGAAAAACATTTTAAAAATAAGGATGAACACAAGAATCACAGTAAGGGATATAAAATAAAGGAACTATTAGTCCATGAATAATTATTAACATATGAAATCATTTTCACAAACATATAATTCTCACCCATAAAGTATTATAGACTTACCTTGTGAAAATAAGAGATTTTCATAAAACATAGAAAAAATAAAAAAAACCATTTGGGTAACTTGGGGAATTAATTATTTAATATTGTAACCCTCATGGATACCATATGATTTTTAACCCTCACAACTACCTTACATTGTAACCCTCATGTCTACCTTATGATGTAACCCTCACGTCTACATTATGGTGTAAACATCATAGTTACATGTGGGAAAACCATGATGTTAATGTTCCACAAAAACATACCCAATGAATTACAAGGATCTATAGGTCCCAACCTTCATCACAAATAGTTCCCAAGAACCATATCATAATCATAAAACATGAACACTTTCATAATAAAACATTTCTTGTGAAAAATTACTTATTTTAAAAGAATATTGTTCAAATATTGAGGAAAATATTTTCTATGAAAATAATATTGATATTTTTTAAATAAGGCTTCAAAATAATAAATTATCATGAAATTTTTATAATATAATCATGTCATATAAGTTAAGAAGAAAAAGTGTGTTAAAATTTTGTAAAAAGAGACATTAAAGAGGTTTTTAAAAGGAAAGTCCCATACAATGGATTTGACTTCTTTAAAATGTGTTAAAACCACTTGTATAATGGTTTAAATAGTGTTATTAATTTAATAAATATATATATTAATATTTATAATACATTATATGATCTTTTTATAAGTACTTTCCACCCATTTATTGATAATATTTTTTATTTTTATTGTTTCAGTTGCTTTTATTTCATGGTTTCCATGGTTGGTTGGTTGTATCGAATATAAGAAAAAAATCCATAAGTGAAAATAAATCATATTAATATTTTTATATATTTTAAATGATACCATATATAATTTTTTTGATATTATGATGATTAATTATATAAAAAATTAATGAAAAATATTTAATTTATTTTGGCAGTTTTTTTCGACCATCATGAACTTATATCATTTTATTTAATATAATGTTTATACATTGGTTCCAGAAAATTATAAAAGTTATAATATGTATAATAAAATATTATTTAACCATAATAATGTATTTATAACCTGACTTTATGGTGATAAAAAAAAATGAAAATACATCATCCATGATGATGGTAAATTGACACATTGTGAACAATGTTTTCATTTTTTTGAATAAGAGGATAAGAGGAGAGGTTTGGTAATGTATACTATATTAAAATAATAAAGTTATAGAATATTTAAGATAATATAGTTATCATTTCACCTTTATGAGTTTAGGTGAGGAGAGAATAAGAAATTAAAATTTATTGAAAACAAATTTAAAAGAAAATGAAAGAGGGTTTTACGTCTTGAACTTCTTTTCATTTAGAACCTCCTTAAGGCACTTGGTTGTGGACTTTTGGTGAGATAAAAATATCTTGGACATAGGGAAGTGTCTTGGTAATGAATTAGTTATATGTTGAACAATATAAAATGATTTTGATTCATTAGGATAAGATGTGGTGAGGTGTAGTAAATATAGTGGAGGAGAGAGGTGTTTTTGATTATTTCATTCATTAGTTTATTATTTTTTGTTCAATAAGATGAATTGTTTTGATTCTCAAGAATAAATAATTCAAATATATAAGGATATATCTATATTATGGCACTTATATTAGTAATTAATCATGAAATAGTGTATTTTAACTTATAATGTGACAGATCATAAGTTACCGTATTTCACTATTCACCAAAAATTAAAGTATTTTAGAAAAATAAAAAAAATAAAACCAAATAAATTTTAATTGTGTAGAATTAAAAAATTTACTCTATTTTAGGAAAATAATTATTTATATATGATAAATTTAGTTTTGAATTAAAATCATCATTTATTTGAAAAATACTGATTTTAAAATTATAACAAATTTTATGACACTTTGAAAAACTAATTAAGGTCCCATAAAATTATATTATAATCATATAAAAACAAAATATTAATTTATAAATCTATTTTATGAACATATTTTTTCTTTTAAATAATTATATTAATTATAAAATTTTAAATAAAAATTTATGTGTCACAAAAATACCAACACTTAATTTATCATTTTCAAAACATTTATTTAATTATTCAATGATATAAATATATAATATTTTAACTTAAAAGATGTATAAAATCTATTTATAATTTCATAGATGTGGTTATTATATTTTTTTATATATTCCTTAATTTATGTAAATACTAATTATTTCATTATAAATTTATAATGAATTTAAATATTTAATTTCAGAATGAAAATAAATTATTTTAGAAGCACCAAGGCTGTTAGAAAACTATTTCACAATTGTGATACCAAGAAACCACTGATTCAATCCAACTCACAAGACTCAAGGGAATTCAAGGAAAATACACCATTTCCCAAGGTCCTCCTTTGTTGCATACCTTCTACTTGAAAGGGATTGTACTAAACAGAACTGACACAATTCTACCCACCTTTGGAGTTACCTAGTCAAAGAGCGGAGAGATGGACTAGCTGCTAATAAGAATAGTAGATCACACTTACCATAAATTAATGTGTGACACTCCACAGAGTCACACTCTCATACGTCAAAGCATTTGGCACGAAATTCAAAATCAAACTGATCAGCAGGTCAAAACACTCGATCCTCTATGAAAACCATCATGAGAATTGAGACTAATTTGGATTCTTTTAACACTCATGTCACTTTAATATGGAGATGGCCCGAGACCATACTCAATATCCCAAGGCTTAAATATTTCATTGATCTCATCCAATTTTTTATACCATTTAACAACTTGACATGCACTGTGTATATAAACACATACTAACTTGATTTTACATGATAAAACGAAACATCTTGGATGCTATCCATATCCTATCTACACTATGAATTCATGTATCTAATGGATTGCGCCGAAAACTAGCTCAAATTAATTCTATCTCATATGACTGTAAAATAGTCAGATGAAATCCTTACCCACCCCAGTAAAAGGAAAAAGGGTCACAAGATCAACTAAGTGGTTAACCATTACCTCGATATGTCAGACCTAATGAAACCAATAATTACTCGATTCTCACTCCCATAATAAGGCCAAGGATAACATAACCCCTAGTCCGAACAAGGGTGACATGTAGAATCTAAGAGTCCTTTTAGGGACAACACCTCACAATATAAATACCATGGTATTTAGAAAGGAATTTATGATATGATGGTGATACCTACCTCAGTTTAGCTCCTAAAAAAGAACAAGTGTTGACCCCATCACTATATCATGACAACCAGAAAGTCACTAGGCTCAAGATCATACCATTTAATCCATTTCTAAAAAGATATTGGCCTACAAAAAATGTTCACGTTTCTGTTCCATGGAATCTAAAAAGAAAAGTATAAAATACCATTATAGAAGGGTTTAAACTAAGGAAACCACCTATGGTTCCATTTTTAATTCATTATATTACTTCACTTTGAATATTCAAAGGCCTAAAAGATTTAAACATAACATTAATTATCAATTGAAAAACAAAATAGATGATACTTGATTTAGCTAACACCCCATAGTAAAAACAATAAATTTTTACCAAATTCCATTTTAAACATTAGGAATTTATTGAAATCCCTTAATTATTTGAATATTTATTAATTAAATTTCAATTTATATTGTAAAAGATAAGGTGACATATGAGGGTCCCACTAAACCATCCCGATTTCATCAGAATGAATCCTAATAGAAGTTGTTTAATTATTAGTGTTTGAAAACATCTATAGTGTGTCAAATCATAAGAAACATGGCCCAAATAACTTATATGGTTCTAGTTGTTCATTTATAAAATTACTCACATGATCTCCATGTCTGTGTGATAGAGTCATAAGCGTTTATAGAGGCAACCTATTCATTTCAACTCAAAATTAAACAACATTTACATTTTCACCAGTTTGAAATGTATACCATGATCATATAAACTGGTTCAGTTATATGGATGGCCATATACCAATCCATAAATCACCAATACACTTTAGAGATTGGTATTTGGATTCAATTAATTGTAACCAATTAACTTTAACCATTAGACTTTAGAAGATTTTACATTTTAACAAAGTTTTCTAAACATGTATAAATCTCAAATATGGTTTGAGTATACAGGTTAAATTTTCTCAATTTTAAGGCACCCATACACCTTATAACTAAAAAATGGTTCCCTTTTAATAATAACCAATTAATTCAACCCATGAAACCATTTATTTATCAAAACATAACTAAGAATGTTAGTAAAAGAAATAAACAATGGAAGAATGTCAATAAGGATAAAATCATGGAATATAATCACCTAATCATGGAAAAAAATTAACATGATAAATAAATCACCGAAGAATGTTATAAATACATGCATTCTAATAAATACCAGGATGGAACACACTCAAGGAACACAATCAGAATCAGAAGGTGTCATATAAATGAAACTGCATGGCCTGGAATATACATGAACTATGAATTAATATGTGCCTAATATGATGAATGTAATGTGTTATCCTTTCAATAATAGGACAAGGGTTAAATAATATAACTCTCAGAAATCAATAATTAGTAGAGAGTACACCATTAAATCAAGGTAAAATAAAAATAAACTGTAATAGAAAACAACATGAACATCAATCCCATTCCTGGCCACTTGGTCTTTTCCCCATGGGTTAGGTGATCAGTCCCATAATTGACTATCTACCAAGCATTGACACATTCTTTGTATCTTTTCTACTAGCCAAAAATAGTAATACAAATGAAAAAAAAGAATTCTACGATACCACTTTGTAACATCCCAGTCTGAATGACCCCTAAGACGGTAGTCGGACCAATGGTCACATGGCCTCATGCCCGCCTCTCCATATGCCAGAGGCTGCCAACTAGTAGTGAGTGTATAAGGATTTGACAGTGGGGACACTATACCATCATGATTAGAGTAACACAATGGGTTATTAGATACTAAATGACAAACAATAGTGGGCAAAGTAATAAATGAAAGACAGATTAGTAGAACAGTAATATAAACTCAATTCAATAGATGGACAATGCTAATATATAACATTATATGAATTTCTATATAATACAACATAATCTAAAACAATATAAATATAACAAGTAAAAATATACAATATAGTACAAAAATAAATAAAATTAATGAAATACATGAGGGTGAAATCCATTAGAATTATAAGCTCTATCTCAGTCTTGTTCTTGTAACTCCTAGGTACAATCAAGTTAGTAAAATAAAAAATCCATGGTTCTGCAAAGACAATTTCTTCTCAGGTACCCTAGTGCAATGATATCCCGACCATGGTGTGATATATAAATCCCAGTATGTTACCACCAATGGTGTCTACAACTAAATCAATTCCATGAATAATAATTAAAGCAATGGGTAAGTAACATAAATAATAAAAAGTACTAAAATAAATAACAACCAGCTCACTCAGGTTCCTAATAGACATTTGGAGGCTCTACCTGCTTCAGCTCATGGCTAGAACAAGCGTCAGAATAGTAACTATTTGTATATAGTAATAATATATACATTTCATTGTTAAATATTTCATTAACCTATATATGTAACACCCCAAGCTTCAACGGTACGTTTCCCTTTGAATAATGTAATGGCGTGCATTGTACGCAACTTCGAGATTCTAACACAGCACAACCAATCAAACTAGCCGTTATGAATGATAATACCTACGTTTTGAAATTTTATAAATTATATCTCTCAAAATGGACTTCATTTTTGGATTCGGAATATCAAATTTATCCTAGGGTGAAATTTTGGAACTTTTCGGATAACACTTATATTTTGATGAATAGTAAAATTACTAAATTTTAATTAAAAACAACTTTTTAAATAAAAATAATTTATAGTGATAAATTATATTATTGAGTGGTTTTAAAGTATAATTAGAATATATTTTTACCATTTTATCCAATGGTGTTCATTAGAATTAATTTCACTTTGAAATTGGACCTAAACAATTGTCAATCTTTTGATATATATTGTTTCTTAAAAACACGCTATTTGTTGTGACAGCGGGAATTAATTACAAAATTAATTAATGAAACTAATATTTTTATAATTTTTTAAAATAGAAATCATTTTTGAATTCAGAATATCAATTATAGCTTAGGGTAAAATTTTTCCATTGTTCTGAAAAACATCAATTTTTGATGAATAGTGAAACTACTAAGTGGTAGTTAAAAAAAACTGAATTTTTCATAAAACATAATTTTAGCACTTTTATGAATGGAATTTAAAAAATCCGAGAGACACAGTTAATATCAAGAAGTAAAATGTGGTTCTATGAGATGAAAATAATTTTTGGTGAATAATAACTTTTTACTTTTATTTACCACGGTTAAAAGTAAATAGGGTAATTAAGGGTAAAAATGATATTAATATTACCCTAACACATGTCCTAATTCTATTGGACAAGTGTATCTCGACCAAAAACAACATTAGGAATAAAATATTATCATTTAGGTCAACTTGGATTAGATTAGGACATTTATTATTATTTAATTCAAAGAAGAGTTAAAAGAGTTAAAATCAATGTTTATTTACTAAAACATTTTCAATATAGGGTTATACATAAAATAAATTAGATTTTAAATATTCATTAGATAGATAATAATATTTCCTACATAATGATAGTTTATTTATAATTTTTAGACATTAAATAATTTAATATATTTATGACGCAAGGATGATGCAGTAATTACCTTAATAGTGAAAAATTAACATAATTGATATTATAAATACCCAAATAAATATAATTTAAGACTTTTAAGGAATTACACTAATTTTCTAGGATAATATGACATATTACTGTTGATTTAATTGAGTTTTTTTCTAATTAATCATTCTGTTATGAGTTTCAAAAAATCAACTATTGAATAGTGTCAAAATTGACATAAAAGAGTTTTTAAAACAAATATTATATTATTAATTGATATAAAATTCATAAAAATCTAAATTTCGGCCAAGAGAATTATATCATGATAGGTATATCATTAATGGACCAGTTCGGGGTTGATTGGATGTATATAGTATGTTTATTAACTATATAATATAAAAATACAAAGTGACATGGTAAATGTCAAACTAATTAACTAAGAGTTAAAACTAAAAGATAAGGTTAATATAGTGACCCAAACCTGTATAAATTCTATTGGTTGAGTGGTTTTCGACCCATCCCCAACTTAACCTTTAAATAATCAACTTTGGAGCCATTAGAAACCGAATATGAATTTATTATAAATTAATATTTCTAGCTTTTCCAAAGGTGCCCCTCACCCCTCTTATAACTCCTCCTTCTCATTTATTCACACCTTAAAAGCCTTTTGGTTTGGCCAAAACCTGCCCAAATTCTCTCTAAACTGCCCTAAATACAACCTATAGTCCTTATTTTGATCAGAAATCCAACCTAAGGAGCCATTTTGATCAAATGAAAAGGAAGAACCCGAAGAAGAGGTAATGTTTTCACAACCCCTTTTCAAGTTCCTTTCTTCTTCCACTTCTTCTTTATTTGTTATTACCATTCTAAAATAATAACTCCAGTACCTTATATATACTTTTATGTTATTATAAATATGGTACAACCATATTCAGTATTCTATCCACCCTTTGAATAACATGTCACCATACGTGCGTACGTACGGCTTACCGTCTCCACGTCGTGGTGTAATTGTTATTCAATATATTATTATTTGGGTGGGTATAATAATGATGTGTAACTCATAAAAATATTAAATATAACATGATAATGATTCTGTATATATTATATACCATCCAATTATATATTATTTTAATATCAAAAGAATGATATTGTAGCTCGTGTGTACGTACGAACTACCGTCTCCACGAACGCGATGAGATTCATTCTCTATCGTATCTATTCAAGTATAATTATCATTTGATGATTTAAAAATAATGTTTATGGACTTGATATCATTCTGTATATGAATAAGATACAACCTATCCATGACAAACAAGGCTTACGTAACAAAACATATAAAGGAAAATGAGTAAGTTAACACCTGAAACGACGATAATTCTAAGATATTATTAACAAAGCAATGTTAAAAGATCATATATGATATCATATTAATGTATATGATTCATGAATAATTTAATAACAATTATTTAAACATTATATAGGTGGTTAACCTACCCCCAACCAAGGAAAAGTACAAGGTAAGGGGTTTCTTATCTCACTCTTAATTTCGTGAGAATTCCATTGTTCACCACTTATTTATTGCATGTGGTGTATTTGTACTGACCATGACTGTATTCATTGTGTAATATACATTAATTTATGGGTATTTACATCATCATTGTATGATCCTTCTTTCATGGGTGTATGTTTCGTATGTTACCTAATCGATAAGGGAATTCAAAATTTCAATTTCCATTTATTCGGCTTTACGCAAACTTCATTGATTATTTTACTCCGAGATTATGTGTGGAATAACTATTCATTTTCTTATGTCATAATTTCCACTACCCTTTTCTGTGGATATACTTTTGATACACATAATCACTCCATTGATAATTTCTCAAGACATCGATATGAATTTGATAAGAGTAATTTTAACTCATTCTCCATTTGTTGAGTTAAACATCCAATTCATTGGTGTTGTTTTTACAAGATTATATGTGAATATCCTTTGATTGTTTTACACTAAATATCCAATCATATTTAGTGTATTTATATTTTTCAAACATAACTATGTCATTGATTTATTCTTAACCTAAGGATACAGCCTTTATGAGATATTTCATCTCAACTTAAATTCCATTGAGACTTCTTTGTCGTTATACACCAAGTCACTTTTATGTGGTGTATATAATGTACTTTTACATAGTATATCATGAATCCCTTTATTCTCATGATATTACAAAGTTTTGATTACCTCAATTATTTGTATTCAAGTGTCTCTCTTTTGGTTAGAATCTCTAACTAAAATACCATTTTTAAATGTTTTAAAGACTTATTCATCTAAATCTTTCTCATTAATGTCCATGTTTTAAAAATGGTTTTGAGGATTTATTTATATGGACATTAAAGGTTTAAAATTAAAACTCCTTTTAAAAAGTTTCAAAGTGGTGTGGGACACTTTGATTAAAAAATCTATTTTTAAATGGATTCTTGACAAATAGTGTGACTTTTAAATGATTTTAAGAAAAAGGGGGATATTTCTCTCAAATAGTTTTGATAATTATTTTAATCTATGTCAACATCCTTAATTATTATTGATTGAGGATAATGTGATACAATACAATCTTCCATATTGTATCAAATGAGTTATGTCTGATTGTGGATGTGCTATTTTTATACCATTCATGGTTTGTGGTTAAAGTATTGACATTTCGTATGCTAGTTTTAATACGAATGTTTATGTTATGTTTGAACCTGTTCATATGAGTAATGCATTGGAATTAATAAGTGACGGGTGGAGCCTAATATAGATCCACGATGCATCGGTAGGTCTCATGAGACAAACTAGTGTCTTGGCACAAGTCCTTGGCAAAATCTTATTTTTAGTCTTGGCATGAGGCCTTGGATATGTGGTTATGATAGTCTATCATTATGAATTGCATCATTATGAAAGTGGCTATTGATATTGCATGTGATCATTCGACTAGTAGAATATCCATGTGAATAAGTAAATGGCATTATTTGATTTCATCTTTTCCATTTTATGCTGAAGTCCATGTTTAAAAGGCTTTTGTTTTAGTTATAAATTGCCTTAAGTGTTTATGCTTATCTATGAAAGCTTCTGCTATAATGTTATCCTTACTGAGCATATGACCTCACCCCTTTCAATTTTTTTTATTTTTCCCATGATTATGAAGAAGTAATTTATGAATGACCTACAGGGATAATATGAGGGGATATGAAGACAAGATGTTTTTTTTGATGTAATGTAAAATTTTATGAATGTGTCTAGTGTTTCCAAGGCTACTAAACTAATCGGTCCTTCAAGAATTGATCTTTCTTGTGATCATGCCAATGTTATGTAATAACGTACCGACTCTGGGTAACTGGGGTCAGGGCGTTACAGTTGGAATCAGATAAATTTTAGTACAAACCTTGGAAGCTAGATTTAGATAAACTCTGATTAGAGCACGTAGACCTAAGATAAAAATTGAGGATTAGTATTGAATAAATTCCTAGAATATTGATATTGTAGAGATTTTTTGAGTTTTCCAAGAAAGACATCCCTATCTGGATACGAGCAGGTAGAGGTGGCTCTGGCACAGATGTACCTAGGGGTAAATCCCGAAAACACCACTTTGAGCTAGACTCGAACGGGAACTGGTGCATGACAACGGGTCTTGCTCCACTCTTGATTACGACACTCCCGGGGGATATGCTTAGGATAATTTACATTTTCTTTACAAATCTATTTAAAGTAATATATATATAAGATGAGAGTAAATGACCTTGGTTAATCGTAATGTGTTTCAAATTGAGAATATGGTGACATGTTAATCTCTAAATGATTTTATGACTACTATTACTCACACAATGCTTTATGGTTTTAGTAAATGGCTAGATTCCAAGGAATTCATATTGACTTTGAGAATTATGTACAAGGTGGGAACGGTGGTGGCAATGAGCAAAAAAATGGAATGTTTATAGGCATAAAAGATATCGTCAATATGCCAAATCAGTTTTCCAAAAATACGATCAACAACATATATATTAACCAACTCCCAGACTCAACAAGGAAGAGAAAGGTGATGAATGATAAGAGCTCCAGCAATGGAGACCATAGAGAAAAGAACCCTCAATTTCCATCATGCAAGAAATGTGGTAGGAGACACCCAGGAAAGTGTCTCACTGGGACCAAGAAATACTTTACGTGTGGGAAGGAAGGACATAAAGTGAAGAATTGCCGAAGAAAAATGAAGAGTACTATGGAAGAAGATAAAAATGGTCCCAAGAGTCCATTTATAGTCATTTGCCATAAATGTAGGGGAGCTGGCCATTACCTGAGTGAATGCCCTATTCTATAGGATATTTTCTTGGTCAAAGAAGAAGCCATGTGGAAATAAATGGTTGGAGAAATGTTTAAAAAGTATTAGTGCTCCTTGTTGATGGGTTTACTTTGGAATAATTTTCTCTTATATTTGTAACCCCATAGTTTTCCATGTGAGAATGATATTTGAGGAAGAATTATCTATTCTCTTGTGGATATAGGTATAAATAGCCATTTGGTTTTATATGATCATTGGGGTTTGAGAGAATTATAAGTTATTATAATTTGGGATGAAAATGTAAGGTATGAGATAAGATTTGTGGTTAAATTATGTTTTGGTTATTTTGAAGAACTTATCCCATTTTGGTAATTTTATAAAACATAGTTTTTGAAAAGGACAACACGCAGACCGCATGACAACCCGTCGCGTCGGACAAATCTGTGGGAATTGAACCCACAACCAAAGTGCGATTGGGATTTATCGCCTACCACTGGACTACGTGAAGTACCTGGATAGTGTGACTAATTATTTTTAGTTAAATGATTTTATTGATCAATAATAAGTAGATTTGGGTTCTTATGTATTATCAAATGAATACCCTTGGTATAAGAAAATGATTTGGTGATTAAGTGATAAATTTTATTTTGGAAGATGTTCGCTTTGTTGGGAACACTATATGCCCAAGGAAAATAGAATACTATGGGGTTTCATTTGTGGAGTAATGGTAGATTTTTATCTACGTTTTTATTGTGGATTTATAGTGATTTGGCTTATTTATGGAAATGATTAACCTATAATAGAGAATATGTGATGAGGTTAATTACTTTTAAGTATGTGACTTTAAGAGTATTTGATGTCATTTGGAGATACAATTTAACATGGGAGACTATACAATCAAATTCTTCTATGTTTTGGGTTTCAATATAAGTTTGGATTATATTGAAGGATTTTAAGGACAATTGATTATTGAATGGTATTTATTTAACTTTGGGGTATTGTTGGTTTAATTTTAGAAATTAAGATTAGTGTTTATTTCTCTCAAGGAATATCCTTTTGGGGGATCATTAGATCTTGTACTAACCATTTTGGTTTTGATTAATCTCTAAATACAATGTAAATATATAGTTTATCCTGCATGGATCATGTGATTCTATAGAACTTTATTCTAGCTCTTCCAGTGTGACCAAGTCTTCTTGAATACTCATCGTTTAAAAAAATGAGTTAGTAGTGGAAATTTATTAAAGAACGAAACTCTACTTAAAAAGTAAGTATATATCTTTATATTCTTAGTCAATATCATAAATGAATTCCTCATCCTTTTGTAATGTAACTTAAAACAAAAAATGTTGTCCATTTACTTTTCCTACTAGGAGATTAATGATAGTTTGTCCCAACACAAGTTTGTGGTTTTCTTATTGTTAACTTTCTCTTGATAATGATTTCTATCCATCTCCATCAGAACATGACACTTAGTTTATCATCTATATCCATGTTTTCCTACATGGAATCCGAGTATGGGTTGACCTTTATACCTCTCTTTCTTTCTTTTAAAGTGATAGTTTTGTTGACTCTTTTTTCGATGTGGGACTTTCCATTATATTCCAAAGAACAATTTTAAAAATTGCGAGGACACAATTTCTTGAAAGAGGGGAGAATGTAATACCCCAAGATTCCACGGTACGTTTCCCTTCGAATAGTGCAATGGCATGCATTGTACGCAACTTCGAGATTCTAATACAGCACAACCAATCAAACTAGCCGTTATGAATAGTAATACCTACTTTTTGAAATTTTATAAATTCTATCTCTCAAAATGGAATTCATTTTTGGATTCGGAATATCAAATTTATCCTAGGGTGAAATTTTGGAACTTTTTGGATACCACTTATATTTTGATGAATAGTGAAAATTACTAAATTTTAATTAAAAACAACTTTTTAAATCAAAATAATTTATAGTGATAAATTATATTATTGAGTGGTTTTAAAGTATAATTAGAATATATTTTTACCATTTTATCCAATGGTGTTCATTAGAATTAATTTCACTTTGAAATTGGACCTAAAAAATTGTCAATCTTTTGATATATATTGTTTCTTAAAAACACGCTATTTTTTGTGACAGCGGGAATTAATTATAAATTTAATTAATGAAACATATATGTTTAGAATTTTTTAAAATAGGCATCATTTTTGAATTCAGAATATCAATTATATCTTAGGGTGAAATTTTTCCATTGTTCTTAAAAACATCAATTTTTGATGAATAGTGAAACTACTAAGTGGTAGTTAAAAAAAACTGAATTTTTCATAAAACTTAATTTTACCGCTTCTATGAATGTAATTTTGAAAATCCGAGAGACACGGTTAATATCAAGAAGTAAAGTGTGGTTCAATGAGATGAAAATAATTTCTGGTGAATAGTAACTTTTTACTTTTATTTACCACGGTTAAAAGTAAATAGGGTAATTAAGGGTAAAAATGATATTAATATTAACCTAACACATGTCCTAGTTCTATTGGACAAGTGTATCTCGAACAAAAACAACCTTAGGAATAAAATATTATCATTTAGGTCTACTTGGATTAGATTAGGACATTTATTATTATTTAATTCAAAGAAGTGTTAAAAGAGTTAAAATCAATTTTTATTTACTAAAACATTTTTAATACAGAGTTTTACATAAGATAAATAAGATTTTAAATATTCATTAAAAATCTAATAAGATTTCCTACATAATGATATTTTATTTATAGTTTTTAGACATTAAATAATTTAATATATTTATGACACAATGATGATGCAGTAATTACCATAATAGTGAAAAATTAACATAATTGATATTATAAATACCCAAATAAATATAATTTAAGACTTAAACTAATTTTATAGGATAATATGACATATTCGGATTGATTTAATTGACTTTTTTTGAAGTTATAATTCTGTTATGAGTTTCAAAAAAAATCAACTATTGAATTGTGTCAAAATTGACATAAAAGAGTTTTTAAAACAAATATTATATTATTAATTGATATTAAATTCCTAAAAATCTAAAGTTCGGCCAAGATACTTATATCATGATAGGTATATAATTAATGTACCACTTGGTGGTCGCTTATATGTATATAGTATGTTTATTAACTATATAATATTAAAATACAAAGTGACATGGTAAATGTCAAACTAATTAACTATGAGTTAAAAATAAAATATAAGGTTAATATAGTGACCCAAACCTGTCTAAATTCTATTGGTTGAGTGGTTTTCGACCCATCCCCACATTAAACTTTAAATAATCAACTTTGGAGACATTATAAACCGAATATGAATTTATTATAAATTAATATTTCTAGCTTTTCCAAAGGTGCCCCTCACCCCTCTTATAAAAGGGAACTCCTCCTTATCATTTCTTCACACCTTAAAAGCCTTTTTGTTCAGCCAAACCCTTCCCAAATACTCTCTAAACTTCCATCAATACATCCTAGAGGCCTTAGTTTGATCATAAATCCAACCTAAGGAGCCCTTTTGATCAAATCAAAAGGAAGAACCCGAAGAAGAGGCAATGTTTTCACCACCCCTTTTCGAGTTCCTTTCTTCTTCCACTTATTCTTTATTTGTTATTACCATTATAAAATAATAACTCCAGTATCTTATATATACTGTGATGTTATTATAAATATGGTATGACCATATTCAGTATTCTATCCACCCTTTGAATAACATGTCACCATACGTGCGTACGTACGGCTTACCGTCTCCACGTCGTGGTGTAATTGTTATTCAATATATTATTATTTGGGTGGGTATAATAATGATGTGTAACTCATGAAAATAATAAATATAACATGATAATGATTCATTATATATTATATACCATCCAATTATATATTATTTTAATATTAAAAGAATGATATTGTCGCTCGTGTGTACGTACGGACTACCGTCTCCACGAACGCGATGAGATTCAATATCTATCGTATCCATTCAAGTATAATTATCATTTGATGATTTAAAAATAATTTTTAAGGACTTGATATCATTTTGGATATGAATAAGATACAACCTATCCATGAAAAACATGGCTTACGTAACAAAACCTATAAAAGAAAACGAGTAAGTTAACACCTGAAACGACGATAATTCGAAGATATTATTAACAAAGAAATGTTAAAAGATCATATATGATATCATATTAATGTATATGATTCATGAATAATTTAATAACAATTATTTAAAAATTATATAGGAGGTTAACCTACCCCCAACCAAGTAAAAGTACAAGGTAAGGGGTTTCTTATCTCACTCTTAATTTCGTGAGAATTCCATTGTTCACCACTTATTTATTGCATGTGGTGTATTTGTACTGACCATGAATGTATTAATTGTGTAATATACTTTAATTTATGGGTATTTACATCATCATTGTATTATCCTTCTTTCATGGGTGTATGTTTCGTATGTTACCTAATCGATAAGGGAATTCGAAATTTCAATTTCCATTTATTCGGCTTCACGCAAACTTCATTGATTATTTTACTCCGAGATTTTGTGTGGAATAACTATTCATTTGCTTATGTCATAATTTCCACTCCACTTTTCTGTGGATATAATTTTTATACACATAATCACTCCATTGATAATTTCTCAAGTCATCGATATGAATTTGATAAGAGTAATTTTAACTCATTCTCCATTTGTTGAGTTAAACATCCAATTCATTGGTGTTGTTTTTACAAGATTATGTGTGAATATCCTTTGATTGTTTTACACTGAATATACAATCATAATTAGTGTATTTATATTTTTCACACATAACTATGTCGTTGATTTATCCTAAACCTAAGGATACGACCTTTATGAGATATTTCATCTCAACTTAAATTCCATTGAGACTTCTTTGTTGTTATACACCAAGTCAATTTTATGTGGTGTATATAATGTACATTGACATAGTATATCATGAATCCCTTTATTCTCATGATATTACAAAGTTTTGATTACCTCAATTATTTGTATTCAAGTTTCTCTCTTTTGGATAGAATCTCTAACTAAAATACCATTTTTAAATGTTTTAAAGACTTATTCATCTAAATCTTTCTAATTAATGTCCATGTTTTAAAAATGGTTTTAAGGATTTATTTATATGGACATTAAAGTTTTAAAATTAAAACTCCTTTTAAAAAGTTTCAAAGTGGTATGGGAAACTTTGATTCAAAAATCTATTTTTAAATGGCTTCTTAACAAATAGTGTGCCTTTTAAATGATTTCAAGAAAAAAGGGGGATATTTCTCTCAAATAGTTTTGATAATTATTTTCATCTATGTCAACATCCTTAATTATTCTTGATTGAGGATAATGTGATACAATAAAATCTTCCATATTGTATCAAATGATTTATGATTGACTGTGGATGTGCTATTTTTATACCATTCATGGTTTGTGGTTAAAGTATTGACATTTCGTATGCTAGTTTTAATACGAATGTTTATGTAATGTTTAAACCTGTTCATATAAGGAATGCATTGGACTTAATAAGTGACGGGTGGAGCCCGCTATAGCTCTTCGATGCATCGGTAGGTCTCATGAGACAAACTAGTGTCTTGGCACAAGTCCTTGGCAAAATCTTATTTGTAGTCTTGGCATGAGGCCTTGGCTATGTGGTTATGATAGTCTGGCATTATGCATTACATCAATATGAAAGTGGTTATTGATATTGCATGTGATCATTCGACTAGTAGAATATCCATGTGAATAAGTAAATGACATTATTTCATTTTATCTTTGCCATTTTATTCTGAAGTCCAAGTTTAAAAGGCTTTTGTTTTAGTTATAAATTGCCTTAAGTGTTTATGCTTATCTATGAAGGATTCTGCTATAATGATATCCTTACTGAGCATCTGAGCTCACCCTTTTCAATTTTTTTATTTTTCCCAGGATTATGAAGAAGTAATTTATGAATGACCTGCAGGGATAATATGAGGGGATATGAAGACAAGATGTTTTTTTTGATGTAATGTAAAACTTTATGAATGTATCTAGTGTTTCCAAGGCTACTAAACTAATCGGTATTTCAAGACTTGATATTTCTTGTGATCATGCAAATGTTATGTAATAACGCACCGGCACTGGGTAACTGGGGTCGGGGCGTTACAATATAAACCAATTACTTGCAGATGTAAGTGTACATATACTCCAAATACTAGGTGCTAGATGGATCAGGGAGTAACTCAATCATACATAAATAGTATGAATGAGCCTATAAGCTTCGATATAGGGTACATTCCCTACATCTCATAATGAATGGGAGAGTTCATTCCCGTCACTCGATATAGTGAGTGTGTCATCATGTCAATACTCAAAGTCATGAGTGTGTCGTAATACCAACACTCATCAAGGGACGTGGAACCAAATTCCCACCGTCCCAATATTTTTTAATGGTGTGAGATTCCATGGAATAACACCATATATAAGGGATCATGATTCAACCATGCTCAAAAGAACCCTTGCCATCAGTCAACAACCTATATCAAGGTTTAATCATATTTATAACAATAATAGAATCCATGAGGAATTACCGATCATGATTTATATTTATCAATCCATTATAATCAAGAAATTAAAATTATAAAAATTTATATAATGCACACTTATTTAATTACAACAAGACATGTGGTCATACCACCAAATTCAATTTCACATAAATAAATTCATTGAATACATTCATGAAAAGAAAGACGTCATGTACAAGATAATCAAATTAATACATTCCACTTAAATCACTCAAGGAAGGCAATCCGTCATGTCAATCCATTCTATTTATTTAAAGAAAACAACCATCATGAATAAACTACTCAATTAATAAAATTCCATTGAGTCTATAAAAACATAGAAATTCATTTAACAATCCTCAAGGAGTCACTTAGAAGGGGAAATTTTCAATTGGTAATTTACCAACTTGGGAAGTCCCATTTATAGTGAAATCCATCATATTTATCAAATAAGACAAGCCCTTAGAAGGTTCTTCGGTTCATTGAATATTTATCTAGAAAAGGTAGGGTAACCCATCTTGGAACATCAAGGAGACCATTTATTAACATGACACATAAAAATAAATGACATCAATGTATAGAGAAACACCAAATCATCATACCAAGCATTATGTAAATTAACTAATCAATGATTTTTAGTTTATAATATAGCACACCTCACAAAATGGGTTTTATTAAAAAAAATCCATTGTTTATAAAAAATTCATTTAATCATAACATAACATTAAATTTGTAACATCCCAAGATTCCATGGTATGCTCCTCTTTGAATAATATAGTAGCGTGTGTTGTACGCAACATCGAGTTCTAACACACCACAACCAATCAAACTAGCCATTATCAATAATAATAGCAACTTTTTGAAATTAAATAAATTTTATCTTTTAAAATGGACTTCAATTTTGTATTCGTAATATCGAAATTAGCCTAGGGTGAAATTTTGGTATTTTTCTGAAAACATTCAATTTTTTGATGAATAGTGAAAACAACGAGTTATAGTTTAAAACCGAATTTTTATTTTAATAATTATTTATTTCATTTAAATTTATTTTAGGTAAAAATAGATACATAATACCTATATAAGTTCAATGTAATTCATTGGAGTCAGTTTATAATAATTTTAGATATATAAAAATTTTATTGAACTTTTCACCGTCTTTTACCCATATCCTAGGAGAATTTGCAAATTCACCTAAAACATAATTTTACCGCTTTTCTGAGTGGAATTTCAAAAATCCGAGAGACACGGTTAATATGAAGGAGTAAAATGGGGTTCAATAAGATAAAAATAAGTTTTGGTGAATAGTGACTTTTAACTTTTATTTACCTCGGTTAAAAATAAATAGGGCAATTAAGGGTAAAAATGATATTATTATTACCCTAACACATGTCCTAATTCCATTGGCTAAGTAAAATTAGACCGAAAACAACCTTATGAATAAAAGTTGAACCTCTTTGGTCCACTTGTATTAGATTAGGACATTTATTATTATTTAATCCAAAGAAGAGTTAAAAAAGATAAAATCAAAGTTAAATAACTAAAACATTTTTAATATAGGGTTATACATAAGATAAATTCGATTATAAAGATTAATTAGAAATATAAAAAGATTTCCTACATTATTATATTTTATTTATAATTTTTAGACATTAAATTATTCAATTTATTTATGACACAATGGTGATGCATTAATTACCTAATTAATGAAATATTAAAATAATTAATATTAGAAATATCAAAATAAATGTAATTTGAGACTTTTATGAATTAAAATAATTTTCTAGGTTAATATATCATATTAGGATTGGTTAGATGAATTTTTTTGAAGTAATAATGCTTTTATAAATTTAGAAAAAACAAAATAACAAATATTGTCAAAATTGACATAAAATAGTTTTTAAAACAAATATTATATTATAAATTCATATTATATTCTTAAAAATTTAAGGTTCGGCCAAAGGACTTATATAATGATAGGTGTGTCATTAATGAACCACTTGGGGTTCGATTGGAAGTATATAGTATGTTTATTAACCATATAATATAAAAATACAAAGAGAAAGTTTAAATGTCAAACTATTTAACTAAGAGTTAAATATAAATGATAAAGTTAATATAGTGACCCAAACCTGACTAAAATCTATTGGTTGAAAGGATTTTGACCCATCCCCACTTTATCCTCTAAATAAGTTACTTTTGATCCATTATAAAATGAATATGAATTTATTATAAAATAATATTTTATGTTTTTCCTAAGGTGCCCCTCACCCCTCTTATAAAAGGTCACTCCCCCTTCTCCAAAATTCGTACCTTCAAAGCATTTTGGCTCATCCAAACCATTCCCAAATATTCTCTACAATTCCCTCACTTCAACCTAGAGGCCTTAGTTTGATCATAAATCCAACCTAAAGAGCCCTTTTGATCAAATCAAAAGGAAGAACCCGAAGAAGAGGTAATGTTTTCACCACCCTCTTTCAAGTTCATTTCTTCTTCCACTTATTCTTTATTTGTTATTTCCATTATAAAATCATAACTCCAGTATATTATATATACTGTGATGTTATTATAAATATTTCACAACTATATTCATTATTATATCAATCTTATGAATGATAATGTCACCACGCGTGCGTACGTACGACTTGCCATCTCCACACCGTGGTGTAATTTGTTATTCAACACTATGTTATTTGGATGGATATAATGATGAGTAATATGTATATAAATAATGAAAATAACATGATAATGTCTATGTAAAATTAATATACCATCCAATTTCACACCTTTAAGGAAATGATATTGTCAGTCGTGCGTACGTATGGATTACCCTCTCCAGACGCGATGAGATTCATTTCCACATTCACCATTCATCGACGATTATAAAAATATATATTAATAATATGTTTGTAATATATGAAAAAATAATGATACTGGAGAGATATATATATTTATGTATGTATGTGTGTGTGTAATTACATATATTTTATTCACTTAGTTCTGTTCAATACGTTATGAAAATGGAAACATCATTTATGCGTACATATGGACTACCGTCTCCATAAACTATTTTTTCCAATTCATATATATGCCTATTATAAATATTTATATTGTAAATATATATTATATGTAAGTAATGTTTTATATACTTGAAGTATTTAAATCATGATCTAAGTGATACAATCAAGAGTAACATGTTAAAACACATACGATAAAGAAAGCGATTATTACCCAAAATGTTAACTTAACATGGAAATTATTATTAAATGGGTAGTATAAAGTCATAAATGAATAATGTATGACATCATAAATATTAATATGGTTTTGGTATAATTTAATAACATACTACAGTTTTCATATAGGAGGTTAAACGTACCCTCGACTAAAGGAAAGTGCAAGGTAAAGGGTTTTCATATCACTCCTTATTCCCGTGAGATTCATGCCATATTGCTACTATTACCTTTTGTGTGGTGTATTTACTTCCCATAATTGTATTCTTCGTGTAATACACTTTAATTTATGTGTATTTACATATTCATTGTATGATACCTCTTTCATGGGGTGTATGTTTCGTAAGTTACCAAATTGGTAAGGGTTAATTTCACAATCTCTTTATTATCCGAGGTTGTTTTTACGTAAGTATCTAATGGGACATATTTATTATCCATGTCCATGTTTCATGAAATAGTTTTCAAAGGGTTTATTTTAAGGCACTTTTTTTTTACAAAAACGTCATTTCAAATGTTTTAAATATTTATTCTTCTATATCTTTCTCATTAATGTTCATGTCTTCAAAATGGTTTTTAAGTATTTATTTATATAGACATGAATGTTTTTAAAATTTTAATTCCTTTCAAAAGTTTCAAAGTGGTATGGGACACTTTTATTCAAAAATGTCTTTAAATGTCTTCCTTTGTAAATTGTGTGACTTTTAAATGTTTTCATTAAAAAGGTATATTTCTCTCAAAGATATTTACAAATCATTTTCATCTATGTCAACATCCTTTGGTGGATTTTAAACTTGTTTAAAGATGATTTATTATGATACAAATCTTCCATATTGTATTGAGGGTTTTGTGATTTATTTGACTATGGATGTGTTATTTTTATACCATTCATGGTTTAGGGATAAAGTATTGAAATTGTTTATGCTATTTTTAATAAAAATGTTTATGTTATCTTTAAACCTTTTCATATGAGGAATGCATTGGACTTAGTAAGTGAAGGGTGGAGACCGATATAGCTCCTTGATGCATCGGTAGGTCTCATGAGACAAACTAGTGTCTTGGCACAAGTCCTTGACAAAATATTATTTTTAATCTTGGCACAAGGCCTTGAATATGTGGTTATGATTGTCTGGAATTATGCATTCTTTCATTATGAAAGTGGTTAGTGATATTTCATGTGATTATTCGACTAGTAGATTATCTCTATGAATAAGTAAATGACATTAATTCATTTTATTTTTTTTCCATATAATGATAAAGTTCAATTTTAAAAGGATTTTGTTTTAGTTATACATTTCCTTAAATATTTATGCTTATTTATGAATGTTTCTGATGTATTGTTATCTTTACTGAGCATCTGAGCTCACCCCTTTCTACATTTTATTTTTCTCAGGATTCCAAGAAGTGTATTGTGATTGATATGGAGGGTTAAGGAAAGGGAATAATGGAATTCATACAGGATTATTTATGTTGTTTTTTATGTTATAATGTGTAATGTAACATTTATATATGTAATCTATTTTCCAAGACTGCTAAACCGATCGGTCCTTCGGGACTTGATTCCTTTTAATCATTCCAATGTATTAAAATAATGCACCAACTCTGGGTAACTGGGGTCAAGGAATTACAATTGGTATCAGAGGATGTTTAGCAATAAACATGGAAGCTAGATTTTGATAAACTCTGATTAGAGCACATAGACCTAAGATAGACATTGAAGATTAGTATTGAAGAAATTCATAGAGTTTTGGTAATGTAGAGATTTTGTGAATTTTCCAAGAAAATAAATCCCTCTCTGGATACAAGCAGGTAGAGGCGGCTCTCACACAGATGTACCCAGGGGTAAAACCCAAAAACACCGCTTTGAGCTAGACTCGAATGAGAACTGGTGCACGACAATAGGCCTTGCTGCACTCTTGGTTACGACACTCCCGGGGGATATGATTAGGATAATTCTCATTTTATTTACAAATCATAATGAAGGGTTTATGAGTATATAATTCATCAAGGAAAACATCTTTATGAATATGGATTATATCCATAAACCATTCAATTAACATTAGGTATTTTATAAGTTGGGAATAATTCATTGCAATTCATAAACTGACCTAGTTTATGCCATTGTATAGAAATGGAACCCAGTAGAAGGAATGTGAAATCCAGCAATACGTATGATCCAAAGGGTACGAAGGATGATATATTTCACGGTATTAAGCCAACATTTAGAAGGGAAATAGTCTCCCATGTATTCTCAACATATAAAGAAATAGTATCATGTGTTAATAAGATAAGTAAATAATTTTCTGAGTCCTATGTCTTTGAAGGGAAGTAAGAGAAGAAGAGGATGGAAGAGAGAAAGATGGATAAATGGAAGAGAGAAAAGAATAATTTTCCTATATATGATAACTATGGGAAGAATCTCCCTGGAACTTGCCTGAAGGGAATGAGAGTTTTTTATAAGTGCGGAGAAAAAGGACACAATGTGCGTGACTGCAAGGGTAAGAAAAAGGTTTTAAATGTACAATGCTTCATCTGCAAGGAGTGGGGACACTACGCGAACCAATGTCCAAATCATCAGAGTATGCCCCAAATGATGCTATTGGATAATAATAAAGTTATGATACTACCACAGATGAGGAGGAATTATTAGTGTTCTTATGTTGTTATTAGCGAATTATGTCACTTGAGTGTTCTATCAACAATGTACTGGTTATAATAATTATGGAGTATATAAGGATTGTACTACAGTACTATTTCATTAAGGAATTGAGATTGTGTGGAATCATGAAAAGTGACTCAATAGAAGGTTAAATATTTGGAAAATATATGGTATAGAGAAAGATAAACCATAATATAGTTCTGATACTGAGGTAGTGATTTTGGAATAATACATGATTGATTTGGATAAATTATATCGGATATTCTTGACTATGTTGAAACTGATTAATTATTTGTATATTCCATCACTGTTTGAGTTTACGAAATTTTTGGATAGAAAGAGTATATCCAGTATTCTATAAGGAATAAGGGATTATGAATGTAATCAATAAGGTTTTATAGTAATTCAGGATGCTGCATCATTTTAAAAGAATACATGATAAAGGTGTTCGCATGTTATTAAGCGAAAAAAATGATCTTCATTGTGTTTACCTTCCTTATAAATTTTGGACTGTGAGTTTGGATAGAAGTATTTTCGATAATTCTAGTTTGATATTATTTTTGTATTTCCATAAAAGGACAACCCGGAGGTAGGGCGACAACCTATCACGTCCAGCAAGTCCGCAAGACTTGAAGTCGCAACCGAAGGGCGACAAGGGTGTATCACCTACCACTAGCCCATGTGATGTACTGGATTGAATAATGTAGTCATTTTTTAAAAAAAAATTCTGTTAGATTAATTATAAATTCAATTTTTTTGAACCCTATATGAATAGGATAAATAGAATATTATTTTTAAGCTCTATTATCTTTTAGAGTAAAATATAAGTTTGTTGTAGAAATTAGTTAACTGATGGGACTCTACTTGTCAAGTACATATTTCTCTTCTTCTCTTATTCTGTGAAGAAATTAATTCTTATACTTTAGTAGATGGATCTTGAAAACAAAAATGTGTTATCCTAATACCAGATGTTTTATTGAACTAATGGTATTTTAAATCATCATAGATTGATAAATTTAAGGCCCTAAATTTTAAACTTGTTTGTGATTGATAACCTCAATCACTACCTATAAATATATACATTTTCCCTCTAATTATATGTCTCTAATTTCCACCAATTTTCTCCTAATTGAGACCATAATTTGGTGGTGACCCTTTCTTTCCCCTTTTTCTCTTATTAAGACTAAATTTTATTAACATAATTTCCGATGTGGGTTTTCCCAAAGGTATTTTCTATTTTCAAAATTTTATTTTTGAAAAATAATTTCAAATTGTGAGGACGCAATTTATTGAAGAAGGATAGAATGTAACACCCAAATCTTCCACGGTACGCTCCTCTTTGAATAATATAGTAGCATGTGTTGTATGCAACTTCAAGTTCTAACACACCACAACCAATCAAACTGGCCGTTATCAATAGTAATACCCACCTTTTGAAATTATATAATTTTTATCTTTTAAAATGGACTTCATTTTTGGATTCGGAATATCGAAATTAGCCAAGGGTGAAATTTTTCTATTTTTATGAAAACATTCAATTTTTGATGAATAGTGAAAAGCACTAAGATATAGTTTAAAACCAAATTTTTATTAAAATAATTATTTATTTTATTTAAAATTATTTTAGGTCAAAATAGATACATAATACCTATATAAGTTCAATGTAATTAATTGGAGTCAGTTGATAATAATTTTAGATATATAAAAATTTTATTGAACTTTTCACCGTCTTTTACCCATCTCCTAGGAGAATTTGAAAATTCACAAAAAACATAATTTTACCACTTCTGTGAGTGAAATTTTGAAAATCTGAGAGACACAGTTAATATCAAAAAGTAAAATCTGGTTCAATAAGATAATAATAATTTTTGGTGAATAGTAACTTTTTACATTTATTTACCACGGTTAAAAGTAAATAGCGCAATTAAGGGTAAAAATGATATTATTATTACCCAAGCACATGTTCTAATTCTATTGACTAAGTATAATTCTAAAAAAAACAACCTTAGGAATAAAATATGATCCTCTTTGGTCCACTTGGATTAGATTAGGACATTTATTATTATTTAATCCAAAGAAGAGTTAAAAGAGATAAAATCAATGTTAAATAAATAAAACATTTTTAATATAGGATTATACATAAGATAAATTCAATTATAAAGATTCATTAGAAATCTAAAAAGAATTAATATATAATTATATTTTATTTATAATTTTTAGACATCAAATAATTTAATTTATTTATGACACAATGGTGATGCAGTAATTACCTAATTAATGAAATATTAAAATAATTGATATTATAAATATTAAAATAAATGTAATTTTATACTTTTTATGAATTCCACTAATTTTCTAGGCTAATATAACATATTAGGGTTGGTTAGATGAATTGTTTTCGAAGTAATAATGCTGTTATGAATTTAGCAAAAACAAAATACCAAATAGTGTCAAAATGGACATAAACGAGTTTAAAAAAAATATTACATTATTAATTCATATTCTATTCCTAAAAATCTAAGGTTAGGACAATGGACTTATATGAGGATATGTGTATCATTAATGAACCACTTGGGGTTCTATTGGAAGTATATAGTAAGTTTATTAACCATTAAATATAAACATACAAAGATAAATTTTAGATGTCAAACCATTTAACTAAGAGTTAAATATAAAGGATAAGGTTAATATAGTGACCCAAACCCATCTAAAATCTATTGGTTGAAAGGATTTAGACCCATACCCACCTTAGCCTTAAAATAAGTCACTTTTGAGCCATTATAAACCAAATATTAATTTATTATAAAATAATATTTTAATTTTTTCCTAAGGTGCCCCTCACCTCTCTTTTAAAAGGTCACTCCCCCTTCTCTCGAATTCATACCTTCAAAGCCTTTAGGATCAACCAAAAACTGCCCAAATATTCTCTCAACTTCCCTCACTTTAACCTAGAGGCCTTATTTTTATCAGAAAGCCAACCTATGTGGCCCTTTTGATCAAATCAAAAGGAAGAACCCGAAGAAGAGGTAATGTTTTCACCACCCTTTTTCAAGTTCCTTTCTTCTCCCTCTTCTTCTTTATTTGTTAAATCCATTATAAAATAATAAATCCAGTATATTATATATATTGTGATTTTATTATAAATATTTCACAACTATATTAATTATTCTATCCATCTTATGAATGATAATGTCACCATGCGTGCCTACGTACGGATTACCGTCTCCACGCTGTGGTGTAATTTGTTATTCAACACTTTGTTATTTGGATGGATATAATAATGAGTAATATGTATATAAATAATGAAAATAACATCATAATGTCTCTATAAAATTAATATACCATCCAATTCCACACCTTTAAGGAAATGATATTGTCACTCATGCGTACGTACGGATTACCGTCTCCACGACACGATGAGATTCATTTCAACATTCACCATTCATCGATGAATATAAAAATATATATTACTAATATGTTTGTAATATATGAAATAATAATTCTACTGGATATATATATATATGTAATTACTTATATTTTATTCACTTAGTTTCGTTCAATATGTTATGAAAATGGAAACAATGTTTATGCGTACGTACGGACTACCGTCTCCATAAACAGTGTTTTCCATTTCATATATATGTCTATTATACATATTTATATTCTAAATATATATGATATATAAATCATGTTTTATTTTCTCGAAGTATTTAAATCATGATCTAATGGATACAATCAAGAGTAACAAGTTAAAACACGTATGATAAAGAAAGCGATTATTACACAAAATGTTAATTTAACATGGAAATTATTATTAAATGGTTAGTATAAAGTCATAAATGAATAATATATTACATCATAAATATTAATATGGTTATTTTATAATTTAATAACATACTACAATCTTCATACATGAGGTTAACGTACCCTCGACTAAAGGAAAGTGCAAGGTAAGGGGTTTTCATCTCACTCCTTATTCCCGTGAGATTCGTGCCATATTGCCACTATCACCTTTTGTGTGGTGTATGTACTGACCATAATTGTATTCTTTGTGTAATACAATTTAATTTATGTGTATTTACATATTCATTGTATGATACCTCTTTCATGGGGTGTATGTTTCATAAGTTACCAAATTGGTAAGGGTTAATATCAAAATCTCTATATTATCCGAGGTTGTTTTTACGTAAGTATCTAATGGGACATATTTATTATCCATGTCCATGTTTCTTGTAAGAGTTTTAAAAGGGATTATTTTAAGGAACTTTTTTTTACAAAAACATCATTTCAAATGTTTTAAATATTTATTCTTCTAAATATTTCTCATTAATGTCCATGTCTTCAAAATGGTTTTGAAGGATTTATTTATATGGACCTGAATGTTTTTAAAATGTTAATTACATTCAATAGTTTCAAAGTGGTATGGGACACATTGATTCAAAAATGTCTCTAAATGTATTCCTTTATAAATTGTGTTACTTTTAAATGTTTTCATTAAAAAGGGAAATTTCTCTCAAAGAGATTTACAAATATTTTTCATCTATGTCAACATCCTTTGATGGATTTTAAACTTGTTTGAAGATAAATTATTATGATACAAATATTCCATATTATATTTAAGGTCTTGTGATATATTTGACTATGGATGTGTTATTTTTATACCATTCATGGTTTAGGGATAAATTATTGACATTTTGTATGCTATTTTTAATATGAATGTTTATGTTATGTTTAAACATTTTTATACGAGGAATGCATTGGACTTAGTAAGTGACAGGTGGAGCCCACTATAGCTTCTCGATGCATTGGTAGGTCTCTTGAGAAAAACTAGTGTCTTTTCACAAGGCCTTGAGAAAATCTTATTTGTATTCTTGGTACAAGGCCTTGAACATGTGGTTATGACAGTCTAACATTATGCATTCCATTATTATGAAAGTGGTTAGTGATATTTTATGTGATTATTTGACTAGTAGAATATCCATGTGAATAAGTAAATGGAATTAATTCATTTTAAATTTTCCATATTATGCTGAAGTTCAAGTTTAAAAGGATTTTTTTAGTTAT
This sequence comes from Viscum album, assembly GCA_963277665.1. Lineage (NCBI taxonomy): Eukaryota > Viridiplantae > Streptophyta > Magnoliopsida > Santalales > Viscaceae > Viscum > Viscum album. The sequence continues at coordinate 122,816,228 of OY728153.1, read as the reverse complement.
AAATTGCCTTAAATTTTTATGCTTATTTATGAAATTTTCTGCTGTATTTTTATCCTTATTGAGCATCTGATCTCACCCCTTTCTATGTTTTATTTTTCCCAGAATTCTAAGAAGTGTTTTGTGATTGATATCCAGGGTTAATCCAAGGGAATAATGGAATTCATAAAGGATAATGTATGTTGTTTTGTATGTTATAAAGTGTAATGTAAAATTCATGTATGCAATCTATTTTCCAAGACTGCTAAACTGATCGGTCCTTCGGAACTAGATTCCTTGTAATCATGCCAATGTATTAAAATAATGCCCCGATACTGGGTAACTGGGGTCGGGGATTTAAAAAATTTATGGAATATAACTAAAGGCACCAAAATAATCATTTAGAAAGCTACCAATGAAGAAAAATTAATTTCAAGGATTAGTATTTCACTTAGGAGGTACCATAATTAATTGTACACTTACCTAAAAGGGGTAATACCATTATTGATCCAAGATGAATAGTTATATGGTGTTTTGGAAATTTATTCATTTAATTAAAAAAGTGAAATATGAGCTGGAACACCCAAGGGGTGTTCATGTTTGAGTTTGACATCCTATATTAACATAACACGACTCAATGGAGGTATTACATGGTGTATACATAATTTATGATGAAAAAACAATATTAATGTGATGTGCGGCAAAGGACGATGTGCGATGTAACAATTCTATTTATAAAATGACATAAATTTAAGGAATAATTCATATAACACCTACTTTATGTTTATGAAACATCACTCATCCAACATAAAGGCCTTATTTAGTCTTATTTAGAAAAAATGTTGAAATGGACAATTTCCCTGAAAATAGAGAAAATGATCTTGCACCTCAATAACTATTCATGGAGGGGATTAAATGAATAAGGATTCAAAAAAAATCGAGAGATTAAAAATGCAGATCCATAGAGACCCACAATGCTTGATTCCGAGTTTGGATGAAGTAGATCCATTGAATCTTAGGTTAAGCGTTAGATGAATCCATGATGTAAGGGAGGAGAGGGCTCACCCATTGGAGGATGAAGAAAGAAATGGAAAATGGGGTTTTATACCTCCTTAAGGTAATTTTTATAATTTTAAATTAAAAAATGGGTCAAACCATTTGGATACATGGTTTGTAAAAACCATACGCCAACCATGTGACACCTAATACCTAAGTAACCCACCTAACCTGGTTGTTCCATACAATTTTCCTAACATTGTTCCAACTATGTGATGAATAGTTATTAGGTACTAACTAAGTGGAACTAACCATTCAGGCTAGGCACGTAGTTTGGGAAAACTGTTTGGGATAGAAACATGGTTTGGGAAAACTATGTGTAGCCTGTGCGACACATGATGCTCCTCTGGTTCAGGATACATGGTTCGTTGTTGGGGGCCTCACTATTTCATAAAAATGTGTGCCCTGTTCGGACCATCAAAACATGGGATTTTTGGGCCCCAACTCTACCGAAACTCAATGAGTCACCCAAGGGACCCCTCAGGCATTTACAAAAGTCTAAAAAAACACTTTGAAGTGTTCCCACTCTCAAAATTACATTCTGATGCTCAGTTAAAAAATGGACCATCCACTAAATTCCAAAAGTTCAAATTCCTTTTCATTTTCATGATGTTCTAAAATATGGATAATTTCATTATTCCTGTAGCTTTATTCATAATATTAAATTAAGATTCTAGAATCTTCTTCTATGTATGGTAATCCTAACAATATAATTGTGGATCCTTCAACAAGTATAATCCATAAATATATGAATATTTTATTTTCTTATTTAGTGAGCATTATCAATATTACTCCATTAATATATAGGATTTTTAAAAAACAATACAATTTCTCTACCTTCTTCAATTTTTTGTATGTTTATTCTATCGAAGATAGATCGAGCTATGCTTGGGATTTATTTTTATGTTTAATTTCATAATATTATCCTTTAATCCCCTTCAAGAAGATATTGCGTTGATTATCATGTGATTGAATTTAATAAGGGCTGTTGAATCTAGATAACTACCATATTAAGCTACATGGAGATGTAGGTAATACTGAAAAACTCATATATGATTTAACAAGATCAATATACGTATGAACCAAATAATCAAATTAGGTAGTTAGAAGACATTATAGCCAATGAAAAACAAAAAACACAAAAGGATCAAGTATCATTGAAAACAAAAAATCTATGTCACTATCCACGAATCAATCAATGTATATTATATACACATATTATTGTATATGTTGGATATAACATGTTATAATGTATACATTTAAATATTTCAAAAAATTAATTTTGAAGGGAAAAATTATTTTTTATATTATGATCAAACATTTCGAGTCCTATGATATTATAAACCCGTATGATTTTAGAATATCATAACCTAACCATGATGTTCTATTTTTAAGGTGTTTGATAAATGATTCACTTATTATAAATCCTATCTTATAATATGGTGCTGTTTTAAATGGTGATTAAGGTTAACAGGTGTATCGGGGGATATAAAATTTATATCATTGGAACAACATAATAAATTGATGGATAAAAAATCTATAGAAAACTGGATAACATTGATTATAAAAATGATATTAGTGATGATGATAAGTTTAAAATAGCGTTCATCTGTATATGATAACTACAATCTAGTGTAAATTAAAACCGCTATTTATTTTATTCTCTAATGAAGAAATATGGAAAAATAGTTACTTGAAAACTAATTCATATTGACATTATGATTTAATATAGCCTTAAAATCAAATAATTTCCCTACAACTAACTAGGCCTATAATAAATATCTCAGATTAATTTTCTAATTCCTCCATTATAAATATTTAAATAAAATAAGATAAAATTGATTAAATAATAAATCATGGTAGAAATGGAGAACTAGATTCATTAATTAAATATTCCACCTAGAATTATTCATGTGACATAATGAAAAAAGAAGACACCCTCTCTGAATTGATTAACCAAATCAAGGATGGATTAAATAACAAAGATACATTCCACCCAATAGTTGAAAATGATATTATCTTCACTAAATAACATGAATTATACCCTCAAATAAGAGATTATCTTGAAAGGAACCAAATATGTATGATTTCACTATCTATATAGAAGAATCATTGGAAGGAACACATTCTATATAGATTGATCCCTTGAAATTATAGAGAGAAATTGTGATATTGATTTCAAGAATCTAAATGCTCTTAAAAAGCTACAGTATTTAATTTAGTTATACATTATTTTAATTATACAATGTATTTCATGATATTCCCTTGTATGATCTATATATTCATGATCATAGAGAGTTTACCCATTATATGAGGATGTTAGAGTAGGAAAAATGTTACCTCTTAAATTATAAATATAATATAAACAGGTTTTATATTTAATATTTTTATGAGATTTACTATGCAGTGAAATAGTGAGGTGTCGATGAGTGATTCTCTTTACATATGCTATAATTTATTTATCTTTCCTTATTATTAAGCTTTAATAAAACCCATAAATAGTTTATTCGACATAAAATGGAGTTGGGTTGATGCTTTGGGAGTGGAAAATGATTAACTGAATGAGAAGTGTGGGGAAATCATAATTTATTGAATTATGAATTTCATACTCCATTTAAATGGTTTCACGATTCTGAGTTTAAGGAATTCATTGATTCACCAATTCAATTTATAAATGAAATATACCAATATAAATAGTAGGATACAAGATAAGTTTTCTTATATTTTTATTATTTAAGGTCCCACGTTTGAGAAATTTAGGGGTGAGTGGAGAAATTATATTGAATCCATTAAACATGGAGGAATGAGATTAAAATAAATATAGGAAAAAAGGGTTTAAATACTAGTGATCTACCTTTGGTGTTCCCACTTTTATTTTAACAGCTTAGTTTATTTAATTTCTTATTTAATTTTCTTTTATTTCATTTTTCACAAAAAAGTCCCCACCATTTCATTTCCCAATTTTATTTATAAACAAAAACAATATAAATATAAATAATTGATAATAAAGAACATAGATTGTCTATCTATAGTTCCTTGAATGATAAAATAGGTCATGAACCTCCCCCATTAATAAACCCACTATGGCCTGTAGTGAATATGAGAGTGACCACTAAAGATTGTCTCAATTTGTCCAAGAATTGGTGACTATCGCCAAGGGTATAAACCCCGAAAATGGGAGGCTTTAACCTCATATATCCAATGAACATATAAATAAATACACTAGTAAATATCATAATAAAACTAAAAGATGATATCCCATAATTTATGTAATTTCATATAGAGAAATACATCAAAATAAATACAAAAAAGGAAAGTCATAAGGCAAGGAATTTGGCCATAACTCAAATCCATGGTCTAGTAATATCTAGTTCAATCACCAAGTCTATCCCTAACACCGAAAAAATGAGTATATATATATGTGTGGGGGGGGGGGAGAATACCTGTATACTTAGTAATACCCTCCTTAAGATCTTTCTTGAAAATGTTGAAGAATCATACCAATGCCTTAGTGAACAAACAATATAACCAACATGCACCTACGTCATGTCAACTATCACCCTAACTCACTAACAATTAGTCACCCAATATCATATCCAATTATAATAATATAATAACAAAATAATATATCTAGAAGGTACCCTGTAACCACTTTATCCACCAATTTTTCACTCTCATTCCCCAATGGTAAATGTCTTATGCTTTCATCCATTCCATAACTATAAAATCTCATATCATATATCACATCATAACCACATTCTATATAGAATCTGACCATATTAACATATTTATAAACACATACTATATCACCACATCATCGACACATTCCAAATTCTCATCATTGTATGTTATCTTGAACATAGAGGACATCAAAATCATTCCCTCCCCTTACCATGAATGAACCACACCATGTTTCATCATCAGGACAATATTTCAAAGTAAAACATTATATAACATACTATATCCCTTAAAATTAAATTTTTATTTATTTTCATGAAGACACATTGGGTTCATTGGGAACCAAAAAAAAATATCTCAGAAAGGATAAGTATAACAATAGAAATAAAGACACTTGAGAAATACCTGGACTCTCGATTGTGGGGGTACATTGATAATTATATTCCAGATTAGTTTTTATATGATCATTATTTATCTTCTCACAATAATGAGGAGGAATGAAGAGTAGATTATATCTAGTTTATCAAGATCCACCTGGTCCTATTTATTTAAGTCCATTGGAATAAAAATAATAGTAGGTAAAAGGTACCAACCTTCAATCTCAATTTTTTGTGTTGTTCCAAAATTGCATTAATTCAGATAGGATATATATTCTTCAACCAGATCATGAGATTCACCAAAAGTATACTGATGCAATTGTTGTATCCCTTATCTTGTTAGGGGATCCTTCATGAGTATTTTCTTCTAATTCCCTCAATGAAGATCTAGTTTTCATTGGATTGGGAAGATAAGAGTAGTCTTTTAAAGACCTAAATTTATTCTTAGGAGACACTGGAAAGTCCCCTAATTTAGAGAGTCCCATATTACCTCTTCACACACCTATTTAAAGTTAATAATTAGTTTCATGAAGAACATCATGGAATGGTGGAATTTGGGTGTACTCTCCTTCCTATTAATTAGATGCAGTAGGACTCCCCGAGCTATGAACAATCATCCTATTTGATTACGATCCTTGTAAATATCTCTATGGTGATTCCATCATTTATATCTGAATATATATTATCATTTAAAAATATTTATCAAAACTATTTTTATTTTTCTACCCAACTATCATACACCCACCTCTCTTCAAGATAAAGTTGGTGATATAACCTAAGTAGGAAAACCAATTATGTAAATATAAGGACACCCTTGTTTCTAGGTTAACACTACCCTACCTGAGCTCTCTATGGATCTGTTGGGAGCCAGATAAATCTAGAACTTAGTCAGATTGAGTATTTAAAATCCATTATATAAGATTACTAGTGGCCTCCATATCTTTTCAATTCACAACATGAACATATGAAATTGGAACACCATCGATATGTCTAGTAATGTCTGCATTGTTCATAGATCCCTACATCAGATTGGGTTTAACAACTCTGAAATCCATTATTTGGTACAATATCCATCCTGATATTCATTAATATCCTTAGTAGATTCGATCATCAGATAGGAAAACCCAAAGATCTTGTGAAGGTAGATAGACACCATATTTCATGACAACACCAACACCACCAATCCACTAGTCCTTAGTTCCTTCTAATGAACTAGGATTCAAAGCAATAGGGAATTCTATAAGAAGATCTATGTGTATACCCAACCATAAATGGTAAACTATATGACCCATATAGTGTAAATTCACACAAAAATTAGTCCATGATTCAAAAAAATTTGTCTTCATAATGCAGTATTCATATTCTATCTATGTCTCGAAGAAATCCATAAATGATTCCAAAACATAGACCTCCACAAAAAAACAAGGTGTAACTGGATAAAAAAGAGATTGAGTTCATTAGTAGAAACAAATAAAAAGATAAATATCATTTCCTTTTAACCTAAGTGTTGGTCGGAGTGGTTTACTCAAGAGGGGGGTGAATTGAGTACCAATTAAAATTTCTGTATTTAAAAAAAACAGTGTCTTAAAGACCCCCAAATAAAATAATAAATTAAACTGTAGTGAATTTATATTAAAGTAGAGGTTCTGTCAGATTCTCAAGGGATTGATTAATTCCCAGTTAATCAACACAAGAGTGTGTGATTATCTTTTGAAACTAACTTACTAATCTACACTTAACATACACACTTGCTAATTTAATTATCAAAGTGAATTTAAAAACAGTATTGGTTTTAAAGTGATTAGAAGCGGAGTAAAACTTTGAAAGAGATGGCACAACAATGTAACCAAGAGGTTCAGTCTCAAGCCAAGACTTAGTCCTCTCAAAAGTTTATATAAAAATGATCCACACCCTGGATCGGGGTTCACCAGTTTACAACTGTCCAGGTCCAAGACCTCTACCACTGTTCTTCGTGGGAAACAGTACAACAGCAACCAGCTGTCCAGGTCACACACGACCTCTACCACTGTTATTCATGGGAAAGAAAGAATGAAAGAGTTTGGTAAGGATTTACAAATCCTTCAGTTTGAGTACAGGAGACAGTGTATGTGTTAGATACAGAAGATAACACACACTGCTCGAAATGAATGATAATAAATCACAGAACAAGAGATGGAGAGTTTAGAAGTGGTTCTGGTGATTTCAGTGTAGCTCTGGACTTCTTTGGATTCGATCAGAAGTGAGTTTGAGTCCTCTTCTCGTTTCTGTTTGAGAAACAGAGTGTCGTATGCTCCAGGTTCGTAGGTAGTGAGATGTAGTCGATGAAGCTCTTTGATATTCTTTTGAATGCACAAAACTCTTCTCGAGTATGCTTGATTGTATATGTGATTCTGTCCTCCTTGGTTCTTCTTGTATGCACAGAGCTTTTTCTTGAGTATGTCGTATGTCTTCTTTGTCTCTGTGTGTGTTGTCTCGCTTATCTCTTCAGCAGAGTCTTCTTGTATTTATGTCACGTGCAACAGGAGACAGAAAAGATTTCCTTTCTGCAGGTACGAGGTACGGGTTCCTGACATCCGACAACCTTTATCAGATATTTGACAAATCATTAAAATGTACATGATATGACCGTTGGATAGATTAAATATAGGAAATAAAGAAATTCAAACAGTGCGTCGAGTGATCGGTAGGTGATCAGCATCGGTAGCTTGGACATCGGTAGCTTGAACATCGGTAGCTTGAACATCGGTAGGTACATGCATTGGTAGCTCCATGCGTTGGTATCGGTAGCTGTGAGTCTGTCAGTAGCTTCGTCCATCGGTGACTCTTATTCCATCGGTAGCTATTTATACTAACACCGGTAGCTCTATATTTGTATTGGTAGCTGTCTGTAAGTCAGTAGCTTACATTTATAAGCACATCGGTAGCTATGTGTTAAGTCTATCGGTAGCTCTGTGTTAAGTCTATCGGTAGCTGTCTGTCGGTAGACTAAGTCTATCGGTAGACTGGTTACCGGTAGCTCATTATCAGTAGCTATAGGCAGATTACTTATCTGTTTTATGCAAAACACATCCGATTGGGTTAGAATCAATTTATAACTTGTATGAACATGGATAAATGAGGATTAACATATTTCAAAGACTATTTTAAAAATTATTATTGTTTTGATCATAGATTTGAAAGAATTAAAGTATAGATCAATGATACTTAACAATATCATATAGAATGAAAACATAATTGGGATTTTCAACACATATGAATACATGATTTAGATTATCAAAACAGGTGAGGTCAACAATCTCGCCCTTTTTGATAATCACAATTTATGATATGGGCATTTAACATAGTGAAAATATAATGGTAAAGAGTATAATATTGAATTCAATTTTCTTATTGAAAATAGCATCAGAGATAATAGAAATAGTATGATATAGACATTAGTTATCAGAGGTAACAATAATAAGGTACTAAATAGACATAAAGTATCAGAGGGAAAAATGAAAAGAAGGGTAAAGTGTCTCCCCTTATTCCTTATGTTTCTCCATTGAAAATATTTTTCATTCTCTTTGTTCTCCCCTTTATTCTCTCATTTTGTTCTCCCCCTTATTCTCCTTATTATTCTCCCCCTTTGTGATAATCAAAAAGTGGGAAAGCATATATATAGGAGACAAATAAAACATGAGAAGTAAAAGGAGTTCTGTATTAGAGTAGTCAAAAAGTACAAAAACAGAATACAAAGGAATTCCTATCAAAAAACCCTAGCCACTGGATCATTCCACCTCTTCCACGTGAGATTTTCCTTTGGGATCAGAAGAAGGTTCGGGTGGTGAGGATGTAGGTGAAGGTTTTGGAATCCCAGAAAAGATCAAAGGAGGCTGGGCCACTGACACAGAGTTAGGCCTGTAGGTTGAAGATCTTTGGGTGATCATCGGTGTGAGGCTGCGAATAGCTTGAGCAGGAGTCAGCTGGACTGTGGAAGCAGCTGAGGCAGAAGCAGGCAAAGCAGGAGGTATGATGACTGGTCTGGCATCAACATGCAAGAAGGGCAGCAGCATATTTCTAAAATCCATAATAATTCCTCCTCCTCTTTCCATAGAAGAGATGAAATCATCTTTGTTCTCCATGAAATTCTCTAAGGCAGGAGTCAGTTATCTTAGCTTGCTCACTTGTTCTCTGAAAGCTTGAGTGACTGGAGGTAGCTTCATGTTTTCCGACATCATCTTGAAGTGGTGTTCGATTTGATGCTTGGTGAAAATTTAGGTGAAGTAGTAGTCCACTTTGCTCTTTATGGCTTCTTGAGAGGCAGAGGCTTCTCTCATATAATCTTGAACAATCTTCATTATTTCTCTGGCAGAATCTCTTGTAGAAAGCACCACTCGGCTCAACTCTGATGAGTCCACAGAGCCACTGGTTGAAATAGAACCAATCTCCTCCTTCAATATTGCTCGAACTTGATTCAGGTCAACTGATAGTTTGGATGTGAGAGGGCCAAGAGAGAAGGAAACAGTTTCTTTAAAACTCTTAGACAAACCAATGATTAGGCTTTGAACTTGAGAGTCTTGTAATTGAACATGATCCTTCACTAAGGTTTTGAAACTTTCAAACACCGAGACAAACTGGCTTACTACACTCTTCACATAAGCTAGGTCCTTGTCAACTTGAGACTTGGAGCTCATATAAGAATCCAAAGCAGCAACTGATGTCTTGAGAGCTTCCAGATCTGATTCGATTCTTGAAGACTGAGTCTGGCACTCTTTCACTTCTTCCATAATCTCAGACATAAAAGAAGATAAATTACAAGCCAGAGATAGCTCGAAAGATCTCTCTAACATTTTCATTTCTTCATAAAAGCTTTGCTTCATCTCAGCAACTGATACACTGAATGATTCTTTCAGCTCATTCTTCATGGATTCAAGATCAGATTTAGAGACAAAATCATTTGAGACAACTGCAGCAGATTCTCTTGCTGAGGCCAAACTAACTACAGAATCAGTCATTATTGAATTAATTGAGGAAGCAAGAGAGGTTTCCATTAACTTCACTTCTTCAAAAAAACTGGTTTTGAGGTCCTCTCTCAGCTTATTCAAATCATGAAATCTGACCACATCATCTGGCAGCATCTCAGAAGCAAGATCATAATTGGTCTTCAGTCTATTCACAGACATCTCATTATCTGAATCTGGATAATCCAATCCACAGACTATAAACCCTGGGTCTTCTACCCAGTCTCCAAGCTCTACAGCTACTGTAACATTTCCAAGAACAGATTGATGCTCCCCCTCAATGGGTGCATTCTCATGTATCACAACAGCATTTGGTGCTGGATTCTCTTCATCAGAATCTTCTACTACAAGTTCCACAGGTGCAGCATCTTGAAGATTTTCTGATACAGGTACAACTTCTTCTGTAACTCTTTCTACTTCATCAGCAGGCATAGCTGAGTTCCCAATCAAAGGGATCATACTTAAACTACCGGAAGCAGACAATTCAGATACATTTTCCTTTTCCTCTTCTTCTTGGTGAGGTACATACTGGTCTTCCTCATGAGTAGATACAATTTCCTCTACCTTTCCTTTCCTAGAATAGACCAATTCTGCAACAGGACTTGGGGGCAAGTCTGGATCTCCTCCAACATCCATAGGAGTTTCTTCTTCTTCTTCTTCTTCTGTTTCATCACTATAAACAGGTTCCTCTTCATCAGGTCTCAGACTCGGATCTCTCTCATCCTTTGGTCTTGAGGGATGATCCACAGGATTAAACCTATCATAAATCTTCTGATCATCACTGACCCATTCACCCTTCCATGGGTTCCAGTTAATTTTCATGTACTTGAAAACAGTCGAGGTGATGCAGAAATTGTTCTTGACTACAACTGTCTCATCCTGAGACTCAACTATTCCTTTCACTTTTATCATCACTGAAATCAGCTTGGCAAAGAACAAAGCATTAGTCTTTGACTTTGGTCTAATCATGTCTTCCATTTGAAGCATTAGCAATCTGCACAGATTGATCTTCACACCATGTCTTAGCAAATGAAGAAGATAGATATCTTGATATCTCAGATTTGAAAAATCTCCTCACCTTGGTATCAACACATGTTGAACAAACTTGAAAAGCAGTCGATTTTCTCCATCCATTTCAGCAGCAACCACTTTCCTTTGATTTCCATTACCAGTCATCTCTTTTAAGGCGGTTTCATAATCAAAGATGTCACTGCTAGGTGGCATTGCTCTTGATACATACCCAGAGACACCTCCATGTGGTACTTTCAAACTCTCAGCCCACTCTACTGAAGAAAAAGACATCTCTTTTCCATTTACAAAAGAGCTTACTCGATTCTCATTCACAGACTTCTCAAAGGTTACAAACTCATAGAACTGTTTTACCAACATCGGGTAGTATGGGCCATTGTTATTCGAGAAACAATCCACCCATTTCTGGTCCTCCAGAATCTCGAGTACTAACGATTTGCTAGGAAGTAGCCATTCCACGCACAATTCCTTCTCGATCACTATGTCTCTATTCTGCAAGTGAGGATTCACTGGTCGCCTTCCCGATCTAGTTCTGACTTCACTAACACTGGCTTTATGCTGTGTCTTCTGCTTCTTAGCGTTTGGTTCTACTCTTTCATCTCTGAAGATAGGAAGCTTGGTTTTTGCCATCGCGGGTTTAGGGTTCTTGGTTGATTTGGGAGCTAAGGTTCGAAGGTGAGGGATTTTGAGCTTGGTGAGGTAAGAAGTGGCTTAGACTTAGTTTTATCATTTAGGAATTCCAAATAAACGACTAAAATAGAGTAATAAAAATAATATAAAATGATTCGTATTCTTGGCGGCATACAGATGTTTTAAAAACATTGCATCGGTGTGAGTTAATCATCGGTGAGAAAAACAAATCGGTGAGAATTGTACATCAGTAAGAATTTTCACATCGGTGAGAAGTTTCACATCGGTGAGAATTTTCACATCAGTGAGGATTTTCACATCAGTGAGAATTTTCACATCGGTGAGAAGTTTCACATCGGTGAGAATTTTCACATCAGTGAGGATTTGCACATCAGTGAGAATTTTCACATCGGTGAGAAGTTTCACATCGGTGAGAATTTTCACATCAGTGAGGATTTTCACATCAGTGAGGATTTTCACATCAGTGAGGATTTTCACACCGGTTGTAATTAAACATTCCCAATTCGTGTCTTATGTAACTTAGCCTATACGAACTTAGAGGTTTAGTGAAAATATCAGCCAATTGATGTTCAGTGCCAATAAATTCAAGAGAAATATCACCTTTTTGATAGTGATCTCTTAGGAAATGGTGTCTTACATCTATGTGTTTGGTTCTAGAGTGAGATACAGGATTCTTAGAGATGTTTATTGCACTGGTGTTATCACAGTTGATTGAAACATGTTTAAAAACATATCCATAGTCCAAAAGAGTGTGTTTCATCCACAGAATTTGTGCACAGCAACTACCAGCAGCTATATATTCTGCTTCGGCAGTAGATAATGCAACTGAGTTCTGTTTCTTACTACACCAAGAAACTAAGGATTTTCCAAGCAAAAGACATGTTCCTGATGTGCTTTTTCTATCTAACTTACAACCAGCAAAGTCAGCATCTGAATAACTCATTAACTCAAAGGATTGTCCTTTTGGGTAAAACAAACCTAAGTTAACCGTGTGTTTGAGATATTTAAAAATTCTTTTAACAGCAAGCAAATGAGATTCTTTTGGATTAGCTTGAAATCTGGCACACATACACACACTAAACATAATATCAGGTCGACTAGAAGTAAGATAAAGTAAACTACCAATCATACCTCTGTAATTTGTTTGATCAACTGGTTTCCCAGTTTCATCTGCATCCAATTTACAGGTAGTACTCAGAGGAGTTTCACTTCCCTTGATACTATCCAGACCAAAACGTTTTAAAAGATCCTTTGTATATTTACTTTGATTCAAAATAATACCATTTTCATTTTGAAATACTTGAAATCCAAGAAAGTACTTAAGCTCTCCCATTAAGCTCATTTCAAATTCATTTTGCATACTTTTTGAAAAATCAGTACATAAAGAGTGTTTAGAAGATCCAAAAATAATATCATCAACATATATTTGTACAACTAAAACATCTTTAGAAATTCTTTTAATGAAAAGAGTTGGATCAGAAATCCCTTTAGTAAAACCTTTTGAAATAAGGAAATTGCTAAGTCTATCATAACAAGCTCTTGGAGCTTGTTTCAAACCATACAAAGCTTTAGAAAGTTTAAAAACTTGATTTGGAAAATGGGGGTTAGTAAATCCAGGTGGTTGTTCTACAAAAACATCTTCAATTATAAAACCATTTAGAAATGCACTTTTCACATCCATTTGATATAACTTGAAATCCAGATGTGCAGCATATGCAAGTAAGATCCTAATGGCTTCTAGTCTAGCTACAGGTGAAAAAGTTTCCTCATAGTCTATACCATCTTCTTGACTATATCCTTGTACAACTAGTCTAGCTTTGTTTCTAACTATATTCCCGGATTCATCTACTTTATTTCTAAAAACCCATTTTGTGCCTATTGTCAAAGTGTCCTTGGGTCTGTCAACTAATTCCCAGACTTTGTTTCTTTCAAACTGATTTAATTCTTCCTACATAGCTATTACCCAGAATTCATCATTGATAGCATCGTTGATATTTTTGGGTTCTAGCTGTGAAAGAAAAGCTTGATGTTCAACCTGGTTTCTTAGAGAAGCTCTAGTTTGTGTTCCTCTATCATGATTACCAACAACAGCTTCTAAAGGATGATTCTTTAGAATCCTTGTTGATCTGGTAAAGGTTGGACTAGAAATTTCAGGTTCATCTATAGGTTCGGGTTCAATAGAAGCAGATTCTGGAGAAAGTCCAGAACTGGATACTTTTATAACAGGTTCTTTAGATTTATCATTAAGGTCCAGAATAGACAAATCTTCTTCAAGATTCTCAAGAGAGGTTTTAGGCTCATGTGGACCAGTTTCATCAAAATTGATGTGAATAGATTCTTCCACACATTTGGTTTTCTTATTGAATACTCTATAGGCTTTACTAGAGATAGAATAACCCATAAAAATTCCTTCATCACTTTTGGAAGCAAACTTATCCAGATTATCTTTAGTATTCAGAATAAATACTTCGCAACCAAAAACTTTAAAGTAATTAACCTTAGGCTTTCTATTGTTCCACAATTCATAAGGGGTTTTCTTAAGAATAGGTCTGATTAAGACTCTATTAATGACATAACAAGCTGTATTTACAGCTTCAGCCCAAAAATAAATAGGTAGGTCATATTCATTGAGCATGGTTCTAGCAATTTCTTGCAGGGTTCTGTTTCTTGTTTCTACTACACCATTCTATTGGGGTGTTCTAGGAGCAGAAAAGTTATGAGTATAGCCATTGTGTGAGCAATAAGATTCAAAATCTTGATTTTCAAACTCACGACCATGATCACTCCTCAATGTTTTAATCTTAAGTCCACTAAGGTTCTCTGCAGACTTGGAGTATTTGACAAAGTAAGAACAAGCTTCACTTTTGTGAGCTAGAAAATATACCCACGTATATCTAGAAAAGTCATCCACAAGAACATAAACATAGTGCTTCCCATTTAAACTAGAAACTCTTGATGGTCCAAACAAGTCCATGTGAACCAATTCAAGTGGTTGAGAAGTCGAAACTTCTTTCTTTGATTTAAAAGAAACTTTGTGTTGTTTTCCCTTTTGACAGGGGTTACACATTCTATCATTTGGGAATTCTAATTTAGGTAGGTCTCTAACTAGGTTTTTCCTAGAAAGTTTTCTAAGTGAGTGAATGTTGCAATGTCCTAATCTTCTGTTCCATAGCCAAGATTCTTTATGAAAAGCATTCAAACAAGTAATATTCTGCTTAGATAAAGAAATCAGATTAACAGCATAAACATTCTCATTTATTAAGGCAGAAAATACCAAAACATTCTTAGAATTAAAAACTTTGCAAGAATCATTTTCAAATTTAACATGAAAACCATCATCACATAACTGAGAAATACTTAATAAATTGTATTTAAGGCCATCAACAAATAAAACTTTAGAGATCAAAATTGAATCAGTGTTACCAAACTGGCCTAGGCCGATGATTTTTCCTTTAGAGTTGTCACCAAAGGTGAAAAAGCCTCCATCAACTTTTATTAAACTCTTGAAACAAGAGAAATCTCCTGACATATGTCTTGAACATCCACTGTCCAAATACCAGGTCTCTTTACAGGATCTCTTCAAGCAAGTTCCCTACAAAACAGATTCAGATGGGAGATGATTTTGGTAACCAGATTTTCTTGGGTCCAGACAGGTTATCCAATAACACTTTAGGTACCCATATTTGTCTAATGGGTCTCATATAATTTGTAGAATTGACATGCTTTGAAAGATAAACTTTATTAGATCCATAGCTATGTATATAACTGGTTGAAGCATATGAAGTTCCAGAATTACCTTCATTCTGTCCAGATTTAGAAATGAATCTAGTTTTGGCAATTTTCCTTTGTCCAGGTTGGTATCCTATACCAGTAGTATATTTAGGTGCTATTTGCTTTCCTAGCATCTGTGTTAGAGTATTCTTTCCATTTGTGAACTTCTATAAGTCTTTTCTGAGTTGTTCATTAGATAGTTTCAGTTCAGTGTTCTCCTTTAACAGTTGAGCATTTTTCTCTTTTTCAATAGTGAGTTCGGTTTTAACTGTAGTGGTGAGAGCATGATGTTTCTTTAATGACTTGTATTTATCCTTAAGTTCATTACATGTCTCTTCCAGCATATCACAATATTCAAACAGTTCAGATTTAGACATGTTATCACCTTCAGAATCATCTCCAGAATAATATGAATTTGAAGCAGGAGTTTCAGCAGTTACCTGAGAAGTGTTTGTCATAAAGCACATGTTGGCTCGATTCCTTTCAGAGTCTGAAGATTCAGCTTCACTTGTGCTGTCTTCTGAAGCACTCCAAGTAGCCTTCATGGATTTCTTAAACTTATTGTCCTTATATTCATATTTCTTTTTATACTTCAGCTTTGGACAGTCGGCTTTAATGTGTCCTTTTCTCTTGCACTCATAGCAGACAACATCATCTGATTTGTCATTCTTCTTCCAATCCTTTTTCCATTTGCCTTGGTGATCATACTTACCCTTATAATTTGTTTTTCTGAAGAACTTCTTTTTCCTATAAAATTTCTTAAATCTTCTAGCAATGTGAGCCATCTCAGCATCACTGTCAGAATCACTTCCACTGTCTTCACAACTTGAACTTTCAACTATAGCTTGAAGCTTTTCTTTGTCCTTATTCTTTGAAGTTGAGGATTTGAAAGCGACATACTTTCTTACAGGTTCATTTTCTTCCTCTTTGTTCACTTTAATCTCTTCTTCATACATCATCGGCTTGCCAATTAGTTCCTTGATAGGTAGAGCAGCAATGTCACATGATTCTCTGATTGATACAGATGTGCCTCTCCATCTATCAGGTAGACACCTCAAAATTCTCATAATTTGTTCCTTCGATGAGACATCCTTTCCCAGCGAGATCATTGTATTGGCAATTTCATTGAACCTGAGATACATGTCAGAAATGGGTTCGTCAGGCTTCATTTTAAAATTATCATACGTGATAGTATAAGTATTCAATCTCATTTCTTTAACATTACTTGTTCCTTCATGAGAAACAGCTAAGGTATCCCAAATTTCATAAGCAGTTTTACAAGCAGAAATTCTATTAAATTCTTAATCTCCTAGAGCACAGTACAAGGCATTCATAGCTTTACAATTGTTATTGTAAGCAGTCTTTGTAGGTTCATCCCAAGTAGATCTAGCAGTAGTGGGAATTTTGTATTCTGATTCAATAGCAGTCCAAATATCAAAACCTATACTTTCTAGATGAATTTTCATTTTCAGTTTCCACTGAGCATAATTAGTTCCATTGAAGAAAGGTGGCCGGTTAGTAGCAGCACCCTCAAGTCTATTTTCCATGATGAGAAAATTTTAAAGAGATAAAAATTTAGATATAACAGAAATTTTAAGAACTTTAAAATACAACTAAAATCACAGTTCAAAAGCAGAGTAATTTTAGAAAGTATTTTCAACCTCTGATACCAAGTGTTGGTCGGAGTGGTTTACTCAAGAGGGGGGTGAATTGAGTACCAATTAAAATTTCTGTATTTAAAAAAAAACAGTGTCTTAAAGACCCCCAAATAAAATAATAAATTAAACTGTAGTGAATTTATATTAAAGTAGAGGTTCTGTCAGATTCTCAAGGGATTGATTAATTCCTAGTTAATCAACACAGGAGTGTGTGATTATCTTTTGAAACTAACTTACTAATCTACACTTAACATAAACACTTGCTAATTTAATTATCAAAGTAACTTTAAAAACAGTATTGGTTTTAAAGTGATTAGAAGCGGAGTAAAACTTTGAAAGAGATGGCACAACAATGTAACCAATGTTGGGCAGAGAAAAAGGGAATGATGGCAAGAGGGGGTGAATTGCCTTTTAAAAAAATGATTAACAAATTAAAATCAAAGTTAAAGGTGCAGCGGAAATAAATGAGGCAAGACACAAAAATTGATAACGGAGTTCGGCCAAAAACCCGGCCTACGTCTCCGCTCCCAACTCAACCGTTGAGAGATTTACTACCGCTTGATTTTCAATGGTTTTAGCAAGAAACCCACTAGGCTTTGAGGTAGCACTAGAACCTATTACAGCTTTCTTTTGGTGGTTAAGCAGGAACCCACTTGCTTTTAATGGTTGAGCAAGAACCCACTAGCCTTCTTACAGGTGAAGGCTAGGTCACCTATGACACAAGCCTTTTAAAAGGAAAGTCTTGAAGAAACCTCTTCACACCTTAGTGGTGATGTGAAACCCAAAAGAAAGAGGGATGAGAAAAGGTGTTGGGGTTTGTAGGCACAAACCCAAATTTAAAGCTCAAAATAAATATACAATAAAAACCGTATATGAGAAGAAGCCTTGGGCGACTTTGAATGATTGGAGATGTTGAAGGCCGCTTCCAAGCTTCTTTGGTGGAGCTCCTTAGATGTGGAAGTTGTTGGAGCACTTGAGGTTCCTTTGAAGGAAGTCGCCGGAGGTTGGCCAATTGATACAAAATATGTCTTTTGGCTTCGTATATGATCCGGTAAGTGTCCGGGGCTTCCTTGGCCTTTATTTATAGGCATGGAACCCTTGGGGAGTCTTCGGAGCCGTTGTAAAGGGCCTCGGAGCCGTTGGAGGCCAAATGGGAGTTGACTGGTCAAAGCCAACGGCTAGTTTGACTGGGCTACCAGCTGGCCGGTGCATGGCCACCGGCTTGCCGGTGCCTTGGATGTTGAGAAGGCCTTCTGCCCAGGAAGCACCGGCTGACCGGTGACAGAGCCACCGGCTGGACGGTGGTGAGGCAGTAGCCATCACTGTTGTATCAGGTTGCCACCGGCTGGCCGGTGACAGATCCACCGGCTGACCGGTGGAACCTGGCAGTGGGCAATGCCTCTGCCAGGTCCACCGGCTGGCCGGTGCTATCACATCGGTTGGCCGGTGGACTGAATTTCAGTCCACTTCTTGTCCATTCTTGGGCCAACTTCTTGGCAACCTTGTGCCTATCATTCAAAAACACTTCAAACAAAATTAGACAAATAATAAGGTGATTGTGATCATGAAAATCAAACAACGAGGGGAACGAGAGGTACAACAATGTCCCCCTATTTTGATGATCACAATCACCAAAACAATAAATGTAAAACACATAAAAGAAAGACATGCTTAAAGGATAAAAAAAGTAAATTCTAAGCATGATCAAAAGGATTCTCCCCCAATCAATCAAGAATTTCTCCCCCTTTGTGATTATCAAAATAGCACGGGGCATAAAACTTGATTGAGGGAAGGGGTTTGAAAAACTAGATATGAGAATTGAAAAATAAATTGAGATTTTTGAAATTGAAATGAAAATTTGAATAACAGTTTGAATTGAATGTTTTGAATCAAAAACCAATTGAAATTTGAAATTTGAAACCAAATGAAATTTTTGAAATTAAGAGTTTTGAATAAATGAATTTAAATTGAAAAATGAATCGAAAGAGATTTTTGAATTTAAGAAAATTTCTCCCCCTAAATAAAACAAAAGATCATCGGGGAAACGAAACTATTTTTGGCCCAGAGAGACTCACCAAAAGGTACTTTTCAATCCAAATTTGTTTCATGGCGGGTCTTCTCCTATAAAACTCGTCCGAATAAAAAATAGATTTGGGTTGACCGTACCGGGCATTTTTGCAATCACACTCATAAATGAGGTACCCGGGTTTCTTACAATAATTACAAAATTTAAAACTAGAGCTCCCCCTTACAAAAACAGTTGGAGCATGGGAGGAGGAAGCTTGGTTGGTGAAGCCAAGTCCATGTGTGGTTCTAGAAACACGTTGAGAACCAAGGAGTTTTGAAAGGTTTTGTTCTCCGTTGGTGAATTTAGCAAGAGATTCCCTTAGATCTTTGATTGTTGATTCCAAGGAATCAACATTGGGAATGTTTTGTAATTTGAGGGACAACTCCTCCTTCTCTTTGAGAAGTTGTTCCTTTTCGGAAGAGAGTTTTTTGAAATTCTTTTTCAAAGCAACGAATTTTGAAGAAAGCTCGTGAAAACCATTTTCTAATTGGTCTCGCACATGTTGAAGTTCTTCATATGATAAATGATTAAAAGAATTTGAAGATGAGGACGAGGATGAGGAATCAGAAGAAGTTACCTCGTGAAATGCCATTAGGCATTTTGTACCTTGGTCGCTCAAGGAGGAGGAGGAGGAGGATGAGGAGGTGTCACTCCATGTCGCCTTGAGGACCTTTTTCTTTCCTTTTTCCTTAGCCCGTTTCTTGTTGAGTGGGCAATCGGGCTTGTAATGGCCCTTTTCGCCGCACCCGTAGCATTTTACCTTGGGCTCCGATCTTTTGTCGGGTTCTTGCTTTCGATGCTTGCGGGATTTCTTCTTCTTGTGCTTCTTCATAAACTTGTGCATTTGGCGGGCGAGATTCTCCATTTCCGAGTCACCGCTTGATGATGAAGAAGATGAAGATGATGATGATGAGGAGGAGCTTACTTCTTTTTGTACCTTGAGGGCGATGTTCTTTGGTGTCTTGATTGGTGTGCCCTACTTTTGAGCTTTCCTCCTCAACGTGATCTCGTAGGTCATTAGGGATCCAATGAGCTCCTCGACCGGCATGTTTTTGACATCCTTAGCTTCTTGGATTGCCGTCACTTTAGGTGCCCATGAGCTCGGAAGGACCCATAGAATCTTCTTGACCATTGCTTCAACTGAAACATCATCACCAAGAGATTTTCTACCATTGCAAACGTCAGTGAAGCGTGTAAACATTTCAGAAATAGACTCATTTGGATGCATTGAAAAAGATTCAAAGTCTTGTCTATACATATCTAATCTAGTATCTTTGACTTTATTAGTGCCTTCATGGGTCACTTCTAAAAGCTTCCAAATTTCATGTGAAGATGAGAAAGTAGAAACACGATTAAATTCATTTCTATCTAACCCGCAATGAAGAGCATTCATGGCTTTTCCATCAAGCTCAAAATTCTTAATATCAGTGGGGGTCCATTTGGATTCGTCGGGGGAAGACAAAGAATAACCTTGCATGACAATTTTGTAAATAGGATATAATATGCTTCTTAAAAAAGTGGTCATGCGGGTTTTCCAATAATTATAGTCGGTTCCATCAAAAAATGGAGCACGACCCAAAGAAAAGCCTTCGGGGGCGAAAGAAGTTGAAGCCATCACAATGGATCTTTGAATTTGAAACCGTTTAAGGTATTACTCAAATTACCCTCTGATACCAATTGTTGGGCGGAGAAAAAGGGAATGATGGCAAGAGGGGGTGAATTGCCTTTTAAAAAAATGATTAACAAATTAAAATCAAAGTTAAAGGTGCAGCGGAAATAAATGAGGCAAGACACAAAAATTGATAACGGAGTTCGGCCAAAAACCCGGCCTACGTCTCCGCTCCCAACTCAACCGTTGAGAGATTTACTACCTCTTGCTTTTCAATGGTTTTAGCAAGAAACCCACTAGGCTTTGAGGTAGCACTAGAACCTATTACAGCTTGCTTTTGGTGGTTAAGCAAGAACCCACTTGCTTTTAATGGTTGAGCAAGAACCCACTAGCCTTCTTACAGGTGAAGGCTAGCTCACCTATGACACAATAATTTTAAAAGGAAAGGCTTGAAGAAACCTCTTCACACCTTAGTGGTGATGTGAAACCCAAAAGAAAGAGGGATGAGAAAAGGTGTTGGGGTTTGTAGGCACAAACCCAAATTTAAAGCTCAAAATAAATATACAATAAAAACCGTATATGAGAAGAAGCCTTGGGCGCCTTTGAATGATTGGAGATGTTGAAGGCCGCTTCCAAGCTTCTTTGGTGGAGCTACTTAGATGTGGAAGTTGTTGGAGCACTTGAGGTTCCTTTGAAGGAAGTCGCCGGAGGTTGGCCAATTGATACAAAATATGTCTGTTGGCTTCGTATATGATCCGGTAAGTGTCCGGGGCTTCCTTGGCCTTTATTTATAGGCATGGAACCCTTGGGGAGTCTTCGGAGCCGTTGTAAAGGGCCTCGGAGCCGTTGGAGGCCAAATGGGAGTTGACTGGTCAAAGCCAACGGCTAGTTTGACTGGGCTACCGGCTAGCCGGTGCATGGCCACCGGCTGGCCGGTGCCTTGGATGTTGAGAAGGCCTTCTGCCCAGGCAGCACCGGCTGACCGGTGACAGAGCCACTGGCTGGCCGGTGGTGAGGCAGTAGCCATCACTGTTGTATCAGGTTGCCACCGGCTGGCCGATGACAGATCCACCGGCCGACCGGTGGAACCTGGCAGTGGGCAATGCCTCTGCCAGGTCCACCGGCTAGCCGGTGCTATCACACCGGTTGGCCGGTGGACTGAATTTCAGTCCACTTCTTGTCCATTCTTGGGCCAACTTCTTGGAAACCTTGTGCTTATCATTCAAAAACACTTCAAACAAAATTAGACAAATAATAAAGTGATTGTGATCATGAAAATCAAACAACGAGGGGAACGAGAGGTACAACAACCAAGAGGTTCAGCCTCAAGCCGAGACTTAGTCCTATAAAAAGTTTATATAAAAATGATCCACACCCTAGATCGGGGTTCAACAGTTTACAACTGTCCAGGTCCAAGACTTCTACCACTGTTCTTCATGGGAAAAAGTACAACATCAACCAGCTGTCCAGGTCACACACGACCTCTACCACTGTTATTCGTGGGAAAGAAAGAATGAAAGAGTTTGGTAAGGATTTAAAAATCCTCCAGTTTGAGTACAGGAGACAGTGTATGTGTTAGATACAGCAGATAACACACACTGCTCGAAATGAATGATAATAAATCACAGAACAAGAGATGTAGAGTTTAGAAGTGGTTCTGGTGATTTCAGTGTAGCTCTGGACTTCTTTGGATTCGATCAGAATTGAGTTTGAGTCCTCTTCTCGTTTCTGTTTGAGAAACAGAGTGTCGTATGCTCCAGGTTCGTAGGTAGTGAGATGTAGTCGATGAAGCTCTTTGATATTATTTTGAATGCACATAACTCTTCTCGAGTATGCTTGATTGTATATGTGATTCTGTCTTGCATGGTTCTTCTTGTATGCACAGAGCTTTTTCTTGAGTATGTCGTATGTCTTCCTTGTCTCTGTGTGTGTTGTCTCGCTTATCTCTTCAGCAGAGTCTTCTTGTATTTATGTCACGTGCAACAGGAGACAGAAAAGATTTCCTTTCTGCAGGTATGGGGTACGGGTTCCTGACATCCGACAACCTTTATCAGATATTTGACAAATCATTAAAATGTACATGATATGACCGTTGGATAGATTAAATATAGGAAATAAAGAAATTCAAACAGTGCGTCGAGTGATCGGTAGGTGATCAGCATCGGTAGCTTGGACATCGGTAGCTTGAACATCGGTAGCTTGAACATCGGTAGGTACATGCATCGGTAGCTCCATGCGTTGGTATCGGTAGCTGTGAGTCTGTCAGTAGCTTCGTCCATCGGTGACTCTTATTCCATCGGTAGCTATTTATACTAACACCGGTAGCTCTATATTTGTATCGGTAGCTGTCTGTAAGTCAGTAGCTTACATTTATAAGCACATCGGTAGCTCTGTGTTAAGTCTATCGGTAGCTCTGTGTTAAGTCTATCGGTAGCTCTGTGTTAAGTCTATCGGTAGCTCTGTGTTAAGTCTATCGGTAGCTGTCTGTCGGTAGACTAAGTCTATCAGTAGACTGGTTACCGGTAGCTCATTATCAGTAGGTATAGGCAGATTACTTATCTGTTTTATGCAGAACACATCCGATTGGGTTATAATCAATTTATAACTTGTATGAACATGGAGAAATGAGGATTAACATATTTCAAAGACTATTTTAAAAATTATTATTGGTTTGATCATAGATTTGAAAGAATTAAAGTATAGATCAATGATACTTAACAATATCATATAGAATGAAAACATAATTGGGATTTTCAACACATATGAATACATGATTGAGATTATCAAAACAGGTGAGGTCAACACTAAGGATGTAGAGGTAAGACAAGAGGACATAGGCAAAAAATGAAGAGGGAAGATCACGATGTAGGGGAAAATTCATCGACCCCTGAAATCGGTAGAAATTCATGAAATCAAATGATCAGGAAGCCCTAGACCATGCACGTCCCTTTCCATCATTATCCCTAAAGATAATGAGGATGTTTCATTGTATATCTCATTTTATTATTCCAACTTTGAGACATAAAAAACCATACTAAATTTGTAATGGAGATCCATGAAGAGGGAGTAGTCAATCATCCATTCTTGACCCTCCTAGTTATTAAGGAAAACACATGGTACCAAAAACATTTGGGCATTGATAATGATTTTCAAAATTGGGTTGGGTACACATAAAATCATAATGAAAATATAACATGTACATATATCTATACTCCATCCCAACATATGGTTTCATACCAAGATAACACTACTAACACACATCCCAATCCCCATGTCTTTTCCACTATTAAATATAAATCACTAACATCTCAATTGTAGAAACAACCCCCATTTCTACTCAAAACAACAAAAATAATAGAATTGCATCTTATTTAACAAGGAAATTTATACTTTTCAATATTTAAAATTTTTAATTTCCAAATTAAATTTATTATTACATTTATTCTTCTATATTTAATATTGAAACATTCATTAATTTTGAACCATGTTCATCATAATTATTACTATAAGATCATGTTGTTTCATTAAGTTATTAATTATTTTAATTTCAATCTAATTCAATACATTAGACCTAATATTGATTCATAATGAGTTAAAGTTTTTTATGGGGTGTCTAGGGGTAGTTAAGAGCTCATAACCCTGACTAGTGGAAAAAATGAACAAGCCACATGGTTAGTTGAAACTATGCAATCCATTCCACATATTTTCCCCAACCATGCATAGGATAGAAAGAGGTGTCAAGAAGGTAACACAACATAAGCTAACCATTCACCCAGGGAATCATGCCCGTGTGTTGTTTTATTTAGTTGTTAGTAGATCCACTAAAATAGTTGGCGTAGGGTTTCTCAAAACGTGCAGCCTAATCATGTTACCTTCTTTATGGGAGTTCTCTACGCACGATTGGTGTACGATTTGAACAACTGTGTAGCCAAACCATGCACCCCATTATTTATCAAGTGGATATGAGGTTTCCGAAATTTTTGAGTTATCCTCTTAAAAATATGTGTTCAGAGATAAATTCTTCATCCATGATTGAATTCAATTTTTGTTCATATTATTGGATCTTCACTAGTAAGATATTTTATCATCTTTCACCTTTCTCATTTTCTACTTATGTCGATGGAGTTATTGAGGTGTAGACTCATATGGCCTATTTTCAGGGAGTTCTTTAACTCTTAGTTTTTTTTCTCGATCCCTGATAAACTAAGGCTGATACTATTCAAGGATGGTACTATGATCCCAAGGTAGGTGTTCTAGTATTTATCCCTTCATGCCTTGATGTTTTATAATATGTGATATGTGTGGCATGCGAGTTTCTCTATGTGTTTCCTGTAATTTGAATCTATTTTAAATTTGTTTCTATCTTAGATCCTAATTACTTTTCAAAACCCAAATCATATTGAGATCATCCACCTAAGAGTGATATATTCATTTGGATGTTCCCTCTAACATACCTAATAGGATCTCATGGTTATAAATCCAAAAAAACATTCATTGTGTATGGATTTTCTTATAAATAATAAAATCACATTGATAGAATATCAATGCAGTTTAATCGTATGTAAAATTACATTATCAATTATAATGAATTTAATTGAATGTGAGTGGTATGAAACCATCCCAAGAATTAAGTGGAATAATGTTTACACCCATGTTATTATTAAATGTAAAGGAATTATAAACTTATAGTTTTCTCTTTATAAATCCTGGAATGCTTCTTATAACTTATGAATATGGGATTGGAGACCCTTGGTAATTATAATAAATTAGAATGATTCTCCTTTTTCTTGATATATATGCATGGGAATGGTGTCCCTTATACTAATTTTATGCATGGTAATTATGTAAATTTACAAATATAATACTAGAATGGGTTCACTTCATAAATTTGATATGGGGATTTCAACCCTATTATATGATAATGGGCATACAATCCCCTATTATATGAAACTGGGCATGAAGGAACTTACTATAATACAAGCCATGGCATCCCTATACTATGATACTGGGCATGGAATCCCCTACTTTTGTGATACTGAACATGGTGACCCTATATTGTGAAACTAGTCATGGTGACCCTATTCTGTGTTACTTGGAATGAAATCCCTACACCAGACTCTTGTGATAATAATATGTATGACCTCACATACTCTGGTGATACTGGGCATGATGACCATATACTATGATACTGGTCATGGAAACCCTATACTGTCATATTGTGCATTGTGTCCACTGATACATGTTCAGAGACATTATAGTATGACTAAAGCTGGTAGTGTCAGATTGGTCTTCCTTTAGGAACCAAGATCATTCCATTTACTATAATTAGTACTACATTTCTTATTATATCTTCACACTTAGATGTTATGTACATGGATTGGATATTTATAAACACCACTGGTGGTGGCCTACTGAGTTTATCTCACTCCCTATCTGGGCCGCCAATGGTACCCCTGGAGGACAACACGCTTGCAGGTATATATATAAGGGGATGAATCCTCTTACTGATGAGTGAATTATTTCATGAATTACGTTTGTATATAGGAAGCAGATGACCAGGCTATAACTTAGGATTCTTGGATAAACTTTTGTCCTTTTGTACCTTTGGTATATCATATGGTGTATTGACTACCTACTTCTATGTATACTTTTTTCCACTATTTTTTAGATACACGACATCATTATCTATTTCATATGATTTATTTTACATATTTTGATTATTATTTTGTGTCTGAATTATTATTTATGGTTCTGTTAAGGTGGGTTACTAGTCCCATTGTTCTAGTGCCTGTTTCTGATGTGCCTTATATTTATATATATGATTATACTATTTATTAATATATTATTACTTATCTACTATTATATAATCTGTAAATGAGGGAATAATATACCCATAGACACACTATAGGATCTCACTACTAGTTGATAGCCTCTAGCATACATGGAGGTGTAGTTGGGTCCATGTGGCCCACCAAGATTAGGGAACCTCTCAGGGGCACCAAGGTTTGGGACGTCCAAAAGTGTAATTAGATGGTTACTTTCTTTCTTTACTATTTTAATACAATAATAAGGATATCAGGAAGGAATTAGGGTTTGGTAATTAGTTGTTCCTAGGAGTATCTATCCCCCTAGATAGAAAAAACAAATTACCATGGATGTAAATTTTTGTTTTCTATATTCTTCATATTACAGTTGATATTCATTCACCATTGGGTAACAAACATGATATGATATGGTTATTATAGTTATAATTATAGAGGTTTAACTTTTACCGTTGAACTGATGAGACGAGGGAAAGGAAGCATTGATCATGCATCATTTTAGGAACCTTATATGAAGTTCACATGCCATGCATATATCATCCCATATAAGAGAATTTTTTTCTTTCAATTCCCATGATTTCTATGAGTGATTGATCATATGAAACTGATATATGTGCCTTATATGATATAAATGTTGACTTGAATAATTTTTTATGTAGGGAATTGAGAAACACTTAGTTGGTACTTAGAGTGCCTACTGTAACCTAAACAGTGTTTTCTTGATTTGACTACAAAAAACACCCTAAGAAGTCAACTATGGCATGTTGAGTAATGGACCATTGGTTGCATAGACTAGAATTTATCATGGTATGGATAAAATTGATTCCACACTTCAGTTCATAAGGTGTACAATCTCTTATGCATTATAAGCAGTGAACCATTTGTATCAACCATCTATAGAAAATTGAAATAAAAATATGAATTATTTGAAATTGAATCACAAAAAAAGAGCTTGAACCAATACCATCCTTATTAGTGGGAAGTAGGTAACGTTTCTTGTGTCCTATATAAATGTTTTTATCACCCATATCTATCTTGTAGAGATAGAATATGGATGATACAATTACATAGAAAGGATCTATACCAATTTTATTCTTACATTGTTGACTAATTCCATTACTAAATATTATTTGATGATTGTGTTTATAATATTAAGATAAATGACACCATTATTTCCTATGGATTTACCCCTAGAGGGTGGTGATGACCATGATCTAGAGGTGGTGGGCCCTGATCTACCACTTATACTTCTGGTAGTTCTACCTATGACACCTATTTCTATTCTTGATGTAGGAAATGAAGCATGGTTTTTAAGAGACTTTATATGGATTATGTAGACAGTACATGGAGCTCTATACTATACCTCTTAAATGGGAGAGTTGAATCAGGTGTTCTAGTAGAATCATCCACCTACATTTTTGGGGGATGAAGGACCACGTGTTGTAGACATATGGATCAAAAACCTTTTTGTTTATATTCAAACATCTAGAGACACCACCTTAGAGAAGAGTGAAATTAACTACATAAATGATGAGAGGATTCTCTAAATGTTGGTGACATATTCTAAACCAGGTGAGTCAATATCGAGAAGTGACATGGAGGGATTTACAATCGAGTCAATTATGATTGGGTTTTTATGAACATGTTGTTGGGTCTTTGATAGTTATCGACCATTCATTTCATTTCATAGAGTTTTAGTGATTCGATCATATATATAATGATAATGACCCATCGAAAGAGAGATGATTTGAGGATGGATTAAGGCATCCTATTCATTCTCAGGTGAATGTTTTCTGATTGGACACCATATATAATGTATTAAACCATACACTTAACACTGAGTAGAACTTGATGGAAGATGGTGGTGTGAGCCAGGGTGGTTTAGAACCATGGAAGGGTAGTTTTCTAACTAACAATCGGTTCTGATGATTTTAGACTACGTGTCTGAGATGCAGTATCTAGTTGACACTCATATACTGTTACATGGTATGTAACCAGTGTGGGAAGATTGTGAATAAAAGGCTTCAATGTCCCAAAGACCCTATCAAGTGTTAAGGCTTCAACATATTTGGACATCTACAACAATTCTGCAGGACCTTCCCAACTATGCCGGGTGGGATAGGATTCATGCTCGCTTTACCTTCATGAGAAGGATAAGTAGCACCTCACCATGTAGGTAGTTCGAGTAATACTATCCATACTAAAAGATGAGGATATCATGGATGAGGTATCCATGATTTAGATATACAACACCAGTAGAGTGGACCTGCTTTGGGTAGTCAGGTTGTAGTGCATGGACGGTGATCAAGACATATTTTCTAATTTCATCCTATGCTGGAGGAGTAAGATATTGGGACATATATTATTCAAGGTACTATTCTTGCATCCTCTACAATTTTTTATACCTTATTCAATATAGTGGAATCACATTCCTTCATATTTTTAACTATTGTAGAGATCATTGGTCTCGATGTTCAGTTTTCTAGTGGTTTTATGAAACTTTACACTCGGTTGGGGGTCATATCAGAGAGTGTATTCTAATACAAGGATTTTCCTCTTAAGGTAGGCATCCGTCATTTTTTATGGTACCTATTATTCCTTGAGATGATGGGATTTGATGTTATTCTCATATTGGATTGGTTGGTTTCTTATCATGCCTATAGAGATTGTTATCATTGGAGGGTGTCAATTACATCACTAGAGGGCATTACTTATATCTATAGGGGATAATGGGAAGTCTAGTAGAGTAGAGTTAGATGAGAGTATCTTGGGTTGGGTCGAGTGACCACCCAGATTTCTAGACTTTACATGGAGGATCATGGACTACATTAAACTAAGTTTTTATAACAGATCAGGTATTTATTGAATAACACATTTTCATATCTATTAATATTTATGAAAAAGATATTAATTTTAGGTTAGATTGGATAGTTTTTTTTATAGTTTACCCGACACACAACAACAGGTTTATCCATTATCTTACACACACAACATTGAGTTATAACGAAAAATAATACAATAATATTATTAGTATTTTAAATAGCAGTTAACACATAGTCGTTGTATTGGCGGGAATGAATAGAATTAAATATATTAGTATTTTTAATATATTTATTTTTTTTACAATTATGCAATGAATTTTAGAGGTTTGAAATGAAAATGAATCCAATTTTAAGCATAAAATACTCTAATATTTTTATAAGGTCGTTTTATAGCCTTTTGATGGTGAACCATTTTTAAATCTAGTTTTTATAACTTTTATATTTACTATTTGATAAAATAAACTTATTATTTAGAATAGGGGCATAATAATTTTCTTTGGTTCAAATTTTGGTATTTTTCTGATAAAATCCCTATTTTTAGGAATAGTGAAAAATATTGTATTTTAATTCAAAACTGTATTTTCATAAATTTTTTTATATAGTTAGATTATACTTTTAATTGATTATAAAGTGTATTTAGATTATGTTTTTATTATTTAATCAAATTTTATTCATTGGAATCAATTTCACTTTTAAATTTGACATAAACACATGTCAATCTTTTGATTATTTTTACCTCTTAAAAACCCACTTTTTGGTTTTGACAATGGGAATTAATTTTAAATTAATTTATGAAAATTATGTGTTTTAAATTTGGAAAAATTTATTACATATTTGGAATCATAATTTCCAAATTTTATAAATAGGTACCTTTTATTTTTGGACATTATGAAATGTAACTTTAGTAATTTTTATTTTTAACATCGTTAAAGGGTAAATCAGGAAAATTAGGGTAACAAAATAATAATATTAAAAAAAAAATCTACCCTAAAAAATGTTATAATCTTATTTTATGAGATATGGCCAACCATTTGAATACTTGAGTCAATTTTAGGACCCCATGGTTCTACATTGGAGTGATAACGACCTTTTATAATTTTTAATTTAATGTAAGGGGAAGTATAACATAATGTAGTATCTCCTAACTAAAATAGTTTTAATTTTGTTTATATAAATCACATATTAGACTATAAATAGTTATTAGAAAAATAAATATATTTCCTAAATCACGGGTTTTTATTTATAATTTTCAGGAATTAAATAAGTAAACTTATTTGTTAGACAACGATGATGTTGTGATTACCTTATTAATGAATGATTCCAATAAATGATTTTATAATTTTTAAAATAAATATAATTTTAAAATTTTGATGTCTTACACTATGTTTTTAGATTATATTGACATATTATATTTGTGTTAATGCATTTGGTTATAAGGAATCATGTTTTACGACTTTGACAAAAATCAATTTCTAAATATTGTCAAAATTGACATAAATGAGTTTTTAAAACAAATACTATTTTATTAAATGATATTATAGTCCTAAAAATATAATATTCGGTCAAAAAATAATATAATGTTAAAAATTCCATGAATTATTTACCCGTGGTTAACTTGGAATTTTATAGTAACTACAATAACCATATTTTATGAAAATACAAGACGAAATGACAAGAGTTAATATTTTTAACAAAGGTTTAAATCTAAAAGATAATTTTGATCTTTTGAACTAAACTTGACTAAAACTAATTGTTTGAAAGGATTTAGACCCATTATCATCTTATACTAGAAATATATGATTTAATAAATATTATAATTCAAAAATAATTTTATAATAAAATAATATTTCAAGACTTTTATGAAGTGCCCCACTTCCCTCTTATAAATGGCTACCAACTATACCCATTTACTCACCCCTATCAATCCCATTGGATCATAAAAAATCTACTCAAATAAGCCTAAAAAATAATTTCCCTCCTTATATAATCCTTACATTGGGAATATGGAAATTCAAGAACGCATTCTGGCTCAATTCAAAAGAAGTTAACAAATTTAGAGGCGACGTCTTCTCTCAAGTTCTTTTATTTTATTTTCATAATTCACTTCCCATTATTTAATTATTATTTAATTAAATAAAAAAAATAGTATCTAAAATATACTATTATTTTTATGAGATTTATTAAAACTACACTTAAACACACTTCCATCTAATGGATATGAACATACTGTTTCTGTGTATGACGAACTACTGCCTCACGAAATGACGATTCTTCAATTTTC
This sequence comes from Viscum album, assembly GCA_963277665.1. Lineage (NCBI taxonomy): Eukaryota > Viridiplantae > Streptophyta > Magnoliopsida > Santalales > Viscaceae > Viscum > Viscum album. The sequence goes on along the minus strand of OY728153.1, from coordinate 122,784,430 downwards.
TCAAACCACCTCTCATGGTGGCCATTATAATGGAACTGTATTTATATATGATATATGTTATATTTATATTATCTCTATTTTTTAGTAATTTTTATTTACAATATACCTTTATGCTTTCCATAATGTGTAAATACGATAATTTCATTCGACGAAGTGCAGAATACAACCCCCTCAAAGTGTCATGAATCGTTCAGGCCATACATGGAACGTATAAATATTGTTGTTAATGAACTTATGTAACGTTTAAGAAATATATATTATACTATAACTATAACATACCTATGTATCATTTACTATACATTCCTATAATATGACAATGAAATTAAAGTATCATTCATGAGTACATAACCATCTCCATGAACGATGAATTTAATTTCTTATATCCTAATATTATGGAAATTATAAATATATATACTTGATATACCAAGAAAACTAGGAGAAAACATCCTATATGAACTTAAATAATTATGTAATTTTTACAACATGATAATAAGTAATATAAATTGAATACTAAACACGAAAAGAATATGAAGCAATTAGAAATTAAATTAATTTTATTATTAAAAAAAAACAAGGAATATATGTGACAATTTGGACTCAAGGTAAGGAAACGTCTTTACCTAATTTCCATTCTTTGGGTTGATCTTATAAATAATGATTATGTCATGATATGATTATGTAAGAAATAACATTTGATATCCTATATTTTATTTATACTTTATTTATGTGTATTTATATTGAATACAAATAATTGATCTATTTTATTAACAAAATGACCTTTGTAAGTGAATTTCTAAACTCAATTTCCACTAATTGGGTTTTACGAATACTTTGTTGATTATATTATGCCAAGATTATGTGTGGAATCTTAGTTTGTTTATTTATATTATAACTTATAGTTTTATTTATGTCAATATACCATTGCTGCATATAATCGTCCCATTGATAAATTCTTACGCCATTTATATGAAATTTGTAAGGGAAATCTTAACTGAATCTCCATTCATTGAGTTAAATATATCGGCCATTTGTTTTGTTTTTCCATGAATTTGTGTGAATGACCTATGATTGTTTTACATTTAATATCCACTTGTATTGGGTATATATATATTTTTCACACATAATTATGTCATTTATTTATCCATAATCTAATGATATGATATTTGTAAGGGATTTCTTCTCAATTTACAATCCATTGAGAATTATATGTTGTTATTCACAAATTCACTTTTGTGGTGTATATACTACCCTTTGACATATATTTTCATTAATATATTTATTATCATGATATTATATGTTTTCTTTAATGTTGTTGTTCAATTATTTTAAATTAATTATTTTCTAAAGTTGTAAGGGACTCATTAACAGAAATATTGTTTTAAATATTTTATTGATTTATTCTTCTAAATATTTCTCATTAATGTTCATGTTTTCAAAATGGTTTTAATGATTTATTTCTATGGATATTACTATTTTAAAATTTTAATTCTTTTAATATTTTCAAAGTGGTATGGGACACTTTGATTTAAAAATATCATTAATAATTTTTTAAATGATAATGGAAATGGATTGAATATTTCAATATATTGAATTGATTTTTTGTGATTGATGAGTATTTCAATATTTTATGTGTTATGATTATGTAATGGTACTTGGACATTTGATGGGTGGTAATGTGATAAAACAAATATGGGTGTTTCATTAATAAACCTAGGGAGGGTGAGCCCGTGATAGCTCTCCAATGCATTGGGTAACACGACAAAGGTAAACGATAATTTTTCTCCTAAGAGATTTATGGAATATACTGGGATGGGTATTCTAAACATAACCATGAATGTTACTCCCTATATAGCTGTATAATCAACAATGTAAGTATGATATGGATGCTAAAAGTTACCATTATTTTTTATTATTTCTATGAATATTTTAGGAATCTTATGATTACAAGATGTATATTTTTATTTTATTTTTTATGGGTGAAAAGTATAATTTTTTGAAAATCATTTCATGGGTTTTAAATATTCATGGTCTAACAGTTTTATTCTTTATTTTATATTCCTTGCTTATAATTTTTATACTCATCTCATGTTTTTTAAATGTTTCTCACATGGTATAAGGAATGAAAATAGAAAGGAATAATTAAAGAATAATTTTATCAGGAAAACAATTCTTGTTTTATTTAAAAAGTGTTATTATAGTGGAAACATTTTATAGAGTAGAAGTGTCTACTTTGTAATTTTTCAGATGTAATGTAATAGTTATGACCTAATTATTTAAAAATATAATCCTGAAAAGATAATAAATGTGAAAGAAAGTAATTTTATGATCAAAACTCATGATTATGTAAGGTTTGAGGCTGGGGCCTGGTTGTTGGTATCATAGGAAAGGTTCAGATAACTTTGGGAATTAGGTGTTTTGGATAAACACATGGTAAGTATCTATATCTATTCTGTCTATTTAATACTTATTTTATAATTTTTTCATATCAAGGAGTGTCGGTTACAAATAAAATTAGGGGGATCTCACGCAACATTTCTATCTCTTCCTGATGACATGCTTTCAATCATTATTGCCAAGTCATGTTTGGATGATTTTGAAACTTTTCTAGCATACAACTCACATAAAAGCAGTTGTTTGAGATATCAAACACCACCACTATACCTTGATAACATCATGGATCATGGGTTGTATTTAATCAAATACTATTTTCTAAATATTCTCATATTTTTAATAAAGGTAAATATTATCAAGTCATTTCCAAATATTTTACCTTATCATAAGATTTTGAACCATATTATGATTTTGAAAAAGGTATTGAAGAAGGAGACCCTTGTGAAACCTATTTATATTTTCTTTTAAAATACAATGTTTCATCACATTATTATGGTATTTTAAAGGGAACATTGATTGAATGTTTCCACACAAACATGGTCCGACTATATTATAAAAATTATGTTTTATGAGATGTTTCAAAATTATATGTCATACATGATTATTTTCCGAGACTATTTTTCTCTAAACACACATATAACCCAAGTTGTACAAGGTGTATTTGGATAAAGGAATCAAATTATTTTGAATGATTTATAAATAACTATTGAAATGAATGGACCTTCTATTTACATAAACAAGATGAAAATGAAACCAGCTGGACACCGTGATCAAGGTACAATTTTCGTTCTTTGGGAATAGTATTATTTTATCATATAGATGTGAAATAAAATAAAATATCAATATATATTAGACTTCATGAATGAAGATGTTGAGGTCGTTATGATGTGGGATGAAAATGAGAGGTATAAGACAACCATTGAGGTTAAAACATGTTTGGGTTATGTTTGAGTTTTATAAAAGGGACAACCTGCAATATGGGTGACAACCTGTCACATCCGGAAAGGGTATAGGAATCAAAGTATGACTTATTCTTTTTAGATAAATGATTTTTTGGATCAAGAATATGTTTATTTTGGAAACTTATGTTTTATAAAATATATATCTGTAGTATAGGAAAATTATTTTGTGATTAAGTGATAAATGTTATTTTGAAATACATTCTCTCATTTGGGTACACTATATGTCGATGAAAAATAGAATACTATGAGATTTAATTTGAGGAGTAATACTTGAATTTTATTTTGGAGGAATATTTTCTTTTATTGTGGAAATATGGAGATTTGAATTATTTATGAAAATGATTAACCTATCATGGAGAATATGTTATTAGGATAATTATTTTTATGTATGATACTTTAAGAGCAGTTGATGCTATTTTGAGATAAATGTTAAGATTCATCGTGGAAGACTATGTGATCAAATCCTTCTAAATATTGGGTTTCAATCTTAGTTTGGATTATTTTCAAGAATCTTAAGGAATTTTATTATTGAATGGTCTTTTTTTAACTTTGGGTATTGCTTGTTGAATTTTGGATATTAAGAGTAGTATTTATTTTTATAAAGGATTACTCTTTTTAGGCATTATCTAATCTTGTACTAACCATTTTGGTTTTATTTAATGTCTAAAAAGAAGGGAAATAAATGGTTTATCTTTGGAGGTTAAAGTGATTCTCTAAAAGTTTATTATAGTACTTTAGGTGTGTCCAAGTCATCTTGAATACTCATAGTTGGGAGAAAAAGAGGAGTTTGTTGTAGAAAATTTATTAAATGATATTGACAAGTAAGTATGTTTCCTTATGTTCTTAGTCATGCCTGTAAATAAATTTCTTAAATTTAAGAAAAGAAACCTTCAAACAATAATGTTGTATATTTAGTTTTCTTACTTGGGAATCAAATACCATTTTACCCATCACAATTTTATGGTTTTATGGTTGTTAACTTTTTTTTTTGATCATGTTTTCTATCACTCTCCATCAGAACTAGATGGTTAGTTTTTCTTACACTTCAAAGTTTCCCTAAATGGAATTCTATTATGTGTTACCTTGGGAGAACTTTTTACTTAACTTTGTTTGTTTTAAAGATATATTGTCATAGACTCTTTTTCTGATGTGGGATTTTCAATGATGTTTTTTAGCCCAATTTTAAAATTTCTAGGACATAATTTCCAAAAGGGGGAATGAGGTAACGACCAAAGTATTTATAGAATAATAAATTTTTATATTTATTAATATTTATGAATAAGATATTTATTTTACGTTAAATAGGAAACTTTGTCTGATAGCGTAATTGGAACACAACAACGGGTTTATCCAAAATCTTACTCGCACAACATTGAGTTATACCGAAAAATAATACAATAATATTATTATTATTTTAAATGGCTCTTAACGCTTAGCCGTTGTATTGGTAGAAAGGAACAAAATTTACTATATTACGATTTGACATATTTGTTAAATTTTTTTACATTTATATAATTAATTTAGAGTCTTAAAATGAGAATGAATCCAATTTTATGTATAAAATACACTTATATTTTTAAAAGTTCATTTTACCACCTTTTAATGGTGAACCCTTTTAGAACATATTTTTTGTCACTTTTATATGTTTTATTTTATAAAATAAACTTCTTATTTTAAATAGGGAAATCAAAATTTACTTCGGTTTAATTTTTTTTTGATAAAATTCATATTTTTATGAAAAATGAAAAATACAACATTTTAATTCAAAACTGCATTTTCATATAACATATTTATATATATAGATTGTCCTTTTAATTGGTTATAAAGTTTAGTTGGATTAATATTTTATCATTTAATCCATTTTTTTTGTTGGGATCAATTTTACATTGAAATTTGACATAAAAATATTTCAATATTTTGATTGTTTTACTTCTTAAAAACCCTCCTTTTGGTTTTGACAATGGGGATTAATTTAAAATTTATTCTTGAAAAAAATGTGTTTTTAATTTGGATAAGTTGATTCCATATTTTTAATCAGAAGTTCCAAATTGTGTAAATAAGCCCGTTTATTTTTTGTCATTATGAATAGTAACTTCAGTAATTATTTTTATTTACCATGATTAAAGGGTAAATCAGGTAAATAAGGGTAAAAAATAATATTATAATAATATAAAACTACACTAACATATATAATAATCATATTGGATGAGATATGACTGACTATGGGCATCCTTGGAGCGATTTTAGGACCCCATGGATCCACTTGGAAGTGATAGTGACCATTTATAATTTTTAATTTAAAGAAAAGGGAAGTATAACATAAACATTTATCTACTATATAAAACAATTTTTATTTGGTTCATATAAATTATATATTATACTATAAATATTCATTAGAAAAATAAAAATACTTCCTACATCATGATATTTAATTTATAATTTTTAGACATTAAATAAAAAATGTTATTTATGACACAATGATGAATCAATGATTACCTTATTAATGAAAAATTCATGTAAATGATATTATAAATATTAAAATAAATATAAATTTAACATTTTTATGTCATCCAAGATTTTTCTGGATGATATTAACATATTATATTTGATATAATTCCTTTTTTTTAAGGAATCAATATTTTTTGAGTTTAACAAAAATGAATTTCTAAATAGTGTCAAAATTGACAAAAATGAGTTAAAAAAAACTATTTTGTCCAATAATATAATAGTTTTAAAAAACTAATATTCTACCAAATATCTTATATAATGTTAAAAATATTATTAATTATCCACTTTTGGTTTTCTTATCATTTTATAGTATCTATAATAGCCATATATTATGAAAATCCAAGAAAACATGGTAAGAGTTAATGTTTTTAACAAAGGGTTAAAGTTAAACGATAAGGTTAATTTTCTGACATAAACTTCTCTAAAAACTTATTTTTGAGAGTATTTATTCCCATTATCAACTTATACTCAAAATATATCACTTTTAAACTATTAAAATTCTAAAATCATTTTATTATAAAATAATATTTCAAGACTTTCCTAAAGTGCCCCTCCTCCCTCTTATAAAATAAAACCACCTCTACCCACTTAATCACACATCTCAAGTCACCTGGATCATCTTTAATCTACTAAAATAATCTCCCAAAATCCCTAATTTCCTCCTACAAGGCTTACCTTGGGATGAAGGAACTTCAAGAAAGCCTTTTGTCTCAAAACAAAGAAGTTACCTGATTTAAAGGTAATGTCTTCTCTCAAGTTACTTTCTTTTATTTTCCTTATTCACTCCCTATTATTTTATTATTCTATGATTACAGAACAAAACCATTATCTTCAATTTAATATGATGTTTTATGAAATGTTTTCAAACAACACTTACACACACCTCCATCTAATGGATACAAACATACTGTTTCTGTGTACAGTGAACTACTATATCACAAAACGATGATTGTTCAATTTTCTCCTACCACCTATCATGGTGGGAATTATGATGGAACTGTATTTTATATATCATATATATTATATTTATGTGTTTTCTATTCTTATTTTATTTTTATTTACAACATAACTTTATGCTTTCCATAATGTCTAAATACGATAATTTCATTTGAGGAGGTGCGGACTACCGCCCCCTCAAAGTGACATGACTCATTCATGCCATACATGGAACATATAAATGATGAAGTTAATTAAATTATGTAACATATATAAAATTTGTATTATAATATAATTATAATATACCCATGTGTCATTTAGTTTACATTCATTTAATATCACAATGAAATGAAATTATCTTTCATGTGTACATACGACCTATCATCTCCATTAACGGTGCATTTAATTTCTTATCTCCAAATATTATGGATGTTGTAAATACATATATTATAGATATATATGATATTTAAATCATAAATAATATTATGGATATGATGGACTCTAACCACATGGAATATTTATATAGAAACTAGTTCATTTACAACTCAAGTACTGAATATCTACAAAACGTCCAATATGAACTTAAATAATTATGTAATTTTTATAACATGATAATAAATAATGTAATCTGAATAATAAAATGAAAGAGGTTCTTAAGAAAGTTTAAATTAACTGATGTTTATTATTCAGGAAGAATAATGAATATACATGACGATTTGGACTCAAGGTAATGGATCTTCTTAACCCACCTTCTATTCTTTAGGTTAATCTTCTAATTCTTGATTATGTAATAATATGATTATGTGAGAAATAACTTTTTATATCATATCTTGTTTTTATACTTGATTTATAGGTATTTTTAGTTAATATACATAATTGATCTATTTTATTAACAAAATAATATTTTTAATGGAATTTCTAAACTCAATTTCCACTCATTGGGTTTTATGCATACTTTGTTGATTATATTATGCCAAGATTATGTGTGGAATCACTATTTTTTTTTATGTTATAATTTCCATTTTACATTATTAGGATATACTATTTGTACACATAATCATCCCATTGATAAATTCTTACATCATTTATATGAACTATGTATGGGGAATATTACCTCAATCTCAATTCATTGAGTTAAATATCCATGTCATTGGTTTTGTTTTTCCATGAATTGGCGTGCATGGACTATGATTGTTTTATACTAAATATTGACTTTTATTGGGTGTATTTATATTTTCACACATAATTACATTGTTGATTTATTCTTAATATAATGATAATATCTTTTTAAGGGATTTGGTCTCAATTTACAATCCATTGAGACTTATTTGTTATTATAAAGAAATTTAGTTTTATTGTGTATATAATTCCCTTTGAAATAATATACCATTAATCTTCTTATTATCATGATATTTTTTTTAACCTTATTATTCAATAATTTTATCAAGTGGTAAGGGAATATTTTACTGGAACATTGTTTTAAATGTTCTATAGATTTATTCTTCTAAATCTTTCTCATTAATGTCCATGCTTTCAAAATTATTTTAAGGATTTATTTGTATGGACATTAATGTTTTAAAATTTTAATTGCTTAAAAAGCTTCAATGTGGTATGGTACACTTTGATTAAAAAGTATATTTATTAAAATTTTTAAATGGTTTTGGAAATGGATTGAATATTTCAGTATCTTGAATTTATTTCTTGTGATTGATGAGTGTTTAAATATTTAATGTGTTATGATTATGTAATGGTACATTGAAATTTTATGGGTGGTTATGTGATCAACCAAATATGGGTGGTTCCATAATAAACCTTGGCCAGGTGAGCCCATGATAGTTTTCTAATGCATTGTGTAACATGGTAGAGGTAAACGATAAAGTTTATCCTAAGAGATTTAGGGAATATACTACGATGGGTATTCCCAACGAAACCATGAAGGTTACTCCCTATGTAGATGTGAAATCTAAATGTAAGTATGATATGGATTCCACAAGTTACCTTTATCTGTTATGATTTCTATGAAGTTTTTCTGGAATCTTATGATTACATGAGGTAAGATATGTAGTTTATGTTTTATGGGTGAAATGTATGATTCTGTGAAAATGTTTTCATGGGTTTTAAATATTCATGGACTAACAGTTTTATTCGTTATTTTATATTCCTTACTTATATTTTTATGCACATACAAAGTGTTTTAATTTTTTTTCATACGTTTTAATGAAGGATAATATATTGGAAGAATTCAAGAATATTTTTAGAAAGAAAATACTTCTTGTTTTATTAAAAGGAGTTTTATTATTTTGAAAAAATTGGATAGAGTAGAAGTGTATACTTTGTAATTTTGTAGATGTAAATTAATAGTTGTGACATAATTATATAAAAATCATAACCTGAAAAGATCCTCAATTTTAAAGAATGTTAATTCTTTATCGAAACTCAATATTATGTAATGTTTAAGGCTGGGGCCTTATAGTTCCTTCCTATAGTTGGTTGATTCAAGACTGTTTTTCGTGAAACTTTTTCTAGAATACCTCATGAGAGAGAGGTAGAGTTTACTATAGATGGATTGCCTAAATCTGCACCGATATACATTACTCATTATGGGATGGATATTATTGAGTTGTAGGAGGTTAGGAGGTAGCTGGAAGATTTAGTGGCCAAAGGTTTCATGCATCCCAGTACATATCCATTGGTTTCACTAGTTCTTTTTCCCATGAATGCGGGAGGAAACCTCAAGCAATGTGTGGATTACCAAAAATTGAATCAACTTATGGTAAAGATCCAGTATCTCTGTCTATTTATATATTATCTTTTTTACTAGCTTAGAGGTGTGAGGAAATTCTATAATATTGACCTAGGATGAAGCTATCCTCAGGTTTGAGTCATACCTCCATATATTCCATGTACAAATTTCTATATTCGGTATGACTTATTTGAGAATCTCATGATTCCATTCAGTCTTATGAACATTCTTACCATCTTCCAAGATTTTATTAATAGGGTTTTCCATATCTGTGTATATTTCACTGTGGTGGTATTACTAGATGAAATCTTAGTGTATTCACATACGTGAAGTGAATGTGCCACTCGTCTTGAGATCATTTTGAATACACTAAGGGAGCACCAACTGTATTCTAGTTTTAGTAAATGTAACTTAGGATTTTCAATGTTATCTTCATAGGTTATATAATCTAAGAGTCATGAGTTTCAGTTGACCGAGAGATGGTGAGAGACGCGATTACCTAAGAGCATCCCAAGAATGTGTTTGATATATGAAGTTTCTCTAGGTTAAGCTGGTTACAAAGGGTGTTTTATATAGGTATATCATATATAAAATCACATATTATGGTCTTGACTAAAACCAATGTGGAGTTTATAAGATCTAAATCCTGAGTGAAATAATTTTAGGTGTTGAAAGGTAGATTGACTTCAGCACCGATCCTAATATTGCAAGAGCAAGGAAGATTCAATATAGTATATTGCGATGAATCAGGTATCGAGATAAGAGTTTTATGATGCATTAGGATAGAGTAATTTTATACTAGACATGGATGTTTAAGCCTATTGAGTTTAATTACTTAACACATGATCTCAATTTAGTAGTTGTCGTTCACTCCTTACATTATTAGAGGAATTACCTGTTGGGAGATCGTTTTGTGGTGTTTATAGACCAAAAAATCCATAGGTATATTTTCACATAGCGAGAATTGAATTTTAGGTGGTGAATATAGGTTTAATATATACAGTAATTTGAATTTGAGCATGATTTTATGCCATGGAAGGGAAATTATATTGACAATGCTCTGACTAGGATGACTCAGCCACATGATGTTCAGAAAATCAATAGAGAATTTCCTTTTTTGGCCTTGTTTTTTGAGATGTATATAGAGGTGTAGAAATTTTAGGGATATTCCATAATTACATCACTATCAATGAACTCTTCACATCTAGAGAGAGTGAAGATGATTTATATTTTAGATCCTAAAGACCTGGTCTTACGAGAGAGTATTTATTGTGAGGAGACACATTTAGATTGTACTATCAATTATGATGACATCCTCTGTATACATGGGAGTATCTGGGTTCCCAAAGATATGAGAGAGGAGATAATGTGGGAGTCACATTTTTTCCATGGGAAGTTCACCTGGGTATCTCCAAGATGTACCCTGATATGTGCTGACAATGCTGGTGGCTAGAGATAAAATGTTAGGTATCAGGATTTATCACTAGGTTTTCCACCCATCAGCTGGTGAATTTGGAGCATCAATGACCTAAATTATTTTTACATCCATTAACAATTCCAAAATGGAAATGGAATAATGTTTCTAAGGATTTATTATTTGTATTAATTAGTTCTTCTCATAGTATCAACACAATTTGTGTTTTCATGGATCAAATGATGAAACTAGCCCACTTCTTTCTCATATGGGAGACTTTCCTAGTTGATGATCTATGAGGACTATATTCCCATGATATTATATGGCTATGTGAAGTCCCTAATATTGTAATTTTAGATAGGGATTCTCATTTCACATCATGTTTATGGAAGGGGTCATAGAAATATATGTGTACACATGTTCTTCTAAGAATATATTTTCACCCTCAGATAGACGGTTATTTGAAAAAAACTATCCCGGTGATGGAGAACATGATTTGAGCATGCATAATTTATTTTTAGAGTTCTGGAGAGAAGAATATCCCTCTCATCTGGTTTTCCGATAATAAAATTTTTCAATAAATGACAATGACGGCTCCTTATGAGGCCCTATATGGTAGGCCATTCCATTCATCCCCAAACTGGTTAGAGACAGGAGAGGTAGTTATACTGGGTCCTCATCTCATTTAGGAGACTTCATAGCAGGTATATCTAGTCGCAAATAATATGTCTACCATTCAATATAGAAAAAATTTTATGCTGATTTCCATCGATGACCTCAAGATTTTGTGTTCATAGATCATATTTTCTTGTGGGAATCCCCCAAAATCAGGCATTAACAGACAGAAAAGAATGGTAAGCTATTGAATAATTTTTTTGGCCCATTTATGATATTTTAGAGAGTCGAGATGGTAGCTTATTGGTTTTTATTTCCTAACAGGTACAATTCCATTCATGAAATATTCGGTATTTCATATATTCACAGTTATCATTCTAAACCATCTCATAATTTGGATTATGAGGATGTTGAGTTGGATTATGATTCTTATTTTGAGTATTATTCTATATGTGTCACTAATTAGAGAAAAAATTATTTTTGAGGCTAGTTTATCCCTTTTGTATGGGTGATATAGAAGCATTGTCAGTTAAATGATGGAACTTGTGGGAAAATCCTAACATAAATGCTCACTGGCAAGATTTATTCTTAGGAAATGTTATTTCTCCCTTTGAAGGTGAACTCAGGGGTGAGTTTCTATAAGGGTGGAGGGCTGTAAGATTCTCATTTATCTTTTAGGTATGAATCCTTTTAATTTTTGTCTAATTCATTATTTTGGACCTAATATGGATTCATAATGAGTTTACATTTGTTTTAGGGGTGTCTAGGTTTTTTTCAAAGCTTTGAACACTATCTAGTAGAATAAAATGCACTGGCTATAAGGTTAGAAAAAACTATGTGAGCCAGTCCACACAGTTTCCCTCACCATGTGAGGGATGGTAAGAGGGACAAAGCATGGTGTATAGCTTTCCCGAACAATTCACCTAATTCCCAATTACCAGGTGTGGATCTCTATTATTTTTAGTAGAGCCATCAACATAGTTGGTTCATAGTTTCTCAAACCTAGTAACCTAACTATGCAGGGCCACCCTTTAAGGTAGTTCCCTTCACATGGTCGGTGAAAAGTTTGGCCGACCATGCATCCAAACCATGCACCCTGTTAATTTAGAGTGAATTTATAATTTTTACCTTAAATTATTATATATTTTACCCCTCCAACCATTTTCTTATTTATCCAGTTGATAGTAGGTTTCCTTCCATTTTCTTGATCTTCTTCGAGAAAAGAGATCCTTGGTGACAACTTCTTCATTCGGGATCAGATTTGATCTCCGTTTGTCTCATTGGATGTATGTTGAGAAGATCTTTTATCATTTTATAGCATTATCAATTTATTTTATCTTGATAGAGTTATTTCTATGTAGAATAATATTCCTTATTTTTAGGGATTTCACTCGTTCTTTTATTTTTTATCGATCCAGGTCAAACGAGGGGACAATAATGGGTAATGAGAGTACTACGAGCATGAAGTAGGTGGTCTAGTATTTATCCCATAATGTATTTTTTATAATATTAGATATATTATGTATGGTTGTTTCCTCATGTTTTTCCCTTAATTTGAAAATTTCTTAAATTACTTTTCCTAACTGGTTACCTAATGACTTCTTAGAACCCAAATAAAATCGAGATCATCAACCTCAGAGTAATACATTCCTTTAGGTGTTATATATAACATTCCTAATTGGATTTAGTGGTTATAAATCCAAAACACCAATTAGTTTGTTTTTCTTTACTTATTAATGGAAATATAAAATTGATATAAGTTGAATGTAGTGGCATGGCATGGAAAAATTTCTTATCAATTATAATTAATTTAATTGAATGTGAGTGGTATGACCACATCGTTAGAATTAATTAGAATAATCGTTATTCCCTTTTTGTTATTAAATATAGACATGTTATAATATAACTAATGGATCTTTCAAAATCCTTGACTGCTTTTTATACCTTTTTGAATGTGAGCATGGAGACCCTTGATAATTATAATATAGGGGCTTGATGACCCCTTTTCATGATATATATACATGATAATGGTTTTTTTCTACTAATTTGATACATAGTCATGGTGTCTATTTATAAATATGATATGTGAATGGTGCCCCTTTATAAATGTGATATGAGCATGAAACCCCTATTCTATGACACTTGGCATGGAGTTCCCTTTTACGTGATATAGGGTGTGTAAACCCTTACTATGATACTATGAAGGGAATACCTATACTATGATACAGGGCATGGGGTCCCATACTCTAGTGATACTGGGCATAGAGACCCTATACTGTGACATTGGGCATGCAGACCCTATTTCGTGATAGTAGGAGTGGAATACCTATAATATGATAATGGGAATATCATCCCTTACTCTTGTGATACTGGTCATGGTATCCCCAAATCTTGTGATACTGGGTATTATGACCCTATACTGTGATACCGAGCATAGGGAACCTATATTGCGATACTGGTCATTGTGTCCCCTGATACTTGTTTAGAGATATTTTGGCACAACTGAAGAAGGTAGTGTCAACTTGGTCTTCCTTCAGGAACCAAGGCTGACCCATTTATTGTTATTATTACTGCTTTTCATTTTCTATCTACACACTTCCATATTTTTTTACATGGACCGAATATTTGAAGACATCATTGATGGTGGCCTACTGAGTTTGTCTCACACTCTCTCTAGGTTATTGGTGGTACCTAAGTAGATACATACTTGTAGATTTAGATAAGTGGAAGTGTACTCTTATGGATGCATGAATTATTTCATGACTTCAGATGGGATCTTGGTACCAGATTACCGGGATGAATCTCGGGATAGTTGGATATAATTTTGATCTTTTTGTACCTTTTTTATATCATGTGGTGTATTGAATTCCTACTACCAAGTATACATATTTTTACTATTTTGTTGAGACATGAACTCATCATCTATTGCATATTATTCCGTTTAACACTTTTTATTTTTATTTAGTTATTGAATGATTATTTACTCTTACAATAAGGCAGGTTTCTGTTCAAGTTGTTATGGTGTCTATTTACGATATGGATTATGTTTTTATATATGTGCTTCCACTATTTATTAATATGTTATTACTTATCCATTATGTTTCACTTGGGTAATGAGATCATAGTCTCCCAATAAACACACCCTAGGCCCTTGCTACTAGTCAGTAGCCTCTTACTTATAGGGAGGTGCACTTGAGGCCATGTGGCCTACTGAGCTTGGGGTGCATCTGAGTAGAACATGGGTGTAGGACATCACAATTACCCATGTTCATTTTATACAATAATAATTATTGAAAAACACCTTCTTACAAAATTATATACCATAACAATTATAATATTCATTAAAACTAGAAATATTCCATACCATTGGGAATCTATAACACAACCCCACAAGAAAAAACCAATCCCCACAATACCCACCATATAAAAAATTCCAGTATCCAACACAAAAACCAAAACCCACAACCTTTTTTTTAAATTTCCATTCCACCATTTCCAAAACCACAAAACCATGCATCTACAACTACCACATAAACAACCACATTCTCCCATGGTAACTAAAGAAAACTAACCCCAATACCCACTGCAGAACACATTACAATGGCCCAAACTGGCCTATAAATGACCAATCAAGTCAACGTAATTTAGAGCACAATAAATAGATAATACCAGCTGTAACCCCATAAAATTCTAAAATATGAACATTGTATTCAATAGTGTATGTGACACACGACATCCAGTTTTAAGGAAAATATAACACCCAGAGAAGTTATGATATATTTATTATAAAATATATCCAATATATTTGATAGCTTTCAGGACATAAAATTAAGATTTTAGTTTGCGTTACATGCTTCACTGAGTTTAGCCTGCATTACATGACTCTCTCAGTTTAACTTGTACTACCAGCAAAACCGAGTTTAAACAAATTGTGAAATATTATTAAAATATTATTATTTAATATAATAGTTATCACCTAGGAATTGGAATTTAAGGTACGAAACTTACTAACTAAAATCTGAAAATTATTGTTATGTATTTATTATAAATAGAATAAGAGTAATTTTAATTAAAAAGTAATGTTTTCTAAAAACTTATATTATTCTAAAAAATTATTTAACCACACATTGCATACAAAATTAGAAATTAATTTTTACCACTTATAGAAAATTTATATGATAAAATAAACTTCAGTTTTGAGATTATAATATAAAAATTATCTTAGGGTGAATTTTTGGTATTTTTTTGAGATGTTTCATTTTTTGATGAATAATGAAAAATACTATTTTTTATAGAAATATTCCTTTTTTAAAATTTTTTATAATGCTAAATTATATTTTCAATTGGGTTTAATGTAAAATTAGATCAATTTTATAAAAAATCATCCAATTTAGGTCCTTGGAATCATTCTCGTATTGAATTTTGGTATACATGCATAATAAACTTGTGGACATTTTCTCTTTAAAAAAACCCACTTTCTCATCGCGTTTATGAGATTAATTTTAAATTAAAATTTTCCAATTCTATGAATTGAATTTGAAAATATGGATTACATATAATTAATCAAAATAATTTAAAAATTAAAATAATATTTACTTTATTTTTTAAAAAAAATAATAGTTGAAACAATAATAATTAATTACTGTGGTTATGGTAAAAATGGATTTACCATTGGGTTAAACTACAGATATAAGAGTTAAAATAACCTAAAAACTAGTAAAAAACCCACGTTTTTGTCATATTTTGACCTTATATATTTTTAGTTTGATAATGGTGCATTTTTAGGCCCGTGGAATTATAAAAACATGGGTATTATTGAATATTTTTACAAAATTACAAGTGTTCCACTCACCTCACTTATAAAAGGCAACCCACTCTCTTCTCTAATTCATAACTTAAAAACAATTTTGGTTTATACAATCACTACCTAATACACATACTATGTTTCCTAAAATAATCCTAGAAGCCTTATTCTAGGTATAAAGACAACTTAGGAATGATTTAGAACAAACCTACAGAGGATACATGAAGAAAGTAAATGTTTTTCAATGAACATGTTTATTTTATTTATTAATCCACCTTCTTAAGTTATTATTAAAACAATTTGATATAATAACCTAAGTATATTATATATACTGGTATGTTTTGATAATAATATCATGACCTACAATAATATCCACTTCCATAAAATGGGTTACAAAATCATTATTCGCCTGTACAACAGACTACTACCTCACGAATCAATTCCATTTGTTCTTTAATTACCAAATTTTAGGGTTCGGTATAAAGATGTATTTGAATTATATATATTATATGTATAAAAAAATATCTCTGGAGTCATTATATTATATATATATACCTTCCATTCCAAAGGAGTTATGATAAAGTCACTCGTGTGTATGACATATTACTGACTCACAAAGTGATGTCATTCGTTTTTTACTAACACTTCACATGGAAGGAGTTATGGGTAAATTTAATGATTATATGTGATATAAATTAAATAATTATGATATTAATGAAATATTTATCATTATATAAATATACTATATATAATTTTCTTTCATACATTTACACTCACTTAAAGAATATTACATCGTTCATGTACGCGTGGACTACCATAATTACTAAGCTGTGTGGCTCTATTTTCATCTCCACACCACATGGAGGATATATATAAGTATATTTAAATAAATAATATGATATTATGATCATTTTTTAAAGGTAAAATATTACTTAAATCTTTGCAAAATGATTTTTAAAATTGGAAATGTTACTCATGTGTATGTATGGCATACTACCTCCATGATAGTAACATATTGAATTTATCAAAACCATATTTCATGATTGGTATTAAAAGTACAATTGATAAGATAAATATTCAAAAATTATTATTCTATATATGATATAACTATATTATATCCAAATGAACCAGAACTTTCATAATGACATAAGCATGAGAAAACATCACAATTAAAACCTGAAACAATGAAAATAATGAAATATTATAATCCCATGGGTGAAATGATGGTATAAATGGATCATATATAATATTATAAATGTTAATATGGTTATAAAATAAGTTAATAACATGTTTAGAACCAATATACAAGAAGTCCAGTCACGTTCAATAAAATAATTGTGATGTAAGGGAATTCTTAACTCAATTTCCATTCATTGGGTTAAACATAAGCATCATTGATTATTTCATACTAAGATTATCTATAATGAAATTTGAAAATTTTTTGTTATTTAAAAATTATTATTTTTTATATAAATTTGATAAAAATAATCAATTCATTTATTAATCCTCACTTCAATGATATGATCATTGAAAGATATTTCGTCTCAATTTCATTTCATTGATGCATATTATAATGTCATTCTCCATGATTCTTTCATATTGTGTATATACTATGCCCTTGAAATTTAATATCTTGAATAATTCATTATTCATGGTATTTTACATTTCAATTTGAATTATTCCATCAAAGGGTATTTGACTAAAAAATTACCAAGTGGTAAATAATTCATAACTTAATTTCTTATCATTCGGTTAATTTTCATTATCCTTGATATATTAATATTATGTGTATAATGAATTTTGATTAACTTATGTTTTATTTTAATTGTTTTTATTTTTATTTACATTTTTTAAACAAAATTGATTCATTGATTAATTCTCACTTCAATGTCATGATCATTTCAAGAGTGTATTTCACAATCTCGTTCTCATTGAGATTTTTTATTCTTTAATTTTAGTTAAAGGGAATTATTTGATCATTCTATAATATACCCTTTAATTTTATTCGTATATAGTTTTTCATTATATTTCCATTTAACAATACTATTTTACACTCTTTGGAACTTAAAATAATTGATAAAATATTTTACGAAAATCTTACATCATTTCCATATTCTTCCATAAAACTATTTATTAAAAAACTATATTTTTAAAAAACGTTTTCAGACTTCTTTAAACATTTTTAGAATAGTTTATTAAAAACATTTTACCCTTTTTTATAAATTTTTATCAAATAAATATTATTTTTTTCTTCCAAATAAGAAACTTTTCAAACCTTTTTGTAGTAAAAAATGAATGTTGTTTTTAACTTGTACTTTAGGTATGGAATTACCCATTGACATGACCATAATTGTTTTCAATCATACATTGAAATTTTACAAGGTTTTTTTAAAGAAACTTTTTTCCTAATATTTTTTAATTTTTTGGTTTTTAAAATGTTTTTTTAAGGAAAAGAATTTTTAAAATGTTTTCTGTTTTAAAATGAAAATTTCAAAATAAAAAGGATATTTTCCCGAGGAATGTTTTTAGACTATATTTTTATGGTATTTCTATTCATCAATGAAAAAATCATTATTCTTACTCCAATGGGTATATTTTGTGAAGATACAATCTTTATTATTCCCATATAGGATTCATGATCATTTTAACTATGGAAGGTATTGTCATTCACTTCCTTACTTTATTTTTGTAGCCATTAACTTTGCTATGAATTTTTTCACATTCCTATAATCTTTAAGTTTCCCCTAAATATTCATATTATTGATCATGGGTATTTTTATTTATTAAATTGTATATCATTTATAAATAAAATTTTATATATTGAATTTTATTTGTTTTTTAGGGGAAATATTAATAAATTTATAACCTTTTCATAATAGAGATATTTGATGATATGGGACACTATTCATGAATTAAATTGATCATTAGATATATGATAAATTATTTGGACCTATAGTGATTGGAGGAGCTTGGTGTTATATATCCTCTCTATGCATCGATAGTTCTCATGAGAAAAACAATAAAATCTATCATCAAATAGGTTTCTACCTGTAGTTTAAATCATCTTGTGAAAGGTATTACCGTTAGAGGTATCATGTTCCTCAGACAAGACATAAAATAATTAAGAATTTATTTCATTAAGACTTATTATTATAGAATTTATATTTATAATGATATTATCTCTAGATACATTTCATTCCAAATTATTGATTAAATATCAAGTTTTTTCAGTTATTTACCTTGAGATATTTTTTATACCTTATCTAATTGTAATGGGCACGTTATTTATTAAATGGAAAATGTTTTTAGATATTTACCTTTCTATATTTATTCCACCTTATATTAAAATGATAGTCAAATTATTTAAATGGATTGTATGTTCAGTTATTTACCTTTCATTATTGATTATATTTATTGATTCGTGATAGCATCTGATGTACTTAACCCTTACTAAGCATTTGAGCTCACCCTTATTTTGTTTATTCTCTAATGAATCCATAAAGTGTAATAATAATTATAAGAAAGGATATACTAGAGGGAATAATGTTATTATCAAAAAAATTATGTTGTAATTTTTGTATTCAAATGTAATGAAATAATCAAATATGTGTCTAGTTAACCAATACATCTAATCTATTTAGTCCTTTGAGATGTGATTCCTTGTATCTTATTCCATTCTAATGAAGTAGGAACCAACTTTAGGCTACTAGGATTATGAAATATATAGTTGGTATGTGAGTAAGTGTAGTATAAAACATGGGAACTAGATTTAGGAAATCATATATTAGGGAATATAACCCTATGATATAAATTATGGATTATTATAGAAGAACATCTTAAAGTTCTAGAAAGGATGAGTTATGTGGGTTTTACTTGAAATACATATCTGTATAGAAATTAAAAGTTGAAATGGTTCTATTATAGATGTACGTAGGGATAATAACTCCAAAAATAGAACATTGGGATTGACCTGATTATCTCATAGTCCATGAAAATGTTCCCTAATGCGCACCTAGTTTTACACTCATTGGGGATATTCTAAGGATAATTCCCAATTCCCTAAAAAATCCATTATGAAGGATTTGAGTAGATGATGAAAATTATTGACATAGGTTAAAACTTATGCATATTAGATTTAAAATAATTATTCTAAAAGTAATGGTAAAATGTTTCATGTGTGGAAAATAGGGATATAAATAAAGAATTGCCACGGAAATATGGAGAGAATGATGGGATGAAATTAATATCATGTTAGGGATATTTTTATAGTTCACTGTCTTAAATACGGAGAAAAAGGGAATTACCTATTTCAATTCCCCCATTTAAATTTTAACTTTTAGACCAAATAGATACATATGGGTAAATAATAAGAATTAAGTATTTATGTATTAGGATTCAATAATTATATTGTTGATGTATATTTTATAATGTTATTTTGTTTATAAAAATCACGAATCATCTAAATATTTTGTTAATTTTATAAGTATATTTATCTTTACTGACTTATTATTTATGGATTCCATCATACGTTTTTTAGTTTAATATTGATAATAAATTAAAAGTCTTAAACAACATTTTTTAGGATCATGTTTTGGGATTTAACCACATTTAAGGGTATTTTGGGAGAAAAGTATGATAATAAAACCCACTGGTTTAGTATATATTTTAATGAAAATTTATTTTAGGAATAATTACTTTACATTTTATAGACATAATTGTAAATTTTTTGATACCTATAGGGTTGATATAATCATTAATGACATTTTAATAATAGTTAAATAAGATTATTAAAATTTGTGAAAAAAGTATTTTATTGAAAACATTTGTAAAACTTTTCTGTAATCATTAATTTTATTTTAAAGATAACCATAATTTTTTTAACATTATAGGTATTATATTAATATAGTTAAGAAAAATGTAATCCCTTAAGCTAGGTGAAAACCCATCACATCCGTAAAGGCCATAGGGCATGAACCCATGACCAAAGTACTATAAGGGTTTAGATCCTACCATTGGACTACATGATTTCCTGGTTAATATATCATTGTTTTTAGTTAAATTATTTGAAAAATAAATACCAATTTTGAATAGTGGTGTTAATTTTGAGTCTTAGAGATTAATTTATTATATTAGATGACTTTTTAGAACCATATTGGTTTTGAAATTTTTTCAAAGATGTCAATAAATAATTTTCACTCTTTTAGGTATCTAATGATATGTTAAAAGTAAAATTTAGTGATTTTGGCATAAACAATTAATTTTTTGAAATTAATTTCTTAGAGTTATAAATTTATTATAAATGGATTGAAATAGAACCAACAGATGAAATTATTCTTATGAAGTACAATCATACCATGTAATTATATTTCCTTATATTCTTATATAGTTAAAGACTACCCAAACTTTATGAAAATGATCTTGATATATAAATGTTATCCGATTATATTTATATTAGATAAATCATACAATCTTTTAAATAATTACAGATTTATGGTTTTGAGGCCTTTAACATTACATTGATCATTCACTTTATTGTAATAAATGACCTCAATAAATCTTTATAATTATCTACACATTTATTTCATATTAAAATCTTCACCTAACACCAATTTTCTAGAACTTGGAAACCAAGTCACGTGTTATTTTAAATGACCTTGGCACTTACCTTTTCTCTTATTAAGAATTTGTTTTATTAATTATGTTTATGATGCAGGTTTTCAAAAATATTATTTTGAAATATCAATCCATTGACCAAATAAATAAATATTTAATTATGAGGATGAATTTTATTTAAAGTGTGGATAATTTAACATCTTGAAATTCTAAAATAAGAATATTGTATTTAATAGTGTATGTGACACAAAAGACCAAGCTTAGAAGAAATCATAACACCCCAAGACATTATGATATATTTATTTCTAAATAAATTAAATCTATGAAATGTATTTAATTATACTCAACACTTATTTTATATTTCATTTAATGAAACAATAATTTTATCTTTTATTACATGCAACACTCAGTTTAACTTGCATTAAACACATGAGTGAGTTTAAACAAAATGTGAAATATTATTAAAATTTTATTAGTTAAAATAATAGTTATCACCTAGCCATTGAAATAATGGATATGAATAATAATAACTAAAATATTTAAATTATGTTTATATATTTTCTTATAAATAAAACAAGAATATTTTAAATGAAATAGAAACTTTTTCTAAAAAACTATATTTTTTTAAAAGATGGTTTAATCACACTTTGAAAATATAATTTAAAAATAATGTTTTACCACTTATATAAAAGTTATATAAAAATATAAAATTCATTTTTGAAATCAGAATATTAAAATTATATTAGGGTGAATTATTCGAATTTTTCTGAGAAGATTCATTTTTAGATGAATAATGAAAAATACTGAATTCTAATTGAAAAATGCATTTTCATTCAAATTATTTTTAATGTTAAATAATATTTTGAATTTGTTTTAAAGTAAAATTATTTATATTTTATAAAAATTAATCTATTTTAGGTCATTTTATTAATTTTAATATTTAATTTCGATATAAAAACATAATAATCCTCAGAAAATTTTCTCTTTAAAAAATCACACTTTTTGTCGTTTCTGTGAGATTAATTTTAAATTAAAATTTCTCACTTATGCGAATTTAATTTTTAAAAATGAATTATAAATTTGAAATAATAATTATTTATAATTTCTATGAAGGTAAAATTAATTTTTTAACAAAATTCATAGTGTAAGAAGAAAAAATTAATTACCACAGTTAAGGTAAAAATGGATTTATTGGGGGTTTCACTAAGAGGATAAGAGATAAAATAAACTAAATAATTTCACAAAACCCATTTTTTGGTAATTTATTAACCTTATATATTATTGGTTTGATAAAGGAATAATTTTTAGGCATGTATCAGGATAAAAATTTTGGTATTATTGAATATTTTAAAAAAATTATATGTGTTCCACTCACCTCACTTATAAAAGTCCACCCACTCTCCTCTATTATTCAAAACTTCAAAACATTTTGGTTTACAAAATACCGTTCCAAATCACTTTTAAAATCCCATTACCTAATCGTAGAATCCTTATTTTTGGCCGATATAAAATCTAGGAAGGCTTTAGTGCAATCCTAAGAAGGATACCTGAAGAAGAGGTAATATTCTTCAATAAGCATCTTTATTTTATTTCTTAAATACTTATTAAATAATTATGGTATAATAACCTTATTATATTTAATATAATGATATTTTTTTAGAATTTAATTACCTACAAAAAAACTCTACTTCCATCAAATGGGTTACGAAATCATCGTTCATATGTACGGTGGACTACCGCCTCAGGAACCGATGTCATTCGTTCTTCCACTGCCACCTTTCACGGTTGTGTCTAATGATGGATGAAAAGTATATATATTATATTTATAATAATTATATACCTATAGATTAATTATATCATTAATATATTTTTACCTTACATTCCTTAGGATATATGATAACATCGCTCGTGTGTACTGCAGACTACCATCCCACGAAGCAATATATTTCCTCATTCCCTAATGTTTCACGTAAACGGTGATAAGGATATATTTAATGATTATATGATATATAAATGAAATAATTATGATATTAATTAAATATTTATCATTCATTATAGATAATATATATCATTTTATTTCTTACCTTTTCACTCACTTAATGATGATAACATCGTTCATGTATATGTAGACTACCACCTTCACAAAGATATGTGACTCTCTTTTGATAACCACACCACATGGATGATATATATAATTATATTTAAATAAATAATATTATATTATGATCATTATGGAAAGTTAAAATATTACTTACCTTCTTTACAAAATGATCGTTGACAAATGCAAATGTTACTCATGTGTACATACAGTCTACCGTCTCCATGATCGCAACATAATTAATTTCTCAAAACCATATTTTATAATTGGTATTCAAAATCTACTTAATATGATAATTATTTCATGACTACTATAATGTTGATGATAAAAATATATAATATTTGTAAGAACCAGATATTTCATGACAAAATGAACATGATAAAAGAAGGTAATTAACACCCGAAATAATAAAAATAATGAAAGATTATCAACAAAAGGGCCATAAGATGTTATAAAAGGATCGTATATGATATTATAAATTATAATATTTTTATTTAATTAGTTAATAACACTTTTAATACCAATATACATGAATTTAAATTACATTCAACCAAAATTATGTATTAGTTAATGGAATTCTTAACTCAATTTCCATTCATTGCGTTAAACATATACTTCATTGATTATTTATTGATAAAATTATGTGTAATGACATTTGAATATTTTATGTGGTATTTAAACTTTTTTTATGTTGGTTTAAATTTTAAACACATAATAATTTAATTTATTAATCCCCATTTCAATGATATGATCTTTGTATAATATTTCATCTCAATTTGATTTCATTGAGGCATATTATAATGTTATACACCTAGGTATGTTTAAATGATGTATTTACTACCCCATTGAGATGTAATATCATCAATAATTAATTATTCATGGAATTTTAAGTTTCTATTTAAATTATTTCATTATAGGGGATTTGACATAAAATATTCCAAGTGGTAAAGTATTTCATAACTTGATTTCTTCGCATTGGGATATATTACTTCATCATTTTCTTTGATATTATAAGATTATATGTATAATTAATTTTGAGTATATTATATTGTACTTAAACTACCTTTATATGGATTTATAATTGATACATATAATCTATTAATTGATTAATTCTCACTTAAATGTTATAATAATTGTAAGGTTTTAGTTCACAATCTCATTCTCATCGAGATAGTTTATTCTTGAATTTCAGTTGAAATTAATTATTTTATCTTAGTATAATAAAAAATTTAATTTTATTATAATCATGTTACTCATGACATTTTCACGTAATAGTACCATTTTCCCACTCTTTGGTACTTAAAAGAATTTATAAAATGTTTTATGAAAATTTGACTTCATTTTTATCTTCGACCAGAAAGCTATTTTCTTCCAAAAACATGTTTTGTAAAAATGTTTTCAAAAATATATTAAACATTTAAAAATTATTAATTAAATATATATTTACACATTTTTAATTAAAAAATGTTTTCCAAGGAATATTTGTTTTTTAAATTTTTGGAACAAGGAACTTTTATAGGATTTTTAAAGTTAAAATGATATGTTATTTTTGATGTGTACACCATGTAGAGAATTACCCGATGACATGAGCATCAATTATTTGAATCTTTCTTTGAAATTTTACAATGTTATTATTAATGTAATTTTTTCCTAATATTATAAAAATTAATATTTTTTAAAGTAAGTTTCAATGAAAAGGATAGTAATAATGGTTTAAGTTTTAAAAATTAATTTTAAAAATGAAATGGATATTTTCATAATGAATGTTTTAAATTAATTTCTAATGTATTTCTATTAATAAATAATAAAATCCTTCTATTATTACTCCAATTTGTATATATTTTATTGATATTATATTTATTCTTCCCCTGGATGGTTTTTGATAAATTTGACCTAAAACTGTATTGACACTAAATTTCTTGAGTATTTTTTATAGTCATTAAATTTCCCTTGAATTATTCACATTCTTATGGACATTAAAGTTACACTAAATATCATATTATTTATCATGGTTATATTTATTTATTAAACTATATATCATTTCTACATATTGTGTTGTACATTAAATGGTATTTTTTATTTTTTTAAATATTGATAAATATATATACTTTACTCAGTACAAATATTTGATGATAAGACACATTGTTCATGAATTAAATTAATTATTCAATATATGAGTAATGATTTGGACCTTAATGATTAGTGGGGCTAGAAATTACATACCCTCTCGATGCATCAATAGGTAACATGAGATAAACTTTTTAATCTAGCATTAAACGAGTTTCTACATTTTGTTTAAAAATTCTTGTGAAATATATTGATGGTAGAGGTATCATGTGCTTCAAACATGATGTCCAATAATTAATATTTTATTTCATTAAGGGTTGTTATTATCTATGATATTTTCACTATGATAGTATCTTTAGATGAATTTCAATCTCATCTATTGATTTAATGTAATTTGTTTTCTAGTTATTTACCTTTCGATATTATTTATGCCTTATCTAATTATGATGGATATGTTATTGATTAAATGGAATGTGTTTTCAGATATTTACTTTTCCATATTTATTATCCCTTATCTCACAATGATATTCATGTTATTTAAATGGAATGTATGTTCAAGTATTCACCTTTTCAATTTTATTATTCTCATTGATTCATAATAGATTCAAGTCTACTTAACACTTATATATAATTCGATATCACCCATATCTTGTTTCCATTATCAGGAATACATGAAGTGTTCTATGAAAGACATGGAAGGATATTCTAGATGGAATAATTTTATTATAAAAAATATTGTTTTAATTTTGTGCATTTAATTGTAATTATGAAATAAAATTTGAATATATTTTTCCAAGACAAATAAAATATTTGGTCCTTTAGGATGTGATTTATTTTATCTTGTGCCAATTTAGTGAAGAATGAAATAGATTTGGGATATTAGGATTGAGTTCCCTACCCCAGAAACAATAAAAACCTTATTTCAACCATATTAAAATTCAATGATTACCATTCGAAAAACATATTCACTATAATTCAGCACCACTTACATGAGAAACCTTACCATAATTACAAATTTCATACAATGATTCATTTCCATCTTTATGTAATTAACATTTGATGAAAGGTGATTCCAAAAAATCAATCAGGGTAGTAATACACATATCATAACAATAAAACACATTCTTAGAAGAAAAAAATGAAACAAGTTATCAATCATAAATGGTATCATAGAAACATATAAATATATGTGAATCACATTATTCCCTTTGATTTCCTTTATGAAAGTTTTTATATTTTTAAGGTTAATCATTACCAAACACCCAAATAAGACAAAATCATGGTAATTAAATAATTATAAAAAAACAAAATAGTGAAGTATCAAATTTCATAAACCAATTGAATCTTCAAGGAAGAAATGATAAGAATAGAAGAACTAAGGATCAACAACCATAAAAAACAATGGGAACCACTTCAGGACAAGAATAAAATGAAATACCATTACACTATACTCCAAATACTAACTATACTTACGAATCCTCACTATTAGAACCTATGGGGAGAAAGAGATTAAGTGGAAATAAAGAAAGAGGGTAAATGGGAACCTAGAAATAAGAGAGACAAATACCCTTTAATTAAGAGGCTTAAATCCTCATTAGAGTTGGTTCCAGTGTTCTATGAATGGCCAGAGGTTAGATAGGGTATCACTACTACAAAACACACCTTTAACAGCACATGAATTTATCAATGCTAGCAAAATGTGCTAAAAAAGACCATCTTTATCAGTGATAAAATAAGCATTGATAAAATATAACATTTATTAGCGATTTATTTTAGTGCTAATAAAGGTTACCATTTATCATCTCTTTATTTTTAGCACTGAAAAATGGTACCCTTTATCATTAATTTTTTTAGTCCTGGTAAGGTATTACCTTTATCAGTGTTTTTTAGTGATGTTAATGGTCCATAATGAAATGAAATAATTGAAGAAATAATTTTTTAGAAATTTCATTAATTAAATAAGTATTGATAAAAATGATGAGATTGAAGATACATATATATATATAAATTTTAAAAATTAATAAATAGTATATATTAAATATATAGACATGTAAAATAAATAAAATGAAATAATTAAACAAATAAATATTTAAAATTAGTAAATTAAAAAATATTAATCATTTTATTAATTAAATATTTATTGATAAAAATGAATAAATTTAATTTACGTATATATAGATTATTAATATTAATAAATAGTATATAATAAATATAAGAATATAAAATTAATAAATTGTAATAATTTAACAAAAAACTAAAAACATAATAAATTATTTAAAAATTTATTAATGAAATAATTATTAATAAAATTGAATATGTATAATATATATATATATATATTAATTAAAAATAGTAAAAGGTAATACATATTAAATATAAATATATATAAAATGAATAAAATGTTAACTAAAAACATGTTAATGTCTTATTCATTTTTAATGTTGTTTGAATTTTCAATTTAAAATATATCAAACAGTGCATGTTAAATTGATTTCGTTTACATATATATATATATATGTAATTAATGAATTTTTATATATATACAACACATGCACAAATATATTTACACAATATATAAAAACACATTCACTTTATATTTATATAATTTATTCAAATTTTAGTATATTTTATAATTTCATTATACCATGATACATTTAATATATTATTTCTTTAATCATTCAATTTTATTTATTTATTTTTAATACTATTATAGTTAGGGTATTAATTTATAATTATTTTTAGTATTTTATTTTATTTTTGAATTTTATCATTTCCTATTATTTCTTTATAAATATTAATTTAATATCATTTAGTATTTTAAATATGTATTATTCTTTACTTTAATATATATATATATATCAATATTTTTTAAATAAATTATATTCAATTAATAAAAATTATCCATTTTTCAATATTTCTAAAGTGTTCTCATTTTCAATTATAAAATTTCCCTCATTTTTAAAATGCATGTTTTTAAGATTATATATCCACTCCACCCCCCACGCTCGTATGGGATGGTTAGGGTCGGGAGGTATTTGAGGTGTCATCGTGGGGTCAAGTCCCCAAGCCAACTACTTATCTGCATTTTATATGTTGCGTCATGTGGCTCTTTTGCGGTTTACCCAAATTTTTTTAAAATTATATAGCCACTAATAATGTTAAAAATATATTTGTATATAAATATATATAAATAAATATATTTGTAAATTTATATTTACAATATTTAAAAATTTATAAATTTATAATTATTATAAATAAATAATAATTATTTTTTAAATATGTATTTATATAATTATAAATAAATAATTGATTATTTTTAAATAATTATAAAATTATAATAAATTTATTTAAATAATTATAATTATAAATCCTTTATCAATGTTAATGTTTTAGTGCTGACAAAATGAATATTTATCAGTTCTTTTTTATCACAGATAGTGATTGATCTTTATCAATGCGAAAAAGCATTGTTAAAATAGATATTTATCCACGCTAAAACATTAGTGTTGATAAAGATGTCTTTTATCAGTGCTTTTGTAGTGATGAAAAAGGTAGATATTTATTAGTTCATTTTTATCACTGATAAATAGTTCTTTTATCAATGCTTATGAATTTAGCGTTGATAAAAGGGATATTTATTAGCCCTTTTATGAATGCTCTATTAAAAGTGTCCTTGATCTTTTTAAAAGAACCATAACCACAACATAGTCACTCGCAATTCTCAAGCTCTCATGAAACTCCTCTGATAGTGGTGTGGCTTTTCTACATTCCCTTTGAAAAATCAAGGCTAGAATCTAATGTATGTTATTTTCGACATTTTATCTATCATTGTTTGATTTGTTAGGTTCTTCTTTTTGAATTATTTTTTTGGTCTTAAACATGAAGAAACCTACATCTCATCTACACACCACTAAAATACAATGAGTGGTTATATTTCATCCTTTTCCTCCATAAACACTAGTTTTGAAGAAAGATAAGGATGTTTTCATATAGAATGGTTAGTCAACATATGTGCATTGTCCTGTATGGATAAATAAAACATATTTTTCACCACATGCTACTGCAAAGGTAATTCTATCTTTATAGTATGATCAAATTGAGTTTAGTTAAACATTTATGTGGTTAACCCATTTATCAAACATGTTATCTATATCCCTTTGCATTGACACAAGACTTTAGTGATCAGGATGTGCGTCTTAGGTGATGTGTGGACCTGAATTGGGCACTATTTGGGTATACTTGGTCAGAAATGTTACAAAATGGAATTAGAGTGAATCTAGGGATATTGGTATTTATTACATCCAAAAGAAAAAAAATTCCAAACAGAATATGTAATCCATAAATATATATATATTGTGTAATTATTTTGGATACTTGAGTTACCATATGAAGTTTAGGTTATTTTTTTTAATTTTTTATTGACCTATCTTTTCATGTATCATGCCTCTTATTTAGGAGTTGATGGGTATGAATCGATAAGAATATATGAAATGTCATGTTCTTATATATCTTTGTTTAATTTTTTCTAGAATAAATTATAAATTTATATTAATAGAAATGTGAATAATAAAAACATTGTCTATTCTTATTTTTTTTGTTAGTGATTATTTGGTTTATATAACTTATTATGTTGTTGAGTTTATTTAGTAGTCCCATTTATCGAAACTATTATTTAGTTGTTTCATACTTATATTTAAAAGAATACTTCTAAAATATTTGAAAATATATTTTAAATATCAAAAATACATATTATAAATGAAATGAATGAGATATAGGGGCAGTAGATCACATTTAATATAGATTATTTTGTTCCTATTTCTAAAACATTGTAGTTTTTTAGACGGGGAATATTGTGTGAATCTCTACATTAATATAGAATATGCCATCATTAAAACCCGTATATATCCATAGGAAGGATCCAATGAACATCCCTTGTATTTTATATCTTATATTGATCCTCAATTCCTAAAGGTAATTATAGATCTACTTCAAGTTATGTGGTATACTTTTCAATGATGAGAACATATAATATAATGGTTCCTCTAATATTTTATGGTAATATATAATAATAATTAATTTAGGATTTTATTGAATAGATTCATTTTATTTATACAAGTAAAAAATTATAGATCAATACTAAGGATATGATGAAAAATTCACACTTTAAAGAGATCTTTTTTATTCGAGGGATATTTTGATGGATTAAAAAAATGTATAAAATTGGAAGGTATGGAATCCTTGAGAGGAAATAAGTGATTTAAAATTTAGGTGGGTTGATATTCATTTTTTTAAGACCTTTAGAGTTTAGGTATTCCAATTCATCCTCAATTGAGGATAATTTTCGAGTGATTCCATCATTGTAGGTTCCGAGGACACTTTAAGCCATATTTCCTATTTGATCTGGAAAATTTCTATTGATGTGGTCAGTTGGGGAAGCTCCTTTTTGAGAAATTAATTATAGGATGGGTCATTATATATAACTGGTATAGCATTTATGGATGAGTAGTCTATGGATGATTCTAGACAGGGTTATTCAATAGTGATAGGTAGAATCCTTGTATGTTATACTATTGTTGATGGTATTAGGTCATAGAATCTTATTATTATTTATTTATGAGTATCATATATTTAATAAAGTATTTTTATTATAACTTATTCACAATTTTATTAACATAAATGTTCTATATAAGTAAAAATATGTAAAAAGAGTAATCAGTGTCAATGTTATACAATAGTGGTAGGCACAACTGTCTATATCATCCTGAAATGAAAGTGAAAGTTTCTCAACATTTATGGGTATTGATAAAACTAGATAATATAGATTTAATATATATTAGATTTATAAATTGAGATATTTTCATATTAAAAAAATAATCACGCCTTTTGTGTTTGAAAATAAAGTAATAATGTCATTGTGATTGATGTTCAATTGAAGGTTTCATATTATTTTTGTGATACTAGGATTAAGCAAATAATCCTTCAATGGATCCACATGGGAACCAAAATCTATAAACTTCATGAGAACAATAATCTATCTCAATCTCTATCACTTACCTATACTTACACAATTCCACCCCTACTATGTAAAATTATTCCAGCTTCATATGAGACCCCTTCGAAATACATCTTTATCCGCTGTTGTGAAACAAAAATACAACACATAATATATAGAAGAAACATAAATAACTTTTCATAAAAAAGGACCACAGGTTTTTAAAACATGGTTTTATAAATAAGGATTCATTTTGGTAAGATTGATATACAATACAATAAACTCCACATATAAAAGTACACAATTGCATGCATCTTGCATGAAAATTGTTATTGTCTTGAAAAAGGATATAACACCTCAATACTGAAGAACAACTAATCATCACTAACATTATTTAATCTATCCTTAGATTCTTGATTTTCTTCCATCTATTAATGATGAATTGGAATCCCTCTTTCAAATTAGCCTTCCTCCCATCATTGTGGTTCTGAAGTTCCTTGATGACAAACCTCCCACTCAGATTGTATTCATTAATCACCATCCATGCTGCTGCCATGGATTTGAATAAAACATCTCCAAAATCATTATTTAACTCATTCATAATTTCACCTACCTCATTTACTACTTCTTTAGAACATAAGAAATGACACCTAAAAATTTATCAAAACAAAATTAATGATTTTTTTTCAATATATGAATTTTATTATAGGTCTAACTCAATAAATTTTGATAAAACTTTATAAGAAATTACTTTTATTTTTTGTGTTGTCACATTGGATCCTATTAAATCTCTTTATTTATAAATACTTGTATGAGAATACTACTACGATGAGTGAAATTATGAAAATATTTGTGTTCCACACTATATTGGTGAAGAAAAAACATGCCATAAACACCTATTTATTCTCTCCCCTTTAACCTTGATAAATTTAAAAGGGTGTCAATATGACTCTTAATGGTATTCCTCCCATAATGAGGAGATATCTCTGACAATATTTGAGGCTTCATCTTCAAGATACATTCTCTTAAAAGTTTGGATAAATGGATGGTTTTCAAGAACTCCCATCAACCTCACACAACCACCACCATAGTTTTGTATCTCCTCTAATACCTATCAAAAAAAGTTATATTTTGGAGGAATTGTCAAATAATAAATGTTTGTGAGTGGAAGTAAATGACAATGAGTGGATGTCATGTGGATTTGAATGTTAGTTCCATAATTTTTGTAATCTAATATATTAGGATCCATAATTAAAATTGCATTTAAGTTATTTTTAAACCTCAGTGGAAACTCAACATTCATCTCATGAATAGTTATTGATACATTTTTTTTCTTGAGACTCATCCCCCATATCTTCAATGTTTTTTGAACAAATCTAAGAAGTAGTCATCCAAAATTATCACCAGTACACAGTATGTGATGTCTTTTGGTTAGAGTATTTAAAGAAACATAGGTGGATGTCCAAAAAATATGTGAGACAAATATCAAACAAAAAATGAATTAATATCTGTTCAACAGGTATATAATTAAAAATATTTGGAACCATTGTGACGAGAGGAAGGCTGGTTTGACAGAAGGAGTCCAATACATCATCAGGAGATGGAAGACGATCAACATCTGAGGACCGATTAAATAAAGGTAATGAAGGTTATTTGTAATAAAGTATTGAAGTATTTAATCTATGTTCATGATAGTAATAATTTTCATGAAATATGCATGAAAATGCAGATTTCTATGAATAGAGTGTATTATTATTTTATTATTAAAGACAAATTAAATGTTTGACTATTCATGCAGACAATGTATTCATCACATGATGACATTACCAATATCGAGGAAGAATAAACAATTGATGATGAAACTACAAAATTATTAATTGATCAACAAAATGATGATGAAAAAACAACAAGGACACATCATCACAGTAGTGAATAAAATTATCTAAGAAATAAGTTTGGGTATAAAATTTGAGGTTGGTTGGAATAAACAATCCCAATATATTGACCTT
The DNA here is from genome assembly GCA_963277665.1 of Viscum album. Classification (NCBI taxonomy): domain Eukaryota; kingdom Viridiplantae; phylum Streptophyta; class Magnoliopsida; order Santalales; family Viscaceae; genus Viscum; species Viscum album. The sequence goes on along the minus strand of OY728153.1, from coordinate 122,750,278 downwards.
AAAAAGTCAATGATAATTAATTTTCTAAGGTTCACAAAGAGGATGAATGTACCAATTTATATTGATTCCTAGGACCATGTCCAACCTGTAATGATGGAAATCCTTTGGAATGATATAATGGAAATGTTACAATATACTTTATCAATTTTTCTAGAAAAATTATATAATGAAACATTGATTTAATTTTCATTATTCCATTAGAAATTAGTTTATTTTAAAATATTTCTATAATAAATTTTCCTAAATTTCCACTAGAAAATCCCAAAGTGGATTCCAGACTATTCTTATGAAGTTACATCTTAGGGATGCTGAGGGGAAAATAAATCCCCACCCACCACTCAGTTATGAACACATTATAAAGCATGAAAAGTGAACTACTTTCTTCAATTTTCACAATGAGAAATCATTTTTGGTGTATTGAAATCAATAATATGTTCGTTGAAATTATTTTTTATCCAACTTTACTCAAAATTGTGAATTTATGAAAAAAAGTGGTCATAAAATAAATAACATGCCACAAAACCAACTTACACCTATCACAAATTAAGGATGGGGTACGCTTAATTAGATATGAAATTGGAATGTATTTTAAATCAGTAATAATGTTTTAATTATTTTATATAAAACAACATATGTTCCTTTATTTATATTTAAATTTATGAATCAAAATTTTAAGATACTTCCATCCCACATCATGTGCTATGGAAGAAGGATCATGTAAATGAGGATTGAAAATTAGATGATGGAAACCCAAAAATAGTACTGGTAGCATGTGTAAGTAGGAAATAATTGTAATTTATTATGATTTATAGAAATATTACAAAAAAATATCTATTTATGTTCATATTTATTATATGGTTTAGTCACAAGAATCAGAAATGACCATACTATAAGAAAATCCACTTTTTGAAGCTTTGAAGAGACTAGAACAATATGGTAGTGTTAGAGGATTTGGTTTTGGAGTCTCTACATGAACACATTTCCAGAAGATAAAACCCCACAAGGATACATATAATTTGGTGATATAATTTTAGAAAGAAATATTCTCAATACAATTTATTATTTTGTGGTTTGGTTTTGAGGACCTACGTATAAGAAATGTAAAAGTGAACTGAAGGTGGAGAAAATATCTACACAGGAACAAAATGATCCCACTAGCTTTGAGGATAATCATTTCCTGAAACTGCATAACTTAATTAGGGTAATCAATTTTTTCGTTACTCTTTCTACTAAATGTGAATAAAAAAATATCTGATAACATTATATTACTAAAAATAGGAGTGTTCAGGTGTATGTGATTTGTATATTTCAACACCCATGTACCACCATGCTGTGATGGGTAAAGTGTATAATATCTTGGGAGACCAGATACACGATCAATACCTCCCAGAAGATCCCATTTGAGAGGGTATTGGTGTATCTTATGATCCAAATGCTAAGATTCTTGTTCCACTGGATGGTCTGGATATTACAATGGTCAGATATTCTATAGGCACTTTCATAGCATGATTATCTAATCTTATAAAGATACATGTGGTACATATTTAACAAAATTTTTCATATAAAAGACAAGTAATAGTTGATGAAAAAGGGGTTGATATGAAGTATGATATTACAAATAGATAATTCAGTTGAGAAACATAAGTTCAAATCAAGAAAATCTAGGGAATCAACCAAGAAAACAAAATAAACTTTTTAGAGCACTTTCTCCCCACCAGTTTCAGATCAATATTTATTACCATTAAACTTCTTATAGAGACAACATTTAAAGATAAAACATTGTATTAAATTTAATATGAAGATGAAATATATGGAGATTCATTGATTTATATAATTGGTCTCAAGAATCTAAATGAGAATCTCAAGAATGAATAGATGAGATTCTCAATTGTGAATGAAAACATAAGGTACATTTTTAGAGTACGTCAGTCTATATAGCGAGATAATATGATTATTAATGTTTATAAATAAGCATATTTTGTACATGAGTTTATATCGAAACTATATAAAGGTAATATAATTCAATGAAGGATTTGGATTATCTAATCCATGTATCATTTAAATTCCAGAACATACTTTAGATATGAAAGTAATTAATAAGAAAAAATATTAGTTACTCAAAGTTATTTATCAAAAAAGATTCAGACAACATACTCTTTTTAATTTCTACAATTCAAGGGTAAAACTATATAATATAGTCACATATAATATTTTTTTTAATTTTTACATTACTTAATTTTTTTTGTCTTTTTAGGATGCATTGGATGGTGATAGTTGTCAATATGGACACCATGAATATTTATTTTTTGGATCCAATGCATGGATATGCAAGAAAGTGAACACACATGATGTGTATTACAAATATGTAATACAGTAAAATCAATATTTTATAAATAAACTTCGAATTATATGTTCATTATGTTTTTAGAATAATTTTGCTATGATATTCTGGTCACTAAATATAATCTAGATCGTGGAATGAGGTTAGTATCTCGAGGGATAAATCCAATGGATCACTACAAATGGAAAAAAAATTATGGTATATATTGAATTATTTAACTATCAAAACATTTCAAAAAAAATACTTATTTTTTTCAATGTTTTTACAGTGTCCAAAGTTAGATAATGAAATTTATTTTGGATATTATGTTTAAAATTTATTAGAGAAATCATAAATCATGAAAAAATAGCATCCCCCAATAGGTAATTTTTGAAGGCAATTACAATTTCATTAAATATATGTCAAAATAATTTATTTGTCTATATTTTCTTAGTATGATCAATGTTTTTGAAAACCTAGTTATTCAAAAGAAGAAATAAATTTGTTTGGAGATGAGTGTTCTATGCACTTTTTGTCAGAATGTATGCCGATAACAAATTTAGGCGATTACCTTATATTTTAGTGATCAAGTATGATTTATGACCTTAAAAAAATATTTGGGGTGTGAATGTTAGAATGATTATATATTATTTTTGATATTTTTCTCAAGTAGAATTATAATGGAGTAAATACATATTTTTAAAAGCGATGACCTACAGACAATAATTTTGTTTTGAAAATCACAGAGGTTGAGGAAGAGGCAGAGGTGGAGGTTAAGGATGAGGTTGAGGTAAAGGAGGAGGCAGTGTCAAAGTCAGAGACCAATGTAGAGGAGGAAGAGGTGAAGACTTAGGTGGATATTGACATGGAGAAGTATAATAAGTGTTTTCTTCAAAAAAATAAAATTTTTGGGAAATAAAGTAGAATTAGAATCATACCATGATTATGTTTAAGAGAAATTATTTAAAAGTGCACAAGACAAAAGTCACCTAAGATTTGAGCCATCATGATTTTTTTTTCAAGTAAATTATTAAAATAATATTTTTCACCACTGGTTTAGGTGGTTTTATATAGGTTAGTAATCTACCTATAATATCATTATGTGTTGGAAGCCTCAATTTCACCACTAGTGGTATTAAAAAAGTCCGTACAAATTTTAGTCATAAAAAAATTATATAATCCAACATTAAAGTTTGAATAAATGTGTGTGTAATCAACCACTGAAGTCAGAAATTTCATTAATGAACAATTAAAGGAAAACACACATTGATATATCATGGTCATCGAGGAGGGATGGTGTCAAAGTGTCCATTATCATTTTAAAATCGACATTTTAACATAAAAAAAGTGTCACAAAATATAAACCAGGAAAAGTCACCTAGATTCTCTAGATAATTTAGGACAACGATTAATAATTCATTTGTGACGTGTATAAATTAGTCTCATGTCAAACCCACACATGATGCCAGCTGTATAGCTCAAAGTGTGTGTTTCCAGTTTAAAATGACATTTGATTAAAAAACACAAGTTTCATTCCAAAAACCAAGGAAACACATTTTGATTGTTCTTATAATTTTGGTCATTGATCTATAAGTCATTTAGGATGTGTATTATTCATCCTCACCTAAATCTGAAACAAGGTGTGACCGGTATGACTTCAAGTGCATCTTTTTATTCAAAAATTGAGTAAAAAATAGCTGACATACTAAAAACAAAGAAAAATCATTTGGACTAATTTCATACTTTAGGAAAATGATTCATAAATCATTTTTGACATATAGGAATCAGTCACACTTTAGTATGACACAAGGTGTGACCGATATGATTCCATGTATTTGTTATCAATTTAAAATTGATATTTTAATACAAAAAAAACATCACTCACTGAAAACTAAGAAAACATTTTCATATTATCTTGGTAATTTGTAAAAATGATTCAAAATTAATTTTTGACATGTATGAATTAGTCTCATGTCAAACCCATGCGCGATACCACTTTTATGGCTCAATGTACATGTTTCCAGTTTAAAATGAGATTTTAGTAAAAAAAAAGTGGCATACTAAAAACTGAGGAAACACATTATGATTTTTTTTCTTTTTTATAATGACCCATAAGTCATTTGGGACATGTAGGAATCAGTTAACCTCAATCTGATGCATGGTGTGATATTTATGACTCAAGAGCGTATTTTTAAATAAAATTGGTATTAATTTTAATGAAAAAAACAAATAACATACTAAAAACATAGAAAATGTATTTTAATTATTTCGGTACATTAAAAAAATGATCCATAAGTCATTTATTATTTTTAATAATCAACTACACCTCACTCTAATGAATGATATGACCGGTATGACAATAAGTATCTATTATTAGTATAAAATTGATATTTAAAAAAATATCACTCACTCAAAACCAATAAAACACACTTGGATTGTCTTGATAATTTGGTAAAATGATTCCTAATTCATTTATGATGTGTATGAATCAGTATCATGTCAGAGAAAAACATGATTCCACCTATATGGAGAAAAGTGCATGTTTCTAGTTTAAAATGACATTTTAGTAAAGAAAAAAGTGGCATACTCAAGAACCAAGGAAACACATTCTTATTGTTTTTATTCTTGATTAAAATGATTCATACATTATTTAAAACATGTATGAATAATACTCACCTCAATTTGACACATAGTGTGACTGTTAGGACTCCATGTGCATCTTTTCAACCAAAATTGACATTACTTTTAGTGAAAGAAGATACTAACATTCTCAAAACTAGGAAAAATTATTCAGATTGATTTGGTACTTTAGGAAAATTATCCATAAGTCATTTGTGATGTGTAGGAATTAGTCAAACGTCAATATGATGTATTGTGTGACTGGAATGACTCCAAATCCATATTTTTATTCAAAAATGATATGAATTTTAATAAAACAATGAATTACATACTCGAAAACAAGTATACACATTCATATTGTTTTTATACTTTAGGAAGATGATCCATAAGTTATTTTTTACACGTAGAAATTAGTTAAACCTCAATTCGACTCATGGTGTGACTAGTATGACTCCAAGTGAGTCTTTTTATTCAAAATTGATATTAATTTTAGTAAAAAAAATTACATACTCTATAATAATTTTTTTCTTTTATTTGTGTTATAAATTTTATTACAATTATATTCACTATTTTTATAATATTTTGTTAATTTCTATTGTTGTTTATTGGGGGTGTAGTGTGTTGTTACGACACACTACATGCCCTATTTTTGGTGATGCAATGTGTTGCAGTAGTGAACTACAATACTCCCCTTTATCAACGCTAGTAAATGAACTGATAAAGGATACCTTTATCAGCACTACTAAAATCATTGATAAAGGATTCCTTTATCAGTGGTTTTAGAAATTCTGATAAAATATCACTTTAACAATGTTATATAAAAGCGATGATAAATGGTGTATTCTATCAAAGCTTTTAAAAGTGATATTAAATGTATTCTTTATAAGCAATTTCAGTTATGATGATAATTCTACCCTTTATCATCATGTTTCTTAAACCGATAAAAGTTGTGGCCTTTTAACCACACTGAGGTATTCAACGCTTTTATAGCATTGATAAAAACCTATTCTAACACTATTAAAGCACACATATGTATTAGTATTAATGGAAAATATTAATCATGAAACCAATGTAATTTTAACCCACTATTTATAAATAAAACCTGAAAAACCTTCTCTATGACATGGTGTCTCTTAAAACAACCATGATGAACTCATCCTAAAACATGGACTAAAACTATAGTCTTAAAAAAGAAAAGATATCTTCTCTTCTCAGTAGTTTTTTTTCTATTTTTAAAATTCAATAAGACCGGTACCATGACTTTTTTCCCCCCACCATACAATATATGAATTTCCTCCCCACATTATGTAATGCTTCACAACATATGAATCCCCAATTTTAACATAAAAAAATGTCTAAAAATAAAGAAATCCATTTCAATACCAAGGAATAAGCTTCCAAAATGTTCCATGAACATAAAAAAACCCACCGTTACATGACCAAAATTGAAATATCTCCATTTACCCTAGTAAATCACCATGGATAAACCACCCTGACATAGAGGAACTTTTATCATTATTTATAACTCACCCTAAAAACCCAAACACACTAAATAAACCTTATAATCATGATGTAATGATCTCTTATACGAATGATGATATCATTGATTACAAGTCACCCATACATAAGGGTAACCCTAGACTGCCCATGATTCCACACAGAAAAAATAGGCATTACACCAACCATTTTATTAAATAGGTATATCATCCAAATCACCTAGATGCCACTCCCATAAAAATGGTAAATTTTTACCCCCGATTCACCACACATAAATATAGATAACTTCCTATTATTAAAACCTTGAAATGGACTCCATCATAGCCTTCACCATAAGTGTTTTGGACCCTAGAGAGAAAAAATCAACCTCTTACACCCAACACACCATAAAATCTATTCTCGGCCCTAATGATACCATCTCACACTCCTCTGAATTGATAATAAATTAAGAAATAACTAAGTAGGGGTTCATAAAAGTCTGGTACCTTACATGATATACCTATCAAATTATTCTCATTATCAAGAATCCAAACCAAATCCAAGAAGAGAAAAAATAACAAAAAAACCAAAAAAACATGGGAGATACCTCTCAAATAAGGATCCTACCACTATCAAAAGGAATGATTTCCTCAATAATAACATCACAGAATCAATCATTCAAACATCAACATGAACGAGGGGAAATAAATTACAAAAACACAACCATTAAAGAAGATACCTCCTTAAAAATCAGATTATATTTAAATATGTTACTCCTTAAAGTTAAAATAACTAGATCTCTCCTGAAACCAAGCTTTAATTACTAGGAATCACTACACCCATGGGAAAAAATTTAAAGTTCACCCACTAACCTTGACTCAAAAATTATATATAAACTATAACCCAAACTTATAGAGGAAATTTCTAAATCCTAACGACCGTGAAAGACTCCTCCCAAACATAAATGATTTCATAAAAAGAAGCTTATTAATCTAAAGAAAGAGGAATGAAAACATCAAACAATTCCAACCAAAGTACCACCTCCATACAAATCATTATCCCTTCCATAATGATGTGATATGTTTATGAAATTTGTTTTCTAAATAAATTTATTCCAATAAATATGAATTTTAGTTTCCAAAAACATTTATATATTTAAATAAAATTGAAAATTTATTCCATAATAACTTATGAAACCCATAATGTTTATATTTTTAAAACCCATTTATGTAAATTAAAGCCAAAACATTCCAAATAAATCTATTTTAACTTATATTTTTAAATATTAGTTTAAAATAATTGATTAAGAATGGAATAAGGTCATTGAATCAGAAAAAAATCAATCATAAATTCCAAAACGAGACTCATTATATTCTAATTGACTACCCATTGAAACTGGATCATGCTTTCAAATAATTTAATCACCTTTATTAAACAATAAAACTTAATAAATTATGGGCCACCTGTACTGCTAATTAAATATATCATTCAAATAGAAATAGATCAACCCACCAATCAAAAGATACCTCAAGCTACTCAATAAAATGGATCTAAGATATGATATAATTCAAGAAGAATGCCTCAATTTACACTTCTACCTATCATAATACATTCTAATTGAGGCTCTTTATTCATCATTCTTAGTAACATAGAGAATAATTCTATTGATCATCTTAGCATGAAACCTCTCCTCCAAACAATACTTGAGCTACAAATCATTCTCCCTCCATAAAATATATAAACACAAGGATTAATCAAAATGTTATACTTGTATGTATTAATTGTCTAAGTGTTACAAAAAACTAGACCATTAATATACAGAATTGGATTTTGAGATGGAACACACTGGACTCCCCTTACTAGAAATCTAAGACCCCCTTCATACATTCATCCCTATGAACATGAGGGGAAAACCTCCTTGAATAATACATATAAACCATTAAATGAAACCTCTTCTAAATGGCCATGATTCACTTAACAACACTATCAGACCACCCTTTATTGAAAAATAATTATTAAAAAAACATAAAATTTAGATGGATCCCTTATAAATTCAAAATAAACATCAACATTTTCTAACCACTTTCCAATCACGAGTCTAGAATCTGCACTAAGGAAATAGAACACAATATTCTACCGAAATATGGATAGAACCTCTTCCCATGTCTCTGCCTCCTACTTCCCAATCAAATTACCCTTTCTATGCATTGAAAAAATTTATTTAACCCCAATATCAAAATAAATAAAGTTAGTTTAATTAATTAAATGACACAACTACAATAAGATAAAATTGAGACACACTTCAAGATCCATATCTACTCTCTCACCACTAAATCGCCAAAATAATTTATCTATTATATAAAAAATTTCACCACTTTTATAATAAAAACCATTTATTCCTCCAACCATATAACTACCTCATCAAATCTAAATCAATACCCATTAAAATAGCTTGTATTAAAATAACCCCATTTTATTTTTTACTAATAATGTAAAAAAAAACAATCCAAATCTAAGAAAAGACCACAAAAAAACTCTCAAAGGAATAAAAAATTTTCTATTGATACATTTTACCACTAAATTCATGTTTTAAAGGACCATCAAAAAATATTTGTTTAAAAAACGAAATCCTTTCTTGGAAACCCACACATTTAATAAATTTCAAAACAAACACAAGTTTTCTTCAAAACCTCCCATATAATAATATATTTATATAAAAAATCATAAATATTTATATTAACACAATTTCCCAACAAATACCATTATAAAAAACTCTACACCGTTTTTTTATATCACTTTTAAAATGAACATAATTTTTTTTAAAAAATCTACTATTTATTTTAGAAAAAATATTAACAAAAAAGCAAAAAATTGTTTAAGAAAGAAAAGTAAACATGATTAAACATTACTTCCCAAAGTATCACCAAGAATGGTAAAATTTTATAAAATCAGCCTAGTCAAATCCTAAAACAAAATTTTCCACAAAAATAACTCATTACCAATTAATTATACTAAATGAATCAATAAATTAGTTAATCTAACTTATCATACATAAGAAAATATATAAAATCCATTCATTACAATATTAAAAGTTTAACATTATTTCCCTTAATATAACAAATAACATTAATAAATTTAATATATACTATATCATATGACTAATATACTATATTAAACATTATTCCATTAATATCTCATATATCAACAAGTTTATCTTAAAGATAGGGAATATATATTAACACATAACATTCAATATAATTTTTTTTATGAAATGATTCTTTTTATTAAGGACATTTAGGTTAGAAAATGAAAATAGTTTTCAATAAAATACTATGATAAATACTAAATTGACATATTTTATGAATAACATAAAAACTAATAAAATCAGTTTCAACATTATCAAGATCTCCATTAACCATTTTCTTCAGGTGTATGAATTTTCTTTTTAGAGTTCCAAATTAATGCAAGCCTAAAATACCTAAATATCAACATGTAATATCAAAACCTCAACAACACGTATATAATCATATGTAAAAAATCAGTATAGACAACTGTTAACCAAAAACATGGAGCATAACTATACTAATAATATTTAAAAAGACAAAACCAATAACATTGATAACTCTAATAATCCCCCTTTCAAACCATAAAATCATAACATAGGACATTAATATGAATCAATTCCCTAATCCTATAATATGAAACCATACATAAAAAAAATTAATTAGTTACATAATTATTTCAGGAAAATAACCCCAATTAAAACACAAGTGAAAAAAACATGATGAATGTACCTATTATAGCTCTCTACCCTATAATCAATATTACCTCCCCTATGGTGTTTTGTAAAATTAAATTCCTTCTATAAGATCATAGGGTTCCTAATCATCTATATTCTAGTTGGTAACAATTTCTATATAAAGAACTAAGTTTTTTTAATATCATTTCATTAAAAACTCATGAAATCCTCACTAGTGAAAAACTCCAAATTCTATCATAACCCTTATACAGAGTTTCGATACCACATTTCTATGATTTTATCCCAATAGGAACCCCTCATAGTCTAATAATGATGATGAGAGTGGCCCATAATGTTTTTTTACTAATAGGATATAGGTTTGAGATAATAATAAAGAGTATAAAATTAAAAAATGTGATGAATTTTTCTCATAAATACCCATAACAGATAAATAAAAGCACTAATAAACACCAAAATATAGAAAGAAATATAATCTCTCTTAATGTATGTACTTTCATATAGATAAATTCACTAAAATAAATATTAAAAATTACTATTGTAAGGGAGTGGATCCAACCATATCTCCAAGATAAATGATAGTAAGGCATAACTCGATCACAAAACCCATCTTAAAAGTAGAAAATAGTTTTGTATATACTGGGAGGGAAATAATTGTATTCAAAGTAGGATCTTTTTCAAGACCCCTCATGAAAATGTGGAAGAAGAAAACTAATGACCTAATAAAAAAAAGGACCAATATGAACCTATATCAGGTCAAATATCACCCAACTTCATCAAGGACCACTCACCCAATATCATATCCCAGCATAATAACATAATAAATAAAGAATATAGAAGAAACATACCCCACATCAACTTCACTCACTCATCTTCCACTCTCATGTTCCAATAATAAATATCATGTACTTCCATACCCTTCTCAACCATGTAATCACACATAATATATGATATCGTAACCACATGACATATATTATCACAACTGCGATCACATATCTAAACACATATACCATATCACTAAATCATAACTACATTCCATAATCTCAATATAGTAGGGTATCATGAATATAAAGAACATCAACCATGATCTCTACTCTTACCATGCACGAACCCCACTATGTATCATCATCACAACCAAATAACCAATTCAACTAGTATACATTATACCATAAATTTATATTGTTATACTCCATACAAAAATAAAAAATTTAATCCATTGCAGCCTATACTACACTGAAAAGGGAGTGTTTGGAAGGAGCAGTCATCCACTTGTTCCCTGACAAACCTAAATGTTGCAAAAAACAATTGAAACACAAAAAATATGGGTTTCAGTAATGATTATCCAACTCAAGTGGGGGTATATACGAAATCATAATGAAAATATAACATATTCATATATCCACTCTTAATCCCAAGCTATGTTTTTATAGTAATAATACACTACCAACACCCATCACAACCACTATATCTTCCCCACCATTCACTAGAAACCACTTCAATCTCTATGAAACAAACCAATACCACCTTATAAAAAAAGATTAATAAAAATGTAACTATGTATTCCCTTCTAAATCATGTAATTTATCATTTTTTTACTTACTATTTTACAAGCCAAATTACATTAATTTTTTTTTCATTCCACCATATTTAATGTGAACCATTCATGGACCAAGACACCTGTTTATCCCATCCATTACCAATATTTGGTTTAGTTAATTATAGTTTTTAAACAACCCCTGATTATTAAATTCTAGCTGTTACCATTACAATTTTTGTTATGACAAACCACATTTTGTACCTATGAGTATCTATAGCACAACCCAAAAAACCACTAATAATCACAATAAGAACCACCCCATAATAAATGCCAATATCCACCACAATAGCAAAAAATACACCTCCTATTTACACAGAACCTACCATGAAACCATTTCTAAACCACACAACAATTATAGTAATAATAATTTGTGGTGGTGGGATGTTTACAATGGCCCCCCATCCATTGAAAATAGTTCATTTTGGAATACTATTAGCAATGGGATTTGAATCTCGTTGAAAATAATGTTAAATAAACACCTATATTCAACATGAAAAGGTTCTTGTGGAAAATAATTTTGCTGTGACTTCCCGCAATAATCTGGGAAAGGGTATTTGTGATGGGAGTAGGTTCCCATCGAAAATACCATGCATCATTTATAGTTATTCATGATGGGAGAAAGTTCCAAAAATAAATAACTTTTGATGTTTACAGTTATTTTTGATAGGTTATTAATACTAATCGCAAATACTTTGTCGGAAAATGAGTATTTGTGATGGGTACGATTGCAAATAAATTTTTAACCACCACCTCACTTATTTGTGGTGGGTATGATTTGCGAATTACCCATCACAAATAATACTATTTGTGAGGGTATTACTATAGAAAATAGTCTTGTTGCTACTCATATAACCTCTATATACCCCCCCCAATTATTTTGAATCATTATACATTTGAGCTCTCCTCTTATCAAATTTCCTCTTCTTATCTTCAATTATTTAGTTATAAGATTAATTTTTTACAGGGAAAAAGTTTTTTGCATCACACAAAAGGTTCATTTTTGAGGTATTTATGTAATATTTTTAATTTTCAATTTATTTATTTTCTATTATATTAGAATATAATATTATTAGTTAGTAGTAATTAGTGTTAATTAGAAGTAATTATTTAAAAATATAAATAGTTATTTTAAATTATAAATACAGAATTTTAATTATCGGTAATTATTTTAATTAATAGTTAATAGTTTTAATTATCCATAATTAGATTTATTTATCAGTGTGTGTTATTAATAGTAACAACTTATAATTGATAAAGAAATATGATTAATTAATAAGACTTAGTAATAATTTATAGATATTAGTAATAGGTAATAATAATTCATAATATTTTTTAATAAATATTATTAATTAGTAAAAATGAATGTTAAATGAGTATAATTCGTAAAAATTAGCAGCAATTATTAAAAATTAATGGAAAATCACTATAATTATTCAAAATTAGATTTACTAGTAAAAATAGTGAAAAATTGCAGTAATTAGTAAATATTAGAAAAGATAAATGTCAAATCACTATAATTAGTAAAAATTAACGGTAATTAGTGAAAAATAGCGATAAATCACAATAATTATTTTAAAATAGTGGCAATGAATAAATGTTAACAAAAATAAGCAGTAGTTTGTAAAAATTACGGCAAAGCACTATAATTAGAAACAAAAAGTTGTACTAACTTAAAATTAATGAAAATTATCACTAATTTTTAAAATTTAGTAATAAATAGAGGAAATGACTAAAAATTAGCCAATATTTGTGAAAATGGCTAAAAATTAGTAAAAATTAGAAAAAAATGACTACAAAATTACAAAAAACATTACAGTGAATCAGTATAATTAGTAAAAAAACAATTAGTAAATAGTAAAAATTAATTGCAAATACCTATAATTAGTTAAAAATACTAGTAATATCGCATTAATTAGTAAAAAGTAATGTTAAATCACTATAATTTGTATAAATTAGCATTAACTTTTAAAAATTAATAATAAGTCAATATAATTATTATAAATTAGTGATAATTAGTATCAAAATATAAAAAATTAACGGTAAAAAGTAAGGATTAGTAAACATGAACATAAAATCACTATAATTAGTAAAAAATTATGATAATTAGTAAAAATTAGTGATAGATATTAAAATTTATCGATAAATAACTATAATTATTGAAAATTACTATTAATTAGTATAAATTAGTAAAAATTATTTATGAGTCACTATAATTAATAAAATTTTGCTATAATTTGTAAAAATTAATAAAATTTACTAGTAAATTAATAAAAATTAATGTTAAATCATTATAATTAGTGAAAATTAGCATCAATTAGGAAAAATTTATGGAAAATCACTATAATTGTTTAAAATAAGTGGTAATTAGTAAAATTTAGTAATAGTTAACAGTAATCAGTGAAGATTTGTAAAAATGAATATTAATTTACTATAATAAATAAAGTATCAAATGTATATAGTTTAAATTAATGGTAATTAGTAAATTTTAGTCATAAATCACCTTATTTATAAAAAATTAATATACATTATTAAAAATTACTATAAATTAGTAGTAAATCACTATAATTATGTAAAGATTATTAGTTATTAGTAAAAAATAACTATAAATCACTATAATAATTAAAAATTAGTGGCCATTAGTAATAGTTAGTGGTAATTTGTAATAATTAGTGGTAATTAGTAATAATTAGAAATAATTATTAATATTTAGTGACAATTGGAAGTAATTAGTGGTAATTAGTAATAACTAGTGCTAATTAGAAATTAGTAGTTTTAATTTTTAATAATTAGTAGTAATTACAAAAAATTAACAGTAATTTACAAAACAATTAGTGGAAAATATGTCTAATTTATTGAAAATAGTACTAATTTAGTGGTTATTATACATAATTAGCATTCATTAGATATTATTCATGGTAATTAGTAGTGCTTAGAATTAATTATTTTTAATTAATATAATTAATAAAAAATTGACTAACTGAGTGAAAATTAATTTAAAATACTATAAATTGTGAAAACATGTGAAATGAATAAAAATATGAATAAATTTAATTAAAGTATTTTAAATTTCTAAAAACTGATATAATATGAAATAAATCATTATGAACAAATAACAATTAGTATAAATGAGTAAAAATTTAAAAAAATTACTGTAAATTATTATCAAATAATATTAATTAATATTAATGACCAAAAAATTGAAAATAAAATAGGTCGGTAATTCTTAGGTCTTGAGAAATAACAAAAATGTACAAGCATGGTTGACACAAATAAGTTATTTTCATGACCTGAAGAATTGATATTATATGATTTACACATTTTTAGTAATTTATAATATATTTAATTACTTTATATTAATTTATACTAATTTTTAGTAATTTATATATCAATTGTTGATTTGAACTGATTAATGGTGAATTTTAACTAATTTATACGAAATTGTAATTTTTTTATAAATTAATAAAAAAATTACATTACTAAAATCATCAATAATTAGTAATAATCATTAGTAAATAAATAAAGCTGACAATATTTACAACTAAATTAATTTTTTTTTAATTTTATACAATTTTTTAGCTAGTATTTTCCTTATATCAAATTAATCATAAAAAATTATTTATAATATTTTTTTTTGAAAAATATAGAACAATTATGTCAAAAGAAATCTTTATTACATGATTGTTATTAGAGAAATCAATCATATGAATCCAAATGGTTCAGATATAAATCATGTATATATTGAGGTTATTGAAGATTTTTTTATCATCTGCATCTTCAAAACTAGAATTCGTTTTAGAAGCGAAAATTAATTTTTCATGTAAGAAATGTGAGTTAAGGAGGTTTTAAACATTTGAAAACAATGGGGGTCATCTACTTTGTTTAGGTTTTCAAAAATATTATGTTTTTATATCAACGTGGTGAATGTAGTTCCAGAGAAGGTACAAATAATTTGGTTCCATATACATCATGGTTTTAAAATTTAGTACATGATATGCCTGGTCTATTTTTTTACCAAACATAAACTTAGGATGATATTGATTTAACTCTTGAGTTGGAACTATCACAATTTTATGATTTTTTATGCTTTTTAAGGATTCCTTATATCATGGTTGTAAGATAAGAAAATTTGAAGAGATTGAAAAATTTATGGCTATTAAATTAGATAATGGAATGTCAAATAGCTATTTTGATCTTATATTCATTTTTTTAAAGCACTGTTACATGAAGGAAATGTGTTGCCAAAATATTTCTATGAGAGCATGAGGTTGTTTTATAATTTGGGTCTTGGTTATCAGAATATTCATACATTGTCAAATGATTTCATATTTTATTATGCTGAAAATGATTCATTAGTTAGTTTACCTACATGCGGAAAATCGAGGTAAATAGAAGATCAACAAAGGAATTATGGATTGATTATGGAAAAATAGTTGAGGTCTTTTCCATTACACTCAGAGTACAACATTTATTTTTGTTTCAGAACACAACCTCATTGGTTTCATGGGAAAAAAATATTTTAATCTGTAAATGCTTAAATCATCCTTGTGATGGTGATTCATGGGAAATTTTTGAACAAGTATATTCTTATTTTACTTCAAAAGACTAAAACATGTAATTTGGTATTTCTACCGATGGTTTTTATCCATTTTTTTCTTACAATAATAAATATTCATGCAGAACCATATTTTTAACACTGTAAAATTTACCTCCTTATATGTTGATGAATGAGCTGTATATCATTTTGAATTTATTAATTCCAGGACATCCAAAGAATATAGATATTTATTTGAATCCATTATTTGGTGAGATAAATTTATTGTGGGGTAATGGTGTCAATATGTATGGTGTTGTTGGAAAACTAAATTTCTTAATGAAAGATGCATCAATGTGGAAAATTAGTGACTTCCCAACATATGAAATTTTGTCTGCCTAGAGCACACATGGTCAAACATGATGTCTGTACTATATGAGTGAGAAAAAGTGTTTATTCTAATCATTGGAATAAATCATTATTTTCTAAAAATTCAACAAAGATTTTATTCATATTGATCATCCTTTTTGAAGTAAGACATGTCATTTTAGGAAAGGTCTAATTGAAAGAGATAGTCATATGACAATGTTATTAGGTATTGAATTAAAATCTATTATCTCTCAGTTAACTAACATTACCTTTAGACTGGCTATAAACTAATAAAAAATAGATGTCTTTGGGAAAGAACACAAGCATTTTTTGGGATCTACCATATTGGTCTGATTTTTTTGTCCATCACATGTTGGATGCATTCATAATGATAAAAAATGTTTTGATAATATATTTTATATAGTTTTGGACACACCTGGTAAGACCAAAGAAAATGTAATGGTGTGATTAGATCTTTCCAAAATATTTGGGCGGCTAAAACATGAACTATTTAAAAATGATAGATGGAAGAAGTTAATGAATCCAAAAGAGAATTATAAATTTTCCAAATGAAATAATTTTTTTTAATGGATTGATTATTTGAGGATTTGGATAGATATGTTAACAATTTGGATAGTTGTGACAGAAATGGTCATAATAAAGATTAAAAAGTCATGACTATCGCATTATAATGAAAACAATTATGCAGATTTAATTTAGAGGTTTGTTTAATTATATGATTTGGTATGTTTGACATAAATATCCTATTTTTTCTGAGAATTTTTTGGTTAAAATAGAATACAATATACTAAGTAGACTGCAAGAACATGTTGTTTTAATTATATGTAAATTGGTAAAATAATTCCAATGACTTTATTTGATTCAATAGAACATCTGATATTAAATTTTCTACACAACGAAAAATGTGGTGGACTGCTATAGTTTTGATGGATGTACCCATATAAGAGATGCATGAAGAAATTGAAGAAAAAGGTATTTAATAAAGAATCTGTTGAAGGATCAATTGCATAAGGTTATGTGTAAGAGGATATTTCTTTTTTCTACTCATTATTTTAAATATCAATAACACTAAAAAAATTACTAAATGGCCCATAATGAGGGAAACGTTGAAGCGGAAATGAACAATTAATTATCAATAATTAATCATCATGAACTAAGCTTTAGTGGAGTTCCTGAATGATGGAGTTGTGATAATGAAAATCACAAGTCTCATACATATGTTTTTCTCAACTTTGAAAAAATGAAACCATTTAAACAGTAAGTTATACTAGTAATTATTCAATATTTTTTTGGTAATAGTAAATTCATATTATTTTGTTCATAAATTATATGATAATCATATCAAGAAATGGTTTCCACAAATTATATCAGCTGCAATCGATGAACATTGGAAATATAATTTTTCATACTAGTTTCAAAAACTAGTAAAGTAATTTTTTGATGGTTTAACATATAAAATCAATTTATTAATTTTTATATTGATAATATTTTTTACATTTTTTGGTATCTCAACATAATGGTAAAATTTATAATTGATTGTGTGTATCGAGTAACCAACTATCCAAAATAATTAAATATTATAATGCATGTGTAGTGAATTTTTTTTTTCATTTCATACACATGCATATAGGGAATTAAAAAAACAAATGAATAATTTTGTTTTCTTGAGAGGGTCTTATCATAGAGAAATTGAAGTGGACTTTTATGGAACGGTGGAAGAAATAATTTAAGGGTGTTATTTGGGATAGAATTACGTAACAATGTTAAAATATCATTGGTTGGATACTCATAGGGGCTTGCGTGTTCATTCCCACCCTGCAATTATTGATATTAAATATTAAATATTAAATCCTTCTTGCAGTAAATGAACCATTTTTGTTGGATCTCCAGGAACATTAAATTTGTTATGAAAATTATTGTGCTTCTTCAGGAGATTTATGTGATTGTTGGATTATAATAAAAATGATATCTCATGAAAATAAATTTATCCAAAGTGAATTTGGTTCTACTAAAGTGGACAGAATTAAAATTATTTAAGATAAAACTCCGAATCCATATTTTCCACAAAGATATTTGAATATCGATGATAACACCCCAAATTTATGGGTCGATGATGATGATGATTTTATGTATGTAAAAAAATTGAAATATCAAGAGATTATGCAGATCAAACTCTTATGAAAATTTATGATACTAAGGATTAATATAAAGATATTGGTATTGTCATATAAAAACATGAGGATGAAGATGAAGATTTCCCTAATTAAATGTTGGTTATAATCAAATTTAATATATATCTATATATAATACCTGATTTAAATTATTTTATGACAATAATAACATCATATTTTAGAAGATCGATGACCATTTATCTAATATTTTCCATGAGTTGGATGTGGCTACACTACCTGGTGGCGAGCCTAATGCTTCATCATTTGACCCCCAGGATGCTGGTGGGTCAACATCGACTCAGAGGGGTTGTGGTCTTGTGAGATTGGTAATTACTGACCCTATCCCCAAGTGTTGTCCACATTTTCAGTTTAATCCATCCATGTGGAGGTTTGTTTAGTTGTGTATTATTGTAAAATTTCATTAAATTTCAATAATTAATTTACATACTAATTTTTTGATTATTTTATCTTTTTTCCCAGCTTATCGTATATAGATATTATATAGGGGAGTTATATATTGTGGAATTATTAATCTAGAGCTTGGGTGACATGGGATCAGATTCCCATTGATGCTTGGCATTGCATGTTTGATCATTGGATGGTAAGTAAATAATAGTTGTTTTGAAATTTATTTAATTATCAACTCGGTATTATTAATTATTTGTAGGGTTTATGGTATCCCATAAATGATTTCATGTGGAACTCTATCTGGGAGGCCCAAGAGTTTTGTATGCATGAGAATTACTATCAGGTTTTTACAGAATCTAAGGAGGAAAACCATGCAGTAAAAAAGTGTCACATTTTTTGATCAGTCTTACTACGTCCACTGACCAGATTATATCTCATCTCAGGTTTGGGATGAATTATGTTCATAATGGATGTGAGATAGTTTTTAGAGGATATAAAAATTTGTTCTGCAGATCCAGATGAGGTAAGAGGTTACACATTGAGTCAGTAGTCATACATTTAGTACACATAGATGATATATGGTATGCACTTTTTTCATAATTTATATAACTTTAAATGTGAAATGATTATTTTAAACCCATATAGCCAGTCGATCAAACATATATTAAGAAGTTAGAAATTTATAAGAGGATGTACAATGATCATGTCACTATAGATATTACAGGTGGTCCCCAATATCATATTATTGGAAGTATAATTTTTTTTAGTTTTTAAATTAATTGAAAATAATATTTTAACTATTTTATTTTTAAATTTCAATTAAAGGTTTAATAAGTGGTTATGACTTCTCAGACAAAAGATGAGAGTAAGAACGAGATCGAGGATCATAGCACTAGTGCAGTAGGATTTGATGACACACCATAGATGCAGGTGACTCAGTATGACATTGAGAAAGGATGAGTTGTTGGTATCAAATCTCGATTGATGCATGAGAGTTATTATGGAACTATTGTAATGTTTTCATCCAGCTCAAGTGGAGCTCGTGGCGATTCATCATCATATGGATCACATTATGAGTAGTAACTGCGAGCATAGGGTGAGCCTATAGAGACCATGCATAGGGATCATGTAGAAATCCTTCAATTGTAGTAGTATAAGAATAATGAGATGTATCGTTGGGAGGAGTAGCAGAATACAAAGATGATTAAGTACATGCGACGACTGACTCCGAGTTTTGGGATGGAGTTCCCTAACCTACACCCCCAAATTACCCCCCTTAATGATTTATATATATATATATATTAATCACATTTAGTTTGATAATCATCTGAATGAACTTATTTGTTGTAATATTTTTATTAATTCATATATTTATAGTTTTATAAAGTGAATTTCTTACATTGTTGTGAATTTTTTGTTTATTTTATTATTTTTATATTATATTATTTTTTATTTTATAAAATTTTTATTTATTTTTTCGATTGGAAGATTTAGTAATTGGAAATAATTATTTCTGGTAGGTGAATCTTCCTATCACAAAAGTAGTTTTTTATATAACATATAAGTTATTTTTCATGGGATACCAACCTATCACAAAAGATATTTTTTTCAATGAACCGTCACAAAATATTGTATTTGCGATGGCATTTTCATTAATGAGTCATTTGGGACTGGACCCTATCACAAATAATAGATCACAAATAGATCATTTTATATTTTCAAACCTCCCATCAATCACTGAAACAACCAAAACTACATCCTCTCATGCTAACCTGGTCAGACCAGCCCTAATACCCACAATGCAATACATGCCAACAATTGAAACTAGCCACAATAATACCAAACCAAGACCACACATTTCCCAACATTGTAAATAGAGAATACCAGTTATAAAAAAACACAAATTAAATAATAAATAACTTCTAAAACTCTATTTTGAATGAAAACATCATATTAATTTGTCACATATTATATGGGAAACATTACAACAATTAAAAATTTTACACAACCATTTCATTACCATATTTATGTATTTAACCATTCATGAAAGTTAATTCCAATAATTTAATAAAAGAAAAAATTCACATATGATAATTGTAAAAAAAAATTCTTACCAACAGTGAAAAATAAAACACCAAAAATAAATAGCATCATAGAGTCATATAAACACATCTGAATCAACCCAATTCATTTGATTCCTTTTATCCCATTTATTAGTTTAATAGGTTAATCCTTACCATCCACCCAAAAAAGAAAAAATCATAGTAATTCAACACTTACACATAAATAAAAAGTAGAAGTATTGAATCCCTTACCATAAATTGAGGCTTTGAGGAACACATGATAAAAGTGGAATAACTAAGGAAAAAGCACCTTGAAATTTAACAGGAACCACCTATGAATCATCACAATGAACTATCATCATACCTATTCAGAATAATTACCAAACTAGAATAAAACACACTATTATAACCTCTAGGGGGAAATAAATCAAGATGAAATAGAGAAAGAGGATAATATGGTAGTTTTAGATTGATATAGATTAATCTACATAAATAAAGATGTTTAAAACCTTAAGAGAGACTGATAGGAGGCACCACAGGAGTACTAGAGATTTATGAGGTATGAAGGAAAATAATAAAATTCATACCCAAGGTACAACACTCTATATATAGTGAAAACCAAATTGTCCTTTACCATGTTGTGGAAGCTTACAAAATGAACATGATGGCCTTAAAAAAATGGGGTCTGAAACTCCCAACATAAAAAAATGATAGACCCTCACTCTTAATATATGTTTTTGACACATTTTAAAAGTAATGACGACTGTTACAATGAAATGGTATCTTCTTTCCATTTAATAGAGGGATTTAATCCCCTCACCATGAAATTCACTAATATATGCGAATCCACATTTTAGGTCTTAGACAAGGGATGCAGATTAACCTAGAAATTCCAATCCCTATTCACAATGCTCATCAAAATTTTATGGATTACATAAATAAATTAGTTTGTCTTGACAACAACATGGATGATAAAATGTTGATCCTTAGAACCACAACTGCTCATTGTAAAGAACCACCACGACAAAGAGGAGATTTCATATCCATTTCCAATTCAACCAGGAAACCCAACCATGTCAAAGAAACCTCATAAACATGTAGTTATGATATTTTGAATGACTGGTGGTATCATAAGGTTTGATCAATATGATATTCTTGATTATGACTCTCCCATACATAAGGTCAGGACAAAACTCCTCGTGATTCAATTCCCTTTGTAATGGGCATTACATCTCTCCTCGTTTTACATGAGGATTTCAAAAAAATCTCCCAAAAACATTACCTTTGGAAATGATAAATTTACATGCTGGGTTCCTCATATATAAAAATAGTGAAATCCCCACGACCATAACCTTGAAACGATCTACACAATGGGTGTTTTGGACCCTAGAGAGGAAAAAATCAACCCTTCACCCCTGAACCACCTTAAAACATCCTCTTAAACCTAAGACTACCAACAAATACTCCTTGAACTACCTCAAATGTAACGTCTCATTTTTTGAGCCAAGGAAAAATTCTAGGGGAATTTTAATTTTAGTGTTTACTGGATGAGCCTTTCTTTGAACTATGGTTCAGAATGTAATTCCGGGTGTTGGAAAACATCAAAGTGCAGTTTTTAGACTTGGGTAGAGGCCTGACGAGTCTCTAGGGCATCTTGTTGAGTTTCGAGACCACCAGGCCCCAAAAATCAAAGGTTTGGGTGGTCTGATAGAGGCACAGGGTTTGTCTGAAACCATGCGACCCCAAGTAGCAAAACATGCGGCCTATATCAGAGGAGAGAAAGTGCATTGCACTATGGGTAAAAATACATATAGCGACAAATCATTTGCGACGGGCGTAAGACCTATCTCAAATAGTCCATCTGAAGGAACTATTTGCGACGATATTGGAATCCCGTCGCAAATACTATTAAATAAATGAGTATATGCGATGGGTAAACAATCAGGTTGCAAATAGTATTGGTGTGCCTTCCCTCCAAAAATAAGGAAAGGGTATTTGAGATGAGACTTGGTTCATGTTGTAAATATCCTGAGTCATGTAAAGGTAATTGCGACAGTTGAATGATCTTGTCGCAAATAATCTGTTGGCTGTTGATTATTTGTGATGGGTTCCGCCAAAAATAGTTTTTGATAGCCACATTTATTGCAGGAGTTATTTGTGATGGGTGTTGATGCAAGTAATAATAATTATGATGGGATCAGTCACTCGTCGTAAATACTCTTTGGGAAGGCGAACATTTGCGATAGGAACCGTCACAATTAGCTTTTTAACTGTCGCATTAAGAATTTACTGTGGGTAATATTTGTGATGGAAACCCCATATCAAATAGTCTCGTCGCTACTAATCTAACATATATATACCCCCAAATATTTTCTCTCACTTCACTATTTCATCTCTCGTTTCTCCAGTTTTCCCTCCTTTAGGTAGAAGTATAAATTTTTTCAGGGAAGGAAATTTTGATGTTTTCAGCGCACAAGAGGATCATATTTGAGGTATTTATGTAATATTTAAATTTTTTATTTTATTTATTTATCTGATTTGATTTTAGTGTTATCAATTAGTGGTAATTAATAAAATTTAGTGGTAATTAGTAGAAATTAGCGGTAATTAATAAAAACCTTTCGAAAATAGTATTAATTAGTGGTAATTATTAAAAAACAGTGATAATTTAATATAAATATTAAAAAATAG
The DNA here is from genome assembly GCA_963277665.1 of Viscum album. NCBI lineage: Eukaryota > Viridiplantae > Streptophyta > Magnoliopsida > Santalales > Viscaceae > Viscum > Viscum album. The sequence goes on along the minus strand of OY728153.1, from coordinate 122,726,255 downwards.
AGGTAATTAGTTAAATTAGAAGTAATTAGTAATAATTACCATTAATTAGTAGAAAAAATTTATTAACTAATTAAAATTATTAACAATAAGTGATAATTAGTAGTAATTAATAATATATCTTGATAATTAGTAATAATTAGCAGTAATTAGTACAAATTAGAATCCATTTGTAAAAATTAGCTGTAATTAGTAAAAATTAAAGGTAATTAGTAAAAGTTGGCAGGAATTAGTAAAAGGTAGCAGTAATTAGTAAAAAACTTAGTGACAATTCGTAAAATTAAGTGGAAATTAGTAAAAATTATCAGAAATTAGAAAAAAAATAGCAGCCATTAATTAAAAAATAGTAATAAATATTAATAAAAAGTAATAAATAGTAATAATAGTAATAATTGGTTGTAATTAGTAATAATCAGTAAAAATTAGAAATAATTTGGGGTAATTAGTAATAATTAGTAATAATTAGGGCTAATTAGTAATAATTAGTAATAACTTGTAAAAATTAGTAATAATGAGTGGTAATTAGTAATACATAGTATTAATTAGTACTAATTATTTATAAATAGTAATAAATTGTAATAATTAGTAGTTATTAGGGGTATTATGTTAGAATTAGGGAAATTAATAATAATTAGTAATAATTATGGCGAATTAGTTATAATTTGTAATAATTAGTAATAATTAGTAATAATTGGAAATAATTCGTAATAATTATGGGTAATTAGAAATAATTATGAATAGATAGTTATAGTTAGTAATAATGAGTAATAATTAGTAACAATTACTAATAGTTAGTAATAATTTGTAATAATTAATAAAAAATAGTAATAAACTATAATAAATTGTAATAATTAGAAATAAATATGGGTAATTATTAACAATTAGTAATACTTAGAAATAGTTAATAATAATTATAAATAATTAGTTATAACTAGTTGTAATTAGTAATACCTAGCCATAATTAGTAAAAATTAGTAATAATTAGAGGTAAATAGTAATAATTAGGGGTAATTGGAAAAAATTAGAGGTAATTAGTAATACAAGGTAATAGTTAGTAATAAATAGTAAATAACAAGTAATAAATAGTAATAATCAATAATAAATAGTAATAATTAATAATAAATATTAACAGTTAGTAATAATTAGTAATAACTAGTAATAATTAGTAATAATTAGAAGTAATTAGGGCTAATTAGTAATAATTAGGTGTAATTAGTGACAATTAGGGTAATTGGTAATAATTATTAATAATTAGGTGTAATTAGTAATAATTAGTATTAATTAGTAATAATTAGTTAAAATTAGTAAAAATTAGTAAAAATTAGTTATAATTAGTGATAGTTAGTCATAAGTAGTAATAATTATTAATAACTAGTAATTATTAGTAATAATTTGTAATAAGTAGAAATAATAAATAATAAAGAGGGGTAATTAGTAAAAACAATTAAAAATTAGTAGTAATTAGTAACAATTTGTAATATTTAGTAAGAATAAGAAATAATTAGTAATAATTATTAATAATTATTAATAATTAGTAAATAATAAGTAATAATTAGTAGTAATTGGTAATAAACAGTAATAATTAGAAGTAATTAGTGATCATTAGTAATAATTAGACGTAATTATTCATAATTAGAAATATTTAGCGGTCATTAGTACAAATTAGTAATAATTAGAGGTAATTAGTATTAATTAGATGTAATTAGTAATACTGAGAGTTAATTAGTAATAATTCGAGCAAATTAGTAACAATTAGATCCAATTAGTAATAATTAGTGTTAATTAGTAATAATTAGTGATATTTAGATATAACTAGTAATAATTAGAAATAATTAGCAATAATTAGTAAAATTTCGTAAGAAATAATGCTTATTAGTTATAATTAGAGTCAATTAGTAATAATTAGAGATAATTAGTAATAATTAGTAATAATTAGATGTAATTAGTGATAATTAGTAACAATTATTAATAATTAGTAGTAATTAGTACTAATTTGTATTAATTAGTAACAATTAGTAATAATTAGTAATAATTAGTAATAATAAATATTAATTATCAATAATTATTAATAATTAATACTAATTAGTAATAATTAGTAATAAAGATGGATAATTAGTAAAAATCAAAGGTAATTAGTAAAAATTAGAAATAATTTGTAATAATTAGTAATAATTAGAGGTCGTTAGTGATAATTAGAAATAATTAGAGGTAATTAGTAATAATTAGAGCTAATTAGTTATAATTAGAGCTAATTGGTAATAATTAGAACTAATTCTTAATAATTGGTATTAAGAAGTACTAATTGGTAATAATTGTAACACCCCAAGATTCTACGGTACGCTTCTCTTTGAATAATGTGATAGCGTGTGTTGTACGCAACACCGAGTTCTAACACACCATAACCAATCAAACTAGCCATTATGAATAGTAATACATACTTTTTGAAATTATATATATTTTATTTTTTAAAATGGACTTCATTTTTGGATTCATAACATCGAATTTAGCCTAAGGTGAAATTTTGGTACTTTTCAGATAACTTTAATATTTTGATGAGTAGTGAAAATTACTAAATTTTAATTAAAAACAACTTTTTTAATCAAAATAGTTAACAGTGATAAATTATGAATTTGAGTGGTTTTAAAGTATATTTAGAATATATTTTTACCATTTAATATAATGTTGGTCATTGGACATAATTTTACAATTAAACCCGACATAAATAAGTGTCAATCTTTTGATAGTTATTATCTCTTAAAAACACGCTTTTTGTTTTAACAACGGGAATTAATTTTAAATTAATTTCTGCCACTTCTGTGTTTTGAATTTGGAAAAATGGATTCCATATTTTGAATCAGGATGTTCGAATTGTGTAAATAGGTATCCTATATTTTTAGACATTTTGAATAATTACTGCGGTAAATATTTTATTTACCATGGTTAAGGGTAAATCCGGTAAATAAGGGTTAACAAATAATATTATAATAATACTAAATTACCCTAAAACGTGTCCTTGACTTATTGGTTGATACATGTTCGACCTTAGGCATATTTGGGTCGATTTTGGGACCCCATGGAGCCACTTGTAGGTGATAAAGACACTTAATTTTAATTAAGTTAAAATAATTACATAAGCATATATCTTTTAGAAAACTTTTTTTTACAAAGGGTTATATATGTTGGATTTTCGACTATAAATATTCATTATAAAGATAAAAATATTTCCTACATAATGATATTTTATTTATAATTTTTTTTATTTATGACACAATGATGATGTAGTAATTACCATAATTGTGAAAAATTAAAATAATTGATATTATAAATTACTAAATACATATAATTTGAGACTTTTAATGAATTACAATAATTTTATAGGCTAATATGACATGTTATAATTGATTTAATTAACTTTGGTTGAAGTAATCATTCTGTTATGAGTTTCACAAAAATCAATTATTGAATAGTGTCAAAATTGACATAAAGAGTTTTTAAAACAAATATTATATTATTAATTGATATTAAATTCCTAAAAATCTATGTTTCGGCCAAGAGACTTATATCATGATAGGTTCATCATTAATGGACCACTTGGGGGTCTCTTGGATGTATATAGTAAGTTTATTAACCATATAATATAAAAATACAAAGATACATTGTAAAAGTGAAACTAATTAACTTAGAGTTAATACTTAAAGATAAGGTTAATATAAGTACCCAAACCTGTCTAAATTCTATTGGTTGAGTGGTTTTCGACCCATCCCCACCTTAACCTTTGAATAATCAACTTTGGAGCCATTAGAAACCGAATATGAATTTATTATAAATTAATATTTCTAGCTTTTCCAAAGGTACCCCTCACCCCTCTTATAAAAGGGCACTCCTCCTTCTCATTCCTTCACAACATAAAAGCCTTTTGGTTCGGCAAACCTCTACCCAAATACTCTCCAAACTTCCCTCACTACAACCTAGATGCCTTATTTGGATCAGAAAGCCAACCTAAGGATCCCTTTTGATCAAATCAAAAGGAAGAACCCGAAGAAGAGGTAATGATTTCACCACCCTTTTCCAAGATCCTTTCTTCTTCCACTTCTTCTTTCTTTGTTATTACCATTATAAAATAATAACCCCAGTATCTTATATATACTGTGATGTTATTATAAATATGGTACAACCATATTCATTATTCTATCCACCCTTTGAATAACATGTCACCATACGTGCGTACGTACGGCTTACCGTCTCCATGTCGTGGTGTAATTGTTATTCAATATATTATTATTTGGATGGGTATAATAATGATGTGTAACTCATGTAAATAATAAATATAACATTATAATGATTCTGTATATATGATATACTATCAACTTATATATTATTTTAATATCAAAATAATGATATTGTCGCTCGTGCGTACGTACGGACTACCGTCTCCACGAACGCGATGAGATTCATTCTCCATCGTATCCATTCAAGTATAATTATCATTTGATGATTTAAAAATTATGTTTAAGGAATTGATATCATTTTGGATATGAATAATATACAACCTATCTATTACAAACATGGCTTATGTAACAAAACATATAAAAGAAAACGAGTAAGTTAACACCCTAAACAACGATAATACTAAGATATTATTCACAAAGCAATGTTAAAAGATCATATATGATATCATATGAATGCATATGATTCTTGTTTAATTTAATAACAATTATTTCAATATTATACAGGAGGTTAACCTACCCCAACTAAGGAAAAGTACAAGGTAAGGGTTATTTCACAATCTCTTCATTATCCGAGGTTGTTTATACGTAATAATCTACTGGGATCTCTTTATCATCCACATCCATGTTTCTTAAAAATAAATTTCAAAACATTTTTAATATTTACTAGAATATGGGTTAAAGTCATTTATACCCTTGTTTTACTTTTTATAAGAGGTTTATAAAGGAATCTTTCCGTCGTTTTCCAAACAAGGTGCTTTTTAACCTTTTCGACAAAATTAAGGTAAGAATGTTTTTTTAACTTATACGGCGGGTGCGGCTATTTTCCGTCGTTATAAAATCGTCGAAGCTTCCCTTACAAGCTTATAAGAATATTTTCAAAGAAATTGTTTTATTTTATAAATATATGACTCTTAAATAATTTCAAAATATAAAGAAATATTTATCTAAAAATAGTTTTTATTTCATCTATGTCAACATCCTTTGATGGATTTTACGCTTATTTGAAGTTGATTTATTATGATACAAAACTTCTATATTTTATTGAAGGTTTTGTGATATGTTTGACTATAGATGTGATATTTTTACCATTCATGGTTTACGGTGAAAGTATTGACATTTCGTATGCTAGTTTTAATACGAAGGTTTATGTTATGTTTAAAACTTTTCATATGGGAATGAATTGGACTTAATATGTGACGGGTGGAGACCGCTATAGCTCCTCGATGCATCGATAGGTCTCATGAGACAAACTAGTTTCTTGGCACAAGGCCTTGACAAAATCTTATTTGTAGTCTTGGCACGAGGTCTTGGCTATGTGGTTATGACAGTCTGGCATTATGCATTCCATCATTATGAAAGTGGTTATTGATATTGCATGTGATTATTCGATTAGTAGAATATCCATGTGAATAAGTAAATGGAATTATTTAATTTTACTTTTGCCATACTATGTTGAAGTTCAAGTTTAAAAGTCTTTTGTTTTAGTTATACATTTCCTTAAATGTTTATGCTTATTTTTGAAAGTTTCCGCTATATTGTTATCCTTACTGGGAATTTGAGCTCACCCCTTTTCTATGTTTTAATTTTCCCAGGCTGTGAAGAAGTAAGTTATGAATGACCTGCAGGGATAGTTTTTGGGGATATGAGTGTGGAATATAGAGACTATGTTGTTGTAGTAGTTTTTCACTTTGTCATGTAATGTAAAACTTTATGAATATATCTAGTGTTTCTAAGGCTACTAAACCAATCGGTCTTTTGAGGTTTGATCTTTCTTGTGATCATTCCAATGTAATGTAATAATGCACCGACTCTGGGTAACTAGGATCGGGGCATTACAGTTGGTATCAGAGGAAGTTTAGTACAAACCTTGGAAGCTAGATTTAGATAAACTCTGATTAGAGCAAGTAGACCTAAGATGAACTTTGAGGATTAGTATAGAAGAACTTCCTAGAATTTTGGTATTGTAGAGATTTTGTGAGCTTTCTGAGCAATACATCCCTGTTTGGATATGAGCGGGTAGAGGCGGCTCTGGCATAGATGTACCTAGGGGTAAAACACGAAGACACCTCTTTGAGATAGACTCGAACGGGAACTGGTGCACGACAACAGGCCTTGCTGCACTCTTGGTTACGACACTCTCGGGGGATATGCTTAGGATAACTCTCATTTTCTTTTCAAATCATTATGAAGGGATTATGAGTATATATTTCCTCAAAGAAAACATTTTTATGATTATGGATTATATCCATAAATAGTTCAATTTATGTTAAGTGTTTTATAAGTATGGGATTATGTATTTTGATTCATAAACTGGTCTAGTTTATGCCATTGTTTAGAAATGGTGCCTAGTTGAAGAAATGGAAATAGTATCAATGCACGCACTCCATGTAGGGATTGCCCTCCTTCTCAAGATAATTATAGTGGAGCTGGTGATGAAACTGGTGCCGATCAACTAATCACCATACTAGGACAACTCACTCAGGTTATGAATAATAACCTTACCCGTATGGAGCACCCTGATCCGCAATGTGGAGGATCAATGTTAGATCGATTCATGAGGCAAAAAACACCAACGTTCAATGGGAGTACAAATCCCTTAGTAGCTGAGCAATGGATATTTTCCCTAGAGAAAATATTTCAGGCATTAGGGAGTAGTGAAAGGGAAAAAGTTATCATGGCAGTTTACCTCCTCACTGGAGATGCTGATCAATGGTGGTAATTGATTCAAAATACAAAGGAAGATGATGAAGTATCAAATATGGAATGGAGGGAGTTCAAAGATCTGTTTTTAGAAAAATACTTTCCTCGTGACCATCGAGCAGATATGAAAAGGCAATTTCTAATTCTGAGACAAAAGGAGGATGAGAATGTCACAAAGTGTGAGGCTAACTTTACAAGGTTAGAAAGGTATGCTAGAGATTATATACGTAACCCAAGAAGTAATATTGATCGTTTCTTTGATGGGTTAAAACCATTTCTCCATCGAGCATTAGTCTCACAATCCTTTTCGTCATACGAAGACATTGTCTCATGTGCTATCAAGACCGAAAAGGAATTCTCTAAGTCTTACGACTTTAAAGAAAAGAAGGAGAAGAAGAGACCTTCTGATCAGTCTGGGAATGGAAATAAGGGGAAGAAGGGAAAGGTTGAATATCCATCCTGTGGTAAATGTGGGAAGAAACACCCCGATACTTGCTTGAAGGGAATGGGAGTCTGTTACAAGTGTGGTGAAAAAGGCCCCCAAGATCGTGATTGCAAAGGGAAGAAAGAAGCTACCAATGTTTAGTTCTACAATTTCAGGGAGATGGGGCATTATGCAAATGAATTTCCTAAGTGTTAGGAGAAGTTACCTCAGAAAAGGCCAAGGGATCAAGGCCAAGATTATGCTATCACTACTGCTGAGGTAGAAGCTCCGAAAGACGTAGTGGCAGGTAATTTAATGGTTTCATCAAGTTTAGAAAATGCATTATTTGATTCTGGATCATCGCATTGTTTCATATCTTCCCATTTTCTAGGAAAATTAGATATTTCCAATTTGATTTAACAAGGGAGTTGATAGTTAAAACTCCTAAGGGAAGTATAATTGCAACAAAGTTTTGTGAATCAGTCCCCATTAGAGCACATAAATGTTCTTTATCTGCTGATCTCATCATCATACCTATGATTGAGTTTGATATAATCCCCGGTATGGACTAGCTTTCAGACTATTATGAGAAGATTTATTGTAAGAATAAAGAGGTTATGATTCTTGATGATGATGATAAAAAATACCTTATCTTTAGAGAAGAATCATCACCACCTAATTATTATCTAGATCCACCCCCAGCAGCTCAACTAAATTCAATTATTTGGAAGGAAGAGAATGAAATGACTGTGGGTGAGGAAAGGAATGTTCAAATAGAGGATGTACCTGTTGTGAAAGAATATGTAGATGTGTTTCCGGAAGATTTACCTGGACATCCTCCAGAATGAGAAGTTGAGTTTTCCATTGATTTAATTCCGGGATCAAGGCCTATATCGAAGACCCCTCATAGAATGGACACTATAGAATTAGTTGAACTAAAGAAACAACTAGAGGAATTGAGTAGTAAGGTATTTATTCGCCCTAGTGTTTCTCCATGGGGAGCCCCTGTTCTTTTTGCTAAAAAGAAAGATGGATCTATGAGGTTATGTATCGACTATAGGGAGATCAATGCTATAAAAATAAAGAACAAGTATACCCTACCACGCATTGATGATTTATTTGACCAACTGCATGGAGCTCAATACTTTTCAAAGATTAACCTTAGATTTGGATACCATCAGTTGTGTGTGAAGAAGGAAGACATTCCGAAGACAGCATTTTGAACCAGGTACGGGCATTACGAGTTTACTGTAATGCCTTTTGGATTGACTAATGCGCCCTCTGTATTCATGGATCTGATTAATAGAGTTTTCAAGGAGTATCTCGATGAATTTTTGGTGGTATTTATTGATGATATCTTGGTATACTCCAAAAGCTACGAAGATCATGAAAATCACTTGCGCATTATCTTGAAGACTCTGAGGAGGCATGAATTATATGGGATGTTTAGCAAGTGTGAATTCTGGCTTCATGAGATTTCTTTTCTTGTCCATATTTTCTCTAAAGATGGAATCTCTATTGATCCTTCTAAGACCAAGGCAATACAAGAATGTCCAGCACCTACGAGTATAACTGAGGTACGCAGTTTTATTGGTTTGGCAGGTTATTATCGACGTTTCGTCCAGAATTTTGCCCGATTGGCTAACCCATTAACGAAGCTCACGCTTAAAGGGGTTAAATTTGTTTGGACAAAAGATTGTGAAGAATGTTTCGAAAAACTTAAAAGAAGATTAGTTAATGCTCCTATATTGACTCTACCATCGGGGAATGATGGGTTCATTATTTATAGTGATGCATCGAAGAATGGACTTGGTTGTGTCCTTATGCAGAATGATAGAGTTATTGCCTATGCATCACGACAGTTGAAAATTCATGAACAAAACTATCCTACTCATGATCTCGAGTTAGCAGCTGTGATCATTTCTTTAAAGATATGGAGGAACTACCTCTATGGAAAAAAATTTGAGATTTATACTGATCACAAGAGTTTGAAGTATATTTTCTCAAAAACAGAACTCAACATGAGGCAAAGGAGATGGATTGAATTAATCAAGGATTATGATTTCACGATACACTACCACATGGGGAAGGCAAACAGGGTGGCAGATTCTTTGAGCAGAAAAGACCATGGAGTTTTGAACAATATGAGAATTGAAAGGGATACAATTTTCATGGATCTAGTAAAGATATACATGGGAATAACCAGGGAAGGTGAAACATCAATTCTTTTTCAAATGGTTGAAAAACCATCTTTACTAGAATGTATTAAGAGTTCTCAGACCAATGATGAAGAATTTAAAAAGAAGATTAAAGATGTGAATGATGGGATATTGAGAGACTTTGTTTATAAAGATGGAATTTTGAAATTTGGGAAGAGACTTTATGTTCCCGATTTACCTGATCTAAAAAGGGAATTGTTGGATGATGCTCATAGTCCCAGTTTCTTTATACATCCCGAGAGCACCAAAATGTATAGAGATTTGAAGGAACATTTTTGGTGGGACAACATGAAGAGGAAGATTGCTGATTTTGTGTCAAGATGTATGGTTTGTCAACAAGTGAAAGCAGGAAGGCAACAGCCTGGAGGAGTCATGCAACCTCTTCCCATACCAGAGTGGAAATGGGACAATATTACGATGGACTTTGTCATGGGACTACCAAAGACTCCTAGAAGGAACGATGAAATATGGGTTATTGTTGATCGTCTTACCAAGTCAGCACATTTTCTTACTATAAGAGAAGATATACCACCGGAACGTCTAGAAAGACTATATATTAATGAAGTTATGAGACTTCATGGAGTACCCCTATCGATTGTTTCTGATCGTGATCCCCGTTTTACTTCAAGATTCTGGAAGAGTCTTCAGAAATCCCTGGATACTGAACTTCATTTGAGAACTGCCTACCACCCTCAAACGGATGGACAATCAGAACGAACTATTCAAACCTTAGAGGACATTTTGAGATCCTTCTCACTTGACTTTCAGGGTATGTGGGATCAATATTTACCTCTGGTAGAATTTTCCTATAACAATAGCTTCCATTCAAGTATTCAGATGGCACCATATGAAGCGTTATACAAAAAGAGATGTCGTACCCTAACGTTTTGGGATGACGTTGGTGAATGAAAACTTGTAGGCCCAGAACTGGTGGAGGAAATGATGGAAAAGGTGAAGGTAATCCAAAGTCACATCAAAGCAGCTCAAAGTAGGCAGAAGAGCTATACTGATAATTGAAGGAAGGATTTGGAATTTCAAGTCGGTGATCATGTTTTCCTGAAGGTATCTCCATGGAAGGGAGTCATACATTTTGGTAAGAAAGGTAAATTGAGTCTCAGGTACATCAGAACTTTTGAAATTCTAGAACGAATTGGGGTTGTAGCTTACCAATTGGCAATACTGCCAAGTCTCTCCAAAGTTCACGATGTGTTCCACGTATCTTTGTTGAGGAAATACATGCCTGACCCAACGCATGTACTCACCTATGAGGAATTAGAACTGGAACCCGATCTGTCTTCTTGCGAAGAGACCATCATGATTCTTGATACGGGAGAACAAGTACTAAGAAACCGGACGACTTGTCTGGTAAAACTTTTGTGGAGAAACCATAAGATGGAAGAGGCAACGTGGGAACCCGAAGAACATATGATGAAGAACCACCCGAGTCTTTTCATGTGATAAGTATTCTAGAAATTTTGTGGAAAAAATTATTTGAAGGAGGGGAGAATGTAACACCCCAAGCTTTTACGGTACGCTTCTCTTTGAATAATGTGATAGCGTGTGTTGTACACAACACCGAGTTCTAACACACCATAACCAATCAAACTAGCCGTTATGAATATTAATACCTACTTTTTGAAATTATATATATTTTATTTTTTAAAATGGACTTCATTTTTGGATTCATAACATCGAATTTAGCCTAAGGTGAAATTTTGGTACTTTTCGGATAACTTTAATATTTTGATGAATAGTGAAAATTACTAAATTTTATTTAAAAACAATTTTTTTATTCAAAATTGTTAATAGTGATAAATTATGAATTTGAGTGGTTTTAAAGTATATTTATAATATATTTTTACCATTTAATATAATTTTGGTCATTGGACATAATTTTACAATTAAACCAGACATAAACAAGTGTCAATCTTTTGATAGTTATTATCTCTTAAAAACATGCTTTTTGTTTTAACAACGGGAATTAATTTTAAATTAATTTCTGCCACTTCTGTGTTTTTAATTTGGAAAAATGGATTCAATATTTGGAATCAGGATGTTCAAATTGTGTAAATAGGTAACTTATATTTTTAGACATTTTGAATAATTACTTTGGTAAATATTTTATTTACCATGGTTAAGGGTAAATCTGGTAAATAAGGGTTAAAAAATTATATTATAATAATACTAAATTACCCTAAAACGTGTCCTAGCCTTATTGGTTGATATATGTTCGACCATAGACATCTTTGGGTCGATTTTGGGACCCCATGGAGCCACTTGTAGGTGATAGGGACACTTAATTTTAATTAAGTTAAAATAAGTACATAAGCATATATCTTTTAGAAAAACAATTTTTACAAAAGGTTATATATGTTGGATTTTCGACTATAAATATTCATTAGAAAGCTAAAACTATTTCCTACATAATGATATATTATTTATAATTTTGTTTTATTTATGACACAATGATGATGCAGTAATTACCATAATTGTGAAAAATTAAAATAATTGATATTATAAATTCCCAAATAAATATAACTTCAGACTTTTAATGAATTACAATAATTTTATAGGCTAATATGACATGTTGTTATTGAGTTAATTAACTTTTGTCGAAGTAATCATTCTGTTATGAGTTTCACAAAAATCAATTATTGAATAGTGTCAAAATTGACATAAAAGAGTTTTTAAAACAAATATTATATTATTAATTGATATTAAATTCCTAAAAATATAAGGTTCGGCCAAGGGACTTATATCATGATAGATTCATCATTAATGGACCACTTGGGGGTCTCTTGGATGTATATAGTAAGTTTATTAACCATATAATATAAAAATACAAAGAGACATTGTAAAAGTGAAACTAATTAACTTAGAGTTAATACTTAAAGATAAGGTTAATATAAGTACCCAAACCTGTCTAAATTCTTTTGGTTGAGTGGTTTTCGACCCATCCCCACCTTAACCTTTGAATAATCAACTTTGGAGCCATTATAAACCGAATATGAATTTATTATAAATTAATATTTCTAGATTTTCCAAAGGTGCCCCTCACCTCTCTTATAAAAGGGCACTCCTCCTTCTCATTTATTCACACCTTCAAAGCCTTTTGGTTAGGCCAAACTCTACCCAAATACTCTCCAAACATCCCTCACTACATCCTATAAGCCTTAGTTTGATCAGAAAGCCAACCTAAGGATCCCTTTTGATCAAATCAAAAGGAAGAACCCGAAGAAGAGGTAATGATTTCACCACCCTTTTCCAAGTTCCTTTCTTCTTCAACTTCTTCTTTATTTGTAATTAACATTATAAAATAATAACCCCAGTATCTTATATATACTGTGATGTTATTATAAATATGGTACAACCATATTCAGTATTCTATCCACCCTTTGAATAACATGTCACCATACGTGCGTACGTACGGCTTACCATCTCCACGTCGTGGTGTAATTGTTATTCAATATATTATTATTTGGATGGGTATAATAATGATGTGTAACTCATGTAAATAATAAATATAACATGATAATGATTCTGTATATATGATATACTATCAACTTATATATTATTTTAATATCAAAAGAATGATATTGTCGCTCGTGCGTATGTACGGACTACCGTCTCCACGAACGCGATGAGATTCATTCTCCATCGTATCCATTCAAGTATAATTATCATTCTCTGATTTAAAAATGATGTTTAAGGACTTGATATCATTCTGGATATGAATAATATATAACATATCCATTACAAACATGGCTTATGTAACAAAACATATAAAAGAAAACGAGTAAGTTAACACCTGAAACAACGATAATACTAAGATATTATTAACAAAGAAATGTTAAAAGATCATATATGATATCATATAAATGAATATGATTCTTGTATAATTTAATAACAATTATTTCAATATTATACAGGAGGTTAACCTACCCCAACCAAGGAAAAGTAGAAGGTAAGGGTTATTTCACAATCTCTTCATTATCTGAGGTTGTTTATACGTAATAATCTACTGGGATCTCTTTATCATCCACATCCATGTTTCTTAAAAATAAATTTCAAAACATTTTTACTATTTACTAGAATATGGGTTAAAGTCATTTATAACCTTGTTTGAATTTTTATAAGAGGTTTATAAAGGAATCTTTCCGTCGTTTTCCAAACAAGGTGCTTTTTAACCTTTTCGACAAAATTAAGGTAAGAATGTTTTTTTAACTTATACGGCGGGTGCGGCTATTTTTCGCCGTTATAAAATCGTCGAAGCTTCCCTTACAAGCTTATAAGAATATTTTCAAAGAAAATGTTTTATTTTATAAATATATGACTCTTAAATGATTTCAAAATAGAAAGAGAGATTTCTCTAAAAAGAGTATTGATTTCATCTATGTCAACATCCTTTGATGGATTTTACGCTTATTTGAAGTTGATTTATTATGATACAAAACTTCTATATTGTATTTAAGGTTTTGTGATATGTTTGACTATGGATGTGATATTTTTACCATTCATGGTTTATGGTTAAAGTATTGACATTTTGTATGCTAGTTTTAATACGAAGGTTTATGTTATGTTTAAACCTTTTCATATGGGAATGCATTGGACTTAATATGTGACGGGTGGAGCCCGATATAGCTCTTGGATGCATCGGTAGGTCTCATGATACAAACTAGTGTCTTGGCACAAGGCCTTGACAAAATCTTGTTTTTAGTCTTGGCACGAGGCCTTGGCTATGTGGTTATGATATTTTGGCATTATGCATTCCATCATTATGAAAGTGGTTATTGATATTGTATATGATTATTCGATTAGTAGAATATCCATGTGAATAAGTAAATGACATTATTTCATTTTACTTTTTCCATACTATGTTGAAGTTCATGTTTAAAAGGATTTTTTTAGTTATACATTTCCTTAAATGTTTATGCTTATTTTTGAAAGTTTCCGCTATATTGTTATCCTTACTGGGCATTTGAGCTCACCCCTTTTCTATGTTTTAATTTCCCCAGGATGTGAGGAAGTAAGTTATGAATGACCTGCATGGATAGTATGTGGGGATATGAGTGTGGAATATGGAGACTATGTTGTTGTAGTAGTTTTTCACTTCGTCATGTAATGTAAAACTTTATGAATATATCTAGTGTTTCCAAGGCTACTAAACCAATCGGTCTTTCGAGGATTTATCTTTCTTGTGATCATCCCAATGTAATGTAATAATGCACCGACTCTGGGTAACTAGGGTTGGGGCGTTACAATAATTAGTATGAATTAGTATTAATTAGTATTAATTTGTAAATATTAGTAATAATTAGTAATAATTAGTAATAATTAGTCATATTTATTAAAAATTAGTATGCATTAGTCCAATTAGGAATAATTTGAAGTAATTAGTAATAATTAGTGGTAATTTGTGATAATTAGTAATAATTAGAGGTAATTAGAAATAATTTAAGGTCATTGGTAATATATCATAATGGTTCAGGAGTCAAGGTAACCTTTCTTACAAAAATTTATTGAAAAATAAAATACAAAGCATGAGAAAGAGGGAGGAAATAAAAAAAAGATAATATCCTCGTGTATAATAGAAAATTACAAAATGGTAGAATATAGGTAATACCCATACTCCTGCTCAGAGATATCATCATTAGATTCTCATTCTGACATTGAATTCTTTTTTGACTGAAAATCTATAGAGTCCTTTTACTTGAGTCTAACCTGCTCTAGAGTGAGAAACTTTGAAGAAGATCGGGTAGACCGACCATGCCCATACCAGTCATCTATATCACATCCTCATCCACAATTGTTTGATGCTAACCTCACTTCAAAGTTTTAGTTTTCTTCCAATCCCCCTCTAGTTTAGTGAGAGGGTCCTTCAAAGGATCATTAATGACTCTTGAAGCATCATCTGCCGCATCTTTTGTGCTTGTATAATGCTCAATCAACTCCATTCTATCTATAACAGGTTATAGATGCTTCTCAGTCAATTTACTTCTAACAATCTCAGTTGATTTTGAAAGAACTAGATCCAAACTTATTTCCCCTACATTCTTATCCCCACAAAAAATATCTCACCATAAATTCTTTTTACTAGAGCACTGAATGTCTAGAAGATATGCATCACCTTTCCTCACAAACCTAGTGTCACTTAGCTACTATCTAGAGGTCCCATTAACTGGGTGTCTATCACCTACATTTCTAGGAGTCTCTAACAGAGGAGTATGATCCCTATACTATGTGTTATCCCTTTTAGTATCATCATCCACTAACTGTGTCACATGTACAATATTTCCGTGCACAATATCATCATATGAAGATATTGCTACCTAATCCTAATAATTTCTACTTGAATGGTTGGATTTGTCTTTCTTTTTATTCAAAAACATATTTGAATCATGCCCACATAAGGAGAATATATCATAGACAATAGATTTCCTAAAAATTGAAATGTCTTTCCCAATGACCTTACGTTATGAATATTTTTGGCATTTTTTTCATATAAAATTCACAAATAAAGATAATCATCATCTATGGATATAAGAACATGATCCACCAAAGTGGAAGTTAAGTCACCTTCAACAAAAAAGTAGGCAAAGTGTCCAAATATTGACGACTCTGTTTCTTTGTCAATTTTGATTGGAACTCCAATAGACATATTGATACCCAATAGTATCTTAGAATGCCACAAAATCTAGTTAAGGACATACACCCTTACCAAGAGTTGGATAGAATACTAAAAAACCTCAAGAGGATTAATGTTCATATCCCATTCATCTATATAAATAATACCCAATTTAAGCAAAATTGATCCAAATCCCCATGCCTAAATCTTCAAATCATTGGTAGGGAAGAGCATATGAAAAAAGTATCACTCTAGAGAAAATCAATTCCAGGATGAGAACCCCCAGGTTTCCGAGATCCACTCAGTTAAATCATCAATTTTCCATGGAGTGGCACCATGAGGTAGAATAAGACGAGCTATTATGGAGTGTTAACCGATTTTGAAAATCTCTTCCACAATTGGCAGATCTACATTGATGTGTGCAACACTTCCTTTTTAAAAGATGTGAGGAATATCTGATCCCTTGTAGATCGAGAATGAGAACATTCCCACCCCATCAATATCCACAATTTTTTCATCACAAGAAATGGATGGAACACCGTGATCATATGAGCACAAAATCACTAGATTGACATTAGTGAGAGATAATATTAGAACAATGTACCTATACAAATCAAACCACCCTAAGTCCAGAAAGGATTTAGATGCAGATGACATTAATCAAAGGATCGTGAAGTGAGTTTGCAAAGGACCCTAGAGCATCACATAACAGCACGTCGACCATCGACGTGAATGTGATAGACAAAACCCTTGTGTAGAGATGGTGGCCTCTGTTGAGAATCTAACCACATGGGATGGATCGTGACAGTCTTCCCACATCGAGAAAATTTTTTCATGACTGAAAGAACCCCAGGAAGATCTGGATCACGACGCACTCCTCTGGTGTGGATCTATACTGGCTGATGAGGAGAATTGAACCACAAGGGGTGGCCTCAGATCCTTCAATAGTGCGTCGACTAGTAACCATGGCCGGTGAATCTTCCACGTAGCGAGGAAGACAGATCACGTCTGATAGAAACGTAAATCAAGAACTCGACAGACACCTTTGGTGTGGATATGGATTTTCCTCTAGTAAGAATAAAACAATCAGGTATAAGTCGTGACCGATCTGTAGAGATGGACAGGTGACTGGAATACACAAAGATCTAGACAGGTGACAGACCAAGGTCATGACGAACCCTAATAACTTTGTTTAGGGATAGACCCTCTTATATCTTTCATCCTCCATCTCATACTATATTTCTAGGTAATTAATAATAATTTGGGTTAATTAGTAATAGTTAGTAATAATTACTAATAATTAGTTATAATTGGTAATAATTAATAATAATTATTTATAATTAGAACTAATTTGTAATAATTTGTAATAACTAGAGGAATTTTTTAATAATTAGAGCTATTAGTAATAATAAAAGGTAATTAGTATTAATTAAAGGTAATTAGTAATAGTTAGAGTCAATTAGTAGTAATTTGTAATAATTTGTAAAAAGAACTATTAATTAGTATTAATTAGTATTAATTTCCAATACTTAGTTATAGTTAGTATTACCCAGTCATACGTAGTAATATTTAGTCATAATTAGTAAAAATTAATCATAATTAGTAAAAGAAAATAGTAATAATTAGAGGTAATAAGTAATAATAAGAGGTAATTAGTAAAAATTAGATGTAATCAGTAATAATTATTAATAATTAGTAAATAATTAGTAATAATTAGTAATAATTAGTGATAATTGGTGATAATTACAAGGACATGATAATATATTATTTTTATACTCTTTTTTGAATCATGTTTTTCTTATAAAAATCTAATCATAAAAAATTATTTATTTTATATTTTTAGAGAAATATAGAACAAGTAAGTCGACAATATTCATTATTGCATGATCATGATTAGATAAATCATTGCTAAAATGAAAACAATCCTGGTATAAATCCTGCATATATTGGGGGAATTAGAGCTTTTTTTATCATTTCCATCATCAAAACAAGAATTAATTTCAGAAGGGACAATTAAGTGTCAATGTAAGAAATGTGATATGGTGATGTTAGACACATTTGAAAAAGTTTGGGGTAATCTATTGCATTTTGGTTTTTGAAAAGATTATGTTTTTTGGTATCAACATGGTGAACATAATTATGAAGAAGATACTAATAATTTGGTTCCAGAACCCTCACGGTTTCAAAATTTAGTACATGATGAGGATGGTCAATGTTTTTGACAAACCCAAAATCAGGATAATATTGATTTAACACCTATGTTATAACCATCTAAATTTTATGAGTCTTTGAAGTCCACCAAGAATTACTTATACATAGTAGAAAGATAAGAAAATTTGAAGAGGTTTCAAAATTTATATCTATTAAATCATATAATGGAATTTCAAATAACTATTTTATTCAAATATTCTATTTGGTTAAAGCACTATTACATAAAGTAAATGTGTTTCCTATATATTTCTATGAGAGAAAGAGAATGGTTCGGAATTTGGGTCTTGGTTATCAGAAGTTTCATGGATGTTCAAATGATTCATGTTATATGATGGTGAAAATGTATCTTTAGATAGTTGTCCTATATGTGGAAAATCAAGGTACAAAAAAACTCAAATAGGGATATCTATATTGATTCCTATAAAATAGTTGAGGTGATTCCTACTTACACCTATATTGAAACTTTTATTTATTTCTCATAACACAATTTCATTGATGTCATGGAATAATGATAGTATTTCAACCCATAAAATTTTAAACCATCTTGCATATGGTGATTCATGAAAAAATGTTGATCATGTACATGCATATTTTACTTCAAAATATTGAAACGTTTGATTTGTTCATTCTACTGACGGTTTCTATCCATTTGGTTCTTATGGTATTCAATATTCTTATTGGCCCATATTTATAAAGTCATACAATTTATCTCCATGGATATTGGGGTTTTTTATTATTTCATTATTTTAATTATATTTTCTTTAATTTTATTAGTTTTTGTTCTTTTTTAAATTTTAATAATTTTATTATTACGATTATTTACATTATTTTATTAAATTCTATTGATACTACTTAATTAATATTATTTTATTAATATTTATCAATATTAAATTTTTTTTTATTTTTTATGTTATTCTATAACAGGCCCATCATAAAAAGGTTTTTTTAAAAAACTTGGCAAAACTTTTTTGCATCATTGTTTTTTGAAATGTGTCCTTTGTGAAAGGACATCATCAGAAATGATTCAATTTCTAGTTTTCATACATGAGTTTCACATGACTTTCCTAAATCATGCACCTATCCTACACAACTAGTTCCACTTTGGTTGTACCTATACACTATTCACAGCATGGTTGGCACAAAATTAGGGTAATCGTGTCAGATAAAATGTGGGAGTTTGGTTTCTAAGGTAGTTCGTGCCACACAATTCGCACATGGTTTGGCCAAACAATGTGTCCAAACTGTGCGACCCCATTTCTAAGGGTAGAATAACGAAAATTATTTTAATCTATTTTTGTTTTATTTTCTTCTTTCTTCTTCTTTGACACCCAAACTGGCCCTTTCATTTGGCTCCTTGGATTTCTCCTCAATCCTAACCTAAGATTCAAGATATCTTCTTAAGCCATTTAACAAATCTAACAATATCAATATCTATGGATATTCATTGGTACTATCTCAATTCCTTTTGAATATTTGTTCATTTAATATCTTCACAATTGAGTTATTGATGTGCAAGATCATTTTCTTTATTTTCAGTTAAATGTTTAGTTTCATCGATTTCTTCCAAACAATAACGAATAAATCCTTGATATTGGATGAGTATTATTTATTAAGAATGAGGTGGGTGGTCTATATCTGTTTCTAATTTTTTTGTTGATATATGAATAGTACCATTATTCCACATGCCGACCTTTTCTGAGCATCACCTTTTAATTGATATATTCATATAAAATTGATCATCACACTTAAATACACTCCCTATAATACTTTTTTAGTATATAAATAATATCAACATAAATCATGGACACCCCTTGGGCATGCTAGATTTATTTTACCTATTATAATTAAATGATTAAAATCCAGGAACACCTCTTAAGAATTCATCATAGGCAATAAATGAAATTAATGCTTATAGTAAATTTTCCAGGGGATGTTAGAAACTTCTATATTCCATGTCAAACCTGGTGAAATTATTTGGATTTGATCTATAATTTATAAAATGCTTCATTTAAGTGAATTTATTTGTGATTATTATATTTTATTATTAATTGTGATAAAAAATTGTTGATAGAAAATGTTATGTTTTTATAATAAAACACCTTGGTTGAGGTGCGTTGTCTTCAAAATTATAAAACCCCTTGTGTTTTACATCTCGATTATAAAATAGTTATTTTTGTCTTTAAATGACCAATTATTTCTTTTGGGAGCAATTTTGGATTATAAGATATGTGGTGTTAGTGAGTTAAAGTGTATAAGCACTTGTAATGTGACATGTGAGTTGAGAAATTGAGTTTTAGGATAGTTATGTGTGTGTATCTTCCAACCATTGTTTTAATATTTTTATTTCCAAACTATTTAATTTTTTATAAATTAAATGTTTAATATTTTAAAATTATAATGGATAAACTATGTACCGTGGAGCAGAAGAGGGAAATATTTATAGATTCCCCTGACCGACCTCTAACTATTTATGAGGGGGAGATGTGCATGCTCCATGGAATATGTATATAGCTCAGTGTGGTGATCCACATTAAGAATGGGTATTTATGTTAGTACCAGTTGGAGGTGTAGGTGTAAATAAAGGTGAGAAAACTATGGTAGAATTTTCTCAATATTTCTAGATGCAGAATCCCCCTATCATCAATTTCATTGGAATCCCTTAGGACAAAAAAAAATATATTCATATGATCCATTACATATCTTTTTTAGTTGATACATCCATGGATTAGTGGGTGAAACTATCCACCCTTATACTTCCATGGTCTATATGGAATTGGTGGGGTTTTATGGCATAAGAAAAGTGGAATGAGGGAATGAATTTAGAAAAAAAATACTTCCATAATTCTTTAACTCATAGAGCCACTTCTAGATTAATTAGGTTCATACCCTTAGATGGTAAAAAAAATTATAACGCTTTAGCAGTATCCAAATACTCTTGTTAGAATTTCTATTTCATTTTGTTCTTTTTTATTTCATGAAATTTTCATGAATATTTTCTGAATAATATTTCCATAATTGATACGAAAATTATATTGAATTGTTGATATCTAAAATATTTTTAGTTGTAATTTAAATAATTTCATGGTATTCCTCAAAACTCATAATTATTTATTTCTTCATGTGATAACAAAAATATCCCAATATCATCAAATCTCTAGAAGTCCCACATCACATTAAATAATTATGAATTTATCTTTGTGTGGATGAATGTGTCATGTGGTACTACATCTTTTGGCATGGAACTTATCTCAAAATATCAGGAATTATGATCCAATTGAATGATCATGGTGCTTGTATCCATGAAGATCAAATTCAAAGAATCATTGAATTGATTTTTCCAAATTCTTTAGAGAAAATATTTCTAGAATAATTTACACTTCATAAGACTTTAAAATTTATAGAAAATATCTTATTGAATTCATTTGTGTATAATGTTATGTGTGATCAAATTATTACACACCTTTATTTCAAATCAATATGATAAAAAAATTGATGCTGGGAAACTCATATGCCAACAAAACTACACAGGGATGTTTGAATCCTAATTACTAAAAATCTCACAAACAAACTGTCTATTTTGAAGTGGTAATCATTTTTTAAAAAGATTGAAGTTACACTTTTATATACATTTTACTTTTCTAAATTTATAAATGAATTGTATGAATGTTTTAGGAGACTCTTATATTTTTACAATAGTGACTACTGTACAACACTGCTTACTCGTACCCTTGTCATGGTTACTCTTATAATGTTGAGAAAGACTTGTATGCAATAAATATTTACCCTTATGGGGTCTTGTGATGTTGAAAATTAGTCAATTAAAGATCCAAATAAATTTTATGAATTAAATATTGAATAATATAAAGATATTTTCTTTTGAATTACACTTACATATCCCATGTCATCATGAATATACATTCCTCTGACCACTCATATAAACATTCGTACACAAATTTGGGACTTTTATTTGGAACAAAAACCTTCAACTCAGATCCTTTAAATTACCCATTATAAATCATATCAACTTCCAAAAAAGTTTTTTAGATAGTTATTTTCATCTATAAACAACTTTCATTTGTTTACATGATGATGCATACATCAATCATCTCATTTGTAGGCTGCCTGAATGTTGTTACATAAGTTATTATAGCCCAATATCTTCTTTTTTTATTTTCCATGCATATTGTATGTAGCTAACTGAAATAATCATATATTATAAAAAATATTTAATTATTATTTTATAATAACATAATCACTTATTATAATAAATAAAACCTATTGGTAGAATATTTATCGATATGTGACGAGACGAAAATATTAGATGACATATGAGAATGTTTAACTTAATATATTATTCATCAGTGGTTCAAAATTATCCCAATATTAATATATTAATAAAATATATTATATTTTTGGGTATTTTACCTCCTTTAAAAGGTTATAGTGGTAGGTATTCTAGTGGTAAAAAGAATATATCATATGAGATATGCTGATGTGGTGAGAAGTGGGTCAGTCAAGGCCTTTTTTTTAATTCATTCTCATAGGGGATATTTTTTCATATATTTATAGTGTGGTAATTTAGGTTAATTATTATTAACTTTATTTATTACAATGAGGTAATTATATTCTCACTATTGAATGGGGTATTTTTAATATTATTTTAGCTATATGTTATCGTAGAGTATAAAGAGATTGTTAGGAAAGTCTCAGTCTCAACAATCCTAGTTTGAGGGATCCCTATAGAAAAGAAATATAGATTTATTAATTGGGTTGTATAGTATAGGTTTGTAATAATCCTAGTTTTCAAATCATAATGTGGATTCAAGGTCTCATACTATAAGGAAATTATGGTTCATTATAGCAACCTGATTTTACATGTCATGACTTAAAACAATTTTGAGGTTTTTGAGCTCCAGAACCTCCCTACTGGTAAAATAGTAAAATTACCCTATAAAATAAACTCATAATGATTTTAATAAGGTTTTAATAACCATATGGTTCATAGTTTATCCACCGGACAAGTTTGTGTGAATATTTGAGCCTGTTGAATTTTACGAGGTTTTATTATTAATAAAATAAATAAATATTTATCCCATGCGAAAAAATGAAGATATCTAATAGAATATATTTTTCAATTCAAAACCTTGTAATATTCCTATAATTTTTTTGTGGTTGGTTTCTTAAAAATTTATGATTTTTGAGCACCATAGAGGCTTGGAAGCAATATATTAAGAATAATAAATTATTGTGAGTCCATAAGAACATGATTATGATGAATCACTTATATATCTTAAACAGAGTGAAAGATTAGAAAAATAATGTTTTTGGTGCATAAAAAATTAGTTTTTTAACCTAGGTATGGTGTAATTTAATTTCAAAAAATGGGCCCTAGGAAAGGTTGTCACAGGTGGGATTTATTAAATAATATTTAAATTATATAAGATTTGATGTGAGAAAACTAAAACCCCTATAAAACTATCATTATTGATTCTCTATTAGGATAGATAATCTATTAAATAGAATAAATATAAGACTGAGAGGGGGGATATCCTTTAATGATGGGAAATGATCAACATCAAATCTGGGCTAGATTCACAACCTAAATAAGAAGATCTCTATGGATATTTTGAATTATTGTTACACTAATAGATTTTTAAAATTGGGAAATCACGTTTAATAGCATGTATGTAAAAACCTGCTTAAAATAAAATATACCACCCCAAGAATTTATGATATATTTATTTGTATAGAAATTCAATCTCTTCAATAGTGTGCACTGAACACAGAACTGGAATTAAACGAAATACAATACTATATTAAAATATTACTATTTTAACATGACCATTATAAACTATACATTATATTGTTGAGTATGAATAGTACTAAAAAAATAATGAAAATAATATGGTTTAAAATCATTTATGATAAATTCAATGGTTATCTATTTATTATAAATAAATTAAGAAATATTTGAAATTAAATGAAATGATTTTTGAAAAACTGTATATTTCAAAGAAAATTGTTTTATCACTTCTCAAAAAATTATGATAAATTATTCTTTGAATTTTTTGTAAAATTTATTTTATAAAATTAAATTCATTTTTTCAAAAAAAATATCAAAACTATCATAGGGTTATTTTCTGGTATTTTGATGAAAATATTCATTTCTTGATGGATAATAAATAATGCTGGTTTTTACTAAAAATGCCTTATTGTTAAAATAATTTAAACAGTTAATTTATATTTTAAAATTTTAAAGTGAAATTATTTAAATTATAATATAATAAATAAAAATCATGTTTCAGGAATCAATTTCATATTTAATTTTCATGTTAAAACCTTTTATACTTATGAGAATGTTCTATTTGAAAACCTACTTTTTCTTCTTGTTAGTGGGTATAATTTTAAATTGAATTCTCCAAATTTTATGAATTGAATTTGTAAAAATGGATTCCATATTTTTAATAAGAATAATTTATATTATATAATATGTTCAAATTAATATTTTACCAAATTGAAAATTAAAAAAGAAAAATTATTTACCACAGTTAAGGTAAAAACTGATTTCTTATGGGGTTGATATAAGAATATAAGGGTTAAATGACCTACCAAATTGTAAAAATAGTATTTTATGGACATATTTACAACTTATCCAATCCCAAATTATATCCTATGGTTATTTGGAATCTTTTTTCTTATTAATTAGTTATCTTTTGAATAATGTTTGAAAATTTGGATTAATTTTCAAGAGGTTTCCCTTTCTCCACTTATAAAAGGGCACTTCACCCCACAACTTAATCACACACCCTAAAGTACTTTGGATCACAAATACCATACACAATCTCTCCCCAACCTCATTAAACATATTTTTGATCTTATGTTCCCCACAAAAGGTCATCCTTAGTATAACAACCCTCCTCATTATTTCAAACATAAACATAATTTAGTACAAAAAACCTTCACTTGATACAACATAAAAGATCAATAGGTCTAGTTTCTTTTGGTCTTAGTATCATTACATAACGTCTTAAAACAAGAAACACTACATCTTTATTGAATACTTCCTTTACATGACCACTACATTCCCTCGTACTTAACATTGCATGCGATAACCTGGGGACATGCATAAGAAAAGGGTGAGATATAAAGCCCAGTAAGGTAGTAAACAAGGAATAACATGAAGAATTAAATACATGTTAAGAAATAAGAATATAAGTTGAGAATAAGATAAATATGAACATAAAGACATGATAAAGCCTAATTATCATAATGTGGAAATGTGGCAACAACACTTAACATAGTATTAGCATGAGCCAAGGATCATTGCAGATGGAGCATGCGTAAAACCTCATTGCACTAGAATTAGAATTATTAAATTCTCATTTCACTTGAACTATAATGATTAAACCCTCATTGGACCTGACTTATTATGATACTAATCTTTACTGAATGCATTGGAGCGCTATCAGGGAACACCCCTCTTAAATATTTCATTTCATGAATAAGTGTGTCACATGGATCATACAACATGGAAAAACTAAAGGTCATCATTTATTACACGATAAAGGAAATTGTAATTCATACATGAAACTCTATAATCAATAGGTAAATGTGCATATAGGTGAATTCCCTTGATAGAGAAATGGGCATGGTATTCACGACACAATGACTTTGGCTTGGAAAATCGCGGTGCAATTTGTTTCAGCATAACTATGTAACATAAGAATTCATAAAAAATGGTTTATGAGAGAGAAAGGGGTGTATCATCATATTTACATGAAATGTAATGTATGTTGGTCATATTTATACATTTCCCAACATATTAAATGGAGTTTAGATTCATATTATAAAATAATTGCTTGAATGTAAATGAGAAGAGGGAAATTCCTTATGGAATTTCGACATAGTATCAGGTGTACATGGAAGGAATTAATGAGGGAGAAAGGGGTATATAATCATTCAATAATAAATAGGGAATTATGGGGGGATTTGATAAATCATACACAAAATTTTTTAATTGAGAATAAAATGGCATAATAACATGATGAAATTTGGACACAAATGAAAAAGGAAGAAATCCCTTTCTTGAAAGTTCGATACCAAAGGCTTGGGAGGGGATTGAAATAGGATTATTGAGATCTTGGGGAGACTTGGGAGGATTATATAGAGATATGAGGGAATGTTATGGTCAATATTTAAAGGCTATGAGTGAAGAGGAAGTGGGAGCTTGGGTGGGTTTATTTAAGAAAGGAGAGGGAATGATTTATTATTTAGGTTTGGTTCACCACACAATAAACTAATCCAAACCACAAACCAAAAAATTGTTTTCCCCATGGGTTTTTTACAATGGGGAATGGAAAAAATATTTTATAAGGCCATTGGAGAAAATTCTTAAAATAATAGGGTTGCTAATGTGGAGGTGAGCCACACTCTCAAGGAAATCAATTTAAGAAGGTAAAATGTATTATAACTCTTGAAGGGTCCACTAAAGCATTGAAAAATAAATAAATAAAACTAAAATCACCTTATTTTAATGGTAAAACATATATTTTCTTAACATAATGTTTACAGTATTTTATTACATCACTATTGGGACATTATGATTTCATAAAACACACTATATATTTAAACGGTATTGAATTTTTAACCAAAAATTTGACTGTCTCAAGAAAATTATGAAACATTTAACATTAGATAATCTTGACATCATGATTCCAAAAATAATATTCATTTTATCTAAATTTTTTTCTAAATATGGGAATTTTTACTTTTAAAATAAAAACTGATATTTATCGAAAATTCATGGGTTTTGACAAAAATAGTTTTCAAACCATAATAGAAATCACTATCGTATTCATAACAATTATACGGTCATTTATATTATATATAATGTAGTTTAGTAATAATATTATATTATTATTTAATTCAAAAATCCATTAATTCATCCAAATAGATTTATTAATTGAATGTTAACTAAAAATACAATTTGTGATTCAAAAACAATTTACAAGGTAACAATAATAAATAGAATATATATTATTTATTATATAAAACAAATAATACACATAATCATAGTGCTAAGGTATTGTTACATAACCCCTTATAACACCCATATAATACCTAAGGTTAAGGTGTACGACGATGAAAAACTCTTTTGGTAGCTTGGATAATATCACTCAGGTGTTAATCTCTATCAACTTCCACTTCTCCCATAGGCACTTCCAATCGACATTAAAATGTTGAAGCTCAAATTGGGCCTGGTCAAGATTGAAGCCCAATGATTCCACCTCCTTTCTAAGCTGTGACCAATGGGCTTCATATGGGGCAAGTTTACAAGAGGTGGCCATTGCTTCCATTGACTAAGTTTATTGGATTTGTTAAAGCCCAATATTTATACTGATCATGTGATATCTATTCAATGGATATATTAGAAATGGTAACAATTCTTATTGGTATTTTGTAATAAAAAATATAAAATTGAGTAAGTGCATATTTTATTTAACTAGTTTACATAATAATAAATTTAATTAGATTAATAGTAATTTTCATTGATAAAATTTTTGGTCATTAAAATCTTCCCCCCTTAAGAAATTTTTCCCTCATAATTGCCTTTTCCCACACTAAAAAAATGTAGGTAACTCTTCTTAGTCACTTCCTTCAGTTCCCACATTGCCTCTTCAAATTTTTGGTTTCTCCATAACACCTTAACGAGTATAATTGTCTTATTTTGTAGAACCTTTTCCCTATGGTCTTAGATCTTCACTGGATTCTCCTCGCAAGAATTATCATCCTGTAACTGTACTACCTCTGAACATAGTACATGTGGATGTTATGGTATGTAATCATTTAATATGGATACATGAAAAACATCATGTACATTTTCCATGGTAGGTGGAAGTGCTAGTCGATAGGCCATAACCCTGACACGATCAAAAATATTGAAGGGGATAATGTACCTTGGATATAACTTCCCATTATTTGAAAACCTCATAACCATATTCCATGGAGATATGCATAGAAATACCTTGTATCCAACGTTGATCTCGAGGTATCATCGATGGTTATCTACAAAACTCTTCTATCGACTTTGGGATTCCATGATATGATGACGAATGGTTTTAACCTTCTCCACCATTTCTTCAATCATTTTAGGTACTACCAGCATATGATCACCGACATCATCCCAAAATGTTGGTGTTCTTCACCTTTTCCCATAAAGTATTTCATATGGTGTCATTCAGATGCTCAAGTGAAAACTGTTATTGTAGGAGAATTTAGCCAGTGGAAGATATTGGTCCCATCCACCATTGAAGTCCATTGAACATGATATTAACATATATTCTTGTGTCTAAATAGTTTACTCAAATTGGATATCATTTTGAAGATGATAGGCCATACTGAAGTTCGGTTCAATACTTAGAGCATGTCAGAGACTTTTCCAAAACATGGAGGTAAATCCTATATCATGATCTGATACAATAGATATTGTTAATACTTGCAGCCTTAAGAATTCTTTGATGTAAATCCGTGCAATTTGATCCAATGAGAAGTCACCTCGAATCATGATAAAGTGGTTTTTCTTCATAAGATGATCCACAATGACCCATATAGAATTTTTTTCTCTAGATGTGATTGGATGTCTAGGGACAAATTCCATGGTAATGTTCTCCCACTTCCAGTTTGGTATGTCTAGTGGTTTCATCATCCCCTTATAATTTTTCCTCTAATCCTTCACCTACTGAAATAAAATGCATGTTGATGTATATTCATCAATCCGACTTTTCATATTGTCCCACAAAAAGTTTTCTCGGAGATCTTGATACATATTTTTGATCCCTGGGTGAATAGAGAAGTTTGAGCTATATACGTCATTCAGAAGCTCCTTCCTTATATCTGGATCAGATGGTATATATAATCAGGACCCAAATAACACAATTCCTTCCTTGTCAACCTCAAACTATGAGTATTTTCCATTTCTGATAGCTTCTACCCTTTTCATAATTTCCATATCCTTTCTTTGAACAACCTTTATTTTCCCATTAGGGATGTTTGAGAAATCATTCGAGAAAGGATTGATGATGATCCTCCCTTAATGATTACCATGTCTATCCTCCTCAAATATAAGAAGATTGGATGCTTTTAAAATCTCATAATTGATAAAGATGAAAGATTATTTCTACATTGAGCATCTACCACATTATTTGCCTTACCTATATGGTAGTGTATTGAGAATTCATAATCATTGATGAGATCTATCTATCTTCGTTGGAACATATTATGTTATTTTTGTGCGAATATATACTTGAGGCTCTTTTGATTACTATATATCTTACACTTCTCCCCACATAGATAATTCAATCAGATTTTCAATGCAAAGATCACAGCTACCAACTCCAGATCATGCATGGGATAGTTTTTCTCATGGATTTTCAGATTCCGGGAGGCATAGGCTATCACTTCATCATTTTTCATTAGAACAGAAGCCAAACCACACTTTGAAACATCACTGTACTCCAAAAAGAGTTCTCCACTTATTGGTGGTGTGAGTACAAAAATAGGGATAAGCCTCCTTTTCCACTCCATGAAGCTCTTTTCACATTCATCACTCGTAGAAAACTTTACTCCCTTCCAAGTTATCTTTGTAATAGGGTTGGAAAATCATGAGAAATTTCTCCCAAATCAGTGATAATATCCAAGTAATGCCAGGAAGCAATGGATATACATTGCTGATGTTGGCCTCTGCCATCCCTCAATTGCAGCTATCTTGGAGGGATCCAAATATATCCCATTGCTAGTGATGATATGACCCAGGTACGAGACATACTTCAACTAGAACTCACAGTTAATTTACTTTTCATAAATCTTATCATTCTGCATGGTCTCTAGTATAGTTCTTAGATTCTTCTCTTGCTCCTCCTTGGTTTTAGAGTATATAAAAATATCATCTATAAGGACTACCACAAATATGTTGATGTAATATCTAAATACTATATTCATCCATTCCATGAACATTTCTTGATAATTAGTGAGTCCTAAAGGCCTTACTATGAATTCATAGTGCACATACCTTGTATGAAAAGTAGCCTTTGGAATATCCTCATTATTCACCCTTACATGGTAATGTCCTGACAGCAAATCCACCCTGGAAATTTTTTTTCTCCACATAGCTGATTGATCAAGTAATAAATTCTAGGTAAAGGATACTTGTTCTTTATCCTGATTTTTTTGATCTCACGATAATCAATGAAAAGGCACATTGACCAATAATTCTTCATGACGAAGAGGACTGGTGCACACCATGGTGAAGCACTTGGGATTATAAACCCTTTATCCAGATTCTTTTGTATTTCTTTCTTCATCTCCTCAAGATCCAAAAAATCATTTCTAAACAGAGTATTGGATATTGTCATCTCCCCATGTATAAGTTCAATTAATAATTCAACATCTCTTCTAGGAGGAAGACAAGATAATTCCTCAGGAAACAAATCAGTTAATTCCCTCACAATAGCCATGTCTTCAAGGATGGATTCTTCCTTAAAATCGATAATATGAGCCATATATGCATGCTCATTAGGCAACAATATCCATGTTTGAGATGATGGTGATAAATAAGATTCATCTTTATCAGTGCACTTATATAGAATCGGGGGTCGATTCTCCTTTTGAAGAGTGATTAACCTCTCATGGAAATTTATGTTGGCCCTATATAAGGAAATTCAATCAATGATGATAATTGCATAAAAATCCACTAGAGGGAGTATGAAAATGTTCTTTGGGAAGTTCACTCCAAAAATTATGATAGGGTATGAGTTATATTCATGGGATGCAATGATTTCCCCATTTTCCTTAATCACCGACATCTATACATCCATGATTTGTGGCGGTGTTGGGATTGTTCTACAAAACTCATAAAAGAATGTGTAAAACCAGAATCCAAAAGTATGTTCAATATTCTTGAATTAATAACTAGAATACATGCCCCCACATCATTTTCGGGGCTCACATCGGTGGTAGTGATGGAGAAATATCACGCTTTCTACCTTGGAGGTTGTTGGTTTCCTCTAAAAACAATTGTCTTAGAGAACTGAATGGAAAGGTGCCCTAGTTCTTTTCAGTTGAAGCAATGAACAATGCGTTGAGGGTCGAACGGAGTATTCCTCTCCTCTATCACAGTTGGAGGTTTTTCTTGTCTGCAGTTAATGGCAAGGTTCTATTCTCTTCCACACCTAAAGCATTTCTCATACCCTTAGTCAATTTCTGGGGTGCTTATTTCCACATTGTTAGCTAGTGGGGTGCTAGGATTTATTAGCACCATTGGATTTATCCATCGGACCACTAGAATTGATGTTCAACTTATTCTTATTATCCCCTTCATACCCCTAAGATTATCCAATATCCATTTCGACATTAAGGGCACATAGAGTAATTTCCTTATAGCCATCGAAGTAAATGATCAACCAGGATTTCTATAGGCTAGGTTTTATCCCACCAAAGAAGTGGTCAACCTTACATTCAGGGGTAATGACAAAGCTAGAGGCATACCATTCAAGACTTGTGTAGTTTTCCTCGTACACTCCAATGGATTCGTCATCTTTTTTCTTGAGGTCAAGGAAGTCCCTTTCCATCTTATGTTAGAGGATGCAAGGAAAATATTTATTGAAAAACATTTTCCGAAAATCATTTCATTCCAACGCCTCGATCTTGTCCTCAGGCTTCGTATTTTTGTTCAATGTCTAACATTGATAAGATTCACCCTCCATAAAATAAGTATCCAAAACAACCTTCTTTTATTTTAGAACATTGAAGGATAGAGATGATCTTTTCAATGGATTTGATCCATTTTTCGACAATTGACAGACTAGATGATCCTTTAAAAGTAGGAGGCCATTGTCTCATGCAGCTCTCGATTGAAACTTGTTCATTCATGGGGGGGGGGTTGAACATTCTTATTGAAACATGTTTCTATTAAAATATTGATTTAACAGAGAGTTTATCATGAAAATGTTTTTGATTCATACTCCCATTGGATTGGGAATCTCATTAGAATATTCATCACATTGATCTTCACATCTGTTGTTAGCATGATTCCCCCTATTACTGGACATTGGCATGAATATGAGGAAAAATAGATTTAACAAATAAATGGTAATCCAAATAAAAAATTGGATGACTTATAAATTACTCTTATTTCCTTAACTTATGAATATACAGGATTCAATCTATGTTTTCCATGATCTACTTCTAAACATGTATTCTCAGGGGCATTTTTTCCCTTAACAATGGATAATACTAAGATTTTTAATTTACTAATGACTATCGCCCAGGAGTGTCAGAATCAAGAGTGTAGTAAGGCCCGTTGTCGTGTACCTGAATTCCCCGTGACAAGACCAAAACTACGTGTTGTAGTTTTCACTCCTAGGTACATATGTGCCAGAGCCGCCTCTACCTGATCGTATCCAGACAGGGATGTATTTTCTTGATCAACCAATTATTCAATACTCAACCAAAAATAGGTATATTTTTATTATAATTTATCTATAAGCCTTTCACTAGGGTTTTCTAATCCTAATCCCAAAAAATAACTCAACCTATCCTCTGATACCAACTATAAATACCGTTTTATTTATTTAAAACATAAACATAATTTATTACCTGAAAACTTCACTTTATACAACATAGAAGATTGATAGGTCTAGTGTATTTGGGGTTTATTATCATCACACAAAGAATTAAAATAAGAATCACAACATCGTTATTGAAAAAATTCTTTACTGACAACTACATTCCCTCATACTTAGCATTGCATGGGATAACCTGGGGACACACATAAGAAAAGGGAGAGCTATAAATCTCATTAATGTAGTAAACAAGGCATAAAATGAAGAATAAAATACATATTCTGAAATAGGCATATCAATGCATCATAAGAGAAACATGAACATAAAGTCATGATAAAGCATGATTATCACAACATAGAAATGTGGCAACAATACATAACATGGTATTAGCATGAGCCAAGGATCACTGCAAATGGAGAATGAGTAAACCCCCATTCCACTTGAATTATCATGAGTAAATCATTATTGCACATGAATTATCATGAGTAAAACCTCATTGAACTTGACATATCATTATACTAATCTTTACCCAATGCATTGGAGCACTATCAGGGCACACCCTTCTTAAACATTTCATTTCATGCATAAGTGTGCCACATAGATCATACAACCAAGAATAATTAAAGGTAATCATTTATTCCATGATAATGTAATGTGAAATTCATACATGAATACATATAATCAATGAGTAAAAATACATAAATATGAATACCCATGATAGAGAAATGTGCATGGTATCCATGACATAATGAATTTGGCTTGGAAAATCGAGGTGCAATTTAGACAACATAACGACGTGAAATAGAAATTCATAAAAAAAATTATGAGAACGAAAGGTGTGTATCATAATATATATATGAAATAGAAAGTAAGGGGGTAATATAGATACATGTACCAGCATGTGAAATGGATTTTATATTCATATTACAAAATCATTTCTTGAATGTAAATGAGGAGAGAAAACTTTTTAACGGAATTTTGGCTTAGTAACGAGTGTGCATGGATGAAATTAATGAGAGTGAAATAGGTCTATGATTATTAAAAATAAAAAGGGATGTATGGGGCAGGTGCATAATAAATCCCCAACCATTGAAATTGAATGTAAAATGGCATAATAATATAATAAAATTTGGACAAAAATGAGAACGGAAGAATCACTTACTTGGAATTTTGATCTCAAAGGCTTGAGAGGGGATTGAGAGAGTCATATTGAGAGCATGGGGATCCCTGGGAAGATTATAGAGAGAGGAGGGAATGGTTTGGTTGAGATCCAAAGGCTTTTAGTGAATAGGAAATGGGATCTTGGGTGGGTTTATATAGGAAAGGAGAGAGAATTCTTTATTATTTAGGATTGAGTCACCACACATTAAACTAATAAAACCACAAACCAGACCACGGGTTTTCCCATGTTTTTTTGCCAAAGGGGAGTGGAAAAATAGTTTTTAAGGACAATATTTGAACTTCTTAAAATAACTTCGTTTCTTATTTGGAGGCGAGTCACACTATCAAGGAAATCAATTTAGAAAGGTAAAATATTTTATAAGTCTTGAAGGGTCCACTAAAGAATTGTAAAATAAATCAAACAAAACTAAAATCACATTATTTTAATGGTAAATAAAATATTTTTCAAATATAATGTTTATATTATTTCATTACATAACTATTGGGTCATTATGATGTCATCAAACAAATTATATATTTAAACGGTATTTAATTTTTACCAAAAAAATTGACTGTCTCAGAAAAATAAGAAAAACTCACCATCAGATAATTTCAATGTCCTAATTTGAAAATTAATATTCATTTTTTCTAAATAATTCTCTAAATATGTGAATTTTTACTTTTAAAATAAAATCGGTCAATTATCCAAAATTCATGGGTTTTGACAAAAATAGTTTTCAAACCTTAATAGAAATCCCAATCGTATTCATAATAACTATACAGTCATTTATATTATTTAAAAAGTAATTGAGTAAAATTATTAAAATATTATTTAATTCAAAAATCCATTAATTCATCAAAATATATTTCTTAATTGAATATTAAATAAAAATACTATTTGTGCTTTAAAAACTATTTACAACGTAACAATAATAAAAATAATTTATATTATTTATTATATACAAAAAAAATAATGCACATAATCATAGTGATATGGTCTTGTTACATAACCACTTATAACACCTGCATAAGACCGAACGATATGGTGTGCGGTGGTGATTGGCTCTTGGGGTGGATCAGATAACATCGATTGAGTGATAATATGTATCAAATTTCACTTCTCCCATAGGTGGTTCCGCTGGAGGTTAACTTGTTGAAGCTTGGCTTGGGCTTGGTCAAGAGTGAATCCCAATGACACCACCTCCTTTATATGCACTGAGAAATGGGCTTCGTATGGGTAAAGTCAACTAGATGATTCCATCACTTCCTTTTCCCAAGTAAATTATATTTGATTACGTCTTATCTTTATATTAATCATGTGATCACTTTTTAACGACTATATTAGCAACAGTGACAATAATTTACAGTATTTTGAAATACAAAAACATAAAACTAAGGAATTGAATATTTTATATAACCATTTAACATAATAAGACATTTAATTAGATCAAGAGTAATTTTCATTGATAAAATTTTGGGTCGTTACACCTAGGGTCCAAAAGAGGTGATACAAAGCAGGTTTTTCTTGGAGAAGGTAATTATCTCAACAAAGATCTATCATTTTGTTTCTTCTTTTTAAAATGTAAATTATGTATTAATAACTATAAAATAATAGAACCAGTATGTCACATAATATAATATTATATTATATTTATGGAATGATATTTATGTATCTACACTTTCATTAATTGGATAATAAAATCGCCAGTCATGTGTATGACAAACTACCACCCCATGAACCGTTGTGTTCATTTCCATAATCACCTTTCAAGGATGGATTTAATGGTGTATTTTACACATTTTTGTTATATTATTATATAATTATACTTATTTAATTTTAAAACCACATAAAACATTTTATGTTCCATTATGTTTCTAATATGATAATGTCGCTCATGTGTACGGTGAACTACTGGCTTGCGAAGTGATGTGATTTGTTCTTCTCTTACAATTCACATGGAATGTAATATGGGTAAAATAAATTAATATATGTCATATATATGAGTTAATATCGATTACTAGAAATTAATATACCCCCCACTTACATATTCATTCACTCATTAATTGAATGATATTTTCTCTCGTGAGTACAAGTGGCCTACCATCCCCATGAAGTGATGAGATTCATCTTCCCCGTCCTAATGACATTAATGGTTATAAAAATGTATATATAGAGTAAATATGAAATTTAAAATATTATCATAATTTTCTTTGTGATATATAGATATATATACATATATGAATCCTATACACAATAACCAAAACTTTCATGATAAAACACACATGAGAAAACAAGGTAATTAGCACCTGAAATAATGAAATATTATTAAAAAAATGGGTGATAAAATATTATAATAGGATAATATATGATATTATAAGTATTATTATGGTTATTTTATTAATTAATAACATGCTTAAAACCATTATATATGAGGTAAAGAGACGTACAAATGAAATCTGACCTGAGGTAAGGGTTTCTTATCTCACTTATACTTCCATGAGACATATTTCATATTCACCACTTATTTAATTTATGTGATTCATATAAGAACCTTTTTATATGTTATATGATGAATATTTTTATCTTAATGTTATTTAAAGTTTCATTTGATATCATTTATTTTATGGGGATCATGATTTAGTAGTTACCAATGTGGTTAAGGCTTATTTCTTAATCTCATAATTATTCAGGATTATTTATATTTTCATCTCCCATGGAGGTACTATTTAATATTATTATTTTAAAATATATATATTTTCTCAAAATATGGTTATTAATTAAATATTTCATTTAATTATAATATTTTCCATTTCATTGGTAGTTAAAATAACTGAGGAATTGTTTTAAGAAAATTCGACTTTATTTAACTATTTGGTTGGAAATCCTTTTCTATCAAAACCCATGTTTTCAAAAAAAATTAAAAATGATTTTAACATTTTAAAAATGAATTATTAAAAAACATTAGCCATTTTTTCTTTTTTTTAAAATGTTTTGGAAATAATTTTCGTGTCATTTTCCAAACAAATTCTCATTTAGCATGTAATGAACAGAATTTTGCACCATCATGAAAAATCAATGTTTTAATGATTATTTTAGAATTTTAAAAAAGTTATCATCAATGAAAATCAATTTAATTAATATTTTTAAAAGTTATGTTTTAAAATGATTTTCAAAAAATGTAGTGGTAATTTTTCTGATTTTGTAAGTATCTTTTTATGGCATATATTTTCATTTACTACATCAACCATTTTTATACCAATGATCTACTAGGTATATGTGGTATAAATTTCTTAATTACAATTTATTTGGATGGTTTATGATTAGTTGAATTAGGATTTTTAATTTTAATATCATTTACTATATTACCATTTATAGTTTATGATTATGTTTCTTAGATTGGGGTATGTATTAACATTTCATAAGTTAGTTTTTCAAAATGAATGTTTATGTTGACTATGTTTCACCCAATTAATATGAGGAATTCATTATACTTTTTAAGTGATGGGTGGGGCACACAATAACCCCTTAATGAGTTAAAAGGTATCATGAGATAAAACAAATTGGGTTTTGGATGAGGCCTTACACATTTATTTCGATGTCTTAGCACAAGGCCCCAGATGTATGTTAAATAGTTTTAGAATTAGTAATTACATCATTATGAATTCAGTTATTGATATTATACGTGATTATTTGATTATTTATAATATCCATGATTTTGTTTTTATGAGCACATGGTTATTTATATGTAGTTATTTTATCATCATTTATTCCTTCTATATTATTCTCATGTAATTGATTAAATGGAATATGTTACAATTATTTACCTTGATAAATTTATTAAGAAATATTTATTTATAGTTTCTACTCTATGGTTATCCTTACTGACCATTTGAGCTCACCCCTTTATTTCGTTTTATTTTTTACAGGATTCCAGGAATTGTTTTGTGATTAATAAGTAGGGATACACTAAGGGGAATAATAGAGTTCTCCAATAACATAGGTCTTGTTTTTATGATTTCAAGTGTAATAATAATTTCAAGTACGTATCATGTTTATTATTACTAATCTCTTTGGTCTATCAAGATGTGATTTCATGTATGTTATGCTAATATAACAAAGTAGAAATTGTATTTGGGCTATTGGGGTTAGTGTTGTTGCAATTGGTGTTAGATGAAATTTAGTAGAATCATTGGGAACTATATTTAAGAAAACATAAATTAGGGAACATAACCCAATGATACAATTTGTAAAAAGGTATAGAAGAACATACTATTTTTAAGAAAGATATTATGTGGGTTTTTTCTATAAAATACAATCCTATATAAATAATACAAGTGGATTTGGTTCTAGAATAGATATACCTAGGGGTAATAACTCTGAAATGGGTGCATTGGTCTTAACCCGATCGTCACCTGGTGCACAAAAACAGGCCTTACTACACACATATTTTGACAGTCCTGGTTGACATTCTTACTATAAATCACATTTTATATAAAAAAAATTATGAAGGAGTTGATAATAATTATATTACCAAAGATAAATCTTTTATTTTTGTGAGATTATCTATGTATTAATTTTTCAATTTATGTTATGTTTTTCACTAGTTTTTGGATTATATATTATGTTTATTAATGTTATAATCTAATTTAGTGTATTATATTATTTGTAAACGGAACCTAATGAATGAAATGTGAACCATATCAATGAACATACTCCATATAGGTATTTCCCTCCCATGCAAGATAATTAAGGAGGAGCTAGAGGTATAGTTAGAATACATCAAGTAACAACCATATTGGGGTAGCCAACATGGGTTCTAAGTAATATCTTTTCTTGTATGGATCATCCTGCTAACCCACCACATAGTGTAATAATTTTAGAATACTTCATGCATCAATAACCTCTATTACTAAATGAGAGTACAAATATATTTTTAGAGGAAAATGGATAGTTTCCTCAAATAAGATTTTTCTCACTCTATGAAGTAGCGAACAAGAGAATTTTTTCAGGGATAGTATTATCTCTTAGGAGATGTAGATCAATGGTAGAAATTAAGTAAATATAGTGAGGATTTTGGAAAAATATTAAGTATAGAGTTGAAGTATTTAAAGTTACTATTCTTGTAAAAATATTTTCATTATAAAAATGAGTGGATATGTAAAGAAAATTTTTAAGTCTAAGACAGAATGAAGTGGAATGTATTTCTATGTATGAATCCAGCATTACAAGGATAAAAATTAATTTAAAAAACTGAATAAATAATATAAACATCAAGATTGACAAGTTCATTGATGTGCTTAATCCAATCCTAGGAAGGGAACTTGTCTCCCGAAATTTATCATCATATGAGGATATAGTATCATGTGATACCATGATAGAGAAATAATTATCTATGTATTATTTATTTCAGTGGAATATAAAGAAGAATAAGATAGAAGATAAAATATAAATAAGTGGAAGAAGGGAAAGAATGATTTCCCCACATGAGATAATTGTGGAAAGAAACATCCTTTTAATTCATTAAGGGGAATGAGTGTTTTCTACAAGTATAGAGAGAAATGGTACCATGCCTAAGATTAAAAGGGAAATAAAGAATTTTACAATGTTCAATGGTTAAACTATAAGGATATGGGATATAATGAAAATGATTTCCCTAATATTCAAGGGAATATGAATCAAAATAAGCTAAGGGGTCTAGGTTAAGCTTATGATATTATTATAGAAAAAGTGGAATCATTAATGTTCTTAAGTTTGGATTAGAGAATTATGTTATAGAGGTATTTTAATAAATTATATTCTAGTTATAAGAATTAGTAAATATATAATGATTATACTATAATAGTATTTCTTAAGGTATTTGAGAGCATATGTTGAATAGTACCAATGACCAAGAAAAATGATCCAATGACAAGTTGAACCTCTTGTAAAACACATGATTAATGTAGGATAACCCATAATACATGATCAATGTTGAGATAATAATGATATGTTTATGGTATAGTGTTGTTGACCATGAAAT
Source organism: Viscum album (assembly GCA_963277665.1). Classification (NCBI taxonomy): domain Eukaryota; kingdom Viridiplantae; phylum Streptophyta; class Magnoliopsida; order Santalales; family Viscaceae; genus Viscum; species Viscum album. The sequence continues at coordinate 122,686,051 of OY728153.1, read as the reverse complement.
TGGTTAGTGGTTTGATGGTTTTTGTTATCTTTGATATAGTAGACTGCATGTTTGGATTCATGTAATATATTCAACATCATGAGATTTAAATTTTATAAGCATACATGTTTTACATGAATGGCCCAAAGAACTTTATTTTATTTATTTTTAATAATAAATATTTGATGGTTTGAGTGGGAAACCTTCCAAGTCCCATAGTCTTAGTGGATTACATGACTTTAAAGTCTTAGATGAAATCTTCTAAGAAAGGATTACTTGGAAATTCCCCTCTAAAAAATCTATTTCGTAAAGTCATATTCCCACCTTCACATTTCTTGTTAATATTGAAATACATATGTAGAGGTTCACATTCCTAGTCCCAATAGTAATTAACATACCCTCTCATTCTTACATTTTCGGATAGTTTTGTTATCGTGAAACCTCTTTCTCGGAGTCCTCATCTAGAGAGAGTTCCTTTGGTCTGTTTGGTTGCATCTACAATTCATGATCTTAATGATGTGGCCCAAAGGCCTTGAGGTGTACCAAAGGTCTTAAGGTGGCCCGAAGGCCTTGAGGTGGATGAAAATCCTTAATTGTCCTGGAGGAATTGGGTGGCCTGAAGGCCTTAAGGATTCTAAGCCCAAACTGGCAGCCCATAGTTGAATAGTTCCAGCTACTACAGTACTGAATAGTACCTATGGCAGTAATGATACAGTAACCTAGAAATATGCCTCCACTAAGATTAGAACCTAGTTCATGTGGATACACTTGATGATTCCTCACCAACTGGGATGATTCTCATGTGCAGAAGCATACATGTTATCATTATGGTTTTATAGTGATCAAGTTATTCATATATTTGGAATACAACATTAATTCACACATTATATGTTCTAGTAAAAATAATGTTGATTTAGTGACCATCCATGTAAATTTGGTTAGAAATATTTTGGAAAAGCCTTAAGGATAACTGTTAATAGAATAGATTAAGTTAAACTCTAGGTGTTATTGGATAAAGTTTTGTATTACTTTTGGTTTTAGTAAATACAATAGGAATAAATTTTTACTATTTTATAGATCTTAATATCTATTAAATGAAAATTTTAGTGTCTTAGGCATATAAAATTAATTTTCTACATTTAATAGAGTAAGAGATAATTTAATAATTGATTGAAGCACCACCGGAAGATGAAATTGTTCCTTTGAAATAGAAAGATTTAAATTAAGTATATTTTCAATTAGTTTTAGTCTATATGATAAATTAATCACTCAACTCTCAGAAGAGGACGTTGAAACAAAATTTTATCCTAATAACTCCATTTAAATTGAACTGATGGTAATTTAAATTAGTATCAATTTATGGTCTCGATGTCATTAACTTTCCATTGATAATTCAATTTCTAGTGATAACTGACCTTTATCACTCTCTTTAACTATTTATTCTTTTCTCTATGTCAATATCATCACTTAAAACCAATATTATCCTAATTCTAAACCTAGTTATATATTATTCCATTTTGACAATAGTACTTCCATTTATCTCTTATTAATATGAGTTTTTCTTAATGATTTTTAAGATGTGGATTTTTAGAGAAGGTATTTTAAAATTTCAACCCCTTGATTATTGAGATCATGATTAAATTTTGAGGATATATTTATCTAAGGGGGAGGAGAATGCCAAAACCTAATATTATTAAAATATGAATTTCATGTTAGATAGAATTTAAAACACATAAAAAAATGATTAGAAGAAATTATAACACCTTAATACTTTAGGTAATATTTATTTTTAAATAAATTAAATGTCTTTAATAACTTGTGATGCATGTAACACCTGGTTTAAAGGAAATAAGGTACTCTATTAAAAAATTATTATTTAAATATATCCATTAAAATATATATGTTATATAGGTGGGTATTAATAGTAATAAATAAATGATTAAAATTTTAGGGTTTAAACATTCATAAAATAAATTCAATCATTATCTATTTATTATAAATAAAATAAGAATTATTTGAAGGTAAATGAATGTTTTTTCCGAAAAACAATATTAAAAAATAGATTCATTACTTCTTTCATACTTATAATAAAAATAATTTTTATAATATTTAGAAACTGTATTTGATAAAAATAAATTTCATTTTTTAAATTATCTTACCAAAATTATTTTATGGTGATTTTTTATAAATTTTTCTGTAATGTTTAAATATTTTCTGAATAGAGAATATACTGTTTTTTAAACTGCATTTTTGTTTACATTATTTAAAATGTTAAATTATACATTAAATTTTTTGTCAATTAAAATTAGTTAAATAATATTATAATAAATACATGTTTGGTTATTATAATAAATTTTATATTAAATTTGTTTTACTAAAACCTTTTATACTTATGAGAAATTTCTATTTGAAAACTATTTTTTTTTCACGTCTGCAGGTACAATTTTAAATTTAATTCTCAAAATTATATGAATTTAATTTTAAAAAATGGATCCCATATGTGAAATAAAAATAATTTTTATTATCTGATAATTTTGACTTATTTTTATTCCAAAATAAATAGTGAAAATGTAAAAATTAATTAACACAGTTAATGTAAAAATGAGTTTACTATGAGGTTAAACAAAGAAGATAAGGGTTTAAATAACCTAAAATCCTATATAAATATTATTTTATGGAAATATATCTATCTTATACAATTAAAAATTTTATCCTTTGTTTATTTAGATATTTTTTTTCTTGTATATGACTTTATCATTTTGGATTAATTTGGGAAATTTCCAAGTAATTTCTAAGAGTGTTCCCTTTCCCCACTTATAAAAGGGCACTACATCCCCTCCTTATTCACACAAATAAATCCCATTGCCTAAAATTAAACCTGAAAAATATCTCCCAAACATCCTTGTATATATTTAAGAGCTTCTTCTCCCATAAATATACTGTAGGGTCTTTAAGAGGATATCTAAAGGAGGTTTCTCTTCAACAAGGTAATTATCTTAACAAGCTATTTCATTTTAATTATTATTTTATACATTAATTTATGTACAAAAACTTAAAATATAAAAAAAAGTATTGAAAACATTATTATATGTCATTATTTTGATGGAATTATATTTATCCATTCTCGCATCTATCAAATTGGAAACAAAATAATCGATCATGTGTGTGATGGAATACGACCTCACGAAAAGATGTAGTTTATTTTTCATCACTATCGTTCAAGTATCAATATATTAATAGATTTAGCACATTTATATGATACTTATGATATTATTAAATTTCAGAAATTCTAATATCACTTGTTAATTTTTACTTTCAACTCCTTTTCAAATACTATAACGAAGCTCGTGTGTACGGAAGACAACCCCATCATGAAACGATGAGATTTATATTTCATATACAATTTACATGGAATGTTATAAAGATCAAATTAATGAATAACTATTATATTTAAGAAATTATATTTTTTATTTAAAATTAATATATTACCTAATTATCTACCCTTTCACTCGTTAAGGGAAAGATATCGCCGCTCGTACATAGGTACGACCTACCGTCTCGACGAAGCAATGCGATTCATTTTCCATATATTAATTTCAAAAATAGTTATAAAAATGTATCTAATAAGTAAATATGATACTTATAAAATTATTTAAATTTTAAATATGATATATATATATATATATATATATATATCATATTCAAAAGAATGAGAATATATCTGAGAAAACATGCATGAGAAAATAAGGCAATTAATACAGAAAAAAATAAAAATAATGATATATTATTAACAAATAAGTGGTAAAATTTTATAATAGGAACATATATGATATTTTAAATATGATTATGGTTCTGGTATAAATTAATAACATGCTTAAAAAATTATATTAGAGGTATATACACATATGAAGGAAATCAGACTTGTGGTAAGTGTTTCTCGTCTCACTTTTACTTTTGTAAGACTTATGCCATATTAACCAATTATTTCCATTATGTGGTTTATATAAATCATCTTTTATAGTTTATATCATAAATATATTTATATTATTTGTATTTAAACATTCATTTTATGTCACTAATTTTATGGGGTATATGATTTACAAGATACCAAAGTGGTTAGGGTTTATCTCACAGTCTCATCATTATTCATGATTGATTACATTTTCATCTCACTTGATGGAATTATTTTATATTTATATCTCAAAATAAATATATTTTATTCATAATTTTTTATTCATGATCTTTTAAATTTAATAGTGCCATTTCCCACTTTTTGGTATTCAAAATGATTGAGCAAATTTTTTTAAGAAAATCTGACTTTATTTCTCTCTATGACCAGAAATCATTTTTCATCAAAACCCATGTTTTTTAAAAATATTTTAAAAAATGTATTTTCCTTTTCAAAATAATTTATTAATGTATTTTTTCTCCATTTTTTCTTTTTAAAAAATGATTTGAAATTAATATTCATTTCATTTTCAAATGAGTTTATGTTTTGATTTTACTAGAAATTAAAAAGGGATCTTTGTTTTAATGTTTATATAATGAAATAAATTTTGAATATTCTTGACCAATCTATGTTTTAATAATTATTTTAAAAGTTTTATAAAGTTATTTTCAATGAAAATTATTTCCACAATTATTTTTTAACATCTTGTTTTAAAGTGTTGTTTTCAAAATGAGAAGGTAATTTTCCTCAAATAATTTTTAGGGCTCTTTTTATTATATTTATATTAATCAATGAAATAAAACCATTATTTAAAGTATTTTATACTATACATATGTTATATTTTTTTCATCCTTATTATTTCATTGGAAATGTATGATTATATTGACTGATGATATATATTTTTACCATTCATAATGTTATTTTGGATGGTTTATGATTATGTCTAATTTATTTGGGTATGTATTAAAATTTAATATATTAGTTTCTCAATTAGAATGTTTATGTAGACTATATTTTACCCATTTCATATAAGGAATGAATTCGACTTAATAAGTAATCGATGGGGCTACTATATCCCCTTGATTCATCAGTTGGTATCATGAGACAAAATAGATTGGGTTTTGGTTGAGGCCTTACCCATTTATTTAGATGCCTTGGAACAAGGACTCACTCATATGTTTTAAATGTCATACATTATTAATTAAATCATTTTGAATTTATTTATTGGTATTACATGTTATTATTCAAATATTTAGAATATACATTGTTATGTTTTCAAGAATATGTGATTATTTAAATGGCTTTATTTTATCATCATTTATTCCTATCATATTATAATCCATTTATTGATTAAATTGAATTTTCTTTAGTTATTTATCATTCTATATTGGTTAATAATTATATATTCCTAGCTTACACTCTATAACCACCCTTTATGATTATATGATTTAACACCTTTATTATGTCTTCTTCTCCATAGGATAAAATGAAGTGTTTTTTATTGATATGCATGGATACAATAGGAGGAATAAAGGAATTCTCAAATAAAATACATTGTATATTTTATGAATTCAATTATAATATAAATTTTATGTATATATATTTTTCAAATAATACTAAACTATTATATCCTTTTGTAGGTTATTTGTTATATTTTATGAAAAAATAATATAGTATACACCAACTCTGAGCTACTAGGGTTGGGGATGCTACAATTGTTGAAAGAAAAATGTTGTACTATAAGATAATGCCTTTTTATTTTTATTTTTTCCCATTATACATCATTTATAGAATGGAATTTCATTCTTAGGATAGTTTCTAAATTTTTTGCCCCAATAAATTATATATTTTAAGTTCATTATAGAGTCCCCTTTCTCCTTCACTGCCTTATTTTTCTATTCTTCATTACTAGAAATTCCATGCCTAATATACTACATAATAACCCTAGAATCATCCACCCATAATCTTCTCAATTATTGTTTTTCATATTCCACATATTTTCACTCCATATTATTTATATCTTCACGACCATTCATTGTTGTGGTAAAAAGATTGAAAATTGAGATTGTATTGAAAGGAAATAGAAACTTTCATCTTTATATTAATGGATTTTTGAAACAGAATTAGTGAATGTGGTGTGGTATATTGATATAATGTGATGAATGATCATTATAAGGCATGTATAAATGGTTTATTGAGGTGTCATATGTTAAAGTGTTAGTGTTGTTTGAAAATAAACTATGAGCTTTTTTATAGAATGTAATGGTTGGGGATTAAATACTAGAGGAAATAAAATAACTAATTGGACCTTCTGCAGTGTTTCAGATCTGATCATAGGTTAGAAAACAACATTAACATGATTTATGGAGGATTTATATAAACTCATCATTAGTTTGTGACATAGGGAGTCACGATGTGATGAGGTTTCCAATCCTAGTGGATCATGATATCGTAGAGAATCAATACATCATGATATTTTGGAGTGGATAAATGGTTATGTACCATACATAAGGGTAACAAACGTGATGATTTACCCTTATATATCATCACAATGTGGTTGGGGTTATCATGAAATAGATGTTGGGTGATGAATTAACATATAAAACATGGAAAAGGGGTTTCACAACATAGAATACTAAGAGTAGGGAGGGCCATGGGGGCAAGGGAAGAGCTTTAACCATGAGACCCCCAATAGAATGGCCAATCACGACATGACCAATATAGTTACACCATGATGACTTCTTTCGAGGGTGTGACTATGTATTTATATATCATGAAAGTGTTCCTTTATACATAGAATATATTGGTATGGATCTCTTCTACATTATAGGAGGGATGAAATGTTCTATACAACCTATGTGGAAAGACATGGGGTGATGTGAGTAAGTTATCCTCCTTAAAAATGTTGAGATAATGAAATGTATCGAGCATGGATAACAATTAATTCATAGGTCTAGGTAACCCCTCATATTCATTGTGTTAATTCCTGAGGAATGAGTCCCTAGTATTAATAATAGAGTATGATATCCCCTCATTTTCTATGTTGCTCGATGAGTGGTTCCTCTATATTTAGATGTATGCCCCTACTCATCTTCTTTGTGGAACTTAATTATGTTGTAGTTGTATTCAACAAATCGAGAGAGGTGACATGGTTTTTCTCAAAGATGGGTGGTTATTATGGGGGTGGTTCTTACTCCCTTGGCTGAAGTTTATTCTTCGTTAAAGTGTAGGTTCCACTATGGGTTTCTAAAATGGTGGCTTCGTATAGCCAGATAGTAAGGTTAAGTACTCCCTCAACTCACACACATACATTATCATAGAGTGGTTACTCCTTTTTGGTTTTCAGTGGTGATGTGGAATTTGTATAGGGTGAGTTGATTAGATGATAAAATACTTTTCGATCCTCAAGAACACCTTAAATTTCATTGATATGCGACATACAACTAGGATATCAAATTTAGACATTGTGAGATTTTTATTCTTTTATCATTCCTTATTTATCATGTGATATAGCCTATTAGTATTATGGATGATATGACATGGAATTAGTTTCATCCCTATAACTTATAATGGTATAAAATATCTGGATCATTCCATGTCTTTCTATAGATTACATTCTTATACTAGAGTTCCAGATAACTTGTTTCTTACCATTATTTTTTGGGGTCTGAGGAAACCAATGAATTATGTTTATACTCAACCTTATATAAAATTTTTTCCCACATGTGTTGTGTTTTTTATATGATAAAAAGTATATATTTGGTCTTAGGGGACATGGAGATGATGTAGATTTTTTTAGATAACACATGTAGGTGATTGGTGATGTATTTTGGGGTTTATTTGTAACATCACAAGTAAGTAATGAATAATAGATATTTTTACCTATGTCTATTTATGAATTAGATAGTATTTTAGAGGCTTAAAATGAGAAGAAATCCAATCTTAAGCATGTAATACACTAATATTTTTAAAAGATTGTTTTACTGCCTTTTGATGGAAAACCATTTTTAAATCAAACTTTTTTCATTTTTATAGACATTATTTTTCAAAATAATATTTTTCTTTATGATTGGGATATTGAAATTTACATTGGATAATGTTTTGGTATTTTTCTAACTATGTTCATTTTTTAATGAATAATGAAAATACTGCATTTTACGTCAAAACTGATTTTTCATCTAATTTAATTATATGGTAATATTATCTTCATAATTTGTTTTAAAGTGTAATTAGAATATATTTTTACCATCTAATATAATGGTGGTCATTCGGATTAATTTCACTTTGGAATTGGACATAAACAAGTGCCAAACTGTTCATAGATATTGTTTCTAAAAACACCCGCTATTTGTTTTGACAACAGGAATTATTTTTAAATTAATTATTGCAATTTATGTGTTTGTAATTTGGTAAAATTGATTATATATTTGGAATTAGAAGGTACAAATTATTTAATCAAGACTCTTTTGTTTTTGGACATTATGAACAGTAACGACGGTAATTATCTTTAATTATCTGGATTAATTAGTAATCGGGTAGTTATGGATAATAAAATAATATCATAATAATAAAAAATGACCCTAAAATGTGTTCTAATTATACTGGTTGTGTCATGGCTGAACATGGTGTGCCTTGTGCCAAACTTGGGGAGCCCATAGAATCACTTTTGTGTGATAATGACATTTTTATCTTTTTATTTTTAAAGAAAGTTAAATATAAAAAAGAATGTATCACCTGAGTAATATTTTTTTTTAATTTTGTCTACATAAATGATCTATTGGACTATAAATAGTCATTGGAAATCTAAATATATTTCCGAAATCTTAGTATTTTTTTTATAATTTTTAGACATTAAATAAATTAAATTATTTATGACATTATGATGATGCAACGATTACCTCATTAATGAACGATTTAAATAAAATGAAAAGATAATGTAAAATATAAGACTTACACTTGTCAAAGACCTATTGTATGAGTATATTTATACCACTAATCACCTTATCCTAGAAATACATCAATTTGGGTCCTTTAAAATCCGAAACGCATTTGAAAATAAAGTAACAATTTATACCTTTCCAAGAGCACCCCTCTATCCTCTTATAAAAGGCCCCCACCTCTACCTCCTTACCCACACTTATCAACCCATTTCCTCAGCCAAGATCTGCTCATTTTATCTCTCCAAATCCCTCTATTCATCTTAGAAGCCTTAGCTTAGTCAAAAAGCTATTCAAGAAACCCTTTTGGTTCTAACCAAGAGGAGTTACCCGATTTAAAGCTAAAGACTTCTCTAATGTTCTTTTGATTTATTTTGTTTCTCCAACCCCCTAAACTCTTTTTATTAATTTATTTTGTAATAGAAACAGTATGTTAAATATATTAGAATGTTTTTATAAGAATTATTCGAGCTACACTTACACTCACCTTCATCTAACAGTTAAAGAGCTTACTGTTTTCGTGGATGGCGAATTTCTGCCTCACGAAACGATGATTGTTCAATATTATTATAACACCTTAAAATGTGGACATTAAGATAACACTATATTTATATATGATATATAATATTTTTATGTTCTCCTTAATCTTCTGTATTTTTCATTTTTGGCGTACCTTTATGGTTTCCATTATGGGTAAACGCGATATCTTCATTTTAGGAAGTGCGGACTACCACCCCCTCAAAGTGATTTGATTCGTTAATGCCATATGTGGGATGTATAAAGTATGGGGTTAATTATATTATATATGATTTTATACTGTAATTATAATATACCTTTATATCATTATGATTCCATTCCATAAAATACGAAATTGAAATGAAAGTAGCGTTCATACGTACGTACGGCTTACCGTCTCCATGAACGGTGCATTTCATTTCTTACCTCTAAAGGTTATGTAATATTGTAAATGCATGTATATAGTGGATATATATGACATAGATGATATCTAAATAATTAATATAATTCTGGATATAATGGATATTTTACCACATGAACAACTTGTAATTATAAAGAGTTTATTTTTGACTCAAGTACCAATGATCGACAAAATGACCATTGTTAACTTAAATAATTACACAGTGTTCATAACATTGTAATATGTGATATAAAAGGAATAATTAACTTTAAAAAGGTTCTTAAGAAAGTAGAAATGAACTCAAGTCTATTATTCAGGATGTTAAAGAACGACCGTGTCAAGTCGGACATGAGGTAAGGGACATCATCTCAATCTCCTTTCATTGAGGCATATTTTGTACTATACACAACATTATTTTATACAGTGTATAAACCCCTTTGACTATTATGTCTAGTCAAAAGGAATATTTTTTTATACGAAGCATTTTACTAAACGACAACAGGGAATGATTTTTTTGTCGTACGTATGCGGTGACAATGACTTCTCCTCCACCGTGACCATTATTTGAGTTTCAGCTTCCTCTACAAGAAATAAACTTTTTTTTAAAATGAAAAATAAATACCATGTATTAATTTTCTTTTATTTTGGTATTGAAAATGGTTTTCATAATGTTTTTATTATATCAATGTGTTGTTTTGATATCTTGTGATTGAAATGTGGAAATGTTATGTTTCTTTTATGCATGTTTTATGTGATACGATTATGTTATGGTTCTTGGGAATTATTATGAAGATAGGTGGTTCCGTTATAAACTAAGGGTGGGTGAGCCCGATATAGCTCACTAATGCATTGGGTAACGTGAAGGGGTTAAACGTTAAGGTGTCTCCGAAGCGATTTAGGGAATATACTGTGATGGATATTCCAAACGTAACCATGAGGGTTACTCCCTACGTAAGAATGTTATGAATGCCTTAAGTTACCTTTATGTCTGATGATTTCTATGATTTATTCATGATTTGATGAGGTATGTCAAAATTCTAATGTTTTATGAGTAAAGTATGATTTCATACATGAACTAATGTTTTCATTTCGTACATTTATATCCCTTACTGAGCTTTTTATGCTCATCCCTAGTTTTTGAAATGTTTTTCATAGGTCAAGGGAAAGGTACATGATGTGATGATAGGGTCAAGGAAGTGTAATGAAAGAATCCATGTTTTGTTTTGAATATGTTTCCGTTGATGGGAAAAAATGAATACTATATTTTATGTAACTATTTTGTTTAAATGTGGAATTTAATGCATGATTTATGATCTAATTCTCGAAAACTCTAAACCTAAAAAGATTCTCAATGTGTAATCTTGTAATAACTCAAGAATAAGTAATGTTTAAGGCTAGTGCCTTATAGTTGGTATCAAAGGTCGGTTTAGATAACTTTAGGAGTTAGAATTCTATTAAATGATTATCCAAAAATATTTTTTTTATGGTCAAATTAAAATGATATAGAATTTGAAGATAACCATGTTGCTTCATCTAATACATGTTTGTTCAGAATGGTTTTCTATAGAGGAAATAGGTAAGAAGTGATAGGAAGGAATACAGAAGAAAATAACCTTCCGAATTAGCATCCTGAGATGGTTGGAATTGGAACTGAATAGTATTTTGCAGTAACGGCACAATTGACTCAAGTGATAAATGGTGGTGCTATCCATTTACGAGATCAGCCAGATCAACCGCAGAGGAACATGTCAGTGGTGGAACATTTCATGAGGCAACATCCCCCATCATTCAGAGGATCATCTGACCCTATGCTAGCTGAAGGGAGGATTAATGAACTAGGGAATATTTTCGATGTCATGGGGTATTCATAAAATCGAAAGGTTAGTCTTTCTATTTACCGTTTGGATGGTGAATTAGATTAGTGGTGGTCGATGGTTAAAAATATCAGGGATGCTGATGAGATTGATGCTCTCGACTGGGATGAATTCAAAGTTATGTTTCTTGAGAAGTATTTTTCTAAGGCTGTTTGACTTAGGATGGAAAAACAATTATTGGAATTGAGGAAAGTGGATGACTCAGTCGCTGCTTATGAAGAGAGGTTCACTCGATTGGAAAGGTATGCTCCAAATTTTATCCGAGACCTTGATAGTAAAATCAATTGTTTTTACTCAGGATTAAAGCCAAAATATCGAAGAGAATTAGGTTCTCGCGAGTTCAAGAGTTATGAAAATCTTTTTTGATGTGATGAGAATGTGGAAATGGAGTTTTTCTATGATCAAGTGTTCTATAACAACCAGCAGAAGAAGAGAACAAAGAGGCAGGAGAAAGGAAAGAATTCTTCAAAATGGTCTGACGGTAAGAAAACTAAGTTTCTAGTTTGTGATAAATGTGGTAAAAGGCATGCTGGGGAATGTCTTCTGAATTATGGAAAGTGCTACAGATGCGGTAAGATGGGACATAAGGCTCATGATTTCACTGAAAAATATCATGGTGATGGTAAGCACAAATTTGATTTACAGTTAGTGAAATGTTTTAAGTGGAATGAGATGGGTCACTATGCAAACGAGTGTCCAACAAAGAGCTCAAGTGATGGGAAGCAGTTAGACTACAAGCATAAAGGGGTGGTGAAGTCCATTGAAACTACATCAGTAGATGTCGGGCCATCAAATGAAGTGGTATCAGGTACTTTGTTTGTTTTTTCAGATTATGCCAGTGTGTTTTTTGATTCGGGGTCTACATATTCTTTCATCTCTGAAAACTTTTCTAGTAAAATGGGAATACCATCTCAATAAATGACTCCTGAACTTGTGGTAAAAAAACCTCAGGGGAATGTTGAGGCAAAAAGAATTTATAAGAATATTCCTATCCTTATCTGTGGAAATAACCTACATGCAAACCTTATTGTTTTACCTCTAGTAGAGTTTGATGTTATCTTGGGTATGGATTGGCTCTCTATTTACCATGCTAATATTGACTTTAGAGATGAAAAAGTTTCTTATCCGAAAGACTTTCAGTTTGTGTACAAGAATAAACCCTTACTGTTGATAACATATCAAGAGTCCGAGAAACTTGTAAAAGATGGAAATGAATGTTACCTTGCACATATTATTGAAAACAAAAGAACTTTTCAGATTAATGATGTGCCAGTGGTAAATGAGTATCCTAATGTTTCTCTTGATGAGTTTCCTGGAATAATACCAGATCGGGAAGTTGAATTTACCATTGACTTAGTTCCTATTGCTAAGCCAATTTCAAAACCCACTTATCAAATGGCTCAAACTGAACTTTTAGAGTTGAAAGAGAAATTGCAAGATTTATTAGAGAAAGGATTCATTTTACCTAGCACATCACCATGGGGTGCTTATGTTTTATTTGTTAAAAAGATATATGGTTCAATAAGACTTTGCATTGATTATAGAGCCTTGAATAACATCACTGTTAAGAACAACTACCATTTGCCGTATATCGATGATTTGTTTGATCAACTCCAGGGAGCTCAGTTTTTTTCAAATATTGACCTAAGATTGGGGTACCATCAGTTGAAGGTAAAGGAAGCAGATATTCTGAAGACCGCGTTTCGTACAAGATATGTCCATTATGAATTTTTAGTAATGCCTTTTTGGATAACCAATGCACCTGCTGTATTCATGGACCTTATGAATATAATTTTCCATGAGTTCTTGGATAAGTTTGTGGTTGTTTTCATTGATGATATTTTGGTGTTTTATAAAAGTAAAGAGGAGAATGAGAGACATTTAAGGGTTATTTTGAAAACATTAAAAGAAAAGAAATTGTATGGGAAATTCAGTAAGTGTGAGTTTTTGTTGCAACAAATTTCTTTCCTTGGTCACATTGTTTCTAAAGATGGGATAACTGTTGATACTGCAAAAACAAAGGTTGTTGAAGGATGGAGAAGACTCACAAATGTAACTGAGATTCGTAGCTTCCTTGGTTTGGCAGGCTATTACCGAAGGTTTTTTAGATATTTTTCACGGTTATCTAGTCCAATGACTAAGCTAACTCGGAAGGGTGTTATGTTTATCTGGAAAAAATAATGTGATGATTGTTTTCAGGAATTCAAAAGAATATTGGGGAATGCTCCAGTTTTGGCACTACCTTCCAGGAATGGTGAGTTTGTTATCTATAGTGATGCTTCATTCAAAGGACTTGGTTGTGTCCTAATGTAGAATGATTAGGTAATTTCTTATGCTTCACGTCAGTTGAAAACTCATGAGGTAAATTACCCTACACATGATTTGAAATTAGCTGCTATTTTTTTGCTTTAAAAATTTGGAGGCATCATTTGTATGGAGTAAAGTTTGAAATATATACCGATCACAAAAGTTTAAAGTATATATTCACTCAGAAAGAATTAAACATGAGAAAGAGGAGATGGTTGGAATTAATTAAGGATTATGATTGTACAATTCATTACCATCTAGGAAAAGAAAATAAAGCAGATGATGCTTTGAGTTGAGAAAGTAATGCTTCATTAACGATGTTGCGTTTGGAACGTGATCCTTTGGTTAAGGATTTGATGAAATTTGGAAAAGAAGTTTTTGGAGCATGATGTTCTTCTGTTTTGTTTTAGGTATTAGTGAAATCTTCTCTATCAGACAGAATTAAGAAAGTACAGAAGCAAGAAATTGAGTTGCAGAAGAGGGTAGAGCTGGTTTAGAAGGGTAAGTTGTCTGAATTAAACATTGATAATGATTTTGTTTTGATATTTGGGAAGAGATTGTGTGTTCTGTGTGATTCACATTTGGAGAGAGAGTTATTATGTGAAGCTCTTAGTTCTCCGTTTTCAGTTCATCTGGGCAGTACTAAGATGTATAGAGATCATCATGAGTATTACTAGTGGGATGGAATGAAAAGAGACATTGCTGATTTTACTATGAAGTGTTTGAATTGTCAACAGGTTAATGTAGAGCGGCCGTTAACAAAAGGGATGCTTCAGCCTTTACCAGTACCAGAGTGGAAATGAGAGAATATATCCACGGACTTCGTTGTGGGATTGCCAAAGACACCTCGAGGTAATAATTCAATCTGGGTTATTGTTGATCATTTGACTAAATCTTCTCATTTCCTTACTATACGAGATACTTTTTCCCAAGATCAAATTTCCCGTTTGAATCTTAAAGACATAGTCAGGTAACATGGAGTTCCTCTTTCTATTGTATCTGACCGTGATCCCAGGTTCACTTCCAACTTTTGGAAAGTCCTTCAGAAGTCATTGGGTACTGAATTAAATTTTATTACGGATTTTCATCCTCAATCAGATGGATAGTCAGAATGAATGATTAAGCCTTTGGAGGATATTCTATATGCTTTGTCGATGGATTATCAGGGAAGTTGAGACCAACATCTTTCTTTGGTTGAGTTTTCTTATAATAACAGTTTTCATTTCAGTATACAGATGGAAGCATTTGAGGCATTATATGGGAAGTAGTGCCGAAATCCAGTTTTTTGGGATAAAGTAGGTGAAAGGAAGTTGATGGGACTAGAATTGGTAGAAGATTTGGCTGAAAAAGTTCAGCTGATACAGAAACACATGAGAACAACTTAGAGTAGGCAGAAGAGTTATGCGGACAACAGGAGGAAGGATCTCTCTTTTGAGGTAGGTGATCATGTTTTTCTCAAAGTCTCACCATGGAAAAGTGTGATGCGATTTGGTAAGAAAGGAATGTTGAGTCCAAGGTTCATTGGACCAAATGAAATTTTGGATAGAGTTGGATCAGTTGCATACCGAGTGGCTTTACCTCTGAGTTTATCTCAGGTACACAATGTTTTTCATGTTTCAATGTTAAGTAAGTACATGCCAAATCCATCTCATGTTTTGAGTCCAGAGGTAGTTCAGATGGAAGAGAATCTATCTTATAAGGAAAAACCGGTCCAGATTCTTGACCACAAGGAGAAAGTGTTACGAAATAAGGTTATTTATCAAGAAAAGGTTTTGTGGAAAAACCCCACGAGTGAAGAGGCAACATGGGAATCTGAAAATGCAATGAGGGATAAATACCCCCACTTATTTGTTAAGTAAGTAAATTGTGGGGATGAAGTTTTCTAAAGGGGGGAAGGATGTAACATCCCATGTAAGTAATGAATAATTGATATTTTTACCTATGTCTATTTATGAATTAGATAGTGTTTTAGAGGCTTAAAATGATAATAAATCCAATCTTAAGCATGGAATACACTAATATTTTTAAAAGATTGTTTTACTTCCTTTTGATGGAAAGCCATTTTTAAATCAAAATTTTGATACTTTTATAGACTCTATTTGTCAAAATAAACTTTCTCTTTATGATTGGAACATTGAAATTTACATTGGATAATTTTTTGGTATTTTTCTGACAATGTTCATTTTTAATGAATAGTGAAAAATACTACATTTTACGTCAAAAATACTTTTTCATATAATTTAATTATGTGGTTATATTATATTTTTAATTGGGTTTAAAGTGTAATTAGAATATATTTTTACCATTTAATATAATGGTTGTCATTAGGATTAATTTCACTTTGGAATTGGACATAAACAAGTGCCAAACTGTTCATAGATATTGTTTCTAAAAAAACCCCGCTATTTGTTTTGACAACGGGAATTATTTTTAAATTAATTATTGAAATTTATGTGATTGGAATTTGGTAAAATGGATTACATATTTGGAATCATAAGGTTCAAATTATTTAATCAAGAATCTTTTGTTTTTGGACATTATGAATAGTAACGACGATAATTATCTTTAATTATCGGGATTAATTAGTAATTGGGTAGTTAAGGATAATAAAATAATATCATAATAATACAAAATGACCCTAAAATGTGTTCCAATGCTACTGGTTGTGTCATGTCCGACCATGGTATGCCCTGTGACAATCTTGGGGACCCCATGGAATCACTTTTGTGTGATAACGACTTTTTAGCTTTTTATTTTTAAAGAAAGTTAAATATAACAAAGAATGTATCACCTGAGTAACAAATTTTTAATTTTGTCTACATAAATTATATATTGTACTATAAATATTAATTGTAAAGATAAAGATATTTACTACATGATAGTATTTTTTTTATAATTTTTAGATATTAAATATATTAAATTATTTATGACATCATGATGATGCAGTGATTACCTCATTAATGAACGATATAAATAAAATGAAACGATAATGTAAAATCTAAGACTTACACTTGGAAAAGACATATTGGATGAGTATATTTAGAACACTTATAACCTTATCCTAGAAATACATCAATGTGGGACCTTTAAAATCCGAAACGCATTTGAAAATAATGTATCATTTTATACCTTTCCAAGAGTGCCCCTCCTCTCCTCTCATAAAAGGCCCCCACCTCTACCTCCTTACCCACACTTCTAAAGCCATTGGCTCGGCCATGATCTTCTCATTTTATCTCTCCAAATCCCTATATTAATCCTAGACGCCTTACCTTAGGTATAAATCTCTTCATGAAACCCTTTTGGTTCTAACCAAGACGAGTTACCCAATTTAAAGGTAAAGACGTCTCTAATGTTCTTTTGTTTTATATTGCTTCTCCAACCCCCTAAAATCTTTTTATTCATTTTTTTAACAAAAAAGGTATTTCCAATATACTCGGATGTTGTTATAATAATTATTCTAGCTACACTTACACACACATTCATCAAATGGTTAAAGAGCATACTATTTTCGTGGATGGCGAAGTTCTGCCTCACGAAACGATGATTGTTCAATATTCTTCTAACACCTTCAAAGGTGTCCATTAAGATGAGACTATATTTATATGTGATATATAATATATTTATGTTTTTTTTAAGCTTCTGTATTTTTCATTTTTGGTATACCTTTATGGTTTCCGTTATGGGTAAACGCGATATCTTCATTTTAGGAAGTGCGAACTACCGCCCCCTCAAATTGATTTGATTCATTAATGCCATATGTGGGACGTATAAATGATAGAGTTAATGATATTATATATGATATTATACTCTAATTATAATATACCTTTATATC
Organism: Viscum album; assembly: GCA_963277665.1. Lineage (NCBI taxonomy): Eukaryota > Viridiplantae > Streptophyta > Magnoliopsida > Santalales > Viscaceae > Viscum > Viscum album. Next base: position 122,668,257 of record OY728153.1, on the reverse strand, counting down.
ACTATGATTCCATTCCATAAAATACGAAATAGAAATGAAAGTTTCGTTCATGCGTACGTACGGCTTACTATCTCCATGAATGGTGCATTTGATTTATTACCTCTAAATGTTATGTAATATTGTAAATGCATGTATATACTGGATATATATAACATATATGATATCTAAATCATGAATGTAATTCTGGATATAATGGATATTTTACCACATGAACAACTTGTAATTATACAGAGTTCATTTTTGACTCAATTACCAATGATCGAAAAAACGACCATTATTAAATTAAATAATTATATAGTGTTCATAACATGGTAATAAGTGTTATAAAAGAAATAATGAACTTGAAAAAGTTTCTTAAGAATTTATAAATTAACTCAAGTTTATTATTCAGGACGTTAAAGAATGATCGAGTCTAGTCAGACCAGAGGTAAGGGACTTCGTCTCAATCTCCTTTCATTGAGACATATTTCGTACTATACACAACTTTCTTTTATAAGGTGTATAAACCCCTTTTAATTTTATGTCTAGTAAAAAGTAATCTCTTTTTATACAAAGAGTTTTACTAAACGACAAAAGGGAATGTTTTTTTTGTCATACGTATGCGGCAACAACGACTTCTCCGCCGCCGTGACCATTATTTGAGTTTTGGATTCCTCTACAAGCCATAACCTTTTTTTAAATGAAAAATAAATACCATGTATTAATTTTATTTTATTTTGGTATTGAAAATAGTTTTCATAATGTTTTTATTATATCAATGTATTGTATTGATATCTTGTGATTGAAATGTGGAAATGTTATGTTTCCTTTATGCATGTTTTATGTGATACGATTATGTTATGGTTCTTGGGAATTGTTATAAAGATGGGTGGTTCCGTGATAAACTAAGGGCAGGTGAGCCTGATATAGATCTCCAATGCATTGCGTAATGTAAATGGGTTAAATGTTAAGGTTTCTCCGAAGAGATTTAGGGAATATACTGTGATGGGTATTCCAAACATAGCCATGAGGGTTACTCCCTACGTAAGAATGTTATGAATACCTCAAGTTACCTTTATATCTTATGATTTTTATGATTTATTCATGATTTGATAAGGTATGTCAAAATGCCTATGTTTTATGAGTAATGTATGATTTCATACATGGACTAATGTTTTCATTTCGTACATTTATATCCCTTACTGAGCTTTTTATGCTCATCCCATGTTTTTGAAATGTTTTTCACAGGTCAAGGGAAAGGTACATGATGTGATGATAGGGTCAAGGAAGTATCATGAATGAATCCAGGTTTTCTTTTGAATATGTTTCCGTTGATGGGAAAAAAATTAATACTATCTTTTATGTAACCATTTTGTTTAAATGTGGAATATAATGCATGATTTATGATCTAATTCTCTAGAACTCTAAACCTGAAAAGATCCTCAATGTGTAATCTTGTAATAACACAAGATTAAGTAATGGTTAAGGCTGGGGCCTTATATTGGTGATTTATTATTGTGGTATTGATAATTGTGGCATGAGAATAATCTAGGATTACATAGAGAAAGGAGGATCCTGCAAGATTATTTTTCCATCTAGATTCAATGGATTTACTGATGTATGCTTACTTTGGTATTTTTTTGTGGTGACGTTCATGGATTTGATGCCTTATGCTTGTGTTGTATGTATTTAATTTCTTTATTTATATGTATTATAAGTGTTTAGGGTTATTTTTTGATTTTGTGATTTATGCATATTCTTGGTTGGTACAGGCTAATGTCAACCATATTTTTTCGTATGCCTACTTGGTGCCAACCACCATGCCTTGGCCTATTGAAGGAGGGAATGGGGTGGGACTCTCGTTTTACCTTCATCTTATGTGGATCCTTAGTGTGTTGGGTAATGTAGGATTGGTATCAAAGATGTTGAATCTAATGGATGAAATTTCATGTTTGTAGTCATTTGAGGACTTGTTTGGGAATTAAGGGCAATGGGGTTGGGGGGGGGGGGGGTCATGAGAATTTTAATTTGGTCAGGGAGTCTTGTGTAAGCGAGGTGAATGAAATATCCTTTCTATGAGACTCTGATAACCTGTTAGTTAACCAAGATCTAAAATATATCATTATATGGTACAGAAAATAAGGAACATGATCATATAGAAAACTATTGAACAAGGATTAATAGAGAGTGATAAATAAAATGTTCTTAAGAAAGTTTACCATCAAAAAATCATAAATATGTGATGGGTTAAAGGACCATTTATTTCTTGGTATGAAAAATAAATGGGTAACATTTTATTTTTAATGTAATTTACCGAATGGAGAGTGATTATTTTACTATCCATATAAAGTAGTTGAGAAAAATAAAATTACCTAATATCATTCCATATCGTAATAATAATATCATTTTTTATTATTTGATCTATTTCCACTTCATCTCTTAACCTATGAAATGTATATTTTAAATGATATTTTTATTACTTGAAGAACTTTTAATGAATCATATGATCTACAAGTCATTTCATCGGTGTTTAAATATTTTTTGGAAACCGTGATGTTTAGAATCAGATATCCAATATGATAAATCATATATTAACATAAAACATAACAACCAATAGTCTAATTGATCCATCCCAAAAGTATCTTAACTTAAAAATCCTTTGAAATAATTCTAAACAAATTAAAATATGAAATATTTGATCAAACATATATACCTCGAAAAGATAAAGTAGTTTATAATGTAACATTTCAAAACATATAATACAGTTATAACATATACTTATAACATTATTCACCATTAACGTTTTACTTATTCTATATATGAAATAAATCCAAAAAAAAAACATTAAAATCCATCATAAATTACTTTTTCATCGAACCACTAAACATTTACAAGGTTATCAATACTACCACATTTAAAAAACCAGTGTGAGTCTATTCTTTGTCTTAACTAAACATTAGTAACTAAAAATTAATAATATATTTAGTGTTATCTTTCCCTTCTTTATGTATTCTATAAAAATATCAATTTACCACTGAATCACATTTCATGGTTATCAGTACAATTCAACAAATTATTCAAAATACTCAATGAAAGCTAATGTATCATAATATTTATATTTCCATTATTCTTATAAACTAAAATATCATTGATTAAATTATAATACATATTTCTTGAATTCAAAAAAAATTAATTTATTCATTCTACCTAAGATGTAGTAATAAAATTAGCTAGACCTTCTCCCTGTAGAATATTTTGTGATAAGTTCCCTTAAAACATGGGGAAATGGTTTGAATAACTACCCATTTCTTCATAGTTGAAGAACTGGATAATATTGTATTTTTTCTTCGATTTACAATCATTATCTAGGAGGCCCTTATCTACACACTTATAACTAACTCTCATTCTCTTCAATGATTTTATTGTATATTTATGTCCATAATTATAATATGAAGGAAATTTATTCATTTTATTGTTATCCTCTGATAATTTTCCTTTTTATGGGTTCTTAGTTGACCTTCTATTCTCTTGATTTCTGTTGAAGATATAATTTCTAGAAAATTCCTTCTATGTCTTAATGAAAATTGATTTTATATAATCATAATATGAAAAAGTTTAAGAAACCAGTTACCATTTTATACTTAGATTATGTCTATAAAATAAACATTCAATCATTCTTTACAAATTACATATGTATTTTGAGTCATCTATTGATAGTTTGGAAATGATACCCTAATACTCTACCATAATTTCATCTTCCATCCTTAATAAAGTGAGGAACTTCCATTCCATTTTAGATCACAATTATTGAGGAAAGTATTTATCAAAGAAAATAAATTAAAAATTTATCTATTTAATAATTTCAATTTCTTCAGCCTCTTTAGTATTCTGGATCAATGACCTCCATTTACGAGCATTTCCTTTGAAACAACAAATGTATAGAATTAACATTTTAGATACCCTACATAAAAATCCAGGAATATCTTTTAGAGATATTTAATCCATTTCTTATCTTATAATGAATTAGTAGTTACACTAAAATATATATTCTTTTATCATAATTTATGATCCAACATAGGTAAATAACACTGTGAAACAACATGTTGTTACATATGGGGAAGTTTCTTTTTTTATAACCTGATTCAACTGACCTAATATAGTCATTATATATTTATCTCCAACACCATCAATATTGGTTTTCTTATGATGAAAATACTTATATTATAAATGGGTATTTATTCCATTTCATCCATTAGGAACCATCATTAAATAACAACACACACAAATTTAACTCAAAATTATCATGAATATCGATCCATAAAATAAAATCCCTATAATGGTAAATGTTTAATAATACTATATGGGATTATCATAATTCTCATGTTAGTTACTCTTATTTAGAATATAGTTCCCAATTTCTATACTAACTTCATTTTATACTAACTTTAACAACCCCAACCCTAGTATACATGAATTAGTAGTGAATTTATTTTATTGTCATAAGATACAAGGGATCACGTCACTAAGGATCGATCAGTTTAATAGCCTTGAAGAACTAGATACATACAAATTACCTTTACTAAATTCATAATAAAATGAAAAATATAACAATGTAACGTAGTCTTTATCATTTAACTCATTCAATGATTTCATCTTTATATCCTTAGGAATGAAAACAAAATAAGGATAAGCTCAAATTCTCATTAATGGTTACATATAGTGGAAGCTATCATGAATAAAAAGCATAAATAATACATAAATGTAAATAACTAAAACACATTCCATTTAAACAATAACTTGATCATAATTTTATATGAATAATGGATGATAAAATAATCTATATAAAAAATCAAATGAGCCCAAAAATGATGAATGGATATTCTAATGAATCAAATAACCACATTGAAAAAAATTTAATGATTTAAATACGATAGAATCGATAATGTGGTACTTATTAAAGTGACTATTGAGGCCTCAAGGATGGAATATGAAAATATTTTCATGTTTTTATGACATGAAATCTATATATATGGGTAAGTTTATAGCCAAAACCCATGATAGTTTACCTCACGAGATCTACCAATGCATCACGAGGAAATAGAGGGCTGCGTCCAGCACTTAATAAGTCCAATGAATTACACATATGAAATTTGTGAATCATAATCATCATAAAAATTAAAATTGAAAAAATAATATTAAATTTTATGAATTTTTACAACTATTAAACATACTCATAATCTATCCAATGTAATATGGTAAATGGTATCAAAATAGTACATCCACAGTCAAACATAACATAAAACATCTAGAGAGATAATATAGACTATGTCATCATAACATTTTACAAATTGAGAATAATTAAAATAAGAATAGTTTTCATTGATGAATAGAAATATGAAAAAAAAATTTAAAAACATTCTAAAGGAAAATAATCTTTTCACATTGGAAATAACTTATTAGAAAAAAACTAAAAAATTATAAATAAATTTTTTTTCAATAAAATGAAATTTACAAACATGTAAAAGAATTTTCAAATAAATTATTGGCAATTATGGAAGGAAAAGACACACATTTCATACAAGTTAAAAAAATCTTTCAATAATTTTGTTAGAGGAGTGACAATGTTCTGCGTTTGTAAAAATAAAAATGGATTCTTTCAAACCATTTTTTAAATTAAAAGAATGATAAAAATTTCTTTTGATAAATTATTTTATAAGGGTAAAAATTTATTTGGAATCATTTAAAAAAACAAGGATATAAATAAAAATATACCCAATAGAAAGAGGAATATGTTCATTTTTTTACTTCTAATCATTTTTTCACTAGATTCGAGTTCCAAAGAGATCAAAAGTTAGAAGATAGTATAAAAACTATTAAAAAGAGTAAAATTGATATACAATTTAATTAACATGAATAAATAAATATTCACGTTAAATAACTCAATGGGTTAGTATATAAACCACATAAAACAGTAGTTCATATGAAAAAATATTTCTCAATGGAGTGGAAATTGAGATGAAATCTCTTCTCTCATTCTTTCATTTAGTTAAACATGATCTAAAATAATCTATTATATTTTTAGAAATGTTATTAATTTATACAAAAACCATATTAATATTTATAATATCATATATTATCCTCTTATATCATCTTATCACTTGTTTGTTAACAATATATCTTAGCTCGAATGGACCGAATGCCTTCATGTTTATTGATTTTTGATAACCCCTCTTTCAAGGGATGCGGGGGAACCCTTACAAGGCCCGTAGGATCAGATATTACATGACCCGTAGTCTTGGGAGATTACATGACTTGACGGTCTTAAGGAATTCAACCAGACTATCTAAAAGGAATTGCCCCTCCCCAGCATCTGCATCATGATAGTATCTCTCCACCATTGTATGGTCGTCTGTCTAGGCTTCTCGTTCTAGCACATGCTGGTCCTGATGGAATTCCCATACCCTCTCATTTTGACAAATGAATTTGGCTCTACATGGGTGAGTTCACCTACTCTGAATCCTTCTCTGGGGATTCTCCTTTTTTTGTAGTGTTTCTGGGGAAATTACATGTGGCCCAAAGGCCTTGAGTTGGCCCGAAGGCCTTAAAGGTGGCCCGAAAGCCCTACTGACCTGAAGGCCTGGGTGGCCCGAAAGCCTTAAAGACTCCAAGCCCAAACCGGAGGCAGAAGGTGAATAATTCCAGCTGTTATAGTAAGGAACAATACCTGCTACAGTAACTGCTATAGTTCCTGCTACAGTACCACACAGTGTATAGTTCTGCTACAGTACTGGTACAATGTACAGTTCTGCTATAGTACCACATAGTGTACAATACTACTACAGTACCTGCTATAGTGCTACTACAGTGCTTCTACAGTACTACTACAGCACCCGCAAAATATTCCTCTACATGGTTTTGAACCTGGGTCTTGTGGATGAACTAAAGGATACCTCAACAACTGAGCTGAGGCTCATGTGATGTTAATAATATCTCTTTATTGTCATTATTTTTGGTGTTAATTGCTTCATTTTTAATGCCTTTTTTATCATGTACGTTATGGTTATTGTGTATAATATATAGTATAACCATTCCTCAATAATTACATTAAGTTTATAAATAAAATATTTACTTATTTGATAAATTTTTATAATCATTAATGAATGCGGTACTTAGAAAATGAGTTGCATCACTTAATAGAGATGATAAACCATACACACAAGCGATGATTTCATTTATAAATGGTTGGAAGGGTAATAAAATGGATTATATTTTTATTTTACGTAATTAATATAATTTCAAAATTATCATATATATATATATATCCTTTATTTATTTCATTATAACCTTCCATGTTAAGTGGTGATTAAAAACGTATGACACCGATATGTGGAGACAACAAGCCATACGTACACACACATAATGCTTTCATTTCTCATAGGATAGATAAATGATAGAATTTCGTTGTATCATAATAATTAAAATATCTCATTATATATATGATAATAAAGTTACAAATGTTCATAGGAAAAACACATTAAAATGAATTAGAAGAATAATCTTGAAAGAGTTGGTGATGACGATTACATCTTCTTTAGTGGAATTCATTTTGATATCCAATTAATGGTTCAAGGGTTAGACTTTTGGAAGATCCAGAACCTATATAATTTAGATAAAAATGTTAATAATAGTAATAATAAGGGTCTGGATGAGAAATATTACTCATAGTGATGTAAATAAGTGAGGAAGGAGGTTCCCTTTTATAATTGTAGTGAGGGGCATCTTTGTAATTTTCAAAAATATTAAATTAATATTAATTAATATTAATTCTAAAATGTATAAAAAATAATTTATTTATAATACAGGGTTATTATGGGTCTAAATCAACTCAAATAATAATTTTGGTACATTTTTAGGTCACATTATTACCCTTATCATTTTGTTTTAACACATCATTAACTCTTTTTAAACGTACCGTGATAACAAGGTTTTTTATACATTGAGGGTTAATATAGTTATTATAAATGAGGAAAAGGACTATAAATTAAATACATTTTATATTATAAGCTATGTACTAATCACTTTTTTGATTTTAATTTTTTTATGGATTTTATTTCCTTTCATAATATATTATTTTTTACAAAATATCAATAATGTCAATGTTTAAAAGTATAAATTATGTCTAATTTAATTATAAAAAGATAAAACATAAATATATAGAAAAATACTTTATTATATCAATAAAATTTCATGAAAATCTATAAAACTATTTAATCACATTGTTTTTCTAAAATTATATTTTTTATATTTTAAATATAATTTATTTAATATTTCCATTAATTGAATAATTACTACGTTAGCATTTTGTAAGCTTTCAAAATAATTATTATTCAATAAAAAATTAAAAATAAATTACCATGATGAATATAAATATTTTAAATTAAAAGTACTATTAATAGTCAAACAAATACATTGTTTAATCCCATATTAAAAATATTATAGTTATTAAGAATAAGAGTGTCACATGTTTGACTTTTCTTGAAATAAAATACTATAAATGTCACAATCTAATGAAAATTTTCATAAAATTCCATATAACTTAATATTAGAAGATTATGGATGAAAAAAATCATAAAATAATATTAATTCAATCATTAGTGTCATTTTCAAGTAATAATCATTTTATTTTTATCTTTACATGATTTACCCTTTATTATGGTAAATAAAATTACTATTTATACTATTCATGTGAACAAAAAGGTTCCAGTTTTTTAAATTACAACCTCTTGAATAAAAATATTGAATCCATTTTTAATAATAAAAATAAATATGATGAAGAATTTAATTTAAAAATTAATTTGGAAAATACAATGAAAAACAGTTTTTCAGAAAAATGCATTTCTAAGTGTTAAAATGTTCTTTACAAAACATTCCACCATGAAATTGAGTCTAGTAAATTTAATTTTTTATAATTAATAAAATAATTATAATATTTCTCTGAAATTATTTTAATATAAAATTTAATTTTTTAAATGGTTGAAAGAAAAATAACGTTTTCAATTAAAATTGGTATTTAACATTATTAATTAGAAAATCAATCTTTTCAAGAAAATTAAAATATTTAAATCAAAGATAATTTAGATATGATGGTTTAAATAATGATTATATTTTTATTAAATTTAATTTATATATGTTACATAATTTAATTATAATATTTTATTAATAAAAATTATTTTAGAAGAAAATGTATTTTTCAAGCCTAAACTAACTATATTGAATATTTATTACTTATTTTAGAAGTATTAATAAATGAATTTCTACTTCATAGATAATTTACATATTTATTTCATCATTCAATTAAAACTATTCATCCCACCTATTTAATGACTTGTTTGTGATATCCATATTTAAATAAAAATATTTTGGGGTTCATTTAAGATTTGTGTTGTGTGATTTATACACCATCGAACATAGTGTAATTTTCAAATATCAGGGTGTTAATATTTCTAAATAGATACATGTGGTTCATGGTTTCACATCATCTAATGTGTTGGAGTTTAACTTGAAATGAAAAAAATTAGTTTAGGTGTAGAGGATTTTTAAGACTCACATAGAACATATACATGTTTCCATTAACATATCACACTGAAATAATCTAGAGTTAAATACATCGATGATGAAAAAGGTTATTCTCATCATGGGTGGTTCTGTACCATGTTCATTTAGATCATGTACCTCTAAATATATATAAAGTACATGTGATGTTCGGTTTTATTCCATATGATGTTGTTTTGTGAGCTACTTTATCAAAGATCTCTATTTATGTTATTTTTTTGGATAACAAAGAATATTGGCGAGGAGGATGTAGTGAAATTTTTAATTCATGATCAAGAATAAAAATAAATTTGAGTTTTCAGTGTGTCAAGACCTTCCTAGGGGTAATATATTATTTTTAAACTTGGTTAATGGCCTTATAAATATTTTATGATATTTCTCTTGAACATTAGGAGTATATATTGTCCTCAAGTCAAGCCATGGTGAATTTAAAATCATATTGAATTTTATAGAATTTTTATATTTATTAATTTAATAAATATGCATCCTATGTCCATGGGTGGATATATATAAAAAACCTTGTATTTCACAATTAATTCCTTGGATATATCCCTCTAACATTTTTTATGTTGTCTGATAATATGTTTTGGGGTTCTGAGAACCAAAAAATTAGAAAATAATATATTATGAATGATATATTTTCCCAGTATAAATTGAAAAATTAGTGATGAATTAATTATAGATCTTAAATAGTGTGTTAGATTGGAATTATGGCACTACATTTACATCCGTAATAGCTAGTTTACCACATGGATAGTGTAATATCATTTCCCACCAAGGTCCCATGAGGGAGTTCATTACATGCGATATTTATTAAATAAAATTAAATTATATGGGATGTGACGTGAAATACCTAAATATATACATATAAAACCTCATTATGAACTCTCTCTCGGGTTAGTTGCACTAGTTCTAGACATAGCCTCTTGATTGAGTCATGGGATGGTACACATAGATTATGGGAAATGATCAACATCAAATGAGGACCAAATTCATGACATAGATTCACATATCTCCATGGTGACTGAAAATTCTGAAAACCAGGAAAGTTGTTCCATGAGGTAGCTCTTTGTTATATTTTTATTGCCTAGTTATTTTATAATTGAAGCACGGAATTTCTTTCATAGAGGAGTTTTTGAATTTCAAGGACCAATGATTTATATTCTATCTAATTTCTTTTAAAAATCACTTTTTTAGGCACTACCATTTTTTTATTCCTTTTCACCAGAGGTTATATGGTTAATGAATAGTGTATTAAGGTATAAAAATACTATAGGAATTATATATTTGTAAGAATCGATCACAATTTGTTTTTCTATATAACCATGACTGGGGATAAATTACCAGAGGAATTATAGTGATAGCCTTGTCCTTTGATAGTATTTCAATTCCAAATAGAGGTATGAATTGTGATGAAATCATGATTCAAGGTGGTTTTTTATGGATAGGTCACCATATCCAAATCTAGTGAGTCACAGTATGATGAGGTGTCCAATCCAAGTAGATCATGACATGGAAGAGAGGTACTAAAACATGATAGTTTATATTGGTGAAATGATTAAGTCTTATACATATGTTTTACCCCTATGAGGATTTACCCTCATGTATAGCCACAATGTGTAAGAGGGTTCCATGAAATAAAGGGTAATGTTTTGGAGGCCACATAATTGAAATGGTGTGCCCCGACCTAATGGAATAGAAATATGAAGGGTCATGAGAAGTAGGGGAAGAGGTCTCACCATAATACCACAATCTGACTGGCATGTCACTCCATGACAATCATGGGCATTCTATAATGATGACCTTCTATAGTGTAACAATGTATTTCGAGGGTGTAATTTATTTCATATATAATATAATTTTATGTTATTATTTAGTGTTATAGGTGGGACATAGGTTTCTCTAAAACATTAGATGTGAAATGTGTGTTTATTAGAGAAAAATATTATCCTTTTCACTATAGGGATGCCATTGGGGATCAGACATGGTGATCAGATTGTTCACAGGTTTAGGTACCCCTTGTTTTCAATATGATACTTGCTAAGGCATTATTCACTGATATTAGTGATGTAGTTTAACATCTACCTAGCTATAGTGTAAGGATCATAGTGTGAGTCCTTAATTTGTTGAGTTATCTCCTCCCTCAAATATTGTGTTCTAATCAATGAGGCATAGGTACTCTTCTATAGTTATAGAGTGGTGATCTGGGTTTTCTCAAAGCAAGGTAGTTATAATAGTGGGTATTAGTGATACTTGAGTTTATATTTTACCTTGGTCAATGTGCGTTTTAAACTATGGGTTTATAAATTAGTGACTCGGTAATAGTGGACAATAAGGGGAATACTCTTTCAACTATTAGGTATGCTTCAATGAATAAAGTCCACTGTTATGGTTTCCATTTGGGATATTCAAGTAGGATAGCTCAAGAAAATCATCTTCTTCAAGCCATATAATTCCTTAGGAACACCTCAGTTTTCTTTGAGATGTGACATACTAGTGGAATATCAACTTTATTTTTTTAGATTTTTGGTGCTTTGATTACTCCTAGATTCATGTGAGATATGAAATTTGAGAATTATATCATGGAATAAAGAGTATTATTTTTATCCCTAAAGACTTTATTAGTATATTATATATATATATCTTTCTATACCTTCCTTATAATTACTTTTTTATACTGAAGTTTAATATAAATTGTTTCTTGTCTTTCTTTTTTGGTTTTAGGGAATCCCATTACATATGTTTAGACTCACCGCTTTATAGGACTTGTTTCCACATGTGTTGTGTCTATGGAGATTATAAACAATAAAAATATGTTCATGGTGGACTTGGATCTGGTGTTTCTTGTTTGGAGTTGATACAAGGAGATTCTTGGTGAAGCATGCCGGAAAATGGTGGTTAATGATGGTGGGAGTGAAAATTATGGCTGGAGAGTGATATAAAATTACACACAATATATAGGAGGTTTCTATAGTCTTATATTTTTCAGATTATGAATCTTTTTAGTTGTTTAGTTCCTTTGGTATTTGTTTATGTGGCATTGTGTGTGTATTTTAGGTATCATGCATGTATTGAATATAGTTCAATTGTTTATATATAAAAATATTTTGTGGGCTTTTTTAGATATTTTATTCATTAGAGATATATATTTTACAAGTTAATATAATTTAATACCTATAATATTATGTTATATATCAACTTCGTGTGAGAGATCAACTATTTGTGTTATAAAGGTGGGCCAAATGGGGCACTCTCAGCTTATCTCCAGCTCCGGTGGGGCCACAATGTGTTAGGATAGGTCATTAAAATTGTTTTTGTTAAGGTTTATATTCATGTTGACATTTTTACTTTGTATTAGTTTATAACCGATTGGGGGTGATGATTCCTTGATGATTATAGGTATATAATTCGTTTTTTGATATAGGTATAAAACATTATTTAATTTCTAAATTTCTATTATATCATTATGGGATAATGATCGATTTTTATACAAGGAAGTTGACTTTATATGAAACCTTGTGAAGGATTTTGGACGGGGTTAAGAGGTGTATCGGTTGTGTTTTAGTGGTTAGTGGCTACAGTCACCGATTATATTTCATCCCTTTTGATATTTATAGCTCTGACATCATATTTTTTATATTTTTTATAATTTAATTCTATTATTGTATAAATTGATACCAAATTCAAGTATAATTTTTATACCTCATAGGTTATTTTCATACCTTTGTTGGTGAATGAGATTTCTATATAGGTTGATCTAGACATAACCTTCAATAGTTTAAGTGATCACTATATAGATGGAAAATATAGTAATTATAGATGATCAGGTGATGGTTCCACATATTTTTCCCTTTAGTATTAGACCACTTATATGATATTTTCTTTGATTATTTCTCAACATTTCTTTTTAAGAGGTAAATTGTGTTTATAATTGATCACATGTCCTTTGTTCCACCCATATAGTTAACCTCTAATCATATCATATTAACCAATTTGAGGGAGATTAATATTTATATCATGGATATTTAAGTCAAGGGATTTAAATATTTAGATACCTCCCCTTGGGGAGATCCAATATTATTCCTCAGGAAAGATGATAATATCTTGAAGCTATTTTTATATTATAGGAAGGTGACTCAAGTCACTATGAAGAAATATATACACTTCAATATAATTATGATTTATTTGATCAGTTGAGGGTATCCATATGGTTATCCAACATTGTTCAATAATTAGGATATTATCTAGAACAATGAAGGATTATAATATACCACATATAGTGTTTCAAAAAAATATGTGTCTTATGTAAGTATTTTCGGAATTCATTTGGCTTGATAAATAATCATTCAATGTTTAAATATTTTATGAACTCAACTTTTCATCATTACATATATTTCTTTATTTTGGAGTTTACAAATGACATATTAGTATATTCATAGACCCAAGAGCCATATGAGGTTAATTTAAATATTTTCATGAGTGCACTTTGAGTGGATCTCTTTTATACCAAGCTATAGAAGTTACAATTTATTGATTTTATAGTTTTTTTCTCAATAATTTCATGTTTGAGTCCAAAATCTTAGTTGGTTTATAGAAGTTAAATGAAATAACATCTTGGGATTGACATAATAATTTATTTGAGATCATGTTTTTGTTGGATTTTCTGGATACTATCAATGATTCATTCAAGATTTGTCCCACTAAGTAGAACTGATGACAAGATTAACCAAGAAAGGGGTAAAATTTGAGATGAATAATCAATGTGAATCCAATTTTTAGGAGTTGAAATGTGGCTCATATATATTACTATATTTATTTTTCTAAACCTAGAAAAGAACTATACCATATGTTGCAATATATATAATATTTTCTTGAGATTTTTAATAATATATGATGATTGGATGATTTCTTGTGGATCTATCTTATATTCCTTTTTTATAACTACCATACCCCTGATTTGGATCTATCCACTATGGTCCACACATTGATGTATTAGGGAAACTATCTTTTTAGAGGGATATTTTTGTCTATACATACAATAATAGCATACAAATTGCTTTTCACTTTGGTAAATGAACCATTGAAATAGTTATTGGGTTTATTACCTCAAGAAATTTAATTTCGAGATAGAATATACCCAGGGAAATGGGAAATTTATGGTTGATTATCAAAGCATGAAAACTCAATAGTAGTTAGTGTGGGAATTTAGTAAATAATATAATTTTATGTTTCTTTTCTAAGAATGACATTTTACTATGACTATAAAGTAAGGAATTGATACCTTTTGTCCTCTTTTTATCATTTACTCATTATTGAAACTTGTAAAAACAATTTATAAGATAGAATTAGACAGCTTTTTGACATAGGATATACACATTGATATAGATACCATTCAAAAATAGACTCATGATGAGGATATATTGAACTATATACGTAGTGGGGTGTAAGTTCTAACTTTTATGAATAAGGATTTGACAAGGAACTCCCCCACCTCATGGTGGGTAGTGTATCTATGAATAAAAAATATACATCATGACATTTGAAACCATTTTGAGTAGTTTATCATGAGGAGAGACATTGTTGTATATGCACTTCATTGCATCACCCATCAAAGGGTGATATAAAATCACCATGTAATGTATGATTACTTCATCTACTTACATTACCCAGTTATAAGTGAGATAAGGATATTAGGAACATATTTATTTTACTCTTGAGATCTACTAAGGTTCATGATGAGGTATAAGTTGTACTAGATTAACTACTAATGGTATCCCACTTTTTCCGATCCAAAAGACACTTGTATTAGAGAATATTGGATAGTTATATGCATGATAGATTATTTTCATTCATTATAATCTTATAATTATAATATTAGATAGAGATTCAATATTTAAGTCACAAATTATAATATGGTTTATTAAAGGCTATTGTGACTCAACTAAAGACAAGTATGCATTATACTAACTGAAAAAATTTTAATGAGAGAGGACCAAATGGATATTAGAGGATATTCTATAGTTTTATATGTTAACTTTTAATAGATTTTGGGGGGAATATATGATAGTAAATGGGTTTTCATAAACCAATATCTACTAGGATTCAATATACATGTCTTCATATAAGGTTTTATATGGTCAACCATTTTTTTCACCTTTTTATTGGTTAAATGTGGGAGTGTCAGTGATCATTAGATCAAGGCTAGTATAGAAGATTTATAAGAGGGTGAGAATGATTTTAAAAAAACTTATCATTAATTATATTATTTGTTCCTCATATATAAACAAAAAACAATGACCTATAGAGTTTACCATGGGTGATTTAGTTTTTTATGGGTCGTGCATTGGCTAGGTCAACATTGATTAAGGATGAAGAAGAAGAAATCACAGTAGTTTGTTGGAATATTCAATGTTTTTAAATAGATTATTATAATTTTGTTCTAACTAGATATTCCTATGAGACAATAGGATATACAAGATGTATTTTACGTGTCTCAGATCTGGAGGTAAGAGACTACCCCCTTATATTTGTCTAACACATAGGATATGAAATTATAAGAAGGTGAATTGTTTTAGGAGAGAATAATATGAATAATGGACCATAGTGAGAAGGTTCTTTAATTCAAATTTATCCTTTTAGTATATGTTATGAATAAATATAGGTGCATCATAGAGGACTCAAAGGAGATGGATTTGTATATCGGATCCTAGTCGACAAGATTTTGTGGCAATGAGTCTTAACGATACTTTTTTATTATACAATAATATTTTAGGGATTTTATATTGAATAAAAGTTTTAAGGAAAATTTTGATATAAAATCATTCATTTTATATGTAATTATGCATGTTTTTAAAAACATATAATGTTTAGAAGGATTCAAAATAAAAAATATGAAGAAAATTGAACCACTAAAAAATAATGATAAAAAAATTGACTCCCACAAAAACATTTTGTGGGATCCAATAAATATCCTATCAGAGAGCTCATAGGTTATTCCAAGTTCCCCCATTGAACTTTAGACACATAATAATTGAAATTCTTGGGTGATCCCATTATATTTATTGTAGGAATCCCAGTCTATAAATTTAAGTGGTGTGTTTTTTAGTAAAATTTCCATGTTCCCCTCTTTTAAACCAATCTTTTCTTTTCTCCCCATGATTCACACATGTATCACCTTACTCTATTCTCTCTCATGTAATTGGATCATGTTTCTCTATGGTGAATGTTTTTTCAAGTGGTTTTCTTCAATAGTTCTGGCACACAATTATGATTTACTTTCACATTAATTTAAGAGAAAGGGTTCAAGTAGAGAGATTTTGTTTCCCTACGTTTTATTCTTTCTTAAGAGATCTAATATGTTATAAATTTCACATTCTTCAGATACTAAATATGGTCTTAATATGAAGAATTATATGTAATAATTCTTACATTATGTATGAAGTATTTCAATTATATAGATTTATTTCTTCCACCTACTTTGGCCAAAACATGTAAGGATATTGTTTATGGTTAATTATTTAGGACATATTTTCCTTAATTAGGTGTATATTTGTTATATTTTATTTAGAATCCAACATAAGAACTTGTATATATTCATGTATTTATGATAATGGGATCTTTTTTGTATCCTACTAGGTTTTTTAATCATACCATGCACGCACACCTTAGCAGATGTTGACATTTCACTATTCATAATATAGGGAAGTAGAAAATCCTTATTTTATATGGTTGATACAGGTGATAATGTATTTGATATAAAGGTTATACAAGAAAATTTTCATGGAATTTTTTTATATAAAAGTGTATTGTATTATTTAATACTTTTACATTTCCCTTGTACATGATCTGCAACCCATGGGGTCATTCTGTTGACTAATGGTGTATGAATCTCATGAGTTTCATTTATTATTTGATGTGTTGTAATACGTATGGTTGGAATGTTTCAATAATTAAATATTTTAGTTTTAATTATATTGTGATTATTATTTATTTATTGGACATGGTATGGTGGGTATATATTCCACAGTATATACAATTATACCTTTCCGCTAGTTAACAACCATTAAAATATGGGGAGACATGCATGAATTCATGCAACACTATTTCATAGAGCTAATAACATGGGTCTTGGAATTATAAAAATGGTATTAGGGAACCATTATTTATAACATATAATTACAGTTCTTGATATATTAGTGATAGGTTATTTGGAACTTTGGTTTACGTTTACAATTGGGTCTATCCAACACCTTTATAGTAGACACCCATGTTTCCTAGATTATGGGATTATTCTTCCTTATTTTAATAGTTAAAGTTTCATATATTTTATTTAAGTGATATTTTAATTTGATTTTTTGTAGAATAATGTGGAAATATGTTGTGAGTAAATTAATATATTTGACATGTATGTTAAATTAACATGTGTTTTATTATGTGTTTTTGGAATATGGTTTCCCAAAAAAGTTTTTTAATTAGTTAACTGTTAAAAATAAATTATTTTGTTTATTCTAAAATAACTAATTGGTATAATTATAATTAATTAAAACCTAGGAAAGATATTTTAATTTTTTTTGCTAATTTGATATAAATATAATATTTTTTGGTTCATACATTGTGAACAAAAACATTTGGTAAGTTATTAGGTTTTTATTCCTTAATGTCTGGAAAATTAAATCATGGGGTATTTCTTAATGGTGTAATGATTGATTATATGAGATTTCATATTAGTGGTTTAGGGTGTATAAGTTCATATAATGTGGTATGTGAGTAGAGATATTGAGTTTTGGGATGGGTATTATTTATACATGAGTATATGACTGCCTTTGTTTAGATAAAACTATTTCTAAACTATTTTTAAGTGTGTCTAAATTAATAATTTAATATTTGAAAATTATTCCACTATACCTATTTCATGTGGAGTAGTATATGGACATATATGTGGATTATCTTTAACCGCCTACAATGGTTTAGGAGGGAAGATTGGTTCATGATCCTAGGGTTATATATATATCTCATGTGAGGAGACCCTCTCAAAATGGGTATTCTGATTAGTTCTAGTCATAGGTGGATATGTGTATTGGTGTGAGGTCTCTATTGTAAGCGTCACACAATATTTATATAAAAAATAACTTTTATCCATCCAGGGCACTAGAGTCACTTTGGACATAAGGGATTTAATTGATATGATCCATAACATATTCATCTTGGCTTTGATATCCAATGATAAGTGGGTTAATTTTTATATCATTGTGATTCAAAGTATTATAATAAATTTGTGTTGTATAATGTTGTCAACATAGAGAAAAAAGGGAATTATTTGGTAAATAATCTATACCTTATTCATTAAAGAGTTATTCTGTGAGACTCTTATGTTATTTTAGACATATGAATTAATGGAGCATTCTCATGGAGGGATCTTAGTGATAGACTATGCTACACAGTTTTAGGATTTTCTATTCTTCCCACTATTAATAGATATCAATAAGCTCCAAAAGTCTCTCATGTATGAGGTAGGGATATAACCAAACCTTAGATAAGTGGTAATATTTTTTAACTTAATGTGTTATTCATATGTGGTTTGAAAGTATTTCACTATTAATAAGGTCATTTTAGAATGTGGAGTAGTGGGTATTGTGCCTTCTTTCAGTGGTAATTGTGGTAGAAATTCTAGTTGTAGATATAACAGATTATATGGGATATGCAAAAGTGGTGAGTGGATGGTCAGTCAGGTGTGGGGAATTTTATATCCTCTATAAAGGGGAGATTTTGTGGTATGTTTCCATTGTGATAATTCAGGTCAAGTTTAATTATCATGTAATAGTATATTGAGGGTATTATATGATCATGGTAGAATGGGTTATTTATAGTGATATTGTAATAGGATAATATAGTATATTACAAGGTGATACTTAGGAAATAATTTGAATTCCCAATCCTGGTTAGAGAGATCATCACAAATTGACAGTAGAGAGTCATTAGACTGGTCAGCGAATAAAAGCGTGTGAGGATACTAGTTTCTTCGTTAGAAGGTTCCATATGGTCTGATACATTAAGGAAATTATGGTTCACATTGGTTTATTCAAGGTTCATATAAATGCAGTATTTTTTTATATCACGTTCCAATAGATGGGAGCATGTGAACCATAATCGTTAGAGGTATAGTTCTTATTACTTCTATATTATCTAATATATTATATGATAATGGTTTAACTGCTTATTTTATTTCTTTATGTATAATGAATTGTTTAGGGATAATGATTGATTAATATGGTGAGAAATTGAATTTAAACTCACCCTTGGGAAGGATATTATACCAGGTTAAGAGGTTATTTTTTTGTGCCATCACGTTTATTGGCTATGTTCACCTCTGTGTTTTAATTTTTTTATATATCCACTTTTTATATCATCATTGGTTTGTTTCATTTGATGATATTATAGGATAACATTGATTTCTATAAAATGTATCATTTCTTTCTGTCATAGAGGATATGAAAAACGTTATAGTAGAATGATATTCTTATATAGTTCATATTGTAAATGAACTTTGATAATAAGAAGACATCACAACATAGATTAATAGTATGGTCTTTGAATATTATTAGATAACGGGTCTATATACATTTCCTCCAGAGGTAAAAAATTTCAAGGATAGTTTAATTAATTATTTCTGAATATTTCCTTCAGATAACGATACTTATTTTATGATTGATCTCATGTATAGTGTTATTCCCATATTATTACCATAATATTGTATAAAACCAACTGAGTTAAGAGAGAGATATATTTTTCTAAAGTACCCTACAGTGAACGTATTTTTTCTATTGGGTTTTTCTAGAATTGTTCACTAATATTGGTGATGATGGATTGAGTTTGATCATAGAATAATAAAAGATAAATCTAGTCATCCTAAAGAAAATATAAAAACTTATACAAAGAGATTATTTATTTTATTTGTTGAGGGGATACATGTAGTTGTCAAAAATTAATATACAACTTGGTTTTCATCATCTATGAGTTATGATAGAGGATATTTCATATTTAAGGTCCCAGGGTTTGATGGGGGTTAGTATTCATTAAAAAATTTGGGTGGAATTCACATAAATGGGTTCATGAAAAGTTTCCCATCAGTTGGTAAGGAATCAGTGGTCTCTCAAAGGCTAGGGTAATATAAAATAGGAAAAAAAATCCAATATGTAATGATTTCATAGCTGTAAGATGATTATTAGTAACCTTACACCATAACCATGTGGCCTATTGAAGAGGGTGCACTTTTTGGAAAACCATGTGGGGCTAGACCAAGAGACCATGAAGCTCAAGCTCCCCTTGGGAAAGTGAAAAGCACACTAAAACTGAAAAGTATTTTAAACCTTGTATATGTTTAGGAAAATAGTGCAACTCTATATAGTAGAGGTTTTACGATTAGTGCATGGTTAGAGAAACCAGACGACCTAACCATACGACTCATTTTAAGAGAGTGATTTAACATTTCAACCCTTGATCTTAAAAATTTCACCCCTATTTTTCTTCCCTATTCAACCCCCAATAGCCTAGCATGTGAATGAAGAGACATCCCCTCATCCAGGAATAAATATCACTTCATTCTTAGGAATTTAGAGTACAATTTTGATAGAATCAAAGATATGGGTAAGCATTTAACTCTCTTACCTCCCATTTTTTGGAAGAGGATTTTTTTTGTTATATATCTACCTTTTGAATCATATAAACTTTATTTATAGGGTGTTCTTAACCATGGTGTTTGAGGCTATTTTATTCTTAATCTAGGGTCATGTTTTGATTACTAGTTATACACATGAATTAGGTAACTGATCTAAATGATTTTTCAAATAGTATTGATATTTTATATGTTTATTTAGTTTTTCAAATATAATTTCTTGATGGTTTTTTATATCTTTAGATAAGGAATGAGAATTGTGCAATAAATTGAGGTGTGATACCCTTAAAAACACTAATGGGTCCATTTATGATTTGATACCAATACTAGGGCTACCCACGGGGTATGCCAAACCATTGAAATTGGTGAAATGAATTGGTAAATGTTGAGGTAGGGAAATTATGAGAAAGGATCTATAAGAGTTTCTACTTAGTAAATGGGAATGGTATGTGGGATGATTGAAATATTTATATAATATTTTTCTAAAATTCCTAGGAATATTTTGAAATATTTTAAATGATGGGTTTTTTATTTGGATTCGAATTTGGTTTTTGATGAAGTAAAATGAAATTTTAAAAGTGGGTAATGTTTTAAAATGGATATGTTTACCTTCATTGGATTTGGAAAAGGTGATTCTTAATTGAGTTCTAATGATGATTTGAAGGGAGGGTGTGGTTCCAATTTATATGAAAATTATTTACTTGATCATTTAATGGTTCAGAAATGAAAATGATGGACCTGGGTCAATATTTAGTTTTTCAAAGAGAAAGGACCATGTTTTAAATGGTGGATTCTATATGATTTTAAATGATTTTTTCATTTTTTTTCTTTATGGAATGGGAAAATGGTTGGGATTTATTTAAGCCTTATTTTTGTTTTAAAGGTCTATTGGGACCTTGGTATGTGATGTGATAATAATAGAATATGAAAAATTGTTCAAGGTATAAGTTAGTGTTATTAAAGATGTTTGAAGAACCATAATATTAATTATGTTGAAAGGGGAAAGTGTGTGGAACCTTGGGGAATTGGTTGTTAATAAACTGGTTCTCAATGAAGAACCTTGAATGATATAAATAATGGTTTTATTTGGATAATGGGAAGATGATCCTTATAATTTCTCTTGGAATGATTGATCTCTAGTCCTAGAGATTTATTATGAGATTTGGATTTTGGAGAGAGGATCCTTATAGATGTGTTTTTCCAAACTGATGCTCTAGTCCCATCAATGTATTTCATGGTTTAGATACATGTATTAATGCTAAAAGTTACTTTATATTAAATTAAATTTTTAAGGAATTCCCCTGTGACTTAATAAGTTTTACCCCTCTTGTAACATGACACATACTTCTGGAATGACCGATATAGGTTTGGTTGGTTAGGGTGATATGGTGGAACTTGGGAACCCAAGTAGTTAATTAAAAAATTATTAAAAGTGAAACATGGTTACTAATAATTTATGCACCATTTCTTATATTTATACATTAATTTTATTTTTATTAGTTATTTCTTTAGACACCATTAGTGGTGGCCTACTGAGTTTTACACAGACCCTGCTTGGACCGCCATGGCACATGGGTACCCGAGCAGTTGCTACAAGTTTTCTGGTATATGTTTAAGAAAGGGACATGATTTCTAGTTTATGAATTTATTGATGGGTTGGATTAGAGGATACCAGGACTAGGTTGAATATATAGACTTTTTCAATATATTTTATAGATTTAGTATTTGCGGGGTTATTTTTATGATTTTTTGACATGTAAAGTATAAAATTCATTATATTTTTTAAGAGGTTGGGGAAGAAGCCTCATTTATTATTAATGTAAATAAAATACCTCATTTAACTGGGTAGATGGAGACCCATTACATATCCCTAAGGCCAAGTGGGCATGTATCCCATTACATGGCCCATAGGCCCAAATTTATAGCCTAAATACCATTCTATGAATATTACTACTACAGTACCCGCACTGCTACCGTAAAGCTATAGTATCCAACTACTGTAGTACCACACAATTCACGATACTAATTGGTGGCCTATTTCAGATGGTGAGGCACACTATAGGTCATGTGTTGGTTCAGCTTGGGGCACCAGTTTTCGTGGAACCTAGGTCGGGTTGTTATAAAGTTATATCATAGGTGGTTAATTTTTTCTTACTATTTGGTCATGGTATATAGGAGACTAATATATTTTCTAGGGTTCATAATGAGCTCATACTTGGGTTCTTATAGCCCCACACATGGGAGAAAAAACTTGTTTCTAGAACTGGTAATTGGTTTTCTATTCTGAGATTTTCTATTGGTTAATATTTCCACCACTAGTGGTTCACTTGGATGTGATGTTATTGATTTGTAAGGATCTATCTATATGATATGTTTGGAAAGAGTGGGTGTGTTGGCTCACGCATCATTCAAGTCATATAGGATTTACAAGTCATCCATATGTTTTCTATGATTTACTTGTGAATGAAATTATTTTTAACCAAAAGGTTTAAATATTGAAATTGATTTAAGATAATATTTCTTAATTGTGGGTTAATAAAATATCAAGAAATGTGAATCAATTTTTTTAAATTTAAAAATTTAATTAAAAATTTAAATAGGAAATAGTGGAAGCTTTGAGATGTTGGAAATGAGAATCACTTCTGCTAATAATATGGAACTATTTATGGGTGGTTTGGGCATGAGATGTAGTTTTGAGACCCTTGGTTATGTGAATTGAGGCTTTTAATGGTTTTTATGTGTTGAGAAGAAGATGTTCTTATTGTGTATTTGGTAGGATTTTGACATTGGGGATGTGATATGATGTCAGGTAATATGGATGGGTATCCTTCCCAGGATGTGATCATGTGCGTGGTACACTCCACCAGAATATGAGTGTCTTAGTTATGGTGTTGGTAATAATGGTGGTGTATCTAAGGGTGTGGTAATAAGAGTAAATGTTTTCTTTAGTCTGTTAGACATAGTACGTTTTATAATGGGATCAGGAGTGAATCCCATGAGAAAAGACTTATTGGTGGGTTGATCTGTATGTCTTATAAGTAGAGATAATATCATTTATAATATGTGACTCAAGTGTAGGGATTTGGTGATATTGGAACCTCAAGGGTGGCCCGTGAGAGGGTCCAACCATGTTGCTAGTTCCTTTTGGTGAATAAGGAACATGTGAATGTTTTGGGATTTGATTGTGGCTCCCCAAGGGTTTTTCCTAGTTTGTGGTATATCCATTGGGCCATATGGTAAAGAAAATGGTTTTCAGAATGTAACTAGTGTTATGGATGGGAGTTTATGATCTTATTAAATTGAGGGTAACCTTGGGATAGGTTTTCCCATCATTTGATGTACCTTATAATGTGAACCACATGTGATTCTTTAGAGGTGAAATCGATGCAAGGTAAGTGACATTTAGTTTTGGTAAAAATTTCATGGTTATGCCTTGATTTCTTTCTCATTGAATCACTTGAGTTATTTTGGTTGGTTGTAAGGTTGGTTTTAAAGGAAAGAATCTTTCCTGTTCTTACATCGACTATTTTGGAAACATTCATTATGGGAAACAATGTTATCTATATATTTATGTTTTCATATAAAAGTGACCCATAGGGGATGGTATGATACATGGTTGGTCTTGTTTTTATGGATTCTAGGGATTTTAGATGAAAGTTTCTTGATTGTTTCATGTAAAATCAGGCTAAAAGATTACAATACATGACTAGTTTTTTAAGTGGGAATTTGGACCTAGCTTCGTTGATGTAAGAATCATTGGATATAGAGTCTGGATTAGTAAATTATTATAGGATAGTTAATGACATTTAGGTTTATGATGAGGTCCATATGTTGGTCACATTCTAGAGATGCAGAACTCTATTTGGTATTTTAGAACATGGGGATCAAGTGTAACAACCTATCATTTTATAATAAATCCAAGTGGTAATTACTAGTTATGTGATAAAATGTTAATTTTTTATTAGTGTGATGAATCATTGTGTTTCCATTGTGAATCACTTGGGTCATGTTGGATGATATTGAGTGTTGTGGCAGAGGTGGCACCAAAGGAAATGTCATGGCATAGGTGCTTGGAAGAGTGTTCTGAGATGGTGGTGAGTTGTGGTTGGAAATCCCCCAAAATTTTGATGGATGAGTATTGATGAGACATTTGTAGGTGAGTAGGCCATGAATATACATGTTTGTTAAGGTGTACCTACATTGAGAGGTTATATAAGTAATCAATCAGCTATGGTGGTATTCATAGAGAAAATATTAGTGTATTATGATATTAAAGAAGACCATGCCCAATATATTGAAATCATCCTAAGTACACAAGAATAGTATTGACAATACGTTAAGACACTTAAATGTTATTATTTATGATAAATTAAGGGAATTAAAGATGGTTACACCCTTATATAAAGTTAAGTGAAGATGTGTGATGGGAGGTGCACCATCGCCCATAAATGTGTAAGGTCCCTGTAGTGGAATAGATGTAGATTAATGCCATGTGTGGAATTATTTTAATCTAGGAATTGGGGGATCTAAATGAATTCCATGTCTGGAATTATGAATTCCATGTGTGAATTCCATGTCCACTTCTTGGGAATGGACTTGAATGGATCATGGGAAGTGTTTATTGGAGATACAATTGTTAGGTAGTGAAAATGGAACCCCTGTAGTGGGGAGTGATGTTTTTTTCATGGGAATAAGTAACTTGGGTTGGAAGGGACATAGAAATATATAATTGGTTTTGGATAATTTTAGGTGGTGCTAGGATACTGAAGAGAAATAGGCAAGATTATTGTTGGGTGCGGTAGTGGATGAAGATGTTTTTGTGGAAATGGATTCTTTTATGGTGGAATTTTATCGAAAGTAAAGGATGTAATCTAGTATTTTTGTTTGAATGGTGGTGGTATTCTTTATGTGACAAGGATTCATGTATATGTAAAGTGTTAATTTGAGGTTAGTGGGAGTTGGGTGTTATAGGGAAGAGTCAACCAAGGATGGCTAGACCCAGGTTAGTAAATTGAGTGGTTGTGGCTAGTTTCAAAACACATCTATCCTGTTGTTTTTGAAATGGCATTTTCAATTAGAAAATGAAAATATGATCTTAATAAAAAATATTTTGATCATGGTTTGTGGATATATTATGGGTATTCATTAATATATTATGGATTTTTATTTTAAGTATGGATGCTGTTGTTGGATGGTATTCTCATGGATTTTTGTGCATGGTGAGTTTGGAAATGTGTTGGGTTCCTTTTTGAATCTCGAGCTCAATGATTTAGTGGTATTTTCTAATTGTGGGGGTTCTAAACATAAAAATATATTTTTTTTGAGATTAATCAGATGGTGGGGATCACCATAGAGGATGAGAAGTTGGTTAATGAGGTGATCAATGTTTGGTGTTGTATGGGGTTACATAAAAACAATATTTGTGTCTAGTTTTGGAAACTGGCATTGTAAAGACCCCAAACTTGAAATAAATAGACATTACATTACTTTTGTGGAATAATTAATACATAAATAAAACAAACACACAAGTACCGCAATAGTTTAGTGTCTTTGGAAACTCGGAACATAATCTTCTAATCATGGTGAAATATCTTCAACATCTCCTATAAAGATCTTTCCCTTTTGTTTTCTTACCTAAAACCTTTCATTATATCCTGGGGAAAAGAAAATATATAAAGGGTGAGCTCAAATTCTCGGTAAGGGTAAGAATGTATAAAATAAAACAAACCATATACATTTGAACTTAAAAGCATGAACATAATGTTTAAACATAAAAATCTGGAGCAATGGCATAAAACATGGCAGTACATAAGGCATAGATCATAAAGAAACATTAATCATGATAAAATAGCATGGGAATAAAACATTTAATTGTGGAAAGCATTAAGAACATGTTATGATTTCGTTAGTAGACAAGGAATTGTTTCCAAGACCATCTTAGTGGACAAAGTCCCTTTCTGAATCGAGTTCACTCCTCGTTCCAGTCCTGTATCACTGAACCAGATTAACTTGTCGTTCCAGCCATGTCTATCTCATGAGATATAAATCTTTACCCAATGAATTGGAGGGAGATATAGGTCCCACTCATCTCATAATGAAATAATTCTTATGTGTTCTATAACATAAACATAAATCATTCATCATAACCCAAAGAATAAAATGGGTTTCATAATCATCATCCCATCATAACATAATCCATATAAAACAAATGGATATAATTTCATCATAAGAAAATTGAAACAATGTAAATCAAAGAGACATTATAATTGAAACATACACATATTAAATAATGTCATCATAGATGGAAAATGGTTTTGATAAAACACTTGGAAAAGAATTCTTGAGGAAAATATCCTTTCTTCTTCAAAATCATTTTCTTTTCAGAAAATGCCATGAAATTTTAAAAGAAAGGTATTTTTTTTGAAAATAGTCATGAAATATTTTAGAGTAATCTTAATTAAAATAAGGCATTATAAAACTGTAAAAATATGTTCGTGCTGTATAAGTTAAAAAAACATTCTCCTCGTACTTTTGTCGGAAAAGTAAAAAAGTACCACGTATGGTAAACAAAAGAAATATTGCTTCCATAACACAAAGTAAAAGTCAAAGAGGGGTAAAAATGACTTTAAATATTCTTCTAAGAATATTAAACACTTTATGAAAAACATTTTTGTGGTCATGGATGAAAAATACAACCCCATTAAATACTTACGTATAAGCAATCTCGAATAAAAATGAGATTGAAAAATTATCCCTTACCTTAGGTCCGATATGATTTGAACGTATCCGAACCAACTATATAATGATTTAAATAATGTAATTGAATTATTATAGAATCATATTTATTGTTTTGATATCATATATGGTTTACTTATGACTTTATATTACCCATTCATTTGTAAATTCCATGTTAATGAAGCGTTTTGGGTAAAATCGTTTCATTTATCGTACGTGTTTGGACATGTTGTTCATGATATTATTATTAATTATATCACGATTTAATTAATTAAAGAATTTAAATCATCATTTATATATCATATATATTAAGTATATATATATATAATAGATAGATAAATGAATTGAAATACACCGTTCATTGAGACAGTAGGCCGTACGTACGCATGAACGCTGTTTTCTTTTCCTTATTGACATGAATGGAAGTAAGTAGATAAATTATATATATATATATACACATAAATCCAGTAGCTTTATCATGTCATATATTTTATTATTATTCATTATATATACTTTATAATCATTCTTTAGTGGTTAACATGGAGAATGAATCTCATCGCGTCGTGGTGACGATAATCCGTACGTACGCACGAGCAATGATATCATTCCCATAATTATTGAATTGAATTGAAGTGGATGATATAATATATAAAAAACCATATGATGTTATAATAATAATATATAGTTATTATTTACACCATTATACCCATCCAGGTAAGGTGGTGGTGGAAAAACTGATTACACCACGGCGTGGAGATGGTATTCCGTATGTACGCACGCGCGGTGATTTCGTTTTCCGTAGGATGGATAGAAGGTGAAATAGGGTTGTTTCATATTTATAATGAAATTTCTGTATATAATTAATACTTATTTTATTACTTTATAATTAAACAACTAATTAAGAGGATGTAGAAGAATAAAGAAACTTGAAAGATTCGGTTGAAGAGATTACCTCTTCCTCGACGCACCTCTTTTAAACTTCTTCTTAGGTCACTAGAGATGGTCTTTTGAGAATTTCAGAACCTCTATGATATAACTAGAGAGGTTAGGAAGATTAATTTTCAGGGGTTGGCTGAGCATCAAGGCTCAAAGGGGTGTAAAGAGTAGAGGGAAGGGGTGCCCTTTTTATAAGGGAGGAGAGGTGCACCTTTGGAGAAACTTAAAATATTATTTTATCATAAAGAAATATTTGGTTTATAATAGCTAAAAATTGATTTATTTAGAAGATAAATTAGGTATGGGTCGAAATTATTTCAACCAACAGGTTTTAGACAAGTTTAGGTTACTATTTTAACCTTATCATTTATATTTAACACTAAGTTAAATAATTTAAATTTTACCGTGTCTTCTTGTTTTCTTACAATATATGGTTAATAAACATACTATAACAAGAAAAAATAAAACCAAGTGGTTCATTATTAATATATATATCCTTATATAAGTCATTTGGCCTAACTTTAGATTTTTAGGAATAAAATAAAAATTAATAATATAATATTTTTTTAAAAAACTATTTTATGTCAATCTTGACACTATTTGGTAATTGATTTTTGGGAAAATCATACCAGCATGATTAGTTCTGAAAAATTTTCTTAAATAAATACTTACATGTCATATTAACCTAAATTATTAGTTTAATACATAAAAAGTCTCAAATTACATTTATTTGGATATTTATAAAATCATTTATTTTAATATTTCATTATTTAGGTAATTATTGCATTACCACTGTGTCATAAATAAATTAAATTATTTAATGTCTAAAAATTAT
This sequence comes from Viscum album, assembly GCA_963277665.1. Classification (NCBI taxonomy): domain Eukaryota; kingdom Viridiplantae; phylum Streptophyta; class Magnoliopsida; order Santalales; family Viscaceae; genus Viscum; species Viscum album. Next base: position 122,638,489 of record OY728153.1, on the reverse strand, counting down.
AAATAAAATCCCATTAGTTAGGAAATATTTTTATCTTTAAAATTAATAATTATATTCTAATTTATATTATGTATAACTGTATATTAAAAATGCTTACTTATTAAACATTGATTTTATCTATTTTAACTCTTTTTTAAATAAAATAATAATAAATGTCTTAATCTAATTCAAGTAGACAAAAAGGGTAATATTTTATTCCTAAGATTTTTTTTGTCGCATTACACTTATCCAATAAAATTTGGACATGTTTTAGGGTAATAATAATATCATTTTTACCCTTAATTACCCTATTTACTTTTAACCGTGGTAAATAAAAGTAAAAAGTTACTATTCACCAAAAATTATTTTTATCTTATTAAACCACATTTTACTCGTTGATATTAACTGTGTCTCTAGGATTTTCAAAATTCCACTCACAAAAGCGGTAAAATTATGTTTTATTTAAAATTTCAAATTCTTTTAGGAGGTGGGTAAAAGACGGTGAAAAGTTCAATAAAATATTTATATAACTAAAATTATTATAAAATGACTCCAATGAATTACATTGAACTTATATAGGTATTATATATCAATTTGGATCTAAAATAAATTTAAATAAAAAAAATAATTATTTAAATAAAAATTCGGTTTTAAACTATAACTCGGTGTTTTTCACTATTCATCAAAAATTGAAAGTTTTCAGAAAAATACCAAAAATTCACCCTAGGATAATATCGACATTCCGAATCCAAAAATGAAGTCCATTTTGAATGATAAAATTTATAAAATTTCAAAACGTGGGTGTTACTATTCATAACGGCTAGTTTATATAACATATCGTTGTTTAGTGAAACCCGGTATTGCGTACAACATACGCTATCGAGAAAGGTCGCGATTACATGTAATGTAATCCAAGTCAAGGTTGAGTATAGTGAAAGATTATTTTTTTGTTGTGTGTAATATAATCCAACCATATTTCATTTATAGGTTGAATATATATATATATACACTCAATGTTGCATTGAATAACATCTATCAAATGAAATTGATACTTTGTGTAACATGATCCAAGAATAGTGTTGCGTATACTACAAGATAATATAGTGCTGCGTATAGCACATGATAATCTTAGTGTAGAATACACCACAAGACATCAAATAAATTAGAAAGAATACTTCTCATAAAATCTCGGTGTGTTACAAGCATTATCTTGGGTTTCAATTGGTTGAGTATATTGGGTTGAGGGTGTTCCATTTTTGTGTTTTAGGTATTCAGATATAGAAATAGGTCATTGGGCCCCTATTTATAAAAATAAATAGGTTGGGTAATTTGGTTATATTATCCATTGTTTTTCTGAGCTATACAAGGCATTCTAAAAGTTTTTAGAATGTTAGAAGAATCAGATTAGAGGTTTATCGATTGGATCTTAAAGGGAAGTGTACTATTTTTTTATTCTCTTATTATGTGATAGATTTATTATTATTACTTGTAATTTTATCAAATATTTTATGTTGGTAATGATGTGCTCGAGGCTGATTCATCATATGGGGAGCATCTAACTTGTATAGTGGATCACAGTGGGAAGGTATATTGGGTAAGAACATGATTTTGATTCAATTGCTATGATAACATGCCCGTTTTAAAGAATAAACTTGGGAGATGGAAGAAGGTATGTGGGCCCTATGTCTTGACATAGTCCTTGGGGATATAGTGAAGTTTGAAAGTGTAGATCGAGGACTAGAAATTATATGGTGGTGAGGTTGTATGGACTAGGTGTTTGATGAGGTTTATTTTTATTTTTAATTAGGGATAAAATCTTCCAAAATGGGTTAATGTATGGTTTATTATTAATAGGGAAGGCCTTGGGGGTGGGGGGAGGATTGGGGTAAATAAAAGAAGGAATAAATGATAATATGTGCTCAGAGAATGGTTGGAACATGGTTTGTAATAATCGTACTCTATAATCACATGTCTTACAGAAAGGGGTGCATGGTTAAGATGAACGTATGTGGGTGTCATAGGATAATATTTTTTTGAGATCCCCTTTGGATTGTGGTGATCACATATCCACCACCCTGTTATTCAAACCATGTGGGTGGCCAGAAAAATCATGCATCTTTGGATAGTAGAGGTCACACAGTTGGAAAATGGTTAGGAAAAATGTAAAACATAACTATGTGCCTCATTAAAATTAGAAGATTTACCATTTTTCCCTCTCATTCATAATGCTTTATCCCATACTTTTATTCACTATTTGACCCCAATATCATAGGATGTGAACCGAGAGATATCTCCTCCTCCAAGGATTAATTATTAGGCCTTTTAGGTACCATTTAATATAAATTAAAGCCTCATGTTAGTAATTAACTCCCTTTCCTATAATTTTTGAGAAGAGGATTTACTGGTTGTCTCCTCTCCTTCTAAATCTCATGGCCCCATTTCTTGTGTGATATCAACTATGATTTTTGGGGCCTTTTTAGTTTGAATCAAGGTCTCTATTTTGAAAAGTGGTTATATAAGAGCATTAGGTAGGTGACCTATAATCATTTTTCAAAATTCTTGATTTTTTATATGTATACATAATTTTTATAATTTTCCCCATTGATTTTTATGGATTTGGATATGGAAAGTTATTTAGGAATTAAATTAGTGTGTGAGATCCTTTACAGACCCCATTGGGTCAAATGATTATTCGAGATTGATCCTTGGGCTACCCATGGGGCATACCAAACCATTGAAAATTTTAAAATCAACTAGTAATCATTGAGGTAGAAGAATTATGAGAGTGAATGGGTAAGATTTATTACTTATTAAATGGGCATTATTAGAGGGATGATTAAAATATTTATATTCTAGATTTTTTGAAATTACAAGGAGGTTTTTGAAATAAATTAATTGATGTTTTTCTGTATTTTAATCAGTTGATAGTTACCAATGAAGGAAAATGAGGTTTTTATAATGGGTAATGTTTTAAAAAGGATGTATTTACCACAAAGTGATTTCAAAAAGGAGTTTCATATTATATATTAAATGATTATTTGAAATTAGGAGGTGGTTCCCTTTTTTGTGAAAATGTATTAATAGAAAATTGAAATGATTAGAAATAAAAATGAAGGTCATGGGGTTGTGGTTTTGTTTTTCAATGAAGAAGAACCAAGTCTTAAACAAGGGATTCAAGAGTATTTAAAAGATTATTGGTTTTGATTATTTATGCCATGAGAAATGTGTTGGGGTGTTTTATCCATGTTTTGGTTTTAATGGTTCTTTGGGGTATTGGAAAGTGATTTGATAATATTGGAAAAAGAAAAAAGTTAACTCGAAATTTTAATGTTATTAAATGGGTTTGAAGATTATTAGTGTTTATTTGGTTGAAAATGCTAAGGTTGTTGGACCTTGATGAATTTGTGGAGAGTAAACTAGTAATTTATATCGAATCTCTAATGATATTAATAATTTTTTTATTTTGATCATGGGTTGATGAACCTCAACATTTTGTTTGGTAAGAATGATTCATTAGGCCCGCTGATGTATTATATGATTTTCATGTTAGAACGAGGCTCCTTATCTATATTCCATTATTTTGATTATGTTATCATATATATACATTTATATATATCCTATTTCTTTCGGGGGTTATATAATGTAATGGAGACTATGCTAAATATAACTATTCTTACCTCCTATAGATAGATGGGTTGTCGGAGAGGAAAATAATGACATCGGATGATATACTATGAAATAATGTGTCAAATTTTAGGGAATCTTAGGAGAACCATCTATAAATAGAATAGTTTACATAAACAATATGTCTCATGATTAAATATAGATGGAGCCTTATTAAGAATTATATGGTTGATCATGTAAATAACATCTGTAATGGTCGGAGGTAGTTGTGTAAGTGATCATTGGGATGAGTATAGTAAATGAGACTCCCAAGAGGGTGTAGAAAATTTTAAAGTGTTTAATCACCTCTTATAGTAGGAAATTCACATCTAACTACAAGTAATAATGACATGATCTTTTTAACATGGCTGAATCAGTATTCTTAAAAGCCTCACCTCAGCTAGGTCAACACCAATTAGGTAAATATGGGAATATATCACAATGATTCAGAGGTATATTAAATTTTTTATAATGGATTGGAATCATGGATCACTTGATAGATATACTTCTAATATATTGGGTTATTAAGAAGTATATCACATTTATTTTCAATGGAGGTATAATCTATCCCCATCCCATGTAGTCGACATAATGAATATTGATTTGGAGGTTGGGGCATCATTTAAGGAGTGACTAGTATGAATAGTATATTAAAGTGAGAAGGTTCTCTATGGGAAGAAAATTAATATAGCATGTGTATGATATAGTAACATAGGAATATCTAATAGGGGTCACAAGAGTTAATTTTAGACATGAGATCCCATTAGAAAGGACATTTTTTGGATGAGTCTTAGGGATGCTTCTTGAGGATGAGAAGCTCCTGGTCGAGTGTTTATAATGAAAAGACAATTTCAAGGTATGATTTTATTTAAACTATATAATTTTTTATGTCCTGGTTAAATATAATTTTTTAAATGTTTTATAATTAAAAAAACATAAAATAAGAACCACCATGAAACAATGGTAAGTAGTATACTCCCCTTAGAACATGTTGGGATCCAACTGGGATCCCTATAGAAGAAATATGAGGATTATGACCACAGTTTCACTTAACTGCTGGTGAAAGACCCTCGAAAGTCCATTGTGATCCCATTATATATCTAATGGAAAACAAGAACACCACTTTTAAATGGTAATATATTTGGTAATGTTTCCTTTTACCCATATTTTAAATCTCCCTTCATATTCTCTGTAGACCACCTCCACTTGTCCCTCTCATCCAAGGGTTCTCCCACATTCAATGATCTTGAAGCATTGTTTGTTGTCCAACATGATCACTATCAGATCCATTCATAAAATATTGGTAAATATAACACTAGTAAATCTCTAATCCTAGGGTTTTTCAAGAATTTATCCTTCTATAGTTTCAAATACATAAATGTGACGTTTTATGTCAAGTTATTGGGATTATGTGGTTAAATAACATAGTAGAAGGATTTCTTTAGTGATATTTATCATAGAGGATAAATTTAGGTGGTCCTTATCATTTTAAATTATTTATATTGGAATACATGAGTTACTATATATGTGGGTTGTGTGGGTGTGTGTTTTGAATCATTGGAGTTTTCTGAAGTGCTTATATGGTCTTCATGAGGTTGAAACTATGCCAAGAAACTATTTGAGAGTGTCACACTTGGTAGGAACTTGTTTATAAGGGGTTTGGATTATACATGTTTGGGTTTATATATATAATAAATTTCTATCTTTCTTTATTGTTCATTGTTGAATGGGTTCGAATGGGTATTACTTTAGCACATGAATATGGGTAGTGTCTACCTTCATGTATATGTTAGGAAGAGTTTTAAATATCACTTAATTATTTTGAATGGAGTTTGGTTCTAAAATAACCATTAACTGGGGTGATTGAAATATTAGTGGGAGGGAATTGGATTCTATGTTGATTCTTACCAAGTAGTATCTAATTTTTTCTATAGTTAGTGGGATTATGTATCCTGGGACCCCAAGGTTTCTAGTGAATCATCACTGTTTAGAATTGGGAAATGGTTGGAATTTGAGTTCCCACTCTTAGGATGGTTGGATACATTTTTTTGACTCAAGTGTTTATATGTAATTGAGATGGTGGATGGGTTAGTAACCCCATAATATTTGGATTAACATCCCCTTATAATGGATATAGGGAATGGAAAAGTCAATAATATGTCCCCATAGCGAATATTATTTCAAGGGGTTTGATTTGATATACATTCCATAGAATTTGGATCAATTTTCTCAATCATCCAGATGTCGGGGTTCAACATGAGATTTATTACCATTATGTATATTTTTATTTTTCAAGGGATATTATATTTTAATGCATTCATATTATTTATATTCTATGATTATGTTTAGTATTCAATATTACATGTAATGTTTTTACTTGATGTATGTGGTATTCCATGAGTATAGGATGACTCATTCCAATGTTATTTTCTAATGTAGGTAAGGTCAGGGTTTGAAGTCTCATTTTTGTTACATGATAAAAATAATTATATTTTTGTTTTGTATCTATTTATTTAGTATTTAGTACACGCACTCACATGTATTCATGTATTTATAATAAGGTCATATTATTTGTGTCATGCTAGGTTTCATACACACACCCTTCAACAAAACCTTAGTGGATGGGGTGATTTCACCATATGGAATTTAGAGAAGGGGAAATCATTAATGTTATGTGGATGGGTCTCTAGATATTGTCTCAGAGATAGAGATAGTGCTGGAATATGTTCTTTGAAACCTTTTATAGTAGCTCCTCCTCTATAATTTTTTTATTTCTTATATACATGTTCTACCTCATATGGGTGTAAATATATTTAGTGATCATGTATTGGAAAATGGGATTAATTTTTATATTATATGTGATATAATCGGTATAATTGGAATGTATCTACCATTCCATGTAGCATCCCAACCCCAGAAGGCCAAAATACAATGTTTACTATCAATTACATTATCATGATTACAAGGAATCGAGACACAAAGGACCAAATCGTTTTGTATAATTGGTATACCATATACATACATGAGTCATGTATTGTAAATTAATAAACTAATTGAAACATAATTGTTTTTCTAAATAACCATGAGGATAAATCTAATCCATCTTGTATACCCCTGGATATCATACATAACCTGCTTTATGAATTCCTGGGGAAAGGAAACATAATAAGGGTGAGATCAAATTATCAACAAGGGAAAAATATTTCTGAAGAAAAATTGAATCATTGGGAATAATAATAATTCAATGATAAATAATAAAACACACATACCATATAATCAACAAACTGAGAAGAATGTTCATAAATAATATGGAAGAGTAATAACTAGAAACACATTCCATTAAAATAAGTAGATAAGTAGAAAACTATTCCTTGGTAACAACCAAAAACACATGCCATATAATCAATGAATTGAAAATGAAATGTATCCATTGATAGGTAGATGAAAAATTTCATGTATGTATAATAACTGAAAATGAATGATGGAAATTCTTTATTAATGGACGGTATGTATAAGGCATGTGAAAACCAATACCATCATGGCCTTTTAAAAAATCGTTTAAAACTATAGATAGAAACCCATCTAATTTTTTAAACTTATTGGTATCATGAGAACCATTCAATGCATCAAAGTGATATATAATGTTCAAGATTCACACATCATTTCATGTCCAAATAGTTCTCCATATCGAATAATTGAAATAAATAACATGACTTATCAAATATCCATATTGATTAAAGAATAAAAAATTATCCACAGTAACCCAAATAATAAAATAATTTTTAATATATACATTGTATGTAAACTGGTATGCGGTTTAATAAATAGTAATATAAATGATATCTAAAATGAATAATTTAGAGGAAATACAATGTTTAATGATCCTTGTAGATTTAATATTTCAAGGGGACTAAAAGAAAAAAACAAAGTGAATATCAATACTATCCCTGGCCAAATCAATCATAAGCCATCTAGTGGAAGAATAAGGATGATACCAATACAAAATAACCCACATGGATTAAAAATATAATCTTGTTTTTTTGATGAATAGAGATAGTATAAAAATATGTTTTAAAAATAATATTGAGGAAAATAATCTTTAAACCTTCCAAAGTGTCTCATACCACTTTGGAACATTTTAAATTAGAAATCTCATGAAGGAATAATATTATATTGGAGTTTTAAAAACCATTAAAGTAATGTAAATTATTATATAATATATAAAATTGTGCAGTGGATACACCATACAAAATATGTTAGTGGTGAACTAGACATTTATCTGACATAAGTAAAAAGTGAGATGAAAATCCCTTACCCTACATTTCCATTCAGGTGAACATCCTTTATCTTTTTGTATAATAAACTTATGTAAATTATTTAATTCCTTGATAAAAATTTTCAGGATTATCATTAATTTTATTTCACTTATTACTATATTTTAAACATCTAGTTAAACAATTTTGATTACATCATCTTCTTAGACTGAATTTCGTTTATGTGTCAAAAAAACATTGGTGGGTATACTATGTTAAAATTGGTCATATATTACATATATATAATAATAATCATGACATAATTATCATATTTATACATAAAATATTCTTTTAAAATAAATAATTTAATATAGTTATGAAAAATGAACTGACAATATAATAATGGAGACGATAGGCCATGCATATGGATGAATAACATTCTTATTTTTCAACGATTGTTATCGAATTTAAGGTAAGTATCACCATATATCTACATAATGATCCTTATATAATAACTAATATATAATATTTTCATATATACTTATATATATAATTTTTGTGATGAAAAAGGAATCACAATGTGTCGAAGAGGCAGTAGTCCACACATCCATGAACAATGTTATCAATTTTTAAGTGTGTGAATGGTTAATAAATAAAATTATATATATATATATATATATATTTCAAGAAAAGGTAATAATATAATGAATATAATACATATGGTTTTATTCTAATGTATATTTAATTATAATCATCTTTTATATATTTCATGTATCGTGTGATCGAATCACATCACTCTTAGGAGGTGATAGTCCACAATTCCTCAAACAATGTTATCGTATTAACGCATAATGGAAAGTATTTAAGGTATGTGTTCTGAAATTATTAAAAAAGTATAAATATATAATAAATATAATAAATATCATATATTAATATATTTTCTATCATAACGGCCACCACGAAAGGTTGTAAAAGAAAAATTAACAATCATCATTTTGTGAGGTATTAGTTCACCGTACACAAAAACAATATATTCATTACCCATTATATAGAAGTGTGTGCAAGTTTAGGTTAAAGCCTAACTATATAAACATCATAATATATTTATTATACTGGTGTTGTTATTAAATAAAAAAATAATACGAGTTTATGGGATTTATAATGGAAATAAAACTAAATAGCTCAAGGAGAAATGTTACATCTTAAGGAAGTAACTTTTTTTTGTTTTCCCCAGAAGGATTACTTGGATTTATTTCTTCACATGATGATGATTCTATAATAAAGGTAGGAAAATTAAGGAGATATTTGGTATTAAGTTTTTCAATACAATGTTTCTTGAGAGGTGTTAGGAAGTGGGATAGGTGGTGGACTTTTATAGTGGAGGAAAGGACTCACTTTGTATTTTTTTAAACAAGTTAGGCATACCCACACTGTTACAAGAAATCTTAAAAACCTAACAACAAGAATAATCAACGGTTAATGGTATAATTATTTCCATAAAATTGGTTTTTGGAAAGTATCTAGTTTATCTAGGACTCTATGTTAATAGATTAGTCCTTTGTTAAGCTTAATTTTTCCTTAATAATTGTAATTAATTTTAATTACTTTCACTAATGTTTGTTTTGTAAAAAACAAATTTTAAATTATTAGAAATTAGAAATTATTATGATTCCAAATTTGGAATTCATTTTTCCAAATTCCAATAACATTAGTGGAAATATTAATTTAAATTTAATCTTGTAGACAAGAAGACATTTTAGGTTTTTAAATTTAAAATGTCTGAAAGTTTTCTATATTTTTATATTTAATTTCAAAATGATGTTGATTTAAATGACCTAAATTGGATTAACTGATAAATATATGATCTAATTAAACTTTAAAAAGAATTTAAAATATGATTTATCCATATAAATATATTATAGGAAAAAGAAGTTTTGAACTAAAATTCATTAATTTTAATTATTCCAATAAAATGAAATGTTTTAGGAAGATATAATCAATTTAACCTAACATAATTATTATGAATTAATTTAAAATATGAAGTTTATTTTGACATATTTAATCAAATAATGCGTAAAAATTCTTATTTAAAATGTGTTCTCCATTGAAAACTGGTAAAATTTCCTCTATAAAAATATATGCTTTTATGCATGAAATTTGGTTCGTTCTTATATTATTCATATCAAACCTAATAAATGAATATAAAAAAATTTTATTTAATTTTTTTTGTTTGGTAAAACTCAGTATTTTGTGTAATGCAAGCCATTGAAGAAGGTTTCTCTTGCATATAACACATTCTAACTCAGTGTTACTTGAATTGAAATATATAGAATCTATTTTGAAAATTAAATACATAATAAAGTATATGGATATTATATTCCATTATTCTCTTGGTATCACATGTAATTCATTATATATAATACAAGGTTCTTACTCTAGAATTTTGGGGTGTTACATTCTCCCCACTTTAATTAAATTGCATCCTCATAATTTAAACTCAATATTATTGATATATAGTTTGATATTTCCAATGTTTAAATACCAAATCATGGTAAGGGTTCGTAAAAAATCCTTATAAAAGAGAGAATGGGAATTGGAATGTTCCAAAGGACTAACATATAACTAGGTATCTATGTAGGAGAGCACCGATGACAAGTAGAGATATATAATTGGAGGAAAAATATAGATATTTATAGGGAGTGATTGAAGTATTCAATCAGAAACAATTGAATGATAAATAATATGTTGAGGGCCTCAAATCCAAAAATATTTTATAGTTTAGGAGACTGTCAATTAAAAAAATTAAAATATTATGATAATAGTTTATTTAAAAGTATTTTTTTATATTGGGTAATTATTTTACTGACCATGAATATAAGAAAATATATTTTCCTGATACATTTTAAATTCATGTGAACAGTTCCATATTTTTTTATACTTCAATCAAATTCAAATTTTTTCTTTTCTTCATGGAACAGATATCCAAAAATTAACATTGATGCTTGAATCACTAAAAAACATTCAATAGATCATAAGGCCCATAAAAAATAGTGTCAAGTCTAACTATTTTTCATTTAGTTTCTTCCAAAACAAATATGGTTAATAAATCAATATTTATCCTCAAAAGTGATATTAACAGATCATCATTAACTTTTATTAGTCAAATTTTTTGACTAAAATAAATGAAAATTTAACCAAGACATTATGTAGGTCAGTGGTTGGTGTGAAACCCTTATCATCCTTCGGTCATGGGTTCAAGACCTGCAGCCTTTCTAGACTTGATTGGTTGTCACCTGACATACATGTTTTCATTTTCTAAAACTATATTAATATAATTTCAAAAATAAATATCATGGTAATCCTTGAAATTAGGTTAATCACTAAATATCCTTTTAACTATTATTTTCAAATCAACCTCAATACAAAAATAATTTATCCACTTGTTTTCACATATATCGTTCCTTGGTCAAATGTTTATCTATAATATCATCTCTAGGATTTCTAAATCATGAAACCTTATTTTCAAACTAAAGAAACTTAGGTTTATCCTAGGATATTCAATTTCAATATCTATTCAAATAATTCATAATATTATGTAAATAAAAAGTGGAATATCCTATGAAAATATCTTTGGAGTGTCAAACAAGGTGTGCAGTAAGGCCCCTTTATAGTGCACTAAGTTACCCCGAGTTAGGCTCAGAACACATTGTTAGAGTTATAACTCATAGGTACATATTTTCCAGATCCAAATCCACTTATAGTATCCATATAGATATGTATTTCTAGGAAGAACCACATATCTCAACCTTACCATAAATATAGGATGTTCTTAGATAATTGTCCTAAAATTATAAATTAGGTTTAATCACTGTTTTACTAAATATAGTACCAAATATTTCTAATACACAACCTCTAATACTATCATTAAATATTGGACCCGAGAAGGCCCAGATCCAGTGTCTTCTGTCCATTAAATTATCCTGATTACAAAGAACAAATCCCCAATGGACCAAAGAGTTTAGTAGACTTGGTAAAATAGATACATACATGAGTCTTGTATTAATAATTATTACACTAATTAAAATATAATTTTCTTATAGATAACTTTGAGGATAACTATAATCCTTTAAGTATATCCCTGCATATCATTCATAGTACACTTCTTTGATTCCTGGGGAAATGAAACTTAATATGGGTGAGCTTAAATGATTTGTAAGGGAACTATATAGAAGAAGTAATAATGAATCAATGGGAATAATAATTATGGAATGGTAAATAATATAACACACATATCATATAATCAAAAAATTGAGATGGAAGTTCATAAATAATATGGAAGGGTAATAACATAAAACAAATTCCATTCAAAGAACTAGATACAGAAAAATAAACATGGAAAGTTAAGAAACTAAAACACATTACATTTAATAAATTAAAGGAAAATGAAATGTATCTATATATATGTCAATAAAAAATCTCATGGATGAATAATAAATGAAAATGAATAATGAAAATTATTTTTTATTGAAATCAGGTCCAATTTACATTAAAACCAATACCATTAATACATTTAAAAAGATAGTTTAAGACTACAAATAGAATCTAGTCTAATTTTAACAATTTTTTGTCTCATTGGAATATGTCAATTCATTGAGGAGCTATATAAATTCTGGGATCCATCCATCATTTACTATCCAAACAATTCCTTATATCGAATAATGGAAATAGATAAAATTCCTTGTCAAATATTTTTATTGAATAAAGAATATAGAATTATCAATATTTCTCCGAATAATAAAATAGAAATTAAAGTAGAAAACGTATATAAAATGGTATATATTATTGGAAATAGTAATATCTGTGATAACTAAAATGGATAATTTATATGAAATTTGATGTTCAATGATCATAAGATATTGAATATTTCAAGTGGACGAAAGGAAATAAAGGAATAGGTGGTCAATACTATCCTTGACCAAATAAATCATTAAACATATCAAGGGAGGATAAATATGGTACCAACACAACATAAACCACAGGAATATAAAATATATGGTTTTGGTTTTTGAGGAATATAAATATTATAAAAAGATGTTTTTAAAACATTCTTGAAGAAAATAGGCATTTAACATTCCGAAGTGTCCCATACAACTTTTAAACATTTTAAATCATAAACCTCATGATGGAATAATATTAAATCAAAAATTTAAATACAATGATGGTAAATTAATTCATGATATAATATATAAAAATGTGTATTAGATACCCCACAAAAAATAAGTAATTGGTGAATATGAAACTTATCTCACAAAAGTAAAAAGTGAGATGAAAATCCCTGACCATGTGTTTCCTTTCAACTGTATATCCTTTATATTATTGTATAATAAGATTAAATTCAATATTTACTTCCACTATAACCATTTTCATGTTTATAGGTAGTTTTTTTTCCTTTTTACTATTTTTTATAAAACTACTTAAACAATTTTGTTTATGTCAGGTGTTTAAACTATATTAGATTTATTTGTTGAAAAAACATTGGTAGGTCAATTATAGTCGAATGAGAAATTATAAAACATATAAAGAATAATAATCATGAATTAATTATCATATATATATATATATTAATTATACTTTTATAAAAAATCACGACATATAGTTTTGATAAATGAATCAACGTTACAACATGGAGACAGTAGGCCGTACGTATGCATGAGTAACATTCATAATATTCAATGATCATTATAGAAAGATTGAAAGTTTCTAAATATCATTCAATAGTGAATATTATATCATATATAACATATTATTTAATCATATATAATTTTATATATAATTCTTTTTATGAAATAGGAATCACATCCTGTCAAGGAGGTTGTAGTCGACATGTCCACGAATAATGTTATTACTTTTTAAGTGTGTGAAATTGTAATAAAGAAAATGATATATATATATATATATATATATCTAGGAAGATAATTATGTCATTAATATCATATATATATATATATATATATGTTTCTTACAACTCATATGTTTAATTATAATAATCCATTATACATTCCATGTAGAGTGTGAACGAATCACATTGCTTTGTGGGGGAGGTAGTCCACACTCTCTCAAACGATACTATCGTATTAACAAAAAATAAAAATTATTAAAACTATGTTTTATATTAGTATTAAATAAGTATAAATACACAATAAATATCATAAATATTATATATAAATTGGGTTTCCATCATAATGGACACCATGATAGGTGGTAAAGCAAAAATGTATAATCATATTTTTGTGAGGTCGTAGTTCATCATACATAGAAACAGTATGTTCGATATCCATTAGATAAAACTATGTATTAGTGATGGTTGAAAACATAGAATAAAAAATCCTAGTATATTTAGGATATGTTTTTTATACAATCATATAATTTTAATATTTAAGGTGTTGTATAATGGAAATTAAACTAAATTGTTTAAGGAAAACATTTACCTCTTAATTGGATATCTTCTTTTGATTTTTGCGAAAAGGGTTCCACATATTGATTAATGCCCAAGTTAAGTCTTCTAGGATTATGGAGGAATATTTAGGACCTATTGGGGAAGATCTTGGCTGATCAAATGTGTCTTGAGAGGTCTGTATAAGTGGGAAATGTTGTGTCCTTTTATAGTGGAGGAAGAGGACTCACTTAGTGATTTTGAAAACAAGTTAGGTGTACCCATGTTTGTACCTAAAATGTCATAAAAAATAAACCAAAAAAATGGATGGTTAATTTCAAAATTATGGACATAATATGGGTGTTGTAAAAGTGGATAGGTCATTTGGGATGCTATGTTAAAGGTTTTTTTATTTATTAAGATTAATTTTAACTTAATATTTGTAATTAATTTTAATTACATTCACTAATATTTTTTGTAATAAAAAATATTAACTTATTGAAAACTATAAATTATTTTTATTTAAAATGAGGAATACATCTTTCCTAATTGTAATCTCCCAAGTGGAAGAAATTAATTTAAATTTAATCCTATAGACAAGAAGACATTGTGGGTTTTTAAAGTAAAAACTTCTGAAAGGTTGCTTTGTTTTTATAATAAATTTCAAAGTTAAACTGATTAAGATAGCATAAATTGGATTAATTTCTAAAAAATATTACCAAATTACACATTATAAACAATTTAAAATATTATTCTACATTATTAATAAATTAGATGAAAAATCAATTTTTTACTAAAATTCAATATTTTTTACAGTTCATTAAAAAAATTAAATAGTTTAGAAAAATATAAAAAATTCACCCTAAACTAATTTAAATGTCTCTATTTAAAATATGATATTTATTTGGACATATTAAATAAATTCAAGTGTCATAATTAATATTTAAAATTGGTTCTCTATTAAAAGGTGGTAAATTTACCTTTATAAATATATAGGTTTTTATGGGTGAAATTGGATTTGTTCTTATCTTATGCCTATAAAACCTATTGGATGAATATAAAAAATATTTTATTTTATATATAAAATATAAATTTAATTAAAATAATTAAAAAATTGTAATTAATTATTTGTATTAATGCTAAACTCCTTTAGAATCTTAAATATAAGAATATTTCATTTTGTATCCAATTGTTTCTTATTTTAGTTTCTCATTAATTGGTAACAAATGAATTAATTTTGTATTTATATAAACCATAAATTTCTATAAGTTAGTTTATAAAATTCCTAACTTTTAATATAATGTCTATGTTATATCATATTATATTAGATAATAATATTTTAATAATATATTATTATTTTTTGGTAAAACACATTTTTTCGTGTAATGCAAACCATCGTTGAAGGTTGTTATTTCATGTATCACATGATAACTCAGTGTTTCATGCATTTAAATATATATATTCTCGTTTTAATATTAAATATATAATAAATTATTCAGATATTATATTCCCTTATTCTCTTGGTGACATGTGTCATACTTGATATCGAATACATGGTTGATACATTATAATTTCAGGGTGTTGTATTCCATATTATGATGATTACTATTTTATTATTTTAATTTATTCATTTATTCATTGGATTTAATATTGAGTACATATTATCCCCATTTTATAGACTTATATCATACTAATAATCAATAACCATTGGTAGGAAAGTCAATGAACTTGAGGGTACAAAGTGCTTCAACTCAGAACTGGTAACATCAACTGGGGTGTTACAAGTTACATAGAAGAGTAATCTCATTGAGAGGTGTTTTCCCATGTTATTAACCATGAATTTATACTTCAATTGTGGGAAATTGGTATGGATTTTTCATGTTTATTTAGGGTTTGTGACATGGAGATCCAGTTTCCCACAACTTCTTAATTTTGGAACATGAGTCCCCATCTCGAAGCATTTCTCTATCCATGTTGGATGAGACCATCCTTCCATTCAGGGTTGGGATAGATTGATTTATCAGTCACTCTATTCTAACAACATGTTATTTTTTGTCAATGGAAGGCTTATTTATATTGAAAATTTTAAAATTCTAATTATCTCTTAGGGTTTTTGGAGTTTAATGTGAATCAACAAGGATATGATTAGTATATACATGTCCAAGAAATAATCCATTAGGTGAAAAAAATGTTATTCCAGATAAGATTGTATTTTAGAAGCGCTCCTTTTCGATGTAGTACCTTAGAGCTCCCATATCAGATGGAAGGACCCAAAATTCCTTGTTCAATAACATCATCAAAAAATGATAGATGAATATTGAACTGGAAAAGTCGATTTCATTCATTTAGAGGGAGGATAACTATGGTAAACAGTTCCTTAACATCCATTCCCATGAATATTTTATCAATTATCAAGCAACCTAGAGGAACCATTGAAAGGATGGAGAAGAGTATAATTGATTTAATTTGGGATAAAAATCAATAAGGTTGTTGTCAATGAGTCTCACAGATTATGTTGGCAAAAGCAGTTGATGATAGTCGTATTAACTTATGTAGTGTCATAGTATCCAGTCATACCATACTTGATAAGTTTATAGGGGTAATTCTAAATGGAAGAACCCTCTAGGATAGATTTATGTTGGGAAAATATGTTATGGATTAGAGATACTAGAATTAAGTTCCTGTAAAGTTATTGAACATGGATATAGGTATGCATGATCATTTGGATATTCTCATAGAGAAGGTACATTGTGTGGTGGGTCATTGGGATTTGAGGTACAATAAGGACAATTGGGAAGGTGGGGATTCTATTTTCTTCATCGGGTTTTATGTTCTTGATAACTCATTTAGAAAGGTGATTTGATACCCTATATTAGTTGACTAAATGATTATTTAAGAAGAAAATGCCTTGAATTTAGGGATTCAGATGGTGAAATAATTGGATCAATGTGTTTATTTCAGAATCTTCTTTCATTTGGTTATATAGAAATGTATTTTTATTATGGATCTTTGGGAATAATTGGCATGATGAAATTGGTTTTAGAATTTAGTGAAAATGTAGCTTTATTAAATTTAGTTTCCTAGTCTAGTGTGTTAGGAATAAATAAATTCCCATGAATGAAAACATTTAAAAGACCCATTATGTAGAGAATGGGTTTTTTGCGCTAAATGGACAGATACCGTCATGAATTGTGTCTCGCCCATCTCCTTCAAAATCAAGGTCAATGGGGATCATACAAAAGAATTAACCCCATCCCGAGGCCTTCTCCAGGGAGACCCCCTCACCCCTTTTCTCTTCATACTGGTTGCTGACGTGTTTTCTAATCTTATTTCCAGGATTGCTTCTTCTAAGGAAATTCATGGGGAAAAAGTATACTGAGCTAGCCCTCCAGTGTTTCATCTCTTCTTCACTGATGACTTCCTCCTTTTTTCCAGAGAAACAATTAATGAATGTCGGGTGATCTGTTATGCGATTCTTCTATATGAGAGGGCGTCTGGCCAATCAATCAATCATGGTAAATCCGAAATATCCTTCAGTGCAGGGGTTCCTCTTGATAATAGGGATGAACTTTTCACATCATTTGACATCCATATGGTTGATAAACATATGAAGTATCTCGTGCTCCCCACAGTGATTGGCCGGTACAAAAAAGAAATCTTCGCATCCATTGTGGACAGGATTGAGGAAAAATTTCAAGGATGGACCCCGAAAAGAATTTCTAAAGCTGGCAAAGAGACCCTCATCAAAGCTGTCATTCAATCCATCCTCAGCTACATTATGTCCCATTTTAACCTCCCAACAGCCATCATCGAACAGATCCACACACGTACTACCAGTTTCTGGTGGGGGAAGAACGATGGATGAAACCAACCCCACTGGATGGACTGGGAGAAACTCTACAAAACCAAATCATAAGGTGGGATGAGGTTCAAGTATCTTCCTCTCTTCAACAACACGCTTTTGGACAAGCATGGATGGTGCCTCAATAACCATCCATTATATCTATGTGTGCGAGTTATTCTAGCTATGTACTTTCCCCGCAAAAACTTTCATGTGTCCTCTCTTGGTCCCCGCCATAGCCTCCTCTGGAGAAGCATTTTGAGGGATAAAAAGCTCATGGATAAAGAAATGGGATGGAGGATTGGGACTGGCTCATCTGTCAAAATTTGGACTGATCCCTGGCTCATTGATAAAGAGGGTTTATGGGATACCCCCCCACCATTCCATGTCTTGAATACGCCACTGTCAGATACCTCCTTTCCGAATAGGGTCATGGATGGTGTTTGGAAAAGATCCTTGATTGGTTTAATGAAAAAGATCAAATAATTATCCTTAGAATTCCTTGGGTTCCAGACATAGGCCCTGACCATCTCTTCTGGATCAATGACATCTCGGGAAACTACAAGGTGAGATCCGACTACAG
Organism: Viscum album; assembly: GCA_963277665.1. Taxonomy (NCBI): domain Eukaryota; kingdom Viridiplantae; phylum Streptophyta; class Magnoliopsida; order Santalales; family Viscaceae; genus Viscum; species Viscum album. Next base: position 122,619,737 of record OY728153.1, on the reverse strand, counting down.
GCTTTCTCTTGGAATCCATTCAGACGGCCGGGATGAGGGACCATGGAAATCGATTTGTAAGCTCAATGTCCCTATTAAAATTCATCAATTCTGGTGGCAGGTTTGCATGAGCACTCTTCCTACAATGAGCTTTCTCCCTTACTAACATATGGCTAGTACCGTTTCTTTCCCTTTCTTCCCAAACACTCCAGACACCCCTCTACACACTATCATTTACTACTTTGGAGAGAAGGAAATTTGGAATCTTTGGGGCCCGGTTTCAGTTGCTTTACTGGCATTGGCCTCGAACCTTCTTGTTCTGCTAACACGTTGGTGATCCACTCTCTCTTCGACAGATGTTGGGTCAATTTTCACTTTGTCTTGGATTATTTATGTCTGGCGTAACGATGCTGTTTTTTATCAAGCTCAAAGACACCCAAAATTATGGATTGATCGGGCCATTTCTTTGATTGAGGGTTGGAAAGGCCACAATGGACATTCTATGTCGGGTGGTTCCCCCTCCAATCCCGCTCATTAGATTAACCTAGCAGAAGGGATCCTCAAGATTAATGTGGACGCATCACTTCCAAAGGGTGGAATTTTTTCCCTCGGCCTCCATGCCCAAAATTATCTGGGGCATATCCTTGCTGCTAAATATGAACCACATCAGGCATTCTGGGAACCGACGGTTGCTGAAGCCGAGACCATCCTTACTGGTTTGATGCTCGGTTTGGAATGTGGATGGGTTGATATCATCATTGAGTCTGACTGTATTACCGTGATTGATGCAATGAATCACAATGATGATAGAATCCAGTCTTTTGGAACCTTCATCAGGAGAATCCTCTCACTTCGCCAATGCTTCTCCTGTTGTATCTTCTCCTTCACCAAAAGGGAATTAAACAATGTGGTCCATTAGCTAGAGGCCTCAGTCCCTTTTGTTACTAACCAGTTCTGGGTGGACAATTTCCCTTTATAGCTTTTAACATGTATTTCTATTGATCTTTGTCATTAATGTTATCTTTCTTTTCAAAAAAAAAAAATAAATGAGTTTAGCTTGTTTCATGTTTTTGGTGTTGGGAAACACATAGTTCCAAAATAGTTTGGAACCAATTTATCAGTGGGGATTAGGTGGTTTCTTTGTGGGACTATGTCATGCATTTCCTGGGGATCACACCTCAAGGGGATCACATTCATAAAGTCATTACTTCTGGGTTTTAGCGCTATGTCTAGTGACAGTCAGATATTGTAGGTCGGGCATCAGTGTTTGTTGTGGTTTTCTAAACCATTTGGGAAGCCAAAAATTAATGGAATAATAGAAAAAAGACCTCTATTATAGGAATGATTGTCTGTATCATGTCTATGGCGGTGGAGTTTGGATCACTCATTCTAGGAGGAGGGTATTAGGTTACCCTGTAGAGAATTGTACTGAGGTATTGTTTTCCTTCAAAAAACAGTGGAATCCTAGGGTGTGGGAAATGGGTTCAATGGGATCCAAGTAGATCAGACCTCAAACTAAACATCAACACGTATTTTGATCATGTTATCAGGTTCATGGACAGTATGGTTCATGATGATGGGGAAATGTTATTTTTTTCTTCAACATCTTCTATGGCCTTGGTACATCCAAATGAGTGGAGGTGAGAGCCATGTATAGTGGCCTCATGCTTTGAGACCTATACAAACTCAATATTTATAAGGTTGAAACTAATTCCTAGATGTTGGTTGGGTCACATTTTAACAAGACCAATAGTCCTTGCGATCTCTATTTTCTTATTAGGGACTATTTGATTATTTAGAATCAATGAATCAAGATCAAATGTATAATGAAAGAAGGGATTTTTTGTAGATGCTTTAGCTAGTCCTGCGAGTTTAAATGGGTGAATTTTTAATTTCCCATTAATTGGGATCCTTATCTAAATTGTGTAAGAACTTTTTTCAGGGAAACACTATTAGTTTACACTATTTTCCCCCCATGAATGTTGTTCCTCTTCTCTTTCATCATTAATAAAAATGTGTGTTTTTAATCATAGTCATTAATAAAAAACATAATACGTTTTTTATTTTGTATAATTTTTTACCATGGAGGAAATAAATTAGTATGAATCAAATGATGTAAGTGCAAGAGATATTTCTTCATTAACCTATAGGGGTTTTTGAACAACATTACTCTTGTACATGCTCAATAAATATATTCTCCACATCTCTTTAGATTATGAACACATTAATTATTTTGATATTTTATATATTTTTGAATTTTAATTGATTTATATGATAGATTCTTCAATGTAATAGACTATTTAATTTTTCCAAAATGAGGAAACATGGTCTCTCTTTTCCATAACATAGAGATATTTGCATTATCCCTTCTTCCTCCCATAAAAGAATCCCAATATTTTCCTTTGATCAAGAATCCAAAATTATTGAATGTATCATCAATATTAATGTCAGAAAGTTAATTCACACAAAAATATTGAAATAAAGTCCATCCACAAAGAGTATATTTATGATTTTGGTACTCTTACATGGATATTAGCATCTTACATTAACGGATGTTTTTAAATGAATTAACAATACCAAATCATAGCTTTTTATCGACAAGATTATTCAGTCTCTTCAATAATATCACATTTCCTATCTTATAAGATGAATACCCACTATGTAGAATCCATGAAATGATATTGCTATTGGATTTTAATGTGTTATATTGTAATACCTCCTTCCCTTTAACCATTTTTACCTTATAAGAAATTATTAATTATGTTAAAGTAGATTTTGATATCTCTTTATTAATTTCTTCTGTTTAAGATCTATCATTTTAATGTTTTTAAGTATAGAGAATTTATTCTTCAATGGAATGGTTTTATAAAATACCATTAGAAAATATATTGGTGTATTTTAGACACAAATTTATTAATATTTATAATTAAAATCATAATCATCATAGTTAGTGGAATGAAAGTTATACTCATTTAAATCATTTTTCTTTTATTATGCAGGATAAGTTATTTTTCTTCATTTTTTATCCCAGGTGTTTCTTTTAAAAAACTAAATATATTCTTTGTCAAAACAGGTCATCATATGAGCCATGTAGACATGAAATTAGAACATCATCAATGTAAATAACCTCTCATTTATTTTCTTTATGAAATTCTAATAGCTTTCATATTTTTTGAATAATATTGATGTTTTGTTTTTAGAGTTTCATAAAATAATTTTTTTCTTTTTTATCATACATGTTGATGATTTTTTATTATTTGGTAATTCATTTTGTAACTCCTCATATTTTCATGTGGCTTTCACTAATATTTCATTACACAATTCATCATTAAAGATCTTGAAATTTATCTTCTTTTAATTTTTTTTCCAAATATCAATTCATCGTAAATGTAATTATAAAAGGTGTACATTTCTTATTATATTTATATATTCATTTTTCATTTCTATTCAATGAAATAACAATGGTCATCAATTACCTTTTCATGTTCTTAAATTTTAATCTTGAAATTTGAAAATTCTCATAAGTTTATTAATATAGTTTTCAGCTCTTTCACAACATAATCTTGTTGGAAATTATAAATATTGAGCTCATTAATATACTTATAATAATTCATTAAAAATTCCACTAATCTAACTATTCTCATTTTCCACAATATCAAGATTCTCAGCTTCTTATTCAAGTTCTAATTTGAGATAAACTGTGAAATTTGGTTCATTATCATATTTTTTTCTTACCATTAAATTTATCATTGTATATTCTAAATTAGTTTTGATCATTGTTATCCTTTAATATAGATTTCATCATTATATTCCATCTTTACCATATATAATTTTTCGTAAAAAAAACTTATATATTAATTTCTAATAATAATTATATAATTCTTCATCAAAGAAACTTATGTTTTGGTTTTTTTCAAGAAGCCCATGTCAACTACTTCTTGATCGGGTCATCTTTGAAATATTATTTCAGTAATATATTTTTCTACACTTGAAACACACCAATGGTTTTTTTCTATTAAACCTACCTTTTCACCAATTAATTATTATAGTCACTAATAAGAAGAATTCAATAATCACATATTTCTCATCTTCATTATTAATAAATTAAAGATTCTACACCAGTTTAAAATAAATAAAATTAAAAGAGTAACTTGAAACTACTTCTAGTTTCTCCTCATTTCATATATATTTAAGATTTTATAAAGGAAATCAAGTGATAATTGAGTGAAATTATATTTTCCAACATCGATACCTTTTATTGTACAAATATAGAAGTCACTTTATATATTACTTAGGATTTCAATATATTGAATCTCATCGCTTATACCTTTTATAGATCTATCTAAATCAATAATTTGGTTTAATATACTGTTAACATATTAATTGAGATATTTAATATCCCAAGTCTAAACTAATAGAAAAATACCATACTTAGTTCACCACATGACCTTAAGCATTCTATATCACACACCAGAGGCTACTAACTAGTAAAAATTTTCTACGAGGTGAAAGTGGGTAGAATATAACCATTATAATATATACTTAATAAGAGAAAAAAAATTTATTATATAAATAATCAAAAAACATAACAATATGAGGCATAAAAAATTATATTAAAAAAACTACATCTACACCATCTTATAGGGCACATAAAAACTGGTCAGATCACTCTTAGGATGACCATATATAGATGAGCCCAAAAGACCAAAACCAACCACATATGTACACTAAGGAACCACATGGTCTATCTCTAAGATATAACATCAACATACCCATGCATCCATAGCACCACCAATTACAAATTTCCAATTGATGGTCCACATTCATTTCTAGTATTCTGAACCATAATGTCTGCATGCATTCTAAATTGTATGTATAGGGTGCAAGTAGAAAATTATTAGAATACTACCAACAATGTTCCTAAATAATATCCACTCATATATGAGTTTATGAAAAAAAATCAAAAAATGGTATCCAAATTAATCAACATGAACCCCTACATCCATGCCCACCAAGCCACAATGATCACTTTACCTAGTTTAACGAGTATCGGGGTGGGATGATACAACCATGGTTTGTCACACTAGAAGTACCATGCTTTTTAAACCACATTTATACCACACAAAGAAATATTCAAAAACACATATCCCAAACATAATTTTTAATCCATCTATAAAAATTCATTAAAATAATTTCCACTTATCACATCTCAAGAACCCTGGTCCTATATTCTGATTCAAACCACTAGTTAAACAGACTAATGAACCCCAAATACAGTGTTCCCTCACCCTCATATGGTGATTTCGATCACCCCAAGTTACTGTAACCACCTATTTCAAATCCATCCTCCAAATAGATGGTTAGCACTGTCACCCTAATCCACTAAACAATGGGAGATACCATTGAGAAATATGTGGTTAACTCTGTGTTATTGGGAAAGAACTGATTTCAAATTACTATAGTGGCCTTTTCCAGATATAGAGATATAATCACTAATAACCTATGATCATATCTCAGGGAAACATCACCACAAAATCTATATAAATAACATCATCAACATCATATCAACATATCCCACACCACCCAAAATAATGGTTATTGCCACTCGTATCATGCCAGTAGGCCTATGTCACTCCATGGACTAAGAGACACAATTATCATGTCCCAAATGGAGGAAATAAATCAAAGAATCATAAAAATCACCACTTTTAATCATGTAGAATTACCCCCTCAATACCTAAGTATTGAAACCTGTCACAAACAAGAAAAACAATTCCAAAATTCGCAATATCTACAGAAGTCTACCCCTTAGAATCTATCATGAGTAACAGAGGCCACATGTGGTCATACTTCCTATAACACACATGAACATACCCACTCTCAGTTATAAAATGATTCATAAAAGCACATATAACATAGTAATATTAAATTTTACACATATAAAATACTATATGGTATGTTCACATCAAATCACATAGCCTGATTTCAACCATGGATAATGAAATAATAAAGCAATATAAAAATCATTAAAAAGGAAATATAATATGAATCTCACCATTGTAAAAATATTTCCAAAAGTAAATATTGAAGAAAAATAATGGAAGGATATAATTAACTACGATGTCCACATTAAACATATAGAACTATAAATGAATAAAAAATAGTGATAACCCCCTCGAGAATGAGATAATGAGAGGGGTGAGTATATCCTGGTTTTTGTGGATGAATAAGACCTCTAAATGTCTAATAATAACATTATTAATTATTATTTTTTAAAACATAATAACAACATCATAACTCTAGTGGACCCCCACAATCAATTTTTTGGGATATACAATAGAATAATGCCACTATTAGGGATAATTAATCATTATTGGCCACATAATGAAACCCTTATAGAACATCTACATACTTCCCAAAATCCTCCATCAATGACCTAATTTTCCAAGACTCAATCATATAGTTATTCCTAGTACCCAATCTGCTTTATAATTATTATTTAAACATGGATAGGATATTCTTAGACCCAGAATACCTCACCCAAATACCCAATTCATCACAACCCCCCACCATATGAAAGTTCACCAATGATCTATCTCAGGAAGCACAATGACCAACCCCTATTGAAACACAAGAAATTCCCTTAAAACACTTCCATAATATAATGATGATATTGAAAACACATGTATGTCCAAAAATATACCATCTATTAATGTAAACAAAATTTATTCCAAATGTTTGTACTCCCCATCATTAGAAATATCTAGAAAATCTCACCAAAATTAGATTTCTTAATACACTAATGGAAATATACCACCCTTCATAAAAAATTCCAAATACATAAATTATAATACATAGTTGTCACAAATCATACCTTATTCATTTTCCTCAACCAGAACCTCGTCAGTTCGTTTACAAGTAATGAAAATTGTGAACCAATACTCATAATATAAATAACCAAAAAACTAACATCCTCATGATCTAACTCAAACTATCAATATATCTCCATTATTCTCTATGTTTTTCACTTTCATATAATGTAGATAAATCAGATTCCAATTACAAGATCCATCAATTTTATTTAGAGTAAAATTCAATGTCAACCACTAGACCCATTGAAGGATATCCTGTCAACTACCATAAGTAGGGAATGTAGGTAAATCCTAGTTACCACCTCACAACAAAGATATTAATATTATGTAAGATGATTGAATCTAAACCAAACCGTATCCTATAGTTGAGTTTGAGAATATCTTTTAAATCTAATTCAGATTCCCTCTAAATCCACATGGATGACACTCTTGAGTCTTATAACCACACTGATATTGAACATGCCCTATTTTCCAACATTAATAACATGTCACTGATATTCCAATCTATCGTGGTAACTTTGATACCTTGACGTGATCCAAAATTTAAAAACATGTAGCGATATTTCATTGTTAATTTTCCCTATTAATATAAGAAAACATGGGAATTTCATTCATTTGTTTCATATTGGATAATTCTGGGAATTATTGAAAAATAACATAAAATGACAATTATTAATGATTCATTAATTTTTTAAATTAATTGTGAATCCCCACATAGATTTTAAATTTTAAATTTAATTATTTAATTAAATTTTTATTTTGACATGGAATTAATTTTCATATGGTTAAAATTTTAATTTAATGGGTTTATTCAATCCCTATAATCAACTAAAATCTATAATATAATTTGAAGTAAAATGAAATAGTGATTTCGAATGAAAAATTCCATTTTAAATTAAATATTACGAAATTTGGATTAAACTATATATTTTAAATGGTCAGTATTTTAATTATTGATGAGATAAATATTAAATCAACTATGGATTAGAAAACCATGAATCTTAATTGATTTATTCATTCTTGAATCCAACAATAATTTGGGAATTTAATTTAATTAGTTACATGGTAATTTAAAAATTCTATTTTTTTATTATTTTTAAAATAAAGTAGATAAATCATATAGTAATTTTTTTAATTTCATAGGTTAATTTTTTTTAAAATTAATCATGTAACCATATATTGTACATTTCATGTGACTGTGCCCTCCAAATGACCGCATGAAAAATTTCCAACCTACCATTTAGAGGAAAATAGAAAAGGATGGGAGTGATCCCATGACCAATTTACAACCTACCGCATGTGCATCATGAAGCTACCATAGGAAAATATGATGTTGAAACATGCACACTATGTTTTATTTCAGTAAGAATGAGGTATATATGATGACCATATGACAAACCTCACTCAATCGTGTCCTCTTCCATTGACTGTACGACCAAAAAATCCACATTCATGGTCTACTAGATGAAACTCCATAACTAATCACATGATGCATCCTATATGGTCGGGCACTTAAAACTCAAGTTACCACATTGAAAAACATTCCAATCAACTACACCAATCAAATCTACATTTTCCCCTTCTCATTATTGATTAGTTTATCCCCTTATATGCTTGATACTCAATTGACTAAATTTATAATCCCACCAAACCTGATCTATAATGATCCCTATCGAACCAAAGGAATCATAAGTCATCATAGTTAGAATATATGATTCAGAAACCAATCCTTTGATGATGACCATGTTTAGGATACATGACGTGACACACCGATTGAAGAAAATTAACTCTCAAATGCTTGTATAGATTTTTTAAAGATGTCAAAGCTATTAGATTGTTAAGCCCTAAAAAATAATATTACAACTCCAAATATTTATATTGATAATGAAAATTATATCATGTTTCTTGATAATTGAAATCCATGAGTTGATGATAAATAATAAATGGGAATTGTTCAGGGATAATAAACTCTCAATTCCACAAATAAAGGCGATGATCCACTATTAAGTGTTTCAACTTTGTGTAGCAGATGACATGATAAAATATTTGTGTCAATTTGATTTCTTTTTTTACAATCCATTTTTGTTTTACAGATGATGATAGGGCCCCAAACTCCTGACTTTTATAGATAAGAGTTTGTTTGATAATGATCTCTACCTATTTGACTTAATTGCCCAATGTTGAATAATCCAATCTCATCGAAACATAAGTTTTGTGTGTAGATAACTGAGGTAGCCATGAAATAGAGGGGTTAATCTAAAAAAATGATACATAATTAAGATATTACATTGTAGATTAGATTTTTATGATGGAAAATTAAATATGGATTAAATCTTGAGAATTCATCACTGCCCCTATATGCGAGCTGTTGGATCAATAATTCCATTTACAAAACATGTCATATGATTAATTTTATTTATTAATGATCCAAACCTAGTCCTATATATTCCCATGTTGAGGTCCCCCACTGGAAATATATTGTAAAACCTATATTAATTGATGATTGGTAAAGGGAATTGATAAGTATAAATCAATGCAACTGTGACACTTCATGGGAAACATAAATATATATTGGTAGGATACATCAAGATACAACACCTCTAATCAATGTTCAAGACCACACATCCATTATTTTTGGTAATGGTAATTTTCTAAAGTTAAATAATATAAAAAATATCCAAAATGGATTAGAACAACCTAAAATTATAATTGGATCATATTATATAGTTTAACCAAACCTAGAATCTATGCACTAATGATCCATGTTGTGATCTTCAATCTAAAATATAAACTAGTGATCCTGAGTTTAATTCTGAATAAAATTGAGATTCGATATAACTTTATATATCCATTTAGGCTATATAATGTGGAAAATGTGTGGGTAATATAAGAATAAGTAACTATATACATTGAATTAAATTAGTATTTCAGAAATTTAGGAATCACTTTATGACATAGAGGATACTTATTCGACTCACATAAAGAATTTTAAACTATTCCAAAAAACCCGGATCATTCTACTATAAATTAGGGGCTGTTCACTAAGGAGAGGGGTAATTTAACTGTCACTGGATCTAGATCTTCTACATTATATTCTTCCTAGATTGTTTCCTTTCTTTTCGATTTACATTAGAAACTCCAATGATGGATCACTAAGATGTTTACAGTTGAGCAGAAAATATTATATTTAATTTAATGATAATTAATTCAATGTTTAATTGAATATAACATATTCTAATCTTAGTATTTATTTTAACATCTTATAAGATAATATATTTACCTAATTAAATTAATTTTGAATTCATGCTCCCCATTCCTCTTATTTTCACATGTTGGGTAACTTTACCGGCTTCATAACTATGACAGTACGTAGTGTGATGAATTAAGAGTGATCATATATTTTTTATCATGAAGACATGTATGATAGATTGGTAGAGTAGTTATTGTACTCTCTTATTCAAGGAAAAAAACCAAAGGAGGGAAATCAAGATAGGTTTCACCTAATTAAAGAGAAAATAAGAGGATAAATATAGAAATAATGATTTAATGGAAATGGTAAGGAGATATCCTAGGTTAGAACGCTTCATTAAAATATAATTTAAAAATAATCATTCTCCTTCCGTTTGTTCACACCCATAATGCGTAAAATAAGATAAAAATACTCCTATCACACTCTTCTCTCCAAATAAAACCCATGTCCATTGAAACTAAATTTTTATTGGTTTAAAAATTCATTTTTTTCATCCCCTAGAGAGTCTTCACATCCGACATACTTTAATTTTTGGTGAGGCTAATGTTTGTGTTTTATTTTTTTTAAATGATTTCAAAGACTAACCTCATTCAATTCATCTCTATAACAACCAAGAATTTTATTAGTGGAATTTCCCTTTTTATAATTATTTTATATAGTATAAAACACATAAATCACATATAGAACCTAATAAAATCATCATTCTAATTAGTGAAGAATGTAATATGTTGTATTATATAAATTGAGGAACCAATATTAATAGAATAGTAATTTGACCATTAGAATAGTAATATGACCATTAGGAATAGTAATCTGAATAATTGAATAGTAAACTCATCTATGGAAGAATAAATAATATTTGTGAATATTATAAAAGAAAATATGATAATATTATATCATAGAATAATTAAATAAATGTTTTAAAATGATAAATTAGTAGTTAATATTTTTGTAAAACACAAATGTTTATTCACAAATTTATAATTAATATAATTATTTAAAATAAATTTTATTTTCATAAAATAGATTCATAAATGAATATTATTTTTTATCATAGTTATAAGATAATTTTATGAGACCATAATTAATTTTTCAATGGGTCATAAAATCATTTATAATATTAAAATCAATATTTTTGGAAGAAATGATGATTTTATAAAAAAATTAAAATTATTGTATATAGAATTTTCTTTTCATAAATTGAAGCCCATTTTATAATTATTCAGGTCAAAAAATTGGTATAGTTATTTTTTGTCATTTTTCAAAAATAGTTGAATTTTTGGTGAATAGTGAAATTCAGTAATTTATAACATTTAACAATATATGAAATTTTGAGTCATGAATGATGTATGGATGATGAAATAACTGATTGGTTTGAAATATCCTAAAAAATTTACAATACATATTGAGTTAAATCCTCAATAATAATAGTTTTGGTTCAAAATACTAAAATAATGAATAAAATAATAAAAAAACACCCCTCTCCTCCTCTATAAATACCACCCTCACCACCTATTCTTTCCACACATTTGAGGCTATTTATATTTTATAAATTATACCCAATTACCATACCAAGAATATTTCCTATTTCCAAGATATTTTGATATCGAAATAAGGCAAAACCTAATTCCATTATAGAGGTTCTTAAGGAAGAAGATATTCAAGAGGTAAAATCCTCATTCTTTCTGTTTAAATTTCTCTTCTTTTATTATTATGTCCTCACATATCCTATATAAATTGAATTTATAACTCTAGTATTGAATAAATACTATATTTTTATTATGTTTAAGTAATATCCATAATCAAATAACTTCTCTTATCCTTTTATTCCAAAAATTAAAACATCGTCTATGATGTGCTGATCCACTACCTTCATGGACAATGTGTTTTCATTTTCCATTAATAACATTAAGGATGGTAATAAAACCATTATTATGGTTTAAAAATATTTTAATATGAATATTTTAATTATTTTAGTGTACTTGAACTAATTTATTGACAAAATATTAAATAAAACAAAACTAGTTCGTAATGGTCATAAAAACAACCGAAATAAACTAAACAGGTTTTTATCATGATTTTATCTAATGATTCATCCTCATATGAGAAAGAATTATATACAATACCATTAAACTTATTTATTTTTATTAATAACATATAATTTAATATTTTTAGATTTATTCTCATGTTACATAAACTTCCATACTAGTATACAAGTGAACCGATCATGAAAACAAAGAAAATGAACACTTTCGGAACGACAAGATTAAACTATATAACTCTTAAAAATGTCCATAAAAGAACACAATAATTTTTTTATAAATAAAATAAATGTATAATAGGTTATTAATTACGTAATTTGTGAATATAATTTTATTATTCTAGATATAAAGTGCATGCTTAGAATGCATCCATACATAAGGTAAGGGGATTCTTAACCCAACTCCATTTCTTTGGGATATTATTAATTAATTCCAAATTTTAGTGTGGATATTATTTTAATATTCCTAAAATATAATTTCATTGTTCTTAACTATTTTTTTTCATATAAATTCTTCATGTCTTATTTTTTGACAAATATAATGATTTTCTTATAGAAAACTTCTTTCCAAAAAACACATATTAACTCTTCTTGAGTTATTTCTTCTTCGCTCAAGAATGATGAATCTTATAGAAAATATTTTTTCTCATTTTTAATATGGTAACCCCAATTATATTCATTAATGATCAAATCCATAAGAAACCCACTCTTTTACATGGGTTACAACATGAGATTTTATGATATATGCTATATGGGGAATGCATGATTATGTAAATATTATGATGTGACACATGGAGCCGAAATTATATATCCCTCTAATACCATGGGTATTCTGATATATCTAAGGAGGTAATTTTTATTATGTGTGATGATATTTTTTTACAATGATTATGTTATATTAATTCACATATGTTATGCGTGAACATGATGTTATATTTGTCCACAACTATGTGTGGTATTTGACCACCAGGACACGTTGTTTCATTTTTATGTTGTGTCACATTACATTCCTCTATCTAATATTTCATATAATGATTCTATCCCATATTTATGTTGTTATGATGATGTTGGTTATGTTCACTAACATTATATAGATTATCTACCCTTATTCTTCCACTTACTGTGATTTTAACTCACAACTTTTCTTTGATGTATATCCTTAAGTAACTATATATACTAAGGATATCATAATCCTTAGAAGGATAAACAATACGTTTTTAAATAATTTTTTAGGTTTTATTATGTTCATGTTATGTATGGTCTAAACTTTTCAAAGACACTAAACCTTGAGATACTACTTTTTTATCTCTGTTATGTTGTTCATCTTTGAAATACTATAATTGTCATGTAAGAAAACGCAAGGTTTCTATAATCTCACCTCATTGATATTAACCTATATGTTGGATGAATTGTTCTATTGAGACTAATAAATTTAAAAATAACTGAATAAGTAGAGAGTTAATTTTCCAAAATTCCATTCACAATTTCCCTATCCTCAGCTTCTTCTTTCACTAGAGTGACATTAGACATTGGGAACATGGAAAATGACTTAGTACAATTGAAAAGAACCTTGAGTTAACTTTATACACCCAATTTAAAAAATTATAATCAAATTCATGAACCTAATAATAAAAAAAATTTGGAAGTAGAGGAATGTAACCAAAATCTAAGAGAATTTTATATTGATTTTTGTAATTTGAATCATATATAAGTATCAGAAGATCAAGTTAGCTAGATTGTCACTACATACCTCTTGAAGTAGTATCAGATGAAAGAATCTACAACCTCTAGACAAGGGATGTCACTATATGGGATTTGATGCATAATTCCTACCTCTAAAATTACTTCACATCCTCATGGAGGACTCAAATAATGAATGAAATATATGGCATCAAGTAATCATATGGAGAAACTCTCTATCTTTTTTTAGATATTATCAATCATTTTGAAACTTTATTAACACATAAAATATAAAAATATCAATATTTCTTTGTATTCTTATACCAAGGACTGATGGAAAATTAATGAAATTTTTTAGAAGATTCTTTAGAAGAGAATTATTATGATATTATGCCATTGAATTTAGAGAGTTAATATAGAGAGATCCACAACCAAAGGATTTTATGTGTTAAAAATTTATTAATTTCCTTTACTTGAAAATAAAATGGAGGACCTAACCTATCTTTTGAGGAATTTATATTTGAATAAGGTTTATAAAGCATCACCATCCACATATCTAAGGGTGTTTCATTATTTTCACTCTCTAGACCACTACATCGATGAATGCCCCCAAATTCAAGGGACTGAAAATTGGGATTCTATATTAAAAATATTTTTCAAGTAATAACTATAAAACAATCTAGGGTATATGAACTATTCATATACCTAATTTGGATATTGGAATCAATAATAGTAAATATCACCTTTCTAGTTTGGTTTTCCACTATCCTTCTAAACTCAACCCTAAATAAGAGGAAGCTTTAATCCCTCTACAAGCTACTAAATGGATAAATATCAAGAGCCTTCCATGAATGAACCAATTAAATAACATGTGGAATGTCAAAACACTCATAAAACAACCCAAAACACTCATATATAAGCACTTAAAGAGCATTGAGGAAATAAAAACCAGATTATGATATCCATTAATTACATGAATAATCAAGGCATAATAAGATTATTTCTCATTAAAATATTAACCCATACGGTAATTTCTATTCTATTTAAATATGGATGGGAAATGAGTAAATAATAAGTGAATAATCACCTTCAGGAGAAGGAAACATAAGTTGAAATCCCATTGTACCTAATCAATCTACCTAGGAAAAATAATCTAAAGCACCTATGTAGGAATTCCCAGTGAGAAATATAGATAAAATTACCTTTTAGAAAAATCAAATCAGTCCTAAATACCATTCCCTATAAGGAACAAACCCTATTAGAGAACAGGTCAATACACATTAAAATAGGAGATTCAAGAAATATTCTAGAAGGTGGAGATTAAGATCTCTTTTATTGATGTAATCCACCAAATCCCAAGGAATGAAACATTCATTAAAGTAATTTATTCCAAGAGGATAATATTTAAAGGTAATGAAAAGGTAATTTTTGGTAAAAATGTTTCTGTAATCTTAACCAAAAAAATAATTTAGAAATTCCATGATCTGTGTACCTTGACTATACTATTCATCATTGGTGAGCTTAATTTTTATAATTATTATTTTTTGATTTATAAGTATCTATTAATGTAATTACATACTCAGTTTATTCATCTATACATATTATATAACTCAAAAGTACCAAAGTTGCGGTGCTTGTAAACCGTGCCATTTTCTACCTAGTCAGTTTCCACAAGGATATTCTAGTCAGTGTACAAGGTTTTTGGTTCCCTAATAATTTCATCATTCTAATCAGGGAGTATGGAAAAGGTAATGATCACCCCCATCATCTTAGGTTTTAAATTCCAAAAAATTGTCAAAAATAATTGTTATTGTTAATGAGGTGATATTTTCAATGAGTTTTGGTAAAAATATGGGAATTTTAGCATTTTAGATTTAATGAAATACCCTAATCAAGAGAAAAAAATATTTATATAAAGTAATTTATAATTTTTCTATTTATCGAAGAAAAAATTGAAATGGTTTATATCATAATTTGATTAGGGGTCTCTCTAGAATTACCTGACTTATCTAATGAATTTATTTTTGAAAATGATTTATGTACTGAAACTATGATGTAGATTGGTGGAAGATATTTTAATGAAAGTTAATTTTAATATTTTCCAAAAACCATCACTAAAAATAGTTATTTTAATGTATAACCATCTATCATTAGGAAAATTGAGCTAAAAACATCACTAGAAAATCCCCTTGATCTAGAATTGAAATTGCAGTAAAAATTTAAAAATATGATTATTTTTTAGAGAGTAAGACACCACTAGTAATCATTTAACATAATTTAATACCCCAAAAATGGTATCTATATCTCTAAATGTTGAAATAAAATTCTTGGGAAATAGGTGAGAAACTAGGTTATATTCTAAGGATTATCACTACCACCTACATAAATATAATCTTTCTTGAAAATGTGTCTAACTAGCGAGATAACATAAAAGAAGGCTCAACCTAACCCTTCTTGAAGTAGTTAAAATTGATGCTAAAATACTTTCATGTGATAAAATAATTTACCCCATATCAACCTTCCAATGGGAGAGTCCAATTAAAATTTTCCTAAATATTAAATTTTACAAATAGAAATAGAAAATTAGATCCCATAATAATTTTAAATAGATGGAGAGTTTCATTAGACAGTAGAAGTTTAAACCCTATGACTCGAAAATCCTACATCACCATTCCCTTTATAGACCAAAAGATAGAGAGAC
The DNA here is from genome assembly GCA_963277665.1 of Viscum album. Taxonomy (NCBI): domain Eukaryota; kingdom Viridiplantae; phylum Streptophyta; class Magnoliopsida; order Santalales; family Viscaceae; genus Viscum; species Viscum album. The sequence goes on along the minus strand of OY728153.1, from coordinate 122,603,214 downwards.
TATATAGGAAAGGTCATAATTTTTTTCTTGACAAATTTTATGGGTACTTTAATGTTTGAATTTATCTAGAGGACCAATATAATACAATATTCACATGTCCCATCATTAGGTTTTCCTATAGAAGTATTCCTTTTGATATTTGTAATTCAACATATACCTTTCAATGTTGTAAGGAATGTATTTTATAAGACCTGATTGAGATATGGATGATGGTATTCTTTAATGACTTTACTCTAAATAGAGCATAGTTTTTCTATTTTATGGAGAGACTATATTTTTTATAGATATGTATTGAGAAACACATGGTGTTATATGTTCTGTAATTCCATTTGATGGTATAAAAATGAGTTTCTCTTGGACACATAATTTCTAAAATGGATTGTTATTGATAAGTCTAAAATTGATATTATTTGTACAATGTTATACCCCACAACTATGTGACACATTCAATAATTTTTATAACATGATATATTTTATAGAAGATATATTATAGACTTTAGAATCATTTACTTAACCCTAACTACTCTACTCGGTAAACAAATAGAGTTTGTGTTAGATGAATAATAAAGGATATATTTTGATAATATTAAATAAATATTGAACACTACCCCCATAATCATCCCATGAAACACTAATCACCCCTTTGAAATTCTAAATTCATCAAGAAAAAATGTATGAGATTTTTTTACCAAAATATTGATTGATACCAAAAACTAATATCCTATGATTCATGGACCCGAGATACAAAAAAAATAAAGTTAAAATAATGAAGGTGGATTTTTTGTATGTTATTGTTACATTATGAAGATCATGGTCATATCTATTAGGAAGTAATTTAATTATTTTCTCTAATCATGAAGTACATATTAATTTTATCCATGAATGTATAAGAAAATCCAAGTCTAGTGAGAGGGATTTTTTTATTGAAATAGTTTTAATTAGGGATCAAGGATAATAAAGGTTGTGATAATCTTGTTGCAAACCATATGAGTAAACCATCCCAAAATTTCTTGGAAGAACAATTATTTGAAACAAACTTAGATGAATCCTTTCATAGTGAGTTTCTATAAAAATATAATCATATTGCCTAGTTTGCTGACATAAAGACTTTTTGAGTCACATTAAAGGTACCCTCCTTATTTTCTTAACATCAAGACCTTAAATTGAAATATTTAATAATTTTTTTTCTAGAAAGATGTATATTTATAGAAAATAAATTTTTATTACATAATTTGGAGGTCTATAATTGAATAGGATATTTAATATATTCTATTATTTCACCATATAATTTCATGTGGAGTCCATTATTGTATTCATAGAATATATAGCAATTTTTTATAAGTTGGATTTTTTGGCCCTTAAATTTAAAAAACTCACATAATGTTTTTTAAAGTGGAAAAACTACTAATTTACACGCGTAATTTCCAAAAGTCATGAAAAAAAAATATTTTATACAAAATATATTATATCAAGGTAATGGATTTCGTGGAATAATTTTCTATATTGTTTGGTTATTCCTAAATTTCTTAGTGGTGGATTATGTATCTAAGTGGATTAAAAACATTCACATGAACCAATGACTTCAATGTTGTTATTGAATTTATAAACTCATATTTTATGATAAGAATTCCATTATAAATAAAAAGTGACTGAGGCACATACTTATTTAACAGGAACATGAAATATTTTAAGAATAAGTATGTAGTGCGCCATCAAACTTCCAATACCTACCACCCAAAAACCAATGAGAGGAATGGTGATCCCAAAAGAGAGATAAAAATGATTTTGGAGATGATATTATTACCCAATAATAAGTATTAGAGTAGTAATCTTGAAGATTCACTTTTAGAATAAATAACTACTTATAAAGCCCCCATAGATATATCCCCTTATAGAATTTATTATAGAAAGAAATATCACCTACTTATTGAATTTTAGTATAAATCCGTCCAAGCTCTTAAGTGTAATATTGAAGATTATAGTAAATATAGAGAGAAGAGGATGTTGAAAATGATATATCAGGAAGAGTTAAGATGATAAGCTTATTAGAATTTCCAAATTGACATCTAGGGTTCCCAATCCCAGTCAACTGATTGATGGCCACTGATGAGCCGATATCTGGATTTCACCGTGTAGGCTCCTGAAAGGTCGTACGTCTAGAAGAGATGGTCTGGTCCAGTATCAGGGACCCAAGGGGTACTCAGGATGATTCTTTTATCTCTTTCATATAACCATGCGTGGATCTTATCAAGGAATCATCCTGGACCCTGGTTGGAAAAGAGGCATCTGAATGTGGCATCTTCATAACCTGGTTGGGCAGGGGATGAGGCCTGTGTTCCGTCCTTATAAATCAACCAGGGATCTGTCCAAATATTAACAGATTGTCCATTCTCGATCCTCCAGCCCATCCCTTTTTCCCGGAGACTTTGGGACCCCCAAATGCTTCTCCAGAGAAAGCATAGATGGGGGCCAAGAGAGGATACCTAGACGTCCTTTTGGGGAATGTATTTTGCTCGAAGAACACGCGTGAAGAGGGATGATGGACGGTTAACCAGGCACCAACATTGCTTAACCAGCATAGCATCATTGAAATGAAAGAGATTCCGGAATCCCATGCCTCCCTCAGGCTTGGGTTTTCATAGTTTCTCCCAGGCCATCCAATGGGTTCTATTTCTTCCATATTTCTTCCCCCACCATAAGTTGGTTGTGCGTGTATGGATCTGATTGACAATGGCCACCAGAATCTAAAATAGGGACATACAATAGCTGGGGATAGACTAGATGATAGCTTTAACGAGGATCTCTTTGCCTGCTTTGGAAATTTATTTCAGAGTCCAACCTTGAATTTTCGTCTCAATCTTGTCTAGAAAGGATGCAAAAATTTCTTTTTTGGAGCAGCCAAAAATAGTGGGGATCCCGAGGTACTTCTGGCGCTTTTCAACCAGATGGATGCTAGTAAATTCACAGAGTTCTCCTTTCTTGGCAGGAGGTACCCCGACGCTGAAGGAGATTTCTGACTTGCCATGATTGATTGACAAACCGGACGCCCTCTCGTACTGTTGGATCGCATGGATGATAGCCCCACATTCATTAGTGGTTGATCTAGAGAAAAGGAGTCAGTCATCTGTGAAGAAGAGATGTGATACCGGTGGGATTGCTCAGAAAACCATTACTCCGTGAATGGTGTTAGAGGATGCAACCCTGGAGATAAGGTTGGAGAAAACATCATCCGCCAAGATAAAAAGGAAGGGGGTGAAAGGATCTCCCTGGAAAAGGCCCTGGGGTAGGACAATTTTTCGGGTGAGCTCCCCATTGACCTTGATTCGGAACGAGACGGTCGAGACACAGTTCATAACCAGATCAACCCATTTAGAGTAGAAGCCCATTTTTATCATAACGACTCTAACAAAGTACCATTCCACTTTATCATAGGCCTTAGTCATATCCAGTTTCCAGTTCATGGTTCCTCTTTTTGCGGTGGTATGTGTTTTCATAGAGTGAAACACTTCGTCGGACACAATTGCATTATCAGTTTTCAGTCTCTTTTCCACGAAGGCACTCTGATTTTCCGAGATGATGTCATATAGCCACGGGCGTAGTCGATTGACTAAGACCTTTTAGAAGATCTTGTAAGAGACATTGCATAGACTGATAGGTTAGAAGTCAGGGGCCACCAAAGGTCTCCTCATTTTGGGAATGAGAAAGAGGACAATTTCATTGATGGTGGAAATGTTTGTTTTCCAGGCCCATATATTCCTCATCATTTTGCAGATGTACGGACCGATGATGTTCCAATATTGTTTGAAGAAGAGGGCATGGAAACTATCTGGGCCCGGGGCCTCACTGGGGTGAATTTGTTTCAGAGCTAGACGGATCTCCTCATCCGTCACATATTTTGAATGTTCCCGGTTAATCTTATCGGTGATCACTGGTCTAATACAATCCTCCACTTCAGCAGAAATGATAGGAGTACCTGGAGAGAAAAGGTTCTAGAAATAACCAATCAAAACATCGTGAATACCATCAGTGTTGGTGAGTTTTCTACAATCTGGTTTAGAGATGCAAGTAATAGAATTCTTCTGGTCCCTAGCTAATTCTTTCTGGTGAAAATACTGTGAATTAGCATCTCCTTCGCTTATGTGGGTGTACCGCGCCCGCATAGCTTAGAATCTTTCCTTGACGCGTAGGGCTGCGTCTAGATATTTTTGAGTGGAACTGATAGAAGAGAGGTTGCAATCCAACGGGGGTTTCTTGAGTAGGTTATGTAGTTTCCTTTCCAGGAAATCGTAGTGCCTATCAGGGTGGTGGAACTTTTTATCGCTCCATGACCGCAGATTGGATGCGACCTATTGGAGATTGAGTCCAATGTCTGTTTGGGTACTCATCCATCTTGATCGGACAACATCATCACATTCCTTTTCTTTTGACTAGAATCATTCAAATCTAAAGGGTCTGTAGGGATTCATGTTCCGTTTTCCATGACTACAATCAATGACTATTGGATAGTGCTATGAGAAGTGGAGTGTTAGGTGGTTGATGTGGAACATACTGATGAGATTTTTCCAGTCTGTAGATCACAAAAATCTGTCAAGTCACTCAGCAATGTGATTTCCACTTGAGTTACCCGGAAACCCTGTAAAAGGATCACCCACGTAACCTAGGTCGATCAGGTCCGCCCTTAAGTCCTCATCCTTAAAATTCGTCATCGACAAGTATGTTCAAGAGGATCTTCCTCTTTTTTCCTTATGATACATAATCTCATTGAAATCCCCCGCAAATAGAATAGGGCTTTGGAGGTCGTGACAAAGCTTGCAGAGGAGGTCCCACGATTTCCACTTCTCGTTATGGGCCGACCAACCATAAAATCCCACAAAAGTCCATGGCGGGGCGTGGTTCGCATGAATAGCCACAAACACATGGTGTGAGGAGAAAGAAAAGATCTTGACATCAAAAAAATCATTCCAAAGGAGACAGATGCCTCTGGAGTGGCCTTTTCGGGGAACCGGGAGGCATCCTTAGAAGCCGTATTTTAGAGCGATGCTTGTGGTGTCCTTGTTTTCCAGTATGATTTCGGATAGGAAAAACATATCGGGGAGAATTTTAGTGCAATTGCGATGAAGCATGCGAAATGAGCGTGGGTTTCCAAGCCCACGACTGTTCCAGCACAAGACGATCATTGATCTAGGCGGGGCTGGGTCTAGCCCGCCTCCACATTTGAGTCTTCCGTACTTGTTTTTTCACCCATTATCTTCCATATTTTAGGGGAGTCCCCCACTGACCAGCTTGTTTCACATCGTCTTTTCACTCCCCCTAGTTTTGGATCTTCCAGTTTACTGCCTCTTACTTCTTGTTACACCCGTTTCCAAGTTCTATGGGCGATTGGGCCTAGTGGAAAGGTTTTTATCATTCCTTATTTATCCTGAGTTAGGCTATCTGTCATGGTTTTTCCAGGATCAGGGTCGGGATCTGGTGGTTCATTATGAATCTTCTTTGGTCTCGAGCATTGTTCTGGAAGAATATATGAGGTATTCTCCGTCTTTGTAAAAGTTGAGACAGTGTCTTTTTGGAAGAAAGGATGCATGCTAATTTCCTTCTGAGTGGTTGAGTTATCTTTAGGGAAGTCTTGTGGACCAAGAATGATGATTGTTCCCAGTTCAGTTTCCGCCCATCTTGTGTGGGCCAATGTGAGCCGTTGGCGGTCCTTTTGTTTTTCTGACTCAGGGATAGAGGCATATCTAACCGTTTTTGGCTCGAATACATGGGCCATATTATAGTAATATATTACTTGATCCCTTCTATTGGTTTCATACACACACTCTTCCTAGGTGTTCGAGGTATCCTCAAAAGAAGCAGAAGATTGGGAGTTTCATGAATTCGAATCAGATCCAATTGTTTACGCCATTGAGTTTCAAAAACATGACCCTCATTAGTGGTTCCGATACCACAATTTCGGCTCTAATCCGGACCTCGGGTCCCCATTAGATAGGGTCCGAGCAGTCCCATTCATTGAATTGACCAATGTAGTCCCCAATTTCTCTTATGACACGTTCCGTTCGTGCCTGAAACGAGATTCCTTTGATACATATCCAGAAGGGGGATCAGGTGAGCTTAATGTGATGGATGTTATCCCCCCTTTGAATTCTTCCAACCATGAGCTTACTTGTCTCTTGACATATGTCAATTGAGGAATCTTGCACTTTCTGCCTGAACGTCCGAGAATCTCTCTTGCATGCCATCATCCAGTTCCAATGGGCTAAGGAAAATTGGCATTTATGGGGCGCTGCTGCTGACACTTCATTGGAAATGGCCCCTGACCTCCCATCCTTCCAGTTGAGATGGAGCTCCTCCTCCTCGCTGGCGAAAGCAGGTTCACTTTGAACCATGGCATTGATCATTTGGGTCCATCACAATGAGGAAATTTTTAACCACGTTCACAGACCCCCCGTTTTTTGGACCGAATGGGCCTCTTCGTGGGTTGAGGGCTGGAAGCACCACAATGGCCACAAAAATCACGTGGATCCCCCATCCTTTCCCTCCCACTGGTTTCCGCCAAGATAAGGTATTATTATGATTAATGTGGATGCGTCTCTCACTAAGGATGGGTATGTCGGCCTTGGCATCCTGGCCCGGAATCATCATGGGAAAATTGTTGCAGCCAAACATGAAGCACACTACGCTTTCTGGGAAGCTGTGGTGGCTGAGGCTACTGCCATAATTTCAGGTCTGATGCTCTCCATGGACCGCAGTTGGGATAAAATCAACCTCAAATTATACTATCTCACCATTATCAATGCTATCAACTCCAACGATGGTGACCTCCAGTCTTTTGGATCCCTCGTCCGGTGAATCCTGTCTATCCTTCAAGGCTTCTCAATCTACACTTCCTCCTTTACTAAATAAGAAGGAAACAATTCTACACATCAGCTTGTGGAGTCAAGAACTTTTGATGTTGACCAGCACTAGCTAGACCATTTCCCTTCATGGATTTTCATTTGTACGTCGGCTGATTTTCGGCATTAATGAACCTTTCCTTAAAAAATCTTATTAGAATTACATGTTGTACAAGGAAAAAGCTATATTTTTCCATGATGAACTCATATAGAGAAGAGACTTAAAAATTAGAGATAAAGTTCCATTATTTTCTATAAGGATGGAAATCATCCCTCATAAACATCATTACAAATTACCTAAACCATACGTAGTTGATAATAATTTTCCATTTTGAGTAGTTAAAATAAAAGGAGAAGATTAAAATCATCCATTCAAGGTTAATGGCCCAAAATTAAATCATTACCATAATTATTTATAGAAATAGATAATAGAGAAGTTAATACAACTCACCACTATTATTGAATAAAGAACCTCAAGTTATGTATTTCCATCACACTAATATTTATGCTTTAAATTTTAATATATGTTAAATGATATATGAATCCAATAATTAAATGAAAATGTGTCAGAACTATGTGTGGGGGAGAGAAGACATATATATTGGGATATAAATAACTTTTTTTCATCCTTATGAATTGAGTTGTTTTGATCCTTAAATAAAATTATTATAAAAATGATTGATTTCTAAAGGTTTTACAATCATTTTTTTCGTTTTATAAGTTTTCACTGAGCCAACTGTTTTCTTACATAATTCAAATACCATGATAGATTTCAAGTAATTCATTGATTTTTATGATTTAATAGTTAAATGATTTATGAGTTATTTTTAACTAATATCATGGAATTTGTTGTAGAACAATGAAAAAGAGTGAGTGTGATTAGATATTTGTGGAATAAGAATTATTTCTTCAGGATACTAGAATTTATAACATAACCTGCGATAACGTGTCCTCTATTTAAATATACCTCAAGGAGGAAAAAAATTGATACTTTTTTTGAAACTAGATAAAATGGGAAATTGGGATTCTAGAATATATCTCTAAGACCATACGATCTGAGTGTGTGATTAAAATCCATTTATGAATACTCAATAAGTTCTTATTAAATACATGGATATAAAAAACTGATAAAAAATTATTTAATAAAGTAAACAATATTAAATAATGAATTTATTCAAGTGAGGGGAATAATGTACATAGATGAAAGATCGGTAAAATGAATTATAAAAATTTCATTTTATTTTTATGAATGAAGTGTAATATTTGAACACTAGTTTAAGAAAATCAAAGGAATTGGATATATAGAAGTGATTATTATTAAAATTTTGTTGCTAGTTAAATATGAATAGTTCTACTCTTGGAATTAGAAATATTTCTTTAACTGATATGAGAATGTGAATTAAAATCACTGAAACCACATGATAATTCAAAAAATAGTGTGATATGATATTTATATTTCTTTGGATTATATATTTAGGTTTAGGTTGGATAATTATTTTTGAATGAAGAAATTAATGGTAATTCCTAGGAATGAAGAACTTTATTTGTGGGTAGTGATGTGGTACACAATTTAAAAATGTCTAGAAATACATCATTGTTAATTAACACCATTAATCAAATAAAACCGAGGTAAATCATTCATTTTTTCACATTGGATAATTCTTGAACTTAAGAAAAAATGACTTTAAATTTTGATGTTTAATGATTTATTAATTTTTGAAATTAATTTTGAATCCATACAATAAGCCCAAAAGTTTAAATTTAGTTGTCTAATTTAATTTTTATTTAAAATAAGAATTAATTTTCAAAAACAATACAATATTTAATATTTATGGTTTTATTCATTTTTTTAGAAAGAATATAAATCCAACAGTTGATGGGAAGTAAACTCAAATGGTGATTTCAAATGATAGATGTAATTTTAAATTGAATATCATTAAATTTACATTAAACTATGTATTTTAAAATTTTATAATTATAATTTGTGATGTGATGATGATTGAATCAATTTATATCATAAATTCTTGAATTTTTATTGAATTATTAGTTTTTTAATATTTTTTTTCAGAATTGAATATATTTTGTTTTGCAGTAATTATAACATTATTTTTTTAGAATTGAAAGAAATTTGAAAAATCATACACTGAATTCAATTTTCAATTTTATAGGATAAAAAAGTATGAAAGAAATCAAGTAATCACACATTAAAAATTTTATGTGATCGTGCCCCCCGACTAACTGCATGAAAAATTTCCAAGCTCTCATGTGGGGGAAAACAGAAAAGGATAAAAGTGATCAAGTGACCAATTTCTAGACTAACATATTTATTTCCTTAATAAAATATAGGTCTACATGAATCTATCACATTTGTACTGAAAGAGATGACACTATAAATGTAGCAAATACGATTGGCGACACAACCAACCACAATTGGATATATCTTCATCCATTGACCACTCTCCTACAATCTACATCATCATAGTCAAACACCAAAATTATATAACAGAAAACATGGTGAATGCTAAATAGGTAACATCATAAAAATTAATTTATCACTTTATAAATATATTACAATCAACCACACAAGTTGAATCAGACATGCCAACCGTTCTCAAGATCGATCAGTTAATCCAACTATCATGCTTGATACCCAATCAACCGTATATACAGTCACATCCCACTAGGATGTAATGTTACAAATCAAATGGTGGGAATGATTAATCATCATATTATGAATATAATATTGATAATTCGAGACTTCAATGATGACCAAGTTAATGAAACATGATGTAGAGCACTGATTGGAGAAGCTCGATTCACCCTTGTTTGTCATGTTTCTTTGACGATTTCATCACTATTGTTCATTCAATTATAAGAAAAGAAGATGAATGATCTATAATTATAAATTGACCATACAAACCATGTCATTTTTCGTATAGAGTGAAATTCAAAATTTGAAGATTATGTTTGATCAAGAATCAGTTATGGGAAATAAAATTTTGACACCATAGAAGAAAGTGTTGTTCCACTGTTAAGGGTGTCAACTAAGTTTGGAAGATGACTTGATTGAAGATTTAGGTCCATTTATTTAATTTTAATTTTTTATGATCGATCAAGGGATTGATATGGGGCCCTAAACGCTTTACATGTATAGATGCAACTTTGTTTGAGAATGTTAACTACTAGTTTGAGTTTATTACCTTGTGAAGAAGAATCCAAGCTCCCCAAAACTGAATTTTGGTGTGTGGATAATTGAATTATAAATGAAATCAAATTTAATACTCTATTAATGTAATACAGATCAGATATTTTTTATAGTATATCAATTGTTCTTATTGGGAAATTAATGATGGAGGAAACCTCAAGATTTAATTTCAGGCCCTGCATGTGAGTTGTTGGATCAAAAATTTAATTTCATTACCATGTTAGATGAATGATTTTCCTACATAATGTTATTTAACTATGCCTCTATAATCCCACATTATGGTCCTCCACTATACCTATAAATTTTAAACTATACACTTTTAATCTCTATAATGGTAATCAAGAAGGATACATCAAGGTAACATTGGAATTCCATAGGCTATGTTGATGTAACCGAGTGGACTAACTCAATATACAAATCTACTACATGAAGATAAATCCCATGCATCCAAAAGGGATAGAATGGTACTTCCATGACGGTAAACAAAATCTGAAATTCCCAAAATGGTTGAGAAAAAACTAAAATTGAAATTTTCTCCCATTTTATGGTTTGTTAAAATATGAAATATTATTCGCAATGATCCACATGGATCATAAACCTCAAATAGAAAAAATGATTGAGATAAAAACGTAGGACAAATTTAATATTCAATATGCCTTGTTGATTCCTTTTAGTTCCTTTAAAGTTGAACATGTGTTGGTAATCAGAGAAAAAGGAACATGGTACAATAAGTTCAAGGAATATTTTGGATGGTCTGGAATAACCAGAGGACATAGAGTATAACAATTATACTCACATGGATAATTTCAAACCCCACCAAATACTCAAGTCATTCTAATATAAATTGGGGAATGTTAACTAAAGATAGGGGTTCTTCCATGATCATGAAATCTAGATCTAATATAGTATATTATTCATTGTTTGTTTCCTTATTATACTATTTTCTATAATATCTCTAATGATTGAATAATAATCCCTTAGTGGTTGTGATGTAGAGGTTATCATTACTACCCAATTAGTGAATTAAATATATTAATTAAATATCTCCTATGTTAATATTATGATTTCTATAATTATTTTCATGATATGAGATTTTCCTCATTATACGCATTTTAAATTCATTATCACTCATCCTCTAGTTTGTACACATAGGACACCTAGATGTTTTTATCTTCTGGAATAGTTATAAGTGTAATAAACTAGGGGTGAATCAAGATTTATGATCACTAGATCAGGTAATATAGTTGATACAATTATTATTATACACTCTTATTAAATATGAAATAATTTAAGAATAATAATCAAGGGATATTTCACTTCATTAAAGAGGAAACATGAGAGAAGAATGAAATAATAATTTTATAGTAATGGTTAAAAGATATATGAGGTTAGGAAACTAATTTTAAAATTGAATTTAAATATAATTATTCGCATTTACCATTTCAAAACCTAGTACCCATAAAATAATATAAAAATAATTCTCTAACACTCTTCTCCCTAGATACAAATTGATTCAGAAAATATTGAATTTTTCTTAGCTGAAAACTAATTTACTGGAGGCCCCACTACGTGCCACACACCATCCATTCCCTAAAAACCCTACCGAGTCTCCTCATGACCATGCTTCCTCCCACTCAAAGCACCATTAGTAGTATCACTTGATTCTACAATCTTTATTTGTATAGTATCATTATTCAATCTCTTCTTCAATAGGATCACCTAGTTCGTCATCATAGAAAATGAGATCCACATTAAGATATTTTCCTATAACCCATTAAAATGAAAATGTTCATCATCAAATTCCCACACCTTGGAAATCTTATCCACCACTAATATCAATGAAAACCACAATAAATTTATAAACCTTGAGGTATGGTCAATTTATAATTTCTCACCCTTTGTAAAGATCATGGACTCATGAGATATGTCTACATTAAATGTATCATGAAATAAGTTCACAAAAATCCTCACCTTGATTACCTTCAATGTCATCCCCTCATCTTGAACCTACACATACAATTTCTAGTGCCTGAGAATGTACATCCTCAGATTCACCATTCTCCCTGGTGACATCCCAATATATTCAAGGATATTATTAATTGACCTAATCAAATACCAATTCGTCTAGGATCTTCTCTCTCTTTGGAAAAAATATAATTTTATAACTATAAATCCATATTCTATGTAGTATTGATAGACTAGGTCCCTGATCTCCCAAATCAATACTTTTTATATCTTGTATTTTTCTCACCTTGAGATTACCATAAAAAAGCTACCCCTTTACCACTATTTTCTATGGTTGAACATCCTACCACAATATCTCTATAAGTAGAACATTCTCTGCACCACCCTAAGGGTACCCATCTTGGTCATGCCTCGGTGGAACCATTTATCTTCCCTCTTGCTAATCCAATGGAGTTAGTCATGGTCTCATAACATTGGGAACCAAATAACATGATGAATATACATATATATAATCATTAAGATATAACAAATAGGGAAATCTATAATTGGCAGTGCATCTCACTAGACTACACACATACATATCCACACCCTTGTCCTATATCATCTATCCTCATGGCCCCACAAACCCATGTTAGTGTTAGGAATCACGCACAACACACATATGAAGGATCAAGGTATTCAACATCACATAAACCATCACCTTGAATTTATCTATGTATAACAAAACCAAGAATCTATTTGAATGAAATTATATAAGTTTTTTAGAAACATTAAACAACTAAATTCCACCTCTATAATTGAAATAGTGATCACAAGTATGAACACACATTTAATGTGATTCCTAAAATCCTAGAATGATTTATTACTACCAAATTTTTATTTTTAGGACAAGATTCTGACTATAAATAAATAGCGTCAAATACCATAATTCTCCAAGTCAATAACTCAATTGTAATATTTAAAACCGAAAAATATAATGTAATACGTAGTGGCTTGTTATGTAGAATATAATTATTTTATTTATAAACATTAAACAAAATATATTCCAAGTCTCAAAACATCCATAAACTCTACCAACCATAACCCAAATAACAAAAAACACCAACTTACTCCAACCTTCTTTGTACCAATTTATTCCATCCAATTATAACCTATATTATGACAACATTATAATACCCCTGGCTTAAACTACTCATGTGGTATTAGATCGGCTTCACCTTGTGAACTTAGGTATGTCTCCATATACACCATGAATAGCTAGGAATATGACACAAAATCCATATCATGTCTCTAAACATCCATAGACTCAACCAACCAGAACACAAATAACAATAAAAATATATATTACTCTAAAATTATTAATTAAACATTACTCTAGTCTGCTCTAAACTTATTATTTACTACATTTTAACATCCATACACTAGAATACCCAAAAAGTATTAGACTAATTCCACCATGTGACCTTAAGAGCACCTCTTGATCAGCCAGATGTTGTTGACTAGTAATGAGGGTTTAATTGGTGATAGTAGGGATACTATACACCATAATAGTAAAACTAAAATAATATAGAAACAAAAAATCATATCATTAATAGAACCATATGATATTCTCCGACATATCAAATGGTATGAAGTGGAAATATATATATAAAAATACAAGTCATCTAGCAAATAGTTGAATCTTATCTACGTCAATCACATATAGATGAGTCCAAAAGACTAAAAAAACTAGCATGGAAATTTGGAACTTTTAGGAATATCTCTAAGATCCAACACCAATACACAACTGAATCCACAAAACCACTAACTAATAAGCTTCATTTACCAAGCCATTTCCTTTTCCAATCTCATAAATAATAAACTGTTCCCATGTCCTGGATTGACCATGAAGGGTGTGAGTATTAACTTAGTAGGATACCACTAATGGTTTCCTTAAATAATATATATATATATATATATATATGTGTGTGTGTGAGTGTGTGTATAGGTTTTTATAAATATTGAAATATATGGAAACCAATTTAATCAATACAATATATTCCTCCCATGCTCATCAATCCTGAACCAGAACATTACATACATTGACCTATTCGAGAGTAAGATGATTCACCCACAACATATATTAGAAAAATATCTATAGTACATATAACCATATTTATACTACATAGTGAAACATGAAAACACTCACAACACTCCCAACTATCTTCATCCATTAGTAAGAATGCCTCAAAATAAAAAACACCAAGAACCCCGATACTGTATTCCTATTCCAACAACCAACTCCATAGCATTAAAAATCTTAAGAACATATATACCTTTTCCCCCATTTTGTGATATTAATCAACCCAAGTTCCCATGTACACATATGAAATTTACAACTTCTTAAATGATTCTCATAGTCATCATCAGAATCCGATCGATTATAGAGGATAACTCTAAGAAACTTTTGATAAACACTGCCCTATGGTCCCTCTCCCATGTACACATGCCCCAAATGGACACAACCCCATGATGAGTGGAAATCCATAGAATCGTAGGAATAACTCTGTGAATAATATTCACCACTTCCATAGTGATCAATATCATCCACATCATACTAGCGTATCCTACACTACACAAAAAATTGGACACTTCCACTCATATCACATGAGAGATAATGTTTCAACAAAATGTCTTCACAAAACAGACTAATAATGTTACGAAAGAAACAAATCAACCAAAAAATAAAAATAATCACTACTTTTCAACTCTAGGAACGACCCCCACCAATCCCAAAGGGCATGAAACCAATAACCAAAAGTAAATACCTATATAAACACACTGATACCCACACAAGAATACCACTTGACATATTTCATGAAAAAGAATAATAAAAGTTGTTCAGTTTATGATCTCACACAAGACCTTATCAATTATTGGTGATATCATGAAAAATAAACACTAAAAATATCTTAGAACTACTTACCCCATACTAGTATAGATATTATCATATGATTTCATAGTTTTATTCAACTAGAAGAGGAACAAATTATAAAATAAAATCAAAGTATCTAAATAATATTAAATGAAACTCCCTAAAAGAAAATAATACCAGAAATTGATGGTAAAAAATATAAATGGAAGGTAATACCTATATATGAAACCCTATTGTAAAATAATGAAATAGAAATAGAAAACAAAAAATAATAATAGCCCTTGGAGTGGAAAGAACAAAACGGGAAGGGGAATCATTGATGTTCTCGCTAAATAGGGATTCCCTTATCCATTAATAACTAAATTAAATAATTCAATAATTAGGTTTAAAAAAACTAAAAACCCCAATTGGATCATTAGTGAACCCCACTATAACAATTTTGGGTAATATAATGAGATAGTGGAACTTTCATGGTCACCAAAACTCTGGTGGCCTCTAAGAGGAACTCTTCTATAAGTTCAACTTGCATTCTAATATCCTCCACTAATGACAATTTTTCCCAAAAATCAATGTCGGGGCTCCACCTACTACATTGAAACCTCAAGACAACTTAATTACACATGGATGGAATGGTATTAGAACAAAAATACATATCCATAAAAACCAATTCATCATAAAATAATTCATTAAGTTTCCAAATATTTTATACAATACCAAAATATTATCTTACATGACATTTCTATACCCATTATATATATTAATAAAATTTTCTTGTATGTATTTATTGAATTTTTTTCATCACACTAATGTTAATTTTATTTATATGTTCATTAGAAAAGAAAATTTAGGAAATTTCGATAAAATTTAATAGTTTATAATCATATTCATTCAATGAAATCTTTATGGGATGACCAATTTTAATTCCATGGATCACAATAGTGAAAAAACTAGTATATGTGACCACAAATTAGATAACACATATATATATATTATATTTGATAGATATGGATATTAAATATAATAAATCCATTTATATCATCAATGTTATCTATTTCAAAACTCATTTGAAACATATTTTTCAGATAGTATCTTTTTTATTTGATATCATTTATTACTATAACCTATGTCCCATTGACCTTAAGAAAGAGGGGGTAAAATATAGTTAAATTTTATTTCTCCCAAAATGGATCTTGTTGTCATGTTATAAAGAAAAAAATATCACAAACATTAAACTAAACATAACATTCATTTAAATAAATTAAATCCTAATAACATGAAATTTTTACTTGGTTCAACCAAATTGGTTATATATAAAGGTAATATAATTGATATAATTAATGTATAAAAAAAATACAATAATTCATGATTATTTATATAAAATTATTAAGGATTAATATTTTTTCAATATACCAAACTAATATATGAGACCCACTTCAAATTAATCATGCCATTTATCTCTAAATATTCAATTTCACATAGGATTTATAGACTAATCAATAAAACATAAACTATTTTTAAAATTTCCAACATGTTCCATGTAAGAACCCGATTCTTAGTTTTGAGGTATGAGCTTCTTCTTTTCTCTTTTCCTTAAGTGTTTTTGAGAAAATATGGAAAATGGGGAAAATTCCATCTTTTGGAAAGTACACGCCGTGTACTTTTTCCACACGTCGTGTACTTTTGACCGTGTGGGATAAGTACACAGGGCGTGTGGCCATGCTGGGGTTGAAGGGTGTAGGAACTGACTACATGCTGTGTAGTGGTCCTTTACATGCCGTGTAGTCAGTCGGAAGGTGAATAGTGAGGTGGTGGCCAGCTGTGTGATAGAACACACCATGTACTCAAGGAGACACGCCGTGTAGTCATGTCGGCAGGTGAACAGTGCCACACTGGTGGGAAGCTGCCATAACAACAGTTTAAAAATGGGAAGTACACACCGAGTACTTTGTTTTTTTGATTAAAATGGGTAGTAGCCTCCCATGTTCACATGTAAGGCTTAGAACCGGAGGAAGGAGTAGGAGTGGATGGTCGAACCATTGTAGATTTGTCGAGCACACGTCTGGAACCCGTTTCCTCCTTGGATGGTCTCGATGGAACCGCACGGGTAAGGGATTCCTTCTCTTGGTGTGTCTCTTGACAATTCATCCCCTAATATAACTTATTCAAGTTTAAGTGAGTTTATTTCTTCCTCATATCTATGTTGTTCTAGGACTAATAGAGGATCATCATTCGCGTATATCGTTCGTGGGTGTTAAAGGTAGGTGGCTTGGTGTTTAATTTTCAACTGTTGTGCGTTTTGTGCATTTTTTGTGCCATGAACCCATGTTGGGGTGTCGTGAGGCTGAGGACGTGGAAAATTTTAATACGTAGAATTTTATAGGTGATTAATTAACGTTTCAAAACTATTGTTTGGGATCAGTGCTCGAATCTGGGCCACCCTCGGTGTGTGTTCCACCGTTTAGCCGTTTGGCCAAGATACCCGAGGGTATGACTTTAATGTAATGACTGTATAATTGCCTTGAGAGGAATTTATTGTGAATGTTTATTTACATGTTGGGAATGGCCCAGTTTTTTGCACCTGAGGGCAGTGTTTTACTTAGCCCTTGGGAATTTCTTTTCTTAGCCCGAGGGCAGTTGTTATCCTAGTCTGAGGGCAATTTTTCCGTGCTAGTGGGCAGCAGATTCTGTGCCTGTGGCCGACACGAACTACGCCTGAGGGAAATATCTGTGTGCCTGTGGGTAGATTCTTGTGTTGGAGACTCTTTACCTGAGGGTAGGGGTTTACGTGTCTGAGTACATTAGATGTCTACTTAGAATATTCACTATGGTGATATTTTAAATTAAATAATCAAATGGATATTAAAATGGAAATATAAATTGTTAAGTTAGTTACTTTTAGTACTTCTTACTTAATTGAATTTAAATATTACACACTATTGTTGCATGTTTTACACACATTTGAGCACGGGACTTTGGTGGGTGCCTACTAGGAATTTATTTCCCACACCCTGTTTGGGTCACGCTTTTCCGCCTAAACAGATTAGGTTTCTGCAGGTGTAGATAAGGGAAAGGGTCCTTATACAGGTACATGATTGTTGCTAAGGATTAGGGGAGCATGGGACTCGGCTGAGGCTCATGATGCTACCGTCTGTTTTGTACTATTTTTATTTCCTGTACTTGTATTGTATTGTATTGCAGTGTAACATGTTCTGGATGTTTTAATAGAATTAAGGCATGTTTGTTCATATTATATACTGGATGATTATATCTACTGCAGTTGTTTATTTCAGTTGTGTATGGTTTACAGCTTCAGTTGTTGCTGTATGATTTATTTATATTCCACTGTGCTACACGTTGAGAAATGAGGGAATAGTTTACCCACTATCAGACCTCGGCCCTCACTGCTAGTCGGCACCCTTTGGGTTTTGGGGAAATGCGCTTGGGGTCATGTGGCGAACTGGGTTTGGGTCACCCATGGAGTGGTACCTGGGTCCGGGACATTACAAAGTTGCATCAAAGGGGTTCTTTTCATTGACTTACTATTTGGAGCCTTAGTCAGGGATAGGATAGAATGATAGTTGGTAATGAGCTGTGCCCGGGCATAGCTAACCCATGTATAGGGAAAATTCAATTTACCTCGTATTGCAATTTTTCTGATTTTGCAATTTTACAGTTAAATTGAGTTTCACCATTGGGTGACGCACTTGTATTATGCTGTTTATATGTTATTCATGGGTTCAATTTAGTTACAACCCGATGAGATGAGGGTATTCCATCTCATACATCATTTAGTCACATGCTAGAAATCACATTCCACGCATATTTCCATGCCATGTAGGTGCATTAGAAATTGCATGTTGTTGTGATAGTTGTTGTGCTAGAAAAGAATGTTGTTGTGATAGCTGCTTGATAAATACCTGCTATGTGATTGGGTATTTTGGTATAAACTTGTTAAAATAATGGATTCTAAACTTTGGCCTTTTGGGAGTATAGGCCCCCATTTACCGGAATTTAGTGGATCATCGACTGTTTATTTCGTTATAACACAGATAAGATGTCAAACTTTGATTCATGGGGAGTATGGGCCCTCACGGATCATAATTTGACACTTAGGTGTTGTTTTTCAGTGTTTTATGGGTTCTGGGTAAGTTTCTTAGGCACACTATCTAGAAAACCAGTATATACACCATGTAGTACTGTAGACACGCCGTGTATGTTCTTCTGTTTGGGAAGAAAATTTCACTTTTTGAGTACACGCCGTGTACCCGGAGTACACGCCGTGTAGTCTCTACCCGTGTCACAAACTATGTGGGCAGCGACACGGGGAAGGGATGATCTTGGGGAAAACACGCCATGTAATTTCTGTACACTCCATGTGGGTTTGACCCATTGTCCGCCATGTAACTCCAACACGGGTGGAGGAAACCTTAAGACATACAGGTCGTGTCCACTGTGGAACACGCCGTGTAGTGAGACCTGGGGACCCGACCATGTAACTAACATCACGGGTCGGGGTAATCCTTTCAATTTCACGCTGTGTGTATATTGAACACGCCATGTAGGTTGAGCCGTGTATCCGGCCGTGAAACTTACAACATGGGTCGGCAGAGCTTGTCTACTACATGCCATGTACCTGTGGGACACGCCATGTAGTCTTCTCCGAGGAAAGACCGTGCAGAGGATGCCGTGTGGCTGGGAAATGAGGTGGTGTACACACCGTGTGTGAGTGTAACACGCGGTGTAGTGTCAATCCGAGTAGTCGTCCGTGTCACAAATGACACAGGCAGTTGGAAATAACACCATACACGTCATGTAGATGATATACACGTCGTGTAGTTTTGTTCAAATGGAAGCCGTGTGGATTAGCCGTGTAGAAGGACCCAGACAGGGGAAGGGGTTTCAAGTACACACCGTTTAGTCAGTATACACACCATGTAGTCTTGTTCTACAAATTTTGAATGCCTTCTTCCTCCTGTTTCCTTTTTGGGGTTTCTTCATTTTTGGTCGTTGATAAACTTGTTCTAAAGGCATGTATTTAACCTTGTAGTGTCATGCCGCCTAGACAACCACGCGTTGTTCTCTAGGAGAGCGGCGAAGACTATACTCCAGAGATTGTGGGTCATGGGCTACCAGTTGATCCTCCAGTAGATCCAGATGCGGCACCAGCAAATATACCGGACACAGGTGCGGAGGCGCAGTTCCGTGAAGGCTTTATGCAGTTCATGAAGACCTTTCAGGGAGCACTATCGGCTGCCACATCTATGGATGAGTTGACTTGTCTCTTTCAGCATCAGTATCCGCCAGTGTTTTTAGGGGATGGCGGACCACAGGCTATGAAGTGTTGGCTAGGATTGATGGAGACTATTTTCGAGCATCTGGAGACACCTCCAGGGCAGAGGGTCAAGCTCACGGCATATATGCTGCGTTATTCCACCAAGAGGTGGTGGGATGTTACTACCCAGCTAGAGCATCACAGAGACATGGCGTGGGAATATTTTCAGGCATTCTTATATGAATTATTTTTTCCAGAGACGCTGAGGGAAGATAGAGATCGATAGTTCATAAATCTGCAGCAGGGCGCTATGTCGGTGATGGACTATTCTGCTCTCTTTATCGAGCTTCAGCACTTTGCACCCGTGCTGGTGGGTGATGAGACGCTGAGACAGAGGAGCTTCAAGGATGGTCTTCGGTATGACATCCGAGCACTGGTGAATGTTTTTAGGTTACCTTATATACATGCTATTATGAACCGGTCATTGATTGCAGAGAGGAACCTACGGTAATCTAGTGGTGTGGGCCAGGGCAGTTCATCACCAGTTACTGGTACTATTTTTCCTCGAAAAAGGAAGAGATAGATAGAATTATCTTAGGGTGGCAGTACAAGTCAGAAGAATGCTTTAGGTGGCCAGGTCATGTGCTAACAGTGTGGTATAGAGGGGAACAAGAGGCCACAGTGTCCACGAGACCCAGTGGAGTGCCGAGCATGCGGCAAGATGAGTTATCTACAACGCTTTTGCAGGGAATTTCCACCGATGGCTAGTGAGAGGGGTTTTGTGCAGACCCCGTGTGTGGGAGCAGGACCAGTGGCTTCTTACCAATCAAGGAACTGGAATACGTCAGGGCATGCATGAAGAGATGGTGGTCATGGCCATGGTAGCCAGACACCAATATCTCAGAGGCAGCAGGGTGGGACAGCTCAGGGTAGCCAGGATGTGTTGTAGGGCTACGACACTGGTCAGGCATATGCAGTGCCGTAGACCCAGCAGGAGTAGGATCCCTGACCTTCTACAGTCAGAGGTACTATTCTAGTAGCTTGTGTCTTATCTTCAGTACTTTTCGATATGGGTGAGACACATAGTTTTATATCTGTGCCTGTTGTGGAGAGCCTTGGGATTTGTGTTTCCTCTTCTTCTGATATCATGACGCTAGACACTCCGTTGGGGACTAGAATGACTGGTGTGTGTCAGTGCAAGGAGTTCCCCCTTGAGGTTGGTGGGTGTCACTTCCTTTGGGACCTCTATGTCATAGAGACGACAACTTATGAAATCAGTCTCGGGATGGACTGGTTGGTTCCCTTTTGAGCCTTCGTAGACTGCTATCGTCGCAGGGTGAGTTTCACGTCACCAGAGGGCAGAGAGTTTCTATACAAGGTCGAATCGGATGTTCAAGCGAGTTGAGATGGACCAGAGCATCGTGGGAAAGGTGGAGTCACAACCCAGATTCCGAGTTTATATCTGGATGACTAGGGGAATTGTCAGAATGATTTACCTCCATTGGTTGATCGTTTCAGGGA
Source organism: Viscum album (assembly GCA_963277665.1). NCBI lineage: Eukaryota > Viridiplantae > Streptophyta > Magnoliopsida > Santalales > Viscaceae > Viscum > Viscum album. Next base: position 122,581,447 of record OY728153.1, on the reverse strand, counting down.
TGTCTTCTCGGATGACTTTTCAGGTCTACCTCCAGAGAGAGAGGTGGATTTCTCTATTGAGAAAATGCCAGTAGTAGCACCAGAGTCCATTCCTCCTTAAAGGATATCCATTCCTGAGTTGCAGGAGCTCAAGAGGCAGTTGGAGGAGTTACATGCAAATGGTTTCATCCAACCTAGTACTTCTTCATGGGGTTCTCCTGTCCTTTTTGCAAAGAAGGCGGACGGTACCCTTAGACTCTGTGTGGATTATCAGAAGCTGAACCAGTTGACGGTTAAGAACCGATATCCCTTGCCGATGATTGATGATCTTTTTGATCAACTTCGTGGAGAACGAGTGTTATCGAAGATTGAATTGAGATCAATATATCATCAGCTTTGCGTTAGACAATCTGATATACCACTCACAGCTTTCAGGAGAAGGAATGGTCTATATGAGTATACGGTTATGCCGTTCGGACTCACAAACGTGCCAGCAGTTTTCATGGCTCTGATGAATCATGTGTTCCATCCTTATCTGGATTCTTTTGTGGTAGTATCTCTAGATGACATATTGGTGTACTCTCAAACTCGACACGACCATTCCACCCATCATGAGATCGTATTGAGTACACTGAGAGAGCATAAGCTATATGTTAAGCTCTCAAAGAGTCACTTTTGGATGGACCAGATTCACTTCTTGGGTCATATCATCTTGGAGGCATGATTTTCGGTAGACCCAGAGAAGGTGAGAGTAGCAGTTTCCTAGGAGTATCCCAAGAACGTGTTTGAGATACAGATTTTCTTGGGGCTGGCTTATTACTACAGACGTTTCATCCCAGACTTCTCCCTCTTAGCAGCGACGTTGACGGGTTTGACTAATATGGGTGTGAAGTTCGTTTCGATATAAGATTGTGTGACAAAATTTCAGGACCTGAAGGGAAGGTTGACATCAGCACCGATTCTGATACTCCCAGAGCAGGGGCAGAGCTATACAATTTACTATGATGCATCAGGGATTAGGCTGGGAGCAGTGTTGATGAAGGGTGATCGAGTTGTTGCATACGGGTCTTGGCAGTTTAGGACACATGAGAGGAATTACCCCACGCATGATCTCTAGTTGGTTTTAGTTGTTCATGCGTTGCACTATTGGAGACATTATCTATTGGGAGAATGTTTTTTGGTCTTCACTGATCACAAAAGTCTCAAGTATATCTTTAATCAGCGTGACTTGAATCTCAGGCAGTGAAGGTGGGTCGAATACCTTCATTACTTTGATTTTGATCTTGCCTATACACCTGGTAAAGGTAATGCAGTAGCTGATGCACTGAGCAGGAAGACTCAGGTACAGGCTGTGCAGGAGGCCAGTGGTGAATGGAAGCTTATGTCTTTGTTCTTTGAGATGCATTTGAAGGTGCACGACAGTCAGGGGAAGACCTATATTTCCTCTTTAGCTGTGACTTCTACCCTCCTGGATAGAGTGAGGATGAGACAACTATCTGATTCAAAAGGCCTAGTTCTATGGGAGTCTGTGGCAAGTGAGGACCCTCCTCCTGGTTGGACGATGGGCGATGATGAGGTTTTGCATTTCCATGGAAGAATAAGGATTCCAGGGGATATACTTGAGGAGATGATGCGGGGGTTTCATGCTTCAACATGGGAAGTTCATCCCGGGGTTACCAAGATGTACCGTGACTTGAGACATTAGTACTGGTGGCCGGTTATGAAGAGAGATGTAGCTGGTTTTGTTATGAGATGTTCCACTTGTCAGCAGGTGAAGGTGGAGCATCAGAGATCAGCTGGATTGTTACAACAGTTACCCATTCTGGAGTGAAAATGGGATGAAGTCGCGATGGATTTCGTGACTGGTTTGCCAAGGCCACCTAGAGGCAATGATTCCATCTGAGTTGTTATGGACAAACTCACGAAGGTAGATCACTTTTTGCCGATCAAGGAGACCTTCAGTGTTGACAAGCTCAGAAGGTTATATATCCGAGAGATCGTACATATTCATGGTTTCCTCATTCTATTGTTTCAAATAGGGATGCATGTTTTACGTCTCATTTCTTGCAGGGTTTTCAGTGGGCACTGGGTACACATGTGCTTCTGAGCACATCTTACCACCCTTAGACCGATGGTCAGTCAGAGCGTACTATACAGGTGCTTGAGGACATGCTGCGTGCATGTGTCCTAGACTTTGGGGGATCTTGGGAGAAGCATATACCCCTAGTCGAGTTTGCCTATAACAACAGTTTTTAGGAGACTATTGAGATGGAACATTATGAGTCTTTATATGGTTGGCCATGACGATCACCTTTTTGATGGTTAGAGGCAGGTGAGGTAGCTTTACTGGGACCACACCTCGTGCAGGAGACTTCTGAGCATGTCTAGTTGATTCAGAAGCGGATGGCTGCCACGCAGTCTCGTCAAAAATCATATGCTAATCACCGTAGATGACCTTTGTAGTTCATGGTTAGGGATTAGGTTTTCTTGTGTGTTTCGCCGAGGCTGGGACACAAGCAGATTATGAGACAGGGTAAACTTTCACTGAGGTATGTGGGGCCATTTGAGATTTTGGGGAGATTCGGGAAGGTTGCCTATCAGTTGCAGTTACTGCAGAGGTACCGGGCCATTCACGACGTCTTCCATGTATCTTAGTTGTGCCGTTATCATTCAGAACCGTCTCACATCTTTCATCATGAGGAGGTTAAGCTGGAGTTAGATGTGTCCATTGAGGAGCATGTAATTTGTATCGTTGATAGGAGCACGGAGGTTCTCTGAGGTCGGTCAGTTCCTCTCATACGGGTGCTATCGCAGCATGGTTGAGTGCACGACGAAACCTGGGAGCGGGAGACCAATGTACGTTCTCAGTGGCCGGAGTTTTTCATGGATTTATCTTCTCCACCCTTGTGAGGGAAATTCAGGGACAAATTTCTTTAAGGGGGGATGTTTATAAGAACCCGATTCTTAGTTTTGAGGTAGGGGCTTCTTCTTTTCTCTTTTCCTTAAGTGTTTTTGAGAAAATATGTAAAATGGGGAAATTTCAATTTTTGGAAAGTACACGCCGTGTACCTTTTCCACATGCCATGTACATTTGGCCATGTGGGATAAGTACATGGGGTGTGTGGTCATTCCGGGGATGAAGGGTGTAGGAACCAACTACACATCGTGTAGTGGTCCTTTACACGCCGTTTAGTCATTCGACAAGAGAATAGTGAGGCGGTGGCCAGCTGTGTGACAGAACATGCCATGTACTCAAAGGGACATGTTGTGTAGTCATGACGGTAGGTGAGCAGTGCCATGCTGGCGGGAAGCCGCTAGAGGAACAGTTTAAAAATGGGAAGTACACGTCATGTACTTGGAAATACACGCCGTGTACTTTGTTTTTTTCTGCTTAAAATGGGCAGTAGCCTCCCCTGTTCACAGGGAAGGACTAGAACCGGAGGAAGGAGCAGGAGTGGAAGGCCGAACCTTTGGAGATCCACCGAGCGCACGTCTGGAACCCGTTTCCACCTCGGACGATCTCGCTGGAACCGCACTGGTATGGGCTTCCTTCTCCTAGTGTGTCTCTTGACAATTCTTCACCGAATGGAAGTTATTCAAGTTTAAGCGAGTTTCTTTCTTCCTCGGGTCTACATTGTTCTAGGATGAATCGAGGATCATCATTCGCATATATCATTCGTGGGTGTTAAAGGTAGGTGGCTTGGTGTTTATTTTCCCCCTACTGTGCATTTTGTTAGTTTTTGTGCCATGAACCCGTGTTGGGGTGTCGTGAGGCTGAGACCGTGGCTAATTTTAATACCTAGAATTGTATAGGTGATTAATTAAAGTTGTAAAACTGTTTTTTGGGATCAATGCTTGGATCTGGGACCACCCCTTAGGTGTGTTCTTCTGTTTATCCGTTTGGCCAGGATTCCTAAGGGTATGCCTTTAAATTAATGATTGTAGAATTTCCTTGAGAGGAATTTCTTGTGAATTTTTATTTACATGTTGGTCATGACTCGGTTATTTGTGCCTAAGGGAAGTGTTTTACTTAGCCCGTGGGCATTGCTTTGCATAGCCCGAGGGCAGTTGTTATCCTAGCCTGAGGGAAATTTCTTCCATGCCTGTGGGAAGCTGATTTTGTGCCTGTGGGTGACATGTACTACGCCAGAGGGAAATATCTGTGTGCTTGTGGGAAGATTCTTGTGTTGGATACTCTTTACCTGAGGGTAGGGGTTTACGTGTCTGAGGACATTAGCTGTTTACTTAGAATATCCACTAGTGATATTTTAAATTAAATTATTAAATGGATATTAAAATGGAAATATAAATGGTTAAGTTAGCTACTTTCAGTACTTCTTACTTTATTGAATTTAAATACTCCACAATATTGTTGCATGTTTTACACACAGTTGAGCACGAGCCTTTGGTGGGTGCCTACTGGGAATTTATTTCTCACACCCTGTTTGGGTCACACTTTTTCGCCCAAACAGATTACGTTTCTGCAGGTGTAGATAAAGGAAAGGGTCCTTATACAGGTACATGATTGTTGCTGAGGAGTAGGGGAGCATGGGACCAGGCTGAGGCTCACGATGCTACCAGCTGTTTTTTTCTGTTTTGCTTTCCTGTACTTGTATTGTATTGTATTATAGTGTAACATGTTCTGGATGTTTTAATAGAATTAAGGCATGTCACATCATATTATATACTGGTTGATTATATATAATGCTATTGTTTATTTCAGTTTTGTATGGTTTACTACTTCATTTATTGCTGTATGATTTATTTATATTCCGCTGCGCTACACTTTGACAAATGAGGTCATATTTTCCCCACTATCAGACCTGGGCCCTCGCTGCTAGTCAGCAGCCTCTAGCATTTGGGGAAATGCGCTTGAGGTTATGTGGCGAACCGGGTTCAGGGCACCCATGGAGTGGTACTTGGGCCCGGGACGTTACATTCCATTATATGCTATCAATTCAACTTTACCATTTAATAAATCATTAATCAACCTAGTATTACAACTTGATATTTTTTAAGTGTCTCTACCATATGTCTCGCATTAAAGGTTCGCTAAAGACATCCTTATACTTTAACTAAAATATATTAAAAAATATAAACAATTTTTCATATTTTATATGATATCCAAATTTAAGTATCATGTAGATCTTTTCATAAACATGATGTTTCTACCTTAACCCTAATGTTGTTTTATTTTCATTGCATTGAATCCTGAAACTATGATGTGGAATATTTATGATCTTTGAATCTCACTTCTTTCCTTATTCTCAAATTCTATATCTGACAATAAATATGACATAACACATTGAAAAAAATTGTTACTCCATCAATGTGTCCACTACCTATCATCATATAATGAAAGATTTTATCAATAATTTTATTTTCAATACATCATACTATTTTCAATAACATAAAAAACCTATTGGAACCACGAACATAGTGCATTCATAGCCTATCTGAAAGAAAGATCGTATTAAAAATACTATTGTCACACTAATAATTTCTACATCTTAGTTATATTCATTTTCTTGTGGTATCAAATAACCTTTTCAAACCATACTCCATAAAATATGTAGATTCATGACTAGAATTTATTAACCCTAATGATTCTTATTAAACTAAAATGTGGTTTATCTTCCTTTTAAAGATAAAAACTCCCACTCCCTTCCATCATCATCCTACTGGAACTATGACCACCAACACCCCTCATAACACTGCATTATTTTTACATATTTTATAAAACATCCCTAAATATCAAAAAATTATATTAAAACTCTTTTAACAATTAGAAAAATCCAAAATTAATTAGTTAATACAAGTTGACAATAAAACAAGACATAATTTAGGTATCTTCAATATAAATCTTATTTTGAGTAACATAAGATCCAATATTACACTATATGAGATGTTGTATGAAAAGTAAATAATTATAAAACATTTCAGCAAATTCAAGTGGTTTGTTAAAAATAAATAGGGGTCTCAGGAGAAATATTATATGATAGGGGAAAAGAATATTTTTGGGATATATTGTGATGATTAAAACATATGTGTGTCTTAATAAGATAATCAACAAGATCCATGAAAATAATTTTATAAGAATAATTTTAAATGAATAGAATATTTTCTATAATAGTTATGGATTGAGATAAATTCAAAAAATTGATAATAATGATAATGTTTAATAATAAAACTACATGTTATATGAAAAAGGCTTAGAAATTGATATATATTATGTAGATAAAGAGAATGATTTATTGGCACAATTTGTGATGAAATGGAAGAGAGTTTTGGAATATTAATATAATATTCCTCATTGAGAAACTCCCATTAATCAGAATGAAATAATGAATAATATTAAGAGTAAATCTCTATTATCATATGTATTGCCTAGTATATTTGTTAAATAAATAAGATATGAATCATATGAAAAATTCACAAATAAAGATTTTTAAAAAATTGAGATGAAAGAAACATAAGAGATCATTAAAATTCCATATCTACACATTGTTTTAAAAGTATGTGGGTCTTTAATAATAATATTTATGAGTAGGATAAACTGTTGAGAAAAACAAAATAGTTTATTTTTTATGTAAAGGATATTCAGAAATTAATGTTGTTCATATGAAGGATACTTTTGGATTATTTTCATGTTTGGAAGAAATTTTATTACTCTTGATAATTCCTATGAATAAGATTTATAAAATATAAAAATTTAATGAAAAAAATAACTTGTTGAATTAAAAAACGAAATAATAGGTTAAAATCAAATTAAAATTGAGTTTATGTTAGGTGATGATGAAATAATATTTTATCACATGAAGAAAGTATAAAGGATTACATCTAAAAACATAATCATAATAGATATTTGGGCCTATTTTCTCCAGAGATCCTTATACATTGAATTTTGAGAGATAATCCAATGTGATTTTATTAAGGAAGTGAAGGACTACTACATAGGAATCCCACTATCGATTGTTGCTAGTGTTACTACCCTTATTCTCATACCTAAAGTAAAACAGTTTATTTCATTCTAATAGTGTTAGCCTATTCCTTTATGAAAATTCTCCTATAAAATTCTTAGTAAGATATTAAATAATAGATTGAGAAAGTTTATTCTCAACATGGTTTTTCAAGATAAACATTGATTTATGAAGGGATGGAGAATACAAGTAGATATTTTCTTATCTCAAGAGATGTTGTTTGATCTAGATCAAAAATTAGTTTTCACTAAAAAATTGTTAAAATCATCATGAAAAATTCATCTGATAGTATATTATAGAACATTATTTTTAATGTTATAAGCCATTTTGGTTTCTTAATGTGGGTGTGTGGTCTTTTATTTTGTATTTACTTCTCTTCCTATATCTCAATCAAACTCATGGTTAAAAATTTTGGTTTCTTTTTTTTGACCTAAGGCCTCTAATAAGGAAACATGATAACCCTAATACTCTTCATATGACCATAATATGTCCATATCTTGAATATTAACAAATCCATATCAAATATGGAAATAATTACTTTCAAAATAATATATGGACTTGAAGGTATTTACAATATATTTTTCATGGATATATATATATATATATTTATTTATTTATAAATGGATGGAATGAATCTATCCATACATTTTTAGACTTGCTAAATAAAAATTGTTTGTGGTGTGAAAAATAAAAAATTCTAAGGAAAATAAATGTAATTATTTCTAGAGGTTTCTCATGTATTCCCTATAGACTCATTGAATTATGTGGGGACACTTCTGAAGGTAAAATTATAGTGAAATATTTGGTACCCTACTATCTATAGGTTAGATCTATAATAATCATTTCAATGTGTTGGTGGAGAAAAAACACAAGCTAGTCACCAACTAAAAAAATCAATTGTTATCTTTTAGAAAAAGAATCACTATCATCAACAAATTACTATCATGGATGACCATGAACATTTTATTTTTACTTAATGTATCCAAGATAATTTTTATAAATTTATAAAATATCATGCACAATTTCATAGGGATCTCCCACTAGGAGGGACATTGCTATTGGGTGAGTTTGGAAAGATGGATAAATACTATGAACAAAAATTAATTAATTTCCAACGCATGGAATAAAAAATTTACTATATGATTGGAAACTATTCCAAGTATATATTTGTTGGGTGGAACATGTTGTTGAAATAAACCAAAGAAAATTATAAAAATATCCTAGAGGATTTATTTTTAGGGAGCTCCCCACATTCTCATTACTAGAGAAGCCTATAGGGAACCATTAAAACTATCCTCATGTAGTCATGATGGATAATATGATAGAGATATATCTTATTTTGAAATTTTAACTATTAAAAAAAATCATCATCCTAAGGTTAACCTATATTATCATGAAGTTTATAGAATAAATTACTAACCTAAACCTCTCAAATGATATAATAAATAAAAACCAAAATACTTCTTCTATGACATAAGTATGGTAGAAGAATTAGATCAAATAATTTTTACTCTATCGAGCTCAAGAGGGTTCCATATTCTATACCACCTTCATATCTCTAACAATAAATTAGTTTTTTATTAATGTTTTAAGGTATTATGTGCATAATTCATTCCAGGGAAGATCGAATTTCTTCTATGGGGAATCAGACACAAATAAACACCCAATAATAATAGTACATAATGGATTTTCATCCACGTATCACTGAAATGTAGATGTTGTTACTAGTGAAACATTAATTTGAAGATAATAATTTTGGGGAATTGAAGGGGTAGCCTTCCTATGAAAATTTCCTAGAGGTAAATTTAGCATCTCAGTGTATCTAGATTCTATTTATCATTTTCTTGTAGTGTAGTATAATAAAATAAATATCACCTATAACAATGGTATGTACTATAATTTGTTATTTTTTATAGGTTGTAGGGTATTAAGGAAAGATTACAATGAGTCTATATATAAGGTAATATTGTATATCATAACTCACATGAAATCAAAGGTCCTTCTCTTGTTAAACTACTCAAATACAATTAATATAGGAATTTTATATCCCTCTTATAACTGTATGATTCACCCTGAAACAAGTCTAGACACTCTTGTAATATCCCGCGTCCAATGGGTTGCTTGAAAAAATAAAAATGAGGCTTTCAAAATCAACATTGATGATACCTTATATAATGGATACATGAAAGAAGTTGGACTACTCGTGGAATATAAATTCTATGTATTATTTTATTTTATCAATTTCTATGGGGAAATTAGTTCTTCCACTATCAAAGATAGGGAAATGTACACTAACCTCCTCATCATTATAGTTTACTACATCACCCTTTTAGTGGTCGAATCATATAGTAATCTTCTAATAAATTTACTATTAGGATACACCCCATTCCATTAATTGATATAATACATTATATGAAGATAAAGTAGTCTAAGTAAGAGGTTGATAGAGATTATTTACTCTAGGTGTGAGGGATATAAATAAGATCTTTTGGCTTCCAAATTTATGGCCAACATCTCTCTTAAAGTGTTAATAAATGAGGATTCTTCCCCCATATTGACAAAATATACTTCTAGGTGATTCCACTAGACTTCACCACTGTAGAACATCATGATTTAATCCTTAGTGGATTTTCAATTCAATAAATTTTAACTATTATTCATTATGTTTTTATGATATCATATTTAGTGAAAGTGAGAATAAATCTTTTGAGAAGTTTTTATATTTGATGAATCATGAAGTTGAGGAATGTATTATAATAGTATAGGTTATCATATAAGAATTCCATTTCCAGTGATCATAAATCAACCCTCATTTTTGTGTAATTGAATTTACTAGCTCTTATTCGAATTTAAATGAAGTTCTATCGTGTCTTGATTGATAGCCTTAATATGTTTATAGTATGAAAATAAATTTTTTGACTAAAAAAAAGAAATATTAAATTAGTTATGAAAAGTGTGTTATATTGAGAAATATAATTCACTATTGAGTTTAGAATGGGATGTTTTCTTTATAATGAAATTCTCATAATTTTTATTCCATTGAGTTATTTTTCCATAGTGACGACCATTTTTAGTGATTTTTTAAAAGAACTGTTAAATTAATATTTAACCTAGATATCTCTCATATATTAATATTTTGGGGGGTCTTAATTTTTAGTGGATCTATTTATTCTAGAGGCTCTACAAATGAAGAGGTCATATGTTGGACATCAAATAATTATGGTACAAGAGGCATGTATCATTGTATTTTGATACAATGTATTTACTTTTGTGACTCTAGACCTCTCTACCCTCAATTAAAGTATTAGCCTATGAATGAATATATAAAAATTTATTATTATATTATGGGAAATAAAAACTAGGTTAATATAATTTGACTGAGAAAAAATCCAAATAAAGGATTTTGAATACATATAGGGATGATTTTGTTTATAAAATTCTCTCTTGATTTTGTATACATAAATAAAAAAATAACAAATTATTCTTTATATATGTTAATCCTTATCACACACATAATATAATGATATAAATATTATAAAAATTTTCTTTGGATATTTAGTGATATATTAGATATAGTATTTTATGCTTTTTTATAAAATCGAGATCTACTAAAATATAAGAAGAATTATTTTACAGTCCATATACCAATACATGGGAATTTATATAATAAATATAATTGGAAATGATTGAGATTACTAAAATTTACAATTTATTTATCCTAACTTTTTAAAATTTTCATCATTCTCTATAAAATTTGAATACCTACATTTATTATTTACAAGATAAATTTGATGTTTCTGTGATTATGATGATAAAAAAATATCCACATGATCATGTTAAACATATGAGTGCATGAACATTAGAACTATAAGACATTTGATCATCCTGATAAGAGAATGACCGGTGCATCTCCATCAACCATGCTGTAGCCAAACCAATTAATGATATATTTTTCCACTAGTGTCGTCTGACATGTGAATGAAAAAACATGATTCTTCTAAGACAGAAACATAATATAAGAGATTCCAAATCTCCCAAACAGACAAGTGGAGGTTCATCTTTACATCCCAAACCCAACGTAACCATGTTTCTGTAATTTTTGAGGTTTTGGACAATGTATTAAGAAAAATATGATTGAATTAATGTGTAAAAATTATTATAAATGAAAAAATAATAATTATTTGTCAAAATAACATGGTTTCTTAATTTTAATTATTGAGAAACCTATATTAAATTAATGTTCGAGAGAAAATTATAGAAATATTTTTTTTAACTATCTAGTTTAATAGTTGACTAAGATGAATATTTTATTTATTGAATAATAATAGTAATATTTTTGAGATATTTTGGGGACAAAGAATCCTAATTGACGTAATAAATTTAGGATAATTACTTAACTAGGGGCGATGGACTGGTCTATGTCCATAAATTTGGGGTTCTGATTGGATATTGTAAAAAATAAAATAAAATCATTTAACCTTAAAATGATAGTCCTTGAAATATTTTTATGACACCAAATAAAATAATAATAAAATTTTTAGAGAAATTCATCTTAAAGGATGAATATATGTGAATGGAATAGATTATGATAAATCATGAGGTAAGATTAGTTGTGTACTAATTGGATAAAAGTGAATTATCATGAGGTTGGATTGAGGGTGAACATTGTGAGATAACCACTTAATGAATGAGTAGAACGTTAGATAATTGGTGGTAGGTTTTAAAGTGTATTCATGAATAAAACCACAATATGAACTAGAAAATATAATCATGTTTATTTATATAATGATGTGTCATTCATTATAATAAATAATTGTGGATCATGAGGATGAATGATAAAAATTGGATATAATAAATTATAGTACAAGTCATTAATATAAATTACAAGATCACATGTTTCTAAAGATTAATTTCACCCCAAATGTTGAAAGTCCCTAATGAAAAGTACCTGAAGTACTTAATGGATTCCATTAATAATGGTTAAAGAAAATGTGTAGTGATTATGACTATACAGTATAAATAGGTTGACTTTTTATTATATTTATTTAGATTTCTTGGATTGGACTATGGAACATAGTGAATGTATCTTGTGATACATTTGATAACACAAACACAACATCTAAGGATGGATGTCACATTGACTCTATCATTACACAAACTACAAGATAATTCAATAAATAAAATTTATTTTTTATTGAATCATCTTTAGTCTTCAATAAAATACAAAATTAGGATTTTATATAAGGATAATGTATGAGGATAGGATTGTTAAATGGAGAGTATAGAGTGGATATGGGGGGTGTAAATGAAGTAATTTTGTTTTGTACTTATCTTTATTATGATGCAATACATCCATGGTAGATATATATCGAAGGAAATGAGATACCAAGGTATATACCCTTCAAATCACCCTCTTATGAGGGATAAAGTGAGTTGACAATGACCTTAACTTTTTCTTCAATTGATCTTGGTTGGGAGTAATGATTTCCCATTAAAACATTTAACCTCCACACTAACACTACTCTTAGTTTTGATAAATCATATATATCTAGTACATAGGGGGATATGGGTAATCCCCTACTCATCACTAATATGAGATAAGTATTTCACCTAGTATTCCAGATATAATAACATAAAAATGTTAATTCAATAGGACAGTGACTCCAATTCTCACTCCTATCTCTTGGATCGAGTTGAATGAAGATGAAATAAATATTATCACTCCTTATTACCAAAACTATAGTATTTTGAGGGATTATATATTTGTATGTTACTATAGATATATATCTAGTACCTTCTTATATAGATACAACACTAAAAATTGGTGTTTTATTTAGAATATGAACATACATATTACTTCTAGTTTTGGATACTTTGGTTTTTTCCAATACTTCTGAGTTAGGTACATACTTTTATTTCCTCCCAATTATTATGATTGATATATCTAGGGTGAATTACATCATGAAAAATACATGAAGGTATATTATTTTAGATTGATATTATTTTCTATCAAAATATTGTTATTTGGAGATTTTTATAAAAGTGATTTTTAGTTATATCAGTATGGATTGATCATGTACCTTGTTATGTCTAATGATAACATCAGGTGAAACTAATGTTTCTAAAAATTAGTATCATTGAATCATGCGACTCAAGCTATTCTGATGGGTCAGTACACTACATGGTATAACCATCTTGAGTAGTGTAATACTCACCCCTGTATGTTCACTTTTACATAATCCACCTCATTTCCATGCATATAAATAGACATGGATGATGGATGATCTTGTATTCTAGTGATGGATGATTGGTATGGTTGTTGATAGAATTATGTTATCATTATGATGACTAGTCGTATGTCATCAGAGATCAAGACTACATTTTATCAAGACGTGTGGGTAGTATTAGGTGGTTTCATTTGTATGGAATTATATTATATCATAGAGTTATATATATATATATATGATTTTTTATTTTATTCATATTATTTTTCATTTATTTCATGGAAGATTTTGCGGCATGATATCAAGTGATAGGTTATTTGAGAAATAATTCATCCTGTTATTTTTCAAAAATCACAACATTGGTCACTATCCCTAGGAATAGTGGAGAATGTCTTGGGGATTTCACTCAGTAGTATGTTGGGATGTGATAGATTAGTATTATAGAATTAGAATGGACTTTAGAGATACACACATTAATTGATTTGTGGAGATCGTTTAAAAGGAGTTTTAAAAAGGATATTTAGAATATATATTTTAAAAAGATTAATCTTTATAATTTTTTTAGTATATATAGTCTTGAGAATTAATCTTGTTTATGAAACAAGATTTAGGCCTGAGTACATGAATGTGAATTATAAAGTGGTGGAACTACGCATCATATAAACCCGGATCATGATTTTGTTTTTTCATGATTTATTCGATTGCATTCTTGAGTAGTCTGTGTGGGATAAAATAGTGGTAGAGTTATCGGCATCATAATAATTTCCAATGTGTTCAAGGATAATATACTATATGGTAGATAATGAGTAGAGATTTCTTAGAGTGGGATATCTTTTTATAAATTGGGGGTGGTGATGATGAGAAGATAATTTTATAGTGAATGATGTGTTGTGGTATACCAAAAGATAATGAATTTTAGAGGACATGAGTAAACTCGTATGGTAGTATTACCACAAGATGATACTTATTTATTATATAATGAAAAATAAATTCCTGAATGTTTTACAATTTTCTCTATTTTAATCTATGATTTGATTGAAACTTTGAGCTCCATTGTAAGAGATATCTAAGAAACTATGAACAACTTCTCAAATTAAATGGGTATAACACTATGTTTGTATTGAATCGACTTCCACCATTTTGTATTTTTCACATATGTGGTCATCATGAACAGATTAGTGAAACATTAGTGTGGAGTAAGTTGAGATATTATAGAAGGTATTCATATACTATGATAAATTATTTCTATAATATAGTTTTCATCAAAAAAATATTAATATAATTATCAAATGGGAAGTAAATGATGCATTTATTCTTAGTCTCGTGATGAAGGAAATCCACTTTGGAATGTATCATGATGCTTCACATTCAGGTTAATACTATTTTATTGGGTTCTATTTAGTGACAAGGAATTAAATATTGGAATTTATGAGAGGATCATAATAAGACGACTAAAATGTTATATAACAGAATAATCATTGTATCTCTACTCTCCTCAGATGTTATGATAGTGCCTAATAATAAATATTTTGGTTCATTATGATGTATTCTAGACAATGTACTTAAAATGTGGTGCCACATGTCATAATAAGTTTCAACCATTTTATAAGATCACATATTATTTTGAGTTGGATATTTTTCAATGGAATTTGAATATTTAATTAACAGATGGTTCAATATCGATAAGATATTTGAAATGGAAACTCGAAAGTTTTAATGACTCTAAATAATGTTTTTAGATATGATTTGAAGAATGAAATACAGATTAGAGGTTTTTGAGAGAATCTTGGAGGTTAGGGACAGAATCCAAAGTTTTGGAAACATTCATCTTAGGTCATATGGTTTGCTTAAAATTAGTGAAAATCATGTTGTTCAACTATGAAGCCCTATATTTATTGGAACATGGGATTAGGAAACTATTTATAATGTAAGGGAAAACCATGTGACTGTCTGATGTTTACGTATATAGGTCATATTTTTGGTGCATAGTCTGTTAAACCATCAACCATGCACATGTGGTGTGTGTGGTGTTTGGCTAGTTCCAACTACATGGTTTGAATATAGTTTTTCCAACCATGTGTCCCATTAAAAAGAGAAACAATAAAATTACCCCCATTTGACCCTTAATCCTTTCCCCCCATTTTCTCTCCCATTTACCCAGAATATCACTCAAATGTGCAAGCCTTATCCTCCCTTACTCTATGAGTGTTCTTCCTTGTTCCTGGTCATAATCGAACAACATTGGATTTGTTGGAAGCCTTGAGGCAAGAGGATTAATCATTTAACTTTTTTGAGATATTTTTCTTCTTATTCTATTCTTGGATTCTCCAGTTAGAAATTTTGTTCATAATTCCACAAAATAATGGAAATATAAGTTACTTGTGTCATGGTTTTCACTCTTATTAGTAGAATGGTGACCAAAGAGGCCATATGAAATTCACCTCATTTTGTTTCATTGATGTATGTCACCATAGTGAATTTTTAAATATTTTACATCGAAATTAATATTTTCATATAGTAATTAGGAATTCATTGTTAGGCCTTATACCCAGTTCATGGTTGGGAATGCACCATGGGTTATTGGCGAGTGTTAGGTCACATTTATGTCATGATGAGATCAGTCAGTATGGTTTTGAGATTTATTCCATTTCAGATAGCTTTGATTAAGTTGTTTATAGTTGTTCTGTTTTAATTAATTAACTATAATTTCAATATAATTAATTATTTCATATGGTTTTGTGGCAAGACATAACCTTCATATGTCTGGAATGGTCTTATAAGGGCCTTGGAGGCTGATGTCATCCCTTGGAAAAAAATGGAAGGATTCCTAAAGGTATCTGATTTTTAGTACTCTACCATTAATAATTTTTAATGTCTATGTAATAGGTAGATTCTTAGTTTCATCTATGAGGATGACAGCCCTACATATAATTATTAATGTGACATGTTAAATTAAAATAATTTTTATTATTATAAAGAATGGATGCTTAGTGTAACTAACAACATCTATGTGTTATCTTCATGAATTTTCCCTTGATGTTCGAGGATTAGGTACTCGAGACACTAACTGGTCTCCAAAACTCTTACAAGGTGATGTTACAACTTTTGAGAGATGATAGACATTGGAAAAGACTGGGTGGATAATCCTAGGGCACAATAGGACCTGCTTGGGTGTGTAGACCATCCTAGAGAGGCATTGGCCTTGATATTGAGTCAAAACCCATATCATGATGGTTGAATTAGTATTATAACTACACATTTCCAAAAAGGTTGTGCTACCCCTTTTTACAATGTTATGGTATAAAACAACCAGAAGTGTGTGGTGCTGACCCAATACTATGGTACCAGCTTTGAGGACCCCAAGAGCCAATATATATCAACATATATATTCCACAATAATCCCATATACATATACAATTTTTTGACCTAGGGGACCCTAGTAGGTTCCCTAATGATCGATCGACCCTGATCGAGTGCATAGTGGGATTGAGTAGGGATGGTTGCAGGTTTCATATAGAACCCATAGAAAACCCATAACCCCAAGGGTTTGTAGATGTGGTTATGGTTTTAGGTATTCAATCAGCTTCACTCATTTATCGAAATATTTACTCAATTACTATTGATACAACTATTATTCCATAAAAATTCCTATATCGTAGCCCATGGATCCTGATGTGATGTGATGCAGTGATGGGGATTCCCAGAGGTACTTTGTAGGAATGATATTTTGGGACTATGATTTTTTATTCTTATTAAATGATTCTATGGGATACACATGGATTCATAATAAATAATTATTAGGATGGGTTTATGGGTGAAATGAAATAAATTGTTTCCATGAGAGATACTTTAATTCCTAATATTAAATTCCTTTAATGAGATCATGGGATAAATGAAATCATATCATTACTTGGGAGAATTATATATTATTTATATGTAATACCTAGTATGGGTTCATAAAGCCAATGGAATAACATTATACCTTGAGATATACTTAAATTCTTTATACAGAATTCCTTAGATTGGATCACATGACAGATATATTATATTGTCTCCAAGAGATACTTGGTTTCCATATAATCATTTTCTTGGATTCCATCGTAGGATTGGAAATTATAATAATCCTTGGGTGACAGTTGGGATCCATATATATAATTCCTAGAAGATGATCATAGGTTAAATAGAAATACCTCAAGCTATGTGTGAAACGTGGGTTCCTTATACATGAATCCTCGTACAGGCTCACTGGTCAAATGAGATATTATCATTATTGACAGTTATGTGGATCTTTCACATGACCATGTTATATAAGGACACCTTGTTCTTATAAATTAGGTCCTTATATGAACATATATATATATATGATTATATATATATATATATATGATGAAACACATTCTAAGGATTTTATTATAAAGATAATGTAGCTATGTTCAACCAGGATCATAGGACCAAAGATTGACTATTGTTTTATTTTACTTATATTTGGATAAATTCACTACTTATGTGGTGTCTCAGAAAGATTGTGCACCTTTCATGACCATATAATTATGATATCATGCCATGTTAATGAAATTGTTCATTTAGTTTTTTAGAAGTTAGATATTATTATTTTATTATATTCATGGTGAGTATGCCACATACACATACACTACATTTGTTGGATGTATATAGGACAACATTTGCGGTTCCCAACTGAGTTGGGAACATACACCCTACTCTAACCACTATTACACTAAGGTAACCAATAATAAGTTCACTTAGTTATGGGAATAAGTTGGGATAAGGCTTGTGATTGATCAAGAAGGATAACTCATATATTTGTGTGGTGATCATGGATTTGGTTTTGATCATAGATTTCAATTGATCATGTTTCATCAGAATATGTTGATGTATTAGACCAATGGTTTCATTGTGTGGGGTTCAATTTCTTGAATAATCATTCAATCTAGGTTCACCATTCTTATTTGTAACAAAAAATTTCAAAGTATGTCGCATACATAACTGAGTACGGACATGATTTCTAAGGAAACGTTGTCTATTGGGGTTTTATAACCAACAATGCATAGTAATTTACATTTGTTGAGAGGATTTGAGATTAGTCTCCTAACATCATTTTGGAGGGAATTTTTTACTAAATTGGGGATCTCTTATAGATTTATGTAATGTTCGATAATCTCTTCCTAATCCCAATATAGGACTAGTTACCCTATCTAAATGACCATGAGTTGAATCCGTCCATGTGTATTGGGTGATTTATTAACAAGTTATTATATATGTATCTGAGTTTATTCAACCATTTCACATTAATGAGTAGCTTTTTATATTTTAAAACCACATATCTTGAAACATTATAATTTTATATCATCTAAGGAGGTGATTAGTATTTTGAGGATAGGATTGAGCTGTTATGAGGCATCCTACATATACTGTGTATAATCATAATCAAAACCCATGCAGTTCATTAAACCCAGGTAGTTCAGTATCATGAGGAAAGGACATATAAGAGGGAACTTATGAACCCAGTTATTGAGCTCAGGTCTCAAGGATTCATCCTACATATCTTTGTTATGATTTGAATTAGATTCATTATAGTTCAATCATTCACTTGGGAAATGCACCGATATAGAAACACATATAATAGAGTACTTATAGCATGCCACTGATTGGGGCTTACACATTAAGGCTACCCTGACTTGTGGAGATTCATGATGTAAATGATATGATCCTTGAAACTCTCTATTCTCATGTGATCCATGAACATTGTGATAAACAAGGGATATTAGGTAATTTGTCTCACATCATATAGATGTAGAACACATTATCTAGGAAACCATTTGGATGCATAATATAGAGCTCAAGAAATTGGAAGTTGTCCTACATATCTTGGTTATGGTAAGAATAATATTTCTCATAGTTCAACCGCCTTCTCAATTTGATGGTGGGTTAGGAAGAATATTTATCCCATGGGAGTGATTGGGTCTAAATGTTTGTAATGTTGAAGACATGGAGGGGCTTACCCTTAAGGGGATTCCCATTTGAGCTCATCCCTTAGAAATAAATCCTATGTATCTTGGTTATTTAAGGAATAAAATTTATTTTAGGCCTGTTTCATTCTCAATCCACTAGTGGATAGGAAGAACAATCCTCCCATAGGAGTGATTAGGTCTTGATAGTTTGAAAGTCACAGACATTGAGGGAAATACATGAAAGAGGATGCCCACTTGAGATGGAATTAGAGATCTCGTAGTTCAGTTTTATTGGGTTATAAAAACTAAGGTTTCACTAATATGGGAATATATCAGATCATACCATTGATCAAGGATTACACACTGAAGGTGCCTTCATATATCCACTAGATAAGGTTATATTATCCTAGGATGTATTCTTTACATGTATTGATTTCCTTTATATCATGTTATTATTTTCTACTTAACATATCTAATTTTCTACTAGACATGTATGAGGATGTCTGGACATGTCTTAGTTACATAACAGTCATGTCCAAGGACAATTGCATGATCAAGTTAACTAGTCCGGGGAACTTTTCAAGATCCGAAAGACATTTTTGGAGGACATCTCAGGACCAAGGCTGACATTTCTAGAAAATGTCACATGGTCTGGCTAACATTTTTGGAAGAAATTACAAGATCTAGGTTGAAAAATCTATATTTTGTTTCAAGGACTGATTGACATGTCTAGCAGACATCGTGAGTTCTAGGTTGACATATCTGGAGGGTGCCACATGGCATGGATGACATGTATGAGGGGTGTTGTGTGTCCTCAATATTCCGTTCCAAGGGAATCACATGATCTTGGATAACAAGTATTTATGGTTCCATAAGAAACAACTATATTTTCAATAGGACATAATGAGATCTAGTTTTACATATCTGGAGGGTTCCACATGGATTGGCTTCCATGTTAGGGGGAGCCTCATGTTAAGGTTGTCATTTTCGTAGGACATCAAATGATATCACCTATCATTTATTGGTGTCATATAACCTCTATGTATTTTCTGTAGGATGTCTCATGATCCATAATGACTTGTTTGAAGGGTGTCACTTGACCCAAACTGACAAGTCTTGGTGTCATCATGAGACCTAACTATCTTGTCCTAGTGTCGCTACATAACTTGGGCAACATTTTTGGTGGTAATAAAAATATTTGGATGGAAATCTTAGAGGACTTCTCAAGACATGGTTGGTATGTTCAGAAGGAATCAAGTGACTTTATTGTCATCTCAAAGGGAAATGTCATGATACAAATGGTATGTCTATGGAGTGACACATGATTTGAGAAACATGTCCTACTGTCGTCGCCTGATCTAGGTATTTCATGAGAAGAACATGATGACCAGAAAATATGTTATTCACCTAATTGTATCATATTTTATTATTTATTCCATCATTTTATTACACATGTGACTTAGGATTGTCTAATTTTAACTAATTATTTTAGGTTTCACATGACCTAGATGACATGCACGACCTTCTTTACATAACTTAGATGACATGCCAAAAGTACTTTGCATGATCTATGAGTGATCACGAGAAGCCCATATTCACACCACATGATCCTATATGTCATTCAATAGTTTTTAACCTGGAAGAGGACCTTCTGATTGCATGGTTGACTACTATGAAAAGTCGAACCACGAGCTCCCTTGTGAGATCAATCATGGATGGATTGGTAATTTTATTGTGCTTGTGTGGGGGGGGGGGGGGGTGGATTTATAGGCGTTTCCACCCCAGTTATACACTGAATTGAACAATGTGTATCTTATATATTTGTATTGGACTTGATGGAGGGATTTTACATTTCACCCATTGCATGATCCTTCCATAGGTAGTCCATGGCACTGCATGAAGTTTAGTTACTTCAAGGACATTATGAGTTTTCAATTTATTTTAGACCCGAGTTGATCAAAAGCATTTTGGATGACCATGTGAATATGGAAAAGGGATTCCATAAGGTTTGGATGACCTATTTTGTGGTATTTACAAGATTAGGATGACTAGGAAAATCATTTCACATGATCAAAGAATACTGTTTTAGTTCCATTCATGAGACAAAATGATGCTTGGAAGGGGGCCTTCATGAGATCAGGCTGACATGACTAAGGGAATTTGGGAGATCACAATGGCTTATTAAGGGGGCCTTTCATGATTGATTATGACTAGATCTGGTATATCGCCTATTTCATGTGAAGGCCAGTATATCCCCACTCTACAATAAGTTCCTCCCTTTTCTCATTTTATGTAATTTCTTATTTTATAAGGATAAGATATCTCATGATGTCGTGTGGGAATTTTTATGTACAATCACTCTTATTATCTGCGATACGCCATGTGATCAATGATGGATCTCATGAAGGTGTGAAAAAGTTTTCATGGACAACCCCTTTTATTTTCCATGAATTTAGAGGGATGACATATGGTTTAAGAATGTTCCTGGAGTCCATCACATGATGAATATTTCACCAGAATGCCTTCACATGACAAGATAGATTTTTCACTAGGGGATTTATTGAATATTGTGAACCAAATAAGAGTGTCACATGATAATAAATGACCATAAAATGATTCAACATTTTTTTAAAAAATTACTTTATTTTATAAGGGTTTTTATCCTTTGTGCATTGGTTACCTTTGAGGTTTCCACATGATCAAAATAGGATCCTATGATGGTGCACACACCTTTTTATATTCAATCGTTCTTCTTATATATAACATATCATGTTACTAATAGTGGATATTGTGTCTTCATGGATCATTTTAATGGATATATTCTTTACTTATTTTTAGAAGTTTTGGGTGGGGGCATGACATAATCGAATAAACATGTCTAAGACCCACCTCATGATGAAGGGTACATGTTGACATGTTCTCGTGTGACAAGGTGGATATGTTTCCAGATTCTCACAATGCCTCATGAACCATTTGAGTGCATTGAATTATTATCAATGAAAACATAAGGTTTATTCCTTTTTAATATTTTTATCCTTTATTTTTATTTTTTTTGAATGATTTATATGTTACCTAAAATTTAGAGGAACTCATCTGACAACCTCTGAATGATCAGTGAGTTTCTTGAATACCTTCATAATAATAGGGAAGATTATTAATGGGGATCCATGAAATATCCAAAAGGTCATGCACATTTCATGTCCCATTTTCAGGACCTTTTGAAGGTTATACTATTGTGTGACTTTGGGAAGGTTATGTGATATGTGTGATCTTGGCCACCTTATGTTTTTTTGTCGAGAAAATAAAACTCATGCATTAGGTATTTATTAATTTTAGATTTTATGATGCTCATTTTTAAAGAATTAAAAATTACACCCCTTATAAGTAATGTCTATAGTGGCAAGTAATATATTATAATTAAATTATATTCCCTATTAAGTCTTTTTTACTATCACTAATTGATGTGTGGGATGACATTTTAATTTAATGTGACTCTTAGTATTCCATGGAGTGCCCAATAAATAGGGGAGAGTAGGGTATATCATTCAATGGAGACATCACGTCGCCATAACTCTTGCAATGTATTTCTATCTTATGACCCCCTCACAAGACAAATGTGAATAAACCGATCGTGTGACCTCTCTGTGAGAACTGATCATATAATTTTTTTTGTGAGGCTTCTTTGTGAAAACAATTTACATGATATCTATTCATTAGAACTACCCTACCATACCAATTGTTCAAATCAAACATGAATCTATCTTTGGTAAATTTTTGATCCCAATATATATTTGTTTCCTAAAATTACTTCAGGATCAATTGGTTCGGTAAGATGATCCCTTGAATACTATGTGGATTGTGTAACCATGTTAGGGTCACACAATGGTGAGTGTCATAACTATTAGGGTGTGCATGGGATTTCTTTGGGTTATATGGTCTGAGATACCTACATTAGGTCATCAGATCATGAATTTATTTTTGTTTCATGTGGTACATGTGATTATTCCAGAGTTTTGCATTTCCTTTGATGGGGTTTATTGATCATCAGTGTCATACTTCATGTTTTAATGCAGATGGATTCCAGCTCTGATACATCTTTCACTACGACTAGCCAAAGGGACATGATCATCATAAACCATCATTATATCCATCAATATCATGTGTATTCTGAAAAGGAATTTGTGAATGGGCTTCTTTCATCTGAACATAAAACCTATCCTTTATCTCATCATATTCCCCTGTATGGAATTTTTTTTCCTGGCGATGTTGTAATTCATTCTCCTAACTAAAATATTTCATCAAGATGGGTGTCAATATCCCTTTATTTTTATTAATATAATGGTTTTGAGGATATTAACATTGTTTTAGAAGGTCCTAGGGGTTTTATGTTATGTTGGTGATCTCCACTATGGGTTTATATAGGATTTATTTTGACCACCAGTCCATTTATAAAAGCTATTCAAGTATATTCTCTAATCCTTTGAACAATCTAGGTGGTAGTTGAAGCTACGAATGGGACCTATGACATAGTGGTGATTTTTTTGATGAATGAGTATGTCAATTTGGGTTCAACATACCTGCATAAAATTTGATGACCAACTATATGCTATTAAAAATTATAGAGTAGAATGGATCTCTAGGTTCATTACCTACCATAATTTGGACATTCTCAAAGAACTAATTTTCCATTAGATCACCATTACCAATTTTTTCCATCCATCACATGAAAATAGTATGAATAAACCTTTCGAATATCTAATAATTGGGAAAAATACCCCATCTTTGGGAATATATTACGAGTTCCTCCCTTATGTGATTTTTTATGAACCTTGTAACGTTCCGGTTCCGGAAGCCACCCAGAGGAGCCCCGTACCCGATTGATCGCATGGCCTCAAGATCATTTCCCAAAACCCCAGAGGCTGTCGAATAGTAGTGAGGGCCTTGGGTGTGATAGTGGAGAAACTATGCCCTCATTGGCAGAGTACACATCAGAAGAGAAATAAACATGCAATAGTGGAAGCAGTAATAACCAACAACAAAACAGCGGAAGACTAAATCAACAAACTGGAGCACATATGTATATATGATATGATTCATGATACATAACTAGGAAAGCAGACAAACAAGTCACAATAATGGAAAACCCTATAGTACCAAGAAAAGTACAAAAGAAAAGTAAACATCTCCTCAGCATCGCAAGCCAAAACTTAGTCTCATGCTCTCCTGCTCCAAGAAATCATATTCCAAAAGTCGAAGGGATATTTCCCTATTCTATACCTGAAACAACATAGTCGTCTTGCACCCAAAATCATGGCCCAAACATGGTGTGAGATAAAATCTCAGTAGGAAACCACCCGAAGATCTGTGCCTAACATTCGGTGAGTATATGGAAGGTAAAAGTACAATAAGCAGTAAACAACAACATCAAGCAGTAGGTAGTAAACAGTAAGCAGCAAAACAGGATGATACATAACAACAATCAATCCACAACCAATCAAAAACAGTGAATCAAAAAGCTAATAAGCCGAAAAACCTCTAGGAAGTACTCGCAGCCATCCCCTCTGGTCCTATCCAAGATGTACCACAACCCTATGGGCAGTGCAATCAGCCTAACCCCTCTGGCTTTGTTATACGGATTTACGAGACTCTCTGGGGAAGATCACTTGGTCAATTCCCCTTATAGTCTAGGGTAGTTAGGGGCTCTCTTGAGGAATATCACGAAGTATAACCCTCTTAGCCTCAAGGTATAGAGAATCTCTGAGGAAGCTATCTTGGTCAATTCCTCCTATAGCCTCAGGTATACCACAGACTCTCTGAGGAAGCTCACTCGGTCAATTCTTCCTCAAGCCTAGGATGGTTCTTAAAGAGATTCAAACAAGGTAATACTCTCTGAGGAATCTCACATGGTGTACCCTCCTGTAGTATATAAAATCCAGGACTCTTTGGGAGCTCACTCGGTCCATCCCCTCTACAGTCTGTAATATCTAAGACTCTCTCGGAAGCTCACTCGGTTTATCCCTTATAGTCTATAGCACCAGGTTCTCTCAGCCCGGTGCTAGTCAGTTCATAATAATTCTATAAGGCCAAAGTACAACTATAGACCTACATGGATAAGCAAAGTACATCTATAGAGCTACTTAGCTAAACAGTCTACAAGGCAAAAAGCATGTCACGAGTTTCACTTCAACCTATAATCGCAAGGCATGAAAACAAATGTAGAAGCCAAAGGAAAACGAGACCTAAAGGTCATAAACAGAGCAAAGCAAGGGAAAAATACATCCAAAAACAACAAATTATCCTCTAAAATGGTAAAATTACCTCTACACAAGCATACAAGCAAGGCAAAAAACAACGAAGGAAAAATAGGGTAACACGCAATACCCCGTACACGGGTATCGGTGGAAATTCACACATAAACTCAGATACTTTGAATGGTATTGCACAAACCACCTACCTCGATCGTAGGAGATCAATATACTTGAACCACGACGACTGATTCTCCATTGAACATTGTAGATCTGAGAAAACGTCCAAAATTCTCAAACCATGATAACTTGAGAAACAGGAAGAATCATGGAATGAAACTCAAGAAGAAGGAAGAACTCACAGCTGTGGTTCCAACGCAATCGACGGTGGTCGAATCGGCCAATAGATGGAGGCTCGGGAGTCCGGAGATGTTTCGCAGACGTACGTCATCTCTCAGTCAAACCAGCCCTAGATGAAGACGTTTTATGGCGATTGGGCACGACCTCGGTCTGATTAATAAAAAAGGAAAGTACACTGTGTGTACTTATAGAGTACATGTCGTGTAATAGGTCTTTCCATACTCCGCCAAAATCGGCCTCCACGTCACCCCTACACACCGTGTGTGTGGCCCGGACACGGCAAGCACACGGCTTTGAGCCGGAAAAGAGTACACGGCGTGTACTTCAAAAATTTACAGAAACTTTGTTTTTCTTAAAAACTCAAGAAAAAGGAAGAAATACCTGAAACAAAGATCTGGGTTCTTACAAACTTCCCCCCTTAAAGAAATTCATCCCTGAATTTCCCTAGATGGGCGTAGAAGAAGAAACCTCAAACAGCTCCGGCCACTGTGATGGAACCTCGTCCAGCCTCTCCCAAGTCTCGTCCTGCACTCGCCCATGCTGCCATAGCACTCGTACCAGAGGAATAGACCGGCCTCATAGAACCTTGGTACTACGATAAACAATCCGGAGAGGATGCTCTTCAAACGACGCATCTGCTTCGGGCTCAACCTCCTCGGGCTGAAAGACATGAGATAGGTATGAAAAGTAACGTCGGAGCTGAGAGATGTGGAAGACGTCATGCACAGCCTAGTACCTATGAGGTAGTTGCAACTGATAGGAAACCGGATCAACTTTCTCCAATACCTCAAACGACCTGACATACCATGGTGAAAGCTTACCCTGTCTCCGAATCCTATTGTGTCCCAACCTCAGTGCGACACGAAGGAAAACTTGATCTCCGACGTCGAACTCCAGAGGTCCTCTCCGCTGATCATCATAAGACTTATATTGAGACTGTGTTGAATCCTTCCTCTTCCGAATCAACTCTATCTGCTCTGATGTCTCCTGAACAAGATGATGTCCTAGCAAAGCTGCCTCTCCTGCCTCCAGCCAGCATAAGGGTGATCGACATGGCCTACCATACAAGGCCTCGTATGGTGCCATCTGAATAGTCTCAAGAAAACTGTTGTTGTAGGAGAACTCCACAAGAGGTATATGCTTCTCCCAATAACATTTCGAAGTCTAGAATGAACGCTCGGAGCATATCCTCAAGCACATGGATTGTGCGCTTGGACATGCCATCAATTTGGGGATGATATGTTGTACACAAAAGTACCCGTGTACCCAAAGCCTTCTGAAGCCCCTGCCAGAACCGAGAGGTAAAGCGCGCATCCCTGTCTGAAACAGTGGAGTGTGGAACTCCTTGTAGACTTACAATATCTCATATGTACAGTCTTCCCATATCATCAACACTAAAGGTCTCCTTGATCGACAAGAAGTGTGCTACCTTCGTAAGTCTGTCGACGATGACCCAAATCGCATCACTTCCCCTAGGTGACCTCAGTAACCCGATCATGAAGTCTATCACAACATCATTCCACTTCTACTCCAGAATGGGTAACTGCTGTAAAATCCCTACTGGTTGCTAATGCTTTGCTTTCACCTGCTAACAAGTAGAACATCTCATGATAAAACTAGCAACATCTTTCTTCATACCTGGCCACCATTACTGTAGATGTAGATCACGATACATCTTGGTGATGGCAGGATGAATTTCCCAAACTAAGGAATTAAAATACCACATCAGCTCCTCGCCTATGTCTACTGGAACCCATACGCTTCCCTAGAAGAACAAGATTTCATCCTCACCCACTGTTTATCCAGAAAGAGGGTCCCCTCCTGACACACTCTCCTGCAGGACCAAGGCCTCTGATTCCGATAGATACCTCATTCGTACATGATCAAGAAGTGTAGAGGTAATAGCTACAGAAGACAGGACAGTCTGTCCCTGCCTGCCGTGCACCTCCAGATGCATCTCATAGAATAGAGCCATAATCTGCCACTCACTGTTGGCCTCCTGAACTGCCTGAATCTGAGGTCTCCTCCTCAATGCATCAGCCACGACATTTCCCTTTCCTGGCGTATAGGCGAGCTCAATGTCGAAATACTGAAGATACTTGACCCACCTGCACTGTCTCAGATTTAGATCGCGCTGAGTGAATATATACTTGAGAATCTTGTGGTCGGTAAAAACCACAAAGTTCTCTCCCAGAAGATAGTGTCTCTAAAAGTGTAAGACATGAACATCTACTGCCAACTCCAGATCGTGTGTCGGGTAGTTTCTCTCATGTGGCCTCAGCTGCCGAGACGCGTAAGCAATGACCCCTTCTCCCTGCATAAGCACATCTACTAGACCGATACCCGAAGCATCACAATAAACAGTTTAGCCCTTTCCCGGATCTAGTAAGACTAGTATTGGTGCTGACATCAACCTCCCCTTCAGCTCCTGAAAGGCTGACTCACAAGAATCTGATCATAAAAACCTTTCCCCCTTCTTGGTCAGACCTGTCAACGGTACTACTAGGCGTGAAAAGTTCTATATGAAGCATTTGTATTATCCAGCCAGCCCTATTAAACTCCACACATCAAAGACATTATTCTTCTGCTACCAGGAAACTACAGATCTCACTTTCTCTGGGTCCACAGATACTCCATCCTCTGAGATGATGTGACCCAAGAAGTGAATCTGATCCCTCCAAAAGTGGAACTTCAAGAGTTTAGCATATAACCAATGCTCTCTCATTGTACTCAGAATGATCTCAAGATGTGTGGCATGGTCATGTCGAGTGTGAGAGTACACCAAGATATCGTCCACGAAGACAACAAAAAAGGATTCCAAGTACCCATGGAACACTTGGTTCATTAGTCCCATGAAGACTGCATGCACGTTCGTAAGAGAGAACGGCATGACGGTATACTCATAAAGACCATACATGATCCCGAAGGCTGTCAGAGGTATATATGATGTTCTAACATGAAACTAATGATAACTGGAACTCAAGTCAATCTTCAAGAACACCCGGGCTCCTTAAATCTGATCAATGAGGTCATCTATCCTCGGAAAGGGATATCGGTTCTTGACCGTCAACTGGTTCAACTTCTGATAATCAACAAAAAGCCGAAGGGTACCATTTACCTTCTTTGCAAATAGTACAGGCTAACCCCAAGGAGAGGTACTAGGTCGGATGAAACCCTTTTCCTACAACACCTCCAACTGCTTCTTGAGCTCCTGCAACTCAGGTGTAGCCATCCTATAAGGTGAAATGGAAACTAGTGCCGCTCCTGGCATGAGATCAATCGATAAGTCTACCTCACGCTCCAGAGGAAAACCTGAAAAGTCCTATGGGAACACATCCTTAAAACGATCCACTGCTGGAGGAAAGTCTAACTGTGAAGTCCCCTGGTCATACAGATAAAGACTGGAAATCTGTCCTATTACTTCCCCTAGCCCATGATGCTCTGGTCCAGCTCTACATGCCTGGACATCCCACTTGCCTCTATGAAGGAATGATCCGCCATCTGGAGATACAAAACTCACCCTGCGGTGATAGCAATCGACGAATTCATGGAAAGGAACTAACCAGTCCATCCCTATAATGACATCATAGCCCATCATCTCTAGGACATAGAGGTACCATAAGAAATGACACCCCACAATGTCAAGAGGGAACTCTTTGCACTGACGTATGCTAGATGTCCTTGTCCCCTAAGGTGTGTCTAGAGTCAACAAGTCGGCAGAGGAAAAGATACAGAGCCCAAGGCTCTCCTCGAAAGAAAAAGTGATAAATCTATGGGATGAACCAGTATCGAAAAGGGTTGAAGATAAAACTGAGGATACTAATATCGTACCTCAGACTGTAGAAGGTCCGAGATCCGGATCCAGATAGGTCTTCTCCATGGCGAAAGACTGGCCTGCACCGCGACCCTGCGCTCCTGGATGACCGCTCTGAGCTGATCCAGTCTACTGCCGGTGATGACCTGGTGACTAACCACCACAGCCACGACCTCCACCTCATCCTGAACATATGGAATAACTCTAGTTTCCAGACTGGTGGGAAACCAGTGAAGCATCTCTAGAACATGGGGTCATAGAGGAACCCCTACCACCACCTGAAGGTTAGAAGATGTGACTGAAACGCTGAAGATGGCCCATCTTGCCGCAAGACCGACACTCCATTATATCTCTCTGGCACTGAGGCTTAGTATGCCCACTCCTACCGAACTGGTAGCATACAACCTGGCTGCCAGAAGACGCATCCCGCAAACATCGATCTCCTCGAAAAGACTCTCTGCGATGATTCCTACTGTCTTTAGGAGGAACACCAACTCTGGAAAACGAACCGCCCTGGCTCACTGCTCCAGAATCCCTCATATTGCACTCAGTGATCAGCGCCTGGTTAATGATGGAGGATATAGAAGTCAATTGGAATATATTCACCTGTGAACGGATCTCTTTCCTGAGACCATCCTCAATCTTCCTAGGAAGAAACAACTCATCACCTACTGGGATCGGTGTTAAACGATGCAGCTCAGTGAAACGAGATGAGTACTCCATAACAGAAAGAGTTCCCTCATGCGGACTCATAAACTCCTGGGATTGATCATCCCTCAGGGTCTCCGGATAGTATTATTCATAGAAGGTGTGTCGAAACTCATCCCAAGACATATCCTTCTGATGCCCTGACCATGAGATCACCTCCCACCACCTCTTGGCGGTGTCCCAGAGCATATAAGTAGAAAAATTTACCCTTTTCTCCGGAAAGATCTCTATGTGCTCAAAGATGGTCAGTGTGGCCTCTATCCATGACTCTGAATCCTAGGGTCCTCCATCCCCTGAAAAAGTTGGAGGATGATACTGCTGGAAAACCCGCGTCAACTCAGCCATCAACAGGGCAGGATGTGGATCTCCATGAAAGGTCTACATCATCCTTAGGAAGTCCTCCATGAAATGCGCATCAGCACCTATGACGGGTATAACTGCTGGTGCCAAGGCTAGCACAACAGGAGGATCTGCAGGAGGTCCCTGATTGGTCATATCTGGTGTTTGATCATCATTTGGAAACTGATATAAAATCGGAGGTCGTCCCGAAGGCATAGCTCTGAAAGATCAAAAGCACACGTTAGATCATGATTAACAAAGACAGAAAACACAGGAGTAAAAAATGGGAACATGGGGATGAAAATACCATGTTTTACAAAACACAACTACACGACATGTATAAAAATTACACGTAGTGTCTACTTAAGCCATTAAGATGGGCGTGTACCCCTGCCTGATAGGTCGTGTAACACCCCAAACTAAATGGCATGTTGTTCCCACACACGGCGTGTACTTGAACTATAAACCCCTGCCTGAGTCTCCTTACTCGACTAACCCACACGGTTCAAACTAACCTCAGAATACACAGTGTGTTCCCTAGGGACACGACATGTACTAGACACTACCTTGGTGGCCCGTGTTGTTAGTTACACAGCCATCTACATGGATGGCCCTTACACAGCATGTTACGAACAAACACGGTGTGTATAAGGGAAGGTGAAACTATCCCATGTTGTTCGTGACACATCTGGGTACCTAGGGAAGACTACACAACATGTTCCGAAAGCCACACGACGTGTCTTAGAGAAGGTCACGTCGACCTGTGTTGTTCGTGACACGGCTGGGTACCTGGACAGAACTACACACCATGTTCCTTTACAACACGGCGTGTTCTACTCGAGGTTCCCTGACCCGTGTTGTTAGTGAAACGGTCAGGTACAAGGCTCTATACTACAAGGCGTGTACATACCATACACAGCGTGTTCTTGAAGTTATTTCCAGATCACCGTGTTTCTAATCACACGGTCAAAGACACGGCCTGAAAACTACACGGCATGTATCCAGAAAGTACACGTATTGTATTCTAGGTTTTTCTGGGTAGTAACTCAGAAACTGCACAGTGGCCCAGAAACACTGAAAACAAGGCAAAGAGGTTCCAAATTCTGATACGTGGGGGCCCATACTCCCCGCTAATCAAAGCTTGGCATCCCCTCCAGTGATGTACAAGAGAAAACAAGATCATGATCCATGAATTTCCGATTCGTGAGGGCCCATAACACGTCAAGAATAAAAATTTGGTGTTCATCTAAACAAGGTACAATACAACAATCCTCTAAAAAGCAGTAAAGATTCTATCAAGCATCTATCACAACAGCATTCATAATCTACACAAAGTTTATCACAACAACATGTAATCGCTAATGCTCTCTAGATGTCATGGAAAGAATGCATGGCATGTGATTTCTACAAGTGCATATATAATTCATGAGATGGGATACCCTTATCTCATCGGGTTGCGACAGAAATAGAACCGTAATATCAAAACAATAACAGTACAAATCATGTGAATCACTCTAGGTGAAATCATATCAAACGTAACATCTCAAGACCAGAAAACTGCAATAAACGAGGTAGTATATATTTTCCCTATACACAGGTTAGATACTCTCAGGCATAGCTTATTACCAAGTATCAAATCTGTCCTATCCCTGGATAAGTCTCCAAATAGAAATGCAATAGAAAAGAATTCCTCAGATACCACTTTGTAATGTCCCGGTTCCAGAAGCCACCCAGAGGTGCCCCATACCCGGTTGGTCACATGGCCTCAAGCGCATTTCCCCAAATGCCATAGGCTGCCAACTAGCAGTGAGGGTCTTGGGTGTGATAGTGGGGAAACTATTCCCTCATTGGCAGAGTACATAGTGGAAGAGAAATACACTTTCAATAGAGGAAGTAGTAATAACAAAAAATATAACAACGGAAGACTAATTCAACAAACTGGATCACATATGTATATATGAAACGATTCATGATACATAATTAGGAATGCAGCCAAACAAGTCACAATGATGGAAAACACTACAATACCGAAACAAGTACAAAGAAAAAGTAAACAGCTCCTCAGCATCGCAAACCAAAGCTTGGTCCCATGATCTCCTACTCCAAGCAATCATGTTCTAAAAGTCGAAGTGTGCTTTCCCTTGTCTATACCTGAAACAAAATAGTCTTATTGGGCCCAAAATCATGGCCCAAACAGGGTGTGAGATAAAATCCCAGTAGGAAACCACCCGAAGATCTGTGCCTAACAGTCGGTGAGAATTTTTTACGAAAAAGTACAATAGGAAATAAATAGAAACAGAAAACAGTAGGCAGTAAACTGTAAGTAGTAAAACATGATGATACATAGCTACAATCAATCGATAACCAATCAACAATAGTGAAACAAACAGCTAATAAGTTGGAAACTCTCTGGGAAGTACTCGCAGCCATCCCCTCTGGTCCTATCCAAGAATTATCACAACCCTCTGGGCAGTGCACTCAACCTAACCCCTCTGGCTTAGTCATACGAATTTATGAGACTCTATAGGGATCCTCACTCGGTCAATTACCCTTATAGTCTAGGGTAGTCAGGGACTCTATTGAGGAAGATAACGCAGTCTAACCCTCTTATCCCTAAGGTCTAGAGACTCTCTGAGGAAGCTATCTTGGTCAATTCCTCCTATAGCCTCAGGTATACCACAAAATCTCTGAGGAAGCTCACTCGGTCAATTCCTCCTCTAGCCTGGGAAGGTTATTAAAGAGATTAAAAAAAGGTAAGACTCTCCGAGGAAGCTCACACGATCTACCCGCCTGTAGTATATAAAATCCAAGACTCTCTGGGAGCTCACTCGGTCCATCCCCTCTACAGTCTATAATATCTAAGACTCTCTGGGAAGCTCATTCGGTCTATCCCTTATAGTATATAGCACCAGGTTCTCT
Source organism: Viscum album (assembly GCA_963277665.1). Taxonomy (NCBI): domain Eukaryota; kingdom Viridiplantae; phylum Streptophyta; class Magnoliopsida; order Santalales; family Viscaceae; genus Viscum; species Viscum album. The sequence continues at coordinate 122,547,910 of OY728153.1, read as the reverse complement.
TAGCCCTGTTCTAGTCAGTGCATAATAATGCTATAAGGCCAAATTAAACCAATAGAGCTACTTGGATAACCAAAGTACATCTATAGAGATACTTAGCTAAACTGTCTACAAGGCATCAAGCATGTCACGAGTTTCACTTCAACCTATAACCGCAAGGCATGAAAGCAGGTGTAGCAGCCAAAGGCAAACGAGACCCAAAGGTCATAAACAGAACAAATCAATGTAAAAATACATCCAAGAAAAAAAAATTATCCTCTAACATGGTCAAATTACCTCTACACAAGAATACAATCAAGGAAGGAAAACAACAAAGGAAAAAAGGGGTAACGCGCAATACCCCGTTCATGAGTATCAGTGGAAATTCGCACATAAATTCAGAGACGTTGAACGGTAATGCACAAACCACCTACCTCGATCCTAGGAGAACGATATAATTGAACCAAAATGACTGATTCTCCCTTAAACATCGTAGATCTGAGAAAACGTCCAGAACGCTCAAACCATGATAACTTGAGAAAGGGGAAGAATCAAAAAATGAAACTCAAGAAGAAGGAAAAACTCACTACTGCGGTTCCAATGTAAATGAAGGCGGTCAAATCGGCCAACAGATGGAGGCTTGAGAATCTGGAGAAGTTTCACGGATGTACATTGTCTCTCGATCGAACCAGACCTAGAAGAAGACGTTAATAGAGATCAGGCGCGACCCCGACCTGATTAATGAAAAAAAAAGAAAGTACAAGGCATGTACTTTTAGAGTACACGGTGTGTACTAGTTCTTTCTGTACTCCGCCAAAATCGGCCTCCACATCACCCCTACACACCGTGTGTGTGGCTCGGACACGGCCAGCACACGGCTTCAAGCGGGAAAAGAATACATTATGTGTACTCAGAAAGTACACGGCGTGTTCTTCAAAAATTTCTAGAAACTTCATTTTTCTCAAAAACTCAAGAAAAAGTAAGACATACCTGAAATGAAGATCCGAGTTCTTACAAACTTCTCCCCTTAAAGAAATTCTTCCCTGAATTTCCCTAGATGGGCGTAGAAGAAGAAACCTCGAACAGCTCCGGCCACTGCGATCGAACCTCGGCCTCCCTCTCCCAAGTCTCGTCCTGTACTCGCCCATGATGACATAGCACTCATACCAGAGAAATAGACCAACCTCGGAGAACCTTTTCACTATGATCTAGAATCTAGAAAGGATGCTCTTCAAACGACGCATCCGCTTCGAGCTCAACCTCCTTGTGATGAAAGACACGAGACAGGTCTGAAAAGTAACGTCGGAGCTGAGAGATGTGGAAGACGTCATGAAAAGCCTGGTACCTCTGAGGTAGTTGAGACCGACAAAAAACTGTCCCAACATTCTCCAATAACTCAAACGACCCGACATACCACGGTGAAAGCTTACCCTGTCTCCGAATCCTCTTGTGTCCCATCCTCGGTGCGACACATTGGAAAACCTGATCTCCGACCATGAACTCCTGAGGTTGTCTCCATTGATCAACATAAGACTTCTGTCAAGACTGTGCTATAGCCATCCTTTTCTAAATCAACTATATCTGCTCTAAGGTCTCCTGAACAAGACGAGGTCCTAGAAAAGATGCCTCTCCTGTGTCTAGCCAACATAAGGAGGATCGGCATGGCCTACCGTATAAGGCCTTCTAAGGTTCCATCTGAATGGTCGCCGGAAAACTGTTGTTGTAGGAGAACTCCACAAGAGGTATATGCTTCTCCCATGAACTGACTAAGTCTAGAATGCAAGCTCGTAGCTTATACTAAAGCACCTAGATCGTGTGCTCGGACTGACCATCAGTTTGGGGATGGTATACTGTACTCAAAAGTACCTGTGTACACAAATCCTTCTGAATTCCCTGCCAAAACCAAGAGGTAAAGCGCGCATCCCTATCTGAAACAATGGAGTATGGAACTCCATGTGGACGTACAATCTCTTAGATGTACAGTCGTCCCATATCATCAACACTAAAGTTCTACTTGATCGGAAAGAAGTGGGCTACCTTTGTAAGCCTTTCAACAAAGAACCAAATAGCATCACTTCCCCGAGGTGACCTCGGTAACCCAGTCACGAAGTCCATCATAAAATCGTTCCACTTACACTCCGGAATGGGTAACTATTGTTAAAGTCCTGCTGGTCGCTGATGCTCTACTTTCACCTGCTAACAAGTAGAACATCTCATGATAAAACCAGCAACATCTCTCTTCATACCTGGCCACCAGTACTGGCGATGTTGATCACGATACATATTGGTGACCCCAGGATGAAATTCCCAAACTAAGGAATGAAAATCCCGCATCAGCTCCTCGTGTATGTCTGCTGTCACCCATACGCATCCCTAGAAGCAAAAGATCTCATCCTCACCCACTTTCCATCCAGGAAGATGGTACCCTCATGAGACACTCTCCCGCAGGACCAAGGCCTCTGACTCTGATAGCTTCTTCATTCGTACATGATCAAGAAGTGTAGAGGTAATAGCTACAGTAGATAGGATAGTCTGTCCCTGCCTGTCGTGCACCTCCAGATACATCTCATAGAATAGAACCATAATATTCTACTCACTGCTGGCCTCCTGAACTGCCTGAATCTGAGTTCTCTGGCTCAAAGCATCAGCCACGATGTTTCCCTTTCCCGGCGTATAGGTGAGCTCAAAGTCGAAAGACTGAAGATAATCGACCCACCTACGCTATCTCTGATTCAGATCACGCTGAGTGAAGATATACTTGAGACTCTTATGGTCGGTAAAAACCACGAAGTGCTCTCCCAGAAGATAGTGTCTCTAACAACATAAGGTATGAACAAATGATGCCAACTTCAGATCGTGCGTCGAGTAGTTTCTCTCGTGTGGCCTCAACTGCCGAGACCTGTAGGCAACGACCCCATCTCCCTACATAAGCACAGCTCCTATCCCGATACCCGAAGCATCACAGTAAAATGGATCTCTAGGTTCATTACCTACCATCATTTGGACATTCTCAAAGAACTAATTTTACATTGGATCCCTATTAAAAATTTATTCCATCCATCACATGAAGAAAGTATGAATCAACCTTTAGAATATCTAATAATTGGGAAGAATTCCCCATCTTTGGGAATATATGATGAGTTCCTCCCTTCTGTGTTTTTTTTGATGAACCTTGTAACGTCTCGGTTTTGGAAGCCACCCAGAGGAGCCTCGTACCCGGTTGGTCACATGGCTTCAAGCGCATTTCCCCAAACCCCAGAGGCTGCCGACTAGTAGCGAGGGCCTTAGGTGTGATAGTGGGGAAACTATGCCCTCATTGGCAGAGTACACAGCGGGAGAGAAGTAAGCATGAAATAGTGGAAGCAGTAATAACCAACAATATAACAATGGAAGACTAAATCAACAAACTGGAGCACATATTTATATATGAAATGATGCATGATACATAACTAGGAAAGTAGTCAAACATGTTACAATGCTGGAAAACACTACAGTACCAAAACAAGTACAAAAGAAAAGTAAACAGCTCCTCAGCATCGCAATCCAAAACATAGTCTCATGCTCTCTTTCTCCAAGCAATCAAGTTCCAGAAGTCGAAGGGCACGTGACCTTGTCTATACATGCAACAACATAGTCTTCCTGGGCCCAAAAGCATGGCCCAAACAGGGTTTCATATAAAATCCTAGTAGGCAACCACCCGAAGATATGTGCATAACAGTCGGTGAGTATATGGCAGGTAAAAGTACAATAAGCAGTAAAATGAAACAGTAAGCAGTAGGCAGTAAATAGTAAGCGGTAAAATAGGATGATACATAGTAGAAATCAATCCACAACCAATCAAAATTAGTGAAAAAAACATCTAATAAGATGGAAACCCTCTGGGAAGTACTCTCATCCATCCCCTCTGGTCATATCCAAGAAGTACCACAACCCTCTAGGCAGTGAATTCAGCCTAACCCCTCTGTCTTGGTCATATGAATTTATGAGACTCTCTGGGGAAGCTCACTCGGTTAATTCCCCTTATAGTATAGGGTAGTCAGGGACTCTCTTCAGGAAGATCACTTGGTCTGACCCTCTTAGCCCTAAGGTCTAGAGACTCTCTGAGGAAGCTATCTCAGTCAATTCCTCCTATAGCCTCAGGTATACCACATACTCTATGAGGAAGCTCACTCGATCAATTCCTCCTCTAGACTGGGAAGGTTCATAAAGATATTCAAACATGGTAAGACTCTCTGAGGAAGCTCACATGGTCTACCCTCCTGTAGTCTATAAAATCCAAGACTCTCTGGGAGATCACTCGATCCACCCCCTCCACAGTCTGTAATATCTAAGATTCTCTGGGAAGCTCACACAGACTATCCCTTATTGTCTATAGCACCAGGTTCTCTCAGCCCTGTGCCAGTCAGTGCATAATAATTCTATAAGGCCAAAGTAAACCATAGAGATACTTCGCTAACCAAAGTACACCTATAGATCTACTTAGCTAAATAGTCTACAAGGCAACATGCATTTCACGAGTTTCACTTCAACCTATAAACGCAAGGCATGAAAACATGTGTAGCAGCCAAAGGAAAACGATACCCAAAGGTCATAAACATAACAAAGAAATGGAAAAATACTTCCAAGAACAAAAAATTATCCTCTAACATGGTCAAATTACCTCTAACCAAGCATACAAGCAAGATAGGAAAACAACTAATGTAAAAAGGGGTAACACACAATACCCTTTTCACGAGTATCGGTGGAAATTCACACATAAACTCATAGACTTTGAATGGTAAGGACCAAAACACCTACCTCGATCCTAGGAGATCATTATACTTGAACCACAATGATTGATTCTCCCTTGATCATCATAGATCTGAGAAAATGTACAAAATTCTCAATCCATGATAACTTGAGAAAGAGGAAGAATCAACGAATGAATCTCAAGAAGAATGAAGAACTCACCACTGCGGTTCCAACATAATCTACGACAGTAAAATCGTCCAATAGATGGATGCTCGAGAATACGAAGATGTTTCATGGTCGTACGACGTCTCTCAGTCGAACCAGACCTAGAAGTAGATTTTTATGGCGATCGGGCGTGACCCGAGTCCAATTAATGAAAAAAGAAAGTAAACGGCGTGTACTTTTAGAGTACTCAGCATGTACTAGGTCTTTTCGTACTCTACCAAAATTGGCCTCCACATCACCCCTACACATCGTGTGTGTGGCCCGGACATGGACATCACACAACTTTGAGTGGGAAAAGAGTACACGGCGTGTACATCAAAAATTTTCAGAAACATCATTTTTCTCAAAAACTCCAGAAAAAGGAAGACATACCTGAAATGAAGATCCGAGTTCTTACAAACCTACACAAACTGTAGTAGTTCAAAGGGATATAATCAACATTGTGAAATAAAATTTGAGGTATGAGTTAAAAATATGCTCACTTATATCTTCTAAATATTTGATCAACATTTTTTTCTATCATAGTGGAGATCCATGGACTACTAGATGACCTCAATGGTTTTTTTCCCAGCTGGTTTGTTATATTGTAGGATACTATTGTATAATCTTGGAAGATAAAGAATATACCCCATGGGTTTACTAGGTGAGCCCTGATATATCCTCAAGCCTTATGTTATAGTTTTTTAAGTCCATTTTTTTGGAATGGGGGGATTTTATTGTCTAGCGATACATGCTCAGATATCCAAGTTGGAACACTGGTAATGGAAGCATGATTGATAGAGAGCCGACCTCTTAAACTGGACATAACGACTCTTGCATGCCTCTTCTAGATTTTGGGACCTACCCAATAGTAAAATAAACGTCATAGGATTGGTGTACTTTAAAAACTATTTGGATATGTGTTTCCTCATTCTCCCCTAGTCTACTAAACATTTACAGGGATAAATAAATATCATTTAGTTATGATGAGGTGGATCACTTGATGATTTGGTTTGATTTATTCAATTTAATGCCTTATAAATTACTGAAAAAGAGATTTTTTGATAATGTTGGTGGTTATATTGATGAATGGTAACAGAAAAATATATCTTCATGTTGGGGTTCTTGCAGCCTGAGTGGATGAGATGGTTATTTGTGATCCATAAACCCCTTATTGGTTGGACCCCAATTTAGCTACATATAAATGGGTATCTCCCCTAACCCTCTAATGGACCGAAGGCCTTTATTTTTATTGATTTTTGATAACCTCCATTTTAAGTGATTAGGGGGAACCCTTAAAAGTCCCGTAGTCTCAGAGATTACAAGGCCTGTAGGATTAGGAGACTAAATGACCTGAAGGTCTTAATGAATTCAACCAGACTATCTACAAGGAACTGACCCACCCCAGCATCTGAGTGAAGATAGTATTCCTCCACCTTTTCATGGTCATCTGGCTAGGCTTCCTGTGCAAGTACATGTAGGTACCGATGGCATAGCCATACCCTCTCATTCTGGAAAATCCATTTGGCTCTGCTCTGGTGAGTGCACCTTCTCTGAATCCTTTTCTGGGGCTGCTCCATTTTTGTAGTGTGTCTCGGGAAACTGCATGTGGCATGAAGGCCTTGAGGTGGCCCAAGGGCCTTAATGGTGGCCCGAAATCCATACTAACCCGAACTCCTGGGTGGCCCGAATGCCTTAAGGCTCTAAGGCCAAACTGGTGGCCCAAGCTGAATAGTTCCAGCTGCTAGAGTACCGAACATTACCTGCTACAGTACTACTATAGTAACCGCATAGTGTGCAGTCTGCTACAGTGCCTGTACAATTTACAGATCTACTACAGTACCTACACAGTGTATAGTCTGCTTCAGATTGAACCCCGGTGTTTCTATCATATGATTATGCCCAGGATGGGGTGGAAGCCTACCTTGGTGGTATGATGAACATACTAGTCTATCAAGCTAAAAAATCAATTGCCTCACCAACCCCTTCGTCCATGGAAAAAATAATTCTAATTCATAATTTTGGAAAGTCTTTGAAGAATCATCCTAATCCCTGCAATTGACATCCCATTATAGGGGAAGAATTTTCTAAGGAAGATTGTCCTTCAATTTGAAAAATGGATGAAGTGTCTTTTTTGAGTGCTATATGGTGCTTATTATTCTCTTTCCACTTCATCAACTCAACCCACTTTTCCTTCTTCTGAAAGACCCATTCTAGTAGTTTTATAGGAATAGAGATGACATTGGATAATATATGAATAGATCCATTATGTTATCATTGAGACTCCCTTTGAACTATTTCATGATTAAGAAGAATGTATTCACTAAATCTTTCATGATTTTGGGTTGGGAAGATTTTACAACCATCAATTATATGATATCATGTTAAAAATTATCCTGATATGGACAAAGTTATCTAATAGTGATAGGGGAATGCATGATCTTGATGACGGGATTCCCCTGACCGAGCTAATGTGGGAAGTTTCATATGCGTTGGAACTGAGTCATCCGCAAAAATCTGAGTTGCATGCCGAAATAAACATCTCGAATGAACACATAACGAGACATGAGAATATTATTTCCTACTCAAGGTATAGTCATTTGGGGACATAATATTCATCAAACACCACTCAAAAAAAAGTTAAGGATCCATCTTCTCTAATAAAAAATTTTTCACTAGGGAAATAGTGGAAGAAGTTGGGTAGGTGGAACATCGGTGCTCAATCATCACTTCCTGTTAGTCTATCCTCAATTTTTCAAATTTAGTTGATAAAATATTAAAGTAGTATGATTATTAATGTGGTTTATTTATAGCAAATTATAATAGAGATTTATAAATGTAGATATTCCTCTTTTTTTCAGGATATTATTGAATTTATCTTCCAAACATTATATGTAATTTTCTAGTTTTCCTTAATTCTTGATGTGCATGAAATTTTACTGATTTGATGTTTCTTAAATGTTTAATAATACTCATCCTTTGTATGATGTCAGGTAAACATGAATGCATGGATTTTAATGCTTAAACTATAATATATTTTCTTTAATAAATCCTCCTAAATTCCCCCAAACATGATATTTCTTATTGATGACTTTTCTTAACTAATCTTGAGATTACCTTATTCAAAAACAGATTATTTTGTTAAAATATATATACTATAGGGAGAATTATATTACTTTGGTTAAAGATAATGGACTTATCAAGCATGGATTTATTTCTTTCTACAGTCATATTATGGTCCGTAGAAGAATTTTATCTTTTCCTATTATATTTCCCAAACGTTTTCCAATGTTTCCTACTAAAAAAATCTTAACAGGAGTGGACTTAACTTTTTTCACCCCACCATCTTATAAGTTTTTGACCTAAATTTTTATTCCATTTATGAGTGATAAATATTTCTTGCATCCCATAAAGTCTATTTTGAGTGAGTGGAGACCTAAAAGTTTCCTAGTATTTGCATATCGGGTTATGAAATTGGCGATTATTATGTTTCTTTCAGTTTTTCAAACTAGGTCATTATTTTATTATATATTATGGTTTTATGGATCATACCTTATATTACTATATTCTAGGGTCTTATGGATTCTACCTTCTATTGTTTATTTTTACGTTCATTTTTCTCAATCCTTTGGTTTTTGTACTTATGTTTTTTAGATTAGGCCTTGTGTTATTATATTTTATGGTTCCTAGCTTGGACATGATTTTTTATGTATTTTAGGGACATCTCTATGAAACCATTAGATACCATAAATTGTAATGTATTAATGAAAGGAATTGATTTATAAATATAAATTATTTTATATACATTTCTGGTATGACCCAAAAAACTAAATAATTTGAGTTCTATCATGATGTTTCCAAGGCTCATGGGGATTGGAGTTTCTTTTATATAAGGAGTATCTTCCATTGGTTTGTAGTTCATAGACCATAATAATCAATAGAATTATCAAATAGATTTGTCTCCTTTATTTTCCAAGGGGAATGGAATATTTATGGGGGTAATATTGGTTGATGGAAAAAATTACCATAGTATAATCCACTAAGATAGTCGGAATATGGGTTGTGTAAATAATGTGTTGGAAGAATTAATTAGTGAATCATAGATTGTGGTCAAAGAGCATATGCATGAGTTAATAGGGATTATATGGATGGTCATGTAGAGTTGATCCCCACTCATTTTCAATGGATATGAAAGATTTTAAAATCCTCAAATGATCGTTCAATGATGTGGGGCATGTATAAAAGGACTATGCAGAAAGGGTTCTATCACCCTAGAAAATTTTATCTTTTATTGTGATGGATCGGGGTATACACTCTAGGGTTTCATGTCAAGGGGTGTGGAATACTAAAAGGTTCAGGAAAGGAGTGTTACACTCCTACTTTGAAAAAGGGTACAAAACAGGATAACACGTCATTTTGGATTTCAAATATTCTTTAATAGTCTGATTATGAGGATTTTAAATCATGGTCCAAAGTGCTTAGGTCATGAAGATAGTATAAAACAATCATAGCAGAAATTTAATAGAACACTCTATGGTGATAAGTTCTACCACAAGGATTTCAGACTCACTAGAATAAAAAATCCCTTAATATAGGGTGAAGATGTCTCTGGTTGGTATTTATGAGACCTTAATTATAAAAAAATGGTCTAATAGAGCAGTTTATTTTTTTTTCTAGTGTAAATGGAAGGATTGAAGTGGTATGAGGTTGCCAAATCATGATGTGTGATTTTTGGAATATATAATATTCAAGAATATAAAAGAACTATATAATTTGTGTCGCTTCCTTGTGAACACATTATCATGATGATGAGAGGTATAAAAACATTACACAATATATTTTTGGACTTGATGGTCTAGCGATCATAGCTTGGATTTTACCAAGGCTACAATTTGGGCCTTCTATGATTTATGCATCATTCATTTATTCTCTAAACATTTTCATAAAAATTGTAGATGAAGTGTTTAGAGAGCAGAAACTTTAATTTTTAACATGAAACCTTTTTTGGGTTTTCAACATCACAATTTTTGGGTCTCCTTCACAAGGAGGTTAGGGTTTTACGATTGGGACCTTATGAGGCTTGAGTTTAATGTCATGTGGCTTTGAACAAAGTGAAAGAATTTTGTGGTTGCAAAACACATGGAACAGATATGAGGGAAATGCTACAAAAGAGACTAATCATGATACCCTTGGTCAAGTGCACCCCAACATACATTTGAGGGAGTGGTGAAATTGTTATAAATCATAGTTCAAGGTTCTCAGTTCAAGAGTAATGATATGGGAAAACCATTTCAAGGATGGCCTAGAATGCCCTTAGATGAGAAATTATGCCTTAGTGATGTTAGCTTCACCAGAATAATAAATCCCCACATACAGAGACAAGATATATATATATTTTATATCTAATAAATTATAAATCAATATAAATATAAAAAAGAGTGATGTATTTTTATTTTACAAGGGCCATGAAAGGTGTGAGAGAACACGAGGTTCTTAGAAAATAAAGTGTGGTTTATTGAATGAGGGGATTGAATGTTTACAGAAGCACCATGTTCTCTTTTTGACTGGGTCCATGATCTTGTATTCCTTTGATTTGGGATGATAATGAATGATAGTATGAACCTTTTAATATCATTTAGTTTCGATGTTTTTTTCATCAAATTGTAATGTCATCGGACCTAGAAATTTTCCATATAGTTTAATTTCATGTGGTAAGGACATATTTATTTCCTTGTAGTTTAAACGTCATGTCATAAGGGTGTGGGAACTAATATTAAAAAATTTAATGAATTCCTTGAGGGAAAATTTTACTCATCTGGTAATTATGAGGTAGGTAGAATCTTTTATCTCTGACTATAATTATCAAAAAATATTTGTATTCTAAAACCCTTCGTGCCTATATTTTTCACATGTGTAAGAAATCCATTTGTAGATCTTACTCACCTGTAGAAAAAGTTATCATGAATGAATCAAACCTCTTTTATAAGAGGTGTACATTTAATTTTTTCATAATGTTTAAAATTTCATAAGGTTAGGACATTTACTACATAGGTCTAGACTATATGGAGTTTGGTTGCATTTTTAGCATTTTATATGATGTTGATGAACCCAAGATCAAGGATCCAGGTGCTCCTTTGTATCTTTTAATGTAAGGAATCATGTCGTATGAATATATCATATAAAACTTCCATGTGCTGGTCTGACCCAAATGCAGGGAGGAGGGAATTTTAATGCTGATTGTTGTGGATGGCCCCAGGATTAGAGACTCAGATGTAACTCTATATCCTGGGATGATAGGAATCAAGACACACATTGGTATTGAATGGGAAACTCCCTATGCAGGTCTAACCCGTATGTAGAGAGGGTTATTTTTCCCATTAGTTTTTGTAGTTGGGCCCAGAATCGAAGATCTTGTGTCACTACAAATTCTATGATGATATAAATCAAGAAAAATGTAGTTCTTAAATGTTAAACTATCTATACAGGTTTTACTCATACTCAGAGGGTGAATTGTTCTTGTTGATTATTGTAGTCGGGACCATGATAGAAAATTCGGGCATCACTACATATTGTGTTATGATAGGAATCAATCCATAGATAGTTCTAGAGACATCATGTAGTTTATCATCATGAGGCAAGGATGTAGGCTCCTCAATTTGAAAATGTAATGTTATGGATGGGCCTGGAATGGAGGTTCGGGCATCACTATATATCCTGTTATGGAAGGAATCTCACTACACATAGTTCTATAATTGTAAACTCAATATGCAAGTCTAACCCATACACAGAGGGGGTGTTTTTTCCTTTCATAATTGTAGCTAGGATTAGGATTATAGATCCTAACATCACTACATAATTTACAATGATAGGAATCAATCAACACATAGTTCTTGAATGGAGGAGCAGTGGGATACCAACATAATGATAGCAGTCCTCTCGGGTGAGGTTCATAATCATGCATAGTTTTGTGCCATGCAAAAGATATAAACCATACAATTTAACATCATGTAGTGAGGACTCGAGCTGTTTAATTTATGATAATGCATCCATGACCATGCTAACCCTATCATGACTTGATATGTCTTGATCATGTTTGGAATCCCCTACCATAATTCAAAAGCTCATGATAGCTATTATCAGAGTGAGAAACAAGGAATAGAAAAAGTTCTACCCATGAAATGGAATAAATTTGAGAAAGGAAGGGTATTTTTATCAAGTGATGGCTAGGAAAAGGAAGAGTATCTTGGAACACCTACTCATCTCATTAGAATGATAATCAAGCCAATAAATTGTTATGGAAATCCAATGAAGTTTATGTCAGCAACAAGGACATCGGTCGTGAAATTTAATTTCATGAGGTAAGTATGAATGTAAATCAATGTGAAAGAAGAGGAATATTGAAGCAGGTCCTAAGAATATATTTATGGGTGTCACTACATATTCTATGATGGTAGGAATGAAGACACTTGTAGTTCTTGGAAACTGTTGATTTTTTTGTCATGTGACAAGGATATCAGAGGTGCAGTTTAATGTATGCAGTCAAGACGTTGTCTGTATAGTTTATCATAACATGGTAAAGATGAATTTCGTTGGATTAATGTCATGAAACCAGGATGGATGTAAGTTAATGGAAACAGTTATATTTATTTATTAATAAACCTAAAATAGGTGGGGGTGTGATATATTACCCATACATCATGGATAGTGAATACAATCCATTGTGATTGAACTTATGTCTGATATAAGGCCCTTCCAAATTGGATTTTAGTTTCAGAGGTTTCTTTCCAATTGTCATTTGGGCTCTAAGAGGAAATATGAGTTCTTATTGTAGAAATGAATGAAGGTAAAACAATTATTAAAGGTTTGTGTGATCCTATTTTGATGGGCTTCACAGTTGTGCAGTGTATACAACCTTTTCCCATTTAGCCGCTCTAATTCATCATACGATTTTTGTGATTTCTCATTGTCCATCAGTTTTCTAAAAAAATTATTCAAATCAAGAGAAATTGGACTTCTATGGGAAATATATCCTTTTTTCTATGTATCAATTAATATAGAGTCTCTTATGAAGAAGTATGTATGGTTGTATGATAAGACCATAAATCATAGAGAATATTATCCATCAATGGATTATTTTCTATATTTACCATTGTATAGAGTATATTTTAATTAGTCATATTTAAGGACTTTATCTATGTATTTTTTAATGAATTATAGTGGGTTGACTGATTGGACTCAATGATATACTCATGGTAAAATTTCATCAACATCATAGAACAAAACTCGGTGTAATTTTCCATTAATATCATGTGAGGGACTTTGAAACTGGTGATGATATCAGACTTCACTAAGATGCTGATATTCTTCATTTGAAATTCCTCAAGGGGTATCACCTTATCCCACACGGAAAATACACTGTTAGTTATAAGTATGTACATAAAGTACTTAGTTGTGGCTAGAAGATATGGCCCAAAAATATCCATTCCCTATATGGAAAATGAAAAAGAATATTTATCTGTATGTAGCAATACTAGGGGTTAATGGATGAAGTTTTCATGGATCTGGAATGCATGAAATTTTCATATTAATTACACATAGTCCTATATTATAGTTTCTTAGTAGTAATCCAACCTTATGATTTGGGGTAGAGTCAGGTACTAGACTGAAAGGCACCACAAGAGCCTAAATGGAATTATTCCATTATAGTGGTAATTTCATTTTATACTATTCATCATAGGAGGATTCCATTGAATCCTATATTATGGAGGGATTTCTATTAATTTTGACTACCCCATATGGTTATGGTCAGTGCTCATCACCAGATCTATTCCCCTCCATCCTAGTCTATTGGGGGTGACCCATCATGTAGATAACCAATTATTGGATTCACCCATCCAAGGGTGGGTATTTATTCATCACGTTATGGAGTAGTGCTGAATTTTTTATTTATACTAATTTATAGATGATGATCGATGATACCATTATTTTGTGTGTGATGTAGAAGATTAAATCCCCCAAATTAGTGTTATCTAGAACAATGGATACATTAAAAAACATGTCTGCACAAGAATTATATGATCTAGGAACATGATGAAATGTGGGATTAAAAGGAAACTCCAAATTAGGCATTTGATGTAGCCAATTAATGGGGATAGTTCCTTCCTTTTTAAGGAATATTCTCTATTTATCTTCTTTATCAATATATTTGAATCCCATTTCTTTTTCATGTAGGATATTTTTAGCTATAGGGCTAGTTCCATACTAGTAATGAGGGATTGGTAGTGAAAACTTATAGGCCTTACATACAACTAGCAATGTCTTACTCATATTATGGGGCCATATTTATATAATAATACCCTAAATACCAATCTATAATGGAGAGGTATTAAAAGATAGTAGTTCAATTGATCAATAGATCTATGGTCATCAATAGGAAGTCAACCTTCTGATAGTGTCAATTAATGTATCTAAAATCGATATAGACGCTAATCATACCACTATTGTTTTTTACAAGATTGATTTGGGAAAGACATATTAGGTATTGTACCGCCCAAAAAATAGTAGTTGATCAATTTGTCAAATTCCACTTATAAATTAGAATAATGAGAGGGGTGATTCCTTCTTCCCACATGCTTGAAAACTCTATGGTCAATAAGTATGTAGAGATGGTGTGTGGCCACATTGAGGTTTAGGCTAGGAGCTTCTATATAATTCCAAGAAAACACATATTAATGTTTCTTTAGAAATTCAATGTAACTACCATTCTCTTTGATGGGAATAGTGTAACTAAATTTTTTTTGGATCCAGGACTTCTGCCATTCCTAGATTTACCTTCAAAATATCATTAATGGTGGTGGTGACATCTTCCTCCAATATGGGAGGTAAATTCCAAAGAGAAGCCTTTTTTATTCAATATTTGATTTTGTGTCGGAATATTTAGATGAAGTTATAAATATGGGGGAATCTCCCTCATTGATGGGATGAGAGAGGCCATGGAAACATAAATTGTCATCCCTTAATAATGGAGACTTTTCAAATAGATTATGGATATAATTTTCTTTCATATGGGAAAAGGAGATGGGACATCTGAAATTAGTTATATCACCTTAATCAGGTTTATGGGAAGCACACAATTATTGTCTGTCATACTACAAGGATTTCCTGGGGTGGTCCCCATGTGGTTGGGGGCTACAACATATATATATATATTCATCCATCATTGTTTTCCCATTACCTTTTATAGAATCCATCCTCAGTATATGTGGCATCAACATACTCGTAGGGTGAACTTTCATCATATAGTATGAAAACCATTATATCGATGTTGTATTTCAAACACTGATGGAATGTTGAAGGTGCTCACATGTAGCTATAAAGATAGGAAATTATTAGAAGGAAAATTTATGTGGTGTCTTACATGATAACCATGAATTAAACATTAGATATGATATTCCAAAGGTGTTATTTTATTTTGATCTTTCTAAGAGTTTTTCCATCTACTATCCGAAAACTGAATGTTGAACATTGTGGGAGATAATTTCCCTTCACTATATCCCAAACATCGGAGGGTCAGAATCAAGATGATGTTGATCCTAGAACTATTATCGATCAAAGACATTTATATTTCAGCATTATCAAGTATAACATACACATAAGGGGTTGGATGTTTCACTGGTGACCTGTTCCTAATCATGTTTTGTGAATAAGATGGCGACGTGGAAATATGGTGGTGTGGTATATAATCGATAAACATTGGATGTAGAGAATTCTATCTAAAATTTAGGTTGTATTTGGATGACATAAACGACTAATGCAATATGTTCTATTAAAGGATAGATAATATCTAGGTTTGGGAGATTTGATGAGACAACCAAATTGAATTTCATAATGTTGTACATTTGTGCCAAAGGTCGACACTTCAAGATGTGGGGTTTATCCTTATCAAGAGACTCAAGAGACGAGGTATTAAAGGTTGATGGGATTGGGTATTCTAAATAGGTTGAGGGAGAAAATTATTTCTAGTGAAATAGGTCACATTGGCCTTCCCTGTTGTCTGGGATGATCAAATAATCACACCCCCACAAGGCGGCTGAGAAAAATGAAAGGGTTGGGTAGACCACCAGTGGGATTTTATGTACATCCGTGTTTTTGTTTAGTTAATTGGAGTTTTTATGATGGGTTTTGGACACATATATATATATATATCCTCTATAGTTATGTTACCAAAATATTGGGTCTGAACACACTTGCATTGTCCCCTATACCCTCGGATCCTACACCTTTGGCCTTCGGTTCCTCGATAAGGTATGTGGAAATCATGTTTGAGGGGAATATTAAACATTAAATAAGGGGTACTAAAAGTGTATCTTATTAATATAACCAAATATCATCTCTTCTTCTGATTTGGGTCTCATTTTATTGGCCAATTCCCATGCCTCATATATTTTATGGAAGAAATATGTATAAGTTAGATATTGCATTAGAGCCAAATATGTATCTTCCCTATCTTTCTATTACTTTCTCTTATGACCACATTCACTATGGGTAGGCATATTTTATGTTTTCCCCATTTTTATGAGACCAATATTCACCTTCAAATCTATGCTCTTAGGGTAGAATGAGAACAACCAACACTATTTTGAGTCATCTTGTAGTTGAAATTATACCCATGCCTCATCAAAACTTCTTTCCAATCACATTATTATTCTAATTAGGTAATGGTTACACATGTCACCTATGTTGAGGATTACTCTAAATTCACCTATATGAAATCAACCATGATTTGGAGGATGTCTTTGAAGATGAAGCAATCCTAGATAGTATGACCTAGCCTTCTAAGAAAAGGGTAGTAGTATGGATGGTTAGTGAGTTCGACCTAATTGGGCTTCCTAGGATATGGAAGCTTGAAATGGTTAATTTCCAAGACACTAAGGAAATTTTTTGTATATTGTTAATTTTAGAAGGAGTATGTTTTATTCATCCATTCCTCAAATACTGGGCGACCCTAATCTGTTCTCGTTTTTTTCCATTGCTACTACTTGACAGTAGGTACTGAGCGATTCGTGACCTACAGATGTGCATGAATGGATACTACTAATAGTTTGAGGGTAACTCCAATCGTCTCTACACAGATGATACTTTTCCCTTAATCTAAGGGCATGATTTGAGAAATAGATCATGTTCATTGAAGGGTGTATTGTAACGCCCCGACCCCAGTTACTTGGAGTCGGTGCATTATTGCATAACATTGGTGTGATAAAAAAAGATCAAGTCTCAAAAGACCGATTAGTTTAGTAGCCTTGGAAACACTAGATACATTCATAAATGTTAAATTACATCATAAATTGGAAAACTACAATAACATAGTCTTCATTTTCCACACTCATATCCCCTTCAGACTATCCCTGCAGGTCATTCCTAAAATACTTTTTCACATCCTAGAAAAATTAAAACATTGAAATGGGTGAGATCAGATGCTCAGTAAAGATAAAAATATAGTGGAATATTTCATAAATAAACATAAACATTTAAGGCAATGTATAACTAAAACAAAAGCCTTTTAAACCTGATCTTCAACATAATATGGAAAATGTAAATGAGATAATGCCATTTACTTATTCACATGGATATTATACCGGTCGAATAATCACATACAATATCAATAACCACTTTCGTAATGATGGAATGCATAATTCCAGACTATCATAACCACGTAGCCAAGGCCTCGTGCCAAGACCACAAAAAAGATTTTGTTAAGGCCTCGTGCCAAGACACTAGTTTGTATCATGAGACCTGCCGATGCATCGAGGAGCTATAGCCGGCTCCACCCGTCACTTATTAAGTCCAATACATTCCTCATATGATCAGGTTTAAACATATCATAAATCATAACATAATCGTATCATAAAAAACATGCATAAAGGAAAAATATCATTTCCACATTTCAATAAAAAGATATCAATACAACACATTGATATAAAAAAACACATTCAAAGCCATTTTCAATACCAAAATAAAAGAAATTAAAAACATTGTATTTATTTTTCATTTAAAAAAAGTTATGGCTTATAGAGGAAGCCGAAACTCAAATAATAGTCACGGTGGCGGAGAATTCATTTTCGCCGCATATGTAAGAAAAACATTCCTTTTGTCGTTTAGTAAAAACGCTTCGTATAAAAAGATTCCTTTTGAATAAAAGTAAAAGTCAAAGGGTTTTATACACCGTATAAATGAATGTTGTGTATAAAACCAAATATGCCTCAATGAAAGGAGATTGAGAAGAAGTCCTTACAAAGATCAATTTTAAAATAAAATACATCTATTATGTGTATTCACTATAATTACATGCAAATAAAGTACAAATACAAGTTAGTACATAATAATATCATGACATAATTTGAAAGTAGGAGATAACCCAAAGAATGGAAATTGGGTTAAGAAATTCCCTAACCTCGTGTCCGACTTGACTCGATCATTATTTAATCTCATGAATAATAAACTAGAGTTAATTTATAAATTCATAAGAACATTTTTCAAGTTCATTATCCCTTTTATATCACTTATTACAATGTTATGAAATTTATGTAGTCATTTAAGTTAATAACAATCGTTTTGTCGATCTTTGGTACTTGAGTCAAAAATAAACTTCTTATAATTACAAGTTGTTTATGTGATAGAATATCCATTATATGCATAATTATATTCATTATGTAGATATCATATATATCATATATATCCAGTATATACATTCATTTATAATATTACATAACATTTAGAGGTAAGAAATGAAATGCACCGTTCATGGAGACGGTAAGCCGTACATACGCATGAACGCTACTTTCATTTCTATTTCATATTTAATGGAATGAAATTATAATTATATAAAGTTATACTATAATTCCAGTATAATATAATGTATAATACCAATTACTACATCCTTTATACATCCCACATATGGAATTAACGATTCAAATCACTTTGAGAGGACGGTAGTCCGCACTTCCTAAAATGAAAATTTCACGTTTACCCATAATGGAAACCATAAAGGTATGAAATAAATGAAAAATACAGAAGCTTAAGTAAAACATAAACATATTATATATCATATGTAAATATATTTACATCTTAATGTCCACCTTTGAAGGTGTTATATGAGTGTTGAACAATCATCGTTTCGTGAGGCAGAAATTCGCCATCCACAGAAACATTATGTTCATTAACCATTAGATGTAGGTGTGTGTTAGTGTAGCTCGAATAATTCTTATAAAAAAATCCTAGTATATTGAGGATACTTTTATTGTTACAAAATAAATGAATAAAAAGAGTTTAGGGGGTTGGAGAAGAAAAATAATATAAAAGAACACAAGAGAAGACATTACCTTAAAATCGGGTAACTCTTTTTGATTTGAGCCAAAGGCTTCCTTGGGAAAGATTCTACCCAAAGTGAGGCTTCTAGGAGTAAGAGAAGGAAGTGGAGAGACAGAATGGGCAGGGGTTGGCCTATCCAAAGGCTTCAATGGTGTGGGTAAGGTGGTAGAGGTGGGGGCCTTTTATAAGAGGAGAGGAGGGGCACTCTTGGAAAGATTGAAATGTTACTTTATTATGAAATGATTTTCAGGTTCTAAAGGTCCCCCAATGATATATTTATAGGATAAGGTGATAAGGGTTCGAAATATACACATAAAATAAGTTTTTGACAAGTGTAAGACTTAAATTTTACATTATCTTTTTATTTTATTTAAATCATTAATTAGTGAGGTAATCACTGCATCATCATTGGGTGATAAATTTTTTAATTTATTTAATGTCTAAAAACTATAAAAAAAGTATCATGATGTATGAAATCCTTTTAAATTTCTAATGAATATTTATAGTAAAAAATATGACTTGTATAACCCCATTTAAAAATTATTTTAGTAAAAGAACTCATGTTTGTGACATTTTTATTTTAACATTAAATAAAATGTTATTAATGTCATTTTCTTACCAAAGTGGATCCATGGGGTCCCCATGTTGACACATGGATTGTCTTGGTCTGGAATGACTCATCCAATAGGGATAGTACAAGTGTAAAGGTATTTTCATATTTTTATAATAGCATTTTTACCTTAAATTTCACTAATTACCTTTAATCACGATTAATTAAACATAAAAGTTACTATTCACCAAAAAATTATTTTAATCCCATTGAACCACATTTTACTTCCTAATGACAACCATTTATGTTAGATTTTTTAAAATCAAATCACAGAAGTGGTAATGTTTCATTTAAATGAAAAATCAGTTTTTTAACAACCACATAGTGGTTTGACTATTCATCAAAGATTGAAGTTTTTGAGAACAATGCCAAAATTTCACCCTAAGATATAATTGATATTCCGAATTCAAAAATGATATCTATTTTACAAAATTCCAAACATATATGTTTCATTAATTAATTTTATAATTAATTCCTGCTATCACAATAAATAGCGTGTTTTTAAGAAATAATATATATCAAAAGATTGGCAATTGTTCATGTCCAATTTCAATGTTAAATTAATTCTAATGACCACCATTGAATAAAATGGTAAAAATATATTATAATTATACTTTAAAACCACAAAATAGTAAAATTTATCACTATAAATTATTTTGATTAAAAAAGTTGTTTTAAGTATTTTTGACTATTCATAAAAAATTGAAAGTTCTCAAAAAATTACAAAAAATTCAACTTAGGATAATTTCGATATTACGAATACAAAAATTAAGTCCATTTTAAAATATAAAATTTCTATAATTTTAAAAATTGGGTATTACTATTAATAACAACTACTTTGATTAGTGACGGTGTGTTAGAACTCGAAGTTGCGTACAACACATGCTACAGTATTATTCAAAGAGAATTGTATCGTGAATGCATGGGGTGTTACATTCTCTCCTCCTTAAATACATTGCGTCCTCGCAATTTGAAAATGTTCTTCGAAAATAAAAGGTTGAAAATAGAAAATACCTTTGTGGGAAACCCACATCAGAAATAGGGTTAATAAGAATATAACATTAAAAGAAAGAAAGAGAAGTACAAAGGTCACCCGAGATAGCCCATACTTGGATTTTATGAAAATATAGATATGGAAGAAAAACAAACCATCAAGGTATGATGGAGAGTTGTAGAAAACAAGATTAGGAGAAAATTAACCATAAGAAACTCACAAACTTGTGATTGGTTAAATGGTCATTGAATCCCCAATTGGAAAAGTTAGCTGACAACGTTTTTGTTTTAAGTTACCTTTTATAAATTTGACGAATTTATTTAAGAGGTTTTCTATGAATTCAAGGAAATATACTTACTTGTCATGTAGGATTTCATTCTTTAATAATTTTTTACCACAAACCCATCTTTCACTCTAAAAGGTAATAGAACTAAAAAATATTCTATTTATCCTAATTGTATAAGGTTCCAAATATTAACACATACCATTTAGATTAGGAAAACTAGTTTGTAATAACCCGGGACTTCCTGTAGGCTAGTGGTAGTTAATAAAGGCCTGTCACACTATGGTTGTGGGTTCAATTCCTGCAGCTTTGTCTGACGCGACGGGTTATCCCCCAACTTACAGGTTGTCCATTTCCTAAAAATATTGTATTATAATATTCCAAAAACAATCTTCATAAATTTTTTAACCTTAAACAATACTATCCAAGGTTCAACTTAATCCATTCCAACCTATACGGTTATCCAAAATACCTCTGTCCAGACTTTCTCTAAAAGGTCTCTAAATTCCAAAATCAATTGTAACCTCATATTCCCTAAACAAAGTAAAGTTTCTCGTATTATCATATAATAAAAATATGACTACCTTCATCATATTAAAACCTTAATGAAAAAAACAAGTACTGCAGTACAATCCTTATATATATCACATTATTATTATAACCAGAATATAATCCTTGAGTCCAAAGGCACCAATACATTAATTATTCCACTCCAACTCTAGTAACAACAGAAGATTGTACTTGATCCCTTGGCATTTTCTGAGGTACGTTTCCCTGACACTTAGGACATTCATTTGCATAATGCCCCATTTCCCTACAATTGTAGCATTCAACATTGATAGCCTCTTTCTTTCCCTTGTAATCACGAGCCTGGTGACCTTTTTCTCCACATTTATAACAAAATCCGATTTCTTTTAGGCAAGAACCAGGGTGATTCTTCCCAAAATTATCACATAATGGAAAATCCTTCTTTCCCTTTTTCCCATTATCTGTCTCTTGTTCCACCGTTCTCTTCTTCTCTTACTTTACTTTGTGGTCATAAGACTTAGAGAATTCCTTTTCTGTCTTGATAGCACACACGACAATATCTTCGTACGATGAGAAGGATTGTGATACTAAAGATCGACAGAGAAATGGTTTTAACCAATCAAAGAAACGATCAATCTTACTTCTTGGGTTACGTATATAATCTGCAGCATACCTCACTAACCTTGTAAAGTTAGCCTCATACTTTGCGACATTCTCATCCTCCTTCTGCCTCAGACTCAGAAATTGCCTTTCCATATCTGCTCGATGGTCACAAGGAAAGTATTTTTCTATGAAAAGATCTTTGAACTCTATCCATTCCATACTAGATACTTCTTCATCTTCCTTTGTATTTTCAATCAATGACCACCATTGATCGGCATCTCCAGTGAGGTGGTAAACTGCCATGATAACCTTCTCCATTTCGCTACTCCCCAAGGCATGGAATATTTTCTCTAAGGAGTTTATCCATTGCTCAACTACTATTGGATTTTTACCCCCATTAAATGTTTGTGGTTGTTTCCTCATGAAGTGTTATAACATTGATCCTCCACATTGCGGATCAGGGTTCTCCATACGAGTAAGGTTGTTATTCATAGCCTGAGTGAGTTGTCCTAGTATGGTGATTAGTTGATCAGCACCAGTTGTATCTCTAGATCCACAATAATTATCCTGAGCAGGAGGGAAATACCTACACGGAGTGCGAGCATTGATACGGTTTCCATTCCTTCCATGAGGCACCATTTCTAAACAATTTCATAAACTAGATTAGTTTATGAATCGAAATACATAATTCCATACTTGTAAAACACTTAACATAAATTAAACTATTTATGGATATAATCCATAATTGTAAAAAGAAATGTTTTCTTTGATGAAGTATATACTCATAAACCCTTCATAATGGTCTGTAAATAAAATGAGAATTATCCTAAGCTTATCCCCCGGGAGTTTCGAAACCAAGAGTGCAGCAAGGCCCGTTGTCATGCACCAGTTCCCGTTTGAGTCTAGCTCAAAGCAATTTTTTCAGGTTTTACCCCTAGGTACATCTGTGCCAGAGCCGCCTCTACCTGCTCGTATCCAGATGGGGATGTATTGCTCGGAAAACTCACAAAATCTCTACAACAACAACATTTCTAGGAAGTTATTCTATACTAATCCTCAAAGTCTATCTTATGGCTATGTGTTATAATCAGGGTTTTTCTAAATCTAGCCTCCATGTTTAGTACTAAACTACTTATGATACCAACTGTAATGCCCCGACCCCAGTTACCCGGAGTCGGTGCATTATTGTGTAACATTGGCATGATCACAAAAGATCAAGTCTCGAAAGACCGATTAGTTTAGTAGCCTTGGAAACACTAGATACATTAATAAATGTTACTTTACATCATAAAGTGGAAAACTAAAATAACATAGTCTCCATTTTCCACACTCATATCCCCTTCAGACTATCCCTGCAGGTCATTCCTAAAATACATCTTCACATCCTGGAAAAATTAAAACATTGAAAGGGGTGAGCTCAGATGCTCAGTAAGGATAACAATATAACGAAATCTTTCATAAATAAACATAAACATTTAAGGCAATGTATAACTAAACCAAATTCCTTTTAAACTTGATCTTAAACATAATATGGAAAAAGTAAAATGAGACAATGCCATTTACTTATTAACATGGATATTCTACTGGTCGAATAATCACATGCAATATCAATAACCACTTTCATAAGGATAGAATGCATAATTCCAGACTATCATAACCACATAGCCAAGGCCTCGATCCAAGACCACAAATAAGATTTTTTCAAGGCCTCGTGCCAAGACACTAGTTTGTCTCATGAGACCTGCCGATGCATCGAGGAGCTATAGAGGGCTCCACCCGTCACTTATTAAGTCCAATGCATTCCTCATATGAACAAGTTTAAACATATCATAAATCATAACATAATCATATCACCAAAAACATGCATAAAGGCAACATAACATTTCCAAATTTCAATCACAAGATATCAATAAAACACATTGATATAAAAAAACACATTCAAATACATTTTAAATACCAAAATAAAATAAAATTAAAACATTTTATTTATTTTTCATTTAAAAAAAGTTATGGCTTATAGAGGAAGCCGAAACTCAAATAATAGTCACGGCGGCGGAGAAGACGTTGTCACCGAAAATGTAAGAAAAACATTCCTTTTGTCGTTTAGTAAAAACACTTCGTATAAAAATATTCCTTTTGAATAAAAGTAAAAGTCAAAGGGGTTTTTACACCGTATAAATGAAAGTTATGTATAAAACGAAATATGCCTCAATGAAAGGAGATTGAGACAAAGTACTTACAAAGATCATTTTTAAAATAAAATAGATCTATTATGTGTATTCACAATAAGTACCCACAAATAAAGTTCAAATACAAGATAGGACATAATAATATCATGACATAATTTGAAAGTAGGAGATTAACCCAAAGAATGGAAATTGGGTTAAGAAATTACCTTACCTCGTGTCCGACTTGACTCGATCGTTCTTTAATATCCTGAATAATAAACTAGAGTTAATTTATAATTTCTTAAGAACATTTTTCAAGTTCATTATCCCTTTTATATCACTTATTACAATGTTACGAAAGTTATGTAGTCATTTATGTTAATAACGGTCGTTTTGCCGATCTTTGGTGCTTGAGTCAAAAATAAACTTCTTATAATTACAAGTTGTTTATGTGGTAGAATATCAATTATCTACAGAATTATATTCATTATTTGGATATCATATATATAATATATATCTAGTATATACATTCATTTATAATATTACATAACATTTAGAGGTAAGAAATGAAATGCACCGTTCATGGAGACGGTAAGCCGTACGTACGAATGAACGCTACTTTCATTTCTACTTCATATTTAATGGAGTGAAATTATAATTATATAAAGGTATAATATAATTCCAGTATAATATAATGTATAGTACCATTTACTCCATCCTTTATATATCCCACATATGGCATTAATGATTCAAATCACTTTGAGGGGGCGGTAGTCCGCACTTCCTAAAATGAAAATATCACGTTTACCCATAATGGAAACCATAAAGGTATGAAATAAATGAAAAATACAAAAGCTTAAGTAAAACCTAAACATATTATATATCATATATAAATATAGTGACATATAAATGGCCACCATTGATGGTGTTATATGAGTGTTGAATAATCATCGTTTCGTGAGGCAGAAATTTTCCATCCACAGAAACTGTATGTTCTTTAACCATTAGATGTAGGTGTGTGTATGTGTAGCTCGAATAATTCTTATAAAAACATCCTACTATATTGAGGATACTGGTTTTGTTACAAAATAAATGAATAAAAAGATATTAGTGTGTTGGAGAAGAAAAATAATATAAAAGAACACAAGAGAAGACATTAACTTAAAATCGGGTAACTCTTTTTGATTTGAGCCAAAGGCTTACTTGGGAAGTCTTCTGCCCAAAGTTAGGATTCTTGGAGTAAAATAGGGAAGTGGAGAGACAAAATGGTCATGGGTTGGCCGAGCCAAAGGCTTGAGAGGTGTGGGTATGGTGGTAGAGCTGGGGGCCTTTTATAAGAGGAGAGGAGGGGCACTCTTGGAAAGATTGAAATGTTACTTTATTATGAAATGATTTTCGGATTCTAAAGGTCCCCCAATGATATATTTCGAGGATAAGGTGATAGGGGTTCTAAATATACTCATCAAATATGTTTTTTACAAGTGTAAGCCTTATATTTGACATTATCTTTTTATTTTATTTAAATTATTAATTAATGAGGTAATCGCTGCATCATCATTGTGTCATAAATTTTTTAATTTATTTAATGTCTAAAAATTATAATAAAAGCATAATGATGTATGAAATCTTTTTAAATTTATAATGAATATTTATAGTAAAAAATATGACTTGTATAACCCCATTTAAAAATTGTTTTAGTAAAAGAACTCATGTTTGTGACATTTTTATTTTAACATTAAATAAAACGTTTTTAATGTCATTTTCCTACCAAAGTGGCTCCATGGGGTACCCAAGTTGACCCGTGGATTGTCTTGGTCGGCCATGACTCAAAAAATAGGGCTAGGACAAGTGTAAAAGTATTTTCATATTTTTATAATATCATTTTTACCTTAAATTTCACTTATTACCTTTAATCGCGATTAATTAAACTTAAAAGTTACTATTCACCAAAATATTATTTTAATCCCATTGAACCACATTTTACTTCCTAATGGGAACCATGTTTGTTGGATTTTTGAAAATCAAATCACAGAAGTGGTAATGTTTCATTTAAATGAAAAATCAAATTTTTAACTACCACATAGTGGTTTCACTATTCATCAAAAATTGAAGTTTTTCAGAACAATGCCAAAATTTCACCCTAACCTATAATTGATATTCCAAATTCAAAAATGATGTATATTTTACAAAATTACAAACATATAAGTTTCATTAATTAAATTTATAATTAATTTTCACTGTCACAACAAATAACATGTTTTTAATAAACAATATATATATCAAAAGATTGACAATTGTTTATGTCCAATTTCAATGTTAAGTTAATTCTAATGACCACCATTGAATAAAATTGTAAAAATATATTATAATTACACTTTAAAACCACTAAATAGTAAAATTTATCACTATAAATCATTTTGATTAAAAAAGTTGTTTTAAGTATTTTTCACTATTCATAAAAAATTGAAAGTTCTCAGAAAATTACAAAAAATTCAACTTAGGATAATATCGATATTACGAATAAAAAAATAAAGTCAATTTTAAAATATAAAATTTCTATAATTTTAAAAAGTGGGTATTACTATTCATAATGGATACTTTGATTAGTCGCGGTGTGTTAGAACTCGAAGTTGCGTACAACACACTCTACTGTATTATTCAAAGAGAAGTGTATCATGAAAGCTTGGGGTGTTACATGTATTTCCATAGTTTTTGATATTTATGCAGACTTAAGGAACCTGATAGGATATTTCTATAGAATAAGAGGTTTATATAGCTCATCCCAGTATTTTTCAACAAATATTTCTAGAAATATTTCTTATAATAAAGGGAGATAGTGGAAATAGTTTAAAACTTTCCATCTGGTAATCAATTCATGCACCCTCTCATTTTCACATTGCTTTTAGTTCTTCTGGCTGATGACTGTAATTTTATTTAGTATAGAGATTAAATAGTAAAGAAATTAGAAAAAAAGTTCATACCATCTTAAAAATGATCCTTATGGGAGGGTTTTATACTGAAAGAAGGATTGAAATATCATATTTTATAAGAAATACTTTATCAAGGTCACTATCTGATGATCTCGAGGTCTCAACATTAGACAACATTGGGATAAAAAGTGCATGAGATGTTGTTCGGGGACTACCACACCAAAAAAGTTAGAAGGTGGGATTCATAAAATTGGGTTGGGGGAAATGTGGAATCACACCCTTAGGGATGTGGATTTTCATCAGTTTTCACATTTTCACATCGCCCTCTCTTGGTCTCCATTAAATAGCCAAGGAATCGATTGCATTGAGCAGCTATAGAGGTACTATTTTTTGAGATGACTCCTACCTATAGGGTATGGGTGGGGCATGATGAGGTGGACCTATTTTAATCTTCTTCAAAATTTCAATTCATTATATGACTGAATTATCACCATGGTGATGGAGATGATATCTCAATATTAGAGGGAATGAATGATCATCTTCAACTTTATTATTTATTTAGTCATGTTTCTTGGATCGAGAGATAATCTGATGCTCAGATATATACCCTTTGAGAGGATCATGTCTTGTTTTGATATATAGTAGAAGGTAATTCATCTCTTCTTAAATATGATACCCTGCGTGAATGTTTACATCGAGTAGATCCTAATTTAGATGTTTGTTCTTCTAAATATCATTCTCAAATTATGTCTATTGTTCCTCCATGGCTGCAATTTTATCTATTCTATGAAGTGATTGGGATATATCCACATCATTAACCTTATATTTTGTTGTTTTATATGGTATAGGTTGAAACTAATTACAAATAGGATCGATGTTTTGGATCATCTTCAGGTTGTGGGTATGTGTTCCCTCAGTGGGTGGATCTTGAGCCTCCTCTTGGGATATATTTTCCATATTGTTTCCCCTAATATCTGCATCTTGATCCAAATTATCTGTTGTGTTGAAGGTAATGAAATATTCAGAGGTATATTGTGAAATGTTGTTTGTCCCTTTAATCTCAATAAAACTGGATGATTCTACACCACTTTCATAAGGGTCATTTCTCCATCCCATTGAAAAATTGGGACATTTTAGCGTGCGACCTTGGTGGGGTATGATTTCCTTCACCATATACTCTTCCCATATTGATCTATGAGTAGTGACCCTGAGTAAGTTTCCTGTTATGATTCCCAAATTGGCCAAAAATGGAATATATTTTTCATGTAGTGCGAGGACAGGATTAGATTCCAACTATTAATATTTACCTCCCATCTTGGAGAATATTGATTCTATTTTTAGTGATGATGATGATGAAGATTTCCCCTTCCCCAAGGGTTGGGTACTATCTGAGGCCTCCATTGGAATTTTTTGATCTTATTTTAGAGGATTAAATGATTCTTTTTAGGGATTTGATGACTCATTGGATGTACATTTACATAAAAATTCTTCCATCCTAGTGGGTAGGGGTCAATCTGGAATAGTCATATACTTTTTTAGGGAAATCTTAGGGGATTATGGACATGGTGATGGTTAATGAGATAAAAATTTGCATAGTTTAGTGTTAGGGTGTTGATTTGAATATTCTAATGATATTCCCTAAACCGTCTTAGGAATTGATGTTCCAAGGGGTAGAGGCAGTGGTTGATATTCCCCCATCTCGATGTGTTGGGTTCTATCCCGAACACATTTTATGAAACATGCTACTATGAACTATTTGATATGGAGCCACTGTGTTCATGTTTGAGATGGGTGAAATAGAATCCCAATAGAAGAGTAATTTTATATTGAATTTTTTTGGTTGACTATAGCTTTGGTTTCTATGAAAAAAAAGAATTAATGTTGTTTCAAGGGGACCAATTCAATGATCAATTGGCATCCCTCTCCCTCAATTTGAGATTTCTTTCCATTTTTCAAGGGGGGAATTATATTATAGTGAACAACTGAATGATGTGTTACTCAGTCCCTTGATTTATCTAGAGGATATGACATTCAAGGATGCCATATACGAGGTGATGTATTATTATATGGGGGTATGGTGAAGTGAAATTCTCCATATTTTCCACATCTTCAGATATATACATCTGATGGTGCTCGGGAAATCAGTCAATATAGAGTTGTCATGATATGGAGTCAATATCTATGTCGTCATTTTCCATGCTCTTCAACTCCTAGGATCTTGGAAATGAAAAAGGTGGACATATCTTGTTGAATATATATATTATTAATGATTTTAAGGTCACAATCATTTCTTGGATAAGGGAGATTTATATCCTTCAATTTACTAGGTGTTTCGCAAATATTTTGTTGTATATGAGGTATGCACTCCATCACTAGCTCTTATAGGACATCATTGTTAGAAGTGTAATGGGTCCAAAACAACATAGAGAGGTTTTTTCTAGATAAATCTCCCCATATATCAATGTCATGTTCTTATTCATATCACTTACATGACTCTATTTAGTCATAAAAAATGAAGGTTCTTCTTGGGGTCACATACTGACCAAAGTTATGTTTTGTTGGTTGATGATTAGTAACTATATGTGGTTGACCTGGGTATTTATACAACCTCTGTATACGATGGTATATGTTATTTGATCACCTCTCTATATGGAGGTTTTTGTATAAGGGGATGACTTCCATACCTATGGATGATATCACCATAGAGAGGTTGAACAAAGAGGGTGTCAAGAGTATAGTCCATGTGATCTATCTCTCCATTATCATGAGGAGTACTATCATGGAAATGATCACCTTATTATTTACTTGAAGTGTCAATGAACAGTTCATGTATTGATAATGTGTCTATAAAAACCTCAAGGAAACTAGAATTGAGATGATTTGGTATATGAGCCTAGTTCTACATCATGGATGAAATATGATGACCTACATATGGGGATTGTATAGGGATATGAAACTACTTTATGATGGCTACCAGAATATGTTGATAACCATATGGTGAAGTGGGAGTATGATCTCTCTATTTAGAACCTAATGGAATATTCCAAAAAGATTCTATGATATGAATATGAGAATTTGTGAAGGCATGTGCCACTCTTACTTTGTGGTCCTTGGATAGAACATGGATATGTGC
Organism: Viscum album; assembly: GCA_963277665.1. NCBI lineage: Eukaryota > Viridiplantae > Streptophyta > Magnoliopsida > Santalales > Viscaceae > Viscum > Viscum album. The sequence continues at coordinate 122,517,383 of OY728153.1, read as the reverse complement.
CTGATACCAAGCCATTGGATTATTTCACTGGTCTTTTTTAACAATCTTATGAGCTGGAACCATGGAATGTGTTTCTCTCACTTGGTGATCCCTAGTTAAAATGATAACATAATCCTGTTACGAATATGAATTCCCCATTGGAATGTTCCAATGGACATCTAGAATGGGTGAAGGGATAGGCGGCTCCTCCTGTATAGACTTTGAAGGATTCTACTGATGTCATTATTCAGTGGAAGTCGTAATATGGAAATGAAATACATGAATGACTAGATTTTCCATGTAGCTTAATTTATAGGAATATAATCCTTTAATGAGGCATGATTCACTCCCATTTGGTTATCATCGACCAGAATGGGGATATGAGCCTGGTCCTAATCCTTTAGAGTATTCCACTAGTCTTTTTCTATTAGAAATATGAGCCTATTCAAAGGCATGTTCCACTATAACTTGATGAACCCTAACTAGAATGAGGTTATGAGCCTGATTCGAGGCCTTTAGAATATGACACCAGTATTTTTTAATAAGAATGTTCCCCTATCATGAGGCATGTTTCACTCTTAGTTTGTGATCCATAATTGTAAAATCAATATATTCTAGTTCCAGTGTCTTGTACATTTCCAAAATATGTCAATGATCCTTTTGGATGGGATAAATAATGTGTACTTTATCTAGAGTAATCACTTGTTCATACTAATTAGGGTTTTGTGTTGCACAATATACAATGATTGGAATATGCACAAGTCCATGTATTAATACCTTTGCTGAAATATACCAGCAGAGTTCTTCAACAATTTCGAAGATTTAGAGACACCTTAGCAAAGTGTGTGATAAAATGTAAACCTACATATTTTCTGCCTCCTCTGTATACTAGAAGATATCTTCACTTGAAACAGGGATATGATCCCATTTCTATCCTCCTTGTGCCATCAATATATGCTAGTTGTCTTCATGCATGGGGGTAAGAATATATTCCACCCCATGATTTCTACTGTAATATGGCCATGGCCTTGTTCTGAGTGAGCATGAATATGATCATACTTTCTGGCTACCACCAAAATATGTTAGGGGGATTTGTTAGCGAGATAGGGGATATGAGTTCACTCTTGGTTACCAAGAGATTTCCATTCCTGATATGTCTCCCTTGTTTCTCAGGCATGGGTGTCAGAGGTGGAAGTGTGTTGGCTGGTACCATTAGCATGCGACTGATGGGCACCATCAATATGGTGCTGGTGGAATTGGTTTAGGGTCCATCCTCTATGGCCCCTAAATGGGTAGGGAGATATAGTGTACTCCTAGATCCACATACATAAGATACTGATGGTGTTTATTTTCATACACCCGAGGCAAATTTCTGAAGGGTTATAAGGAAGAAACGACCACCACTGTCTTTACTGCATATTTCTTTGGATGATGTAGAATAATCATTTTTAGAGTTTAGAGTCCCCCGTGTGCAGTTTCAAGGGTCATGTTTGTACCTCTTCGGTGGTATTTCTAGAATAGTGCATTCTTGAAATGACATTAGAGGTGTCGAGCAGGTGAGGTTATTCTGTGACCCGTAGGGGTTGCATCTTTAACTAATTTTACAAGACGGTCACTTGTTGAAGACGTTATCTCATGTCAGATGTTTTTTATGAGAGAATTATCTATAGTTTTGATGAAAATAATGAACAAGGTCAATGATCAATTCATCATCATAGATAGGATACATTCTCATTCAGATATACATGGGTAACATAATTTTAATTTCTTATATCCAATCCATCCATTCCGCTCGGATGGACTTTTCACAGTGAGGATAATCATATTTCATCAGGACCTAGTCTATTTAGCATTATCCAGTCATCATTTTCATTTGAAAGATACATGTTAGGACTATCATTTTCTGTGAAAAATATAAAAACATAATATCCTGATTCATGGAAAACTGATCATTTTTTTATTTTAGAGATTCATGTTGGGTTCACCATTTTTGATTCATCATAAGATGTGGATGTATTTCCTTTATTGTTTGAATTGTGGTGGGGGGGGGATAAATTTATTACACAATCATTTAATATAGGTGCACCATTTTTATCTTGAATAGAAGCACCAAATAGATCCTACATCTATAACTGAGTATGAAATTACTTTCCAAAGACTAATGGTCCTTTTGTGGTTTAGACCCAATTATTCTTAGGAACTCATATTGGTTATGAGGATGGGAGTTTGGGATCTTCCCACCCTACTGGGGACAATTTTTTCCCTAATTCGAGACTCTCTTATATATTTAAGGTTTCTTTGATAATCTCTTCCTTACCCCGATACTAGACCAATTACTATAAAAATTGTTCATGTGTTGAATCATTATATGTCCAAAGGGAGGTTTATTAATGATTCCATATGTATGTATTATAGGTTATTGATCCATTTTCAATTAAGGGGTTTCTTCTTTTATTTTAAAACCATATATCCTAGAACATTGAAATTTATTATCATCCAAGGAGTTGATTAATATTTCAGGGATGTGATTGATCCATTATGAGGAATCCTCTGTATATTTTTTATAATTGTAATAAAAACCCACATAGTTCACTAAACCCATAAATTTTTTCATTATGAATAAAGGATATATATGACGACACTTAGGAACCTAGATATTAAGCTTGAAACTTAGGGAGGTGTTAAAGGTATCCCGATTATGGAAGGAATCAGAGGCATCATAGTTCAATCAAGGACTTAGGAGTCTCCCCAACATGGATTTCCTTATAAAGGTAATGTTATAACATGCCACTAATTAGGGATTAGATTACCTAGTGTGGATGAACTGACTAGTGGGAATTCATGATGTGAAATATATTATCATTGTAACTCCCAAATCCCACGTGGTCTACGTCCACTGTGAGATACAAGGGACTATAAATAATTAGTATCATAACATATGGATGTAGAACTCATGCATTGGGAAATCCCTTTGGATGTTTGATATAGAGTTCAACCCTTAGGAGGGTTCCCTTCATATAATGATAATGGAATGAATCAGAGTTATCATAGTTTATTTGCCTTCTCAATCCGCTGGTGGATAAGGAAGAATAATCGGTCCATGGGAGTGATTGGGTCCTAATGGTTTAAATGTTGGAGACATGGTGGGATGTACACTGAAGTGGATACTCATTTGATATTGTGCCTTAGGAAGGTGTTGTACATTTCTCGGTTATGGTAGGAATTGTTATTTCTTATTTTTTTCCCTTCCATTCCCACGGGGGATATGGAAGAATTATGTTACCATGGGACTAATTATTTCTTGATTGTTGGAATGACAAAGACGTACAAGTACATACACTAAAGTGGGTTCCCATTGGTGCTCGGACCATAGGAATGAAACCAATATATCTTGGCTAAGGGAATAATTAGAGTTCTGAAAGTGCAGTTTTATCAGGTCTTACACATTGCGGTTTCTCGAATATGGGTACATATTATATCATGACACTAGTTCGGGCTTACAAACTGAGGCAACCCTAATATGTCCACTAGGAAAGGTTATCATATCCTAGAATATCTACTTGACATGTCTTAATTGACTTCATGACATGTTTTGATTTCATTCTTGACACCTCTGAATGTATTTCTAACAAGTATGTGGGTGTTGGTACGTTTCCTAGTTTCATAACAGTCATGTAAAAAAAAATAACATGATCAATTTAACTGGTCTGGGGAACATTTCATGATTTAAATGACATGTCCAATGCACAACACATGACCAAATATGACATGTAGGGGGGGGGGGTGTCACATAGTTTTGGATGAATTGTCTGAAGGACATTATGAGATCTATTTTTAAATATATGGATGGTTCGACATGGCTTGGGTGAAATGTTTGGAGAATATCATGAGATCCAGGTTGACATATGTGGAGGGTTCCACATAGATTGGTTTCCATGTCTAGGGGGTTTCTAATTGCATTGATGTGTTGTACGAAAAAACCACATGATAAAGGATTGCATTTTTTGAGGACATCAAATGACTTGGATATCTTGTCCGGAGGACATAGTGAGATCTAGGTTTACATATTTGGAGGGTTCTTTATGGATTTAATGACATGTTTGGGGGTGCCATTTTTCCATTATTCCTTGTATGGAGGACATCATATTATCCCATTAGATGTTTCTTGGTGTTATATTTCCAGGATTTTTTTATCCACTGGGAATCACATGATCCAAGATGAATTCTATGAAGGGTGTCACATGAACCAGACTAACATGACTTTGTGTCATCATGAGACCTATCAGACATGTACAAGGGTCTCTTCATAACTTATATGACATGTTTATAAGTCATCTCATGATATGGATGGAAATATTAGAGGAATATTCAATAATTGGGTGGCACTCCAAGAGGGAATCCTGTAACATTATTTACATGTGAAAGGGATATTGTAATATCCAAATGGTATGTCGAGGGAGCGTCTAATGGTATGAGGGACATTTCTTTGTGTTTTTTGCATGATGTAGATAGTTCATGTAATGTAACCCCCCAAGAATTTAAAATATTTTCATTTTCAATAAATTTAATTTTTTTCTAGCTTTTTTGTACACAAAACACCATGATAAGTTTATAATAAACACACCAATGAGTTGTCTTGCGTTACGCGCAAGACCGAGTCCAACCGAACAAGAATATATTATTAAAATATTAATATTTAATATAATAATATATGTCCTTGATGTTAAGTTGGAGGTTATGGAGGATATTAAATAACTTATGAAAATATATGGTTAAATTCATTGGTGGCAAATTAATTATAAATCAATATAGGAACCAACTGAATATATATGAAATGTTTTTATAAAAAACTATTTTTATGCTCACAAACTCATTTTATCCTAATAAATTAAATAAATCACAATTGGTAAATGATATTAATATAATATATATTATATATTCAATAAAATATTTTTTACATTAATATAATAGATTTAATAGGCATAAGATAAGAATAATGACAATTTTACGTCTAAACCCCTATATTTTTCTAAAGTCATTTTTCCTCCTTTTAACTGTAAATCTATTTTAAATCAATTTTTTTAAAATTTAATAAATTATTTTTAAAAAAAATATTATTTTTAATAGGAATATAAAAAATTACTTTGGTTTAATTACAGGTATAATTCTGATAAGTTTCATGTTTTGATGAATAGTGATACAATAATTCATTTTAATTGAAAATAACATCCTCATATAAATAATTTATAGTGTTTTAAACTATAATTAAATAAAATTTTAATAATTTAATATAATATATCTTATTTGAATAAATTTTTCTTTTAATAAGAATATAAAAAATTTCAATCTTTTGATTGTTTTCACATTAAAACCCGGATTCACTCCCCATCTTCAAGATTAATTTTAAATTAATTTTTAACAAATTATGTGTTATGAATTTTGAAAAATGGATTCAATAAATGTAATCATAAGGTTAAAATTTAGTAATTAGGTCTCATTTATTTAAAGACAAAACATGAATAGTAAACATTGGTAATTCTTATTACCATGATTAATTGTAAATCAGGTAATTTCGAGTACAAATAACATTATATGTACTATAAAACTACCCTAAAACTTGTAATAATTCCATTATGTGATATATTGTCAACCACACCCATACTTGGGTCTATTTTATTGACTCTTAGAGCTACATGGATGAAAATAGGTATGTTACAGTATTTTATTCTAAGGAAACTCCATTATGTCATATTCATCTTTTTAATAAGTATTACATTTTTTATATATGGATATTTAGAATATATATTATATTATAAATAGTGGTTTTAAATATAAAATTTTTATCTTAATAATGATAAATTTATTTTTAATTCTTCTGGAAAAAATAATTAAATTAAAGGCTTGCACAATGATGATGGAGTAATTGTTTAATTAATGGAAATATCAAATAAATGTTATTAAAAATATTAAAAAAATAAAATATTAGATAATTAATTTAATCCAAAAATTTCATTGATTAACTTGAAATATTAATGATTTATTAAATGTTTTCTTAAAACTAATCTTGTGTATAGATATTTTTTAAAAATCCAACTGCTTAATAATGTCAAATTATACATTAATGATTTTTTAAAATAAATAATATTTTATAAAATGATACAAAAATCAAAAAAAAATATAAAATTTGAGAAAAATATTGAGATATGGTTTAAAATGTCATCTTTGACTCATTTATTATTAGTTTGTTATCTTATAGCTAATATATTAACCCTTAGTGAGTAAAACTCTAAGTTGTTGGGGTAAGAGTTAAAGGGCTTAACTAAGCGTTAAATCCAAAATATGAGTGTAATAATGTGAACTAAAATTTTATATAAATTATTTGTTGAGATTATTTGAACCCATAAAAATATTATATTCTAAATTATTCACTTTGGAGCGATTTTTATTTTAAAATTAATTTATATTAATTTAATATTTTGAGAGTTCTAAAAGTACCTTTCTAACGACTCAGGTATTTATCAAATAACACCTTTTAATATCAATCAATACTTATGTTTAATATATCAATTTTAATTAAAAGGTAAATTTTTTTTCTGATAGCGTACTCAACACGCAACAACGGGCTTCTCCAAAATATTACATTGCACAGAACATTGAGTTATACAGAAAAATTATACAATAATATTATTATTATTTTAAATGGTAGTTAACGACTAGACCTTAGAATAGAGAGAATTAATATTATCAAATTAATTATGAAATATCATTTACATAGGTCTTAATGATGATTAATTTATTACCAAATTTATTAAAAGTTGAAATAAAATCCAATTTAATATAATGGATGGGTTTTTATGAAAACCTATTTTAAAGAGAATAATTGTGTTTTCATATCATTATTAATGGAATTTTATTTATTGAAAAATATATGATATATATTCAATTTATTTTTTTAAATTCATCTTATATATTTTCTAGATATGATATAATAATAAATTATTTTTTTCCGATAAAAGAATTATTTTTCTAAAAATGCAGTTTTCCACCTTTTGATGGTGAACCCTTTTTGAATCTAGTTTTTGACAAATTTATGTTTTTTATTTGAAAAAATAAACTTCTTATTTAGAATAAGAACATCGAAATTTACTTCAGATAAAATTTTGGTATTTTTCTACTACTGTTCATTTTTAATGAATAGTGATAAAGTCTGCATTTTAATTCAAAACTGCCTTTTAATCGAATTTATTTATATTAATAGATTATACTTTTAATTAGTTTTAAAGTTTAAATGGATTTTATTTTTGTCATTTAATATAAATTTATTCATTTTACATAATTTCACTTTGCAATTGGACATAAATGCATGTCAACCTTTTGGTAGTTTTTACTTCCTAAAAACACGCTTTTAGGGTTCGAAAACGGGAATTAATTTAAAATTAATTCCTACAACTTTTGCATTTTGAATTTGGGTAAATTGATTCCATATTTAGAATCAGGAGGTCCAAATTGTTTAAATATATATCTTTTATTGTTAGACATTATGAATATTAACTTTATAAAATATTATATTTACCATGCTTAAAGGGTGAATACGATAAATAAGGATAATAAAATAATATTATAATAATATTAAATTACCCTAACACATTTACGAACCCTATTGGGAGAGATATGTCCGACCATGGTCATTTTGGGTTGATTTTAGGACTCTATGGTTTCTCTTGTGTGAGAAAATGACATTTAATTACTTTTCATTTAATGTTAAGAAAAATATAACCTAAACATTAATTTTTTAGTGAAAATTTTTTAGATGGGGTTATATAAGTTATCTTTTCCACTATAAATTGTAATTAGAAATATAAAAATATTTCCTACATAATGTTATTTTATTTATAATTTTTATACATAAAATAAATAAATATATATATGACACAACAATTATGTAGTTATAACCTTATTGATGAAAGATTAAAAAAAATGATATTATAAATATTAAAAAAACTATTTTTAGTCTTTTTATGCCATAATAGAATTATAGTTATGTGTTTTAATTTTTATATTTTAATTTATAAAGTTTATTTAAAATAATAATGTTGTTATATATTTTAAAAAAGTCATGATATAAATAGTATACAAATTGACAAAAATGAGTTTTTAAAACAAATATTATTTTATTAAATGATATAATTGTCCAAAAAATATAATATTCGGCCAAGTGGCTTAGATAATGTTTTAAATGTCATTAATGAACCACTTGAGGTTCTATTATCATTTTTTAGTAACTATATTTAACATATAGTATGAATATACGAGAAGACATGGTAAGAGTTAAATTAGTTAACTAAGGGTTTAAGTTGAAAGATAAGGTTATATTTGAAACCAAAACTTGTATAAAACCTATTAGATGAAAATATTTAGAACCATTATCCTATTATATTTGAATTAAATGTGTTTTGTACCTTTTTTAAATCAAATTTCAGTTTATAATAAAACAAGCTTTCAAGACATTCCTAATGTACCCCACCCCCTCTTATAAAAGGCCAGCTCCTATATCCCCTTACTCGCACCTCTCTAGCCCCATGGATCGTCCAAAATTTCCTCCAATAATCTCCCAACATCCCTATATTATCCCTATAAGCCTTAACTTATTCATAAGGCTATTCAAGATTTCCTTATTACTCAAATCAAAGGGAATTACTTGTTTTAAGAGATAACGTCTTCTCTAATGTTCCTTTCCAATATTCTACTTCGTCAGTCCCTATTCTATTCATATTATTCGATTAAATAACAAATAAAAATGTTTCCCCAATATAGTAGGATGTTTTTTATTTGAGTTATTTTAACTACACTAACACACACATCCATCTAATGGATTTAGGACATACTATTTCTGTGGACGACAAACTCTTGCATCAGGAAACAATGACTGTTCAATTATCTCATACCACCCTCAGGGTGGCCATTATGATAGAAATGCACTTATATGATATATATTATGTTTATATTGTATTAATTCTTCTGTAATTTTTATTTACAACATAACTTTATGATTTTAATGATGTGTAAACACGATAATTTCATTTGAAGAAAGGCGGACTACCTCCCCCTCAAAGTGATATGACTCGTTCATGACATACACGTAACATATAAATGATGGAGTTATTGAACTTATGTACCATATATAAAATATTATATTATACTATAATTCTAATATACTTATGTATCATTAATTTTTAATTCCATTAAATATGAAATAGAAATGAAAGTAGCGTTCATGCGTACGTTTGGCTTACCATCTCCATGAACGATGTATTCCATTTCTTATCTCCAAATGTTATGGAATTTTGTAAATACATATATAATGGATATATATGATATATATATATGAATAATATTCTGTATATAATGGAATTTTGACCACAAGGAAAAATTGTAATTATAACAAGATCATTTTCGTCTCAAGTACCCTATATCGACAAAACAACCGATATTTACATAAATAATTATACAATTTTCATAACATGGTAATAAGTTATATAAAAATAATAACATACTTGAAAATGATTCGGAATCAAGTAGAAATTAAATTAATTTTATTATTCAGGAAATTAAATATTGAACGACTCAAGTCAGACATGAGGTAAGCGAACTTCTTAACCCAATTTCCATTTTTTGTGTAAAACATCTACTTCATGATTATGTTGTGATATGATTATGTGATATATAACGTCTGATATCCTATCTTTTATTTATAAATTATTTATGTGTACTTATAGTTAATACACATAATTGATCAATTTTATTAACGAAATGATCTTTGTATGGGAAATCATCTCAATCCCTTTTCATTGAGGAAGATTTTGGTAATATAAACCTCATTATTTTACATGGTGTATAATAAACCCCTTTGACTTTTAATTTCATTAAATGGGAATATCTTATCTAAAAAGTGTATTAATAACTGAAAATAGTAATATTTTTAACGTTTTCAAAGGCAATGACCTCTCCCCCACTGTAATATTTTTTTGAATTCCTCTATAAACCTTAATGTTTTTAAAAGGAAAAGAAATCCTTTATTCCATTTTGGGTGTTTTTTTATTGAAAATTGTTTTTGAAATGGATTTATTATTTCTATATCTTGAAATGATTCCTTGTGATTGAAAATGAAATGTTATTATTAAAATATTAATATTTTCAATATTTTAGGTTTTATGATTATATAATGGTATTTGGACATTTGATGGGTGGTTACGTGATAAAAAATGACGGGTAGTTACGTGATTAATCAAAATGATGGGTGGTTATATGATAATCCATGGGCGGGTGGTCACTTTATAACATCCAATGCATTGGGTCTAGAAGTTGGTCATATGGCTATTCCATTTAGTGATATGTGTGGAAGTCTACCGTATGGTTATTCAATTTAAGTATGTTTATGTCCAAAGTTTCCTTTATATGCTATATGTTGTTTTCTCTGGGCTTTGTGGTAATATTTTGGATTCAAAAAGGGTAATCAATGATTTTATATTTAGTGATCTATTTTTTATACTTTTTTAAGGGGAAAAGTATTACTTTATGATAAAGTATTCATGGTTTACATGTATTATTGAAAAAATAATAGTTTGAATTATTTATGAATCCTTTACTGAGCTTTTTATGCTCATCCCATATTTTGATTTTTTTCACATGACATAATGCGGAATAGGGTTAAGGATGAGATTAAGGAAAATTCATGTTATCTAAATCATAGAACTAGACACTTTTCATTTTTAAGAGTTTTTTTTATGAAAAAATAGATAGTGAGTAGAAGTTTCTACTTGTAATTTTCAAGATTATGTAATGTTTAAAGATGAATCCATACAATTGGTATCAAAGTTTAGTTTAGTTAAATTTAGAGGTTATGGTTTTATTTAATCATAAGTGACATAACTATAATGGTTAACAAATTAGAAAGAGTAATAGTTATTTTAGATAAATTGAATGTGTTTAAGATAACATGTATAAGAATATCTTAGTGTCTATCATAATTATAAGATATTATATGATGATTTTACTAATAAAATCAAACTGACCATTTGGGTTTTAATAAATGGATGGCTCTATCAGGAACCAATGTAACAATGGATGTGAAGAAAACTGTGATGATTTTATAAATAAGAAACCAAATTAAATGAGAGCTACAATGATAACTCTTTTGGTTGTTCTAAAAAAACAATTTGGAGTCATTATTGACCACCTAAACCTTGGTGATTTTATAAGGAATCTTTTAGGCAATAAACCAATCCCCATAGAAGTTCATGTAATAATAATAAAGTTATGTATATTCAAAAACTTATGTGCCAAGGATGTGGAAGAACACCTAGGAAAATGATTCAAAGGGACATGAATATGATATTGATGTTGTAATGAAGGTTATAAAGCAATAACCATGAATAGAAAAAGAAAGTATCTAGTTAACTCTAGGAAATGGAAAAAAGCTCATTCCAAGGGATCAATTGAAAGTTTTAAAAGTGGTATGCATGGTCATTATACAAAAATATGTCCTATAAAGAAGGATCGGGAATGGAATCGCATGACTATACAAATATATGTTTACCAATACCTAATTCCATTCCATTTGAGGATGATGAATCTGATTATGACCAATGAAAGGTATGGATTGTTTCTTAACTGATGTTTTGACATTACTGAATCTTAAGATATGATTCATGATTTTTTTGTAGGAAAAAAGTCTTATAGAATAAGCCAGAAAAGAATGGTTAATGGATCATGAAGAACATTTAATGAGTAATAAGTCTATATATATAGAATTCAATAGTTATGGAAGATTTTAGGTTGATGAAATACTTAAAAGTATTAAGGGTCTTTTGATGATGGGATTACTTTGGAAGATTTTTTTAGTATATGTAACCCGTATGTTTGATATGTGAAAATTTTATTTAATAAATAATTATCTTTTCATGTGTGGACATAATGGATACCCTTAGGGGTTCATATGATCTTTTGTTTTTGAGGTGATAAATTGTTATTACATTTTGGGATGAAAAATTAATGGTATTAGATAACCTTTTAAGATAAAATAGGTTACAGTTATTTTTTAAGAAATTTTCTTATTTTTGTGAATGTTATAAGAATTATATGCTTATAGAAAAATGAAAACCCATAGGATGGGTGAAAACCTATCGTGTCCGGATATGCAATGGGGATCAAACCCACAACCGAAGAGCAACAAGGGCGCATCTCCTACCACTGGCCTATGTGAAGTCCCTAGTTAGTATGAATTATTATTTTTAGTTAAATGATATTATTGATTAAGAATAATTTGATTTGGGATATTATGTTTTATCAAATTGATATCCTTAGTATATGAAAATGATTTGGTGATTAAGTGATAAAAGTTATTTTGGAAGACATTTGTTCTTTTGGGAACACTATTTTCCTAAGGAAAATTGAATACTTTGGGATTTCAATTGAAGAGTAATGGTGGAATTTTATCTTGGAAGAATCCGTTCTTTTATTTTGAATATATATAGATTTGGGTTATTTTTGGGAATTATTAACCTATCATATAGAATATGTGAATAGGTTAATTAATTTTCAGTATGAGACTTTAAGAGGATCTGATGTAATTTAGAGATAAATTTTATGATTTTTGTGGAAGAATATGTGATCAAATCCTTCAGACTTTTTTGTTTTCAAAAATAGATTGGATTATTTCGAATAATTTTAAGGAAAATTGTGTATTGAATGGTCATTGTTGATCTTTGGATATTTTTTGATCAGTTTTGGAGATTAAGTGTTGTATTTATTTTTATAAAAGATTATCCATTTTTTTGGGGTTATCTGATCTTGTAATAACTATTTTGGTTTTTTATAATGTTTAATGTCAAAGGAAATATATGGTTCATATTTTTTTGATTATGTCATTCTATAGATGTTTATTCTATAACTTCTGGTGTGAATAAGTCATCTGGAATACTCATTGTTTGGAGAAAAGATTAGTTTTCAGTAGAAACATATTAAAGGATGAAAATATACTTGAAAAGTAAGTATATCTACATACGTTCTAAGTAAATATCATAAACAAACTCTCTAAATTTATTAAAGGGAAATTAAAACAAAAAAAAATCTATTTAATTTTATAATTAGGGAATCATATACCATTTAACATATCATAAGTTTGTGGTTTTCTAGTTGTTTACCTTCACTTAATCATGTTTTCTATCACTCGCCATCAGAACCTGATGGTTAGTTTTCTCTTCCACATCCATGTTTCCATGGAATAAAATTATGGATAATCTCAGGTGACCTTTATAATTCTCTTTGATTCTTGTAAATTGATAGTTTTATTGACTCGTTTTCTGATGTGGGACATTCAATGAAATTTATGAAACAAAATTTTATATTACGAGGACACAATTTCCAAAAGGGGGAAGGATGTAATGAACAAGGTATTTATAGAATAACACCATTTTATTTATATTAATACTTACGAATAATATATTAATTTTAAGTCAAAGGGGACTCTTTTTTTTCTGATAGCATACTCGAAAGACGACACTATGCTTTTTCGAAATGTTACATTACACACAACATGGAGTTATAATGAAAAAAATACAATAATAGTATTATTATTTAAAATTGTAGTTAACACATAGCCCTTGGAATATAATGAACAAATAGTATCAACTGAATTTTTAAATATGGTTTATGCATGTTTAAATGATGGTTCATTGATTACCAAATTTATTAGAAATGTAAATAAAAATCAAATGAATATAATGGATGTGTTATGATGAAAACCTTTTTAAAAGAGAATAAATGTGTTTTCATATAACTCTTTATGGATTTTTATTTAATGAAAAATATATGATATATATTCAGTATAATTTTTTAAATTCATATTATATGTTTTCTATATATGATATAAGATTAGATTAGTTTTTTTCTAATAAAATAAGTAATCTTCTAAAAATGTAGTTTTATTGGATTTTAATGTTGAACCATTTTTAAAAATAGTTTTTGGCACCATTATATGTTTTATTTGAAAAAATATATATTTTTTTAGAATTGGAACATCAAAATTTACATTGGATGAAATTTTGGTATTTTCCTACTAAAGTTAATTTTTAATGAATAGTAAAAAATAATGCATCTTAATTCAAAAAAACCTTTTAATCTAATTTAATTATATAGATAGATTGAAATTTTAATTGAAGTTAAAATTTTAATTGGGTTATATTTTTATAATTTAATCCAATTTTGGTAATATGAATTAATTTCACTTTGAAATTGTACATAAATGCATGTCAATCTTGTGGTAGGTTTTACTTCTAAAAAACATGCCTTTTGGTTTTGACAATGGGAATTAATTTTAAATTAATTTTTTCAACATATGTGTTTTGAATTTGGAAAAATGAATTCTATATTTGGAATTAGGAGGTCCAAATTTTTTAAATAGCTATCTTTTATTTTCAGACTTTCTGAATAGTAACTTCAGTAAATATTTTATTTACCAAGGTAAAACGGTAAATCTGTTAAATAAGTGTAAACAAATAATATTATAACAATATTAAATTACCATAAAACATGTACTAACCATATTTTATGAGATATTTCTGACAATGGGAATTCTTGGGTCGATTTTAGGACCCATGGATCCACTTGTGTGTGAAAATGACATTTAATTACTTTTAATTTAGTGTCAAAGAAAATATAACCAAAACATTAATCTTTTAGTAAAACAATTTTTATATTGGGTTATATAAGTTATATTTTCAACTATAAATATTAATTATAATTCTAAAAATATTTCCTAGTTCATGGAATTTTATTTATAATTTTTAGACATCAAATAAATAAATATATTTATGATACAATGATGGTGTATTGATTACCTTATTAATGAATGATCAAAATAAATGAGATTATAAATATTAAAATAAATTCATTTTTATACATTTTATGCCATACACGAATTTTTGGTATGATTATGACTTTTTATATTTAAATATATGAAGTTTTTTCAGAATAATCAATTTTTTATGGATTTTTAAAAAGTCATGATATGAATAGTATAAAAATGGACATAAATGAGTTTTCAAAACAAATACTATTTTATTAAATGATATAATAGTCTTAAAAATATGATATTAATAAAAAGGACATATATATTGTTTTTAATGTCACTAATAAACCACTTGATGTTGAATTTGTAATTTATAGTGACTATATTAACAATATAGTATTAATATACTAGAAGACATCGAGAGAGTTAAATTAGTTAACTAAGGGTTAACG
The DNA here is from genome assembly GCA_963277665.1 of Viscum album. Lineage (NCBI taxonomy): Eukaryota > Viridiplantae > Streptophyta > Magnoliopsida > Santalales > Viscaceae > Viscum > Viscum album. The sequence continues at coordinate 122,502,104 of OY728153.1, read as the reverse complement.
CTAAAAGATAAGGTTAAATATGAAATAAAACATGTATAAAATCTACTGGTTGAGATTATTTAGAACATAAATAATCTTATATTTGAATTATAGGTGTTTTTTACCATTTTAAAATCGACATTTAGTTTATAATAAAATAATCATTCAAGACATTCCTAAAGTACCACTCCTCCCTCTTATAAAAGGAAACCTCCTCTAACCCATTACTCTCATTTCTAAAGCCCCTTGGCTCATCCATCCTATAATCCAATAATCTCAAAACATCCCTATATTACTCCTATAATCCTTACATTAGGAATAAATAAATTCAAGAAATCCTTTTGGCTCAAATCAAATGGAGTTGTCAGTTTTAAGAGGTAGCGCCTTCTCTAAAGTTCATTTCCAATATTCAATTTCTTCACTCCCTGTTATATTATTATTAATTTACTATTTAAAAAAAGTATTCCCAATATACTAGTATGTTTTCATAAGAATTATTATAACTACAATTACACACACCTCCATCCAATGGATTTAGAACATAGTGTTTCTGGGGACGGTGAACTACTGCCACACGAAATGATGATTGATCAATTATCTCTTACCTATATCATGGTGGACATTATGATAGAACTATATTTATATGATATATATAATGCTTATATTTTATTTATTCTTCTGTAATTTTTATTTACAACATACTTTTATTCATTTCATTATGTGTAAAGACGATAATTTCATTCAAGGAAGTGCAGATTACTGCCCCCTCAAAGTGATAGGACTCATTCATGCCATACATGGAATGTATAAAATATAGATTCAATGAAATTATATAACATATATAAAATATGAAATTATACTGTAATTATAATATACCTATGTATCATTATGTTTTCATTCTATGAAATATAAAATAGAAATGAAAGTAGCATTCATGAGTACGTATGACTCACCATCTCTATCAATGGTGCATTTCATTTCTCATTTCTAAATGTTAGGGAATATTACAAATAAATAAATAATGGATATATGTGATATATATATATATATATGAATAATATTCTATAGATAATTGAATTTTGACCGCATGAAAAAGTGTAATTATAACAATATCATTTTCGAATCAAGTATGCAATATTGACCAAACGACTGACTTTAACTTAAATAAATATTTAATTTTTATAATGTGGTAATAAGTTATATAAAAGGAATAATAAACTTGAAAAATGTTCTGAATAAATTATAAATTAAGTTAGTTTATTTTTTTTGAAATTAAATAACGAACGAGTCAAGTCAGACACGAGGTAAGGGAACTTCTAAACCCAATTTCTATTCTTTGGGTTAAACATATACATCTTGATTATGAAATGCTATGATTATGTGATATATAACATTTGATATCATATCTTGTATTTATAATTTCATTATGTTTTCTTATAGTGAATACACATAATCGATCTATTTTATTTACAAAATGATATTTTTAGGGGACTTCGTTTCAATCTCTTTTCATTGAGGCATATTTTGATAATATACACCTCCTTCTTTTACAAGGTGTATAATAAAACTATTTAAATTTTACATTCATTCAAATGGAATCTGTTACATATGAAGTGTTTTACTAAACATAAAAAGGAATGTTTTTAAGATTTTCGGTGACATTGACCACTCAACTGTTGTAATCATTATTTTGCATCCTTTATAAGACTTAATGTTTTTAAAAGGAAAAGAAATAATGCATTCTCTTTTTGAGTGATTTCATATTAAAAATGGTTTTTTAAGTGGATTTATTATTTCAATATCTTGAAATGATTTATTATGATTGAAAATGAAATGTTATTAGTAAAATATTGATATTTTCAATAGTTTTTGTTTTATTTTTATATAATCAAACTTGGAAATTTGACCAAAGGATACATGATAAAACAATGACAAGTGGTTAAGTGATAAACCAAATTATGGGTGGATCCATAAAAAACAATTATGAGTGGTTATGTTATAATATCTAGTGTAGTGGATATGGAAGCGATCGTATGGCTATTCCATTTAGTGATATGTGTGAAAGTCGACCGTATGGTTATTCCATTTAAGTATGTTTATGTCCCAAGTTAACTTTATATGCTATAAGTTACTCTATATGGGATTTATAGTAATATTTTTCATAAAAAAAGTGTAAGAAATGATATTATACTCAGTGAAATGTTTTTGCTAATTCTTTAGGGTGAGAAGTATTAATTTATGATAATGAATTCATGGTTTACATGGTGTTTTAAAAAACTAATAGTTTTACTTATTTATGTATCCTTTAATATGATTTTTAGGCTTATACCAAGTTTTGAAAGTTTTTTCAGAGGACATAAAGATGAATAGGGAAAAATTATGGGATCAAGGAAAAGTCATGATGTCTAAAACATGGAATTAGAAATGTTTCTTTTTTAATAGTTTTTGTTTTATGAAAAAATAGCCAGTGAGTTGAATTGTCTACTTGTAATATTAATGTTTATATGTATAAGTTATGAACTAATTCTCTAAATCTATAAACCTGAAAATATCCTCAATGTGACTTATTAACTTAATTCAATATTCAATAATGTTTAAGGCTGGGGCCTTACAACATATCACCTCAATTATAAAAGGGAACCTTCTCCCTCACTTCCTCACACAACTTTGAGCCTTATATATTGAAAAAAACAAAAAAAAAAGCTAAAAAATTACCTCCTTCATATTATAATCCTACTTTTTGGACTAAATCAAACCCAGGAAGTCTTTTGGTATACACCAAAAGGGGTTACCCGAAAACAAGGAAACGTTCTTTAAAAATTACTTTAGTCCTATTTTTTACACACTACATAATTTATTATTATTATATTATTATATAATAAAACAATTTTCTTAAATATACTAAAATTTATTTATGTTATTGTTTATACCTACACCTTCACCAAATTCCATAAAATGGTTAACGAATTTACTATTCATGTAAGATGAGATACTGCCTCAGAAAACTAGGTTGTTCATTTTTCTTTTACCACCTCACATGGTTTCTCCTTTGGATGTAAAAACTATTTTAATATGACAGATATTTTTTATATTGTATTAGTACTTATTTAATTTTTATATAAAACATACATTCATTCTTTCCATTTGGTTTAAATATTGTAACATCATTTCTGGAAGGGTGGACTACCACCTCCTCAATGCGATTTGATTCATTAAATTTGTACATGAAACTTATAAAGGATGGATTTAAAATATATATGTGATATAAATGATATATATATGAAAATTGAATTATAATATACATATATATCATTAAAATTTCGTTTTTTAATTCAGTAAATAAACCAAAGTATCGTTCATTTGTACATACGACCTACCATCTCTATGAACAATACGTTACATTTAATATCTGAAAATATTATGGATTATTATAAATATATTTATATATTGAATATATAAGATATTTATATCTGGTTTTACATTCTAGATATGATAAAATCATGATCTATTTAATTGGAAACAAGTCAAAATGTACTCGAGAAACTAGAAAATTAACCACTAAATATTGAAAATGATGAATGATTATTAACAAATGGGTGATAAAATATCATAAGAAGATCATATATGTTATCATGAATATTAATAAAGTTATAATATATATTAATTACATTATTTAATTCATTATATAGGAGGATAAATCACGTAAACCTAAAAAGGAATTGTGAGGTAAGAGATTTTCATCTGACTTTTTACATTTGTGAGATAAATGTCATATTCACCACTTACTTGTTTTTAGGTGGTGTATATACTGACCCTTTTGATATATAATATCATAGATATATTTATATTTATTGTATTAGTTTTTTTAATTTGATATTTATTTACTTTTATTGGTCATATGATTCAAATATTTCAAAGTGGTATGGGACACTTTGATTTAAAAATAGCTATTTATATTGATTATTCAATATATGATGAATGATTTGGTCATGTAAGACATGGGTTGGGGACTATTTAATGAAATATACATGGCGATCAAGTATTCTAATGAGATGAAATATATTGGTGATAAACCTTTCACATTTGTTTCCATGTAAAATAGATGGGTTTCTACCCACAGATATAAACCAACTAGTAAATGGTCTTAATGGTAGTAATTCCTCTTCCAAATACATGAAATATTATAATTAATCATTTCATTAATTTATATTATTGTTTCCCTATTATATTTTTCATTGAAATATTTAGGGATTCATTTTTCACATAGTTTATTGAGTAAATGACATGTTTTATTAGTTACTTACCTTTCCATATTGATTATGTCTTATCCAGTTATTTAAATGGAATATTTTCTTAGTTATTTACCATTACATATATATTAATTCACATCTATTAAATATATATTCTAGTATACATACCCTTACTGAGAATTTTAGGCCCCCTTAATATATTTCATTTCCTGATTTTGTGACAATGAAATTTTTGAATGATCTTTGAAGGATGTTTATATTTTACTAATGATATGATTTTATTTCTTTTACCAACTTATTTTGGGTATCATGTATGTAATATGGTTTTCCAAAACCTATAAAATGATAAATCTTTCAGGATTTTATTCCTAATAATCATTATAATAAAATAAAATAATTCATTGTCTTTCAGCTTCTAGGGTTGGGGTGTTATAGTTTGTATCAATAAAATTTTACAATAATGTTAGAAAATATATTTAGAAAATTTAGATTTGGGAACATAACCCTAAGATATACATTGAGAAGAAGTATAGAAGAACATCCATGAATTGTAGTAAGATATAGATCATGTGGGTCTTCCTTGAAATACATCTCTGTCAAGATACAACAAGTGGATATGGTTCAGGTTCTGATGTACCTTAGGATAACAACTATGAAATGGTGTATGGATCTTGACTCGAGCATAGCCTGATACAAAACAATGAGACTTACCGAGAACCTAGTTTAATAGTCCTAGTGGATATGATTAGGATAATTATAACTTTTCTTTACAAAACATTATGAAGTACTTGAATCTGAAGATATCCCCTAATAATTTAGGATTATGATTAATATATTAGCTTTATAATATTTTTTTAATTTATATAATGTATTTCACTAGTTTTAGGATTATAAACTATGTTTCATAATGATATGATATAATCTAGTGTATTCGATTATTTAAAAATGTCCCATGGATTGATTAATGGTATCAATACCTGTGGAAAATATTGGGATTTCATACTAAGGAAACTAATAGATTTGGTTTTGGAATAGAGAAAATTATGACCATACATTGAAAGATTAATCATTTTATAGAAAATAACCTTTACAGAATGCATCATCTTGTTCCACAATGAGATTATCTAACTTTGGATTGCTTTATGATATAGAGTCCCCAATATTTTAGTGGGAGTACATACCCAATGGTGTATAATCAAAAGATTATGTCTTTGGAGAATTTATTTATGGTATTGGGAAGTGGTGAATATGAAAATATTACATTCTAAGTGTATTTCATAAATGGATATTCGGATCAGTGGTGGTCATTGATCTATAATACTATGGTGGAAAAAAATAGAACTCAATGAATAGATAAATTTTATGGAGACATTATTCAAAAAATAAATCCCTCATGATCAACAAATAAGATAAATATGAAGTTCCTTAGTTTAAGGAAAATATAATAATAAAGTATTGCATACTATAAAACACCCTCTACTAGGTAATAAACGAATTCTATATATTTCATATGCAACATGGAATAAAAGATGAATCATTTATTTGAAGGACTTAATCCCAGTATTCAAGGGCTTTTAGTGTCAAAAAACATTTATTCATACAATGAAATCATTTTAATTATTATAAATATATAGAAATAATTATCCAAGTCCTATGGATTAAATGGGAAACAAGATAAAATAATAAATGAATATCAAATAATAGAAAAATGGAACAAGGAAAAGAATGGTTTTCCAACATGTGATAACTTTGGAATGAAACATTCTGGGAAATGATTTAAAGGAATTGGAGTATGTTTTAAGTAGGAAGAGAAAGGAAATAACAAAATAAATGTAAAGGGAATAATGAAAATGCTGCTATTTAGTTTGAAAACTGTAAGGATCTGGGTCACTATGAAAAACAATGCCCCAAGCATCAAGCAAATATATCTTATAAAAATCTAAGGGATCAAGGTCTAGAATATGTTATTTAGACAACCAAAGTGGAATAATTAATGTGACTCTATATTTTTATTTATTAAATAAGTTGTTAATGTATTTTATTAATGATTTCATCATCATTTTAATTTTTAAATTTATAAGGATTTAATGATAGTACTTATTTAAGGATTTTAGATCATATATTAAATGGTACCAAGGAAAATGAATCATTCAAAAGTTAAATATTTTGGAAAAAAACATTATTTAGGGTAAGATAAACCTTATTATGTTCCAATAGATAAGATAATTATTTTTTATAAATATATTATTGATATGGATATAGTAAATTGGATACTACTAACTATTTTGTAAATGATTTTAAAGTGTTGGTTCATGATATTTTGAAATGTTTAACCATTATTGAAATGGGTTATGTTGAACTTTGGATGTGGTTTTAGAGGTTAATATATTAATTCACCATATGACACATCTTGTGAAAAGAGATGAATAGAAATAATTCAAGGAACAACCTAAAGATAAGATTTTTTGTATAAAAACATGTATTTTATTATATTCATAGAGAATGAAAGAATTCCAAAAATCTATGAAAAATTATCTTAACACATTTATCCTATAATCATTATTTTTTATGATATCAATGACATTTATTAACAACCATGTTGTATTTTTTTATGGGAAATAATATTATTATAAACATTTTATCTATCACTCTCTATCAGAACATGATGGCTAGATTTCAATTCCATGTCAATATTTTTCACTAATGTTCTCTTATTAAAAAAACAAGTTTTTTGGCGTCCTTCTCATTTCATTTTACCTATTATTAAAAATATGTGTTATTAACCCTAATTTTGATGTGGGGTTTTCAAAAAATGTTTCTTTTCAAATATCAAACCCTAGAATACTGAAATCAAGTTTTAAATTTCAAGGAAGCAATTTAATTACGGTGGGTATAAAGTGACACCCCAGAACATTACAATATTTTAATTTTTCAATAAATGTAATTTTTTCTTTATTTATTTATATGAAACATTGTTATAATATTAAAATATATAGAACAATGAGTTCTCTTGTGATACAATCAATGGTGGATTTTTTCCAAAAAAATAGATTATTAAAATATTATTATTTAATATCAAAAGATATAACCTAGATGTCAATTTGGGAGTTATGAACAGTATTAACTAAATTATGAAAACATATAGTTCAATTCATTGGTTAAGATTTAATTTTAAAATTTTATAGGAACCAACTAAATATGCAGTAAATTTTTTTATAAAGAACAATTTTTATGCTCACAGAGTCCTTTTATCCAAATATATTAAATAAATTACAATTAGTGACTTATAATATTTTTATATATATATATTTTATAAAAATTATTTTTAAATTAATCCAATATATTTAATAGGCATAAGATAAGGACAAACTCAATTTTATGCATTAAAATCATTATTTTTCTAAATGTAGTTTTACAAAATTTTAATGGAGAATCAAATTTAAATAATTTTTTTGAAAATTTTATAAAGTATATTTCAAAAACTAAACCTCTTATTTTATGTATGAATATAAAATTTTAAATTGGTTCATTTTTTTGTTATTTTTGTGATTAGTTTTATGTTTTGATAGATGGTGGTAAAATATTTTATTTTAATTGAAGAAATATTGTTCGTCTAGATAATTTATTATGTTAAATTATATTATTAATTGGTTTTAAATTATAATTAGATAATATTTTTATCATCTAATCTAAAATATTTTATTTTAATAAATTTCACATTTAATAAGGATATAAAATCATTTCAATCTTTTAAAACTTTTATCTTTAAAAACTCACTTTCATTCCCAATCTAAAGATTAATTTTAAATTAATTTTATCAACATAAGTGTTAGTAATTGGAAAAAAATAGATTCTTTATTTGGAACAATAAGGTTCAAATTTAGTAATAAGGCCCCTATTATTTTTGAAAAAAATATGAATCGTAATCATTGGTCATGTTTATTTATATGGTTAAGGGTAAATTAGGTAATTAAGTGTAAAAATAATATTATAAGTATTGTAAATTTATAATAACAAATTTTGTAATTGATTTAGATATTTTTTTACGAAAATCATATTAGGGATTTTTTATATCCTCTTGGAGACACTTGTATAACTTTAAGGCATTTATAGTATTTTATTCCTAGAAAGTCCAATATGTCACACTAATATTTTTAATATGTATCACATTTTTAAATATGGATATTTGGAAAATAAATTCCAATACTAATAGTAGTTTTAATGATTTTTTAAATCAATCATGATAATTTATTTTTAATTTTTATGGATTAAATAATTAAATTAAAGGCATGCTTAATGATGGTACACTAATTTATTAATTAATGGTCATATAAAATAAATGTAGTTAAAAATATTAAAATAAATATAATTTGAGATAATTAATTTCATAGCTGAATTTTATAGATTAAATAGACATATTTTAGATTTATTAATTTTTCTCAAAGTAATATTGTGTAAAAATTGTTTTTATTAATGTCAATAAGTGAATAGTTTCAAAAATGATAGTAATGATATTTTAAAATAAATAATCTTTTATTACATGATATAAAATTCATATAAATATAAAATTAATCTAACTAATTATGATAATGTATTAAATTTCATCCATGAATCATTTATGGTTAGTTTGGAATCTTATAGAAACTATTTTAACCCTTGAAGATTTAAAATCCAATTTGTCATGATAAGAGTTAAAGGGGTTAAATAACGGCTAATGGAAAAAAAGTGTAATAATGTGACCTACACATCTCTAAAAATTATTGGTTGAGAGTATTTTGACACATTATTATCTTATATTCTAAATAACACCCTTTTGTGACATTTGTAATTGAAAATTAATTTATATTAAATTAATATTTTGAGAGTTTCTGAAAGTACCCCTCACCTCAATTATTAAAGGGAACATCTTCCGTCACATCCTGAAACAAATTTGAACCATCTAGCTCGACCAAAACCTGCAAAAATAAGCTCCCAAATTCTCCCACATCATCATAGAATAATATATTTGGAAATAAATCCATTCAAGGAAGTACTTTTTTATACAACAAAATGATTTACCTGAAAACGAGGCAACGTTATTCAATGATCGCATTAGCTTTGTTTCTTTCCCCACTACTTTATTTATCATTAATAAATTATTTTTAAATAAAAAATTATAATAAATAAACTGATATTTATTTATGTTAATGTTTCAAAATATACCTACACAGACTTTCATCAAATGGTTGTTGATTTTATCATTCGTGTATGATGAACTTCTAAATCGTGAAACAATGTCATTTATTTTTCCTTTACTACAAATCATGGTTGGTCATTACGATGGAAACACTATTTTTATATGATATATGTGATATTAATGTTTTTTTAATACTTCTTTAATTTTTATACAACACATACCTTCATTCATTCCATTTTGTGTTAGTATGATAACATCTTTTGTGGATGTGTGGACTACCACCTCCTCAAAGTGACGTGATTTGTTCAAACAATACATGGAACAGATAAAAGATGATTTTAATAAAAATATGTGATATATAGGACATATAAATGAATATATAATTATATTATACATATAAATAATTTATTTTTTATTATTTTAATACCACAATGAAATGAAAGTAGCATTCTCTTGTACATGTGGTATATAATCTCCATTAATGGTGCATTTCATTTACTATCTCCAAATTTTATGGATTATTATAAATATATAAATATATAATTAACATATATGATATTTATATCATGATTTACATTTTATATATGAAAAAATAATGATCTAGTTAATTGTAAAAATAAATAACACGTCAAAACAAACTTGAGAAACTATGCAATTATCACTGAAATAGTGAAAACAATGAATAATTATTAACAAAAGAGTGATAAATTAATAAAATAAGATCATGTATGATATCATATATATGAATAAATATATTATATTAATTAATAACTATTTTGAAAATATTATACATGTGGTTAAATAAAGTATAACTCAAAAGGAAGTTTGAGGTAAGGGATTTTCATCTCACTTTTTACATCGGTGAGATTAATGTAATATTTAAAACTTACTACTTTGGTGTGGTGTATATACCACCCATTATGATATATCATGTCATTTATATATTTATATTAATATTATTCACTATTTTATTTTATAATTATTTATTTTTATGGGGCTTATGATTCAAATACTTGAAAGTGGTATGGGACACTTTTATTGAAAAATAACTTTTTAGACTGATTATTCGATATATGAGGAATGACTTGGACATTTATGGAATGAGTTGGGGACTATTTAATGAAAAAACCTTAATGCATCAAAAGTCTTATGATAGAAATAAGATACCAAGAAACCCTTTTAGTTAGTTTTCAAGAAAAATAGATTTGATTATATCCACAAATTTAAAAAAAAATCTTATGAAAGGTCATGGTGGTAGTGGTTCATGATCTAGATATATGATATCCAATTATTATGAATTTAAATCATTTTACTTATTTTTTATTCCTGATATTTTCAGCCAAAATATATACGGATTCATTTCATTCTCATTTTATTGAGTAAATTATATGGGTTATCTGTTTCTTACCTTTCCATATTGATTATTACTTATAAAATTTTTTAAATAGAATTTTTACATAGTTATTTACATTTCCATATAGATTTATTCTCATTGATTCTTTGTTGCTTACACTTTACTTTCCCTTACTGATCATTTTAGCTAACCCTTATCATTTTTCTTTTTTCTAGGATATGAAGAAGAAATTTTTTAATGTTCTTTCTAGGATGTCACGATTTTAATTATGTTATTATTTAATTTATTTTCCTAATGTATTATGGGTATCATGTATGTAATTGGGTATTCAAAATATGATAAATTGTTTTTTACTTTGGAATTTCATTCCATGTAATCATGTTAAGGTAATAAAACAATGCAATCGCTTTAGGCCTCAGGGGTTGGGGAATTACATTAAAAGTGAATGAGGACCCATGTATATGTTCTTAGTATAAGTCTCCCATCTTTTAGTCTTTATTATAGACTTTTTTTTCATATTTGAATCATGTATTTCTATTTTTAGCTTACTATTTTAGGTTTTTTATGACTTATTTGACCTCAAGGACCTTCTTTGCATGACTTGGATGGCATACCGTAAGTCCATCATGTGATCTATGAGTGATCATGTGAAGTGAATATGCTTTCCATGTGACATGTTAGGTCATTCTACATATTTTTACCCAGTGGAAGACCATGCGATATCATGATTGGACACTTTAGAAATTTCTCCCCCGATCTATTGTGTTTGATCTATCTTGGATGGATTGGTTCATTTTTTTGTTACTGAGGGGGAGGGGAATTAAAAGACTCTTAACCCAAGTTATATACCACTTTTTATGGAACACATCTCATTGATTTGATATGGAGTCAGTAGATGGACTTGATATCTCACACTTCACATGATCCTACCATGGGTCATCCATGGTGTCATGTGATGTTCAACAACAACAATAATGTTCTTCAATTTCCATTTTTATTGGACCCAAGTCAATCAAAGGTATTTATCCCCACCATTATGACATGTCAAGGGGATTCCATAATTTGAGGCTGACATATTTAGGGTTCTTTGAGAGATCAGGATGCCAATCTAATATATTTTATTTTATCAAATACATATTTTTTGGGGTCTTTTGATAGGCAAAGATGGATTTCCAGGGGGACTTAACGAGATAATGTTGACATGACTAAGGGACATTATGAGAACATGTTGGCTTATTGAGGGGATCTCATGTGACCGATTGTGACCACCCGACATTTATGGCAACTTTCATGTCAAGGTGAATGTATTATCTCTCCACAAGAAGCTTCCACCTTTTCCCAGTTTTATTTAATTACCCACAATACATGGAATGTAGACCTCATAAAATCTTGTGTTAATTTTCATGGAAAATCACTCGGATTTTCTGTGATGCATCACATTTTCAATGAAAAATATTTCAATGATGTGCACACATTGTCATGTATAACCCCTTTGATTTTCTGTAGATTCAGAGGGATGACATATGATTCATGTATGTAACTGAAGTTATTCACATGATGAATATGACACCGGAAGTATTTTTTGTGACAAGAAAGGAATGTCACCAAGGGCTTCACGGGGTCTTTTGCACCATGTAAGTGCATCACATGAAAATCAATGACTAAAAAAGTCTTCCACCTTTTCAATATTTTTGTACTTTATTTTTCAAGTTTTTTCGATCTGTTCCCATTGTGTGTTTTTGAGGGAACCACATGATCATTATAGGATCTTAAAACTATGCCCACACCTTGTCTCGGTCAGCTGTGATTTTTTTGAAGGCGCATCATGTGATTGATGTTGGATCTTACACTAGAATGTGATATTTTTCAAATAAATATCCTGTTATTTTTTTTATGAAATTGAAGGGGAATAACATAATTGAATGGAAATGTCCAAAAACCACTACATCATGAAGGGAACATGGTGATATGTTTTCATGGGACAAGGTGGATATGTTCCCAAGGTTATGAGGTGTCTTGTGAACCCTATGAGTGGGTTTCATGGATGTCAAAGACCACAAACGCTCTCCTCCTTTTTTTATATTTTTATCCTTTTTAAATAGTATTGGATGATTGTCAAGAACCTATCTGTTGGAAAGTCATGTGTCTCAGATGAACTCATCTATGAACTTTTTATTGATTAAAATGTGTCTTAAACGCCTTCATAATAATAGAGAGGCATGAAAAAGGTTCTATACACGATATCTAGTAGGTTATGTGCCACACATGACCCATTTTGAAGAACTTTTGTGGGTTAGGTGATCATGTTTCTTTTGGAAGGTTACTTGAACTGTGTGATAATAGTCACCTTCACTTCATTTTTTTGAGGGTATTATAATACCCATGCATTAGTTATTTCTTCCCTTGTAGATTTTTTATGCCCATTTGGTGGGAATCAACAAAGACCTGTAATATTATTTTAGTTTTTGATGTATTCTTTTTTATGCGGTCATCCTAGTGGGTGATCAGTGTTGTATTTATGATATGGCCATTCATGATTTTTCTGCATTTCATTTATAATAACCATTATTATATTTATTACTTCTACTATAATATTATATTCTAAATTAAATAATGCTTAGTTACTTATTCTTTTTTCATACTTGAATATGATTGAATTGTCTCCCCTCTATCACACCAAAGGCCCTCACTTCTAATCGCTATCATATGGAGTATGGGGAGGTTCCCTAGAGGAAATGTGGAAAACTAGCTTAGATCATAGGTTTATTCAAATCCAGGTCATGATGCGAAATAGTGGTATCAAAGATGCTCCTTTTTATTTATTTACTATTTGAGATATGGTAGACATGAGTATTGGGATTGTGTCATAACCTATGATGGATATTATACTTGTGCATGAAGAACACCTATTCTGGTTAGAATTATTGGCAACTAGGGATGTGGTATTATTATTATTGATTTTTTGTGTTACACTTTCATATGAACTACCCATTGAGTTGTGAACATATTGTTTGGATTTTATGATTTATTAGGGATTTTATACCTCTTGAACCATTAGAGAGGGTCCAAAAATTTATTTTTATACCTCATTGGTAATTTCAAGAAACATTCCATGCATCATATTCATGATTTAGGGTCCACACATTATATGAATGCTATGTGTGAAATTTTGACAATTCATAGAAGAGGTCAACTGTTTAAAGGATCAATGAAAACATATTTTTACCTATATAGTTTCTTTGTGTCTTTCATATTAGTTAGACCAATATGTATGTTTAAATATATATATATATATATATATATATATTCTTGATGGAAGGCTATATGGATCTATGATGATACATTTGATATTGAGGTTGACGATTCAGTCCTCTTTCACATGATGTACATTGACCCTAGTCATTTGATAGGGCACATGGTACCCATGTGTTGGACCCCATGTAGGGATTTTTTATTGAGGTTCAGGTAGTTAAAGTAATAATAAAACCCATACTTTGTTTTATTTCATAATTCAGAAAGAAATTCTTCTTAACCAAACCATGTGCATGTGTTATGAAATAGATTTTGGAGATGATGTTGTGAATGTACTATTTACCCTTATAGATCATCATTAATGGAGATTCATTTTATGTAGATTCATTGTTGGTGTATCCTTTTTAGGTGTTGTTAACTCAAATTCATAACAACATATAGGGTTTTCCCATTCATATTTCTATCATATTTTCCATTACCAACCATCATTCATAGTCATATAGTTGGATAAACTAGTTAGATGACAATAGGTACTTGAACGTTTATAGTAAATAGGGAATTTTATGGGGTTTTGGCATATTTGGATTCTTGGTGAGTGTCAAATCATCATCTTTTCAACATTCATATCATGATAATCCATGGGGTAGTTCCTTACAAAGATTATTGATTAAGATTATGGGATTAAAATAATGATACATGGATGGGGATTCTATTATGTTTCTTCATATGGTTAGTATATATAGATGGGTTTAAATTAATGGGATTACAATTAAAACTTATAAAGTGTTTTCCTATATAAATTGGTAATTAAAAACCTCTATAAAAGCAACTATTTTGATAAGAATTTTCCCTTTTAGGTCTTGTTATCCTTACCTCCCTTATAGAGGGTTGGTGTTCACGTTATATTCAATGTTTTGGGGTGGGGGTTGATGATGCCTTGTGAGAAATGGCCTTGGTAAGAGGTTTGAATTATAGGATAGGTGGTATGACCATGATCCCATTTTATGAGATTTAGCCTATAGGTCTATGTGGGAGACATAGCGGCCTTTAGTTGTGATTCCAAACCTTATGGATTTATGTTCAATTTGATTGAGGGAGTGGTGTGTGGGGGATTGTAATAGATTTATTTAATCACTATGAGGAAAATATATTGGATGTACGCTTGTGTAGAGACCGTTTCATTGATGGTGCTAGATTTTTATGATATATTCATCATGATTCCTTGAGTTTCTCATGAATAACCTTTAGTGATTAGTTATCAATATGGATTCCATGGGTAATAATTTTTGTTTTTAAATACCTTTTGACTTGTAGTTGCGTGTTTAATGGTTTAATTTTAGAAAACAATGTCGTGCGATGGAAAATATTGGTATAAATCACATAATATTAAAGGTGTTTGACTATTAAGAGTATTTCCATTAGAGATTCTAGATGGTTTGGATTGATGTGATGAGTATCATAGTTAGATAACCTTATATGGGATTACACACATGATCACGAGTTGGCTGATAAGGGTATGTGATGGTTTTGAATGGTACTCTTTAAATTGTAAATCGGTGAGCATTCTCATGATATAGGCGGAATAATGGTTTAAAATAAATTTAGTAGGAATGGTTTCATGAAATTATTTATGAAATGATAAATTTACCTCCATGGTAGATGAGACATCAAGAATGGATAGGGTGCGGTAATAAAGATGTGCTATGGCTAGACTTAGACATGCATTATTAGGAGACCTGGAATCAGGGGTTGGTTATATGAAAGTATCCTTGTTTTATGTGAGCATGGATCGATGGGATCGATACAATCCAATTAATGAAATATTAGTGTACTCTTACATAGATATGATCAGTCCATGTATCTAGATATCATCTTGCGTATGCTGAGAGAACATCAGTTATACACTAAGCTAAATCAAATTAATTTCTCGTCTAACAGAGGTACACTTGGGTATTTTCACTTGGGAATATTATAAGATAAGAAATATTGTGGGGAGTACATCATTACCCATTTGAGGGTGGAAGACCCCATTGTATTCTTATTTTTACTACTACCATTGGTTCTATTTCAATTGATTAAGAATGGGTGATAGGTGATGTTTTCATTGATGCTCAAGTATGAGAGAACCCTTATCCACGAAAATCCTTATATCTTGAAATGGATAGGGTTCGAGATATAGAAATTGGGTTTTTACTTCTTTGGTTTAATGAAATGTAATCTCTTATGGTGGGGGGTGAGATGAGTCCGGTCATTAAATGGTCATTTAGATTTTATATGTCATGGATAAATGGTACCATGTGGGAATAGATTTCATAGTAATTTATAAGTGCAAGTTCAAGTATGGACTCAGGGACAGTCTGAGTGAAATCATTAGGCATAGTCTCATATGTCCGGACCCAAGTGTTCTAGATCTGAATTATAATAGTTTTAATATTGTTCCATTAAAATTGTGTTGGATAGAGGATGTTTTTGTTAGGATACATCATAGGAAATCGATTATGGGCTTCGGTGAGGGTTCCCAGAATGATCTTAGTGTTCCTCGAGATAAAGGATAAAAGATCATGTTTTTGTGATGCATTGATGGTAAAATACAACATGTTTTTAATATATTAATCTAGAGGTAGTTCAGAATACAATATTTTATATAGCTGGATATAGTGGGTGAGGTATTACATCGACCATGCAATTTTGATGAGATGGGTGCAACATAAGGATTAGCTGGGGAATTTTAAGGATAATACAACATGACTACTTCAGTGTGGTTGATTGGGATTCAATTTTTTTTTATAAAATATAGAATTGTTCTAGGATAATATTTAAGTTGTTTATATTATGATCTAATAGAAAATTCTAAGAGTGGGAGTATCATGGCTCAAAATTGTCCATTTTAATTTAAAACAGACGTTGGAGTGTACCGTGGGATATCTGAATAAAGAGATGAAGAAACTATATTTTATCAATATATATATGATCATGTAATCATCAACATTATTTTTTAGATTTGGTTATGAGTGTTGGATTAGTTTTTCACGAGTTAAGCACCATATGTTTAATATGAAACTGGGAAGCACATTGGGCATTCAGAAACACAATGTGGCTGTTTGAAAAAGAGTTCATGACCTAAGTTGTTAGGTTTTTTCATTTTAATCCAACCTAAATATATTTGGGATTATAAGCATTATAGTGGGGATATTTTATGATCTCATGTTCTTCCATGTTAGAAATTTTCAGATAAAATTTAAATTTTAAAATACAAAATTGGTCAATGTTGGTTGGATATTGAAAATACGTGTTTCAAGGATAGAATACTTATAATATTTTTATACATGGTTTGAGGCATGGAATATAAATTATAGGTTATAAAATAATCCTGGGTGTTCATGGCCTAAAACTAGAGTTTTTAAAATATGTATAATATGGAGAAAATTTGGCATAGAGTTAGTGAAAACTGTATAGGCCAACTGTGCAGACTAATATATATAGTCCCATGGGATGAAGAAACCGTATTAAAGGACAATTAATATCATTATAATATTTTATATTTATTATAGAAATGTCTCATTTTTTGTGCATGATCTGTTAAACTGTGTACCAAGCCCATGTGTGGGGTGGGTTGTTTGGGCAGTGCTGACTGCATAGTTGGTTCGCTATTTAAAAAAAAACAAATAGCCAAACTGTTAATTTAATTAAACTATGTGAAATTAAAAAATTTCAACTTAAAAAATTAAATATATTTACCCCTATTTTTTAAATCAATTTTCTTGGAGATCCCGCCACATTCTATTCTTCTCATCCATTCATCAATGTCAGTTCTTCTACATTCTTGTTTCAAATAGAATGTCATCAAATATATTGGAAGCCCTGAGCTAATAATTAACATTATTATCCTCAATTGATTTTATTAATTAGTATAAAATTGGATTCTCCAGTTATGGATGTTATTTTTAATTCCACCAAATCATGGTGGAATCAGATACTGATGATCAGGCCTTCACCATGCTAAGGAAGAGGGTGACCCAAGAGGCCATTTTCACATTGACATGTGACATTTATCTTAGGTATATAATCATATTTAATTTATAAATATTTAAATTCAATATTATGTTTTTTGGTGTTTTGTTGAATGTCCTTTCGTAGGTATTATTCTTGATAAAAGTTAAGTATCAACCATGGATTATTGGCTAGTTCTTGGTAACTTTACCACTATGTTGAGATCGAATGATGAGTTTTCAAAATTCAGGCCTTTTAATATTGTTTTATAATTTTTATGGTTTTTGAATTTTAATTAATTTATTATAATCTCACTAAAATTAAATAATTCTAATGGTTTCATTGTGGGATAAGATCTTTGTATGTTTGATGAGTTTGGACATGCATTGGAAACTACTCCCTTCCCATGGAAAATAAATAAAATCTTCTTAAAGGTAAGTGGTTTATCATACCTGACCATTAGTACTTATTTATTTCCTTGTAATATATTGATGCCTTGAATAATCTATAAGGATAACACAACATATTTAAAATAATTAAAATGATCTATTTAATTAAAAAAATTTCAATGATTATAAGGAATAAATTAAAGGGGTCACTAAGAATCCATGTGCATTAACATCATTACATAGACCTTTAAGGTCAAGTATTGGATCCTTGAGATATTTAATTTTCTCTTGAACACTTATGTGGTGAAGTTGTGCCTTGTGAGACATGGAATCCTTTCGATATGATTAGGTGGAAGAACATTAAGTAAACTTCGACAAGGTTAGGTGTTTAGACTATCCCAGAGAGGCCTTGAAATCCAGATTGGTTCATGAACCATCTCATGATGGTTCCATTATTTTTATGACCATGTGTATCTAGTAATGAAATGCCATAAATTTTTAGGATTCTATGAGATATAAAACTATGGAGTTCCAGGTGTTGAATCAATATTGTTGTATAGACATAAAGGACCCCAAGAGGAATACCTTTTCTTATATATATATATATATGTATACAGATCTAGAGTCTCCCAAGTATGATTATTATATATATTATTGACTCAGAGGACCCTATTTAGTGCTGTGATGATCAACTGAACCTGAATGAGTGTGCTATGGGTCTGGATAGAAATAATAGTGGGTGAAACTGAGAACCTGGACTGAATATGTAATTTCAGGGGGTTTTGGTTGTGGTGATGGTTTTAGGTGATCAGATAACATCATTCATATACCTTGGAAATAACTATATTACAATTTCTGTATCTATGATTCCATATTTTATTCTTGGAACCCATCCCATGAGGCTTGACGTGATGTGATTCTATGGAGGGGATGCATGGAGGTACTTCTTAGAATTTTAATTTTCAGCCTAATTGTTTTACTAATTATCATAAGATTCCATGGTTGATACAAGGATTCCTAAAATGGAATTACTTGTATGAACTCATGGGGAAATAAAAATTATAATATTCCATGGGTGATACTTGGATTACTGATACAAAATTCCTCAAAAAGGATCACGATTTGAATAAAATATAATCATTTCATGGGAAATACTTGGATTATTATATATAATTATATGGATGGTCTCATAGGGAAAATGAAATCACATTACTACTTGAGTGATAGTTAGATTCCTTATATGGAATTTCTTAAATGAGCTTACATGGAAGATGTATTATATAGGCTTTAGGTGATACTTGGATTATTTATACTAAATTCCTTTGATGGTATCATAATTATTAAGATAAATCTATGACTTGGTTGATACACATGTTCCTTATATAGAATACCTTGAATCATATTATTGGTAAAATTTAAATACTTTATAATGTGAGAGAGACGTGGGTTCTTTATATGAAATTCCATGGAAGGGCTTATATGTCAAATGGAATATTATCTTGATTATCTATTATGTGGGTCTTTTACATGCCCTTCTTATATAGATATGTATTGTTTTTATTCTATGATTCCTTGCCTATATTTTATATAAATATACATATATAAGTATAGATATATATATATTAACATGTTATGAATTTTTTTTAATACATTCCATCTTAAGACGAAGTGGGTATTGTAAATCAGAACTATGGGCCCAAATATCGACTATGGTTTTATTTTACATATATTTGGATACCTACACTAAATCAATTATTTATCAGCTAGTATGATAACCATTCATGAACATACATTTATGACAGCATGCCCCATGAATGACATCAGTTATTAATTTTTTTAGTAGATATTTGTTATTTGTTTATCATATTCCTAATGAGTAGCTCACAAGAAAGTAAAATTATTTTACTATATATGTATAGGACTGTGTTGGTGGTGAATTACCATGTTTTTTACTCACACCATACTTAGGCTTTTATTACATTAGGGTACCCAAGAATAAATTCTTTAGATTTCATGCATAGGTTGGATAAGTCCCGAGACTGATCAGTCGTGATGGATTAGATATGTATGTGGAGATACGAGATGTGGTGTGGATTAGAAATTTTTGTAGAGTTATATACTTTTATTTCAGTTTATGTTATGTAATTATATTTATGTGATCAACCCAATTGATGACTAGTGTTTTATATATGATATGGCTATTTGATTTTATAACAACGTTTCATTTATTACAACTTTTTTATATTTATTGCTCCCTTTTTCGGATTGTATTCTTCATTAGATAATGTTAAGTTACATTTTCTATTTTATACTCTGATATGATGGAATACTCTCGGCACTATCAAACCCTAACCCCTTACTTCTAGTCAAAATACTATAGCATATGTGAAAGAATTATAGAGGCCATGCATAGAAACTACTCAGAGAATCAATTTTCTGTAATCTGTGTCGTGACGTTACACATTACATGATATAGTTGGAATGATTTGGATTTAAATTATATATCTCTTTGATAATAATTCCCTATATAGAGTAGTTATAATATGAATGAATCCTTTCTAGTTTTATTAAGAAATATTTATTGACCTAATTTGTGGTGAATAAAATTTATATAGATTTAGAAAATATGGGGTGATTTTGTGATAGTGGTTTTCGAGTGTTATTTGGATGGTTGTGGGGAAGAGAGGTTGTTGATGTTTCTCCTTAGAAAACATTTGGAAATTTTATTTATCATTATTCCTAGTGGGGTTATAGATATCATTGGATAAAAGGAATAATTTACTAATATGGGTGATGTATGTTCATTATGACACCATGTTTTTAGCAGTATATGTAAGTGATTTCTAGAAGATGGGTATCCTTATATAATAATTTTTTTTTGTATTGTTGGGTGATGTGTCATAGATATGAGATGAATCTGAGTATATATTTTCTTTATATTTAATATAAATCTATGTTATAAGGAATTATTTTCATAAATTAAATAAAAAATAGTAAAAACGATGAATGGTGTATATATGATTATATAGTAAATCAAATACATCTAGAATATAATTATTTCACTATAATGTTTGGGGCATTTAATAGTTTTCTTCATTAAAAATAATTATTTATCATTATTTTCCCATGGAGTGGGGATTTATAATATGGTATAGGTTTATGTAATTATAAAATGGTAGACTGAGATAGTGCTGAACCAGTGTTTAGATCTTGTGTGATATTAATTGGTTTCCATATTGATCATTGGGTGATGGTTTTTTATGTGGGATTCTAGGTCATCTTTTGAGTATGTTTGTGGTTATGATTATGTTGCTACATTAATCCAATATTCATTAAGTATTAGTAAACCATTATTTCTATTATTAATTCATGGGAAGTGGTTATCAAGTTGATTAGTAGTGACCATTTTTATTTTAATGGAAATATTAATCCATTTTTATAGGTTGGGAGCCTAAAAGTATCCCATGGGATGATTGGTAAGTTATGGAGAGATATGAAAGAGTGTGGGGATATAGAATAACAAATTTTAGAAAATATAAATTAAATATTGTAATTTTTATGGTTTATTATTTTTTCAATTGATTTTTAGGATATGTTTTTTCAATCTTTTGATGTGGATGAGCCTTGAAACATAGATATATTATTGTGGGAATTTTTTTCAACATTTCATCTTTATCACACGATTATTGGAAAATATGATTTTTCATAATGGGAATCCTTGGGTTGGGTTCCTCAAAAAAGAGATAAGTATTTTCTATATTTTCTCTTGAGATAAGGAAAAGCTAGATGTATTTCTGATTCTATACCTTAGAAAACATTGTTACCCCTTAATAGATTAAAAATTATTGCAAAGGTGAACTCTACTAGGATAAAAGGATGATGAGCCTATTTATTAGGGTGTGTATGGGTAATATTTGTATCCATGATGATCATTTTATCTTGGGGATTTTATAATAGTATAAATATTCACTTAGAAACGCCTTTTCCTTTGGTTGGAATCCACCACTCATTTTATTATTGGTTTAATTATTGTCTCACATTTTAATTTGAATGAAGTGAATTATATTCATGATTGGTAACCATGAGAACATTTTAGTTGGAATTTTTTTTATTAAAAGGTTAGAAATATTAAATTTCTATGGAACTGTGTACCAGACTGAAAAATTGATCATACTGTTGAGCTTATAATAGGTTGCTTCCTCTAGGATAATATTCATATAATTTTTGGATGAAAATGATTCATCCTGCCATTGGGGTTTATATTTTTTGGTTATTTATTAATGAAATAAACAGAATATATTAATGGACTATTTGACCTAGATATCCTCTATATATCCATATCTTATAGGGGGATAGGGTTTAGGGGAGGAGGTAATTTTTATTGAGGAACACCAAATAATAGACGACCTACACCAAGTATCTATGAACCTTCACATGATAGATATAGTTCTCTGGATCTTAATGAAATGTTTTTAGTTTTATTCCTCATAAACTCTATCATCTCATTAATGGTATTAACCAAAAACTTTCCAAGTTAAAATCATGTATGTTATTTTTTGAATCAAAAAAAGCTTAGTGGACTTTTTTGAGTAAAAATATATTTAATGTGATTGACTTATCAAAAATTCTCTCAAATGTTTAGAAGAAAATATCCATATATACAAATCCATATTTCAAAAAAAACTGCAAACTCAAATTTTTTTAAAAAAAAATTGGATCAGTTTTGTGTGATATCTTAGAGAGAATATTTTAGGTAGTTTTTTATAGTTTTATGATATTCTAAAATATATGACGAATAATATTGAAAGATATATACCTTATGCAGTTATTGAATATATGAATTCAATAGGGCCATTTTATGATTAATATGATTTATAGTTTCAAGTTTTTCATTGAGGTATGTTTTAGAAATATAATAATTCTCTTTAGTATTTAATGGGATTATTTTTTTTACTATTTAAATATTTCTCTCTCCATTATAATCTAGGATAGATGAATTAAATTTTGAACTTCAAAAGTAAATATGAGAAATTCTGTCTCTAGAAAACAATTATTGTGGTAGTAGTTGAAACTATAGGGTAAGGGCTTGTAAGATTTATACTGGAGGTACAATTTTTCATTAGATAGCCCATGTTTAGCCTCGTCTTCTCTAAGAATCTGAGTTTTGCACTATTATCATATGAGAATGTTGATCTTGTGTGGTTTTCCAATTAATGGATCATATAAAGAAGGTATAATCAGGTCATACATACCATAAAATATTTAGTATCTATTTTAGGTTCACTCATTGAAATTTGATTGTGACGATAAAATAACACTAATTTTAACATGTCTACCATGTAGTAACACATCCCCCAACAAGTGGATTTACCCATTCACCCTAATCAGAGAAAATACCATGTGGCCATAGGGGAATAATCTCCTTTAAAATGAGTCATACCACCAAGGATATCCAATCTATTTTCTGTTTTCCATGATTTTTCCATATTGAAGGTATGTAATGACTCATACCAGATCCACTAATGTGTCCCATAGATGTTCTATAAGGTACCCCCTACAAGATGAAACTATCTATGGAATGTGGTGGAATATGATAGGGTTATTTTTCTCCACAAAAACCTCTATTTGATTCCTCTTGAAAAATTAGACCAAATGTAATCAAGTTTGGGTAATTTTGGCGACTTTTTATTGATGGATTTATAGAAATATGATTAAGTATCTATGGAATTTTTTTTATAAATATAATAATAATTAAATGTTTTAGAAAAATGTTTTAGAATAATTTTCAATACTAGTCATTATATATTTAATAAATGTGTGATTCAAACTTATTGCAATGTAAAATATGAAACTCAGATGTGAAATTTCATTTATGATTGGTATAAATATTGTTATTATCATTTCATCCTGGGGTATCTTGAGCGAGGAGGGATAAATCATAGTGTAAATGATTTTTTTTTTACGGATAAAGTAAAATGGAATTTTTTTACATGGTTATGTATTGAGGGATACTCTATGGATCATATGATAAAAATGTGTTGGTTATACTATATTCTACAATACATAACTTTTATTCAGTAATTGTAATTGTTTGTCCACAATCACTCAATGCTAGGAGAAATTCCTTTAAAATGATTTCTAGGGATTAACACAATTTCACACTAGTATCACATCCCTTATCTCCACCTTTCTTACTACTTTGGATACCAGTATCTTTCAATTTAACAAATACAATTTAACTATCAATTTAGTGATAATGATGATCAATAATTACCTCATCAAAGTCAATGTTTAATACTCTAGATAATCACTATAATTTTTTTTCTATGCCCAACCTTTTATTAGGTTTAAATATTCTCATGGACTCTGGTATTCTCTTATATATGGGTTTACCTAGTAATTAGATTCACATAGAATTATTAATCCATAATTTCTCTACAAGGTCCCATTACATAAATTTCATGCACTTAAGTCAATTTTCTCAAAGCATTTATCAAAACCAGGCTCAAAAAACAACCATTACTATATTGTCTGCTTCTATGTACTTCACTTGGTAAAGTTAACACAATCACCATTTCTTTGGCAAGTTATCCCAAGGGGGTTCTCTCTTATTCCTTCACTCAATTATTCTCATGAAACACTTTTAACATAAGTCCTCATCTTTTCCATGTACACTTCTCCCTGCTCACATTACCGTCCTCACACAACTCCTTCACCCAGATACTTGACTGATGCCTATTTCATGAAAGTGTGACCTGTATAAAGGGGAATCCTCTAATTCTCCCCATAATATTTTATTAATTCTAAATGGAGTTGAGAAATAATTTATTAGAAAATATGATTAATTTCATTCTCCCTATACTCTAATAATTGTGGTGCATCATTCTTCCTGCTCTATTTATATGGAACTTGGATAGTGAAAAATCACATAGCGAAGAGCAACACATACATAACTCATTCAACTATGAGGTATCATGAAATTTTCATAATGAAATATGAAACTAGACTATGTTTATTCCTCACTAGGGAGTGTTAACTATACTATTACATTCACCCAGACTAGCATGCATCACCTAAGTCCATTACAATGAAGAATCAGCCTTTGATTGGGAATTAGTTTTGAAAGTCCTATAAAATAATCACCATACATATATTAAAAAACTAGGAAACTTCACTGTCACTTTTAAACCATTTTCACTAGTACCCAAAATCAATTATCAACCTATAAATGGATTATTTATAGCACAATACTCAATCAATTACACTGGTTCCAATATTCTCTCCATTTTGGTTTGTTGGAAATGTACATTGAAATTAAATTCCACAAAAACATATAAATTCTTCTATATAATAATTAAATAACTAATTCATCATTATAAGTTTACATGAGAAATGCACAATATATAAAACAATAGTTCAAGGGAGTATTTTCTGCATCATGCCATTCCCTAATACAGAAAACCACTACATTATATATCTTGATCAAAATAAAACACACCATTTACCCTAGATCATATATCCCCTTGAATTTCATACCACATAATCCTCATGAATATGAATGTCTGTCTCTAAAAAAACAGTGATCATTTCAATTTTAGGTCTTCTCCATTGAATTTTTGAGAAATTTCTCCCCGTTTTATAATAAACCCAAAGTTATATCCCAAATATAGAACACTTAAAATATATAAAATGCAATATTAATAGAGAGAGAGGAAGTAACCATACTTGCTTAAGATAAGGGAGGTTGTTTTAAACTAATGTTTAAATGATGATTATCAAAAACTAGAGTTTACAATGATTTTTTTATAATGTCCACCACTTATTCCTTATATATAACATGTTCAACTATTACCATTATTTTATCCTCCATTTCATTTATAACATGACATCATATTTCAATATGTTTGGTATGATAGTGCTAAATATGTTTTTTTGTGATCTAAACAACACTATTGTTATCAAATAATATCACCATAGGATTATTTATCTATTCACCAATATCATTTATATTTCACTTCATCCATAGAAGCCAACTGAATTTGTTTTCACTGATATGTATTTTTCTTCCAACTTACCAATAAATGTTTTTTTCTTACTTCTTACTATACCATATAAAACATTTACTTCCTGTGAAGAATAAACTATCACTTGTGGACAATATGTATACCACATCTTCATCTTAGTTCACATCAAAAAATAAAAATAGTGCATTATATTTTCCCATACAAAAGATAAATATGATGTTGAGGGTACCTTTTATATACCTCATGATTTGTTTAACTACTATGAGATTATCTTCTATTGTGTTACTCAGGATATGATCCAATAAAACTATTTTAAAAATAATATATAGTTGTGAATCATGAAAATAAACAAACTCCAAGTTATACTTCTAAAAAATGATATATCTTTAGATTTCCTATATATATGATTTTCAATCATTGTTCCAACTACAATTGAAGTCAACTCTAATTTGAAATTGTGCATATTGAACTTACTTAATTTCACTTTCACATAAATTTCATCAAAGATAATGGTATATCCATCTTTATTGAATTACTTTCTACCTAATAAAATGATTGATCTCTCCAATCATGAACATTTCAAATTATGAGATTATTTTATTAAGAAACTCTTCATACTTCCATAAAATATTATGTCATCCACATATAAAATCATATTGAATTTTTAATCCTGGTATGTATTCACATGTAAACAATTATTGAAACCACACATTTTTAATTCTTATTTCAAAAAATAAGAGTCAAACAAATCATACCAAGATCATGGTTCCTTATTTAGGCCATATAAGTACTTCTTCATTTTTTAAAAATTGGGTTCATCATTTATAATTAGGAAACCAATTAGTAGTTTTCTATAAACCTACTCTTTAATTACACCTTTCATGAATGCCATATTTAATCTAGTTGACTCATTAGCATAATTTTTTATTTTCCACCAATACCTTCAATAAATGCATATTCTTTTCAAACTAGATGTGCCTTATTTATGATCACATCACAATATTTTTATAACTTATTCTTAGAGGTCCACTTTTTACTAAACACATTATGAGATTAGGGATTCTCACCAAGTTACCAAGTCATATTATTTTAAATTAAACCCAATTACACATTCATGGTTTCAACAAATTATTCAACTTTGACTACTTCCTAAAATGAGGATGGAAAAAACTTAAATAATAGAGTACCAAAATCTATTTATCTCATCCTTCATGTCTATTGCAGAGTATTTCTATCTCCAATTATATATATGTGGATTAGAAAACACACTCTTGTTTCACCTACGATATGAGGGCTGAATTTCTTAAAAAATAACTGACTCCATTGATTCAGCCACAAAATATTCATCATTTAGAAATCTTTGTGAAAACATAAGAGAGACTTAAAATATATACCATTCTTCAAATAATTCATAATAGTTCTATATTTGAGAATTATATTCACATTTTTTAATGACTCTTGAATCATTTCTATCAAAAATATTACTTAGCCTTTTATTAAATAATCTGTAGGACTTAATAGAGGAAAAAAATTTACATTGTAAAATTTTTTATTTTATATTTAGTCATGTTTATAAATATGGATTTTTCTTTTACTCATGTTTCAAAAAAAAGTTAGGAAATGACACATCACTAATTAAGCCACAATTATAAACACTATTAAATTAACCATATTATCAATATATATAAATTATAATGTTTATAAACATGGTAGATTATCTTCATTTGGGATCATAAAAAATTTAACAACACACCATTTGACCATGTTTTATATAAACATGGGTAAATGAGTTATTAAATACCCTAATTTCTCATAAATGTGCCTAGTTTTTTTCCCATTATATATATATATATATTGATCATGTGATGTAATTTCTTTTAAATTTTTATGACCCCACCAAACCCCACCCCTCATCCACCAACCATGCCTTCCAACTCGCCTACTTCCCCGACACCCACTAGCATGATGCCACCCCATGATATCCCCCCTCATGTGCACAATGCTACATATCCAATTAATTCCCCTCACCCCCAACAATATTAAATCATGATTGAACCCCATTCAATAAATCAACCTTTCCCATCCTAGTTCATTCAACACAAATCAATTATGTATGTCACATAATTGAACCCTTGATTGATGTATCATGAAATAGAGTAACCAACCAAGCAGATGATGTTATCCGTTAATTCTATATATTAAAATATATTTATAAATATGTTAATATGTTTGTATATAAGTGAAAATGAATTTATATTTATATATAAATATATATAAAAAAATATATAAAATAAAGTACACATATATTATTCTATATATATATAAGTTAGTGTAATTATAATTATATATGTTTTAACATATTCATGTGTGTGGAATCATAAATATAAATATAAATATGTATATATATTAATATATTGGTTGATTATGTTATATATTAATATATAAATTAATGTATTTTCTTTTATATATTAATATATATGTTATTAAATTTCATATATTTGTGTGTTAATATTTGTAATTATATATTTATGTCTAAATTAAAATTCATGTTATTATTTACATATGATAGAATAAATTAATATATATTATAAAAAAATTATATATAAATTATTATATTTGTTATTATATGATACATATATATATATATATATGTGCTATTATTTATTATTATATATCATTATATATGTTATATATTAAAGATTATTTGACATGTTTTTTATTACATGTATTTTATTTTTTTCAACATATCATGCACTGAATGTTTTTTCTATACATGTATGAAAGAGTTTGTGATGTAATTAAGAATGTTTTTATTATAAAGTGATGAAGGTGGTTTGGAAAAGTTTCCTATAGTACATTATGAAACTTTATAAAAGACATATGAAGGTAATTATTTCAATAATTTCCCATCATCATGATGATTTTCATGATCCAAAGTTTTGTTTAAAGGATGATACAAATGTTACCAGATGAAGATCAATAGATTGAGGTAATCAGACAAAGATGATAAATATCTAAATTTATAAAATATCATTCAGAGGGAGTAATGTTCAATGGTCTTAATTTATGTACCAATCCTCATGTTACCATAGGAAGATTATTGAAAATACCAAGTTCACGATAAAAAGTAGAGCAATCACAATTTCAATATACAGAAAATAATCAAAATTATCGAACATATAATGTTCACTGGTATATGATGTAATAGTCACATAGTTATCATGTAGATTATAGATTATGTTATAAATAGAAAAAATAGAGAGTGATCAATGATTTATCCAATGCATACTTAATGGAGAAGTCAGTTTTTACAGAAGCCTTTTGTGGTTGCAATAGTGTTATCTAATAAACTATGAATCAAGGTAACTATATAGTGGAATACAGTTTTTTTAGATAGTAAAATTGTATGTCATTAAATTATAAAAATATAATGTTATATGATATATATAGTTCATAGTTGAAAATTTGTGAAGAGAGCTATTGATGGAATGCCAACAGATTGACTCCATTAGACAAAGATACATCATAAAAACATCAATTGGAAGAATGAACATCAAAAATACTATGTTGATTTCATCATGCATATGATTCCATGAATATTTTTTAGAAGTATTCATGTTTTTAATGTTGTCTATGGTGTTTTAGCTGAGGTCAAATTCACTGGTAAGAGTGATGGGAATTCATCAGATAATGGAAAAAGATGATGGTGATGGGATAAAAGGGAGATAAAGAAGATATATGAAGAATTTTCTTAATTAAGTTAGTGGATACACATTTACAGGATATAGTTTTGAATATATTCACATACAAACGTTATAAGTATTCTCAACCTTGATGATACTTAGTTGAGCTTTCAATTATTGTTATCTAACCAAGTTTAATAATGATTGAGGATGTTACCTAATGTATTTGGATATAGAATATCAAATAAGGATGCATAATCTAGGATCTTTATGAATATTTGAGAAGACTATAGAATTATTAAGAATGATCCAATACATTTCATCCAATAAAGAGTTTTAATATTAGACATTTAAGTGAGTTACAAAATAATTGGATTCCCTCCTTTTCTCTTTTGAGAGAAGATATAAAATAAGGTGAATGCATGACACATACTGACACTTTTCACCCATTCAAAAGAGATGATACATTTGTTTTTTGTTGGAGAAGTGTGAGTTTCGAACAATGTTATGTTTTGATTGATGTTGAAGAATGGTAGAAATATCTAGTAGAGTCAATGGTTAGAGATTCCAGAAATAGAATATATTAGAAAGTTATTTTGAACCATTTTTATATCATAATGGATTATATTAATTAGATAGAAGGAATAAAAGAGGAAGGATAATGTGAGGTGCAGTATATAGAGCTTCACTAGATAGAGATAGAGTGCACCAGATGGATACCAAATGGATGTATAAAAATGGATAGATAAATTATGGATGGTTCTGTTAGGATATATTGAATTTTATTTATAATTCTACTAGTATAGTTTCATAAATCAATTTTAACTAATAGGATTCATCATAATATTTTCTATCGAGAGAAAAATTTGTCTATCAAGAGTTATCTCATTGTTTCACCTTTACATTGTAGTAAATATACATGTACTAACATGAGTTATCATTTTGGATTTATTGTCGGTAGATCCATTCTAGACTACCTCAAAAATAATTTAGAGTGTGTCAAAATTCTAAGGAGAAAGAATAGGGGATACTATATTTCATTAAGAATTCATTTTAAAATATCAATTGATAATATGGAGTATATATTTATATATTCATTTGTAGATTTATCTTTGATGAGTATTTCATCAAAATGGGTCAATATTCTATTAAACAAAGTCCATATTTCAGTTTATATCAATCATTCCCACAAGGGGTACTTCGCACGGTCGAGGGTTGTTCTGTAAAGTGATCCTCTATAAAGTATAAATTATTCCACTGTAAAAAAATATTTTACTTGCATGTTCCTTCATATGGTTGAGAAACCAAAGAATAATCCTATTAGAGATTTTAGATTATTTGATTCCACCACTCACATAATGTATGATGGGGATGTAAATCATTATACACAGGTAGAGAATATAAATATAAATAATATCAATGTTGTTCTACTTTAAAATAAAAATGTTTTAGGGAAGGAATTTGGTTATAAAAAAAATCCATTTTATATTTTATAAATAACATCATTGTTACTAGAAAATTGGAAGTTATGAATGAGGTGGGCAGTAAAGTATTTGTTTTAACATTCACCAACATTGGTGTCAATATTTTTTTGGGAAGACCTCATGCTTGTCACATTACTCACATCACTATCTAGATCATAAATCTCTTGGCCTATTTGAAAGTTAATTCTTTATCAGTCCTGAAATGGTTTTTCTAGTTAGTTCAGTTATTGTCTCTAAACTTTTTAACTATATGATGGTATTTAAATAGTCATATGATCATATTTTGAATAATAATATTTCCATTAAAGCCCCAATTAGAGTTGGAGCATTGAATAATGGAAAATCATTACTGTACCTTTAAGAAAATGTTTCAAACCTGTTGATCGGGGATATATTGGTATTAAAAATATTTTCAATTTAAATCATTCTCTAGATGATAATTTTATATATACTTATCAATGATAAAATTGAGTCACATGGATTTATCATATATATATATATTATTTAATAGAATAATATCTAGAAATTATAGTTATATGTACTCTTCTATATGGCCTAATATCAAAATACATTTCTCAAATATTTTAGTTCACTCTCATTTGTTAATAAGTTTTAATTCCTTTCTCAATTTTTGGATGGTTTACTGGATTGGTAGAACCATCATCAATACCTTAAATTCCTACGATAATTTATTTGATATGAACATTTTAATTTAAGAAAAATGGATATTTCTCTTGATGTTATTCCCAAAGAAGTTACATTAGAGGGTTCCAATTATAATTGGATCACCATTGATGACATGATTATTTGAGAACCTACTTCAAATAGGATACTCATATCTTGTCTACACTCCTAGGATATAACATCCATGCAGCTGAGATACTACATCAGCATGTGGAATAGGTTATGGCTTCTCACATCTATATTTAATCTTACGTGGAGGTTTACTCACCACAGAATCCTTGTTGAAAATTTCCTCAAATATTCTGGTATTTTATTATTTTTGAAATGATTGTTTTGAAAACATCATAAAGAAGATCTAACCCTTTTTCTCTAAATATTAAACATGGTTGATACAATTTTGATTATATTATATAATAGTTTTGAGATGAATATCCTTAGGATGAACAACTATCAAGAATATATTGAAGCATGCTCAAAAATTTATCTATCATAGTAGCTCTTTAATAATATTTTTTTACCTTGTTTAAAAGTGGTTTATATTATATGTAAGAGTTGTAATAAGATGATACATGATTTTTTTCTATCATTAGTCAACAGTTATAAAAATTATGTTTACTTTAAAAAATGCTAATCCTCAAAAAAATGGAAATTTCTATAACTCAATTAATCATTTCAAGGTTCTTAAGTGTATTAGAATCATAGTTAATTATCATTATCTTTCTAGAACATTTTAAGTGTGGTGGATTACTATATTCTTGTGATAGATTAGTTAGAAAAAAGACGAGGGGTTGACATGGAGTCTTGGAAATTATAGATTTGGAGAAATTTTTAAAATTCATAATGGAAAAATCATGGGATGAAACTATGGGTCATGTGGATCCACTACTTCTCTTGATATTGAAATTATTGACATGATCAATATAGTAAAAGTAAAAAAGGAAAATTTTTTGGTGTAAACTGTGATTGTAATGTGATTATTTCTTCATTGTACAAGATATTAGAAATGAAACTCTCTATCTCTCGTGGAAGACTACAACGATATGGATAAAATGTATGGAAATATTCCATCAATGAGGTATTTTTTCACACACACGTATAATTTAATACAACTACCTAACATATGGTATTGGAAATAAATGGGTTAAATATGATGAAAAAAATCTGTACATCGTCATTATGGATGCGTTTATATCTCATATTCAAATAGGTTTTTGTAAAAGAGCCTATTTAATACTCTTGTAATTTTGCATTAGTTTCAATAAAGGTGAATTTTTTTATCTAGATATGTTATCATTCTATCCAAATAATATACCATTGGGAGTTACCCTGGAAAATATATAGTCACCCACAATAGGGTAAAAAATTGTAAATAATGTGTTCCATACATTACATTCCAATCTTCTTATGCATGTGGGTTTGTTACGTAATTTTAATATGGTTAAAAAAACTAATACGTTTTGGGGGATGATTTCAAGTGTTGATAATTTATAAAAGAGCACCACTAATCCAGTCCCCCTTCTCATTGGTTCTCATGATCCTAATTAACTTAATGTTGTATGAGAGGGAGGGTTCCCCCTATTATATATTTATCATTGAATATTTCAGCACAATTAATAATATAGGTATTCCTACATTTTCAGGAAAAAAATCATGGCTTTAAAAAAATTATACACTATCTTTTTTCACTTGTTCTAGAGGTATTTGTTTCATCTACAGTTGGAATTCCACCCAGTGAAAAACATTTTCATATAAAATTTGTTGAAAAAATAAATCTTCAGGAATAAAGAAAATATAGAAATGATATTATTATTTATTTTTATAAAAACATTTTATGTGAAATTGATTGGATTCTTCACAGTTAAGGAAATATGTAAACAATCAAAATTATCTCTATGAGAATTTTCAAAGTGAAGGAAAAAAATATACAAATTTTGAAAAGTATGTTAAAATATATCCAAATGGAAGATGATGAAACTGTTGATGAATAATTCACCAAAGATAACGATGTTGTTATAAACATCATAGGATTCATATATTTTAATGAATATTATAACATTTTTTAAAACTTATGTAAAATTATCAAGATATTGTTTATTCTAAAATATATACTCTAGAAGATAATGACGGTTTATATCATGATTAATGACATAAGTTTCTTATTGCTTATGATATTTTCATGATCCATTTTCCAAAATAATATTAAGGAAGAAATGTCCTTTGACATAATGGAGTAACTAAATATTCGTGAATATGAACATGAGATAGTGTACCTCAGTGATTGAGAATAAGATAATGTTTATGAAGAATAAAATGATAGATTAATGTATCCTATCTCTAAGAATTACTATAAATGTATAAAAATATATAAATTCAAAATGCAAATTAAATTTTTTGGTTTTAGATGAATTAGTCATAATGCAGTAAATTTTATTAAGAATAATTTTTTATAATTCAAATACAATTCTAAAATAAAATCTGGATGGAATAAGTGGTAAAAATATTCCAAATAAGATAATAAATTAAATATAAATATTAAAAAATGTATATTGATTAATAATTTAAAAAAATAATTAGAAAATAATCATTAGAAGATAAAATTTAAGAGAAGTTTAAAATATTATTTGTATGTTTTGAGAAAAAATAAGTATTCATAAATCATTTAAGAAAAAGATGATAAAAAACATACATAGAATATCATCTACGATATGAACATATGGAATGCATTAACAAAAACTAAAAACCTAAGATAGATATAAAAATATTATAGAAACTACTAAAGATGAATAATTTAATAAAGAGATATCTCCATAAAAAGGAATATTTATACATTGATTATATGAATAACCTCATGCTAAATGGTTCAGAACAATGAAAGATTGTGGAATACATTTTTAGAAAACTGAATTATAGAGAAGATGATGTATATAAAACCCAATCCAGATTTATCAAGTTTGAAATCCCCAAAAAAAGGATGAGTATAAATGTTTAAAAATATTTATATGTAATGATTGTTACATTTTAGGTTACAGATAAAAATCATCTCAATAATTAGGTGACATCTACATTCATAAAACATAAAAGTTCCTCTAATTTTTCTAAAAATATTGGTGTATGAAAAAATATTGGAAGATAATGGGTTGAGATAGGATGTTAAAAATCCATCACCTGAAGAAAAGTTGAAAATAACCTCTATAAGAAATAATTACAATCAAATAAATATTTTATATAGAAATGTATGTCTATCCTAAAAAAACAGATTATATAAAAAGTTTTTTTTCTACGGAAGATTAATATTTAAGGGATTTTGATGGTGTGATGGTATATATGGTTTCAAGGATTATAATTTATAGAAAAATGTGTCACTCTCTCTCTCTCTCTTTATGTAGGAAAAAATTGATGTGTAAAAACAACATAATAAAAGACAGTTATGTTATTAAGATATAGAAGAAAAGAAACGAAAAAATTTCATAAATTGGAAAATTCCAAAAAAAAATTTTATTACATAGAGGATGTTAATGGAAGTTTTGACCAGATAGACCAATTTGATGAAGAAATCGAGGAAACGATTCTTACACTAAGAAATAAAAATAATTTGGCAAGAATAAAGTAGTGTAAATAGATTTATATGCCAAGATTACTCTAAAAGTTAAAAGATGGAACAATACCTAGACTCTTGGTAGTGGTTGTTCCACACACCAAACATGTGATATGAAAATTATGAATTTTTTTGATGAATTATATGGTGGAACAGTTAGTTTTGGAAATTTTAGTTCCATAAAAATAAAAATAATTTGTAAAAGTGAGATTGAACCTTATAAACTAATATATAAATAATTTTTATATACTGATGGGATTACATTGTGTTCGAGAATTTTCTGATAATGTTATAGATGTTATCTTTAGGAAATATTTTTATAACATCATAAGTTTAAAATATGTAATGAATTTAATAAATGGAGAAATAATTAGTGGAAATCTGTTTTATATTGGTGATTATTAGAACACATGTTACATATGTATTGAGGATGAAACTAATCTATGGAACTAAAGAATTTTCAATATTTGGCATAAAAGTATGATAAATTATTTAAAGCTAGATAATATAAGAAACATAACACAACTAAAAATAAAAGATAATAAAATTTGAAAAAAAATTAGAACGGGAAGGTGGTTAGTATAAATCAAAATAATGTTGAAATACAATCCACAAACAACATTCACTTATTAACTAAAATATTTGTGGATTGATGAGACATCACTCAAAAAAAAATTAATTCCACTATTTTTTCACAGTCAACAACTCAAGAGGGGGTTAATTGAGTTTACAATGAAATTTATATTAAAAAACAATTTAAATAAGATTTCCCCAATTTGATTAACTTACACTATTAAAAAAAGTAGAAATATATAATTTTATCTTGTGAACAAATTATGAAAATATCAATAAAAAATTAGTTAAAATACTTTTTAGAATAGATTATCTTTTGAAATGGACCCACTTGTATCGAAAACTATATATAAAATAGTACATTAAGATACCTATCTGAGTATAGTATTGTTTGATATATTATAAAAACATACTAGTTTTATTTAAATAAACTAAAACAAAATAGATAAACATCATGGAATTTAAAAAGGGGTTTAGTATCAAGATTAATCCAAATCCCCACTATATAGAAATCATTTGTTTCCAAGAAATTTATCTTAGAATAAACAGATTTATAACCTAGAATGGGTTATAAAAACAACAACACGAAAGGATTTCTAGTAAAAAATCCTCTTCCATAGTTATGCATGGGACAAAACAAAACTTTTGTGCACACAAAACCTTTTCCACCATTATACATGTGAATAAAGAAGAAAATAATATAGGTAGTATAAATTAATATCCAATTTAGCATCGGAGACCATGTTGTACAGATAAATAGAGTAATATAAAACACAACTCAATTCTTTTCATAAACCAGAAGGAATGATATATAAGATAACATAAATGAGGTGAATATCTATCCAAATAGATTTAATTTTCCTATAGTCCTATGACTATTTATTTTAAATGATATTTGAAAAGATTCACAGTAGGTTCAAGAAAAAAAACTGTAGTGAAGTGTTGTGAATGAGTCTTATTTTTAGCACAGGTACCTGAGTAGGATCATATTTTATTATCTGTATAAAATAATTTTATCTTATCTATAAACACTTCAAATGATAATTTTTTATTCATTGAAATATTTTCATCAAATATATCCCCTTGAAAATAATGAATGTGGTCTAAAATGATCTATTGCTTCAATTATTAACATCAAAACTAGATATTTGATTTTTAAAAGACTCTACTACTATGTTGGACATGGAATCCTTTCCTTATTTAAAGTGAAGGTAGTTGGAGTGAAAATTTTACAAGGTCAGTTGGCATGGTCAGTTTTCATGACAAATTTTCATGGTAGCTTCATCCTTTATAAGGCCAGTTCCCTTGATTATATGGTAGGAATTCATCTTTAAGTGGTTATTATAATAATATGCTCAGTTAGTATATTAATTAATAAAGTTTTAACATAACTTAACATGGTAACTTGATTTATTCTCATGGTATGTAGTTTTTTTTATGTGGTCACTTCACCGATTCACATAGTTAGGTCATTTTTACTCAGGTTATGTACATCTCTATCACATGTTAAGTTTATTTTACATGTGGTAAGGTGATTCTCCATGCAATGTAATATTAACAACAATTCATGATCAATTCATGAATTTGAAAAAAAAACCATATGACACACAGTAGGTACTGTGTAAATGTGGATAGGTGGAGTATAACATCCTATAGGTTCTTCAGGATAACATATCATTCACACTATAATCACATGACACATAAAATCGGTTTTTATGGTAAGTTCTATACTTAGAAATTTTTGTAGGGTTTTCCAGAAAACAAATTACTAAATGAAAATATAAAATTCATCGATAACCTTACAAACATGATTTGGGATCATTAAATAATGATTCAATGTGCTAATAAGAATGAAATTTATTAATTTCATTAATTATTTCACTAATATTTATATTATATTGTCTATTAAACACAAATCATAGGATGTAGAGTTGTTTAGATGTTTCAGAAGGGAAGTTGAAATAGAAATTTGTTATTATATAATGAATATAAGAATAAACAATAGAAATTAGTACTCAAGGAATAATTTTATAATTTATTAGAATAAATATGTAATCAAACACCAATAAAAGGATATATAAAATAAAAAAATCGATTTTAACATTCCTAAAATAGAAGTTTAGTTGAAATACAAAGAAGTATTCTATTCGAATAAAACTTTAGAGGTTTTTTTAGAGAGACTTTGTTAGTAATATTTTTCATGCAAAGAACCTATTTTTATTATAGTTGAAATAAAAAATGACTTTATATTAGATGTGGTACAAAAAAAATAAAATGTTAAATATTTAAAATTATTTGTGAGTCCTTTCTTTCTTGATAAAAAAATAGAAATCTTGGAATTTTTTGTGAAAAATACACGGAATAAATTTCCATGGGAAATTCATCTATTAGAAGATGTTGTAAGTGTAGAAATTAAAACACTAAAAAATAGTCAATACGTATGAAATCAATGTTATTGAGAATCTATCAACCTTAAGAAAAGTTCTTGAAGATGTTGTAAAATGATGATTGAGTACATCTAATGAATATAATTAAAGTGAAGATAAATGTGAGAATTTGTTTAGGATGATTCAGAAGAATATTTACGTAAATAAAGTAAAAATATTATAAAATAACATAAATTACCCACTATAAAAAATTAATTTTAATCTAACAACATTATTGGAAATAAAAAGCTGTAACTCAAGATTGAAGGAAAATGATATTAAATACTTATAAATCACTTTTTTCACGTGAGAAATCACAATAAATTTTAAAATAAATTGAACGTAAAGTGTTTCCAGATTCTATGAATGATGGGTTAGATCAAATTTTTAAAACTAACACTTGGGAACTTGTTCCATGAGCACTTAGAAAAAATGTTATAGAAACAATGTTGGTGATCAAAATCAATATGAATAAACATTGATAAATAATAGAAAATAAATATGAATTATTGTAAAAATTATACTCATAGATGGAAGGTTTGTATTTTAAAGAAACCTTTTCCCTATTGTGTTATTATAAATAATAATAATATTCATATCAATTGATGCACACTAATGTTTTAATATATTTACATAGATGTTAAGTGATATTATATAAATAGTTATATTGAGTAAGATGTTTATATTGAGAATCTCATTGGGTTCATAAATTAAAGTAATGGATCTATGGTGTGTAAATTCATGAAATATTAGCATGGGTTGTAATAGGATCCTTAGGAAATATAATTTACACATTAACGTTTCATTAAACTATTGAAATTTTAAAAAATCATTAGTTGAAATAAACAGGTATGTCAATGAAACACGAATAGGTACGCTAATGGGTAATGTTTACATTGACGATATAATTGTTTTCGGTGATAGGGACAAAACATGTATGGAATTTTATGATCAAATATAGAATATATTTGAAATGTGAATTCGAGGAGAGTTAAAAATATTTATATGATTAAATGTTAAAATTAAGAAAACATAATTGTTTATATTAAAGAGAAGATTCCAAATGTGTTGTTACAAATTTTTTGAATTTCAGAATAAAGGAATTTCTACACCTATTTCTATTAGTTTGAATTTTAGTAAAGATGAAGATGAGAGAAGTGTGAATCATAAAGTCATCCAAATGTTGACTAGTATCTTACTATATATTACAACCTCAAGAATATACATTTTTAAAATTATTAAATTATTTTCTATATATTAGAGTGATATGAAGGAATCCCACAAGTTGGTAGTTAAAATACTACCATGACATGTTAAGGTAACATCATCTTATTTCCTTTTTTATAAAATATATTGTGACTTGAACATTCTTGGTTACACTGATGCTGATTTTTCTAGAGTGTTCAATGATAGAAAGTCAATATTATGGGGATATTTCTTATTTGGATATTTTATTGTGAGCTATCATAGTACTAAACAAATCTTATTTACATTAAGTAGAGAAGAAGTGTAATATCATTATATCACATAATCTTGTATACAAATAATTTAGATAAAAGTTTAGTTGGAAGGCATAATAATGAATGTTTATAAAACATTTAATATTATTTTTGATAATAAAAATTCCATTGACGATTCTAAAAATCATTATACAACATTATAGATCAAATAACATTGATATTAAGAACTACTTCATTAAGGGGACTGTTTGTAGTAGAGTTGTTCTGCTTTTATACATTTACACATAGTATAAGATTACTGAGGCTTTCCCCAATGATATTTCAAGGAAAATATTAGAGGAATAGAGGTTGTAACTATATGATTAGCTTCTAATAAGGACTTTATAAAATTTTCATGGATTTCCAACACAATCATTTGGCATCTGTTATAAAAGGAGGAGAAAATATAAAAAACTGTAAAAAAAATATTCTGAACCCAAATATGGAATAATCATAAAATGGATAGAAACATTTACAGGGTTTATATTAATATGATTTTAATATTTACAATTAATGAGGCATGAAATTACTTCAAAAACATTACCTCAAAGAAAATATTGAAGTCAGAAAATTATCTATGAGAAAGTATGTTGTTTCATAAATTTTTTTCTAAAATAAAATCATTTCTGAAAATCTTTAGTTATTAAAAACGTTAATTTGTGATTCCAAAAAAATAAAAATGGCAAGATTGAGGGCCTTTTGGATTTTTTATTTCAAAATATCATTTTGAATTTTATATATATATGTAAGAAATAATTTCTAAAGTTGATAAGAATTTTTTTTATTATTAATAACTGACGGAGGATAGAAAAATATCCTAAACAATGATAAGAAACATTCAAAAAAACAATTATATTTCATTCAAAAAGTTCCAAAAATCATGAATATTTTCAAGATATATGATTATGTGTAAAGGATAATATTTAAGTTAAAATATGAAGATCACCAATTTGAGGGGATCCAATAATGATATTGAAGTACTAAATTTGTACACTTTTTTACAAGGGGAGTAATGTTTAATAGTTTCATCGGATTGACTAATACTCGTGTTAAATGATATATATTTGTGAAAAGTATATGTTTTTATTAAAAATTAGAAGAAGAAAAATGTTATTGAATGGGGAATATAGAAATGCATCAGATAGAAAAAATTCAATGTTATTGAAAGTTCCACACACAGATTTATCAAATACAGTAGATATGATGTTATAAATGAACAAAGAGAGGCTGATCAAAGTTTGAGCCATTAAAAACCTAGTGGATAATTCATCAATGGTAGAAGAGTTTATAAGTTACAAAAATGTTTTCCAATAGACAACATCTCAGGTTTACCAGATAGAAGCTGATGATATTTCCATATAGAGTGTTTTTATGTCATTCAAGTGGAAATTTTTTTGTTATATGTTGTATGAAGTTTGAGGATGAAAATTGATAAAGAGTGTTTCTAATGGAATCAAATTAGATCAATCCCATTAGATAAATATCCTTTCAGAAAC
This sequence comes from Viscum album, assembly GCA_963277665.1. Taxonomy (NCBI): domain Eukaryota; kingdom Viridiplantae; phylum Streptophyta; class Magnoliopsida; order Santalales; family Viscaceae; genus Viscum; species Viscum album. The sequence goes on along the minus strand of OY728153.1, from coordinate 122,460,250 downwards.
ATCCATTTGATGAACAAAAATTAGACCGAACATGTCAAATTAATCGGACACACGATTATGTGAATGTGTATCAAAACAAGTCATATTTTTATTATTGTGTATGGAGTTTTAAATAGGGAATGGTGCATTAGTCACTATGACAAAAAGTCATCTTAATAAAGAAATAACATTATAGGGATTATAAATAAGGTGGAATGAGTATATTTTGATGGAATTGTGTTATAATGTCATCAGAAACATATCCATTAGAAGTAGTTTTTCGGATCATTACATAAAATCATTATAAATATCTTAACTTTGACAGTGTTGAGTTGATAAATCAATGTTTTTTATCATTTAATGATTAATAATGTTAAATTAATTTATTTATCATGTGATGTTAAGGATTTTCCATAATGGTAGGAGATTATAGAGTCTTCATGATAAATTGAGTTGACACTAGAGTTCATGAGAGGCATTGGGAATATTTCATCTTAGTAGGGGTTTTCATTTTATAATTTTTAGTGAGAGGGAAAAAAATAGTTCCAAATTTGTTTTCTTTAAATCACACCTACAATAGGGGTGAAAGTATAACTATTTTTCCTCTGAGGGTGGCATGAGTGTTTGGTTGAGATAAATGAAAAATGGTCTGAAGGGTGACAAGCATTTGTCTGTTATTATAAAAACATTCATGTTACCATATTTATTTCAACCAGATCTATGTCATCATCCTTTAAATGAGGATTGTATTAAACATATAGGGACTGAGCAGTTTATCCCTTCAATATTGTGAAGGAGGTGTTATAGTCAAATGGCCCCAACGGTTGATTGCATGAGGTCGAGTATTTGTGCAATCGGTCCTCTCAGGATATAACTTCCTCAGATGGACTCCAATGGTTTTATTCGGGGAGTCAGAAACACCTGACAACCCTGGTATCCATGATTATTGGACCTACTTTCCAATGGGAGGTGCTCATTGGATTATGATTCAGACAATGACACTTAAGGAATCCATTAGCTGAGATGATGGCTCGTCGGGGTCACTGCACCCTTAGGGGGATTATTTCTTATTTTCAGACCCTTTTATAGATTTATGTCATGTTAATATGTTTTTCAATACATGGTTCATTCCCGAAGAGTGTTTCAAAGGGCTAACCCAATTTTGCAGGATCGTCATAGGCATACATGGATTTGATGCTACAGAGGTAATTCTATCTTAATCCATGCAATAAGGAACTTTTGAGTTTATTATCATCTAGGGGGATAGAAGTTGACTTGATGTTGCAATCCGACTCATAATATGGGCTTCCTATATATCATAGGGAGAGGAATAATAGCCCACATAGTTATGGAAACATGGGGATTACACTTGTGAGCGGCCCATTTAAGAGGTCATGACTGGGTGAACCCTTTTAGATGGTCACCATTTTGAGATCAGGCCTTCAAGTAGGCATCCTACAAATCCTGGTTTGATTAGGAATCAGAGTTCTCATAGTTTCAAATAGTTGTGGAATACCCGTGGATGCTGCCCATTTGAGGGGACATGATTGGGTGGACCCTTTTGTAAGGGAACCCTTTTGATCTTGGGCCTTCAAGTAGGAATCCTGCATATCCTTGTTTGATATGTAATCATAGTTCTTGTAGTATAGAATTTTTTATATGTTGTAATAATCATAAATATCTATGCCCAAGCGAGTCATTCTTAGTGTGTGAAATAAGAAGATGTAAGAGATCCAACCAACCACACACCTCCTCTCCTACTAATGGAAGAGGGAGGGCCTTTGGTGAAAGAGACTGGGGAGACTTTGGGAAAGGGTGTGGGGGAGATGAAACACTTAATGTGGGATGAAACTATATGTCATGCGACTTGGCTCTCAGAATATTGGAGACATACCTCAGTAAGAGTTCCTGTGATTGTGTTCTGAGAAATGGGTGGAATTTCGACACTCATAAAAATGAGATGTTAGCATAACTCCTTAGACCAATAACTATTCCTCATTGAATGAAAAGGAAACTAACCAACCTTAATCCCTAGAACTGAGAGGTTCATGTTAGTGTCCCATGGTTGGACTCTAGGTTACCATGGGAATGTAAACTTATGGAAATCCTTGAAGTCTGAACCATTATGGGTAGAACCTTCGTGACATTGCTTACCATGGGTATGTAGACTCAAAGTGGTGTGCTGATGCGCCCAGTGATCTGATCATATGGGTCTAGAAGATTTGGAGGAGTATTTGGCTTGATACTGGGGGATAGGTTTATAGAGGGGCTAAGGAGGACTGAATAGTAATGGATGGGTGAGATTGGAGCAGGAGGAACGAACACCTAAAGAATCTGCATTCCACATGCTATTTTCTTATGCGGGGTGGGGGATCTTCACATATCATATTGGTATGCTGGTAGAGGGGTCATATGCGTACCGAAGTAGTACATAGGATTGGTAATGGACCGCCGCACACCACAGTGGTACATCATCCTGAATCTAGTCCATTTAATCACTTTGGGTTCCATCTACGTATCGATTAAGTACACTACACAAAGTTAAATCTGCATAGAAATATACTATGCAGAACCCCATATCCAAAGAGGGTCATGGGAACTATCATTCTTGGGGAGTTCATCCATGAGGAATATTTGGTTTGTGATTTAACCAATTAGGTTCATGGTTCTTCCTTTATTATTAATTTCCTTCATTTTGTGGTTCTCAATTGGTTATAGAAACAATAACATGGTTTTCATTTTTGGCACTGCTGATGATTCGAGACTGAAGCTGTAATCCTCTCTGAATTCTTAAATCAAACCATTGGGGTATCCTCCCTGATTTCTTGATCCATACCTTTCCCAATTTATTATATGATTTTTTTAATGATCATTGGGGGAAATTGTATCTATGGGAATGTGGCACCATTTTCGGAAGCCCATGAATAAATATCGTGATCTGTGGAAGACTCGGTCGATCGGGGTTTGCAGAGGCTGTGGTTCGCGAGTCATGGTTCATAGAACCCTACCAATTTTCTTTATCCGAAAACTACTAAGTTCATGAGATGTTATGCAGATGTATTTCCCATGCTTGATTTTTCCAGTGATGTGGTTTGATGTTGATTTGTTTCACTAGCCATCGCTTTTCGGGAACGCACTACGCAGGTCATTCTGATTACTGGTGGTTCATGGTTCATGTGGTCCACAAACCCTTCTTGATGATAGTATGCGGGTTACATAAAAACTCATTGATACTTTCAATTTATTCATGTTTCTTCTAAAGTGTGCAACTAAATTTGAGTCCATTTTCTTTACTAGACATGTAGGAATGCTTTCTTCCTTAGGTAAAGTGATTGTGGGAGTATTTTATTCCTTTGGTGAAGTTTTGAGGACGCTACAATCTCCCATAATAACCCTATTCACCCATAAAAATAGCTAATACACTAAAATTTTTTATGAAATGTGAGCGTCCAACCATGTTGTGCTTTGTTCAATATAAAAAACTCTAGAAAGTTTTTTAGTGAGATGCTACAAGAATGTGAGTAAAATAAGAGATATAATATAGTGTCATCAGAAATATTAAAAATTAAATATTTAATAAGGCAATGTTTCTTAAAATGTTTTGAGGTGAATTGGTTTATGTTAATTAAGAAGAAGGCATAATAGAGGCATAGCCATGTGCGGCACAGCAGACAAAGTTTCAATAGATAGAAATACAGTGCACCATATACACTTACTGAACAGAGAAAAATAGACGGAATATTTATAAGAAATTTATATGGGAGATATTTTGAATGTTTTGTATACTAGTGTTGGATCAATTTCAAAAGGGAAACATTGTAGCTGAAGGGAGTTGGTATAATTTTTCTTATCTAGAGATCAAAATAGTCTTACAGCAGTATGATCATTGTTTACACTTTTATATTACAGTAAATTTCCAAAGACTGGTGGGTGTTTCCACAACAAGGATTTAATCTATCAAACGTGGGCGAAACCATGTAAATCTTGTGTTCCTTATGTTAATTTACTATTATGCATCATTGTGAGATTATTACATAATTTTGATAAGGATAAAATCTCTAAAAACTTGTAGGAGTTATTTTTAAGTGAAATAAACTATAAAAAAATCACCACAGATTCAACCCCCTTCATAGTGGTTCTCAAAATCACATGTATCTTCATATATTAACATATAAATTAATATATTGTTACTACATATACATTTAATATGAATATATATAACAAAAAATAAATGTACTTACATATATGAACACTCATGTTTTAATTATTAAAAATTTATTACAATTATTTTCTTAATTTTTTTTGTTTTAAATTTATATATATGTATATATATATATGTGTGTGTGTGAGTGTGTGTGTGTGCCCTCCCAACCTAGTCCCTTGTGAGCTTGAAACATATTAACTTAAAAATCCTCTAGTCATGGGAGTCCGAACACAAAGCCTATAGGATAGAATCAAGTAAACACACCACTAAATTTTTATGAAATTTATTTTATATAATATTATTACATTATACGAATATATGTGCTAATATATTTGTATATAAATAAAAAAATAATATATAAATATATTACTATATATATTATATTTATATTTATATATGAATAAATTAATATATTTATGTTTATAAATTAATATATATAAGTACTAAGTAAAATTATATATATGTTAATATATTTGTGTGAGTAATTAGACACACACACACACACACAGACATAGACACTGACATATGTATATATATATTAAAATCTATACATATAAATTAAAATATTTGTATATAAATATATATATAATTTCATATAAATATACATCATAAATATATAAATATATATATATATGTATATATATATATATTAATGTATTATCACACACACACACAAATTTATATATAATAAAATACACATAAAATAATATAATTTTTATTATAATTTATGAAATAGTTACTAATATGTATTAATTTATATACTTATTATTAATTACTTACTATTAATGACCACTTTTGTTTTTAGTTATTATTGAATTAACAATAATTATAAATAAAATTATAATCAATAATAGTTCATTTTACTAATATATATATGTATATATATATATTCATGTTATGTAATGCCATTATATCTGTAGAATCTACATATCTCTCTCTATATCAATATATATATGTTTGAATATGTGTTTGTGTATATATATAATATAATTTTATTTTATTATATTATGTCACAAATAACATATATGAATAATTTATATACACAAATATATATATATATATATATTCATAATTTAAATGTTTTTAATATTATATAAAAATATTATATATGTGTGAACATGTGTGTAGACACAAGCACAATGATGTGTTTATATATATATATATTAATATTTTTACATTTACATATATGTATAAATTAATATGATTATATATATGTATATATATTATATGTTAATATCTTTTTGTGTGCGTCATAAATATATTCTTATAAGATTATATATTTATATATATAACAAAATATTAATTGACACACCCATACAAATAAATTAATATATATAAACGAAAATACTTATATACTTATATATATAATTTAATATATATATATATCTGTGTGTGTGTTATTAACTATGACACACACACACACATATATAAATTAATATATTTATATTTGTGTATAAATATATTTAAAATTTATTATAAATATATAAATATATATATATAATTTATACATATTTTAATCTATTTGTATATAAAAAATTAGAATTGTTCAAAACACAACTAGATTTGTAGTATTAAAATTTATAAATGTTTTTCAAATACACGAATAAATCAAAATTTATTCTTGTTTTGAGAAAATGTGACTAAAATCCCTTTTTATAGAGATTCTTTGTTCATTGGCCAAAAATTACTCTATCTAAAGCATAACAATAATTTCTATATTTAACTTATTTGTTTATAATGTTACACATGCTTCCAATGGCATAAAAATTTACTAGTGAGGGATTCCTTCCATTCCATATTTCATAAGGTGATATCTCTTCACTAGGGCTCCAAATCGCTCATTTTTGAGTGTTCACCAAAAATTATATGGATTCCTTCTAGAAATATATGGTGATGCCACTCTCAATAAGCATATTTTTCCCATATTATTCACATGCTAATTTAGTTATTCAAAAACTTCATTCTTACATGGTGTTATTAACATAAAAATAACTAGTCCTCAATGTCATGCTTCTCAAGGTAGCTTTCAAATTCAATGAATTTGCATTCAATTCCATCATTGGATTTATGGATTTTCATTTCCCATCTAGTCTTATTTTTCTCTATAATTAAATACCTCTCTATAATTTCCATGAACTCTCATTTAATCTACATGAATATAGAAAAAAAAATTTCATTATAATCATCCAAAAAATAATGAAATTCTTTTCCCCATACATGAATGATATAATCATTAGGCCACACACAACGATATGCAGAGGGTCAGTGACATTGGATGCTCTCTTATTAATTTTTATAACATATATTTTATACCATATTTCCCTGCATACATGGATCATATGTTTTATCAAGATTATGATTTAGTCACAGAATATCCAATACATCTTTTAGCATATATTAGTTCATTATACATTGTTGGAGAATATAACTATGCATATAATACCACAATCTATTCTTATCTTGAATTAAATGGTGTCATGTATTCTAGTTGTAATCTATATGATATAATTTTAAATTTTTCATCCATCTATTAATGATTGATTACTCATACATGAATTTGATCCCACAACCATTCTGATTAAATGTATCTCCAAGCCCAAAGTTTTAGAGTTAACTCACAATCAATGAGTTTTTTAAAAAACTATCCCCATATAACACTTATTTATTCTTTAACTCATCACCTCTTAGACAATTATTTCAACTACCTTTAATATTTAGAGATCTATTATTTCAAAAATGAAGTATCCTATTAAATATTCTCTTCACTTTTCTATCATGTTTATATTCCCAATTATTTGGGATGTTCACCCACTATCTAGGATCTGTGTGATATTGTTCTTTATAGCATTGAGAGTAATCTCAATTATGTTTTTTTTTCAAATCTTACTTTTTTTCCTTCTATGTGATTTTAGGTCATGTATAAGCATAAGATTCTCCATACTATTTCTCCTCATCATATGTGGTGAAATCATAGTATTAATCTTCTTCCAATAGAGTGTTAATATTTTCATGGGTATATTTCTTAGTTTTCTTATATTAATTTTTTTGAATATTATAGTTATTATTCCCACATACTCCTTTTCTGTATTAAAATTATATTTCCCATAGTTATAAAACTAAAAGAAATATAAAAAAAATTATTTCCAATATATGATGATGGATATTGTCTCATTCTCATTTAATAACTACTGGATTCTTCTTCATTCAAGTAACTCATTGATTCTTCACATTTTCAAATGGACTGGCTCATATATCCACATAATTGGAACTTAATTAATGGAAAAATATTCTCTTAATCATTCTTACTTTCATACCTTGCTATTGAGAAATGTATCATTAGTTTATTAGCCATTAATGTTAGATGATTATTTACAACCCTTTATTTTACTTTGAGTATTAATTATATGTGATTTTTGGTCATTTTATCGATTCCAAAATCACTGAAAAATATATCCCCATTTTTTCTATCATTATAACTACATCACATGTATCAATATCGTAGTTTATTCTACATTCACCAATAATCTTGGGTCGTTATTCATTAATAATTTCTTCAAAACCTTCGGAACCCCTCTTGTCCCTTTCAAATAATTATCCATCCATTAATATCATAAAGTGTAGCTTCTTTTTTGAATCATTTAATTTCAATTATGATTCAAATTTATTCTTTAATTAAAATACATCTCATTTAATGGACTCAACATTTTCATCTCTCTCTTATGAGCTATAGTTCACACCATTAATAAAAAATTTGTATTCATTAACATTTTGATATAATCCCACAAATTCTCTTGACCTTTCACAAATGAAGAAATTATTGTCTTACTCATATTGTATTCAGTAAATATCAATTTCATGTTGATCCATATACTAAAAATATTCCATTAGGAACCCATAATGTTTTATATTCTTCTTTACTTATATATTGAGTTCATTAAGGACCCCATCATGTTCAACCTCCATATTAAAAACACCTTATAGTTCATTTTTATATTTATGTTTAGAAACGCCTTGTTTGGGGTTTTCATCATAGAATATTCACTGTTAGACTTTAATTTATTTCTTCTTCCCCAAAATATATGTCATAATCCTCATCATCATTACTCACAATACTTTTACCTTAGAACTTATTTCCAGAGGAACTATCTTTTTTAGAGTATTCTATAGGTGTGAAACTTCCTCAAAAATTTAGATTGAGTTTTTATTCAATTTAAAAATTATAAAACATTCTTGGAAACCTTTCAATAATATGGCTAAATTTAACACATTGAAAGAATGATAAAGGTAGCTTGACTTCTTGTATCCCTTTTCATCTCTTGAACATTTTGGACACTAGATAAAATAAATCCACATCCATATCTTCTTAATAATAAATTCTATTTTATATTTAGATTTTCCTAAAATGTTTAAAAAATATTTATTTAAATTAATTAATGTTTTTATAACATTACCATTATTTCATCAGTATGCATGATTCTTAACAAATCATGAAGTTATAATTTATAAAAATACTTATCTTCAATAGCTGTTACATTGAGATTATAAATAGATCGAAACCACATCAATGTGTTCTCGAAAATATTAATATTTTTATTATATTCACCATTTCCTTGAATATGTCCGATGACATCAGTGGTTTGGTTAAACAAACTTGAGAATTTTCATCACGGTGCATCTTCAGATCATAAAAATAATTAAATATAACTTGGAGGATTACTTTCATCACCCTAATGTATATTTTATAATATTTCTCAATTTATCTCAGATGGAATTATCATTTTTAAAATTCATCTCATTCGTATAGATCTAATTTTTTAGAACTCTAAGCCTTGGAATTAGCATTGAACAACATTATATATGCTTCAATCATGGATAATTATGACACATCACTAACATGTATCCCATGTATAGTAGCAAAAAACACTTATAATATATGGGAAAATATGTGATATGTAATCTAATTTTTTGGACTAGATAAAATTATCCATAACTTTTTTTACCCTATTAGAATTCAGGCCCTATAACTTGTGCCTTTGATAACTTTTATAAAAAATTGGGACATCTATAAAGGGGACGAGTGAATCATAGTATCAATTTTTTCTATTAGTTTGATGGATAATGTCCCCAAATAAGTTTATACTCATTGTAATTATCTAATTTATTTGTAAATTCACCATAAAAAAGTAAAACATAACTCAATTTCTTTCATATTTCACCACTTAGTGATTTTATACAGACCATAAACCAATAATATTTCAATAATACTAGAATAAAAAAATCATCTCCAGTATTGGTGGATTATAATTTCAGAAAAATTATCACTTCATTCCAGGCACAATGTATTTATAATATTTTTCTTGGATTACTACACTGCCTCCCTCAAGTAACGTTTTTCGACTCCTCTTAGATCACTAATATAATAGTATTATCCCTTAGTTTAATGAAATTATGTTCATTTGAATTTAATTATAGTTGATTACTAATGACTTCCATTATTATATTATATGTTTTATGATTGAGAGAACCACTCTTATTTTAACAATGTTCTAGCATTTTCTCAGGTATACAATTTTACCTATGTTCCTAGCTCTTCATAGGTATGGTTCACCCTAGTCCCAATATTCTCATATATCTCTTCACACAACATCATTTACCCAAGTACCATTAAGTAGATTTGGTGTTCTCAGTTCAATTATATCATGTTTTTTCACCAAAGTAGGCTCACACAAAAAAATTAATTCTTTCATGTTTTCTTAATTAATTTTCTTAGGAAAAGTTCATGTAACTCTCTTTTCTTATGGTCGTTCAAACAATAAGTTTCAAACTAATACTTTCACTCACATATAATCATGAAACCTGATTCATGAAATTAATTCACTTTACATTTTTTTTCAATATTCATTCCATTAACTTTATATAACTATTTATCTATAAAACTTCTATACAATGTAGTTTACACTAGTGTGACTTATGTAAAGGGAGACCGTTTAAACCCCCTATAATTATTAATTGAATAAAACTTGGGGGGTTGTTAAGTAGGTATTTTAAGGAAAATATACCTACTTTTATGCATCCCTGCACTCTTCTAATTATATAAATTCATTCTTTATACTCCACTAATACATCACTCTAGTAATGTGAAACCCCTTAACATCATGCTCTACATGTACAACTATTTACTTTGGTTGGAACCTAGAAACGTGGGTAATAACTAATGTGGCCATACTCGCATGATACCATATTGGTATGAAATGAAAAGTGTGTGACTTTTATCTGGGAATACATGAGTTTTCAAAGGTCCAATATCATGAAAAATCATCTTTTTTCCAGGATCAACTATAATATTCCATTAACCTTTTAAATCCAAAAAATTATTGAAGACTAGGAGTATTTCCCGTCACTACTAACCCATTTACCATAGTTTTCAAACTCTTTAATTAAACCAAAAATGGATTTATAATAATCACAATACCAAATCATTCAACATCAGTCCAACATTAATTAGATAATAATAATATTTTAGAAGATATTTTTGAAACTAAGTTGGAAAATTTAATTAATAAATTTGATGGAATTACACAAAAAGGTATATAGGTCTATCTATATAACTCATGGCTTATGACATGTTATTATAAAAAAGGAAAAAATTATATAACCTTATAATGATTCTCCATGAATTATTTAGATGATATCACACTAGATAATACAATTCCTTTTTAGAAAATAAATCATCTAGGGTGAATATATGTGAATGAAATAGATAAGGATAATGAATTGGATAAAATGATTTTTATTTTTATTATGATTAAAAGGGATTATCATGATATTGGATTGAGTATGAGTGTTTTGAGCTAACAACTTTATAAAAAAGAAGTGGTTAAGATAATTAGTGATAATTTAAATGTTTTTTTAGGAATGAACATAGATGATATGAATGGATTTATTTCCATCAAAAAATGAAATTTATTATATAAAAACAATTTTATAATGAGTTAAATGGTGATGGATAGGTAAAATGAGTTGTTTTATAGTTAATTTAAAGAAATTTCATAATAACACATCAATAAATATGAATTGATCCCTTAATAATGAAATTTCTTAATGAATGGGACTAAGAGTCCCTAATGAATTATATGAATAAAGGAAATGGAATATGAATATATAAATAAACAATAAAATATAAAATGATGCAATCTAAAGTATATAGGATTAGATATATTTATTTTAAAATGGAATATAGTGGATGTACCCTGTGTTACTTTTGATAACACGAACATGTATTTTTATGAAGGAAGTGATATCAACCATTTAATGATATGACTAATAGAATTATTCAATAAATTAATTTTAATTTAATAAATAATAATCAATATCCTATGACTTGGGAATTTAAGAGTCTATGTAGGATACTATAGTTGGTCTAGATTTTAATACAAGGAGTCTGGTGCAGTAGAATGGGTGAGGGGGTTCTTGGTTAATGGTGATTATTAAATATACTTATCTACTTGAAGATGTAATGTATTAACGGAAAATAAATATTTATAATGATAAGATAATATGTTAAATATCCTTAAAGTACCCCTTAGAATAGGGATGAAGTTACTTGATAGTAAACATACCGTTCGCACCCACTAGTCTGGGTAGGGATTGATGAAGACTCATACTTACATCTAACCTCCACACACTCACTGTTATAGGTTGTGATAAATAATATTTTTATGGGAGATATGTGGATATTATCAACTAATTTAATATCTTTTGTACATGATATGAGGAAATGGTTGTTTCCTCCACTTTATTGGATGCAATGACATGATTGATAGAATTTTTACCTAGCAGTGACACCATTCCTCAACCCCATATACATGATTTAAGTGGTAGATAGTTTAAATTATATTATATATTATAATACATTTACATTTTGTATTAATGTGGAGTAAATTTCCATCTATAGACTTGGATATATATATTTCCTCAGGTACCTTGATATTCAGTTATAAACCTGACATGTGTGTTTGTTCTACTGTTGGTACATACATAAAACATCAATTTTTAGTACAGACAATTTCCTATAAAACATCCAAGACAAGCAAAGATTTTAATTTCTTACCATATATCCCAATACTAGAATCTAGGTTGAATAATAGATAAGGTAATCTATAATGGAATGCGATATAAGGTTTTTGTTTTTAATCAAAATGGTTTTTTGGTGAGTTTGATGAAAGTGACATATGGGTACCTTGGTAAGGATTTATTCTGTGTACTATTATGTGAAATGAAAATTTCAGGTTACATTAAGTTGATTATACCTTATTTATTATTAATGATTTTTAATATAATAGATTTATTGGTTTCTCCATAGTTTTAGTTAACAAAACCTAGAATAGTTTTCTCACCCCTCAATGTGTAATTTCATGTTGTTAACCCTTTTTCATGAAAATAAAATGATATATATGATTTATGATCATTGATTCACGATATAAAATTGTTGATATGTAACTTATGGTGTGTAAATATCTTTATGATGGTTATCCTATTATCATTACTAAAAAGTTCTATAACTATTCAGGATACATGATTTGTATTGAGTGGTTTCATTTGTCTCTCCATACAATATAACCAACATTATTTTTACTATATATATATGTTATATTGTTCATTACATATTTTATTTAAGCCTAGATGGATGTTGTGGAATAATATAAAGTAATATATTATTTTATATGTAATGAATCTGAGTCTTGTTGAGATACATTAGCACTAATCACTATCCTTTAGACTAGTTGAGGTGGCATTAGGGAGTTCACTTACCAGTCTTCCTGGAAATTCCATCCATGTTGAATAAATGATATATTTTCTTTTTTATCAAGTATACATGTATGTTGAATATATTTTTATCTTATAAATAAAATTTTCTAATTTTATTTTGAATATGTTTGGAATTTATGATATCAAACTAATTTTAACACATATAATAATCACTAAATATTTTAGGAGAAATAATTCAAAAAATAACGTGTTCAATATTTCATCATATGATGACTATTAGTGTTCTGAACTTTTAAAAAAATGTCTAAAATTACATATTTCAATTTCTTGGATAAATATTTTTAGTGAAATTATGTGGAAAAACATTTAATAGATATAAAAATGATAAATAGTTATGTAAAAGTAACAACTAACCTTGATTTTTTATATTTTGTAAGGAGGAAAAATTAATTATAGGAATACAAAGATGTCGATAGATAAGGAAATGTTTATATAAAAAATATACAATCATAGGATATTATTTTAGAGAAAAATTAATAGTCCTATTATGGAAAGACAAGAATCTATTTAACTAATACTTTCTAGAGTTTATAATATTTTAGTTACCATAGATTCAAATAAATGAACAAGGGTGAACTAATTGTTGGTGGGTTTATGTGATATTGTGAAGTTTAACAATATGATTTATTTTAATAATAAAGGTTTAATTTATCTCAGAAATAACTCAGTATATCATTTAATAGACCAATATATTAAAATTAGGATCAATTTAGTAAATATATAGTCAATATAATGTTTACAAAGTTGAAAACATTGGAATACGTTTTTAGGTGGTTGATATTTTTTAAATACTTTTATAAATCCTCTATTTGTTAAGAATAGATGGAATTTTGATATTCAACCATATCTCTCCCATTGATGATATTAATAAGGTCTCCCACTCTTTATACTATTTTATTATAGATTATGGGTTTAAAGGTTATTAGTTTCATAATAGAGAAAATACAAATGATTTATTTCAATGGAATCCATAATAAATCTAAAACTATATCATATTACCATTATAAAAATTTTCAACTAAAATGATGAAATGATAAATAAATATATTGGTAGGGTTTTTCAAAATACTTGTTGAAAATGTATTGGATTATGATCATTATTTTCTTATTTATTACATTTATACTTAATTTAACATATCTTAGTGAAATATGATGATTATTTCTAATTATTGGAGGAATATAATTTATTAATAGTTTAAGGAGTGACCTAAGGATTTTATCACTAGTATATGCTTCTGATAATTTATTTATAGGAGATATACTATGTGAGAGTTAGTTCATAATTATTTTCCTTGATTCAATATTATTTTTAAATATTTTATGAAAAATTATTGAGGGTGGTTCATGGTAAATAATTAATTAAAAAAATATATTCATTGATATACTTGTACATGGGTATTAAAGACATACATCAAGGATATGGAGCGATTATATCTGGAAAATATTTTTCTAACCAAAAAAATTTCATATCAAGTGTAGAAATTAATGGGTTTTCAAAGTAGTTAAGTTGGGATTCAAAATATCTTTTTATATAGTCATCTAAGAACCAATATATTAATTGCAACCATTTATCAATGTATTCTTATGCTTAAATAAAATCAATTTTAGAGCGACATGGTGTAACATGATGAATTGATTTCTATTATGAGTGATAAGAAACATCTTAAAAAATAATATAATTACCAATAACCAAAACACTATCATTATTAATAATATCAAATATTCCAATAATAGTCAGATTTATTCCCTTAATGAAATCTAGTTGATTGTAGATTTGAAAAATTTTAGTATGAATTTAGTGAACTATATCCATATGTTCCATTCCCAAACATAGATAAAGTAGGTAAATGAAATCAATCATACAAGCATAGGGTGTAAATCCTAGGAATTTCATTTCTCTAGGGTTTTTTTACCATGAAGATAGAAATATGGTTGAAGATGATTTTGATCATGATAAAAGATGATTTGTGTGATGCCCTGACCCCAGTTACCCAGAGTCAGAGCATTATTAAATAAAATTGTCGTGATCACAAGAGTTCAAGTCTCTAAAGAACGATTAGTTTAGTACACTTTCAAGTACTAGATACACACATAAGTTTTAAATTACATTATGAAATGAAAAAACAAAAACATTGTGTCCCCCTTTTTACAAACTCATACCCCCCAAGCATATTCATGCAGGTTAATCATAATGTACCTCTTAGAATCCGGAGAAAAAATGTAACATAGAAAGGGGTGAGCTCAGATACTCAGTTAGGATAAAAATACTGAAAAAACTATCATAAATAAGCATAAACATTTAAGGAAATGTATAAGACTAAAACAAAATCAGTTTAAACATAATCTTCATCATAATATGGAAATTATAAATCAAATAATTCAATTTAATTATTCACATGGATATTCTACTAGTGGAATAATCACATGTAATATCAATAACCAATTTAAGAATAATAGAATGCATAATGATGGACATCATAACGACAGAGTCAAGGCCTCGTGCGAATAATACAAATAGAATTTTTCAAGGCCTTAGGCCAAGACACTAGTTTGTCTCATGAGACCTACCAACGCATCGAGGAGCTATAGCGGCATCCACCTGTCACTTACTTAGTCCAATGCATTCTTCATATGAAAAGGCTGAAACAAAACATAATCATTAATATTAAAACTGGCATACAAAATAAAAACTATTTAA
Organism: Viscum album; assembly: GCA_963277665.1. NCBI lineage: Eukaryota > Viridiplantae > Streptophyta > Magnoliopsida > Santalales > Viscaceae > Viscum > Viscum album. The sequence goes on along the minus strand of OY728153.1, from coordinate 122,444,541 downwards.
GAGAAATATATCATTCTATTTTGAAATCATTTTAAAGTCACACAATTATAAAGGATGTAATTTAAAAGATCTTTTTGAATCAAAGTGTCCTATACCACTTTGAATCTTCTGAAAGAAATTTACATTTTAAAATAATTATTTCCATATGAATAAATCCTTAAAAATAATTTTGAAAACACGAAAATTAATTAAATAGATTTAGAAAAATAAATCTCTAAAACCTTTAAAATTCTGATATAGTTAACGGGTACCTTCCATAAAACTATAAAATATTCTGTTAGAAAACATTTTTCTAAAACATGTACATTGTTGATAAATATGTCCCAGCAAATACATACATATATACAATATCGGATAATAATGAGATTGAGGAATTAAACCTTACCTTGTACTTTTACATGGTCGAGCGTATGTTTACCTTTTCTATAATAGTTAAAAAATGGTATTAAATTAGGTACGAACCACATACATAAATATGATATCATATATAATCTTCTAATATTGCTTTGTTAATAATATTTCAGTAGTATCATTGTTTTGGGTGTTAAATGATTTGTTTTCCATTATTGGTTTTGTTACATAAGTCATGTTTATTATGGAAATGATGTATTTGATTAATATCCATAATTTTATTAAGTTCATAAACATTATTTTTTTATAATAAAATGAATATTATTCTGGAATAATTACGATGGGAAATGAATTTCATCGCATTCGTGGCGACAGTAATCCGTACGTACGCATGAGCAAAAACACCAATCTATTGATGGTGAAATCATATGTAATTAGATGATATATCATATATAAATAATAATTAACATGTTATATTTTTTATTTATAGAAATTTTACTCATTATTATACCCATCCAAATAATGAATTCTTGAATAACAAACTACACCACAACGTGGAGACTGTAAGGTGTATGTACACAAGTATGGTGACATTGTGATTAATAGGAAGGTTATAATAATGAATATGGTTGTACTATATTTATAATAACATCACAATATTTATAGGGTACTAGATTTATTATTTTTGGTTTGGAAACAACAAAGAAAGAGGAAGTGGAAGAAGAAAAGAACTTTGAAAGAGGTGATGAAATTAATACCTCATCTATGGGTGCTTCCATTTTGATTTGAACCAAAAGGATCCATATGTTTTATTATGATAAAATTAAGGACTCTAGGATGAAGTGTGGGTAGTTGGGATGATATTTTAGTATCGTTTGTCTGAGCCAAATGGCTTTGGAGGTGTGATTTTGAGAGAAGGGGAAGTAGCCTTTTATAAGAGAGACGAGGGTCACTTTAGAAAAATTTTGAAATATTATTTTATTATACAATCATATTCGGTTTATAATGTATTGAAAATTATTTATTTCGAGGATAAGGTGGATATGGGTCAAAAACCACTCAAGAAATAGGTTTTATATAGGTTTAGGTCAGCATATTAACCTTATCTTTTAGATTTAACTCTAAGTTAAATAGTTTAACTTTTACAATGTATTCTTGTATTATTATTATAAATGTTTAATAAATTTTCTATAAAAAGACAAGGGAACCCCAAGTGGTTAATTATTGATATATATAACCTTATATATTTACTTTTCACTAACCATAGATCTTTATGAATATTATATCAATTAATAATATAGTATTTGTTTTAAAAACACCTTTTTGTCAATTTTGACACTATTTAATATTTGGTTTTTTTGAAAGTCATAATAACTTTATCAATTCGAAAAAAAATTAATAAATCAACCCTAACATGTCATATTAATATAGAAAATTCGTGGAATACATCAAAAGTCTCAATTTACAATTATATTAGTATTTATGATATCAATTATTTTAATCTTTCAATAATAAGGTAATTACTATATCATCATTGAGTCATAAATAAATTTAATTATTTAATGTCTAAAAATTATAAATAAAATAAAATTATGTACAAAATTATATTATATTTATAATGAATATTTATAGTCCAATTTATCTTAATTATAACTCTATATTAAAAATGTTTTAGTTATTAAACTTTGAATTTAACACTTTTAAATCTTCTTTAAATAAAATAATAATAAATGTTCTAATCTAATACAACTAAACCAAAAGGATCATATTTTATTCATAAGGTTGATTTTGATCAAAATACGCCTATACTATAGAATTAGGACATGTATTAGGGTAATTATAATATCATTTATATCTTTAAATACCCTATTTACTTTTAACCATGGTAAATAAAATTAAAAATTTACTATTCACCCAAAAAAATTCATCCTATTGATCTAAATTTTACATAATGATGTCAATCGTGTCCCTAAAATTTTTTAAATTCAAATCATAGAATCTTTTAAATTATGTTTTATGAAAATTTTCAAATGTGTCTTGAAGGTGGGTAAAAGACGTTAAAAGTTCAAAAAACATTATAAGTCCAATATTATTATAAAATGACTTTAATGAATTAAATTTAACATATATAGGTATTATGTGTAGATTTTTAACTAAAATAAATTATTATAATATATAAATTTAATTAAATAAAATTTTTGTTTTAAACAATAACACATTGATTTTCACTATTCATAAAAAATTGAATGTTTTCTAAAAAATACCAAAAGTTCACTATAAGCTAATTTTCATATTCTGAATCCAAAAATGAAGTCCATTTTGAAAAATAAAATTTATAAAATATCAAAAAATTGTATATTAATATAAATAACGGCTAGTTTGATTGGTCATGGTGTGTTGGAACTCGAAGTTGCGTACAACACAAGACGTTTCATTATTCAAAGGGAAGCGTACTGTGGAAGCTTGGGGTGTTACATTTTTCCTCCTTCAAAAAATTTCATCCTCTAAATTTCTATAATACTACTGCATAAAATGATTCGGGTGGTTCTTCATTCTTAGTTCATCTGGTTTCCACATTGCCACTTCCATCTTATGGTTTCTCTATTGATCTTTTACCAGACGAGTCGTCTGATTTTTCAACACTTGTTCTATGGTATCAAGAAAATTGACAGGATCTTCACAGTAAGATAGATTGAGTTCCAATTCAATTTTTTCCAAGGTGAGTACATGCATTTGGTCGGGCATGTATTTTCTAAACAGCTATACATGGAAAACATCAGGAACTTTGGAGAGACTTGGAAGAATTTCCAAATGGTAATCTATAACTTCAATAAGTTCTAGAATTCCAAAAGGTCCAATGTACCTGGGAATTAATTTACCCTTGTAACTGAATTGTACAAGTCCCTTCAATGGATGTACCTCCAAAAAACCTGATATACTACTTGTAATTCCAAATCATGTATTCGGTTATTAGTATAGATATTTTTCATACTTTGAGCTACTTTGATGTGGGTTTGGATAATCTTCACCTATTCCGTTGTTTCCTCAAGAAGTTCTAGGCCTACCAGTTTTCATTCCCCAATATCATCCCAATAAATTGGTTAGTGACATCTCTTTCTATATAACGCTTCATATGGTGCCATCTGAATACATGAATTGAAGATATTATTATAGGAAAATTTTACCAGAGGTAAATATTGATACCATATACCTTTAATGTCATGTGAGAAAGATCTCAACATGTCTTATAAGGTTTGAATAGTCTGTTCTAATTATCCATCAGTTTTAGGGTGGTAGGAAGTGCTCAAATGATGTTCAGTATCAGTGGAATTTTGAATACTTATCTAAAATATTGATGTAAAACATGGATCATGGTCATAAACAATTATAGGGGTACTCCATGAAGTCTTAAAACTTCATTAATATATAGTCTTTCTAAACATTCAAGTGGTAAATCTTCACTTATAGCAATAAAATGTACAGACATGGTATGATGATCAACAATGACCCATATTTCATCATTTCTTCTTTCAGTCTTTGGTAGCCTAATGAAAATGTACATCATAATATCATCCCATTTCCACTCAGGTATGAAAAGAGGTTGCATGACTCTTATATGATGTAGTCTTCCAGACTTAACCTATTGAAACACTGTACATATTGATACATAATCAGCAATCTCCCTCTACATGTTGTCCCCCAAAAAATGTTCCTTTAAATCTATATACATCTTAGTGCTACTAGGGTGTATAAATAATTTAGAGCTATGAGCTTCATCCAAAAATTCCCTTTTAGATTAGGTAGGTTAGGAACACAAAGTAGCTTCCCAAATTTCAAAATCAAATCTTTATATACGAAGTCAATCTACCTCCCTATCATTATGTATAAGGACACAACCAAGTCCTTTCTATGAAGCATCACTATATATAAAAAACTCCTCATTCCTCATTGGTAGAGAAAAGATAAGATAATTGACTAATATTCTCTTAAGATTTTAAAAACATTCTTTACACTCTTTTTTTTCAAACAAATTTAACCCATTTATGTGTTAGCTTATTTAATGGGTTATCCAATTGGGAAAATTCTGGATAATGCACTGATAATAACCTACTAAATCAATTAAACAACACACCTTAGTTATACTCACTGGTGTTGTCCATTATTGGATTTCTTTTGTCATTGAAGGATCAAAAGTGATTCCATCCTTAGAGAGAATTTGTCAATGAAAATAAATCTCTTGAAGAGAGAATTCACACTTTCTAAACATGCAATATAATTATTTTTATCTAAGAGTTTTTATAATAGTGCACTAGTGAGTTTCATGATCTTCATAGCTTTTAGAGTATAAATAGATATCATTAATAAATGCCACTACAAAGTAATCAATATATTATTTGAAAAATCAATTCATTAGGTCCATAAAGACATAGGTTGCATTAGTCAGTCCAAAAGGCATTATAGTAAAATCATAATTCCCATACCTGGTACGAAGTGTTGTCTTCAAAATGTCTTCCATATTCACATATTAATAATGATATCCAGATTGAATGCCAATATTTGAAAAATATTGAGCTCCATGAAGTTGATCGATTAAGTCATTAATGTGAGTTAGGAGATGCTTTTTCATTATTATTATATCATTGATCTCCCTATAGTCAATGCATAACCTCATAGATCCATCTTTCTTATTATCAAATAGAATAGGGGGTACCCATGGAGAAACACTTGGAGAATAAAACCTTTATTAATCAATTCCTATAGTTGTTTCTTTAGTTACACTAATTCCACAGTGCCCATTCTATAAGGGGTCTTCAATATGGGCCTTGAACAAATAATTAAATCAATGGAAAAATCAATTTTTTGTTCTGAAAGATGTTCAAGTAAATCATCTGGAAACACATCAACATATTCCTCCAAAATAGGTACATCCTATATTTAAACTTTACATTCCTCTCCCATAGTTATTTTATTCTCTTCCTCCCCAATAATTGAATTTAGTAGAGCTATTGGGGGTGGATCTAGAAAAGAATCATATGGTGAAATTTCTGCTATAATGATAAGGTACTATTTATCATCATTGAAAATTGTAACCTCCTTCTTCTTACGATAAAATTTCGTATCATGGTCTGAAATCCAATCCATACCGAGGATTATATGAAATTAAATCATGATTATGGAGATAAGATCATTTGATAAAGCACATTTATATGCCCTAATGGGAATAGATTCACATAACTTTGTTGTAAGGATACTTCCCTTAAGATTATTTGCTGACAACTCCCTTTTTAAATCCCATTGAAAATATCTAATTTTCTTATCAAACTGGGAATATATGAAACAATGCGATGATCCATAATCAAATAAACCATTGGATAAATTTGAGGACCCATTAAATTACATGAAACCACATTATTCGTAGCTTCATCCGCAGTAGTAGTGATCACATAATCTTGGCCTTTCTCCCTTGTCCTTTTCTGAGGTAATATTCTATGGCACTTTGGAAATTCATTTTCATAATTCCCCATTTCTCTACAATTGTAGTATTGAACATTGGTAGCCTTTTTCATTCCCTTGCAATCACGAACTTGGTGGCCTTTTTCACCACACATCTATCAGACTTTCATTCCCTTCAGGAAAGTACCACGGTATTTCTCCCCACATTTACCATAGGATTGAAATTAAACTATGCCATTATTCCCCTTATTTCCATTTCCATAGGGTTCAACAGATCTATTCATCTATTTCTTTTCTTTAATATCATATGACAAAGATAATTACTTTTCTATATTAATATCTCATGAGACAATATCTTCGTACGATGAGAAGGATTGTGAGACTAATTTTCGAGGGAGAAATAGTTTTATCCCATCAACGAGTCAATCAATATTACTCTTAGGTTTACGTATATAATCTAAAGAATGCCTTTCTAACCATGTAAAGTTATCCACATACATTGTGACTTTCTCATCCTCCTTTTGCCTTAGATTCTAAACTTGTCTTTCCATATTAACTAGATGGTTATGAGGAAATTATTTTTCAATGAAAATATCTTTGAACTCCCTTAATTAAATATTTGATACTTCTTCATCCTGATTTTAGTTTTTAATTAATGACCACTATAGATCTGTATCTCTTGTGAGGCGATAAACTGCCATGAAAACTTTTTCCCTTTCACTAATCCCCAACGCATGAAATATTTTCTCTAAGGAACTTATCCATTTCTCAGCTTGAAATAGATTTATAGTCTCATTTAATTTAGGTGGATGTTTTATCATGAAGAGGTCGAACATTTATCGTCTGCATTGTGGATCAAGGTGCTACATATAGGTAAGGATTTTATTTATAACCTTATTGAGTTGTCTCAGTATGTTTATATGTTTTTCAGCACCGGTTTCATCAGTAGCTCCACTATAATTATCTTGAGTAGGAGGGAAATATCTACATGGATTAGGTGTGTTGATACGATTTCCATTCCTTCCCCTTGGAACTATTTCTAAAAATGGCATACACAAGATGAATTTATGAATCATAATACATAATTCCAATCTAGTAAAATACTTATCATAAATTGAACAGTTTATGCATATAATGTATAATCATAAAAAAATGTTTTCTTTAAAGAGGTATTTTCTCATAAATCCTTCATAATGGTTTGTATAGAAAATGTGAATTATCGTAAGAATATATCCCTGGGAGTTTCACAACCATGATTTCAGCAAGGCCCATTGTTGTGTACCAAGATACCCTTGGGTAATGCCCAAAACACCTTGTCAGAGTTTTCACTCCAAGTCACATTAGTGCGAGAGCCACCTCTACCTGCTCATTTCCAGATAGGGATGTATTTATTTTTTAATTAACAAAATCTCTTCATTATCAAATTTCATGAAAGTTCTTTTATACTAATCCCCAAATTCTATCTTAGGGTAATGTTCTCTAATCAGAGTTTTTCTTAATCTAGTTTCCTAGGTTTGTACTAAGCTTCTCTAATTCCAACTGTAACTCCTTAACCCCAGTTACCCAGAGTCGGTGAATTATTACATAACATTGGCATGATCAAAAGAGATCATGTCTCAAAATACCGATAAGATTAGTAGCCTTAGAAGTACTAGATACGTACATATGTTTTATGTAACATTATGAAATGAAAAAATAACAACATTTTTTACCCTTTGAACACAGTCATATCCCTTATCTTCTTCCTGTAGATTAATCATAATTTACTTTTGAACATCCTAGGAAAAATAAAATATAGAGAGGGGGGATATCAGATGCTAAGTAATGATTAAATTATTGAGAAAACAATCATAAATAAGATTAAAAATTTAAGGCAATCTATATGACTAAGACACAAGCCTTTTAAATATAAACTTCAGAAAAATATGGGAAAGATAAATCAAATTATTCCATTTACTTATTCACATGGATATTCTACTAGTTTAATAATCACATGTAATATCAATATCCAATTTTATAATTATGGAATGAATAATAACGGACATCATATTCACATAGTCATGGCCCTGTTCCAAGTCTACAAATAAGATTTTGTCAAGGCCTTGTGCCAAGACAATAGTTTTTCTCATGAGACATACCGATGAACCAAGGAGATATAACGAGCTCCAACAGTCTATTTCCAAGTCCAATACATTCTACATATGAAAAAGTGGAAACATAACATAAACATTCGTATTAAAATTAGAATAAGAAATGTTAATACTTTAACTATACACCTTGAATGGTATAAAAATAACACATCCAGAGTCAAACATTTCACAAAACCTTCAATAAAATATGGGATATTTTATCATAGTAAATCAAATTACAACATGTGTAAAATCCATCAAAGGATGTCTACATAAATGAAATCAAAAATATTTTAGGGAAACATCTCTTTCAATTTTGAAATAATTTAAAATTCACACATTTATAAATGAAGTCATTTAAAAGATATTTTTTAATAAAAGTGTCCCATAAAACATTGACACTTTTGAATGTAATTAACATTTTAAAACAGTTATGTCCTTATGAATAGATCCTTAAAAATCAATTTAAAAAATGGACATTAATTAAATAGATTTATAAAAAAAATCATTAAAACAATTAAAATGATGATCCAGTTAAAGAGTACCATCCATAAAACCATTCAATATTTCTTTTGGAAACATTTTTATGAAACATGGACATGGATGATAAATATGTCCTAGTAAATACATACATTTAAACAATCTCATATAATAATGAGATTGAGGAATTAACCCTTACCTTGTACTTTTCCTTAGTCGAGTGTACGTTAAACTCTTGTATAATAGTTATATCCTTGTCACTAAATTATAAAATAACCACATACATTAATATGATATCATATATGATCTTCTCATATTTAATTGTTAATAATATTTCGGTAGTATCATTCTTTCAGCTGTTAACTGGTTTGTTTTCCTTTATATGTTTTGTTACGTAAGCCATGTTTGTTATAGATAGGATGTTTTTGATTCAAATCCATAATGATATTAATTTCTTAAACATTATTTTTAATCATAAAATGAAAACTATTCTTGAATGATTATCATAGGGAATGAATCTCATCGCATTCATGGAGATGGTAATCCATACATACGCACGAGCTACAACATCATTCTATTGATGGTGAAATCTTATGTAATTGGATGGAATATAATATATATAGAATAATTAAAATTTTATATTTATTATTTACATCAATTATACTCATTATTATACCCATCCAAATAGTGAATTGTTTAATAACAAACTACACCACAACCTGGAGATAGTAAGCCATGCGTACGCATGTTTGGTGACTTTGTCATTTATAGGATGGATAGAATAATGAATATGGTTGTACCATATTTATTTAAAAATCATAGTATGTATAAGTTACTGGAGTTATTATTTTATTATGGAAACAACAAAGAAAGAGGAAGTGTAAGAAGAAAAGAACTTTGAAAGAGGTGATGAAATTATTACCTCTAATTTGGGTGCTTCATTTTGATATGATCAATGTTGATTCTTAGGTCAATAATGATCAAAATAAGGACTGTAAGGTGAATTTATGATAGTTGGGAGGATATTTCAGTAGGTTTTGGCTGGGAAAATGGCTTTATAGGTGTGTTGTTTAGAGAAGGGGAAGTACCCTTTTAGGAGAGAGGTGAGGGGTACTTTAGGAAAATCTTGAAATATTATTTTATTATACAATCATATTCAGTTTATAATGACTAAAAATGATTTATTTAAAGTATAAGGTGGTTATGGGTCGAAAACTTCTCAAACAATAGGATTTATATAGGTTTAGGTCACCATATTAATTTTATCTTATAGATTTACCTCTTAGTTAAATAGTTTATCTTTTACCATGTATTCTTGTGTTATTATAATAAATGGTTAAAAAAATTACTATAAAAATCCAAGAGAACCTGAAGAGGTTCATTATTGATATATCTAACCATATATATTTCCTTTTTCCAAACCATATATTTTCAAAAATATTATTTCAATTAATAATATAGTATTTGTTTTAAAAACTCATTTATGTCAATTTTGACAGTATGTTGTATTTGGTTTTTGTAAAAGTCATAAAAACTTTATCACATAGAAAAATAAATATTTATTAAACCCTAAAATTTTATATTAACCAATATTTTTTTGGAATTCATCCAAATTATCAATTTACAAATATATTAATATTTATAATATCAATTATTTTAATGTTTCAATAATAAGGTAATTACTACATCATCATGGTGTCTTAAATAAATTTAATTATTTAATGTCTAAAAATTATAAATAAAATAAAATTATGTAGGATATTTTTTAGCTTTCTAATTAATATTTACAGTTTATTTTATCATAGGTATAACTTTATATTAAAAATGGATTAGTTATTAAATATTGAATTTACCACTTTTCCCTCTTCCTTAAATAAAATAATAATAAATATCCTAATATAATCCATGTTTAACAAAGGAATCATATTTTATTCCTAATGTTTATTTTGGCCAAAATACACTTATCCAATAGAATTATGACATGTTTTAGGGTAATTATAATGTTACTTTTACCTTTAACTACACTATTTACTTTTAACCGCGGTAAATAAAATTCAAAATTTAATATTAAGCAAAAATTATGTTCATCCTATTGAGACACATTTTACTTACTGATATCAAATGTTTCTATTAGATTTTGTAAATTAAATTCCCTGAAGTTGTAAAATTATATTTTATACAAATTTGCAAATGTTCCTTGAAGACTGGTAAAAGATGTTAAAAGTTCGATAAAAGTTTATATATCGAATTTTATTATAAATGACTCAAATGAATTAAATTGAACATATATAGGTATTATGTATCTATTTTGAACAAAAATAAATTTAAATAAAATAACTAATTATTTAAATAAATAGTTATTTTTAAATAATAACGTAGTGTTTTTCACTATTACTTAAAAATTGAATGTTTTCTAAAAAATACCAAAAAATCATCCTAAGCTAATTTTGATATTCCAAATCTAAAAATTAAGTCCATTTTGAAGTATAAAATTTAATAAATTTAAATAATTTGGTATTACTATTCATAACAACTATTTTGATTTTTCATGGTGTGTAGGAACTCAAAGTTGAGTACAACAAAGGCTATTGCATTATTCAAAGAGAAGCATGTCATGAAAGCATGGGGTGTTACAATGTGTTGATATATTATCTATATTTTATATCTATTTTCTCTAATGATTCTCTTAAATTTTAGGGAAACATTTATTTTAATATAGTCACCATAGTTTTGATGTTATTTTTTATTTATAGAATTACCTTTTTGAAAAATTAATTCACCTATTATTTTGAATTCTATATTAAAAAATTTTGTCACACTATTTTAGTAATTTTAATTTTAGTTCAGTGTTTTAAAGATAAAAAGACTCGACAGTGGATCTATTACCAAAATAAAAATTCTATGTTTTTTGAAATTTTTAATATTTGAGTTTTTATATTTAATGGGAATTTTTTTATATTTCGGGTTGAAATGTTTGATGGTGGTTTCATTTTAGAGGCTAGAAAATTATTCTTCTGGAGGTTTGTGAGGTTTTGAGTAGTATTTTTATAATTTTATACTTGAAGGATAAAATATTAATATTGATTTTTTATTTGATTCTTAAATATTTCTTCAAGGACCTCATTGGTCTTTGGCTAGGATTTTTACCCTAGGGTATGTTCTTAGTAAAAATAAATGAGAAATGAATCATAAATATAATGTTGGGGATTTATTCAATTATGTAAAATTTATTTTTTTTGATTCATTTTTAAAAATTAATAATGATTATGATTCTATTATATTATGTATTGGTTGTATTTAGAAATATAGAAATATAGATGGTGAATTTATTAATGGTGAAAATGGTTGTACTGTTATGTCTCATCCCAACCGCACCAAGACTCCTCTGATGTTGGAGACATTACCAAGATTATCCCCTAATGTGTGCCTCAAAAATGATAGAAAGTGATGATTTTTACCAAGGTTCCTAAATTTTCATTATAAAATAAATTAACCCATTTATTTGAAAAAAAACATCCATAAATCAACTACATAATTTAACTATATTAAACCAACCATTTATATCATGTCACATGAAAAAAAAATTAAAAGAAACTGGGAAACGAATAAAACCAAGATAAAAATCCTTAAGATACTCAATATAAATGAAAATAAGAAAGAACCCATTGGATTATCGCTAACCAATATTTACTACAATCTAATATGGACCTTCAAAACCTCCAACTAAATATTAAAAATATGGAAAGGATAATTTTATGGTTGAGTCAGGAAATATACCAAGTATATTTATCCTTGGAATCCCTCATCTCAATTTGGATGATAAAAAAATACCATATGAAGGAAAAAAAGTATAATTTAGCACATCCCAAGGGAATTACATCAAATCTTATCTCATTATAATCACACAAACCTCAAAATATCATATTTTGTATAAGTAAAACTTGTCACTATTAATAATAAAAAATTCCCTCATTGTAATCTATTTCTTATTGAAGCCACGTATAAGGGTATTTAATATCCTTTGTGAATATAAAATCTCATGTGTAAATATATCAAAGGAACATAAATAATATCAGGGGAATACAAAATCTTTTATAAATATTATGAAATGTTGGAAAATGATCGTCCAATGCATCCTGGATGTTAGGTATAACATGAAATACAATACAACATCAAAATAAATATAGTAGGATCCAAATAAATTGGTGTTCAAGTAGAGAATGAAGAATAAAACATTAATCACCATTGAAATAAGAAAATGTGAAATTACATAATCATTGAAAATGAAACCCATGTCACATCACTTAATTATAAAATCCTTACAAATATCATGGTGATAAAAACTATATATAAATTACAATGTAATCATCAAAAAAAAATTTCATACATTGTAAAGAAAATATATCAATGATTATAAAAGGTTTCTATATTCAATGTTTACAAAAACATAAAATAACAAAAAATTTATCTCGAAGCCCACTCTGCATAATGATTTACTCTTTTATATGTTATAACGGCACCATATTATCATATAATAACTTCCCAATTAATAACAATTCTTCACCCAATCACCCTATTCAAAATATGACATCCAATTAACTATTATTCATTCTATTTAAATTCAAACTTATTAGAATACCACATTTGATCATTAAATTTAAATACTATATTACTTATAATCTAATAGAATAAAATATAGAAAGAGCCTTTTAATTTTAATTTCATTTTGATTCACATGGAATATAACATTCATTTACGTCATCAGGATATAATACAAGGTTAATTCATTAGGTATTTACAACATCCATTCTATAGTCTTCCAAAAATATTCTATGATTATAATCCACAGATATCTAATAATATTTTTATGAATTAAAAAATTGTAAAATAAAAATGGATTCTCATCCCCATATTAATCACATACCCCTGTATCCTAACAAAATAACCATATTATTATATACATCCACAAACATTAATACATGATAGATCCACAAAAAATAGTTCTGTTATCTGAATATCGTACTTCACAAGTTTCCATTACCTTTGTTGAATGTTCAGAAATTATATACTTCAATACCTTAGTATTTATATGTAATATTAAAGTCTAATTATCTATTATCAATAGATCTAATTAACTAGAGGAAAAAATGTTATGAAGAATTCACCAATCCACTTTAATAAAAGACTAAGTATTCCACTTACTCATAATCACAGCTGTGATCCAATCACTCCCATGAAAAAATCCATAAATAGATTATAAAGTTCGTTCAAAGTATCCCACAAACTCACATTATAAACCATAAAAAGATCAAAAAACCTATTACATGAGAAAATAGGGAGGTTTTATGTATTTTGTCTTATTTTTAATATAGTTTCTAAAAAACCACAGCATGAAGACTACAAATATGACATTTTTCAGCAGTGAAATACTGATACAAAATTAGTAATATGTTTTAGATTATATCCACAAAATATAAAACCATTTAACAAATAAAATTCACCATTATACATCTTCAAAACATGATTCTCATATAAACCCCAACATATTTCAGAAAACCCCTCACAAAAAATGACATAAAATAATAGATTTTTCCCTTCCTCATGTTGAAAAGATGAATAGTTAGTATTATATCAAAATAAAACAATGAATGTTTCAATAAAATATATCATATTTTTCTATCCATATGAATAGTAACTATAGAGAAATAATCTTTAAACCATACACAAGAACAAATATTTTTTCAATTAAGTAGGAAATATAAAAAAACGAGAGCATAATTCCCAGGTCATATAAAAAAAATTCATTAATATCTATCATATTGGATCCATATTCACTTTATTTTAATAATTATACTTTATAAATAACCACATTATATTAAATATCCATAACGAAATGGTTTATGCATCACATTGAATTTTAAATAAATTATAGCCTCTCTCCTTATCTATTCATGTCTACCATTCTAGAAATATATAAATTAAATAAATAAAAAAGTAAACCTTTATAGTAGTACCTATAAAATTATTACCATCCTAAAAAATAAATAACATATAATTATAATACAAATAAATAAATCACTAAAAACCCAAACCATCACTTGAGACATTAATCCAATTTTTTCCTCTAAAAAAGATTAAGAAAAATTTAAATTCATTTTTATTTTTATGCTTCTTATTAGAAGAAACAAGTTTAATATAATTCAAGATATTGAAATTTAATTTATGAATCATATTAAAAATTACATTCCTATAAAATACTATAATTCTATAAAAATTATAATGACATAATAAACCATCTATGAAACATCTTCTTTTAATAGTCTTGAATATCAATCAATCATTCAAAAAATATATATTGTCTTCAGTATCGAGATTATAATAATCCCAAAGAAACTTATGAAACTATGATACATTTAAAAATCATGAATTCACTCTATTATTGGAAGAAGTGTAATTTGATATACCACCTCACCAATACACTCTTAAACATTAAAAGGCATGATGAATATTGAAGAAAATTCTCCACCTCTACTAAAACTACATTTTTCATGTTGTGGTGAATCCTTTAAGAAAACATGATCATCAACATTAACCAATAATGGTATCCAAATATGATTAGAATATAAATTTTGATGATATGATTAAATCACCATCTATCCCAAATAATTTTCACCCTTTTCATCATACCCAAAATCATGTCTATTCTAATAATTTCTAACTCAATAACATAAAATAAATAAAAAATCTACTAAAAAGGTCATACATATTATTCATAAAATAGTTCCATAACAATAGATGAGAGATAAATATTAATATAGGAAAACTAAAATAGTGGAACATGATCAAACCACGATACACTAAAGTCTAAAATAAAGGATCTAAATATATACTCAAACATTTAAATAGTTTGAAAATATTGAACACCCATATTTGGGTAAAACGTGTTGCTAATGCATGACATTGTTGAACATTACCGAGATAATAAAATCTTAATTCATGATCTAAATTCATAATCATGATATAAAATAATATTTATCTGAACATTATGAAAATTTAATACCATTATCTTTGTAAAAAAAATCTTTTTTTCTACTAAGCCTGATTCTATGATTACAAATAAAATAGTAGAAATTTTTAATCAATAAATTATTAACCATAAATCATGATGAAATATAATTTGACTAAGTAATATTTTCAAAACTCATTTGGAGATATCTTCCCATTTCTACTTTGAAACATTCAATGTCCATTATAATGTTGCTAGTACCTAATGTTTGGATCCTACCAACTCATATATGAAACACTTGGATAGAAACATAACTACTTATTTCGTCATCTCAAGCCACCAAAATAAATTATTCATGATATGATACATTTTATAAATATTGATATTAAATTATAAAGACGATATATGGAAGTCATGTTAAACTATATTTGGAATTTCTTGTGAAACATAAATTTTCCCACAAAACATCACTCAATATTCGTCATCATACACCCATCTATCAATGACAACACTTTTGACTAATAAATATATCCTTAATTCTACCTCAAGGCCCCCCAAATGAGACTCTTATACTTTTTGATGTAATGGATTGTGAACCATAATGTGAAATTGGAAACCTCCAAAATTAACCTCTTCAAAATATAATTTTAAATCCCCATGTTGTTCCATTATTTTAATTTCATTACTCATATACCAATAAAAATTACCTCTGGTCCTCCTACTCAATGGGTCTGTTTGCACATTAACATTATATAGAGTATATATACTATAAAAAATGTAACATTGGAATAATTTTTCCAATATTAATTGATAGATATTCAATGAATACTCTTTTGTTTGGTGAATACTACAAAACATATTCCCAACATGCAATGTATCCCCAAATTCAAAAAATAAAATAAAAATAAAATTGTTACAAGAAAATTATCATGTTTAATTTAGTTATATTCATGATGTTTTAACTACATATATTTACATAAAATTTAAACCCATTATTTCATAAACAAAAAACTCAATCCAATATTAAATGTGTTATAGAAACTAAAAAAACAACTTATTCCTTTTGGTAATCCATGAATAGATTCACTAATTATAATATACATCAGATACTCAAAACAGTATAAAATTTCACTATCCATACAAAGATGATCTTTTTTGTATAAAGAGGTTAAAAAAATAAGTAATCTTGGAAAACATAAACACAAAAATCCAGTGACTACTAGCTAAACCATGGAAAGTACACACCTTTGAAATATTGTTTTACACCTCCCTATAGATAACTACCGAAATATTTTATAGGTTTATAGTTTTAACATATTAATAAATGAAACTTCTAAAAATCTTAATATCTCGGTATTAAAACACATGCATGGACATATTACCATATATATGGTATTAATAATGAAGTCCCAAAAAATTTCTTAAATAATATGTCTTCTTACTATAACCTCAAATATACCCATATACCATAAAAACACCATAACAACTGATCAAGGTAAGAATGTACTGCCCAATTCATTAACCACATAAATACCATGGGTGAATGTTACTCAAAAGGGTATTAATAAAATTCAAAATTACAATATCAATATCAAAATGCCATCACTGGAATACCCTCATCAAAAACTCACATCTAATGAAATCATATCCATTTATTCAATTTTAAAACCATCAATCCATGGTAAAGTATGTCCTTTATTCATTGATACATGATTCAAATACATATAATCAATAAAAAATATGCCACCATTTTCTTTCTTGGAAGAATGAAATAGAACTCCATATGGGGATATAATGGGATGAATGAAACCCGTATTTTTAAAACCATCAATTAAAATTGATAACATTAGAAACTGAATAAGTGTCATTCACTAAGGTTTCATTGAGATAGAAGAGACCATAAATTGTAACCTAATGACATATCCAATATCATGATGATGAGTCTAAGTCATAAAGTCTTCAGAAACAATATTAGAAAAGTACTTTAAAGCCCTTTGAAACTAATACATACAAGCCTTTACTCTAAATAATATAAAAAAGAACAATTATGAGATGTTAGACTCTAAGTGTAGATGATCATTGTAATGATCTTATATACTTAGTATATTCACTAGATAACATATCTTCATAAACTTTATAAAGATAATATTTCAAAACTTCTTATATAATTAATTATATTAACCCTAAAAATGTAAATGTATAATGTATTCAGTAAATCAGATTCATAATACATCAAATTAAAAGTAAATAAATTAAAAATATTCCAGATCTTGGTTATTTTAATCTCCATAATTTTCTTTTAAATACCATTATGTTTTATTACTACAAATGATATCTTGGGGACATACATAAAGAAACAGGTCTATTTTTGGATGACTAAAAAGGGTGACATTGGGAGTATGCTAATCATGGGAGAAATAAAAAATCAATTTAGGAATGTAATCTTGATCATAAATGTTACAAAAATCATAGAAACAAGTAATATGATAAAATAGATCAAATACATATGGAAAAATCATAAAATAAGATATCATAGGCATAGGTCAAGACCCACGTTGATGATAATATAACATAGTGTTTTGGTCTCATTTCTCATGTACGATAATTGGTATCTCATGTTATTAAAGAATTAAAAATGCATTTGGGGTTGTATAATTTAATTTATAATCTTTAAATCATAATATTTTCATTCATATGTGTTCCATATAAATAAATCATACATAATTTATAAGCATATGAAAAGAACATGTTATGGATATGGGTTGCATAATCATGACTTAAAGTATATGAAAATTATATATCGTTATGATTCTTAAGAAAATATTATATTAATGATTTTAATATTTTCATAATTTAATTTTTAAATATCATCCATGATGATAGGTGTGAAGTGAAAAAAAATAATGAGATTGGGGAAAATAAGTAGGATTTCTGATAAACCCCTTAAAAATATCATAAGAAACCTATGAAGAACCATTGAGGGAGATAAGTTAATTGGGTTTGAAAAAAAATAATAAAATTAAATTGAATATTATTTCATAAAATAAAAATATTTTTATTTTATAATAAAATACTAAAACCATTAAAATAATGATATATAAGAAAATTACAAATTAGAAAATATCTATTTATTTGGGGGTTCTTTAAAGAATGGAATGAGATATGAAGTTGAAAATTGATATCCCCAGAAAAAAATTGAAAGTAAAAAATATTATATATTGTAAAAATAAATGTAAAAAACATATTAGAATAATACATGATGAATATGGATATAAAGTTAAATAAATACTAAGAACATAACCAAAAACCATGAGGGTGGGTGAAATTTTCCCCTTACATTGAGTCGTAACCTGGACTTATATGCACATTTAACCACCAGAATAATAAAATTACATTTATTAAATACATTATTTAGAAAATTATTCATGTATATTTCAATTATTATTATTTTTTAATAATACATTATGTTTATGCTCACCGTCTCAAGGTTGTTTGTTTCAGATTTCCAAGGTCTCATCGATTTACCAATAATAATGAAATTTCTTATGAAATGAGTCGAGAAATTAAGATGTATGATGATAGAGAATTCATGTTATTCAATAAGTTGAAATGGATCAAAATATTCATAATTTTTCAATATATTAATGGTTTATTTAGTTTAAATTATGTCATTTGTTGGTTTGTTTATTTAGGCAAGTTTTTCCATCATTATGAAATTAATTTTTTTATTAAATCATTTTATTATTTACCCAATACATAATATTAATAATATTATAATACAATTATTAATTATAATTTTTTTAAGTATTCCCCATCCAAAAAGTCATGGCCATTTTTAGTAAATAAAAGTTCTACAAATGTCTAAAAAGAAGTATTTTATTACAATCTCATTTATAACGTGACACCAAATCAGTAGGATGAGTATCCAAACAAGTAATGTCCTTAACAAATACCTTATTTGAGATCCCATAAGCACCATTTTTTTCTCCTAAAAACATGTGTGATAATGAAATTGTGGCTCATGAGTTAATCCATACATTCCATCTATTGGGTTGTGAGTCTCCAAGAAAGATGAAATGTTCCATTCCTAACATCCTTGAAATTATAGTTGAATCACATTCTAACCATAAATTTTTCTATCATTTTATTTTTTTCATAGGAAACATCTTTAATGACCTATTTCATCTTCAATTCATGTGATGATTTCATAAGAACCGTAAAGGTTTCCAATAATTGTTTTCATTATAATCAGGAATGAATGTGCCACACCCTGATGGTCTTATATTCCCCTTTGATGAAATATTTGAATTTATTTTAATCCAATTTGGTAGATAATTTTTCTACAAAAACTCAAACATCCCCACCAACAGCTTGTAGTTCCAATTTATTCCAAGTCTCCCCAAGACCAGAAGTCATGAATGCTATTATAATAGAAAATGTTTTGCACTCTATTAGAATACGTGATAAAAACTAGAGTCATCATCAGAATAGAATGATGATAAAAATCCATGAATTCATGTTGCATTATGTTGTGTATGAACTAGAGGGTGTAAAATTATTTGCCCACTACCACATAAACTAGGTTTTGTAGTTGTGGATACAGGACAACACTAATAATTTTCTAAGAAACATATTGCAGAAAACTCATGATCATACCCTAGATTTAAATGATATCAAATACATCCTTCCAAAAAGATGATCCAGTTACGCAAATGAGAAATATATACAACACATATTCCCTTTTATGTTCTAAGAAATATCACCTAGAGAAAATACATAGTCCATGAAATTTCAAACAACTATCACTAGGAAATATATTATGGTCTAGTTTTTAGATAAGAGAAAGATAAGGATGTCTGATATAGGCCATGATGAATTTTATTTTCCATTTTAAATCACTATTAAAATCATTGGCAACATTCTAAAAGAAAATATATTTTTTAGAATAGCTTTCCTAACTAGTTCTCGAACCATAACATTAGAGAATTGTGAACTGGTTTATCCCTTTATAATGTTTTTAACTTCATCCTTTAGATGAGGATGTAAGTTTCCAAAAAACTATTTAATGAAAATTCTTTATTCAATAGTTGATTCGAGAGGCTAGTTATTGTAAATGAGATAAGATCCAATATGATTATAAAGACATAATTTGAGAGAATTGTTTCTAATATTAAGCCATATTTAAAAACCCATGATTCTATAATAAGAGGCCTTAATTTCTGAGAGGGGATCACATTGTAAAAACCCTCTATAATACTAAAATTTTTCCATTGGAGATCCATTTACAAGAACTGAGATATGAGAAGAACAAAAAATTATTATAACTTATCTAATAGACTGCTACTCAATCCAAAGATACGATGGTCTTTATATAAAAATTAAAATAAATTGTATTTTTGGCCTTCATAATATCAATATTTTAAGAAATTTTAGCTCCCCTTCTTGGATTTTTTGAGTATATTAAGACATTTTGAGGCATTTCTATACATCTACCTTTGATGAAGTCAAACTCATTAATAGAGATTATTTTATTTTTAATGTTAGATTATTTTTGCAAGGATCATGATAATCACATTATAGATAGTGTTTACAAGACAAATGGGATGGAAAAGTTGGATTTTAAAATAATTTTCAATTTCTGGAATTAATGTAATGAATTAAGCATTGAAAATTTTATGAATAATTCCTTTGATAAATAATGAAGTAACCAACTTGAAAACATCATCCCACATCACATCCCAATTTTTTTGGAAAAAAAATTCATGAAGCCATATGGTCTAGGGGAACTTCTAGAATCGAGGTTGAAAGCTAAATCTCTTATTTCAAATTAAAGGCGTATACTAGTAAGAAAATGACTATCCTTAGATTTAACAAGGAAATTGAAAATACCATCAATCAAATCCCCTTCCACAATAGGTTCATTAGACAGAATAGAGTAATATAAATCAATATGATTATAAATTCCATCCCTATTTTTGATAAATTGGTTCCCCACCTTTAATATGGTTAAAGTTATACTATCCTTTTTAACTCCTTGAAGAGGGTTAAAAACTTTAGTGCTCTTATCCCCTATTGGATCCATTAAATTATAAAGGTTTTCTAAAGAGCCGATTCCTTCACTGTAAGAAGATAAATTAGATAGGAATAAATAATAACCTCCTTAGAGAGATCATGATTAAAGGTAATATTATAATTTTACTCTTTAATCTATTTAAGGGATGTATCAAGAGAATAAATTTCACTATTAATCACACTATTAATATATATATACTTCAAATTTTCATTTTTATCTTTAGAAATTTTTACTTCTAAATGAAAACAGAATCATTATCTCAAAAAAACATATTACTCAAAAAAATCAATTATAAGACAATCAAATTCACTTTGTAGATAACATGATGTTTTTAATGAAAAGGAATAGGATCTTTCATCTGTAAAATTTTGAAACTAAAAAGTGTTGGATGGTGAACATAATTATTTTTTGGGAAGGGTGATGATGGAAATTAAATCCCATTTATCCACAACATCTTCATTGGTAAAAAACATGTTAAACATTGATTAAAAACCTTATATTAAGATACCTTCTATACAAAGTTTATTTAGAACCAACAAAATTATCCACAACAAATTCATTATCATTAATAAAAGATCTGAATTTGTTAATAGAAATTTCAGAATAAGTGAAGCAAATTCTCTCACTCGTACAATGAATCATATTAATGTCTATAATGATAAAATAAGGACTAGAAATATATCCTTTAAGTCTTACAATGTTTTTACATATGAATATACTCTCTTGATATCTATTCATAGAATATATAATAGATTCAACAATTTTCACATTATTGTTTTATAATTTCCAAGTGACCACCTTATCATCAATGTTGATAACATTAACAATTCCTAATGATGCATGAGAAAAGACCTATAGTGTCTCAAAAAAGATGAAAAACTATTAGAATATACAAATTGATAACCAACATTATTTAGGCTAGAAAAACCATAAATAAAGGTGGCTTTTGTTTTACAAATTCCCAAATGTTAGGGTTTATGTACCAAAATATGTTTATGAAAGGTATTTTCGGTTGGAGAGTTAAAAACCATGATAATTAAAAAAAAGGAATTAATTTGAAACAAGATTGTGTGTTAAAGTGGGATCTCTTTTTTAATCCTTTTATTTATTCATTCCCATGGATTTTATTGAACCACCAGATATCCTAGAATGGAATCTGGTTTTTATTCTTCTATCACTAACTACTGAAATTTAAAATCCAATTGCTGAAGGAGTTCACATGGTTATATTCTTAGAATCCGTTGTATTTTAAAAATTTAAAAGAGATCATATGGGGAACACTATGATCTAGGTGAGGGAGTCAAAGCTCCAAAATCAAGTTCTACCTCCACCATGTTACTCCAAGTATTATGTATAGAATTATATTACAAGTAATTATAGTTTTTAACATGGAGAAAAGAATAAATAGGATGCTTAGGAGGGAGATAAGGATTATTTATATTGCTACCATCCTTCAAAGTCCTAGTATTTCTCACAATAGAATATGGGATTATCAAGGAATCTGCATCCAGCACTCGAATGCCTCATTGTTCTAATATCGGGGAATTTTTATCAAGTGTTCATGTACCCTGGTTCATGGAGTTGTAAAAAATGAAATAAAAAATTTATGTATAGTCTGAATAGTCTCATCCTCTTCCATATCTGATCTTCCACAAACATCCACAAGAGAATTAGTTTTTCCTTCAAAAAAACCAAAAATAGAGGTACTTCACAACAATGGGTCGCATATGGACCCACATAATTAGTGAAATGTTAATGATTCTCTAATGTTGTGTCGCATATAATAGATTCCTTACCAAATCCATCATGATTATATAGAGTCCCAAATTGGTCATTATCATCCCTTAAAGGCACATGAGCATCCACATATAAAAATATTGTTTTACACCCACCTCAACTAGAACAACCCAAGTATTGATGGAGGTTTTTATAATCCCCAAAACATGAACATGGAGTTAGAGTGCTCATCCAATATAACTTCCACAAAATACTCACCCAGGTACTCACCTTTCTCAGTAAATTTTTCCATTCCCTTCTCGTTCCTCTGAACCTCCATCCAGGTTTTGAATTTTTCCATATTATCATTTTTATCATTAATATGAAAGAATGTATAATTAGTTATTGAGTGTCCCACCATCATGAAAACATCAAAAAAAGGTGGATTATGCTCATATTGAACCCTAATATTATGCTTTTAATCATTGGAAATAATATTGATCACCTAAGGTAATTTAGATTCCATGTAAATTTCCACTACATATGACCATTTAAACTAATATCCCCTTCAATTTTCTGTTGATCCCTATTAAATGGTTATACCACATAGTATGTTCAATCACATAGACTCATATAATGCTTGAAAAACTAATGGAGTTTGTGTAATATGATCTAAACCACTGTAGTTTTTATTCTTTGAGTGAATGGATTAATATTTTTATCTCATTGTGAAATTGTGAAAACACCTGGCTTGAAAATCATGTTATCAGTGTTATAGGATTTAAATTAATACTCCTTATTGTTGAAAATAATGTGATAGTATCCTCTCCCAATGAGAATCAACTTCTTATTTTTTTAAATCCCCAAACTGTCCAAGATGGATTTTAAGACCATTCATGTTCCATGGTTTATATTTTCAAACTAAATTAATATGGAAAATGGATTAGAACATTAAAATTTATATCTACGACTTAAGTGCCTCTAGATTAGCCACAATAGAAAGACCAACATCTTTCAACATAATCAAAATGATTGTATGTGGTAAATCAAGATTCAAACATAATATGTTTTATTATAAATAACCCTTAAAATAGTAATAGTTGTCTATAAATAGTATCTTTATTTCTTGTTTTATTAGCCATGAAGATAAGTTTATTTAAAAAAACTATTTTTTAGTTATATGGTTTGAATATAAATATAATTGTATCCTAATATTTTATATCTTTTGAACTAAATCATTTATGTTATATTTATTGGCTATAAGAGGAAAATATAAGAAAATATAATAAAAAATATTGACAAAGAGTTCACAAAAATGCCTTAGGATGACGTTTTCTAATTGAATTAGGAATTCTAAGTGTATTATTTGAATAAGAACAACTCCTCTAGAATGCGTATTAGAGAGTTGTGTAGGTATTCTGGATTATTTTATACAAGATAAAAATATTATGGTGTGAGGATATGTGTGGTGGTAATGGTAGGTATTTATAGGGTTAGGGGAGGATCATTTTTGTATAAGTTATTATAATAAAATAATATCTCTCTAAATAGTGAAAAAATATGTTCCAATAGTTAGGAGATCATATTTTAATTGTGTTGATGATTTCAAAAATAAAATTCATTTTATAAGAATTTTTTTCTTAATATATTAATTTTGTTTTTAAATAAATCTAGATTTATCAAAAACTCTTAATTCCTCATCACATGATTATATTCTTGAAACTTTGGAAAATTACTTTTGATTTTATAAAATTATTTTATTATTAATATATAAATTAATTTCTATATTAAACTATTTTTTACAAAAATATTTTTCTATTTTAAAATTTTATGTTTTTCATAAAAAATTAATATTAATTAACAAAAAACACATATATTTCCCTAAAAATATAATTATTTTATATTTATTTCAAATAGTTATTTATCATATTTATATATTTTATTTAATTTATTTTTATAACAAAATTGTTATTTTTTTATTTCAAAACATACTTAAATATTATTTTTCAATTACAACAGTTAGATTACTAATATAATGACTAAGTTCCAATTCTAACAACCATGTTACCATTCTAAGAATCATATTTTAAATGAACTTTACACATATTATAAATATATGTTCTATTAATAATTTAACATTCAGAAAAATTACTTTAATTTTTTAAATTCTTTATGTAAAAAATAATGATTATATTTTTGAGGTTTTATTTATTTTTTTATATTGTTTTTTGTTTCCGTGGTAATTTTTGGGGACCATGATATTCTAGAATATGATGTTATGGTTTAATTAGTTACATATTATTATTATCCAATTTTATTATCTTCCATTTTTGTCTGTATATATGTATATTACCTGTAATATTATATGTTATTATAATTAAATGGTGTTCAATTTTTTAGTGGTTGATGTGAATTTTTAAAATTATATCTTATTTATAAATTAAACACTTATATATTAAAAACTAAATTATATATATATGATTTGTGAGTCACAAAATTCTTCTCACATTTTAATATTTCACTCTAAAAATATAATTTAAATCTCTATTATGAAAATTGATTGGGGGACTTCATTTTCATTTCTTCCTTAGGTACCAATGTTCCCACTTCATATTTATGGTTTTCATCAATGTAATTTGATATGGTGATTTGTCTAATTAATAGAACATTGTCTCAGGGGTCTAATATATTCATATGATGCTCGTCAAAAGAGAGATCATGATCCCAATATACCACCATTAGATTCAATATATGTGTGGGATATAGTATTTACATCCTAAAGAGGGATACATGGAACACATCATCTACTTGATAATGGTTTGGTGGGGCTATTAATCGATAGTATAGAACTATAATAAAATCATTATTCAGAAGGGGAAAATGTATATGAAAATTATCGCTCCATTATTCCCCAACCTATTGATTATATTCCATATATATATACAAAGGATAAATTTCTAACCTAAAACTCTTAACCCTACCAATGATTATTATCATAGAACATATTTCAACACTATAATAATATGATGTGTTAAGGAATGGATTTAATCTTTTCTAACAATTCTCTAACTAGTTCAAGATCCAAAGATTCATTTTCTTCAACATTATACAAACATTTTAGAGATCTTCACTTCTCCCCAAATATGGATTCCAAATGATTCTAGTGTGTAAAATATTGTAGTATGGGGACTCTTCTAGATGAAGATATTGATCTCATCCTTTTTTGATATCATTAAATAAAGTTATTACCATATCTAAACGTGTTTTTTTATTCATTATTGATTATCTATAATTCTAGGGATGATAATTCCTATTGAAATTTTACATTTTAAACATGAAAGGTTGAAGAATATTTCATAAATTCCAGGTAACCTTATATATCAATTAGATACATTTCATAATGGGGTTATATATAACCTCACAACATTTCTAATGAGTATAATTGTATTTTTATCAAGTGAGAAGTCTTTTCAAATGGAAATTAATTGTAAATTCCTATAAATATGATCTACCAAAAGAAATTTATCATTTTTATTTATATTTTATCGAAAGACCTCTGAAAAATTCCATTTTTATTTTCTACCATTTTCAAATTAGTATGGTTAATGGTTTATTAATTCCATTATAATTTAATAATTCTACATTAAATTATTAGAATAACATGAATCTTGATGTATATGATAAAATAACCTTCTTCTTATTTTCCAACCATATGTTCTCTTGGATATATCTATAAATATTTGTTCTTTCTTGGGTAAATAGAGAATATTGAGCTATGATCATCATATAATAACTCTTTCTTTATCTAAATATTTGATGGAATATATATTCATATAAGAAATCTTATAAATATATTTTTACTAATGATAAACTTTGATATCTTCCCATTCCTTACATAATTCACCATCTTTTGTGTACCCACATCTTCTATTTAAGATTCTTTATTTTACCCTAGAATTGGTGCTAGAGAAATAATTTGAGAAAGGTATGATATCTTTCCATCTTTTATAAATCCCATTTCAATCCTTATAATGTCCAATATAATTTATCCCTTATTAATCATTATTATGGTAACTATTTAATTATTTTTTATTCTTATTAAATCATCATCCAATTTATTCACCTTTTTATGATGGTAATGGATTGAGATGTCACAATCCTTGATCAATTATAACTATATTCATTATTGTATATTGATAACCTTTTGTGTGAATATATAATTTAAATTTTTAAAAACAATATATATGTCACACTTCCCCCCTTATAGATAATTCAGCCAAATATTTAAGAAAAATATTATTAAAAATAGCTCTAAATCAAGAATTGGATAATTTTTATCTTGAACCTTTAATTATATTTTGGCATAGGATATTAGTATATTATTTTTCATGAGTACACAACCCAATTTCTTTATTGATACATAATTTTATATCAAAAATAATTCCCCAATTAAGAGTAGTGGGAGTATTGGATCATTAATTATCTATTAACATTGATCATTCCAGACAAACATTTTTACTTCTAATGATAACATGGTTAGTGGTCCTAGAAATCATGAGAATCTTATCACATACGATCAATAATACATAATAAATACAAAATATAATGGATTTATATTGTATATATTGGTTTGGACTTATAAAAAAAATTGACTTTAAAGGATCCACATACATCATCTTTCTTGTGATAACATTCCCTAATAATGAATCATTCTTTGTATATATGTCTAATTTAATATACATTACATTAAACTTATATTTTTTGGAAATTATTCAAGATAATGATCAACCTTATCACATGTTGATCTTTTATTTTAGGGTATATATGAATTTTATCTATAAATACAAATCCAATACTTTTAGGGTAATGTCTAAAGACTTTATCCATAAATCCCATGAATATTGTTGGAGAATTAGTGATTCTGAATGTAATCGCTATGAAATCATAATATTCATATATTATATAAAAGAAAAAATTCACAATATATTCTTTAGTCATCATCAATTGACGATATCCTGATAAAATTTCCCTATTTCATAAGTATTAATTCTCACATAGTTGATTGAGTATGTCATCAATCCATAATAAGAGATACAAGTTCTTTATCATGATATTTTTACTTCATGCTATTCAACGAATAGAAACATTGGCATATATTGTTTCATGATGAAGAGGATTTGGGAACCCCTTGGTAAATAAATAGGGTTTTTAAAATACTTGAACAAATTCTCTTGTAGTTTCTTAATTAATTGTTCTAGTTCAATGAGGTACATTGAATAGGGACACATGAATATTATTAGATATTATTTGTATAACTTGAATTTATAATTCATCCTATTTATTAGAAAGAATATGAAAAAGTTATTTAAATAATACATCAACTTATTCCCCGATTATTTTGATATATTACATTTTCATAATAATTTGAGAAAAATATACTTGTATATAACTAAAAAATATCCATACTTTAAATGGACTTTCCAATATAGTTTCATCATTTTTCTTGCACTTTTATATAATCATAGAATTACTTCAAATATGGAAATTGATTTCCCTCTATTGTATGTTAATGTTGTATCAATATAAATAGAACCATTATATTACCAATATAACATCAAATTCTATAAAATTATGAAAAACATGGTTCTTGGAGAGATTCTTCCTACATATTTCAATAAGAGAGGATTTATATAGTCGATATGAAAGCATTTTACCACTTAATGTTTCACTGATTACCCAATCAATGTGTACTACAGTGCTGTTTTAATATTTAAATGAAACATATATAATATTAAAAAATGAATAGATCTATGATCATATAGCATACTCAAATACTAAAACTAATAATTATATAAAATGGAAACGATGATATTTCAATGAATTACTCATAAATAGATTTTATATTTTAACTTATTCTTTCTAAGATTCAATCAATGTTATTAATGGTAAATATCCTATTAATATATATCTTAATATATAAAAATAAATACACCTTTCTTTGAAAACAATTATAATAGAATATACCTCATACATAAAATACTTCATCAATTTTAAGATAATTAACCATAATAAAAGTATATAAATCTTGAAGTCTAGTTTACTTGAGGGATTAAACACATAAAAAATGAACATAAAAGTAAAAATGCATAAAAATAAACTAATATTTATTTATTTTCACCTAAAAAATGGGATGTTAAATACCTTTTCAATTTTATTACTATAAATGATATCTTAAAGACATGAATTACAGAAAAGGGTGAGCTATAAATCACTGTAACTGGATGATTAAAAAGGCTAACACAGGGGAAAAAATAATCCTGGGATAAATTGAACAAAATGGGATAAAGTAATAATGATAATTATGGATCAATGAATCATATAATCATTGAATATAGGAACAAAAAATCGACATTTGGAAAAATCAAAAAACATGACGTCAAAAACATAGGAAAAATCTCACTTCCAAGACAATAGAACACTTCTAAAAAATAGGCCTTTAACAACGGTGATAATGGCATTTATCTAACCTAGAGAATCATTGACTACCAGATTGAGAGTAAAAGTCCTAGGACTTTTTAGTGCTAAAAAATTGATGATAATGAGGACCTTTATGAGCAGTTTTATAAGTGTTGATAATGAACAACATTTATCAGTACTTTTCTTTAGCATCGATAAAGGGTCATACTGAAGTGTCCTATAACATCAAACTATAACAGTAGTTTAATGTGTTATAAAAACCCACCTCAACATGAAAAACAATAGCATATATTCAAAAAATCAAGTACCAATATATAATTTAAATGAACTAAAATTTACAACAAAAATACAAGAAAGTGACTATATTTTTTACATTTCAAAAGATGTTTTTTACAATTTTATAAGTGAAAATAATTACATATGTTCACAAAAATAATTGTTTATTGATCTTTTGATCATAAACACTAATCATGTTATTTCCGATCAATCATCCCCTTCTCTAGAAAATAAAACACACTTATATTCGAAATGAATTATTATTTTAGTAATAATATAATGTAATAAATTTACAGGGAGTGTTAATTTTAAACGAAACTTTGAGTCATATAAAGAACATTTTGTATCAGATTGAGTTTTAGTTAATTATTACACGTAACACCATTTATTTATTATATTCAATCATTATCTCTATTAATATTAATTAAATAATTATAATATTAATCCGCAAATGAAAAACCTAATGGCTACGTCCTGTGGTGGCGTTTAGGAGGTTTCTGTTTCAAGCCTCCCCAAGTGCATTTGGTATGTTTTCATTTGTTTATTACCCTTCTAATAATTGATATAATATATATAAGTATTAGATAATAAAAATAATAAAATATTAATTAATAGAATATAGAATTATGACGAAAAAAATCTAGGATCATTCCATAGTTTTAGTGATGTGGTGATTGTTTCAAACAAATATGACACTTATATATTGAAAAGATGAACATAGAGTTATATCTCTCCAATTGTACATTATATTTCGGTTCAAATTATTCCAACACATCTCAAATGACATATGGATCATTTTTCTAAAGTATCAAAACAGGAAAATGTGTTTTCTCAGTTTTGAGTATGTCACTTGTCTTTTTTACAAAAATGACATTTTAAAATGGAAACATGAAATTTGAATCATACCAGTAACATCATGTGTCTGTTTGATATGATATTAATTTATACATATCACAAATAATTTATGAATCATTTTTCTAAATTATCAATACAATATGAATTGATTTACTCGGTTTTTATTGACTGACACTTTTCGAACTAAAACGTTGATTTTAAACTGATAATAGACACATTAAGACATATCAAGAAAATCTTGTATTAGATTGAGGTGTGTCTAATTAATAAACATAGAAAATGAATCATGGATCATTTTAAAAATATATCAGAATAATATGATTGTTTTTTCTTAGTTTTGAGTAGGTCAGTTGTCCTTTTCCTAAAAATGATGTTAATTTAAAATAAAAAGCAACATTTGGAGTCATATCAATAACACCATGTGTTAGATTGAGGTGAATCAAATTCAAAAACATCTAAAATTACATATGGATTATTTTCCGAAAGTACTGAAATTATTCAAATTTGTTTGTTGGGTTTTGAGTATGGCATATTCATTTTTAACAAAAATGTCATATTAAACTAGAAGCACACAATTTGAAATATACTGATCACATAGTGTTTTAGTTTAAAGTGAAAACAATTCCTAAACATCATAAATAACATATTAATTAGTTTTAGAAGTTATCAAGACAATACAAGTTAATTTTATTATTTTTCAGTGAGTGAGTCTTTTTGAACAAAAATGTTGATTTTAAACTGATAATGTACATATTGAGTCATACCAAGAACATAATGTATTAGACAGAGGTGAAGCTAATTACAACACATTATAAATGACATACATATGTTTTCCCATGAGTAAAAAAATAATTAGAATGAGTTTTCTCAGTTATAAGTTGGTTATTTCTACCTTTTTACGAAAATCGATGTCAACTTTAAATCCAAAGATACACTTGGAGTCATACCAGTAACATTGTGCATCAGATTATGATGCTACTGATTACTACACATATTAATTTCAAAATGGATAATTTTCATAATGTATCAAAACAATATGAATGTTTCTTCTCATTTTTTAGTATGACACATCACTTTTTTTTCTAAAATTTCATTTTAAACTAGATACACACACATTGAATCATACCAATCACATAGGGTATCTGGTTGACCTGAAACTAATTCATACAAGTTAAAAATGACTTTTGAATCAACATAAATATTTATCAGAAAAATACTAGTTAATTTTCCCTGTTTTCAGTGAGTGACACTTTTTGAACTAAAATAAAAAAAATTAACAGATAATGGACAGATTGAGTCATACCGAGAACATCATATATCATTTTTAGGTACTTAAGATTCTTACATGTCAAAAATTACATATGGATTATTTTTTATAATGTTTACAAACAATCCTAATGTGTTTTCATGGTTTTGTGTAGGGTAGTATTAATTTTTACTAAAATCGATGTCAAATTAAAATAAAAAGATACACTTAGAGTCATAGAAGTCCCATCATGTGTCAGACTGAGGTGTGGATGATTCCTACACATCTCAAATGAATTATGGAAAAATTTATCACACGTCAGAAAAATATGAATGCATTTTCTCGATTTTGAGTATGTATCTTTTTTTCCTAAAATATCATTTTGAAATTGAAACACCCACATTGACTCATACCAATCACATCTTATATTGAATTTGTAACAACCCGGACCTGGGTGCCATGAAACGGGTGTCCTGAGCCCGGTTCACCAAGTGACTTGAAGCGCATTTCCCCAAATGCCAGAGGTTGCCGACTAGCAGCGAGGGCCCAGGTCTGATAGTGGGGAAACTATTCCCTCATTTGTCAAAGTGTAGCGCAGCGGAATATAAATAAATCATACAATGACAGCGGAAGCAGTAAACATACAAAAATGAAATAAACAGCAGTATTGGATATAACCAACAATATATAAATGATGATTTTACATGTTTCAAGTTCTAATAAAACAGCCAGAACATGTTATGCATCAATACAGTACAACAAAATACAGAGTACAACAAACAAGCAAAATAGATGGCAGCAGCATCGCGAGCCTAGTCTCAGTCTCATGCCCTCCTACTCCTCAGTAAGATTCGAGTACTTGTATAGGGACTCTTGCCCCTATCTACACCTACAGCAACGTAATCTGTTTGGGCCGAAAAGCGTGACCCAAATAGGGTGTGAGAAATATATCTCAGTAGGCACCCACCAAAGGCACGTGCCCAACTGCGTGTAAGCATGCAACAACATTGTGAAACAATAAAATGCAATAAAGTAATAATTACTCAAAAGTAACTAACTTAACAGTTAAATTTCCATTTTATTATTCTTTTAATCCTTTAATTTAGTTACATTCTATGCTCAACAGCACCATGCTCTCAGGCCAACCAGAACCGTGCCCTTAGGCTAAAATAGTAAACCACGCCCTCAGGCTTGCCCTCAGGCCATACAGAATTTATCCCGCAGGTATTTCCCATGGGTGTAACAGAATTCTCGCCCTCAGGCATACAAAGTGTTGCCCTCAGGCACATATGTCAAGCCTTCAGGCACGAAAGGTTGCCCTCAGGCGAAATATGACAGCCCTCGGACTAAAACAGTAATGCCCTAAAGCCAATCACAACAATGCCCTCAGGCTAAACATGTTACCGGGCCATGCCCAACATATCAAAATGCAGTAAACAAGAAATTCCTCTCAATGAAATTCTACAGTTACTACATTTAAGGCATACCCTCGGGTATCCTGGCCAAATGGCTAAACAGAGGAACACACCCCTCGGGATGGTCCTGGATCCAAGAAATTATCCCAAGCAACATTTTTACAACTTTATTTAATTACCTATATAGTTCTAGGTAGTTAAATTAGCCACGACCTCAGCCTCACGACACCCCAATATGGGTTCGTAGCTCAAAAATGCACAAAAACGTACGACAGTTGGAAAAATAACACCAATCCACCTACCTTATTCGCCAACGAACGTTATACCTGAACACCAACTCCAGAAACGCCCAAGAATGGCGTAGATTTGATGAAGAAAAAAACCCATTCAAATGCAAATATCTTATGTTAGGAGAAGAATTGGTAAAAACTGTACAAGGAGAGGACAGGGCTCACCCGTGCGGTTCCAACAAGATCGTCCGAAGACGAATCGGATTCCAGATGAACTCCTAGCGGATCTTCAAAGATTTTTCCTCCTCCTTTGGCTCCAAAATGGCTCAAACGCCTCCTCTTCCAAATGAGGAGGCTACTGCCTGTTTTAAGCCAAAAAAAACAAAGTACACGACATGTACTTCTGAGTACACGTCATGTACTTCTTTCATTTAACTGTTCATTTGGCGGCACCGCCACACTATTCACCCGTCGACCTGAGTACATGGAATGTACTCTTGAGTACACGGCGTGTACTCTTGAGTACACGGCGTGTACTATCGCCCAGCTGGTGGGGACTCCACCGCCTTACTATTCAAGCCTGACGACTGACTACACGGCGTGTAAGGTACCACTACACGACGTGTAGTTGGTTCCTACACCCCTCGTCGCTGACAAGGCTACACGCCTCGTGCAATCATCCCAACACAGCCAAAAGTACACGGCGTGTGGACAAAGTACACGGTGTGTAGTTTCGAAATTTAGCATTTTTCCCAATTTTTCATATTTTCTCAAAAACACTTTAGGAAAAGGAAAAAGAAGAAGCCCGTATCTCAAAAATATGAACCGGGTTCTTACAAACTTCCCCCCTTATAGCAATTCATCCCCGAATTTCCCTTCCAAGGGTGGCGAAGAAAAATCTCAGAAAAGATCTGGCCGCTGAGCACGTATGTCGGCCTCCCTCTCCCAGGTCTCGTCATGCACCCAGCCATGCTTCCATAGCACCCGTACGAGAGGAACTGACCGACCTCGGAGAACCTTCGTGCTCCTGTCAACGATACAGATCAGATGCTTCTCAAAGGATGAATCATGCTAAAGCTCAAACTCTTCCTGCTGAAAGGTGTGAGACGGTTCTGAATTGTAGCGACGCAACTGAGACATGTGGAAGATGTCGTGCGTGGCTCGGTACTTTTGCGGTAACTACAACCGATAGGCAACCAGTCTGACTCTCTCCAGAATCTCGAATGGCCCCACATACCTCGGTAAAAGTTTACCCTGTCTCCTGATCCTCTTGTGTCCCAGCCTCAGCGAAACACATAGAAAAACCTGATCCCCGACCACAAACTCCAATGGTTGTCTACGGCGATCAGCATAAGACTTCTGACGAGACTGCGCGGTAGCCATCCGCTTCTGAATCAACTGGACCTGCTCAGATGTCTCCTGTATGAGCTGTGGCCCTAGTAAAGCTGACTCACCTACCTCTAACTAGTACAAAGGTGATCAGCATGGCCTACCATATAAATCCTCGTATGGTGCCATCTCAATAGTCAACTGAAAACTATTATTATATGAAAACTCGACTAAGGGTATATGATTCTCTCACAAGCCCCAAAAGTCTAGGACACAAGCACGCAACATGTCCTCTAGCACCTATATCGTCTACTCTGACTCGCCATCTGCTTGAGGGTGGTATGCTGTGCTTAGAAGCACCTGTGTACCCAACGCCCTTTGAAAACTCGTCCAGAAACGAGACGTAAAGCGGTCTTCCCTATCTGAAACGATAGAACGAGGGACCCCATGAAGACGTACAATCTCTCGGATATACAACCTTCCAAGATAGTCCACACCGAAGGTCTCCTTGGTCGGTAAGAAGTGGGACAATTTTGTGAGTCTTTCCACAACAACCCACACAACATCATTGCCTCGAGGTGACCTCAACAATCCCGTCACGAAATCCATCACAACATCATCCCATTTCCACTCTGGAATGGGTAACTGCTGTAACAGCCCAGCTAGCCTCTGGTGCTCTGCCTTCACCTGCTGACAGGTGGAACACCTCGTAACCAAACCAGCTATCTCTCTCTCTTCATACTCGGCCACCAGTACTGACGTCTCATGTCACGGTACATCTTTGTAACCCCGGGATGAACTACCCAAGCTGAAGCATGAAACTCCCTAATCATCTCCTCACATATATCCCCTTGAACCCATAAACGTCCCTTGAAATGAAAAACCTCACCATCACCTATCATCAAACCGGGAGGGGGGTCCTCACTTGCCACCGACTCCTGTAGAACTAGGCCTTCTGAATCAGATAGCTACCTCATCCTTACTCTGTCCAGGAGGGTAGAAGTCACTACTAATGATGAAAGATAGGTCTTCCCCTGATTGTCGTGCACCTCTAGATGGATCTCAGAGAACAAAGCCATGAGCTCCCACTCACCACTGGCCTCCTGCACTTCATGTATCCGAGTCTTCCTACTTAGTGCAACAGCTACTGCATTACCTTTACCAGGTGTATAGGAAAGCTCAAAATCAAAGGACTGTAGGTACTTGACCCACCTTCCTTGCCTCAGATTCAGGTCACGCTGAGTAAAGATATACTTGAGGCTTTTAGGGTGCGTGAAAACTACAAAATGCTCTCCCAAAAGACAGTTCTACAATAGAGGAATGCATGAACAACTGCAGCCAACTCGAGATCATGCAACGGGTAATTCCACTCATGTGGACTCAACTGCCGAGACCCGTATGCAACAACTTAGTTGCCCTGCATCAAAACTGATCCCAGCCCAATCCCTGATGCATCACAGTAAACTGTATAGATCTTCCCCTGATTTGGGAGTATCAGGATCGGTGCTAATGTCAACCTTCCCTACAGGTCCTAAAAAGTTGCCTCGCATGCTTCTAACCAAACGAACTTCACACCATTCATAGTCAGACCTGTCAATGGTGCTGCTAAGCTGGAGAATTCCTGTATGAAGTGTCTGTAGTAACCATCTATCTCTAAGAAACTCTGTATCTCAAACACATTCTTAGGCTGCTCCTAGGAAACTACTGCTCTCACCTTCTCTGGGTCTACTCCAACTCCTGCCTCTGAGATAATGTGACCCAGGAAGTGAATCTGGTCCATCCAAAAGTGGCACTTTTAGAGCTTATCATATAGTCGATGCTCTATTAGTGTACTCCATACGATATCAATATGGGTGGCATGGTCATGTTGAGTGTGAGAGTACACCAAGATGTCATCCACACATACTACCACAAATGAATCAAGATACGGATGGAACACACGATTCATCAGAGCCATGAAAACTACTGGCGCGTTCGGCAGTCCGAACGGAATAACCGTATACTAATATAGACCATACCTACTCCTGAAATCTGTGAGAGGTATATCAGATGGTCTAACACGCAGATGATGATATCTAGATCTCAAGTCAATCTTCGAGAACACTCGTGCTCCACTAAGCTGATCAAACAGATCATCTATCCTCGGCAAGGGATATCGGTTCTTAACCGTCAACTGGTTCAGCTTCCAATAATCCAAGCAATGTCTGAGGGTACCATCCGCCTTCTTCGCAAAAAGGACCAGAGAACCCCAAGTAGAAGTACTGGTTCGGATAATACCCTTCACCTTTAGCTCCTCTAACTACCTCTTGAGCTCCTGTAACTCAGGCGTGGCCATCCTATAAGGAGGAATGGACAACGATGCTACTCCTAGCACAACCTCGATAGAAAAATCCAACTTACGTACCAGAGGTAGACCTGAAAACTCATCCGGGAAGACATCCCTGGAATGATCAACAACTGGATGGAAATATGTCTGACAAGTCCCCTGATGATCCAGATATAAACTCGAAATCTGGGATTTGACTCCACCTCTGCCATGATGCTCTGGTCCAGCTCGACTCGCCTGAACATCCCATTCACCCTTGTATAGAAACTCTCTGCCCTTTGGTGATGTGAAACGCACCCTGCGACTATATCAGTCTACAAAGGCTCGAAGGGGAACCAACCAGTCCACCCTGAGAATGACATCATAGCTCTTCATCTCCAAGACATAGAGGTCCCAAAGGAAGTGACACCCTCCAACCTCAAGGGGGCACTCCTTGCACTGACGCACACCAGCCGTTCTAGTCCCCAACGGAGTGTCTAGCATCATGATATTAGAAGAAGCAGAAACACAGAGCCCAAGGCTCTCCATAATGGGTACAGAAAGAAAACTATGCATAGAACCCATATCAAAAAGAACTGAAGACAAGACAGAAGCTACTAGAATAGTACCTCTGACGGTAGAAGGTCCGGGATCCTGCTCCTACTGGGTATGTTGCAATGAATATGCATGGCTAGTGCCGCGGCCCTACGACACAGCCTAGCTACCCTAAGCTGTCCCGCCCTACTGCCTTTGTGATCCTAGTGTCTGGCTACCACGGCCACGACCACCATCTCTGCCTACATGCCCTGATGTATTCCAGTTCCTAGACTGGTAAGAAGCCACTGGTCCTACTCCCGAACGTGAAGTCTGCACAGAACCCCTCTCACTATCCACTAGTATCACCGCCCTGAAAAAGCACTATAGATGACCCATCTTGCCACAAGCTCGGCACCCCACTAGGTCTCGTGGACACTGCGACCTCTTGTGCCCCTCTCTGCCACACTGGTAGCACTTGATCGGGCCACCTGAAGAAGCTTCCTGGCTGGTACTGCCACCCTGAGAGAAGTCTATCTGTCCCTTCTTCTTGCCAGTAGAAATAGTACTAGTAACTGGTGCTGAACCGCCCTAGCCCACACTACTCGATTCCTGCAGGTTCCTCTCTGTATTCAGCGCCTGGTTCACAATCGCGTGTAAAGTAGGAAACCTGAAAACATTCACCAGCGCTCGGATGTCATACCGAAGACCATCCTCAAAACGTCTGGCTCTCAACATCTCATCACCACTAAGCACGGGTGAAAAACACTGAAGCTCCGTAAAACGAGCAGAATAGTCCATCACTGACATAGCGACCTGCTACAGATTCATGAACTCTCGAGATCTATCTGCCCTCAGCATCTCGGGAAATAAGAAGTAATAGAAGACTGCCTGAAAATATTCCCACTCCATGTCCCTATAATTCTATGCCTGGGTGGTAACATCCCCCACCTCTTGGCGGAATCACGCATCATGTAAGTCGCAAGCTTGACCCTCCATCCAGGAGGCATCTCTATGTGCTCGAAAATAGTATGCATCAACCCTAGCCAAGACTCTGCAGCCTATGGTCCACCATCCCCTGAAAACGTAGGAGGATGCTGCTGCTGAAAGATACGAGTTAGCTCAAGCATAGATGTAGCAGCCTGCGGTGCTCCCTGAAAGGTCTCCACGAACCGCATAAAGCATTCACGGAACTGCACCTCCGTGCCTGTGTCTAGTATAGCAGCTGGCGCCGCATATGGCTCTACTGGTTGATCAACTGGTATCCCATGACCCACCATCTCTGGAGTATAATTGTCGCCACTCTCCTGGAGAACAACTCGTGGTCGTCTCGGCGGCATGACTCTACAAGGTCAAAGGCACGGCTTAGATTCAAGATTATTAAGACCGAAAGCGAAGGAACCACAAAGGGA
The DNA here is from genome assembly GCA_963277665.1 of Viscum album. Lineage (NCBI taxonomy): Eukaryota > Viridiplantae > Streptophyta > Magnoliopsida > Santalales > Viscaceae > Viscum > Viscum album. Next base: position 122,405,253 of record OY728153.1, on the reverse strand, counting down.
ACAAGAGGAAGAAAGCATTCAAAATTTTCAAAACAAGACTACACGACGAGTACAATGACTACACGGTGTTTCCTTGACTTCCATTCCCCTGCCCAGGTTCTTCTACACGGCTAAGCCATGCAGCTTCCGTCGAAAAAAACTACACGGCGTGTATAATATCTAGACAGCGTATACGGTGTTATTTTCCAACTGCCCGTGTCGTCTGTGACACGACTGACTACTCGGCTTACAACTACACGGCGTGTTACACCTGCACACGGCGTGTACACCATCCCTTTTTCTAGCCACATGGTTTTCTCCACACGGTCTGTCCTCGGACAAGACTACACGATATGTCCCACAGGTACACGGCGTGTTTAGGGAGAGGTGACACTGGGCCGTGTTGTTAGCTACACGGCCAAGTCCCCAGGTTACACTACACGGTGTGTCTACAAGTGACACAACGCGTTCTATCAAGGAGTTCACTGATGCGTGTTGTTAGTTACATGGCCAGACTTCGGGTCACACTACACGACATGTACAAAAACTACATGGTGTGTTTTACCCAAGCTCTTCCCTACCCCGTGTCGCCGCCCACACAGTTTGTGACACCGGTAGAGACTACATGGTGTGTACTCAGGGTACATGGCATGTACTCAAAAAGTTCATTTTTCTTCCCAAAAATAAAATCATACACGGCGTGTTTAAAAATACTACATGGAATGTATACTGGGTTTCCAGATAGTAGACCTCAGAAACTTCTCTAGAACCCAAGAAATACTGAAAAACAACACCTAAGTGTCAAATTCCGACCCGTGAGGGATCATACTCCCCACGAATCAAAGTTTGACATCTTATATGTGTTATAAACAATAAACAGTCAATGATCCACAAAATTCTGGTCAATCAGGGCCCATACTCCCCAAAAACCGATGTTTGGCGTTCAATCTCTAAACAGGCTCACATAAAATTACCCTATCACATAGCAGGTATTTTATCAGAGCGGCTATCACAACAGCATGCTTTTCGAGCACAAAAACTATCACAACAACATGCAAATTTCTAATGCACCTACATGGAATGGAAGCTATTCATGGAATGTGATATCTAGCATGTTCCTATATGATGCATTAGACGACATACCCTCATCTCATCGGGTTGCAACTAAATAGAACCCATAGATAAAATATAAACTACACAATCTAAAAGTGCGTCACACAACGGTGAAAACATATCAACCGTAAAATTTCAAAATCAAAAGAATACAAAATAAAAGGTAGACTGGCTTTTCCCTGTACACGGGTTAGCTATGCCCGGGCACAACTTATTACCAACTACCGTTCCGTCCTATCCCTGACTACGACTCCAAATAGTAAGTAAAAGAAAAGAAACTCCTTTGCTACCACTTTGTAATGACCCGGACCTGGGTGCCACGCAACGGGTGCCCCGAGCCCGGTTCGCCACGTGAACATAAGGGAATTTCCCCAAACGCCAGAGGCTGCCGACTAGCAGTGAGGGCCCAGTTCTGATAGTGGGGAAACTATGCCCTCATTTGTCAAAGTGTAGCGCAGTGGAATTTAAATAAATCATACAAAGACATCAGAAGTAGTAAACATACACAACTGAAATAAACTACAGCAGTGGATCTAACCAACAGTATATAAATGATGATGATACATGTTTCATGTTCTAAGAAAATATCCAGAACATGTTATACATCAATACAGTACAACAAAATACTGAGTACATCAAACATGCAAAACAGCTGGCAGTGGCACCGCGAGCCTAGGCTCGGTACCATGCCCTCTTACTCCTCAGAAACAGTCAAGTACCTGTATAGGGACTCTTTCCCCTATCTACACTTGCAGCAACATAATCTGTTTGGGCCAAAAAGCGTGACCCAAACAGGGTGTGAGAAATATATCTCAGTAGGTACCCACCAAAGGCCTGTGCCCAACTATGTTAAAGCATGGAACAACAATGTGAAACAGAAAAATGCAATAAATTAATTAGTACTCAAAAGTAACTAACTTAACAGTTAAATTTTCATTTTATTATTCATGTAATCCATTTAATTTAGTGACATTATGTGCTCAATAGCACCGAGCCCTCAGGCCAACCAGAACCGTGCCCTCAGGATAAAATAGTAAACCATGCCCTCAGGCTTTCCCTCAGGCCATACAGAATCCAACCCGCTATTATTGCCTTCAGGCATAACAGAATTCCTTCCCTCTGGAATACGAAGTGTCCACTCAGGCACAGATGTCAAGCCCTCAGGCACGAAAGGTTTCCCTCAGGCGAAATACGACAGCCCTTGGGCTAAAACAGTCACGCCCTTAGGCTAATTAAAACAACGCCCTCAGGCTAAACAGGTAACCGGGCCATGCCCAACATATCAAAATATAGTAAACAAGAAATTACTCTCAAGGAAATTCTACAGTTACTACATTTAAGGCATACCCTCAGGTATCTTGGCCAAACGGATAAATAGAGGAACACACCCCTCGGGATGGTCCTGGTTCTAAGCAACGATCCCAAAAAACATTTTTATAACATTATTTAATTACCTATACAGTTCTAGGTAGTTATATTACCCACGACCCCATCCTCACAACACCCCAATATGGGTTCGTAGCCGAAAAATGCACAAAAATGCATGACAGATGGAAAATTAACACCAAGCCACAAACCTTATTCGCCAACGAACATTATACCCAAACACCGACTCCAGAAACGCCCAAGAATGGCGTAGATCTGACGAAGAAAAAATCCCATTTAAACGTAAATAACATACGTTAGGATAATAATTGGTAAGAACGGTACTAGGAGAGGACAGGGCTCACCCGTCCGGTTCCAACGAGATCGTCTGAAGCCGAATCGGATTTCAGACGAACTCCTGGTGGATCTTCAAAGATCCAACCTCCTCCATTGGCTCCAAAATGGCTCAAACGCCTCCTCTTCCAAATGAGGAGGCTACTGCCTATTTTAATCCGAAAAAACAAAGTACACGGCGTGTACTTCTGAGTATAAGGCATGCACTTCTTTCATTTAACTGTTCATTTGGCAGTACCGCCACACTGTTCACCCATCAACCGGAGTACACAGCATGTACTCTTGAGTGCACAACGTGTACTATCGCCCAGCTGGCGGCGACTCCACCACCTTACTATTCAAGCCTGCCGACTGACTACACGGCCTGTAAGGTACCACTACATGGTGTGTAGTCGGTTCCTACACCCCTTGTCGTCGAAAAGGCTACACGCCCCATGTACTCATCCCAACATGGCCAAAATTACATGGCGTGTGGACAAAGTACATAGTGTGTAGTTTCGAAATTTAGCATTTTTTCCCATTTTCCATACTTTCTAAAAAACACTTAAGGAAAAGGAAAAAGAAGTAGCCCGTACCTCAAAAATAAGAACCGGGTTCTTACAGAATTGATGTGAGATTAAATCACAATCATAAAAATATATAAATGGGTGATGTAAATTTTAATTAATAGGTGATCTTGTTTTCTAGTTTTTTATTGAGTGACATTTTTCGAACTAAAATGCCAATATTAATCTTAGAATGTACACTTCGAGTCTTGTTAGGAAAAGAATGAATAAATTGATGTATGGTTGATTCATTCATGTTATAAATACCTTATGGATCAATTCTATAAAGTATCAAAGCAATACAAATGCATTTTCCCAATTTTTTGTAGGTCTATTTTACTTTTTACTACAATTGATGTTAATTTTAAATAAAAAGATGCACATGGAGTCATACCGGTCACACCACATGTTAGATTAAGGTTTGAATTATTATTATTCATTCTAGATGAATTATGGATCACGTTACTAAAGTATTAAAAAATTTGATTTTTTTTGAATTGAGTATTTCACCAGTCATTTTTACTAAAATGTCATTTGAATTAGGAAACAAATACTTTGACTCATACCAATAAAATCATGCATCATTTTGATGTTAGAGTAATTCCTACATGTCTCGAATGATTTATGAATTGATTTCATAATTTATTAAGAAAATATGAGTTTACTTTTTATGTTTTCAATGAGTGAATATGTTTGATCTAAAATGTCATTTTTAAACAATAACAGAGACTTTGAGTCTTACTGAGAAAATCATGTATCATATTGATTTGAAACTCATTTATACATGTCCAAAATGTCTTATGGATGATTTTATTAAAATATAAAAAACAATATGATTTTTTTTTCAATTTGAGTATCTTAGTTGTTTTGTAACTAAAATCAATGTCAATATAAATAAAAAGAAGTTGTTTGGGTCATATCGATCATAACCTGTCTCGGATTAATGTGTCGATAATTTCTACACATTCCAATGTCTCAAAAAAATCTTAACTGCCAATATCACCATGACCTCCATTTACCTTGATTATCCAACTACCAACATTAGATATTGACTCGATGTTTCTATCCAAAAACCTTTCTCATTATTGAAATCGAGAAGAGTAGTAGAAGATCATGTGCCCATTATATCATGAGAAGTCACCAAAATAAGAACATATGATTCCTATAATATTATTCATTTAAATAATGAGAATGTATTTTAGCTAAACAAATAATCTAAATATGATGTGATGGTATATTGACATAGAAAGAAAATAGAATGAATTGAAGCATTGACAAAAAAAGAAACATTTTATCTCGTTTGTGGCTTCTTAGAGACAGTTGACATCATAATATGACATTCAAAAATAACTTTGAAAATAAATAAATATATATTATATTAAAATGATAAGGTAATTAACATAAAATAGTAGATAAAATAATGAAAATTTTAATTAATTATGTAGTATGAATTCACCTTTTCATTGTGGTTGTATTCATTCTTTACACATTCCCCTTACTTTAATTATATGAGTTGAAGGGTCAAAGTCTAATGTCTCCTAAGAATGAGAATCTTATAAAAAACAACCCCAACCTGAAAGAAATAATCCACCCATATTAGGAAACTATTACTATATGAGTAATAAAAAAATGAAACAAATTAAAAAAAATTAAATAATATAGCGATTCTGTGGAAATTGATTTTACAATGGAAACATCAAGATTACATTTATTATTGAGCAGTGGAGAGAAATTGAAGGAATGTTAAAAATCCTAAAACTGAAAGGATAAAATATGTTTTAAGGGATATTAATTATGAAAAATTCTTTATGTAGAAAGTTGTGGAAGATGGACAGACCACCCTAAATCGAACCAAACTATCCACCTATAAATGAAAAAAATTATTATTTGAGTAATATTAAAAAGAAATAAATTAAACATAAATATAAAATGATACATTAATTATATAGAAAATAATTATACAATGAAAATATCAATATTACCTCTGTGACTGAGCATTAGTGGGAACATGAAGGAGAGTGATAAATTTTAACATTATAGGGGTGACATGTTTTGAGGGGATGAAGTATGAAGATGTTTTGGTGAATAATGGGATTACTAATGGGAAATCTACCCCAACTCGAACAAAATAATCCAGTTGAATAAGAAACAATTCTAATGTGTGTAATACTAAAAGTAAATAAATTAAACATAACTATGAACCAATAAATTAATTCTATGGACAATGATTTTAATGTGAAATCATAATGATTACCTTTGTGAATGAACATAAGAAGTTTCATTTCTCTCCCTACAAAGGCAGTGGAGGGAACATTAAGGAAGTGATAAATGGAACCCAATGGCGCTGAAAAGGTTTTAGGGGAGAAAAATTATATAGAAGTATTACTGGATGGAGGCATGAAATATAGATTTAAGCCACCTAAAATAAAAAAACTCTTTACAAAATAATTTAAATTAAATAAATGTTTCATTATATAATTTTTTTGTTAATATTGATAATGTATATTGTTATATTACCTTTACATCTTTCAAAAGGGTTTCCTTTATTATAGTTTTTTCTTCCAAGGGACTGGGGACATCATCATGTACTGAAGATATTTTTTCAGGAGTTTTCTAAATTTTAATTTAGATTATGTTAATATAGTATATTATATATAATATTATGAGGGAAAACATAGTATATTAAAAAATATGTTTATCTTCACATTTAACTCTCTTTATTTTTTTAAAGGTTTTTGGGATTTGGTTCCTCTATAGAGTATCTGAACCCCCTCTAAGTAGACCTATATAACGTACAAGAAATTGTCTACTTTGGGACCGAAAAAATTGATTTTGATCTCCAAATGAAAGGTTAATCCTCAATTGAATTTTCTTCTAACTCGTCCATTATTTTAGTCACCGACAGTAAAATTGACCTATTCGTATTTTCTAGATGTGATAAATAAAATAATTACACCACTTTTGATTCCATTATGGATGCATCGTCATTTTCCCCATCTACAATGAAATTCACCATCATGGATCCCATTTCATCAACTTTCAGTACACTAATATGATCAACCCATTTGCAATAGAAAACCTACACTTTAAATATTGTATAATCCAAATCATATATATATTCAATAATTCCAATGTATGAAATATTTTCAAAATTTGGATTTCTATCCATTGAACCAGATATGTTCCTCGCTTTCACCATAAGTCTAACAATATTCCTTTTCCTCTTACTTCAGTCATTGTGTTTCTTTTTTATAGAATATATAGCCATTGATTTCAGAACCCTTGAAATATATAACATTGGAATTCATTACACTAGATATACAATGATATTGTTCTATAATTGAATTCTAATGATAAGATAACACCTTATAATTTTGATCTCAGAACCATCCTATAAACTGTTGATTATGTGTATTTTATATCAATACTCCATCCCATTATAGATTCATATATCTAAGAGTTTATTTTTGGGATTCATTGTATGGATCAAAATATTTACTATTATTTAAAATTTAATGGTGGGATTGCTCTCAATCTATCATGTTAATTGTAACAACATATCTTCTAAAAGTTCCTTATCCTATAAGGCCTCTATTATGATGGGTATTTGGGAGACTAATGTTTTCAACATCTAATAGGTTATCAGTATAGATTTCAATATCGATTTCAAAAATATATCATTCGATAATAAAACATTATGGCCAATTTCAATTAATGATATACCATTTTAAAATCATCATCTACCATTTAATGTGGTATATACATATATAATGGAAATGACCATGTAGTTGAACCTCTCTAACCATGTGATCTATCAGGTGGATTGTTATATCAAATAATGATGGTGGGAGAAATATCTTGAATTCAAATATAATGACTGAAACCTCCTTATACATGTTTTGGAACATCATCATGTCTATAACATTACTGCATATGTATTTGAAAAAGAATAAGAGTCTGGTTAATGTTTGCCATACATTTTGAATTATAATTCACCATAAATCAACATGCATCAAATCTTGTATCAAAACACCATATTAGTGTGATTTTATTAATTCTAAATTCAAATTAGTAATATATATAACATTATTTATATTTTATAAATAATACACAAAATATTATAAACTGTTAAGGAGAAGGAAAAATTTCAATTTTTCATTTTCTAGATAGAGTGTAAGATATTAGAGTAAGAAATTTTTTTCTTCACTGGTTCCAAATCATCTTTTATCCCCATGTCAATCATGTACAAACTAGCATTGATGAAATATTTCATTTTTTCAGGAAAATTCAGTAATGTGAAAATAACCCTATCAAATACATTTTTTCTATATAAATGACATCAAGAAAATTAATGACATACAAAAAAATTCCAATATATTAGTTTAAATAAGAATTTGATCTTCAGTTAACCAAATTTCATAATGTTTTTTAATTTTTTTACTAAAAATAGTGTTAATATATTTTAAATTGTTGATCAATCGATCACCCATTAGTAGAGATGGAGTTGTACATTGTTTTATATTTCCATTTAACGTTGTTATCTATGATCAATATTTATTATATTGAGGTAAAAATTTCCAGTCTTTGGAAAACATAGTCTTCAAGGAATGGTTCAAATTAAATGATAGTGTGCATTTTTCAAAATTGAGACACCGTAAAATTCCATTAATTCAATAGCCTTATAAATTTCCAGAAATGGGGAAGCCATTTATCATCCCAAAAAATATGGCCCTAAATATAGATTCTGAAATTCATTGATCATCATACATTTTAATAACTATATCCCACATCAATTTCAGATATTCAATCAATGAATAAAAGTAGATATCAATATCCATATCATGTTTCTTTGGTCTAGATATATCAAGATACAACATACTATATTTGTACTTCATGCATAACTATAGAGTAAAGTTATAATTTACCAACATGATTGTTCATGTACTTTGAGTACTACTCTATACACCAAAAGGATTTATTCCATCTGTATATAATGAAAGATGAATATTTGATATATTACTTCCAAATTCAAGATAATAGTAATAAATTTTCTTACACTAAATAAAATCTATTAGATGAGTCCGGTTCCTATTTTTAATTATTGTATCAACATGTCATGTAAATTATATCATTATTTTTGGACTTCTATGTTGTCTTCTAAACCATGGATTATAGGAAATTACCACGAAGATTTAGAATAAATTGATTCACTTTTCATGTATCAATCCATGCCACACTTAGAGAATTGTATCATTCATTCATGATCCTTGAGAAGTAATATGAAATAATTTGGAAAAGAATGTATTTTGTTTCCAAGATCATGCCCATTGAACAATGATTCATTTACAGTCATATTTTCAACTAGTAGTTTATCTTCATTAGGTGGAATATAATTTCGGAGACTATGCAGTTCTACAGATATAGTGTCACTCCAACCATTACCAGTTTTCAAATTATATAACATCAATACATGTGACAATGTTGTGTATTTAGTACAATCCATATACAATGGTCTCTTAGCATAACTATTTAACTTCTCAAACAACATGGGACAATCACGAATGTCAATTTCAATTTCTATTTACATTTATTCTGTGAGGCAATCATCATCATTTACACTAGTTTTCTTATAAAATGATACATAAACCGTAGAATCATCCCAATCCATATGCACATCCAATTTTCCCCATGTTTAGTCTAAAATTTATAGCTCGGATCTATCCCATGACAAATAAATTGATCATACAACTATTCCAAACTAATTTTAATTGAATAACGACAATATAAACATGGAAAAATGATTTGAGAAGGGTCGTATTCATGCTCTATTACAAACATGAAAAAATCATTAACTCCATATTTTTACTCTTTTGTCAAGTGGATAATGTGTATCCAGGTTTTATTAATATCCATCCAGTTGGGTTAACAAAATATTGATTTTATTAAAATAAATAAATAAATACACAAAATATATTCATTATCAAAAGTTAATGTAAAAGTTAATTATAATAAGTGAATCCCAACATATGATTATTTCAAAGAATTAGAATATTGTTTAAATAAAATGGGTAATTTTATTTATGAAAGTAATTACGCAATTATGGTCAGTGTTATACTCTATATTGATACAAATGTGAAAGTAATAGACAAATTTCATCCCCATCACCTCATCTCCCAATCATTTATCATTGAATTTTATTATTTGGAACACATCCTCTATCTATTGTCTCAATGAACATATGTTTCTTTAAATACTCTATGCAGTATCCATCCATGGGATGTATAATTCTGATTGTAGTACAAGAAACATAAAATACGTGGATGATGTTTATTAAGCAATAAATATTACTAATCTATATTCAGGAGATGAAGTTGATGAGGATGATAGTTAAAATGAATTAATATCTCTCTATGGGGAAATTCTTCCCATTAGTGGTAATTAAACCATTGGAACTTGTTATTATTTCATGGACTATTGATGGTGAGATTGGGAGGGGGGGATAAAAATTCTTTTTCTAGGATTAAATGGGTATTGGAGGGGACATGTTATGATATGTGAATCTTTGGGGCCTTTATTAATTCTATATTTATAGAATAAATCCCACTTTTAATAAATTTATTTAAGAATTATGTTATGAAAGGTTGAGAAAAGAATTATTTTCAACCAGCTGAAGCGTATGATTTATTAAAAAAATCCATTTTGATGTATATTATGGTTTCTATGGTGAATTTTGGAATAAAGTGTAAAATTTTAGTCCTAATGAAATAAATAATATTAATTATGGAATATATAAAGGTTTTCTGTTAAATTGGAGATGGACAACTCATACCAAAATAGTTTCGAAGTGAGACGAATCTTCAAAAGTATAATTAGATGATGAATTCTATCTATTGGATCAACTCTATTAAACATGTGAAAAATTAAATGGTTGTACGAAGGATTTTAAAATTTAAAAAAATCATAGATGAATATGAAGAGTGAATTAGAAATTTACAATATAAAATTGAATGTAATTTTAGAGAAATTTCTAATTCAGGTCACAAAACATTATATAAAAATGAATCCTACTTTAATATTAGATATTGGTTTCTTATCTCACAGGACAGGTAAATTGATGTAATTAATGATTTTAGAAAAGTTCAAATGGTACATATTTTTTTAGAAATGGTGTATCTCTTATGATATTTTTTTTACATTTAAATGATGTTAGAAATAAAATGAATTTTTATTGAATTATATGATTTTAGATGGATTAAACTAAAACATACAAAGTGTTTATTAGATGTGTGCTGGAAAAAATGTAGTTATTTTTATGAAGTATTTATGACTGGTTTATCCTTCCAATATTGATATTTTTTTAAAATGATATAAAAAATATTCAAACCATGTTCTAATTTTTGGGTGGGTTTTTTTAAAATTGTGTTTGAAAGGGGAAATTGATTTGTGGTAGTGAAAAATTGATCAAATTAAATAATGAGACACTTAAATGCTGACATAAAAAGGTGGTTTGTGATGTCTTTATTTTGGAAAGATAAATATGACATATATTTTTTACTTATAAAATGTTTATATTGTTAATTATTAATAAAAAAAATTAGATATTTATATAAAAATACCCTTACGATCCCCATAGTGAAACGTTCTCTTGGATATGCTATATTAGGTGGTTGTGGACCTTTGATGCAACTATTGATCTTCAAATGTGATTTATCTCTCCACATAATCAAAAAAAATTAATTGGAATCTCTAGAGGAGATATTTTATGGTTTGAAGGAATACAAGCCTTCTCTGAAGAGGTCTTTCCATTCTATATTTTTATTTCATTTAGCTTGGACTATCATATCACATAATCTTTTTTCAGACATCCAATCATAAAGTAAACACAATTCACTACAATTGAAGGAAGTATATTTAGGTGTTCAAAGATACTATAAATTTTAACTCCCAATCTGTAATCTTGTCAGGATCATATTCCCTTGAAAAGAAAAATGCTTATGGTGACGAAGCTCTAGATTAGGATGCTTATCTCCATAAAATGTTCAATTGAATCAAAAGAAAACTAATATAAGAAATTATGTCACTCTATATAATATATTGAATGTACATATTCTATGGACTAGCTCAAATTGAAGGATAAAATCATTGATAATTAAAATATTTTTCCAACATCACTTTGAAAATCGAGAGTGTAACATAAGTGTTTTTGATAGACACTCAATCACACCTATTACTCTTGATCTGATATCCCTATCTCTCTTCAACCAAAAATACCTAATAAAAGTTGATGACCATAGGAATATGCTGATGGTAAAGAAATAATGATGAAAAAATAAGTGCAAATAGATATCAGCAAACATGCAATCAATGAGTGAGGTGAATGATGAGAAAATAAGATACCTTCGATTGAAGCTTTGTTTCTTCTGAGTGAATGTATAGATATTGAAAACCTAGAAAAAATTTGATCCTGGTATTCTTTTAACATAAATTATTTTCGTAAATAAATTTATATAATTATATATATATATATAATAAATATATACATAAATATATTATGTATATTATTTATTTAAATATATTTATTATTATTTTATAATTACATAAATATATATATATTTATTTATAATTATATAATTTGTTTTGAAAAATTTTATTTATATCATTATATATATAATTATATATATTTAATATATATATATATAATAAATAAATTTAAATATAAATATTGTGAATATATTCATTATTAATAAAATTTTATTATAATTTTATAATATTTGAAATTTATGTAAGTATTATTTTTTAATTATATAAATAATTATTTTTTAAAAAATAATTGTTACTTATTTGTATTTATAAATTTTTAAATGTATAAACATAGTAAATATACATTAATAAATATTTTTTAACAAATATTTTTTTAACATTATTAATGATTATTTAATTTTATGTTAATGCGTGTTAAAAATGATTCAAATTGAATAATTAAAAATGAGTACACTTTGTTATAGAAAAAATGGATATGTTTTATTAAATAAATATAAATTAATAAAACAATAATTATATATATTTAAATAAATAAGAATAAATATTGATAATAATAAACATAATAAATAAATATATATAAAAGAAATAATAGTAACTGTTTAAATTCCCAAAAAACTAAAAAATAAATAAGAAATAATAAAACTAATTTAACACCAAAATGTACCAAAATTATAAATGAATAAATAAACTTTACCTGCATTAAAGACATGATATATTAAATATATCGTGTAATAATGATATTTTAAAATGAATACAAAATTTTTCACAAATTACATAAATAAATGGTGTGTGTGTTTCTATGTAATATATAATTAATTATGTAAATATTTGTGTGTGTGAATTTTATATAAAAATGAGTTAGTTACAAATATTCTAAATCAATATGATACACATTTGATCTACGTTAATTTGAAAAATAATTCAACATTCAATTATGTCCATTCCTTTTGGTAATTAGTAATTTTTTTTTAATTAAAATTAATTTTTAGTAATAAAGAATTATTCACTAAATATATTACTATTTAAAAAATATTTAAATCATAATTATATACATTCATATATATCAATATATTTAATATATACAATTTATTAATATTATCAATGATTATTTAATTAATAAAATCATTAATATTTACATCAATTTACTTATTTTAATTTTTTATTTTTTTAATTTTCATTTTAAAGATTTATATTTATATAAAATATACTACTTTTTAGAATTTATAATTAACATGTTGTATAATTATTTTATTCATTTTCATTAATTTTTATTTAATTTATAAAACTGTTAATATATTTTTTATAATAATATTTTTTTATGAATTTAAATTTTTCAATTTATTCAGACACTTATTAGCTCCAAAAAACACTGATAAAGGATCCCTTTATGGTCATACAAATAATTTACTCATAAAGGGTATGCTTTATCAATGCTAAAAATAATGTGATGATAAAGGGTACGCTTTATCAGTGCTACAAATAAAGCACTGATAAAGGGTACCCTTTATCAATGTTAAAAATGAACTCATAAATGGTAACATTTATCAATGATAAAAATAAGAACTAAAAAAAGGTACCCTTTATAAGCCCTTTTTTCTAACACTAATAAAGCCCAATTATATTAAAGCCATATTTTGTAATAGTGTAATATTGTGGTCCACGCTCATTTCTCTTGCCCTATATATGGTATTTGATGTGATAAAATATTTACAAAATGCACTGGGGTCTATAAAATTTTAGAACCATTATTAAGATCAACATATTAACTTGAATCTGTTTGTTACAAAAAATTAATATATTAAGAATATACATAAAAAAACATTAGATGTATACAAGTTTCATAATAATACCTTAAGGATTATCCAAATCATATATCCTGATGATTCTAATGAAGATAAGGTAATATGGTTGTTTATACTATCATAATTGAATAAATAAATATAAATCATGAATATAGATCTTAAGGGAATAAAAAATGGAGAATGCAAGGAATAAGTAAGCGTGGTAATTTACCCCTTAAACAGTGTTTTATAAAAATGAGTGAAGAAGCATTAAAATAGAAAAGTGAATAGTTTTTTCATTAAAAAATGAACTAGAATATTTTTAAATAGAGTAATGATGAATTTTATAAATAATAAAATGTTGTACCCTTTAAAATGGTGGTAGATGATTAGAAATAATAATTAAAATAATTACCTATAATCATGTTGTTTTAATGAACAAAATGAGTAGGGATCTTAAAAAATGATTATATCTCCTAAAAAATGAAAATAAAACAAGGTATGTATAGGTAATATATATATACACAGAATAATAAAAACATGAAAATAATATATAAAGTAAGTGAGATAATTAGTGAGAACATTATCTAAACCAAAGAGGGTGAGTGAAAGGATTCCCTTACCTTGAGTCCTATCCAACCTTACTATGTGCATATAACCTCTTGAAAAATCAACCTAAATATATTAAATGCCTATTTAAAAACCATATTCATAAATATTTCATATATTATTATTCTTTTGTATTCATATTTAAACATTTTATTAATATGTTATGTTCATGTTCACGATCGTAGGGGTGTTGGTTTCACAATTCCAAATTCACATTGATTTATTAATAATGATGAAAGTTGTTATCAAATGAGTAAATAACTCTATATGAGTGATTATATGGAGTTTATATTAATCTAGAAGTTCAAATATTTAAATACATGTATGTTTCATTGAGTATAAATGTTATTGTTTAATGGTTTTCTCATTCAGATAGTTTTACCAGCCATTATTAACTAAATTTTTATTTAATTTCATGATTATTTACCCATTCAAGGAATTGAGTAAAATTATACTATAATTATTATGTTTATATTTAGTTGTCATAATCTTTATTATAACAAAATATTATGGTTTTAATTATTGTTTAAAAATAATAGCCTTACAGGTTGTTATATCACCCAAGAAGGCATTGTTATTTATAAATGAAAGAATTATTTTTTATATGGTTTTAATATTAATATTATTGTTTCAGATTATCGTAATAAAATAAATTTTATGAAATTGAATCAAGATATAAAATGTATGCATTAAAAAAGAAGATACAATGGAATAGAAATGAAAAATACTGAATATGATTTCCTACCTTTCTTAATGAGACGAATACTTTAATAATTTATTATATGTTCGTGGGGCGGTATTTTGAGGAGAAAATATCCACTAAAATGTTTATAAGAGAGTTAGAAATTGGTTTTGGAAGATTTTTTCTAATTTAATAATCTTATTGTTTGGGATAATGTGGGTTGGTGAACATATTTATTTATAAGGTGGGTGGATAGGTTTCTTTAATAATTTATTTCAACAAAATATCATTTCAGTAAATTGTGATTAAAATTGTGATTCAATACTACGGGTAATATGATTTTAAACTAAAATGGATATTAAAATGTTCAGATTAATTTAGTAAATCTAAAAAAATAATTCATATATCTTATTACAAAATATTGTACTTATATGATATTTTAACATATGTATTTTATTATTTATGGAAAGTAAGAAATCATAATCCTTACTGAATTTAAATGTGGGGAATATAAATGAAATTAATTTTTTTAAACTAATTGTATAAATATGAGACAATTTATTTTTAAATAATTCTCATTTTATTGAATTTTTTTTAATTATTTATGATGGGGTTGATTTTCATTCCCTTATAAAAATTAATTTGGTTTTCATTAAATTATATATTTATTTAAATTTTCATAAATATTTTTACATATAAATATTTTTTCAAAATTATTTTTTTGAAATTATTATTTTTATTATATAATTGAATTTTTATTAGAAACATATATGATTTCCCAAAAATAAAATAGCTTTTTTTAATCAAATAGTTAGTTTATCATATTTAAATATATTATTCAATATTTTATGTTATTAATTTCTTATATTTTTATTTCCTAAGATACCCAAAAATTATTTTACTATTCCAATGGTTATATTAATATTCTAATGACTGTGCTTTTAGTATAATAGTTAATTCACTACTTTAGTGGTCATATTTCCAATGGTCTTAACGCATTATATAAATATCTCATTTATTTTGTTTCATGACAAATTAATATTTTAATATTATTATATACAACCTAGTTTAATGTTTAGAGGGAATCACACAGATCAAGGTAAAATGTTGGAATATTTAGACTCTAGGAAACAACCCGCCCTAATATAATCAAATAAAATAAGAAAACAAACAAACCAGTAAAACCTTTCCCAAGAGCCATTATTCCCCTTTCCATGTTCCTGAGACTGATTTTTCCATGATAATTCCCTAATGTAGAGATCTATCTTATAAACTATAATGGATTAAATAAGCTTCATTATTCACTTATTGACCCTTTGAGTAAGTTTTCTTATTCATTAACATCATCCTCCAAGGATAGATCAATGAACATATCATTATCCTAAACAAATTTTTCCCTTGAATCATTATCGAACATGATAATCATATCTCTAATTATTTTCAAATAGTATAGGAGGAATGTGATTTCTCAAAAAATTTCACTCTCTAAGGAATCTGCCTCATCCTTTGAAAGAGGGAACTTGGTATTAGGTATCTATGTTATTTCTTTTAGTTTCATACTAACTTTAGGAATGAAATCCCACGGACTAAATGATTTATAGAGCCACCAACATGATCCAATTTTTTTGATTAACTAGATGATTGGGTTCCACCACCTCAATTTTTTTTTCTCGCTGACAAGGTATTCATATTTTTTGAACATTTATAATACCCCTTTTATAATCTACACATCTTTCCTGAATTAAATGAGAGGCCTTCCACTTCGATAAAAATTTCCTCTTTATTCAGGCATGAACAAAAGTAATCATCGTCTACGAGAGTTTCCTCATTTTGTAATGAATCCTAAGATGTTTTTTAATCATCCTCCATATTCTCCCACAATATTTTATTCTTCATATTTAAATCCACTACTTCCCACACTTAATATTTATTTCCTCCTGTAATTGGGAAAACCAATTATTAGTCGTAATATTCGGTCTCTAACATTTGATATAAGGCATTCCATTCTAAATCATAATGTTTCGTATTACTAACACTGACCAAGAACTAGATAACCGAAATAACTAATCCATAGAGTTTTGTTTTAGGGGATGGATAAAAGATATATCATGGATACACTATTATAGATTTAACTTTTGATAATGGAACTATGATTATTAGATTTGCATATAATGATGAATTTTTTTTGAAACACGTGGACCCTGATTTTGAATCGGTGACACACTAATATGAAACTTAAATTCAATATTATTCCAAATAATGGTGTTACCTATGGCTGTAATGTACGGTAATTAAATATTTGTGTCTCCCTTAGGCACTATTATAGATGTGGATCTATGCCTTCCCTAAACAGAAAGGTAGTTCTTCATGACTAACATAGCCATCCTTTAAAGTAGAGTCATCATGAAGTTTTATGTTATTTCCATCATCCCAAGTGTATATTGAGATGAAAAATATATTTTAGTAATCTATACATCAATATATCCAAATTTTTTTTCTTCAACTACCATTGATGACTGAGGTTCTAACTCATCCTTCTGTGAGTCATTAAACTAAAACTGTTATTATTTAGAAGTTGGGCAGATGATTCAAAAATTACATGACAAATATTGTGGATAAAATTAATAATTTATTTGTGATTTTTACCTATAGTATCTAGAAATTTTGATCCATATTAAATTTTAATAATCCTTCACGTTTTATTCTTAACAGAAAATTGATAATTTATAGGATCCTTCAACGATGTTATATTTTAATCAACACACAAAACATTCCTGAGGGAGTTTCCACTTATATAGATGATATTGGATTTTTAAAAGTGTAATGTGAGTATTTGAAGTATGAAAAAATCCATTAAAGTGTTTGTGTGTTCGGGGGGGGGGGGTTCTAGGTTCATATAGAGTTTTAACAACCAATAAAAGTTATAGAATTAAAATAAAACGATGGACTTGAAATGTCAGGACCCAAACATCCCCAATTCTTATTCATTGGTGAGGAGGATGAAAAAATTACATAGATCCAACATGAAAACATGATAATTATATTCTAATCCATATCCCTAAATCACATGATAGTCATATAGATCAATTTAAGGATTACACCCCACAAAAAATTACATAGTATCCATATCAACCAGAGGAGCGACAGAAGATATTTCCTAACTAATGAGGGATTTGGTAGGATATCCCTAAACATAAAAATAACATTTAGGAATATTTGGACACTATAAAAACCATGGTTATAATTTATATTTGAGAAATGAAAGAGATGGAACTCCGAAATTATTTCCCCAATGGTGGAAGTGAATGGGATGATGGTAGAAGATACACCTCCCCCATCGATAGTGGAGGGGATGCCAAAACATAAAGGGAAATATATATCAATCACCATGGAGGATATTCACTATCCACCATTGGTAGAATTTATTCCTCACCCATTATTTTCATATTTACCTTTTTCAAAAACTCCTTATATTAATCATTCATCATTTATTAAAATTTATTCGATGGTTTTATATCCATCATTTTCAAAATGTTTATTATATTACTGAAGTTTTTTTAACCTTTTTACACCATTTTATATATTCATGAAAGTTTTTAGTGACAAAAAATACCAATATATCAGGATTTATTTTTATCATATAAATGAAATTGTTAACTTATTTCAGTATTCTCAATATTATGGATTATATTTATTCTATGTACGTAGTTTTTTATTTTATTATAATTAAACTCTCTTTATTTTTGTTATCGGGTCCATGTATGTTATTTTTACTATTTAATATGTATAAATAACACACTAATACAATTAGATATAAATTTAATATACAAAATATCTGGGTATTTATTGATCACCATGCATGTTCAAGAAAACGTGATCTCGATAGTGATATTTGTTTATTTTATAGATTTTAAATAATACAAATCAATAATGATATAGTGTGGTTATATAGGTAACCTGATAAGGATAAAATCATATGAAATATTCCCATTAATAGATGACACACATAATAATATTACCTCAACAAATCATGACCCCATATAGGGTTATACCAATCTAAAGCACTATAAATCATATTTATCTTGAGTTCAATCCCCAAACCCAATGGAAGGTATACAAAATAATGTGATTCACTCGTATCTATCAATATATAAGACAAAGTAAAACAAAGAAAAATATTACCTTGGATGTAGTATGGTCTTTTTAGGGTAGGTAAATATATTTTTTGAAACTATCTTTGTTAAACTCTTCCACCTAATCACCCATGATATCTATCACTACAACCAACATACTCTACTTTTGGTCCTTTATGGAAAAGAATATATATTATTTATCCTTACCTTACATCATTTTGTATATAAGGTATAATAACCCATTAATTGTAACTATATATAAATATTTTTTAATATAATGTGCATTGTGGTATTGAAGAAAACTAAAAAGACTCCTAAACTATGTTGTAATTAGGCACATTATGGTTTCCCTCATATGATGGAAACATGTACATATTATAACAACAACCAAAATGGAGGAAGGATATCATATCTTAAATTAAAAAAAATGGTTAAAAACAATCAGGTCTTGAAAAAAATAAATATATAGTTCCTAAAAACGATAGAAACCTCACATTTATAAATATCTTATAAAATGTAAACTCCTATCAATTCTCATAATTCATGGTGTGATTAGATAAAACAATATATGTAACACCCTGTGATTTTAAAAGTTGAAAATCATTTTTGGTAGTGTATATGACATGATACCCCATAGTTATAAGATAATTTAACATATTGAGACATTAATATATAATTAATTTTAAGAAATTCATTTTCGTTGCTAGTCTGTGTAACACCCAACACCATGTTTTAAGAAAATTAAATATACTATAAATATTATTATATGAATAATACTGTTATAAAATAACTCTTATATTGAAGGGTATGGAAATTAATAAATCAAATATGAAACATATTTGATTTATATGTGTATAGAATAAATTAAACGGAAATCTATTGATTATAAATTAAATAAGAACCATTGGAAATAAAAAGAAACGATTTGTAAAAGGATGAGTTTTTTAAAAGGGGGTTTAGTCGCACATTTCTCACATAATTTAAAATTAATTATGACTTCTCTAAGAGTATTTATTTGAAAAATTTAACATCATTTTAGAAATACAAATATCAAAATTAATATTTTTTTTATTTTTTATGAATTTTTGAAAATAATATTAATTTTTATGAATATTGAATAATACTGATTTTAATTGAAAAAAATATTTTTGATAAAATTATTTACAAAGTTAAATTATATTTTACATTATATTTAAAGTAAAATTAGTTCAATCATATCAAATATTAACAAATTTAGTTCATTGTAAAAAATTTAATTTTTGATTCTGCTGTAAAAACTTTTTAAACCACCGAAGTGTTTTCATCAGAAGAATATTTTTGTAACGCATTTGCAGATTTAATTTAATATTTTTTTTCTGAAACTTGTATCCATTAAATTTATAAATTAAAATCAATATTTTTAATTAACATAATATATATTATATAATAATATTAACCAATTTTTTATTCATAATGAATGGAAAAAAATAGTAATAATAATTTACAACGGTTAGGGTTAAAAAAAATATAGGGGGTAAACTAAAAATATAAGGGTTAAAAATGACCCTAACAATTTATAATTAATATTTTATGGTCATATATATAACTCTATTCTTCCATGGTTCTATAATTATCCATATATTTTCCTTTTATAATGAGAAATACTTGGGTGTCACTTTTTCTTTTCAAAAAATTCAATGTGTGTCCACTACCATACTTATTAAAAATCCGCCAACTTTCCATATATATTTTTAATTAAAAAGATATTTATTTTTGAAAAATTATTAAATAACTTCCTTAAATAACTAAAAACACTCTAGAGGAATTATTGTTATTAGTAGATCCTCTAATGAAATATTTAGGCACAAACCAAAAGAGGCTCTTTGAAGAAGAAGTAAAATTACTAAACATGCGCATTATTTTATCTATTCTTCCAAATCCATTAAATAATATTTAAATATGATAATAAAATGAAATAAATATATCTTATAGACTTATATATTCTAATTTTAATTGAGAAACCTATATCTAGATACACTTCCATTAAATGAAAAAGGAAACCATCGATCCTGTGTGTGGCGGACTAACACCTCACAAACTAATTTAATTGGTTTCTTGTCACCACCTTTAACTGATAGATATAATCATAGATATAATATTTTTATATAATATTTATTAAAGTAATAATTTTTTATAATTATATAATCACCTAAACCTTTTTTCATTCCTTTATTTGGGGGAATACGATAATGTGGCTCATGTGCACGTTAGACATCTGCCTAGTGAAGTGATGTGATTTGTTTGTTTACACATTAAATGGAAGGTAGTAAGGATATATTTAATGGATATATATGATATTTATAAATATTATATACTTTTAAAAATTAATTATCATATCTATGTTCTATCAATCAAAATCAGTTTTAAAATAATAATATCACCCATTCGTACGTGTGAACTACTGCCTCCACCTAGAAATGTGAATTTATCTCATTTTATTATTAAAAAGTATGTAATAAGGATGTATTTTAATAAAATAAATGATATATATAACATAAAAAAATTTCTATAAGTCTTTATTAATTACTTTCATTTTATCTGTTTAGAATATGGAAGAATCGTTCTTGTCTATTTACAACCCATCGTCACCATGAACGGTGTAAATCATTTTCTACATTTAAATTATATAGACTACTATAAATAAATATATAATGGCTATATATTATATTTATATCATGTATTAAACTTTTTACATGATTGAACCATGACAATAAAAAATGACTGAAATTACTGAACAAAAACATATATTTAAAATGAAGTAATTATCACCCAAGACATTGATTTTAACAAAGCATTGTTAATAAATGAGACATAAAAGTGTATAATTAAATAAATAATGGTATGAAATATATTATTATGGTTCATTCATATATTCATAATATATATATATATATATATTATATAAGATATATGATCACATACGATGGAAATCATATCCAGGGTAAGGGATTCTCATCTCATTTTTACCTTCAAAAGGAATATTCCATATTCACTACCTTTTTATGATGTATATAATTATATTTTGATATTTTATATAATGAATCACATTATATTTATGGTATTTATATATTTGTTATTTATTTATTTACTTCATGAGGATAAATAATAAAAATTTAAAAGTGGTAAGGGATTATTTACAAATTTCATCGTTTATCGATCTTTTTTATGGTTAATTTTATGATAATGAAATATTTGATCTATCACTAAATAGATTATATAATTTTATAATACTGTGATTGTTAATGAAAAATACAATTAATAATTCAATTTACTCTGATTTGGTTCTTAAAATTATTGATATTTTTTAATGAAAATATGACTTTATTTTATTCTACCTTCAGAAGTCATTTGTCTTCCAAAACCATGTTTTCTTGAAATGTATTAATGAAAATTATTATATATAATTTTTTTCCCAAATTGTTTAAAAAATAAATTTCTTATTCATTTTCCACATTTTATAATTTCTTACTTTTCTTACAAAAATGTGAGAGGAACATACATTAAATGTATTGAATTTTCAGACTTCATAACCACTCAATGTTTTAAAGATTAATTTATAAGTTTCAATGGTTGTTTTAAATGAAAATGGGTTTTCAAATTATTTGTGAATATTTAAATTTAAAATTGATTTCAAAATTAAAAAGTTTATTTTCTTGAATTTTTTAATGATTTATTTATGAAATTTCCCTTTATCAATTATAAAAAACCTTATTCTACATATTCCCCCACTATAGATATATTAAAATGATACAACATATATTATTTCTCTATATGTTATATGAGAATTTTGACTGGGTATGTACCAGTTTGACAACATTAATATTAATTTGGATGGTTTATGATTACGTTTATTAATTGGGTTAATTGTTAACATTTCATAAGATATTTTTTCAATATGATTGTTTATAATGATTATGTTTCACACCATTCATATGAATAATTCATTACACTTATTATGTAATGGAAAAGGACCACTATATCCTTAAATGAAATAGTAGGTTTCGTGATACAATATATATTTGGTTTTCAGTTGATTCATTACCCATTTCTATAATATGTCATGGAATGAGGCCTTGAAAGTATGGATAAGATGTCTGAAATTATGAATTCCCTCATTAGGAGATTTTTTATTTATATTCCATGTTATTATTCAATATGTTAGAATATCCATGGAACCGTTTTATGATCATGTGATTATGTATGTTACATTATCTGATCATTATTTATTATTTCCATATTACTATCCATACTGTATTAATTGGTTAAATGGAATCAGTTTTAGTTATTTACCATTCCATATTGATTAATACATATTTATTTGTGATAAATTACATTTCACACATAACCTTAATAAATATGTGATATCACACCTATATTATGTTTTTTTGTCACTAGGATATAAAGAAGTGTTTTATGATGGATATTTTATTTTAATATATAGAAAATAATGATGCACTTGAAGAAAATAAAATTTTTTATTTTATGTTTTCAAAAGAAAATGGGATTCAAGTATGTATCTAGTTTACCAAGACGAATAAACAATTATATATGATGGTATTTGATCTCTTGTATATGGAACCGATGTAATAAATAAACAACTAAATTATTATATAGGGGCTGGGTTCATTACAGTTGGTTTCAGAGATATTTTTTTATAAATATTGGTGAGTTTTTTTTCCTGAAAAACATTTATAAGAGAATATAACTCGATTAATTAAATTAATTGAATGTATAAGTATAGGATAAAATCTTAATGTTTAGATAGGCTACATATTATGTAGTAATTCCAAGAAATAAATATCTATCAAGATAATACATGTGGATGTGGTTCTAAAATAGATGTACCTTGGGGTAACAAATTTAAAAAATGAGTGTCATCCATAACTCAAGTGTTACCCCATACATGATAATGGGTTTAACTCTGCACCTTGTTTTACACTCTTGGTAGATATTTTTGGATTAATTAACATTTTCTTTAAAAACCATTATGAAGGATTTGAAAATATTTTTTATGATTCGAATTCATTGAAAATTCATCCATCTTTATGATTTTAATATAATTCAAAAAAAAAATTCAATTTATATTAAGTGTTTAATTGTATTTATTATGATTAATTATATTTCATAATTTTATGATTTAATAAAGTGTATTCCATTATTTTGAGGTATAACTTAAAGGAATTATTGGAAACCATATCAATTCACATACACCATGTAGGTACTTACCTCCTTGTAATGATACTGGGGCTAGAACTGGATCTACCGTTGGAAATTTTTAAATTATAACTATATTGGGCCATATAACCCATGTTATGAGAAATAATCATTCTTGTCTATAGTAACATGCTGATTGACCATGAACATTAACAATGTTATAACACGTAATTAATTATAAAACAAAATCATTTAGTGGTACTAGAAAAATATTTTTATCTGAGAAATGGATATGTTCTTCGTAGAAGTTATTTATCTCTTTAGAAAGCAATAAATGTTTATTTATTTTTAATTTAAGCCTGTAATATCT
This sequence comes from Viscum album, assembly GCA_963277665.1. Taxonomy (NCBI): domain Eukaryota; kingdom Viridiplantae; phylum Streptophyta; class Magnoliopsida; order Santalales; family Viscaceae; genus Viscum; species Viscum album. The sequence continues at coordinate 122,380,587 of OY728153.1, read as the reverse complement.
CATTAGATACAGATTAATGATTTCAATCAATTAAAAACACAACGTTTGGAGAAAAAATAGAAAACATTTAATGTTATTATTTTAAGTTACTTTTCCTAGAAAATTATTGTCCCTTATAAGAGTGAGTGGATATGGTGATAAAATTATTTTTTGAAAGATAAAATGAATATGAAAATGTTTCGATTTATGAATACTCCTTTCGAAACATATCAAGGAATTATTGGAACTGTATAAACAATCTAAATACAATGATTCACCATTTAGATGCACGTAATAATCAAATTATTTTTGGGGAACAATTATCCAAAACAATCTCATAGTACAAGAACAAAATATCATGTGGTATAAAAATAATGAAATAATTTATAATGAGTTATGGATTATAAGTAATTAAATATAAGAATAATATGATAGATAAAATTATGGATATTGGAAATAAGGGAAAGAAGTACCTTGTCATGACCCGTCCCCCAGGTCCCGTATCATGACTACTCTAAGCCCCCCTTCCATAGGCCAGGGGCTGGAAACTAGCACTAAAGGCATAAATCCCTAAACTGGGAAGGCATTGCCTTAATAACTCTAAACAATGAAAGCAGATTAAACAACTCTATGAAAAACACTAGGTAAAATTGCATACAAAAGAAGTGCTGGGAAGTAAAAGGGGCCCGAAATACAAGCCCAACTGTAATGTACAAGGAAACTGAAAGTAAAGGGAAAAATAAGTACAACTGAATAAAAGTAAAACACCTACTGGGTTGTCCTCCGGGGTTCCTACCTTAAGGGCAGGTAGAAATGGTCTCCTCAGCACTCCCGTCTGTCCGTCTCCTACGTGTACCATCACACCATGTAGTCCACCTCTGGGTACCATCCAGTCCTACTACTCTCTGCCTCAGTCAACGATGTTCGTTGTCTGCAACCAACACAAAGTGGTGTGGGAATAGCCCGTGCAGGGGTTAGTATATCGATACTCAGTAGGGAACCCCAAACACTCATGTTCTAAAAAAATCCAACAAGGATAAACCACAATGTAAGAAATCAATAGATAACCATTACTTAGGTATATGCCTATATATAAATACCTAATTTATCTAGTAACCCATCTCAATCACGAGGCAAACACAAAAGTTATTGACTCCGCTCAAACTAGGATTTTTATTAATTCGAACCCTCGACTGCTAGTGAACTCCTTATCAATTGAGTATAGTGGGAATGACGTGTCACACAGATGCGCTTCAAACTAACTTGGACTGCAGAGGTACTCCTCCTGTCGAGTACCGTGGATCTGTCACACCCTGCCTGGCACCCCCACTCCCTACCCGACGCGTTGTCGGCGACCCGCGAACTGCCCTGCCCCTTTCGGCCATGCCGGTACCCCCTCGGATGCTGGAGAACTCCTCCTCTAGGGGGGGGGGGGTGATTTAAACATCCCCAAATGATAAAGGGTTAAATGACTAAATGATATGACTCGTGTCAACAAGGTGCACCTACCTTTTCAGGAGCCTACCTGATTAGAACTCCACAGTTAAGCTTTCTGAGCCTGGAGTAGTGATTAGGATGGGTGACCTTCTTTGAAGATTCCCAAGATGTGTTTTAGTGAGTAAAAAGAACACTGGAAAGGACATTTGTCATCCTGTGAGGACAGTCATTAGTCAGATGTCCCGTTCGGGCATGTGGGTGGACCCTAGGGTGGGGACCACGTGTCTGTTGGGAAACTGGTGGTACCTGGTGGGCCAGGACCTGATGGCCAGGCTAAGGCGGGGTGGTTGTGCTGTCAGCGGGGCCTAGTTGTTACAGTTGGTATTAGAGGATGAACCCAGCCTTAAGTGCGGTGCACTGCCTGGGATGAGATGTAGGGCCCACAACAAGGGCTTTCTTCTATAAAGGGTTGGGGGTGATTGAAACATCCCCAAATGATAAAGGGTTAAAAGAATAAATGATATTACTCAGGTCAACAAGGTGCACCTTTCTTTTCAGGAGACTTCATGATTAGAACTCCACAGTTAAGTGTTCTTGTCCTAGAGTAGTGATCAGGATGGCTGACCTTCTGGGATGTTTCCCAAGATGTGTGTAAGTGAGGAAAAAGAACACTAGAAAGGACATGTGTTGGCCTTTCGGGACAGTCATTATTCAGATGACCCGTTCAGGCATGTGTGTGGCCCCTAGGGCGGGGACCATGTGTCTGCGGGGAAACTGGTGGTACCGGGCAGGCCAGGAACCGACGATCATGTTATGGTGGGGTGGTCGTGCTGTCAGTAGGGCCTAGTTGTTATAGTTGGTATCAGAGGATGAACGCAGCCTTAAGTTCGGTGCACTTCCTTGGATGAGATGTAGGGCCCACAATGACGGTTTTGTTCTCTAATGGTGGGGGGTGATTGAAACATCCCCAAATAATGATGGGTTAAAAGACTAAATGATATGAATCATGTCAACAAGGTGCACCTTCCATTTTGAGTGTCTTCCAGATTAACACTCCACAGTTAAGCGTTCTTCACCTGGAGTAGTGATCAGGATGGGTGACCTTCTGGGATGTTTCCCAGGATGTGTGTGAGTGAGGAAAAAGTAGACTAGAAAGGACATGTGTCGGCCTTTGGGAACAGTCATTAGTCATATGAACCGTTCGGGCACGTGGGTGGCCCTTAGGGTGGGGACCACATTTCTTCAGGGAAACTGGTGGTACCTAGTGGGCCAAGACCCGACGATCATGTTATGGAGGGGTGGTTGTGCTGTCAATGGGGCCCAGTTGTTACAGTTGGTATCAGAGGATGAACATAGTCTTAACTTCGGTGCACTTTCTGGGTTGAGATGTAGGGCCCACAATGAGGGCTTTGTTCTCTAAAGGTGGGGGGTGATTGAAACATCCCCAAATAATAATGGGTTAAAAGACTAAATGATATGACTCATGTCAACAAGGTGCACCTTCCATTTAGAGAGCCTACCTGATTAAAACTCCACAGTTAAGCATGCTTGGCCTGGAGTAATGATCAGGATGGGTGACCTTCTGGGTTGTTTCCCAGGATGTGTGTGAGTGAGGAAAAAGCACCCTAGAAAGGACATGTGTTGTCCTTTGGGGACAATCATTAGTCAGATGACCCGTTCGGGCACATGGGTGGCCCCTAGGGTGGGGACCACGTGTCTACGGGGCAACTGGTGGTACCTGGTAGGCGAGGACCCGACGATCATGTTATGGCGTGGTGGTTGTGCTGCCAGTGGGGCCCAGTTGTTACATAGCTCCCCAAATTTGATAATTGTGGAAAGTAACGCCCTCGTACATTCTTGAGGTGAATTGAAGTTTACTACATGTGTGGAGACAAAGTACATTGTGATCATGATTTGACGGGAAATAAATATATTTACAACAGTCGGTTATTTAATTGTATTGGAATGGGAAAACAAATATTAATATACTATGTGTCGATGGAATATACACCAAAGTAAGTTAAGGGATCAAGGTCATGCTTATGTTATGGAGGTGTGGTTGTGCTTTCAGTGGGGCCTAGTTGTTACAGTTGGCATCAGAGGATGAACCCACCCTTAAGTTTGGTGCACTTCCTAGGTTGATATGTAGGGCCCACAATGAGGGCTTTGTTCTCTAAAGGTGGAGGGGGGGGGGGGGTGGGGGGTTATTGAAACATCCCCAAATGATAATGGGTTAAAAGACTAAATGATATGACTCATGTCAACAAGGTGCATCTTCCATTTCGAGAGCCTACCGGATTAAACCTCCACAGTTAAGCTTGCTTGGCCTGGAGTAATGATCAGGACGGGTGACCTTCTGGGTTGTTTTCCAAGATGTGTGTGAGTGAGGAAAAAGAACACTATAAAGGACATGTGTTGGCCTTTGGGGATAGTCAATAGTAAGATGGCCCGTTCGGGCACGTGGGTGGCCCCTAGGGTGGGGACCACGTGTCTGCGGGGGAACTGGTGGTACCTGGCATGCCAGGACCCGACGAACTTGTTAAGGCGGGGTGGTTATGCTGTCAGCGGGGCCCAGTTATTACATACCTCCCCAAATGTGATAATTGTGGAATGAAACTCCCTCGTACATTCATGAGGTGAATTGAAGTTTACTACATGTGTGGAGACAAAGTACATTGTGATCATGATTTGAAGGGAAATAAATATATTTACAACAGTCAATTTTTTAATTGTATTCAAATGGGAAAAAAGTATTAATATCCTTTGTGTCGATGGAATATACACCAGAAGAATTTAAGGGATCAAGGTTATGTTTATGCTATTACTAAATTCGAAGTGGAATAATTAATGTGATTCTATATTTGGACTCATGATTTATATTATTGAATTATTTTATAAAGCGGGCCCGAACCCGATGGTCATGTTAACGTGACGTCGCTGTTCTGTAAGCAGGGTCCAGTTGTTACATACCTCCCCAAATGTGATAACTGTGGAAAGAAACTCCCTCGTACATTCTTGAGGTGAATTGGTGTTTACTACATGGGTGGAGACAAAGTACACTATGATCACGATTTGAAGGGAAACAAATATATTTACAATAGTCAATAAATTAATTGTATTGACATGGGAAAATCAAATATTAATATCCTATGTGTTGATGGAATATACACCAGAATAATTTAAGGGATCAAGTTCAATCTTATGCTATTACTATATTCGAAGTTGAATGATTATTTTGATTCTATATTTGGAATCATGATTTATATTATTGAATTATTTTATCAATGATATTTTATTATTATTTTTCTACAATAGTAGTTTTTCTATAATGATTTTAGGAAATATGTTGAATTGTACTTTTGACCAAGAAATGTTATATTGTGGAAAGTTGGTCTTTTTTTAAAACTCATCATTGAGGTAGGATAACCAATAATATATGTAATATTTTGAGATAATATTGATAAAGATATGTTTATATGATAATATTGGTGACCATAAAATTTGTGATTGATATGATTGTATAATTTATCTTTACTTGAGTTTACAAATTTTTTAGAATTATAAAAAAATCAATAAATTTTTATTTTGATTAAGTAATAAAGAGAATAATATATTTTATAAGATTGTAATTTTTCACTATATTTTTATGGTGATCAAGGTATCCACATATTTTTCATGTGATATTAAGAGATATATTATATTGTATGGGAAATCTAATTTTTTGTTTATTTTTTAATGTTTTGTGATCTTCCGTGTAAACTTTTTAACATTAAATTTGGAATAGAATATCTTAGATATGTATAAAGGATAAATATTTATGAAGTAGATTAAGTTGAACTTTTGGGTTGTTGTTGATGTTTTATAAATTAATATATATATGGAAAACTTGTGATAACCAATTTAATCTTGATAGATATCTAGAGATATATTGAATGACTAGTCATTATTTTTATGATTCATCGAGAGTTGATTTTTGCGATTTAGGAATAAAAAATTCATATTTTTTATTTATTTATTGGATTAATAAATGAAATGGGAATTGATCTAAGATCAAACAAAATATGAAACTATGCGTATGAAATATGTAGATATCATGTAATTATATTTCCTTATGTTTATAGTCAAGATAAAAAATGAATACTTGAACATTAGAAAAATGTTATTGAAATGAAAAAGGTAATTATATTGTATTAAATATTTATTTATTTAGGGATGTTGAATTTCCCATTATCACTCATATTATTTGGATGAATTATTTCAATAACCTTCCATAGGTACTTTTGTTTTTCTATTATTCATATATTTTTACTTCCTAACAATGTTATCCAATATGGAAACATAGTTATGTATTATTATATATGAATAAAATTATTACATTTCCTATTATCCAAATTATGTTTTATTAAACCTTTTAAAATGTAGACTTTCAAAAAAATGTTAGATCTATGATGACCAAAATAGAAGTGAAAGGGAAAAATTTATTTAAGGGGGGAAAGTTTAACAACCTATGATTTTGAGAGAGAAACATAATGTTAGATAACATATATTATACACACAAAAAAATATAATAAGAAAATATAAAACCTATAGAATTTATGATATATTTATTTTTCAGAAAATCAATTTTAATGATTGATTTTGTAACAGGCAACATATGGTTTTAACAAACCATTATATACTAAAAATATTATTATTTAAAGAGGATAATTATAACTTAGTTGATAAGTTAGGGAGTATAAATAAGAATAAAAAAATTATGAAAATTATAGATTTAACTCTTATATAAAATAATTTAAATTATTATATATTTATTATAAATATAATAATAACTATTTCAAATAAAAATAGATGATTTAAGAAAAATAGTATTATCATGAAAGGCGGTTTAAATCTACTTTTCACACACAATTTAAAATTAATTTTTTTTTAACAAATTTAGAAAATTTATTTTAAAATATAATCACCATTTTTTAATATATAATTAAAAAATATCTTGGGGTGAATTTTTTAGAGTCTTGTGAAAATATATATTTTTTAAATAAATACTGAAAATAATAATTTTCATTGAAATCCACTTTTTCATTTTAATAATATTAAAATTAGAATAATAATTTCAAATAATTTTAATGTATAATTAGTTCAATTATATTATAATTTATATAATATGGGTCAATGGAATCAATTAAAATTAAAATTTGGATATAAATAACATTTAAACATTTGAATGTATTCCCTAGGGAAAACAGTTTTTCGATGGGTTTGTAAGATTAAATTTCAATTAATTCTACCGCATCGGTGAATAGAATTTTGAAAAATGGATCTAATATTTTGATTCATAATTATTTATATAATTTAATAATTTCATTATAATATTTGGAAATAATGAATAGTAAAAATATTAAAAATTATTTACCTTGATTGAGGTTAAAACTTGTTTACTGAGGGTTAAACTAAAATAATTTTTTTAATAATGACCAAACATATGTTTAATTAATTTTTTATGATCATATTTATATATAATATCATTTATGGTTCATTAATGGGCCATTTTGGATCCTTATGGGATCATAAAAACATGGATGTCACTATTTAGTTTTATAAATTTAAAGTGTATCTACTCCCCCCACTAATAAAAGGACCCCAATATCCTCCCCATTTCTCAAATAAAATGCCCTTTTTTGGAAAATACCTAAAATAAATCCTATTTTCATAACATTATACATCCTATAATCCTTATTTATATTATGAAAATCTACAATTAGGGATTTATGTATAATCCTAAAGAGGTTCTATGAAGAAGAGGTAAAAATATTAAACAATCATTTTTTATTACATATTATTCCATGTTTACAAAATACCATTAAACTATTTAAAAAATATAAAAAATGTATCATATATATATAAATGTTATTATTTTAATTTCATAAGCTATATTCATCTCCACTTCCGTCAAATGGATAACAAAACTAACAATCATGTGTATGACAGACTACCACCTCATGAACAGATGTAATCCTTCTTTGATAACCACATTTAAAGGACATATATAGTTATATATTTTACATGTTTATAAGATATTTGTTAAAATATTATAATTATTTAACTATGATATCAAATAAAAAAAATTATTTTCTATTCTATTGGGGGATATGATAATGTCGCTCGTGTGTACGACAGAATACCTCATTACGAAGTGATGTGATTTGTTTTTTCGTATGATTTACATAGAAGGTTTAAAGAAAAAAAATTAATTAATATATGTGATATTTACGAGAAAAAAATTACCTATATAAATATAACATGACATATAAATTATTACCTTCAAGACTATTGTAAATCAGAAATGTCGCTTGTCCAGACGTGTGGACTACCACATGCATGTAGCGTTATGAAATGTTTTTATTTTTATATTTACATGGAAGGTAATAAGGGTGTATTTAATTAATATAAATGGTATATATAAAATTTAATTTACTATGGTAATATTAAATGAAATTTATTCTCCTTTATTTCAATCTATCGAGAAAATGGAAATAATATTCATGGGTGTGTAGGGTATAGAATCTCCATGAACAATGTAATGCATTTTCATTCATAAACATTTAAGGATTAATATAAATAAAAATATAATTAATATAGATAATACCAATACAATGTAAACAATTGTGTATATTATGTAACCATGATCGACATTAATGGACCAAAGTTACCAAAAAAATATACATGAAAATTGATTCAATTATCACCAAAAACACTAATTTTAACAAAGAATTGTTAATAAACGCATCCTAAAAGAATATAATTACATAATATATGGTGGTAAATATATTAGTATAGTTATATAATAATTTTATAATAACTTTATATTTATTATATTAAATTTAGAGACACGTATGAAGGAAACCAAATATGTGGTAATGGTTTTTCGCCTCACTTTTACTTCTTTGAGAAATATGCCATTTTCACCAAATATTTGTTTTTTGTGTTGTATATACTACCCATTTGTTAGGTCATATCATGAATCAATTTATATTCTAGGCACATAATGTTTTATTTGTTTTTATTTTTTTAATGGGGCTTATGATTCAAATTATACTAATTCATGAAGGGTTTATTTTACAATCTCATTATTTATAGAGATTTTTCATGATTAAATTTTTGATGATGAAATGTTATTATTTAATAATTAATTAATTCAATAATTTTATCATAATGTGGTTATTATGGAAATTTTAAAGTAATTTTTCAATTTTTCTCTATTTGGTAAATTAATTTATTGATATTTTTTTGGAATATATTAAAGTACTTGTCTCTTTAGTAAAAATCATTTTTATTTAAAAAATATTTTCAAGAATGTTTTTGAAAAAAAGCATAAACATTATTCAAATGGTTTATACAAAAAAAATTACCCATGATTGGATTGTTATAAAATATTTTAAAAGGAATCTTTTTTTTCAAAACAAGTTATTTTCTATATTTTTTAGAAAAATATGAATATAATGTTTTTATTAACTTATATAGCATGTATAAAATTTACTAACATCATTACAACTCAATGTTTTAAATATTATTTCATAATTTTAAATTTTTATTTTTTTAATGGTCACTTAATGGAATTTTTATTCATCAATGACAATAACCCTTATAATAATTATTACCCAATAGGGATATGTTGTAAAGATAACATCATTATTATTTCTTTAGATGGATTATGATCAATATGACTAGGGATGTACCAATTTTTCACTATTGAAATTACTTGGGATGGTTTATAATTATGCTATTTAATTGTGGTAACGATAAACATTTATAAAATTTTTTTAATATGAATTTTTATGTTAATTAGGCTTCACCCATTTCATATAAATAATGAATTGGACTTAGTATGTGATGTGTGGGGCCCAATATATTCCATTATTGAATCGATTGGTCACATGAGGCAAAATATCATTTTTTTGTTGGGACTTATAGATTTATGTAATATATCATTCCCAGAGGCATTGAATGTATGGTTATGATTTATAGAATTATTCATTTCCCCTTTATGTGAATAATTATTAATGATTTATATAATTATTTAATAATTAGAATGTCCATTGGATTTTTTTAATCTCATGTTATAATGTATATGAAATTATATAACCAATATTCATTCCTTACAAAGTATTATTCATGTTTAATATATTTATTAAATGGATAATGTTTGAATTATTTATCTAGAAATATTGATTATTCCTTATTTATACATAAACGATTCCTCTTTATACATACCCTTATAGAGAATCTGAGAAAACCCCTTTATTTTGATTTATTTTCCCCATGATACATGGAAGTGTTTATGATTGATATGTAGGGTTATGCTATATGAAATAATGATGGAATAAAAGATAATACTATATTGTGTTTTATGGTTTCAAATGTAAATGAGATTCAATTATGTATCTATTTAACTAAGACTACAGAACAATTCAGTCCATTGAGATGTGATCACATAAATACATCACTGAAGTAATAAAGTAACTATTCAATCTGGGCTACTAGGGGTAGGATCTTAAAATTTTATAACTTTATATATCAGAGATAATATCTTATAAATCACCTCATATTCCACTTTCACCTTTATAAATATTTTAATTTTTAATTTGATATCATGTTATTAAATATCATAATGTAAGGTTCTCTCAAAATATCATTCAATTATATCCTAATCAACCATGAAATGTTGTTAATATAGAAATAATTGAATTAAATAAACTATATGTCACCATAAATTTATCTTCCTTAGATAATAATCAACAAATATTTTTTCTTTCTTTTAACTGGGATTCGATAAGAAAAACCCCCCTAAACATCCCTCATAAGATATTCCATAACTCAAAACCTAATATTTTTATCCTTTAAAATACATACTATGTTCTATTACATGTGTCGCATGTTATACCAAACATTTAAAACCAAAACATATTAAGAATAAATTATTAATAATTCTATAATAAATAATTATATGGTAAACCCTTAGTATATATTCTTTTTAGAGGGTAAATAATTAATTTTAATTAATATTGAAAATCTTATTTTCAGTAAAATTCATATATATATATATATATTTATATTTATATATATATTAAAAAACTATATTTAAAAATATTATAATTTAAATACTATAATTTAAAATTTATTTTTGAATTCCACATAGAAAAATCAGTTTGAGATGTGTTTTTATTATTTTTATAATATAATAAATTTTTTAACTTAATAGTAAACAAATACCAATTATGTATATACCAACACTTAAATATGGAATATATGTTTTAAAAAAATTGATATAAGAAATATTTATTTCTAAATTAAAATATATCAATTTAAATTATTATTTTTAATTTATAAAAACCATGAATAGCATTTTATAAAACCATATAATATTTTTGGAAAACTATTTTTAATCTGTTTCATTAATTTAATTCATGCATGTGGAGATTAGGTTTTGGATTTATTTTAATTTCACATAAATATTATTTAATAAATTATAATATTCTTAATATTGTTATAATATGCCACATTTATAATTATCTAATATATATAAACATTTTCCGTCAACATACACTTTTCTAAACAATGTACCTTTACGCATTACAGGCACAAATGTTAAGATTAATTTACCTACACATAAATTGATAATATGATAAAATTATTTTTATATTTTACATAAAAAATTTTATATTACATAATATTTAAATCTACATTTTTATGTATCAATTTTAAATTAATAGTTTTAATGATAATTACCATGGTAATAGTGAAATACTTCTTTAAAAATTATTATAAAAAAATAAGGTATTTTTATCAAATAAATTTCATTTTGATTGAAGAGAAGATGGAAAAATATCACACCATTAGTATAATAAAACCTATTTATATGATATATATTTTTTCATTATATTTGAATTGTTAATATGTAATTTATGGTCGTAAGAGAAAAAAAGAAAAAGTATGGTATTAGTGAAGATAATTAGTTTCACATAGAGAATTTCCTTTGGATATCTTCTTAAGAACCCTAGGGGGTATTTTTTGTTATGCCATAATCTATAGAATATTTATAAGGATATTTAAGAGGTATTTTTGTTAGGTTTTGGTTAATCAAAATTTCTTGAGAATAAAAAAACATTTATTAAATACCTCTTAAAAACACAAACTGTTCAATAATGGGAAGTCATTATCACCCAATGTGGCTCTAAAATAATATTTAAATGGGTTTATGTGTTATATAGTTGATAAAAATCTCTACCATAGAATAAAAAACATTTATTAAACTTTTTATTCCATAACTCATATGTTTCCTTACTTTTACCATTTTTTCATTATGGTAACTAGTCTTTTCAACAGAGGTAACTTTTTATTTATGAAAAAAATAAAATGACCATAATTAGAAAATTTGAACCCATATATTCAAAATATTAAACCCAATTTCATGTTGAAAGTTAATTTTAACACAAGAACATGTAACATGCAAAAACATCATTTTAACATTAATCATAGTATCAAAGTTGTCACTCATTAAGGGTTCAATATAGTCCTTATAAAAGAATAACTGGTCCATAAGTGGAATGAATTTTTATTTATAATAATTTAACAATCAAGTTTATTAAGTTATAATTTTTATAAATGTTAAATCATTTAATAAAATATCATTTATTATTAAATTACAATAATCTCAATTTTGAAATTATTCATTTAATTTGAATTAAATAAAAAGAAATAAAATTATAGAATTAGATTATATTATGTAAAAACCAATATAAAATTATATATTTATCTTAAAAATTAATATAACATAGTAATTCTTTCAATTTATTTTAATTTTAATGTTGTTAGTATCGTTTATTTTATTTTTCAATTAGTTTAATAATTATTGTGTTAGTGTTGGTTAAGAATTTAATGTAATTTTAGGATTACTAAAAATTAAAAATAAATTTTCCTCATAAAATTAATTTCATAATTATATAAATGAACGTCCATATTCATTAATTTTTTTATTTTGTCCCTTGGTTCACCCCAAATTAAGATTTAAAAGTAAGGGGGCAGCATTTGTTTTATTACTACAACTTCTTTTAAATACATTCAAACACCCATAGAAATATATTCTTTGTTGATAAATAATGATATATATATATATATATTAAATATTAATTTGATAAATTTCTAGGTCATTTCAACCCTTATCTTTTTAGTTTACCCCCAGTAAACTGATTTTCCCCCTAATTATGGTAATTAATTTTTACTTTTTTCATTATTCATTATTGTCAAGAATTATTTTTCCATTATTAGATAATATAAAATATTATGATTCAAAATTTTAAATTTATTTTTCCAAATTCAATTCATAGAAGTGGCAGAATTCAACATATAATTAAATAGTAGACGTGGAGAAATAGTAGTTTCCCATAGAAAAAATTATCATAAGTATATAATCGTTTAATATCAAAATTCAACGTGAAATTGATTTCACTAAACTAAAAATATATATTTTTTATTATCCTTGAAATTATTTTACTTCAAAACAACCTTAAAATATTATTTAAAATTTTAAATAATTTAAATGAAAATAAATTTGTCAATAAAAATTTATATCCTTTAGTATTCATCAAAAGAATTAATCTTTTAAGAAAATTATCAAAAATTAACCCAAATACAAAATTTTAAAAATACATATATATATAAATTGATGATTATTTATTCAAATTTTATTTCTAAAAGTGGTAAAAAAATAATTTTAAATTATCTGTGGAATGTGTGACTAAACCGTCACTTAGAAAAAAAATATATGTTTTCAAAAAAAATTATTTTTCTTTAAAATGATTCATATTTTATTTGAAATAAATAGATAAAAATTGAATTTATCTTAAACATGGGTAAAAATATTATTTTTTTAGTTAGTGCTATCAATACCATGCATCTTAATTGTTATGTTATATTGGTTATTTTTAAATAATAATATTTTAATATAGTATCTCATTTTATTAAAATCAGTGTCATGTCTAATATAAGATATCGATGAAATTTAATATATTTTAAAAATTATATTGCAAATTATCATGGGGTTACATTCTCTTATATTCACATTGTTTCATGTCATATAATCTACCACACATAACGTTCCTCTTTTAAAATATCAGGGAGTTGCATTCTACCCCACATAAATAAATTTGTTCAGTATAATATAAAATTATATCTATAATTAAGGGCTTACCATTTGAAAATACTATTCTTGGATATTCTCATCATGAAATTTTTTCATAAAACATCATCTTAATAAGGATAAATGGAATGGAAAATTTGATCTATAATAACACATAAATAGGCTTCCAAGTTATAGAATATTGGTGGGAAGTGATGATATTGACAATGAAGAAAATCATAAATAATTAAAGAGAGCGACAAAGATCATTGATAAAAATAAATTCAGTGATAAATAAAAATTTAAGGACCTCAAAACCAAAAATATTTTATGAGTTAAAAGTTAATTTAATTCATCATATATAAATTTAACCTGATAATTTTTTCATGATTCTTTTCATAATTTTATGGAATTAAATCACTACTATGATAGATAAAAAAATAAAATATAATTACTTAATATATTTTTAATAATATTTTTTACTTTGGCTGTACATAATTTATTACTAAATTAAATTAATGTAGCTACTGAGAATCCAATAATTCAATTTTGGTGTCTACTTTTTTACACATTCACTAGATACAAGGTATCACATCCAGAAGGATATGATAATAGAGTAGTATTTGTAAAATAGATACATACTTGTAATTTACATTACATTTCATAGATAAAAATGATAAAATTGTACCCTTTTAGAATAAATTTATTCCCCCTAGTATATCCCTTCATATAAATTAATAACAAGTATTTATAATCCTAGGGAAAATAAAACACATGGAAGGGATGAGATCATACGATCAGTAAGGGTATTCATACAGTGGAAGATATTACGAATAAAAAAGAATAATCAATATAGAAAGTTAAATAATTGAAAAAACAACCATTTAATAAATAAACTGATCATAATATGGTAGAAATAAATAATGATCAAATAAATCCACCTTGATAATTACATGAGCCTGAATCTTAACCATAAATATTATAACAAATTGAGTTATCACATGGAATATCAATGAATGAATTCATAATTATGGAATTAATAATTCTGAACATCTTTAATATACCTTCAATATCTTATTCCAAGAAATTCTACCATTAAATCCACATTTTATGACACCTTAAAAAAATTAGTATGGCCTCATGCCAATACCCAAGATAATTCGTCTCGTGATACCTATTGATGTATCGAGGGGAAATGTAATTTCAGCCTCCACCAATCACTCAATAATAACAATTAATAAATCATATAGATGGGGTAAAACATAATCTATGGGGATATTCATATTTAAAAACTAACATATGAAATGATAATACAAACACCCATCAATAAACATAATCATAAACCATATAGAATATTATTGTGAATGGTAATAAAGGTGTACATACCCTATCAAATTCATCATAAACGATCTATATTAACAAGATGTATGATATGAATAAAAATTATCCCAAGTGGATAATAAGTAAAAAAATGGATTATGTCGTAAATTAATATAAATACCATAAAAAGCATTAAAAGTAATTTTTAAGAAAATATCCTTTTTAGTTTGAAAATACTTTTAAAACTAAAAGTCCAAAAAATAATTTTAAAATAATTTTATTTATAAAAAATTCTAAACAATTTAAAATATTACATGAATCATTAATTATTCATGGTGTTTGAAAATAGTGTTCATGTTGTACATATTAAAACAATGATTCATTTTACATTTTTTGTAAATGTCAAATGGGGGTTAGTTTCCAAAATATAGGAAGATTTCATTCATATAATTTGATAAAAATTAAATAATGGGTAAATAATTATTTAATAAATTATATTAAAATGTATAAAAAAATTTGTTTAATTTTTTTTACAAAACATGTATTTTGATTAAAAAGGATTTTGGACCGAAGATATAAATAAAGTCAATTTCTTATAAACATCATCTAAAAAAAATTTATGTACCAAATATTGGATAAAATAGGACTATTAGTTGAAAAATATCAGGAATAACCACCAGAATGTAAAATATTTTCATCTGAATATATAAATGTCAAATAATTCCTCCTAGTAGGACATAAACAAATCCTATCTCAAATAATGGTGATATTTTGAAATAATCCCTTACCACTTTGGAAACATTTAACTCATAAGCCCCAATAAAGAAACTACTTCAAAAGAAACATTAAATAGCATGAATACAAATTTATTCAAGATATAACATATCAAAATATATAGTATATACACCACATAAAGGAATACGTGGTGATTATGACATATGTCTCACAGAAGTAAGAGTGAGACGAGAAAGCCTAACCACTTATTTGAGTTCCATCGAATTTGTAGGGAACTCTTATAAAATAAATATATATTAATTAAACATACATTAAATAATAATAATTATATATAACATTCCATATATGATTCAACTATGGTATGACTTCACTCATTTATTACTAACTCATTATTAAAATAACTTTTTTGGTTTATAATTGTTCGATTTTTCAAGTTTTTTTCGCACAATAATTTTGGTCATTTTAATTTTATAGTGTTTATTTAATATAAATAACGTTAAATCTGATTTTAATATCATATATATTTGTTATATATTTATTTAGAGTAATATGTAAAAGTTATAGATTGGGAATGGATTATGTTGTTCATGGAGATACTATGCTGTACATACGCATGACCACTGGTTCCATTTTTATCAATTAATGAAAGGATAGAAAAACAATATTTAATTAAAAATTAATGAATAAATATTATTCAATATTTATCATTTAAATTAATAAAATCCATCATTATTACCATCCATGAAAAAATAAAATGAAAAACATTTCACATTGCTATATGGAGGAGGTAGTCCACACGTTTGAATGAGCGAGGTTGTTGTTTTCCAATGGATTGTAATTAAAGAAGTTATATGAGATATTATATTTCCATAAGTATGGTTAGATCATAAATTTTACATATATTCATTAAATGTTTTCCTTGATACCCTACATATAAAGCGTAAGCAAAAACTGGATCAAATCACTTTGCATGGTTGTAGTCTGCCGTACTCACTAGTGACATTAATGTATCTCTCAAGGAATAGAAATTAAGAATTTATATTTGATATTATAAAAATATAATTATTATAATATCATGAATATTATATAAATATGTAAAATATATAATACATCCTTGAAATGTGGTGACGAAAAACAGACTATATCAGTTCATTATGCGGTGGTCCTCCATACACATGATCAAAATTATTGTTTTCCATTTGATTGATGTTTCAATGAATATAGGATATTAAAATAAAATAATAACATATTATTTTATATTATATACCTAGGTTATTATTTTTTGAAGTTCTATAATATTTATGGACTTTGATGAATATGTAAAATTAAAACACATAATTAAGAACTTTAACTGTTCTTCGAGAAACCTTATTAGGATGAAAATAAAACCATTATAGATTATATTTATGATATAAAAATAGTCTATAGTATGTGGGAAGATATTTAAGGATGATATTTGGTATGTTTTAGAAGAAATAATTTTCTTTGGAAGTTTGATGAAGGGAGTAAAGTAAGAGGTATTTTATATGTGGGGAGATGACACAAAAGATATTTAAAAAAACAATTACACAAACGTTTTTATAAATAAAAAAGCATAAAAAATGTTCATTATCAAACCATATGGATTATATTGTCTACATATGGCCATCCAATGGTAGTTTTAAAAGCTTTTAGGTCATTTTAATTGTTATATTTTTTTAAACCCTTGAAAACCCCATTTGTACTTTAATCACTGTAATTATATTTTACAATTTTTCTTTTCATATATGTAAAAAATTAAGTTGAGAAGAATATTTAATATCAATTATTATTATTAAAAATATGTAATACATTTTTAAAAATTCATATCTAATAATCGGAAAGATCCAATTCAAAATTATATCCACAATGATGGCAAATTGATGAGTTTTCAAAGGGAAAATTCGCATAGGTATAGAATGTTTTGATATAAAAATTCAATATGAAATTGATTAAAATGACCTAAATTAGTGAAAATTTAAAATATAATTTTTCTATTTTTACTTATAACCTAATTTAAAATATAATTTAACTTTATAAATAATTTAAACGAAAAGGTATTTTTCATATATAATTCAATATTTTTCTTATTCATAAAAAAATTAATCCTCTCAAAAAATTATCCAAAATTTACCCAAAGATAAATTTTACAAGTAGATTTCATAAATGAATTTTATTTTATCAAATTAATTTTCTAAATATGGTTATATTTAATTTTAAATTATGCGCCAAAATTGTGACAGGTCCTTCACTCATAAAAAATAGTTTTTAAGAAAAAATTTCTTTCCCTTTAAAATTGTTCATATCTATTTATAATAAATAGATAACCATTGGATTTATTTTATATAGGTGAAATACTTGTAATTTTAGTAATTTATTTTTTGAAATTCATATCCTCCAACTTAATGTAATTTTTATAATGTTTATGTTTAAATAATAATGTTTTAATAGAGTAACTTGTTTTTTTCAAACTCTATGTTGCATTCATTGTATGCTATCAACGATATTAAATTTATTTAAAAATAAATATAAAATAATGTTTTTTGGGTGTTATATCCTCTTCTATTAATGTTGTTCCAAATATTACAATTTTTTGAACAAGATTTTCCTCATTTAATAACTCGGGGTGTTACATTTTGACCCTCTCAAAAAATTTCATCCTCACAATTTAATCTTGATCTCAGTAATAAAGCATTTTAAAATTCAATCTTACCTACTTGGAATCCCAAATCCTTATAAGAGTTATAGAAACATCGTATAGATAATATAATAATTTAAGTATGAACTTTATTTAAAATAATCACATAACACAATTTACATGGATGAGAACAATGGTGGGATGTAAATATATAGAAATATAAGAAAAGAACAATTCCAAAATAATATAGGATGATATAAGTAATTTATCAAAACAAATTAATGACAAAGAGAAATTAAAAACCACAAAACCATAAAAATATAATTAGTTAAGGTATAATTTTATTCAATGTAAATGAAGGTACTAAGAAAACATGTATTTTCAAGATCCTTTTCATAGAGTTTAGGAATTACTTTACCATATAGACTAAAATAATATGAAAATATACTTAATGTATTTGTATTTTATAAGAATAATTTCATCCTTTGGTTGTACTTCAATCAATTTCTACATAATTACGTATTCAAATAAATAAATACCCAACAATAATTTTTATGGATGAATCACATATAATAGATCATTATAATGAAAAGTAATTCCTCAAATTTCTATATATTTTAATAAATCAAAATGGTTAGCACAAGTAATTCAATAACACGAAAATCATAATAGGTTGCATTCTATGTAGAGCTAACCTTAGTGTGAGTACAAAATATGTATATCCAAATTAAAATTAATGTTTTTTGATGGAAGGTCACTAAATCAAAATTTTATTATTTATATAATATAACATGTATCTTAATTTCATCATCGAAATATGTAAATACCATGATCTTTAATGTTCTCTATTTTGAACCAAATGAAAAGGTGAAAGAAATTAATTTTTTATGTTAGCTGTGTAGGTTAGTCTTAAAACAGTGTGTCATAAATTTTTATTTCAAATTGTTGACACATCGATGAGTCTTTTAAATAAATTTTTGAAAATTAATAATATTAAAATTAAAATTAAAATGGGAATAAATTAAAATATGGGTAAAATTCTTCTTTAGAACTTTGAAATATTTTATGAAATATTTTCAAAGATAAACATTGAGTCATCCTAGGATCTTGAGACCAGTAGACCCTCAATGTCGATAAAATATACATATTTCATTAATTTTATTCACACACATGTGTGTTAAAAAAATTAAATAGCTCTCAAATGGTGCATCATATGAGAAATAGGATACCACTATTAGATCTGGAACACCAGTTTTCCCCCTAGGTTGGGAATATCGTTGATGTGGTTTGGGTTTTTGGAACCCTCGCATATGATAATACCCTCTTTATTTTTAATTAATTTATTATTCCATTTTTTATATAATATATAATTATTTTCTCACAAATGAAGCATTTTATAGAAAATCTAAGACCGTCGTTAGGTCTGGAATGTTGGGTTTACCCTAGGAAGGGTATAACCTTTTTGAGCGTAGGACGTTTTGTCATATCTCACCTGAAGATAATTTAATTCAGTTATAAACATTTTTATTAGGAAGTTGGAAGTATTAATTATAATAATAATATTATTATTATTATTATTATTTGTTTTGAAAACAAAAAAATAAAAATATACTATCACAATTAATAGATTATTCCACAGTGTAAATTATAAAAAAGAAATTTAATAATTTATATATTATTAATTGTTCCAATTATATAAAAATACACAAAAAATATTAATTTAATCTCTTTTATCTTTTTTAATGGTTGTGGTTTTTGAATTATTAATGATTTCATTGATGAGTTATATTCAAAAATAATAATTTCAATTAATTTAATGTCTCAAAAAAAAACCAAGGTACAAACCATTAAGTTTTCATCTCTAAATCCTTAAAGAAAACTAGGGCGCATGCCTATATACCCTGTTGCGGATCCCATAAAGCTATTTAAATTATTTAAATTATTTCTCAGGTCTTATTTAAAATATTAAATTGCGCCCAAGCATATCATTCAAGCTAAAAATATTTAAAGAGAATTTATTTTTTTAAAATAATTTAAAAGAGATGGAAGAGGAATGAAAATAAATAATAAAATTAAAAATGGGAATGAGAAAAATAAAAAAATAATTAAAAATGGGTCTAACCATTCTTATTATTTTTATTTTTATTGTACTTTCTATCCTATTTTATTTTATTTTATTTTATTTTATTTATTTGTTCCCATATTTTTACTTTCAATTCATTTTTATTTCATTTTTTCTCTCCTCCTCCCTCCCTCTGTGAGTGCATCGCCCATGTAGCTACCCCCATTGGTGGTGCCCCTCCTCCTCTATTCTCCTCTCCTTCATCGGAATCCTGGTGAAACTATGTCTCTCATTCATTTCCTTCACCATCAGTTTCGTAATAAAGCACTCAGTAAGGCTTACATCGCGCCCCAATAATCGTACGATCTCTTTCTTTATCCATTGCGCGATCTTCCGTATAAGGTTTTTACCTGAAAATTTGGATTTTCTAAAATCGTATAATTTTTAGTATTTTGTTCAAATAAAATTTCTTCAAATAGCATAGGGTCCTCTACAAGTATATGGTACAATGTCTACTCTCATTAACTTCATTTTGTTGCGTCATTTAAATCTCACTTTGTGCCGCTCATTGGTTCCTACCGATGAGGTCTAATTTTTACCCTTTCAAAATTAAATAAACATATTTGCTGAATATTTTCTCCTTTTTATTAGATATTTTAACATAATTAAATTATTTCAACATCATTGGATACCCCTTTGGGTGTGCCGATGTTCTTGATATATTTACTGTTAGCCTAGAATTAATAAAATCAATTAATTTCACATATTGTGAGATCTATTTTTGTGAGTATTAATTATGAAAACTATTTTGTGTAATTGTGAACAATGATCATTCGGTTTGTTGGTTAATTATTGCCTAATTAATTCATTCTTTGTTCAATTGTTATCTTGTTGTTCCATTAAAAATTAATATGTGATTTTTTATTTTTTTCGTTGATAAATTTCCCTGGAAATAGTTTCTCGATATAAATAATCATTTTTTGTGGTTGAGTTCCCAATAATGTTTAATTGAAATTGTAATTGAAACTCTATGATACATGTTCTTTGAAATCTAATTAAATTCATGGTGGTGAAAAAACGGGGTTCTGTATGAAAGACTCGCGCTTGAACTCTCCGTTTCTGAATAGTCAACTTTATACCTTGGTGAGGACGATGTATTAGGCTTTTCCTGACAAGTATCCTTATATATACTTTTGGGTGAAACCATTTCCCTTAGAGATCATCGAGAAGGACCATTGGAATGTGTCTACGCCATGCCTCCTGTGATAATAAACCACTTCAGTGAGTGTTCGGGACAGACTCATCGTATAACCAACCCTCGAGTGATACATGGGATTTTGATTGATTGCCTTGGATATGATCTGTGGTGTTGGGTAATTGATGGATGTCTTGTAGTGATACCCTCAGGATGGTCTCAGACACCAACTCTAAACTTGAACCTCAACATATTAAAATTTTGGCTAAAACATTATTTGTTGTAGCTTTAGTTTTCCTTGTGAATTGTGGCACATTTTAGGTACTTTGATGCACCTTGTTGACACATGAATTAAAAAAATCCAATGAACAATCTTGGGGTATTTTTCCTTTTGTATATATTATGTTTCTTAGTCTTTTTTTTATACATATATACACCTCCTTCTTTAGTACAGGTAACTTCTTTAGATTTTTGGCATAGGATGAAAAGGGTGGTATGGGATGAGTGATGTATGGAACATGGACCAGCTAACATTTATTTTATTCTAGTTATTTAGTTTCTTTCATTTATTATATATATATGGAACACTGATATTTTTTACAAGACTAAATTGAATGGTTTAGACACCGTGGGTGCCTACTAGGATTTTATCACACTCCCTGATTGAGTGACATTTGTTATGCAAGTAGACTTTATGCTTGTAGTTATGGATAACATAAAGTGTGCTTCTTCTGGTGCTTGAGAATTTCTTGCTACTTAGGATGGATATTGGGGTAGAGGATCGGTCCTTTTCTCGAGATGTAGTTGTTTCTTTCACAAAATTTCCATTTTTTTTAGTTTCATACTTGTATTTATGTCTGTCGTACATTTATATTAGCACAAACATCATAGCATGACAACATTATACATCTGGTTTCATTTTTCATCTCTTTCCTTCAAAATTTATTCATTTTATTCTACTATAGTTTGCTTGTTTATACAATTACTCTATTTGTTATAAATTTTTTTCCACTCTGTACTACATTTTACCTGTAAGGTCATAGTATCCACTACATAAACATTAAAAAGGCCCTCACTGGAAGTCAGCAACCTCTATAATTTAGGGAGATGCGCTTGAGGACATGTGACCCACCAGTCCGGCCATAGTCTTATAGGTGAGCCAGGTTGGGATGTTACAAAATAATATTAAAGGGTGGTATTTTCCTTTGTATTACTATTTTGGGATGGTATACATGAAACTATTAATGTGGCGATGCATGGTTAATAGTTGTACCTAGGATTGATCACCCCCCATATAGGAAATGGCCAACTGGCTAGGGTAGGGAATTGATGTTCATTCTTTTTGATATTACAGTTGATATGATTTCACCTCGAGTGATTAGTGTAATTTCAGCTTTTTATTATTTATGAACCTTATAGTATTTTACCCTTGTCCTGTTAAGGTAAGGATGAATCATTGCATGCATCAAAATAGGAACATAGAAATTCACATTCCTTGCATAGTTCCACACCATGTATTTTCATTTTAGGATTCTTATTGATTCAAATTGTGTACCTTGAATGTATTCCATTTCTTCCAATTTTTTAGCATGCATTTTTAGATACCATGTTTGTATGATATATTTATCATGCTAGCTTGTTGTCATGTTGCCTATTTAATACCATTTTTCCTTGTACCCTGCTTCATTGCCTATAAACATGTCTCTATGATTAAAATTGTATGCTTTTGTGATTAAAACATGTCTCTGTCTGTTATCTTCTTGTAGTGACTTTCTAGTTTTTTTGTTATGTAATTGGTTGCTTTGCTAAATTTTATTGGTTGAATTTGAAGGGGAGACCAATTCCAAAAACTATAAAGTGTATAGTCACTTTATAGGTTGGTAGCCACCCAAAATTCTAAGATGATATGTGTTTAGGAATGTAATAATTTCAAATGAATTGGTTAACTACCTAAAGTAACAACTAAAACCAAGTAGGCTAGTTGGTTCATGTTCTATATGAGATAACCTAGTATGGGGTTTGTGACTCTTAATAACTAAGAATTTTTTTTTTTGCATTCTATTGAACCTAGGTCAGCTTAGTGGGACCCTTGTATGTGACCTTATTTATTTAAAAGGTATTTATGTGATAGATTACCTAATTTAGGATAGGATGTAAATTAATGTAAAATGTTTTAAAATGATGTATTATAAAATTTCTTGTTTTTTTCTTTGAGGAATTGGTTAAGATAAAGTAACATGTGTTTTGTTTTGAAAAATGGTACTTGATGTTTGGATTAAATCATCTGATGATTAATGATTAAATTTGATTAAATATATAGGGTTTGGATATGGAACCTATAGAGATGTCCTCTGTTAATGACATTAGTAAAAGGGTAGTTTGAGTTTCTCCTTGAATTTATTTGAAACAGAACTAATCACATGTTAGTGACCCTAGACTGATCCCCTTACATAAAATGATACCCTTGTTCAGACAGGTGATCATGGTATCCTTGACTTTTGTTTCAGGCTTGAGTATCGGGTAATTTTCATTTCCATCAGGTCAGTCATGCCTTACGAATGGTTAGTTTCTTCATAGGTTTTTGGACCTTCTTTTGTCCACAACAACGGATAACTCGGTACGTTTTCATCCAAGTTAAAATTCATCTTTCTTCTGTATCACCTTAGGGTAGTATGCATTCATGTACGCGGTGTCGTTGAGTGCTTAACATTGTGTCGAACTTGTTGAGTTCAATTTAATCATCATGTCTTGGGATGTTAAATATGTTTCAGGTCATATCTGTAGTACACCGACTTTTGTGTTAAAGTAATCACGACTTTTCCAATGCTTAGGATGACATTCAAAGACTCAAGTGTTTAAAAACACCATGATGTTTTGTTGGGATTTCATGACAATTGTTTAAATGTTTTCCTTTTGTTTATCTCTAAATCCACTTAGTGTACTGTTCCTTAAGTGAAGAGTATGTCATATATCTTTCCTTTTCCCTTGGTGCACTATGATAGAATCAGTCGTACGCCATGATAATGCTTTAAAAAAACTTGGGCTTGTTTAGGGTGTTTTTCTATGTGTTGCACGCTGATGCAATGTTTTCATCAAGGATTTGGTTAGTCCTGAGTGACCATCAAATTTCCAAGTAGGAATTCATTGGATGAACTCTTATACACCAGCCATTTCTTCTAACATGACCACTTGATAGATTTCACTCCAAGCTTATTCAATGACTTGTTTTTTAAATCTTATCCTTGAACCAACGCGTCACTCATAAACATAGTGTAGGGACTATCATAGCATAGTTCCTTATACTCATGTTGTGATGATCCAAGGTTACCCCATACTTGTTTATCAAGCTTAGTGATCCCTAAATCAAGTAATTTTACTAGAAGTTAGGTATGAATTTCTATGGACATGTTCGTGGTGAATACGAGATATGTTAGAAGAAGGCATTACAATTGAGTTTATAAAACGCTGGTCATCTATGCAAAGAATCCTCTTAAATGGTTAGCCAAAGTGTCTTGAGATGTTCTCTCTCTTGGTTAATGATGTTGTCAGTGACTAAACATTTTTTGGAAAGTGAGGTGAGTGAGGTTTATGTCGACCATATATTTACATGAAAATATTTCTTGACTTGGTATTATCGGTCAATGGGAATTGACTGTTTTATCTATTTTGGATATCACACAAGATGTGTCACTAGAACACTTAAGGGAGTGTCTTGTAGGGAATTTCGATGGTGGACAATTTTGCATATCGGAATTTTCCCATTTCTAACGTTAACGCCTAGGTTGGGATGTAAGTTTGACCATATGTTTAATGAGTTGATGGAATGGTCATGTCTCTAGAAAAAAGGGCTTGGATAAATATCATCATGATGTTTCAGTCAGAAAATGAGCATTGTCTCAGATCTTAATGGGTTTTGTGCCATTTTCCTGACTAATACTTGATCGTGTGTTGGGTGTTTAGATATGAAACACAACCTTTTGTGCAGGACTTCACAACCCTTGTGGATCGGATGAAGGTTACATTGTTCCCAAAGGCTTCTTAGGGAGGAGAAGTTTTAAGGTGTGAAAGTTGTAACGTTCCATGTTCTAAACCGAAAGAAAACGAGAATGAAATTAATTTTTTAAATTATATGGGAAAGTCGGTTTTAAATCCAAGTATTAAAACATTTTATTTTCGAGAGTTTACACTGCTATGTGACTTTTAAATAAATTTTATTGAATTAAAATTAAAATTTAAATAAATTAAATGAAGGGTAAAATTATTCTTTAGCACTTTGAAATATTTTATAAAATATGTTCAGAGTTAGACGCTGATTCAGTACAGGATTCTGAGACCTGTAGACCATCAACATCAAAAAAATAAAAATATTAAATTTATTTTATTAATATTAATGTGTTTTTTTCAAAAAAATGATATAACTCTCAAACAGTGCATCGTTTGAGTAATATGACACAACCATTAGGTCTGGAACTCTGGGTTTTCCCTAGGTAGGATATATCCTTGATGTGTGTCGGGTGTTTTTCACCCTCGCACATGATAATACAGTACTTATGTTTAATTAATTTATTAATCCATTTTTTTAAATAATTGATTGTTATATTCTCATAAATGGTGCATCGTATGGGAAATATGAGACTATATCTTGGTCCAAATGGATGGGTTTACCCTATTTAGGGTATAACCATTATGAATGTTAGACTTTTTGTTTGATCACACCTGATGATAATTTAATTGGGATATAAATATTTTTGTTGGGAAGTTAGAAATAAAAATAATAATTTTATTATTAATATTATAATCTGTATTGAAAACAAAAATGAAAATGTACTTTCACTATTAATAAATTATGTCACAGTGTAGATAATAACTATGCAATTTACTGAATGTGATATTATTAATTTTTCCAATTAAATAAAAACGCATAGTCAATATTAATTTAATAAATATTATATTGTTTGAATGGTTGTAGTTTAAAATTATTAATAGTTTTAATTGATGGATTATATTAAATAATAATAATTTTAATTATTATAACGTCTCGACATAAACCAAGGTGTGGACTATTTTGTTTTCATCTTCAAATCCTTAAATAAGACAAGGAAGTAACTTGAGCACCCTATTGTGGATACCGAGAAGCTATTTAAATTATATAAATAATTTTTTGGGTCTTCTGTAAAATATTACGTCGTTCCATAGAGTAGCGTTTAGGATAAATATAATTAAAAATAATTAAAAGAATTTTAAAAAATTAATAGATGTAAAAGTAATGAAAATAAATAAATAAAATTAATAGTGGAATGAGAGGAATATAAATATAATTAAAAATGGGTCTATCCATCTTTATTATTTTTATATTTATTATCTGTTCTCTTGATTTTTTTATTTTTATTTTATTTTATTTTTTTCCCTTATTTTCGTTCTATCTTTCTTTCCTTTTACTTTCTTTTTTTTCTTCTCCTCTCATCCCTCTCCCTATGTGTCTCCCATATAGTGCCCCTTAGGTGGTGCACCTCCTCTCCTCTCATCTCCTCCTTCAGAAGCCCATTGTGACTCTAATTCTCATATGTTTTCTTTGATGTCTATTGCGTAGTAATGCACTTCATAAGGCTAACATCAAGCATCAAGAATAGTATGATATCCTTCTATATTCATCATGTGATCTATCATAGAAGGATTTTACCCAAAAATGGGGATTTTCTAAAATCGTTTGATTTCTTCTACTTTACGTCAAATCAATGATCGTTGAAGAGAATAGGTTCATATACGAGTATAAGGTAGATATTCTAATATATTACCTTCATTTAATTACATCATTTAAATATCACATTGTGCCGCTCGTTTTTTTCCTACTGCTGTGGTCTAAATTTTACCCATTTTAGATTAAGTAAAATTCCTTGTAGAACCTCTGCACCTAAGTGTGAAACATTTTTATCCATTTAAAATATTGAAAAATCATTGGATACCCCTTTTCGTGTGAATAAATTTTTGGATTATTTTTAATTTACCTAGAATTATTTATATTAATTAATTAATCATGTTGTGTGATCTGTTTTATTGAGTTTTAATTAAATAAATTATTTCGGGTAATTTTAAACAATTATCTTTAGTTTTGTTGGTTAATTATTTCTTAATGAATTTATTCCTTGTTCAATTATTATCTTTTTGTTCCTTTATAAATTAATATCTTCATTTTTATTGCTTTTATTGATAAATTGATTTGCCTATAGCTGCTCAGTTTAAATGATCATTTGTTTTGGTAGAGTTACCTATACTATTTAGTTGCAATTATAAATGAAACTATATGATACCTATTCTATGAAATCTAATTAAATTCAGGGCAATGAGAGAATGGAATTCCGTATTAAGGATTCATGCTTCAAATCTATGTTCCTGACTAGTTACCTTTATGCGTTGGTGGGGGTAATGTCTTAGTCTTTTCTAGATATATACATCCACATGACTTCTATATACTTTAGGGTGACATAGTTTCCAAAAGGGACCATGAAGAACAGACCATTGGAATGTGGTTATACCAATCCTAGAGTGATACATGACCCCTTCAGTGCGAGGATCAGGATAGACTCATGCTAGAACCATGCCACGAGTGATACATGGTATTTCAATATATTACATTGGACAAGCTCGGTTGTATTGGGTAATTGATGGATTTGTTATAGAAATACCCTTGGGATGGGCTCAGACTCCATCTCTAAATGTGAACCTCATCATCATGAAATTATATTCAAAACATTATATGTTGCAGCATTAGTTTTTCTTGTGAATTGTGACACTTTTCCGGTACTATAATGCACCTTGTTGACACATGAATTAAACCAAAGCCAAAGAACAAGTTGGGGGTATGTTTCCTTTTTACTACCTTCAATTTCCAAGACTTTTCTTATACATATATACAGAAATTTCTTTTTTACAGGTAACTTCTTCAAATTTCTGGCATAGGCCGAAGCATGTGGTATATGATGTATGATGTTGGGAACCCGGACCATGTCACATTTATTTTATTATGGTTATTTAATTTATTTCATATTATATATATATATATATGGCATACTAATATTATTTACAACACGTAACGGAATGGTTTAGACAATGTGGGTTCCGACCAACTAAGATTTTATCTCACACCCTGATCAGGAACCGTTTGTTACCTGAGTAGAATTTATGTTCGTAGGAATGGATATTGGGAAGCGTGTAACATCCAGTACAGGAGTGTTTTTTCTTCTTAGGATGGATATTGGGGAAGATGATTATGACTTTTCTCAAGATGGATTTATTGCTTCTACATCGTTTCCCTTTTAGTTTAATTTCATGCTTGTACTTCCATATTACCTACATTTACAATAGCACAAAAATCATAGAATGAAATCATTGTTTACCTAATTTCATTTATCATTTTCCTCAATTATAATTTATTCAATTTCTTCTCTCGTTGTTTTCTTGTGTAAACACTTCCACTATTTGTTAAATAATTGTTATTTTTTAAGCGGTGTATTACCTATTACCTATGAGGGCATAACCACCCCCATAGATAAGTTAAAAGGGCCTTTGTTACTAGTCAGTATTCTTTGGAAATTGGGGAGATGTGATTGAGGTCATGTGACCCACCGGTCCTACCACTATCTTAGAGGTGAGTCATGTCAGGACGTTACAAAGTTCTATCTGAGGCTTTTATTTTCCTTTGTCATACTATTTTGGGTTCATAGATAGGATACTAGGAATGTGTTGACACTTGGTTAATAGTTGTTCCTAGGACTGATCACCCCTTGTATATGAAATGACCAAGTGTTCAGGGATGGGAATTAATGTTCATGATTTTTGATATTAGAGTTGTTATGATTTCACCTCGAGTGATTGGTGAAATTTCCATTGCTTATGATTTATGAACCTTATAGTATTTTACACATAGCCTATTAAGGTTAGGATGAAACATTTCATGAATCATAATAGGCCCATAAAAATTCACATGCCTTGCCTAGTTCCATGCCATGTAGTTGTATTTTAGGCTGTATGTTAATTAAAATTGTGTTCCTTGAATGTATGTGAAGTCTTGTAATTATTTAGAATGCAATTTTAGATACCATGTTTTGGTGATATATTTAGCATGCTATCCGATTAATAGGTTTCCTGTTTAATACCATGTTTGTTTTGTATCATGCATATTTTCCTATTAACATGTCTTTAGGAAAAAAAATTCAATGCTTCTATGATTACAACAACTCTAAATCTATTATCTACTTTTAGTGACCTTCTAAGTGGTTGTTATGTAATTGGTTGGTTTGCTGAAATTTAATGGTTGTATTTGGATGGGATCCAAATTCCCAAAACTATAAAGTGTATATTTTTTATAGGTTCATATACACCAATATATCTAGACTGATATGTGTTTGAGTATATCATAATTTCAAATGAATTTACTAACAACCCAAAGGCACAACTAAAACCAAGTTATCTAGTTGGTGCATGTTCCTTTTGAGAAAACCTGGTATAGGTGTCGTGACTCATAATATTTAAAAAAATGTTTTTTTTCTTGCATTCTAATGAGCCTATGTCATCATATTGGTACCCTTGTAGGTCACCTACCTGCTTAAAATAAATTTATGTGATAAATTTCTTAATTGAGGATGGCATGTCAATTAATGTAAAATGTTTTAAAATATAGTTTTATAAAAATTTCCAGTTTTTTCCTATGAGGCGTTGGTTAAGATCAAGTACCTTGTTTTTTGTTTTGACAAATGGTACGTGATGTTTATATTAAATCATTTTCTGATTAAATATTAAATGTGATTAAATATAAAGGGCTTGGATATAGAACTTATAGCGATGTCCTCTACATAAGACCATGTTGTAAGGGTAGTTTGAGATTCTCCTTGTGTTTATTTATGAAGGAATCATTATCATTACATTGTCCCTATTTGGACCCCCTTCCTTAAAATTACACCATTTTTGGGATGGGTTTTCATGTTTTCATTGACTTTTTATTGAGCTTGAGTATCGAGTAATACTTATTTCCATCAGGTTAGGAATGCATTAGGAATGGTCAGTTTCATCATAGGTCATTCAACCATATATTCCCCACATCGATGGATTAATCAGTACATATACATCTGATTTAATAGTAATCTTTCTTCTATATCACCTCGGGGTAGTATTTGTTCATGTACATGGTCTCATCAAGTGCATAACGCTGTGAAAAACCAGTTGAGTTCTGTGTAATAGTCAAGTCTTGCGCTATTAAATACGTTTTGGGTAAACTCTATAGTACAATGACTTCTGTGTTAAATTAATCAAGTTTGTCCCACTACTTGGGATGACTTCTAGAGACTTGGGTGTTTTGACACCCAAACTTGGTCTTTAATTCCAATTTTTTAAAGGTTTTCTTTCTGGTAATCTTCAAATACTCTTAGTGTACTCTTCCATTTGTGACGATCATGTATCCTATCATGCCTTTGTTCTTGATTCATTAAGTGATCATCAACCTTACACCATTCTAAATATTTAAAAGTTTATGGGCTTGTTAGGGTGGTTTTCTTATTTTTTTTCACACTGACACATTTTTCTTATCGAGGATTTGGTTAGTCTTTAGTTAACCTCATATTTCCATGTAGGAATTATTTGGACAAACTCTTGTACACTAGTCTTTTCTTCGGATGTGACCACCAGGTGGATATCACTCAGGGCTCATTCAATGACCTGTTTTGGATGTCTTATCCTTGTACCAATATCTCACTCATAAACATAGTTCTTGGACAACATGTCGTGTCGATCTGAGGTTACCCTAGATTTGTTATCAGGATCAGTGATGCCTAAATCAAAGAATGTCACATATATTTAGGTGTGAATTTTTGTGGATGTGTTCATGGTGAATAATAGATACCTTGGAAGAAGGCATCATGGTTACATTCATAAAATGTCAGCCATCTAAGCCGACCATCTTCTTAAAATCTCGGTCATAGTGCCTTGACTAGTTCTCTCTCTTGCTAAATGAAGCAGTCAATGAAAAATCATTTTTTGGCATGTCATCAGGTGAGGCTACTATAGTTTGGTTTGGTAATGTCTTTTCAAGAAATTTTTTCTTAACATGGGATTTTATGTCAATGGGAATTGATTGTTTTAACCATTTTAGATATCATGCGAGAAGCATCACTAGAACGCATAAGGGAGGGTCTTGTAAGAAATTTCGATGGTGGAAGGTGTCGTGACTCATAATTTTCCATTTTATAACATTAAATCCTATATTGGGAAGTAAGTTTGATTATATGATTGATGAGATGACGATATGGTTGTGTATCTATAAAAAAGGTCTTGGATAAATACTCTCTGCATGTTTGAGTTTGAATATGAGTGTTAGATCAAATCTTAATGGCTTTTGTTCCATTTTCATAACCAATGCTTGAACATGCATTGGGTGCTTAGAGATGAAACACAACTTTTTGGGAGAGACATCATGACCCTTGTGGATCATATGAAGTTTACGATGTTCCTGAAGGCTTCTCGAGGATGAGATGTTCTAATGGGTGAAGGTTGTATCATTCTTTGTTTTGAACTGACCAAAAAAGTGAAAGAGATTAATTTTTTCCATTATCTGGGTAGGTCGATTTTAAAACCTAGCGTTAGAAAATTTTATTTAATATAATTGAAAATGTGATGTGTCTTATATAAATTTTATTAAATTACATAGATTGAATTTAAAATGGAAATAAATTATATGGAAGGTAAAAGTCTTCTTTTTAACTTTGAAATATTTTATAAAATATTTTTAGAGTTAGATGTTGAGTAAGCATGGAATTCTGAGACATGTAGACCCTCGATGTCGATTGAATACAAATATTAAATTTATTTTATACAAAAATATTTGTTTCTTTTTCCAAAAAAATGAAATAACTCTCAAATGGTGCGTCGTATAAGATATTTGAGACTACTTTTTGGTCTGGAATGATGGGTTTACCCTAGGAAATGAATAACCTTGATGTGTGTTGAGTATTTAGAACCCTCACACATGATAATACCATCCCTATTTATAATTAGTTTATTATTCCGTTTTTTATATAATAAATAATTATTTTCTCATAAATGGTACATCGTATGAAATATATGAGACTTCCATCAGGTCTGGAACACCGAGTTTACCCTAGGTAGGGTATAACCTTTGTGAGGGTGGGATATTTGGATAGATCCCACCTGAAGATAATTTTATTATGTTATAAATATTTTTTTGGGTAGTTGGAAATAAAAATAATAATAATTTTATTATCAATATTATTATTTTTTTTGAAAACAATTGAAATTTACCTTCACAATTAAAAAATAATGTCACGTTGTAAATAATAACCGGGAAATGTTATGAATGTGAAATTATAAATTTTTATAATTAAATAAAAATTCATAATTGATATTAATTTAATAATAGTTATCTTTTTTTAATGGTTGTTGTTTTTAAATTATTAATGGTTTAATTGATATTTTATATTAAATAATAATAATTTTAATTATTTTAATGTATTGATATAAACCAAGGAGCGTACTATTAAGTTTTCATGTGCAAATTCTTAAATGAAACCAAGGCAGGAAATTACACTGCCTATTGCAGAACCCAGGAAACTATTTAAATTATTTAAATAATTTCTGGGGTCTTATGTAAAATATTACATCATTACCTAAGGTAGTGTTCAAGTTAAAAATAATTAAAATGGATTAAAAGAATTTTATAAAATTAAATGATATGGAAAAGTAATTAAAATAAATAATAAAATTAAATGATGAACTGAGAAGAATAGAAAAATAATTTAAAAACCAGGTCTAACCATTTTTATTATTTTTATTTTTATTTTACTTTTTCTCCTCTTTTAGTTTATTTTTCCTTTTTCTCTTATTTGTTTCTTTCTTTCCTTTCCTTTTTCTTTTTTTTCTCACCTCCTCTCCTCCCTCTCCTAATGCTTCACCCATGTAGTTCCCCCCTTGGTGGTGCACCTCCTCTCCCATCCTCTCCTCTTTCTGAAGCACATAGAGACTCCGTTTTCTTCACCATTAGTTGCGTAGTAAAGCTCTCAGTGAGGTTAACCTCACACACCATGAATCTTACGATATATTTCTCTATACGTCATGCAATTTGTCGTGAAAGGTTTATACCCAAAGATAGGGATTTCTAAAATCTTCTAATTTATTCCATTCTAGGTAAAATCAAAGATCGCCGCATTGTGTTGGGTCCTCTATGAGTATAAGGTAGGATATATACTCTCTTTCCCTTCATTTCGTTGCGTCATTTAAATTTCAGTTTGAGCCTCTTGTTTGTGCCTATAAGAAAGTTCTAACTTTTACCCTTCTAAAATTAAATAAACTAATTTGGTGAACCATCGCACCATTGTGTGAGACATTTTAACCGATTTAAATTATTTCAACAGTGTTAGATACCCCTTGTGTGGTTCTTACGTTCTTCGCCTATTTTTTGTAATCCTCGAATTAATTAAATTAATTAATTGCTCATGTTGTGTGTTATCTTTTGTTGAGTCTTAATTAAATAAATTATTTTGGGTAATTGTGAATAATGATATTTTTTTATTAATTATCACCTAATTAATTTATTCTTTGTTCAATTATTATCTTTTTGTGCCTTTATAAATTAGTATGTGCATCTTTATTTCTTTCGTTGAAAAATTTCTTTCACTATAACTGCTTAGTTTAAATGATCATTTTTTGTGGTAATGTTAAAGATAATATTTAGTAGAAATTATAAATGCAATTATATGATACATGATCTATAAAATCTAATTATATTCATAGCGGTGGGATAATGGGGTTCCATATTAAGGACTCACGCTTGAACTCTCCGTTCCAGATTGGTTACATTTTTGCACCTATAGAGGCGACGTCTTAGGCTTTTCTAGATAATTACTTCCTCAAGCCTTCGATGTATATTTGGGTGACATCGATTTCCGGAAGGATCATCGAGGACAGTCCATTTTGAAGGCGCTATTCCATGCCTTGGGTAATACTCGACCCCTTTAGTGCGAGAGTAGGACGTAATCATATTAAAAGTGTGCCCCAAGTGATACATGGTATTTCAATAGATTACCTCGGACGTGCTCAGTGGTATTGGGTAATTGAAATATGTGATGTAGTGATACCCTCAGGATGGTCTAATACTACAACTCTAAACATGATCCTCATCATAATTAAATTTCATGGAAAACATTATATTTAGCAGCTTTAGTTTTCCAAGTGAATTGTGACACATTTCTGGTAAATCGATGCACCTTATTGACACCTAAATAAAACCCATGCCAAAGAAAAATATTGGGGTAGGTTTCCTTTTGTTTTCAATCTATTTTCTATACATTAAATGTATATATATATACATCCTCATTTATTATAGGTAACTACTTCATATTTCTAGCTTAGGCCGAAGCTGGTAGTATGGGATGGGGGGCATTAAGAACCTAGACCAAGTTATATTTATTTTTTTCTAGTTATATAATTTATTTGATTTATTTCATTTATTTTATATATGTGTGTGTGTGTGGAACACTGATATTTTTTAGAACATGGAATCGAAAGGTTTAGACACCGCCTGTGCTAGCGACCTTGGATTTTATCTCACTCCCTCCTCGGGCATTGTTTGGTACACAAGTAGTCTTTATGCTCCAGGTATGGATAACAGGAAGCATTCCACTTCTGATGCTTGAGTGTTTCTTGCTGATTATGATGGATATTAGGGCCTAACATCAGGACTTTCCTTGAGATGAAGTTGTTGATTTTACATCATTTCTGTTTTATTTTAATAGCATGATTTAATTTTTTCTATCATACTTTTACATTATCATAGACATCAAAGCCTGAATACATTGTATACCTGGCTTAATTTATTAGATTCCGCCTTTTTTATTTATTCAGTTGCTTCTACAATAGTTTTCTTGTTTATACACTGCTTCTATTTGTTATAAATTTTTGTTCCCTCGACGTTGTATTACCTATTACCTATAAGGGAATAGTCTCCCCCACATACATGATAAAAGGGCCCTCACATCTAGTCGAAAGACACTGGCATTCGAGAAGATGTTCTTGAGGTCATGTGACCCACCGGTCTGACCACTGTCTAAGAGGTGAGCATGGTCGGGATGTTGCAAAGTGGTATCAGAGGCCGGTATTTTCATTTGTCTTACTATTTTCGGTTGGTATATAGGAGACTAGGAATGTGTTGGCTCTTGGTTAATTTTTGTTTCTAGGACTGATCACCCCATGTATGGGAAATGACCAAGTTTCCAGGGCTGGGAATTGATGTTCATGATTTTTTATATTACATTTGATATGATTTCACCTTGAGTGATTGGTGTAATTTTCAATGCTTATGATTTAGGAACCTCATAGTATTTTACCCTTAGCCTATTAAGTTAAGGATGAAGCATTTCATACATCATAATAGTCACATAAGAATTATCATGCCTTGAATACTGTCAAACCATGTTGTTACATTTTAGGATTCATGTTGATTCAAATTGTGTGCCTTGAATTTATTCCATGTTTTTTAATTATATAACATGACGTTTTAGATACCATGTTTTAGTGATTTATGTAGCATGCTATCCTGTTTCCCTACTGCCTGTTTAATAACTTTTTTTCCTTATATAATGATTTTTTATTATTAGCATGTCCCTTTGATTAATATGTTTTGATACTGTGATTATAACATGTCTCTATCTATTATCTTCTTGTAGTGACCCACTTGCTTGTTTGTTATGTAATCAGATTCTTTGCTGAAATTTAATGGTTAATTTTGAAGGGGATCCAAATGCCAAAAAACTATAATGTGTATAGTCACATTATAGGTTAACAGCCACCCATATGTCTAGGATGATATTTGTTTGTGCATGTTAAAATTTCAAATTAATTTGTTAACAACCTAAAGGAACACTAGGACCATATAGGCTTGTTGGTACATGTTTCTTATAAGATAGCACATTATGGGTGTTGTGACTCTTGATAATTAAATAATTATTTTTTTGGGTTTCATTATAATGAACTCATGTCGGATTATTGGGACCCTTGTTGGTCACCTTATCTTCTTAAAATGAATTTATCTGATATATTACCTAATTTAGGATATGATAACAATTAATGTAAAATCTTTTAAAATAGAGTTTTATATAACATTCCTATTTTTCCCTTGAGGAGTTGGTTAAGATCAAGTACCCTGTGTTTTGTTTAGTAAAATTGTACTTGTTGTTTTGATTAAATCTTTCGATGATTAAATATTAAATTTGATTAAATATAAAGGTCTTTGATATGGAACAAGTAGTGATTTCCTCTATTTAAGATCCCGGTATAAGGGTAGTTTGAGTTTCTCCTTGAGTTCCTTTGGAACAGAACCATTCACATGTCGTTTTCCTAAGCCAGACCCCCTTGCTTAAAATTACACCATTGTTTGGATGAGTGTTCATGTATTCCTTGACTTATGATTCATGCTTGAGCATTGGGTAATTCTAATTTCCATCTAGTTAGTAATGACTTAGGAATGTGCAATTGATTCATAGCTCATTTTACCATCTCTTCCCCAAAACAATACATGACTCGATATGTCATCATCCGAGTCAAAGGTCATCTTTCTCATGTATCGCCTCAGGGTAGTATGCGCTCACGTTTGAATTGTCGTCGAGTGCTTAACATTGTGAAAAACTGATTGAGTTCAGTGAAATCATAATTTCTTGCACTGTTAAATACATATCGTATCATATCTGTAGTACAATGACTTCTGTGTTAAAGTAATCATGTTCTTCCCAATGTCTGAGATAAATTATAGAGACTTGGGTGTTTTGACACACCAGGGAGTTTGGTTGGGAATGTATGCCAATTGTTAAACATTTTCTTTTTGTTAATCTCATAATCCTCTTAGTTTACTCTTCATTTAGTGATGAGCATGTCCCCTATCCTACCTTCATTTTTGATGCACTAAGAGAGAATTAGTATTAATCCATGATAAAGATTTAAAATTGGTTGGTCTTGTTTATGGTGTCTTTATTGGTGTTTCGTATTGACGCATTTCTCTTATCAAGGATTTTTTCAGTCTTGAATGAACCTCATATTTCTGTGTAGGAATTCTCTAGAAAAACACTTGTACACCAGCTATTTCTTTTAACATGACAACTAGGTTGATGTCGCTCTGAGCTCAGTTAATGACTTTTGTTGAATTTATTGTCCTTTTACCAATGTATCACTTGTAAACATGGTGTATGTACTCTCTTAGGTATGTAACTTATACTTATTTTGTGGTGATACAAGGTTTCCTCAAACATTCTATCATGCTCGGGGATGCATAAATCAAGGAATGTCACCAGAAGTTAGGTATGAATTTCTATAGATGTGTTCGTGGGGAAAAATATATTTATTGGAAGAAGGCATCATAATATCGTTCATAAAATTTTGGACGTCTAATCCGATCATCTTCTTAATTGGTTAACCATAGTGTCTTTACTAGTTCTCACTCATTCCCAATGAAGCGATTAGTGAAGGAAATTTTAATGGCACGTCGTCGGGTGAGGCGAATGTGGTTTGGGTTGGATAGTGATTTTCAAGAAAAGCTATCTTAACTTGGGAATTTAGATCTATGGGAATTGACCATTTTATTTATTTCAGAAAACATGCAAGAAGCATCGCTAGAATGATTAAGGGCATGTATTGTAGGAAATTTTGATGATGTAAGGTGTTCTGAATCGTAATTTCACCCTTTCTAATGTTAAGTCCTAAGGTAGGATGAATGTTTGACTGGATGTTTAATGATATGACAACATCATTTTGTCTCTAGCAAAAATGTCATGGATAAATATCATCTCAGTGATACTGTTGGAAAATGAGTGCTGGATCAGATCATAATGGTTTTTTTGACATATCCCTAACTAATTCACGAACGTGTGGTGGGAATTTAGAGACAAAACACAACCTTTTTGCGGAACACCATGACCCTTGTGGATCAGTTAAAGGTTACGTTGTTCCCGAAGGCTTCTCATGGAAGATAAGTTATAGGGTGGCAAGGTTGTAATATTCTGTATTTTGAACCAAAAGAAAAAGCGAAAGAAATTACATTTTTCTATTATCCAGGATAGAAGATTTTAAAACCATGTGTCAAAAAATTTTATTTTCGATAGTTGACACTATGATTTTTCTTTTAAATAATGTTTTTTAAATTAATTAGATTAAATTTAAAATTGAAATAAATTAAGTGATGGGTAAAAGTATTCATTAGCACTTTGAAATATTTTATGAAATATTTTCAGAGCTAGACGCTGAGTCAACATGGGATTATGAGACCTGTAGACTCTCAACATCAATAGAATAAAAATATTTATTTAATTTTACTCATATGCATGTGTGTTTTTTATCAAAAAAATTAATGAAATCACAAATGGTGATCCCTATGAGAAATCTGAGACCACCATTATGACTGGAAAGCCATGTTTACCAATGGTATGGTATAACCATGATGTGAGTCAGGTGTTTGGAACCCTCTCACATGATTTAATGCCCTGACCCTAGAAGCCCTAAGTCAATGCATTATTACATAACATTGGGATGATCACAAGGGATTATGTCCCAAAATACTGACCAGTTTAGTATCCTGAAAGTACAAGATAGAAACACATGTTTTACATTAATTCATTAGATAAAAGAAACATCAAATTTTCTTCCCCTTTGTACACAATTATATTTCATAGCCTATCCCTGCAGGTCAACCATAAAATACTTCTTCACATCTTAGGAAAACAAAACTTAAGAAATGGGTGAGCTCAGATGCTCAGTAAGGGTAAATAATATAGAAGAAGCTAAAATATTTTAAGGAAAGATGTGTAGTAAATAAACATTTTAAACATAAACATGAACATAATATGGAAAAAATAAATCAAAAATTAACATATAAACATGCACATGGATATTATACTATTTGAATAGTCACATGTATTAATTAATTTCATAACGAGGGAATGCCTAATGCCAGAGATCATTACCACATAGTCAAGGCATCATGCCCATGATACAAATAAATTTTTTTAGGGACATGTGCCAAGACATTAGTTTTTCAAATGATACCAACAGATACATATATGGGATACAGAGGCCCCCACCCATTACATACTAATTCCACTGCATTCCCCATTAGAAAATGATGAAACATAACATAAACATTCATATTAAAACTAGCTACGAAATGTCAATACATCAAGCACAATCCATTAAGGATATAATAATAGAAAATATAAATACAAACATATCATAATTCATTTGATACAATGTGGAAGATTTTATTATAATAAATCAAACTTAATCAACAACAATATCCAGCCAAGAATGTTCACCTAGTTGGAAATGATTAGTAAAACTTTTTAAGAGTAATATCCCTTTTCTGAAATCATTTAAAAGTCACACATTTATAAATGAATTAATTTATAAGATATTTCTGAATCATAGTTTCCCATATCAATTTGAATCTTTTGAAAGGAGTTAACATTTTAAAAAAGTTATGACCATAAAAATAAATCCTTAAAACAATTTTGAAAACATGGACATTAATGAGAATGATTTAGAAGAATAAATATTTAAAACATTTAAAATGTTGATTTAGTTAAAGTGTACCATAAAATAATCATTTTGAAATGTATTTTATGAGACATGGACATGGATAATAAATATTTACTAAAAAATACTTACACGTAAACAATCTGAAATAATAAAGAGATTGTGGAATTAACCCTTACCTTTCACATTCCTTTGGTCAAGGGTACGTTTATCCTCCAATATAATGACCATAGTTTGTTATTAAATTATAAAATAACTAAATTCATATTTATTATATCATACATTATTAATTTTTGACATTATACTACCCATTTAATAATTATTTCCATGTTAAATTAACATTTTGTGTAATAAACACTTTCTTTATCGTACGTGTTTTAACATGTTATTCCTGATCATATCATTAAGATCATGATTTAAATACTTCCTAAATATTTAAATTGATTTATATATACTATATATTTAGAATATAAATATGTATAATAGATATATATGTGAAATGGAAATAACCGTTTATGGAGACGGTAGGTCGTACATACACATAATCGCGGTTTCTGTTTTCATATCGTATTGAAAAGAAGTAAGTGAATAAGATATACATAAATACATAAATGAATATATATATATATATATATATATATATATATCTTCAGTAGAATTAGTATGTAATATATTACATACTTATTAATAATATATATTTATATAATCAGCGTTGAATGGTGAACCATGAAATGAATCTCATCACATTGTGGAGACGGTAAGCTGTACGTACACATGAACGACAGTATCATTTCTTTAAATAATAAAAAGTGTAAAATTGGATGGTATATTAATTATATGGAGAAATTACAAATGTTATTTTAATTATTTATATATATAGTATTCATCATTATATCCATCCAAATAACATAGTGTTGAATAAAAAAATACACCACAACGTGGAGACTGAAAGTCGTACATACGCACACATGGTGACATTATCATTCATATGGTTGATAGAATAATAATAATGGTCATAAAATATTTATAATAACATCACAGTATGTATATGGTACTAGAGTTATTGTTTTGGTATGGAAATAACAATGAAAGAGAAAGTGGAAGAAGGAAAAAACATTAAAAGAGGTGATACAATAATTACAAATTCTTTGGGTGTTTCATTTAGATTTGAACAAAAGTTCTCTTAGGTTGGATTTTCTCTCAAGGGATGGCCTCTAGGTAGAATTTAGGGAAGTTGTGAGAATATTTGGGCTGGTTTTGAACGATCCAAATGGATTTTGAGGAGTGATTTTGAGAGAATGGGAAGTACCCTTTTAGAAGAGAGGCGAGGGCCACTTTAAGAAATGTTTGAAATATTACTTTATTATAAAATAATTTTCGGTTTATAATGGATCCAATTGGATTTATTTCAAATATTAGGTGGGGATGGATCTAAATCCTCTCAATAAATTGGTTTTAAACAAGTTTAGGTCACCATATCAATGCTATATTTTATATTTAACTATTAGTAAAATTCTTTAACTTTTACTGTATCCTCTTGTATTAATATAAAAAATGGTTAATAAACATACTATAAAAAGTGAAGAGAGACCCAAACAGTTCATTATTGATATATCTAACTTTATATAATTACTTTTTCCAAACCATTTTTTTATAAATATTATATCAATACTAATAAAGTATTTGTTTTAAAACTCATTTATTTCAATTTTGACACAATTTGGTATTTGGTTTTTGTTAAAGTCATAAAAACATTATCACTACAAAAAAATTTATTTAATGAACCCTAAAATATCTTATTAAACTAGAAAA
This sequence comes from Viscum album, assembly GCA_963277665.1. Lineage (NCBI taxonomy): Eukaryota > Viridiplantae > Streptophyta > Magnoliopsida > Santalales > Viscaceae > Viscum > Viscum album. The sequence continues at coordinate 122,338,640 of OY728153.1, read as the reverse complement.
TTTGGGGATGGCATAAAAAGCCTCAATTTATATTTGTTTTATATTTATAATATCAATTATTGTAATGTTTCACTGAAAAAATAATAACTGCATCATGATTGTGTCACAAATAAATTTAATTATTTATCTATAAAATTTATAAATAAAATACCATTATGTAGGAAATAGGTTTAGATTTATAATGAATATTTATAGTTGAATTTATCTTATGTATAACCCAATATTAAAAATGGTTTGTTTTTTTGACTTGTATTTTTACACTTTTAACTCAACTTTAAATAAAATAATAAAAATTGACCTAATCTAATAAAAGTGTAAAAAATGATCATATATTTTTAATATAGTTGGTTTTGGTCCAAATACACTTATCCAATAGAATTATGACATGTTTTAGGGTAATTATAATCACATACTTTTCATTAAGTACTCTATTTACTTTTAATCGTGGTAAATAAAATTCAAAAGTTACTATTCAGAAAAAATTATTTTCATTTTATTGAAATTTATTTTACTTACTGATGTCAACCACGTCTTTCAGACTTTTTAAATTCAACTCACAGTGGCAGTAAAATTACATTTTAAGCAAATCCGTAAATGTGCCTAGAATGTGGGTAAAAGACGTTAAAAAGTTCAATAAAATTTTATACATCTAATTTTATTAAAAATTGACTCCAATGAATTAACTTTAACATATATAGGTATTATATTTATATATTGACATAAAATAAATTTAAATAAAATGAATAATTATTTATATAATAAGTCGGTTTTAAACAAAAACACCTTGTTTTTTCACTATTCATCAAAGATTGAAAGTTTTCAGAAAAATAACAAAAATTTATTCTAAGAAAATTTTTTTATTCTGAATTCAAAAATTAATTTTATTTTACCAAATTTAAAAAATAGAATTTTAATTAATTAAATAAATATTATTTCCCATTGTCAAAACCAAAAAGAAGGTTTTTAAAAATTAAAAACTATCAAAATATTGACATGTGTTTGTATCAAATATAAATTTTAAATTACTCATAATGAACTAAATTATATTAAATAATAAAAATATAATCTAATTATACTTTAAAACCATTTAAATTCATAATTCAAAACTATAAATTATTTCAACTAAAAAAGTAGTTATCAAATAAATTTAGTATTTTTCACTATTCATCAAAATAGGAAAGTTATTAGAAATGTAGAAAAAAATTATCCAAACTAAATTTTTATATACTAATTATAAAGAATAATTGTATTTAATTAAATTGAATATATAAATGTTCCAAATATTGGTTTTAAAAGGGGTTCTCCATTAAAAGGCAGTAAAGTAGAATTTTTTTAAAAATACTTCTTTTATTGGAAAAAAATGAATTTGTTCTTATATTATAGGTAAAGAAAAATTATATCGATTCTAAAACTATATGGAGTATAGAAAATTCAAAATTCAGTTAATAATATTCAAAACCAATTTTTGAAAGGCCAGTTTGGTATGTCATGGTGTGCTCGAACTCGGTGTTACATGTATCACAAGTTAATGAATTACTTTGAAGAGATAACGTACTATGAAATCTTGGGGCGTTACATTCTCTTATCCTTCAACAAATTTCATCCTCTTAATTTTAAATTGTTCTTTGAAAAATAAAAGGTTATAAATGGAAAAATACTTTTGTGGAAAACCCACATCGAAAATTGGTTTAATAAATTCTACTCTTAATAAGAGGGAATGGGAAATGAAAAAGTCACCAACAAATTTTGATCCTGATTAAGAAAAAATTGGTGGAAATTATAATTAGAGGAAAACTGTAAATATTTATAGGGATTAATTGATTTTATAAATCACAAACAAGTGAATGGAAAATCGAGGGCCTCAAAAACCATAAATCTATAATGATTTAAAATATCATGAGTTCAACGAAGAATTAGGTATTAGGATAACACATTTTTTTAAGATCATTTCCCTAATGTTTATGAGTAAATTTATTCATAGAATAAGAAGAAAATAATATACTTGACAAGTTGGGTTTTATCCTTCAACAAATTCCTACCACATACTCATCTTTTACAGAAAATGATAATAGAATTAAAAAAATATTTTACCTATCCTAATCGTATATGGTTCAAAAAATAATGAATTTATAATTCATTTATAAACTATTTAAAAAAACTACATTATAAAACCATGACATCATATAGGCTAATGGTAGCCGATGCACCCTTGACGTTGTTCAGTTGTGGATTCAAGTCTCACGGTTGTTCCATACATGACGTGTTATTACCCAACCTCTGAGTTGTCCTTTTTATAACAATACATAAATAATATTAAGAAATTATTTAACCTTAAAAATAGTATCATATGTCAAACTCAATCCATTAAAACCATTATACTTATCCAAAATACTTATTTCCAAACTCACAGGCAAAAATTTATAAGGAAAGTAAACACAATGAAGATCTTTTTTTCTACATAATAACATTTGAATACCTTCATCATGTATTCTTTTCAAAAATGGTAACACCTTGAATTAGAAAAAAACCATATTTATTACATCATTTCCCCTTAATTCCTTATGAAATACTAAATATACTCTTTATATACAACAATGTTGTAATCTTCAACAATAATGGAATAAACAGACAATTAATTAGTTTTAAAGGAGTCAATAATATCAAATTTAATTTATCCAAATCAATCGAATCTTATTACAAATTTACTACCTCAGTATCAGAATCATATTATGGTTTATCTTTCATTCAACAATTTATTTTCCAAAAATATAAACATTCTATTGAGTTGATTTTCTTAGAACCATAAAATCTCAAATCCTTAATGAAATTTTACTGTAGTACAATCCTTATTTATTTCCATAATTCATATAACCAGTACATCATTGATACAACAGTCACATGAAATAACTCTTTAATAAAAAAATAATAACACTAGTCATTCCACTTTATTTATGTTACTATCAAAACATTATTATTATACAATAGCATCATTTGGTGCATACTCTAACGATTTGGACATTGATTCGTGTTGTGTCCCAACTCCTTTCAGACGAAGCATTGCACATATAAAACCTTTTTCTTACCCTTGCAATCAGGTACATGGATTCCTTTTTCTATAAACTTATACCAAACTCCCATTCCCTTCAAGAATTTACTAAGGTGATTAGTTCCACGGTTATCACATATGGGAAAATCATTCTTTCCCCTCATTCCATTATCCACATTTCTCTCTATCATCCTTTTCTTCTCTTTCTTCCTTTCAAATTCATAGGACTCAATGAATTATTTACTTATCTTATTGAAACATTATACTATTTCATCAAATGTTGAGAAAACGTGGGAGACTATTTCCCGTCTAAATGTTGTCTTAATAACATGAAAGATATGATCCTTCTTACTCTTTGGATCATTCATATTTTAGGAGTTCTCATTCCTTATATTGGGTGTCATTTCTAAACAATTTCATAAACTAGGTTAGTTTATGAATCGCAATGCATAATTTCATAATTTTAAAATACCTGACATAAATTGAAAATATTATGCATATAATCTATAATCATAAAAAATGTTCTCATTAATGAAGTATTTACTCTTAATTCCTTCATAATATACTGTAAAAAAATGTTAATTATCCTAAGCATATCCTCTGGCAGTGTTGTAACGAAGACTGTAGCAAGGCCCATTGTCTTGTACGAGGATACCTGGGGCCAAGCCTGAAACTCCTTGTCAGAGTTTTCACTCTAATTTACATCTGTTCCAGAGCCGCCTTTACCTGCTCGTATCCCGAAAAGGATGTATTTCTTGGAAAATACAAGAAATTTCCACATTACCACAAGTCTATCAAGTACTTCTATATTAATCCTCAAAGTCAATCATTGGGTAATGTTCTCTAATCAGAGTTTTTCTAAATGTAGTTTCAAAGGTTTTTACTAATATTTCTCTGATACCAACTATAATGCCTCGACACTAAAATCCCAGAGTCAGTGAATTATGACATAACATTGGCATGATCAAAAGGAATCATGTCCTGAAATAGCGATCAGTTTAGTAGCCTAAGAAGTACTAGATACAAACACAATCATTACATTACATAATGAAATAATAACAACACCAATATTCTGTACTATTTGAACACACTTATATCTATTATCCTATCCCTATCAGTCAACCATAAAAATACTTCGTTGCATCCTGGGAACACAAAACATAATAAAGGGGTGAGCTCCGATGCTCAATAAGGGTAAATAATTTAGCAGAATCTATAAACTTTTAAGGTAAGATGTTTAATAAAAAACATCATTTTAAAAATAAACATGAACATCATATGAAGAAAATAAATTAAACATCACCATATAAACATGTGCATTGATATTCTACTAGTCGAATAATCACATGTAATAATTAATTTCATAACGCTGGAATGCCTAACTCCATACATCATTACCACATAGGCAAGACCTCGATACAAGACTAAAAATAAAATTTTTATCAAGGACTTGTGATAAGACACTAGTTTGTCTCATGGGACCTACTAATGCATCGAGGGGCTATAGTGGACCCCACACATCACTTACTAAGTTCACTACATTCCTCATATGAAAATGTTGAAATATAACATATATATTCGTATTAAAACTATCATAAGAAATGTCAATACTTCAACCATAATCAGTGAAGGTTATAAAAATACCACATCCACATTCAAACATATCATAAATAATTTGATACAATATATAATATTGTATTATAATAAATCAACCTTAATCAAGAATAATATACAGTAAATAATATTTACATAGTTGAAAAGGATCAGTTAAACTTTTTAAGAGAAAAATTCCTTTTTGTGAAATCATTTAAAAGTCACACATTTATAAAGGAATTCATTCAAAAGATATTTCAGAATCATTGTATCCCATTCCAATTTGAAACTTTTGAATGGATTTAATATTTTTAAATAATCATGTATATATAAATAAATCTCTAAACCATTTTGAAAACATGGATATTAATGAGAATGATTTAGAAGAATAAATATTTAAATCATTTAAAATGATGTTTTAGTTAAAGTTTACCTTAAAATAATCATTTTTAAATTTATTTAATGAAACATAGACATGGGTAATAAATATTTCCCAAAAAATACTTACACGTAAACAATCTCAGATAATAACGAGATTGAGAAATTAACCCTTACCTTACACTTTCCTTTGGTTGAGGGTAGGTTTAACCTCATGTAAAATCAACATATTATGTTATTAAATTACACCAGAACCATATTAATATTTATTATATAATAAATGATTCATTTATGACTTTATACTACCCATTTAATAATGATTTCCATGTTAAATTAACATTTCATGTAATAATCCCTTTCTTTTTCGTACGTGTTTTAACATTTTATTCTTGATCGTATCATTTATATCATGATTTAAATACTTCTGGAATATAAAAAATTATTTATATATAATATATATTTAGAATAAAAATGTATAAAAGATAGATATATGTTATGGAAAACATCATTTAGCGATACATTAAATCGTACGTACCCATAAACTTTGTTCTCGTTTTCATAGCTTATTGAACAGAAGTATGTGAATAAGATATATGTAAGTAAATACACACTGTCACAAACACACACACATATATATCTATGGTAGAATTATTATTTCATATATTTCATACTTATTAATAATATATATTCTTATAATCATTGTTGAATAGTGAACCTGGAAATGAATATCACCATGTCATGGAGATAGTAAGTCGTATGTACACACAAGAGATGATATAATTTTCTTAATTATTAAAAGGGGTGGAATTGGATGGTATATTAATTTTACAGATAAATTATCATGTTTTTTTAGTTATTTATATACATAGTACTCATTATTATATCCATCCAAAAACATAGTGTTGAAAAATAAATTACACCACTGTCTAGAGATTGTAAGCCGTACGTATGCACACATAGTAACATTATCATTCATAGGATGGATAGAATAACGATTATGTTTGTACCATATATATAATAACATAAAAATACGTATAATTTACTATAGTTATTATTTTGGTATGGAAATTACAAAGAAAGAGAAAGTGGAAGAAGAAAATAACATTGAAAGAGGTGATAAAATAATCACCACTTCTTTGGGTGTTTCCTTTTAATTAGAATAAAAGGGCTCATTAGGTTGGCATTCTGCACAAGGGAAGGCCTATAGGATAATGTGAGGGAATTTGGGAGGATATTTGGGTAGGTGTTGGCCGAACCAAATGGATTTAGAGGTGTGATTTTGAGATAAGGGGAAGTACCCTTTTATAAGAGAGGTGAGGGTCACATTAAAAAAAGTTTGAAATATTGTCTTATTATAAAATAATTTTCGGTTTATAATGGCTCCAAATTGATTCATTTAGAATCTAATGTGGTAATTGGTCGAAATTCATTCAACCAATTGGTTTTATACATGTTTAGTTCAGCTTATAAACCCTATCTTTTATATTTAACTCTTAGTTAAATAGTTTGACTTTTACGATGTCCACTTGTATTATTATAATAAATGGTTAATAAACTTATTATAAAAATCCAAGAGAACCATAAGTGGTTAATTATTGATATATCAAACCTTATCTACGTAATTTGGCTGATTATTATCTTTTTATAAATATTATATCAATTACTAATATAGTATTTATTTTAAAAAATCAATTATGTCAATTTTGACACTATTAGGTATTTTGTATTTGTTAAAGTCATAACAAATTTGTCACTTAAATTTTTTTAATCAACCCTTAAATGTAATATTATCCTATAAAATTCGTTGATCTCCTAAAAAGCCTAAATTTAAATATATTTTTATATGTGTAATATCAATTCTTTTAATCTTTCATAGATAAAGTAATTACTACATCATCATTGTGTCACAAATAAATTTAATTATTTAATCCCTAAAAATTATAAAGAAATACCATTATCTATAAAATATTTTTAGATTTCTAATGAAAATTTATAGTAGATTTTATCTGATGTATAACACTATATTAAAAATGTTTTAGTTATTAAACATTGAATTTAACACTTTTAACACTTCTTTTAAAAAATAATAATAAATGTCATAATCTAATACAAGTGAAAAAAGATAATATTTTATTCATAAGGTTATTTTTGGTCAAAATACACTTATCCAATAGAATTAGTACATGTGTTAGTGTAATTATAATATCCTTTTTACCTTTAATTACGTTATTTACTTTTAACGGTGTTAAATAAAAGTCAAAAGATACTATTAAGAAAAAAACTATTTTCACCTTATTTAACCACATTTTACATATTTATATAAATTTTGTCTTTCATATTTTTGAAATTCAACTCACATAAGTGGTAAAATTACGTTTTATGCCAATATACAAATATGCCTAGAAGGTGGGTAGACGACGTTAAAAAGTTCAATAAAATATTACCCATTAAATTATATTATAAAGTGACCCCAATGAATTATATTGAACTTATCTAGGTATTATATATCTATTTTTACCTAAAACAAATTTAAATAAAATAAATAATTATTTAAATAATAAGTTTTTTTAAAAAAATAACCTAGTGTTTTTCACTATTCATCAAAAATTGAAAGTTCTCAAAAAAGTACCAAAATATCACCCTAAGATAATTTTGATATTCATAATTCAAAAATTAATTCTAGTTTAAAAAATTCATAACATAGAAGTTGCATTAATTAATTTAAAATTAATAACCGTTGTCAAAACCTAAAAGCGGGTATTTAGAAAGTAAACACTATCAAAAGATTGACATGTGTTTATGTAAAATTTAAATGTGAAATTACTTATAACGACATAAATTGTATTAAATGATAAAAATATAATCTAATTATACTTCAAAACCATTTAAATTCCTTATTTTACATAATAAATTATTTATATTAAAAGATCTGTTTTCAATTAAAATTTCATATTTTTTTCTATTTTTCAAAATATGAAAGTTATCAGAAAAGTAACAAAAATATATCCAAACTAAATTTTTATGGAATGCTTTAAAATAAGAATTTATGTCCATTAAATTTAATATTTAAATGTTTCATATATCGGTTTTAAAAGGGGTTTTCTATTAAAAGGTGATAAAATTGATTTTTTTTAAAAATATTTCTTTTATCTGAAAAAACTGAATTTGTTCTTATATTATATCTATGAAAAACATAATATAGATTTTAATATTATATGGTGTATATAAAAATTAAAATTCAGTTAATACTATTTATAAGAGCTTTTTGAATGGATAGTTTGGTATGTCGTGGTGCGCTCAAACTCGATGTTGCGTGTAATGCAAGTTATTAAATTACTTTGAAGAGATAATGTACTATGAAATCTTGGGGTGTTACACATGATGTCACGACCCATTCTCAGGGCCCGTGTCGTGACTACCTCAAGCCCGCCTTCCATAGGCCAGGGGATGACGACTAGCACCAAGGTGTGAATCCCAGAAAAAAGGTAAGGCATTGCCTTTGTAAAGTAAACCAAAAACACCACAGAGCAAGCAGGAAAAAGTAAACACTAAGTAAAAACTGGTACAACAGTAAGTGCGGAAAGTAAGTGGGCCAGTATACAAACCCAAACTGAAAGTAAAGTACAACTAGAAAGGGAAAACAGTAACTGAAAAGTAAAGCCGCAACGTCGAGCTGTCCATTGGAAATCCCACCTCAAGGGTGGGTACAGAAAGCCTTCACTGCTCCTCGGGTCCAGCCGACTGCTCCGAGTACGTCCCTCCCAGTGGTCCACATCCAGGTACCATCCTGCTCCGCAAGACTCCACCACGATCAGCGCTGTTCGTCATCTGCAACCAACACAACATAGTGCGGGCATAACCCGTGCAGGGGTGAGTATATGCTACTCAGTAGGGACCCCGAGACCCCCGAAGGTCTCCCAGAATCCACAAAGGATAATCCAAAAATGAAAGATACAATCACGAATTAACATCCGACGCTACTTAGGTATATGCCCATACATATACCTAAATCATCAATTCTCGCTCGGCTCCAACATCTGAGCACAAGTACAACCCGGTCCACACAGGAAAGAAAAACGAAAATCCACACAGGATAGCACAACACAATCCACAAAGGAAAGAAAATTAGGATTCATCTCACACAGTTATACTTCTTTGTATGACGATAAAGATGACTAGATATTTCCACTGATTCATCTAAGCCGTCGGACCCACAAAGGATCGATAGGTAACTAACCCCCACAAAGACCCACACAGGATCGGAACCACACAGGATCTGTAGGCGCTGGCCCACATAGGACCATTGAGTGCTGACCCACACAGGATCGGACCCACAAAGGATCGGTAGCACTAACCCACAAAGGATCGGTAGCACTAACCCACAAAGGATCGCTGAGTGCAGTAGTTGTCGCCGTCGAATCCACTGAGGATCTCTGTACAGTCGTTGTCGTCACAGTAGCGGTCATAGCTAGCTCTAGGGTTCCCGCACACAGCAAGCTCGTTCGGGAGGGTCCGCTCCATGAGCCGAGAGGCTGATACATCAACTGACACATAGTCCAGAGTTTATGTATCCAAAAGTTCCGTATCGTCAACAGGAACTCAACGTCGCAGACGGCGCGTCAATCGGACGCCCGGTATGAGAGTTATTGGCTTTTTCGTCCCAGGGGCTCGGTTGGTTTTTAAGTCAAAAACAACCTGACCGTACCCCACCTACGTCCAAACCTTGGTCGGAGTAAGACAAAAGATCCGTCTCACTTAGAGGAATCCAACAAAGTTGATGGCACGTCAATCATACGTCCGTAGCTCAAGATTTGAGTCTTTCCGCTCTGAGGACCCGGTTGGTTTCGTGTACGAACTAACCCGGCCGAACCCAATATATTCCAAAACCTTGAGTGTAATATAGAGAAATGACCGTCTCGATCCAAGGATCGCATCTCCACTGACGGTGCGACGATCGGAGGTCTACAACCAAAGATATGGGCAAAAGACCGTGAGGGGTCCGAAAACGGGGGGTCTGGGCCCGGACCGACCCGGCCCAACCCCCCATGGGTCGACCAGAATCGGGTTGACCCGACCCGGGTCCGGGTCGGATCAGGCTGGGCGCGGCCCGGCTCGGCCTGGGCCGCTCGGCGCTGGCCGAGTGGCCGCGCCGAAGAGAGCCGCGGCCCCCCGCGCAGGGGCTGCTCCGTGTCAACGGACGCGGCTTAAGCCGCATCCCTCATTTGGTCTCGCGTGACCGCGGGACCCCCGCTCGCCGCTGAGGCTTCAACCGCGGTGGATTCTTTCCGGCGGCGCGCCTGGCGCCGCCGTGCCGGCGTGGCGCGCCGGCGGGGACTTCCGCGGACCACCGGACGTGCTCCAGTGGTCCGATTCGCATGCGGTCTTCACCAGTGATTGTCTTGGGACCTTACCTTCGCTGGAAAGCCTTAAAAACGACCGAGCGGCTTGTTTTTTCATCGTCCGCCGTCTACACACCAATAACGAAGGGGCAGTGGGTTCAGACTTGTTCGTTGGTCTGCACCCACCGCGTTAGCAGTTTAAAAAGTCTCACAACAATCATTTAATCACAAGACGCAGATATAAATCACAAAGATTTAAAAGAATAAAACCCCTACCTCATCGTAGTCGTCGGACGAGTTCTTTGCGGAATTGACCGTCGCGGAAGAAGATGATCGTCGTGTCGTGGAAGGGCGTCGCGTCGTCGCGGTATACGGCGCCGCGTCGACGATCTCTGAGGGTTAAATAAAAACACACAGATTTAATTTCACGAATTAAATCCGTGTTGAGGATAAAATCCAAAAAGAAATTTAAAAAGATCTGTAATCTCCTACCTCAAACGGATGATCGAAGATTTTTTGGGGAAGAAGAAACATCGCAGAAGAACGTCGCGGGAGAAGAATCGTCGCGGAAGAAGCATCACAGAAGGAGCATCGTCGGCCTTGCGGAACAGGGCGCCGCGTCGTCGATCTCCGAGGGTTTGACGTTCTTCGCGTTCTTCGCGTTCTTCGCATTCTTCACGTTCTTCGCGAAGAAAGATGAAGATCTTCTAGCTTCAGGGATTTCTCAAAATCCTCAAAACAATACACCCCTCAAAAGACAAGTGCTGGTCTCATTTTTAATCTCATTCCAAAAATTCATTTCAATGATAAGTAACGAATAATTTAATTCATATAATTAATTGCAACGAATCAACCGCACAATTAATAGGGGTGTTAAGAATTTAGAAAACGCGTCAGTTGACTTTCATTTAAGAGGGGGGTTGCGGGTGCGTTACTTAGGGGGGAAAACGGTGGGGATCGTGTGGGCCCCACCTCACAAATATCCTACCAAGAGGGTAGGATATTTTGGGTTCCACCCTATCCGCTTCAACTCAGCTTAAGCTTCTTTAAGTGGCTTTAATAAAATAAAGTTGTCACACCACTTTATTTTATTATTTTTTTTCACTTAATCCCAAAAATTAAAAACCACACCCGAGCAAACGCAACTCCGGAAGAGGCGTTTCTAAGAAAATACCAGCGCTGCGATTCCATCGGTGCCCTCAGAATTCGATTCTGAGCACCAGTTCAAAAGTTAAAAAAACCCGCTCATTTGTTCACTGAACTTACCCGAGCAAAACTTCGGAAAATGATTCCGGGCACACCAGGCCTCAGAATCATGTGCCATCAGAAACTACGTTCTTGTAAAATTCCAAAGAAAATTAAGAAAAAAATTTCCTTGATATTTACGGGTCTTTACATCACTCCCACCTCAGGGCTTTATGTCCTTATAAAGATACATCATAAGATAGGGAAACAAATGTGGGTACTTAGCACGCATCTGAGCCTCCCGCTCCCAAGTGCTCTCCTGGAGGTTCTCGTGCTGCCATCTAATGTGCACTAGAGGAATCGATCGTCCACATAGGACCCGCTCCTGTCGATCCTCAATCTCCACCGGGACCTCTGAAAAAGTCACCCCATCATCAACGTTCATCTCCCCATGGTCAATGATATGCGTCAGGTCGTGGACATATATCCTCAGCTGAGATATGTGGAAGACGTCGTGCACCCGTGCAACTGAGGTGGTAGATCCAGGCGATAAGCCACTTCACCGATCCTGCTGAGGACCTGGAATGGTCCGATGAAGCGTGGAGACAACTTGCCGCCTCGGCGAAATCTATGTAATCCACGTCGATGTGAGACACGCAGGAAGACGTGGTCTCTATCCTCGAACTCTAGTGGCCTCCACATCCTGTTAGCATAAGAATTCTTCCAGCTCTGAGCTGTCCTCATCCTCTCCTGTATGACCTAGACCTTCTCTATCGTGGCCCGGACCATCTCGGGTCCCACAAGTGCTGACTCCTCAGGGTCTGTCCAGCACAAAGGAGATCTGCAAGGTCTGCCGTACAACGCCTCGTATGGTTCCATCCCGATGGTGGAGTGGTAGCTGTTGTTGTACACAAACTCCACCAAGGGTAGTTGGTCCTCCCAACTGCGACCAAAGTTGAGGACACATGCACGAAGAATGTCCTCGAGAGTCTGAGTGGTCCTCTCCATCTGACCATCCGTCTGAGGGTGAAAGGCGGTTCTCAGACGTAGCTGCGTCCCGAACGCCTCCTGCAACCCCTTCCAAAGCCGGGAAGTAAAGCGAGCATCTCGATCGGAGAAGATAGATGATGTAACACCGTGAAGCTATACAATCTTCTGAACGTAAAGATGCCCCAAGCTCTCCACTAAGCCTTGCTCTCTGATAGGTAAGAAGTGAGCCGACTTGGTGAGTCGGTCAACAATCACCCAAATGGGGTCATGACCTCTGGAAGTGCGTGGAAGTCCAGTCACAAAGTCCATAGATATCCCGTCCCACTTCCACTCCGGGACCTCCAAGGGTTTTACCAAGCCTGCTGGTACCTGATGCTCTGCCTTCACCTGCTGGATGGTAAGGCATCGAGAAACGAACTCTTCCACAACCTTGTTCATGCCCGGCCACCAGTGCTATCGTCTGAGGTCCTGGTACATCTTTACCTCTCCAAGATGTACCGCAAAAGGAGAAGTGTGAAACTCTCTCAGCACCTCCTCTCGTAAAGCTACTGGTACTACGGTACGTCCTCTAAAAAAGATTTGGTGCTCCTCTCCAAAGGAGAAACCATCAAGTGCCTATCCTGAGGATATTTGTGCACGCCGTGTCTCACAGTCAGCGTCCCCACGTTGTGCCTCTCTGACCCACTGTAGAAGTGGAGTAGATACTGTGAGAGACTGAAGGAAGGCTGTGCCATCTCTATCCACAAAGGATATTCACAAAGCGGCTAGCTTCTATGTCCCCTCCTCGAGTAGCTGAATGCCCGTCCTCCTGCTGAGAGCATCGGCTACCACGTTCCCCTTCCCAGGAGTATAGACTATCTCAAAGTCATAGTCCTAGAGGAACTCGAACCATCTCCACTGTCTCAGGTTCAGGTCCTTCTGAGAGAAGATATACCTGAGACTCTAATGGTCAGAAAAGACTATAAAGTGCTCGCCCATCAGATAGTGTTGCCATTTCTTCAGAGCGAAGACCACTGCTGTTAACTCCAGGTCATGGGTAGTGTAGTTGTGCTCATGTGGCCTCAACTGACGTGATCCATAGGTGATAACTGGCCGATCCTGCATTAGGACACATCCGAGTCCGGTCCCTGATGCATCGCAGTAGACTACGTACCCTACTCCCTCCTCAGGCAACCTCAAGATAGGGGCGCTGGTCAATCTCTGTCTCAGCTCCTAGAAGCTCTGCTGACATATTTCTGACCACACAATGGGTTTCCCCTTATTCTTCAAAGCTGAGAGTGGTGCCACAACTCTGGAGAAGTTTGGAACAAATCTCAGATAGTATCCAGCTAGTCCCAAGAAACTCCGCACCTCCGTCACGCTCTTGGGTGGCTCCCAAGCTAGCATTGTCTCGATCTATGCAGGATCCACTGCAACTCCCGCCTTAGAGATGACGTGCCCCAATAAGTGGAGCTCACGTAACAAGAACTGACACTTAGAGAGCATTCCAAAAAGCTGGTGCTCTTGGAGTGTGTCCAGTACAACTCGCAAGTGGTAGGCGTGCTCCCCCTTAGTCATCGAGTATATCAAAATGTCGTCGATGAAGACCACGACAAATCGATCGAGGTATGGCTGAAAGATCCTGTTCATGTGGTCCATGAACACTGCCGATGTGTTTGTCACGCCAAAAGGCATAACCAAGAACTCATAGTGGCCATACCGACATCTGAAGTCCGTCTTCTGCACGTCCTCGCCCTGAACTCTGAGCTGATGATAGCCTGACCTGAGGTCTATCTTCGAGAACCACCATGCTCCCTTGAGATGATCGAAAAGGTCATAAATCCTCGGTAGCGGATACTTGTTCCTCACTGTCACCTGGTTCATGCGATGATAGTCGACACAAAGTCGCAAGATCCTGTCCGCCTTCTTGGCAAACAATATTGGGGAAGCACAGGGTGAAACACTGGGTCGGATGAAACCCTTGCCCTGCAAGTCCTCCAACTGTACCCATAGCTCTCGAAGCTCAGCGGGGGCCATCTGATATGGTTTAGTGGATATCAGGGCTATCCCGGGGTACAGATCAATATGAATGTCTACCTCTCTGCGAGGAGGTAGTCCTGGAACGTCGTCAGGAAAGACGTCCGCATACTGATCCACCACTGCAGGAAAACTAGGACTCCGCACGTCAACTGCTCCTAGGATGAGTCTAGCCAACTATTGAGTGATGGGTTGTCCTATCCTATGCGAAAGTCCATCCTGTGTTGCAAAGGATCCCTTCTCGCTGTTGAAGGTGAACCTACTCCCGTCCGTGCGTACACATCGTACCTTGCGCCTAATATAGTCAATCTGTGCATGGATTGTAGATAACCAATCCATGCCCAAGATGACGTCGTAAGGCCTCGATGCCGCTACAAGAAGATCCCAGCTGAAGCTCTCATCTCCTATTGTAAGCTCACACTTCCGTGACCAGTGTGTGATTGTCGATTCCTCTCCCGTAGGAGTCTCTAGCCATAAGGATCGAGCCAACATCTCTATCGGAATCTCCGAGCTCCGAACAAGGGTAGTGGATATGAAAGAGTGACTCGTTCCCGCGTCTATAAGAACTATAGCAAGGGTGGAATAGACACAGATAATACCTCGAATCATCTCGGGCGCGCCGTGGTTGTAGGCCTCCGCTGCCTGGAGCTGTGCCTGTCTCTGCCTGTTAGCTCCCTGTAGTCGGGGTGGACCTCCTGGTGGTGGTGGTGGTAGAGATTCAAAGCGTCTCCCACCACCTGCTGCCCGGCCAGCTCCTCTACCTCGTCCGCCTCCCCACTACAGACTGCCACGGTCGACCCTCTTCCTCTGCCTGGGTGGCCCCTCAACCGCCTGATGCTCCTCGGAATGGTGGGTTGGGTAGTCACGAGCCATGTGGCCCTGCCTGCCGCATGTGTAGCATTGCCTTCCTCTCAAAAGACTGGCTCCACGGTGTGTGCCCTGCACTGCTGAGTCAGTGTCCTGAGGTCGTCTGCATGATGGTCTGGTCTGCCTCGACCCCTGAGTAATCCGTCAACTGCCTACCGCAGAAGACTCTGCTACGTGCCGCCCCGCGGTAGGTCTCACTGCTGGTGAAGGCTCAGCAAGGAAGATCTCGATCAAAAGGGCTCGATCCAGTACTCCTGCCTGAGTCGGAATGCTGAGGGAGATCAGGGATGCCCTGATCTCATTCTCAATCCCTCTCAAAGGTCTGGGCCCGGAAGAATGGGTCTCGTACCATGTCTGTCGAGTAACGCGAGAGATCAGTAAATCTCACTGTGTACTGGGCGACCGTCAAGCTGCCGTGCCGCAGCTGAAGAAGCTCCTGGATGCGCACCACCCGGAGGGTGGCCGGGACAAACTCTGAGCAGAAGAGGACCTCAAAGTCTGTCCAGAGGAGAGATACTTCATTGTGCACCTAGAGCATCAAGCTCCACCATCGGCCCGCTGTTGCGTGCAGTAGGCTCGCTGCGAGGATCACCATGAGGTCTGCTGGTGTCCTCACTAACCAGAAAACTCATACAATTACCTCCAGCTAGTCCTCGACTGCCTGGGGGTCCGTCTCCCTGCGGGATATGGGCGGTCGCTGGCACTGGAACTCATGCAGTTCACTAAGGCGATGTGCATCGTCAGCGACTGGGGCTGGAAGCATCGGTGGCTTGGAGGGTAGAGGTACCGCCGGTGCCTTAGCTGTCAAAGGGCCCTGTACTGAGGCCTCGTCGCTCGGTGGGCTGTCGTCATGCCCAGCTCTCGAAACCCTAGCTGGCTGCCTTTGTGGGGCCATCCGGAAAATAAACAGTTGTGCCACAGTCATAACAGTATACCTGGTGAGCTGACATAAGGTAATCACAAAGAAAACTTGAAACACACATGAAATCAATGTTTTTGTGCATTAAGTCAGAAATCAGAAGTCAGGGTCCTGGTGTATGGATACGTCGGCCGCCACACCAACACTGGGCTCCCTGGACTGATAACCACACCCAATATGCTTAACTCTATTTCTTCACATAGAAGAAAGATCAGAGTCTACGGTAGAACCGAACTCCTCTGATACCAATTTGTCACGACCCATTCTCGGGGTCCATGTCGTGACTACCCCAAGCCTTCCTTCCATAGGCCAGGGGCTGGCTACTAGCACCAAGGTGTAAATCCCGGAAAAAGAGAAGGCATTTCCTTTGTAAAGTAAACCACAAACACCACAGAGAAAGCAGGTAGAAGTAAACACTAAGTAAAAACTAGTAAAACAGTAAGTGCGGGAATGTAAGTGGGCCAGTATAAAACTCAAACTGAAAGTAAAGTACAACTGGAAAGGGAAAACAACAACTGAAAAGTAAAGCTGCAACATCGAGCTGTCCACTAGAAATTCCACCTGAAGGGTGGGTACAGAAAGCCTCCACTGCTCCTCGGGTCCAGCTGAGCGCTCCGAGTACGTCCCGCCCAGTGGTCTACATCTAGGTACCATCCTACTCCGCAAGCCTCCACCACGATCAACGATGTATGTCGTCTGCAACCAACACAATGTAGTGCGGACATAGCCCGTGCAGGGGTGAGTATAAGCTACTCAGTAGGGACCCCGAGACACCTGAAGGTCTCCCAGAGTCCACAAAAGATAATCCACAAAGGAAAGATACAATAACGAAGTAACATCCGACACTTCTTAGGTATATTCCCATACATATAACTAAGTTATCAATTCTCGCTCGGCTCCAACATCTGAGCTCACGTACAACCCAGTCCACACAGGAAAGAAAAACGTAAATCCACACAGGATAGTACAACAAAATCCACAAAGGAAAGAAAAACAGGATTCGGCTCACACAGGTATACTTCTTCGTATGACGATAAAGATGACCAGATATTTCCACTGATTCATCTAAGTCATCAGACCCACAAAGGATCGATAGGTACAAAACCCCGCAATGACCCACAAAGGATCTGACCCACAAAGGATTGATAGGTAACTAACCCCCGCAAATTCCCATACAGGATCAGACCCACAAATGATCTATAGGCACTGGCCCACACAGGACCGCTGAGCACTGACCCACACAGGATCAGACCCACACATGATTGGTAGCACTGACCCACAAAGGATCGCTGAGTGTTGTAGTCGTCACCGTCGAATCCACTGAGGATCTCTTTACAGTCTTCGTCGTCACAGTAGCAGTCGCATCCAGCTCTAGGGTTCCCGCACACAGCATGCTCGTTCGGGAGGGTCCACTCCATGATCTGAGAGGCTGATACATCAACTGACCACATAGTCCAGATTTGATGTATCCAAAAGTTCCATATCATCAACAGTAACTCAACGTCGCAGACGGCGCGTCAATCGGACGCCTGGTCTAAGAGTTATTGGCCTTTTCGTCCCAGGGGCCCGGTTGGTTTTTAAGTCAAAACCAACCCGACCATACTCCACCTGCGTCCAAAACATGGGCGGAGTAAGCCAAAAGATCCATCTCACTTAGAGGAATCCAACAAAGTTGACGGCACGTCAATCGGACGTCCGTAGCTCAAGAAATGAGCGTTTCCGCTCCGAGGGCCCGGTTGGTTTCGTGTATGAACCACCCGGACGAAACCAAAGTATTCCAAAATCTTGAGTATAATATACCAAAATGACCGTCTCGATCCAAGGATCGCATCACCACTGACGGTGCGTCGATCGGAGGTCTACAACCAAAGATATGGGAAAAAGACCTTGAGGGGTCCGAAAACGGGGGGTCTGGGCCCGGACCGACCCGGCCCAACCCCCCTGGGTCGACCCGAACCGGGTTCGGGTCCGCCCCGGCTGGGCGCAGCCCGGCCTGGCCTGGGCGGCTTGGCTCTGGCCGAGCGGCCGTGCCGATGGGAGTCGCGGCCCCCCGCGCGGGGGCTGCTCCGTGTCAACGGATGCGGCTTAAGTCGTGTCCCTCCTTTGGTCCCGCGCGGCCACGGGACCCCAGATCACCGTCGCGGCTTCAGCCACGGAGGAATCTTTCCAACGGTGCTCCTGGCTCCGGCAGGTCCTGGCGGCCGGCCGGTGCCGGCCGCCGCCTCCGACCGCTGGCGCCGCCGTGCCGGCGTGGCACGCCGGCGGGGACATCCGCGGACCACCGGACGTGCTCCAGTGGTCCGATTCGCCTGCGGTCTTCGCCAGTGATCGTCTCGAGACCCACCCTTCACTGCAAAGTCTTCAAAACTCCCGAGCGGCTTGTTTTGTCATCATCCGCCATCCGCACACCATGTACGAAAGGGTGGTGGGTTCGGACTTGTTCGTTAGTCCACACCCACCGCGTTAGTGGTTTAAAGAGTCTCACAAAAATCATTTAATCACAATCCGAGGATATAAATCACAAAGATTTATAAGAATCAAACCCCTACCTCTTCATAGTCGTCAGACAAGTTCTTCGCGAAATTGACCGTCGCAGAAGAAGATGATCGTCGCGTCGCAGAAGGGCGTCCCGTCGTCGCGGTATACGGCGTCACGTCGACGATCTCTGAGGGTTAAATAAAAACACACAGATTTAATTTCACAAATTAAATCAGTGTTGAGGATAAAATCCACAAAGTAATTTAAAAAGATCCGTAATCTCCTACCTAAAACGGATGACCGAAAATTTGTCACGGAAGAAGAAACGTCACAGAAGAATGTCGCGGGAGAAGAATCGTCGCGGGAGAAGCATCATAGAAGGAGAATCGTCGGTGTCGCGGAACATGGTGTCGCGTCGTCGATCTCCGAGGGTTCGTCGTTCTTTGCTTTCTTCGCGTTATTCACGTTCTTCGCATTTTTCGCGTTCTTCGTGTTCTTCGCATTCTTCGCGAAGAAAGATGAAGATCTTCTAGCTTCAGGGATTTCTCCAATTCCTCAAAACAAGACACCCCTCAAAAGAAAAGTTTTGGTCTTATTTTTAATCTCATGCCAACAATTGATTTCAAAGATAAGTAACTAACAATTTAATTCATAGAATTAATTGCAACGAATCAACCGCCCAATTAATAGGGACGTTAAGAATTTAGAAAATGTGTTAGTTGACTTTCATTTAAGAGGGGGGTTGTGGGTGCGTTACTTAGGGGAAAAGAAACGGTGAGGCTCGTGTGGGCCCCACCTCACAAATATCTTACCAAGAGGGTAGGATATTTTGGGTTCCACCCTATCCACTTCAACTCAGCTTAAGCAGCTTTAAGTGGCTTTAATAAAATAATGTTATCGCACCACTTTATTTAATTATTTTTTTTTCACTTAACCCCAAAAATTAAAAACCACACCCGAGAAAACACAACTTCGGAAGAGGCGTTTCTAAGCAAATATCGGCACTGCGATTCCATCGGTGCCCTCAGAATTCGATTTCAAGCACCGGTTCAAAATTCAGAAAAACCTGCTCGTTCGTTCACTGAACGTACCAGAGCCAAACTTCGGAAAATGATTCCGGGCACACCGGGCCTCGGAATCATGTGCCGTCAGAAACTGCGTTCTTGTAAAATTTCAAAGAAAATTAAGAAAAAAATTTCCTTGAAATTTACGGGTCTTTACACATGATAATAAACTCCTTATTTTTAATTAATTTATTAGTCCCTATTTAATATAATAAATAATTATTTTCTCCAATACGGTGCGTCATATGACAAAGCGGAGACCATCCTTAGGTTCAGAATGATTATTTTACCCTAGGCAGGGTATAACCTTTGCAAAAATAGAACATTTGGTGAGATAGAACACAATGTTATTTAAATTAGATTGTAAATACTTTTATTAGGAAGTAGGAGATAATAATGATAATTTTATTAATAATATTTTTATATAAAACAAAAATGAGAATTTACTTTCACAATTAATAAATTATGTCATTGTATAAATAATAACTGGGAAATGTAATGAATGATATATTATTAATTGTTCCAATTAAATATAAATGTGTATTGAATATTAATTTAATAATCATTAACTTTTTTTAAATGTTGTTGTTTTAAATTATTAATGGTTTCATCGTGGAGTTGTATTGTATAATAATAATTTTAATTACTGTAACATCTCAAAATAAACGAAGTTACAGGTCGTTATGTTTTCATGTAAAAATCCTTAAAGGAAACGAGGGCATGTGCTTATGCACCCAATTGCAGATCCCAAGAAAGTATTCAAATTTTTTAAATAATTTCTTGGGTCTTATTTAATATATACATCATGCCCCAACGCAGTGTTCAGGTTAAAAATAATTAAAAAAAGATTAAATGAATTTTAAAAAAATAAAATATATGAAAAATGAATGAAAATAAATAAATAAAATTAAAAGTAGGAATGAGAAGAATAGTACCCTTTTTTATTTTTATTTTATTTTATTTTTCCTTTTTCTATTATTATTTTTCATTTCTTTTTGTTTTCTTTTTCACTCCTCCTCTCTTCTTCTCTCTCCATCGGAAGCCTGCTGTGAATCTGTTTCTCATTTATTTTCTTTGTCATCAATTTTGTAGTAATGCTCTCAGAAAGGCTAACCTCACACAATAAGAAGCATTTGATCTTATCCATCACAGGATCTCCCATGGAAGGATTTTTTTCCCAAGTTGGGGATTTTCAAAATTGTCTGATTTATTCCTTTTTACATCAAATCAAAGATCATTGTAGAGAGTAGGATTCAATACAGTTATAAGGCAGGGTATCTACATTCATTCCCTTAATTTCATTGCGTTATTTAAATCACATGTTGTGCCGCTTGTTGGTGCCTACTAGCGAGTTCTAATATTTACAGTTTCAAAATTAAATAAGCCAATTTTCTAAACCTTCACACCTTTGTGTTAGACATTTTAACCCATTTAAATTATAAAAACAGTTTTGGATACCCCTTTTGGTGTTTATACGTTCATGGCCTATTTTCCATTAGCCTCAAATTAATTATATTAACTAATTGCACATGTTGTGTGATCTGTTTTTTTGATTTTTAATTAAATAAATTATTTTGGGTAATTTCGAACAATGATCATTGGTTAGGTTGATTAATTATCACCTAATTAATTTTTCCTTGTTCAATTATTATAGTGTTGTTCCGTAATAAATTAATATGTGTATTTTTATTACTTTCACTGATAAATTTCTTTGTCTATAGCTGTTCAGTTTAAAAGATCATTTGTTGTGGTAGATTTATATATATTTCTTAGTTTCAATTATAAATGAAACTATATGATACCTTTTCTCTAACATATAATGTTATTCTGGTAGTGATAGAATGTGGTTCTGTATTAAAGACTCTCTCTTGAACTCTCTATTACTGTCTCGTTACCTTTATGCTCTAGTGCAGGTGATGTCTTAGGATTTTCCAGACAAGTACTTCCCATTTCCTTCAATATACATTTGGTTGACACTGGTTCCTGAAGGTATCATCGATAACAGACCAATATAAAGTGGCTACGCCAAGACTTGGGTGATACTCGACCCCTTCATTGTGAGATTAAGATGGACTCGTGATAAAACCATGCCTCAAGCGATACTTTGTATTCCGATCGATTGACTTGTACAAGATCAGTGGTATTGGGTAATTAAAGTATGTGCTATAGAGATACCCTCAGGACAAGAGCAGACTCCAAATCTAAATTTGAACCTCAAAATAATGAAATTTTATGGAAAACATTATATGTTGCAGTTTTAGTTTTACTTGTGAATTGTGACACTTTTCAGGTACATTGATGCACCTTGTTGACACATGAATTAATCCCAAGACAAAGCACAATCATGGGGTATGTTTCCTTTTTCCTGCGTTCAGTTTCCTAGAACATTTATATACATATATACACCTCGTGCTTTATTATAGGTAAATTCATTAGATTTTCGGCTTAGGACGAAGCATGTGGTATGGGACGGATGGCGTTGGGAACCCAAAGCACGTTAGATTTATTTAATTCTAATTATTTAATTTCATTAATTTAATATATATATATATATATAGAAAACTGATATTTTTTAAAACATGAAATTGAAAGTTTAGACACCGTGTGATCCAACCAATTCGGATTTTATCTCACTCCTTGCTCAAGTGTCGTTTGGTACTCTAGTAGACTTTATTCTAAAAGGTATGTATAATTGAAAGAATAAAACGTATAGTGATTAAGAGTTTCTTGATGCTTGGAATAGATATTGGGGCAGAAGATCAGGCCTTTGCTTGAGATTCAGTTGTTTATTTTGCATCATTTCCCTTTTTGTGTTTAATTTCATTCTTGTATTTCTATCTGCCATAATTTTACATTAACACACACATCATAGCATGACATCATTTTATACCTGGTTTCATTTATTCTCTTCTTGCATTATAATTTATTCAGTTTCTTCTGATGTAGTTTTGTTTTTATACGCTTATGCTATTTGTTATAAATTGTTGTTTTATTTGCAGTGTATTACCTATTACCTATGAGGGCATATTCTCCCTCACATACATGTTAAAAAAACCCTTTCATCTAGTCATAAGCATTTGACATTCGGGGAGATGTGCTTGAGGTCATGTGATACACTGGTCTAGTCACTGTCTTAGAGGTGAGCCGGGTCGGGACATTACATGATCACTATAATAACGTAATGAAAACATTAATTCTTCGCAAAATGAATACCAAGGTTCTCAAATATATTCATTAAATCAATACATCATGTAAAATAAAAAATATGTAATAATTTATAAAAAAATCAAACAAATTTCATGGTCCCCAACATAATCCCATAAACATCTCATTATTATATCTACAACAGGAAGATATTAAGGGTTATCCTACATTAATCATGTGTTTTAAAGGAGGATCAACTTGTCACTGAATCACATTTCATGGTCATAGATGCCATTAAACACATGATTTCAAATCCATTAGAAAATAATACTACATTACAATCATTATATATTTCATAATTATTATTTCTATAAATTCATTGATTAAATACGCATATATAATAATTCATAAATCCAAAAACAAGAAAATTAATCATTCCACATAAAATAAGGAAATAAAATAATATTTTTCATGATACATTGGCTTATTTTGTGGTATATTCCATTGAAGCTTACCGAATTCATTTTCATGGTGCCTCATCTCCCAAAAGATTAAGAATTGTGCATCGGAAACATCATTATTTCCCATGAAATTATAAGCATAATGTAATTTCTATCCACACTTATAGAAAACTACCATTAACTCTGTGAAATTTCTAGGTGTTTTATTTCCAAAATTGTATATTTGGGGAAACCATCCATTCCCTTATTATGAATACCCATTTGTAGCTCTAATGTCCTCTTTTTTTCTTTGTTCCCTAAGAAGTAAGATCACTTAGAAAATTATTGTTATTTTTTATATCACAAGATATTATATCATCATATGATGATAATGATTGGGAGACTAATTACCTTCAAAATATTATCTTAAGTCCATCAAATAAATGATGTTTTTTACAAGTTGGATTATGTGCACTAATATATTTCACATTCGTTCCACTATATTACATTTCTAAATAGTGGAAAACACTAGATTATATCACAAAATAATGTATCATAATTTATCATCCCAAAACTATGGAAATTGTTAACATAAATTGAATTATATAGGCATTCATAATCACATAATCATAAAAATTGTTTCTTAGAGGATGTTCCAAAATCATAAAACATTTCCCAATCCTTAAAAATGGTTTCTAAATAAAATGTTAAATATCTCATGAATATCCCCTTGGAGTCTCAAACCATGTGCACAGTAAAGAACATTTTCAGGCACTAGGTAACTCCCAAGTCAATATCGATACACCTTTTTCAGATGTATTACCCCTAGGTACCTTTTTTCTAGAACCATGTCAAATTGTAATATAAATACGTGGATGTACATCTAGGAAAAACCACATAATCAATATCTTAACAAATCATTAATATGTCATTATACACATCTTATAAATGTTTATCACATGGTTTTTTTCCCTAATATAGATTTTCCGAAATCTAGTTCTCATGGTTTTTTCTTAACTTCCTCCAATACCAACTATAATGACCGCGAATCCAATAAATCAGTGTCAATGTATATTTTATTAAATATACACTACATACAAGGTATAAAATCAAGAATGAAAAAATATTTTATTAGTCTTGTTAAATAAGATACACTATTTTAATTCATATTATATTTTAATCTTAAAATATATAATAATTTTTTTATTGAGAAATCCATTATTAACCTTGTAATATCCCTACATATCAGTCATAAAACCCATATTTGGAATCTAGGGAAAATTAAAAACAAGAATGTGTGATCACAAATATTCAATAAGGGTATAAATATAGTGGGAGATATTAGTAATAAATAAGAATAATAAATATAGTAATATTAATTATTAAAAAAAATCATTTACTCAATAAATGGATCATAATATGGAAGAAGTAAATGTTGATTAAATAAATATATATTGATAATCACATGAGATTTAAACATAACCAAAAATATTCTATGTAATCGAATAAAACCATGGAATATCGATGACTAAATTCATAGTTATGGAGTGAATAATTCAATACATCTTAAATATACCATCATGGCCTTTTGTAAATGAATCTTACAGTGATGGACTCATGCTATAACGAATTACATAAATGGGTAAGGTCTCAACCTAATACCCAAACTAATTTGTCTCACGAGACCTAAAGATGCATCAAGGGGCTATGTAATTTCGAGCCCCACCCATCACGTAATATGGGAAATTAATTAATCATATGGAATGCGTGAATCATAATCAACCTAATCATCCATATTTTAAAACTAACATACAAAATATCAATACATAATCCTATTAATAAACAAAATCATAAACCATCCAGAGTAAAATGGATAATTGTAATAAAATTGTACATCCCAAGCCAAATTGATCCCAAACAACCTAGAGGAAAAATAAGGATGATATTAGTACAATATAACCCTAGTGTATCATAATTACAATAATGGTTTTACTTTTTTATGAATATAAATACAATAAAAATGTCATTAAAAACATTTTGGAGGAAGATAATATTTTCTCTTTTATTTTTTTAAATAAAATTGAAAAAAATATTTTTAAAATACTTATCATTAAAAATAACCTCTAAAAACATGAAAAATTATCTTTAAAACATTTATTTTTTATGATGGTGAAAAATTCTATTCCATCCATACATGTTAAAATAAATTTTCATTTCATTTTTTTTAAATGTGAAACATGAATTATTTTGAAATTTTTATGAGGTTTCCTTTCAAGATTTTTTAAATTTTAAAAATGGTAAAAAAATGCCTTCAATAAATCATTTGAAAAGTTATAAGAACATGTTTTGGAATCATGTTTTGAATTCATTTATTTTTGATGAAAATGTCTTCCTGACTAAATAAAGAAATAAATTCGCATTTTGCTGATAATATTTTATTGATCATTTTTCATACTAAATTGAGGAAAATGGTAATATTATTTGAAAAACATCATAAATAATCATAAGAGAATAATATTTATTCATTTCAATACATAAATATAAAATAATTCCCCCAATATAGACATAAATAAAAATAATCCAACATATTGATGAGATTGTGAAATAATCACTAACCACTTTGGAAACTTTTGAATTATAAGCTATGTGAAAGAAGTAACATCAAATTAGAAATCAAATACAATGAAGATAAATATATTAATCAAGAAACATATTAAAAGGGGTATTATATACAACCCAAAAAGGAATAAGTGGTGATTATTTAATATGTCTCACAAATTTAAAAGTGAGATAAGAAACCCTTACCACTTATTAAAATTCCTTTATATGTGTATTAAACAATTGTATTATAAATATTGTTTTATTACACATACATTAAAGAAATATTCTCATATATATCATTCCAATTATTATTTACTTTCAGTCTCTTATCACATATTTTTTAGTAATTCTTTGTTAAACTCATAGTTTATTATGATAATTACTTAATTTTTCATGCATGTTCTCATTCGCTAATTTTGGTAATTTTAACCTGATCATTGTCACATTATCTATATAATGTTAACCATAATATAAATATAATATATATACATATATATTTATTTAGTGTAATCTATAAATGTAAGATACATAAAATGTCTTATAATTTCGATAGAGATGGCATGTCGTACGTACAGATGTTCAGGGCTTCCATTTTTCTCATCGAATGGAATAAAAGTAATATATATATTAATTAACATTTAAAGAATTATATAATGTTATATATATCATTTATTTTAATAAAATAGATTCTTATTACAATTTAATTATAAATATAATGAAACACATTTCACATCGTTGTGTAGAGACAGTTGTTTAAACATACGCATGGGGACATTATTGTTTTGAAAAGTATTTTAAGATAATATTTTAGATGTGATATAATGTCATAAACAATCCTAGAGGCCTTGGTAACCCGATACCCATTTCTGTCCTTACTTAGCCCGAAAGGGGTCCCTAATCCCCATGGGCCGATGACTGGTACCTAGAATAATACAACAGAAAAGTGGGAATGAATTTTCCACAAAACATAGAAAAATTAAGAAAATAAAGTCAATATTTATACAAAAGAAACTTCACAAAGGGATAAGTACTACAAGTCACAAATGAAATTGACCACAATGTACTATAACTCAATTACCAATATAGGGGAAAACAACCCAAGCCCCTAAGGACACAACTCATCACAACCAAGGTTCAGAAACTAGATCCACAAAAAAATGATCATATACCCCTACTCAAACTTAGAAGGAGATATTGAACATACACCTGATATCACAAGTTGGATGTGAGATAAAAATCCCAGTACGATCTCACTAAGGATTATATATCAGATTTTAATAATAGATTAATCAATGGAATGCTTTCAATTTTAGAATAAACATTTTTGGAATTTTAAATCATGTTTAAATGATTCATGCTATATAATTAAAATTATGGAAAATACATTAAGAAGATGCTTTAAAAATGATACAATATTTCTAAAAAATTAATTAAATAAAAATTCATATAAAACAGTTTATATATATTCGAATAGTATGTAAACAAATTCCATAATATTTTCATATATTTATACCAAACATTTTAAAAAAGATAAAAATAAGATAATCTACTAAATAGGTATGAAGGTTCATGATATTGGACTCCACTCTCTCTATGTGATCATATAAACCTGTATATACAATCCTACCTCCGAAAATAGTCAAAATAAAACTTTTCACCATCCAATTGGGGATGTAACCAACTATATTTATGTTATATAACATTTTATAATTATAGACTATTTCTAGATAACTCAAAAACTACATAAGGTATGCATGTTCTATTACACAATAAATGATGGGAAATTTATTTCCAGATATCATAAAATTAAATTAAATCCCATTACCCTATATAAAATTTCAATTTTCTATTAAAAAACGAGTTTTAATAAAACAAATATACCACTATAACATGATAAAACCACATGGTATCTATCAAAAAAATTAAATCCATTCTCAAGAGTTGGAAATCATTTTAAAACCAATTACATTAATTTCAAAATCCATTTATATAGTTAATTTAAATAGATTAACTAAAATATCTTCCACAAAATTCACAATTAATATTGTGCAATTTAAATCAAAAAATTTCCATAAATTCTCCCCATTTCAATTTAATAGGGGGTTCTCCAAAATTTCAAAAAAAACCTATTTCAATTCTACCAATTCAATAGAATTGGATTATATCAAATCAATTGAAATAAATTTTGAGATATTAAATCTAAATGAATGATTTAAATCTATAATGAAAATTAATTTTTTTCAATATGGCCCAAGAGAATAGAATCACCAACCTTTTTACTGAAATTCATTCCTGGAAACGGAACCTATAAATGGGAATGAAGGTGTAGAATACCTAGAAAAATGAAACTATAAATGAGATTGAACATCTAAAAAATAGATCCATCAATTTTAGGATGATCTATTGAAATCCCAAAGGTGGAGAAGGAGATAATGATGAAGAAGAAAGAGAACCCAAACCCTGGAATTCACACTACAATCAAAATGATGATTAAGCACCAAAATAAGGAACCCCAAAGGGTTGGAGGGATCCAAGATGACATGAAGAATGATTTGGTTCAGGATAAATAAAACTAGAGAGGATGAGAAATAGTATCTCATATGTTCTTCCTATATAGAAAACTACAGTTAGGTTATTACACGACATGAAATCCAAATTCACATCGTGAAATAGTTATATTTGGTAACCACCAAAAAAATTCATCACATTAAATGTAAAAAAATTCATTTACTAACTCTTGATGTATAAAATATCTTCATATCATATAACATTTCATAGTATGATTCTTTTTCGGACATGAAAATTCTCACAGTATGCAGCTTGTGACCACTACATGTTGTTTAACCATGTTACAAGATGTGTAACCCTCTGGTAGCCTATAGGAACGGATGGTTAAAGCTGAGAGTCCAGAATATTTATCACTTCACCATTATATGTATCCTCTCAATTCATTCTCAACACTACCAAGTCAATGAAATGAAAAAACCATGAAATAGTTAAATATGTAATAGTGAGATCACTAATGGAATGTTATAATATCCTCCCCATAAAAAAATCTTCCCCTGGAAAGCCTATGATAATTTTTCAATTCCAAAAAATGTGGCTAATACTCTCTCATAAATGCCTCATATTCCCGTATCTCATGATTATCAAAACCATGTTTCCATAAAATATGATGTAAAGGTATCTTCCTCCTATGATGTACCTTCGTCTCAGAATCAACTATCCTGAATGGATGCTCAATCAAAGATAAATCAAGTTCAATCTCAAGATAACTCCAACTCAAAACATGGTATAGATAAATTAAATATATTATCAATTGTGATATAAGGAATACATTATGTATTGATTTAATATGTGGTGGAAGTTATAGAAAGTGTTGAATTTTCTGCACCTACTCAACAACCTTGAACAATTCGACAACACATGGAGTAAGTTTTCCTTTCCTCCCAAGTCATCAATGACCCAACAAGAGTAAATCATTCCAGAACACCTGGTCACTAACTAAGAACTCAAAGTGTTTATAATGATGATTAATATAAAACTTATATCTTTTTTTTCATCAACATTATATAATGAATTAACTGAACCATTTTTGTCATATCATGGACCAAACATGGTCCAACCAATGATAATTCACCAATATTTGACCAATACAATATAGATTTACAATGGAAACCATATAAGGCCTCAAAGTAATCCATTCTGATCAAGGACCCGTAACTATTTTTTATAAGAAAACTCAACCAACCTCAAGTTATCATCCTAATTACCACTGATGTTGGGGACACAAGCATGATGAATATCCACAAAAATTAGTATAGATATATATGTTTATATATCAGACTGTGGATGGTAGGTCATGATCAAATGGACTTGATATCCTTATGCATTTTGTTGGCCTCTCCAAAAGTGATAAGTGAACCGAGGATTCCTATCAAAAACTATAACAGATTAAACTTCCTAAAAATGACCAATAACTTTCACATAGATATTTGTGAACTCGTCAACATTGGATATATCACGAATGAGTATGAAGTGATCTAACATGGTCAACCTGTCAATCACAACCCATATCACATTCTTCCTTCTGTTGGTATGCAGAAACTCAACCACAAATACCATATAGATTTCATACCACTTCCATGTAGGGACTGGAAGTGGATTTAGTAAAACATAAGGTTTATAATTTTTATCCTTAGCCTAATAACTTTTCTAATAGTGGGAAATAATCCGCAATGCCCTCTCTTATACCTAGCCACCAGAAATGGTGTTGCATGTCACAAAACATCTTAGTGGTCTTGGTTGTACCACCCAATGGGAATTATGTCAATCCACAATAAAAATATTTTTTGATGATAATGCAACAACTATGTGATCCTGGTAGCATAGAACACCCTCTTTCGAGAACAACATATGAATATCTATCTCCCCATCATGAAGAGAGTATATAATTCCACATAATTCATCATAAACATTGGATCCTGAAGAATCATTTTGAGGAGAGTGGATGTCAACTGAATGATGGATAAAGAAACTTCAACCACATTCTCTAGAACTCCAATATGAAAATGTCCAAAGAGATCCATCAAATTCTACACATCCAACGATTCTTTCACTTCTTGGGTTTGAAGTATACTGTTCGATTCATCTCCAATGAAATTCACATTCCCCAGGGTGTAGGCAATGTGAAAGATGAAATATTGCCGGTACTCCACCCAATGCCTATAGTGGAGGTTAAAATATTTTTTATATAATAATTAACTTAATATTTTGTTTTATGAATACAAAGTAAACATTTATCTGAAATGGTAGAGCTGTCAACTCTTAAGTGTGTTCATCAAAGCTGTAATTTTAAGTTCATGTGTAGGATAATTATTATCATGTTTCCTAAGATGAAGAGATCCATAAGAAAATAAATTATCACCTTAAATAATAAATAAACCCACACATGAACTCAATTCATCATAGAAGACCACATTTCCTAGCCCGACCCATGGAAGAGTCAACACAGACGCAGTTGTCAAAAGATGTTTTAACTTAAAAAATGAACTATAACATTTATTATTCCAAGAAAACATAACCCCCTTAAATGTTATTGAATTAATTAGAGAATCCAAATTGGATAATTCCTTTATAAACCAAGGATAATATCGAGATAAGCCATGAAGCTCCAAATCTCGATGACATTTTATGGTTTCTCCAAGTCATAACAACCATCAACTTCTCGGGATCAACTTATATACAATGTTTCAACACCATGTGTCCCAATAATTTCACATTTTGAATCCATAAATTACACTTTGAATGCTTGGAATAAAGTCAGTAATTTCTCAGTAGATTCAGAATTGATCTAAGATTATACATATGATCATCCCGAGTCTTGGAGTAATTGAGGATGTCATCCAGAAAGACTACTACAAATGTATCCATATGCTAATGGAAAATCATATTCATCAAATATATGAAAACTATAGGATAATTTGATAGAAAAGAGGGAATAACAAGGTACTCATAATTATTGTACCACCTCTTAAAGGAGGATTTATTAATGTTGTATTTATTTATCCTAAACTTATGGTAACCAGATAGAAGGTTGATCTTTGAAAACCTCTTCTCCCCTTTTAACTGTGCAAAATTATCAAAAAATTCATGGAAACCGATTCTTTTTCATCCACATAAGTCAATTTATATTTCATTAATGAATAAAAAAAGTAAAGAGAACATTCAACTTTCTTATCCAAGAGAACTGGTGATGCCCAAGGTGACACACATGGGAGTATAAATCCTTTCTCAAGAATATCATCCAACTAGGACTTTATCTCTTTCATTTCCGATAGATCCATATGGTAATATTTAATAGAAAATGGTTGAGTACCATGATTTATGTCAATGAAAAAATCAACCCCCATTACTAGTGTAAAACCAGAGAAATCAGAAGGAAACACATTGGGAAACTCGATGACATTAGGAGGGAGATCACCGGTCAAATATTCATACACAAGATAAAAATAAAATAGTAATATTACTTTTCTCAGCTCCATATAAGAAGGTCTGGCTCTACTTGACCTTGGTTACCATTATCCTTAAAATACAGGAGACACACCACTTGGTGATGTAAGGTAGACCCATAGAAGATAATAGTCATGTCATGAGTTATTGAAAATGATCCAATCCATTCAAAAAATGATGTTAAGAGTTTTCATGTCAAGGACTAGAAATCTACATGATCGCTAAACATATAAAAAATAGAAGTCACAAGAAGGAATACCGAGACCCCACTCTATTTATTACATAGGGTGTAGTAATATCCATTGTAGATGATAATAGCTCCATTGAATTATTTATAATATTTACAATATGGGTTGAAATAAACGAATGATATGCACCAGTATCAAATAGAGAAGTCAGTAATGATGAATCTATTATAATGGTACATCTAAAAGTCACTAGACCCATGTATCCTTCAATTAGATACTCTTCCACTATGTAATGTAGTTTCATTCTGGATGTCTATGTACAGAACACTTTTAAAAATTAATCATATGATTACTCAAACTTTTAGGTGGATTTTAGGATCTCGATCCACTATGTGGAGTAAAATAAATTGAAGAATCTATTTATGTTTCCTAAACATCTACATGATCTAAAGGTCATGGGCACTTCAATGAAAACCTTCTTAGACTATCCTGAATTGTGACAATGATTAAAAATAAAATCAGTTCCTCCTGGCATTGTAGGAGGTATGGAATGACCCTACTGTTGAGAAATTACACATGAATCATCATTCACTTACTTCCCCTTTATGGAAATAATGCTTCCACAAGGAGAAAAAAAGAAATCCCATCAACCCTAACATTCTTTCTAGGTCCATCTCAGCCATCATTCCTCTATCCAGCACATCAACATAAGTTGGCATCTTAAATAAGAAAATATGAGAATTGATATCTGATCGAAGTTGAAATTCGA
This sequence comes from Viscum album, assembly GCA_963277665.1. Classification (NCBI taxonomy): domain Eukaryota; kingdom Viridiplantae; phylum Streptophyta; class Magnoliopsida; order Santalales; family Viscaceae; genus Viscum; species Viscum album. The sequence goes on along the minus strand of OY728153.1, from coordinate 122,305,611 downwards.
AATATTGAGACTTCATCCTCTCACTAGACAGATTCTAAGGCACCAACTAAACTTTCTCAACAAAGAGATTTTAATTTTTAGTCATGTTTTTTTTTTGTTGATCAAACTTGAGAAACTCCACTACCTTGGTTAACACCATCGAATTTATATAGAACTTGTTGGTGACAATAACCTTGAAGTATTTCCACTCTAAGACCTTGGGTTTCTTCTTCGTCGTCATTATGTCCCACCATCTCCTACACGGTCCTTCCAGCACGAATTTGGCACAAATCACATTGATATCATTAGATTTTTCCAAGAACTCAAATAGACATTATATCTTGCACAAACATTCATTATAATGTTGAGGACCAATGGAGACTTTGAAAATGGGTTGCTTCTGGGGAAAGCACTATTGAGAACAATTTCGAAGAAAATCCACCTAAAGATCCACATGTAGATGCTGATCAGAAACTAGAGTTGGTGCCTGTCCCAGAGTATGGATCGTGCATACTATCACCTCAACTGGATTCAGTTCCACTAGAAGACTCGAATGCATCGGTTCGAAAGATTATTCCAGTGAGATTTTATTTACACATATTCTCAGAGGCGTGATGCTACATAACATTATCATACAAAAAGGAAGACATTGGATTAACATTCAAACTATATAATAAGTGAAGTTATTCATGATATATATAATAACTATATTTGGATTCCAATCTATCTAAAACATAATAGGGAAAATACTAGAACTAATACACAAGAGTTACTTCTATAATTACCACTAGATACAAAATGTTCATTGCGGTGAGTGATGGTTCAAAACTCAATCAGAACTACCTCTGAAGTCTTGAAAAGATTTCAATATTTCATAATAACATTAATATAAAATAATAACATCCCCTTATGATAACAGATTTCCTCTACCATCCCAGATACTGTGGTAGCTCAATAACTGAGTTGGTCTTAACCTAGACCAAAGGGTATTCCCAATCCCCACATGTTGGGGACTAGCACCTAGCATTATAAAACACACAATTTGTAATAAATTTTACCAAAAAACAAAATAGCAGAATAAAAACAAGAAATCAATATTCTTACCAAAAAAACTCCACCCGGAGTAATGTACTAGAATTCAACAACACATCTGATCCCTAAAGTTATAAAACCAAAGTATCCATATAGGGAACAATAACTCATGTCCATAAGGATAGAACTCACCACATCCATGGTTCCACAAATAGATCCACCTCCAAAATATCTTTCTCCATGATCGATTCATGAAATAAATCATCTACAAACACTTGAAGGAACAAGTAGGGTGTGAGAAAAAAATTCAGCTATGGTCTCATAATGGTTTACATATAATATACCTATATTAGATTTAGCAGTAGAATGCTTTAAATAGTATAATAAACAAGTTTTTAATTTTAAATCATGCTAAAAAAACATGATATAAAACTCAAATGATGTGAAATACTATTATAAACGAAATTACATGTGATTGAATATTTAAAAAATAATGGAATAAAAAACATTTATATTAATATTTTATATACAATCATAATGCATGTAAAAAGTTCAAGAAAATTGAAATATATTTATATCAAAAATATGAAACAAGTGAGAATCATGGTCATCTTTCAAATAGGTACAAAAGGTACATGTTATAAGACTGTTTAATCTCTAATTAAACATAGTAATATGTGAATACATGTATCCCCATGACATAAGACACATGATCAACATCCCTATCCCATCAGGGATGTGACATACTTCATTTATGTTTAAGAATGTTGTATAAGCGTAGAGTGTGTTGAAATAACTCACAATATACCTATAGATTGTATGTTATCATACACAATCAATGATGGGAAATTTATTTTTAAGTATACTTAACATACAATTAAATACCATTCCCCATTCCAAATTACAAATTTTCCTCTAAAACCAAAATAGGTTTCAATAAAAAACAAGCCTCGTTCAAAAGATAAAACCACTAGGTTTAAATTAGAACTTTTTAATCCATTCTCAGTAGTTTGAAATCTATTAAAATAAATTCTATCAATTTAAAAATACATTTATATACTTAGATTAAAAAATTTAATATAAATTCCTTCCACTAAATTCTCAATTTATATTTTATAATTTAAATCGACTACCTACCACAAATTAACCCCAATTCAATGGGATTGGGTTTTTTCCAAATTTTTCAAGCCAAAACCATTTAAAATATCCCAATTCACTATAATTGGGTTTTATTAAATGAATTAAAAGAAAATATATGAAATTGAATTTAAATTAATGATTGAAATGGATCAATAATTTCAAGGTTAATAAATTTGGCCCAACATAATAAATTCCCCTACCTTTTCCCTATAATTCAACACTCTCAAAAAACCGCACACATGAGAAAAAGGGTGTAAATGACTTCAATACTCAACCTAGAAATGAAATCCAATATTATAGATCATATATCCATCAATTTTATGATGATCTATTAAAATCCTATATAAGGAGGAAGATAAAATGATGAAGAGCAATGAGAATACTTACTCGTGAATCCACACCACAAGTACATTGATGATTGAGTTCCAAAATAATGAACCTAGAAGTGTTTTAGGTCTCTAAGATCACTTGGGGAAGGCATTGGGTCAAGGGAAATAGAACCTGAGAGGAGGGGTAAAGATGACCTTAATCGTGCTGCGTGTTTAAAAACTACATTCATGGTATTACATGATGTATTATCCCACTATACATCGTAAAATACATAAATTTGAAAACCACCAAAAAATTATCACATTAACCATGTTGCCTATTTAAAAACAATATTCAGGGTATTACATGATGTATAATCCCAATGTACATCAGAAAATAGTTAAATTTAAAAACCACCAAAAAAGTATCACATTTAATGTAAAAAAAATCTTTTAACGACTCACAGTGTGTAAAGGATCCTCATGTCATGTAACCTTTCACCATATGAATCTTATCATGAATTTAAGAATATCACAATATGCACCTAGAGACCATTACAGAGAAGGTAACCTTGTTACACAATGTGTAACCATCCTGCATCCTGCAGAAAATTCCCGTTAGAGCAAAGAGTCCACAAAATGTCTGAATTCACTATTATAGGTATCCTCCAAATTCATTCTCAACCATACCTAGTCAATGAAAAGGAAGACCATGACAAGGATAAATATGAACATGTCATATCAGTAATAGAATGTTATATATAATAATTCCATATGTATGGTAAGATTTTAAATACCACATATATCTATTAAATCTTGTCCATACTACCATATATCTAAATTCTAAGTGGAAAATAAGTCAAATTGCTTTGTGAGATGGTATTCCTTTGTTCACACAAGTGACATTATTATTTCCCTCACGGAATGATTTGTGAGAGTAAATATATGATATGATAATTCCAAAAGTTTATATATATCATATATATTATATATATAAATGTTAAATCCATAATTTCATCCATCATTTAATGATGGTGATGCAAACAAAACTACATTATTTCATTAGTCAATAGTCTATCATACAGATTATAAGGCCCCAGCCTTAAACATTACTTAATATTGGGTTATTTCAAGAATTCACATTGAGTATCTTTTCAGGTTTAGAGTTTTATAGAATTAGATAATAAATCAGGCATTACATTCCACATTTAAACAAGGTGGTTACATCAAAGACAATATGCTTTTTCTTCCACCAAAGGAAACATATTTAATATAAAACATGGTTTCTTTCTTGACACTTCCTGGACACTATAATCACATCATGTACATTTCCCTTGACCTGTGAAAAACATTTCAAAAACGTGGGATGAGCATAAAATGCTCAGTAAGGGATATAAAAATACGGAAAGAAAACATTAGTCCATGTATACATAAGAATCAATGAAATCATAGTTCACTCATAAAAAATAATCACGTTAACATACCTCATGAAATCATAAGATTTATGAATAACTCATATAAGTCATAGGACATAAATGTAACTTGAGGCATTCATAACAATCTTACATAGGGACTAACCCTCATGGTTACTTTTGAAATACCCATCATAGTATATTCCGTAAATCTTTTCAGAGAAACCATAGAGTTTAACTCCTTCATGTTACCCAATTAATTGGAGAGATATCTTAGGCTGACCTACGCTTAGTTAGTCACAGAACCACCCTTTTTCACAAACAATGCCCACAAACCATAAAATAATCATATCACATATAACATGGATAAAGGAAACATAAAATTTCCTCATTTCAATCACAAGATATCAATACACCACATTGATATAGTAAAAACATTATCAAACACATTTTCAATGCCAAAATATAGTAAAACATGGTATTTATTTTTCATTTAATAAATGTTATGGCTTGTAGAGGATGCCGAAACTCAAATAAATGGTTACGGCAGCGAAGAAGTTGTTGTCACCGCATACGTAAGACCAAAATATTACCTTTTATCATTTAGTAAAATGATTCATGTAAAAAGATTCCTTTTGAATGAAATTAAAATTCAAAAGGGTTTATTATACAACTTATAAAAGAAGGTCTTTTATAAATTGATGTATGCCTCAACAAAAGGAGTTTGAGATGAAGTCCCTTACCTCAAGTTCGACTTGTCTTGTTCGTTTCTTTATATTCCTGAATAATAAACTTTGGTCAATTTATAATTGCATAAATAAATCCTTTGATGTTTATTATTCAATTCATATCACATATTATCATGTTATAATAATTAATTAATTATGTGAGTTCATATCATACGTTTTGTCGATGTTCGGTACATGAGTCAAAAATGAACTTGTTTTAAAAGAATTGCCCATGTAGTTATAAGTACATAATTTATAGAATGGTATTAATGATTTAAATATCATATATATACAGTATATATTCATTTTATATTATTCCATAACATTTGGATATAAAAAATGAAATGCACCGTTCATGGAGACGGTAGGTTGTACGTAAGCATGAACACTACATTCCTTTTTTGTCATATTAAAGGACTTTAAAACTAAATGAGGCATATATATATTATAATTACAGTATAATATATATTTTATATAGGTAGCATAATTTTATTAATTACATTCTTTATAAATTTCCTGTTTGGCATGAATGAGTCACATCACTTGTGGGGGAGGTAGTCCACACTTCCTCAGATGAAATTATCGCATTTGCACAACATGCAAAGCATAAAGGTATGTTTTAAATATAAAATACAGAGGCATAGATAGAAAATAAATATAATATATATCATATATAAATATAGTTACATCATAATGGCAACCATGAAAGGTGTTAAAAGAATATTGAAAAATCATCGTTTTGTGATGTCGTAATTCACCATCCATAGAAACAGTATGTTCTTTAACCATTATACGGAGGTGTGTTTCAGTGTAGCTCTAATAATTCTTATATAAACATACTAGTATATTAAATATATTGGTTTTGTCACAAAATAATGTAATAAAAATATTTTAAGGGGTTGGAGAAGCAAAATAAAACAAAAGAACATAAGAGACGACATTACCTCTAAATTGGGTAACTCTTTTTTTGATTTGAGCCAAAGGCTTACTTGGAAAGACTTCTTCCCAAAGTTAGGCTTCTAGGAGTAATAGAGGTATATTTTGAGATAATATGAGGAGAGTTTGGATGAGACAAGGGATTGAGAGGTGTGGGTATGGGGGTAGATGTGGGGGCCTTTTATAAGAGGGAGGAGGGTTATTTTGGAAAGTCTTGAAATGTTACTTTATTATAAAATGGTTTTCAGATTTTAAAAGTCCCACAATGATATATTTATAGGATAAGGTGATAAGGGTTCTAAATAAACCCATACAATAGGATTTATACTAGTTTATGTGTTATATTTTAATTTATCATTCTATTTACTTTAAATCGCCCATTAATGATGTAATCACTAAATCAACATGGTGTCATAAATAAATATATTTATTTAATGTCTAAAAATTATAAAAATACCATGATGTAGGAAATATTTTTATCTTTCCAATGACTAATTAAATTCTAAGAGATCATTTATTTAAAAAAATTAAAAATGTTTTACTTAGGTGTTACATAGTTTGGTTATATTTTCTTTTCTTTAAAAATAATATGATAAAAGGTCACTATCACACAAAAGGGATTCCATGGGTTCCCTAAGTTGGCACAAGGAATCATATGGTCGGTAATGAAAAAAAATAGTATTTGGACACATGTTGGGGTAATTTCATATTATTATTATATTATTTTGTTTCCCTTAACTACCAGATTACTAATTAATCCTGATAATTAAAGATAATTGTCGTCATTTCTATTCATAATGTTCAAAAACAAAAGATTATTAATTACATAATTTGGACCTTATGATTCCCAATATGGAATCCATTTTACCAAATTCCAAACAACGAAATTTCATTAATTAATTTATAAATAATTATCATTGCCAAAACAAATAGCGTGTTTTTAAAAAACAATATCTTTCAAAAGATTGACAATTGTTTATATCCAATTTCATAGTGAAATTAATTATAATGACCACCATTGGATTAAATGGTGAAAATATATTCTAATTAACCTTTAAAACCATTTTAAAATATAACATATTTATATAATTAAATTATTTGAAAAAGTAGTTTTGATGTAAAATGCAGTATTTTTCACTAATCATTAAAAAAATTAACATTGTTAGAAAAATACCAAAAAATTTTCCAAAGTAAATTAGAATGTCCCAATTATAAGGAAATTGTTTATTTTGACAAATAGAGCTTATAAAATTGTCAAAAGTTAGAATTAAAAATGGTTTTCCATCAAAAGGCGGTAAAACAATCTTTTAAAAAATATTGGAGTATTCTATGCCTAATATTGGATTTATTCTCATTTTAAGCCTATAAAACACTATCTAATATATAAATAGACATAGATATGAAAATATATTATTCTTTACTTACTTGGGATGTTATATCCTTCACCCCTTTAGGAAATTGTCTCCCCACAATTTATTTACATTTCGAATAAGTGGGGGTATTTATCCCTCATTGAATTTTCAGATTCCCATGTTGCCTCTTCGATCCTGGGGTTTTTCCACAAAACCTTTATTTGATGAATCACCTTATTCCGCTGCACTTTCTCCCTGTGGTCATAAATCTGGACTAGTTGTTCCTCATAATATAGATTCTCTTCTAGTTAAACTAACTCTCGACTAAAAACATGATATGGATCTCACATGTACTTCCTTAACATTGAAACATAAAAAACATTGTGTACCTGAGATAAATTCGGAGGTAAAGCCACTCAGTATGGAACTAATCCAACTTTCTCCCGAATTTCATATGGTCCAATGAATCTTGGACTCAGATTTCCTTTAATACAAAATCGCATCACACTTTTCCATGGTGAAACTTTGAGGAAGACATGATCACCTACCTCAAAAGAGAGATCATTCCTCATGTTGTCTTTATATCTTTTCTGCCTACTCAGAGCTGTTCTCATGTGTTTCTTTATCAGCTAAACTTTTTATGCCACCTCTTATACCAATTCTGGTCCTATCAACTTCCTTTCACCTAATTCATCCCAAAAAGATGGAGTTCGATACCGCTTCCAATATAATGCCTCAAATGGTTCCATCTATATACTAGAATAAAAATTGTTTTTATAAGAAAACCCAACCAATGAAAGATGTTGGTCCAAAATTCCCCGACAATCCAACGAACAAGCACATAGCTTATCCTTCATTGTTTGAATTGTTCGTTATGACTGCCCATCTAATTGAGGATGAAAATTTGTACTAAAATTTAATTCAGTACCCAACGACTTTTGAAGGCCTTTCAAAAAGTTATGAGTGAACATGGGATCACGATCAGATACAATAGAGAGGGGTACTCCATGTAACCTAACTTTCTCTTTCAGATACAATCAAGAATGTTGATTTAGGGAAAAAAGAATCTCGTATATCATAGAAATGACCATATTTAGTCAAGCGATCAACAATAACCCAGATTGCGTTATTACCTTGAGGTGTCTTCAGTAATCCCACAAAAAAGTTCTTGAATATATTCTCCCATTTCCACTCTAGCACTGGTAAAGGCCGAAGCACCCCTTTCAGTAACTGCCGCCCTGCTTTAACCTATTGACTAGTCAAATACTTCACAGTAAAATAAGCAATATCTCTTTTCATTCCATCCCACTAGTAATACTCCCGCAGATCTCTGTACATCTTAGTACTACCAAGATAAACTGAAAATGGAGAACTATGAGCTTCACATAACAACTCTCTCTTCAACTGTGAATCATAAGGCACACACAATCTCTTCTCAAATCTCAAAACACAATCATTATCAATGTTGAATTTAGGTATCATACCCTTCTGAACAAGATCTACCTTTTTCTGTAACTCACTGTCTTGCTTCTGTGCTTGCTTAATTGTTTCTGATAGAGAACATTTCATTGATACCTGAAAGAAAACTAAATAATTTCCTGCACCAACAACTTCCAAACCCAAATTCATCAAATCCTTAACCAAAGGATCGCGTTCCAAATGTAACCTGGTTAATAAAGCATAACTTTTTTGACTCAAAGCATCTGCCACTTTATTTGATTTTCTTGGGTGGTAGTGAATCGTGCAATCATAATCCTTGATTAATTCTATCCATCTCATCTGTCTCATGTTCAATTTTTTCTAAGTGAATATATACTTTAAACTTTTGTGATCAGTATATATTTCACACTTTACACCATAAAAATGATGCCTCCAAATTTTTAAAGAGAAAACAGTAGTAGCTAATTCCAAATCATGTGTAGGGTAATTTATCTCATGAGTTTTCAACTGACGTGAAGCATAAGCAATTAACTGATCATTATTCAGTAGGAAATAACCAAGTACTTTCAATTAAGAATCAATGTAGATAACAAACTCACCATTCATAGAGGGTAGTGCCAATTCTATAGAATTCACCAATCTTCTTTTCAATTCCTAAAAACAATCATCACATTTTTTTTCCAGATAAAATTAACACTCTTCCGAGTTCGATTAGTCAATGGGCTGGGCAACCATGAAATTCTTTTAACAAACCTTCGGTAATAGCCTACTAGACCAAGAAAACTACAAATCTCAGTTACATTTGTGGTTCTTGTCCATTCTTCAACATCCTTTTTTGCAGGATCAACTGTTATTCCATCTTTTTAAATAATGTGACCAAGAAAAGAATTTTTTTTCAACCAAAACTCACACTTTCTAAAATTACCATAATTTTTTTTTATTCTATGGTTTGAAAAATAACCTTTATTTGACTTTCATACTCCTATTTACTTTTAGAAAATACAATAATATCTTCAATGAAAAAAACCACAAACTTATCCGAGAACTCATGGAAAATTCTATTCATAAGGTCCATGAATATAGCAGGTGCATTGGTTAACCCAAAAGCATGAATACAAATTCATAATGGCCATATCTTGTATAAAACAAGGTCTTCGTAATATCTGCTTCCTTTACCTTCAACTAATGGTACCCCGATCTCAAGTCAATATTTGAAAAATACTGAGCTCCCTGGAGCTGATCAAGAAAATCATCAATATGAGGAAACGGATATTTGTTCATAATAGTGATGTTATTCAAGGCTCTATAATCAATGCAAAGTCTCATTGAACCATCTTTCTTTTTAACAAATAAGACCGGATAACCCCATGTTGATGTGCTAGGTCAAATGAGACCTTTCTCAAATAAATCTTGTAATTTCTCCTTCAAATAAAAAAGTTCAATTTGAGCCATTCAATAAGGGGGTTTTGAAATTTTCTTAGAATTAGGAACTAAGTCAACAGTAAATTGAACTTCCCGATCTAGTATTATTCCAAGTAACTCATCTGGAAAAACATGAGGAAACTCATTTACCAATGGCGCATCATTAATCTAAATGGTTCCTTTCTTTTCAACAATATGTGCAATGTAACATTCATTTCCCTCTTTTACAAGTTTCTCAGCCTCTTGATATGTTATCAATAGTAAGGTTTCATTCTTGTAGAAAAACTAAAAGTCTTTCTGAAAATAAACTTCATTAGCTCTAAAATCTTTCTTAGCATGGTAAACAGAGAGCCAATCGATACCCAGGATAACATCAAACTCTACAAGAGGTAAAATAATATGGTTTTCAAGTAGGATCTTTCCTCTGATAAGGATATGAAGATTCATATAAATTATTTTTTCCTCAACATTTCCCCCAGGTGTTTTTACCACAAGTTCATGAGCCATATCTTGAGATGGAATTACCAATTTACTAGAAACTATTTCAGAATAATCTGAAAAAACAAAAAAAGTACCTTATACCACATCATTTGATGGCCCAACATCTGCCGAAGTAGTTGCAACGGATTTCACCACACATTTCTGCTTGTGTTCTGGCTTCTTACCATCATTCGACCTCTTTTTTGAACACTTGTTTTCATAATCACACATGTAATTTCACTTGAAATGTTTCACTAACTGTTAATAAAATTGGGTCTTACCATTACCAAGATCTTTTATAGTGCAATCACGAGCCTTATGTCCCATATTACGACATCAGATGCACTTTCCAGAATTCAAAAGACATTCCCCAGCATGCTTTTTACCACATTTATCACAAAATGAAAACTTAGTTTTCTTACCATCAAACCTTTTTGAAAGATTATTCCATTTCTCCTTCCACCTCGGTCTCTTCTTCTGTTGGTTGTCATAGAACACTTGAGCATCCGAAAACTCCATTTCCACCTTCTCAACACATCGAACAAGCTTTTCATAACTTTTGAACTCATGAGAATCTATTTCCCTCTGATATTTTGTCTTTAATACTGAGTAAAAATGATTGATTTTACTATCAATGTATCTGATAAAATTTGGAGCATACCTCACCAATCGAGTGAACTTTTCTTTATAAGACTCCACTAAGTCGTCCACTTGCCTCAATTCTAAGAATTATTTTTCCATCCTAAGTCGAACAGCCTTAAGAAAATATTTATCAAGAAAAATACCTCCGAATTTATCCCAGTCAGGAGTATCAAACTAATTAGCATCCCTGATATTTTTGACCATCGACCCCCACTTATCTTCTTTACCCTGCAAACAGTAAACACCAAGACAACCCTTTTGATTTTCTGAACACACCATGACATCGAAAATCTTCTCTAGTTCTTTAACCCACCCTTTATCTAGCATATGGTCAGAAGATCCTCGGAACGATGGGGGATGTTGCCTCATGAAATTTTCCACCACTGACATGTTCCTCTCTAGTTGACCCTGATATTCTCATGCATGGATACAACCACCATTTATCACTTGAGTGAACTGCACCATTACTGCAACAAACTATTCAGTTCCAATTTCGACCATCTCAGGATGCTGATTTTGAAGGTCATTTCCTTCTGTATGCCATCGTAGCACCGCTTCCCTATTTCCTCTGCAGAAAACCATTCTGAACATACATATCTTAAATAAAGCAACATGGTAATCTTCAAATGCTATATAATTTCAATTTGACCATAATGTAAAAAAAATATTTTTGGATAATCATTTAATAGAATTCTAACTCTTAAAGTTATCTAAACCAACCTTTGATACCAACTATAAGGCCCCATACTTAAACATTAATTAATCTTGGGTTATTTCAAGAACTCACATTAAGAATCTTATTAAGTTTATATTTTTATCGAATTAGATCATAAATCATGCATTACCTTCCACATTTAAACATGGTGGTTACATAAAATACGTTATTCTTTTTTCCCACCAAAAGAAACATATTTAAAATAATACATGTTTTTTTGACACTTCCTCGACACTATCATCACATCACGTACTTTTCCCTTGACTTGTGAAAAACATTTCAAAAACATTAGATGAGAATAAAAATATCAGTAAGGGATATAAAAATATGGAAAGAAAACATTAGTCCATGTACACATAAGAATCAATGAAATGATACATTACTCATAAAACATATAAACTTTTACATGCCTCATGAAATCATAATATTTATGAATAACTCCTAGAAATAATAGGATGTAAAGGTTACTTGAAGCATTCATAACAGTATTACGTAGGGAGTAACCCTCATAGTTACATTTGGAATACCCATCATAGTATATTCCCTAAATCTCTTCTGAGAAACCTTAGCGTTTAACTCATTTGTGTTACCCAATGCATTGAAGAGCAGTCTCGGGATCACCTAACCTTAGTTTATCACGGAACCGCCTGTCTTCATAAACAATGCCCAAGAACCATAACATAATCATATCACATAAAACATGCATAAATGAAACATAACATTTCCACATTTTAATCACAAGATATCAATACAAATCATTGATATAATCAAAACATTATCAAAACCATTTTCAATACCAAAATAAAGTAAAACATGGTATTTATTTTTAATTTAAAAATAATTTATGGCTTTTAGAAGAAGCTTAAATAAAAATAATTGTCACGGCGGTGGAGAATTCGTTGTCGCCGCATACATAAGACCAAAACATTCCCTTTTGTCATTTACTAAAATTCATCGTATAAAAATATTTCTTTTGAATGAAATTAAAAGTAAAAATGGTTTATTATACAACTAATAAAATAAGGTCATATATAAAGTGAATTATTCCTAAACGAAATGAGATTGAGACGAAGTCTCTTACCTCAAGTCTGACATGTCTTGGTAGTTTTATTTATATTCCTGAATAATAAATTGTAGGATTGAACTAACGATGTAGATGCTCAATATAAAAGAGGGGGTGAATTGTACACTTTAAAAATTTTCTTAAACAAGGAAAAAACTAAGTTTAACAAAGTTAAACTAAGAAAATTCACAATACCTCTAACTCTAATGAAAAGATTGGGACAAAGTATGACGTTACAAACTTCTAGTTCTATACAGTTGATTAAATCTGGAAAATTTATTCTGAAAACATGTTTCATAAATATAGATCTAGAAAATGAAACTTAATCAAACATAACAGTATGAGATTCTACCTTAAAACGTATAGAATCTAACTAAGTCAGAGTACAAGTGTAGGGAAATATAAGAAGGTTATACTTTCCTTACAATACAAAATACAGTGGAAAATCAAGTAGTAAAACTACAAGTAACAAAAAATACCTCTTTTAACCCAAGGAGAAGGGAATCCAACAACCTTGGATAAAGGTCCCTTGATTTATACTTTCAAGAATGTCTGTCTTACCCACACAAGGATAAGCCCTCGATATGAAGATCGGGGTCTGTCTTGCTATCCCCACACGCCCTCAAATATCAGGTAGTCGGCACCTCTTTCTTCCTCAGTAATGAATCGATCATCTTCAAGGTGTTGGAACCTCTGCCTTCCTATCCCCGGAAGCCCTCGATTGTAATCACCAAGAATCGGAGTCGCACGAAGAAAGTCTTCACAAGGAAAAGTTTGAACAAGCTATACAAACATTCGGCACGAAGCTTGAGAGTTGATAAGATCCTCTCTCTCTATAGAAATCACCTCAACAACATGTAAGCACAAGTTGTGTACAATTTGTGTTTGGTTCTGTATCGAGCTCGTTCAAATGAACTATTATTTATAGGCGAAACTCCAACGGTCTGCTCCCTCCTCCAATGGTCATATTTCCCTTAAATTTCAGATGGACCTGTACATGTGTCACTCAACCAACGGTTAGTTAGAAACAGAATGGACGACATCATTTTATAAAAAAACATGTGTAACTGAAAGCACGACATCGTTTTATAATGAAACAAGTGTAAGCATAATTAAAACTGATGTTCGGAATGTAGGCAAATAAAATTTCAGAGTCTAACAAAAAATGGAATTCAGAGTCATATAATAAAGAGATATTTTAATTCTATTATGTAGGAATTTATAACCGGAATTCTGTTGAAATCTGGAGTATAAATTTCTAAGGAAATTCCGAGTCTGGTTTCAGTAGAATTCTGAAACAGAACTTACAGAGTTCAGGGTCGAAATCATAGATGTTCAGAGTCGAAATAATAGAAGTTTGGAGTCGAACTCATAGATGTTCGGAGTCGAACTCATAGAAGTTCGGAGTCGAACTCATAGAAGTTCAGAATTGAACTATATGAGTGTTAGTATCCAGAATTCCGAGTCGAACTACATGAGAGTTCGTATCCAGAATTCGGAGTGGTACTTCATTACAATTCAAATCCAGAATTTTGAGTGGAACTTCATTAGAGTTCATATCCTGAATTTGGAGTGGAACTTCATTACTGTTCATATCCAGAATTTGGATCCTAATACAGAATGCTTCATATCTAAGTATTATATGATTCCGAGGTTTTTTATATGAATCCAATTTTTATACTTAAGAAAAATATTGATATGAAAAATGAAAACTTGGTAGGGGTAAATTTCTTTGAGAAGGATATTTTCCATATATAAGTAAAATGAATATTTTCTTAAGTATATGGTGTTTGTGATTTTCAAAACAATAAAGAATAGAAAAAATCATAAGGAAAACCCTATTGACATAAAAATCTCCCCCTTTTTAGAATGCACAAACAACCTTACAAAAAATAATATAAAAGAATTTGGAAAGATTTCTTTAGACTTTGAAATTAAAACTTATCTCCCTTTGTTCATAGATGATGGTGAATACACCTAACTCCCCCTTAGGCTTTGGAACTCTAAGGATTGTATTATAAATTTCCAGAATGGAATTTTCATTAGAATGAAGGAATCGTAATGAGAACTCCCCCTTACATACGGATAGTTCTTCTTAGTTTAGAAATTTTCATTCTCCCCCTTAGGAGTAGTTCTTTATTTTTTCTCCCCCATTGGGATTTTCAAAAATAATTGTGGGAATGGAAAAAAATAAAGTACCTAAAACGTTAGTACAAAATACCACCAGATAAAAACAACCAGAGATTTCATTAGAGTTGAAAGAATTTTTTTCAAGGCAAATCAAATGCAACAAAAGATCAGATTGAGTTAATTTTTCTTCCTTCTACTTTGTAATTAACTTTTTCAAGAGAGTTTTTAGCTTCTTCAAATTTTTCTGATCCTCCTCAGCGTGATTCTCCAAAGCTATCATCCTTTCTTGTTGAGCTTTCAGCACCTCTGCCAAAGCCTTCTTGGCCTCTTTCTACATCTTCACTAAGTCATATTTATTTACTAGCTTTTCTTTGAGATCAATCCAGATATCTCTATCCCTTTTAAAATTTTGAGCATGATAGTTAACCTTATCATTCAAGTCCTTCACTTGTTAATTCAGAGAATTTTGATCAAGGATTATCTTCTCCTGAAGATTCTTTTCCATTGCATCCTCGTTATCAAAAGCATATTTTACCTCATTCTAAAAATTATCAAACTAAACCAAGTCATCATCCACCTTCTTTGACCAAAGGGTGATTTTTCTGCATGATTTTCTATGAACATCATAATTGATGACAAAATGTTTATGGTCCGGTTCAATCTTCACACATTTATCCATCACCATGGATAAGGATTATGACTTCTGATTTAGACTATGTTGCATCATCTGGCATCGGGAGTCTATGGTGGGAATGATCGGAATGGTGTCAACCAATTTTTTCAAAGACTCGACAACAAAGTCATGACCCAATGCTGATGACTCCGAATCCGATAGCTTACTAGGTGAATTCTCTTCTTCAACCTCCACTAGATTTCTTCTAGAAAAAAAACCAACGTCTTTCTTCTTAATGATATATTTTGTTGGTGTATCTAGATGCACTTGATTACCTTTATTGGTTTTCGGAATAGGTTGATCATCTGAAGATTCTTCCTCACTCTCTGATAGTTGAACAATCTTGTCTTCATCTATTTTCTCCTTTTCTGCTCCTTCCTCAAGAAAATTCTTCTCATAGGTCTCTTCCTCAGACAATTCATACTATTTCTCTTCCTCTTCCTTATCATCATCTTTGTTACCTTTTTTCTCAACTCCTTTTCCCAGAGTGACATGTTTTTTGGATTCAGCCTCCTCAACTTGTTTTATTAGGTCATCTAGATCAGCACTTCCTTCTACTAATTCTTCTTCTTCCTCTACTACTTCTTCTTCTCTTTCAAAAACTTCTTCTTTTACTCTCTCAACAACTTATTCTTCCTTTATTTCAACAACTTATTTCTCTTTAATATTTTCCTAAGTGAAGTAGTTCTTCCCAGGGGTCTCTGGTAATGGTTCGGTAAGGAATGTTTCCGGAACCGGAATCTGCTCAGAAGCCATATCTGTTGCTTTCAAGAGAGATTGAACAATCTCTTCTTCTGACATCTTCTTCTTCAATTTCTTTTCTTTTCCTTGTATTTCCAACGCATCCGATGATTTCTCTTTTAAGCCCTTATCCTCAGCAGGATATAATCTAAATTGAGGGTCTCCTTCTTTTCTCTTCTCCTTGTCTTCCCTCAACTTAGCAGCCACTTCATCTGGGTAGGATTTTTTGTTTCTTTGGATTTGGTGGGGCATATTGAGTTTCCTTAGCTTTCTAGGTCTTTTCTTCAGCCACCACTCCTTTCAACATTCTCTTCTTCCCTGCCTTTTTAGATGGTTCTGGAGTTTGTTGATCATTCTGAGCTGCCTCAGACTCTTCCTCCAGTAAAGGGTAGAATTCCCCGGATTCAATAGAAAAACCCATCTTCATCCTCTTTAATGTATCATCACTAACCAGCATCATCTTACAAAGTTTTGTCTTGGAAATGAAATCAACATCAAACGAATGAAGACATATAATAATAATCTTAGAAAAAAAGGTCGGATACATTATGATTTGAGCTTTCATATTCCCTTCTTTAATATTCTTAACTGTAATCAAAACATGCCTCATCAAATTCATCTTCCTTATATTTACCAAAAAATATAAGATGTATATATCACTTTTCTTGAGATTATCCTTATCACCTATTCTCGGTACTAAAATGAATTGTACCCATAGCTGTAGAATCCAATTATTCGAAGAGAGATGAGAAATCTTAGCAGTCTTGGCATCTTTAAGTCCAAGGCATTTCAATGCCTTCACTTTGTTGAAACTTCCTAGCTCGTCTTGAAGCTTATGTGAACAAAACTCATCTTTACCTTCATAAGATAGACCCACCAAGCTTACAGCCTTGGTTTAAGAAAGAATATAAGTCTTCCTATAAGATTTGAATGAAAACTTCTCTCTTCCATCTTCCTTAAGGAAGGAAACAGACTCGTAAAACTCAATAAGCAAATCTATTTAAACTGGATCCTGATTCACTGGCTTTGATAAGCAAGCATCCTCCCAGCCATTCAATATTATATTATTAGATATAAGAGAATCTTACTTTTAGAAACTCGAATGCACTAACCTCTCCCTGTAAACTAACAATTTTGAGATTGGATTCATAGTTGACATATCCTAAGAAGTAGCTTCAGAAGACATTCGGAATGAAGAGTTGTTGATGATTCAGAATGACCTTTAACAACTGATGCAGAGCTTAGACACACGAGAGCTTGAAAAATGATGTGGGAGAACCATTAAGATCCCCTTTATATAGACGATAGAGCTAACCTTTGAACTTCCAAAAGAAATCTAACGGTTTAGAACATCTCTGATCTGATCTGACGGTTGAGAACATACACGTAAGGAAATCATGAATCCGATCTTTTGAGGTTTTTTAAAAACAATCGGATTTGGGAAAACTAGAATCTTAGAAATTTTAAAACTCATAGGAAAATACCAGTATGAAAAATATGACTACGAACACTTATGTAAGGAAATCATACCTTTCGGATTGGCCATGAGTTTTTTTCGTAATAGATGATATTTTCTTTTGAATAAAAATTTGACTACGAAAAACTAACTAAGAAAAACATAAAGTTGAAAAGACTTTGTGTACCAAAACTCCAATATGAAAAGTATGAGTACGAAAATCCCAGTACGAAAAGTTTGAGTACAAAAAATTTTAGTATGAAAAGTATATGTACGAAAAATTTTCATTACGAAAATTCTGAGTACGAAAATTCCCATTACGAAAGTTCCAGTTCCAAAATATTCCATTACGAAAATTTCAGTTCCAAAAACATCATTACAAAAATTTTAGTTTAAAATGTTTGAAAAACTATCTACGAAAATTTAGATTACAAAAGCTTTAAAAAAACTGACTATGAAAATGTTGATTACAAAATCTTATAAAAAAATGACTACGAAAATTTTGATTACAAAAGCTTTAAAAAATACTAACTACGAAAATTTTGATTATGCTAATAAGAAAATGTACTCCCCCTATGAAAAGGAGTTTATTACTGTAAGGAAAATTGTTCAACAAGATGTTAATAAAGAAGGATTACCTCACGGTTATCATTCCTAACTTTTTTTTAATGTATTCAAATCTATTAGAGGGTAATGATTTTGTGAAAATGTCACCAAGTTTATCTTGCGTTCTGATAAATTGAAGAAAAATATCTCCTTTTAGTTAAACAAACAAAAAATTTGAAATCAAAGTTTTTTCAAGAAGAACAATGTTACCTATACCAATAATTTCTCCCTGAGCATTATCTATGAAAGTTACTTTTCCTCCTTTCGTCTCGATAATCTTTTCAAAACAGTTTTTGTTACCAGTCATATGCTGGGAACATCCACTATCCATGTACCAAGTATTGTTGTTGGTACTTTTCTTTATCTTACTAAAAATAAGAAAAGAATTAGACTTTCAAAATCCAAACTTATTTGGATCTGAGATTTTCAGATAACAAAATTTTGGGTACCCACATCTTCTTAGAAAAATAAGCTTTATAGAACCCAAGAGATTGAACACTGTTCAATGAATAGTTTTTCTTCCAATGCCCACCACTCTGACACTTAGTGAAAAAAGGGCCTCTAGAAGTAACAAAATAGTTGTTTTTGAAAACTGGTTTTTGGTGAGTATAACCTACTCCAGTAGTGTATCCGTGAGGTTTAATTTCAGAATACATCTTGTCCTCATTTTCCTTCCCTGAGGTAAATTTTCCAAGAAGCATCTTAAGAGAAAATATTTCTGATTTCAGTCTGATGACTAAATTCTTACCCTCAGGAATCATTCCTTAGAGTTAGATTTTTCCTCAAAAACATTCATCTTTAAAATATCATTTTAAGATCTTTAGAAAGTTCTTCCTTATTAGAATTTTCTTTCTCATGGTCATTAGATAGTTTTTCTAAAAACGCTTCTTTATCATTAAGATCTTTTTGACACTCCTTTTTATCACATTGTTCAGAGGAATGGAAAGGGAAATGACGTAGAAAAAATTGATTCATCCTTTGAAGAGAACATCAAAAATCGACAAAGGAATGAAAAAGGAGTCAAAGGACCTTGCACCACGCAAGTTCCCTTACTGTCACGCATGTATACTTGCACGCAACCTAATGGTCATGCAAGTGACTTGCACGCACTCTTTGAAACCCACCTAGGGTCTTCTCCAGCCTATAAATACCCCTGGTGGGCCCCCCATTTTGAGAGGAAATTTTCCAGAATTCAGATACAAAGCACTGAATGCCCAAGTCTCTTCTTGAAGTCTTCTGAAAACATATAAGGTAATTCCTTACCGAGAATGGGAGCTCTAAACACGAGGAATAAGTTCTAAGTGTTATAAATCACTCAAACTTTCACGCCTAAGTGTTTCTACCCTTAAAAGAAATGGAAACACTTGCACGCCTCTTTACCTACTCATTGAAACTTGTGTGCCACTCTTCTGGAAATACCTCAGGAGAATTCTAAAGGCTTTGATCAAGGATCGCCCAAGTATTACCCTACTGGTTGACAATCACACAAGTACCCTTGTGTCGCACAGGTTTACCTGCGCGACCAATACTTGCGCTCCCATGCAGTACCTGCATGCCTTCCAGAACTTGCACGCCCCTTCTATTTTTTGGGTGCCCTTTCTGCCCATTTAACCCCTCTTATGCCATTACACCTCTCCTATTCAAGATTCAATCTTCAAGACACTTTTAAAATCCATTTATGGCATGTTTTCTTGATTGACTTCTTTATCAGAATGGATTTCCCTGGAATATCTCTCAAAACCAAGTGATTTTCACATCTTTATATCACTAAAGTTAGAGAGTTCATTCATTATACCTCATCCTCTAAGATGAGAGAATCATTGATTTGGGCCTCCTTATCAGGAATAAGCCCCAAGACCTCATTGATTTGGGACTCCTTCTTAGGAATAAGCCCAAAGTCCTCATTGATTTGGGCCTCCTTCTCAAGAATAAGCCCCAAGTCCTCGTTGATTTGGGCTTCCTTCTAAGGAATAAGCCCCAAGTCCTCACTGATTTTGGCCTCCGTCTCAAGAATAATCCCCAATTCCTCATTTATTTGGGCCTCCTTATAAGGAATAATCCCCATGTCCTCATTGATTTGGGCCTCCTTCTCAGGAATAATCCCCAATTCCTCATTGATTTGGGCCTCCTTCTCAGGAATAAGCCCCAAGTCCTCATTTATTTGGGCCTCCTTTTCAGAAGTAAGCATTTTTCATAATTCCCTTAACCTGGGTTTCCTTTTCATGAGTAAGCCCCGGTCTCAAATATGGGCATCCTCCTTAGGAGTAAGACCCATGTCCCTTAATTTTCAAATCCCTTTAACATGGGCCTCCTTCTCAGGAGTAAGTCCCAGTCTTAATTTCCCTTAACCAGTCTTAATTTACTTTTGATATGGGCTTCCTTCTCATGAGTAAAACCCAATCATGAGTCCCCTCTTAATTTGGGAATCTTCCTCAGGAGTAAGCTCCAAGTTAGATTACTTAAATCCCCATGAAGTACATATACCTTTATGGACCTTGTTCTTGGATTTCTTATCTGAAGTAAATCTTAATCCTCATCTATTTTGGGAATTCATAAATACATAAGCCCTACATCAGTGCATCTTTCATGGAACAATTGTCTTGTTTCACCAATACCTCTTGTTTCTCACACCGAGCATGACTCATATGAGATTTGAGTGTAAAAGTAATCATGAAATATTTCTTTGAGCCATCAATCATTCATAAACATCATACTCCCTTCTCAAACAACGTGGGTTCTGATTCCTTTTCCAAAACAAAGGATACGTAGGTATCCCATCAACGGGTATGATCCCAACTCTGAAATAATCCATGTCTTTCTGAATGACAATAAACTTTATGTGCCCCACTAAGTGTCTTTAAAACCAGTACGGTTATCATAATGACCTAGATACTTTTATGTATTGAAGGATACCATTGAATAAGAATCTTTAACAAATACAGATTATTCTCTATCTATGAAGAACCTTTAATACATATAAAATATTCTCTAAATTTCCTACATATTCAATTATTGTTTGTCAGATCTAAAGGAAATCTCATTTTATACTTGGTAATGTAATAAGGATTCACGAACATAACTTAAATCTATAAAGAGAGTCCTGGAGTAGAAAATAATTCCCCTAAAAAAGGGGTGATGAGTCCGACCTCCCATCCTCTCAACCAATGAAAATTCCTAAGCCTCATCAATCCACAATTAATGAGCACCTACCTTTGGAAAGTAGGTCTAAATAGATATGGAATCGTTGGATGTTTCTGGTTCTACGAACAAACCCGTTAGAAACCGATTGGAATGTTTGAACCTTCAATCAACGAGGTCATCCCCAATTTCAGAGGAAACAAGAAATGGTGAACCTGGCGTGAATCATTAACCAAGTTAAAGTGATGTTTTACTTATTTGTTAGGCCCCTATTTAAAACTCAATGAGAGGGACCACAAAGAAATCAATAACATATTTGCTCATACAAAAGATGTTGTGTCCAAACTTATCTTGATTCTGTCTGTTATATAAAACAAGCACTCTTTTCCAAGATCTTCTACATTTCCAAACTGGATTCTCTCCAGTTTAAACCCGTGGATAAATTTGTTGTGAAAAACTCTGCTCCGAATGCCACTAGTGCTACTCCTGCTGGATCATCGTCCGCTCTGAGGAAGACATCACCTACTCAGCATCTTCAACACCAGGTATCAAATGCGCTGGTTAAGAAGTACCATCAAAACGGTACTATTCAGACTTTGGAGGCCGCTCGACAAGCTATCCAAGTCAATAATTCAACCTGGTCATCCGGATAGCGACGACCAGCGATCAAGAAGCAGGCGGTGCTAACTACCATCTCCAACCATTTCGGGTCGTTATCCCCAGAATGCAATCACCATTAACTCCCATACATTGAGGAGGTGAATGAGCAGGTCCCTCAGGGCCTTAATTCAAGGAGACAAGAGTCCTTACTGAGGGTTCCCATCAACAATCGCTGCCAGAATCATGCGGCAGTGCTCCCTAAAAATGATGAGGGTATCAACTCTAGGCATTTAGCTCAGGTTCCTCGAACCGGAGCATGCAAGAAAAATCACCAGAGGTGAAATCCGGTCAACAGTGAGCAGGATCTCATCTATGCCATCTCCGGAGAGGTCCACCAACCTAACTTGGTGTCAGGGAATGAACGGGCACACACACCCATCCGTTTTAATTTAGCTATCCAGCAGACTCGTCTGACAGCATCACGCCAATCCCTCTAGAAAATTCCGGTGGAGTACTATAGACAAGAACATACACCTATTTATAAATCATCAGCTAGTCAACAGTATCGTCTGACTACATATGATGGATCTTGTCAATCACGTTCGGTGAAGTGAAATCATCATGCACATACACCTGCTAGTATTGATCAAGCCTACCAACAATCTTGTTTGGTAGCATTTGGAGATGTCAGTCGGAAAGCTCCGACGACAAATAGGAGGCAGACTCAACTCTCTGCCCCCACACATGAGTACTATCAGGATTCACTGACAGGAAAAGGAGGACGTGACCAGGAACATACACCTACTCCAAGCACGGAATGGACGTATATCCCCGTTCTGGTAGCTGAAGTCACCAAGAATATTCTATCTATGGTGAAAGAGCAGAAGCAAATCCCTGCTCATATTTTGGATGTATGCCAGGATATTATAACAGCTTCAGCAACATCTCAGGGAAAGACACATAAATCTATCCCTACCAATAGAGTGACACATCTACAGTTCAGTCCGAAACAGACACACACATCTGTTCCAATCCAGGAAGTTTATGGGGCATACTCCCCCATATCATACGGACAACCAAGTCAGGCACATACACCTGGTTTGAGCGGAGATTATAAGCATAACTTGATCATTTATTCTGAGCAGGCACATACATATTCCAAATTGATTAAGAAGGTGTCAAAGAAGAAGACCCACCAAGCACAATCAACAAATCACGAGACAACCTGTAACAGGGACTTACTCGATGCTACAGTTCTTGATGCACTCAGGCAACTATCTGTTGAAACTCAAGATTCTGCTCTTTCAGTTCCCAATAGTGGGAACATTAATTACGAAGGTCTGCATCAGACACTTCCTCATGAAGGCTTGCTTCATGATAATTTGGTTGATCTCGAACTTTCATCTTCAGATGAGAGCCACAAGAACCCTATGTGTGTCCAGAAGATCAAGGAGCAAGAGATCTCATCTTTTACTGTAACCCACCATGGTGGCCTTCCCCATGATGATGAATTTCGCTCCTCTCCATAGTAGTGATTCACATTGCTTGGAAAATTCTCTAATAGACATTATAGTGACAAGAAAGCCCTATTATCTTGAGGCACTTGAAAAGGTAAAGCCAGTCATGTCTTATGCTTTACCATCAGCAAGTGAAATACTTTTTCAAAAAGAAGATATCCTAGGGTGTAGGTCATTCTCTGAACCACCCCTAAGTCATGCATCTTCTAGTTTGATTAGTGATTTCTCTACCAGTTTTGTTGAATCTAATTAAGCAACAAGTAAGTACCACCTCTGGTTGAATCAGGTAGAAGAATCATCATTGAACGATCAAGAGGATGTACTCAACATGCGAAAACAACTGGAAGAAGGTGAAGTGCCAGTCATGTTTTGGCCTCTAGCTAACTCTCAGTATGAAATTCCAGAGATGTTGACGGAAGATGGAATTCATGATATTCGTCTCAACATATAGAAAACTCTTTGTCAGTTGAAAAATAATGTATTATCTTATGATGAATATGAAAATAATGTTAATATAATAGAAGGGTTACAACATCAGGTTGATTTGAAATCTCTATCAGTCTCTTGATATCTGAAGGCTGAAAAGCAGCAGAGATCCCTTCAACATTCTTGCCTTGGCGCACTACGAAGATTACGCCAGTTATTTACTAATGCCCCATCTGGTATTCATGTCATAGGATGAGGTGTTCATGGAGCACTATAATTCACTGTGCTCTCCAGTCAGAAAATCCCTCCAAAAATGGTTTCATGCATTGTTATTGCCCATGGCCAGCCAAAGTCAACGAGTTTTGTTTATAATCAAAAGCTTTCCCAAGAACAGGCTCTAACTAGTTCCTCTCAAAATCAAGAATATAGAGAACATGATGTTGAATTAATCCTGCATCATACAAATGAGAATATTGAACAGGCCTCTGGTATGGAGAAAGCACATCACCAAGTGACAGAAGTGTCAGAAATCATCCAACTGTCTTTTGAGCTGGGTGATAAAAGTGGATGTTGATTGATGCATCCAGCTAATTTCCGGACCAAAGTCTGCAAGACCAGGAGAGATTTTTAAAAATTCTCAGACATAGCATGTCAAGAGGCACCCCAGCTTGCCAGACTAGGGACTCTCTTAACCCAACCCTCAGAATCAAAAAAAAGGATTCGAGGAGTTGAGAAAAGGCAGCAGGAATTGCCCCAGTCCACCAGACTGGGGACTTTTTCAAATAATCAATCCCCTCCTCAGTAAAATTCAGTCTTCTCTCGATTGGGGAAGAATCCTTAAGAAGAACAAATATTCAAATTATCAGGAGATTCTCTCCAAATTACGATTCACCAAGAAGTTCCTGAGGGATCCAATAAACAAAAGGCAATGTTTCATCAGGGACATGGAAGAAGACAATATCAAATAAATGTCGATAGAAGAAATGAAATGCGTTATGCATCAATCAATATCATTAATGTCGTAGTTTCTGATCCACCAGATGAGCCTCACTCGGAGGGATTAGATAAAGAGGTTCATGATCAAGAAGTTTTATGCAAAGACACAAATGAAGAGGGTGTGCATACACGAAATCAAAGGATTACCCATAATATAGGTAATCCTTCAAGTAACCCACTTCCCCCTCTCCTAAAGGGAGCTAACAAGGGGAAATGAATGAATCAAGTTACATACCCTTCCTCTAGAGATGGTCAATCGCTCTCACTAGAGCAATGTATTGCACAACAGGAGGAAGAAATGAAATAATTGAGGAGAATAAATGTAGAATTACTTCAAGGTCGTCCTCCTCCTAAGCATGCTGGAGTCAGTCAGTCAAGGGAGTTTGTTGCTGTTACTGAGATGGTTCAAGAATATCCTCCTCTATCAGTACACCCTCATAGGTCTAATCCTACGGGTCAAGTACAACAACAATTTGTGGTGATACCATCAGTTGAAGTACCAACCACCACATCTTTACCAGCTCCAGTTGTTACACCTTCCCAAGTCCAAGTTCAAACAGATGTTTCTCAAAAGTTAATAACTATCATTTAGTCATTAACAGCTCAGTTAGAGACTATGGAAGGGAAGTGTGCGCAGGTTCAACCATAAAAGAGTGCTTACCCTGAATGGGTAGATTAAATCCTTCCCCCATCAAGTTTTGGGAACCCTGTATTCCCTATATTAAATGGATCATGCGATCCTGAACAGCATTTGAGGCATTACGTGTCTTGTTGCGATCTAATGATGGGAACTCTAGAATAGCAAGAAGTAGTGAAACTCAGATGCTTCGTGCGAACCTTGCAAGGACCAGCTTTTGTCTGGTACACAATCTTTAAATCTAGGTCAATTACCGGATGGGAGGATCTTCGCCAAAAATTCCTTCTTCATTTCAGCTCAATGTTCCCAAAGACAACAGTTTTTGATCTTACAAACTGTATGCAATGGGAGAATGAAAGGGTTTCAGATTTCATTGCTTGCTGGAAGGGATTAACATATTCTCTAATATTAGCACTCCATCAAGAAGAACTGTTTCCAGTCTGTGTGGAAAATCTACATGATGAATTATGCACACCATTGATCCTAGTAAAATACATTGGAGAGTTTCGAGACTTAACTTCAATCGCTCAACAGATTGAAGATTCTCTTATAAAGAATAAGGATAAGGCTCGTATAATTCCATCAACTCCAGGAAGGAGAATGGGTAAAGCAGAGACTGCTACAATTATGCTTAAACAAGAACATTTAACTACTTCTACTTCAAAACCTTCATCTTCTCGAAGGGCTCCACCTCCTGAGAACAAACAACAAAGGCCGTTTCATCAAGATGATCAAAGAGATCAAAGACGGAAACAAATTGAGGATCTGAAAAGAAAAATATACTATTTCCAAAATGAACAAGTTCCTGGTTATTTCATTTCGTCTCTGGAAAATAATTTGGTTCAATTGCCAAGGCCTAGGAGGCCAAACATGGAAGGAGATGAAGACCATCCCAACTATTTCCCCTTTCATCAAATTTTGGGGCTTCCCATCCAGGAGTGTTTTGTCTTTAAAGATCTCCTGTAATAGATGGTCAACTCGGGACAAGTCAAACTAAAAGGCTCTTCATCCCAGGTATCATGTGTTACTGCTACAATTCCAGAGGAAGAAGGCGAATGGTAAGAAGTAAAAAAACAGAAAGGCGTAGAAATATGATGATTTAATGGTCAGAAAAACGATCAACCAAACTCATGCCATTTTGCGAACGCAACTTAAGAAACCAATTGTGCCTTCTGCCATGAATGCCGCAACAAAACCCTCTTCATCAGAGGGAAAATCCTCAAAGAAATGGCATGATCCCAAGAAATAAAATAAATTAGAAAAGATGACTATGTGTCAAAGCCTAAGTTGACTTTGACACTGGAAGAATTCATGCCATCTACTTCAAATTTACAGGCACTGCCCCACAAAACGGCACAACCCAAACAGGCTAATTAGGCGGAGTCTTCATTGGATGAAGAATTGATATTCGGTTCTGTTAATATGTTTCAATTAACAGATCCACATGGAAGTCGCAGTTTTGATTTTGATAATCCTGAATTCCCTGTATCAAAGAGAGGAATCATAGGAAGTTATAGAGGATCAGGATACAGGGGAAGACATGGATCATTCAGAGGCCACTATTCCAATTCTACCCCTTCTAGAACTGTATATGTGGAAGAAACTCGTGGAAAAACCCTTCAACGAGCTCAACAAGGACAAGAAAGTTCTTCCACACAAGGCAGATTATACCCTAGCACAATTATTCTAGAAGATCAGTTGAAGGTTCCATCTTCTTCCTCTCAGTAAGTAAATAGACCTAATAGGTCTAATCTTCTAAATCCCGGAGTATTACCAACTCCTATCCCGGTACAAGATGCATCAAATTCCAAAGCATCAACTTCCAGGGCACCTGCTAAACCACATGTTCATATTGGGAAACACGGACCTTTGGATCAAAAGGATGATATATTGAAACACCTGGACCAAGTACCGGTCATGTTATCAATTCTGGATGCCTTGAATTTATAAAAGGATCTTTGGGAGGAACTCATTGAGGCTTTGTCAAGTCCTCATGAGTTTGGGATTGAAATTGATGCAGCTGAAATCTACCATGTAGAAAATAAATCTACAGAATTCCATGCAATGATATCTTTCATAGATAAAGATGCAGATGATGTCGTGCATGGAAATATCAGACCTTTGTACTTATCTAGAAATGTCAATGGCGTAGAGATTCAAAGATCTTTCATTGATAATGGTTCAAGAGTCAACCTCATTCCCATTCATACACATCGTTGATTGGGCCTCACGGAATCTGATTTATCTCCTTCAACTATGATGTTACAAGGATATGATAAAAATGAACAAGAACCACTAGGCGAGATTACACTCATAACTCAGTTCGGAGATCTTGTGTCCAATTCATATTTCATGGTTGTTGATCAAGACTTAGCCTTCAACATCTTTCTTGGAAGACCCTGGCTACATTGACATGCGGTTATCCCTTCATCATACCATCAATGTCTCAAGTTTTGTTCCGATGGTCAAGTTGGGACATTATATGGTGATAAGGCCCCATTAAAAACACATTAATCACAATACATTGAGGCAGAATTCTACCACATGAAGGGAAAGGAGGAATCCACAACAAAGAAGATCACCAAAGTTAATGCTTCGTATGGTTTGGAAAAGATTATAGTAAACCCATTATCACTTGTGAGTAAAAATTATGTGTTACTTGTCAGTCAAATTGACAGGATAGACCCAAATCAAAATACTCTTATGGAAACTTCCATAATGTCACTTATGGGAATCGATCTAGACAACACGGGAGAAATTGATGATCCACCAAGCAATGATGAAAGCTCAAATGGAAATGTCTTCATTTCATCTACTGAAAACCAACAAGTCTATACATCGCCAATCAGGCCAGGGAATGTTATAGCAATGTCAGTGGTAAATGATGATGTCGATTCTCAATCCATCATCACCTATTTATTACCCAAGGAAGAACCTTCATCATTAATTGGGTTATAAATGGAAGCTTCTTCTTCAAGATGTTCAAATTTTATCATCTCTTCTGACCATGGAAATTCTACTTCATCATCTACTATTCAAGTAGAAACTGAAGAAGTAACGCATGTTGAAGAAGAAGAGGGAGATCTCATGGATGCTCCTCCAGCATTTGAAGAGGGTATCTCTACCACCGTGGATGAACTCAGAGAAATAAATCTAGGTACAAAAGAAGATACACGCCCACTTTAATCAGTGTTTCCATGACACTTGAAGAACAAGAGATGTATATTTCCTTTTTAAAGAAAAATCAAGATATATTTTCTTGGAACTATATATAGATATCAGGGCTTGATCCTGATGTTGCCACTCATCATTTGGGTTTTCCAGAAGAACATTGAGGATTCTAACATGCTGCTAGAAGAACACACCCATCCTATGCTTCCAAAATTGAGGCTGAAGTGGATAAGATTATCAAATCTAACTTCGTCAGAGAAGTTCAATATCCCAATTGGTTGGCTAATATTATCCTAGTGAAAAAGAAAAATGGGAAAATTAGAGTTTCCATTGGTTTCATAGATCTTAATCGGCATTTTCCTAAGGATGATTTTCCAGTTCCGATTATACAACGTGTAATCGATGCAACAACTGGCTATGAAGCACTTTCCTTCATGGATGGATATTCCGGGTATAATCAAATCTGAATGGATCTAGATGATGAGGAATCTATAGCCTTCAGATCCCCTCAGGGTTTGTTTTTCTATCAGGTAATGCCCTTTGGCCTAAAGAATAAAGGCGCAACATATCAGCGTGTTATGCATCGTATCTTCAAACCCTTTTTAGGTAAGTTTGTTGAATGTTATATGGAAAATTTGGTAATCAAATCCAAACAATGTTTTAATCACATGGCTGATTTGGAAATCATATTCCATAAGCTTCGACAACATAATTTGAATATGAACCCCTTAAAATGTGCTTTTGGGGTAATCTCATGAAATTTTCTCAGCTTCGTTGTTTTCCATCGTGGTATCGAGGTCGATCCTGAGAAGAAAAATTCAATCCTTGGTATCTCACCTCCTTGAATTTTGAAATAATTGAGAGTAATTCAAGGACACTTAGCCAATATTCGGTCTTTCATTGCCAATTTGGCAGGAAAAAGTTTACCTTTCACCAAATTGATGAAGAAGGGAGTCACTTACCAGTGGAATGAAGAATGTCTAGAAGCATTCGATATTCTCAAGAAGTATCTTTTGAGTCCACCGGTGTTAATGCCACCTGTTGAAGGAAGACCACTTATTCTCTTTGTGAATGCTCTAGAGCGATCAGTGGGTGCCTTTCTTGCTTAGAAGAATGATGTTGGGAATGAAAACAACCTCTACTATCTCAGTCAGACTATGCTTGCAGCAGAAACCCGATACTCAAATATTGGGAAGTGCTACCTAGCATTAATCATTGCAGTTCAGAAGTTAAGACACTACCTGCAACATCACGAGGTCCGATTGGTACCTCTCAGTAACCCACTCAAATTCATCACTAGTCTTCCAATGCTTACAGGACGTCTAGCAATGTGGGAAGTTATCTTGCAGCAATTTGATATTCAATATGTGTCTCAAAAGGCAATAAAGGGCCATGCTCTGGCTTATTTCCTTACTAAACACCCATCATTGGAAGACACATCTTCAGGTATTGAGCTCCCTGATGAAGAAGTCTTTTCTATTCAAGAAAGCCTTCAAACATCGGAAATCTACATTGATGGTGCTTCCAGAAGTCCAACAGGGAGGAAAATGGAAAATCCTAAATTCAACAAGGTTGGTTTGGGAATTGTGCTCATTTCTACAGAAAAGGCAGTGATACCTTATTACTTATCCTTATTGGGAGGTGGTACAAATAATGAAGCAGAATACCAATATCTCATCATAGGATTATAGTTGGTTCTTCAAGCACAAGTGAATCACTTAATGGTGAAAGGTGATTCAGACCTGGTAATCAAACAAGTAAATGGGGATTATGCCATCAAAAAAGAGGAACTTATCCCTTTGTATGATTACGTTAGAGTGTTAATGGTGGAGTTTCCTTCAGAACTGACATTTTATTACATCCCAAGATCACAAAATGCCCAAGCTGATGCACTGGCTAATATAGCCACAGCTCTGGTAGATCCAAATTAGGACGAGACAACCATCAATATTTCCCACCGTCGTACAATTTCACCTTATGGTCAAGCCAGAACAGAGGAAATAAATGAAATTAGTCCCATCTTTGAACCACATGGTCACACTATGGGATGGATGGAACCTATCAGAGAATACCTTCAAAATGGAAAACTTCCACCTGATAGAGCCATAAAAGAACAAATTTGGCGTTGTGTGGCCAACTTTACTCTTTATGATGGCCCAGATCACCTAGAGAAAATTCTATACAAGAGTGGTTTTGATGTAGTTCTCTTCAGATGCATTAATGGTGAAGAGACAATGGCTTTCAAAAAAGAAGTGCATGCAGGAGTATGTGGTGCCCACCAGTCTGGACATAGACTGTCGGATCAGATTCTAAGGCTTGGGTACTTTTGGACTTCAATGATACAAGATTGTGTTGATTTCACAATGAAATGCCATTCATTCCAAGTACATGACATCTTCATTCATCAATGATTAGACACTGGAAGAGGATAATATTAATTGTTAATTCATATATTTTTCATGTTATTTGTTATTCATAAATACCATTTTAGTGCATTTTACACTTTGAACATCATTTCACATCATGATTACAATTCTTTCCTAAAATTCACTATTACATGGTACATTCTTGAACATATCATAAAACACCAAATGGTATTTATTTTGTTTGTATATTATATTTTCAGGCCTCCCAAGATATAAGGAACAATTCATTCTTTTTGAGAATTGGGAGATTTAATTTGGAAGACCACCAATGTGGGCCTTGAACCAACCACATTCTGGGCGAAGTGATTTGGAATTAAGCCCAATAAAAGAAATGTGGGTCCCATAATATAGGCCTAATGAAGCCCAACATTCATGGGAGGTTAGAAGAAATATAGAGGAACAAATAATCCTTCTGGATCCAGTGCTAATTCGTCCTAAATGGAGGTGATAAAGGCTGTTAGGGGAAATCCATGGCTTCATTTAAGTCTTCTGGGACCCACTAAAATTCGGCTTTCAAGAGGGTCATTTCGGCGCATCTTTCTGGTGGATGCAAGCTGGCTGCAACTTCGGGGCAAGAAGTGGAAAAGTCTATCTACATTAATTTTCCACCCACCTTTCCCCAACACAATTAATTAATGGCACATGGGATATTTGGTGCTCAGCCAAGGTTTCATTTTTTCCTATTTGAGGCTATAGTGGTGGATGATTTAGGGATCTTTGGTGCTTTGTTTCATTATAATGTTATGATGTCCATTTGATTTTGTAATCGTTATTCATTTTCATGTAAGTTGTTTGAATCACATTAGTTATAATAAATGTTCTTCTTATTCTCTTTTTCTGTTCTTATTCATTTCACATTGATACCATTGCCCCAAGGTGTGAATTTATTCACACCAGAACTTGTGAATTTGTTCATGCAATGGTGGAGTGATCATTTTTGTTGTTTTTGTTTTTTGCATCGTAAATTCTGCCCCTATGAGTCTACTTTCCGCTTCCTTTCTG
Source organism: Viscum album (assembly GCA_963277665.1). NCBI lineage: Eukaryota > Viridiplantae > Streptophyta > Magnoliopsida > Santalales > Viscaceae > Viscum > Viscum album. Next base: position 122,273,443 of record OY728153.1, on the reverse strand, counting down.
ATCATAGAATCAATGGAGGGATAAACCCTTATGGGTTGGTCCTAGGGAGTTCCATGGGGCATACTGGTTGTTATTTTATGATCTAAAATTATGTAATCATTTCATTAATTTACGATTTCCATTTGATGATTATTTTCTTCTTCATCTTCGCCTACTTTAACAATGACACATTTTGAGTGCTAGTACGATCAAATTCCTTGGATTGATCATTAAATTGATCCTCAAAGTGCATTGGTGATTATCCTTGGAATTGTGTAGGGATTAAATTGGTGAATGATGTTGAGGAATTATATCATTTTGTGGAAACATCTTGAATTAGTGAAATGAACGTTATAAGAAAATAAATACATCCAATCTAACCCAAGTAACAACTTGGGAACAACTCATCTCCATTAATTGTTTTAGACTAAGTAATTGAATGTTTTAATTTATTTTCATTAAAGTAAATCAGTAGTTATTCAAATCAATTCAATCTGAATATTTGGCCACTTCATAGCCAAATCCTTCCATGATAAGAGTGTCTTGAGGTTCCTTCTTCAGTCATAGTGGATTCGACCCCTACCGGTACTACAACGACTGCATATCTGTAGGGTAAATTTGGGCGCAACCAAATCTTGGTGTCTTTTCCAGGGACCCAAGTATGTTACCTTAGACACTATCATCCTTTTCTCACCCCACTTTCACTATTCTCACCCCAATATCTCTTACCTTTTCCCCCTTTCTGTTTGTGTGTATCCTGAGAATCAAGAATCCAAATTTTTTTCCTCTCCAATGGAGTATCTTCATAATACCCGTGTCACAAACTCATGCTGGAATCAAATGGAAATTCAATATTGGGTAGCTCCTAAAGTAGAAAATTTATTTGATAAACCCTTGAATGATTACCCCGCACCCGATGAGACGTACAATCAATGGGATAATGAAAGTTTAAATGATTAGTTTCCTTACCTCTCAAGGATGATTTAAGAGTCCAATATTAGTGAATTCCATAATGTTAAACATCCCATCCTATCTGTTCCTCAATCATTTCTTGAAAAATTGTGTAATGAAATGGATATAATGAGTTCTAACGTATCATCTCTAAGATTAGAACTACAACGAATTAATACTTCTGAGGAACTCATCCCTACACCAATTTTACCTTCAAAAACCTTATGTGGAGTGTCTATTTTCCTAGAAATCTCTCATGAATTAATTGAAGAACCGATCTTTGTATTTGGGGTAGGGGAAGTGAATCATGAAATTGTTGAAGGGTCTTTAAATCAGGAGGGAATTGATTTCATGTATTCACAAGAGGGGAATTTGACATCATGGATTGAGTCTCCTAAGTGTAACTCTATTGATGATGTTTCAAAAACACCAATCACTGAACCACTTAGAGAAATCAAAAACATTGGGTCCATGCCCATTTCTAACACTATTCCTTCCAATTTTTTGGTTGAATCTTCTATTCAAAATGAAATAATTTTGTCAAGAAATTTGGAAAACGAAAATGAGTTGGATTCAAATTCTCAACCTGTGTCTAAATGTCCTATCCAAACTGAGCTCAAAATTCATTTTCCTTCCTTCCCCACTCTAGTACCCTATCATTTGTGTTAAGAAAAAACTTGAGGGTTTTATACGTTCATTTCATGAAACCCAAAATGGGGGTTGATCTTTGATTTATTAGGAAACACTACTAAAGAAAAAAGATCAACCATTTCTGATATTCTTTGGATTTCCCAATCATTTTAGAAAATATGATTTTTCAAGAATCAAATTCCAAATATTCTTACCAACCACAAGGGATACACATTCTCAATCATGTTGAAGTGGAGAAAGATGAGGTCATTAAAATTTTTAAAGTTCCAATTGGCTAAGTTTGGGGGGTTCAATTCAAGATAAAGATGTTAAATTAAGCACTGCACGGGAGGCAACCTGTGGTTTACAAGTTTCCAATCATTTTGTTGTTTTAATCAACTTTATATTTCAAATAGGATTAGTGGATAATTTTGATATAATTTTATTCTACCTTAGAATTTTGACCTGTTCTTCTTTTATGAGTATGGATGAGTATGAAAGGGGAGGACCGTATTCATCTGTGTCACGCGGTGTGATCCCTAAGTAATACCTTACCCAGATATTTAAAACAAGACAATGTATCATCAGTTTATAATATTTTATTTATGTTTTTTTAGGTTAAAAAAATTTGACTGTAGACTTGTTCTTCTTTTATGATTATGGATGGGTATGAAAGGGGAGAATCGTATTCATCCGTGTCACGTGGTGTGATCCATGAGTAATACCTTACCCAAAAATTTAAAAGAAGACAATGTATCATTAATTTGATAAAAACCCAAAAATTTAGAGAAATAAATAAAAATGATGATACTTTGAATTAAATAAATCGTTGTGTTGTTTTTTTTTCTGGTTTGTTCTTCTTTGTATGGTTCATGGACTATTTTGGGTGATACATGTTCAATCCAGGAGGTTCCTACATCTCCAAAGAGATCAAAGGAGTAATCTGGAGCATCATCAACTTCAACATCAAAAACCAGGTGACTTTATTCCATGTTTATCATTTAAAATTTCCACTTTGAACTCCTCTCCTACCCCCTTCTAACTTTTTTATCATTAAACACTAGGGATAGTGTCATTCTATATTGGGGGAGATAAAATAAAAGCATTGATTTTGTTTTCGTCATAAAATGTGTGGGAGAAAAATTTTCATAAACCTTGAACAAGAGAACACACATTGCAAACTCTGAAATTGGATATCAAATAATTTTGAATTCCTTAATTCTGATTTTAATTAAATTATCAGTTCGTGTGCATAGATTTTGGAAAGTGCGGTTGTCTGATGTTATTTTTCACCGTTATATTTTCATCCATTTAGTAAAAAACACAATGCATGTCCTCTAGATTTTGGGGTTTTAGTTTGAGCTCGTGGGGACCCATAATAAATAGCACAGTTTTGGTGATCATTTTAGTTTTATTATGAGTATTCCAAAAAAAAAATAAAAAAAAATCAATTTGCATGTAGAGTAATGAAATGATCTAATGCGTGGCTTTCAGCACTTCGGGATCGCGACACCATAGTTGTCTGGCTCGGAGTTGGAATTTTTATCTCTATTTGTGGTAATTTGAATTTGTTTTTGATTGAGTTAACTCAAGACCATGCCTGAGTATGTGAGCTTCACTTGGTGCCCTATGTTCTTTGATCCTGGGAGTCATCGGAAATGTTTTGCTACATGGTTTGAAAAAATTGGGTTCAATTTCAATTACCATGGAAAAATTTCCAAAAAAACAAAAAAAAGGCAAAAACAAAAACAAAAAAAAAACAAAAACAAAAACAAAAAAAAGAAAAATGAAAAAAATTGTATACTCATCTTAATATTAAAATATCATTCCTCCTAGATCTTGCAACTTTTCTCCCTTTGAATGAAAATGAACCCCCATGTCTATTGTGATGCACAACACATCATCATGATTAATTGAGATTGGATGAAATGTGGCGATCAATTTGAACAAAGGAGTGGGCTTGGGCTTGGGTTATGCCTCTGTACTTAGCTTGTTTTAAATGATTTTGATGGGTTTCATAATTTTTTGGTATGAGATCTTGGGGTGAGAAATGTGAATTAAAATGTTTTTGGAAAAGGTCATTCAAATTTCATGTTTTTGAGATATATTTTTCTCAAGACTAGGAAAACTCAAGTTGGGGGCTGTGATTAGCCACAGGAAGAGGCTAATATTAATTGATAATTTAAATATTTTTCATGTGATTTGTTATTCATAAATACCATTTTAGTTCATTTTACACTTTGAACATCATTTCACATCATGATTTTAATTCTTTCCTAAAATGCACTATTACATGGTACATTCTTGAACATATCATAAAACACAAAATGGTATTTATTTTATTTTTATTTAATATTTTGAGGCCTCCCAATATATAAGAAACAATTCATTCTTTTTGAGCATTGGGATATTTAATTTGGAAGACCACCAAAGTGGGCCTTGAACCAACCACATTCTGGGCGACGTGATTTGGAATGAAGCCCAATAAAAGAACTGTGGGGCCCACAATATAGGCCTAATGAAGCCCAACATTCATGGTAGTTTAGAAGATATATAGAGGAACAAATAATCCTTCTGGATCCAGTGCTAATTCATCCAAAATAGTGGTGATTAAGTCTGTTTGGGGAAATCTACGGCTTCATTTAAGTCTTCTAGGACCCAATAAAATTCAGTCTTCTAGAAGGTCATTTCGCCGCATCTTTCCGGTGGATGCAAGCTAGCTGAAACTTCGGGGAAAGAAGTGGATAAGTCTCTCTAAATTAATGTTCCCCACACCTTTCCCCAACAAAATTAATTAAAGGCACATGGGATGTTTGGGGCTCGGCCAAGGCTTCATTTTTTTTATATTTAAGGAATTAGTGGTGGAGGATTTAGGGATCATTGGTGCTTTGTTTCATTATAATGTTATACTTTCCATTTGATGTTGTAATTTTCATTCATTTTTATATAAGTTTTTTGAATCACGTTAGTTATTAATTAAATTTCTTCTTATTCCCTTTTTCTGTTCTTATTCATTTCACATTGATACCGTTGCCCCAAGGTGTGAATTTATTCACACCAGAACTTGTGAATTTGTTCACACAATAGTGGAGTGATCATTTTTGTTGTTTTTGTTTTTTTATTCTTTAATTCTGCCCCTATGAGTCTACTTTCTACTTTCTTTGTGATCATAGAATCAATGGAGGGATAAACCCTTATGGGTTGGTCATATGGAGTTTCATGGGGAATATTGGATGTTATTTTATGATCTTAAATTCTACAATCATTTCATTAATTTAAGTTTTTCATTTGATCCTTATTTTCTTCTTCTTCTTCGCCAACTTTAACAATGACGCATTTCGAGTGCTAGTATGATCCAATTATTTGGATTTACCATTAAATTGATCCTCAAAGTGCATTGGTGATTAGACTTGGAATTGTGTTGGGATTAAATTGGTGAATTATGTTGAGGAATTATATCATTTTGTGGATACGTCTTGAATTAGTGAAACCAACGTTATAAGAAAATAAATACATCCAATCTAACCCTAGTATCAAATAAGGATCAACTCATCTCCATTAATTGTTTTAGACTAAGTAATTGAATTTTTTAATTTATTTTATTTAAATTAAATTTTTAGTTATTCAAATCAATTCAATCTGAATAGTTGGCCACTTCGTAGCCAAATCCTTCCAAGATCAGAGTGTCTTTAGGTTCCTTCTTCAGTCCCTGTGGATTCGACCCCTACCTGTACTACAATGACCGCATACCTGTAGGGTAATTTTAGGCACAAGAAAATTTTGGCGCTGTTCCCGGGGACCCAAGTAAGTTACCTTAGACACTATCATCCTTTTCTCACCCCACTTTCTCTATTCTCACCCAAATCTCTCTTAGCTTTTCCCCCTTTCTGTTTGTGTGTATCCTGAGAATCTAGAATCCAAATTTTTGTCTTCTCCAATGCAGTATCTAAAAAATCTCCATGTCACAAAATCATGCTGGAATCAAATGGAAATTCAATATTGGGTAGCCCCTAAATTAAAAAATTTCTTTGATCAACCCTTGAATGATTACCCCTCACCCGATGAGACGTACAATCAATGAGATATTGAATGTTTAAATGATCAGTTTCCTTACCTCTCAAGGATGATTGAAGAGTCCAATACTAATGAAGTCCATAATGTTAAACATCCCATCCTATCTGTTCCTCAATCATTTCTTGAAAAATTGTGTAATCAAATGGATATAATGAGTTCCGTGGTATCATAATTGATATTAGAACTACAACACATTAATACTTCTCAGGAACTCATCCCTATAGTAATTGTACCTTCCAAAACCTTATGTGGAGTGTCTAGATTCCCAAAAACCCCTCACGAATTAATTGAAGAACCAATCTTTGTATTTGGGGTAGTGGAAGTAAATCAAGAAATTGTTGAAGGATCTTCAAATCAGGAGGAAATTGATTTCATGTATTCATAAGAGGCTAATTTGACATCATGGATTGAGTCTCCTAAGTGTAACTCTATTGATGATTTTTCTAAAACACCAATCACTAAACGACTGAGAGAAATCAAAAACATTGGGTCCATGATCATTTCTAACACTATTCATTCCAATTTTTTGGTTGAATCTTCTATTCAAAATGAAACAATTTTGTCAAAAATTTGGAAAATGAAAATGAGTTGGATTCAAATTCTCAACATGTGTCTAAATGTCTTATCCAAACTGAGCTCAAAAGCATTGTCCTTCCTTCCCCACTCTAGTACCCTATAATTTGTGTTAAGAAACATCTTGGGGGTTTTATTCATTCATCTCATGAAACCCAAAAAGGGGGGTTGATCTTTGATTTATTAGGAAAGAATACAAAAGAAAAAAGATCAACCATTTCTGATATTATTTGGATATTCCCATTCATTTTAGAAAATAGGATTGTTCATGAATCAAATTCCAAATCTTCTTACCAACCACAAGGGATACACATTCTCAATCACGTTGAAGTGGAGAAATATGAGGTCATTAAAACTTTTAAAGTTGGAATTGGCTAAGTTGGGGGGTTCATGTCGAGCTAAAGATGTTTAATTATGCAATGCATGGGAGGGAACCCGTGGTTTTCAAGTTTGAAATCATTTTGTTGTTTTAATCAACTTTATATTTCAAATAGGATTAGTGGATAATTTTGATATAATTTTATTCTACATTAGACTATTGACATGTTCTTATTTTATGAGTATGGATGAGTATGAATGGGGAGAACCTTATTCATCCATTTCACGTGGTGTGATCCCTGAGTAATACCTTACCCAGATATTTAAAAGAAGACAATGTATCATCAGTTTATTTTATTTTATTTATGTTTTTAGGTTAAAAAAATTGGACTGTTGACCTATTATTCTTTTATGAGTATAGATGAGTATGAATGGGGAGCACCTTATTCATCTGTTTCACACGGTGTGATCCCTGAGTAATACCTTACCCAGAAATTTAATAAAAGACAATGTATCATCAGTTTATTTTATTTTATTTATGTTTTTTTAGGTTAAAAAAATTGGACTGTTGACCTGTTCTTCTTTTATGAGTATGGATGGGTATTAAAGGGGGGCACCATATTCATCTGTGTCACATGGTGTGATCCATGAGTAATACCTTACCCAAGAAATTTAAAAAAAGTCAATGTATCATTATTTTGATAGAAAACAAAAAAACAAAAAAACCCATAAAAATGATGATAAATTAAATTAAATAGATCATTGTGTTGTTTTTTTGTCTGGTTTGTTCTTCTTTGTATGGTTCAGGGACTATTTTGGGTGTTAAATGTTCAATCAAGAAGGTGCCTACATCCCCAAGAGATCAAAGGAGTAATCTGGAGCATCATGAACATCAAATTGAAAAACCTGGTGACGTTGTTCCATGTTTATCATTTTCAATTTCCACTTTGAACTCCTCTCCTACCCCCCTTCTAACTTTTTTTCTTTAAACACTGGGGACAGTGTCATTCTATGGTGGGGGGAGATAAAATAAAAGCATTGATTTTGTTTTCATCATAAAATGTGTGGAAGGAAAATTTTCATAATCCTTGAACAATATAACACACATTTCAAACTCTAAAATTGGATATCAAATAATTTTTAATGCCTTGATCTTGATTTTAATGCATGTTTAAGTTCATGTGCATAGATTTTGGAATGTGCGGTTGTTCGATGTGATTTTCACCATTATATTTTCATCAATTTAATAAAAAAACACAATTCACAGCTTCTAGATTGTGGGGTTTCAGTGTGAGTTTGTGGGGACCCATAATAAATAGCATATGTTTGGTGATCATTTTAGTTTTAATATGAGTATTCAAAAAAAAATTCAAAATATCAATTTTCAGGAAGAGCAATGAAATTACCTAATGCGTAGCTTTTGGCACTTGGGGATTGTGACTCCATAGTTGTCTGGCCCAGAGTTGGAAATTTTATCACTATTTGTGGTAATTTGAATTTGTTTTTGATTAAGTTAAATCAAGACGATGCCCGAGTATGTGAGATTCTCTTGGTGCCCTAATTACTTTGAGCCTAGGAGTCATTGGCAAAGTCTTGCTACATGGGTTGATAAGATTGTGTTCAATTTCAATTACCAATGAAAAATTTCCAAAAAAAAACAATAAAAAAAGGAAAAAAAACAAAAAAAAACAAAAAAAAAGAAAAATGAAAAAAAATTGAATACTCATCTTAATATTAAAATATCCTTCCTCCTAGCGCTTCCATATTTTCACCCTTTGAATGAAAATGAACACCCATGCCTATTATGATGCACAACACTTCATCACGCTTAATTGAAATTGGATGAAATTTGGAAATGAATTTGAACAAAGGAGTGGGCTTGGGCTTGGGTTATACCTATGTACTTAGCTTGTTTTAAATTATTTTTATGGGTTTCATAATATTTTGGTATGAGATATTTTGGTGAGAAATGAGTATTAAAATGTTTTTGGAAAAGGTCATTCAAATTTCATGTTTTTGAGATATATTTTTCTTGAGACTAGAAAAACTCAAGTTGGGGGGTGTGATTAGCCATATGAAGAGGCTAATATTAATTTTTAATTTATATATTTTTCATGTGATTTGTTATTCATAAATACCATTTTAGTGCATTTTACACTTTGAACATCATTTCACATCATTATTACAATTCTTTCGTAAAATGCACTATTACATGGTACATTCTAGAACATATCATAAAACACCAAATGGTATTTATTTTATTTTTATATAATATTTTCAGGCCTCCCAAGATATAAGGAACAATTCATTATTTTTGAGCACTGGGAGATTTAATTTGGAAGACCACCAAAGTGGGCCTTGAACCAACCACATTCTGGGCGAAGTGATTAGGAATGAGGCCCTAAAAGAACTATGGGGCCCACAATATAGGCCTAATGAAGCCCAATATTCATGGGAGGTTAGAAGAAATATAGAGGAATAAATAATCCTTCTGGATCCAGTGCTAATTCATCCTAAATGGTGGTGATTAAGGATATTAGGGTAAATATGTGGCTTCATTTAAGTCTTCTAGGACCCACTTAAATTTGGCCTTCTAGAAGGTCATTTCGATGCATCTTTCCGGCGGATGCAAGCTGGATGCAACTTCGTCGAAAGAAGGGGAAAATTATCTCTACATTAATGTTACACCCACCTTTCCCCAACACAATTAAATGAAGTCACATGGGATGTTTGGGGCTCGGCCAAGGCTTCATTTTTTCCTATTTAAGGCTGTAGTGGTGGAGGATTTAGGGATCTTTGGTTCTTTGTTTCATTATAATGTTATACTGACCATTTGATGGTGTAATCGTTCTTCATTTTCATGTATGTTGTTTGAATCACATTAGTTATTAATAAAAGTTCTTCTCATTCTCTTTTTCTGTTCTTATTCTTTTCACATTGATACCGTTGCCCCAAGGTGTGAATTTATTCACAACAGAACTTGTGAATTTTTTCACACAATGGTAGAGTGATCATTTTTGTTGTTTTTGTTTTTTGCTTCTTCAATTCTGCCCCTATGAGTCTACTTTCTACTTTCTTTGTGATCATATAATCAATGGAGGGATAAAACCTTATAGGTTGGTCCTATGGAGTTTCATGGGGCATATTGGATGTTATTTTATGATCTAAAATTCTGCAATCATTTCATTAATTTATGCTTTTCATTTGATTATTATTTTCTTCTTCATCTTCGCCAACTTTAACAATGACACATTTCGAGTGCTAGTAGGACTCAATTCCTTGGATTGATCATTAAGTTGATCCTCAAAGTGCATTGGTTATTAGCCTTGGAATTGTGTAGGGATTAAATTAGTGAATGATGTTGAGGAATTATATCATTTTGTGGATACGTCTCGAATTAGTTAAACAAACGTTATAAGAAAATAAATACATCCAATCTAACACTTTTAACAACTTAGGATCAACTCATCTCTATTTATTGTTTTAGACTTAGTAATTGAATGTTTTAAATCATTTTCTTCAAATTAAATCAGCAGTTATTCAAATCAATTCAATCTGAATAGTTGGCCACTTCATAGACAAATCCTTACAAGATCAGAGTGTCTTTATGTCCCTTATTCAGTCCCTGTGGATTCGACCCCTACCTATACTACAATGATCGCATACCTTTAGGGTAAATTTTTGCACAACCAATCAACCTCTAGAGTTGCTTTATACAGGTAAATACTCATGTCCATTTTCCACATGGGGAATGGATGTGGTGGGACCTTACCCTTCAGCTACGACCAAGCAGTTTAAGTATATTCTTACTACTACTGACTTCTTTTCAAAATGGGCAGAGGCAATACCTCTCAAGGAAGTCAGTTCTAAAATCATTTTTAGCTTCATAAAGTCTAACATCATTACCAGATTTGGTGTCCCTCATACCATATTGACGGACAATGGCACCATCTTCTGTTCATCCGATGTGAAGAAACTGTATCAAGAATACAACATCAAATCCAATAATTCATCTCGGTATCATGCAGCGACCAATGGCCAGATAGAAGCTTTCAATAAGACTCTTCCAAATATACTACAAAAGATGGTGGATAAAGATAATAAGTCAGGCCTGATAAACTCTTTCATGATTTATGGGCTCATCAGACAACCACCCACACTACAACGCGGTCACCTCCATATTCACCGGTATATGGAACATAAGAAATATTGCCCATTGAAGTTCAATTACCTTCGCTCAGAGTAGCCATTTGTGATCAATCATATTCATATGAACAATCTCAAAAGCTATTGGATGAATTGGAATGGTTATATGGGAAAAGATTGTGCACTCTTCACCACTTGGAAGTCTATAAGAATCGAATAGTACGAGCTTTCAACAAAAAATTTCATCTTCGTTCAATCATTCAGGGAGAACTAGTATTAGTTCTCAGAACTCAAATGATACCAGGAAAGAAGCCTCCCAATATTGATCCAAAATGGTAAGGACCTTACTCAATACATATGGTCTACTCCAATGGAGCTTATTCTTTAATCTCAATGGATGGAGAACTCATCACTACTCCAACCAATGCCAGATTCTTGAAGAAGTATTTTGTTTAAACACAAAATAAACCATCAACAGTCCATGCATATGACCCTAAACTATTTTCAAGTCCCCTACGTCCAGTACGACATTAAACAACATCATCCACAGTCCATGCATATGACTCTAAACTATTTTCATTTCTTTCGTCCCACACGACATTAAACTGTGAAAAAATTCGCTAATTCATCCAACATTATGTTAAACTGTGTCCCCTTCATCGTCTTTGGTATATGACATTAAACTGTACAGAAATGGTCCATAAATATGACCTAAAACTATTTGCACTTTTTTCCAACATGACATTAAACTATGAAAAAGTCCTTAATACGTCCAACATGACGTTAAAATGTGTCCTCTTTTGTCCTTACTACATGACATTAAACTGCACAGTCCTCTTTTTTTCCAACATGACATTAAAATGTATTGTCCCCATCGTCCTAACTACATGACGCTAAACTTTACAGAAAGTCCTTTGATACATCCTACAAGACATTAAATAGTACTGTGTCCCTGCTACATGACATTAAACTGTGCAGCACCAATAGTCTTAACTGCAAGACATTAAACTGCATAGTCCCTTCATATGTCCTACATGAAATTAAACTATGCATCGTTAAGGTTGTTGTTACCTCTTGTTTCTCACACCGAGTATGACTCACTTGAGCTTAGAGAAAACTTCAACCATAACACTCTCTCTGGGTTACTAACCATGTGTAAGTCCCAACACTATTTTTTATGTCGTTATCCACAAGAACAACTTGATAACTAATTTATTCTTTATTTGAACTACGTGGACATTGATCCTTGCCTTCCAGGCAGGGTAAGTAGGCAACCTCTTGAGGGTCATGCCCAAAACCAATCTCTTCACATCGGTTCACCTCCATATCATATGATGTTGATTCATGAAACCGTCCCCAGAATCAATATCTTTACATTGGTTCACTTTTGTCTTTTCTATACGACATTAAACTATACAACACTTTTGTCATGTACGACAATAATCTACAATATTCTTTGATACCCTCACCTGAGAGGGAATCATTATTTACATTGATTTTTAATCATGTTTTATTCAAAAAAAAACATTGTGCATACATGGAAATACCTGAACCTTTTATCGTGGCTTAAATCATCATTGCACTGAAGTCCCCTTTCACCCTTCACATGTAAGAACAAAATTTTTACATAGGGTATTTCTAGAACTACATGGGCTTGATTCCCATCCTTATGGGATACATAGGAACGTTCGAGTGTCCCTTGAATCCAGCCCCAAGTCTTTTGGTCTTAACCCCAAATTCCACTTTCAGTCCCCTGGATGAAAAGTCCCCATGAAAACACACATTGTGTATTTCTTATAATGGTCTGAGATCTATGACCCTAAACTAAGATCTCTCATACTTTCGTCCCACATGACGTTAAAATGTATTCCAAGAACTACGTATGGCTTGATTCCCATCCTTATGGGATATGTAGTGATGTCCAGTATTTCAATTCAGGAACCAGCCACAACATGATTATGGTTAGTATTGATCTATGTATCTTTACATACATTGAACAATGGCCATTTTTATGTGTCATAAATCATAACCTTAAACATTTTAAGATCTTCAATACCCTTTTCTTGACTTCTAGTCCCAATATATTCAATTTTTTAGAGTTCTTTTGCCAGACTATGCAACATGTGCCCTTAGGCGGCCTTGCATAAACAGTCTCCCTAACAGATTTGTCAGCCAAAAGATACTATTATTTGACTATGCAGCTAATTCCCTTTGATGGCCGTTCATAATTCAACCCCCTAATGGGTTTTTCATATACTGGTAACTTCATTCTTGGGAGTAAAACCTCTTTTTTACTTATTTTTCTTAATGACAATATGTAGGGATCCAAAAAAAATAGCCATCCTTAACATATTTGTCCCATATCGTTTTTCATGATCTGAATGTATTCAAGTCTATGGTTTTTATTTTCCTTCCCTACATTTGGGTCATACCTTCATAGGATATTCATCCAGTTCTTTGATAATCTTGTTTGGAAATATCTTCTCCATATTCCAGTACCTCTTTCCATACAACCAAGTCTATACTTTGGAAAAGTTGAATCCCCATAAACTTTCACTCGCTTTCTAGCAGTAGAAAGGTAAATTTCTGAGGGTTCTTTTTCCTGACTATGCAGCACATGCCCTTAGGTGGCCTCGCATAAACAGTCTACATAATGGACATGTCAGCTAAAAGATTCTATTATTTGACTATGCAGCCAATGCCCTTAGGTGGCCCTACATAATTCAACCCCTTAACGGGTTTGTTAAATAATTGTAACTTCATTCATGGGAACTACTTCTGCTAATTCCTTTTTATCCCTTTTTCATATCATTCCTCATATTCAAATTTTCTTAAATCTTATTTTACATATTTTCCCTCATACTTAAGTGTGGTAATATGTTTTCAGGTAAATTTTCAAGGAATTGAGTCAGTTTTAATCCATTTCGGTCAAAGTTATTTTGACCTTAAACATTAGCCTCTTTATGTCCAATGTGCATGACTTTAAAATGCCCACAAAAGACAAGGGAACTCTGAATAAAAGTCATGTTCCAGCTCACTAAACATACATTTTGTATGATTTAGGTAATATTGAGCAATTAAAAGATTCAAAGTTTGTAGGGTTATTTATAATAATCCTAGGAAAAATAAAACTATGCTTGCTAGGCCCATTGGATAGGTAAAATTTAAAGCTCATAGCCGGAAAATACATGCACAAGTGATTGAAGATGAAATAATTCTTTCCATTTAATGCACAATAATTACAAGGACATCCACAGATTGGAGTCTCTTCTCTTTTCTATGAAATTACAAGAGGCTATCAATATAAGTCTTCACTTGATGAACAACATCCTGAGCTTCATCAGCAGCTACTTGAAGCTCATGCACCTGACCAACTTCACTCTTTTCAGCCTGATGGAGTGCTTTATTGCCATCCGCGATGGCCTTCATACCATTCGTTTGAGCTCCCTCTAATGAATTATTGAGTTGGTCATGTTCCCCAGTAACAACATCTAACTATTGCTGGAGGTGCATCTGCTGGACAACTTTATCTTTGATTTTATGCTCCAGCTCATTCATTTTTGTAGCATAATCAGCCTCATCTCGGGATACCGCAACCTCAAATTCACCAATATTGGCTGACAGTTTCACCCTGTTCAGATCTTTGTGACACTTTTTCTCCTACTCCCTCCTGAAAATGACTTGTTTCACCGCGGCATGGATCTTTTCATATCCAAAACCAACAAGTCCTATCATGATGAACATGGATGACAATCTAGGGATCTTCTATGATATCTCTTCTAAGGGCACCTTAGATATGATTTTCCATATGTTGTTCCATGCCTTGCGTCGTAAAAATCTGAGCGCCTTAGGTACCTCTGGGCTTGATTCGACATCATCATCATAGGGGGCCATGTAATCTCAGATTAATGCACTTAGGGAAGTGCCATGTTCTTCTCCTTCCCCCTGACTTGAGCTTCTTCACTTTCAATTCCCGTTGTTGTGGAGGATGAGGTCTCACCTCCAGATCTATCCACTGCAATTGATGGCCATATATAATTAATTGAAAGATTTGGTTAGTTTCAAAGGATAACAAAAGAATCTATTGTCTTGAAAATTAAGTACAATCACAAATATTGTTATTCCTTAACCAATGGTAGATCAGTGACCTGAGAAGGCTCCTCCCCATCTTTCCTAGCTTCGACCGTATTTTCAAGATGAGTTTAAGGAAGCTCTATTGGGTTCAGCTCCACTTGTGCTAATGTCTCTACAATGGTACGGTTTTCTATACCCCCTTCAGGCATGGGTTGTTTAGCAGCTTGATCATACGAAACTGCACATTTGAACCCATCATGATTATACATGTAATAAGAAGTTATTATTAATAGGACGAAGGATAACACTCACCTCCATAATCTTCTAATTTACATGGTAATTTAAAATTATTTATAAAATCTTCGAAAGATGAGCCAAGTTCCATCATTTCATATAATGTCCTCTTAGAATCCTGGTTAGTCTCACCAATGGGAGAATTTGATGTGTCTTCTTGGTGACCTTCATCCTATGGTCCCTGACCCTGGGCAGCATCTTCGGATAAAATTGCGGCATCAATTGCAATAGCCGTCAAAAGCTCTAATGCAGGTGTTGAACCTGAAGTATCACAGAATAGAAGTCAGTCGATTTTTCATTAAACATTTTATGAAGCATTGATAACTTACCCGCATCAGGTTCTTCTCTTCTTTCAACAGTAGTAGGAGGGATACTGGGAATAGATGCTGTCTCTTCTCCAGGAGTAGCCAAGTCAGCCTAAGTTTGCAATTGTTCCACAGCACCCTCTTTGGTCCGCCGAGGAGGATCAGTCCTCTCTCTCATAGGTGAAATTTAAGAATCCCATGAAATTCCAAAGAAAATGAGAAATATTTTTCATGGTTTAAAATTCATGATTATTCGAAGGACTTACCACTACTGATAAAGTGTTTAGAGGTGGACTTCCTTCTTCGTTGCCTTTTTCCTTTTGTCTTCTTAAGAGTATCAGCAGTCTCCCTTAATGGAACTTAAATTGGAGAATGGAAGGCCATGTCCACCTCCTCATTCATGGTCTGCTGGCTTGGAGATATCTTGCCCGATTCGTGAGGAGACTCATCAGTAGCCCCAATGGAAGTACCACCAGGGATATACTGTAGCTAAGGTACCTCATTAGTTCTTTTATTTGCAAGCTGCAGGATAAAGAAAATAATTTCCTTAAGTAATAATGCTTTTAATGAAATCATGTTGTAAGGAAAATAAGGAAAGAAAAATTTACATCTTTAGGGGCCACAAAATCATGCCACTCCTCATCAGTCCCCTTAGCGGTGCCACGATCTATCAATTCCTTCACCCTCTTGGTGATAGGAATGGAATCGTCAGTGGCATATAAGAGTATTTCTAGATCTCTGATGTAAGCCCGCACTTCAATGGGGTTTTCCTCATATTGAATATCTATAGAAGCCATGAGATTCCCTATTCCAGGGAGTTGTAGACCCTCGCACAAATCCAGCCAGGCAGTCTCAATACCACAATATAGACTCTGCCATGTCTGGATAGCCTCTGGTCATAGATATTCGGTGTGTGTACCAAAAGTCTACGAGGAAGGTCCTACAATTTTCGACATAAATTTCTTCCCAGGTTCTGCACCTATTGATAGAAAATAAGAAAATAATACTTATTTCTTTATAAAGTGATGGTGATTAAATTACCATAATGAAGTAACTCACCAGGAGTTGATGGAGTAAGTCTTTTGATTCTAACTGGATGATTATATTAGGCATGAGGCCACTTTTCCACTTGTTGTGCATCATCATCCCCATCATGGGAATCCAGTGAATCAATCCTAGAGGAGGAATCTGGAGAATCAGCTCCAGGTGGGGAAGCATCACCTTCATGAAGAAGGGTTTCTTTCTCTACAATCCTCTTCTGTTTCCCCACCTAATAAACTTGGTGATTCATCACCCCACTAGGGTATCATGCTATCTAGTTCTCGTCATACCATGTAGTCAATTTATGTGCTGATTTTCAACTGGTAGATCAAACAATTCCCCAGTCTTCTCCCTTGATGTCAGCAGCCACAGTTGCCGAGCAACCATCAGATGTTTCTCTAACCTGACATGTACTGCGGGAGATACAACAATCTGTTGCAGACACTTGAATTTAAGTGAAAATATATATTGATTATATGCCTCACATATAATTTCTCTATCAATCCTGGAAACTAGCACACCATCTCTGCAAGATAGCATGTATACCCTCAAATCCATGTGGGCTGTTCCATCATCAACAAACCACCCGGTTGGCGGATTTCCATAGGGAAAGAAGTTGAATTCCATAAACATGATCAGCCTCACTTTCATGTCATAGGCATTAAGATCTAATGGAGAAACTCCAGAGAATGCTTGAACTGACGTCCTGAAAGAACATCCAAGAATTTGTACTCCATTCTGTACATTATAAGTCCCGAAGTGAGTGGTGATCCATCCCCATAAAATATGGAATGGTCTGACTAATATTAAAGTATATTTACCCATGAATACATGAAGTAATATCCTATTAATATTTGCTAAAATGGGGGTATCCAACCCAACCATTTTTCCCTCAGCCAACTTTTCCGTAATAACGAAGGTCCCTGGCCCGACGCCTCCCTCCGAATCCTTGACTGGCAAGAGATAAACGCTGAGCCACAATGCCAAGAAGCCTGCTAGACGAGTCTTCTTCGGGATCCTTTTATTCACCTCATATCCCCATTTCTCAAACTCTCCTGCTTCTATAGTTGTCCAGAATGTTCCAGGAGCACCCCTCTTCTCAGGTTTTGGGCAGGTGGTAGGACAGGTGGGCCTCTTATCCTTGGATTTCTTTTTCTTGGATCCTTTCCCCTTTGGCACCTTCTCCTTTGGCTCCTCCTCTTTATTCTCAATAAGAAATATATTCATCCACTCATCCGGATGAAAATATTTTCTAGAATGAGTTAATGAGGTCTCTGAACTCTTGAGCTTGTGGAAGATTTTAAATAATTCTCAGGCCAAATTAGGTGTCTTCTCTCAATCATTCCAAGTCACCTTGTGTGGAATGAATTCATTATACATGTCACCCAAAATTGGATCCCCAAATATCCTGTGGACATCCCATAGAATGATGCCTACATCTCCATGAGTAATATGGAATGAATTGGTTTCTGGGATCTAGTGGATGAGTATCTCCGGCTCGAAGTTACCATGTCTGTAAACATATGTTTTCCCAACCCAGACAGCTTTGTATATCTCCACTCCTTTCAGATCCTCGACAAACTCTGCACAGGTTTGAAGCACCCAGTATGCCCATATCCATGTTGGCTTCACACCTCCCCTAGGATGGATGTCCCAACTTTTCTTCCAGCCTTTGGATTGATCCATCTGAGTATTTCAGAAGATTGAAAGATGACAATGTGGTTGTAGCTCAGGCTTATGAAGTTTCAGATCTGGCGTACAAGGGATATGATGCATCATGTGGGCCTTCTCCACTGTTCCAGCATTTATAAATCCTCCTCCACATGAGATATTTTCTGAAGCAAAGTTAGTATAATTCTGAAAACACGAAAATAGGAGATAGTTCTTTGCTTCTGGAATAGTAACTTCTCGCAGATGACCATAACCGTACAAAGGTAGATAAGTTCTTTGGGGGAAGTCGTGATGATACTTCTTCAAAAACATAGCCAAACCCGGAAGAGTGCTATCATATATGGTATAATAATCATGGCCAAGGATGTCCATCCTATAATTAAGACATTTTCTTTCCAGTTCATCATCCATTCTGATTCTCTTGGAATCCATTGAATCTGCAAAAAGGTTGAATAAATTAACTCTTAAATGGTTTTATTTTTCATAAAATCTGTGAAGGAATTCAGAAAAAAAGGCAAAGGAATTAAGGCGCTCAAGTCTAAACGTGGCGCGCAAGTGTGGATGTGTCGCGCAAGTATAAATATGCCACCCAAGTATTTGGCGCGCAAGTATCACCGCGGAGAACCAGATACCTTGACAATAGCACGATAGCAAAGGAAAAGCGGAAAAGGGAGCAACTTGCATGGTAGAGATGACCTGTGCAGCGAGAGCTCAAAAATCCGAAGTTCAGTGCAATGCGTGACAAATGAGAAAAAATATATAGGCCAGGATAGCTACCTTCATGCATATAGCCAGCATGCTCCAGCCCTGCGTGACTTGCACCTACGCGATGACAGTGGAGTAGTGAACACCTACGCGCCTCTTTCCCTTTTGTTTTCTTATTTTCCTTAGAGTCACACCCTTATTCATTGGGATCCAACTCTGAGGGGGGACTTTTGTTGACACTCCTTTTCATCACATTGTTTAAAGGAATGGAAAGGTAAATGACTTAGCACAAATTGATTCATCCTTTGAAGAGAACATCAAAAATCGAAAAAGGAATGAAAAAGGAGTCAAAGGTCCTTGCACTGCTCAAGTTCTCTTATTGTCGCGTAAGTATACTTGCACACCGCCTAATGGTCACACAAGTGACTTGTGCGCCCTCTTTGAAAACCGCCCGGGGTCCTCTCTAGCCTATAAATACCCCCAGTGGGCCCCCCATTTCAAGAGGAATTTTTCCAGAATTCAGATACAATGCTCTGAATGCCCAAGTCTCTTCTTGATGTCTTTTGAACATTTCTATGGTAATTATTTACCTAGAATGGAAGGTCTAAATAGGAGGAATAAGTTCTACGTGTTAGAAATCACTAACACTTACACGCCTAAGTGTTTCTGTCCTTAAGGGAAATGGAAACACGTGTGTGCCTCTTTACCTACTCATTGAAACTTGTGTGCCACTCTTCTAGAAGTAACATAGGATAATTCTAAAGGCTTTGATCAAGGATCACCCAAGTATTACCCTACTGGTTAATAATCGCGCAAGTACCCATGTGTTGTGCAGGTTTACCTGCGCGACCAATACTTGCGCGTCCATGCAGTACCTACACGCCTGCAAGGACATGCACGCCCCTTCTATTTTGAGGTGCCTTCTTCCCATTTAACCCCTATTCTGCCATTCCACCTCTCCTATTCAAGATTCAATCTTCAAGACACTCTTCAAAGCCATTTATGGCATGTTTTCTTGATTGAATTCCTTATCTGAAAGTAGTTCCATGGAACAACACTCAAAACCTAGTGATTTTCACATCTTTATACCACTAAATTTAGAGATTTCATTCATTCAACCTCATCCTCTAAGATGAGAGAATCATTTATTTGGGACTCCTTCTCAGGAATAATCCCCCAGTCCTCATTGATTTGGGCCTCCTTCTCAAGAATAATCCACATCCATCATTGATTTGGGCCTTCTTCTCAAGAATAAGCCCCAAGTACTCATTGATTTGGGCCTCCTTCTCAAGAATAAGCCCTATGTCCTCCTTGATTTGGGCCTCCTTCTCAGTAATAAGCCCCAAGTCCTCATTGATTTGGGCCTCCTTATAAGGAATAAGCCCCAAGTCCTCATTGATTTGGGCCACCTTCTCAGAAATAAGCCACAAGTCCTCATTGATTTGGGACTCTTTTTTAAGAGTAATCCCCAATCATAATTCCCTTAACCTTGGTTTCCTTTTCAGGAGTAATCCCCAGGATCAAATATGGGCATCCTCTTTAAGAGTAAGCCCCATGTACCTTAATTTTCAAATCCCTTTAACCTGGGCCTCCTTCTCTAGAGTAAGCCCCAGTCTTAATTTCTCTTAACAAGTCTTAATTTACTTTTGATCTGGGCATCCTTCTCAGGAGTAAAACCCAATCATGAGTCCTCTTCTAATTTGGGCATCTTCCTTCGGAGTAATCCCCAAGTTAGAGTACCAAAATATCCATTAAGTACATATACCTTTATGGACCTTGTTCCTAGATTTCGTCCATGAAGTAAATCTTAATACTCATCTATTTTGGGCAGTCATACATACATAATCCCCACATCATTGCATCTTTCGTGGCACAATTGTCTGGTTTCACCAATACCTCTTATTTCTCACACCGAGCATGACTCATGTGAGCTTAGAGTGTAAAAGTAATCATGACATATTTATTTGAGCTGTCAATCATGCATAATAATCATACTCCCTTACTCGAACTACGTGGGTTCTGATTCCTCTTTTAAAACAAAGGATACGTAGGTTGACCATCAGTAGGTACGATCCCATCTATGAAATAATCCATGTCCTTCTGAATGACAATAAAATTCAAGTGTCCCACTGAGTGGCTTTAAAACCAGTATGGTTATCATAATGACCAAGTGACTTTTATGTATTGAAGGATACCGTTGACTAAGAATCTCTAACAAATACAGATGATTCTCTATCTTTTAAGAACCTCGAATAAATATAAAAGAATCTCTTAATTTCCTACATATTCAATAATTGAATTGTCAGGTCTAAAGGAAAGCTCATTTTATACTTGGTAATGTAATAAGGTTTCATGAACATAACTTAAATATATAAAGAGAGTCTGGGAGTAGACAATAATTCCCCTAAAAAAGGTGTGATGAGTCCGACCTCCCATTCTCTCAACCAATGAAAATTCCTAAGCCTCATCAGTCCACAATTAATGAGTGCCTACCTTTGGAAAGTAGGTCCAAATGGATATGGAATCATTGGATGTTTCTGGTTCTACGAACAAACCCGTTAGAAACCAATTGTAATATTTAAACCTTCAAACAATGAGGTTATCCCCAATTCTAGAGGAAACAGATCTGTAGAAAGATTTGAAATCTCTTCTATAAGAATTTATTCCCTAGTATTTTCCTGGTCTAATTTCATATAAATTTTACAATTTTTTTTCTTCAAATAACTTGGAAAATATATATATTCATTTGAAGGTTCTTCATTTTCTGAGGGTGATGTATCTTCATTATAAGTACTATTTTCGGAATAGTAATTCTTATCAAGAGATAAATTTGTTAAAGTCTCGGCAGAGCATACCTTGGACATAAGACATGTATGTGGAAAAGAAGTAGTAGAAATGAATTCCATATTCTTCTGAGCTGATGAATCATATTCTAAAGATTCACTTTCTGAAGAGTCTCCACAACTAGCACTCCAAGTAGTATTAGCTTTCATACTTTTCTTAGCTTTAGCTGTGTAGAACTTCTTCCTGTTCCTTTCAGAATGCCTCTCTTTTCTTTCTTTTCTTTTGAGCATAGGGAAATCAGGTCTTATGTGTCCATCTCTCTTACATTCAGAGCATGTGACCTCCGAATCTTTCATATCTTTCCTTTCCTTCTTCTTATAATTGGATTCGAAATTTCTTTGTCCAGTTATCTTGTTCATCCTTCAAGAAAGATTTTCTAACTCATTCTCTAAGACTTCACTATCACTAGATTCAGATTGGATAACAACCTTCTTAGATTTGGATTTAGTAACTCTCTCAGGAGTCTTAGCTTTCATGTGATTTGATGTTGTAGTAAAAGCAATAGTACCATTCCCATTCTTCTTTTTGATGTTGTCAGCATCTCTCTTCATCCTTGTTTCATGTTGGAGAAGAGTTCCAAACAACTCATCCAAGTAAATTTGAGTAGCCATCCTGTTCTCATCAATAGCTGTCCTCTTTGATTCCCACTCATTGGGAATAATATCAATGATCTTGTCAATAAGAGCTTCATATTCTAGAACTTTTTCTCCCATGGATTTTAATCTTTTCACGATAGTCATAAATATTTCTTGCACCTTACAAATGGGTTCTCCATAAGGAAAATTAAAATCAGGATACTCAACCCTCAACATAGCTCTTCAAGTCTCAATAACTTTAGATGTACCAAAATGAGTAACTTCAAGTTTTATCCATATAAAGTTAGCTGTTTCACAAGAAGAAATTTGGCTATATATGTTCCTAGTCATTGAACAATGTAAAGTATTGCGTACATTATAGTTGAGTTGGTATTCATGATTTTCCTGATTAGTAAAAGCACTTACCTCCTTATCAGGAATTTTGTATGCACTAGTAAGCATAACAAAATTATCTACCCCGGTATTGATAACGAAATCCTTCATTTGATCTTTCCAATACTCATAATCCTTACCATCAAAAATTGGTGGTCTTGTTGGATTTAGGTTGTCGATGGAACCAACATTTATTCCCACCATCTTAAAAAAAATATTTCTACACAAAAAGTTGTTAATAACAAATGTTCATATTCAAGGATAATATTCCTAAGTAAGAAAAATATAGATCAATGAAAAACTGAGCAAGAAAAACTTATATGTTAGTATAAGTATTTTAGAGACCCCCTCTGATACCAATTGTAGGATCGAAATAACGATGTAGATGCTCAATATACAAGAGGGGGGGTGAATTGTACACTTTAAAAATTTCTCTAAACAAGGAAAGACCAATGTTTAACAAAGTTATACTAAGAAAATTCAGAATACCTCTAACTCCAATTAAAATATTGGGGAAAAGTATGAATTTACAAACATATAGTTCTATACACATGCTTAAATATGGAAAAGTGATTCCAAAAACAGGTTCGGAAATATGGATCCTGAAAATAACACTTAATAAATGTTCACAGTATGAGATTCTACATTAAATCGTATAGAATATAACTAAGTCAGCGTATATGTGTAAAGAAATATAAGAAGATTATACTTTCCTTACCATACAAAATTCAGTAGAAAAACAAGTTGTAATACTACAAGTAACAAACAATAACTCCTTTAACCCAAAGAGAAGGGTATCCAAAATCCATGGATAAATGTCTCTTGATTTATAATTTCAACAAGTCTATCTTAGCCACACCAGGATAATACCTCGATAGAAGGATCGGAGTCTGTCTTTCTATCCCGACAATCCCTCAACTATCAGGTAGTCGGCACCTCTGTCTTCCTCAGCAAGGAAGCCCTCATCTTCAACGTGTTGGAACCTCTGTCTTCCTATTCCCGGAAGCCCTCGATTGTAATCACCAACAATCAGAGTTGTACGAAGCAATTCATCACAAGGAAAAGTTTGAACAAGTTGTTCAAACATTCTGCATGAATCTTGAGAGTTGATAAGAGCCTCTCTCTCTAGAAATCACTTCAAAAGCATGTAAGCACAAGTTGTGTCAAAGTTGTGTTTAGTTTAGTATCATGCTCGTCAAAATGAGCTCCTATTTATAGGCGAAACTCCAACGCTCGGATCCCTCCTCCAACGGTCATATTTCCCTTAAATCTCAGAGGGACATGTACATGTTTCACTCAACCAATGGTTAGTTAGAAATAGAATGGATGACATCGTTTTATAACAAAAAATGTGTAACTGAAAGAACAACATGGTTTTATAATGAAACAAGTGTAAGCATAATTTAAACTGATGTTCAAAATGTAAGAAAATAATAGTTGGAGTCTTACCAAAAATATAATTCATAGTATTATTATAAAGAGATATTCGGATTCTATTAGGTAAGAATTTGGAACATGATTTTTTTTGAAATCCGGAGTATGAATTTATATGGAAATTTAGAGTCTAGTTTCACTAGAATTCAGAACCTGAACTTACATAGTTCGGAGTCAAAATCATAGAAGTTCCGAGTCGAACTAATAGAAGTTCATAGTATAACACTTAGAAGTTCATAGTCAAACTCATAGAAGTTCGGAGTTGAACTAATAGAATATTGGAGTCAAACTCATAGAAGTTCGGAGTCAACTCAAAGAAGTTCAGAATCGAACTATATGAGAGTTCGTATCCAGAATTCGGAGTCAAAGTACATGAGATTTCATATCTGGAATTCAGAGTGGAACTTCATTACAGTTCAAATCCAGAATTCGGAGTAGAACTTCATTACAGTTCATATCATGAATTCGGAGTGGAACTTCATTACAATTCATATCCAGAATTTGGATCCTAAAATAGAATGCTTCATATCAAAGTATTATATGATTCCAAGGTTTTTTATATGAATATGATTTTGATACTTAAGAAAAATATTGATATGAACAATGAAAAAATGGTAGGGTTAAATTCCTTTTAGAAGGAAATTTTCCTTATATAAGTAAAATGTAGATTTTCTTATGTATAGGGTGTTTGTGATTTTCAAAACAAGAAGGAATGTAAAAAGTCATAAGGAAAACCATATTGACATAACATAAACATCGGTCAATTTATAATTTCATAAGAACTTACTTTAAAGATTATTATTCAATTCATATAACATATTATCATATTATAATAATTCTTTAATCCTGAGAGTTCATAGCATACGTTTTGTCGATGTTCGGTACATTAGTAAAAAATGATATTGTTTAAAAAGAATTGGCCATGTAGTTATAAGTACAACATCTCTAGAATGGTATTAATGATTGAAATACCATATTAATCATGTATATATATTCATTTTATACTATTCGATAACATTTGGAAATAAAAAATGAAATTCACCGTTCACGGAGACGGTAGGTCGTACGTACGCATGAACGCTACTTTCATTTTTTGTCATATTAATGGACTTTAAAACTAAATGAGACATATATATATTAAAATTCCAGTATAATATATATGTTATATAGGTAAAATAATTTCATTAATTACATTCTATATAAATTCTATGTTTGGAATGAACGAGTCACATTACTTGAGGGGCGGTAGTCCACGCTTCCTCTAATGAAATTATCGCATTTCCAGAACATTCAAAGCATAATCGTATATTTTAAATATAAAATATAGGATAATAGAGAGGAAATTAATATAATATATATCATATATAAATATAGTGACATCATAATGGACACCATTAAAGGTGTTAAATGAATATTGAACAATCATCGTTTTGTGAGGCAGTAATTCGCCACCCATAGAAACAATATGTTCTTTAACCATTAGACGAAGGTGTGTGTAAGTGTAGCTCCAATACTTCTCATAAAAACATCAAATTATATTGAAGATACTGGTGTTGTTACAAAATAAAGGAATAAAATATGTTTAAGGTGTTGGAGAAGAAAAATAAAACAAAAGATCACAAGAGAATACATTACCCCTAAATCAGGTAACTCTATTTTTGATTTGAGCCAGATGCTTCCTTGGAAATACTTCTTCCAAAAGTGAGGCTTTTAAAAGTGAGGGAGGGATGTCGATAGATAATATGAGCAGAGTTAGGATGAACCAAAGGAATGAGTGGTGTGGGTATGGGGGTAGAGGTGGGGGCCTTTAATAAGAGGGAGGAGGGTCACTTTTGGAAGGTCTTGAAATGTTACTGTATTATAAAATGGTTTTCGGATTTTAAAGGTCCCAAAATGATATATTTAGAGGATAATGTGATAAGGGTTCGAAATACACCCATCCAATAGGTTTTTGACAAGTTTATGTCTTATATTTTACCTTATCGTTTCATTTTATTTAAATCATCCATTAATGAGGTAATCACTGCAACATCATGGTGTCATAAATAAATTTATTTATTTAATGTCTAAAAATTATAAAAAAATACCATGATGTAGAAATTTTTTTCAGATTTACAATTACTATTTATAGTATAAGATATCATTTATGTAAACAAAATTAATATTGTTTTACATAGGTGTTACATAGTTTGGTTATATTTTCCTTTATCTAAATATAATATGATAAAAGGTCACTATCACACAAAAGTGATTCCATGGGGTCCCTTAGTTGGCACAAGACACCCCATGGTCGGAAATGACAAAACCAAGAGGATTTGGACACATGATGGTGTCATTTTATATTATTATGATATTATTTTATTACTCTTAACTACCAGATTACTAATTAATCATGATAATGAAAGATAATTGTCGTCGTTACAATTCATAATGTCCAAAAACAAAAGAGTCTTAATTACATAATTTGGAACTTCTTATTAAAAATATGGAATCCATTTTAGCAAATTCCAAAAAGAGAAATTGCATTAATTAATTTAAATATAATTCATGTTGTTAAAACAAATAGCTTGTTTTAAAAAAATAATATCTATCAAATGATTGACAATTGTTTGAGTCCAATTTCAAAGTGAAATTAATTTTAATGAAAACCATTGGATTAAATGATAAAAATATATTATATTTACACTTTAAAACTATTTTAAAAGATAATATAACCATATAATTAAATTAGATGAAATTGTAGTTTTGAAGTAAAATGCATTATTTTTCACTATTTATTAAAAAATGAACATTGTCAGAAAAATAACAAAAATTAATCCAAAGTAAATTTCAATGTCCCAATTCTAATTAAATTGTTTATTTTGACAAATAGAGCGTATAAAATTGTCAAAATATTGATTTAAAAATTGTTTTCCATAAAAATCGGGTAAAATAATCTTTTAAAAAATATTAAAGTATACTATGCCTAAGATTTTATTTATTCTCATTTTAGGTCACTAAAACACTATCTAATTCATAAATAGACATAGATATGCAAATATATTATTCTTTAATTACTTTGGATGTTACACATATGATCGATGTATCTTTTTTTGCATTTGATGGAAGTGGAGACATATATATGTTATTAAACAAACATAATAACATATTTTAATATATTAAAAATTTTGTTATTATTTGTGAATAGTTGTAAAATACTTGAAGTAGGTTGAATAAGAAGTAAAATGAAAACACATAGGTGACAATATTACACATTCTTAGGGAAAACAATTTAGGTTTAACCTAAAGACTTCTTATATTTGATTTATGATCTTAAAAAGGAATATAGGATATAGGGAGGTATTTAAATATTATATTTGTTTATGGATTGTATAAACCAATGGGATTTAGGAGTTTTGAGTGTAGAGTAGAGCGGGTGGAATTTTTTATGTAATGGAGGGGACACACTTTGAATTTTTAAAAGTAATCAATTACACCAACGTTTTCATCACTAATAAATCATCCAAAAAATTAATTATAAAAAAGATATTATAGGGTAAATATGTCCATACAATGCATGTTGAACAATTTTCTAGGTCATTTTAACCCTTATCTATTTAGTTTAACCCTAGTAAACCATTATTACCTTAATCAAGGTAATTAATTTATACCATTTTTACTATTAATTATGCTCAAAATTTAAGTATAAATAGTTATATAATATTATATATTCTTACTACGTATATTTAATACATTTTTAAAAAATCATTAAAAAAAATTTTAGAATAAAAATCAATATTATTCCCGTATACATGACGAAAAATTGTGTTTACAAAGAGAAAACTCACATAAGTAAATAATGTTTTAATATAATAATTCAATTTGAAAATGA
Source organism: Viscum album (assembly GCA_963277665.1). Lineage (NCBI taxonomy): Eukaryota > Viridiplantae > Streptophyta > Magnoliopsida > Santalales > Viscaceae > Viscum > Viscum album. Next base: position 122,245,565 of record OY728153.1, on the reverse strand, counting down.
TTCTAATAACCAAAATTTGATTAATTTTAAAATAATTGAACTATTATTTCATTAAATCAAATTTCAAAAAATAATTTTACATTATAAATAATATAATTTAAAAGGAATTTCTCAATTCAAATTCTTTATTTTCATAATTTATTAAAAAATTAGTGTTTCTATAAAATTCTAAATAAGTTACCAAAATATAATGTTTAAATTTATATTCATAAAATTAAGTATATTTTCCCAAATAGATATAATGAAATTCTTAATTTTATATTTTAAATTAATTTTATGAAGTGTGACCAATCCACTATTCAGAAAAAGAACTCATTTTTCAGAAAGAATTTATTTCTCTTTTAAATGGTTGTTTTATTATTTACAATTAATAAATATCCACTAGATTTATTCTATACATGTCTTAAAAAATAATATTTCTATAATTTAGATAGTTCTATTTATACTAGTTAGCTTATCTATTATATTATAATAGTCAAGTTTAAATAATTATATTTTAATAAAGTATCATGTTTCATTCAAAATCAATGTTTTATCTATTATAGTATATCAAAGTAATTGAATTTATTTAAAAATGAATATATAATAATGTCTTGCGGTGTTATATTATCCTATACGAATTATGTTTTTTTGTGATACATACTATCAAACACGATATTCCTCTTTTAAAATCGCTAGATGTTATAATGAATATAAAAGATGATTTTTTATGCTTGATGAATTGAAAATAACTTTTAAGGGATCATAATATCCATAAAAGAGTAAAATGACATTCCTCTGGTCTTTTCTAAAACAAAAATGTTTATAAAAATTTATCCAATATAATACATTAGTATTTAATACCTCAATAGTAACTCCCAATATTCCACATAATCCATTTCATAATTAGTTAACATTAACACTCATCCAAAATTTTCCTCACCATATTCAACATAAAAAAATTTAAAATATTGGTCACTAAATCAATATTGTATTCCCCAAAAAATATAAATTGGATCATAATGTGACATTCCAAATATTTGAATACTACGATCAATATAAAAACATAATAAAAACATGCAGGTTTTAAAAAAAATATCATATTATCGAATATATTCTATACATATAAAAATGTATTAAAAAACATCATAAGTAACATAATCCATTAAATCACTAACCAATTTCAATTTAACCAACTTATTCTCATATAAATACATTTATAATTATTACCTCAAAAAATATAACATATTAATGGTTATCTTTCATGAATAATTAATTTTCCAAGAAGTCCAACTTGCCACTAAATCACTTTTCATGATCATTACTTCAATTTAATATATGCTCCCAAATAATTAATGAAAAAGTATTGTTTTACAATCCTTATACATCAACTAATTATTATAACCTAAATATCATTGATAATAATAGTCATATAACGAAACTCTTAAATCCAAACACATGTATTTAATGTTGGGACCACTCTGTGTATAAGTTGTATTTGTTGTCAATAGTTGTCTGTAATGTTCAAAATGAATAAGGAAATACAATGTGAATAAAATTGATTTAAGTGAAGATCCCTAGATAATTGTTACGAATTCATATCATTAGATTCCATGCTTGGGAAATTCTCTATGTTGATCAAATCAGATGATTTTTGTAATGATCATAATGTTCAAATAAATTGTATCAATGTGCGATACATGGCTTACAAAATTGAATTAGAATTCTTTTTATGGATGAAATGATTTGTTTGGAATTGATAATCCAAAAAGAAAAGTAGAATAATGGTGGAAGAGAAATGTGTCCAGGAATGGGTTGGTTTGTTTTTAAGAGATGGCCATGCATCCTATTTTATGTTGACATTTATGTTAAAATTTAATTGTGGATTACATTAAAAAAGGGGTCCAACCCATTGGCTAGCTATGTAGCCATATCCCGAGGAACATGCAGGTCCACAGGGGTCGACCTCGCCCATGGGGAAGCCAAGAAGAGCTAGCCTGAGAGTGGCATACTGGTCTAAGAGTACGCACCACCATGTGGGGTGGAACAGAGGCATGATGGAGGAGAATGGGTGTAGAGCACACACATAGGGAGCACAGGGTGGGAACAGAACCCACCTATATAGAACCTGTACTGAAAGTACTGGGGAGGGGGAAAGATAATTCTTAGCCGATGCTGAGAAAGATTGATTGATAAACTGTGACCTCCTCATGTATTTAATTTGATGTGGGAATGTTTTTTAAACAGATATGTAATATGAACCGCTCATCTCATCCCGATTCTCGATTGATCGTTCAATCAGTCCATGACATGCAGATCTAATCATGGTTGGCCATCATCCCACACCACATGTCTTTGAAAACAATCTATCCTATTCTCCCATAGTTGTGTCGTCTTCATCCTCCAGCTCTTGACACCACTGTAGCATCCACGAGAGTTGATGAAGAACTATTCCTTGAACAACCATGCCTTATCATTTTGTAATTTTGAAGGAAACTAGATTGTACCGAGACCATGTATTAAATCATCATCTTACATGCATGAAACATGTCGATGAATAAGGAATGACTGAGGAAAACAGAGTTTTCCAGGCCACACTAATTCAAGCGTGGATATTAAAATGATAAACATGAAAATGTCAAATTCATGTATATAACCACGGGGAATACCTCAATACTAGATTTCATTATTGGAAATAAGGATCTCATTTGAAAAGAAAACTCCTGAGATATGCGGCATATCTCAACATGGGTTTGAAAGTATTAAAGAACCGAAGATCTAGGTTATTAAAAGAGAATATATAATCATATTCAAAGGAACGATTTAGAATGTGATGAAGATCCATACCCTTCCTATAAAATGAGCCTCACTGAGGCAAAGAGTGTGTTTTCTATCCCCGATCCTGAGATATTGTGTTTCACAATAATAGAGTATCTTTATTTCTATTTGAAATATGATGAGATTTGATTGATAGTCCTTCAACAAGTGTTATGTACTCTTGAAGAGTCTCGCAAAGAAGGATAACCACATGGTTTTTTTCAAAGAAGGACCATGATCAAATGACATGTTTTCTAAAAACCCTCACTACGCCTTCTAGAGTTAATCCAAGATGCTAGAAATTGAGGCATGTCACCCTTGGTATAATCTTCATTAACTGATCCACCAACCTCTCTAGTTATAGGAAGAAGAACCACTCATCCTTGTTTAGAGGAAGATATATGCATCACTTAAATGAGGAAGAGACTAGTGGCCACCCTTGATTTTCTATGAGAAGTCGAGGACACCCTCAAATCTGCATGCTTACATCCTACTGTTTGTAGGGGTCCATTTTCCTAAAGAAGACTAATGATTGAATAAATAAGGGAAGTGCATATATGTCTGCAGACATGTTCTAAGTTTGAAGTAACCCAAGGGCGTGAATGGTTGTGAGAAGACGGATTCCACACGGTACAAGGATTTTACCCATTCGGGTTTAAAGAAACACATATATAAACATAAATAAACACCCTAACTAAGTTCAAGATAAAGAATGGAATGAAAATAGAAGAGGTGGTGTGTTTATTTTGAAATAACTACACCCATTAGGTTTTTCACACAAGACAAAGAAGAAGTATGTTGATTCATTCATGCATGCACATTCACACGTGAATGTAATTAAAGAAAGAACCCAAATTTTTTGTGCATGTGTGAAAAAAAGATGAAGAGATAAGTGGAGGAGAATATTTTAACCTATATGACATGTGAATTCATGAAAAAGAGATAAAAGAACTAATTTTGATGATTCCCAGTAAGGCGATCCACATTTCTTGAATATTCACATTGGTGTATGTGATTCTAGCCATGAAAGAAGAAGAAGAGTGCATTTGGTTATTGAACTGAAGAAGAAAAAGAATTCTAGAGCATTTCACATTGTTCTATAAAAGAAGATAACAAAATAAGGTAATATTGCATGCTTACTGCTTTGAAAGTAATCATGTAGAGATAACAAAAGATAGTTAAGAGAAGAACCGACCTTTTGATGAAGGAAAAAGACTATCCTAGATGGTAGTATAATGAACCATCAAGTGTAAGGGAATATCCTACTTGTTGCATGTTCGAAGAAATTATCTCATTCCCTCCTCCAAGTGTAGGTAGCCCCAATGACTAGTGGTTTGTTTTCCTAGTTGATCCACTATAACAACGAATCACATCTTAGTGGAGAATCCATGCACTGGTCATTCCTATCTATATAAAGGATGTGTCTTCCCATATTGGGGAGTAAACCTTGTGAAATCATCGTGTGGATGTTTTTACTACTTTCTATTATTTCATGTGATAGTTAAAAGAGAATAAGAGAATCAAGAACCTAACAGGTCAAGAGGTACAAGGATAAAAAGTTGGTATTGGTTTTAAAAGTCCCCAACACTAATTTACAACCTCTTAGTGTTAGATATCTCCCAAACTGGTCCTCTCAATTGGTATCAGAGGGACAAGTTCACCTTTGTTGGATTTTCTATATTGAAGTTATTCTCTTTTGAAGACTTGAATTTCATTCATCAGTTATCAATGATGTAAAGTTTCTATGAATATTTAGTTGTCTCTGAACTGAAGTCCATATCCACCAAGACCATGCTAACATGAAAAAGAAAAAGAAGATAAATTTGAAGAATAATTCACTACTATCTATATATGTGGAAGCATATAGATCTCCATACCTTGCTGACAAAGAACACATACCACATATGTAAAGTAATGAGCAGGTGGCTCAAGATTCCATAATGAAGGTGGAAAACCTTCTTACCTCAAATGAATATGTGGTATGTGTTAATACATTTTAAAATTATTATCATGATGAAAATACAATCACAAGTGGTGATGATCAATCTATACCCTCCCAAGAATTATCTATTGATAGATTAAGAATAATACTCTATAGTATTCTTGAATAAAATATATCCCTATTTTATAGAGAATTTCAATTCACGCAAGAATATATCAACTAGATGCATGAAGAAACTAATGTTTTGGAGAAAATCATAGAGGTAAAGATTATTGAATGTCTAAAACTCTTCATATAGGATGGAGCCTTTGAAGAAACAAAGAGGGACTTTCAAATAAGTTCCTTCTAATCACTCAAATAAGATGGGGAGAAAGAAGGAGTAAATAAGACAATAGAAGAGAAGATCCATGAACTTAAAATGAGCTAAAAAGGAGAACTGATATCAAGGAGTTATATTTGGAAGAAAATTACATGAAGATCAATGAACGTGACTCTTTGTTACAAAACAAAATTTTGAAAAATGAATTGGAATTTGAAAGTTTAAAGAAGACTTGTGAAGAGAAGATGATCACGATTGATGAATAGAAGATCATCCTCAATATGGAATATCCAATATTAGAATCTCAATGTGCCAATATTGAGAAGACACATATTGATCCTTCACAAAATAAGGTGAATGTTTCAACTAGTATTCAATGTTCATTGGAAAATTCTAAGGGTAATAGGACACCAACATGTGAAAAGGAGATCATGACTTCACTCGTTGGTCTACCAAAAGTAGTTGAGAAAGTAAAGCTACCATCCCTAAAAACTTTTACTAATGTTTCTAAAATTGTTTCTAAAATTTTTTTAGGGTGGATGAAATATTTTCAACTAGTATGGATAAGGAAAAGTGAGAAGAAACCTACCAGCTTGGCTAAGGTGGATATGAGAAATAGTTTCAAAGATAGATTCTCATAGAGAGAACAAAAAATCAAGAATAAGGCTCAAAAACCGTATATAAGAGATATCAAGAAGACAAGGATTCTTGTTTAATGTTGGTGTTGAAATATATTTGGGAATTATTCATTGGATTGTTGGTAAAATCCCTTAAATTAAAAATCACATAGAAAATCCTATATCAAGGAGGAAATTCAAGAGAAGAAGAAGAAACATCCATAAATCCAAAAGAATATGTATACTACAAAAGATTTGCAATTCTAGACAACATATGTGATGTATGAAATGAAAGTGGTTACATGGTTAGTACATTTTCATCTCAAAGTTAACCAAATTCGATAAGAAAACAAGTTCAAAAAATATGGCTAAGAAGAACTATGCATCCAGAAGAACTCCTAATAACGATTTCACTCAGAAAAAGTCATTTAGAAGATCCAATATTTATTCTTCAATTCATAATTACCTATTGGTTATCTGGAAAAAATATTTTGAATGAATTAGGAAAATAAAAGATGCATAGGACAAGGCTAGTGAGGAAAGAACAAAAATACTCCACATGTAGACAAATATGTTCTATGTGTGAGGTGAAATAAGTATGGCCACATTTGTAGAAATTACATTGAATTTATTCTATCCCAAGAAGATTTCCTCAAGAGGATGAAAGTTGAAATAAGAGATTCCAGTGATTTGAAATATCTTAAACAGAAAATACTCACACACAATGAAATGGAATATCTACTGAGGTCCACACAATCACAGACATCATTTAAGAATAGTTATAAAAGTGTGAATAATGGAGCATCTATGTTGAGAAAATCATTTCAACCTTTATGTTCACATTTATGAAGCAAGAAGGATCAACTTTATTCCCTTAAATCATTGTGTATTACATATGTTATTATTATATAGGGAATTAAATGTGAAGCAAGATCTCAGGGGGTGAACCTGAGATTCCATGATAAGAAGTGTTCCCTTGTGGGGGGGGGGAACACATGAAGAAGCCTCCAAATTCATTATCCCAATCAGTATCAACATCTATTGGTATAAAATTAAATTACTTTGAAGATTTTTTGAAGATAGTGTCATTTAAAAGGTATGTTATTTATTAATCTATCACCCTTGGTTACTCAATATAAAGATAATTCTACAAAGGGGGTAACACAATTACACAGTGACATAAGATGAGTGGATTATTTCTTATCTCATGAGGTATCATGATAAGTGGATTATGGAAAAATTTTATGTCTAAATAAAATACTATTATTTTATACACTAAGAATTTCTTATGTAGACTTAGAGTGAAATGGTTGATGATACATCGCTTAAGTATGGACTGAAACCCAGTCAACCATGAACTTTTTATTTCATGTCAACAAGGAGGAGAGAAAGTGAAATGAAAGTTCAAAAGTGAGAGAAAAGAAAAGTGAAGGGGGAATAGAATATTTTAATTTTGTTATTGACACATTCCATTGAGATAATTTTGAAGTATATCCAATAAATAAAAAGGGGGGATTATTGGGACCACTTTTTTATAAGTTTTATTTTTTTGTCAACAGTTATTAGTGATGGTCAAAATAAAGAAGGAAATATAAAGTACAAAAAGAAATTGATTAAATTGAAGATGCCTGGAGAATTGTTATGGATTCATAGAATTGGACACCACACTTGGGAATATATCTATGTTTATCAAATAATTCGATTGTTTTAATGATCTTAAATTTCAGTAAACTTGAATCAAAATGTTATACATGGTTTACAACATTGAATTAGATCACTTTTAAGGATGATTAATGTTCTTTGAAATTGATAATCCAAAAAAATTAGATGAATGGTGGAAGAGAAAGGTGGCCATGACTGGGTTCGTTCGTGTTTAAATATGGTCATGCATCATGTTTTATGTTGAAATATAGGTTAACACTTCATTGTTGATTACATTAAAAGGGGGCCAGCCCACAAGCTAGCTACCAATACTCAACCTAAGGCACATGCGGGACCATAGGGGTCGACCGTTCCTATCAAGAATCTTGGAAGAGATATCCCAATAGTGGCATAATGCACATAGAGGGTAAACCACTGTGCAGGGCAGCACATACGCATGGGGGAATAACATAAGCACAGAGCATTCCCATATGGAGAATGTGGTGGGAATAGAGCATTACCATATAGAACCGATATGGGGAGGTACTAGGAAGGGGGAGAGACTTTTGTACTGATGCCGAGACAGATTGATCGACAAACTACTGCCTCCCCATGTATTCAATTCAATATGGGATAAAAGTTTAAAAATGTGAATTTAATCTCATCTGCTCATCTCATCCCAGGTGTCACTTGATCATTTGATCAATCTGTGATAGATAGATCTAATCTTGGTCGTCCATTATCCCGCTCCACATGCGTTTGAACCCATGTCGTCTGATGCTCCCATAACTATGTCATCTTCAAACTCTAGTGACCGACACCACAATTTTATGCACCAATGGTGATGAAGAACCATGTCCCAAACAACTATATCTTATCATTTTGGAATCATGAAGGCTACTAGATCGTTCCAAGATCATCCATGCAGTCTTCGTCTTGCAAGCGAGTTCCATATCGATAAAGAAGGTACTATCGAGGAAAACAAAGTTACTGAGGCCACGTGGATTCAAGTATGGATATTAAAATGAGATTCATAAAATTCTAGAATGCATGAATATGACTAGAGAGAAGACCAAACACATTAATATTTCTTTCCCATAAATAAGGAGCTCGTTTGAAAATTAAACACCTGAGATATTCAGCATATCCCATCATGGGTTTGATATTTTTAATGAACTAAAGATGTCAGTTATTCAAAGGGATGATCTCAGCCTATTCAAAGGTGGGATTTCGAATGTGATGAAGATCCATCCCTTCTCTATAAGAGCAGCAACACTGAGATAAAGAGAATATTTGTTATCCCAAATCCTAAGAGCTCATGTTTCAAAAAAACAGAGTATCTCTATTTATATTTCATAAAGGGAGATATGTGCTCTGCAGTACTTCAACAAGTGATATCCACTCATTAAGGGTCTCGTGAAGATGGAGAACCACATGGTTTCTGAGAAGAATAACCATGATATGGAAATAGGTTTTATCAAAACCCTTTTTGTGTCTCGTGGAGTTTATCTCATAGTCAAGCAATCATTGCATGTAACCGTTTTTATTCATTTCATAGACTTATCCAAAAACCTCCCTAGTTTTGTGAACAAAACACACACATAATTTTTATGGGGAAGAGTTGTGAATCCCTTACATGCGGAAGAGACTAATTGGCACCCTAGTTTCTCTAAGAGAAGGTGAGAACACCCTCATGTCTGCATTCTTACATACAACTATTTATAAGGGTTTGTTCTCTAGAAGAAGGAAAATTGAATGACTAAGGGCCAAATTTATATTCTTGCACACATGTGTTGTGTTTGAAGAATCCCAATCTCATGGATGGTTGTGAGAAGAGGGATTCATCATAATACAAGTATTGCACCCATTCATGATTGAAGAAACACAAATATAAACATAATGAAACACCCTAACTAAGTTAAAGATATTGATTGGAAATAAAAGATAAGAGGCAGTGCATGTATGACTAAATTACTACACCCTTTAGGGTTTTAACACATGAAGAAGAAGAAGTAAGTGAATGAACTAATTCATGGAGATGATCACATGTAGAAAATTAAATAAAGTACCAAATTTTTGTGTGCATGTGTGTAAAGATGAAAAAGAAAGAGGTAGAAGAGAAGATTTCAACCTAAATAAAACATGCATGAACACATGATTTCATGAAAAAGAGATAAAGGAATTTATTTTGATGATACAGAATGAGACGATTCACATGGATTGAACTGTCACATTGGTGTATGTGATTCTATCCAAGAAAGAAGAAGAGTGCATTTGGTTATTTCATTGAAGAAGAATAAGGATTCTAGTGCAGTTTCTGTTGCACTGGAGATGAAGAGAAAGAAAAAAGGGAGAATTACTAGCCTACTACTTTTCAAGTAATCAATTGTAGATAACTGATGGTGATCCAGAGTAGAAACTAAATTTTGATGAAGAAAGAAGAGTGTCCTAGATGGAAGTATAAATAATCATCAAGTGTAAGGGAATATCCTACTTGTTGAAAGTGGGAAGAGTTTATTTACGTCCCTCCTCCAGTTGTAGGGATCCACATTGACTAGAGTATTTTTTTTCCCAGTCGATCCACTTTAATAGTATATCACATTATAGTCGAGAATCTATAATCCATGCACTGGTCAATCCCATGCATGACAAGGATGTATTTGTACTTATTAAGTAGTTAACTTTGTGAAAATATTGCACGCATGTTTTTACTACATTCAATTATAGAATGAAATAGGGAAAAGAGAATAAGATAATTAATATCCTAATAGGTTAGGATGTATAGGGATAAAAAATGGAATTTGTGTAAAACCTACCCAACAATGATTTACCACCACTCAGTGTTATGTATATCCAAAACTCATCCTCTGATATAAGCCATTCCACATTATCTATATTAATAGTATAAGATTAACACTGATCCCTTAGTTTCTTTTTAGGTATATTCATTAGATTCTTGGGGAATTCATTTTCATTGTACCCTATATAGTTAATGTTGAATCATTTAACATTGATATCATCTTTATTTACCATTAATTCATAAGCACAGTGTTTATTCACTCCACAATTACAGCAACCTCCTATTCCCTTTAAGTAAGAACTCCGTTGTTTCTTTCCACAATTATCAAATGTGGAAAATCATTCATAACCTTCTTTACATTATACATATTTTTATCTTCTATTCTTTATTCACATTCTTCTCTTCTAGGATAGTATAATTAAAGAATTATTTATCTATCTTTAAACCACATGATACTGTGAATTTGTATGATGATAAATTATAGGAAATTAATGCCCTTTGAATGAATTTTATTAACCCTATAAAAGAAATGCTTAATATTTATCTTTGGATTACGTATATAGAACATAATATGACTTTTTAAACTTTTAATGCCGGATTCATAGTTTGAAATATTTTAATCTTCCTTTTGTATTAGATTCCAGAATTTATTTTCTATATCCACAAATTTCTCATGAGGAAAAATAATTTTCTAAAAAGAGTACCTTAAAATCATTCCACTCCATGTATGATATTACCTATTCAACATAAGTGTTTGGAATCCATGACCACCATTGATCTGCATCACCTGAGAGATGATGGGGTTCAATTATAACTTTCTTCATTTTGTTACTTCACAAAGTATGAAATATCTTCTCTATGAAACCCATTCATTTCTCAAATTAAAATGGATTTGTATTCCCATTGAATAAAGGGGGTTTTTAATACATGGAGTGGTTTAACATTATTACATATCATGGTGAATCATTATCATACTCCATATGAAAAAATTTATTTCTCATAACCTAAGTCATGTTCCCCAATATAGTTATAATTTCTATATACAAATCCCACTCAAGCTTGAGTATCATTCATATGAGGGGAATCCCTAGATGGGGTATGTTTATTTAAATTGATACCATTCCATCTACTAGGCACCATTTCTAAAAAATTGTATACACTCGATTATATTATTAAATTATGAAACAGAATGTATAATCCTAATACTAGTGAAATAATTAACATAAATTGAAAGATTTATATGTTGTTAATATCATACACATAAAAATTGGTTCTTCCAAAAAGTATTTAAATCATAAAAATATTTCCAATTCCTTCATAATAATTTGTATGGAAAATGTAAATTAACCAACATATACCCCACATGATTTTCAAACAATTTGTGTAGTAATGCCTATTTTGATGAACCAGTTAATGACCGAGTCAGGACAAACATGCCTTTTTGAGGTTATTACCCCAACGTAAATCTAGGTTAGAACTACGTCTACCTATAGTATCCATATATGGATTTATTTTTAGAAAAAACACATAATCTCTACATTAACAAAATTTTATTTTATTATCCAATAAATAAATATATATTTAATTCAACTTATATAATTATTTTCCCTAATCATTGTTTTTTAAAATCTAGTTCCTAATGGTTCTACTAAACTTCCTTTGATATCAATTACAATGACCTCGACCCAAATAGCTAAGAGTCAGTGTATGATTTAATAAATTGGAATAAGATACAAGGAAATTAATCATTAAGGACTAATAAATTTTTATGATTTAGATAATTATATACATATATGATACCCATTTTACATAGAAAAAATCAATATCATGGAAAACATTCAGGAACCTCATTCTATTTCTAAATATAATTATTCATATTATAGAGAAAAGAAAAAAAATAAGTGTGATACAAGAAGCTTAGTAAGGGTAAGAATATAATGGAATATGTCCTAAATATAAAATCATAATCAATAAGGAATGGTAAATAACTAATTAAAATTTCATTTAATCAATAAACTGGGCATAATATTTTAGAAATAAATTATGATCAAACAAAGGAAAATAAATAATCCAATAATTGAGAAATTTATCAATGGATATTATAATTAATCATATAATTACATTGGAATAAATGATATCATAATTAGAGAATTCATAATGACATAAATTTGAAATTATTATGACCTTTTACAAAACTATCTATATATGTTGGTAGAAATCCATCTAATTTGTCTAACTGATTTTTCTCATGGGAATTGTTGATGAATCGATGTGATATCTATAAAAAAGATCCACTAATCAATTACTATGCACAATTAATTCCTCACATTAATTTGGTGACACATAATCCTCATAAACATTCTTATTAAAAAACTAGCATATGAAATTATAATACCTACATAATAAAATAAACATTTTCATAAACCATCTAAAATAATATGGTAAATAGTAGTAAAATTGTACATCCTTATTAAAAATTCCCATAAACCATACAAATAAACAATACATATGAAATCAATATGTAATATACCTTTTGAATCATAAGTACAATAATGTGTTGATTTCATTGATGAATATAAATATCATAAAATATTTATTAAATTTTTTGATCAAAAAAATCTTTTCAAATTCAAAATATTTCTAAAATATATGGGGAATTTTTTTCTAAAAATTATTCTATTTGAAAATAAATTTTGAAAAGTTATAAACTATTCTTTGATTCATTGATTAGTCTTGATGAAAAAAATTGTGCTAATTCCATACAAGTTAAAACAAATATTCCATTCACAGTTTTGATAAAAGCCAAATGGTTCTCTTTTGAAAATGACCAGAATATTCCATTAAATTTTTTTAAAAAAGTTTAATGTGTAAAATATTCATTAATAAATCACTTTCTAATTTTTCTAAATATTATTGATAACATTTTTATAATACATGGATTTTAATGAAAAATGATTTTTGACCTAATAGAAAAATAAAGTCGGATTGTCTTATTAACATTTTCTCAATAATTTTAAGTACCAAAGAGTAAAAAATTGTAATATTACTTAAAAAAGTACATGAATATCCATATTAGAATAAAATATAATTATTTTATGATAGAAACCTAAAATAATCCCCCTAATGGATACTTTAACAAAAGTAATTTCAAATAATGATGAGATTGTACAACAAACCCTTACCAATTTAGTAACGTATGAATGTTAATCCCCAAACATAAAATAATAATGAAATTAAAAATTAAATAAGAAGAATATAATTAAATTCAATATATAAAGTGTAAAATGACCATTATATAAACCACGTAAAGGAATAAGTGTTGAATATGGTGTATGTCTCATGATAGTAAATGTGATATGAGAAACCCTTATCTAAGGGCCAACTCTTGTTGTATGAGTCCTAAAGTCATGAATAATAAATTTAAGTATATTATAAATCTTTTAAATAACAAAAATAATATATCTCATACCATATATAATCCACTTATTACATTTTACCACCCATTTGTTAATAATATTTCATAGTTTTTATTGTTTTGGGTGATAATTTCCTTATTTTATCATGCAAGTTTTATCATTAAATTTATGGTTATTATACATAGGTTATTGTTTCATAATAAAAATATTTATATTAATGATGTAAATATTTTATTTATTATATAAATCTACATATCCATTCTTGAAATTACTACAAAGATACTGAATCACATCGCTTCGTGGAGACGGTAGGCTCTACGTATGCACGAGCGACGATATCACTTCTTTAAAGGGTGAAAGGGTACGAAATTTTATGATATATTAGTTTTACATAATTTATATAATGTAATATATTTGAAATATATTCATTAAATTTATCCTTATGATGTTCCATGTAAATCGTATCTAAAAAAGGATTCACATTATGTAATCCTATTTTAAATAGAATGGTATATAAGAAGATATATTTAATATTAAAACTCAGGTAGTAAAATTATATCATAAATATTATACATATATTACTTACCTCCATCATTATATCAAATGTTGTTAAGTGTTTATGGAAAAAGAGTTACATTAGTACGCAAGGCGGTAGTTGTTGTACACACGATTGATGATTTTTTTCCCATAGGACAGAAGTGGATGCTGATGAAACATATATAGAAACCTAATAAAAATTTATTATATGGTATATTTTTTTTTATCAAATGGTAAGTGTTAAGAAATAATTTTATGTTTTTGTATATTAAAGAAAAATTATGGGTTTAGTGAAGACAATTAAATTCTCTTGGAGAATCCTCATTTAGATCTCTTTTTGAGGGAAATAGGGGAGGTATTTTGGGATTAAAAAAAGCTATATAATTTTACAAAGGATGCTTGGGAGGTTATTTTGTAGGATTTTGTAGATCTAATTTTCTAGAGATATGTTAATAAGTTATTAGAGTTGGTTCCCTTTAAAAATTGAGGAGGTGTGATATTTTTGTAAATACCCAAAACCATTCAATAATGGGAAGTCACCCTCACCCTAGGTGGCTTAAAATTTGATAATTAAATTTCTTTAGGGATAATATTTTCATTAAAAACGTCAAATACATAATAAAACACATGTTTAAAACATGATATTCCTTAAAATTTATGTTTTCTTTCTTTTTAACACTTTTGTTTTTCACTATGATAACAAATCTTTTTAACAATAGTTGTTTATATGTTAAGACCAAAATAACTAGAGGATTACTAAATAATTTGTATCAAATTATTCAAAATAATAAATTCAATTTATCAAATAATAACACTATGCGTGTTATAAATTAATTTTTACACAATATCTTGTATCATGAAAAACACAGCTTTAATATTAACTGTGGTATCAACGTTTTCTATATATTAGGATAAATTTAGTCACGATAAAAGAAAAATTTGTCTATAAAGGGACCATAGTTTATATTTTTAATAATTTATTTACAAATTAGAATTAAATAGTAATTTTTTTACTTTTAAACCATTTAATAAATGATTATTTATTATAAAATACCATTAACATGAATTTTGACATTATTTATTTTGTTTTAATCTTAAAAACATGAAGACAATGATTTAATTAGAATATATTATTTTCTAACTGTATAAAATTAAGGTAACACAATAATTCATTAAAAATATTTTAATTTTACCTTTTTTAGTATCATTAATTTTATTTTTCTATTAATTTAATAAATATTTCATTGTGGTTTCTTAAGCATTTAAAGTAAATATATGATTAATAAAAAATTAAAAAACACACTCATTATATTAATTTAATTTTTCTGAAAATGACCATTTATATTCACTAAAAAATTATTTTTCTCTATATAAATGAATAATTGTTATTTAAAATATAGAGGGTGACATTTTGTATTTTTCTTTACAAAAATTATTATATCAGTCACTTTCATGGAAAAATAGAACAAAATTATATAAATCTAAAATAAGCTGATTAGGTTATATATATGGATAGCTAATACATATTAGAGACGTTTTAAGGTCACTTAACCCTTATTTATTAGTTTAACCCCTGATAAACCTATTTTTACCCTAATTATGTTAACTAATTTTTACTGTTTTCACTATTCTTCATGGAAAAACATTATTTTTAACTTTTAAGATAATAAAAATTATTATGATTAAAAATATAGAATTAAATTTACTAATTCAATTCATATAACTTGTATAATTAAAATTTTAATTAAACCATAAATGGGAAGAAAAATTGGTTTTCCAATGAGGAAATTCTCAGAAGTGTAGATTGTTTTAATATCAAAATTCAAAATAAAATTGATTCTAATGAAATAAATTGAATTTTTTATATTATAATTAAACAAAATTTACTTCTAAACCAATTTATATTATAATTTATCTTTGTATATAATTTAAACGAAATTTCTATTTTCAATAAAAATTATAATTATCAATATTCATAAAAAACTGATCCTTTCATAAAATTATAACAAATTCACCCAAATAAAATTTTAACCTATATATTTCAAATACAAGGTTTATTTTTTTAGATAAATGTTCTAAAATTGGAAATATTTAATTTTTAATTATTTGTATAGAGTATGACTAAACCACCTTTTAAAATAATAAAGTATTCAAAAAAACATTTCTTTTTAATTAAAATGAATCTTAATTTATTTATAATAAATAGATAACCATTTTATTTATTTTATACATTTTTAAACTATATAATTTTCACAATATAGTTTCTCTTATAGATACCCACCAACATAACAACTAGGTAAATTTTTATGCTTAAATTATAATATTTTTATAGAGTATCACATTTTCTTTAAA
Organism: Viscum album; assembly: GCA_963277665.1. NCBI lineage: Eukaryota > Viridiplantae > Streptophyta > Magnoliopsida > Santalales > Viscaceae > Viscum > Viscum album. Next base: position 122,229,145 of record OY728153.1, on the reverse strand, counting down.
CCTGATATTGCATAAAACTCAAGATATTGAAGATATTTTATTTATTTAAAAAATATATATCATAAGGTCTATGTGTGTTACATTCTCTTCAATACTTGGTGTTGTGTGTCATATACACTATCAATGATTATGTTATTCTTTTATAATCCTAGGGTGTTACATATTATCATCAGAATAATATGATGAGTTCAATATGATTATTAATTTATTTTTTATTCTATTAATGGTAAAAACCATATTTATTAATTTCCATCCACTTATAAATAATGAAAATCATTAGTGCATTGTGTAGACTACCACCTCTACAATGAAATGTTGTTTGTTTTTAGTTAACACCTTTCATGGATGATATTAATGGTGGAAATGATGAATAAATATGATATACATAATATAATTATTAATCAAAATTTAAATTTAATATCCAAATTCACTCCATATCAATCTATATGAAGAATGAATTCTAAACATGTGCACGTGATGAATCCCACCTCCACGATGAAACATTTTTCATATTTCATTTCAATTTAGATAAGTTGTCTAAAACTAATCAAATATTATTCAACTTGATAAATACAGAGAAAATATATAATTATGATTAATATATAATATTATATTTTCAAAATAAACATCTAATCGACCATACTAACACATTAAGATATAACACGATCATTTTTTTGAAAGGTTAACCACCTACCAGAATGATACTTTAACATCTAATCGCAAATGAATATAGGAAACAAAGTACTTTGATTATTATAATTTAATAATATAATATTCATTATTATTTGGTTATATTAATGTTACATAAGTTAAATAACACATATTTACTATATAATATTTGATATTTCAAAAAACTTCTGAAATTATATGCTACCAATTCAGGGTTCACATCACATATACAAACAATTTATGGAATGAAAGAAGAAAATTTTAAATAAATATAAGTTATATTTTAAATAATACAACATTTTATATTAATTATGAACTTAGTATCAAATTATGGTAAACAATATCAAAATTATCAACATTATCTAACATGAGAAAATTATTTGAAGAAAATAACAAGAGATAATCAAAATATGCTATAATTAATTAATTTTATCATTAAAAATAATTATTTATAAGGATTATAAAATTTTAATATTTATGAGTAATTATATGAAATATTATATTAATATATCTATGTTTGTTTTATAGTATTTTAGTTTTTCATCATCTAAACAAGGAAACAATGTTAGGGTTTCATTGTTTTAAATTTAAATACCTTGAGATATGTTTATTATATACACCATGATTCTTTTTAAATGATTTAAATACTTACAAATTTACATTTTGTATAATTATCCAATTATATATCATGATAATTAGTGTTCTAAAAAATATTCTACCTCTCGTGGGGTTAATATTGAAAAGTTAAAAAGGATACAACAGTTTCTCATCTCAATTTCTCTTTATTGAGATGTATGTGAATGTTTTGCACCAATTTCGTTTTTATATGGAATATATAATGTACATGAGTGTATTTTGGAATAATACATGATTTAATTCAGGGTATTTATATATCCATATGTTTTTCAAGATCCCAATTACTTTTGATTGAAAATTTTATAAATCTGTAAGGGGTTTTTTTGAATCAAGTCCCATCCATTGGTCATAAAAACTCTTCTATGTCTATTATGTTTAAAATTGATATATTCAAACATATAATGACATTATGAATTATTTTGACTATATTTGTAAGGAAATAAACTTCCATTTCAAATTATTTTTCCTTGATGATTCTAATGTTTCATTAAAAAAAATTCTGGTAAGAAAATTTCACATTTATTTAAATGGAATTTTCCGCCATATCCATTTTTACTACAAAGCAATGATCTCCAAAATATTTTGGAACGATAATATAGGTTATTTTCTATGGATATAAAAATTTTATTTACCCATTTTAAAAGTATAATTTAATATTCTGTTTAATGATTTTGGTTTTCTACAAGGTTATTTCAAAATGATTTAGTGGTTTCCCATAATTTCAAAGTAAAATGTTTTATCATCCACTATAAATTTTATTTTGATAAACTTTTTCTACTTTTTCAAGTTTAAATTAATAAATACTATTTTTAAAAGTAAATGTATTAAAAGTTTCTTCACATACCTTATTTTTATTTGTTTCCAACTCCCCATTTTTAAATATTCTTTAAAAAGTAAATGTTTAAATAATAGTTTCACTTATCACTTCTGATTTTTTTGTCAATTATAAGATTATATGTTAATAAATACTTATAATAATATTTTGAGACATATTCTAATTACCTCCAAAAAAATGCTTTGAATGTAATTTATAGTTTATATTTAATAACTATGATTTGTTGGTTTTTGGAAAACATGTGTATCTTCACTACTATTTTTAATCCATGGTGAATATATGATAAATAATTATTTTTTATAATCATATAAAAGTTATAAAGTTATGAATTATTTTGGAAATGGTATTTTGATGTTCTATGACTACATAAGATCATGTTCTTTGATAAATTTAAGAATCCCATTTTTCCAATTGTTATTTAGGATATGATGATGACTTATTTTATGTGGAATACTTAAGAACGGATGATTATGGGTGTGGTACTATATTAAAAAAAATACATTGGTATAATATTATAACCCAAGAGATATTCATTAATGTACATAATGGGTTTATTCAAATATACCTGGGAATAATAGGTTTTCTACCATTTCTAGGTGTGTGCATAAAGAGATTATTCATATAGGGTTGGGTATAATGAGTTTTCAAGAAATGGTATTACAATTATCATGGTTGTGCCTGAATTTGAAATTTGTTTTGAAGTTATGATTTTTTTTAAAATTTATTAATTTACATTAAATGAAACATTTTCATGATTACATCATATTTTCAATGTATTCCGCACTTTTATGTCATGCCCACATGTTATATGATTTTTAAGTTTCATATTAAGCCATGAAATTTCTTTTATGTTGCCTTGATGATATATTTATAGTATTATGTTCATATAATCTAATTTTTAAAATTATCCTCTAGGGAATTTTTAACTTTTAAAAATATTTTTATGTCTTAGTCACATTCTTATTTATGTTTATGATATAATACTATATGATATATATTTTCCCTTACTAATAATTTATAATAAAACATATCTTATGATTCGAATCACCATGATATAAAGGTTATAGTATCATTAAAGACATCATGAAATGGTCTAAAGGGTCATGATAATGGATAAATGTTCACAAAAATACTAAAATAAGATATTTATATAGCTAACATCCACAAAATTTTGGATTTCAGTCGGTAATTTATTTGACTGATGTGAGATGTAATATTCAAATCATGGTGTTAATGTACTATTTATGTAATGTTTTTCTTGAGTTTCTACATTTTTTGTCATATCATTGTTTAATAGTTTAGTACATTGTTTTACATAATTTTTTAGATTGTTTTTAGTTACATTTTATATTTGGGATTGGGAACCCTTGTAAAATCCTTAGAGTTGAGGCTATATACATGATGATCTCCTAAAGTATTGGTGAATTCTTAAGTAAGTTGTTTTCCTAGAAATAAATCCCTAGATGTATACTGGAAAGTGTATATGGTTTTGGAATAGTTTTACCTAGGGGAAATCACACTGAACATTATTAGTTGATAATTAACTTAACCATCACCCTGATTCAGGATAATTGGTTTTACAGCTACACACCTAGTTAGACACTCTTGAGATATATTCTTAGGTTGATTTTATTCTCATTAAGAACCCATATGAGGGATTGATTTTCACGTTACATTAAGGGGTTAGGATGATATTTATATGATAACACAACTTAATTTAACCTGTGTCCAACAAAGATTGATATATATTTAATTGAATGAACTATAAGCCAATATGGAAATGTAAAAGAACATGATGTTTTATGGCTGAATTCACTTTCAAATGATGAAAAGTTCCCCATATTGTTAGTGTTTCATCACTCATGTAAACCCTTTTTGTTTTAGTATAATATGGAACTAGAATAAACCATGCGCGAAAGGGTCAATGTAGAAATTAACACAATAAAGAACCCATCATAATGAGATATAGAATGAGAAAACTATTGATTATGTCAAAAAATTTGTGATGAAATGTAATTAACATTGTTAACAAAGTCAAAGTACCAAATACATCATATAAGACACAAGATGGTGTCTCAAAAAAGATCATGTGATGAATATTATGAAGGGGGAAAATGTTCAATTTCTTATATATTAACAATGTGGAAACATTCACCCTGAGGAATTACCCATATGGTGCCGAAGATTCTTTTATTTTGGTAAATGAGGTCCTCAAACATCATACTATCAAGGAAAAAAGAAGTGGTTGGTGAAAATGTGGAAATAAGATAGGAATCATCCAACGAAACCACTAAAAATTCATTTTCTTGTGTGTAGATAACTTGAGAAATATCAACGTTAATATCTTAGCTCATTTAATTCTAACAATGGTATGAATCCATGACCTCATAGTAGTAGTAAGAAAAGATGAACTCATAAAATTATTATCTATAAATAGGATAGTGGTAATTAAGTTTCAATTACCTTACACCCTAAATCATTGTATTTATCATAGTATCATCAACAATATGGTATGTAGGGAGTTTTATAGGTGCATCAACTCAACATGATCAGTGGTTTTTGTTTTAAGGAAAACATTTAGTGGTATGATTATTATGTTTGTGGAAATAAAATTGGTTCATATAATAATACAGTCCTAGAAAATTTATCCTATTTCTGAAAATAATTAAAATCATCAACATTAATCAATATTAAATTCTCAAATAAGAAAAAATAAATATATCTTTGCAATCCCAACTAAAAATTATCTAAGAATAAAACAGAGTCATTCACATGGGGATTAATATGAAGTAATGAGATACATTTTTTTTAAATAGTTAGGGAAAATAATTATTTTATAGCCTTTCCTATTAAATTGAGGATCATTCTCATTAGATATAATATCTCGAGGCATGTGAATATTCTCTCCACCATTACATATTCATATATTTAATTTGATAATTAAATTGTAGGGACATAATTAATTTTAGAGGAAGAATGTAATGACATAATAGTATGAATCCTTTAATATAAATATTAGGTTCCATAACATATGGAACACGCTACACCAAACAAAAAAACAACATCATATTAAACATAAAATATTAATAAATCTATAAAAACACTAAATATTGAGTCATTTATATTTCTTACCTTTAGAATGAAAATAATTAATATGGGTTGATATTGAAAAGTTAATTTTCCATAAAAGTTGTTTTATTTATATATTTATATTTTAACAGATAAATTTTTAATTTTTAGATTTTTTTAATTTAAAATTTATTTATGAATTCCTCACAGAAAAAATTATATTAGATGTAGTTTTTTCTCATTTAAAAAAATCAAATTTTAGTTGAATAACAAATAAATCTAATTTTGCTAGTACAACCACTTTTATATAAATTAGATGTTCATGAAGAAATTTTTTTTATAAAAATTATATTTTAAAATTAAAATAATGAATTTTATTTTACTATTTTTAATTTATAAAACACATGAATAGAATTTTGTAAAATCAAGTAATATTTTAGGAAAACTATATATTCTCAGTTTTAATTGAATTTACAAATGAGGAAATTTGGTTTTATATTTATTTTAATTCTTCATAATTTTTAATTAAATTGTTTTACTATTCTTAGTAATATTATAATCATTAAAATTAATAAATATTTCTTATACATACACATTTTTTATAAAAATACACTATTGTAAAAAAATGGGGGTTTTAAACATTACACGGGATAACATTTAAATTAATTTCCCAAAACATATAATTTAAATTTCATAAGTTTATTCATATATTTTAGATAATTTTTTTATATTACTTAATATGTTAAATTTCATTTAAATATTGAATTCATACAATTACGATTAATGTTAATTAACATGATAATGGCTAAACAATTACATTAAAATTATTATTTTATTTATATCAATGACATTATATAAAGTAATTTAAATTTAAATACATTAAATTATTCTTATATTATGATTTTTATATACATAAATAAAAATATTAAGACTCATTTAAGGAGAAATTAATAATATAAAGAATCTAAAATTTTCAAAATGTCATTTTTCTACTAAAATTTATTTTCTACACATTATCTATTTTAATTTTAATGTAAATAATTTAATTATTAGAAAACCTATTTGATGAAAAATAATTAAAATTTAGTTCTATAAATACCAAATTTAGTTATAAGTGTTATTTTATGTCTTTAATAAAATAAAACATCACTTAATTAAAAAATAATAACATATTTTAAAATTAAAATAGTGAAATGTAAAAAAAATAGTAAAACCCATATAGCATGTTTAAAACATGGGTTGAAACACTTTCTTGAGACTTCATCGACCAAAAAGTACAAAATTATTTAATTTTGTCTATTTTTTATCCATCGAACCTTGAACTTTTTCATGGACTTATTAAAAAATGTAATATTGATTCCAAAAGTACAATTTTCTTTTGTGGGAAAAGGGGATCACTCACACCCTTTCTAAAATAAAAATCACATTATAATTAATCCTTAAACCTATACACTTATCATATCCTTATAACCCTCTTTGAAAAATAAAATCCACTACTCAGTCATTGATATCCCAATCCCTTCAATTTCATGTGGATTTCCAAGTTAGAAATAAAGTCTCTAATACAAGAAATGTTTCTTTATTAATATATTATTATTTATCTTACTCTTAAAAATATATTATCACCATAATAATATGATTAATTTAAAAGTATCTTTATACTGATTTTTTTATTTTAATGTTACAACCATTAGTGATTCATTACCATTCACTTGTAAAAAAAGAACATCATTAGGGTATTGTTTGGTCTATCCCCTCCTTGAAGGATACTTATTTTTTTCATTAACAAATTTCATTGAAAATATGAATTGTGTTAATTAAAAACCTATAGGATGTAACCCATAAAACTAATATATTAAATTTTTTATTTAATAATCTCCTTTACCCCCTCTCTCGGAAGCCCAAATGGCCCAAAGGCCTTATTGTTTTATTGATTTTCGGTAAATCCTCTTTCAAGGGGTGAGGGGGAACCCTTACAAGGCTCGTAGAATTATGTGGATTACATTACCTGAAGGCCTTAGAGGAATTAATCCCATACATGAATTCTTAGAAATGCTCCTCCCCAACATCTAGATGGCGAAGTCAGCTTCCCACCTTTTCAATGCTTGTTTGGCTAGAAATACCTATGAAGAGGTTCACAGACTAGGTACCAATAGAAATAGCCACACCCCCTCATTATTTCATATCCGTATAGCTTTGTTCTAGTGAAAGCGCATGCTTTGAGTCCTCATCTAGAGCTAGTTTCTATAGTCAGTCTGGTTATGTCTACACTATATGATCTAAAAGTGGTGGCCCGAAGGCCTTGAGATGGCCCAAAATACATAACTCGCTCAAAGGACTTCAGTTTCCCAAATACCTTAAGGACTCCAAGCTCAAACTGGTGTCCTGAAGGTGAGTAGTTCTGGATGCTACACTACTGAACAATACCTAATACAGTGCATGCTACAGTACTACTAGAGTACCAGAAAATATACCTCTGCCCAGATTCGAACCTGGGACTCATGGATGAACATGGAGAGTCCTCGCCAACTAGGCTGAGGCTCATTTTCACCATCACCCCCTTTCATGCATTGAGTAATGGTAATTCTAAAAGCGTGTTTGTGAGAACTGTAATCACTACGATAAAACATTTTTTTCATCTAGATTTTCGTACATTATCTAACAATAAAAAATATAGTTAAAAATGAAAATTTTTAAAAAGTAATTTCAAAATACTTATAATATAATAATATTATGTAAAAAACATATACATGACTATACTCACCCATTGAGTTAAATACTGTTAATAATTTCGGCGGGTTAACCACCAACATGGAGGATGCTTTAAAATATGGCCATGGATGAATATAGTAAACAATATAATGATATTATTATATTAAAAAATATAATAAGCATTATTATATGGTTATCATAAATTTACATTATTCAAGAAACTAATATTTAATATATAATATTCTAGCGTTTAAAAAAACATTTAAAATAAGACATTACCAATTCATTTTTTACCATAAAATTCTAAAACACTTATGGAATGAAATAAGAACATTTTAAATCAATATAAAATATATTTTAAATAATAACAAATTATATAGGAATAATTATCTTTAATTGAAATTATGGGAAATAATATCATCATTATCAAACAAGCACAAAGTAATTAAATTTATTAATACACGATAGTCAATATATTCTATAACTAGTTAATATATTTATGATAAATAATTATGAATTAAGATTATAAACATGTAATATTTATTTTTAATTTTATTAAATTTTCTAATAGGTTATATATATAATTTTTTAGTGTAATATCTCGAGTTTGAAAATTAAACAATGCGTTCGATAGCGTACATGATACGCCCCATAAATCTTAAACAAAAAATCAAATATTATTATTTAATATGAATTTTATCACATAGAATTTAGACTGGTGGTTATGAAATTGGATAACTAAATTATTAAAATATGTTTTACACATTTATATATAATTAACTTTTTTTGACAAATTAATTATAAATGTAAATAAAAACCATTTCAAAATTAAAGGAAATGTTTGTCAAAAATAATTCTTTAATATGAAGAAGATTGTTTTATACAAATAAATAAACAAATAAATATATTTGGAGTATATTAATTAAATTTATAATACATTCAATCTAATTTTTATATTAATCTTTTGTGTTTTCTATACGTGATATAAGAACAAATCCAATTTTACTTATAAAAGATATTTTTTTCTAAATGTGTAGTTTTATCACCTTTTGATGGAACACTTGTTTTATATATATTTTTTGACACTCCAATAAATGTAATTCGACAGAATGAATATATTATTCGAAATTAAAATATTAACTTTTACTTTGGTTGAATTTTTGGTATTTTTCTTATAAGTTTCATGTTTTGAGGAATAATTAAAAATAAATAACATTAATTGAAATTTTTTTTAAATAATTTATAGTGTTAAATTATATTTTAATTGTTTATAAAGTATAATTAGATAAATTTTATATCATTTAATCCAATTTATGTCATTGTAATAAATTACACAATCAATTTGTAAATAAAAACATTTTAATCTTAAAAATTTTCTCACTTTAGAAAATCATTTTCTCGTTCCACGAATGGGTTTAAGTTTATATTAATTTTAGCCTCTTATATATTTTAAATTTTAGAAAAGGTAATCTAGATTTTTAATTTGAAGGTCAATTTTTTTTAAATATTTCCCTTTTCTTTTTTCACAATATCTATAGTTAGTAGTAATTTTTATAGCCACAGCCTATGGTATATTGGTTCATTAAGTGTAAAAATAATATTATATATATTATAAAATTACCATAAAACTAGTCTTAGATTTATTTTATAACTTATTTATGACCTCAATAATCCTTGGGAATATTTTATGACCACTCGGATCCACTTTTATGACATTAATCCTTTGATAGTATTTTATTTTACGGAAAAGTCGAAGATGACATATTTATGTCTTGAAAAATAAAACATTTTTAATATAAATTTATTTAGATAAAATATATGATTATAAATAGTATTATGAAATATAAAATTTTTATATTCATCCTGAATAATTATTTATATTTATTAAGAAAATATTATTACCTTAAATTCTTACACAATGATGATAGAATAATTGTTTAATTAATGAAAATATCAAAAAATGATTTTAAAAGTATTAAAATGAATATAAATTTATGCAATTAATGTCATCACCCAAAATTATAGAGTATTTATAAATTTTACTGATGTTTTAATGATTTTTTTTCAAAATTAATTTTTTTTGATATTTTTAATAAGCCATGTAATGAAGTGTGTCAAAATTTAAAATTAAAGATATTATAAAATAAATAATATTTTATTATATGACATAAAATTCATAAAAGTATAAAATTTAGATACATTATTTGGGAATGTTGTAAAATTTCATAAATTATCCACTTATAGTTCTTTTGATATTTTATAGAAACTATATTAACCCTTAAAGAGTAAAAACACATGTCATCACAATAAGAGTTAAAGATGTTAAAAATGGGTTAAAGATAAAAGATAAGGATTAATAAAAAATTAAAATATATATAATTTTCATTATGAAAGGATTTAAACCCATAATAAACCTATATTAGATATAAATCAGTTTGTATACACTTGGAATATAAAATTAATTTATATTAATTTAATGATTTGAGATATTTCAAGAGTGCCCCTCACCTCTCGTAAAAAAGGGAACCCCTTATTATATATTACCCACGTTTAAAAAACTATTTTTTTGGAAAATATATGACCAAATAAATTACTATTATCACTACCCAAATTCTAGAGTGCTTTTTTAGGCATAACATCATCCTTAGTTCTTTTAAGGTATAACCAAAGCAGTTTGTTTGAGGATGATGTATCTATTTTAATCAGGTGTTTCTATTTTATTTATAATTTTACTTATTTCAAATATTATTCATCCACAGTGAATTTATAAATAAATTATATTAAATATAATGAGATGTTATTATGATAATTTAATCACATAATTTTATATCCACTTCTATCAAATAGGAAAATAATTATCACTCGTGTGTACGATGCGCTACCTCATCACGAATCGATATAATTATTTTTCCATTAGTGCCTCTCAAGACCTATAATAATGATGGAATTAAAGATTATATATGAAATTAATTAAATATATATCAATACTAAAAGGTAATATATGATTTCTGTTTTTACCTTTCCATGCTGTTAAAATGATAACATCATTCTTGTGTATGTGTGAAATTTCACCTCTACAATGCAATGTGATCCACTTTTCATCACCATATCACATGAATAATATATAATTTATGTTTAATAAAATAATATGATATAAATTATATTATTATTATTTTCTAAATTTAAAATGATAGTAACCTTATTTCCATATATATCATAGAAAAATGTTAATGTTACTCATGCGTACGTATGACTTATCGTCTCCAAGATTGTAACATAGTCCATTCTTCCTATCCATATTTAGTGGATGTATTTAAAAGTATTATTGAAATATAAAACTTATTATTATGTCATTTATATCATTATACAGATGATTTATTAATGAAAACTTTTTACTATATACCTCATACAAAAGTGATTTTGGACTCATGTACCAAATATCCTCAAGGAATTTCACATTAACATAACTAATTAAGTAACTGTTATAACATGGTAACAAGTAATATAAAAGGAATTATAAACATGAAAAATGTTATCAATCATGTAAATAATTACCCTATGTTAATTATCTCGTAATATAAACATTGTACATGATGATACAAACTCAAGGTGAGGGTATTCATCTCAATCTCCATTCCTTGATGCATATTTTTCTGTTATACACCAACCTAATTTTATGAATTGTATATATAGAACCATCTAACATTTCATATCAATAATTATATTTTTATCATATTATTTAATGTTTTGTTAAATTTTATTCTTTCATTGGGATTATGATTTCGATGTTCAAAGTGGTATGTGATACCTTTAAAAAATAATGATTTAATTATCCGATATTTTTTTCTATGTAAATATTATTAATATTAGTTAATATTTTTATTTATATGGATATTAAATTATTATAAATTAAATTTTATATTTATTTTTAATTTCACTCAAATATTTTCAGAAATAATCTGTTTATGTGTTTTATACAGATCCTTTGAAAATTGAAAAAAAGAATGTTTTATTCGTAACGTACACAGTGGTAATGAGTTTTATGCTAACATTACTATTATTTTATTTATAAATTCCTTTCAAAGCATACATATTTTATTTATGAGAAAACTACTTCCATAAATTTGGGATTATCAATATTGAAAATGGATTTTTATAAAAGAAAATATTATTTATATAGAATGTGTTTTTCATACAGGAATAAAAGAATTTTTCAATGTGATTTTATAATGAAAGTGTTTTATTAATAATACAGTACTCAAAAATTATAAGAAACATGTGAGGTAGATATATCAAATACATGGGGTGGTCTAGATAGCATGAGGAATTCCTGTAACAACTTAACATGGTGGGGCTAAGATACCAACTAGGAATCTCTTTACAACTTAACATGGGGTTGCCCAGATAATGCCGAGTAATCCTTTTATAGCTTAAGATAGGGTTTCCCAGATATCACTGGGTAAGACCGTAATATCTTAATTGTAAGTTGTTGTTATGGTGATTCTAGTTGAAATGGTTTTGAAATGGTTTTAAAATTGTTTTATGTATATTATTCTCTAAGTTATCTAAAAGAGTTTTAATTGATTTATATGGGTTAAAATTATTTAGTTTGAGAAAATGTGTTTATTTTATTCATGTGAAAATGATTTATTTCATATTATCAAATAAAATTTAAGATAGTGTTTAAAATTATATGTTTTTAAATGTTTTTATTAAACTAATAATAGTATCCTTTATTTTAATATGTATTACTGAGCTTCAGATATCATCCTATGTTTTTAAAATATCATTCATAGGGTTTAATAAGGAATAATAACATGTATAAGATCAATGGAATAATTGCGTTGTTTTTTTATAAAGATAAATTTTGTTTTATTTTAAAGAGTTTTCTATTGTGAAAAAATGACCACTTAGTATATGTGTCCACATAAAACAGATCAGTTCACATTTTAAGAGTTTGTCTTAATTATCTAAAACTGTAAACTAAAAAGATACTCAAATGTGAATTCACGATTACAAAATTATTTATATATAATTTTTAAGGTCAGGTCCTTACATATAGTTTCATCAAATAAGAATGGAAACAAGGTAAGGTCTTCATGATCACATAATTGAATCCCATTAGGCATGTTTAAGTTATAAACCATGGTTCATTTTCAATATTGTAAATACATTCATATTTCAAGTTTTTATGACGATCTTATTATATTTCATTATATTTAGTGTTCTTTTTAATTTTACTCCTCTCAATTGTATTGTATCCCAAAGTTACAAAGGATATAAGGGATTTTCATCCCAAATTCTCTTCATTGGACATGTTTTATACTTATGAACCAATTTATTATATCTTTGGTTTCTATAATTACAAAAAATTTATTTTGGATAGCTCCATGATTTCATTCATGGAATTTATAGAACCATATGTTTTTCAAGAATATAATTAAATTTGATTAAAAAACAACATAATTCATTAGGGGTTTTCATGACTCAATTCTCTTTATTATGTCATAATCACTAGTCATTTTATATTATATTGTACAATTGATTGATTTTATCCAATAATGATTTTAGGATATATATCCACCTTTATTTGACACCAATGTATTCTTCCTCAATGATTCTAATTCTTCATTATAATGAATTTTTTTCTATTAATAATTCTCCTTTATTTTAATGGATTTCCCCTTCATATCTATGTTTTATATCCAAAAAATAACATCCTTTATTTTTTGGAAAGACAATTAGGTTATTTTATATGGTTCTAGTAATTATCCGTACCTAATTCAAAAGTAAAATAAAATATACTTTTTAATGATGTTGGTATTCAACAAGGTTATTTCTAAAGGATTAAAAATGTATTTACATGCATTCAAAATAAAATGTTTTATTATATAATCCAAATTTTTCTAATTATGGACCTAATGTATATTCCAAGGTGACATTATTAAATATTATTTTCAAAGGTACACGTATTCAAATTTTTTCACTTCTACTTTTTGACTTTTTATTTTAGTATTATACTATCCATTATAAAATTATCTTTTAAAAATAAAATCATTAAAAGCGTTATCACTTACCATTTTCAAATCATTTATGACTATTCAATGATATTTTAATAATAAAATAGTATCATATGGTTTTCAAATTTATTCCCTTTTCCTCCATTTTTTTTAGAAATTAATTTACAGTTCATAATTTTTAAAAATGTTGAAAATGTTTTGTGAAAACATATGTATCATAACTTCTATTTTTCATCCATGGTGTATCTATAATGATGTGATGTTTTTATAAAAAACTAAAACATATTATTCTATTAATACTTTTTTAAAATAATTTTTAGATATCCTATGAGTAATCTTATTCATGTTATGTGATAAGTTTAAGAAACACATTCTCTTTTCCATTGGTTATTTTAGACATGATGATTTATGAATTTAAGTGGAACACATCAGTATGGATGATTAAGGGTGTGGACCTATATCCCCATCCAATTAATTAATTTAATGATATATCTCATGAGATATTTTCGAATGTATATACTAAGTGTGTTCACATAGAAACGATCATGATGAATTTTCACATATTTTTAGGCATGTACAGAATGATTTTTTTCACTTAGGTATGGGAATAATGTGTTTTATCACAATTTTTTTCTTTTATTACAGTAATATAAAAATTTTAATTTTTTTATAATGTTATGTAAACATTTAATTTTAATTTAATTTCAATGAATTACCATTTTTTCGTGGTTATGTCTTATTTATATTGTATTCCACACTTTTCATTACATGATTACATGTTATTTGATTATTGATATTTGTTTTGTCCCATGTTATATATTTTATGCATACTCAATGATATTTTTGAAATATTATGTTACTATATTATGTTTTTTTATTATCATATATTTTATTTTGAAAAATTATTAATATATTTATGTCTTATAAATATTATCATTCATGTTTATGATATAATACATTATGATATCCCTTTTCTTGTTTTGAGAATTTGAGCTCATCATTTGTTTATGATTCGAATTCATTAGTTTTGAAGATGATGGTATCATGTGAGATGCCTATATAGGGTATATAAGAGAATCATTATGCATAAATATTCTCAATTTTTCTAATATAAGATATTTATATAGTTAATCACCCAAACTCTAAAGCTTTCAATATTTGAATCATGAAACTGATTTGAGAGGTATTATTCAAATAATTGGATTGATATAATATTTATATTAAGATAAATTAGGTCACTATTCCAAAACACTTCTGATCTATCTCAATCACGAAGATAAAGAATCCACCATTGTGTAAATACACTACTCAAAAAACTAGATTCCAAAATTTTCCATTGTATTTCACATATCAAAATAAAATAAAATAAATTCTCATCATCTTATATATATTTCTCTATTTCTAGATTTGAAATAGTCCCTTTATAACTTGTGTGGATCTACCATTGAAAATTTATAATTTATCACTCAAAATCTCAACAACCCTTGGATATATCCAACAACAAACAAACTTGAGTGCCTAATATATCTCCTCTAACCAAAATATAGACTGACATTTTAAAAAATAATATCTATGGTCAGGAAGAAGAATTCATAAGTCCAATTTTATGGAAACATTTTTGCTTTACTACAAAACTTAATCTTTTGTACTAACTTGAACAAAAAAACATAAACTATTATAAAATTATCTATCTACAACCTACCATAGTGTAGTAGAAACATTAAACTATCCTTCATGTATATTTAGTAGAAATCCATTGTCCTAGAAAAATAATGAACCATCCACTATAACCAATATTGGTTTACATGGTATAAATTCATATTTGGTTCATATATATATATATATATATATATTACATACATTTAAATAAAATCCTTCAATGTTCATACTCTATATTTTATCCTAAAACTCACTCAAATACGATTTTTTCCTATCCCAACATCACCAATATAGGACACTCAAGAACCCTGATTGGTGAGGGGTGAATCAGGGTGTCAACATTATCTTCTAATATGATGGATCATTTTCCCATATTTGTAAGAACTCATTAAACTTGTATAATGGATTCTATCATTAATCTATATTTCATATGTAGAAAAAAACATAACAGTTTTAAATTGTTCACCACTAAGGGATATTCAAAAGAGAATACACCGAAAATGTGTCTGTCTTACCTAAATACACTAATCATCACTAGTTTTTGAATATATATGTTGATAAATAGTCACTCTATTTTCGGATGACTAATTTTACAAGATTTTATGGATAACACACTACATCCCTCAGAACAATTACATTGATTCCCCTATAGCTCAATACTTTGAGAGAATTATAAATCAGTTTATCGACATGAAGGTTACTTTATTGTATTTGAATATGTCATTTTCCATGTCTATAATGAAACTATTAACGCACTATAGACCATAGTTGATCACTTTGAATGCCCTATTCCCTAAAAAACTATTGTTCAAAACTACCATTCGTGAAGCTATTTCACAAAGATCAACCCTTCAAAAAGATAATTTCCTTCACAGACCAAACTTCCATCACGAAGGTCACTGAGTCAAAAAATAAAAAATAACCCATCCTCACGAACCACCAATTATATAGATTTTTTTGGCATCAGTTAATAGTAAATTAGACTTTTCATGATGATAAAGCATATATATCAATCCTGATTCACGGAGCGCCCCTAGCTTCATGAAATCAGATCCATTTTGGATTTTCATAGAGTAATCTTGTGTGTAATGATGTCAGATAGCCTAATATGTATAATCTTGACCATTCACGATGCTCCACCTACACCAAAATATTTTTTGGATATTTCAAAAATATTTGTGCAGTGCTCCTCCAACAGCAAAGTTCCATTGATATTTGGCGTTGTCGTGAAGCATTCCATCAAAAAATCACATAATAATGATCCTTCAATTCTCATAATCTTGGATAACACTGACACGAATCATGAGGCTCTGCATCTTTGTGAACCTTAATGCAGTATTTCAAAACCTACACCATTACCATATTTATGAAGATATGATTCTAGAATACAATCATTCATGATTCAATCCCTTCCTTTATATTTTCTATTCAAATTATTTTTCAAATACATGGAAATGACTTCACCTTCAATATTGCATCTATCATGTACTATAAGATCTATTTCCTTGGAAAATCCATGAGGATTCATCTGAGGATAAACCAAAAACATAAACCAGACTCTATTTCTATCAAATAATTGACTTGGTTTCCAGAATATCCCACATTTGGTTTGTTGTGAAACTATAGATAAATTAAATAAAGAACCAATCACTATTAATATCTTCAACAGTAATTTCATAAGGTGGAGAGCCCTAAAAAGAGTAGCTTAATTTTTTTTCATCGGTTTCCTCATATCAACAAATTGTCATCATGTCATAGAAGTATTGCATGGTATGTTAAAGAACATACTAAGTTTAAAATTTACCCCCTATGTAACATTAAATTTATCCATTCTATCCCTTTGGAAATAAACAAAAAGTTCCTGATTTTAACTTTTTGATCTGAAAAAATAATCTCGCTAGATTATATCGCCCCTAAAAACTTGTATCACTTCCACAAATAGAATAGAATATTTAATCATACCTTGTTCAACTCTTTCGTTGATGATGTGGGGTCTAATTTCAATATTTTTCATATGAGAATGAGGAATATGATTCTTCATAAGATTAATTATGCTCTTGTTTTCATAGTGAATCACCATTGGCTACTTCACCTGATAACCAGTATCATTCAGTTGTTGCCTCATCCTCAATAGTTAGGTACAATATTTTAAATCATATATATATACTACTTAAGTAGTACTAAGAGAATAATTTTATTATTTTTTATTCAACCAACCCACACATTTATTTCCAATAAATAATGATCCACAAATTAAGGATTTTACATCCACAAGACCTCCAACCAAGTCAGCATCAAAAAAAGATGATTGTTCATTATCTCTTCTATAAGAAAAATATATACCATAATTTTGAGTACATTGAATGTACCTAATGATTCTATTAATGACCTCCATATGTTCTTCTTTCATATTAAATTAAAACCAGGATACTAAGCATGTCGCAAAGGAAATATATGGATGTGTTTTAGTTAAGTAAAATAATATTCTGATGATCCTACTATACATGGTCAGTTCAACAGAAGTCAAATCATCATGGTTCCCAAATTTTGTTTCAACCGTAATCGGATTTGACATTGGTTTAAAGTCATGCATATTTAATTTATTTAGAATCTCTATTGCATGATTTTCTTGAAAAATAAATGTGTAGTATTTTTTCTGAATTACTTATATCCCTAATAAGTATGTGAGTTAACCAATCAGGTACTTCTCAAAATGTTATTTCATGTGATTATAAAATTCATCCAATGATCATGTCCTACTTCAACCAATGATAATATCATGCATGTATACAAGCCCAAAAAATTGATTGTCCTATTAATTCATCAAATATATATATATATATATATATTGTGGACAAAACATATTTTAAATTCTAGTTTATTTATATAAGAATAAAAAAGGGAATACAATCCTTGTGGTTCCTGCTTCAGACCCTGGAGTTCCTTTTTCAATCTAAATACGTTCATTTAATCATTACCAATTAGAAAACCACATGTTTTCCAAAATAGACATCTTCTCCAATAACACCAATTATGAATTCTGATTTGACATCCAATTGATAATCTTTATATCCTCTTTGAAATTCCAAATCAAGGAAAATCTTGATCAACTCTAGTCATGTTATTATAGAAAACTTTTCTTAAACATCAATTCCTTCATTATTTGAATATGTTAAATCTCTACTGATCATGATACCTCGTGGGATAAGAAAAAATATTCTTGTATTAAACTATCATTCACTCTTATTCCATAGTGAAGATACTAAATGTGATAAGATTCTTTTTAGTATATAAAACCTAAAAATCTTTTTCCAATGACATGATGTTCAAGAAATTTCTAGAATAACTAGGATTGATATTAATTGAAAAAATGATTCTAGAAACATATTCATCATTATTAATTTTTCTCTCCCTCAAGGTAAACACCTCTCAGAATCTTTATAATGGTGGATGTCATCTAGAATTTATTTAAAGAAATTTAAGAATATAGAATACACAAGAATGGGTCTTTAACTTGTGACATTCAAAAGTGGATAACATTCACAACACCACCAATGGTAATATTCTTGAACACTTGTTCTCTAGGATATATTAAATAAGATAAATCCATTATTGTACCTTTATTATCCAAATTGCAAAGAATAAAACATAATTATCTTCATCAAAAAATGATCCTCCATCATATCTATATTTGAATATTGAATTGAAGAATCATTAAAAGAGGGGGAATTCTTTAGTTTGGACAACATGAATTAACATCCCTATCTTCTTCTCCTGTTCCCCACCTAATTACATACTTCACCTTCAATTTCATTCATTATAATCACAAATACAATACAAAATAGATTATAAGAATAGGGTGTCTCCTCAATTCTTCATCAATATGAACTGTACAGCTGAGATGTTCTTCACAACCATATTTTCCATATGATCTGTTATTCATGATTACACATATGAACATATGTTCTGATTTATGTTGTCGTAACATGGATCTATTCACATTATATTCTTCTCTGTGTGGTGAATGGTTCTTGTTAACAACAATCATGAATGATGAATTCTTACTCCTCTTGAGAGCTACTTCTTTGTTAGGTATTAAATTTAAAATCCCCCTTTTAATGTAACCATATTTCATGAATCTCTTACACATAACTTCCCTAATAAACTCATTTTATTTTTATTAAAAACTCTCATGCACTTTATATTATTCACCTAGAATCATTTCATTTAAATTTTCACTAGCCTTAGCATGCACATCTTATTGTATTCTCTTTAATTCCAAATATTATGGCCAAATAACTAACGTTCCATTATGAACTCTTGAATAATGATTGAATATTACCTAAGGGTTTATCTTTGTGTAATCCAATTACTAGTTATTTTGGATGCACTACCCTTCATATTTATGGATTTAGAATCTTGGGTATTTTTATCTTCCTTACTTGAGTTCTTCTTTGGATATTTTTTGTTCACAATATTCCTCTAATTAATACCTAAGGTAGATTATTCATATTTAGATAGCTATCTTGGTCATCTTACATTATCAATAATGAATGAATGTTGAGATAATCATGTACCTACCTTGTAAAAACTATCATTTCACACATCACAAATGTTATTAGGATTACCAAATTTGTTATCAGTAAAAAAATTCTTCTAGATTTATGGATGCAGATTCTCTTTATCTGGAATTATCCTCCTTGAAATGGGATTACATTGTGATTCTTAATTTAGTGGATTGTACCAAAAATATGATGCATAATTACCAATTCTATTTAAGAAACAACATTGACCAATAGAACTTGACCTCATTATATCTTCTATATATGGTAGTTAGATCTTATTAATGGATGGTTGTGATCATCATTGGTAACCTTATTCTATACTCTTTTTACTATCCACCCTAGTCATGTTTGTAGGTTTATTATCCCCATTATTCATCCATATATATTCAGTATTTATCTAACCAAGTACATTATTCACAATATTAGGTTTATAGACATTGACATGAGTTTTTAATATTGGTACCTTTTTCATCTTAGCTTATTGAGATATATCATCAAAAGATGTCTAGACATTCTTACCACATGTTAGAGGTATTCGAGATTTATAATCCTCTAGTGAACAATGTGTATATGTTGACACTGTTTCCTTCATTTGTGAAGTATCAATATATATCTTCACAAGATTGACCAACTGGGATTCCAGTACTAAAAATTTCATATTATGTTTGACTATATGATCTTTAATAAAAATAATATTTTCTTTACAATCCTTCTCCATTGTAAAAACTTCTCCTTCTGGAAGAATCACGTTATTTTCTAATCAAATAGTCAATTTCCTTGATCTTCTTGGGTATTCCATCCAAGTGTAGACCGTTGACATCAGTGATATTTTTCAATTTCAATTAAAGCACATGGATCTTTCCTTCAAGATCATTTTTGAACCCCTATTTCACTTTAACTTCATTGAGGTATTTGAATGAAATTATTTCAATTTCATTCATTGTTTCTTCAATGTATCCTACCTATCGAGATAGATTTAAACATTATGTAAATTTTCCTTCCAATCCCTTTTTCCATAGCATCAGCTTCTCCTTACAACTACGTGATCTATACCTACATACATTGAATGATTTTACAAAAAATGGAAGGACATTCTTTGGGAATATCATGAAGATAATTTTTTAATCACTCTATTGAAAATTCATGTGAGGTTGTTGATTGATAAAAAACACCACTTGTTCTTGGATTATTATTTTGAAGACAGCATTCAAAGGTGATAATACATACAAGATGATGACTTGAAACTATTTATTTGCATGAGGTAGAAGTTTTTTCCTTTTCATTAGTGTAAAATTGAGCCAATTTTTACTTACATTACAAGCATGGTATATCTTAATTGTCTATAAGTCATGGAGAACTAGATATTACCTCTACATTAAATAATATGGGATTCATCCACTATCTCTTCTCTATCAATTGCATGTTAATCATGGTATTGGTGGATAAAGACTTCAATATAAGGATAGATAGATCCTTATAAAAACAATAATTCATTGTGGACACAAGAAAGAATATCTGATCATTGAAAGATAATAGCTTTATTATACAGTATTTAACTTAAGTGAACCTTAGCTCGGATACCACCTATAGGACCAAGAACACCCAGAGAGAGGAGAGATGAATGAGGGAGTTAAATTTTTATTATAATATGATGGATATTTTTCCCATGTTTTTAGGAACTCATAAAAATTATATGATTAATTAGATCATTAATCGAACATTCATATACAAAAAAACAATGCTTCATTTTTACATGGTTCCCCACTAAGGGAAAGTCCAAGGAGCGTACACTGATGGTGTTTTGGTCAAACCTAAATCTACTAATAATCACAATTTGTGTAATATAAAAGTTTATACAAAATTATTCTATTCTAGGAACACTTCCATTACACGATTTAAGGGATAACACAATATATCCCACAAAACACTTTTGTCGACCCCCCTAGCTCACTGATTTGAGACAAGTCTAACTCATTTTATCAACTTGAACATCACTTCAATGGATTTCCATTAATGTATTTGTCCTTATCTATAATTAGAATCATTTTTCAGCCTATACCTGAGTTGATTAACTTTGAATAAACTATTCACTAAAAAAAGATGTTTAAAACTACCTTATGTGAATCTCTTTCATGAACCTCAACCCTTACGAAGATAACTACCTTCATTGAACAAACTACATTCATGAAGCTCATTGAGTCGATATGGAAAACCACATTATCATGAAGAACACTTTACATGAAATAATTGGAATCAGTCATGACCAAATTAGTCTTTTTGAAATGTTCAATCTTGTATAGAAAGTCATATTCTTGGAGATCCACTAGCTTCATGAAATCAATGCTATTATAGATTTAACATCAATGGTTTCATGTTTACTCAAGTGGGGTATCCATATATGTATAGGCTCGACCATTTATGATGGTCCACTGCCTCCAACACATTTTTTGGATCGTTTAAAAATATCTTTGTGGCACTTGTCCAGTCACGAAGCTCCATTGAGATTTGATGTTTTCATTAAGCTTTTTGTTAAACCATCACACACTCATGATTCATCAATTCTCATTATCATGGAGAACACCATCAAGAATCGTGATGCTCCATATATTCACCAACCTTAACCCGATCTTCGTGAAACCCACAACTTTACCATATTTATGAGGTGTCGATTCTAGAAAACAACCCTTCACGATTCTAGGACTTCCTATGGATTCTGAACCCAAAAATTTGGAAAAATTGGTAAATGATTCCACCTTCAATATTATATCAATCTGGTACTATAAGATCTCTTTCCTTGAAAACTCTATAATAATACATGTGATTATTGTCATGAAATGCAAACTAGGCTCCATTTTCATCATAGATCAACTTTGGTTCCAACAACCAAGACTCCTTTTAATTTAGTAATTAGATTAAGAGTGGCTATTATACCTTGTATCCATTATACCATGGGTTGGTGACTAGAAACACGTTTTTTGAATTAATCTTTTGAGAGGAATTACATATTTTATTTCAAAAGTACCACCCATCAGCCAATAAAATTGAAAAACCAAAATCCAAACATTATATACGAATCCAAACATGAAATAATACTGCATGAACAAATAAATAAAAAACCAAGTAGCCAATAAAACCAAGGCAATAATTTATAATTAACTTAGTATAAAGGAAAATAGATATAGAACTCCTCTAACACTAGCTAACACCAAAATACATTAATCTAATATAGTGAAAAGCCCACTATAATAATCCCAAATAAAATATCGAAATAATAAAATAATAGTTGTGTATATTGAGATAATAAGTAGGATTCTCCTCAAAAACCCTCATGACAATATACATGAATCTTATTAAAGACGTTGTGAAAGAAATAGAAAAATAGAATAATCTAGAACTTCCTATCAAAATTCTCTCACATCCTTTTTAACATAAATTACACTCCAACAAAAATATTATGTATGATATATTAAAACTCATCACTAATGTTAATAAAAAAATCCACCATACAACCCTTTTCCCACTAAATCAACATGTGAAGGAAGAAAATATTCATAGGCAATATAAAATATGGTGTTTCCCAATGGGTTTTTTGGAATTTAGCAGTGGTTCAAACCACCAAAAAATGATGCATGGTGATCTGTAAAAGTGTTGTGTATTTGCGTATCGAGGAGCTTTTGCAGTAGCTTTTACACGGTAGGTTTTCATTCACTATGTTTTGTTTGGTGATGATTTTTTTATTTTTTTTAATATTTTTAGTTTTTTACATAAATAATTGATTTAAATAATTTATTATTTATAATTTATAATTTATAATTTACTATTTTTTATCCTACCATGCATGCATATTCCTTGCATGCCATGCATAAATCTTGCAAATATATGTAATGGGCGAGATTTAAACCCCTTACCTCTAGGATATACTGTAAATACTTTACCACTCCTGCAAGATTTTCATCTGGTGAGTAAACAATATGTAATATATTTATACAAATAAAAATAATAAAATAATGATATTAAATAATAATAAATAATGAATATATTTAATGAATATATAATAAAAAATTAATCAAAGAATAACAAATAAATAAATAATAGATAACAAAAAAATAATAAATTGATAATAAATACTTATTAAAAAAATACGTAATAAATAAATAATAATGAAATATTAAATAAATTATAATAATAATAATAATAATAATAATAACTAAGTAAATAGATAATAAATAATAACAAATGATAATAAATAATATAGAATAAATAATAAATAATATAGAATATAGAATAAATAATAATTAACTAATAATTAACTAATACATAAATAATACATAAATAATAAATAATAAATAAAAAATAAAAAATAAAAAATAAAAAATAAAAAATACATAATAAATAAAAAATAAAAAATAAAAAATACATAATGAATAATATTTAAATATTAAATAAATAAATAATAAATAAATAAATAATAAATAACTAATAAATAAACAATATATAAATAATGAATAATAATTAATAATTTAAAATTAATAAATAATAAATGAATAATAATAATAATAATTAAATAAATAATAAATAATAAATAATAAATTTATATGAAATAATTAATAAATACATAATAAATAAAAAATAATGAAATATAAAAAAAATAAAAAAAATATTAAAAATAAATAAATATTAAAAAAATAAATAATAGATAAATGTTCAATAAATAATAAAAAGAAATAAATAACAATTTAATAATAAAATAGTAATAAATTATAATAAATAAAAATTAAATAATTATTAAATAATAATTAAATAATAATGAAATAAAAAGTAATAAAAAAATAAAAAAATTGTAAATAATAAATAAGAAATAAATATTAAAACTCATTTAACAGTAAATTATTGATAAAAATTAATCTATAAAGAATCAATTAATAAAAAAATATGATAATAAAAAAGAATATATTAAAAATAATGAACTATAAATAATAAAAAATTCAAAAAGTCAAAAAATAAATGGATTTAAATATATATAAATTTAAGAAAATGTATATAAATATATATAAACAGACATTTATGCTATTTAAATATATATAAACACACTCACATATTTAAGTGTATATTAATATATATATATATATATATATAAACCGAAGTATATATATATATATATCAAAACATATATGATATTAAAATATATAAGCATAAATGTGTATAAATGTTTACAAAAATATATAAATATACACAAATATTAACATATACACGTATTTATTTACATATATTTGAATATACTCATAAATATAGATTTTTTTATCGACACAGACATGTTTATATATAAAAATTACATGTATTGGTATATATAAAAAAATTTGTTCATTTTTACAAGGTAATTAAATTAATTATTTATTTATTTTCAATCAATTGAATAAAATATATTTATTTCCATTTGGTGTATAAGTTTAAAAATATATTTCTATGTAAATATGTAATTATACTTGTCATTTATTCATAGTAAATATGATAAAATATGGATATATTTTATTATTAATAAAACTAAATTTTGAAAAATGATTAAATTTCAAAACCATAACATCAATATGAATCTAATCCATTAGAATAAATTTGGTCGCCATCAATAAAAGGCAATAAGACTCCCTTAAATGTGACTTAATGTTCATCAAAAGTTAAAACCTTAGGGTACCCCAAAATTCAATGTTTTATTTTGGAAAAGTCTCACGGAATCAATTTTAAAGGTGAAATGAAATTATAGTTCCCTCAAGAATCCCCTCTTACAATGTTTTCAAATTCATGGGGAGGAGATGTAGTACTAGAGAAAATAATAAGAACCTCCAATTGTCTCCCTTTTGATGTTGTCCTATCTACTTCTAAATTTCCCACCCACTAAATGTGATAGAGAAACACTTGTTGGTTGTGAAGGCCCATGTAAGCTTCAGTCTAGTAGGTTATGGACCAGTGGGTTAGTTTATATCCCAATAGATTTTTTTATCACAAATGAAAAATCTTTCTCCATATCATCTATCCAAATGTAATAAATCTTACATAGGGTGAGTTTGTTAAAAAATTATTTTATACACATAAGAAAACATATAAAATAACTATAAGATATTATAAATGAATATAGATAGGGGAAAGGGAAGTTAAGTTTAAAAAAAATTATTTAGATATGTTCTCTCATACCAATATCAAAGATTGTTAAATGATTAAATAATCTATATTAAATTAAATAATAAAAATTTTAAAATTTTATATAAATAAATATTCCCAATAAGGATAGTGAAATTGATAGAGTATAAAATGAAAAATCAATAATGAAAAGTGTATAGGTTACTTGAAATATCTATAATTAATATGGTATGAATAAATAAAAAACAATAAAATGGAATATAAAAATGGAATGATAAAAGTGTAGTAATAATATTCCATATGATATTAGAAATGATAAAGATATAAAATTCCCATTTATAAGTATTATATCATGTTGCATAATAACCAATTAAATGAGTTTGATATAGAAATGTCACTAAAAATATTTATATCTATTCAATAGATGAATAGAATTTGGGAAAGGTACAGTTTTTGTTTGTAAACCATTTACCAAAAAATATGCACATGTCATTAAATTGTTATTAAAACACTATTTCTAAATGTTACTATTATAGATTAAATAGTTCTGTTATAATTATATTAATACAAATAGATAACATATATGTTGGTCAATGTTTTTTTCAAAATATTCATCTGAATGATTTTTCTATTGGTAACAATATTATCAATATATAAAATCAGTTAATATATTACATTAAAATATAAATTATAAATTGTTATTTCTTTTAAAATTTAATAATATATTTATTAATTTATCATATACATTACAACTATTTTAATTATTGATCCAAATATCTTTCCACACATGTTCAAACATATAAAATGATTTATTATAAATGTAAATAAATTTAATAAAAAATAAATCAAGACGTAGTTGATGTTTTTTAATGCCTAAGAAGAAGAAAAAGACAAAAAATGATATAGCTATACCCCTCCCACACATGATAAAAGGATATGTCTCAATACTCTAATAAGAAAATTGACCAATATCCTCCAGCACCCAGTCATTTTCCACTATGGTAGACTAATAGTTACTCCCGATGACTAGATGAAAAATATCCTACATCACTTCCAATGTAGTCCTATCGAATATGAAAATAATGTCTTCCCAAATATCGACACCACACAAAACTAGAGATAATACCCCCAAATTAGTGAAAAAAATATTTATGAATTGAAACAAATATTAAATAAATTGATTTATAAAAAATTGATATATAGAGAATGAAATTTCTTTTATCATTCTTGTGTCTTCAGTTAAAATGTTTTTAAAAATTTCGGAATATATGTTAATAAAAAAATAAAATTAAAACCAACATAGAAAACATATTTATGAAATAGAAAAAATCATTATGATTCATTATAGGAGACTCCATACTAAGTGGATGATCCTCTAAAGAACCATTAGGCATAAATTCATAGATAAGGATACTATTATTACTATATGTGCAATTGTCTACCATGTTCAAAAGGATGGGATGGTGAATAAGTGTAATCATAATGACCATATATCAGAATTTCATGTTCACTTCAAATCTATTCTTTTTATTAAACCTAATTGAAACATCCTAAAAAAGGGTTATATTATAATCCTAATAAAAATCGAGAAGAAATAAAAATCACTAAATGAATGTTTCTTTTAAAAAAAAGGTATCCTAAATTTTTTTTCTTATTTTGGTTAGGAGAAAAAAGGATAATAATTATTTTATATTTCCATGGCACATATTAAATATCAATAGAATGAATACCCATTTTGAATAGTAGTAAACACCAATCAAGAATTCATAAAATATAGGATATATAAGATTAATGCATAAATATAACCATGAATATGACACAAACCAATATATATATATATATTATATACCATAATATCATTTTATTATAGTAATAACCCACTAAAAACATAAAATTATCACATAGAAGGAGTAATGAAATCTCATATAATTGACTTGAATGGAACCTTATACTCTGCTTGATTTGAACCATCCATAGAGGCATGCATATATTGAAATTGTTAAATGTCACGTGTACTATCACGTACTTTAGTTTATATGACAAAAAAACATCAACAATTTCCCACTAATTATAGTGGACCACTCATCTATGTACAATAAAAAATTATACATTCTCTCCCTTAGCATTAGAAAACCACCCTCCCATGTAGTGGTTTGCGGACCCAAACCAGCTCTAGATTTATTTTCAACAAACACTATATCTGCATTATGTTATCTCATACAAGAAAATACATATAAATTCAACAACTATACAGACCTTTGTCCATATACACATTCTCTATATTTTCAACTTAACGAACTAAACATGTTTCATTATCATTTATTCCAAAAGATGATTCAAAATAGTTGGACCCACCATTTCCCTTTAAAATTCATCCCAGGTAGAAACAATTTACGCCCATGGTAGAATCTATAAATTGTAATTCCTCTATCATTTTTATCCTTCATCTATTAATCA
Source organism: Viscum album (assembly GCA_963277665.1). Classification (NCBI taxonomy): domain Eukaryota; kingdom Viridiplantae; phylum Streptophyta; class Magnoliopsida; order Santalales; family Viscaceae; genus Viscum; species Viscum album. Next base: position 122,200,391 of record OY728153.1, on the reverse strand, counting down.
ACATATTCTACTTATTAAAGAGGAAAAATTGAAGAATCAAACTAATAAAACTCCATTCCATTAGGATTTTACTATATGTTTCGTAAAACGTTGGCCCAATGTCATGTGTCCAAAAATATATTTTTCTATCCAAATGAATATATGTCTAGTATAAAAACTATATATTAATTAAACAAAATTAATTTAGTCCCCATCAATGATTCAACTATAGAGACTATTTTTAATTTGAATATAGAATTTGAACGCCATAAAAATTGCATATAACAAAAAAACGATCATGATATTAAAATATATAGAACTAATTTTAAATTGAAAATAGTTAAAACCAAAAAATAAAGATGATAACGAATGAATAATAATTTTTCTTTAAAATAAAATTTAATAGTTTATTTATAAATAAATTCTATATACAATAAAATAATTAATTAAATTCATAAATTATAAAAGATATGGATTAAAAAAAATTAAGCGTTTTGATGTATATGAATATTATGCATAATATAAATCAATAATGGTGTATTTTTAAGTCATAAATAGGGACCAAAAGTAAATTATTATATAATATAATACTTTCATGGAAAAGTATATGTGATAGAAAGACGTAAAAAAACTGACGTCCAACAGACAATTATCACTACAACAAGTTTTACTAGAGAGAATGATAATAATGAAATATAGGTTATTAATTTTTTATTTTTTTATTCAATTGTACATGTATAATGGAATATGGGTTTAATAGTCTTCAAAAGAAATCAAATCGATTTATGGATTGGTATTGAATGAATTAAATTTGAATATCAGAGGAAAGAACTCTACAAAATAATCTAATGTGGAGGATTTTGGGAAAATAAAATGGAGGTTTATTAGATTGTTTCCAGTCAATAAATAATATAGAATTTTTTTAGAATTACCTATAATTTAACACCTAATATTACATTCTATTAAATTAGATAGGCTTCTATATATTGTAAAGAAAGATTATAGAAAAAACTATAATGTTATAGGAAACCATCATCCTATAAATTTCCAAAATAATACACATCAATGGTACATATAATTCAATAAATAATAGTCAAATTTTTACATAAATGAATAAAAGACATCAATGTGATGCATTTTTAACCAACATTAGAATCATATGTTCTTATACATAAGATTTATTCTATTAAGGTTAAAAGGATTGATTCAAGTAATTCTTCAAAAAAGATTAATGGAATAAAATTGTTTTTTAATAAACGTCGCTGGATGTTTTTTCCCTAATGAATCTATAATATGTTTTCTAATTAAACATGTATTATTTATTTTACCTAAAAACTTATAGTATATAGTAATTAAACACATATATAACATTAATTAAAATACAAAAAAATTAATATGTATTCACATGATATGCTGTATATATATGTGAAATAAAATAATCACAATATTTATTTGTTCAACCCATGTAAGGAAATACATGAACATATCAAAGGTAATTATCATGCATTGATGATTTAAATGGAAAATATGAATAATTAAAAAATAAAATTTAAATAAATAAAAAACCCTTTATTTGAAGAAAACATTGAACCTGTAATAAAATATCATCCCTATAATAAGTGAATATTTATGTAGAAAATTCATAAATATAAAAATAATTTTTCTAAAAAAAAGACACATCATAAACATATAATAAATAATGATATAGAAAAAAATAATCATCAAAATATAAATTTCATTAATCAAAAAAATTCGAGTATGAAAATAAATGAGAATAACAAGGAAATACAAACAAATTTATATTATAAGAACAAATAATAATAGGTATTCCATGACCCCTCTTCCTCATGTGTCAACCAAGGATAAATTGTTTCTAGTTTTTTGCATAAAATTACTAAATCGCTACTTATTAATGGGTGTTGAGGGTATCAAATTATTCAAAGATAAACCCGATTTAAAGATATAAATATATAATGGTACATTGGAAATAAGTAAAAAATATATAAAACCAAATTTTATTTTAAAATTTACTAAAACCACACTAATCTAATTATAAATGATATTTAAATTCATATAAAATATGAAAGGCATGATTTTTAGAAAAGTCAATGTCCAATGTAATAACTAATAGTCACCTAATATAAAATTAAATAGAAATACAAGAAAATGTAAACAAATAACACTATATATAATTGAATAAAAAAATACAAACCATAAAACATATAAAACACCATGTTTGAAATATGTAAAAATTCAATGATTCAACATATAAATAAAAAAATGTTAAAATTTATGAAAATGAACACAATGATTATAGAGGGTAATGCAATGATATTGAAAATTAAAACATACAATTATCGAAGAAGAGATGATGTGAATAAAAACTATAGAAAAGATAATGAATCACAAAATTAAATAGAGTAATATTAATTGATTTTTGTAAAATGTAGATAATTAAATTTAAAATATACCAAGAGAGGCATGAATTTTAAGAAGAATTTGTTGTAATAATACATGGTGTAAATGTTTATGTTAAAGTATGAATGGATTGAAAAATAAAATAGGTTAAATTTGTATTCATAAAAGTAACATATGAATAATATTGCCTTAAGAGTATTATATAAAATAATTTTTATAAACCTAAATAAATCTTCAGTAATGAATACAAACATTGAAGTTAAGTATGGGAGAAAATAAGAAAACATGTAAGGGTGATGAAGCTTCTTATTAAAAATATTTTGGAAGATAAAACCATCATCAAGGGTGAGTGTTGTAGAAGGGGACTATGGAACTGTATATGGGATAAGAATGTCGAATGATATAAGGGATACCACAATTAAAAATAACACATACACATGGAACATACAATTTTTTCCTTATGGAAGATCTTATAAGTCATATAATCTCCACCATTGATGTTGAGGAAGAATAACTTTGTAGGACATGTAGGATGTTCTTTGAGGTGATTTTGTAGCCTGTAAATATTGGTAGTATGTAGATTAAACCATTTTCACAGGTTCTTGATGTAGAATAAATTTACGTTGTGAATACCAATATAGAACAAACAAAGAATGATTCAATGAGAAAATAAGATCATATTCAGATGAATATTTCAGTGGAAAGAATATTCATCCTTGGGAGAGGATGGAAGCCAAAAAGAGAAACCTAGGGTTTAGTGGTTATGAATCAAATGAGAATAAATATTTTTAGGTGAATATCATAGGTAATTAGGGTTTACAATATATGTGAGAATAAGTAAAAATATAGGAGAATTTTTATAAGATAGAGTTCTATGAAAAAATCATAGTAGGGTTTTTCTCGAGACATATTGTTGGTCGTAGAGGGAGAGAGATGAAATTAATGGAAAATTAAAATGAACGAAAAAATGTGAATGAGGATTGAGGATCAGACATGTATATGGGGAAGGTTCATGAAGGTGACATGAGTTTGATTAATCTTGATATTCAAAAAAGAGAATATATTTAATAATTATAATAATTTTATTTTTGGATATAAAATATTATTTCAGTAAGAAATCAATTGTTAATAAAATTATATTATGTAATTAATTGTTACATTTTTATTTATTAATTTTAAATAACTATTTTTCTTGATTTTATTATAATACAATTTAATAGTATTTATTAATGTAAAATATAAAAATTAAATTAGTATATATATTAATAATGACTAAAGTATATGTAGACATATAATTTTTTTTAATGAGTAATTTTGTTCCTTGAGAAAATATTTATAAATTTAGAAATCTAAAACAGTGAATTTTTTTAAAAGAAGCGATATTTAGTGAAAATAAAAAATTATAATCAATTAATTAGATATTTTTAATAAATCCATTGTAAATGGATATTGAATTTGGTAGTAAAAATAATAACATAAATATAAAAATAACTTTTTCCTAAATTTTTATTGATAAAATCTTGGTAATGATGGAATTTTTTACTATATTAGTTTGTATTGATGTAAATATATTTTTTGTAAGCAATATTATTAACAAACAATTCATGGGTTACAAAATTTTGGTTTTAGTATCATAATGAAATTGATATAACTATTAATAAAACATTTTTTGGCATTTAATGATCTATATCAACATATATAAATTTTGGTGGAAACAAGTGTGGGTACTTATAATTAATACTATTTAATCAAAATGACGATTTGAGTTTCTCATTTTTACAAAAAAAATGTTGTCTCAATATTTGTTTTGGTAAAAATAACTTTTTCTATATTGGGTAAATCGTTATAAAATAGGATTAATACAATTTATATTAATCCAGGGGTATAATATACTCAATCTTAGAAGAATATATCCATGTAATAATGATAATACCTTAATTAATTGAAATTGAGTAATGGATACCCTTACCTTATCCTCTAAATCCATTAAAGAGTCTAATATTTTCTTGATAACATTCTTTATAATGATACATTAGAGAGATATTCTTATGAATAAAGGATAATAAATTTGGGAAAGGATAAAATAAAAATAATGTTGAGAATAATATGAAGAGAAAATCTAACATATGGGTGTCTTGGAATGCGTAGAATAAGACCTGTTTTTAGAAATTGTTTTGTGTCATTTCTGAAAATACTCATTTATTAATGGTCAATGAATATAATTTAATGTGAAAAGTTGAACATAAATTGAAAATACATGATTTAGTAGATCCTTACTCATCCTAGTACGACTCATTATATGATTTTTTATTTTTGACTAATTTATAATCAATTTTATACATAAAATATGATTTTTATTTATTTGTAGGGTTAATTTGGTAATTTAAGTTTAAAAATACCAGGATTTCATTTCATTAGTATTTTATGGTATTTCATTATTGATAGAATATATTAATTGTAGATTAAAACAATGAAACACTATAATTATTCTAAACCATAATTCTTTGTGTATTTTAAATATTTAATTTTGGATTTTTTTAGAAACTGCGTATGTTTGTGTAATAATTTTTGATAATTTTTAAATAATATAATTTTAAAAATTAATTGATTAATAATTCTTCATTTTTATTTTTTTCAAATAATTATTTCTTTTATTTTCATTGTTATCATTATAACATATTTTAGATAAGATTTTATGTTTTTTCATCATAAAAATTATCACTATGAATTTGGATAATTATCAAGTATATACAATTAAAATTCAATAATATATATATATATAAAATAATTTATTAATAATAACATTCTTAATTTAAATTATATAATAATATTTTAACTCCTTAAACATTATTTTTAAGAATATATTGTTTTACATTACATATGTTTCTTAAGAAATACGTCAACATTGCATAAAAATAAGGTAATTATCCTGACATATGAATAAATTTATATTCATTAAATAATTTTTTTATGATAATTTTTTTATATTGTCATTTTTAAAATATTACATTGGTTTTTTTAATTATCGATATCAAACTAAATAAAAATATAATAATAGGTATTACAATTTAATTAAATGTTAAACTCTTATTATAAAAGGATGTTTAAATGTTCTTTTAAACATATAACCAATTTAAATAATCATATTTACTTTGAAAATATTTTTTAAATTATATCATGTATTATAACTCATTCTATTCAATTCCCAATTTATTTATAATTTTCTTGAAACATATTTAATAATGGGATATAAAGATAAATTCAACCTTGAAATCTAATATTAAAAAAGGAAGTCAACTATATCAATCAACCTACAATCAAATAAAAATTTCATATTAAAATTTAAAAATATTCAATATTATGAATATTTAAAAATAATGAATGTATTTCTCAATTATTCCAAAATTATCAAGGTAGTTATATAGTAATAAGTTGTAAATTTTAATTTATACATAAATTGTAATTTATTAAATGGAATTCAAAATAAAAGATATGATGATATTTATTACCGAAATGAATTTTAATTTTTAATTTTAAAATAAAATATATAATGTAAAAAATAGTTTCAATTAAAAAATATATTTATAAACTGTTACTATATTTTTTATAAAAAAATTAGATTATATATCACTGTTAATATTTTCTATCATACTTATATTTTTATAATGCTTCTCTATAATGATTTCCTTATAATGTTTTCATGATGATTCAAAAAATGAAATTTGTTGGTCTAGGTGGAAAATCTATAGGGGGTGAATTTAGTTCTGAATTAAAATTTATGTTAAAAACATTATCATAAAATCTCCAATTTGAAATAGCCAATTTAATTAAGGAATTAGTGATATAAATGTTCATTTTATCAATAAGTCTATCAAAGGTTGATTAGTCCTTAGTTGAATCAGTGTGAAAATACTTTTCAAAATTTTGAAATAGGTTTAATAAATTAAACACCTATACTAAAAAACCAAAAGTAACTGTCAGAGTTAATGTAAAACTCTTTTATATTTGTGAAATTATAAGTACTAGAAAATATAGAAACAGATTATTTCAAAATAAAGTACACAATAGAATTAAATAAGAGGTCCAGTCTTGAGCTGAGACGTAATCCACTTTCTTTGGAGATCACCTGACACTGAGCAGTTTATATTAATAAACAATGATACATAGCCTGTAACGGGATTTAAAATAGTTTTCTCAAACAATCCAGGTCACACTACCTATACCACAGTTCCTCATGGGGAAAACAAAAAACTATGCCACATATGGCCTATTTTACTATTATACGTGGGAAACAAAAGTGTGAGTAATTTTTGGTGTGAGTATTTTCAGTATCCTCTAATTTATGCACAAGAGAAAATGTGTGTAACTAAACACACACACTACACTGAAATGTAAAATAAAGAACACTATAGATATAATATTATTGTGATTGATTTTATAAGGATCTCTGTGTTTTCTATTCAGTTATAGACTCCATGGTGTGAATAAATTGAAGATTGATTTTTTCTCTGAAATTTGTCTCCAAAATAGAGTTTCACAACTTCATGTTATGGATTCCATGAACTGGGGTGTTTAACTTCTTGGTTTGAGAGAGTTTTTGTGAAACACAATAAGGCAGTGTTGAATTTTTTCTCCCAATTGATCTTCGTAAAGCTCTTGGGTTCACAGAGTAAGTGATGTTGTGTTCTACTCATTCTTTAGGTATATTCTTTAATGTATATCTATCTGTCAACATGATTCCTTTAGCATGATCTTCTAATCTATTTTATATTATTGTGGTTCGACAATAGGAAATATCAATCCACTTAAGGTCTTCGTCATCCCTCAAACAGTCTCAAGATATGTCTACAAACAAAATTAATTAATGTCAAAAAAATTAATTTTACCAATACAACCGTTAAAATTATCATAAAAAATTGAAAACGTATAGTGTACAAGGGTGTAGATATCTTTAGATTGGTAGTGGTAGACTTCTCTACAGTAGCTTCCCAATGGTAGAATCTCAGTTGTATCCTTCACAATAGTAATCTTATCTGTGTCACCCATGCAACGGTAGGCTTCATCGGTAGACTTATCAGTGGTATGCTTAAAATGGTAACCTTCTAACAGTGACCTCTTAGCGGTGACTTTATTAAGCTTCCAAAGGTAGGGTTCCCATCAGTGACCTTATACAAGTAACCTCTTGCGGTAACCATCCAATGGTAACCACTATTGATAATGTCTATTGGTAAATTCTACCACTGAATTATAGTGGTAACCTCTATCAGAAACCTCAACCGGTGGCCATAACAGAAGGCTCTAATAGAGACCTTCATTATGGTGACATTTTACTTATAAAATTTTACACTGTAAACTTTATCACGAAATTTGTGAGATTAAAAATGCATAATGGTTACATGATAAAGACTATAAAAACTAATGAAACATTATTATCATATAAATGAAACTAGATTTGGTATTATCAAAATAGGTGAATCCAACAATATCCCCCTTTTTGATAATCACAAATTATGACTGTGATATTTAGAATAATTAGTTTTGTATCCGAGTTAATTACATTTTCTAATATCTTTAGTTGTATCAATATACATTGTATCAGGGATAAAATAGAATAATATTTTACCCATTGTATTGTTGAAAAAATATCAAAGCATAAATGTATTGGAATACCATATATGCAAGAATGTCATATATGCATTGGCTACATATGCAAGGACTAAAATCTGAAATATTCTCCCCTTTTGTGATTAGAAATAAATAAATAAATAAATAAATAAGTCAAAAGGAGAAATTTTTATAAATAAAATGGAAATACATTATACAAATAAAAAATAATACAAGTATCCCTATAAAATAAGATCATCTATATTAAATCCATGTTCGTGATTTCTAAGTGAGATTTGTCTTTGGGAGATGAGGAGGCAGGATCAGAAGATGGAGGTATAGACAAAGGTATAGTAGTAAGAAAGGTAGTCGGAGCTGCTACAATAGCATCGGTAAACCGATAATGAGTAGATCTCTGAGTCATATTAGGAGTCATGTTTCTTATGGCCTTTGTAGGAGTGATCAATGGGGATACACTGGTTGATCATGATGCAGATGAGGGAGAAGGTAAGGTAGAAGGGACAATAATAGGAGTACAATCCACAATGGGAAATGGAAAAATGGGATTCCTAAAATCCATAATGATGATCCATCTTATTTCCAGAGCTAAGATGAAATCATCCTTATTCTCCATGAAAATTTCCAAAGCAGGAGTGAACTCTCAAACCCTACTAACTTGATCCTTAAAGGACTGAGTGACATGAGGTATCCTCAAGTTCTCAAACAACAACATAAAGTGACTTTCCATCTGATGTTTTTTATAAACCCTTTAATAAAAGAAATCAATGTACTATTGGATGGTTTTATGATCTTGGGTATCCTCTCTTAGGTAATCACCTACTAGATTATGAATTTCCATGGTAGTTGAAATGACCTGAGTTTATGTTTGAGGGTCTGAGGTACTTTCCCCAAAGATATTCTTCATTTCTTCTCGAAAAACGGATCTTAAGGGTTCTAGATCAACAGGAGGAGAGTTATAGGAGGCATAAAATACATACAGAGGTGATATGGTAAATGCTATGGTCTCTTTAAAAGACTTGGTAAATACACTGATCATCCTCTTCATGTCATCATCCAAACCCGTCACATGTGCCTCCCTAGACTTCTTAATGTCTTCAAACATAGTGACCATATACTGAAAAACAACCTTAACATAACGAATATCTTTTTTCACTTGAGATGTTGAATCCATATAAGAGTTTAAACGCACAATATACTATTTCACAAACTCCACATGTGCTTCCAAGGTTCTTACCTGATTCCGGAATTCTTTCACTTCATGTATCAGATTATATTAAAATCTAGACATTATCCATTCCAGGAAATATGACACAAGCTCTTGATTCATAGCCACTATTCTCTCTATCCCAATGGATCTTTCATGAATGTGTCTCTATAGGTCCATTTTCAATGACTCAAGGTCATAATTATTTTCAAAATCATGATGTAAAAGAACCATTGGTTTCACTATAGTGGTCTTCGAAACAAAATGATCTATATGTCTTATGTTAGGTTTTTCATCTTGATAGTCATTATAGTCTAATCCCAAAACAATGAATGGAGGGTCCTTCAACCAATTTTATATCTCATGACTAAGAGAAACTACACCTATAGAAATAGATTCATCACCCTCACTTGGAGGATCATTCTGGACAACTGCATTATCCACTTCCAGTCTTCTTTGATCAAATAAACATGCAGGAGAGTCTATTACTACTACTTCTACAGAATCTTCAACCACTTCCATTGTTATTACAGCTTAAACAGATTCAACTTCCTCTTCCTTTTAATTCTCTACCATTACTATATTTCCTATCAAAGGACTATGACATAGTCATTCTTCTTTACTTTCATCATCCTCAGTAGTTTCAAAATCCTCATGATCAGATTCAACTTCATCCTCCTCCTCTGAGGTCTCTCCAGTAGTAATGTCTCTTAAGACATTCTCCTCACATTCTTCTTCAATGGTTTATTCATCATCACTATACCTTAGGACAGTATCTCTTCTGGGAAATTTCCTTGGTGGAATAGGCTCACCAAAGGACATAGAACCAATCTGAGAACTTAGTGGAAGATCATGATCACTCCTATCATCTAAAAGATAATCATCTCTTTCTTGCACAACAAAAACCTTCTCATCTACATCTGAATAAAACATATCCACTTCATTAGGTTTTAAACCTGGATATTTTTTATCCTCTGTCCTAGTAGGATTGGAAATAGGGTTTAATTATTCATATATCCTAGCCTCATCATTCACCCATTACCATTTCCAAGGGTTCCAATTAATCTTCATAAACATTAAAATCATTTTTGTAATATAGAATTTTTCATTTTCAATGATGGTTTATTCCTTATTTCTAGCAACAAAATTGACTTCCAACATCAATGATATCAACTTGGCATAAAATAAAGCATTTGACGTGGAACTAGGCTTATTCATATTCTCTAACTGAATGAAAAAAAGTTTTCAATGGTTTATCTTTTGTCCATGATTCAAAAAATAAAACAAAAATAAGTCGTCATATTTCAATGTAGCAAAGTCCCATCTCCTAAGAATCAAACAATGTTGGAAAATTTTAAATAGTAATATTTTTTCCCCATACATCTCAGCAACAATTACCTTCATAGGGATTCCACACCCTATAATTTTGGACAGAGCCTCTTCATAGTAGAAAAAATCACTAGTGGGAGGCATCACTCCATAAGAATAGTTGAATGTTCCTTTATGTGGGACTTTTAAACATTCATCCCATTCAATAAATTAGAATATCACACTTACTACATTTACCTTAAAAAACATTCTGTTCTCTTCTTTAGACTATTTGAACATCAAAAACTCACAAAACACCTTTACAAACTTTTGGTAATATGGCCCATTCTTGTTTGCAAATGTTTTTACCCAATCTTGAGCTTCAAGTTCCTTTAGCAGTGGATATTTTCTCAACAACAACCACTATGAACATAATTCTTTTAAAACCACAATTTCCTTCTTCGACAAATGAGGATTCATTAGCTTTACCCCGACTTTGTTTCAACAACTAAACACTTTTAGAGGTGTCTTAGGGTTTGGTGGGTCTCCTTTATCACCAACCATCCATATATTTACTCTTTTCACTTAGATTAGATGTGGTTTAAGGGTTTTTAGTAGTAGGATATGTTTAAGGCTTTGGGAGATAATAGTTTGAGAGAGGATTGTAGTGGATCAAAATGTGACTTGTACTTTTTTTTATCATTTAGGTATCAAAAAACAAATTGGGTAAATTAAATGAATAAATTTAAAATGTTTTAGATTATGGAAGAAAACATGAAGACTTGGACCTATCAGTAAGGTCGACTAGTGGTAAGGTGCTAATAGTAATGTTTATCGATGAGGTCCAATAGTAAGGTTTCATAACGGTGTGGTCCAACGGTGAGGTGTACTAATGATGAGGTCCAAAGTTAATGTGTCCAAACAGTGATGTCCAATGGTGAGAAGTCCTAACGGTGAGGTCCATTGGTGTGGTGTCCTAACGGTAAGGTCCAATGGTGATGTTTCCTAACGGTGAGGTCAAACAGTGAGATATCTTAACTGTAAGTTCTAATAGAGATGTGTTCAAATGTTGAGGTCCAAGGGTGAGGTGTCCTAATGGTGAGGTCCAATAGTGAGGTGTCCTAACTATGAGGTCCCATAGTGAGGTGTCCTTAATTAGAATTAATCATACCTAACTCATGTTTGAGGCAATTTAACCACTCAAAATTCAAAGGCTTGTGAATACATCAGTAAATTAATGTTTAGTGCCAATGAATTCAATAGTGATATCACCTCTTTGATAATGATCTCTTAAATTATTATGTCTCGCATCAATGTGCTTTTCCCTAGAATGAGATACTATATTTTTAGAGATGTTAATTTCACCTGTATTATGAAAATATATAATGATATGTTTGAATTGATATCCATAGTCCAGTAAAGTGTGTTTTATTCACAGAATTTGAGCACAAAAACTACCAGCAGAAATATATTAAGCTTCGTCATTGAATAATGAAAAAGAAATATGCTTCTTTCTACAACAGGATACTAGTTACTTACCCAAAATTTGACATGTTATAGATGTACTTTTTCTATCTTACTTGCAACCAGAAAAATCATTATCATAATAGATTATCAACTCAAATGATTTTCCTCTTGGAAAAAACTGTCATACATTAGTAGTGTACTTGAGATATTTAAAATCCTTTTTATAAATGTTAATTTAGATTATTTGGGATTGGCTTGAAAATGTGCACACATACATTCACTAAAAAAAATATCAGGTCGACTAGTTGTAATGTACAGAGACACCCAACCATACCTCAGAAATTGTTTACATCCAATGGTTTACCAATTTCATCAGCATCCAACATACAAGTGGTACTCATATATGTATCACTACCTTTATTAATATCTAAACCAAATAGATTCCAAATATCCTATGTATATATTGTTTTATTTAAATCAATACCATTTTTATTTTGAGAAATTTTAAATCTAAGGAAAAATTCATGTTTCCCCATTAGACTCATTTCAAATTCATTTTACATCATCTTTGAAAAAACAATACATAAAGAATTTTTACAGGATCCAAAAATAATTCCATCTATATAAATTTGTACAATTAAAATATATTTGGAAATCATTTTAATAAAAATAGTACAATATATTATCACTTTAGTAAAACATATTGAAATAATAAATGAAATGAATCTATCATACCAAGATCTATGAGCTTGTTTTAGACCATATAAATCATTGAGAGTTTAAAAACAAGATTTGAAAAATTGGTATTTTTATAGCTAGGGGTTGTTCAACAAACACATCATCAACTATATACCCATTTTGGAATGTACTTTTGACATCAGTTTGATAAAGATTGATGTTCAGATGAGATGCATAAGCAAGTATTATCCTAATGGCTTCTTGTATAGCTACAAGTGAAAAGGATTCCATATACCCTATTCTTTCTTCTTGACTATTTCCTTTTGAAAGTAATCTATCCTTGTCTATAACTATATTTCTAGACTCGTCAACTTCGTTTCTAAACAACCATTTAGTACCTATGGTCAAAGTGTCCTCAAATATATCTTCAATTCCCAATCTTTTTTTCATTCAAATTGATTTAATTCTTCTTGCATAGCTTTCACTAAATATTCTTCATTGTTAGCATCATTAATATTTTTGGGTTCAAGATATGAAAGAAAAGATTCATGTTAAATCTATTTTCTTAGAGAAGCTCAATTTTGTGTCCCTCTATTTAGATCATCTACGACAACATTTAAAGGATGATTCTTAAGAGTTTTGATTCCTCTATAACGGGTTTCACTAGACTCATCATGGTTGTTTATAGGTTCTTAATCAATAGGGTTAGGTTTTGGAGAATTTCTAAAAATAGTTTTTTTCATAGGTGGTTCACTATATATATCATTATAGAATAGAGTTGACATATATTCCTAATGATATTAAATAGAGGTTTTAGGTTCATCTGGATCAGTCTCATCAAATTTTACATGAAATGATTCTTATACACATTTTGTTCTATTATTGAATACTCTATTTGCTTTACTAGAGATTCAGTGACCTAGGAAAATTTCTTCATCAGTTTTGGAAGAGAATTTGTCAAGATTATCCCTAGTGTTAAGGATAAATACACTTTAACCAAAAACTCTAAAGTAATTAACCTTAGGCTTCCTATTGTTCTACAACTCATAAGGGTTCTTCTTAAGAATAAGTATAATTAAGACTCTATTGATGATGTAACAAGCTGTGTTAACAGCTTCATCCCACAAATAGATAGGCATGTTATACTCCTTAAGCATTTTCCGGGAAATCCCATGAAGTTTCCTATTTCTTCTTTCTATAACACCATTTTTAGGAGGTGTTCTATGAGTAGAAAAATTGTGATTATATCCATTATGTGATAAAAATGATTCAAACTCATGATTTTCAAAGTCGTAGCCATGATCACTTTCCAAGGTCTTAATTTTATGTCCAATATTATTTTCTATAGACTTGGAATATTTAATGAAGTAAGAAAATGCTTCACTTTTGTGATCTAGAATGTATACCCATGCGTATCTAGACAAATAATCGACAAGAACATCGAAATATTATTTCCCTTTCAAACATGAAACTCTTGAGGGTCCAATAAAATACATGTGAACCAACTAAAGTGGTAGAGAAGATGAAACTTCATTCTTTGGTTTGAAAGAAACATTGGGTTGTTTTCCCTTTTGATAAGTATTAAAAACATTATTAAGTGGGAATTCAATTTAGGTAAATCTCTATCTAAACCATTCAAAAAAAATTTCGAAAGTGAGTGCACATTGTAGTGTCTGGATCTTCTATGCCTTATACTAGATTCCTTATGAAAATAATTAAAAAAAGAAACATTTTTCTTGGCTAAATAGTTTAAGTCAACAACATATACATTTTCTTTTCTATAAGCAGTGAATATTAAATCATTTTTAGAATTAAAAATATTTCACGCATCATTTTTAAACATAACACTAAAACCATCATCACACAACTGAGTGTTACCAAGTTGATTGTACTTTAACCCATCAACAGAAAGTAATTTTGAAATTAATATAGTATTTGGGTTACAAATTTGGCCTAATCTGACAATCTATCCCTTAGAATTATCACCAAATGTAACATGTTCACCCTCAACTTTGATTAGGATCTTAAATCATGAATAGTATCCTGTCATATATCATGAACATCTACTATCCAAGTACTATAGGGTTTTATAGGAACTTTTTAGACCATTTTCCTGCAAAACAAATTATGAATAGGGTATCTTTGGTACCATGCTTTTCATTGTTCGAGAGAGGTTAGAATGTAAATTATTTGGAACCCATATTTGTTTTAAAGGTTTACTATAATAAAGAGTCATGTTTTTAGACATAAACACTTTTTTAAGTCATTTATTAATTATTTTTCAAAACATGATCCATAACATGAACTAGAAGTAAACTGTCTAGATTTTGGAATAATTTTTTTCTATAATCCAAATCTATCCTGGTTGATATCCTAGACCAATTTTTTATTTTGGAGAAATTTTTTCCCTAGAAACTGAGTCAAGGTAAATCTACCAGTAGTAAACTTCTCCCGATATATTTTTAATATCTCATTTGATCATTAATGTTTAGTATTTTCTTTTAACAGTTGAGAAAAATTTTCCTTCCCAATATCCAAATAAGACTTATAATTGGAATTTAAAGCATGTTTTTTTTCAAAGATTTATATTTATCCTTGAGTTCATTAATGGTATCGTCAAGAATTCCAAAATATTCAAACAGTTCATAATTATCCATATTTTTATCATTATTTGATTCAATTTCATTCCCAAAATAGTAAGAATTATTTATATGAGAATTGATTACGAACATATATGTTTATTTTATGAAACACATGTTTACATGATTGTTCTTTTCAGTATTAGAAGTTTCAGATCCACTGGAGCAGTATTCTAACTCACTCCATGTATATTTCATTGCCTTTTTATATCCCTTTCCCTTATCATTATATTTCTTCTTGAATTTCATCTTAGGGAAATTAGATATTACATGACCTTTTCATTTACACACATAGCAGATTATCTCATTGGTTTTGTCATTATATTTTCGGTCATTTTTCCAATGTCTTTACTATCAGACCTTCTTCTATAGATTGAATTTCAAATGAAATTATTATTTCAGAAAAACTTTTTGAATCCTCTAGAAAGATGAGCTATCTCCTCATCAATATCATAATTTGAATCTTCACTTGTGGAAGTGTCTATAGAAACATGATATTTTCCCTTGTCTTTTCCATTTGAGGTAGCAGTCTTGAATGCTATAGATTTCTTTCTTGGCTCTACATATACTTCTTGATTCACCTTAATCTATTCTTCATACATCATGAGTATTCTAATAAGTTCCTTCATCGGTATGTTTCGTATGTCACATGATTATCATATAGAAATTGAACTTCTTCTCCATTGGTCATGTAGGCATCGAAGTAATCTCATAATCTGATATTTTTTCCCTTGGTTTTCCAAGAAAACTCATGGCATTTACTATTTTATTTATCCTGAGATACATTTCAGAGATTGGTTCATCATGCTTCATTTTAAAAATATCATATTTAATAGTGTATGTTTTTAATCTCATTTCATTAACATTGGTTGTTCCCTCATGGGAAACAGCCAATGTATCCAAAATTTCATATGTAGTTCTACAGAATAATATTCTATTGAATTCTTCATCACATAAAGCACAATAAAATGCATTCATTTATTTATAGTTATTATTATACATAGCTTTAGTCAACTGAGACCATGTGTCCCTGGTAGTACCAGGTAATGCATGTTGTTCATCAATTGTGTCCAAAATTTCAGGACCCATTCTCTCTAGATACATTTTCTTTTTCTTTTTTCCACTAAGAAAATTTATTACCATTAATTAAAGGTAGACTATTTATAGCCACACCATCAAATCTGTTATCCATACCTAATAAGAATTTAATGAACTGAAAATATTGATATGACCGAAATTTTACGATCATTAAGATAAAAATGAAATCATAGTTGAAAAGAATTTGAAAATTTAAAAAAAAAGTTCTTGATGGTATAAATAAACACACCATTTGATACCAAATGTTGGTCATGGTGGAAACTAAAGAGGGGTTGAATTGAGTTCCTACATAAAATTTCTGTTAAAAAATTTATGATAAAATCCCCAATTTGAAACAACCATGTTTGTTAAGGCATTAGAGATATAAATTTTCAATTTATCAACAAGTTTGTGAAAATTTGATTAGTCCTTAGTGGAATTTGTGTAGAAACACTTATATATCTTTTGAATCATGTTTACTGAATTAAATACCTATACACTCCATCAAAAAATAACTATCCGAGTTAATGTAAAACAGTTTTCAATTATCGAAATTATAAGCAGTAGAAAATATAAAAACATAGTATTCCAAAATAATGTACATTGATGAGTTAAATAAGAGTTTTAGTCTCAAGGCAAGACTGAATCATCTCCACTTGGTGATCTCCTTCCACCAAGAAGTTTATATTAATAAACATTGATACATAGACTGTATCAGGATTTACAATAATTTTCACAAACAATCCAAGTCTCATACCTCTATCATAGTTCTTTGTTGAAAAAACAATCAACTAATACACACACAGCCTCTTCCATAGTTATACATTAGGAAGAGAAAGTGTATGTAAAGTTTGGTGTGAGAATTTTCTGTATCCTCCAGTTTAAGCACATGACATAGTGTGTGTGTGATATACAAACACACACTGCCTGGAAATGTAATATAAAGAACACAATTGAGCTAATATTATGAAGATTCATTTTAAAAGGATTTATGTGTTTGATGTTGGGTTATGGACTCCTTGCTGTGATGAAATTTTAGATTGAGTCCTTCTCTGAATGTTGTCTCCAAAACAGAGTGTCACAACATCAGGTTCTAGCTTCTATGAAAAGAGGTGTTTAACTACATGGTTTGAGGGAGTTTTTTTGAAGCATAATAAGGCAGAGTTGATTTTTTCACCCAAATTATCTTATTTTATCTCTTGGGATCATGAGTAAGTGCTGGTGTGTTCTAATCATTCTTTAGGTCTTTTAGGTAATTTATATTTCTATCAACAAGATTCCTTTAGCTCAATATTCTATTCTATTTTTTTATTCTTGAGGTATAACAATAGGAATGATGAAACCACATTTTTTCTTCCTCATACCTCATATAGTCTCCATATATGTCTACAAACAACTTGAATTAATTTTTGAAGCATTAATTTTACCAAATATGACCGTTAGAATAATCATAAGAATTTTGAAAAAGTATAGAGTATATGGGTTTAGATATCTGTAGACTTGTAGGAGTATAATTCTTAGACGTATCTTCTCAATGGTAAATTCCTAGAGGTACCCTTCTGAAAGGTAAGATTATCAGTGGTATCCTTGCAATGGTAGGCTTCATCAGTATACATATCAGTAGTATCCTTGCAATTTTAGGCTTCATCGGTCAACTTATCAGCAGTATGCTTAAAATGGTATCCTTCTAACAGTAACCTCTTAGCGGTGAATTTATTAAGCATTCATTTGTAGGCTTCCCATAATTTACATTATACTAGTAACCTCTAGTGGTAACCTTCCAGTGGTAACCTCTAGCAGTAACTTTTTGCGGTAACATCTAACAGTAACCTCAAGTGATTACTTCTAGCACTAACTTCTACCGGTAACTTCTAGCAATAACCTATAGCAGTATCTTGTAGTGATAACTTCTTGTGGAATCTTATATCAGTAACCTCAAAAGGCGACTTAAACATAAGGATCTTAACAGAGACCTTCAAAACAGTTTCCTTTTACGAAGAAAATATTACACTATAAATTGGTCAAGAAATCAGTGATAATAAAAATACATAATGGTTACATGATTAACACTATTAAAAATAATGAAACATGATTAGAATATAAATGAAACCAGATTTGGGATAATAAAAATAGGTGAGTCCAAAAAATTAATTTTATTAACAAAAGTATCCAAATATTAATGATTATAATTTCAAATAAATACTACTCAGATATTAAAAAAAATTCTCACAATATATTTATTTTTAAATAAAAAATTACATTCTTATTTCATCTAATTTGATAATAATTTCAAAGATTATACTAATAATAAATAACAATAAAAATATATATAATTAACTAGTATGTTAAATTTTTTAATGTATTTAATTATACATAAATTTTTTAAAATTATAACGAGTATCTTACTAGAAAATACATGGGTTGATACATAAATACCCTACACAGGATTTATTCTCTATTTAATACTAATTCCATCATCTACTTGAATTCATAGTAGACTAAAATACATGATGAAAAATATTTAATCACCATTATAACCATATTATATATATTTTATTTTCATCACCAACTCTAATACTATAACACCCCGAGATTGTTATGAATTATTTTTGTCGAAATAATTAAATATTTTTGATATTTTTTATTTCACCAATAACTTAAAACATTTCATTATATTTTAAATAACTATGTATTCCATGCATTATATGTAACACAAATATTATATTTCACTACATGAGACATAAATTTTAGTTTTCTTTACATGAAACACTGAGGTTTGCTTACATTGCATGCAAGACTGACGTTCCTCGATGGTTTGCATAACACACAAGACCACATGTTACTAAACTATAATTAATTATTAAAATATTTTTTAACATATGAAATATACATTAAATTTATTATTATATTATTAACTAAAACATAGTTTAAATCATTGGCTACCAATTAATTAGAAAATTAAATAGAAATGAAATGAATATAAAGGGGATGATTTTATAAAAGATTTCTTTAATGTGAAAATCATGATTTATCATAATAAGATTAATTAATTTATAGTAGTGAATTATATTAATTAAATTTATATTTTATATATTGACGAAAATATTTTTTATATTCATCCAATTGATTTTATATACATAATATAAGAACTTAACAATATTAGACATACAACCCTATATTTTTATAACAGAAGTTTTACCACCTTTTAATGGATAACATATTTTAATTATAAATTTTGGAACTGAAATGAATAGAATAAGTAAAAATAAATATATCCTTTAAAATATAAAAATAATACTTATGTTAGGTTATATTTTTGGGGTTTTCTCATGAAGATTCATTTTCTGATGAATTGTGAAAAATACAGAATTTCAGTTCAAAACAAATTTATCATCTCAATTATTTATAAAGATAAATTAATTTTAAATTTGTTTCAAAGTATAAATAGTAAATATTTTTATCAATAAACCCAATTTAGTTCATTGGAATCAATTTAAAATTTAAATTGAATATAAAAACATAGAAAACAAATAAACATTTTAACATTAAAAACCCACATTGTCGACCTGACTGTGGGATTTAATATAAATTTATTTCATCCACATATATGATTAGAATTAGGAAAAAAATTATTCCATATTTCAAATCAAAATGATTCATATTTTATAATTATTTGAACTTAATTTTTGACCAAAAATAATTGTGAATTAATTAAAATTAACTACATCGATTAAGTTAGAATTATGTTTAAAAAAGAATAAATCATAAAATTGAGGGGCCAAATGGCCTAGGATATTGTCCAAAACTCATTGTATGGAAATACTGATTCCATAAAACATCTATTATTGTGTTTTAGGTTTTTTATGACTTCATTAATGTAAAATCATTGGTATACATAACTTGTTCTAAAAAAGGCTAAGTTGTGATTTTCCTTCCTTACAAAAGTCCACCACATCTCACTCTTCTTCAAAAATCTCAAACAACCTAGGTTCAAACAATATCAGACCAATTCACATCCCAAAAAAACTGAAATTTTTCTTTTAATCCTCTCTTTTGTTGGAATTCCTTCAAAGGAATTACTTTCGTGCAGACCAAAAGGATTTACCGGATTATGAGGTATTTCCCTCCCTCATGATTTATTCCTTTTTAATTTATTTCTCCATACCCTCAAATATCTATATTACATTATTATAAAACAAAAATGTATCCTCAATATAATAAGGTGTTTTAATGCTATTTTTTATTCCTACACTTACACATAATTCCATCTAATATATAATGAACATACTGTTTACATGTATGACAATCTAATGCCTAATGAAAATGATGATTGTTCATTAATTCATTACCACATATCATGGTTGGAATTATAATGGAAAATAAATTTATATATGATATATATGATACTTATTATGTCTTTAATATTCTGTATTTATTTTACTACACATATCCTTAAACCTTACTTTTTGTGTGAAAACGATAATTTTGTTTGATGACATGTTGACTACCACCTCTCAAAGCGATGTGATTCGACCACACCATACATAAAATGTATTAAAGATAAATATAGTGAATTTATATGATATATATTAATTATAAATTATACTATAAATAAAATATATACATAGATACACATATTTTTCTTCATTATTTATTCTGAAATGACTATAAAAACAAAAACAACATTTATGAGTACATACGGCCTACCGTCTCGATGAACTGTGTTTTTCATTTCAAAATTCTATATTATAATGATTATTATAATATAGATATACAGAATATAAAAAAAAAATATATAATGTTTTTAATTCATTAAATAATGATATTATTATATGGACCTAATATATAACAAATTAAGGCATATTTGAAAACCAAGCCAATATTACTTGAAGCATAACCATAAAAATAAAGCATTAAAATGGGTAATATAAATTCATAATCAAACTATATATGTTATTTTATATAATAATATGGTTCTATGATAGATTTAAAAAAAATATTATTATACAAGATGTTTGTATGAGTACGACGAGAGTCAAGACACATGGTTAGTGAATTTCATCTCACTTTTTTTCTGTAAGGTACATGCTTTATTCACAACTTATTCCTTTTTTGTGGTTTGTATACATGCCATGGATGAATTATATGATTATTTTAAAAACGTTTATGGGTATTTACATATCCATTTGATGATATTTATTTCTTGTGGTCTATTTTTGAAACGTTATCAAACTGGTAAAGTAATTGTTTCTCAATTTACCTTCCTTGAGACACATGCCAGGATATGGAATTGTATTTTTCCATTATGAGTATATCATACATTTTAAATGTTATATAATGAATATATTAATTTTAATTTTATTTAAATCTTCATTTATATCATTTTCTTACATAGGGAGTATTGTCTAAAGTTACCAAGTGTTAAGTGTTTATCGAAAAAATCTCATTCCCAATCATAATTATTTAT
Source organism: Viscum album (assembly GCA_963277665.1). Lineage (NCBI taxonomy): Eukaryota > Viridiplantae > Streptophyta > Magnoliopsida > Santalales > Viscaceae > Viscum > Viscum album. The sequence continues at coordinate 122,178,529 of OY728153.1, read as the reverse complement.
GTTTATACTTATTTTGATGAACTCTAATCTCCATATCTAATGAAATTTCATAAAGTTTCCTCTACTATGGATATTCATGATATATTCAATTATTGGTATCATTATTCCACTCTTTTGTACATAAGATAGTTAATAAAGTGCTTTTATGAAATCTCAAATATACCCCCTCTTTGGTTGGAAATCTGTGTTCCTTCAAAACCATGTCTTCTAGAAATGTTTTCCATGATTATTATATCATTATCGTATACTAATTAAAAAAAATTACCCTTTTTTTATTTTACCAACGTATTAAAAGGAATCTTTTTTTCTCTTCCCAAACAATTCTATTTTCATAACTTTTTATAGTGCAAAAGAAATTCTCACCATGTATTGATTCACCCGTTGTGATTTATGTGGTTCTTGATTTTCTGTTTTTAAAGGTATAACTTTTACAATTTTTTAATTGTATTTTTTTGGAAATTATTTTATAACTATTTCAATATTTTATTATGTGTTTCATAAGTATTTTTTTATAGAAATTCATTTCAAAATGATCAAAAGCTCCTTTTATATGTTTTCAATGAAAATGGTTGTCAAAATATTTTCAAGATTATTTTTTATGTTTTAAAGGAAAATGGTTTTCAATATTTTTCCTGATTTCTTTTATGTTTTAATGTGTATTTTCAATAAAAATATTTTTAAAAGGTTATATGTTTTTAAAATCATTTTCCAATGATGAAATTATATTTTCCTAAAAAAATGTTTTCAAATTATATTTCCACATTATTTTCCATCTTAGATGACATTTTTTAATGTTACTCATTCTCTTATAGGAAGTGGTGAAAAGATTAAAGTTATATTATTTATTGAATGTTTTATTATTTTAATGAATAATGACTAGGGCACCTATTTCTATTGGTTGATTATGTGCATTTTTTCATTTGTTTGGTTAAATATCTACTGTATTTTAAAAATATTTCTATTCCTAGAGTTTCGATTTGTGTGATTCATATCACTTTGGATAGAAAATAGATTGATATAAACTTAATTATTTTATTATGAAGTCATAAAAGGGTTTTATAGTACTCTCAAAATTCAATATGTTGTTGATATTTTAGAATCTCTACAATGAATAGTTGTGAAATGTTTCTGTATTTAATTTATTACATGTTTTATATTTATTAGATTTCTAAAAAACACTATTTAAAAGAAAAAAACATGTATATATGTATTTAATTTGTTTACATATAATTATAATAAGTTTTTTTTAATGGTCAATAATTTAAATTAATTTCTACAATGCTATTTCACAATTGCAGTTTTTCCAGAATATTTTTTCTTCTATTTTTTTGATAATTTTTTGAGCAGTAGAACATGGATTTGGTATTTTTTTGATCCTTTGGAAAGATAATATGTTTTATAAAATAAATGTTATTGAATAAATTGTTAATATTCTTTTGAGAGCCTTTAAAAATATTTTTTAGTTTGTTAAATTTTCTTGTCATGTTTTTAGGAATGTACGGTTTGACAACACTACATTCACAAAGTATAGATCGACAACCCTAATTTCGCAAATTATGGTATGAACACCAGGATTTCAAAATTTATGGTTTGGAACCCCTAATTTTGAAACACATGGTTCCAAAACCCCACTTTTGCAATGTATTATTTGAAAAACCGTAATTTTTTATGTGTGGTTCGTAAACCCTACTTTTGTATAGTATGGTTCGACAACCCAACTTTCAAAAAGTATGGTTCAAAAAAGTTACATTGATGAACCATACACTAATTTGTTAAAAAATAAGTTACTTTTATGAAATATACATTACATTGATGAACCATGCATTTCATTGATAAACCCTATGTTACTTCGTTTAACCCTACTTTACATTGACGAACCCTACATTACATTTAATTAAAACTACGTTACTTTGATGAAAACTACATTAATTTAAAGTACCCTATATTTATTTACCCTACCTTCTTGTACCCTACTTTTTTGTACCCTACATTTGTGTACCCTGTGTTTTCCACCCTACATTGTTGCTTCGACATTGTTCTTTTATGATAATCATTGAGTTCTTTTATATGTACATGGATCAATTTAAAAGGTTTTTCTACTAGATAAAGTAACATTAAATCTATGTATTATGGTCAAAAATTATTTATATTTTTGGTGAAATATTTGATGGGAAAAATTAATTAAATTTTCAATGTTATTTTTGTAATAAATTTAGAGGGTACAAGATTATTTAATCTCAAATATTTTAACTTCCATATCCTATTTTTAGAATATTTTAGTCCAATAATTATATTTCTCGATACCAAACATTGGTATCATAGGTCGTTCCTTTTGGAATAATAACATCCCTCTATAGAGTCTTCTTTTATATTTAACTGCCATATCCTTTTTTAGACCTTACAGACTCCGTTAAAGATCATATAAGATGGAAATATTGAACCTGAATGATGCTTGGATTCCTCAAAATCCACCTCACATTGATGGAAATGATTATGGCTTCTGGAGATCCTGAATGGAGGCTTACCTTAAATATTTGATCATTGAGAACTGGTCAATCAGGTCAATAATGGATACACTGCATGAAGCTGACTCATATACTCTTACATAAATTGAAGCAACTAGATATGTTTTAAATTGCAAGGTTGTTAATATTTTATGTTTTGATATTAAAAGAAGTGTTTTAGTTATGTGTCTTCTAATAAGGCAGTTCTTGAAATTTCGAAGATTCTATAAGTCACTCACATTTACTTTAAAAATTTGATCTGAACCGAGATTTTAATGCTTCGTGCTAAGTACATAGACATTAGGATGGGTGAATATGAAATAGTAAATCAAATTTTCTAAAGAATCATAATAATTATGAATGGATTGAATTAATTTAGAGAAGATATGGAAAACCTTGTGCTAGTTGAATGAGTCCAATGATCCTTATCAAATAAATGGAATGCCAAGATGATTTCTATTGAATAATGAATTAACATCAAAGAGTACTCCCTGGGTGAATTGATTGTATCTCTGATTCATTATGAACTAGAAATGAATGACATAGATACAAGGATATAACAAAAAGAAATGGCGTCGCTTCTAAATATGTAAACATTTTTTCTATGGACACTTTAGATTTTGATCTAAAGGATAGTGAAAAGGAATAAATTTATCAAATTTTCACTAGAGAATAAAAAATAATGAAAAATAAATGACTGAATAACTGGTTTTGAATAAACCCTAAAAAATAAAAATATAAGTTAGATAAAAAAGTTGTTACGAATGAAAATTCCTAAGATGTAACATGTTATGATTTAATTAATATAGGGAATATCAAAACAAATTTCCCTAAAATAAAGAACAAAGATAAATAAAAAACAAGGGGAAAAAGGAATTGACCACAAACTGGTGTTTTATAAAAGAATATGATAATTTTTGAAAATATGTAAAAGTCAAAGAAAATACTAACTTCTCCTTCATGACATCACATGTTAAGGATAATAATTCCAATTTTTATTCTGAAAGTTTTGATTCAAAATATTATTCTGTTAATGGATATGTTTTTTAAATAAATAAAGATATTTAAATTATGAAGAAATATATTTTTGAATATGCTGATTTATGTTATATGATTAAGAAAAATAAAGAGAAACATATTTATGAAATTAAAGTTATTTTAAAAGTTTATGAAACATTAAAAAACATTGATTCTACTTATCCTTCAAATGTTTATAATAATTTGAAAATTGATCATGATTTGAAGGAAAATTAGGAAAAGGAAGTTTAGTGTCTTCAGGAATTTTTTTATAATTTTATTTGAAGACATGAAAAATATAATGAAATTATGACTATGAATAAAATTGATAAAAATAAATATGGTTTTGGATATGATAGAATATCAACTCAAATGTTTAGAACCCATTTTGTTAAAGTAAAAAAATTGTTGTACTTATATTGTTACTTGTTTTAAATGGCGCATGAAAGGACACTATTCAAATGAAAATTCACTTATATTTATACAATATTTACAATTTAAAAAACGCAATATTTATAAATAATTATTATCTAGAGAACCATACAACACTACTTTATATTATGTATGAGTACCTAATAATTATATTACTAATGATATTGGACCCAAAGTATCTTGAGTACCAACATTGTCATGTAATTGATTTTTTATATGAAAAATGCCTTTAATGTGTCAATAACAACATATAGTAAATGGAATGTAGATACTCTAGTCATATGACTGAAGAACCATCAATGTTTACCACTTACAACACCTATGATGGAAGAATTATAACTTTTGAAGACTATTCTAATGGATAAGTAAAAGCTTTTGGTAAATTTATAATTTCAAATCTTATTTTTTTTATAAGGATTTATATATTAAATGTTTAAAAATGAATTTAATTAGTATATAAATATTATGTGATGAAGAAATTTAAGATATATTTAAATATGGAAAATGATTAGTTTTTAAATATGATTACTCATTATTTTGTGTTAAAAAAACAAAATATTTATACTATTGTTTTAACTAAATTGTGAAACATATTAAGTGTTTAAATGTAGAAAAGAATTACCACAACCATTGGCATCAATGTTTAGGTCATGTTAATTTTAGAATGTTACATAAACTCCCAAAACATGAGAATGTGTTACCACTACCATCCTGGAAGAAAGAACTTCTTTATGTATGTGATTCTTGCATTAAAAGGGAATAAACAGAAAATTTTATTTACAAATATCAATCGGATAAGTACTAATATTATTTTGTAGTTAGTACATTATGGTTTATTGGGCCCCATTAAAATTTCATCCTTGGTGTAAGGAAATAAACATTAGTGATTGTTGAAAATTATAGTTGATTTACATGGGTCTACTTTCTTGCTCATAAAATTGATACATTTTCTAGATTTACTAATTTTTGTAATTTAGTTCAAAATAAATAATGTTATATGATTTATTCTATTTGCAGTGATAATGGTGGTAAAGTTCATCATTTGGATTTTGATTTTTTTAAAGAATAGCTATTTTCACAATTTTTTTCTGGAACACCACAATAAAATGGTGTTGGAGAATAGAAAAATAGAACTCTTATTGAATTGGATAGAACAATGTTAAGTGAATATAAATTTCCTAGATATTTTTCGGTTGAATCCATTTTTACTACATGTTATATTTTAAATAGAATTATTATTATACCTTTTTTATATAAAAATATTAATTAATTTTTTAAAAATAAAATCCTAAATTTTGTTACTTTAATGTATTTGGTTGTAACATTTTTATTTTAATTTAAAGGATAATTTAGATAAATTTGATTCTCACGGAAATGAAGGAATTTTTATTGGTTATTCTAATAACTGTAAATCTTATAGAGTTTATAATAAATAAAAAATGGTTATTGACATGTTATGATTGATGAAAATAATGTAAAACTAATTTTTGATGGTAATTTCATTGACGATCGGTTTAAATATTTTATTTTTTAGTGAAGGAAAACCTCCGAAGATTAAAGAATAGATTGAGGGGGTTCCTACATCTTCCCAACCTAATCCAAAATCAGAGTATAATCACAAATATCATATTATTGAAAATATAATAAGAAATGTTGATTTTTGTATTAAAACTGGTAATTATATTTTAAATTATTGTTCCAATTGAGCTTATATTTCTTCTTTTGTTTCTATTAATCTTAACAATTCATTAAAATATGAAATTTTGATTGTTTCTATGAAATATTAAATAAATCAATTTGTTATAAATAATGTTTGGATATTTATAGAATTTGACGAGTATATAGAGGTTATTGGAACTAAGTGTATTTTAAGAATAAAGATGGATGAATCATGACATATTGTTAAAAACAATGCCAAAATTGTTTCTCAAGGATACACTCAAGAATAAGATATAGAGATAAAATATTACCTTTTACATGTTTCCAGGTTATATGATATTACAATTTTGTGGGATTTTCCATGTCCTAAAGGTTTTAAATTATATCAAATGGATGTAAAAATTGCTTTCATAAATGGTTTTATAACTGAAAAAGTGTATGTATCTAAAAATCATGGCTTTGAAATTAATGATATCATAATCATGTTTTTAAATTATCTAAATGTTGGTATGGTCTCAAACAATCACCTCCTACTTGGTATAAATGAATTTATTTATTTTTGTTAAATAGTTATTTTAAGAAAGGAAATGTTGATCGGACTCTTTTTATTAAAATAACATCTAACTATATTTTAATGATAAAAATTTATGTTGATGATATAGTTTTTAGATCATCTAATGAAATAATCTATAATTATTTTTTAAAATTATTATTTTTGAGTTTTAATAGCGTTTAATGAGGGAATTAATGTAATTTTATTTACTTAAAATTTGTTAAAGAAAAGATCAAAGATTTCTTAATAAATCTAGGTTGGCTAAAATTTTAGTCAAACCATTTGGTCAAGATTCATATAAATCTATGAAAATTTATAGGAACTAACTGAAAATTAGATAATAATTAATATAGTAAATCTAATGATTTTAAATTTTATAGAGGCATGATAGGTATCTTGCAATATTTAACTACATATAGACCTGATATCATTTTTATTGTTTGTTTATCTACTAGATTTCAAAAAGATCCTAAATAATGTCAAATTAAATATATAAAAATAAAAATTAGATATGTTAAAATAACTAATAATTATGATTTATTTTTTACAAAATATAACTATTTTGATTTAACATCTTAGTCTGACGCTGATTATAGAAGAAGTTAAATTGACCGAAAAATCACATCATGGATTTTTCATTTTATAGAGAATAAAATAACTTTCTAGACATCAAAGAAGAAATTATTTGTTTTTTTTCTACTACAAAATGTGACTATATTTTTTATGCTAGTAGTTGTGCTAATATTTTATGATCTAGATAATATTTTTAGAAAGTTTTTAGACTCTGCTCAGTTTGAAAAATATTATATTTGATCCTGGTATATTGAAATTTTAAATTTTTATTAATGAATTAATTTTGGGGGATTTTTTAATATTTTATATTTTTGTCTATTTACAAAAATAGAGAGAAAATAATTTATTTTAAAGGTTTAATTTTTTTAAAATATTTTTGGTTTGTTAAAAAAAGGGAGATTGTTTTACATGTTCATGTTTTCTTCTTTTTTTATTACTTTTCCTCTGTATTGTGATGATATATCTATAAAAATCATCATTTTTTTGTGATTATTATCAAATTTTATAGATAATATATTTAAATAAAATTATTTTTCTTATGAAGAAGTATAAAAATGATTTTCTAGTACTCTAAATATTCATTAATGTTCCTGTTGTAGTTATTGAAACTCAATAGTGAGCAGTTTTGAAAAGTTTGGGTATTTAATTTACCATAAGTATTATAGTTATCAAATTTTAACAAGGATTTATTTTTTATAAATCCAAAATTTTTACCTTGATTTCATTAGATTACATAGAAGTATAATGAAGTCATTTAGATTCTCAATAATTTATCTTTAGTTATATAATTCGATTTAACATTTTCAGTTTTTTCATAATGTCTTTGTTTTTTTTTTTAGATAATTTTAGAAGATGAAAAAGTAATATTGATTTGATTCTGAATTTTTTGGGAATATAGTATCTTTATATAAAAATAATTATTCTGGATCAATGTCTGAATATTCTTTTAGTGACCATTAAAAATTAGGTGAAGTTTTTTTAATTATGTTGTCTAGTTTTTTAAAAGTATTACTGGGAAACCCTACTTTTCCAAAGTATGACTCGAAAACCATACTTTCACAATGTATGGTTCAGAAACCATACTTTCACAATGTATGGTTCAACATCCCTAATTTTGTGATGTATGTTTAGACAACAATACTTTCATAAAGTATGGTTTGGAAACCAAACATTCGCCATGTATGGTTCGAAAACCCTACTTTTGAAATGTATGATTTGACAACCCTAATTTAAAATATTATGGTTTAGAATTTTTATTTGATAAACCCTAAATTACTTTGAGAAACCCTATGTCACATTGATTAACCCTACTTTACTTTGATGAACCCTACATTACTTTGATAAAACATACATTACTTTGATGAACCCTACGGTACATTGATGAACCCTATGTTACTTTGATGAACCCTACATTACATTGATGAACCCTATGTTACTTTAAGAACCTAAAATTAATTTCATGTACCAAAATTTCATGTACCGTTCATTCGTGTACCCTAATTTTGTGTACGAAAATTTCATGTACACTACTTTTTGTACACTAATTTTCTACAACCGCTTTGTGTTTTATGTTGAAAATTAATATGATGTATATATATATATACATATGTTTTATATTAAAAGTTTTTTCAATTGGATAAATTCACATTAAATATAAGGACTATAATCTATGAGATTTTGATGTCTTTTCTGCAATATTTAAAGAGAAAAATTAAAAACTTTTTTAATGTATTTTTGTAATAAAGTCAAAGGATACCAGATTATTTAAATTTAAATATTACAATTTACATTCATATTTTCTTTCTATATTTCAAGAACTATATTGACTATGTTTGAATATAATTTAAACCATTTTTTAAAGAGAACTCAATGCTATTTTTATTCTACATATATTATTCAATGTGTTATTAGAATTATTTTCAATTCATTTAATGATTTATTATACATGAATAAAGAGGTAGTGATGGCACGTTTTTATGGAGATAGTTATGAAATATCTTGAATCAATTTTTTTTAAATATTCGAATAAGCAGAGATACTGTGATTGCTAAATATTTACTCTCTCTATATCTCTATATATACATATCCCTCATTGGAAAATAATTAACACATAAGTTAACATATTTGATATCCTATTTTTTCCAGAGAAAGTGATGTGAAATTTGAACCTGCTATGAATTTGCAATATCAAGAGACACTCTATTTTATCACCTGAACATTCTCTCAAGTTCCAGACTAATTCTATTTCAACTAAAATTTTTATGATGAGACATAATAATCCAAATATATAGAACCAGAACCAGTGCTTTCATTTTTAATATTATATTCTCTGATTTCTGAGTTTGTAACACTATTCACCATCTCTCACACAGACTTTCTATTCTATATATGATTTTACACATAATATACTTATTTTTTATTCATTTTCATTGGGTTGTGACTGATGTATTCAAATGTTAGGATATAAGGTTTTTGACAACCTGTTTCTAATGGAAGAACTATTTCAATTATAACTCCCTTTGTCTAAAGTTAGGTTGTATGGCTTGGGACTCCCCATACAAAAGTTAGTGTTATGGTTATTCCACTACTGAAAAATGATTCTATAATTCAGTTTTGATTCCCCAATAAAAATTATTTTTAGTGCACACATATCTATCGATGAGTGGAGAGGTATAATATTAGATTTGACCAAATATAAATTGAATTACTATAAAAACATCCATGTTTTATTTTCTTTTTTCACAAATATTTAATTATCAAAATTAATATTGATAATTAATTAAAATAATCAATTTTTTATAATTTTTTAAATCTGGTCTATTCAGCCCCCTCTAGACCAACTGCAGTTAACCTATTTGAAATGACATTTATTCCAAGGGTTATATGCTTTTGAAACTCGCATATCTTAAATTGTTATGCATCGATGAAATGGTTTTGAAACCTATATATTTTCTATAGGTTATGATGTGATGAAACGTTAGTGATATCCATTTCATTTCATGGGTTATAATTTTATATTAATAAAACCCATATCCTTTTAGGGGTATGATATGATGACTCTTTTGTGAAAAATTTATGAATGATTTTATTATATGACGGTTGAGACCTATATCTCCCTCCAATGTATTCGATAATGATAAGTTTATATGTTCCCAAAGGCTACAAGGGTTCTAGTCCAATCTCGAAACAATACGGTACATGGGTTGTAGACCAATATTTAATGTAATAGGGTACATGGGTTGTTATCCCAAGCCCGAATAAGGTACAATGGTCATATCCCGAGCCTAACATTTAATAAAGTTATTGGAAGGTATCAGAAACATATGATTTTCTATTCATATATGTATGAGACAAATTCTATGTCTTATTGGTCAAGTTTGAGTTCATGGATTATTATATTTAGTTTTTATAATTCATGTCTTATGAACTAACAAACTTTATGACATAATTCATGTTTACGATCTTTTCTGTGAAGGGTATGATCTTATCATATAGAGATCACGATCTCATACACCTATTCTCATGTTTATTCTTATATGTCTCCCCTGTTTACACTTACAGAGTATCTGAGCACACCCATTTTTATGTTCATTTCCCTAGGTTATGAAGATGTTTTTTAAGTATGATGTTTATAAGAAGGGTTTTATTCCGGAAGAACCTAGTGGGAGAAAATGTATCTCACCAATATATACATTTTTATGTTTCCATTCTTCTAAAGGCACTAAACTAATTTTCTATTTCGTTGTGTGTTTTTGTAATGTTTTATGTATTCCTCAAAAGTGGTGTAATTTCTATGAATGTCAATACTGGTTTGTTATATTTGGTATCAGAGAGAATAATTAGTTAACATTTGGAAACTAGAATGAGAAAACATTATTGAGATCCCAAGCTATATTTATAAGGATATGTCAAGGGATATCTCCCAGGATAAACATAAGGATTAGTTAATGTTTAGTAAAAATTATTAGAATTTTGGTAGAAGATATAGTAAGTGGTTTCATGGAAATATATCCATGTCCAGATATTATAAGTGGATGTACAATTGGAACAGATGTACCTAGGGTTAACAACTTCGACAAGAAGTCTCAATCCTGACTTGGGATAATCTGGTACATGACAACGATACTTGTTTCACACCAGGTTCGACACTCATGGGGGATATTCATTGGGAATTCACACAATATTCCCAAACCATCATGAATTATTTAAATAGATGATGGATTTTAATATACTAGATAATCCTCAGGTTTCATAGATTAAGGAAGGTTTATTAATTTATATATCAAGTGATTTTTCATGACTATGTGGTTCGTCACTATGAAAAATGGTTCTTACTCTATAGTTCTTGGTTTTATTCAATGGATAGAACCTGAAGGAATCACTTTAATGTTGACCATGATAAAAAATAAAAATATTTTTCTCTTGAGCATCCAAATTCTATGGGATGTGGAATGAAACCCTTCATTTTTATGATCAGATGGATTTCTCAAGATATGAATCATGTTGAAATTCCACACAAGTAAAAGAGGGAACAAAGACATGTGGAGTCCTTCATGGGGAAACATAAACCTTCTTTCAGTGTGTATTATGATCTATTTGTCACTAAACATAGGATCAACACCACTGATAAAATATTCTTCATTCTATATTGTTTAAAAATTGAGAATTTTATTATGCCTATTTATTGAAAGAAATGTAAAGCAGACCAGCGGTTGAAACTAATCATGAATATATGGAATTAAGATGAAATTGATACCATGTTTTTTGAAGATTTCATGAAATGATTCTTCAATCAGTACATTCCTAGTGTTATTCTTGAGATGATGGAAAAGGAGTTCCTCGATTTTATGAAAAAAGGATTATGAATGTGTTGTTACTTATGAGGAGACTTTCAAATGACTTAAAAGGCAATCTTTTGGAATTATCATTAGAATAAATAGTAAGGATGATATGTTATTTATTTTCTTAATGATATATATTTAATGATTTTTTTCCACATGATATGTTATTAGCTATGAATATATTGTGCATTGTGAAATAAAATTTCAAATGAAGGTGAGAGTTACGTATCGATCTCATGGTTTTAAAAAAATAAGAAGAAAGAGTTTGAAAGAGAATCTATAAAACATGGATATAAGAATATTATCCTTCCCTTATGAGGGAATTTTCTTAATGGTTCAATTAAATGTTTTGTGTGTGAAAAGGAAGGAAAAAGAGTGGATGAATTCTGATGTGATTATTAAAAAAATATATAATGAGTTCAATATTGAGAAAACTCCCTAGAATACACCTCCAACACTTTAGTGTTTCAATCACATAGAGTTTGAACATTTGACCCAAATGTTCCCAAATACAAGGGTTAAAAATGGAAATCAGAGCCAACAACCTCTTAGGAGAAAGGTCAAAGGTAAAGCATATGCAAGAATGAATGAATAAAACCATGAAAATTAGGGAACAACACTTTGTGGAATATCATAGGGCATTTTTTTTTAAAATACGATCTATGAAAATGTTGTTGTTTATCCTTTATTGGAAGTTGATATATTCATAAGCATTGATTATCTCTCTCTACATGAATTTTAGAATAATAAAATCGCATTTATTTTCAATATTTACAGGGTTCAACCCAAGATTCCAATAGAAAAGTTTTTTTTAAGATAAGATAATATTTGAGGAATAAAAGGTAAATGATGTTTTGAAATCATGTATGTTTTCAATAAGAATTTATGTAAATTTAATCTATGCACATGTTTTCAAGATAATAAATGATGAAGGTATTCACATGTTTTATGTGATTTAACGTTGGGGATCAATGTTAAGATGATTTAATGATCCTATTTTTATTGTTTTTTATTTTCATATTTAATATGGGTTATAAGGTTATCCATTTATGGAAATATTAAGTTAAAATTTTGTTCATATTTGTGAGATTAAAGTAGTATCACACCACATTATTATTTATACATATTGGATAAACATCTCTGACAACCTTATGTTGATGGTAACTGAAGTGATATGGGATGAATTATCATGGATTTCATGATTTGATAGTTTTTTAGTAAATAATAAATCACCATGCTTTTTTGGATAAATAGGTGAAGTGGAAAATGGAACAAAAAATTGTGAGTTTTTTATGAAATCATTCATGTATATATTTTCATGAATATTTACCTACCTTATAAAATGATATAGAAATATAATTCTTTCCAAATATCTTAATTTTTTTGAATTGATGGACTTTTAAATAATTATAGATTTATGACATTGAGGCACTAAAAAATTCATTGATTAATAACTTGTTTGTGATTGTGACCTCAATCACTCCCTATGAATATTTATGATTTTCCCATAATTACATGTTTTCAATTTATACATGTGTTCTCTTATGTGGAAACCAATTTATGTCATACTTTGGGTGATGATTATGTTTCTAACATTCCTTTTTAATATAATGTTTTAGTGTTCATCTTTATGATGTGGTTTTATGTGAAACAAACATCAAGTATGAAACAATTGATAACCGAAACTGATTTCTAGTGTTAAATTAATTTTAAAGGGGGTACAATGTAACACCCAATGATTTTAATGAGTTATTTTTTGAATTATTTTAATCTTTTTGATATTTTTCATTTCATGCAACACTATAAATAGTTTATTTTATATTAAACCCCTATGAATGGATTCTGTTATATGTTACACCATGTTAATAATTCACTACAAATAACATAAATTTTAGCTTTCTCTACATAGAACACTGAGGTCAACATATGTTACACGCAAGACAAACATTTCCCTAAGGACTTGTGTAACACACATGAATATGTGTTGTTAAAAAATAATTCATTATTAAAGTATTATTATTTAAAAATATATAACATTGACCTTAAATTTCATATTATAGGATTAAAAGAATTATATTTTATCATATTAGTTAAAAAATGAGTAGAATAGAATTTTGAAAATAAATGTATATAAAGGGAATGATTTTATAAAAGACTATTTTTATGTGGAAAAGTTGTTTTATCTTAACAAGTTAAAGTAACTACAACTATATATTGATATTAAATAAATTTATATGATATATATTCAAAATAATATTATATATATATATATATAATTTATTTTATATGCATCATATGAGAGTAAACCCAATATTACACCTAAGAACACATATTTTTATAAAAGTTGTTTTACCACCTTTTAATGGAGAAAATATTTTAATTTTTAATTTTTGAACATTTATAATTCTAATATATGAAAATAAAATTATCATTTTAAACTGAAACATAAAAATTATTTTACGAAATTTTTTTGGTTTTTTCTGTGAAGTTTCATTTTTTAATAAATAGTAAAAAATATGGAATTTTAGTTCAAAACTTATTTTTCATAAAATTTATTTATAATGTTAAATTGATTTTCAAATTAGATTAAAATATAATTTAGACCATATTTTTATAAATCAGTCCAATTTAGTTTATTATAATCAATTTCTCTTTGAAATTTTCTATAAAAACATATCAATCTTTTGATCCTTTTTATCTTTAAAAACATGCATTGTTGACCCAATGAAAAGATTCAATTTATATTAATTTCATCCAATAGTGTGATTAGAATTTGGAAAAATGGATTTCATATTTTGAATCCTTATAATATAACATTTATTATAATTGAAAATTATGTTTTGATCAAAAATATTTGTCAATGTAATTTAAATTTACTACATGGATTAAGGTAAAATTAATCTTTGCATAGTAATACACCTTCAAATTAATGGCCCAAAAGACCAGAAAACTTATCCAAAACCCATTATATTGAAATATTTAGGGAATAAAACTTCAATTATTTATACTTGTTGGTTTTTTATTACCTTTTTTAAGTAAAAACTTGGGTACACCTAACTTCTTCTAAAAAATTTCATGTTTGTCCTTTCACTTCCCAATAAAGTCCACCAACTCTACTGCTTCTTCGCACATCTCAATACACTTATTTTCAGAAATACTATTCCTAATAAATTTCCCCAAATCCTTCCCTTCATCATTGACGCCTTACTTTGGTCATAAATCCATCCAAGGAATCCCTATGGTGCAAACTAAAAGGATTTACTTGATTAAGAGCTAACACCCTCTCTCAAGCTCCATTCATGTATTTTCTTTCTCCATAACCTCAAATATCATAATTATATTCATATAAAACTACCCCATTATCAGAAATATAATTATATTTTATTATTTTATGTTTTTTTTCCAAAACATACAGAGACTTTAATCTAATGGGTAACAAACATATTGTTTACATGTACGATGAACTATCGCCTCAGGAAATGATGATGATTCATTATTTATTTACCACCTCTCATGGTGGTAATTAGGATGGAAATATGATTATATATGATATATATGATACTTATTATGTTTTTAAGAATATTTATTTATTTCACAACACATATCATTATACATTCTATTTTGTGTAAAAATGATAATTCTTTTTGAGGATTTGTGGACTACCACCCCCTCAAAGTGATGTTATTCATACACACCTTACAAAGAATTTATTAAATAAGAATTTATATAAATTATATGATAAATATGAAGTAATAATACTACTTTAATTATGATATATACATAGATACATATATTTTAATTCCATTTTCTCTTTCAATATGACAATAAAAACTGATATAATGTTCATGCTTATGTAGGACCTACCGTATCAATGAACAGTGTATTCTATTTGGTAGATAAATATTATATGTATTATTATAATAAAAAAATAATTAATATAAAATATATTTATATCATGTTTTAAATTATTTAAACCATTATAAAATTATAAGGATCAAATATATAAAAAATTAAGACACATGCGAAAAACAAAGCCAATATTTCCAAAAGCCTATCCTTAACATGAAAGCATTTTCAAATGGGTAAAATAATATCATAATAAAAACATATAAGGTAATAAATTTAAAAATATGGTTCTCTAATATTTATATAATAAACTTATATTTATTATAAATGAGGTTTGTATGAGTACAAAAATTGTCAAGACACATGGTAATGGAATTCCATTTTAGATTTTATTTCCACCAGATACAATATTTATTCAACGCCCATTACCTTTTTATGGTGTGTATAGTTCTCATGGATGAATTCTATTATTATAGTATTTAAATTTATGGGTATTTACAAAACCATTTTTTGATATTTCTTTCATGAGGTTTATGTTTCAAAAGATACAAAATTGGTAAAGTAATTTCTCCCCAATTTGTATTCTTTGAGATACATGGAGAGTTATGCACCAATATTTTCCCATGATTTGTATATAATACCATTTAAATGTTATATAATGAATATAATTTTTTTAATGATATTTTATGATATATTTAAATTAATTTTTTTAGATGGGGAGTTTGATTAAATGTTTCTATGTTGTAAGATTTTATTTAAACAATCAATTCACTTATCAAGATTGTTTATATTTATACTTACTTTGATAAAATATTACGATAAATATATCATGAAAATTCAATAATTTATTTATATTCTATATAATCTGGATATATTCATTTTTTGGTAACATTAGTCCACAATTTGGTATATAATATAGTTATAAATGGTTTTTTTAGAAATCCTCACTTCACCAACTTTTCAGATAGAAATATATGTTCCATCAAATCCATGATTTATAAAAAGGGATTGAAAAATTATTATAAAATTCCCATATAATATTTAAAATAATTTTTTCACTCTTCTTATTTTACCAATGTTTAATATGTTATATTCTTGTGTCTTTACTAAAAAGGCATTCCTTTAATCATTTAATGAGGTAAAAGGAATGTTTGACATTTAAGTATTTACCCAGAATCAATTCTGTGAAGCTTTATTTTCATGATTTGATGAATATCTTTTTTAGAAAATTAGTTAAATTTAATTTTCAAATAAATGGATTTAAAAAAATCAATATTTCTTTATATTTTTTCATAGTATTTTTCAAGGAAATGGATTTGAAAAAGTATTGAATATCCTTTTTAAAGGATTTCAAGGAAAATCGATCTGAAATTTTTTCCAAGATTATATTTTTTTATAAATTTCCGTGAATATATTAAGGAAATTGGTATTTAGAAGTTTTAATTTTTTATTAATCTTTATAAAAATTGGAAGGAATATTTTATAAAATAAATGTTCACAAAATAAATTTCCATGTTATTCTCCATGTAAGATAAAATCAATTGATATTACTCAAGACCTATGAGGATATAATCCAAATGTTCCATTCGTATTATTTATTGAATTTTTTCTTTTTTTAGTAATAAATATTATGACACCTATTTCTCTCCCACATGTTATCTTATTTTTAAATGTGTTTCATTTCACAGGTTATGATTTTATGAAATGGTTATGAAACATATCTTCTTTCCATAGGTTATGATATAATTAAAAGTTAATGATACCCATTTCATTTCATTTCATGGGTTAAGATTTTATGTTTATAAAACCAATATATTTTAGTGGGTCATGAAATGATGAATGTTTTGTGGCACATGTAGGTATTATTTTATTATGTGATGGGTGGGACCAATATATCCCTCCAATGCATTGGGTAATGATAATTTGTATATGATATCAATGGTTATAAGGGTTATAGACCAAGGCCAAAAACAAGAAGGTACATGGGATTTTTCTAATGCCTAAAATTAAAAGGGTACATGGGTTGTATCCCAATCATGAAAACAAGATGGTACCTAGGTTTTAGCAGAAGTTTGAGAGTAAGATGGTACATGAGTTGTATCTTGAGCATGAAAACAAGAAGGTACATGTGTTTTTTCGCAAGTCTAAAAGTAAGAAGTTAAGCGTGTACTTAGTCCATCACCAAAGCAGGTACATGGGGCATAGTCCAAGCCTAACATGTTATAAAGGTCATTATAGGAAGCCATGACATAAGATTTTATATTATTATATGTATTCCAAAAATTCTATGTGTTATTATATAGTTATGATTCCATGGATTATGATCTTTATTTCATTATATTAAAAGTCTTATGAAATGAAAAAAATTATTCCATAATTCATTTTCAGGATCTTTGATATGCGGGGTATGATATTATAATGCTATGATAACATTCTCATACCCCAATTCTCATGTTTACTATTACATTTCTCCCTTGTTTTACCTTATTGAGCATCTGAGATCACACCTTTTTATGTTTCCTTCACTGGGTTATAAAGATATTTATTATGTATTATGTGTCTTTGAAGGTTGATACACATGAAGAACCTTGTGTGAGATAACGCATATCACACATGTATTGATATTTATGTTTCCTTGTCTGCAATGGCACTAAAATAATATGGTCTTTGGGAATTTTTTGTTTAATGTATTACGTATTTCAAAAAATTGATGTAATGTCTGTGTATGTAAATACTAGTTTGTTATAAATACCAAAATCTGTTTATCAGTTTTTTCACACAATATTACCCCCACTTCAAAATTGAATGATATATATACTAACATATGAATGTAGAGAAATTAGGGACAACCTGACCTAATTATTGAATTAGCCAATTATTCTATGCCCGCTCAATATTTGACCAAACCTATGGTGATCATTCTCCATAATCATATTCCCCTATCATCCAGAGAGTAAATGTAATTAATTATAAAAAAATTATAACAACTTTCTTTAATTATTTTAAATTTAATTTTCTTATAAATAACATAATAAAGCTCACCAGGTGGTGTATCCTCACAAGAATCTTGTGTGATGAAAGGAATAATGTTCAATGAAAACTCCCAATCCCCCTATGAGAAAACTGTTAATTTTATAATTTTAATCATCCATCCATTTAATTCAAATTTATAAAATATAAAGAATAATTCAAAAATAAACATACCTCAAGATAAATGAAATGACATGACACATATTTATCTTTTCCAAGACTCCTTTAACATTTACATCAAAAATATTTTTTGAAATTGTGTGATTTTACTATTATCCAATAAAATTGCACACAAATAACTAAATGATATTACTCCAAATAATATGATAGGAATGAAGGTGTTGATAGGAGAATGGAAGAAAATAATATCACCAAAATTGATGAGCTAAAACCACTACAACCATTATTAGTCATAAAAGGAGGTATAAGGGAAGGAAATGGAAAGGGAAATAAGTTATAATTGGAAAATAATGTATCATTATTTTTTTCATTATATTTATGTTTTTTGATTAGATTTCATTCTAAAAACCAATGTATTATACTATGTTCAATATTTTAAAGTATTATATAGACATTTCATAAACCATCTTATTAGGTGCTTAGTTAATGTCATTATGGGGTAATTATAAACCTATAGTTTATATTCTAAAATAAATGGATGTGATGTATTTTTCCTTATGTAATATATATAGTATGTTAATATATTATTTTATTCAATTTAATTATATTTATAGTTTTTACTGAAACCCCTATTTAATTGATTTTTTTATTTAAAATGAATAAAGAAAACATTTAAAGTAATATAAGGAGAACAATGTCTACATCAAAACATAATGGAGTGAACTTGATATATCACTATATGAATATGATCATAAGGGGGTGAAACCATCCACCCCCATCAACGTCACTAATGAATGAATTTTTAAATTCATGCATCACTTGTTTTTATTAAGTAGAGTGTAATCAATTTTCAATGATGTCAAAGAACTCGTCACAGAAAATAAATATATCTAATGTATTACATGTAATAAATTAACGAAGAAAACATAGTATAATAAAATGTAAATTATAAACCTCAATTTTCTAGGAGATTAGAACTCTTTATGTTATAGTCTGTGACACAATAATTAAAACTCCATCAACTAGAATATAATCGAGAAACATTAATGAATTATATACCCATAATTATAAGAACATTATAAATCAATGTGACCATAAAGACCATGAAAAATATGAACACTAATGTTCAAAATCAGTGATATCAAAATAAATAAATACACACCACTAACACGACCAAACCATTGAAATAATTATTTCTATGGAAATTAATTATCCATACTATTGAATCTACCCAAAAAATTATAAAATAAGGGGGACAAATCAATGAGGGGGATAAGGAGATATGGAGATAATCTCATCACACATTGTATTATATGTTGAATTTATAATTACCAAAATCATATCTATACAAAAATACCTTACTAAATTTTTCAAGGCTCCAATAAATAGTGATGTGGAAAATAAGCCCTCATAGAGGATGAATAAGATGATACTAGGTTGTGGTGATGAAATAAATGTTATTAAAGGGATGATGTTTCATTTTACATATATATAGATCCCATTAATAATCTTTTACACATTGAATCATCACATGAACCCAAGGTAAAATGTTTTCATTTTATAAAGAAGAACAAAAAATATAAGAATGTGTTATTTATTTGGTAATATAAAGGGTTAAAGATGAAAGGGTATTGGAGATTAATAAAAAGAAAGATGAGATATAAGAGATTTGGTAGTAATCAATTTCAAAATTATATTTATTAATTTGTTTATGGTATTTTTATGGACATAAAATCTAAAATTTAGGGTTAATAAAAAGGATTTTCTAATTTATTGGAACTAAAATGGGGGAATTATTCATTTGGGGATTTGATTATAAATTTTAATGGACCAGGATGATATTATGTGTGTTTTTAGATATGGTATGTGGTTTTATCAAAAAAAATTCTTTGTTTAGGGCATAGGTGGTGGGACCTTCATTTCAAGAAATGGTGGTGGCATCGAGTACACATAGGAAGGAACCATGTACCCAGTGAAAAAGATCAAGGAGGGACACCCGTGGGTAACACTGGATTACTGATGTCCACAAATGTGGTACCGAGTTGGACTTGGCCTAGATATTTCTGAAACAGTGGATTTTTGTTCAGCTATTCTTGAACCTTTTATAGTAATTTATTATTTCCATAAAACCCACTTACTCCAAGAAAACTATGTGAACCTCATTATCCTTCTAAAAGTCTACAATATCATATTTATTTTCCACTTGATTCATGGTTTATTAATTATGGTTTATTCAAGATAAATCAATGTAATATCTCCTTCATTTTCAACTTACACACTTATCAACATTACTCATTTGATATTTTCTACTAAGGATAGGGGCTTCATGTGAATTATAATAGATCATGGTATAATTAATTTGATATGTTAAGGGTTCATTCTCTTTTTTTAGTGAGATTCATATTCGTTCATCTATATTAAACCAACCCAGTTTAAACAATTACCAAAAAAAATGAATTCTACCGTTCACCATAGGTTGGAAGAAAGAACTCAGTGAATCAAAACAAATTCTTATGAATGAATTCACCCACTGAATATTAATATGTACCAGGCACTTACATATAATTTGATATGGAATTTCTAAATATATGGATTTAATTCATATCAAATAATATATTCTATATATAAAAAATTAAAAGAAAATATCTTATTTAAAAATAAAAATCCACCTATAAATATAAATATTACACGAAATTCAAAACAAATACTACTATAAGTGAATTAATAAATAAACAGATACACAATGTTATTGATACATGAAAATCCTGAGAAAAACCATGAAACATGAATAACCACATTATCATCTCCATGTAACTCTAGTACAACTATACACCACTACACATTCATAATGTAGAATAAAAATATTTCCTAAAAATGTGAGAACCAGCCCTGAAAACCTATATAAAAACGTAAGATCTGCACACACACTGAAGTTTGTATATCAGGATTTATCAAAACATGCATAGTAGGATATCAAAAAATTGTTTACACAATTCCTCTTATTTGACTTTTCTCAAATTATAGTTTGAACTACCAATATAACATAGTTTTCTTTGTGATTCTATATAGTGATAAAAAATAATATTACTTTACTTTTTATTGAAAATTCCACCAGTTTTTAAATAATGAAAAAGTGATATTATGATTTTGAAAGAAAATATATTGAAATATTTAAAGGATGTATTATTTAATTTATGAAAAACAAAATGGTTAAATTTCCCCATTTTTTGTTATTCATTCAAAATCCATTTGATTTTTTTGAAATTAAAACTAAACAATAAAGAGGAGGAAACACTAAATAAATGACCCAACACAAACTCTAAGTAAACATTATAGAAGTTTAATATCATGCGTTTAGTACAAAATAAATCAATAAGGACAATATTATGAAAATGTATCAATTCAAAAGCACATTGATGAAGATGAAACTAATATAATGAAATCTGTATAGAAATAATAAAATATTTCAAGAGGAGTAATTAATAAATCGTCAAAAAGGATTATAATATAGCATAATAAGCATCATGGGACACACTAGTGCCTAATGTGGTGATCCTAGACACACACAGGTTGAACCAACTATCACCTGATATTGCATTACAATAAAATTACCTCCCTAATTATAGTTAAATAGCCTCATCTAGAAAACTACCCTATCTAGGGTACGAACTACACTAGGGGACAATAGATACTACATAATCTAAACATGTTTATAATTAATATCTGATCTCTAACATGGTTTACCTAGGTTCACTAGACATAAATAAAATAGAGTTAAGGAAACAAGTGATCATGTTATAAATACATAAAAATGATATAAAATATAAATTTATTTATCATCTCAACACCAAAAAAACACTAAATAAATAATAACATTCACATTTATAAATATTAAAAATTATAATCAGGTTTATTTAAATTAATACACAAGATTAAACTATTAAATATGAAGGATATTAAATTCAAGGGTCCTATATGTATCAATAAAACCTTTATTCAAGTGAAAAATAGACCTTTACGACACATATAAAAATTCAAGATATAAAATTATACTTTGAAAATCATTTAAGAATCTAATAGGAGTCTAAATACCTATTTAGTTAACTATTCCTCTAAAATACAATTGATGGAATTTTAAAAACACTGTGTATGTATGAATAACAGTGATAGAAATCAAGAACCATGAACCCTTGAAAACAGAATTTTCAAATATGGAAAGCATTATAACATTAGATAAAAATTACAACCATATATATGATTACAAACATATGAATATGTAAAATATGAAATGTGCTTATAAAACTCAAGCATAACATTTCATTTAGAATACTGTGTATTACTCCAAACAACAACCTTTAAAAGTAAAATAAACAAATCTTCGATAGATAAAGGAATATTATAGTAAATCTAGCCTTTATAATCCATAAATAATAAAACCACAATGAATTAACCAGACCAATGTTATAACAATCCCCCATGGAAATTAGGGATAACATAAATAAAAAACATATAAGAAATGCGATAAGTAAAAAATAGAAAATTGGAAGTAGAAGTGGAGTAATAGAAATAGGGGTTTACATTAGATATTCCACTTAGATATCAAGTGATAAGGGAATTGAACTATTAAATATAGTGGTGGGTTGAATTATAAGACCCCCTGGTGGACCTGAATATGAAATAATGAGTGGGGATTCATTCAATTAAAAATGGATAAAATGAAAATAAAATTAAAAAATAGTGGCCACTATATGAATTTTTTTCACAATTTGGTAATCTACTCAAAAATTATCTAACAACCACTATAAATGACTTGAAAACCAAACATGGTTTGGATATATGGTTCCATAAATCATATGCCAATAATGTATCAAATATATGAAATGTATGTAATACTACAAATATTTAGGCTATATGGTTATAACTAATCATTTTTTAATCATGCGGTCTATATGTTTTACAAATTTATTAGAATCCCAATATGAAACCATGAAAATTTTATTAAAACCAATAATTAGACTAAATAATGCACAAAATTTAAATTGGGGGTGTTACATCATCTTTAAATAATGTGTCATTGTTTTTACTATAATTTTCATTATGGTTATTTATTATAGGGATATGATGATATAAGTGAAAATTTAAATGATTTTTAGGTCCATTATACAGTATATGTTTTTATATGTATTTTTTGGATGATTTTTAGAGTGAATCTCATAGGGTTCCTAGAAATTATGTGGAAAATTATTTTATAGTAATGGTTTATATTTTGTAGTTGGTTAAGGAAATTATTTTGAACGATTTTATGGGTTATTTTATAGATGTTTTGATTGGGAATAACACTCCACTGATTTCAATATATTATATCAATCATTCGTGGAATTCATAATTCTACTTGGAAAATGCCTACCACTTATTTTCTCAATAAATAATACAAAATTTGGATAACCAACATTTATAATTATGAAATAAAAAATATAAATAATTATTTCATATTACTAGTAAAATATTTTAAAATGGGATTATACATAAACATTTTTATTTTTTTTAATTTATACCAATATTAACTAAATTTTCTAATTTTCATCATTTTGAAAAGTTAGTTTTGGTAAAAACCTAATCATTTATTTAATTTTTAATTTTCATAGAAAAATAATACATATTTAAAATGGGTTTCTTCTATTGATTATATATAAAAAATCTCTATTATTTGATTTCACATTTCATAGTATAATATTTTTCAATGAATTAAATATCTACAATATATATATATATAATTATTTCCTTGTGAAAATATTTTGATTTGGAAATATAGATTTAGAAATACAGATCTGATAATCTGGAAATGTTATGATTTAATCCTTACCATATTTCATGTTTTTATCGAATATCGTGTTATAAAATGATTCTTTGAATATTAATATTTTTTTGAGTCCTAGATGAGGTATTTGAATTTATTACAATAATATATTGAGTAGTGAGAACATTCTTATTAAAACATATTACATTTCTTTCTCATAGTATGAGTTAGTTGGAAAATAACTTATAACCACATAAAAAATGAATTATAAGCTATGAATCCAAGATTATATTCGGTTAAGAGATTACATTGACGATTACATAATGAATTGGTTAACTATTAGTGAACGAGTGATTTATTTTTTTCAATGAATATTGTTTTTATATAGAAACCCATTGGATATATATATTTATATATATCACTAAATTTTAATTTTATTATTCATAGTTTTACAACTGCAGTAGGAACCCAAAATAAAATTATTAAATATATTAAATATATTAAACCACATGAACGCATATTTTTGGACGCAATAGTTTTATAAATTATTATATTCAATGAAAGAAAATTTAAGACTGTAGTTGACTTCATAATGTGGGGTGCACCCTAATAATTTTATAGTGTTTGTTTGCATCAAAAATTTGGTCGTTGTACAGTCATAGGTAGACATATGATGAAATAATTTAATAAATAATTTTATTAATTTAATTATATTAATTATTTACTAAAACTAGATAATTTTTTTAATCCACACTATGTGAATTCTTTAGTGTTAGACTAAAAACCCTGAAGATTGAGAGATCCACAATAGAGAGGATCTTCTTTGATCCAACATTAGATAATCAGATATAAATGATCAGAACCATGGGAACTCATCACTAATATCAATACAAAATCATTAAAACTATTCTACAACAATAATTAATCCAAGGATATGGAATGTATTTATTTTTTTTAGATTAATTACCATTTAATGTAGATTTCAATCGTGGATTATTTACATTTTTTGAATTTATAGTTATACCCTCTTAAATTATGGCCTTGTCAAGGTATTTATTTCATTGACCCATAATTGTATTTTATGTACCGATTTTCATCTAAATTTCTTGGGATTATATTATTAAAATTAGATATTATGTATTATATGAGCAATGATGATTTAACATTGTTTTTAGTTCTTTTACCACTCATTTCACTATGTTTTCATCATCCGTTTATGGTATTTTGGTGATTCAATGACCAATAACAATTGAGATGTGATCTATCCTTGGATTCATAGTGATTTTTGTAAATTGTGATGAATAAAACATTATTTGGTAGTGATGATGATCCAATGTTGATTCATAGAATAAATATGGATGATTAGACCATCAGATGGCGATAGAAGCATGAAAAGATTCTCATGGGTTGAAGAAAAAATTGATTTCTTGATACTGAAGGTTAGGAATAGGTACTTATAGGATCTTCTTTTGATATTCGGATCATCAATAGGTATTTAAGTGAGAATGGTGGTGGAATCAATGGAAGTGGGATGATTTGATAGAGGAGATAATTTAGTTTGAAATTATGGGCTACACACTTTTTTTTAGAAGAACACACACTCTGGGGTTATATTTCCATGACACCTTTGTTTTTGGCTAATCTAAGTATTTGAATGTTGATAATAGGTCCCAAAATCTATGAGATCCTAGCTAGCTAGCATAGTTATATACAAGGTGTTAATGCCTATGTTCTCGAGTGGTCCCACATGTCATATTCCTCATTTAACACACCATATATGTGAATATCCACGCATTAAGTGAATTAGAATAACATAGGCTAGCTCAATCATGGGAGTAATCCACATATACCCTAATAGAAATTCCATATAAATTTTATAGAAGTTTATACATCTTATATATATGAATCTTGGACTATGAATCTCCCCCTCTATATACACATTCCTGAGTAGAATTTTGGATTGGACATGATGGAGGCCATTCCTACAACATGTTGAGTAAATAAGGTTTTCCTTATAACTTTTCCATTCCTTCTTGTTTTGAAAATCACAAACACATTATCTTTAAAGATAATCTCTTTTATAAGGAAAATTTCTTTTATAAGGAAAATTGCTTTTATAAAGAAAGTTGATTTTGTTAAGGAAAATTTCTTTTGTAAGGAAAATTAAACTTATCATATTTTCATTATCTATATCCATATATTTATTATGTACAAGAATCAGATTCATTTATATATTCTCGGAATCATTTAAAACTTTGATATGAAGCATTCTGTTTTAGGCTCTGAATTCTTGATGAGAACTGTAATGAAGTTCCACTCCGAATTCTGGATACAAACTCTGATATAGTTCTACTCCGAATTCTGGATACGAACTCTGATAAAGTTTCACTCCAAATTCTGGATAAGAACTCTCATGAAGTTTGACATCGAAATCTAATGATGAATCCTGATTACGAATTCTCATTATGAATTCTGATGATGAATTCTCATTCCGAATTCTCATTCCGAATTCACCTATTAAGATGAATATGATCATCTTTGCTTTATACACTCCGAATTTATTTAGACTCCGAATATTATTTTTGGTTAGACTCCGAACATTCATTTTGATTACACTTTTATAATTTTTCTACTCTTTGACATTTTGTTTACACTCCGAACCTTTACTCTGAACGTTTGAGTTAGACATAAAATGATGCCGTACATTCTGTTACACTTGTTTTGTTATAAAACGATGTCATCTATTCCGTTATAAACTAACCGTTGGTTAAGTGACACGTGTACAGGTCCCTCCGAATTTTAAGGAGGATATGACCATTGGAAAGGAGGCCGACCGAACCTATAAATAGGAGATCATTTGAAAGAGCTCAAGAGACAATGAAGTTGGATCGATCTAGAGACCACACGCTGCTATGGTGATTTATAGAGAGAGAAAGCTTTTCATTCCTTGTGCATACTGAACCGCTCATTCAGTTTTTTCTTCGTGCGACTCCAAATGTTGGTGATTACATTCGAGGACTTATGGGGATAGGAAGGCAGAGGTGTCGACTACCTTGAAGTTCAAGGGCTTCTTTGCTGAGGAAGATAGAGGTTCCAACTACCTTGAAGTTGAGGGCTTGTAGGGATAGCAAGACAGAGATTCCGATATTCATATCGAGGGATTACCCTGGTGTGGGTAAGACAGACTTGCTTGAAAGTATAAATCAAGGGACCTTTATCCAAGGTTGTTGGATACCCTTCTCTTTGGGTTAAAAGACTTATATCTTGTTACTTGTAGTTTTGCTACTTGTTTGTTTCCGCTACATATTGTATTGTAAGGAAATTATAACTTTCTTATACTTCCTTACTTTTAATTTTATAAATTTAGATTCTAAATGCTTTAAGGTAGAATATCATATTTTAATCTTTAGTTAAGTTTCAATTTCCGGATCCATATTTCCGGAACCTACTTTCGGAATCTCTTTCTAGTTTTTAAGCAAGTACACAGAACTTGAAGTTTATAACTTCATTCATTATTCCTATTTTTCAATTGGTGTTAGAGGTTTTGTGAATTTTCTTAGTTTAACTTTGTTAAACTTAGCTCTTTCCTTTGTTTAAGGAAATTTTTAAAATATAAAATTCACCCCCCCCTCTTGTATATTGAGCATCTACATCATTATTTCGATCCTACACAACACAGGAAATGTGATATGAGAAAATTTTATTCTGGTGATTCATATGGTAATGATTTTCTAATGACCATGATTTAGAATGATCATCATAGTGATGATGTGGTCAGAACACCTTTTACTATTAGGTTTTCCAAGGGTTGTGTAACACATATCATAGATATTCATAGATTAAACACTCACCTATATTACCAAAGTGAAAGCCATCTATTGGTAGATTTGGTACTCCTACATCATCAAGATACAGCGGAGAGTAGGTCCCCTATTGGATTTGGTACACCCTTGGCTATTGTACCCCTTAGTTAGTTGTGGTTCCTCTATTATGATTCCCCTGAGGTTGCACATTGTGGTTAGATTTAGAGATCATATCTATATATCTATTGAAAGGATCATCATTTTTAGTTGGATATGAATATCATGATTCCCCTTTCTTTGATTAGGGATTATTTATGATAATATATATTTATGGATCATTTACCCACCTTGACTTATGGGTTAAGCTAGATATTTTATTCTATTTATTCTATATTGGTTATTTGTGGTTCCCTATTAGGTGTTTATATAGTCACCATGGCATAAGAGTTTCTTACATGTGTTGTGTCATTTGTAGATGAAGAAAATAGATGATGACCTTGAGGGGTGGGTGTTGTTGATGTTTAGCAGTATAGAGTGATGATGATCATATTAATCAATTATTTTCAATGATTGTGAGAAGGAATCTTCCTTCACATCATCTATTTGGTTTGGATTCCCTTATTTCTAGTTGGGCATGTATTTTTTCACTTTTATTCTTTATTTATATTTATATTGTTAAAAAATGTTTTTTTCAATATTATTTGATTCATATATTTCTTCTTGGGTTAGTAGAATATTTAATATTATATTGTATTGACAAAATTAGAGGAGATCATGTGTATTGTTTCATTAGGAAAAGGCCTAACATTTGTCAGATATTCCTACTTGGTTTTAGTCTTAATATATTTTCCAATTGGAGGTGGTCTTGGGTGGTCCTACTCAACATATTACTACTCTATATGGTCTCATAGTGAATCACATCATGACATTTTGAAATCAATGATGGTTCTAACCTAGGAATGTTTTATAGAGATTTATGTGTGGTGAGTATTGGTTTTGGAACAAAAGGAAATTGTGTTATGGTTTTTTGATTTTATCTCCCATGAAATTTAACCTAGGTATAGGAATCATCATACATATCCATGAATTTTGAATTTGATAAAATTCTATTTGACATGGGATACTATGAAACCAGCTATAGGGATACCAATTATACATTAAACATATAGGAATGGGACTTTGACTACCATTTCATTCTTGATTCTTCATCCCATATATAATACTCTCACTACGGTGTGTATTGCTAACAATAAAGATACCTTCACGATGATAACTTCCTAGAAAACTGAGATAGGGTCTTGATGATGACAAGATGTTTAATGAGGACTTGGTGTTGGGGATTCTCCATGAGTTGTTTTCACTAGGTGAGAAGAGATTAGTTCTCCCACCTGATGAAAGACCCATGGGCCCAGCTTCAGTGGTTTAGGGTGATTTTCATTTGTTTATTCAGAAGATGATTGTTCTATTGGGACATGATGAAGATACATGCACTACGGGAAAATAGGTCTATACCCACAGTTTTGCAAAAAACTATGGGTATAGGGCTAGTATGTGAACCTATACCCATGGTTGTGCCAAAAACCGAGGGTATTGTTTTCTTTTAAGACCTATACCCACGTTTTTGGAGAAAACCATGGGTATAGGCTAATTTCCGAAGACCTATACCGATGGTTCTTGAAAACCGTATGTATTGTGGTTTTTTTTGAAGACCTATACCCACGGTTCTCTAGAACCGTGGGTATAGATTTCCCGCGTTATGGGGGGAAAAAACATTTGGCGGGACACGTGAAAAATTTGGCGGGAAGACATTTTTTCACAGATAATATTAATATATATAAGAGGATAAATGTTTATGTACTAAATATCAATGTTAGATCGGTTGTTACATGGATGGAATCCGGTTTGAGGGGTATTTTAATACGACGGTTCGAATCTTCATAGATGCTTTTTTTGAATTTAAATACATTTTATATTAATATATATATGCAGATTTATCAATATATAACCGATCAAAATAATAGCTCGTCTGGTCCGTCGTGGGGTGCTGGCATGACGAGTAGCCGGAAGTGCGACTTCAATTCCCTGGGCCCGCATTTTTTGAATACCCAACGGGAATTATATTAATATATATCCGCTGATATATGTATATATGACATATAAAAAATGCAGCTCAGTTGGTCCTGGGGTTCGCTTTTATTCGTACGGTGCAGGGCTCAACCCTTGCTGGATGCGAATTTTTTAAAATGAATTGAATATTTTTCCCATTGTTTGAAAACTGTGGTGTAAATTCCCTGCTAGTGGTGTTGATGTGTCACACACATATACCCATGGTTCTACCAAAACGTGGGTATAGGTCAAGACCCCTATACTGACGCCGTTCTAGCCCATGGTTAGCCAAACTGTGGGTATAGCCTATACCCACGGTTTTTGGGGCTATACCCACGGTTTTGAACCCTGGTTATATGCTCTTTTTCCAGTATTGATGAATTCTTAGCAGGTATCAAGAGGTTTGAGGACAAAGTCCACTATATTTTCACGGTGATCTAGAACCACAGGAAGTATGGTATTGGCTTGAGTTAGTGGTTTTAGTTTAAAAAATCATGGGGGGGCTAACTAATCATATGGTTTTTCTTTTGACTGGAATTATTTAAAATCTACTAGGGAACTGGTAGAGTCTAGAACCTTAGATGAATGATGAGGAAAAACCGTAAGGGAAAAGTCTCTAAACATGTTCTCTTAGGGTTATTATCTTTATAACATGATCTTTTTATTGATTTATGTGATTTTAGATTTTCCATAGGGTTATATAACTATTTTGAAGTATGTTTCGTTATACAACAACCTCAGATGATACTCTCCCAACATGGTTTAATATGGATACAAGCAAGTAAAAATGTTTGAGAAGAGACTATAAAGAAAAATTTAAGCTAACACAATCTCTATATGAATTCCATCTTATCCATGTGTTCCTGAATTGGCTATGGAGATATGGGGCTTCCATGAAGAGAGACATTAGGATGCAGGAGTGAGTAGTGTACACTGTAGAGTAGATTTATCTTTTACTGTTGGAAGATGTTGGACTTCATGATCTCAACAAATGAGGTATACTCATTCATGCATCCTAACACAAGGTTATAAAGATCATGTATCACATAGAGGATCTCATCATCATGGAGATAAAAATTGTTATGCTCAGAATGGTTTTGGTCATATATTACATTATTGTTCAACCTGGAATTTTGGAGATAGTGGAAAAATAGTGGACAAACCTCCTCAGTAAAGGTAATGTTCCTATATAGTATCTATTATGGGTCGTTAAGGTAGAACATGGTGTGGTGTCTCTAATAAGGTGGTTGGTGGATCCTAATGAATAAGATATGTATTTGGAGGAAGATTCCAAACCCTACTTCCACCGTGATAACTAGGTGATCCATGTTAGGCTTAGTGGGCTGGCGGCTGAAGACATAAGTAGTTCTAGGCTATAGAGGGATATGGTAAGGAGGAACATGATATTATTTGTGGTATGTTTTTTTAATTATCTAAATTCTAACTAGTACTTATTTACATAGTCATGATTCATTCTTTTATCACTTTATCCATTATGCGAGATAATGAGATATCTATGGATCCTTTAACCAATCAGTTGTGATTGGGGATTCATAAAAGAAGTGACACCAATATTACAAAACATATTAAATAATTTGATCTAATTATTTGTGTGGATAGATTCACTTAGAAACTATTATAATATTCTACTATGTTGTATGATATAATCATAGGTGTGGATTGAAAATCCACCATATGCACCCATATAAATTTGCACCATTTGAGAGTTAGTTATTTATGGATAGATGGGGTGAGACTCTCCCTCAATAGAGAGAGTAAACAATTAGAAATATTAGTGGAGAACCATTGATGATATGTATAACCTATCTCCCATCATTTCTAATGTTTATACATTGATGAAATTATCTCCTCATATGACTAACTACTAGTGATAGTAGAGTAATGTTTGGTTGGATTCACGAATTATTATTTCAGACAAAATCTGTGTAAAAAGTTCTTCTTCAACATTGAAATTGGCCTCAGTATTGGACCAATACCATCTAAATTATATCGAATGTACCTTAATGAGTTTCAATAGATAATGGTGTAGTCAGAGGACCTTTAATTGGAGGGTTTAATTTCACCAAATGTGTCCACTAGGGTTTCTCCAATGTTGTTTTTTATTATGTTGGATGAGACCTTGAGGTTATATGTAAATTATTTATGAAAAAATGAGGATATTAATGAATATATGTACTCCATATAGAGGATATATGATGTATTTTACCAATTTAAATGCGAGACATTATTATCGATGATTTATCCTGGGTTTGCCTACATGAAATTGAGGGTTCTCAATGGGAACATTTTGAAGACAACATTCCAATGTAACTATTGGAATTATAATCTCCATGTTATTCCATTTTGTGTAATGAATTCTACCACACCCCTCATAGATTGTATTGGGGATATCATCTATTGATTATATGACCAGTTCATGGTTGTCTTTGTCCGTGAAATTCTCAAATACTCTATGATTTATGAAGAGACACATATAAATTGAGGATGTTCTAAGAAATAATCTATGAGAAATTGTACTTGGTAAGATCATTTAAGTGTTAGTTCTATATTAGAGAGGTTTTAGTTTAAGGGAATTCTATTTTATAGAATGGTGCATCTGTTGACTAAGTGAAGATAAATGAAGTGCTATATTAGACACCCAAGGGTGTGTCAATGGTGTATAGATTCCTCAGGTTTTAAGGTTTTTATAAAAAAATTTTAGATTAATTTTCCATGACTATAGCCATATTGACTACCTTAACATAAAAATGGTAAAAAATATAAAAGACCAGCCAATAAAAAAATCCTTCGAGGAGATGATGTGTATCCAAGATGTTGATCCTATGTTTTGAATTCTACATGTGGGTTTCAAGAACATGATGATTTGTGATTTATTAGGTTCTATTATTTTTTTAATATATTTTTGGAGGAAGGAAGTAAACTTTTATGGTTATATGAAGTTGAGAACCCATGGTAAGAACTAAATTACCCATGACATAGAGTTGGAAACACTGTTAATAACCTTGTTTTTAGTTGAATTATGGAATATTATAATATTTATTGAATCCAATTGTTATCCTTAAAAATCTTAATAATAACATTGAGGCGGAATCATGTGTAGTGAATTTTTGGAGCCTTAAGTTCTGATGTATGGATTAAAGGGTGTTGCATCATGGTCTGACCAAATCGTGTGATGTAGGCCACACAGTTTGGAAAACTTATATGAGGTACTATAGGTCTCAATATAGGGGAGTGCATAGACTATGAACTTATATAAAAATAATTCTTCCAAAATGTATTGTTCTAATATACATTTAATGAGTCAATAACATGGTTGGAAGACAATTTGGCGAACCGTGTGGCTAACTTGTTTTCCTATAAAATATTATATGAAAATAAAATTTTCTCTTTTTTTAAAGGGGGTATACATATTTCTTTCCATTTTTTTTAGTAGATATATTCCCTCTTCTTCTACCCTTTTAATCTCCTCCTATTTTAAACAAGTCATTTGAATCCTTTCTTCTGTGTGACCTATGATTCGAGTTCCATTTCTCATGTACGATCGCTACTCGTAAGAGCTTAAGTCCTTTTCATTCCTTCTTTACTTTATAATTATTTCTTCCGTGCTATTTTGATGTGAGCTCATATGACATATTTTATAAGTGTTTGTAGGTTCTCTTGTTTTCTTATGAACCATACTAAACTAAAGGTTGATACTGGATTAGGCCTTCCCTATAAACATAAGTCATGTTTTACATGAACGTTTAACTCAAAATATCACTGTTTATGATTTTTTATCATTGCGTGTCTGCCAGATTCAATGGTCAGAATAGCTAAAATGGATGTTATTTAAATTAAACCTTATAATTTTTCAACTACGGGCCCACTAACACCATTTCACATTTTTTGGGGTTAATAACTCAATTGGGACCACCCAATTTAGGCGTAGTTTTTTAATGTGCCTTTAGTGGCCAATATTGTGATTACCTAAGACATAGTTTGGGTATAAATAGAATTCCATTTAATAAGGTATATGTTTCTTATTAAAAAATAAATCATTATATCACTAAATTGAAATTATATTATTATAGAT
This sequence comes from Viscum album, assembly GCA_963277665.1. Lineage (NCBI taxonomy): Eukaryota > Viridiplantae > Streptophyta > Magnoliopsida > Santalales > Viscaceae > Viscum > Viscum album. Next base: position 122,144,155 of record OY728153.1, on the reverse strand, counting down.
ACAACTTTTTGTTGATAAATACTAATTGATGTAGAAATTGGTTGTATGATATTTGTAACCTTGTCAGCTAGGATGAAAGAAACTTGAATGAACCTACCAAATTATTAAATTTTCATGAGTAATAAATAGAAAAAAATGATTTATGATATACTTAATGTATATGATTCCTACTACATATACACCATTTCATCTTTATAGGAATGGAAACACTTGAGTTTGTATTGGATTCTTGAGGGAATGCCTCAAGAACTCCTTGGACATTGTTCTGATTCACCATGCCTATTTCCAAGGGAGATGCACACCATAGAACGTGGTACATTTCTACTAGAGGATAATCTATATATAATCGTATGAAACCTTATTCTAAAGACATGGATTCACTCCTTGTATTTAGCATGATATCTCATGACATTCAACGCCTTGGTTTATCCTTCTTGGGTTCCAATAATTCATATACTAGGATGTACTTTGGACCTGATCCATGAAATCAATTAGAGATATATCCAATTGGATTTATTTGGTATACCCCCTTATATTACACTTATCCCTTATTTCCAAGATGTAGGGATATTTAGTTTGATATATCCCAAATTTCTAATGTCAAGGATGCCTTGGTTTCTCTTTGGGTCCTTTTTTATTACTTAGTCATCATTATCACTCCATAGTCATCAGTATAATATTCCTTAACTACTAAATAAATAAATAAATAAAAACATGCTCAGAGACATCCATCATAGGATGACGTATGTATAGTTATCTTGGTGTCACATTAGGAACATGAGAATGCATTGGGTTGTATTTATTTTGTATTTTAACATGATATACGTACACACTATTACCATTTATATTCACATACAAGATTTGTATAGACAGTATTGGTGGTGTCTTACTGAGTTTATCTCATAGCCTATATGGGTTATCGATGTTACATTAGAAGATTATAGGATTGAAGGTATTGATAAGGGGAAGCATCTAGTTATAGATTCGTGAATTCTTCTATTACGATGGGATCTTGGTAGAAGATGACTAGGCCAGTGCTTATGATTCTTGATTTTGTTTTAGTCATTTTGCCTCATTTTTATTTAACTGATGACTTTTATACGATCCATTTTCATAGATACATTATATAAATATTATATATGGTATTTTTTCATCTTTTGAATTTATTATTTATGACTCAGATTTCCATACATGTTCCACTACTTTATTAATTATTATTTCTCTTGTTATTCACTCCAAATTTATATATTGCATACTGATGTGGTACTCTCTGATCATGACGGTATATTCTCTCCACTATACCACTTTTTACCCTTACTACTAGTTGGTAGATTCTTACATATGTGGAGACACGCTTGAGACCATGTTTCCAACTGTTTTTGTTACAATTATCTGGTGAGCTCATATAGGACATTCGAATGTGGTATAGGAGATTATTTTCATTTCATTAATATATTTTGATGGTAAAGGTAGAATAACACCTCACTAAATTTGGTAATGTGAATACTCCTTAAAGAATCTTACCCACATATGGTATATAATCTAAATTCCATGGGATATTATTTGATGTTTCAGTTTTTACCAGATAAAGTTTATTTGATTCCTGCACTGGGTGATGCACATGATTTGTAATATTATTATTCTAATGATATTAGAGTATGTTTTTTTACTTGTCCTGATACATAAAATAATATTTTATCATGAATCATATTAGGGACCTTATAGGATTAATATGTCTATCATTCTTCCATTTTATATAGGTTACATTTCATGACTACGTGATGATTTTTATTTGTTCCTTGTGTGATATATGTATTGTGTAACTAATGGTTATAATGGAAAGGAGAATTCAATAATTGTTTATTAAAGTGTTTTCATCAACCTAAATATTATTTTATTATATAATATGATGATGGACCTTCATTTTAACCAATTATCACATGTTTTTTTATCTGACGAAGGCTATATTTTCTGAAAATTAAATTGATTTTGAATATATGGATGACATTTGTAACTTAAAGATTATATTTAATTATATATATGGAGAATAATTTTTCATCTAGTTAAATATTATTATACTACCAATTATATTATACTATTGAATGTAATGGTTTGTATGTAGTTAAATGAATTACCAATTGCAATTATAAGTCATGTACTGGTAAAAATTGGAAATAGTACATTAGATAACTAGTGTATAATTTAAATGTAAAATTGGTTAAATATTTAATTGGAATATGGTCATTGTCAAATGGGGATTCAAATTTCAACATAGAGTGTATTTTCTTCTAAAACTTGTAATTGATAGTCCATATAGTAGGACCTTTTCATTTAAACTGTGGGATTGACCTAGACCCAATCTTCGTATCGGGCAGTAGGCAGTGTCTCTTGTGTTCTTTATGATCATTCTTATCAAGAAGACCTTGATTTAAGACTTTTAAAAGGGGTTTTAATTTGTATGGAATGTTTGTAGTTGTCCTACTTTCATATATGAGTTCATTGATTGGAAAAATTTATTATCTATGGTGCTTTTTGGAATTTATAGATCTATTCCATCATTTCATTCACAAATTGTGTTACAAGATGGAAGTGAGGACCATGCTTTATATGTGGTGGGCCCTAATCCACTAAGGTATCCTCTATTAGTTCCACCATTAGAACCACCTATTATCTCTAATGTGGGTAATGATTTTGATTTTTGTGAGGTATTTATATATTTTATTAAAAATGTACAAGGAGTTCCATGAACAAACTATTTTATAGAACAATTAAACCAAGATTTAAGAAGAAGATCCCACCCATGTTTGTGGGGGATGGTGTTCCTTAGGCCATAGATTCATGGATGGATGATATCCTATCAATTTTCAATCACATTGAGACACCTAATGAGTGGTAAACGAAGCCCACCACCTGCATTCTTTGTGATTAAACCAAGAGTTGGTGGGAAGTTATAAATTATGATGATTAATATGGGGGTATGAGTTGGAAGAATTCATATTATAGTTTCCATGAATTATTTTTTTCATAGATTCTGAGAGATGATAGGTCCCAGGAGTTTATCCTCATGGGGAATGTTTCCATGTACATGATGGATAATTCATCTCACATTATCGAGCTTCATCATTTTTCACTGACCATAGAGGGATATGAGTTTTCTTGGGGGAGTGTCTTTGAGGATGTGCTATGTTACTGCATAAAATCTCTTATAAATGTCAGTAGGTTAGCTACTATGCCATATATTGTGAATCAATCCCTTGTCATTGAATGAAATATGATGTAAGTCAATGGAAAATGGAATGGTGTATTATTATAAAGACATTTAAGTAGTTCCTTTTGAGATTGGAAATGTTATCATGAGAGTTCTCAGTAGGGAAATGGTAGCTAAAGTATCCACACTCATAGTTTGTTCGGTCACCATCTATGTGAAGGAAAGGCCATTCGGAGCCATAGTGTGATAGGAACCCATTCGAGTGAATAACCAACAACCTAATGGGCTATCTTAAAAGAACATATCAGACCTTCTCATATGTTTCAAATGGGAGAGGATCCACAATATCTCCACCTTGAAATGTAGGATCAGTCACTCCACATTAGGAACAGAGTTGAGGTAACACAAGATGGTTAGGCCAAATAATGGATTCATTTCCGTGGTATCTAGACTTTAATTTTTAGAATCAATAGTGTAGACAATCTTAGGGTATTCTAGATGCACCAAAAGGAAAATCGGGAAGGTTTCTCATGGTACAGATGATACCCAAGGAGAAGAGGACATGGTTGTCTATGATACACGATATTATTCTAGTTGCTGCTATTGTCATATCATATTTATCTGATATAGGTTCCTCAAACTCCATTATTTATCTACATATCAGGGAAATTTTGGTCTTTAAATTCAGTACTTCTATGTGGTTATAACTTTGGATACTCTATTGGGTGTATGGTTAGTGAGTGTATGAAATTACAAGGAGTTTACTATTGAATGTGGAGGTTATCATTTCATGTGGATCCTTTTCATCCTTCAAATGAAAATTATCAATATCATAATTGAGATCGATTGGATAGTTTCTTACCATTCCCATCTGAATTTTTATTACAGAAGCATGTCTTTTAAATTTCTTGATGTGGTAGATATGTCTATAAAAGAGAAGGAGATGTATAGGATATTAGAACTGAGTAAGATAATCAAGGGCTAGGTGGAGTGATATCCCATATGGATAACCATTATATAGAGTATGGGAGAATAAATCATGCTCAATGACCTCTTATATTAGATCATTTCTATTATGTCTTCCCTAATTATTTTTATGGGATACCAATTGACAGATACATTGAGTACTCTATCAAGCTAGTTCTAAGAGTAACACGAGTATCCATTCCACCTTATTGGATGAATACTACAAATATAAAGGAGATATAGAGGAACCTAGAGTACATGGAATATAGGGATTTTATCTAAACCAATTCTTCACCTTGGGGTTCAACCAAACTTTTCTCTAGGAATGAAGATTAGAACATTATAATATGGTTGAATTACCCATGGTTGAACTAGATTATAGTCATGAATCAATACCTATTTTCTTGTATTGTTGATCATTTAGACCACCCCTAAGATGCTAGAGTATTCTTGAAATTAAATTTGAGTTTAGGTCGTCATTGGGTGTATGTTAGACCTTGATAAATACCACACACATAATACCATTGTTGGTATTGTCTTTCTGAGTATTTGGTTGTTCCATTTAGTCTTATAACCCCAAATTCGATTTTTGAGGCCTTGATGAATCATCCTCTATATGTTAGACCTTTATAAATACCACACACATAACTTCAATGTTGGTATTGTATCTTTGAGTATTTGGTTGTTGCATTTAGTCTTACAAACCCAAATTTGATTTTTGAGGCCATCATGAATAAAATTTTCCACTAATACCTGGATTATATGATTTTGGAGTTTGTGGATGAAATTTTCTGTTCTCAATGAATCATCACAATCATTAAAAACACCATGATATTGTTTTTAGTTCACTGGTGGAGCATAAGTTATATGCCCAATTAACCAAATTAAACTTCTAGATGAAGAAGGTTCACTTATTGGGTACTATTATATTAGAATCAAGAGTGTTAGTAGACCTAGAGTATGTGATGTTCATAATTTCATAAGATCATCTCAATAATGTGTTTGATATACCCAGTTTCTTATATTTGGATGGATATTTCTAATGTTTTACATAGGATTTCTCCCATATTGTAACACAGATTACTGGATTGACTAAGAAGGTTTTCATGTTTCTCTCATTGAATTCATGTAGGAAATCATCTCAGGATATAAATGGATGGTTTACCTCATCCATGATCCCTAACCCACATTATCTTGGAAGAGGCTTTATAGTGTTTTATGATTCCTCATTCATCATTCTAGGTGCAGTTCTGATATAGGAAGATATAGTTGTTGTATATAGTTCTTAGAATTTATGACCTCATGAGTATAACCACATGAAAAAAATTTGAGATGGTAAAAGTTTCCCATTACATACATTTTTGGAGTCACTATTCTCAGGGAGAGAGTATTTTAGATTATAAATATAAAAAAATCCACACATATATATTTAAAAAACATAACTTAAACCTCAGAGAGTGAAGATGATTTTAATATCTTCAGTACATAAATTTCATGATTTCCAATGTGCCTGGTATAGGTAATGTTGATTGAAATTATCTGAGCTACAAATCTCAAATCCAAGATGTTCAAGAATTTTGTAATGAATGGAATTTTATGGATCCACATTATGAGATGAATTTAGAGTTTTAGTAATGTTACAATTGGTCTTTTAAAATATCATCAGTTATAGCCTCATCACTTCTGGATAGAGTGATGGGGTAGTAGATATCACTTCATGAATCCTTGGTTCTAAGGGAGAGTATTTCATGTGTATACCCACAAACATATTTTTGGATCAATGATGATTAAATCATGATTATACATGAGCATATATTGGTGCCAATAGATGTGTGGGATAAAATGTTGTAAGAATCCAATGATTCACAATGGGTTGTGCACCCAAGGATCTCCAAGATGTATCATGATATGTGCCACTAGTATTGTTGGCCTGGGATAAAACATTATATTGGTGGTTTTATCAACTCGTGATTTACATTTCAGTAGGTAAAGGTGGAGAAATAATGGCCTTCTAGAATGTAATAGCCAATGTTGGTATTAAAATGGAAATTTTATGATTTCATAGTGGATTTTTCTGGCAGGTTTACTGAGATTTCCTCAAGGTAGTGACACAGTTTGGGTTGTTTTGGAACGGTTGATGAAGGTATCCAATTATATTTCGATCTAGGAGATCTTATCATTGGATGTGACATAAAGAATATATATTCATGAAATAATATAATTTCACTTGGTCCATATTTATACTATTTAATATATGAAATATCACATCATTTCAAGGTTATGGATGGTGTTACATAACACATTGGGTACACATGTACTTCTGACTATAGATTACTACCCTCTGACTGACGACCAATCAGAATGGAAAATACAGGTTTAAGAGGACATAATTCAAGCACCTGTCACTGATTTCAGTAGTTCATAGGAGAAAAATATACCTATTTTAATGTTCAACTCTAATAACTATTATTATAAAACCATACAGATGGATTCATATGATTCTTTCTAAGGTAGTCCATGTCGATTACCTATGTGGTGGTTATAGGTTGGAGTGGTAGTGAAACTAGTAAATCATCTCGTTCATGAGACATTCGAGAAATCAAAACTTATTAGTAAGCATAAGGTTACTACTCAATATATAAAAATATATTATTCTTGTTTTCATCGATGACCTCTGCAGTTCGCGGACAAGGATTATGTTTTATTGTGTGTTTCCCCTTAACTGGGGAATTGGTAGATAAATAGAAAAGGGATGTTGACTCCTACATTCATTAAACCATTCATGATTTCTGAGAGAGTCAGGATAGTATCCTATCTGATATCTCATCCAAAAAGGTACAAATACATGTAGAGTTTCTTCCATTCATCACATATTAGCAGATATTATGATGACTTTTCTCCTACATTTGATCCAAATTATGATGAATTTTAGGTTAATTCTTCTTTTAAGTAGTATGTTATTCATATAATAGATCGGGGAATGAAGGAACTCAAAGGCTGGTTAGTTCCTTTAGTATGGGTGTTATAGAAGAATGACCATATTCAAGACAATACTTAGGAGAGAGAGAATGATATACATGGTCAATGACAATAGTTATTCATAGATTATGTTTTACCACAATTTTAATGGTAAACTAGGTATGTTTTTCTTTAAGAGTGTTCTCTTTAATAAATTGGTTTTTCATTAAATTATGTAAAATTTTAATTTTAGTTGGAATCCATTATTTCATTATTATAAACACACACAATCAGTTATAATCTGTAGTTTATAGTTATTTTTTAGATATTGAAACATAACTTTATAATGAAAGAGAGAGGGCACACGGTCTAACCAAACTGTCTCCTAGAGGCCACAAGGTTTAGAAAAACCATGCGGGTGTTATAGGGCTCTATAAATGGGTGTTCATGGGGAATTGAAGGTTAGAAAAACCATTCTCCCCAACTAGGTGGGTTCAATATCCATGGAAGTTGTATGTTCATGGTTGAAACATGATTTTTCCAACATTGATGATGAATTGTGTACGCATTAATTTTTGTATGAATAAACCATTTTACCTCTTTATTCTAAAGAGGGTATCCCTCTTTATTCCACATATTTTGAGTGAATGGAAACCTTCTTGACCCATGTGAGATCCTCCTAACACCTAACCTAATATTTGAAGTCTTTCTTCCATCCAAACACTGATTTAACTATCATCTATCATGTTGAATCAACATTTATAGGAGCTTTACTCTATCTCCTTCCATTTTTATTGAATTTTTTTGAACTATTTCGGTGTGAGATCATATGAACTAATTTTAGGGTGTCAATATGTTCATCCATTTTATTAAAATATACACCTAACCAAATTCCAATACTAGGAGGGTGTTCCTATATAGGCATAAGGGAGGTTGTTCATTGCTTTTCCCTCAAAGAATTTCTATTAGTACATTCTCTCCGTTGTGAACATTCTAGTTTCACCGTGCATTTATACTAAAATTAAATTTCATTAAATTGAGTTTAATAAATTGAAAATTAATGACCTAGTGATTCCAATATACATCATTGGAGGTTAATACCTCAATACAGAGCACCCAAAATAGGTTTCATTTCATGATATTCCTATAGTGACCGATATTGTGATTACATAAAACATTTTTCGGGTTTTCTTGGAAGGAAATAGGATAATTTAAGTGTTTTAACTTAATAAATAAATACATAAATAATTAAATTTAATGTATATAAATATACATATTAAATTTACTTAATTAATTGTAATTAAATTTGAAATGGTTTTCACATCATTTGTAACATTGTCACATAGGATGAAAGGTGGTGGAATGAACCTCTGGAATTATTAAATTGTGATTACTATAATAAAACATAAAATCAATTATAATTCAATAAAAGAATATTGTTCCTATTTTATATGATTTTCTTTATCATGATTGGAATGGTTATACATGAGCCTGCTTTGGATTCTTGAGGGAATGACTCGAGCACTCAGAGGATTCCATTCCGATTCATTGTGAAAGTTTCCAAGGGAGATAACCACCTTTGGAATCAGTCCTTTTCTATTATTGGATTACCCACATGGAAATTTAGTATCACATGTCCTTTATAATATTATAATTCCATATATTTACTCCTTGGATTCAACATGATGTCATGGGATATGATACGCTTTTGATTATTCTCATTGGGATCCAGTTCTAATTACCCTCGAATTTACATTGGACTCAATCCATGTAAATAGTTGGATAAATTTATAGTGTAATTCCTTAGTTTCACTCCTTATATTGCCCTATACATTATTACTAGGATGCATGGTTATGTACTATGAGTTGGACAATCCTTCTAAGTTAAAGGATGCCTTGGTTTCTTCCTAGGTCTTATTTTATTATATTTTCATCACTATAACTCCATAGTAAATAGCACTATAATACATAACCCCTTAGTAATTATTAATGTAACACATTCTCAGATTCAACCATCACAGGCTGAATTATTTTTTATCTGTGTTTACACCATGATTGACTGATTTATTTCATCCTTACACAACTGTTTTAAATTGGATTTGTATCCGAAATTAAAAATTCAGTAACCAATTAATCATCCAATTTTATTAAATTTATTTAATTTTTATCACTATCAAAAATAGAAATTATACTTTTTGGTAATTTTATTATAGGAGGAGGAGGATTGGAGGGACGAAGATGATGTAGAAGGAAAATGGGCTGAACTGCATGGAATCCCATGGAAACATGTCTGCTATTATGAACATAACTAAGAATATGTGAATCCGAATAGGATTCAAATTTATAGGATTATCCATTTTAGAGTTGGCTAATACTCATCTTAAGATACCCAATCCAAATTAATTCATCTTATGGCCCATCCAATTAGATATATTTAGGAAACAAAATATGAACGAATTTAAAGGTTAGTTTCGGTATTTTAGAAATATACCCCATTATAGAAAACAAATTTATGAAATATTTGACATAAAAATATTAATTAGTCCATAAAAAACACTCCATTTTTTTCAAGTCATTATATGGTCATTAACCAGTCAAAACTAGGATACAAGCGGTATACCCAAATCTAGGTGAACAACCCCCCCCCCCTCCAATTTTGGTTATAAAAGGGAACCTTGGGCCCCTCATTTTCATGTTTGACCAATGAGTTATGTGATTCCACTTTAGAGTTCCATATGAGTCCTATTCTAATCATAGAAGTTATAGAGGCTCCTATCCTTATAGCGAAATCAAGGATGAATAAAAAGATCCAATGGAGCTTCCTTCTCCTCTCTATGTCAGGATAAATAATGGGAATTCATTGTGAGGGATCTACACACATGTAAAGGGAGTATTGATTCATATAATATCTATTTTAATTAATTTGGGAGTTAAGACATTTAATTAAATTTAACTTTCATGATATTGTTTTAATGTATGTCAATGTTATACTCTTAATTTATAACCCATCGGTATGAGGTGTTGAGTGTGTGACATGTGTTGTTATAATTGGGAAACACAAAAGTCCTTCACATACCCACTTTATCATGATTTAAATATAACTTGGAATCTCATATTCCATATATAGGTTTTGGAACTTTCCCATAGAGTTGTTATATCAAGGATTGGTTCTCCAAGCACTAAAATGAATGCTTAAAACATAATTGGATTTACAATTATTTTCAACCATGGAATTAGTACATGATTCAATGAATTTATAAGAACAATGAACCTTAAATGTGTGCAATGAAATCACAATGTCCACTTTATCTCATATTTATCAAAATACACATGGACTTTCAACAATTAGATGATTTAAATTATGTTTTTCTTAAAACTATTTTCAAAACCACCCCATAATTTAGTACTCGTTATTCAACATACATAGTATAAACCAATAGGTACACCTTGAGAGACTACCTAGGGAATAACCTACACAATAAATAATCTATAAAAAAATAAATTTGAATTTTCATGATAAGATGGTCGAATTTGGGCGCCATTACCTGGGAGAGATATAGTTTTTAGTGCATGTTTTTTATATGTTTTTTTAAATTTTGTGAATATTTATTTGTTTTATCTCACACCATTACATAACTTTTTGTGTTATGATTTATTTCTTGTGTAGGTTTTGTAAATTATGCATTATTCTTCGGTATAATTTAATTCTTTCAAACATGAAATAGAGATGATCCAACGTCAATGACATCGAGACACATAAGACAACACTTTTATGAAGGAAACACCACATCTTGATAATTTTCTAAACCTCTCTTCATCTAGAACCAAACTAGAATCTAAAAAAAATTTATGACATGGATGGAAATAATAGTACACTAAAATAACTAACATATCCAATTGTTGATATTCAACCCACTTATATATAAATTCAAATGAAAATACCATGATTTGAACTAAAATTCAGTCAAATTCACTTTTTTCCTAGATTCCTTGGACTCATAGGAGTAGTTCCACGTAAGAACATAAAATAATTTTTACCTTGTGTTCAACATTAAAAAATTATAATTTGGATGAATAAAAATTAATTTTTAGGTAACTACCATTTTCATTTTAAGATACTGAAAAAGATTGTATACATAAGGTTATTTCCCTTATTAGTGGTTGGATAGACATGAAACACCTTTTTTAAAAAATTACTTCCTTGACACTTGAGTTGTGAATATAAGGAATGTAACATGTGGGATAATTTAATCATATGGGAAAACACTTCATGAATACTGAGAAATATTTAAAAGGGTTTTTTCAAGATTCCCACAACACCGAATAAGTAATCAACATTTAATACATTGTTTTTATGAATTTTTAATTCCTATGGATAAAATCATGATTGATGCTACTGTAGGTGGAGTGCTAGTTGAAAAACCCCAAATTGATTCAAGTAAAATCATTGAGAACAAGGTATATAAAACTCAACAATTCAATTCAAGGACCATTATATCCATCATAGGTGTCCATCAGGTGTAGATTTTTAAGTTTGAGAAGATGGCTGGAACAATGATTTAATAGGTAAGTACCCTTATATGAAAAATCTATCTTTTCCAAGTGAAATATCAATCACATCCTCACTACCATAATGGTATATGTTCTTCCAACACCCACTGTTATGACCAATTCACTCAACTAAGAGAAAAATATAAGATTTTTGAGGAAATATATCGAGGCCACCCCTATAACAAATCCTTTAAGAATGAACATTACTATCTATCCAACCCTCGATGGACAGATAGACAAACCTATAGTAAAGGAGGTATTAAAACAGACCACAACACCCATGGATACTACTAGGGTAGTGTAGTCAACCAAAACAACCCAAAATTCTTCAACCACCATAATTTACATTTTAACAATGCCCTATAAAAGCATATAATTTCCTAGAATTCCGGATGAAAAAATAGTGGTATATAAGGTCCAATTCAAACAAATGACCCAATAATCCATACATGACCTAAAACCCCAATTAGTTCAACTCACCATCTCGGTGGGGTATATTCAATTTAAAGTATCTAGTAAACAATGATCTCAACTATTAGTCAAACATAGGGATAATGGAAATGTCTGTTACATCACCCTTAAGATTAAAATCCAATTTAAATATCAAATGACCATTCAATTAGAGTCATCCCTTCATAAGGAAATCACCATTGAAACCACTAAAAATTCTATAAATATGGAAAAAAATTGTCATTATAGAACCCCTGGAAAGGAAAATAGATTTTCAATGGTTGAAATCCCAATAAAAACCATTCCTCTTCCATTTCCCTAAAGGATCACACAATCAAGGAAATAAAAAGAAACTGAAATTAATAAATAAATATTAAGAAATTTCAGAAAAGTAAATGTAAGAATACCTTTGATTGATGTCATAAATCAAATTAGTTGATACACAACATTTCTAAAGGATATGTGTACACGCCAAAGGATACTTTTAGGTGATGAAAAGGTGAGATTTGTGAGGAATGTATTGGTGTTGATAGACCCATCATAACCTAAAAAATGTTCCAATACTAAAATATTCTTAATTTTATGCACCACAGGGGATTATTCATTTTCAAATTATATTTTTGATTTGGGTTCTTCAATAAATGTAATTACTCACTCTATTTAATTTTCATATTAGGTCGGATAACTGAATCCCATATGAATTTTATTTCAACTCGCATACTGAAGTACATCAAACCCCACTACTTTGTTAGAGGATGTTCCTATGAGAGTGTAAATTTTTATTTTTACCGCTGATTTTTTATGCTAAAAATAGAAGATAGTAGTATGCATGTGATGCCCCAATTATATTGGGTAGTATTTTCTTAAAAATAACCAAAACCAAAATTAATCTCTTCAACGGTACATTATCTATGGAGTTTGGTCATTACATTTTTCCACTTCACCATCCTTATGCCTTGAAGCATCCCACATAAGACCACTTATTAATTTTATTTAACTCAATTGATGTAATCTATTCCCCTAAAATAACTTATTTTATTTCCCCTGATCCCCTTTATGAGTTTTTATCCTTAAAGGACATTCTAGGTAATGAATCATTCATTTAATGTTTTTGTGTTCAAGAATTTCATGAATGATTGTTAATTGATAATTTCTTCAACACCGAGGATCCAATTACCATCAATGATAATTATAATCTTTTAAAATCACATTACATTATGAGAATGTTACCATGGATCATTTTAATTATATCAGTGACCTCTCACATTCATATTTACTATAATGAATCCAAAATCCACCAGAATTGGTACTTAAACAATAGCCTTGATATTTAAAAAATTCATATATTTTGAATGGAAACAAGCTTCCTATAATAATTTCTAGTTCACTCTCTCCAGAGCATGAATTGAAGTTGTTTTAACATTTCAGTGTTTATAATCAAGCATTTTGATAGACATGTTCTGGCATACCTTTTGTTCTCTAACTATTTAACCTTCTGGCATCACCTCAAGAAATCCGAAGAAAAAAACATATCATTTGTTGTATTCTCATAATTCAATAATTTAATCTATAAATTAGGAATAAAAAGGATCATAGAATGTTGTGGATGACTATATAAGTAGGATCCTCCCATCCATATAAGTTGAATCATCCCCTGATATTCTTGTAAAATAGATGTTTCCCAATAAGAAATTATACCATGTGAAAGATACTATTTCATGGTATGTGGAAACTATAAATTATTTGGAAGAATTGTTCATTCAAAATAATTTCAACCAAAACCAAGATGACCACCTAAAACACGAGTCATTGTTTCACAGTGAAGGGGATGTTATTATCTCATGTATCTGATTAAAGGGAGTCAGTTTTTTTTAATCAATCCTATCAGGTTCTATATCTTTGTAGCTTTTCCTGGTCTTCAACGGGTTTATTTACGGAGCCAAAAACTCCCAATGGTTCTTGAATCCAATGATCCATGGACCTAATTTCCATAGGCAGACACTCATTGGGTAATATGGCCAAAAAACATAAGAACTCACATTGGTTGAGAGGATGGGATGTCGGGCTCATCGCACCCTTTTGGAGAGACATTATTTCCAATTCTGGGGCTCTCTTATAGATTTAAGACATGTTCATATGTTCACAAATAATTGGTTAATCTCCAAGAATAGTATCCATGGATTAAAACTACGTTGAAAATCAAAGGATTTCGCAGGGATCTAGAGCTGTCTATATCCAATGTTTCCCATCCCTCATTGGATTAACGGTTCTAGGGAATTTTCAGTTTGTTCAGATAGCACTGGTCTTAAGCCATATAATTGGGCGTCTGGAGTTTATTATCGTCAAATGGGGATAGAGAGTCACTTGAGCATCATGATTGAACCTGTAAAATGGGTTTCATATGTATCCTTGTGAAAGGAATCAGAATCCACATAGTTTGGTTCCACATAATGGAACAAATCACCTTTTAATGTTAGGTGACAAGGACTTAACCATATTGTTTAACGACATGTGGCAAGGACGTCTAGGAAAAAGTTCCTAGTAAATGTTGGTGTGATACATATACCGAAGAGGCCTAGATGACCTAAGGGAAAATGACTTCTTGGGCCCGGGTATGTTCTGAATATGGGCATGTGGACACAGTCTGATAAGGATAGATGGGTATCAGACTTGGATGATGGGCTAGCACCTTAGATAGGTTTCCTACGTATCCTGGTTGGTTGGGAATCATGATGTATGTAGTTTTGGAAGATCAAGGATTACACACGATAGTCGCCTATTGAGGGTGTTATTGGTAGTCCTTGTTGGGGTATGGATGGGGCTAACCTGTGGGTGGTGGCCCAAGTTGTGATTGAACCTTAGGGAGGTGTCCTAAGTACCCTACTTAGGAGACAGGGATCAAAACCCACATAGTTCGTTCAATCTCATAAGAGAATACAATCCTATGAGAGAAATGAGTTTGTTATTACTTCATAAAAAGGATTCCTTGATGGTTTAGGGGTTTAAATTGTGGCCAATTCCTTAGGTAGATGCCCAGATTAAGGGAATTTGGGTTACATTCCTGAAGAGGATGTCTAGTGAGCTCGGGTCCTAAGAAGGCTTTTTATGTATCCTAATTATAGTGGGAATCATAGTTCTTATAGTTTTTATAATGATTGTTTTTTTACATGTTTTAATCATCATGAATCTCTAAACCTTCATGAGTCATTCTTGGTGTTGGAAACAAGAGGATGCAAACGATTCCACAATGACACATTCACTTTTCCTCCACTGCTGGTGGAGGAGGGTGCACCTATGGTGGTGATAGTGGATGAGGCCTTAGTTGACCCAAGAAGAGGGTGAGGCGACAAGCCTCCCCTATATGTACTTTACATTAGATAATGGTCCAATGAAATTAGGAAGGGATGTAGGTTTAGGACTTACTCCAGTATGGATTCCCTATTACTCCCTTTAGGGGAGGGGAGAAGTGCTCACCACTGGCACTCATTAAATGGAAAAGCAAGTGGGATCCCTCAATCCGGAAGAGTGGAGTGGCAGAAAGGGTCTCTCGAGCTCGGACACAAGACTATCATGAGCATGTGATCCCAGGAAACCTCGAAATGTCCGTTTAAGGGATGGGGTAACCCCATTTGTCTCTGCCTACTATGGGTATGTGAACTCAAGAGGGCACACTAATGCACCTAAAAATTTTAACATGCTGGTCTGGTGGCTCTGGGAGAGGCCTTGTCTTGGTGTCGATAGATAGGCTATTGATGGGATTCTGAAGGATCAGACTAAATTGGAACAGTCTTATCAGACTTGGGGGATGGAAACACCGAAGGCCTTGGTGGACCACATAGTCATATGAGGAGTGGATCCCTTCACGTAGGTAGTTGTTGTGCGGATGGAGAGGTCATCTGTGTACCAGTGTGGTATGTGAACTGAGAGGCATCCTATGTATTGGAGTGGTATGTGGATTCAGGCTTGGCTCGCATACCAAATTGTTACTTGGCGCTAGAGTCCTTTCGAGCAGCGACGGCTAGGGGCAGCACCAGAGAGAGCTTCATCTGCGTAGGAGGGTGCTATGTGGCATACTGGATCAAGGAAGGGGCATAAGCTCCATGGTTCATGGGGAGTGTGTTCGCGTAGGGGACATGGTTCGTGGTTTTCCAATTTTCGGTACACAGTATACCAATTTACTTATGAGTTCTTCAGTTATTAACAATTTATTCCTCGTTTATACATATTGCTGGTTCGCAAATCGGAACTTCACTGTAGGCACAATCCTATGCTCCTGAAAGCCTCTTCCTTCTGCAAAAGTCTGATGTCTTTCGTTAAAGAGACAATTTCCTAGAATCCTATCCTCAATCAGCCGATCCCTTTCTTCTACCCCTTGACATGATTTTATATAGGGGAAAGGGTTGGATCTATGGTCATGTGACAACTTTTATGGAATCCCATGACATAAAACCCACCCTAAATGTAAAGACCCGAAAATCCTGTGGAAGGTTTTTTATTAAATACATGGGAATTTTACGAGTCTGCAAAAATTTACGGCGCTTGATTCTGAGGCCCGGTGTTCCAGGAATCAATTTCTAATGTTTTGTTCGGGTACGTTCAGAAAATGTACGAGAAAGTTTTTATAACCTTTGAACCGGTGCTTGGAATTGAAATATGAGGGCACCGTTGATCTCGTAGTGCCGGTATTCGCTTAAAGAGACTTTCACTTCGATGGCAGTGAGTTGAGAATAAAAGTTAATTTTGGGTTTTCATAAAAAATAATAAAATAAAGTCATCTACACTTTATTTTATTTGAGCCACCATGTGGGAGACTAGTAGTTTAAACCTCCTCTTGGATGTTGGAGGTGGGACCACCACACCTTAACTTCCCATGAGAGGTTATGGTGGTGGGGCCCACCTAAACATAACCTCCTGCTAGAGGTTACGACCTGGGGACCACACGGGGCTAATCCCCCTATTTATAGAGGTGAATAAAACCTCACAACTCTCCCTCATTAATGAGGGAGAGCCTCTCCAACGTTCCTTTAATTAAATGTAGCCAACTCCCATTTTTTTAATTGTTCCAACCCCTTGAATTAATAAAGGGGAGCCTACATAATTAATTAGACCAATTTGAATATTGTTCCAACAAATTAATATGATATTGCAATCTATTATTTTTTTGGCATATTCATTTTGGTGGTAGATTGAGAGGAGGATTATTGGGAGAAAATCTACCAACAAAGAACCCCATATCCCAACGAAGAACGAACAACGAAGAACACCGACCTTCTTCGAATTTTTCCTCGAAACTTAAAACGTCATGATACATCTTCAATGACCATCTTTCTACAGCTCTTTCAACAAACAAAAAATGATGATCAAAGGTAGGGGTTTAATTTTATCAAATTATGATTTCCCCATGTTCTTCCTCTCTCTCAAAATGAAGAACGGGGGTTGATGTGCTTCATACTTGCGAGCCTCTTGATATTACCCAAAACGCAGAGGGTGCGGGCCAAACCAACATGGCCCTACCCCTCCGCCGTTCTTGCTTGAGAAGATCCTCGACATGGAGATGAGGAGACAGAATGATGAAGACGGTGACGACATAAGATGTGCTACCCGTGACATCTGTGAACTGCGCCACCCTCGTGGTGCACTGGAGCTCTCGGCCGAACATTGTCGGGCCGAGACGCACCAAACTGGCCATCCCAGCAGCATCCTGGTCCCCGGCCCTCCTGCCCGCAGACTCCCTAGCGGCCTGCATAGCCTGCCCACCACCTCCCACACGTCCACGTCGGCCTACCCATGTGCCCCGATGGCCTGTTCGTGGACTCCTGCGCACCACCCGGCTGGCCCCGCCACCCCGCCAGCCTGCCCCAGTTACCGCCCGACCGGCCCGAACGCCCACCCCACCAGCCCAGGCCGCCACCCGGCCTGCCTGACTGCCCCGCCGGCCCGCCCAGACCACTACCTGGCATGCCCAGCCGCCCTGTCGGTCGGCCCCGCCCGCCTCCTGGCCTGCCCGACCACCCCACCGGTCGAGTTGCACTGGCCTCCCGAGCTGACCCGCAGTGCCCCTCGTAGTGTCTCTTCCCGAGCCGGCCCCGGCCTCTGGGCCGAGCGACCTACGCAGCGACCTCCAGGCCTAACCGCCCCCACAATTCACTGGGTCGGGATGATCAGACTAAGCTAAACCTAGCGGGATGACCCGCCCAACGGGTCGAGTCAACCCAGATTGGGTCGGCCAAGACTGGGTTGGGCCGAGTCACTCATACTGAGTCAGACCAAACCTGGGCCCACTACCAACCCTTTACATTCTTTGGCCATATCTTTGGCACGAGACATCTGTTTGATGAACTGTAAATAGTGCTGGTATTCATGGAACATGACGGTTCTTTTGAGAATACCCCACTGGGGTTTGGGATATATTTGAGATACTATTTGGTTAGATCGTACATGAATCCAACCAGGCCCTCGGGACTAAAAGGCTAAAAACTCACAGTCTGGGCATCTGATCGACGCGTCATCTGTTACATTGAGACCCCTATGATGTGGCAAACCTCTAAGATACATCTTCATGGGGCTTTGTAGAATTTGAAGTATCGACTCTTGGATTGAGGAGAAGACCCTCCCAGAATAAATCAAGCTTTGTGGAAACCCTGTGGCTGGTTGTTCTCTGACTACTAGTCCTGGATCATGTGTGGGTCCGACAGTTATGACTTCTGTTCTTGGATCATGTGTTGGCCCAACAAAATAGCTGGTATTGGATCCTGTGTTGGTCTGACGGCTCTGACTACTGTTCCTGGATCCTGTGTGGGCCTGACAGTTCTAGCTTCTGTTCCTGGATCATGTGTTGGTCCGACAGAATATCTGGTCTTGGATCTTGTGTGGGTCTGAAAATTCCATCTACTGTTCCTGGATCCTATGTGTGTCCGACATATCTAACTACTAGTCCCACATCCTATGTGGGTCTGATAGCTTAGATTGTTTTGTGGCTATATCTGATCATCTCTATCACTCTACATAAGTTGTATACCTGTGGGAGTTGAGTCAGTGACTTTTGTTTTTACCTCATGATTGATATGGGTTACTTGATAACATAGGTGTATATATGTGCGCATACCTAAGTAATGGATATCTGTTGATTTCATTCTCTATGGTTTATCCTTGGTGGATTTTGAGAGACCTTGGTGATCTTTGGATCCCTAATGAGTATCGTTATACTCACCCCTGCACAGGCTATGCCCGCACCTTGTTGTGTTAGTTGTAGAAAACCGACATCGATGACTGAGGATCAGAGTAGTAGGACTAGACGGTACCTGGAGGTGGACCTTACGATGATTTAGTACCCGGATGAGATGGACGAATGTGAAGTGCTTTGGAGGCTATCTGTACCTACCCTTCAGGTACGATCCGTGGTGGAGGATCCAGGATCTTCTCTTCACCTTTCAGCTATTTTTACCTATTCACTTGTACTTGAACTTTACAGTCAGACATGTATTTCTATCCCCCTTTACTTTTCAGCACTCATTGTATATATTTTTACTTAGTTTGTTGCTTCCATCTTGTTCTCTGTGGTGTGTGTTTATAGATATAAAGGAAATGCCATCCCTGTTTTAGGGATTTACGCCTTTTGTGCTAGTCGCCAGTCCCTAGCCTATGGAAGGTGGGCTCGGGGTAGTCACGACATGGGCCCCAGGGGACGGGTTGTGACAATTGGTATCATAGTTAGGTTCTACCGCAGTACATAGGACTCTGGTATTTCTTTTCTGTGAAGAAATAGTGTTAAGAGTACTTAGTGTGGTTTTTCGTACAGGGAGTCCAGTGTTGGTGCGGAGGCCGACGTATCCATACACCAGGACCCTGACATCTGATTTCCAACTCAGTACATGAAAACACTGATTGTGTGTATGTTTCAAGAGTTTTCTTTGTGATTTAATTGAGTCAGATCACTAGGTATAACTTAATTACCATGGCACAACTCTTTCTTTGAAGGATGCCTCCATGCAGATAGCCATCCAGGGTTCCGAGAGTTGTACAAGATGATATCCCACCGAGAAATGAGGCCTTGGTGCAGGGCACTATCACAGTAGAGGCACTGTCGGTACCACTACCCGTTGGGCCATCGATACCACCAGCCCTAGTAGCAGAGATTTCACTCTATTTGATCGCGTCACACGAGTTCCAACGACAGATGCCGCCCAGGTTCAGGGGTGAGACAGACCCGCAGGTAGCTGACGATTAGATGGAGGATGTGGTGTGATTATTCATACTTTTAGGGAAACCAGCGGACCTTATGGTGATCCTTTCCATGAGTCTCCTTCATGAAGTAGCAGGCAGATAGTGGAGCCTAATGCTCCAGGTGCATTACGAGGCGACACTACTCTGGGCAGACTTCGAGAGCCTTTTCTAGGTGGAGTTTGTCCCAGCCACCATATGCGTGGTGCAGATACAGAAGCTAATACATCTATATCATGGTAGAATGATGGTGGAACAGTACTCATTGAGGTTCACCGACCTGTCACGCTACTCCACAGATATGGTGTGGGACCCATTCTTTAGAGCTTGGACCTTCAAGAAGGGACTCAGGCGAGATATCAAGGCTTCAATGATCTCACTCAGCATCCTGACGCAAGAGGGGGTGTTGGAGAGAGCCCTCTTATTTGAGAGTTTCCTTGATGAGTAGTCGCCAGTAGTGAGACCCACCACCGGGCAACATGTAGCGGAGTCTTCTATAGCCGGCAGCAGACAAATTTCGTAGAGGTACAAGCAGACCAGACAATCCAAGGGACGACCTCAGGACTTGGGTTCGGTTGTGGGAGGCACATGGGACAGATCCTTTCATGCCAGGAGAGGTCAATGTTACTCTTGAGGCGGGTAGGGTCACATGGCTCGTGACATTCCGACCCGCCGTAATAACGATAAGAAGACCATCGAAGGACCACCTAGTAAGAGAAAGAGGTTTTATTGAGGCAGTCCGTAGGGAGGAGGAGGATGTCACAGAGGATTTGGTCATGCAGCAGGCGGTGGATGATGTTACGAGGTTTTACCAACACCGCCACCAGTATCTCTACCCCGACTTCAGGTAGTAGGTGGACAGGGGAGAGCTCAGCTCTAGGCAGCTGAAGAAAATGACCATGTCGCTCTGGAGATGATTCTAGGTACGATCTATGTCTACTTCACCTTAGATGCAGTTCTTATATGCAAAGGTTCTAGTCACTCTTTTATAGCCACTGCCCTCGTTCGGAGCTCAGATATTCTGACAGAGCTGTTGGCTTGATCCTTACGGCTAGAGACTCTTACGAGAGTAGACTCGGTGATTATTCACTAGTTCCGGCAGTGTGAGATTACTCTAGGAGGTGATAGCTTTGGCTAGGATCTCCTCATAGAAGCATCGAGGCCTTACGATGTCATCTTGGGTATGGACTATTTATCTACAGTCCATGATCTGGTCGACTGTATTAGGCACAATGTACAGTGTGTCCGCATGGATGGGACCAACTTCACCTTCACTGGCGAGAAGGGAGCCTTTTCGGTGTAGGACGGACATACACGTAGGAGGGTGCAGTTGATCACCCATTAGTTGGTCTGCCTTACCCTTAGAGTAATTGATGTGGAGAGTCTGAGTTATCCTATTGTGGTGGACCAGTATGAAAATATTTTCCCTGATGATGTCCCAGGTCTACCTCCTCGTAGAGTGGTGGACTTCTACATTGACCTGGACCCTGGGATGGTATCGATATCTACACCAGCATATCGAATGGTTTTCGCTGAACTTCGTCAACTGCAGGTATAGTTAGAGGATTTGCAGGGGACGATATTCATCCATCCTAGTGTTTCTCCCTAGGAATCCCCAGTTCTGTTCACCAAGAAGGCAGATGGGAGCTTGAGGCTTTGTGTCGACTACCAACACCTGAACCAGGTGACCGTGAAGAACAATTACCCACTCCTTAGGATTGAAGACCTCTTTTATTAGTTGAAGGGGGCATGGTGGTTCATGAAGATAGACCTCATATCTGGATATCACTAGCCCAGAGTTCGAGATGAGGATGTGAGGAAGACAACCTTCAGGTGTCAGTACATCCACTATAAGTTCCTAGTTATGCCATTTGGCATAACCAGCACTCCAGCAATGTTCATAGGACCCATGAATAGGATCTTCCAGCCATACCTTGATCGATTTTTTGTAGTCTTCATCGACGAAATTCTGATCTACTCGACTACTGAGGAGGAGCATGCCAACCACTTGCAGGTAGTACTGAACACACTCCGAGAGCAGCAGCCTTATGGTAAGCTCTCAAAGTGCCAGTTCTAGATCTGAGAGGTTCACTTTCTGGGACATGTAATCATAGAGGATGGATTTTCAGTATATCCAGTGAAGATTGAGGCGGTACATTCTTGGGAGCCACCGAGGAGTGTGACGGAGGTACTAAGTTTCCTGGGTTTGTCTTGATACTATCATAGGTTCGTACTAGACTTATCCAAAGTTGCAGAACCACTATCATCCAGGAAGAAGAAGTGGTAGCCCTTTGTGTGGTCGGAGAGATGGTAGCAGAGCTTTCAGGAGCTGAGGTAGAGGCTAAATAGTGCCCCCATAGTGAGGCTTCTATAGGAGGGCGTAGTGTACGTAGTTTATGGTGAAACATCAAGGACCGGACTTGGATGTCTCTTGATGCAGGAGCGACTAGTGATCGTATATGGCTCTCTTCCACTGAGACATTATGACTAGAACTACGCTACCCATGACCTGGAGTTAGAAGCAGTGGTCTTTTCCTTAAAGATGTGGAGACAATATCTTATGGGTGAATGTTTTATTGTATATTCTGATCACAAGAGTCTCAGGTATATCTTATATCAAAAGGAAACAAACCTGAGACAATGATAATGTATTGAGTTCTTCCCGGACTATGACTTTGAGATAGTCTATACTTCTAGGAAGGGAAATGTTATTGCGGATGCGCTCAGTAGGAGATCTGGTATACAGCTACTAGGAGAGCCAACCGAGTAGCTGGAAGCTTTATAGATTTCTTATGTGGACTGAGATAGAGAATCTTTACTTCAGTCTCTTACAGTCACTCCGCCACTCCTTCAGCGAGTCAGGGAAGCACAACATAAAGACGCTGATTGTGAGGCACGAAGTGCTCAGATATCCATAGGGCAGGCACCTGAAGGATTTTCTGAAGGTGGGGAGCTCATCATCCTATTCAAAGGATGTATTATGGTGCCAATTTCACTTCAAGAGGAAATTTTGAGGGACTTCCACACATCCCCTCTAGCGGTACATCCAGGAGTGGAGAATATGTACCAGGACCTTCGACAATAGCACTGGTTGCCCGGTATGAAGAAGGTGGTAGAAGAGATTTTCTCTCGATGCCTCACTTGTCAGCAAGTGAAGGCAGAGCACCAAGCACCATCAGGCTTGGTAAAGCCTTTAGAGGCTCCAATGTTGAAGTGGTATGGGATGTCCATGGACTTCGTGATGGGTCTTCCATGTACATCCAGGGTTCACGACTCAATTTGGGTGATCATCGACCGAATCACCAAATCGGCACACTTATTACCAATTCGAGAGAAAGGTTTAGTAGAGAGATTGAGACGCCTATATGCGTAGAAGATTTTGCATCTACATGGAGTACCTTATTCTATTTTCTCCTATCGTGATGCACAGTTTACTTCCCGGTTATGGAAGGGGTTGCAGGGGGCTTTTGGGATACAGCTTCATCTGAACACCACCTTCCATCCTCAGAAATATGGTTAGACTGAGCGGACCATTCAGAGCCTCAAGGACATGGTATGTGCTTGGGTCCTTGACTTCAGTCGTAGGTGGGAGGATAAAATACATTTGGTGGAGTTTTCATACAACAATAGCTATCACACCACCATCAGGATGGCACCTTTTGAAGACTTGTATAGTCAACCTTGTAGATCGCCAATGTGTAGGATAGTCCCAGGGGAGTCAACCCTACTAGGACTAGAGATGGTGTGAGCTACCATGGAGAAGGTGCAGATCATCCAAGAGAAGATGAAGAGTCTACATAGTAGGCAGAAGTCATATGCTGACAGGAGACGGAGACCTCTAGAGTTTGAGGATGGCGACTATGTCTTTTAACGAGTCTCACCTAAATGAGGTCTACAAAGATTTTTCCTAGGCGGAAAGTTGTGTATGAGATTTATCAAACATTTAAAGGTCCTCTGCATAGTAGGCGAGGTGGCTTACCGCTTGGCTCTTTTACCTCTATTGCACCGGGTGCACAACATCTTCCACGTATCCCAGCTGAGGAGATATGTGCATGAACCTTATCACATCATCAACCATGGGGATGTGGACGTCGATGATGGGGAGACTCTTACAGAGGTTCCAGTGGAGATTGAGGATCGACAGGGGAAGGTCCTTTGTGGATGGTCGATACCTCTAGTATGCGTACGTTGGCAGCATGGCAACATCTAGGAGAGCACATGGGAGCGGGAGGCTTAGATGCGTGCTTAGTACCCCCACTTGTTCACTTAGTTTGAGTTGTAGCTTACGAGGACGTAATGCTCTGAGGTGGGGAGAATGTAAAGACTCGGAAATCCCATGGAAATTTTTTTCTTAAATACATGGGAATTTTACGAGTCCGTGAAAATTTATGGGACATGATACCAAGGCCCGGTGTGCCTATAATCAATTTCTGAATTTTTTTTGGGTACGTTTAGTAAACGTATGAGCGGGTTTTCATAACTTTTTAACCGGTGATCAGAACTGAAATCCAAGGGCACTATTGATATCATAGCACCAGTATTCAATTAATGATACATTCAATTCGACCGTAGTGAGTCATGAATAAAAGTTATTTTTTCGGTATTCATAAAAAATAATAAAATAAAGACAGCTACACTTTTTTTGATCCACCATGTGGGTGACTGGTAGTTGAAACCTTCTCTTGGATGTTGGAGGTGGGACCACCACACCTTAACCTCCCATGAGAGGTTATGGTGGTGCGGCCCAACTAAACATAACCTCCCACGAGAGGTTACGACATGGGGACCACACGGGGCTAAACCCCTATTGATGGAGGAGAATAAAACCTCCAAACTCTCCCTCATTAATGAGGGAGAGCCTCTCCACCTTTACATTAATTAAATGGAGCCAACTCCCTTTTATTCATTATGCCAACCCCTTGAATTAATTATGTTGAGCCTACCTAATTAATTTGACCAATTATAATATTTTTCCAACAAATTAATATGATATTACAATCTATTATTTTGCTGGCATATTCATTTTTGTGGCAGCTTGAGAGGACGATTATTGGGAGAAAATCTCCCAACGAAGAACCCCATCTCCCAACGATGAAAGAAGAATGAAGAAAGACGACCTTCTTCGGCTTCTTCCTTGAAGCTATAACCATCATGAGATGTCTTTGATGACCAACTTTCTACAACTCCGTCAATGAATGAAAAAAACGAACAAGGGTAGGGGTTTAATTTTATCTATGTATGATCTTTTCTCATGTTCTTCCTCTCCCTCAAAACGAAGAACGACATCATGGCCCGAACCCTCCATCGTTCCTGTTTGAAATGATCCTCGATATGGTGATGAGGCGATGGAATGACAAAGGCGGCGATGACAAATTTTGTGCTACCCGCGACCTCTACGAACCGCGCTGCACCCGTGGAACACCCAAGATCCTATCCAAACACCGCCAGCCTTAGCCGCGCCGAAACGGCCCTCCTGGCCATCTCCTGGGTGCTGGCCCGCCTACCCACGACCTCCCACACGCCCTGCCCGACCTGCCCACAACTTCCCGCACACCCCGCCTACCTACCCTCATCCCGCCCGCCCACCTCGTCGGCATGCCCACAGTGTCCCACGCGCCACTCGGCCTTCCTGGCCAACACACCAGTCATCTTAGGCTACCCCGACCAGCCCATCTGCCCCGCTGGCATGCCTAAGCCCCCTCCCGGCCTACCCGGCCGCTGGACCGGCCGACCCGCATGGGCCTCCCCAGCCTGCCAGTGGCATCCCTTGCGACGTCGCTCGCCGAACCGGCTCGACATTCCATGCCGAGCTGCCTGAGCCGCACCTTATGCAGTACTTGCTGAAACGGCCCCAGCCTCTAGGCCAAGCCACCTAGGCAGTGACCTCCGGGGAGAACTGCCCCCGCAGTCCATTGGGTTGGGCCTAGATGACCGGGCCGAACCTAGCGGGCGGAACCACCCAACGGGCCGGGTGAGACCCAGCAGGTTTGACCTGGTCAACCTAGACCAGGTTGGCCCAGACTAGGTTGGGCCGACTTGGTCCGACTGGGTCGGACCAGACCCGGGCCCACTACCGACCCGTTATTTTCATTGGCCATGTCTTTGGCACCGGACGTCCGTTTGATGAACCGTCAGTGGCACTGGTATTCTTGTAACGCGATGGTCCTATTGAGAATACCCCACTAGAGTTCGTTGTATATTTGAGATATGATCATATCGGGTCGTACACGAATCCAACCAGGCCCCCAGGACTAAAATTATAATAACTCATAGACATGTCATTTGATGGACACGCTATCTATTACGTTGAGACCCCTATGAAGTGGAGGAACTCTGATATACTTCATTGTGGGACATTGTGGTAGTTGACATATTGACTCTTGGCTTGATGAGTGGACCCTCCCGGATTCAAGCATGCTTTGTTGAAACCATGTGGCTGGATGTGCTCTGACTACAGGTCATGGATCCTATGTGGGTCCGACAGTTCTATCTTCTGTTCCTCAATTATGTGTTGGTTCGACAGAATAGCTGGTCCTGGATCTTGTGTGGGTCTGACAGCTCTGACTACTGTTCCTGGATCTTGTGTGGGTTTGACAGTTGTGACTTCTATTCATGGATCATGTGTTGGTCTGACAGAATAGCTGGTCTTGGATTCTGTGTGGGTCTGATAGATCCAACTACTATTCCTGGATCATGTATAGGTCTGACAGTTTTGACTACTGAACCTAGATCTGGTGTGGGTCCAACTGCTTAGATGATTCAGGGGTTATATCTGATCGTCTCTATTACACTACATAAGTTGTATACCTGTGTGAGCTGAGTCAGTGACTTCTGTTTTTTCCTCATGATTGAGATAGGTTATTTGGTAACATAGGTATATGTATGGGAATATACCTAATTAATGGCTATCCACTGATTTTATACTCTTTGGTTTATCCAAGGTGAATTTGGAGAGACCTCGGTGGTCTCAGGGTCCTTACTTAGTATCGTTATACTCACCCCTGCACGGGCTCTTCCCGCACCTCGTTGTGTTGGGGGCAGACGACTGACAGCGTTGACTGAGATTCAGAGTAGCATGAATGGACTGTACCCGGAGGTGGACCTTACGACGAGTCAGTACCCAGAGGAGACAGACGAATGTGGAGTGTTGTGGAAGTTATTTATACCTACCCATCAATTAGGATCTATGGTGGACGATCTAGGAGCTTCTTTTCACCTTTTAGTTGTTTTGTCCCTTTTCAGTTGTACTTGTACTTTACAGTTGGGCTTGTATTTCCAGCCCCCTTTACTATTCAAATCTCTTTGTATATAGTTT
Source organism: Viscum album (assembly GCA_963277665.1). NCBI lineage: Eukaryota > Viridiplantae > Streptophyta > Magnoliopsida > Santalales > Viscaceae > Viscum > Viscum album. The sequence goes on along the minus strand of OY728153.1, from coordinate 122,116,487 downwards.
TAATTAGTTTTTTCCTTACATTTTGTTCTATTTTGTGTGTGTTTATAGTTATAAAAGAAAATGCCCTCCCCATTTTTGGGATTTATCCCTTGGGTGGAAGTTGCCAGCCCCTGGCCTATGGAATGAGGGCTTGGGGTAGTCACGACATGGGCCTCAAGGGACGGGTCATGACACTACATATGACTTATTCAACCCGAGGTACATGGGGTACATTGAATGAACCTCATCCATGAACCAAATCGGTCTCTGGGGTGCTTCATGGCCGTGCAGGGCTCGACCTCTCTTTCGCGAATGACACGGTGCATGGTAGAGAGGCCAATCTGCTTGGTTCACGTCTGGAACGATTTGCGACTATGGACTGGTCCAACTACACTTCATCAGCCATTGGGTTCGCACCAGTGTAGGACCTCCGGATCCACTTCACGAACGACAGCGTCCACGAGTGGCGTGGTTCACCGAACAGGTCGCGTACCATAGATGATGAACTAGTACATAGGTTGGTTATGTCCATTACCCTTTATTCTAAAAATTCTTCATATTTTGCCTAAATTTTAGATGAAGATTGGGTAGATTATTCCACTGATTTGAACAGAGTATTTTCTTTCCCTTATACAAATTTTTCAGGTTCCCACAAATGCCCCCCATTGGAATGGGGTCCGACCGGAATAAAGGAGAGGCTATTCCGATGTAGATTAGTCCTTAAACTTGAGAAATTTGTAGTAGAGAGATAGAATCGGTGGAGTAACACACCTATATAAAGAGTTCCATGTGAGTTTTCCTTCATCAGGTCCCTCAGCGAAAAGCTCTCTCATTACCTGCTTCTGCGCACCACCACCGCTTACGGCTTCATTCAGGAACTGCTTCATCCATGAACCAACTTTGACTTCCGTGAACTATTCCTCATCTGTACATGCCCCCATCTGTGAACTAATTTCCCAGCTGTGATCTAAACTCTAAATAGTTTAAAAATATGTCATGGATTTACACGTGGGGAAAACATCACGTTGTTCAGTGGTCTAAAGACTATAATTGTTCTTCAAACATTGAAATTCTCATTCCAAACTTTACATAATTCCTGAAGTATGAGAACCCGCATTGGGACTTGGGACGCAGTCATCTGGCCATTGCTCTATGAGCCAGGATGTTTCAGACCTTTTCCTCGTACTATTGGTTCGGGGAATATGGGAATCATGAATCAACGCTGGGGTCGGTACATGGGGCATACTGTGTAGACCACGTGTGGAAAATTTTCCAAATATGTGGACTTTCCTTGAATGTTATCCTTTGAACTAAACCTTAGTTTGGTTTCTAGATGCAGGAAGAAATCTTGGTTCCTCAATGAGCTTCTGCTTAATTGATGACGATGAGGGCCTCCATGGCAATGAATAGCGATGATAATCTTAAAACCCATGTAATTCCATGTGATAGCTTTCTGAAAGTCATTCTAATTCCAAATCTCTTAGCATACCAGTTAACTGTACAGTTTCCACTATAAGGTATTGGTCTCTCTGCCGACGTACCTCTGCCGATGCATGACCCTGAACACCCTTTCATCTATTTAGAGGCTCATCAAGTTCATGACTACACCAACATTTCCCCAATATGAGAAATCATATCCACTCCAATTGAGGAGAACATCTTCATACTACAAGGCTCTTCATGGACTCAGGGCAACTGCGGGTGTAGTGATGATGTCCCTGCACTAGTTTCCTAAGAGTACCCATCCATTATTAACATCTCTTGAGAAATACCTTGTAGTGGATGGAGCGCTAAGTGGAATTTGCGGTCTATAGGATTCTTCTCTAATGAGTGGGACTTGGCGTTATGGGTGCATCAATCTTGTTTACAGTTCCCTGACCAGATGAAGGTAGTGGGCTTGTACCAAGCTACCTAGGTGTCTCAGTTTTCAATCTTCTATCCAGGCGAAATTCTTCCAGAGTTTTTGATCCACTAGTGTTTGAGTACCAACACCTTTAACTAATTATAGGGAGATGTGGTGATTAGTCTATGGGATATCAACAAAATTGGATGTCTCCCTATCCTTGGAGAAATGAACTATGAGTTTTTCCCAGCAGCTGCCAATTAGAATGATACATATCATGTATCTCATTTGATAAGGAGTTTTCTAGTTACAGTGGAGGTATTACAACATCATCCTCTCAAGGACTGTTCCCACATCCCATTCAATGCATGGATGAGGTTATTCTTACAAATGAACGGGCCTAGGCCGAAGGTGCGCCGCAGTCGAACTCACCCAACCCATCAATCCATCCAAACCCAACGTTCATACTATGTAACCCTTGAAGAAGGGAAGTATGCCTCATGGGGTTACGAGATTTGGCCCGATGTTTCACCTATGCTTAGGGCAGCGGGTCACTTAACCATGTTCTTATGTGGATGGACCTTCCCATACCACGATGCATACATTGGGGTTCGAGCCTGCACCTAGACAATGGAAGCCATGCTAGCAGAAGTTCACCCTATTAATTTTTTCCTTCTTACCCTCTCCTAGATTTATGAATTATTTGGACAGATTTCGGACTGTTGGTCTTTGTACCATCTCAGTGGACCGTTCCAATTCTTGTAAGAGTGTTTGGAATAATGCTTGCCCTATTATGAGTATCTCCCTACCACACGGGTTCCCCATTCTGACATTCACCTGACTCTTCTCATCATTTCATTTATTCATCATAGTACTCTGAGCATTACTGATGCTATTGGGATGTTGAACAACACCTCTCATTTCTTAGTCGCACCACATCCTACCCCTCATGGGTCATTGAGGGGAGACATGGGATGTTCCTTGGAAAAATGATCATACCTTACCAACCTTCAGGACATGATAATAAATACTCATATAGACTGAGTAGTAATTTGTAAAACATAACTTCCATACCCATTTTCCAGACAGTTTGGGTGTCTTTAGTAGACTGCGCTGCTTTTGATGGTTCGATTTAGGGGATATTACCAACCTGTGGCTCTCTACCAATTCTGGCTTATGATGATGTATGAAGGCTCTTCTAGGGAAATTATCATTCCTAACATGACAAGTACCACCATACTTAAACTAGATTATGACCAACTATGGGTCGACCATTACTGAGCGAGGATGCTGAAAGAACCAGTTCAGCAGGTACAGAGACCCTTGATTGTTTCTTGTCTCATTCCAGTATTGATAACAACACCACACATTCCCTTCGTCATGAGGGGTGAAGCAACCATGACTTCTACTTCCGTCCCTTCAACAACCCATATGGATGCACCTACTGCTCCCACTCTTGTGTGGATAAAGCGCTCGATCTGTCGTCAAATGCATCAGGGAGGGATTTCATCAGTTAAAACCATTTTGGTGGGTAGCGATTCAGATTTCTCCCATCCTAGAGATATTTCACAAGATTTTTATGAGACTAGAACCATCTGAGCATTCCCAATCATCTGATAGGATGCAATTATCCTTTCACATCTTGCAACAATGGTTGTGCCTTCCAAAGGAAAAGTGAGTCTCCCACCTTGGATGACTGGCCTTAGGTCTATCCCAACTCCCATGGCGATGCTTCCAACATACAAAATTCTGGATGCAGTGGTGGATCAAAGTGTCCGTGATGTGGAGAGACACTAGGAAGTGCCTAAAGTGGCATGGTGCTAGTTATGTTCTCTTTCCATTGAGACACCCTTGACCTATTTCACTGCAGAGGGTGACAATTTTTAGCAGTTATTTGCTGAGTTGGGTTCTGGAAGCTATGAATATCCTCACCTTTACTTCCTTATTTACCAAATCATCATTCCTAGTAGAGACCTCTCCTCTTAGGAGGATATGCTAACAATGTTTAATTCTTCTCACTACCAAGAGGTAAACATTCAAGATGTTTCAGAAATCGTTGATAATATAACAACTGAGGAGGTGAAGAATAGTGATTTGGTGGTGGTTCAAGAGGAAGAGTGGCAGAAATGAAAGCCTGTGCAACCTAGATAAGGGAGAAACTGGAATCTTCACATGAAAATTATGAAGTCATCCAGAAGAAGGGGTGGGACCGTAAATGTTTCCTAGAGTGGGTGTGTATGAAGTTCAAATACAAAACGGAGGAAAGAGATTACTTGGAACAATCCATTGATGGCCCTTGACAATCTCTCTCCATTCATTTTGAAAGGGAAAACCGGGCCCTATTGTAGAATTACCCCAAATTACGACATGTACTCCCACCCCCCTTTTCAATTAGGAGAGACTCTGTAATGGGTATTTTCCTCCATTCACGATGAACTCAATGGAATAGAATTTTTTTTTCAAATTTCTCTTCTCCATCTCTTCTTTTTTGCATTATTATAGTCAAGTGTTAATTTTTAATCCATAAAGTGAAATCAGTAAAATGAAATAATCGAATCGAGATCTTTTTTTTTTTTGCTGAGACAAGGGAATCAACGAGCGTAGTCCTACTATTTCTAGGGTTTTATAGGAAAACCCTACAAAAAATGTGTCTCTTATGATGACAACCTAATTTTTTATTCGGCCCATTTATTGTGGACCTACATGGAATATCATGACTTTTTTATAGACTGCCATTTGCGGGATTTCAATCTAACAGGATTTATGCCTCTTGTGTCTGTAATTGCTCAATGTTTTTTCAAGGCCATGCATGGTGTTGGCCTGACGAGATGACACTCAAATTTTTCACAAGATTCCCTTTGTAGGTTTCCGTCTTGGTGAGTTTCATACTTGTTTCTTTGAGAGAATTAATGTCCTGTAAACAATACTATCCTTACTAATGTTTTAGGTCGAACAAACTTGACCAAATGGGGTGGGGAGAGGTTCCCGATGTGTTTTTACTGATTTTGGATGCCTTAATACAGATCAAGAGTATATGGGGGGGATTTTTCTATCTATGTTTGAACAGCATGCACTGAATACCAAGAGGAATATGAGCCATATGAGCATACAGGGGTAGGAAAAGAATCTCCCAAAGGAATTTTTGCCTTTGGTATATAAGCCATGGTCCTCGTTATGTAGAGCGGCTGAGTGCTTGGTATGCATCGTCATGGGAAGGTATACATAAGTCAATGACTGTCAATTTTTGGGGGTCAACATCATGGAAGTTCGGATTATGAAGACCGCCTGGGGTGGATTGAGGAAGGTTATGGAAACCACCAGGGGTGGCTTAAAAGGGACATGGTGTCTGATGGGTTTGGGTAAATCCATATAAACCATGAATATGGATAGGATACCACTCTTACACATACTTGGTTTTTATGAAAGAGGGTTAAAGATTGATGCAGATTAATGTCATACCACTGGAACATTCATTGAAATGGAATGTATTTCTCTAGTTCTCAAGAATTTGACCAGAAACGTCCCACCATACTCAATGAATATTGTTGAAAGTTTTTTAAAATATAGCTTAGAGAGTTTTTGAATACCATGATGGATTTGTGGTCTTAGAGGCTAGTAGTCATTCAGAAAGAATCATTGCCTAAGGAAGACTTTCCATTTGAACACATGCCATGGGAAATAATATGCAGAGCCGCTGGGGGCATAGTATTCATAGTCATGAAAATGTGCCCTTAGGTTAATGGTTGTATTCTCCTGACAGTCAGGAAACTCCATGAATGTTGGGATTCAAGACCACCAGGGGAGTTTTATAGGAATTTGGTTCTTTATTACTATATAATATGAATAATGACGGGGGGTGTCCAGACACGATAGTGGTATTTTGGGATAAGATATCCCAGAAATTGGTGAAGTCATCCCTCTCATGCAGGTGTGAGATGATGATCTGTGCAGGTCTGACCTGTGCACAGAAGAAGAGAGGGAAACCTCCTTTCCTAATTGAACCCATGAAAATTTCTTTCAGGCCCATGCAGTTTAACATCATGCTGTAAGGACGGTCTCCGTTCAGTTTAAAGTTATGCAGTAAGGATGATCTCTGTGTAGTTTAACGTCATGCATTACGGATGAGGGGAATTTATTTTATATATAAATTATTTTTACAGGGGATATATATTAATGCCGAGGTTCTTTGGCCTTTGCATTTTATCTTCGTGCGGTGAGGACATGCTTCGTGTAGTTTATCATATTGCGGTAAGGACACAGCTATAATGGTCACTCTTGACTAGAATGTAATCGGTTCTGAATACCCTAACATTTCCAAGACATGGGAATGGTAAAGATAGTGTAAAATGTGATTACTAGGACTCATGGATCAGGAGAAATGATATGAGGGCTCTAGGTCCATTGAGTATACGGGGGTAGGAAGAGTGTTTCTAGTGGATGACATGCCTTTGGTAGATGGGCCAGGGTTGATCAATATGGATAGTCACTAAGAGCGTGGTACGAATAGTCATGGAAAGGTGTCTACATTTTGATGAACTTCCACGTCTAATGGCCTTGGAGATTTATAAGGATCGATGATTATTCGGGTCATAGAGTCTAAGTTATGAAAATGATATGTCTTGTCATGTTGGAGGTATTAGGCCATAGTTGTCTCTGAAGCTTAGGAAGATCCCGACACTGATTTATTGTATGTGTAGGGTATACATTTTTTCTGTGCATTTTAACATTATGTGGTTAGGATGATTTGATATTAGTTTAATGAACATAGAGTTCATACCAATGCCAGTTGATGTTACGGTTACCTTTGGGATAATCGAACTAGGATTCTCTGACAGGTTCTGATCAGAAAGGGGGATGAAGGTGTAAACTATAATCCAGGGGTCTCTTGAATTAGGAGATGTGGAGGGGTGGATTTGAGACCGGTATGCATACAGAGATAGGATGAATTTCACTTGAGGAAGACTTGCCTTTGGTAGATAGGCCATGGCCGATCAATATGCAGAGCTGTTGAGGGTATGGTTTGAATAGTCATGAAAAGGTCTATGCAGATTGATGTTCTTCCACTTCTAATGGCCTTGAATGATTATAAAGATCCATGATTGCACATGACACGGGGTATGGAAGATGGGCATAGGTGTGTCTGAGCATACGAGAAACAACCATATTACAAATATTTGTTTGGTTAATGCAACCCAACTATGGAATTATGTTCTGGATGAATACCTTCATTGGAACAATGGGTGTATACGTAAGCTAACCTGCTAGGGTCACCCTGTCAATGTCTGAATGTAAAGGGAACAAAAATGTAAACTATTTCTCCATAATTTTTTGGATCGGGAAATGTGATATGGGGGCTCTAGGGCCGGAAGGTGTATATAGCTAGGAAGAGCATCACTTGAGGAATTATTTCCTTTGGTAGATGTGAAAGGGGAAATAAATATGAAGATCCGCTGTGGGTATGGTAAGTGTAGCCATGAAAAGGTGTTCGTAGGTCGATGACCATCCACTTCTGATGGCCATGGATGATAATAATGATTTGGAGTCATCTGGTTCATGGATTTTGATTCATGGGAAGGATGCATCTAAATGTGAAAGGAGTGTTCCAACCATGGTTTACCGTGTATCTACAATGGATTATGACTTGTACTGTGGAGTTTACGATCATGTGGTAAAGACGATTGTCCTGCATTTTATTTTCTTACAGTAAGGATGAGGAGAATTTTTACATTCATTCAGTTTAATTTCATGTAGTAAGGACAATGTCGAAACGACGTGAAAAGGGGTTCTATGTAGTTTAATATTTTGTGGTATGGATGATAGTGAATCGATGTGAAAGTAAAAATGTGTCATGCAGTTTAATGTCTTGCGGAAAGGATGGGCTCTTTGATCTTTTGTGTCATGTAGTAAGGATGATGGTCATAATTTTATTCAGTGGTGGATGGACAAGATATAGAAATCCCAACCTCGCTACGTATCCTTCTAGGGTAGGAATCAAGTTCCATGTAGTTCTCAAATCCCTTGTAATTAAAAGGGGATTGTTTGACAAATCAGTCTCATGTGCAAGAAGGGGTGATTTTTTTTCTTGTTGGTTGGTCCTAGAAACAAAAATCTCTACATCGCTATGTATCCTATGACTGTAAGAATCAAGATGTACATAGTTATTTGAATGTGGCATAGTAGATGAAACTTTCCAGGAGATTAATGTTTTCTTAGGTGAAGACACTGCCACGTTATGCAGTTTCATGTCATGAAACTAGGAAATATTTCTCTTATTTTAGGGTCATAGAGTTCGGAAAGGCATGGAATAGTTTATTTTTATATCCCATGGACTAAGTATCGTGCAGTTTGACGTCATGCGGTAAGGACACAAGGCATTTTAATTTAACGTCCTATAGCTTGGATGATTTACTATAGTAAGGACATATTTCTCTTAGTTTGGGGTCATTGAGCTCAGTCCTACAGTAATCACTTCCAAATAGGGTTTCATGTTAGGATTTTATAGTATAACCGATGGGAATGAGGATGGGAGTCTCTGGTACGCACCCTAGAGGGAAAATTCTCAGACTGTTTGAGGACATAGTACTAGGATTATTGGATTTTGGTTTAAGTTCATAGAGTTAGGACTATCTTGGAATAGTTTATTTTCATGTCTCAAGGATGAATTACCATGTAGTATAATGTTGTGTGGTAAGGACAGTCAGTTCTTGGCAGTTTAACATTCTGTAGCTTAGACGATTTACTATGCAGTTTATTGTCATGAAGTGTGGACATATTTATCTTAGTTTGGGTTTCTATATCTTGGACCAACAATAATTTATTCCAAAAATGGGTTTAATGATTTTATTTTATAGCATAACTGATTTGAATGAGGCTGGGAGCCTCTGGCATACACCCTAGGGAAAAGAATCCCAGACAGTTTGTGTTCATAGTACCGTGATTATTGGCTCTTGGTTTAGGGTCATAGAGTTCAGACTAGTACAACATAGTTAATTATCATGTTGTATGTATGAATTACCCAGAATTTTAACATCATGCGGTAAGGACACCCAGGGCTTCATATTTTAACATCCAGCAGCTCAAACTATAACTGCTCTTATAGTTACATGAAATATTTCATCAGAAATCTCTCATTTTTAGGAGTTTTGGTGAGCTTCCCATCCATGGAGATCACGTAATATACTCCATTAGAGTATACCTTTCATATGATATATGGTCCCTCAAATGTTGTCTCCATATTTTGTGGCTTCTTTCCAAGTATCATTGGGGTACGAAGGACCAATACCAATTCCCCTTTAAGGAATGACTGAAGACGAACCTTTTTATTGAAGGCTCGTGCAATCCATTTCTAATATACTTCTTGGTGGTGAAAAGTTTACAACTGCATCTCATCCAGTTACTCCAATTCATCAAGTCACTTTTCTTCTTGCTCATCGTTGGACAGATGATCACAAATGGAAATGTGGAGTGACGGAAACTAGAGTTCAATAGGAAGAACTTCTTCTATTCCATATACTAATGAGTACGTAGTAGCCTAGGTAGCGGTGTGAGTTGTGTTTTGACTGGTCCATAAGGAATGGAAGAGTTTTTTCAGGTCATGATTTATTGTTTTTGTCCACCATTTTTGTAGTATGATATATAGGGTCGTGTTGAAGGCCTCTATCTTTTTTTTGGCTGCTGCATGGTAGCGGGATGAACGGTTGGTCTTGATATCATATTCCTGGTATAGTTTCTCAAATTCGGTTGAGCAGAATCTGGTTCCGTTTACTGTCAGTATTTTATGTGGGAAACCAAATCTGGTGATGATATTGTCTTATATGAAGCTGACGATGCTTCTGACCCTGAATTCTATAAGGGGTGTAACCTCTTCCCACATAGAAGATAATTCTATCCATGTGAGACTATATTTGAATTTTTTGACAGTGGCAGGAGGATATGGTCCCATGACATCCATTCCCCAGATGGTGAACAACCATGTATACTTATCTTGTTGAATTAGCTCACAGGGCTGATGAATGAAGTTGACATGGATTTGGTAAGAGTGACATTTCATGATAAAATTCATGCAATATCATGCCAGGGTGGGCCAATAGTATTCAATCCTTCAAATATGATGAGAAATCATGGTTCCTAATTGATTTTCTCCACACAATCCATCATGAACATCATTAATGACGACAATGGTATCTTCTCCATCAATGCATCTATAAAGGACTCTGTCAAGGCCATTCTTGTAGAGGACCATTTCCTAGCTCGTTCCACTATATAGGATAAAATTAATTTCCCCTTTTCTTATTTTCTATTTTCTTTCCCTATCTAATGGATGTTATCTCCTCTGAAGGTAGTTTCTAATGGAGGTCATCCATATAGTAGTAGGAACATATGACTCAGTGAAAGGGATGACTTCATCGATTTCTTTCGTGTCAGTTTGAACCAACGAAAAGAACATTTGACGGTGAGCAATGCTGATAACTATTTCATCCTAGTCTAGGTCAGTTAGGGATGTGGCCACATCATCTTAGGAATTCTAAGGAAGAGGAACATAATTCAATGTCCTTTTTGTGGGGAACTGTATCGTTAACCCTAAAACGTGGTCAACAAGAGGGATCAACTCCTCCTTCTTAATATCACTGTCACCATTGACATGATTGATGAAAAGTTCTGAGTCATATTTTACATTAATGTCTTGAACTTATTCCAGGAGTGCGAGCTCTAGACCTGTAGTGAGGTCATGGTATTCTGCCTCATTGTTTGTGCATCCTTCCGACATGAGGAAGGAATATGGAAAAACTTACTGCTCTAGGGATATGAGTACGACCCCTAGCCCCACCTTATTAAGCTTGGGTTCTACCATTATTTTACCTGTCGGGCTTCTGGATTCCCCATCAAAGTAAATTTTCCATGGTAAGGAATCCTTTTTCATAGAGAAAACGTATTAGTCGGGGTGTTTGACATCTAATGAGGCAGTCTCAGTTGAGGGATGCTCTACTAGAAAATCGGCTAAATCATGGACCTTGATAGCTTTTTGAGGCACAAAATGGATTTCAAACTATTACAAGATGAATTCTCATTGGGATAGGCATCCAGTCAGCATTGGGTGGCTAAGGATGTATTTCAATGAATAACTGCACAAGATCAGATAGACTTCTTGATGCAATAGATAATGTCTAAACTTATGGATTGTGAAGACCAGAGCCAAACAACTTTTCTTGATATTTTAATACTGGGTCTCAGCAACAATCATGTTTTCACTGTGATAATAAAGGATGTTTTCACTGCCGACACCATTGTTCTGCGTGAGGAAGGCTCTTAGTGACCACTCTACGGTCACCACATATAGTATAAGTGGACTTCCTTCAACCGTCAGCATAAGCACTGGTGGACTCAAGAGGTATTGGTTGAATTTGTCGAATGACTCTTGGAAATCCTTCGTCCATTAGTATATAACTCCCTTTTTCATCAACCTAGTAAAGGGAGTAAATTTTCCTACGAGGTTGGATATAAAATTCCTTATATAGGCCAAGTATCCTTGGAGTCTACTCAGAACAATGAAGTTGTGGAGAGGTGGAAAACCAAGGATAGCATGTTTCTTCTTATAGTCGATTTTGATGCCATAATGGCATACAACGAAGATGCGAAATTTCACAAAGGTATCCTCAAAGGCGCATTTCAAGGGGTACATCTTCAGGCATTGTTGCTAAAGTTTTCTAAAGATTATTTCAATGTTTGATAGGTGATCTGAGTTCTTCTATGATTTGACCACCAAGTCATCAACATAGAATTTGATGAACTTCCATAGGATTGTTTTGAAAATGGGATGCATGACATGTAGATATGTGGTGCCATCATTTTTCAGACCAAAGGGAATGACCTTTTAGCAAAATAATCCCTAGGGAGGGATAAAGGTAGTGGATTAGTTATCTTCATGGGACATTCTAATTTGATTATATCCATAATAACAGTCAATGAAGGATATTTACTCATATCTACTCATCGCATTGATCAATTGTTCATTGATCGGAACCGAGAAATCGTCTTTTGGGTAGTGCCAATTGAGATCTCTAAAATCGATGCTAACATAGATTTATCAGTTCTTCTTTTTGATGGGGAATATTTTGGCCAACCAGATGAGATATTGGACCTCCTAAATGATGTCTGCTTTGATGATCTTGTCTACTTCATCCTCTATCTTGGCCGCATGTGTGTGGTGCATCCTTTTGGCCATTTTCTTATAGCCTCGATGATCCTCTGGCAGGCCTAGGTGGTGTGTTGTCACCTTGGGATTGATTCTTACCATTTCAGTGTAATTTCAGGGGAAAACTTCTCAATTATTCCTCTAGAAGGAGGTATATACCTCTTGTTCCTCGGAATACATGGATGCACTAATGAGAGTGGTTCTCAGGTCTTCTTTAATACCCATGTTTATTCATCAACAGTGGTAGAGATACCCACTTTGAATGTGGGAGGGGAATGTCTAAGGTCCTCTACCTCTTATTCCCCCAAATCCTCCTCCCCTTCTCCTTCTAACAGGGAGATAGCTCTTGATGTGTACTCTCTAGATCTCGGAGGCAAACATCACATGGGAATTCAGTGGTAGAATAAACTTCCTCTAACTGAACTGGTTTTGAGGAAACCTCTGGTGAGGGAGAAGCATGGGGTGAAAAGCATATTGTCTTTCTACTGCTTCTGAGAGTGCGGTGGTGATATCTAGAGATTCCAAGGAAGGGGTATGGGCACCCTTGATCAAGCATTCTTCCTCATATTGAGGGACAATAGTTGATTATTTGTTGTCGTACATGGATGTCACAACTGAGATCATGAGAATATCTAATTACGCATCTGGACTCAGATTACTACTCTCAACATGGTTGATGGGTAACACATTCTCTTTGTCAAGATTCTTGAGGGGGTCTTTAGGAACCACTTCAAGACTATTTGGGGTGGGGACACAATCAATACCATAAATTTTAGATTTCCTCCCCTTTTGCTCATAAAATTTAGTATCGATGTAATGGGACTCGGAGAACTCAAAAGGGTCCTTATCAGCTTGCAATGTCCCACCTTGTCCATTGACACAATATTTGATAGACTGTTGGTAGGAAGAAGTAATGGACATGTGATGATGCAACCATGGCCTTCCAAACAGGGCATTGAATGTAGTGTTTTTTTGAACCGCCATGAACTATGAATGGGCCTCAAGGTCTCCAAAATGGGTTCGGAGCATAATTTTTCCCATTGGATTATGTTCTCTCTTGTCATAAACCAAGAGAGTTATGGCTGAGGGTTTCATATTTTCCACATTGTAGCCCAACCTATGAAGTGTTCGCAGTGGGAGAATGTTGACTCCGAATCCATTTTTGATGATGTCTTTCTAGACACCAATTTCATTCTGCATGCAGGACACATATAGGGGTTTGATGTGTCCTTTCATGGTGGCATATTCATCCTAATTAGTGAAGGAAATAACGAAATTACATTCATTCAGGATAGTCTCTGTTTGATATATCTCGGCGGAAGTAACCTCAGCTTAAAATTCCTAGGGGTTGAGCAGGGCTTTTATGAGTGCCTCTATGAGGTCTGCTGACACACTCAGAGCACCCATGATTGATATCATGGCTGGTACTGAGGCCAACTTCTTTAGGATATCATATTTTACTCCAATTTCAATCACTTCTCCATTTATGGGAGCTCTTTAACGGGAATTTTATGGGATGGAGCATGAGATGAGGAGAGACCAATCATAAGGGAAAGAGTTTTTGGTGCTCTTGCATTATGGGGACAAGACCTGGTTGGTTTTCATGTTCACCCTAGGAGTCTAGACACTTGTTCCTCATCTGATGGGTACCATAGAACAATGGTGATAGAGTGGCTACTCATGGGGGAAGTGGAATATTCTTGCTCCTTCTAGGTCCTTTAATGGGCTATCCCACGTGTTTCTTCAAATATTTATGGTTTGATCTAGGGTATAACTTTATGGTTGGTTATAACCATGACTGCATCTTCCTCAGTATCCCCTGCCTTTACGATTCCTCCTTCTGGTCCCCCGATCAGGTGTTGGGAACTTAGATTCATAACCATACTCTTCATCCCAGAATAGTTCCATTAAATGGATGATGTTGATGGAACTGAAGTTTAGTTCCTCATTTGATGACAGATTAGCTTGGTTGAATACCTCTGAAGGTTCCATTCAGTGGGTCGGTGCCCGTTATGTCAAGCCTTAGGGCTTGAAATCTGTATGTGTCAAGGCTAGATTTGGCACAGTCATAGACTACTCCTCTTTTACATGTTTCTTCTCTCTCTAATTATGTATAGATGACTAGCTTGTGGAGGTTTTTAGGGCCTAGGATGGAGGTTGTGTTGCCATAAGAGCTGTTGGCGGAACAACCAGTAGTTGCAATTGATCTTGGATTATACCACGAGCACGGATGACAATCTTCCGAGTCATCCAACCATAAAATTTCTACTCCATTTTGTAAAGGAATATTTTACAGTCCTCTCCATTATCTGAGTCGGTGGAAGAAACATATGCTACATGGGCAGGGGACAGTCCTAGTTTGACCTACCCCAAGTCCACCATCCTTTGTAGGATGTCTTGGATGACGAAGCATTACTGAATATTGTGTCCCAACATCCGTTGGTAGGGACAATAATTTGGCCGGTTTTCAAGGTCGTCTTCTTCTTATTTTCTTGGCTTTGGTAACTGAAGCAAGTTTTAATTCATGAAGGCTATTAAATAGCCGTGGAATTGGTCCTCTTGTAATGATTAAACATTATTTCTTTGTTCCTAAAATTAGAATTTCCTTGGTAATCTTTGATCGTCTCACCATGGCAGAGGCGGTCGTTGATACACCGGAGGCCCTTGGTGATTCGACGAAGGACTTGTAGGTGGAGAAGGTGTGTGGGATGTATTAACCATGATAGAGGATGCTTCAGCTCTACTTGCTCTCTTTTTCAGAGCCTGTGAGGATATTCAGGACTTGAGTTTCAGTTCGATGCAAGGAGTCTTCAATTATCTAGGAAATTGTAGAGAAATATTGAAATCCAGTGGTGCATATTATTGGTATGAGTGGAGTTTGCAGCTCATCTAGGAGGTTTTCAATGCATATTTCAATCATCTCGTCCTAGGGTATTGGCATGTTTAGAGAGTAGGTCGGACCCTTCCATCTGGCGATGAAATCTGAGACCCTCTCATTCTTTCATTGTTTTCAGTTCATGAGGTCACTAACCTTTGTATTGGGTAATGTTTAGCTAAAGTAGAATAGTAATTTCTATCTAAGATCCTCTCATATTTTTGTTGACTGAGCTAGAAAACATGTATATAAGAATAATGTTAAACCATGTATGGTTCTCCTGAAGAATATGAGTTTCTCTGCTTCTTGTTGTTCTAGATTTCCATCATAGGGTCGCAATAAGATGCGTAGTGCATCAAATGCTATTCTAGGTCACTTGATCCGTTGAATATAGAGAACACTTGGCTCCCAAAATTCGATGGAGGTTGAATGTTGCTCGCCCAGTATGAGTAATGCTTTCTCTCTGGCTGTATCAGAGCGCACTGGCCTTCCATTTCTTCTAATCAAGGTTTTAGTGCTTCGATGGTGTTGGAAAGACCCTGGTTTACATCCTGTTGGTCCTTATCCCGAATGAGTATATCCTGAGGTACTACATGTGGTTCTAGATTGGCTGGAACCTAAGGCATATATTCCATTGGTGGTATCTTCAAAGGATTTATATTTACTCACTCTGGTTGAGTCCTTAGTGGAGAGAATCCTTTTCCGGATTCTAAATCCAAGTTCAGGTAGTTGTACGGGACAGGTTTCATGCTGGGTGGGGGCCCTGAACTTGCTTCGTTTGCCGGGGAAAAACCTTGTTTTTTAGGCACCCTTGCTGGAAGTGAAAACTCTAACTCATCTTGGGTAATGTATTCGACATCGTAGTTCTTCTAGAGTAGCTCAAAATTAATCCACCTTAATTTCATCATTTCCTCCTCCTACCGATCGAGCCTCTCTTCGACCATGGGAGGCTCGTTTGTGTTGAGAGAAGGAGGAGGGTTGAATAAAAACTATCCTTTTGTTCCTATCTCTATTGGTGACTCATTGGGGAAGTGGAGGGGGATTTGCCGAAGCAACCAGATCAGGGAGGCCCTATAGTTCCGGGTGTCCATGCCTGCTAGGTCATTAGAAATCACAGTCGGAATGGAACATTCATTTTGGATCCATAGATATTTCTATCATCTTTGGTTCCATTTATGGGGATAACATCCTCAATGTTGATAGAAGCAAGATACATGGTGGAGGAGGTGTCATTTTACACGTTTTAAGAGGACCTTCTACACGTCATACTGGTGTTCTCTCTTTTTTCCTAGGATTGTCTTCAGGTCTCTTGAGGAATGGAGATGCAGAAGTATCCTTGGTGTGACCTTAAGGCAAGA
The DNA here is from genome assembly GCA_963277665.1 of Viscum album. Taxonomy (NCBI): domain Eukaryota; kingdom Viridiplantae; phylum Streptophyta; class Magnoliopsida; order Santalales; family Viscaceae; genus Viscum; species Viscum album. The sequence continues at coordinate 122,100,240 of OY728153.1, read as the reverse complement.
CTCCCTTTTAGAGGGGATGATGTTTCAGAGGAAGTGACTGGATATGAACCACCTCTACTGACTATCCTCCCCAAATGAAAGAATATTGACTCTCGTGGGGGAGGTTGTTGTGGGGTTAAAAATGCCTCCAGACCAGGGGGTTAGGGTTGGCTCCATTCATTGGGTGTTGTGCTTCATTTCATTTTTTGTTGGTATTAAGGAGGAATTTTTTGTTAAAAATGAACCCATCCCTGTAGGGTAGGGTTGGTCCCGTATTGTGGAAGCTGCTACTATTATCACTTCCTGCAAGATTTGACAAGATCCCATTCAACGATGATCCGGACCTGGTGCCAATATCACTTATGAATTTATTCCCTATGGGGAGGCAAGCACTGATTTCTGATTTTATTTTTATAGGAGAGAATTATTCCAAATGATTTCAATAGCCTGATTTGGGAGTTTGTGAATGGATAGCTCTCGTTGGGCCTAACACTTTGGAGACATACTCAAGGCATGTTTCTGTCAGATGTGTCACCTCCCTTGAATAGGGACATCATTTGATTTCTGTCTTGAAGTGATGGAATTACATGACCTTATGCCGAATAGGTTCTTCTGAATAGGAAGTGGAGTGAAAAAAAGACCCCCATGCTCTCCCTATCTATGGATATGAACTCTCTTCAGATCATCATCAATAAGGTGAAACAATTTGTGCAGTTCATGAATGCAGGTTAATTCATGGTCCCTTTTTCACCCCTCAGATTGTCGTCGTCACTTTGAAGGAAGGGATTCCAAGTTAATGTGATGTAGGAGCTCTCCTATTATTTTAAAATGATCAACATGCCCTTCATATGGTAGGGAGTTTAATTTCCACCATTGAAGGGTTGTCCACATTTTGGAGCGGATGTCATATATTCTTTCTTTGGACAACTCTATAGGTATGTCGAACTGAGAGGTGGTTGGGGGCCAAAACATTACTGGTATATTATCCATGGATATCTATTTCCCCAAGTGAAATACATTAGCATATGCCTCCTCCAATGATTCCTCTACTTGATATGACCAACTGAGATGCTCCTTGACAATATGATCAAAGGTAGCAGGGCTGGTATGGATGGAATCATTATGTGGGTGGCTCCGGGGTGGCTCGAAGGATGAACATGATCCCAGACTGTTTCCCGATTGATGAAGGATTTCATTGATAGTTGACTGGGAATCTGACATTCTTGATTCCCTCCTTCTGAGTTCATCATCGTACAAGGTATTTTCATGAATTTGATTTGGCATGGGGAGGACCTTCATGTCAATATGATATGTCACCATAGGGAGGACCTCTGTAGTTGGAGCTATAGTAGTGAGGAATGCCTTTGCATCTTGAAGTCCGACATCCAAAAATATTTATATAGTTCATATCCTGGGGAGGAACTTTAGAGTGGACTGTAGTAAGGGGAGGAATTTCTTACTGTTCAAGTCTATTACCGGGATATCCTTCGTAGTGGCTGTCATGGTGGCGAGGATGACCGTCATGGTTTGACATTCGGTGTGTATCTCAGGGAGGGCCTTCAGAACTCAGTTCTATAATGGGTGGACCTTCTAGTTGCTTAAGGCCATTGCAGGGAGGACCTTCACAATGGAATACATTGTGGAGAGGCTACCATAATAGCTGTCGTGATAGTGAGGACTACCATCACAACTTTCACTGAGATAATTTTTGTAGGGAACACCCTAAGGAGGGCCCCCCTGAATGAACTACAATGTGCGGAGGGCCTTCTCATTGCATGACATCTCTATGAGGAGGAAATTTTATATTATCATGGCAAGTACTAACACCATAATTTGATGCCTAGATTCGTGATATATCATTAAAACATAACCCCTAGGGAAGACCTTTAGGGTAGGAGATGATAAGGGGGTCCTTTTTGTCGTGATGAGATGTCACTGCGGGGAGGAGATCCGTTGTTTTGACTATGATGGTGAGGAATACCATCATAGTTTGATGTTTATTGTGAATCTTGGGGAGGGAGTTCAGGACAAACTGCTAAATAGGGAGGACCTTCTTGTTGCTTAAGGACATTTCAGGGGGGGACCTTCACAATGGCAGCTCTGATGGCATGGAGTACAAAAATAGCTGTCGTGATGTTGATGAATACCATCACAGTTATCGCCAAAAGAATATATGTGGATAACACCATAGGAGGGGAATCTAGAATTTACCTCAACGAGGGGAGGGCCTTCTCATTTCTTGATGTCTCTACGGGGAGGACCTACACTACTATAGAGGCAAGGACTACCACCGTAATCGGATGTCTGGATACGTGAAATATCGTTGCTACATAACTCTGGGGGAGGACCTTCAGGAAAGGCCACGGTAAGGTGAGGGCCTTATAGTCATGATGAGACGTCACTGTAGGGAGGACCTCTGCAGTTGCGACTATGATTGTGAGAACTACCATCATAATCTGTGGTCCTACTACACAGAGAGCGTTTGCAGCGTATTCCCTAGGGTGGACCATTAGAACAAAATGCAGTAAGTGGAGGACCTTCTTGCTTCTCTATCTTTTGTTCATGCGTAGGGAATCTATGACTCGCATAAAAAGAAGAACTATTGTGATCAGTCATTATATTCCCATGAGGGAGGCCCTCATGGGTGCTCTAGGAAGGACCATCAGAGCTGCTGGTAGCGACATTGTAGGGAGGACCTTCCTAACTACTACTACCGCTACCATAGTATGGTAATGGGATGGAAGGATTATGAGCCTTTGAGAAATATTTGGTAGCGTTGAGAACCCTAACATCCATCAAAGTGGAGTCATGGACCACCTCTTTATTTTCCTAGTGACTTTGTCATGTTTGGGGAACTCTCTCACAGGCAGCGGGGGCTGTCTACTATTGATAATGAATGTCACCTTTGAGTACCTATCTAATTGAGTCCTATGATGTTGTTGTCATACACCAACAAGAATGTAGAGTTTTAAGAGGGGTATATGCCTTCTTTGAAGCATCCATCATGATGGATGAGTGTCCCATAGTCGGAACGAGTGAGTCTTCTTGATCTGGTTGCACTTGTATCATGTGATATAACTGACGACCCTCTTGGGTAGAAGCTGGGAGAAATATATGATCCGATGTCTTTATCTCATCTCTTAGATGAGTCACCTCAATTCGGATGACAATATCATGTGCCCGAGTCGTTTATGCTTTCGCCGATGTAAATACATTCTGGCATGTATGGAAGATGTGATCTGTGATCAATACCTACTCCTCCATCATTACCAGGATCTATAGAAAGACATCCTTGGATAGAATGGGTATGAGGGTCCATTCCACTATTTGAGTAGGAATGTACGGCTCCAGTTGTCCAGTGATCAGTGGATACTAACGATTCTCTTGTGTCAGGTTAGGTGAATGAGTATTCCCCGATTCTTGTATATACCAGCTTAAATCTCTGTTTGCTACCACATCGAGATGACGAACATTACTTGCATCCATAAGGAGATCGCACTGCATATTTTGGTGTCCCTACATATAATTTATGTGGCCTCTGTTGGATAGGGGGCGTACCTCCCTGTTGATATCCACCATATTGGGATGGTGGGCGTCAGGAGCATCTTCTAGGAGCTGGTCCTATAGGTTTTGGATTTCCATCACATCTAGTTAGTGGGATTCATAATCCTAGGTAGGTATATGTGCCTACTGGGTAGGTGTCATCTTTTATGGGTGAAAATATTGATGAGACTCAACGGGGATTCTTTCCAACTCGTAGGTTACAGACATGTGGGTATGGCGGGATTTAGACGAGTATACAAGTGCATGGTCCTACCTATGATATGTCTCCGTGTCTGAGAAATGGATTTTATCCTCAAGAATGAGGGTGATGAACTATTCTTGGTTGTATGTCTCCCTAGGTGGGAGGTCCGAGGGGCCATAGATCAGGGTGTGTGGGAATTGATCCTTGGGGTGGCATCCTCTTCCGGGTGAGGATACGAAGTCACGAGTAGTTGCAGTGACATATTCAAGTGGGGGCATTGAGGAAAAACCCCATTCTGGTGGGGATGAAGTCCACAACATCATCCTCATGCACGTCCCTAAGATAATGGAGGTATTCATATCCATGTTCTGGGGACAGGCTCTTGAAACTGTTCAAGAGGGACAAAGGGGCCACCTGGATCCTCTCCCTTGGTCGTCGTTGGGCAGGTGGCCGATGGGACTTAGCCAACATGATGGTGTACATAGCTACCTCCACAGTTGGGAGAGAACTGTTTAGGTGGTACAATCAGATCAGTGTGTCCAAGACCTGGCTTTGAAGACATTGGGTGGGCGATGGGATATTCTTCTAAATGAGAGGCCTGATATACACATTAATCATCGTGCGTGTCTGTGAATTCCTTTACGATGCCATTGGATTGAAGGAAGATCTTCTTCATAACTGTAAGACAGTTGGAAAGTACAAACTGAAAAACCCATTAATGTTGCATCTCATAATCCCATGTGTAATTAATAACCTTGCATGGCCCTACACCGCATGAAAGGGGGTGCAATGTGGGATTATTTCACCACATTAGTTGAAGGCTCACGGATGGGTCCATTTTTTTATTGAAGAATGAACCAAATGGCCTGTTAGATATTAATCATCCATTTATTGTTATGGTGAGTTTTATATTAGGGTAAATATATCATGCTGGTTAAAGATTCATGTCAGGTTCACCACTTCTATTTCATAGCGAAGGGGATGTGATTGGTTCCTATGTCTAATTAAAGGGAGTAAATGTAGTTTAATCATTCCTATTGGGTTACCTATATTCATGTCTTGACCTAGTCTCCAACGGGATTATTCGCAGAGCAAGAAACTCCTAACGGTTCTTGTATCCAACGATCCATGGTACTGCTTTTCAAAGAGAAGCACTCATTTGCTAATATGTCCAACGACACTTAAGAACTCACATTGGTTAAGAGGATGGGATGTCGGTCTCATCACACCCTTTTTGGTGGGAAGTTATTTCTTATTTTGGGACTCTCTTATAGATTTGAGACGTGTTCATATGTTTGAAAATCATTGGTTTAAACCCAAGAATAGTATCCATGGATTACCCCTTGGTTGCAAGTAACCAGTATAAGTAGGGATCCAGAGTCATATACATTCGAGGATTCCCATCCCTCATTGGAATAAAGGTTATGGGGAAGTTTGTGTTTGTTTAGATAGAACTAGTATAATGCCTTATAATTGGTTTCTCTAGAGTTTATTTTCATCTATGGGGGACAGAGAGTGACTTGAGCATCTGGATCGAACCTATAATATGTGATTCCTATTTATCCTTGTGAAATAAATCCAAATCCAAGTAGTTAGGTTCCACATAACGGGACACATCAACTTTTAATGTCATGTGATAGGGACCTAATTTTAGAGATTAAAATCATGTTTCAAGGATGTCTAGGTGAAAATTCATAGTCATGGTTGGTGTGGGACTTATGCCGAAGATGCCTGGAGGACCTGAGGGAAAATGATTTCTTGGGCCCGGGCATAGTCTTACTAGGGGCATGAGGATGCAGATTGATAAGGATAGATGGGTATCAGATTTGGATGGTTGGCTTGCACCTCAGGAAGGTTTCCCACGTATCACGGTTGGTTGGGAATAAACATGTACATATCTCTATAAGATCATTTATTTCACGTGATAGTCAATAGTTGATGTCATAATTGGCTGTCCATGTTGGGGTATTGTTGGGGCACACATGTGGTTAGTGATTCATGTTGGGATTGGACCTCAAGGAGGATCCATACATACCCTTATTAGGATATAGAGATCAAAACCCACATAGTTCATTCATTCTCATAAGATAATATTGTCCTTTAGGAGAAATGAGTTTGGGTTTACTTCCTACAAAAATTCATTGTTTATTTAGGGGTTTAATTTGGGGTTTATTCCAAAGGAGGATTCCCATATTAAGGGAATTATTGTTGGATTCTTGAAGAGGATGTCCAGTGAACTCGGGCCTAGAGAATTCTTCCTACATATCCCAATATTAGTGGGAATCAGAGTTCCTGTAGTTCATTCGGGTGATTGTTTCTGCACATGTTGTAATAATTACGAATCTCTAAGACCACGTGATTCATGGTCGATTTAAGAAACAAGGGGACGAAAAAGATTCAACAATGACACATGCACTTTTCCTCATCCAATGTTGGAAGAGGGTGAAACTATAATAGCATGAGTGGGAGAGACCTGAGTTGACCGGAGAAGAGGGTAAGGCGATAATCCTTCTCTCTAGTTACTTTACATTTGACAAGGGTCCAATGAAAGGAGGAAGGGATTAAGGTTAGGGTATTACCCCAGGATGGCTACACTATTACTCTCTTCAGGGGAGGGGATAAGTGCTCAACACTGGCACTCATTTAATGGAAAAGAAAGCAGTATCCCTCAATCCTAAAGAGTGGAGAGGTAGAAATGGGATCCCATGCTCGGGATCTGGACTACCGTGGGTATGTGAACCCAAGAATGCTCTGAATTCCCCTTAATGGGATGAGGTAACCCCTTTGTATCTGCCTATCATTGGTATGTGAACTCGGGAGGGAGTTCTAATGCTCCGGAAGGTTTCAGCATACTGGTCCGGTGGCATTTAGAGAGTCCTTGGCTTGGTGCCAATGGATAAGCTACTAATGGGATTTTGGAAGATCGTACTAAGTTGGAAGGGTAACATCTAACCTGGGGAATGGAAACACTAAAGGACTTGGTGGACCACATATCCATATGAAGAGTGTCACCCTTTTCATAGGTAGGTGCTACATGGATGGAGAGGTTGTTCGCATACCAGTGTGGTACGCAGATTGAGGGGCATCCTGCAAACCAGAGTGTTATGCAGCTTCGGGATTGGCACACGTACCAAATTGGTCCATGGTGCTGGAGTCCTTTTGAGTGGTGGCGGCTAGGGGCACCCTCAGACAGGGCTTCACCTGCATAGGAGGGTGTTATGCGGCACAGTGGTTCGAAGAGAGGGCATAGGATCCCTGGTTCGCAGGGAGTCCATCCTTATAGGGGCCATGGTTTACAGTTTACCAATATTAGGTTTGTAATATACCAATTTACTTATGTGTTCGTAAGATCTTAACAATTCATCCCCATTTTATACCTATTGTTGATTCACAAATCTGAACTTCGTGGTTTGATAAATCATAAGCTCCTAAAAGACACTTCCTTCTCCAAAATTCGGATACCTTCCTTCAAAAATCCGATCCCCATGAATATAATCCTCAATCAGCTGATCCCATTCTTCTCCCCCATGATGTCCTTTTATAGAGGGTAGGATGTGTTGTATCAATGGACATGTGACACCATTTTTGAAGGCCCCTATGAGAAAGCCCAGCCTATGGATGACTTAGTCAACCTGAGAATTGTGGGGTACATTGAATGCACCTCGCTCATGAACCAACATAGTCACGTGGGTGTTTGGGGTCCTCGTAGGTCTCCTCCTCTATTTTACGAATGACACAGTGCGTGGCGGGGTGCTGGTTCACCTGTATCTCAGGTGGCAAGGTTCACGTTTGCAGACCAGTCTGGCCTCACTTTGCCGAACATTTCGTTTGTGCCTGCGTAGGAGCCCTGCTTCCACTTCGTGAACTACAACATCCACTGGAGGCGTGGTTCACAAAACTACCCATGTACTGCTGATGATGAACCAATACACCTTATATTTAGGTCCCTTACCATTTCTTCTTAACATTCTTCATATTTTTTCCAAATTATTCATGAATATTGGGAAGATTATTCCACTTATATTAAGGGAGTATTTTCATTCCCTTCTGTGGATTTTTTCGGACCCTACTGTCACATTGGTATAATTGGGAGGAACCCTGCCATTCAGACACATGTACTGATAAATTACTTAGTTGTTTTGATCCCGATATCAGTTTTTAGTATGTACATAGGTTCTGCCATAATCTTTCTTGTGGGGGACACTTTGGTCCCCAAGAGACTGCTCATGAGGTCCTCGATTCTGGTTTCATTTGGGTAAAAAAATTTCAGGATTCCCATGATTTCTATAAATATTTTTCCCACTATCAAAGAATTTGGAATGTCTCTAAAATAAATTAAATTCCACAAAATCCCTTTCTCTTCCATGATATTTTTTATGTTTGGGTATTTACATTATGGGGCCATTTCCCAATTCATTTGGAAACATGTACATCATTCTGGAAGTTTATTCTGTGTCAAATGGGTTAGGGCATGAGCCATGATGATTAATGATTCCACGATAGTTGTGTATTTTTTGAGATCCGAAAATTTATGTAGGATTAGATTACCTAGGATCATCATCAGTGACCAGGGTTCTCATTTCTACAATAGAACAATGTAATCACTTTTTCATCAGTATGTGGTCGGGTATCTAGTGACTATTGCATACCACCCACAATCCAATGTTCAATATGAGATTTTTAATAGAGAGGTAATATATATTATTGAAAAAAAAGGTTCAATGCAATTGAATAGATTAGGTTCTTAGACGTGATGATTTATTGTGGGCTAATGAAAAATCCTTTAAAACTCTCATTGGAATGACACCATATCATATTATTTTTGTAAATATTTTTTCCTCCCTATTGAGATTGAGAACAATCCCTACTCAGCCATTAAATAATGAAATTTTAATCATTCTAGTGTAGGTTCTCATACAAATATATAGATTCAAGAACTAGTGGAAATTAATAGATATTCTTAAGATAAATCACAGATCTATAAGGAGAAAACCATGTCTTCCCATGACAAAATCATCCTTCATCGTCAATTCCACATTGGGAAAGATGTCCAACTTTACCATTCAAGGGTAAAGTTGAATCTAGATAAACATTGTTCCTATTGGTTTGGTCCATGCACTATTACTAAGGTTTATCTATTTGGTGTTTTTTAGGTTAAAAATGATGAAACAAAACAAACCTTTACTATTTAATGGGAATTTTTTGAATCACATTCACAAAGACATTCTATAGTCCTTTATAGGAGAACTTCATTTTCAGGAAGAAGCATATGAATAAGACCCACCAAGTTTTATCATTCCTTCCCACATTATCTTGTATTATAGTGAGGAAACTGCATGCTCTAGGTGTGGGGGTGGGTATACTCTTTAGTTAGTTATAAACTTTCATCATGTGTATTATTTTTTCCTTTTGTCTTCCAGGATAGTATTGTCACTCCCCCCATTCCCCCCCACATTTTTGCTTAAATATTAATTTTTATGCCTAGTTAATAATATAAAATTATGTCCTCTTAATCATGAAACATATTGAAAATGCATGAGGAATTCATCTTTTTCATGAAGTTTTAACAAAAAAATCATAGATAGAATATTTTATTTGGAATGAATTTAACATTGAGGTGTGATTTATTATAGTTTTAGTTGTTATTTGTTGATGATATAAATGGGTTTTTCCCTTTGAGATATTTAAGAATAATGGTACTAATTATGAGAGTAGTTTGTAGGAAAATGGTGTTACTTAATATCTTGAAATACATTTTCACACAACCATGAAGTGTTTTTTTACTAAATAGAAGGTAAATATAATTTATTTTAATATTTAACTAATTTTAAATATGATATTTCTATACATTTGTTCCTTTTCCAATCTATTTCATCACTATTCTGAATTGATCTATTTGTGTGTACCTATTATCGAAATTTTGTATGACCTAAAAAACAAAAAAAAACAAAAAAAAAATTATAGGTTGTGTTTTGGGATGGTCAAAATCAACTCTTCGCCAGCCATTGATATTGATATAACTGTTACCATTAGTTTTGTTATGAAATTAGACAAGGGTTGAGTGATGAGTGTGATATTTGTTCCATGTTCAACATAAAAAATAATAATAAATATGGGGAGTGATTAAGTGTAAAGCATACTTGTATATCTTCATAAGAACCCAGTTTTTGCACCAACAGACTTTGGAATATTCTTGATGATATTCCAGAGCAGCGCCATCAGACGGCATGCGATTCTGTGCCCCGGAGTGGCTGGAATTGAGTTTTCAGTGCGTTCACAATGGAAACGCCAAATAAATTAGATAACTCATAAACGGTGATCCAGATCAGGGATCTGAGTGTACGGATGGGTCCAGAATGGTGTGTTTACCCTAGGAACGACATAAAATTTGTCGGCGCGGTACGTTGGGACCCCTCGCCCGCTTCTGGAACGTTAAATGGATGAATTAATTAATTCGTTTAAAGTTGAAACGCTTGTATCTCTTAAATGATGGCTCGGATTGGAAAACCGAGGCACTGTTGAGTTCGGAACGTTCTGTTTACCCTAGTAGGGGTATAAGTTTCGCGGGCGCGGGCCTTCTGTGAAAAATGTCCTCAGGGGCGTTTTCATAATTTGGCGGCTTTAGGAGTTTAGCATTATAACATTAAAACAGAAGCTCGGAAAAAAATTCTGAGACAACTTTTGTTCTCAGGAGGTGTTGTTTACCCTAGGAGAGGTTTAATTTTGACCTCTCCAAAGGTTTCAGATGCGAGGAAAATTATGGGTCTAAATAATTAAAATTTCTTTTTATTATTTAAAACCTCCTTCCTCCCCTACCTTTATCTCCCTTGGAAAAACACCCCCCCTCAAGGCAGCCCCTCCTCTCCCTCTCCCCCTCCTCCTCTGGTGAGACAGCTCCGGCGAGGCGCGGCTCCGACGGATAGCAGCGAAGCTTCAGGCGAAGCCCATCGAGGTAGGATTATGCGTTTTGCGTTTTAATTTCTGAATTCCCCTTTGAGATCGATTATATGAGCCATGTTGTTGTACGATCTTCAAAAAAATCCCATAGACGCGTAGTATACAATTTTTTCTCTCCAACGCATCTTTCGGAATCAAAATCTGAGCTCGGAGGATGCCTGGGTTGATCGCCGATGTTTGCGGGTTTTGAAGTGATCCCGGTCAGTTAGGGTGCTCCGGCGGTCCAAGGCGCGGCGGTGCAGGTGAAGGGCGGCGGCGGTTCCCCTTGGCGGCGGCGGCTTCACGTCCAGGCGGTGGAGGCAGCTCCGGCTTCAGGCGGCGGCGCGGATTACGGGCGGTGGCGCGGCGCTCTGAGAAGGCGGCGAGCGCCGGTGGGGAGGGGGCGCGAGGTCGTGGAAGATCGGGGTCGCTGACCCCGACCATTAGATAGCGGACCCGCTTTTGCGGGTCTGTGCATGGAAGAGAGACCGGCCTTTGGGACGGTCCGGTTTAGTGGACCGCGGTCCGCGCGGGTGATCCGCAGACCGCAGCGGCTCAGCCGGCTGGGCCACGGGCCGGCCGGCTTGAGCTGGTCCTGGGGGTGTGGACCTCTACGAACCCACCCCTCTTACGTCCGGGGACGTTTAAAAATGCCGCAACTTCCAAACGGTGCGTCCGTTTGAAGCGCCGTCTACGACAGCAGATCCGTGTCAATGAGACAGACTTTTGGAGATGGTTTCAGAAATTTCTATTTCCCGAAACGAGGGGCCTCGGAGGTGCGACGCTCCTTTAAGTGAATTGGCGTTTTCCGGGGGATTTTGTTTTGGACGGCATGGAGGCGCCCGACATCTGATTTAAACGCCGTCAGCAGCGTTGCGACCCTGGCACCGAAGCGGAGGTTTCCATGGTGGTTTAGGGCATTGAATCCAGAGTTGAGGCATGGGCCCCATAACCCGTCTTTTGAGCTGCGTGCAGCTTTTAGCGACTTTTTCCTTGGACGTCTGTTCGGGGCGTGCGAGCAGTCAATGTTGGGTGTGTTTTTCAAGGTCATTGCATTGGCACAGTCTGCCCGCTCTAATTCCGCACGATGGTGCAGGGCCCATAAGGGTCGTTTGGGCGTCGACGGTGATTTTTCATCTTTATCACTGGGTGACCGTTTTGGACAAGTGAGTAGTCCATATTGTGTGATTTTTTGAGAGGATCGCAATGGTGTGATCCTTTCATTGAGTTTCGGGACCGGGATGCGGGTCCCATGTGGCACCGCTCGTGTGTGGTGCACCGGAATGCATCTTTTTCTCCGGATATCCGTTGCACTCAAGTGAGTAGTGCTTTTGACATGTTTTTTCAAGGGGATCACAATGGTGTGATGTTCCCGACTATTTTCAGAGCCAAGTCTCAGGATCATGGGATGCCGTTTGGGCGTGAGGTGGTGTTGGTGACCTTTTCGTCGGATATTCGTTGGAGGCGAGTAAGTAGTCGATCTCGCGTGTTTTTTCGAGAGGATAACAACGGTGCGATCCGTTTGGATGTGCGGAGCCTCTTGCGCGATCTTATTAAATGTGGAATCATGGAAGGTGCTCTAGTGGTGGTTCTCCCTAGCTTGTTTGTAACGGACCCTTGGCGTGTGATCACGCACTCTTGGGAGAGTGATATAATTGGTCCACGAGATGTGGTTGGTCGTGCCTAGGCCTTTGAGGTGGAGTTGATACGTCATGCCTTCACGTTGATGCTGGGTGCCGTGTGCACGATAGCCTTTGGGCTGGAACGAGTTATACTCCGGGAGTATACAGGAGCGCTTGTAGGTACGTGTGGTTTGTACCTGAGAATGTTGGTGCACCCGGTTGGGGTTGACCTGGGGCCACACGTCGTGTGGGCCCCACGTGCGTGTCATGATCTGATTTACATACTATTGACCTCTTGCAACGTAGAGGGTCCCTCTGTGCTCGTTTGTTGGACCAACAGGGTGGATTTTTCTCCTGGATTTGTGCTCGTTTGTTTGACCAGCAGGGTGGAGTTTCCCCTGGCCTGGTGCTCTTTTGTCTGACCAGCAAGGATGAGTAGTCTCCCCCGGGTCTTGTTCTCGATGGTTTGGCTGGAAGAGAGGGTTTGGTTCCTCTGCTTCCTCAGCTATGAGTTGTTTTAGTACCATGCCCTTTCACTGGACTGCGGCACCGTTTGTGACTATGGGTGATCGCGCAGCATGGGCGTTTTCCCACTTTTTGGGATGCGATGTCTCGGTCTGCTTCGAAAGTGACTCAGCGGATTGGGGCGGGATTGCCTTGTGAGGCCTGGGGAGTTTCTTCTGTCACCCTGTGTTCCCTGGTAGAGTTCTTGTGGATTTGGTGTTACCAACACTTTACACGAGCACTGATCCTCTACCCAGGGGGTTGTTTCCAGCGGGGCTGAGGTTGTTTCCAGCATGGCTGAGGTTGTTCTAGCAGGGCTGAGGTTGTTTCCAGAAGGGCTGAGGTTGTATCGAGTAGGGCTCGTCAGTGGGTTACCATCCAGCAGGGATGGAAAGTAAAGCGGTATTCACCGAGCAGTACCATCCAGCAGGGATGGCCAGAGCTGTTCCGGGCTTACCTCCAGCTAGGCTGGGCAGTGGTCCCCGATGCCGGGCTTACCTTCAGCTGGGCTGGGTAATGGTCCCCGATGCCGGGCTTACCTCCAACTGGGCTGGGCAGTGGTCCCCGATGCCGGGCTTACCTCCAGCTGGGCTGGGCAGTGGTCCCCGTTGCCGGGTTACCTCCAACTGGGCTGGGTAGTGGTCTCGTCGCCGACTTTAGATGGGTCACCCTCCAGTGGATTACCCTATTACAAGACTGGGCAGTGTGGCACCCGTCGACTTTCTGGGTCTCCCTGTATTGGGAACCCATTGACTTCCAGGGATCATTCAGCGGGGCTGGGCAGGGGGTCTCTTGTCGACTTTGAGCAGACCTCTCGACTATGGGGCAGTGACGAGTTTTGGTTGACGATCCCCCAGAACTCTCAAGTATGAGGAGCTCTTTCCCCCACCGAGATGCATCCTTGTGACGCGACCTAAAACCGTGCGGGTGAGCCAGTGCCGTCCAAAGCGGATAGTGTCGAGGTGTGGTGATTGAGCCCTTGGCTTGCGGTTCAGGACAGACGTGCGGGATGCTGGGCATCGATGCTGTTACTTCTGGGACTGTTGGCGACTCATTTTCTTGGGCTGAGCTACAGGATGGAGATCCCCTTACGACCTTGTTCGGGCTTTTTGATAGATCATAAGGATATGTATATACCTTGTTTCTGGTACCCACTTCTTGGGTTTGATTACCCTCTTTCCAATAGAGGCGAAGACGCGCAGGGTATTCCACGTTCTTTCCGTGTCTAGCTTCTCATGGTTGGACGAGTCTACTCACCTGCTATAGGTAGCGAAGACTCGATGAGAAGTTCATCTTCTCACCATTTCCATCTCCTTGTGCCTGGATGAGTCTACCTTCTTTCCTCTTGTTGGGTTGATCTAGACTCTTTACTGTACTCCTTACTGCACTTTCAGTTGTACTCCTATACTTTTCCTGTTCACTCTACTGCTCACCCTTCGGTACCTCCTTTGTTGCTCCCTCGAGCCATCGAGGTATCCTACTGAGTAATTTTATACTCACCCCTGCTTGGGCTTTGCCATCACTTGGTGTGCCCTTGCAGACGACGGACATGTTGGTCGAACTTTAGAGGAGCATAAGAGCTGGGAGCTTGGACAACGTGCGCTGGTCATAGCCGGGTTCTATGTGGGAGACCCGTTAGCTATTTCTTTTGTTTACCTATTTCCGGGTTGTGGCACTTTTTGGCTGGGCGCATGTTTTTTCCCTTTTCTTTTCAGTTTACTTTCAGCTTGTACCTTGTACTGTTAGAGGTCGATGCACATTTATGGTATATATATATATATAGCAGTTTCCCTTTTCTTTTCTTTTTACTCTGCACTTTTGCATTGAGTGTGCTGTGTGTGTGTGTACAGGTACATAGGCAAAGGCCTCCCCTAGTTATTGTGCCTTACGCGCTGGTTGCCAGCCCCTGGCCTATGGAGGCGGGCTTGGGGTAGTTGCGGCTTGAGCCCGGGTAGGTTCGGGTCGTGACAATCTTTCACAAGAGCATAATGTTTGAATTTTGGGAATTCTTATTTGAGTGGGTCTTGAAATTTGATTGTAAAATATGTAGGGAAGGTTCAGTGGATAGAATCATTTAAGTTGAAATTTTTTTATATAACTTTATTTTCTAGATAGAAAGTGGAAATAATATAATGAATTTTTTGTTACACATTCACATGGATAGTTAGTGAAATTTTTGACTTTTGAATTATTTTATCATATTGCTATCATTCATCAACTTGAATTTCATTCTCATACAATTTGTGAGACATCTTTTTCAATGACCACAGAGAAAAACTTCTTACTGTGATTTTTAAACTGACCACCTTGCAATCAATAATTAACTTTTCATTTACTATTAGATCTTAATTATTTTGGGAATATATTCATGTTTAATTTTCTATAATTTGATTTTCCCCAGGAGTGAAAATTTTATGGTGTGGGGGTGTGATCAAACTATGATTCACTAGGTTATTTCTCCCTTACATCACTATTTTAAACTAGCTATGTAATAAATATAAAGAATTTAGTAACCAAATTAACTTCCCATTTGATTCAATTATTTAGTTTTTATCACATTTAAAAATGAAAATTCTACCTTTTTGTGATTTTATTGTAGGAGGAGTTGATTTGGAGGGCCAAATATGACACAGAAGGAAAATTTGCCAAAATGAATTGAATCCCATGGAATCCTAACCACTTTTTTGATTATTTAGAGAAATAAATGAATCAAAATTGGAGGAAATTTTATAGTCTAAACCAAACATCAGTTGTATAAACTCATATCAAGATAACCAATCCCAATTCATCCATCTTCTAGCCCATCCAAACTAATCTTTCCAAGAAAATGAATTTGAACAAATTCAAAAGTTAGTTTTTGTATTTTGAGAATATATCCCATAAAATTTGACTGATGGCCACCAAATTTGAAATGTAGATATTCTGAAGGATTTAAATTAACTCTACACTTTTTTCCAAGTCATGATATGATAGTTTAATTGTCCAATACTGAGATACAGGTGGTATATAAAAATCTTGGTTCCCAAAACCACCTCCCATTTGGCAATAAGATGGAACCTTGGGAACCTAATTTGAATGTTTGAACAAGGAGTGAAACAGTTCCATTTTAGAGTTACATATGTATCCTATTATCATTCTATACTTTTTGGAAGACCCTATCCTCATGGGGGGGGGTCAAGGATGGAGACGGAGATCCACCTGATCTTCCTCCTTCTAATGATATTGGGATAAATGATGGTAATTCATTTTGAGGGAGCTACACACATGTGAAGGGTGTTACAATGCATATATTAGCCACTTTTGTGGAGTAATTTGGTTGTTAAAACATTTAATTATAGTTATCTTACATGATTTCATATTTGAATGCGTTTTTATGCTTGTGAATGATATAGTCTTAATATCTAACCAATAGGTGTGTGTCTTGTGTTGTTCCGATAAGAAAAAAAAATAATCATTTTCTAACCCACATTCATGATATTTAAATTTTATTTGGACGATCTTATTCCTTTCAAAAGTGATAAACCGTGGGAATATGATTTCTATGTCATGGTTTGGTTCTTCAAGCATTGAAATAAAAGCATAAGAATTAATTAGGATTCCAATTAATTTCAACCAAATAATTACTCCATAAATGAATGAATTTATAAGAAAAATGAACTATTAATGTTATTAGGGAATCCAAAATGACCCATTTATCTTATATTTTTCTAAATTCACATGGCCTATCAAATATTAAACTCTTTAAATTATGTTATTTTATAATAAAACTATTTTCAAAACTGAACCTCTATTATAGTAATTTTAATTAAAAATTTCACACTCTTAACCAATCAATGCTCCTTAAGATAAACCCAAGGGTCTTTTCTATACAATAAATAATCATTAAAAAGTTAATCAATTTGAAATTTTGTGACAACACAGTCAGTCAACCATGTGTCCCACAAAAAAACTAATCTTTACTTGGAATTTATTTTTTTCCTATTCATAATTGATATAGATGAACACTATTATAGTTTATATTCACAGATTGGTTTTTTATAGACACCATTTGTATTATCCTACCGAGTATATCTTATATCCTCTCTATCATATTTGAAATTTTTACAATTAAATTTCCCTGTGAGTTTTTGTTTTAGCCTAGGTGGCGGAGTCTTGTTCAGATATGGACAACCTTTGAGGGAGAAAATGACCAAAATCTTAGGGATTTATGCATATATGAATTAATGGAGTATGTGAATAAATTGGGTTAAGTATTTCATGGGTTCATGGAAATATTATAATAATTAAAGGGGGTTTGGTTTTTTAGAATAAAAATGGGACAAACAATATTATACATAACATATTCATAATGTGTAAAGGGATTACACATCATTTAATTGTTTAAGGGTTTTAATAAATTAAATTTTAGTTGACCGTTTTTTTGGAGAATTCCACTAAAAAATTTTAAATGACATATAACGACATTATACGCCATGTAAAAAATCAATCTCTACTATTAAACCTTCTATATAGGTGAAATTAATTCTATTTCATTGAATCTCTTCTCTTATGAACCCTAGGGAATTCTTCAAATGATTTTAGAGGTCCAACCACACATAAAAACATTCTATTTGTAACTTTAATCCTTAGTAAGTCCCATTTATTAGGTTTATTATTTCTCCCCTTTCACTCTCAAACCATTGTGGGGAAATCCTATTTCTGATTGCGTTTTTGGTTTTGAAATTGATCTATTTTGATCTAGTATCCTCTTTGTAATCATATACAACTCATTCAACATAGGTGTTCACCATTGGAATCATTTTTGGATCATTAGTTAATGGTAGGGGTCTAATTTTTTACCTACAGTTTGATAATCAGAATGTTCATATAACATTTTGATTTTTTATCATTTTTGTCACCCGAATTAATGAAATAATTGAATTATATTATTCCTTTAATTTTTTTGGTTTCAAATGGATTTTATTTATTTATTAGATTAAAATATTTATAACATAACATGTGTACAAGGTTTATTTCCTTTTAAAGAATCCCAAAATACTGACTTATTTCTCATTTATATAATTGTTAATTAATTTTGAATTTGATTACATGTGGAATATGAATGAATAATAGTAATACACATAATTAACCATTTATAATTGTGATGTGATATTATGATATCCATTATATGTGATAAATAATTGGTTTAATGTTTTAATGTTTATATTCCAGTCTTGTCCCTAGTACTTGCACTCATATTTATTGTCATGTCGATATTAAGAAAACTCGGCCCAGTCCCATGCTATGATTCTTCCGGAGATTGGGCTATTCCCAGTACCATTTTTTAATGCATATAATTCATTGAACTAAAATATTATAATTTATATAGGAATTTGACCCAATTTTTTGTGATTTTACAATGGTTATATGGGTTTTCTGGGTACTGTTGTAAGATATGTTCAGATATATTCTTTCATGGTGTTGTAGCAAGTTATTTTACATTAGTCATAGGGTTGTGGTTGGCATGGTCATAAAACAAGATCAGATATATTCTACCACTGAACTAATGATTTTTGTCATTGAATTTTTTTAATTATTTAATTAATTAATACACATATTTATCAACTTATAAAATACAGTTCTTATTATACAAGTTTCATTTAGACATGGTGGTGTCAGCATACTATTTAATAATCACACCCTATTTAGGCCATAGTTTGGTACTCAAGAATATTATGTGGATGTAGTTCTGGACAAGGGAATATAACAATGTAGTTGAATTCTTATTTGGGGTTGGGCTGGAGTTTAGAGATGGGACCATTGTGGGGTTTGGGAGATCGAACATTGAGTATTTTATAATAGTTTTCTAGTCTTTTTATGGTACTATTCTAGGATGAAATTTAGTTACATTCACGAACAACCTTAAATAATTAAATAATTATTTATTTAATTATTCAATCGGTTTTTGTTGTTGTAATACAAAATGTATTTACTC
Source organism: Viscum album (assembly GCA_963277665.1). Taxonomy (NCBI): domain Eukaryota; kingdom Viridiplantae; phylum Streptophyta; class Magnoliopsida; order Santalales; family Viscaceae; genus Viscum; species Viscum album. Next base: position 122,081,480 of record OY728153.1, on the reverse strand, counting down.
TGGTTATTTCTATTTGTTTATGAAATTTTTATACTGCTATGCCACATCATACCAAGAGGTATAGTCTCCCCACTAAATTATTCACACCCCTCTACTAGTCTATTTCCAACGCTTTTGTCAGGGTGCACATCTGTCCGTTATTCAGAGGACGTGTAGCTGTTTCCCCACTTTGCCTCTTTCCAAAGGCTTGTGAGAACTATCGCCAGTTCATGGAAGTTATCTCCTTGATCCAAATGGGATTATAGGATGTCATTTCCTCATTCTATGGATTACTCCTCGGAAATCGTTGGCTAGATAGGGTCTCCCTTATATATTAATATTTTTTTTCATGAAACTATTCCTAGTGCCTTGGCTTCATGGACGTTGGTTAATTACTCTGCTTCTATCAGGACATTGCAAGGGGTCCGGTCAGGGCAACAACCTTCGATCTGGGGAGCAGTCAAGTCGGACATTACTGGCATGTCTGGACGCTAGAAAAAAAGTGCATATGGGTCCCCTCCCATTATGATATGGCTTCTCGAGGGTGTGGATGTCTGATCCATCCCACATAAAATGTGGGGAATTATATTCCATATGCATTTCCTTGAGGTTTTCCTCTTCTTCCCATATATAACACAAAAATTTCTGCGAGTTTAATTTCTAGCCGAGATTGATTAGACTGATCAGAACAATGATAAGAGTGGATCATATGGGTGCGACCCCTAGAGGGATCGCAGATTCTAGGGTTAACGCTTGGTTAGTTACCCAGTTACTGCTATGAGAAATGAGAAAGTGGACGACATGATTTCATAGGGATGTCGTGGCCTGGGTAGAATCATGATGGATGATGGAGATCTAAATGAATTGGTGGGGGAAGGAGATGTGACTATCATTAAGGTGACAGTAGTTTTGGGCTTGATCCTTGAAGTGACATCCTACGTATCCCCGTGGAAGTTAATCAAAGTCCGCGTAGTTCGGTGGGGTGATGTGACACCTGAGGAGGCAGCTCGTATGGATGAGAACCATAGGATGTGGAACCTCCAGGTCGGGGAATGAACTTGACAAAAAACATAGGCTTGAGGGAAATACCAGGATGATACTTGGGTGATCGGCTTGAACCTCAGAGTGGATTCCTACGTACATTTCCTTGGCAATGATGGAAGTCCATGTAGTTCCAGATGGAGGGCATAGAATCAGGGCGTACACAAAGGACAATGACCCGATGACATGTTGGGGGCTTAAACGTGGTTAGCTGCCTGAGGATGATCTGATTCCATGGGGTGGATAGGATATACTGGTTCTAACAAAGGGGACTATAGTGGCCAATCGTCAATTATAGAGTACAATGGATTACATCCTGATAGGGATTAAAATAACATATCATTGATTGTTGTTCCAATGGATTACCATCGATTGGGGAACATAAAGGATTAATGTCGATTGGGGATCATGATAGATTACTATAGATCAGGGTTGGAACTGAGGGAGGACTCCTACGTACCATAACCAGGTGACAAGGATCAAAGACCACATAGATTGAACATATATAGTATAACGTCTTACAAGACAAAAATCGGGGCATACAGTTTAACGTCATGTAGGATGAGGGTGGACCGACGTGAAGTGGTCGGGACCGATGGGTGTTGGGGTTGAACCTCAGGGAGGCTTCTTATGTACGTTTCCTTGTTAAGGATCAAATTCCATGTAGTTCAGGATGGAGGTCATAGAATCAGGGTGTACACAAATAACAGTGGCCCAATGACATCATGGGGGCTTACGTGTGGTTAGTAACCCGAGGTTTTTCTGACTCCATGGGGAAGAACAGAGATGAAGGTTTCAAAAAAGGGGACTACAATGGACAACCGTTAATTGAAGAGTACAATAGATTACCAACATATGGGGATTACAATGGCTTACCACTGATTGGGGTACGAACGAATTATCGTCGATAAGGGAACATAATGACTTACTGTCGATTGGGGATCACAATAGATTACCATCGATCAGGGAAGGTCCTTAGAAAGGCTTCCTGCATACCATTTCTAGGAGACAAGGATCAAAGAGCATTTAGTTCGAATGGAGACAGTTTAAAATCTTACAGGACAAAAAGCGGTCATAAAGTTTAAAGTCATGCCAGATATGGGAGGACCGATATTTAGTGGTCGAGGCCAATGAGTTTTGGTCTTGAACCTTAGGAAGGCTTCCTATGTACCTTACCTTGGCAAGGATCAATGTCCACTTAGTTCAGGATGGTTGAGTGAACTAGCGTGAAGGGGTCAGGGCCAATGGGTTTCATACTTGAACCTCAGAGAGGCATCCTACGTACCTTTCCATAGAAAGGATCAAAGTCCACATAGTTTAGAATGGGTTGTTGAACCGATGTGAAGGGGTCAAGACAAATATGTGTTGGGCTTGAACCATTGGGAGGATTCTTATGTACCTTTCCATGGAAAGGATCATAGTCCATGTTGTTCAGAATGGTTTGGGGCTTACACTCTTGGGCAGACCAAAAGGGAAGAGGGTCTTACATTTGGTTCGCAGCCCAGGGAGATGGAGATTGGGACTTACTCTACGATGGATGTCCGATGGAGAAAAATCCTAGAAGGAGGAAAGTATAATGAAGGTCCTTGGGACCATCCATCCTCTTAGTATTTTGCACGTAAGAAGAAAGTAGGGGTAGGGGTACTACCTCTTGTAAGAAAGGATATGGGTGTTCACCAAGATGGTTGCCCTTCCCCGCGGACAGGGGATACTTCGAAAAAGGGGATCTCATTCCTTGTGGGAAAGATCTATCTCCCATGGAGATGAACATGCGTAGAGAATGTCTGAGATGGAGTGCCTTGTGTATGATGCATGAGGAGAGGTCACAATTTAACATCATGTGTTGAGGATGATGGTGCTTGGAAGTTTAACATCCTACATCTCGGGCGATGTGAGTTCACTCCACACCCCTAGGACTTACATAACCGGTATTCTTTAACCCTTAGTGAATGGAAGTCATCGGAAATGTTGTGGTCATGGGGTTTTGTCTAGTCATCCATTGAGGGTCTCACATAAGTGTGGTTGGGTGACATAAAAAAGCGACAATGCTAAATAGGGGGCTTATCCATGGGAGCATCCCGTAATGTCTTCCTCATGTCTAGCTATAAATGAATCTCAACTCATAGGTGGGTTGAAGAGTATAATTGGGTCGAACACCTATGTGCAAGTGCACAAGAGGGATAATTCAAAGGGTGTTAAAATTAGTCTGAACAAACGGAGATGAAAAGTGTGAATCACATGCCTGACATTCAGAATGGGGTGTGGGTGGCATGATGATGGAGGATAACTGTTGACCATGTTTGAAATAGAGCATCCATATCATGTTAGACTAAAATGGGGACAAACAAATGAAGGTTGACTGATAACCAAGTTTGAAACATAGGACCTGACTCAAAGTGTCATCCAAAGTATTCCAGGGAATTGGCCAGGGATGTTAGGCGAGCTGAGGCGGCATGGGACCTGGCCGTTAGCGGGTCTCTTCAGACATGAAATATGATGAAGATCTGATTGAAGGACATGCAAAGCATGACATTGAGTGATGTAATGTTTTAACGGGTTACAATGCTCTTGAAATTATTCCATTGTAATAATGGCTTGAGTTATCCTTTGTTCAGCACATAAGGAATCCCATATTGGGAACAACGGGCATCCTATTACTGAATGATAGGACATTCTAAAGTTTATAGTCATGTAGACAGGACTATTTTCATCTTATGTTGGGTGCATAAGGAATCTTTTATTTGGATCAAGAGGTATCCTATGTTTTAAACATATGGTGTAATATAGTTTAAAGTCATATAGAAAGATCTATTGGCATCTTATGCTTGGTGCATAAGGCATCTCTTAATTTGGAAAAAGCGGAGTCCTATATTTTTTCACATAGGGAGTACTAAAATTTATAGTCATATAGAGAAGACTGTTGGCATATTATTATTGGCGAATAAGGAATATCTTTTTTGGAGAATGAGTCATCCTATTATTGAATAATAGGGAATACTACAGTTTATAGTCATGTAGATAGGACTATTGGAATCTAATTCTTGGCTCATAAAGAATCTCTTGTTTGCAGAGGGAGGAATCCTATTATTGAATGACAATGAATATTATAGTTTATAGTCATGTATATAAGACTATTAGGAATGAGGCACCTAGCAATGGTTGGTGTTGGGACTTATGTAAGGGGAAACCCTTTCTGGTTCAACCTGTTATAGAAGTCAGGTGACGAGCGTTGGATGAGTTTCTTGAGGAATGGTTCGACTCATTGTACTCGGGAAATTGATGATGAGAATCTCAACTCATGACATGTTAAATTATCCAAGAGGACTATGGGGACTCATTGTGTTTTAGGCTGTGAGGAGGAGTATCTCAAATCATGGTATTCTATAGGTGGAAGGTGGATGCACATAAGGGTGCAATAAAAAATGCCAGCATCTCGGCCAAAAAACTTTGCGATGTGAGTCTCTATTTTTTCATGGGGGTCAGTGATGGTAGTGAAGGGACCAACTTGAAAATGATCGCAAGCTGGGGTGTGGGGGGTGCATCCCCCACGGTATGAAGCAGCAGGCGCATGCCTGGATACTGTTGTGCATAAATGTGACATATGCAGGATGGGTTGCATGCAAGATTTCACTATGCGGCAAAGGTGTGCATTGGATTGGGCACTGTGGAACTGTTGTGTGCAATATTGTAATTTTTTACATTCAATAGGGACGTTTTTCAGGCAATAGAAACGTTTTTCATGCAATAGGGAAGGGTTGTGTGCAATAGAAGAGGTGTACGTAGAATTGGATAGGTGAAACACTGATGCGCGAAATATTGGGCACATTGGGACTATTGTGTGCAAAAAGGATGTTTTGCGCACAAAATTGGGCATGTTGGACCAGTTTTGAATAAAAGTGATGTTTTTTTCGCATGATGGGGGGTTTGTGTGTAGGTGCGGAAAATGCGGACATACGCGCATTAGAGTGGTAGCCAACCTTTGAGGGCCCTCTAAAAGAAAATGGTACACTTGTATTTATAGGCGAAACCCTGAATGTCAGTGCACGTAAAATTCAATTCCACTTTTGCATGCAATGGCATTTTTCACATAAGATTCCATTTTTCCACCCAATATTCCATTTTATCATGTACAATTCCATTTTTTCACACAGGATTCCATTTTTGTGCACAAATCAATACTTTTCCCCAAAACTTTCTTGGATGGCCATTTCCAGCAGCCTGAATTTGAACAACCATAACTCTTGAATTGTAACTCAGTTCGGGATCCAAAACTAGTCAAATTAAAGATTTTGAAATGAAACATGCTTAGAGAGCTTGTTCAGAAGAATTTATTGAATTACATGGACGTTTTTTATGGTTCCAACATAGTCAACATCCTTTGGCATAGGAGGAGGCATTCTTGTGGTCTCATAACTAACCCTTTCCACCCACATGAGAGGGTTCCGGATTCAGGGTTGTTACAAAGTGGCATCAGAGCTCCAAGTTTTATTTTATTATGCCTTAATATTTTGTGAAATGTGGAAAGGATACTAGGATGTCGTGGTATTGGGAAATGATATTGTGCCTATGAGTTGCTAACCCAGGGATGGGATTTCTATTTTTGTTGTGTTCTTGGTATAGTTGATGTTATTTCACAATGGATGATTCACGTATTTTGTGAGGACATTTTTTTATGATTTTATAGTTTATTGAGATTTGTGAACATCCCCATGTATGTCACCAGATTAGAATACATTCATCATTATAGGAACATATGGATATATTGACATGCATTTTTCAGGATAGGGACATATATATTTTCAAATTAATATATTCTTTATTTTATAACTATAATTTGAGATATTTGTTTCAGTAAATAAATTATATGATTTGACATTTCATGAATAAATACTTATAATCCATTTATAGAGAGACTAAGAGTTAGTGGTCCGTAGTTGGAATCACATGTTGGGGCTGACCATGTTGTTATCTAGTTATCTAAGATATGTTTTTGTCTTGTATTGAAAAAACCTCATCATTTCTATTGACTGGAGTGCTATGAAAGTGGAAAGTATCATGCTCCTAACACAACTTGACTGAAAATTCTTATAGTTCCTAATAAGCATATGAATTTTCAGCTTCCTTATAGCTTCTTGTGGGTCATTAAATCCATGGAAAGGGAGAATGTTTACATTTTTTCCTCGACGTATGAAATGATAATAGAGTTCCCACTTCAACATCCATCTAGGATTACTGGGGAAGGGGGAATAATAGTAGCCTAGTTCTGGATTGAATCTCTTAATAAAATATTCAATCATCTTGAAACATCCATGGATAAGAGGGTGAATTTTTCTGTGTATATGCTTCACAAACCTACAAAGTGCTAGTGGGATATTCAAAAGGAATCTAGGTAGTAGGATCAGCTATCACAATGGAAAATTATGAATACGTTCTAGAGTTGTTTCTGTCAAAAAATATAGATTGATAAAAAATCTCATGAGATCATGTGTTTGGCGCAAGAGGGTTTGTTAGTACTAAAAAATTCATGCTGTTTAATTGACCTACAATTATTTGTTCCATCTCTTGTATTTGATGAGATATCTAGGGAGAGGAATTTATAGGATGGTTATCATTATGAGATCAAGTAGTAGGAAATTTTTCCATTAAATCATCTTTGAAGACATGATTAATTGGGAAATCCTTATAGAATGAAATATAAGAGAGGCCCCGAGCAGCGGTCAGACTATTTTAGCAGGGAAATCTAGTAGTAATTTTTTTAGTGGTAAGGATTTTTATTATGATTGTTTTTTCTAATGTAATAGTGGGTATTGCCATCAGGGTAGTGGACTAATTTCTCAAAACATTATACTATTTCATTACTATTAGTGTGAAGGGTTTGGTAAGAAGTTCCCACTATGTACTTACCCCACAGTTGAGTGTTGTATTTGTCGTATACTGGGTAATATTCAGAGTTCCTATGTGAACATCCCACATTAGAATAGTAGAAGAGGATCAGGAAAGGTACCAAAATTGGAAGGGGGATCAGATACCCCACAACCGGCTGGTAGTCAGAGTTCCATAGGCCGTTCAAGCTGAGGAAAGGGACATGGTATCCTAGTGCATGAGAATCATAAATATGAATTGGAAATAGATTAGGGTAGTCATACTACAACCCAGGGTAGTAGGGAAGCTCAGTTTCAAAATATGTAGACTACTCCTCCTAATGTGGGTATAATACTTTCTACTATGAGAGGTATTATTCTTATATCATCTACCTTAGCTAGTGTTTAGTTTGATATAGGAGCTTCACAACTATTTCTATCCTGCATTTTTTAAAATACTTTGGTCTTGGATGTGGAATGATTATATGGTGTTTTATTCATTGACACACAGTTTGGAGTGCGCTCATGGAATTTCAAATCTTACAAGGCATGTTCTCTAGAGATTCGTGGTTACCATTACTTTTTGGAATTGTTGATGATGTAAATGATATGCTTTGACTTGATTCATGGTATGGATTGGTTAGTTTTACACTATGGTGATATCGACTATTATAAAAGGAGATTAATCTTCCTATCTCCAAAAATAAGTAGTTATTCTCACAAGGGTGATTGGGATCTTCAGGCTGGTAATGCGAGACCAATTCATTGCAAATTGGATTTTCACATGAATTTAATCATAGGACATACTATAGATAATGGTGGAATGTAGTATGATTATTTTTATATTGTGTTTGGACATTTTAATGATGTTTTCCCCAATTATTTCTATTTCTTACCACCCAAGTGAGAGGTTCAGTTCACAATCAAGTTGTTATTGGGAGAAGAGGGAGTTTTTATCTTGCGTTAATGAAGTGAACCAACCGAGCTTCATGAGTTGAGGGATCAGTTATAAGATCTATAATCTAAAGGCATCATATGGGATTGTACATATATTTGGGGTTATACAGTTGTCTTTAGAAAAAGGATTATGGATATTTGTAATTATGTGTGGATTATAATAGGTTGAACAATATGAGGGTAAAAAACCAATATCCTATTTTGGGTATTGGCTATATTTTTGATTAGTTGATTGGTTCCATAATCATATCCAAGATTTATTTGAGATCAATATATCATAATTTATGGCTGAGACTATTGGACATACCTTAGACCGCTTTTAGGAGAAGTTATTCCAAGACCCATCTTGTAATCCTTATAGAGAGTAGGATGTTCCAAGTCCCATGCTGTAATTCTTACTGAGCTTCGACCAAGAAGGATTTAATCCTTATAGATCATTGACATAGATTATTTTGACTATACCATGGATATATGGTTGTGGTTGGTATTATTATAATACATGCCCATAGATATTTCATCATGGTCCTGAAGAGGTTATTTAAGCTTGTTTATACAGTTGGGTGGCAGTATCATAATACATGCTTAGCAATATTCTAGAATATATCCAAAGAAGACTATTGTTTTATTTTATTAATTCTTTGTTAATTTATACACTAGTATATATCATTATTTCATACACTTCTTATCAAGTTGGTTTTGTTTAGACATGATGGTGTTGAACTACTGAGTTATACTCACTCTATTTGGGCTAACTTTTGGTACCCAGGAGGATTATGTCGATTCTAGTTTGGACAAGGGATGAGGACCCTGTTGTTGATTGATTGTTTTTAGCTGGGTTGTAGTTTGGAGAAGGGACATACATTGGTATCAGGACCTGATTCATTGAGTAATTTATTTTATTATTCTATTATTTTTATTTTTTTATACTAGTATGTCATTTAGTTACATTCTGTCACGTCATTACATTATTACATAACTATTTATTTGATTGTTCAGTTTTTTCTATTTTTGTCTTACCCAATTTAATTACTATGATTAGTTCAATTTATTAATGGATGCTCTCTATGGAAAGGACACATTATACCAGGGATTATAGTCTCTCCATTATACAAGGCACACACTCTCTTCTAGTCAATAACGTTTAGTGTATGAGGAGGCATGCTTGAGTTCTCATAACCAACCCTTTCCTTCCACATGAGAGTGTTCCATATTTGGGTATGTTACCCTATCCAGGCTACTAATGGTACTCGAGAATATTTTATTACTATGAGTGTTGATAAGGGGATGTATCCAGTTATTTATGCATGACTTCTTTTATTAGGATGGGATCATGGTAGGAGATGATAGATCTAATGCACAAGATTCTTGGACAGTTTTTGGTGTTTTTAACTCCTTTTTATCCACATGATTCCTTGTACAATTGATTTTTTTAGATACATGGAATCATTTTGTATATAGTATTTTCTCATCTTTTGTGTTGATTATTTATGACTGAGATGTCCATACTTGATCAGTTTATTTATTTATCATTATTTCATCTGTTATTCACTCTTATTTATACATTGGTGGACGTTGTGTTCCACATTGATCATGATGGTATAGTCTCCTGACTATACCACCTTGAACCATCACTACTAGTTGGTAGCCTCTAGAATACAAGTAGTTGTGCTTGATGTTATGTAGCCAACCTATTCAATTAATGTTATGAGGTGAAGTGGGTTGGGATATAAAATTAGCGGTATTCACTATAATTATATAGTCATTATCTTATGAGAATGTAGTGTATGGTTTACCACGACCACTAGAGTCTCATGTATATTTATTTTTCTAATATATACATAATCTTGATATAGATAAATTGGTTATAGTTCTTTTAGTAAAATGACTTTTCAATTGTTTATACTCTGGGGATGGTCAATGTGGTGGAATAATCCCTTATAAAACAAATCATTCTATCATGATGGAGGATGATTCATAGAATTTTAATTGTTTGAATATAACCCCGGTAAAGTGGGAAGAGAGAAATTATCATTGGTTTATGGTAGTAACATTTCAAATTCTACATAATGTTAGAGAGTATCACTTGTGTGACATTGATTGTGATGTTCTATGATACCAGATATCCTTATAAGATACACTAAATGTATTTTTTTAATGTGAGATGAACATCATCCTTTTATTAAGATAAACAACGGTTCAGATAAGGTTAGTGAATAGGTGATAAGTGAGTTAAATAACTCCTCCATTCCATTACATCTTGGGGTGAAAATATGTACTTGTACCATCGACAAATATTTTGATGGGTTGGTATGAGGTTAGTTATTCCCAAGTTTTTATCTTAAAGACAACTATGTCCACTAGTTAAGGTATAACATAATTTTTTAGTAAGATTGACTGAACCTCCTAGGATCCCATAGTGGAATTAGGATGACATGTTGATGGATTCTGTGATGTGGAATTCGTATATAGTGAAAGGAATCAACACTATCTAGATGTTTATTAGTCTTCATACAATAAAAGATCACTTTCTTTCCATCGAGGAAAAGAGTTCTGTGGATATTTTGGGGGAACTTGTACATGTAGGAGATCATCCCAATTCATGAGGTTACCTTAATGATTATCTTTGTCCATGATGATTGGTTCACATTATGGCCTTTGAGAGTATTAAAAGAGACTATTGGGACATTGTTATGGAAGATAATGAAATTACACAAAAAGAAAATGGTCAGACAGAACAAACCATCCTAGTTCTGGTGGATATATAGAGAGACGATGTGTTATAATTCAAAGGGAGTCGGGATAATAACACTCCATTGGTGGTGTCCTATTATAATAACAAATATAACTATACTATCATCATGGATCCATTCTATTCACTGTATAAGAGACCTATTAGGTAACCCTTGTACAATATAGAGATGGACGATTCATTATTTATGGGACTATTTCTGGTGAAAGAAATGATACAAAAATTCCATGTGATTCATGAGTGAAAAAAAATTATCAAATTCATTAGAAATATTATGTAGACCAACATTGTAGAACCATGGAGTATGATTATTAAGACCCTGTGTTCTTTATGGTCTCTCAACGATGTGATCTATCAATGTTTTTTCAGGATAGTTAGTTATCATTGAAGTTCATAAATCTCTGGAAAGTCCTATTAAGGGTTATACAAGTTGGTTATCACATTGCCTTTCCCACCCCCCAAGTTGGATTGGGTGCCTGAAATATTCTATGTGTTGTAGTTGAGATGATTTGTGCACGACCCATCAGACATTTTTTTATTAAGGAATGTTTGGTGTCAAGGATGGAGAAACATGTTTATTGTACCCGATGGCCCTCAAGGACCAATAGGAGAGGTATTTTTTTTGGGTGATCCATCCTAATAGTGAGAGATCTTTATTAGTAGGTTAACCTCTAACAGATATCATGGGAGTGGGAGAGGAAGACGCTGGGAAAAAAACCTCACCTATTTGATTATAGTTTTTTATTTTTGTGTGAAAATCCATGATGTTTGGGGGAAATTTATTACTAGGGTTTTTGATGTATGGACCCTTAGGATAATAATATATTTAACTATAAAGGTTTCTCCTCAATGTTGGTACAGTGTTGTGGGTTTTTTAAGACCCCATAATCAATATAGTAAAAACATTAAATATATTAAACAATGAACAAGTATTTATTTGAAAATAATGTTATTCCCATTAAGAATACTCTTAGATGTAAAATCCATGAAAAACAATGGATTAAAATTGGTTGGTTTAATATATGTGTGACACATGATTTATACTCAATGGATCTTTGGTCGAGGTGAAATCATAGGTAGTTGTTATTGAGATAAAATAATTTATTAATATATTATCATTGATAATGCCTATGTATAGTTATAACTCTTTGAAATCCATATTATGGAAATTATATAGGGTTCTCTACATGACCATGGATATTAGGAGAGCCACCATTGAAAGGAACTTTGTGAACTAATTCTAGAGATTCACATAACGATGATCAAATTCATCTAAACTCATCATGGACATTAACACATAACCAATAAAATCATTCTTCATGAATGATGAAACCAATGATTAGTTAGTTATTTTTTATATTACAACTCATTCAATGTTATTTTTTTATTTAAATAATGCATTAATTATTTTATATAAATTTTTTCTTCTTAAATCATGTCCCTCTTAATTTATTTTTTTCTTTGACCCCTCATTATATTCATTAAGCCAAATTTCTCCCAAATTTCTTCAGTTTCCATAATTATGATCGAAGGATAGTTTTTATATGGACAATGATATTTGAAATCATTTATTATGTTTTTCTGTATTGATTTTTCATGTTTTCATTGTTATTATATAGAAGGTTAATAATTAACTAGAAACTCCATTTGAATATGTGATAGAGTCAAAATATTTGGTTATTATGTGTGTTTATTGATAGAGGAAACATTTTTAAAAATCCTTCATGATACAAAATGGATTTTTGGATGAAATATAAATTATCAGAACCTTGGATAATGGTGTATGCATGCTTGGAAATCATTGGGTTAATGTAGAATCCAATATCTATCCACATGAGTCTTGAAAATTGTGTCACGGTGAGTTTCCTTTGAGATTATGGCCTTAGATGGAGCTATGGGTGAGAATTGTAGTAGAATCAGTAATATAAAAAACATACAGTGAAGGATACAACTTTATCCATAATTTCTAAGTATATTATATGTATTATAGAGGAACACACACCATGTGGTCAATAGTCGATGATGGATAGGGTTTTAGGTCGAGTTAAATATCACACAACCATGTGGTAGGCCCACAAATCATGTGACCCTACCTCGATAATTCACCTATAAACATGGATAATATACCTACATCTCAATGTTACCCCACACAACATGATCCATGATTTTCATGACATATATATTAATATCTTACTACTATGTATTGAAAAGAGACATGGTTAGTATTGGGAATCAGATTAGAACATATATACAGAAATGAACATAACTTGTACTTTTATTAGATGGTTCGGCAGCTCATATTTCATTATTTAGGACCCAGAATTGGACTCTTGAGTAGTCTTTTTTAAGTATAATTTCATATAGGATAAGATAGTGGAATTGTTTTCATCACTAATGATTTTACACTAGGTTATATTATTGAGATTCATCATCCATTGATTCTATTTTTATGATGGGGTTATTATGTGATAATCTAAGTGATATTGGGGTCATTACTCTATTGATGATTTAGTTTCCCATAGTTATGGTCCCCCATTTTATATATATTGGTGGATTTAATACTCCTCCCAAATTTCATGTCTATGGTCCCTCTATTTATAGATTTTTTACTCATATGTCATCATGGTTGGGTAGAGAGAAGTTCCTCTACTAGTTTTAGTGCATTATTGGTTGTGATTCCCATCCATGATGTGTAGTTCGTCAATTTTGTTTCTCATAAAGTTTTTCATGGTTCTTGTATTTTGTTATGGGATATATAGAGTTGTATAAAGACTCATAATTCATATATGTATGTGAATATCAATATTTATCTCTCTTTGAATATGGTTTATTTATGAGAAAATATGTTTTTGGGTTTATTTCTATTATTTTTTGGTGTGTTAAGATGACTATTTTATTTTAATTCTTACCTTAGTGATATTCAATGAATCCCAATTGGTATCTATATTCTCTTACAAATATAGGGTTTTACAACATGTTTCATGCCTTGTACAGATGAAATGTAGTTATATGGTTTCCTTATAGTTCCTGGTGTTGTTGGTGCTTAGCAGTATATGGAGAAAATGATCATAGGTGGTTGAAAATTTAAATGATCATGAGTAGGAATATTCCTCCACATTAGATATTTTTTGGAACTCTGTTATTTATTTTTAACATGTATTTTTTCACATTCATGACTTAGGAATATTTATATTGTTTCACTTTTGTTATTTTAATGGTTATTACATGAATATTATTTCTATTAGGTTATAACTATCTTTTACAATGCATGGTTTTGAAGGAATTGGAGGTGCACATGTGTAAAAATTCATTATTCTAATGACTACCATTAGTAAGGCATAACTAAGTGAATCCAGTCACCAACCCCTAGAATATTGGAGGTTGTCTTGTGGGGACACACGTTATTGTAGATCTAAGTGAGGCCCTGATGGGTTAAGTCCGGAAATCATTAATGTTTATTACCATTAGAGATTTGTTTTTTATATAAACTAATAACAATAAATTTTAAATACTAATGGATCTATTTCATCAAGAATATATAATGGATAAATTTTAGTATAATTATTTCTAATATATATATGTATTACATTTATTCATGAAACAATAAACTATTTTATTTAAATTTATATTTTTTTTGCGAAACTACACTTGTCCCCTATGTGTTTTAGTAATTATTTTATATTAAAGGGATCAAAAGTTAATGTTTTTCATTTACTCAATTATAATTTATTCATGTAAACCACTCAATACTTCTTTTTTGTAATCATGTTTCTGAATTGGTAATCTCATTTAAGTAAATAACTATTTATGAGTACGAGATGGATTTTTACAACATTATATTTTATAATTCACATTTTTTCACGACTAATTATATTTAATCCCTTTATCATTAATATAATTTGTTTCCCATATAAACTAGGTTTGTGTGATAATACCCATTCTAAAAAAAGAAGAGAAATAATGATTACACTTAAATAATTTTTTAGAAGTTTGAATATAATTATTTGATTTTTAGTTGTTAATGCCATGCTTCATTGTAGTTTTTAGGTTTTTGTGAGGTGGTAGTGAATACATGATTGGATTTTTAATTCATGTTTCTATGCTGTGGTGGTTGGTTTCTATATATTAGATGTGGGTAGATGTGAGGAAAAGATGTTATGTGGGGTTTTGCACCATGTAGAAATATTTTCTTGAGGGGATGTGGTAAATTATGTGATATGAACTTGTTTTGGTTCACGTTTTTTGTAGTTTTGTGTCATTTTGGTTGTATGGTTATTGTGGAAAGATTCCATGATTTTTGTTTCATGACAAAAATGAAGGTTATGGTGTTTTAGAGATGGTTATTGTGATATGGGAATGTTTTGTTGTAGGGTGTGTGTTAGTATCCTAATTATAAATGGAATAATAATGATGTTATAATAGACTATTAATGATATGGAATTTATATGTTCCAATGAAAAAAATAAAATGAATAAATAAAAGATCTTCGTAATTATGAATTAATTTGATTAGTAAATGAAATATAGTGTTATGTTTTAAATCATGAATGTCTTGAAACTAAAAATTGATGGTGGGAAAACTTTTGTGGCTAGTATTGTGGTTGTGTGCTGTGTTCCAAATAATGGTAAATGTAACTGTGATGGAGGAAATTTGGTTTATTAGTGGTGATGTAGTGTGATGTAGTGTAGTTTATGTGTACCAAAAGGTTGTGTATTGTGTACATTCTATATATCATATATTTTTGGATATTTCTATTCTCAAAATAAGAGAGTCGTATAACCTTACAAATACTCAATAGTTCTGGGTTCTAGGTGTTTTCCCCAATATCAAGGATGGAGGTGACAAGGATGGATTGATTCCCCCTCATCCTCACTTGGTTATCAGTAAGAGTTATGATACATGTTGGTGTAAAATATTACCAAATAGTTTTGGCCCATGTATTTTTTGGAAGATGTGATGTGATGAGGTAGTGATTTGATGTGATATGTGGTGGGGTTCATGCAATATATGAGGAGGTAATGAGTTTTATTTCCTTCATGTTCCTGATACCCTACTTATCTATTTATATGATGATATTTGATGTGATGAACACAGATTCTTCATGCGAGACATGGTGTGGTGATGCCTCGTGGTAGCACATGATACTACATCATTCAAGGGTGGGGTAGGATAGGCTGCATCTTAAACCACATAATAGATAGACCAAGTCTCTTTGGTTGATATGTGATGTGATTCAATGTGATTTTTTTTAAAAGAAATGTGATAATAGGTCATTCGACACTGTGTACTGAGAGTAAAAAATTAGTGGGGAAGTGGAAGTGGTGCACCTTGTTTATTTGGATGATGATGGAATATTATTATATTAAATGTGTGATTTTGTGAGAAGGCATTAGTTTGTTAGATATGGGATACATGACCAATAATTTTTTTTATTATTTATGATAATTTTTCACTAGAACATTACTGTAATCTTCCCACATATGCTCTTGGGACCTTGGTAATGTCCCTACTGAGTATACCTTCCTTGGTTACTAACATTATAAATTATTTTTAATTTTTCTAGGAGGAATATAGGGACTTATCTAGGCATTAGTTTCTATGGTTTTGGAGTTATTGTCGATTCACTAATGTTGGAACCAAAATTTTGTGCCATGGAATAAATTGGGAAAGGGAAAAAAATTAAAAGGTTTGCATCACGAAGAAACTTCGTGAAGACCTCATGCATCATGACCACAAAAAAGACCCACACAAGGCTTCTATGAAACTACCAGAAATGTATTCTCCATGACCGCCACAAATGTAGTGATAAAAGCCTTCATGAGTCAAATAAACTTGACCATAACATCTATGAATGCCACAAAGGTAGTGACTAAATCCTTAACAAGTATAAGGAACTTGAAGAAAGCCTTTGAAATTCCGAGGAACATAATAAAATACACCACAAATGTTGAGAATGAGTGAAGGAAGCCTCCATGAGTTCGAGGAAGATGATGGATCTTTCTCTGAGTGTGAAAAATGATTTTCATTGTATCAAAACATTAGAGCATTGTGATACCTAGTTCTTCTAAATATTCATCCCACCCCAACTTCAATGGGTCAACGCCCTAACCTTTTGCCTTCCATGATCTCAATTTTCAAAGCACCCTCTTCTCTTCTAACCATCAATAAAATGAACCATATACGGTATTTTAGCATTGCTAACCCACTTTTTATCATGTCCCATTTTACCTACCCTTCAATTAGGGATGCCCTTCGCAAAGCCCATTGTCCATCACGAAAGAGGGGGACCTCTTTAGGTACTTGGAACATCATGAAGTACTCAGTCTTCCTGAATCACCCTCCAAGTACATGTGTAATCCATGCCTAATATGGGTCAGTATGCTTCACTAATCTCCCTCCTTCGTGACGGCACTTCACTTTGTGAATCAAAATTTCTTCATGAAGCCCCTTTATATGAGTAATTTTGCTTCGTGAACCCATATTCAGTGTGGACCTCTAGGGAAGTATGTTTTACTTTAATCCTCCATTGAGTGGTGCTTCATATTGTTTTGTTTAGCCACATGGTTCTTCTCATAGGCACACTAATGGGTATTTCTTCTTTTTATATCCACACTAATGTGGACCCCTGATGGAAAACTCCAAAACAATATTAATAAATGGAATTTTTGGTTCCTTCCCTCCACTATGTATTAATGTGTTCTCATTATGTATGCCCTAGGAGTGAGGAGTGAATCCTCTTCATATGAGCTATAGGACTTTATACTACCAAGATTCCCCACACCCTCAACACAATATGATAAGTTGTGATCACATCATGAGTGAAAATACCAAGAGAACCATGAAGGGGAATGGAACTACTGCCCTCTCACTTATCTTGTCCCATTGCGCTTTGTCTCCATGTGTGCTATGGGTGGCCCTTGAATAATCCCCGACACACCGTGGTAGGGTGAACCATGTATGATGGCCATATCCTCCTCATAAATACATACCCCCTCCTAGAGATTCACAATATTCTTCTCCCTAGGCCACTATCCATTTGTAATCCACACACCACTCTTCGGTGACACACCTTTAGTGACGCGATCGTCAGGTCTATTTCTACCACTTATTTCTCAAACCTAGTGTGTCTCACATGGGATTAGAGTAAGCAGAGACCCTCAAATTCTGTCTGTTTCTCTAACCATGTTTAATCCCCAAGTCCCTCACCAAACTAACTACATGAAATTTTATCCCATTTATCTAAACATGGTATGTATGAAGCCTCTCTTAGGTTAAAGGCAATAAATTCACATTATCCCTCTATCCGGAAAATTTTATGTTGGTTAAATCATCTTCCAACATTACATTAACCTTTATTCCCCTTTCGTCCTGCATGTCGTTAAACTGTATGCTTTCGAATTACGTGGGTTTTGATCTATACATTCTAAAAATGTTATGTAGAAATCCTCTATGAGGTTCAACCCCAAACAACAGTAAACATTAGCATCACCCTACTTGTGTCCCAAATCCTTGTTCTGACACTTGGTGGTGTTCTACTAATTCCTAATAGGTAACCACACATAATCCCCCCTACTCAATCCATACTCCTCCCACCAAGAGGACCCCTCTTGTGATTGGATGTTAACCACAAATAAACTACATAATGAATTTGGGATACTATATTTTGTATACACCCTGATTCTATTACCCATATCTAAAATACGTGGACTTTTTCCTTTTCTCCATTTGAGCAAGGTATGTAGGAATCCTCCCATTGATTCAATAGAATCTCCCATGTCCCATCCTGCTCATTCCCTTGAGCCATTTTTTCTCAAGAATATCCTATCTTAACATGTTGGTTCCATTTCCTTCAGGCCCCCATCCATGTGTCCTTTCTCACTAGCCACCTCCTTAGGTGACTCATCCTCCCATTTCCATAAATATGTTGAATTTTATTCCCTACAATGTTGATACATAAGAAACCTCTTTATGGTTCAAGACTAATATCGTCACCTTCCCATTGGTCATTGATTCCATCACCTTTTATTCCACACTATGATAATTATCCACATCTATCAAAATCTCACCCGGGATGCCACATCCTATTGAAATAATGGCATCCTTAGGTGTCTAACAATGGGTATGCTCAATTCCTATCACTCGTATGTGTAACACTAGATCAGATAACCATGTGTAAGCCCCATTCATCACAGTTCTCTTTGTATCACCTAGGCCACCAACCAAGCATAATCCACAGAATGTATTCAGGTTATTATCCATTATGTACACCCTGATTACATGGATTACCCATTTGAACTATATGGGGTTTTCTCCCTTCCTTCCAAACAATGTAGGTAGGAATCCTCTTCGAGGTTCAATCCTAGCCAGTGGTAAAACATGGTGTCCACTTTTCTTGGACCAATCCTCCTCTCTGATCTTCCCATTAAGGCATCCAAATTAGTATACATGGTGAGAAACGTTCCCCTTTCTGGGACACACCATGATGGGTCCATCCTTATTTGGTATTTTGACCCATCCTTCTGGTAAAATTTCTAGGTTCTCCCACATAGGTATGTACCCATCTGAACCACTTCCATCACTATTCTGATCAGTCCAATCTGTCTTTACTAGATGTTAAACTTGTGGTGTACCACGTGTTGAACGTGGTAATATTAGGAAAAACAAGGAGTCTTGCCTCAAAAATATAATTCCATGAATTCAACGTGGGATGCATCAGAATTCAATTCACTCAGGAATCCCTATCATAAGGGAAAATCATGGTGTACTAGTGTTTTAGTGTCCAGTCATGCTAGCAAAGCCTCAACATGACTAATCTCCTGATGAAATGTTGCTTCCCTGATATGAAACCCCTTGGGAATATCCCAACAGAATTAGTGTGATTAACCGACATCCACAAAGATATGTCATTGGGAAGAGTTTCACAAAGAACCTCATAATCATTAAGGAAGGCCCAGACTGGATGACATATTTTTAGGATGAATCCATATATGTAGATACTGACATTCCATCATCTCATTTCGATCATGGAGAAAACATCTCTGAATATGTGAAGACTGTTACCCACCTTTGGAAAATGGGAATGACGGGAATCAATCATCACATCCTCATAGGTGATGCACGCCCCGACGAAATCATCAGAAACATAAACGGTGAACCCAACATGATGATATTCTACTCAATATGGGGATTAGTAGCGTTTGGGGAATCACTAGATGACCATGTTTCCAAATCAAACTCTCCAGTTCTAGGTCCTACCAAGAATATAAGTGGGCGTGGATTGGAACTCTCCAAGATTCAGGGTAATTAATAGTTGGGGATCCTAGTCTTTGATGTTTTCCACATGGATATTTCTATCCATACATGGAAGGAGGAATGACCCTGGGGCCCTAGGAATTTATTTCCTACTATCTGTACCGATGGATGAATCTTTTTTCTTTTCACGACCCAAGATACAACTATAGGGAACCGATCACCTCCCACCCATAGACGTCGGGGTAGGGGATATACAAATACAGCCATCCCACATGACTTCACCTCTTCTACAATTACTCCCACAACCATAGCTATTGAGAACCCACAATCCATCCCATAATATGAATTTATTCAATGGAGGGTGATCAATAGTATTGTTCAACAATACGAATAAGCGGGGCTCATCCAGATGATGGATATGACCTGTCAATATTTGGAGGCTTCTATGACCCACAAACACAACCACCCCTATGGTATATGTAAGGAGGTGCTACTCCCCACTCTAATAATCAATCACATCATGGGCCTCTACCTGTAATGATCATACAACTAACTCCTTTAAGACAATGAAGTAAGGGATATGTGAGTCTTCCCAGCCATGATTCCTTCCAGGGAGCTACCATGAAGGGCTCCCACCAGGTAACATCAGTGCATCATCTATTCCCACACGCCAAGGAGCAGTTGGTCTATACCCATGCAAAGCCAGCCTTAACTCAGTTTACTGTAAGTAAAAGCTAGGTTCATACTCATAAGGATTCCCACCATAGGGCATCATGTTATATGGTTTAAGTGGACCGGGCTACAAATGATGTGTGATTTCACCTCCCTATTATTGAATAACATTGGAATATCTGCACCGGATTAATATTGAGGCCTAAACCACCAATTTGGCAGGATGGGTTGACTCTCTTGGTCGCCATTGCATGAATCATCCATCAAAAGTTGACCCACATTTATGAGATTCAATAACGGGTAATCCCTATACAGTTTTTAGCCAAATTGGAGGTCCTCCATGGCTTTACCATGTCCAGTGTGGAGGACCTCCCTATGATCGTGATCCAAGGTATGGAGGTTTTTCCCATATTTCTATTCAACTATAGGAAGGTCCTCCTCACCTGGTAACCCACCAGCATGTAGGCCCTTTCCGAGTTCTATTCATCTTTGTTTCAGGTTCCCCCACACCCAAGATTATCTAATAGGAGGTTATCCCTACACAAACATCAACCCACATAGGGGTCCTCCCCATGGTGAAGATCTACCCTGACCTAAAGAACTATCTTTGTGTAGGAGGGAGGGTCATCACTGCTGTTAGAAGATCCCTGAGAAACCCCATATCATAGTCAAACCATTATTCTTTTAAGACTATAAAGAAAAGAAAAACTCATTGATTGAACCCTTACCCTGATTCTCTATATCGAGTTTTAGGAAAAAAAACTTGGTGTATCGGTTTTGTCCTCCGAAAAAGTGAGATACACCAAATACCTAATTATATCCATAGATACATATAGAAGGAGGATGATTCGGCACCTTTAAAAGGTATTACTATGTAATACTCCCTATCATCACTATGATCATTCTCTACCCTGACATTATATCATAGATAATAATTCATGGAATCGGTCGATGAAGAGAGCCAGCCTGATCCACCAACTATGACCACTCCCACTGTGTAGGAATCAGTGGTCAACATTCTATCATATAAGGTTGTGGTGGTACAGTTAGGAAATTCTCTGGAAGACTACCCAGGATGTAGAGGTTTGTCAGCTTGAGAACCATACTCTCCATCGACTAGTCTACCACTGCAATGGTACATATTAGTTTGGTTACTGGTTCTTCAACCGCCCCCAGTTGATGAATGAGGAAACCAAGGGCCAAATCCTAAGCATGAGTTGAGAATTTTGTTGGACATTGTTTTTGATGCTTTCATTGGGGCACACATGTTCTTCTGTTAGAGGATGAAAGGTGCTATTTTTCTCCACGTACCCACTTTCCAAAGGCAGGTGGCATCCATTCCTTGTTCAGTGATGTTTTCTATAGGATTGAAATAGGATGATGGTATGTCAGTTTTTCCTTCCTATGATTCCTCCTCTGAACATGTCACCTAGTCTGGGTCTCCCTTATAGATTTAAGACATTATTCGTGAAACTATTCCTGGTGCCATATCTTTAGGGACACCAGTTAATTACACTGCTTCTATTAAGTCATTCCAAAAGGTCTAGTTAGGGAAGCAAACTTCGGTCAGGGGAGTAGTCATGTTGGAAATCAATGGTGTGTCTAGATGTTGGGACACTTGCACGTCTGGGTTTCTTCCCCTTATTATAGGGCCTATCGAGGGTAAAGAAGCATGTGGCATCCCATGTCGAATGCGAGGAATTATATTCCACAAGCATGTTTCAATGGTTTTCCTCAGCTTCCCATGTTTAACACAGGCATTCTGGATGTTTAACGTCCAATAGAGATGGATCAGACTGATCAGAACACTGATTAGAGTGGATCAGATGGGTGCAGCCTCAAGAGTGAACCCTGATGTTGGGACCATAATGTGGTTGACTTCCCGATTACTGTTGAGGGAAATAGGGAATGAGATGGCATGATTTCACCAAGATGTGGAAGGCCAGATAAGAATCAGGATGGATGATGGAGTGGTTGAATGAATGGTATGGTGAATGGGATGGAACTGTCATGAGCATGAAAGTGGTTTTGGGCTTGCTCCTTAAAGAAACTTCCTACGTATCCCAGTGGTAGGGAATCAAATACCACATAGTACTTCTAAAAATGGCTTACCAGTGATTGGGGATTTCAACGGATTACCGCGGGATGGGGTTGCAACAGCTTACAGCTGGATAAGGGTATCAATGGATTACCAGTGAATGAGGTCACAATAGCTTACCACTGATTGAGGGAACAAAGGCTTACCGTTGGATAGGGATGTCAGTGGCTTATCGTTGAAAGGGGTCACAATGGCTTACCACTGATTGAGGTCACAACAAATTACCACTGTATTGGGTTGAACCAACGTGAATGGGGAACTGGGGCCCAAATATATGGTGAGGATTGATACTTGTGAAGGTTTTCTATGTACCCTGCCATATCAAGGGTGAAAGACCACGTAGTTCAGAAGGGTGTGGGAACTAATGTGAAGGAGTCTCCAGACCAATGGTTGTTAGCCTTGAACCTTAGGGAGGTGTCCTACGTACTTTTCCTCGATAAGGATCAAAGTCCCTGTGTGTTTGGGTTGGTGTTTGGTGTGCGAACGTGATGGGGGTCGGAGAGACCAATGGGTGGTGGGCGTGAACCTCTTAGAGGCTTCCTACATACAATGACTTGGAAAGGATCAATGTCCTCATAGTTAGGCTTATGGGGGTGGGGCATACACTCTAGGATACCCAAGGTGTTGGTGAATGAACGTGAAGGGGGTCAGAACAACCAATCGTTGGTGGGCTAGATCCTCGTGGAGTCTTCCTATGTACCCTTCCTTAGCAAGGATCAAATTCCTCGTAGTTTGGGTTATGGGGTGGGGCTTACACTATAGGCTGCCCAAGGAGGATTTCATGGTCGGTGCTTGATATAAGCCCACATGATTCAAGCTCGGTGTGAGAAAGAAGAGACATTGAAGACATGATGATCACATCATGAAAGGTGCGTCCGCGGGATGTGGAGTGGGGCTTAACCGTGACTGCGGCCCGAAGAGAAAATATGGCCTTATGTGTGGTTAGAAACCCGAAGAGTTTGGTACTTACTCAAATATGGAGGCTCAGTGGAGACAAAGCCCAGCAGAAGAGGGAGTTGGCATTGAAAAAAGGAGGGGTGTGGATGTTGCCTCATACAAGAAAAGCTAGGGGGATTACACCAGGGTGGTTTCCCTTTCCCCGTGTAGGATGCATGGGGGGAAGTCATTGTTTAACATCTTGTGCTGAGGACGATGATGCTTGGGAGTTTAACGTCCTTCAACTCGAACGAGTGAGGGTTGACTTCGCACCCCTAGGACTTACATAACTGGTACCCTCAGCACCTTGGTGAAGAGAAGGGACATGCAACTCCATGCCTAGGGGTTGTAATCGAGCGATCCATTGGGGGGTCCACATCAGCGTGGCTATGCGAAGAAGAAATAGCCGTTAGCGTGCCTACGTAATGAATCATGTGATGAAGCAATGAAACATGCACTGTCATCTAAGAGACTATGATGTTGAATTGTGCAAACCTAAAGGGACACACGGGAAAAGGAGTTGCAGAGATAAGGGGTTCATAGGTAGAATACTTGTGAAGCTCTGGTGCCCCATGAAGTGGAGGGACTCCGTGAATGGATGTGCTTCATGAAGTGTAGTAACCTAGGCTAGGGATGGGGTGTAGGTGCATATGGGAGGAGCTTCATGAAGTGGAAAGGCATTCGAGAATCAATTCCTCGTGACTCAAAGGTTCCTTTCAAAGCATAGCATTGGGATACAAAGTGATTTGCGATGTATAGTTACCCAGCCTTGTCACTAGGGTTACATGTGCATGGGGGGTGATTCGTGAAGTGTATGTGCTCCACAAAGACCTGAGACCCTTTTGGGATCTCCTTCTTCCGTGAAGGCCCATGGGCTTCGTGAAAGGGATCCCTATAGAAAGATGGGCTCAATTAAGGCCAAGGGGAAGGTATTTCGCGGGGCAAAAATACCTGGAGGAGTTCATGGTCTGCAGAGAAGAAAAATGATTCGCGATTCAAGATCTTTGAAGAGGAAAGGTCGAAGTGTCCATCCCCGGGCTTGAGGGGAGCCGGGTATTTACAGTCAAGAGGTGCCGTGAGTCAAGTTTCTCTTAGTGCGAAGAAAAAATATTCTTTGCGGTGTGTCACGAATGAAAAATTGGCTCACGGTGCTGTCATGCCTCCTAACATCGTGGTGGGTCGCGAACGCCAAAAGGTCTTGCGGAGCACTCTCGCCTCGTTGCTTCACGGTTGGTCGTGAACGTCAAAGGGGATCACGGAGCACTCCCACCTCATTTATTTGTAGTGGGTCCTGAACATCAAAGGGGGCTCATAGAGAAGTCCTACCTCCTTGATTCACGGCAGGTCGTAAAGGTGATATTTTTCACTGGTCACAGAGCACTGGGAGCTTCATGATCAGGCTTTGTGAGGCAGTCCCTGATTTTAGGATGTTCTATTTGCCTCTAATTTTGGTGTCAATAAATGCCCCAATCAGACTGGGAATTGAGGAAAAAATGAGAATCCAAGTCTGAGGGTCCATCGCCAAAATTCCTAGGTCGCCTATGAAGCGGCCTCACAAAGGAAGTTTGTGAAGCGGCCTCATGAAGGAAGCCCACGAAGCTGGGCTTCGATGCGTGGGCTGGGTGCACCGTGAAGGCTGTCACGACTGGACGTGTCGTGAATCACCCAGGGTCATCACCTATAAATAGGGGGATGAGTTCTCTTTTGTTTGTTTTCCACCTATGTGATTTCACCTCTTAGTGCTCTCGATTTGTGAAGCCCTACGTACTCCATGATCACTCTCCACGAATCGGGCTTTTGCTTTGCGACGCACAGAAAATCTTCTTCTTTACATTAGTGTGCTCCGTGACTTACGTCTGAGGGTCAATGCAAGACTCCATGATTCCACTGTCCGGATCGCTCTCTGCGAGCGGACTCTACGATCGATCGTCACAATTAAGGTTCACAATCCAGACTGAGAATTACCTAAATTTCTAGGATGATATGGCTCACCAAGAGGTTGTTGGGGGGTCCTTTCGGACGTTGCTCGAAGGGAAGATATAGAGAACAGATTGGGTCTAGGGGAGTTGGTACGGAGCCATTCCAACCATGATTCACTGGTGCATCTATTGTCAGAAAGCAAAAGGGTCTACCCATTGTGAAAGATGATGCCTTTGTATGACATTGGAGTGAAGGATGATATCTTCATCTTAGAAGCTTGTATAGATGACCCAACCTGCTGGTTTAGGAGCACGTCATTCCCGCCCAAGTGGTTTAGGGCACCTAACGGCTATGCACGGGATAACATTACGCCTGTTACCATTGATTTTTTATAAAATCATTTGAATGACATTGAGGAGAATTCATTGTAGTTAGAGAAGTCCCCTCATCTGTACCAAAAAATTCTAAAGGAATCATTAAGGAACCCGAAGAAGGGATGGTCTGATGAGTGGGACATGTTCCAAGTTGGAAACTTCACGGACGAGTAGGACTAAGCATATTGGGTAAGCGCCTCATGTGAAGTGTTCAAGGTAGATCTGAGGAGGTTTGGTCTATATGAGGAGGACAGGGGCTCCCAATTTCACATCTACCAGCTGAAGCCGTTGATGCTAGAGCTGTGAAGCCAGTGGTCATCGGGGACCAATACCTTCAACCTACATCACGAGGAGGTTGGCATCAACTTATGGGATGTGCATCAGATCTCAGGGGTCCTGATACTAGGAGCAATGTACAATTAATTCCTCCAAGCTATGAGTGTGTGGGAGGATCCAGAGCATATCTCCTCACTGGTGATGACATTCATGAGACTGGTATTGGGATAGGACAAGGAATTAGTGAGAGATGTTTTCTTCCGATGGAGGTTCATGCCATTTCTGAACCTCCCAGAAAACCGAAGATTCCCGGTGAGGCCTCAGACTTGTCCAAATGGAGATCAATGAAGAAAGAAGCATTCATACTAGTGGCTCATGGAGGTTAGTCAGGGGAAAACATGGGGGTTCAACATCAGTATCAACCAACAGCCAATAGTCTGGATGGTAACATTCACTGCAGCTCTCATCTTCGGTTGGATCATGCCAGTGAGGGATACAAACGTAGGTGTGTGACCCAAAAACATCATCATGGACTCCATGATAGCGACTGGAGGGAGGGTGAATCTCAGAATTCTAATGCTTTCCAAGATGTACAAAATTCTCTAGAACATCAGTGAGGGGAAGAGGCCACATAGAATTTGGTGTCTGTTCCATCATCTGTACGGGCAGATAGCGGCGCACATTAGAGGGGTTTAATAATACTCGAACCCTATTTCTCCTATGGGATCTAAATTTCTCCCATCCATCCTGAACACCGCGGGGAGTTTCCCGACCAAAAGGACTATACCATCAGTATTAAAACGAGTCTGGAAGGTAGAATAGTTCAATTTCAACCGATTTCTGCTGCCAATGGGAGACTTAACTGATGATGGATGAGGGGAAAAAGATCACAGGTCTTATATCATAGCCTTTCATGGTGGAGTCCTAGTGGTGAGGGTGGACAGTGAGCCGCTCTGCAAGCTGTACACCCGCACCAATTTTCCCATCAATTTCAGTTCATGAAGAGACTAACCTCCCAAGTATACCTAGGGGTGAACCATGAAGAGAATCCATGCGTGATGATGTAGATGTGGCTCATGTTCACTCGAGATAGTGGAAAGATGAGGAATGAGCTTCCTCCTCCCACTACTAACTTCGCGTTGGTCAAGGGGTATTCCCAAGGCTGGGAGGTGGCCAACCTGGGGGAAATAATAAAGCATCCAAAAGTTCAGGCTGGTGATGGTGGACCTTCCCACCCTCAAGGTCGGATCCAGAAGGTAGCATGTACATCCAAATGTAGAGGGGATGCAGTGGAGCAGAGGCCCACACCGATTAAGGGTGAGGCAACAATTGTATATCCATTAGTGGTAGTGGACCTGGTGGTTTTAGAAGAATAGAGTCATCCAAAGGGAAGGCCGCTGAGAGGATTCCACAGGATATCCACTCAGGCTCCGGGGAAGCGGCTGTGTCACATAAACATGCCAGAGGATACAATCTTCCAGGAGGCCTGGGACATTTGGGAAGTCAACAGATAGTTCTTTAGCACTCCCAAGATGTGGAAACACCAGAACAGTCTCGGGATGGACTTGTCGGGGATAGGCCCTGTCAGGACCCGCTTTGTAGTGTCCCAGGTGGAGGTGGAGTAGTACCTAGCAGAGTTAGAGGACTTTGTGCATTCTCGAGGTGCTCCACGTCCAATGAAAGACCGCGTCAAGGTGTTATTTTATTGTACAATCCATCCATAATTATCAGCCATTGAACTGAGAGAATGCTTCCCTCTTCTAGAAGAATCAGAAGAGTCATCCTGCGGGGACGAGGCTGGTAGAGGGAGCCCGTCAGAGGATGGCGAAGTGGGCGATCAGGGTGTGTACATTGAACAATTCGCCGAGTAACATGAGGTAAAATCCTTAATCCAATCTACAAGATCCATTTCCAGACACCATTTAACCCTCATTTAATGTTTAAAATGTGCAAGAAAGCCTAATTCACAGAACCTACTCTCGTCCCTTAGTCGATGCAGATGTGGGGAGTTCGGGTTCCACCCTTATCGCTGCATCAATTTCTACATCCGTTGAAGCCAGGACAGCTGAGGTGACACCTCTAGAGCTTTCAGATCTTCTCGTAATATATGGGGGTCCATGCCTCGGGGCCCCGATGACATCAAACCAAGATGAGACAGCGGATTTGATCATTGTAATCCCCCTATACTAATTTTATGACTATCATCCCCTGACCATGTTAATTGACATTCATGTACCTTTTTGGTGCGCACAGTTCTTCAAATGGCATGGGTCACCATAGCGAGGTTGGTTGGGGATTCTAGTGGTGTCTTTCACAGAGGAATGCTAGTGATCGTGTTGGAGGATATCTAGACCGATTGAACCGCGACCCTCCCAATCACTGGTGGGACCATCAGCAGGGTCGTACATGAGATCATTGAGTTGAGATCTGATGATTAGGATCGATTAGATAGCCTAAGTCCCGCCGTGCCTGATCAAACACCAGACAAGGACCCTGCGGAAGAGTTCTTGGTGGCATTCCCCACGTATCAGCCTTCCAACTACATAGAATAAGATGATACAACCTCTGATGAAGAGGATAGCAGAATAGTATATCTCTAATCATGTAAGTAGATAAAGAGCTTCATTGATGTCACCCAAAGCACTATGGCTGGATGATATGGACAGACTTCGCTCGTGAATGTGCGAACTGTGTGCTGGGGGAGGGGATGCCCAACGTCCTTACATACTCAAATGAGATCTTATGGCGGAGAATATTTTTTAGCATGACCGTGGCCTCGGTGTGGGTTCGTAGTGGAAGAAATCGGTGAACATCTAGAGGCTTCAGGAGGCTGAAGATAAGGTTCAGCGGCTGCAGATTCGGGCGAACAAGCACTCAGCTTCCCTCAACGTGCAATCTAATATAATATTGCGATTAAAGGCCCAACTGGATGAGGCAGAAGAGGGAATGAAGTGATCCTCCAACAAAATGATCTTCATTCGGATCGGCATGGAGCGGGCCCAGATTGCGGCTTATGAGTTGCTCCCCATCACTGCTGAGGAGGAGCGGGAATTGAACAGGCAGTAGAAAATCTTGGATGCCACCAGCTAGAGGGCGGCGGAGCTTCTATGCTCATTTGACGAGGTTAACCCGTCCATGGGGGAGATCGACTCTCGATCACTGTAATGATTAAAAACCATCAAACATACTTTCATGCTTCAATTATTTGATGCATGTACCATGCATGAGTTCCTTTTTTCCTATTGGTTTATTACACACCTGTGATATTCATGGAGCATCCAACGATCATTCTCTATGCTCACATGGGTCAGGTCTGATGCGTGAAACCAGGGATGACCACCTTATCTCTCCATCCAAATATAGGAGTGAAAACCATGCTTCAGTAATTTGGGTGTTTGATCAATCAAACCATATTCCTGGGAAGAGAATGGAGAGACCTGACTAGAGAATGAATCTCTCAGAATATCAAAATTACTATTTTCCCAGCATGATCTTATGCACGAATGGGGTAACAACAAGGGTGCTAGAATAAATACAAATAA
Source organism: Viscum album (assembly GCA_963277665.1). Lineage (NCBI taxonomy): Eukaryota > Viridiplantae > Streptophyta > Magnoliopsida > Santalales > Viscaceae > Viscum > Viscum album. The sequence goes on along the minus strand of OY728153.1, from coordinate 122,051,823 downwards.
GGGGAATGGATTGTGTAAATTACAATACCCAAGATTTAGAATAGTGCAGTAATGGAATGACAATTAAGAATGACTGTTGACCGCATTCAAAACACAGTATCATTATTGTGTTGGCCTAAAATGGGGATAACAAATGAGGGTCGATTGCTGAACTTGTTCGAAACATGGGGCCTAACTCAAAATTTCATCCATTAGTCATCCGAAACATTATCCCAGGATAGTAGGTGATCCATAGGCCATGCATTCGTACTATTATGGGGTTCCTCTATATGTGAAAGAGGGCGAGGATCTGAATAAAGGGCATGACAAGCGTGGAGAGTGGAGTGATGTGTTGTTTGACTAGAGTCCAACACTCTTGAAATTACGCCACTAGGGTGGGAACACATTAGGTGGGTACATCAGTCTTATTAGTGATCAAACATACTTCTGAACAGGACCTCTCTGATGAGGAAGTTTTCACCTCCCAATGTTATCATGGTGCATCATGAACTTGTTCAGGGTAATGTTGCAATTTCGTGGTTTCCCAAAAGAGCTCAGTTCAAGGGACCAAAAAATGAGGGGAAAATGGGAATTATGGTTCTTGAGGCTGGACCCGGAGATAGGATTTCTAGGGTTTCCTACGTATTCCATGAGAATGGGAATCAAGACAAACATAGTTTTAGGGGTACAGTGTGGTCATAAACCAACATCAGTAAGGATAATTCTCTTTAGAGAAAAACCTGACACATCCCATGATTATCATAGGGAATCCCGAACTTGTTCAGGGTAGAACCACAATTTAGTGTCATGCATTGTGGAAATATGAACTCATGAAGTTTAATTTCATACAATAAGACATGGAGTGAAAGATAAGATCCCTGGAAAAAAGAATGTGGTGCCATAGCTATCAATCCAACGTGAATGAGGACATGGAGTCTAGATCACACCACGTATTCCCAGAGGAAACTCTTCAGGTCAAGGGACCAAAAGTGAGAATTAGGGTGGGCCCGAATCATAGTGGTCAGGAATATTAATGTACCTCATGATGGTGGGAATCAAGCCTTACGTTGTTCTGAGAGTGTATTTTAACTTCATATGGGATGAGGAAAAGCATGTGTGGAAATGGATACACCAGTACACATCCTGCAAGAACTAATAAGCCCACATGAGTCATACTCGATGTGGAAAAAAAGAAGTAGTGACGGGACTTTCCTAGGATAGGGAGGCACACGTTAGGGATGATGGGGAATTAGATGACTGACATCCCACTGATGTTGACCAACCATTATAACACACCTAGATGCACTGAAGAGTAAAGCTAAGAATGTTGGAATTCCACTTGAACATAAGTGAGTGAAAACATGTGAATCATGATGTTGGAAATATGGACCGCAATGACGGTGGCATGACGATAGGGGATAGCTGTTGATCGTGTTCGAAACACATAATCCGTATCACGTTAGCCTGGAATGGGGACATATAGTTGAGGGTCGACCAATGACCATGTTCGAAACATGGGACCTATCACAAATGTTGTCTGAGGTCTTTAGGGATGTTGGCCCAAAGCGGTAAGTGAGCCGAGGCGACATGATACCAGTCCATGAAGGTGGTCCCTTAAGATGTAAACAAGGATGAGGATCCAAATAATAGGCTAAAAAATCTTGGACCTGGAACGAGGGGAATGTGCCCGTGAAAATTCCACACTTCAGGCTCTTTGTCAAAACACATCTGAATTTGACTATAAGACGTATCAGATAGAGGGAGTCAAGTCCCTTCCCAAGGAAAAGGGTTATGGGGTCTCACAGTTTCATCCTAAGGTCCTGGGGTGGAAAATTAAGGGGGGGAATGATTTAATGGACTATGTGCAGGGCGGAGAAATAGCCCAATGTGATGCGCAGTTCTGATAGGTAGATCATAGTTTTCGGTCATAGAACATGGACCACGTTGGGAAATGATATGAGAAGCACATGGTCTGGCTATTGAAAGACCCAACTTGAATGAGATCCTAAGAGGTACATGCCACCCCACAAATTCCCAAATGAGATCGGGCTAAGCGGCTGAAAAAGAAGGGACATGATTTGTTGATTCTTGGGACTGGACCCAGAGACAAAAATGCCTGGGTGTTCCTACGTATCCCATGAGGATGGGAATCAAGCCATATATAGTTCTGGAAAATATTGTGAAATTTTATGTCTTGCGGAAAGGGCATGGAGTGGATTTAGTTTATGGTCATATAGCTCATACCATGGATGGTAGGAAAGGTGGGAGACACATGGTGGGGTAATTATAAAACCCGATGTGAATGGGAACCTGGGTTCCTGACCAACACGTGTTCCTTGGGATGGTTTTAGGTCGGGGGACCAAAAATGAAAGATAAGCTGGGCCTGAGGCAAAGTGCACGAGCATTCCTACTTACCCCATGAGGATGAGGATAAATCCGCACATAGTTATTAAGATAGCACGATGGGATACCAGTGCTAGCTATAATAAGTTTGTGCGGGTCTGGCCCACACACAAAAAGAAGCAGTATTTGATAGATCTTGATTGTCCTTTAGGATGAATGTGTGTTTTTTTTGTGTAGAGATGGACCTAGGATAGAAAGTCTAGGAATCCCCAAAAAAATCAATCCATGTGCAGGCGTTGACAAATTTTATTGTGCATGACTAATACCAAATCTGATGCCTCCTCGAGTGAGGATATCACAGTGCAATGTTGTTGTTCGTCGTGCGGCCCGAATTAAAATCTTATAGTTTAGGGTCATGTGATGGGACAGACCATGCATTTTTAACATTGTGCATGATAGAAAAAACAATTTAGAGTCATGTGGGACTAGGTATCATAGTATAAAGTCATATGGATTAGATATATACAAGAAGGATGAGGTTTTAAAGGGAATGTTCAAAGCGTGATAAATCATACCCAACATGAATGAGGATGAGGTCCACATCATATCGTGAGTGATATTGTAAAAGAAACCTCAGGCTAAGGGGCCATGAAGAATTAATGGACACTAGATTGGTGAAGCTAGATCTCAGTTGAGCTGGACCCGAAGAGGAGATGTCCAGGTGTTCATATGTATCCCATCGGAATGAGAATCAAGTTGTACATGGTTCTAAAAGATATCTTAGTTTATGGTCTTATAGATCAGACTATTGAGGAAGAGAAACCCTTCTATGTGCATAACTAAACCTGATCTCTAAGCCCACATGAGTCAAAATCGGTGTGGGAAACAAGGTAAAAATAGGTTTCAAAAAAAAAACTAGAACGAATGCCAAATGGAAGTCAGTGCAGAGCCCCGAATGATGCCTTTACCACAGATTTTTTCCTTCCAAAGTCCGAATGTGCACCATGGGATAGTGCCAGGAGTGTTGAAATTTTATTTAGAAATGATGATGTGGAGAAGGATGTGAATCATTTAACCAACATTTAAGGCTTGAAGGTGCTGGCATGAAGATAGAGGATAACTACTGACCATGTTCGAAACACAACATCCATATCGTGTTAGCCTGGAATGGGAACAACAAATGAGCATCAACTGCTGACAAAATTCACAATGCGGTACTCATATCAATTTTTTTCTCAGAACCCTTGAGGGCATTGTCCCATAATGGTAGGAGGGCCCTTGGGCTGAGCATTCATTCCATTCGGGGGACCCTTTGGATGTGGAAGGTGATTTAAGACCTAATGAATGGGATCAAAAAGCCTGAGAGATGGGTGAAGGCATGTCTGGGTAGAATCTGACATTCTAGGTGCTAAAGCAAGGTACCCTTGGGCACGTTGGTCAATCACCGAGGAGGATTAATGGGATCATCTTGAGAGCGGCCAACTAGAAAATATGAGTATAGAAGAAGGGGATAGATAACTCTAAGGAGGGATATGTACATGGTGTGGTCTTTACAAACCGGATTTGAATGAGGCCATCACCCCCTGCCACACAATACACTACCCTCCCTGGGAAAGTGTGGGCCTAGGGGCCAAGATGAAAGAGAGATCTCAAAGAGATGGGGCTTGACCTGAAGTCTAGATGTTTAGGCGGTCCTACGTATCCCATGAGGATGGGAATCAAGCCACGTGTAGTTCTTAAGGGAGGTCACGTGCATTTTATCGTAATATAGTAAGGAAGAAAATAGGTAAGATACCCGACAAAAAGGATGTGTATTGCACTGAGAGTGACCCGATGTGAATGATGACAAAATCCCATACCACAATGTACAATCCTGTGTGAGAACTTGGGCCAAGGCCCGAGAAGGCCAAGGAGTCTGAGTCTGGGCCTCAGATAAGAAGTTCTAGCTGGTTTTCATTTTAATGTCTTGTAATGAGGTCGAAGGTGATCTCAGTTTAGGGTCATAGATCTCAGAACATATATGCTTAGTTTAATGTCATATGCATGGGAAAGAAGGGGCGAACCATCGTGCTTAAGGAAGACTACTAAGCAGCAATGATGATTGAATACAACTATTGGCTAGGTTTGCAACACAGTATCTTCCCTCATGTGACTGGTGTTCAAGGAAAACAATTGAGAGTCGACCATTGACCATATTTGCAACATAGGACTTGTATCAATTTTCCTCCAACAATCCTCAATGATGTATGCCCGTAATGGTAGGAAAGCCCTTGGGCTGAGTGTCCATGCTATTCGGGGCCCCCTCTGAATATAGAGGATGACAGGAACCCAAATGATGAGGCACAAGGGACATGGAAGGGGCTATGATCAGGTGATGTATGATAAATGATGGGAGGGTTGTCTCAGGGGGATATTTGTGGCATAAAGAAATAGCCTCACGTGAATGAGGACGTGAGTCCGCACCACAACACAAAATCTTAATTGGGAACATGGGCCAGGGGCCAGAAAAGGCTAAGGGGCCTGAAAAGACCATGGGGCCTAAGGTTGGGCGCCCCGACCAATTGTAGCCATATGAACTCTTATGGGGTTACCACTTCATCGTAGCTCCTAAGCCCACGTGATCAGTGCCCGGTGTGGGAAACAATGTTTCAGACTTGACTTTTTCCTGGTAAGGGTCTGAGAACTAGCATCACTCGAAGGGAATTCACCCCTTGGAGATACAACATGGAAGAATGAACCACTATAGTCAATGATTAAGACATCGTGGGGTGGCTCTAATGACAAAGGACAGTTGTTGACCATATTCGAAACACAACATCCTTGTTGTGACCTAGAATGGGAACAACAAATGATCATCATCCTCTGACCATATTCACAATGCGGGACTTATATCAATTTGATGCTCAACATCCTCGAGGGCGTTGGACCGAAGTGGTAGTAGATCACTTTGGCATAGCATCCCTGCCATTCAAGGGCCCTTCTAGATGAGAAATATTATGGAGTCCCAATCAGTGGAGTGGGGGATGCATAGATGTGTCCATCTGGGAAATAGGTGACACCTACATGGGGTGGGATATATGGAGAGATTGAGATGAGCTCAATGTGAATTGGGGCAAATGCCTACACCGCATTATATGTATTAACACGAGGGAGATTCTGGTATTTGGTCTGGGCCTACAGATGAAATTTCTGGCCGTTCCAACATATCCCATGAGGATGGGAATCAAGTCGTATGTATTTCATAAAGTCCATGTTGTTTATCATCGTACGATGAGAACATGGTAGGATAGATGAATTGATAGTTTTCACATGGTGTGACAGTTGTAATACTGGCATGAGTGGGTCTAAGGAAGTTGGCACCATATCATGCTAGGATCCTCTGAGATAACTATACCTAGGGGGGATAGTCAAAGAGAAGTGTTTGGGGGCTGGGCTCGAGACAAAATCCGTGAGTGTTCCTACATATCCCATGCAGATGGCAATCAAGCCAGAAGTAGTTCTAAGGGTGCAGTTTAATGACTTGTAGGATGACATACAGTTTAACGTCATGCGGGATGTTTTATAGTTTGCAGTAATGTAGGAACAAATAGTTTAGGTTCATGCTGGAAAGAACATTTTAGGGTCATGTTGGACCATCGGGCTTAGGAAAAGTATTTCTTGAGAAATTTGGCATTGGTGGGAGGAGTTATACGCTCCCCATCCATGGTCACCAGGGAGTATGCACCATTATGGTAAACCCTGTGAATTATGTAAGGTTCTTCCCATTTGGGCTCCAACATAGGTGGTTTCCTATAAGGAATCATTGGTGTCTTGATGGACAATACCAAGTCTCCTTGCCAGAAGGAGCGTAGATGATCTTTTTTGGTGAAAGCTCTAGCCATCTTATTTTGATGCCTTTCTAGATTGTGCAGAGCACAGAGCCTACTCTCATCGAGCGCTTCCAATTCAGTAGAATGAATTTCATATACCTTATCTTTTGCCTGCTAGCCATAGACCCATGTGCATAACGATGGAAGCTAGACCTCAATGGATAGGACGACCACAGTTCCCTACACCAGGGAGTATGGAGTCACTTGGGTGGAATTACGAGTCATTGTCCGATAAGCCTAGAGAGTGTTGGGGAGATTTTCTGGCCAACTATTCTTATCCTGACCAACCATTTTCTGTAGAATGTTAGAGAGGTTTTTGTTAACCCCCTTGATATATCCATTTTCCAGTGCATGAAAGTGGGAGGTATGGTTCGAACAGATGTTGTACTTGGCGTACAACCTCTTCAACTCAACTTCTCAAAAGTTGGTGTCATTATTGGTGAGGAAGGAATGAGGGGATACATACCGGTAGATGATATTGGAGATCACGAAGTCAAATATAGAATGAGCCATGACCTCCTTCAGTGGAACTACCTCTTCCCACTTGGAAAAGAAATCCGTAGTGGTCAGGATGAATCTGTACTGGTGGGCGGTCGCATGTGAATATGGTCTAACGACATCGAGCCCCCACATCGCAAATGGCCAAGAGTAATTGGTAGAGTGGAGAGTTGTTGGAGGCCGATGCATAATGTTAGCATGAATTTGTCATGCGTGACACCGTTTGGCGAACATGATGAAATCATGGATCATGGAGGGCCAGAATTATCCCAGTCTCTGGATCTGATGGGACAGCTTTGGCCCAGTCTGGTGGGCACTATAGGAACCAATATGAACCTCCAGTATGACCTAAAAATCTCATCTCATTGGATGCAATGGAGGAGAACACCATTGAACCCGCATTTGTAGAGGATCTTCTCAAGACTGAGACCACTCTGGAAGGGTAAATTGCAGTGTGCGGCATCAGATTCACTCACACTCGGCCCGATCGGATGGGATGTAACCATTTTTGTAGATACTCAAAAAATGGGGTTATCATGTCGAGAGTCACTTAAATCGCTACATCCATGTAACCTAGGGGTCCTGACATGGAGGATCTGGTGGTAAGATGGCTTACTCGCAGGCCGTCATCATCATCTGTGGTGATGGGAGAAATGACTCTCCGATGTGCCACATGAATAATCAGATCATCTTGCTCTGGTTCTGCAAGTGATGAAGCCAGGCCGACCAGGGCATCAGCTCGACCATTCTGAGATCAAGGGACAAGAGTATCATCTGGCCGAGAAGGAAACTGGGCCATTAGCTGGATGGTGCGCTCCATAAATGGTACGAGCTTTGGATTTCTAACGACATAATCACCGATGATATGCTTGATGATTAGTTCAGAATCCCCATTCACATGAAAATGTGGCACATCAATATTGAGGGCCATATCGAGGCCAATGATAAGAGCCTAATACTCTGCCTCATTTTTGGTGCAGTCGTCTGACAGTAGGAATGAGTAAATAAGAATGGCATGTTCTGAGGTAATTAAGACAATTCCCAGACATACCATGTTGAGCCTGGGATCATTGAGCCTTCTACTGGTGGAGCTTCGGGAAGAACCATAAAAGTTCATCTGCCAACACGGGATGGCATGATCTACTGAGAAGATTGACTCATCAGGAAAATCAAGATCCAAGGACTGGTTAGTAGGAGACAGATGGGTAGCAAGGAAGTCTTCCAATGCATGCCCCTAAATAGCTTTTTGTGGAAAAACTTGATATCAAACTGCTAAAGAATCACTACCAACTGAGCTAGATGGTCTTTCAACATTGGGCAGTTCAACATGTACTTCAGGGGGTCTACCTGAGACACCAGCTCTACCTCGTGGATCTCCAAGTGGTGTCAAAATTTCTTTACTATGAATACTAGTACAATATAGCTCTTTTCGATGCGGGAGTATCTAGTATCCATATCAATGAGCATACAACATTGGTAGTAGAGTCTATTTTATGTCCGCTCATTATTTTTCTAGGTGAGAAGGGAACCTAGAGATCGTTCTAGGGTGGTCACTTAAAAGAACAATGGATTTCTGGAGACTAGTGGCATTAAGATCGGAGGCTAGAGTAGATACTGCTTGATTTCCTCGAACACGGTCTGGCACTCTTTGTCCCATTCAAAACCAGTGCCTTTCCTTATAATCCGAGAAAAGGTCTTACACTTTCCAGCCATATTCGCAATGAATTTTTGTATGTTGGCTAAGTGGCCTTATAATCCTCAAAGCTCTCGAATATTTCTTGGGGGAGGAATCATACTGTTGGCCGAGATCTTCTCTGGGTCAATATTTATGCCCCTATGTCTGAAAAATAATCTCAGAAATTTTTCATAGGTTAGTCCAAAAGCACACTTAAACGTGTTCATCTTCAGGTGGCGAGAATGGAGAAAGCTGAACACTTTCTGAAGATCCTTAAGATGGTCGCAGCGCAGAATGAATTTGATCACCATATCATCCACATAACATCCCACCAATGTATCGAGGATTGGCTTAAATATGTGGTGCATGGACCACTGATAGGTTGTGCCTACATTATTCAATCCGAAGGGCATAACCTGGTAACATAAAGTACATTGGGGAAACCTGAATGCTGGGGACTCCTCATCCTCAGGGGCCATTCGGATCTGGTTGTATCCAGAGTAACCATCCATGAAGGAGAGGGATTGGAACCCAGATTGTAACACCCCATGTTTTTCAAAAAATAAATTGAAATGCATGGAACATTGTTTTAATTAGATATTTAAAACTATCCTTTAAAACATAACTTTTCCACTTCTATGTTTATAATTTCAAGAAATTGTCATCTACAATTGTGTTCAGTATATTTTTTGGAGTCTTATGGAACCAACTTGTTTTTTCAAGGAATAGTAACATACCCTTATGAATAGTAATATGAGTAATAATATGTCCCTAATTAATAGTAAATTGCATTATTATTTTATTTTCTTATGGATTTAATATAATGACATCTTTATTATTATTGCAATGTGATATAAAAGTAGTTACAGTTTAAAATAATTAATTTTTGAATTAAGTATGATTTAATTAAAAATTTAAATTAAAAATATTTATAAAATTAATTTCAAAAATGGAATTCATTTTTGAATTGTACACATCGATAAAGGGTTAGATTGTATTTTGGGATTTGTTTCTGAAACAGTTGATTTTTCGGTGAATAGTAAAAATACAGTTTTTAGTTTCTGTGTGTTAATGACATCATTAATGATGTAATAATGATTTCATAAATCTGATCTACTTTTTATAGTTTAGTAAGATGTGAGGTGTCCCAAGAGGCATAAACCATGTGAAAATACCATGGGAAAGACCATGGTTTTGGAAATACCACTCATGAGGTGTCCCTTGGAAATTATTAAAATATTCCCTTACTTTTCCTATAAATACCAACCCATTACATAATTAATATCATCCCCAATTCCTCCCCAAGGCTTATCTAGCCACATTAACTTCATATAAGTCCTCCCAAGGTTTCTTCAAGCCCCCAAGGTCCCAACCATCATGTTCTAAGGGTTACTCTACAAGGTAAAAAAAATTCTCAATTTATTTCTTTTTCCATTCAAGTTCTCTTTTCTCTGTTATAACATTCAAGTATCCATACCAAGTTCTTATTTACTTCTAATCACTGACCTAATATATATTATGATTCATTTTTGGATGGGTTTCCCATTGTCCCTTCTCTTTTTAATATTTTCAAAAACCATGTTGCGTAGCTCTTAGGCTGCTGAATTTTTGTAAGGGATTTCTCAATTATTTTTTTATTTTGAGTTCCATTATTTTATTATTATTTATTCATATATTCTTACCCAAGAGGCATGAAATTTCCAGAAATAATGTATATTTTTGAAGTTATCATGTTCAAGTAAAATTCATCATCATTATTTTTCTCCTCTCCCACTTATTCAAGGAATAAAAACATTGTCTGTGATGTGCCGAACTACCTACATCGTCGATGATGTGATTTCAATTTTCATTAACTCTTTAAAGTATGGTTATGAAACCATTTTTATAGTTGAACCATGTTATAATATATGAATTATATCTCATCCATGGTTCTAGAATTATTTTTAAGACATGTTTTTAATTTATAAAACAAAATGAGGTCGTTATTATCAAAGAGCCACTAAAATTATCTAAACGAACATCATTAATGTTTTAACTTAAGATTCATCCTCATATAATAATTAAAAAAGATAAATAGAATAATTTATGTTACGGGATATATTTAAATACCAATCCATTCCAATTGTAGATTTTCACTTCCAATCGACAAGAACATCCACCATGAACCAATCATGGAAATCATGTAAAGAACTCAACCAAAAACAGTGATAAGAGCCAAACATTAACAATTAAAGGGTGAAATGATGTTATGAAATGATAATATTTTTTTTATAAACATGAAAATGTTTCTTTAAAATACTAATATTACTCTTTTAACCATTATAAAGGATGTTTAAACTAGTATGAAGTAAGACAAACCCGATGTAAGGGATATCTTAACCCGATTTCCATTCTTTGGTTTAACCATCTGCATCATTATTTATGTCCTATTTAAATTTTTTTTGTGATGGGTTCGGTTTATATTATGATTTATTATATTTATAGTATATATAGATACTCCATATACTCTATTAAGTCTCTCTTCAATTGTAAGATATTTATAATGGGATTTTCTTTAAAAATCCTCTTTTTAAATTCAGTTTTACGAAATTCCAAAGCAATGTTTTTATGGAATTATTCATGTTGTATGATTATGTTTTGGTTATTGGGAATTATTAATGATGAAGGTTGGGAAATTTATCTCCCTCCAATTCCTTGGGTATATGTATGTTGGAGGTTGGTCGTATGGCTACTCTAAGTGTAACTGCGATGGTTACACAAAGTAATGTAGTCGTGAGGGTTACAAATTATAAGGTAGACAAGATGGTTACAAGATTATGTAAATATGCCCCAAGATAACTTTATGATTATATTTAAGTTCACATGTTTTGTTTGTATCTTGTGTAAATCTCATATTACACAATGTAAGAATATTTGGGTGACAAGCAAGTCTTTTGTAAATGCTTCCATATGTTACGAGTATTCATTGACTAATGTCCTCTTTCCATCATTTCCATCCCTTACTGAGATTAGGTGCTCATACCATGTTTAAAAATTATTTTCATTTGTTAATGGATGTGTAATACAAAGAAGGAAGTCATGTTAAAGGTTGAATAATTGTCAAGGAGTCATGTTTAAGTTTTAATGTTTTATATTTTGAAAAAAATGGAAACTCTTTTTATGGTATCCACTCTGTAATAATGTGTAATTTTATAAATATATTTTCCCAATTATATAAATATCTAAACATGAAAATATGTTCAAAGTAAAAGTCAGTGTTTTCTTGAATAAATTCAAGATTATGTATGTAATAAGGTTGGGTCCTAATACAGTTGTAGCATCGATCAACAATTCTGTCACAGGAAGGGGAAAATCATATTTCAGAAATTTACAGTTGAGATCCTAGAAGACGATGCAGAATTTGATCTATCTATTCTTATTCATGACTAGTATGATGTTGGCTAACCATTTGGGCTACTGGACCTCCATAACGGAGTTGGCCCTGATAATCTTGTCAACTTCGGCCTCGACCATGGCACCATGAGAAGGGTGCATCTTTTTTGGAGGCTGCTTGAACCCATGGTGATTTGCCGGAATACTGAGGAGGTAGATAGATACCTAAGTATCTAGTCCTATAATCTCATCATAACTCTAGAAAAACACACCATGATGTTTTTTAAGGAAATCTATGTACCTCTACTACTTCTCAGGGGGCATGGCGGCACTGATCAATGTGAGTCTCGGGTCTACCTCGCTAACGAGGATCACTTGTACCAGTACATAGACCGTGATGGAGATTCCCTCCTCAAAGGTGAGGGGAGTGTCCTAAAAATACTCTTATTTTATTAAGTAGTAGGGATCCCAAGTGGGAGAAGCTTCATCTGGGTCAGAAGATTCCAACGGGAGGCTGGTACCAGCCTAAGAAGCAGTGGTCACTGCATCAGGTGATTTTGGTACTACCAAAAACTGGTCAATGATGGTTGTCGACCCGATCCCATCTGGTCATCATCCCAAGGGACTACACATGATGATATTAAAGTAGTAGTGGTGCTTCGTCTTGATCCGGTTAATCCCAGACCGGTGAAATAGAAACATATAACGTACTGTCATTGCCATGGCAAGGACATCCTGATACCATAGGGGGGTTAGAGACTCTGGGATCACTTGAGCATGATTTGTTTAATAATATGAGGTGATCTTCCATCATTGCTTAGAATTGGGAATATGATTCCCCATTGTACCATAAAAAAAACATTTCCCCATACCGGGGGTTCTAGCCTCCAACCGATGGATCAGGAAGATATAGGCTTCATCCAGACGTACCTAGGGGTCAGTTGCAACCACGATGGGTTCAACCTCACTGGACTGAATCTATTTGTCCTTGATCTCATAATAGTCAGCATCTAGGTAGTGGGCTTCAAAATAGTAAGAAAGAGACATTCCACCTTGGAGTACGCCTACTCGACCATTGAGGGAGTACTTGAGGCACTAGAGATATGATGAGGGAACCGCTGTGTGTAGGTGGAGCCATGGTCTACCCATCAATGCATTATACGCGGTGTCCTGGGATACAACCATAAACTCGGTGCTAGCAACTAAGCCCCCGAATTCGGCTTTCAAATGGATCTTTCCGACCAAGGTCTGGTCATTCCTGTCGTATCCCTGGATTCTTATGTCAGAGGGAGTTAGGTCATCTTTGGATAAACCCAGCTTTCGTAGTGGCTGTGTCAGGATAAGGTTGATCCTGGAGCCCATGTCAACAAGACAATGGAAGACCTCCATTCCATTGAGATGACTGGTGATGTACAGTGGGTGAATGTTCCCTAGTATGGGAGAGCCTTCATCTTCTTAAGATAGTGAGACAATGGCATGACATTTAGCATTCTCAATCACTTCAGCATGAAAGGCCTATGTAGCTGCTACCTATGTCTCAAACTGGAGGTGGATTTTTAAAGCCTCAGTGAGGTCCTCACACATATCTGACAATAGGAGAAGGGCCTCGAGGATGGAAAGCCTTGCTGGAATTATGGAAAAGTTCTTGATAATATCATACTTTCGAGCGAGGTGCGAGCTTCTACTTGAAAAAGACCATTCTATGACAGGAGGCATGGAGGGCCCTGCCCGTTGGGCCGACAACTGACTGGTGCTGGGCATATCCTACTGCTCACTAGTCGAAGCACAAAAATAGATACCGGATGAGGGTTAGACAACTGAGACCTTCCTGTAGCAGGGCGAGGATGGTCGCTACATGGTCGAAGTGGATCTGCCTGATCAGTAATACAAACAACGATGGAGGTGGGCCTAATGACATTGGATGAAGTGGTTACACATGCTGAGCTCTGCCCTGTGCCTACTATCTGAACTCACTGTCTTGCACATTCTGGCTAGAAGTTCCAACTGATGCTCCTTGATGATCCATATGGTAATGGTTCTACCCACATTGGTGCCAACTGTGGATTTTGGGGAGTTCTTCCTGGTGCTCCCCATTGTCGAGTGTCATGTAGGGGTTTACCAACTCCACAGTGTTAAACGAAGCATACCCTTGACTATCACTTGAATAGTCATCCACTACTGGGTGTATTCTGGGAGGAATCCCCATCTCCAATGGCATGAGGTCACTAAGAGTGTGGGGTGATGATGGCATTAGAGGGATGCGTTTCTTTCCGTTGCATCTCTTATGCTTTATCTTATGGGAAGATGCTGGCTGAGATGATGATGTCGAAGTAGTGGGTGTAACTTATGAAGGCTCCGGCTAATTCAGGCATTCACGAATGATTCCATGGGCATGGGTGACCATTTTATGAGCCATCCATTCGTCATAATTCTGGGTCACATGGATAGAAACCTACTGCCACTCGCCTTCGTCGTCACCATTGTTATCTTTCCTTACAAAGAAACCTGCCACTTGTTCTGTGGCCGGACCTAGCCTGACTATGTTGTTATTTAACTGGTCTTGAAGCCAGTCTTTGAACACATAGCACTACTTGAGTGTGTGCCCTAGGATCTGGTGATTGGGGCATTAATTTGGGTGATCAATGAGATTCACCTATTCTGGTCTTCTTCACTCGGGCAAATGCACAATCCCCTATTCTAAGGTACCTCAGAAATAATAGGGGACCTGATTCTCATTGAATGAGTAGGTCTGGTTTCTTCTATCCGAAAAGGGGGGCCTTGGTGCTTGGACCTTACGAGGAGCTGGTGGAGCCTTTTGAGGAGGAAGATTCTTATTGTCCTGCCTAGTCGGTGGCGACACATTACATGGGGCACCTGCCGATTCTGAGGGGGGAGTTGCTGGGTTGGAGGTTGTACCTGTGGTGGAGGGCCTCCATGATTCTGGGGAGGTGGCTCTGCTGGTAACAATTATAGCTGTTAGGGGGACTATATTTGGCCCACCATGGTAGGATCGACTCTGACATCCCTTCTTGCAGGAATTGCGAGAGACAATGGACATGCCTGGCAGGCCTGTTCAAAGGCCTCTTCTAGGATCAGGGCCTTGTTGAAGAAGTTTCAAAATCCCCAGGGGTAGTTCTGTGTTATTAGAGAGGGAACTAGTTCTGTCTTGACATTTCCTACACCCATTTTCTGTAATTTATCCTGAGTCAGTGGCATGTCAAGGGAATATGTAAGCCCTTTACACAAGGAAATAAAGTATGTGACACACTCATTAGGACTTTTTTTTCACATGAAGAGGTTCGCGATGCTCGTTTTCCATGTTGTGGATGTGAACTGGTAGAGGAATTGCCTAATATGGTCCTCCCTACTGGTTACCAATCCTATGGGGAGCTGGCTATACCAGAAGATCACAGGCCCTTCCAATGTATGCACGAAGCATCAGAGCATTGTGGCCTCCTGCTGCGATGGAGTCCCTAACATGGGCCCAAACCTTGAGGCAAAGTGGTCCAGATGCTGCAGTAGGTCACCTGTCCCGCTGAAGGGGGAAAAGGTGGGATTCCCGAAACCCAGCTATGCTGGCATATCATCCACCCATGATGGATATGGCTTTCCATCGGGCGGGATTTCCACCTATCATATTTCCAACGCCTCAAGGCAGGGAATGAGTGCCGTCATTGGATCATCAGGGTGGGGTTCCATGTCTTGATGAGGATCCCTAACCTCGACCATGTTGGTAGGTTATTCAACATGGTAAGCAGACCTAGCAGCTCATGGGACAGCTGATGGCATGACCCTTGGGGTGGCTGTGGGAGCCCAAGTTGGGTCCCTTGAATTTTCACACCGTTCAGGAGGGTTTGGAGAGACATACCTTTCCCTCTTTACATAAGTTCCAACCTCAACTTTGTCTGTGGGGCAGGATGGTCAGGGTCTCCTAGAGGCAGCTCATCGAGGGGAAGTAGTTCCTGCCCCAGCTACCCTGAACCTAGGATCACCATAGTCCGACCGTTTCTCTACACCGCGTTCAGCCAATAGGTTATCAACCAACTTCTTCTTCTTAGAATGTAGTTGGTGCAAGGTGGACTTCTCATGGTCTTCCTCCATCTTTTTCATTGAGGTGGATGGGTTGGAGTTCTTAGCAGCTCCAACGTGCTCTTTACCCTTACCGGAATTCCAGCTGAGTACTAATGCCACAATGGGCATATGGAGACCTAGTAGGTTTCTCTTCTAGCGATTAACTCTTCCCGATGGATCCAATAGTGGTGGCACACCCTCAGGGGGAATATCCCTGTCATGAAGCTCCAACTCATCCTCCTCGTCAACTATGTCGACCATGTTGATCGTGACCCTTCATGGGGGAATATCCTCGATATCGCCTAGCAAGTAGGGATTCCACTGGATAGGACTGAAGAGGAGGGAATCATACTGCCCTTAACCAAAGATTTGTGCATGGGGGAAGCCTCCTTGATGATCTTGTAGAGTATCTTGAAACCATGAACTCATTTCTCTTTGAGGACCTTACGATGACATGGTGACTTGGGGCGCTAGGCCATAGGGAGCATATCCATATTGACTAGATGGAATTTCTTTCCAATGTCTTCAAGATGCGCTTGTCTCCTGGGATAACCCCTCGCTTATGATGAAGATGAAAGTGCATTTCCCAGAGGGTTTAGTAGAAACATTCATCTTCCTCTGGGGTGAGGGATTTCGGTGCTCAAAAATTTAGTGCCTCTAGGAGGCAGAACATCTCAGGGAAGTGGTCCACCGTGAGGATATTCCAAAAATATCCTCATCTCAGATTCGGGGTCTATCCCTTGATTGCACCATTCTTCAATTGGTGGTGGCTGAGGAACTAGTAGTGGTACTGAGGTAGACCGCTAGGATGGTAGGCTGGCTGGTGGAGAGTACAGTGACTGGGCAGACTAGTCATTGAATCTTGGGTTGTCCTCTGAAGAGTGTAGGGACCTTGATGCT
The DNA here is from genome assembly GCA_963277665.1 of Viscum album. Taxonomy (NCBI): domain Eukaryota; kingdom Viridiplantae; phylum Streptophyta; class Magnoliopsida; order Santalales; family Viscaceae; genus Viscum; species Viscum album. The sequence goes on along the minus strand of OY728153.1, from coordinate 122,035,115 downwards.
ACATCATAATAGGACGAGCCGATTGCCACAGTTCCTAGCTCAGTGGCAAGGGCTATTGGTGATAGACCATGTTGCTGCTCCCCTCCCATTGGTCCCCAAAATAGCTCTTTGTGATCTCTTGTCGAGGTAGAGAGTGCTTCTGGTGACAACAATGGTTATTTCATGACCGTGACTTGTGGGGTTGCCAAATTTTTATCCTCATGGATATACCTATGTAGGGAGTCGAGAATCCAATGGACCTCGCATTTTAAGAGTATTAGGATGATGCGTCGTATTCCTTCCCCAGCCCTTGACTCAAATGAGAGAGGGGAGGGTTCCTGAGCTGATTTTTATTCCACTTCAGAGTGTAAGAAGCTTTTTGCTTTGATCTCTATCCAGAACATCCCATAATTCTTCTTATGGTGGCGACAACCCTCCTTCCTGCCCCTAGGTGGCTGCTCGGGACAGGACTGATATTTGATATGATGTCCTTCGGCTGCATTGGTGCTGAGGTGGAGAGTGCTTCCACCTGAGTAAGCTGGGGTGGGAGGAGCACCGGGAAAAATGTCAAAGGGGACATGGGGATAACCTCCATGGATAGCATTGGAGCAGGCAAGACATCTGATAGAACTAACAGGAGCATGGGGAGGACCACCATACTTGTTTCCCATGGTGACCTCAGTTTGAGGAGGCTCCTTGTACCGGTCTAGCTGAACACAGGTAGGAACTCCGTTTTGGGTTCTAGTGAGGAGAGGTTGGCCTTCACCGATCTGGTTGCCGAGGCGAGGAGTACCTTCAACAGCTGCTAAGAGGATACAAGGATGATCCCCATGTTAAAGAGAGTCCAGATTTTCAATGTCTCTACACCGGCAGTCGGGTGCAACATGGCTGAATCCATACCCAGGGTAATGGGTACGGGAGAGACTTCTGTACCGAGTGTCATAGCCGCGGGGAATACCCACATTGGGATTTATGGTGGAACGGGGCGACCATCCATGCTGATCCTTGAAGTGTGGAAGGCCCACACTCTCCATGGTAGTGGTGTGGGGAGGACCTCCATACTCGGTGGAATCACTGTGGGTTAGTTCGCGGTAGCCACTACTTGCACTAATGACCAAGGGAGTTGACCCATCCTATCTCTTGGGTGGTTGGGGATTCGATCCTGGTCGGGAATATAAGTACCCCTTCTCAGTGTATTAAGGGAACTGATGATATGCATCGGTGGTGGCTGGGACCCCAGTATCCACCGACGTTGATGCCCCTTGGTGGACATCCTCCTCAGATTAGGCCCGATGCCAATGTCGGGTCGGACGAACCAGAGCTGGTGGTGCAGGTAAGCGGCTTTCCTGCTCATCCTCCAGTAAGAATAGGAGGTGCTGTTGACGTGGTCAGGTGGGATCCCCCACTAGGAGCCCCTAGAATGGGACTCTGACCGGGCTGGACATCACCTACATCGTTAGCATAGGGTAGGGAGTCGTCAAAGTGTTCTAGGGGGAGGCTCCCGAAATAGTTATATGTCAGGGTGGGGAGCAGCGGCCCCCTGTGTAACCTTTGGGGGTGGAGTTGATGATGAGGTGCATACACCTCTAAATCTAGGCATGCCATATCCTTCATAGGGATGATCCCCTCCTCCTCGTAATGGCACATGAAGTCTTTGATTACCCTCTACTGAATAGCCTCAGACGGGGAGATAGGGCATGGGTTCCCCAGGGCCATGGGTGTAGTGGTAGTTGCGGAAGAGGTGGAGATGCATGGGGCTGTTGTCTTGGCACAACTCCAGCCCCTATGTCGATGGGCATGAGGTGATCACGTTCCTGGTGCATCAACCTAATTCCTGGAGGCAGGTCGATTGAATTGTTAATGCTAAAAGAAAAATGAATCGACAACCGATGCCCTAGCGGCATCCCATCTTCCATGACCAGTAAGAGGGGTCCACGCTGAAAACATCATAGAACGGGATGTCCAATGTTTTATTGCCCAAACTTCTGGTGAGTTTCACGCTAGGCCCACTATTTTCTTGGTGGGACCCGATGCCAGATAACTGGATCCAGTGACATGCTCATCCATAGATGCCCTGAATGCTACCGATCTTCATAACTAGAAGAATATATTCATTGAAGGTTCACCATTTCTACTTCCAATGATTTCAATGGGCTACGCACGTTTGTCTATTGGGGGATGAAAGAAACTATTTGTTGCCCCGCATTCCAGCTTTCCAAAGGCCGGTGGCATTTGTTCCTTGTTCATGGACATTTTCTCCTTGATCAAAACAAAATGATGGTATGTCAGTTCTTCCTTCCTTGGATTACTCCTCAGAACTCATCATATAGTCCATATCTACCTTATAGATTTAAGATGTTGTTCATGAAACTCTTACGGGTGACATATCTTCATGGACACTAGTTAATTAAATTAATTCTGTTAGGACATTCCAAGGGATCTGGTCAGGGCAACAAACTTTGGTCAGGTGAGTAGTCACATTGGACATCACTGGTGTGTCTAGACACTGGGACACTAGCATGTATGGGTTTCTTCTTCTTATTATAGGGCTTATCGAGGGCATAGAATCCCGAGGAATCCCATGTCGAATGAGAGGAATTATATGCCATATGCTTGTTTATGAGGTTTTCCTCAGCTTACCATGTTTAACACAGAGCATGCCGCAAGTTTAACGTCTAGTAGAGACAGATCAGAATGATCAGAACACTGATGAGAGTGGATCAGATGGGTGCCACCATTAGAGGGAACAGTGATGTTGGGGCCAACATAATGTTTACTTCCTTGTTACTATTGAGGGGAATGGGGGAATGAGATGGCATGATTTCACTGGGATTTGGTGGCCCATATAACAATCATGATGGATGATGTATTAGTTGAATGAACTGGATGGTGAATGGGATGGAACCATCATGAGGATGACAGTGGTTTTGGGCTTGAGCCTCAAAGAGGCTTCCTACATATCCCCATGGCAGGGAATGAAAGTCCACGTAGTTCATCTGACGATGACATACCACTGATTGGGGTTTTGAATGGCTTACCACTAGATGGGGTCGCAACAACTTACAGCAGGTTAAGGGTGTCAATAGATTACCGCTGAATGGGTCATAATGATTTACCACTGATTGAGGTCACAATGGATTACCGCTTGAAAGGTATGTCAACGACTTACTGTGGAATGGGGTCACAACAACTTATCGCTGATTGAGGTCACAATGACTTACCACGGGATGGGGTCGGTCCGACGTGAATGGGGACCTAGGGCCCATATAGATTTTGGGGCTTGAACCTCATGGAGGCTTCCTACATACCCTGCCTTGGCAAGGATCAAAGACCACGTATTTCAAAAGGGTGAGGGAACCAACATGAAGGAGGTTTGGGACCAATGGTTGATGGGCTTGAACCTAAGGGAGGTGTCCAATGTACATTGCCATGACAAGGATCATAGTCCATGTTGTTTGGGTTGGAGTTTGGTGCACCGACGTGAAGGGGGTCGGAACGACCAATGGGTGGTGGGATTGAACCTTGTGGAGGCTTCCTACATACCCTGCATTGGCAAAGATCAAAGTCATCATAGTTTGGGTTATGGGGGTGGGGCTTACACTCTAGGCTACCAAAGGTGTTAGCGAACCGACGTGAAGGGGGTTGAAGTGACCAATGGGTGGTGGGTTTGAACCTCGTGGAGGATTCCTACGTAACATGCCTTGGTAAGGATCAAATTCCTCATAGTTCGGGTTATGGTGGTTGGCTGACACACTAGGATGACCAAGGAGGATGTCATAGTCGGTGCTTTCTCTAAGCCCACATGAGTCATGGTCGGTGTGAGAATAAAAATACAACAAAAAAATAACGATCACGTTGCAAAAGGTGCATCCACGGTAAGTGGAGTGGGGCTTATGGATGATCGCGGCCCAATGAGGAAACATGGTCTTATGTGTGGTTAGCAGCCCGAAGAGGTTGGGACTTACTCCAGGATGGAGGCCCGGTGGTGACAATGTTTGTTTGGAGAGGGATTTGGCACCAAATATAGGAGGGACAAGGATGATGCCTCCTAGATGAAAAGATAGGGGGATTACACCATGGTGGTTTCCCTTTCCCCACGTAGGATGCATGTGGGAAGTCACAGTTTAACCACATGTGCTGAGGATGATGATGCTTGGAAGTTTAACATTCAGTAGCTCAGAAGAGGGAGGGTTCACTCCGCACCCCTGAGACTTACATAACCGGTACCCATTGCACCTTAGTGAAGTGAAGGGACATGAAATTCCATGGATAGGGGTTGTCATAGAGCGATCCATTGGGAGGGGTCCACATTAGCATGGCTATGCGAAGAAGAAATAGTCATTAGCATGCCTATGCAAAGAAGAATGAGGTGAAGGAATGAAACAGGAAGTGTCATCCAAGGGACATTGAAACTGTTTTGCGAAAACCTGAATGGCCACATGAGAAAAGGAGTTGTATAGAAAAGGAGTTCACAGGAAGAAGCCCTGTGAAGCTCTGGTTCCCCATGAAGTGGAGGGACACTGCGAATGGATGTGCTTCGTGAAGTGAAGTCACCAAGGCTAGGGATGGAGCGTAGGTTCATATGGGAGGAGCGTTGCAAAGTGGAAAGGAATTAGTGAAGAAATTCCTCACAAAGAAAAGCTTCCTTGCAAAGCAAAGAATTGGGAACAAAGTGCTTCGTGATGCATAGTGACCCGACCATGGCACTTAGGTTAGATGCCCATGGGGGGTTCTTCGCGAAGACCCGAGTACACTTGGAGATCTGCTTCCTCCACGGAGGCCCGTCGGCTTCGCAAAAGGCAACCCTCATGGGAGAGGGGATAAATTAAGGCCAAGGTGGAGGTATTTCATAGAGAAAAAAATACTTGGAGGAGCTCATGGTTCGCAGAACAGAAATATGCTTCACGATTCAGGAGCTAGGAAGAGTAAATGTAGGAGTGTCCGTCCCCAGGCTCGAGGGAAGCTGGGTATTTATTGGCAAGAGGCACCGCGAAGCAGGGTTTTCTTGGCCCAAAGACAAAATTTGCTTCGCGGTGGGTTGCAAATGTCTAATGGGATCTTGGATCTATCGCACCTCCTTACTTCGCGGGGAGTTGTGAATGTCAAAGGGGCTCGCGGAGCATCCACGCCACATTGCATCGCAGTGGGTCATGAACGTCAAAGGGGCACGTGGAGCACTCCTTCCTCGTTGCTTTGTGGAGGGTCACGAAAGTTAAAGGGGGATAGAGGAGTAGTCCCACCTCCTTGCTTCATGGCGAGTCACGAAGGTGATCTTTTTCACCATCCGCAGAGCTCTGGGAGCTTCGTGATCCGGCTTCACGAGGCAGTCCCTAATTTTAGGATGTTCTATTTGCCTCCAATTTTGGTGGCAACAAACATATTCCCAAGAAACCATCACCTCGAGATACTCTGTCAAATCAAAATTAAAATCTTTAATATTTCAGAGTCCCTTTCCATTGAAAAATGTTGTGTTCTTTCTATGAACCTTAGGGATACCACATTCCAGTCCCAACCATCAATGGTTAGCTTACGACAAAAGTAGGGAACACTCTAATGACATTGGACAGTAGTAACACCTTGTTGATTTGGGTTCACTCCATGTTTCATAGTACCTTGTGTCGCTTGGTTATCATTGGACCCTCCCACAGAAATGCATCCAGATCATCACTATGCTTCGTAGATTTATCAAGAAGTTTTTCTCACATGTCTAGATCCATGGATTGGGCAGTATGATGCCCTAAACTTTAGTCATATCCTTCGCTAACCTGGTTCACCTAGTGTTATCATGGATATTTCATAGGGCATCATCATATTAATCATAATCATTTTCGAGATATACCTAGAATGGGGAATCAACATAGGGACTGGAGAAGATGAATATACCATTGGGGAAGTACAAAAACCAGCAGACCCTGTGGGTGACCACACTCACCAAAAAACCTAGAGTATTCGCATTCCTAAACCTTCCAAATAATTTCCTCTCGGTCGAGATACTAGTAATGGAAAATCCCATGACAGAATAGTCAAGACCTTTGACCCATCTGTTTTAGTGCAGAAGAAGAAATAGGATAAAAAAAGGCAATACTACGCCAACAACTTTAGGAACAGAGGGGGATCATTAATGAGCTCCTTGATGACCACGCTAAAGAATGATGGCTGGATTATGGTTATCCCCAGTATGATCCAAATCATCTTCTACTAGGGTAGTAGGGACAAGTAAAACTACCCCCGGTGAATTACCACCAGGTGATATCAATAACCCAGTCTGTCTAGATAGGGAAGATGCTGGAGTTTATGAAAAAATAGCTCGGTATGCACCACCGAATCCACCCATTATACGCGAAAACCTTCCCTAGGACCCGACGTAGGTTCCACTAGCCAATTTGCTGGTTCCTCCAGTGGCCCCTTGGGTCATTCGACCCACCGCTCCATGATCCTCTCAGCATTCTTACCATGTTGAATAAATTTACAATGCTTTCGTGACTAGAAAAATCTAAATTATAGGACTAATTTTAATGATGATCTAGTGGATTCTCTCATTGCTGACCTTAAGGATCTTGAAACCCGACATGTGGTGATCGCAGTTAATATCAAACCATATTTGGCATGGGTGGATGATATTACCACACCCACAGGCTTTGTAAATAATACCTTCTCCCCTTTTAATGGGATGGGTGATCCACTACAACATTTAGACCACTTCATTTCAATATGTGGACCCATGCTGGGGATTCCAGTATAGCATGAATCCGCTAACTCTGGTGCTTCATAAATACACTGGAAGGACCCAAGTTTGTTTGGTATATCTAGTTACCCATTGTGTTTCTTGATGGATGGGAAGATCATCATAGGATGTTTTTCTTCTAGTTATTCCCACCACCCAGAAGAATACTATTTCTGACCGCTTCAAGTGATAGAAAAGGCTGAATGAGTGAGTCTCAGACTTTGTTGTTGGGTGGAAGGGCCCCACATATTCCCTTAATATGTCACTGACTCCAGAATAGCTATTATCAATGTGTGTAGAAAATTTTAATATTGAACTGGTACCTTCCTTCATTACTCATAACGTACTAGGTGGATTTTTGGGAATTATCTAATAAGGCTCATCGTCTGGATGAAGTCTAGAAGCAGGCTAAGTAGACATGTCTATTGCCTCACGCAACTCTTGCATGAAGAGTCACCAAGGTAGAGACCAATGATGTTTAGTTGATAGAGGCCCCTTGTTAACTAGAATTGTTATTGTAAGAGACACCTCCATAACCTAAATGAGGTATACTCCCACAGGCTCAGCCTCTAGCTCAAAATAACCCTCTCAGAATCGTTAGGCGGCACTACCTAACTCACCTCCGACACATAGTTTAGAAAACTAGGCTCCACCTCCCCACCAAGCTCCAACCACTCATTAGGGTTATACTCCCAAATCCCTTTTCCAGGATCGAAGAAACCGGGACCTACTCATTCAATGATTCCAAGGTTCCCATCTACATTCAGAGTTCCATGGATTATGGAATCCTATAATTGCTAGAATACAGAAGGCCTGAGGAGGTAGATCTCCCTGATCACCCCAATTATTGACCCTATCACTGGTTCCATAGACACACTCTATAAAAGTGATATGAGTTCAAAGAATGGATTTAGGACCATGGAAATAACAACATAGTTATTTTGGGTCTGGCCCTAGAACGGGTGGCTTGTGTGTCTACAAAGATTGGAAGAGACGGTGTGGGATAATAGAAAATGGTCTCTCTTTCTGGGTCTCAAAATTATGAAGACTGGATAGCATACAAGAAAATTACATGGGGCCAAGGAATTATCAGTGCCTATTGAAATCAATATGATCAATACGGTTTTTTTCTACCTCCAACTAATACTTCGACATTCACATTTCATCCCTCCACCTTCCAAAAAGGAAGTTTCAATAGTGCATGGGAGATCAAATTCCTGTACCTGTGTCAAATCCATCTCCTAATATTTGTGATTTTATTCCCCCTAATATGGTGATTAACCCCATAAATCACCTAAAAATAGAGTAATTCTCAGGTGATGATCACGAGTATTCTTCATTGAATACGTTTGACTGGTAGACCCTTACATGGTACCCGATGACGAAGAGTGGAGGACATACCATACTAACGTGCCTAGTGGATGTCAGTGTTGATGGATCCATGGGTATGAGAATCTCTAGACTGTTCAGGATAGTTCTCCTAGACAAGACATGTATTCCACCAAGACCAGAAATCAGGCTCTGCGCAAAGCTCAGCACACACATCCTCCTCATAATGTTTCATCATATTCTCCCCCACCACCATTCATATTATTTGTTCTTGCTGAGCCACCAAGAACGTGATATGATCAACTATGTTTATTTGTAGATAGTCCTCAGTCATCAGGTCAGTTGGTGGTCACTCTGTAAGGTTCAATAGATGAGAAGCGACATATCCCCATTATGAGTCAGAATCATCCGGTTCGATCAGTAGCGCCTGTCATGCCTCCTGCCGCTAATGAGACTCCTATCAATAGAAAAGTATGGCTGGAATGGATGTATGAAATGATAAAGAACCTAGAAATCATTCCCTCCTGCCTCTCTATCCTTGAGGCTCCCCTCCTGTCTTCAAACAAGCGTGATGCCCTCGTAGAGGCTTTATGAAGCCCCCTTCATTTTGAGAAAGAGGTTTCAAATGCAAAATACATCAATGATGAGGTATTAGAAATATCAGAATGATAGGACTTCCTTTCATTCTCAAGTGAATATGATAGTTATTATATAGCGTAACATCTTCCCATTGTACATCACTAGCTAGTTCAATGAAATGTATGTCTACCGCTATTTTTTTGACATAGGTTCCAAGAAGAATACTATCCTAACTTAGATGCTCTGAAATCCGGGAATATCTAAAGAATAAACAAATCCCTCCGACCTATGATTCAGGTTTATGATATAATAGATTAGACACCTTTTGGAAAAATCCACTTAAAGACCCATTTCAATCGCTTGATTTCCAACACAATCTACAGCCTCTGATTCGGACGCCACTTGTCTTTGAAAACCCACTAGTCCTCTTGGTGACCAGTCTAGAATAGTACCTCGGTGCCCTTCTCACTCGAAAGAACAATGAGATAATAGAGAATAGTTTATACTATATCAGTTGCATGCTCGTCGATACAGAGACCTGATACTCCTATATCAGGATGAGCTACCTTGATCATGTATTCACATAACAGATGTTAGAACATTACTTGTTGTACTATTAGATACAACTGGTGTCTCGCATAGACCCACTAAAGTATATTCAGAATCATCTCATATTGATAGGCTATCTAGCTTAGTGGATAGTGATTCTTCATAAGTTTGAAATCAGTTTCATTCAATATAAATCCATCCAAGATTAAGCACTATAAGAAATCCTTTCCACCCATCCAAACCATGTGGAGAATTCTATGGATTATGAATTTCTAGATGAAGAAATAGTTTCAGTCAATTAAGCCATATGGTATTGGCAGATACACTTTTTTGTTGCATCATGAAGCCCAACTAGAAAGAGTCTCAATGATCCCAGGCTTAAACGAGTGGGTCTGGGTATTGTCTTCACCAAACCTAGATAGGTTGTCCTTCCCTATTCATTCTTATTGTTAGTAGGATGCAACAATAATGAGGAAGAGTATCAATCCATCATCACTGGTCTCGATCTAGCCCTTGAGATTGATGTTCCCCAACTACGTGTGAAAGAAGACTATAATATGATCATAAAATAGATAAACAATGACTATGTTGTCTGAAATCATGAGCTTGTACCCCTATTAAAGCACACTCGTGGGATAATGGGAAATTTTTCTTTCCGAAATGAAGTCACTGATGTCCCTCAGTCATAGAATGGTCTAGCCTATGCCTTGGATAGCCTTTCCACATATCATGCAAATCCTAATTAGGGTGATTTGATTATCCATGTGGCACATTGAAGAGTCATTTCACCGGTCATTTCTGATGATGATGATGATATCCAATAAGTATGTAATTTCACCACTGCTTCATCCACATCGGGACCCTTGGATCCCCCTGTGACAAATGAAGGGACCCATAGATTGGAGATCTCCCTTTATCAAGTACATCCAACATCTTAATCTCCCTATAGATAAAGCTGAAAGTGAGTGCTTCCATTAGCGCGTTGTGTAGTTCACCCTCTAGTGTAGTCCTATTATTGTGATGTTCATCTGTAGACATGGGTTTGATGAGATTATCCTCCGTTGTATTCAAGAAGATGATATTCCTTAGGGTAACACAAGATGATCATGCTGGTTTTTATGGAGCTCAATAGGTAGGGCCGAAACACTATCATCATATTTGAAGGTGGGGCTATTTTTGTCCCACTAATATCAAGGCCTATATCTATTTTTCCAACATTTTCCATGAGATCCAATATCATGAATTTTTTTTGCATCAAATTCTATATCCTCCCAATACTACCATGTGCTCTTGGACCTTTGATGTCTAGTGAATCGATGTTGTGGGACCATATTCACTTGGATCGGCCCGCTACTGTATGTTCATCTTAACTGCTACAGATTTATTTTCCAAGTGGGTAGATGCAATTCCTCTCAAGAATGTCAAGGATCATTCTATAATTCATTTCATGATCTTAAATATTATCCACTGATTCAGGGTCCCTCATGCTATCCTCACCGATAACGACATCAACATTTAGGTAGTTGATCTGATGAATTTGTATGCATAGTGTAATATCCTTTCAAATAATAACTCTCACTATCACATTCAGGAAAATGGGAAGATAGAGTCATTCAAGAAAACCCTCTCTAACATCTTGCAAAATATGGTTTGTTAGAATAATAAGATCTGGCCCGACAAGCTTCCCGAAACTCTCTAAAATTACAAGACAATGACTCATAATTGCAACCAACTGATAATATATTCCTTTTTTTATGGAATAGAGGTAGTCCTACCCATCGAAATTTGGGTTTTGTCACTCCAAATAATCATCTACAATCATAAGATGCTAGAAAAGGTCACAGAAGTCTATCTGGATGATTTGGAAGTCCTCGATAAGAATAGGATTAGTTCCTTGCTCAATCGAGAGATACATCATAACAATATTTACATATATTTCAATAATAATTTTCTCCTCCATTCCTTCCTTCATGTTGACAAAGTATTGGCCCTGAGAACACAAATGATTATGGATAGGATGACACAAATGTTGGAACCCAAATTGGAGTGACCATATATCATTCTTAGGGTTTACCCAAATGATGCATACTCCTTGTTCACCATGAACAATACACGTATCATTCCTCCCACCAATTCAAAATTCTATAAGTAGTACTTCACATGAGTGGTCCCTCATCCTACATGATGATAAACTGAAAGAGGTAAACCTAATAAAAATGGTTCGAGCCCTATGACCCATAACTAAGATCCTTTGGTGTTTCATGATGATAAAATAAAAACAGTGAATATGCCTTATGATCTGAGCTGTACAACCATAAACCATGATCTATATCATACTTCCCACAAGACATTAAACTACATGGGTGTTGCAATGATTAATTCATCCCATAATTTTGGTCTTCATCATCTTTCACTTCCAAAAGAACCCCTTATAATTCTGTTCTCATGACACCTTAGCTCACCTATAGTTCTGAGCGAACGACCTTGAGGATCTTGAATGACAATTTGATACAGTTTCTATGTTGTGAATATAGTAATAAGTTGATAAACAATTTTTTGTTACCATTCCCTAACAAACTACATAGATTCTGTGTTGTGAACAAGGTCAGTAGTTATCCTATATCATTATCTCTATCCTCATGGACTCCTAAATATCAGGAACAATGATTCCTTTTTTTCCTCTCTTATGATCCACGCACACAACATTAAACTGTGCATCTATTTTCAAAGATCTACAAAATAAAACTAAGATCTCCCTCATCCTCAATGCATTATTTTAATCATCTTGACATTTCTAGAACAACATGTGGCTCGATTCTGATCCTTCTGAGATATGTAAAAATGCCTGAACATTTTGTCATTGGGTATAGACCTAGGTATAGATATTCTTCCTTCCATCTGGCCTCTCAGCCTAAGTATCCAAGAAAACGTGACACCATGTGGACACCATTTTTCCTCATTCACATCAATATTACAACTACCATGTCACATGTCCCCCTTTAGGGATGTCCCCTCTTTGTTGTTACTTCATGATATTAAATTTCCAGAAATTTTGAGAACTATGTGTGGCTTGATTTCTACCCTTGTAGGATGCATAAGAGCAGCAAAACACTTGTATTCAAGTCTATCCCCTCAAATACATCCATATCCTTGGACCCCTATTGGATAAGTTATATTTAAGGGATATATATGGTATTATGTGGACACCATTTTTCATCATTCACATTGGGTTTGCAAAAGATGCACCATGTTCCTTCCTATGGAATGTCTCCGTTTACCTTTCATCCTTACCACATGATGGTAAACTACAAAGAATTCATGAACTACATTTGGCTTGATTCTTTACATTGTATGATACGTAGCAACCACTGAGAGTTTTGTCCCTGAGTCTTGCCCAAACACTACAAATTATACTTCAATTATCCCCCTTGCCCGTGATTCGTATGGGACTACGTGTGGTGGAATGTGTACTTATTTTTTACCATTCATGTCAGTTCTATAATAGTCGCAACATGTACTCCCCCATAAGGAATTTTCCATTTCTTCTACATCCTTATCATATGATATTAAACTACACGACATATCAACAGATATGTATGGATTGATTCCCATCTATATGGGATACATAGGAATTCACAGACATTTCATCGTTGGGTCTAGCCCCAGGTTCCTAGACCTTTTTTCCCTTTTGACATTATCCTATAGTTCATGTTCTATGACCTTAAACTAATATCTCACACATCCAACAAGACTATAAACTATTCTACACCGCTTTCATGTTGTTAAACTAAAAATCATTGATCGTCTTTTCTACGTGACATTAAAACATAAGTACCCAATCATCCCGCATGACATTAAACTACATGGAACATTGTCAAAATCCCCTTCTTCTACCCCCTTAGAATGAGTCTCGTCTTTGGATTACGTGGTGTAGTGTGGAATTATTTTTCATTATTCTCGTCAAGATATTTTTTCTACACCATACTCATTCCCATTTTGGGATATTCCCTTCATCTATGTCCTTAACACATGGTGTTAAACTACATGGTATTCCATAACTACATACGACTTCATTATCATCCTTATGTGATGTGTTGTAACTCCCAGGCATTTCGCCTCGAGTCTAACCCCAGGTTAACCAACCCATTTTATTGGTAGTGGATCCCTTAAAACTTTGTCGTACCTCCTCATAATTCTAAAAGGTGATGTGGTTAAGAACCTATAGTGTTGGATCCTGCATGGATGTGATCACATTCCATTTCCATGCTTCATGAATCCATTTGTTTGGGTGTCCAATATCTCTCACATCAAAAAGGACCCCTGGGTGGTATGGATGATCAGCCTTATGGATCACCTACCATTAATGGCCAATGTCCAAAATGATTTTGAACTGCATTTGATATGGGACTTGAGTTGAAAATATATTCATCTTTTAACCCTCACATCATTGTTCGCATCCTAAGTCCCACGATATGGATACCATGATTTGAATATGGTCGACAATTATCCTTCATCATTACACTACCCACATTAGCCTCTAAATATTGGTTTCGTGATTCCCATCACATTCTATTTCAACATGTTCAGATGAATCATTGACACCCTTGATGTTATCCCCCCCCACACCTTTGCATGTTGAGAGGATGAACCGACATTGTGGGGTTATCCTTTACTCATCACCTTCATTCCCCACTGTGTTCTCCCCTACATTGTAAATATCTTCTCTAACTTTTCTTCCAACATAGAGAATGGATCATGTGGGCTTATGGATTTTGGTGAGGTGTGTGCATGCATAGAAGAACCACACTTCCCTACGGTCCGATCTCTAAGACCATAAACTAGGATTTTTTGCATCCTTACCACATGATGTTAAACTTCATGGAATTTCATTACTACGTTTTTATTTATTCACACCCCTTTGAGGTTTGTAGTGATGGTGGGGAACATTACCCTGAGGTCTAGCGATAAAGTCATGATATTTTCCTCCCACCTCTTAGTCTAGGATTTCCTCCATGGAATGGTGTAGTTTGATGTAGAATTCATTATCCTAAATCATGTTTGGTTTCCTCATAATGTCATATTGCACCACTCCACTCCCTGTAGTCCGAAATCTATGAACATTAAACTAATACTTCAAGTGTCCTATTTCGCATGAAATTAAACTATGTGATAAGAATGATTTCCTTTCCTGAGAGGATATTGTTCTTTTTGGTATTGTCCATCTACCATACCATCGTCAAGAACAACATGTGTCTTGATTCTCATTCTCATGAGATACATAGTGATTCCTAGAGACTTCATATAAGGTTCATCCACATCCCCTTTCATCGTCTTGGCCTTTAGGCCGTAGCCCCCTTTCAAGAACATGTGGTGTGTTATGTACTTCTTTTTTGCTCATTCACATTGGGTTTATGTACTACACCACATTTATGTCCTATGGGGTTCCCATGCCCTTCAAATCATGAAATTAAACTATGGACCCACCAGGAATAAGTTTGTGATACCCCATAACAATTACAGGACACATCAGTTTCCTCACCAGAGAGGATTACCCCCACCAGTGTTGGTTTCATACCATGCTATGATTCAAGACCATTATTCAGCTTGGTTCATGCCCTCGTAGGATACGTAGAGACTCCCATGTGTCTCAAATTGAGCCCATCAACAAGATCATTAGCAATTATGACTCTTCACCCCTGATTATGATACATATTATATAACCCTAAATTAGGAATTCCTAGTCCATGTAACACGACTTTAGACTATTAACCAGGGTTCAAGAAGTATAACCTTAAAATTTATACAATGTCATCATAATATAACACTAAACTACACATATATTGTAACCATTTTCGTGATGTAAAACTACATGGAATTCATGTACCTTGCTAAAGAGGTCCTGTTTGAAGTAGGTTTGATCTTTGATCAGAACCACATGTCCACCCAGTGTACTTTCATCATGGTGGTGTAATATCCAGAGTGTTGGACATTATTTGAACAACCCATCATGCCATCACCAGGACTTTCCTACCCTATATTTTGGATATTCATTCCCTTTAACATTTTATGGAACCCCCTAATAGTTAGGATGCTTGGACATAAGGCTCATCTACCATTATGGGTCATCATTCTGGAGGACATTAGACAACACTCCGAGTTTGGCCTCATGTTTTAAAATATAGGCAGCATTTGGCCGTCATTTTCTTGATCCCATTTCAGGATAACACGATGCAGATGATGTGCATATAATTTGGTCAAAAGTTATCCTCCAGCATCATTCCACTCTCATTATGTTCCGATTTTTGGGTATTGTGATTGGTGCTTTCCATTCCCCTTCATTAATATTTATTCCAACAACAATTGTGTTATCTACCGTGTTCACTAAAGCATGTTGGGGAAGAGAAATTTGGATATTTTTAGAACTCTATTATCTAGATATGGCTTCTCTCTTTCCTCAAAAAAACTTAATGTGGTCATTCAAGCCCAAGATGTCTAGTGACTAGTTTTCACTTTCATATTTATTGTGAATAATCATGTGGTCACCCATTTTCTCTCACACCAAGAATGACCCATGTGATCTTAGGGATTGATCGCTGGTTATTTCAAAGACATTATTGATATGAAATAATAAAATTAGTTAGAGAGAATAATTCATGCAACCAATATAAGAATGAAATCATGAAAGTATATTTTTGAGTTTCGTTTGAATAATATCCCCCATGGATTGACCCTTCCGATAAATGGGTTGAACTCTTAAATGGAGCGTCTCACCTCCACCACTCTCTTTCTTGTGGACTCCATGATTTTATATCATTTTATAAGATCCCTCTTTTCTTCACTAGACATGGGGAGCAGTTCATCATCCCTGATCCATGCCTGATCCTCTTCGTCTTGGTTGTTATCCATATCTCAGGATGCTCACGTTATCTACTCATCGAACTCTATCAACTGTGACTTCAATTGTGATATGAGTTCTGATTGTCCATTGATGAATGCATAGTGTTCATTCACTAGAACCCTAAAGAGTTATATATCTTTTTCATCATCATAATGTTTCTTGGTGTTTAAAGACTTCCTCCACTACTAGACAACACCAAGTCCACAGTCATATTATTTTATTTTCTCCACCATTTAATCTCAAATAAACATATGAGGGCATCAGGTATCCAGTCATCTAACGTATAGTTTGTGTAGGTGGGAATGAAGTATTTGAATATGGTTTTCCCAGTCTTATTATATGTCTTCTTTAATGAATTTATTATTCCGTTTATATGACTAGAAATGGACATCTTTACTATTCTCTTCATTAGAAGAGGTCTCGTCTAGCTCTTTTTGGGTCATTAGGTTCATATTCAACGAATGGATCCAGAATATCCTCAGAATGGTCCACCTATGGTGTCCTCTTAGATAATATATGCTCCATATCATGTGGTTGGTCTTCATTGTTGGATTCCCCCTTGATAATCTCCAGTTATGTCACTCTAGTCACCAAACATGTTGTCATATCTGCTATGATTTTTCTTGCATGGGTGTCCAATTTCATGACAAACTATGTTCCCCATGGGAGAGGAGTACCCAGAGCCCAATCATCCTCCCATGCATGGACCAAACCATTTTAAGAACTGTTATGACAAAAATTAACAAAAGTTATTTGGCCTACCCGAGGGAGATGTTGAAGCAAATAATTGTATTTGTGGTGTGGGCCATGCATGGGAGGATCCTTGTGGAATACCCCTATATAAAATTTCAGGGTCAGTCTCTTCATGAACCTTAATAGCCTCACAATACGGTGCAGGGTAAATGGATTACAGATAGGCTAACGGTCCACCCATTCCACTATAACTCCATCCATGGATTCTATAAGGTGGGACTGATGCTTTTAAGTTACCTGAACAGACTTGGTGAACAACTATTTTTATAGAGGAAATGGATTAAAGTTAAATTAATCCACCTTTAAGAACCATTTCTGTGAAAACAGTGAATCATCTTGGCCAAAAATCTCCCCAGATCATTCAGGATGGCTAGTCGGATGTCTGAATTCAGAGGAGAAATAGGGTTTGGATATTCATAGACATTCATGTGTGCCGTTATACAACCATACAGAAATTGATTCAGTCTGCATACCCGCTATGGTTTCTTCCAATCATTGATGTTACACAACACATTAAACAATTTCTCCAACACTGGGATCCCAAGGTTGAAACACTCTCTCATCACCAACGTGGATGTCATAATGGACATGATTTGTCACATGCCCATATTTGTATCCATGATCAGCAATATCTAGTTGCATATAATTGTTGAGATAAACTATACTATCATAATTTTGGTTGCTGCTCATTGATGACAATGTACCCCTATAGCTTCCATTGGTTATCCTCTAGGATTCACTGGTAATAATTTTCATTGCTCCATTGGCCTCCCTTTGGACAAGTGGGAAGCTTTGACTGTAGCTTTGTAGGAACCTCCTCCCATTCTGTGGAATGCTCTCGTGGGAGGTTTAGGAATAATCTAAACCACAAAATGAAATGGACACCCTCAATTACTATTTTCCATTAAAGGATAACCAGTTCATCAACACCTTTTCCCACTATGGCATCGAGTTCGAATCCTCAATTTTGTTCTCCACAAGATGAAACTCATCATACATCATTCCCAAAATGGGGACTCATATGCTCTGATGGAGGTCCGATAGGATAATTTTGACCTCCCCATGATAGAGATGAAATGTTTTGGTCCTCTATGACCACCTACTCACTAACTCTAGCATCATCTGTTTTTGCTAGTATATGTGGAATTGAGAATCCCACAAAACTTCATACATGACTACTTGGTTTAGTTCTTCCCTGAATTTTTCCCAAGATGCACATACCTAGTAGGCCCAAGGCCAATAATCTAGGAAGGTACCACCATTGTGTAGGTCCCAATTGTTGGTCCATCCCTTCTAGCAGTTACCTAAATCCACTATCAGAATGGTTTTGTACTTTGGGGGAGATAACTCAGGCCGTTGCACTTTCCCATCAATATTATTGATGTGATTATACAGACAGTTGGCGATAAAAGGCTTGTGGTATTTCCATATATGTCTATCAGTACCCGTAAACCACTATCACTAATATGGCATGCTCATGAACCGGTATATTAGTTCATCCTTAATTGCTCCCAGGATGAAAACCTCATCTCGTAGGCCAAATCCATACAATTTTAGTCTTTTGTAGTGTGGGTAGTTATTTTTATCTTCTATCAGTATCCCCATTAATGACTCATGGTCCTAGTAGATTTAGAAATATTCTCTGATTCCTAGATAGTCCGGCATATCTTCCCTTCAAGTGGAATCCATGAGGTCATACAAAGATACTTCTTTGTTTGCCATTTTGTTTTGGGACTTTGACAGTTTTTCTTTTCTGGTCATAGAGCTTGATCGCAAAGCTCGATTACAGATCCTAGTTGCAAAGAGAATTCACAGAGTGCGTGATCGCAAAGCCCAAGGACTCGCAGTTCAGCATAGAGAAACAAGAGATATCGGTGCACTAGATCTTTAACAATTGTCCATAGAGCACCGATCTATAATTCCCAGTTCACAAAGCGTGTACGAAGAGTGAATAGCTTCGCAATTAGAGAGATCAAGCATAGGATCATAGGGATATATGAGAAAAAAAATAATGCTCCTAACTTCATATTTATAAGTGATGACCTCCAAGTATTCATGGATCACTTACCGCAGTGAGATTCACGGTGTTCTCTACCAGTGTTACCCTTACCCCAATGCGATTCGGCATCGCGATCAACCTAAATTTTGGTGACTTAAACTCAGAATATGACCCTATTTTTATTCATGGATCCCATTCTGTGGGGGGAATAATTCATTACCAAAATTACATGCCTTAGAATAAATCATAATAAGGAATAAAATGTAAAAGGTTTTGTATCGTGAAGCGCCTTCGTAAGGACCTCCTGCATCGCGACCACCGCAAAAATGCACGAAAGGATTTTCCATGACTATCACAAAGGAATTCGTTGTAACCTCCTCAAAGGTAGTGAAATATGCCTTCTTGAGTTTGAGGAACTTGACCAAAGCATCCATGACCACTGAAATTTATCTACAAAAGCCTTTTCGAGTCCGTGGAACATGACATGAGCCATCACAGGTCTAAGGAACTTGATCAAGGCCTCCACAAATGCCTCAAATGTAGTGATGAAAGCCTTTTAGAGTCTAATAAACACAATGGATCTGCTTCCGATTACATTTTTCAATTTTTTTCATAGCACATTCTCATAGAATTGTGATGCCTAGTTCTTATAAGTACACGTTCCACTGAAAATCTTAAGGATCGACACCCAGACCTTTCACCTTACTCTATCTCAATTAGTGAAACACCCATTTCATTGTGAACAATTGAGAAAATGAACCATATGAGATATTTTACCATTACTCCCATGCTTTCCCTTTTCTCTAATTTACCTCAAAATCACATAGGTATTCCCTTCGTGAATCCCTTTGGCCATCGCGAAGGAGGAAGACCCCTTTGGGTACACAGAACTATGCGAAACACTCACTCTTCATAAGGAATCGTACAGGCACATCTAGACTCCATGCCTAGGATGGTCACAACACATCATGAATAATCCACCTTCACATAGATTCTTCACTTCGAGATGCACCAAAAATTAGAGAATCCCCTTTATATGAGGCCTTCCTCTTCGTGAACCCCTCTACCATGTAGCCCTCTAGTCATGTACAAAGTAATTTCAAGGTCCCCTGAGTGTTCGTTCATGTTTCTTTTTCCTGGATCATTCTTCTTCACATCGCCACACTAAAAAAAATTTCTTCTTCAGAAGGCAATGCTAACATGGACACCCAATGGATCACTCCACAACCCCATTAATAAATAGTATTGCGGGTTCCTTCCCTTCCCCATGGGTTAAAGTTCACTAATTATATTAGTGCTAGGGGAGATGAGTGAATCATCATCATCGAAGATATAGAATGTTAAAATAAAAAACCCCCACATCCTCAACACATGATTATAAAATTTGATCACCACATGAGTGAAATGACCAAGGTAACCATGAAAGGGATGAGAACTAGAGCCCTCTCACTCCTCCTCTGTCATTGCTATTTTGCACCATGTGCACTAAGGGAAGCCCTTGAAAAAGCCCCAAGACACCTCAGTAGGTTTCCCCAATAAGATGGACATATCCTTCTCGTACATCCAAACACCCTACTGAAGTTTTCTAATATTCATCTACCTAGGTCGCTAACCATGTGTAATCCCCACACCACTCATCATTGACACACCCTTCGCGACATGATAATCATGTCTATTGTTGTCCCTTGTTTGTCAAACTAAGCATGAATCATGTGGTATTAGGGTAAAAAAAGACACTGACATTATCCTTGGGCCACTAACCATGTGTAATCCCAAATCCCCCACCCACCAAAATACGTGGAATTTGATCCACACATTCTAAAAAGGGTATGTAGGAAGCCTCTCTGAGGATCAAACCCATTAATTCCCATTATCCCTCTATCCTGAAAATTTTAGATTGGTTCACCTATCATCAATCATGATGTTAAATGGTATGACCATTTATTCCCACATGATGTTAACAAGTATTATTTTAAACTGTGTCTCTTTTAATCCTTTTCTTCTGGACAAGACATGTTAGAAGCCTCCCTGAGGGTCAACCCCAAACACTAGTATACATGGATGTCCCCTTACTTGGGACCCACATCTTGGTCTTCCCCATAGTGGCGTCGGACCAGTTCCTGGGTATATTACCATTCATAAGCCTCCCCCCAACACTAAATCCATACTCATCAACCATATAGTGACTCTCTTGTAATGGGATAATAACCACAACTAATTTCCGACATGTCATTAGTCTTATATACTTTGTGTACACCCATATTCTATGCCCCATATATGAACAACATAGACTTTTATCTTTTCCCATTTTAAGAAAGGTATGTAGGAATTCTCCCTTTGGATAAAGACCATCTCCCATGTCCAATCATGGTATTTCCCTATAGTCTTTATATATTGGAAAGATCATTCCTTAACCCATTAGTTCCAGTTCCTTGAAGCCCATATCCATGCGTCCATTCTCACGAGCTGCCTAAACAGGTGACTCATTTATCTATTTCCAAAACTACATTGGCATTGATTCCATACCATAGAGATCTGTAGGAAACTAATTTGAGGTTCAAGACTAATATTTTCACATTCACATTGGTCATAAATTACATCCTGATTCATTCCACCCTTTGATACTTCATCCATATACATCCTGATCTCACCTAGGCTACTATATCCCAGTGAAATCACTCCATCATCGGATAGAAAACCATGTGAATGCCACATTCATTGCACTGATCTAGGTAGCACTTGGGTAGTTAAACATGTGGAAGCCCCATTAATCTTAGTTCTATTTGTAGCCCAAAGGCTACCAACCACATGTAAGACCCAAAATTTCTTCAGGTTGTTGTCCATTTTTTACATCCGGATTCAAGGGAACACCCTCTCGAACAACATGGGTTTTGATCCCTTCATTCCAAACAGGTTACATGGGAAGCCTCTTTGAGGTTAAATACTAGAAAATGGTAAAACATAGTGTCCCATTAGTGTGGACCCACCACCCTATCTGATATACCCTTCGTGGTGTCCAAATCAGACTCCACAGTGTGAAACCCACCCTTTTGTGGGACACACAATCCTAGGTCCGTCCTTATTAGGCATTCCGACCCATCTATCTAGTAAAAAATCTAGATCCTCCAACCTAGGGATGTACCCATCTAATCCACTCCTATTAGTGTTCTGATTAAACTGATCCCTCTCCACTAGATGTTAAACACATGGAATACACTGTGTTAATGATGGGAATCCAAGGAAAACTTTGAATACATGACTTTGGAATATAATTCCATGCATTTGATGTGTGATACCTCGGGATTCTACACTTGTGAGAATCCCTATGTTAAGGAAATTATATGTGTACCTATGTTTCAACATCCTAAAACACCATCGATTCCTAAACATAACTACTCTCCTCACCAAAGGTTGATTCTATGACTTTACCCCACTTGAGAGTGTCCTGATAGAAGAAGTGTAATTAACTAGAAGCCACAAAGGCAAGGATCCTGGAAGAGTTACACAAACAAAATATTAATCTTAAGGGAGTCCCTGACAAGGCATTAAATTTGTAGGAGGAATCCACAAAATGATAGGTTGAAATCCCATCATCAGGTTTCGATCATGGACCAAACATCACTGAATAGTGATGAGTTTCACCCATCATTGGAAAATGGGATTGTGGGGAAACAATCAGTGTGCCCTCACATATGATGCACACCCTGAAAAAGGCTTTGGAAACAACTCCTATAAGGCCTGTCTTTGGGTATTTTTTGCGACAGTTATATGTATCTATTTATATTATTCATGCATTTTGGGATGGTATTTTGTTTAATTTTTGTAATCTACCAGTTTTTGGTGTTTTTAACCTATCCTCAGAACATGTTTTATATTATCGACGGTAATGCCCTCTATTTGTAGGATTTTTATCTCCATGGTTCATCTCACCAACCCATGGCCTACATAATATAGGCATCAAGGGGGATTATATATATCCCTTTCATAGAATATCTTTAGTGGTAGGGGGTTGTGATAGTTTTTATAAATTTATAATATAAATTTATTAATAAAGTATTTATAAATAACTTTTAAAAAATACATATAACATTCTATACATTTATAATAAAATCATGATTCCTATATCTGCTATAGAACCAATAATTCTTTTGTTCTATCAATTGGAAGACAATTTCATCCATAAATTCTTTCTTATAATGTAGGAGTATAGCTCCTCCCAAGCCAAGGTAGGGATATTTTTGGGTCAATGGTTTATGCAAGAGTCAACAAAAATATTCATAAAATATATCTCCATAGTATTATTTAGAAGGATTTGTAAAAAGTACAGGGAAAATATTGCATAAAAATCCATTATTCCAAAAATATTTATGTTCTGTACAATCATCAATATGATAGAATAAAACCTAATTTTTTTTAATAATAAAATATCTGTAATCAAATAAATTAAAAATAAAATACATTATTTATTTATATATTATCTGTTGATTGAACTTATCATCACAAACATCAATGAGAACCGAATCCATTGATACCATTGGTTTAGAAAAAATTCCATTGGAATGCCACCATCAAAATGAACTGCAATATGTGAAATACATTGAAAATAAGAAAACATTGTGAAATAAATAAATACAAAATTAGATAATGAAAATAAAATAAAATAAATATTTTAAATCACTTCATCAAGAAAGGTTTGAAATTAATGTATATTAAAAAATTAGTAAAAAAGGACTAATGTCTTCAATATGAAACAGGCCATAAACCCTCATAATCAGCAGGGCATTGGCTGTAATCCCTTTGTATGACTCAGATGAAGAAACATGATCATTAGTAGTCAGATTTTCTTTGATCTATATGAAATATTTTTTCAAAATCCACTCTTGGAGTCAAAATAATTACAATATTATAATATATATAATTTTAAATAAAGTTAAATATAATATACAAATATCTATTTATAGAAAACAATTAATATATACCCATCATGATTTTATGATGAATGTAACTCCACATTATTCATCCTAATATTCATATTGATCACTTTCTCTATCTTCTTTTACCTACCCATCATCATTGATTTCCTTCAGATCATAAATTTCATCATCTATAATTGTTTCAAATTAAATAATAGTCACATCATGACCACTATCAATTCTATTGGCACTTAATTAAAGAGTCTCATCATAAAAATATCTATCTCTGTTAGCAAGAGATACCTTTTTAAATGCCTCGTGAAAAATTTAAAAATTTTACACTTGTGTAGAACCATATTCATTTTCCATAAATTGATTTTCTGAATATTTCATTTATATTACACTCCACCAATCATCTAAATATATCATATCAAAAAATCATGTTTCAAAATAAACATGACTTGATTTCAATTATAATATAAAGGATTAATTGTATACAAGATTTATTTTATACTTAATAAAAAATACTACATATAATGAATGAACGTGAATCCCTTTACTATTATCAATCCAATAATATTTTAATATTTATTTTTAATTATTTCTTAGATATGATATCTCATTTATCACATCCATCATGCAGTAAATGTCAACTTCATTTTCACTTAGATTCATTTTTTATCGGCCAAAACCATTTTTATTGGTTTTTGACACACAATATGTGTGTGTATGAAATTTAAATCCATTATACATAAACATATATAAATTTTTTCAATATTTTGATAGCTAGTGACTCTATAAAAATAATATACAATGAATATCATTTACATGTTTTAATACCTAAAAAATATTAGTTTATTAATATTATATTAACTAGAAAAAACAATTAATATATATTAATATAAATAAATTGAACTTACAATTTTTTAGAAGAAAAAGAAAAAATTTATCTTGTCAATTGTCTTAAAGGGATACTAGGGTAATTTCTAGGAATTATTTTTCGAAAAAATCATCATCTATTCTATAACAAATAAAAATATACCTCTAAAAAATATGAATAAATAATAATCATAATAATTTAACTTTATGCATGAATCATTCAATCACTTCAACATTGATGATGACAAATTTATGGGTGATATGTTGTTTATTATTCAAAATCCATTGTTCATGTCCACTGGTGAAACAAATCCAACACATATTAAATAATATTATTTGATTGTTTCTTCATCAAAATCACTATCATTGTGACTCATTATACTATGTTTAGTTGGATATTAACATTTAAAATAATAAGTACAAAAAATTGACATTTTCTCCAAAAACACTGTTGTAATTATCCCATGAAAGGATGCATTGTTATGTACCATCATATTTAATTATTTCCTATATAATTTAATGGACACATTCATCATAAAAATACTATAACTTTTTATTTTTATTTATATTACAATGTTAATGTTAACTATTTCATTGAATCAAGGAAGGTTATTGAGAATATTTTTCCAATTAACATAAACCTATAATAACCTATTCTCTAATTTTACTTAGTTTATCATGTTCATCTATTTAAAAAAATTCCTTAAAAATTAATTTTCATTTAACAAATCCCAAATAAATGAATTACAAAATATTCCAGGACAAAAATACAAATGTATTTCCACTATATCATGAAGATTTTGTATTTTTTCCCACTAATATGACCATTTCTAACACAATAAGAAAAATTAGCACAACTACCTATCAAACTCAAATTTTTAACACACTAATTTAATATTAAATATATTAATTTATAAATCATATAAAATAATATGGGATCTATTAAATTTTTTAACCATTGACATTCAAATAACTAATATCCATGATGACTATAAATATATGATATATCTACTAATGTGTTTAAAATATCTTTCATCTTTTCTGATTTTACAAACATAGTACAAAATATGATATCAAAACATATTTTCACAATATGAATTGCATCAAGAATTAAATAGGAAAAAATTAATAAAAAAATTTTATATCCAAAAAATATATTTTCTTTATTCAATGTGGTATTACAAAAATCTACCAATTATTTTTTATCATTTTATGTTTTTAAAAAGTAGAATGATTTATTGAAGTTCTGAGAGATTTCAACCAAATACCTAAGAATATAGTTGGAGGACGATTATTAAAAATTAAAAAATGTTTAGAATTATCATTATTCCTCTAATAATTATGATTGCTTGTAAAAAATCTTTATTTATTATAGAAAACAAGTTTCTCATCCATTAATAATCAAAAAATGTTTACTGTCACCCAAGAAATATGGGTATGATTTATATAAATCCAAAATACTCTATTGAGGTACGTAGGTCATGCCCATTATCTAGAATCAAGTAAGAAATCTATGAAATCATTTTATTTTCAGTTTCAATTAATTTGGAGGAGCATAGAGGCAAAAATAATGATTTCTCACCTTTTGGTCCAAAACAACCAGGACTACGACCATGGGGTTTGGTTGGGGTGTGATGGTTTATAATCGAGGGGAGGTGGCTAGACCAAAATATCCATGAGGGGGATTGGAATATAGTGGAGTGAATTATTGGTGGTCATGTGTTCCATAAAATATAAGAATAAAAATGAGTTTTTGGATCCCATGGACAATGTAACGATCCTAATTTTGAACTGGATGAAAATGAAATGATTTTTTATTTACTAGACATGTGAAATTTATAAACCATGTTCGAAATACAGTACCAAGAGTTGGAATTCATTAATGTAATGTTTATTTTCCAAGGGGGGTGGCCTAATTAGTTTCTCATTGGTCTCGGTGAGTTTCTGGATCACCGGACACGAAACCTCAATGTTTCAAAGGACATGAACTAGGCAAATGGGTTTTAAGAAACTATGGTCCCCAGAGTAGGAAACTATGGAACATGGTATAGGAGGGAAGATTCCAATGTACATATTATTAATGGTTTTCCAAATAGTGTGTCTATCCCACACGCTTAGTGTTATTGGGAATTATATAAGAACTATTAACAACATGGTTGGAACATCGTTTCCAAACCATGTGACCAGCCCATGTGTTGTGCCCCAGGTGCCCAGTAAAGGGTTGAACGCCTGTTTTGCAGTTCTTAAAACCATTCATACCAAACTGTGGGTGACACCTTGTTTTGAAAAAATAATTATTTTAAATAAAATAAATAAATAAATAAAACAAAACCTCAAGTCTCTCCTCTCAAAATTGATATGCACTCTATAGGGGGATCCCCTTTGGTCGCACGCTTGATCCCCCTTCTGTCTCCATATCTGTCTTCTAATTCGATATGATTTCTTCACAATTATTTTATAGATCTTCATGGTATGAACTTCTCCTCCTTTATTCTCCTTCTCTTAATCCAATTTTGGCCTCCCATCCTCATATTTTCAATCATCTAAAACCCCTAGGGTTAGGGTTGATTGGTTTTTGTATGTTTGTTCAGTTGTTAGGGTTTGAAATGGAAACCTCAGGTTGTGTTCATTCATGTTACGAAAACCTCCACTGAAGTTAAATTGTTTTAGCTCGATTTGGTTTTCCACCACTATCCCAGGTTAGGTTCATTATCGGTTTCTTGGTTTCACTCCTTATATTTTAGGTTATTATGGTGTTTAATGTTTCTAGAATTGTTTGCAGGGAGTTTTGATCCACTCTAATGGTCCACGCCCCCAAAAATAGAAATGTATATATATATATATATCTTCCATGTATTTATTTCCCCATGATGTGGGGAATACATACATTGAGTTAAAGAAATATATATATATATATAAATGAATGTATGTGTGAGTGAGTACAGTGATGTTTTGTCTGGTCACTGGTAAATCTGTCAAGTGCCAAGTGTTGTCTTGGTTCTTCTTTGAGGTAGGATCCCTTCCCTTTCCCTTTTAATTTTAGAAAGTGTTTATTAATTAACTGTACATCCTTCTCTTCCTTATTAAAGATTTTCCATGTATATTATATTTCCATAAATTATTTTTCTTTGTTGAAATGGATGAAATTCTTAAAAG
This sequence comes from Viscum album, assembly GCA_963277665.1. NCBI lineage: Eukaryota > Viridiplantae > Streptophyta > Magnoliopsida > Santalales > Viscaceae > Viscum > Viscum album. The sequence continues at coordinate 122,007,357 of OY728153.1, read as the reverse complement.
AGATAAATTATTTGTTAATAAAAAATGGAATGATTTTATAATAAAACCCCTCCAATAGAGGTGCACAACCTTCATGATTAAAATGCAGTGAATATAAATCTATGATTTTTTGGTCTTGAGTATTGACTTATTCCATATTCTTGAAGATATGACTGATAAGTTGCATGTTTAGGTTCTTGGTCCCCTTCTAGTTACAATTTTCCAAGAGGTTATATTCTTTGTTTCCATGAAACTTATACATTAAATCAATTTTCCATGTTTAGGAAAATTGAGTTGGATGAAATTGAATATGATAGATTATATTAAATTGAATTTTTACCTTTAAAAGTATTAAATGGATAAATCATTTTGGTATTTTTCCATTTATGGAATGGTCCTTTTGGATGGTGAGACCATGCCCTTTATTTTATGCCTTATAAAAGGACTCTTTTGAAATGTAATGTATAACTAGAAATGAACATGGTTAAGGGAACATGTTATTGGTTCTTATGCATGGGTCATTTTATGTTCTTCACCATGACTTAGTCATTTTGAATGGTTTGATGATATTACATTAAGGGTAATGCCTTATGCTCAACTTATAAATTGTTTACATACTGTTATATATGACAAGTTATCTATGATTGTGTGTGGGAGACAGTTTTACCCCAAACCAATTATATATGTTTATGGTTGGGAGGTAGTTTTACCTTATGCATGTTATATAAGTTTATGGATGGGATGCATTTGTACCCCATGCTAGATATATATGTTTATGGGTGGGAGTTAGTTTTACCCCATTACATTTATATATGTTTATGGGTGGGAGGTAGTTTTACCCCATTCTAGTTATAGGTGTTTATGTGTGGGAGACAGCTTCTCCACAAGAAAGTTATATTTTCTTATATATGGGAGGTAGCTTTACACCATTCTAATTATATATATGTTTATGGTTGAGAGGAAATCTTACCCACCAAAAACTATACAAATGATTATGTGTGGGAGGAATTCGTTCCTAATACTAGTTATAATTGTTTATTGGGGGTGGGGGGTTGGCCTTATTATCTGATTCCATTTATGATTTCAACATATATATATATATATATATATTCTTGCATATTAAGAGAATATAATGTCTCATGGTGTTGGGTTCTGCGGTAAAACGTCAGAGCTCCCCCAGAATTAGATTGTGGTGGTACAACTCAATCTACACCAACATATACCTGTATATGTATACTAATAATATATATATATATACAATGTTGAAATGATCCGGGTATTATCCCGTCCATGATATGAATATGGTATAACAGTTAGGATTTCATTAGGAACCTGGACATGTGTTATTTATTTATACAGATATGTTTATTAAATTCTCTATACCAGAAAACTGTTTAATTTTTGTTACAATGGACATATTTAGACATCATGGGTGCTGAACTACTGAGATTATCTCTCACACCATGCTCAGGTACCCTTCGTACCTGAGTACACATTATATTTGTAGGACCTAGGTTGATGGTTGTATTTCTTATACTAAGGAGATTGGAGAAAAGGACCAAGTTGGAGCTCAGGATGCCAATGAAGAACGCTTGTGGGGTTTTGATATCTTTCCTATATTTTTGTACCATATTGTAAAGAATGATATTTTTTACTGCATTATCTTCTGTATCATCCATCATGCATGCATTGTATATGCTAGTGTTCGCCATTTGTTTCTTTTATATAAATTATGTATGCCACTTCATTGTCATTACTATTACCTACATCCACTATTATATTTTATTAAGTTATATTATACTATTATGAAACAATGGTAAGAGGTTTTTTTCTCCAAATTATATCCTCCTCATACTCTCATTTGTAGTCGGCAACCTTTTCCATGCGAGGAGACATGCTTGAGGCCATGTGAACCATTGGTTCGACTACCAATTTGATGGTATGTCAGGTTGGGACACTACAAAGTTTTATAAAAAACTAAATTTTATTTTTTTATACTTTTTTTGTTTGGTATACAGGTTACTATGAATGTGTCAGTTCTTGGTTAATAGCCACTCTTAGGACTGATCACCCCACATATGGAAAATGATCATAAGGTATGGGATGAGAATTGATGTTATTTCTCAATGATATTATAATTGAATTTGATTTCACCAAGATTGATTAGTTTAAATTACACTGATTGTTAATATATATAATTTATGTTATTTTCCCTTGGACTTGAAAGGAAAAGATGTATCATTTCATGCATCACATTAGGCACATAGACATTATCATTTCCAGCATATCACATGCCATGTAGTTGCATAAGTAGGATGACATATGATTTCAATGTGTTCCATTAGTTCTATGCCATGTTTATTTTATTACCAAATTTAGGTAATACTTATCAAATTTTTTTGATAAAATTCCTGGAAATTTATTTCTTTAGCATTCCTTGCTTGTTCACATTCCATGTTTCTGGGTTATAGCTTGCTTCTGTGTTTACTGTTTATAATGACGTGTTTTTCCTCATTTAAATATGGTTTGTTCCTAGGATGAATAAATATATGGGTTTTTAATGAACATGAATTAGTTTAATTTTATAATATGTATGAGTGCCTTACAACTAGGAAAGGGTAACCAATATATTCAATACAACTTCAGAAGAATATATACATAAATTGTAATGTTGTTTTTATCATGTAAAGGTTACTAAGTTCAGATGATAAAGTAAACATTTTTTAACCAAAGGGTGTCAAATGACAAAATGTAAAGTGTATGGGTGCTTTACAGGTTGGTAGGTTGGAATCCATATGACTTGACCATTGAAGGTGATCTTTTTAAAATTGTAATGTGATTTTGGTTTTCGATTAATGGGATCCAATTTTGAATCCCGGAAGGGTATAGGAACATTAAGAATTGAATAATGGAAACCCATATTATCTATAACTCCATGTAACATTTTTTGAGAATATAATAAATATTAAATAAGATTAGTTATAATATTAATTGAATTGGTTAGCTTCTAAAAGGAAACTGGGCCCAATTTCGGTTGGCAAATGTTCTTCTAAAATGACAGTTTGGGTGTTTGAATCATTAATAATTGACAACTACTATTGGGTTCCATTTTAGTGAAACCAGGTTGGTTAAAATAGGTCCCTTATTAGTTTTAGTCTTTTGTTAAAAATGGATTTATTTTGTTAAATTTACTAAGTAGCATTGAATGTCACGATGTGTAAAATGTTTTAAATTTTTTTTTGTTTAGAATTTATAAGTTCTCGATGATGTGTTTATTAAATACATTAGGGATTTAAATATTAATTCTGATTTAATATAATGGGATTTGAAATTGAACCTATAGTGCAAATTTTTTTAAAAACCCTTTTGTAATGGTAGTTAAATTCACTGCGATGAGCCTATACAAGGTGCTAGATGCTATGGTTTCCCCTCATCACTTCCTCTTCGATTCATCTTGGGTCCGCTCGACATTCCTTTTTATGCTCGATGAGCTCATGGTGGTGGCTTATCTATCATGGTAATGTGTCATTCAACTCTATGGGCTTGTTCATCTGTCTTCTCACATCATTGTTGGGCTGTTTCTCTTCAAATTTCATCCTCTCTAGATAGGGCTTCCCATGGCGGTGCGATGATGGTCCAGTGGCCAAGACCCAGCTTCTACAGTCTAAGAGTTTCTACTTCATCTCTAGTTGTGCGCCTTGGGTGGATTGTCATGGTCTCCATGGGTGACCTGGATGGCGGTGATGGAATTCATATTGCTGCTGTTTTGTTTTCGGCATGCTGGTGATGGTTCTTTATTGTTCATTTTTCTCATTTGTTTTATGGTTTCAGATGTTTTTTTTCTGCTCGTGATGCAGGGTTCATGACATGGTTCTCTAGTTTTGTGGCATTGTTTATTTTCTCTTTGCTACATACTTATCATCATTCAACATTTACATTCTTTCAGTACTAGAAGTATCGATCCATGGTTTAGATCTGTTCCAAGTTCATGACATTACTAGTCCATGATAAATTTTCTCTGTTGATTGAAGATATCTTTTCTGGTCATTAGTTTTTCATTTTTTTTCTAGATATGGAGTCTTCCTTCCTAGTTGATAATTTCATGATAATGATGTTGGAGATAACTTTTTAGTGAAAGTGAATTCTTGACTTCATTCAGCTCGAGATCTGTTCACATCGATGTTTCGTAATGGTTTCGGTGATGTTATATTTGTCATGTTGGATCCCTGGTTATGGGGGAAAGGGAATAACTTTAGGATGAGGCCTTTGGTGATATGTTAATGTGAAGATGATGAGAGTGTTTGGATGGCAGTGTGATGCCAGTAGTGAACTGTTTTTTGGAATCTAGAATGTGTGATAATTGAGGCAACATTTTAAAATTTGGTTTATTTTGTACTTTGTGTCTGAATTCAACCATCATGATACAAGGATCACCTTCAGCCAAGGATTAGAGTTTCAAGAATTCAATAGAGAATTTCCATTTAGATTTGGATGTTTGAGAGGGTATGGGTCTCTAATCCATACTATTCCTATGCAACCTAGCACAGGACAACTAACCAAGTGGTCATGTGAATGCGTAGGCCTGAAATCGTGATTTAGTTTCTAGGTAGGGACAGTCCTTGTAGTCTTGATCTAGGTTAACTTCTTTTATGGATTTATTTGGATGTATTGTATAGAACTTTGTTTCTCACTTTCTCCTTAAAAGTGTTTTGATAATAAAAAAACTATGTTTCAGTCATGGGTAGTTAAATCTTTTTTTAGTTTATGTGGAACAGAACCATAAACATTTTTTGTTGGTGGTTGTTCATTTTAGTATGTCCTAGTGTTAGGTTCAAATCTAGTTCTTCTTAAAAGAATATCGCATATTAGGTAGCAGTCTTAATGCTTCTGTGCCATGATAATATTGTTAGTTTCTCAATGTTTGGTGTCATTCATCTATCTCTATCCCTAGTAGATATTTTATATTTTAAATGAAACACTTGTTATAATGGGTTTTCATGTCCTTCTTGACCTAGTAATGGACTTGAGCATCGAGTAACACTCTGTTTCAGTTTGTTAAACATGCCTTAAAATGGATGGCAGCTTAGTTGGTCGTGTTGCCCTTTTCTTTTTCCCTGTGATGGTTGACTTGGTATGTCATCATCCTTTCAAATTATCATTTAGGTTATATGGATTTGGTTAAATCTCATGGGTGTTCATCCAATAATTGACTTTAGAGGGATTATAATCATATGGATAGTATCATGGATGTGTCATTTGTATATGGAACCCTAGGGTAGTATGTGTTGATGTATGCAATACCGTTGAGCGGTAAATTATAATATGAACCTGGTTAGTTTATATGAATAATTGAGCCTTGTTCAATTATTTATGTTCTTAGGTTATCTTTTATGTAGAGTTACTTGAGAATCTAATTAATCATGTTTTTCCCAATCCTCGAGATTAATTTCAAGAGAATTGGGTGTTTTAACATACCGGTCAGTCTTGTTTTGGATTTCAATGAATGCATTCAGGTTGTGATCATGGATCAGAGGGGATCCCTAACATTTTTGTTAACATTTTTCTACCTTGAAAAAGGTATATAACCAAGTAGCATCATTGGAAATGGTCAGTTCTATTCTCATTCCCTTGAGACTTGTGAATTTTTAATACATGTCGGTGCTTGCTCGGAAGAACGACGATGAAATGGTTATTTGTGGATGGAACCACTGTGAAATAATCTTTGGTATTATATGAAATATGGTGGTTAAATCATTAATTATCACATAATTCCATGGGTATAGGACACATGTGTTTGGTTAAGTGGTGATTTATTCACCGGAGAATCTGCGCCCCTTCCTTTAAGTCGACCAGTTGTGGTTCGTCTATTCTCCATTACATTTGTTGGTATGTTGACTAGAAACTATTAAAAAACCTCTCAATGTATTATTCTCAGAGATTACCGTGTTCTCTATCCAGAATTCATCCAAAGACACACAAATAGAGTGTCATTATTACACCTCGTTGAAGCTATAAAAGTTTTAGAGCTTGTTTTTGTGAACTCTTTTGGTTTTTCAAACGAGATGTGTGGTTTCCATTGTGATTTGTTTAGGAATATAACTATTATCTAGGGAAAGGATTTGGTCTGAATGATTACTATAAATGTGTGGTTCCTTGGTAGAAGGAATCACAGTTCTGTTTGTAAAACATCAACAGTCTAAGCTATCCATCTTTAGGAATGGTCGCCCAAAGTGTCCTGACTTTTATCCTTATTGTTCAATGATTACAGTTAGTGAACGACCATCTTCAAGCACATCATCATGTGGATAAAAATGAAGTGTGTGTATATTATAGTTTTTCATGAAAATTTGGCTTGGCATGGACATTGATTTCAGTGGATAATAAACCATTTTAACCATTTTTTAAATCACCTGAGAATCATTGTTGTAATTCTTGGGGTTGTGATTTTATGGAAGTTGTAATAGTGGTAAATTCTTAATTTGGAATTTTCATTTTAACGATAATTCATATGTATTAATGTAACTTTGGTCATTTTCTTGAGAATATGAAAAAGTGATCATGTCTCTACCAAAAAGAGATCGAGTAAGAGACATCTTAGTGTTTCAGTTTGAGTATTAGAATTGGATTAATATTAAATGGATTAAGAACCTATTACTTAATTGGATACTCAATAGTATTTTGATTATTTGTAAACTCAATGTGACCATTTGAAAGAATATTCACAACCCTTGTAGGTCCGATGAGATGTTCATTGTTCATGAAGGATTCATATGGAAGATAAGTTCTATGGTAGGAAGGTTGTAACGATCCACATTTTGAGCTGGATGAAAATGTAGATTTTTATCTTTTTTGTTTACTAGATGGGATGAATATAAAATCAATATTTGGAATAATGTTACGTTTGTTGGAACAATATAATGTAAGGTTTTTTAACATGGGAGGAGTCCCAAGGAATTTGTCAATGGTCATGGTGAGGTACAGGATCGTCGAACCCGGAACATCAATGTTTCAAAGGACGAACACTGGGCACATACATTGTTTGAAACTATGCATCCCACATTAAGAAACCATGAATCTTGGTGTATAAGGTAATAGTTTTTCCCATGGACTATGAAATGTTTTCCAAACCTTTCCCCTATCTGACACTCTTGGTGTCATTGGGTTCTAAATAATCGTTGTTCACCAAACGGTTGGGGAACAATTTTTAAATCATGCGGCCAACCTGTGTGGGGTGTCTCAGGATCCCAATAAAGGCATGCTCGGTGGGGAAATGTTTGTATATACCTTGCGGTTCAAACCATAAATGACACCCCATTTTAAAATTTGAATTATTTTAAATAAAATTAAAATAAAAAAAACTCTAACCCTTATCCTCTAAAAATTAGGACGCAACCACTCAAGGGGATCCACATTGTATGTACGCTTGAACCTCTTCATGGATCCATCTCCATTATGTGATTTGACATGGTTTCTTTGATATTATTCTCCATATCCTAGAGATATGGAATTATCCTCCTTTCTCCTCTTTCTGTTTAACCGATTTTGGTCTCCTATCATCCTGTTTTCATTCATCCAAAAATTCAAGGGTTAGGGTCAATTCCAATATGTTGTATCTTCAGATTCTAGTGTATGCGTAATACTCCTCATGTCGTGTTTGTTTGTGTTGTCAAAATTTCCTCTAAAGGTGATGTAGAAAGGCTCTATTTGGTTCACCATCACCATCCAAGGTGAGATTCTTTATCCATTTCTTGTGTTTGAACCATTTATTATAGGGTTTTAAGGTTTATAAAGTCTCTAGAATTGGTTGTAGTTTGTTTTGATCAACTTTCAAGGTTTGTTATCACATAAATAGAAATGTATATATATATATATTCAATGTATGTATTACCTAATTGTATTGGGGATACATAAATTGGGTTAAGGACATATATATGCATATGAATGTATGTCTGTGAGAGTGCGGGGTAGTTTCGTGTGGTCATCCGCATGTCTATCAACTGTCGATTATTGGATTTCTTCCTCTTTGAGGTTAGATTAATTTCCTTACAATTTTATTTTAAGAAGGCATTGATTAATTAATTTCCTATCATTTTCAACTGTATAAATTATTCTCCATGTAAAATATCATTCCATAAATAACTTATCATTGGTGAAATGGATGAAATTGTTAAAAGAGATAAATGATTTGTCTATAGAATGATGACGTTATTTTATTATAAAATCCCTCCAATAGAAGTGTTCATCCTTTAATTTAAAAATTTAGTTAGTATACTTTAATATTTTCTTGGTTTTCCACAATGATGGTTTCATTATTCTTGTAGCTATGATTGATAAATGACATGTTTAGGTGCTTGGGTAGTTTTATTTTTAATTTCCCAAGTGGGAATATGATTTCTTTCCATGAAACTTGTACTATAAGTAAATTATCCATGTTTATAAAAATTGATTATGATGAACTAGAATAGGATTGATTATACTAAATAGAATGTTTCCTTTGAAGTGTGAAAAATGGATAAATCTGGATGGATATTTCCCTTTTTTTTTGAAATGTACCTTTGGGATGGTAAAACAATGCCCTTTCTTTTATTCCATATGAAATTCCTATTTTAAAATGTAATTTATAACTAGAATTGAACATGGTAAAGGGAACACATGAGTGGTTCTGCCTCATGTATCATGTTATGTTCTTGACCAAGCCTTAGTAATTTTTAAAGGTTTGATGACATGACATAAGAAGTACTAACTTATGCTAATCTTATAAAGAGTTACACACTACACTATATAATGAGTTATATGTGTATATTGGTGGGAGGAATTTTTACCCCATTCTAGTTATATATATTTATTGATGGGAGGACGTTTTACATCATGCCAGTTATATATGTTTATGGGTGGGAGGTAGTTTTACCCCATGATTTATATGTTAATGTGTTGAAATAGGATTTACCCCATTCTAGGTATATATTTTTATGTTTTTTTGTTTGATTTATCCCATTATAGTTATTTATATTTATGGGTGGAAGGTAGTTTTACCCGATGCTAGTTATATATGTTTATGGATGAGAGGCATCCATACCCCACATCAGCTATATAAATGTTTATTGGTTGGAGGAATTCTTACCCCATGATAGTTATAAATATTAATAGGTCGGAGGGATTATTATTCAACACCATTTATGATTTTGAAATATATATATATGTGTGTGTGTGCTTGCATGCCATGAGATAATAAGGGCTCATCAATTTGGGATAGGGGTAGACTGTGATTATTACCAATGAATTGGATGGTTGTGGTACATATTGATCCACACCAACATATATCTACACATACACTCACATATACATATATACATATGTAATTATAATATATATATATAATCTGTACCTGATCAAAATATTTTTTGGGCAATGAGTTGAAGATGGTGTAGCTGTTAGGTATCTTTTAGAAACCAGAATGAGTGTTATTTATTAATAAACTTCTTTTTATTAAATTATCCATACATGAACACTATTTTGAATAAGTTACACTAGTTTGGGTAAAAAAATCATGTGTTTTGGCCTACTGAAATTATATCAAATAAACATCTCAGGAACCCTTTTTACCGGAGTAGAACTTATATTTTCAAGACATATTTTGATGGTTCTATTGCTTGTAACCAGTAGTTAAGAGAAAATTACTGAGTTGGATCTCAGGAAACTCATGGAGAACTCTCGTGGATATTTGATGTATTTTAATTATTTTTGTACAATGTTTTAACGAATGTTGTTTTTTACAACCTTATCTTATTTATCATCCATCAACCAAGCATTTTATCAACTGGCATTATATACATTTGATCAATTATATAAAATCTATCTTCTACTACCATTTTATTAATATTTACTTCTTTCACTATTATATTATATTTAGTTTTATTATACTATTTTGAAACTATAATATGAGGGTATAGTCTCTCCATTATCACCTCCTCAGACCCTTACTTCTAGTCAGCTGGCTCTGGGGTACAGGGGGACATGCTTATAGCCATGTGACCCATAAGTACAACTACCTGTTTTATATTAAGTTTCTTTTGGACATTTAATGTGGTATCAAAGGATAAATTTTAAATTGTATTACTTTTCTGGGTTGGTGGAAAAGTGACTAAGAATGTTTCTGTCCTTGGATAATATTCATTAATGTGACTGATCACCCCATGTACCAGAAATTAACAGGTGGTCAGGGACGGGAATTGATGTTCTTGTTGTTTTATATTACAGTTGATTTTTATTTCTTCTATACCGACTGGTGTTCTATCCACTTCTTATTGATATATTTAATTAATGGTATTTTACCATTGTTATGGTATGGAAATTATGAATCATAACATGAAACATATCAGAGACATAGAAATTAACCTGTCATGCATATTCCATTCCACGTTGTTGCATATGTAGGATGCCTGCTGATTTGGATGTGTTCCTTGAGTGTTATGTTGTGTTTAGTTTTGTACCACATTTAAGAAATTCTTAACATTCTTATTTTTTATTATTCAATGCAGTTGGTTTCTTTAGCATTCCTCTCGAGTTCAAATTCTATGCTTGTGTGTCAGAGCTTCCTTATGTGTTTTCTGCTTATAATAGAATGTTTTTCATCATATATATGGTTTGGCCATGCGCTGTGAATGAATGGGAACCAATTTTTGATTATAAGGTGTATGGGAAACTTACTATAGGGAAAGGGTAACCCATATATTCAGACCATCTTGAGAATAATATATACATACATTTTAAGGTTGTTGTTTAAATTTAAAGGATGAAAAGTTCAAATTCCATGTCAAACTTTGTTTTGACTTAAGGTATCCAAATTCCTAATTATATTACTTAAGGGAACTTTATAGGTTGTTAGGTGGACACCCATACAACTGGACCATTGAATGTGATCATGTAAAAATTCTGAAGTGATTTCAATTTCAATTAATGGGAGCCAATTTTCAATCTATGATGTGTAAAGACACTTCATGAATTGGGAAATAGAAGCCCATGTTAATAGTAAATCCATCTTATATATTCTGATATTTTTATAAATGTGAAAGTAGTTTATTTCTAATATTAAGGTAATTATTAAACTTTTAAAATGACACTATACCCCTATAGGTCAATTAAGAACTGTTTTTTTAAATGATCATTTGGGTGTTTGAAAGATTAATAATTAACAACTACAATTGGGATACATTTTGATGATCATATACTGATTAAACTTTTACCCTTATAATTCACCTTATTTGTTAAAAATTAATTTATTTTGATAAATTTAATAATTTTGATTGAACATCATGATGTGTAAAATGTTTTGGAAATATTTTTTTAGACTTTACAGCTTTACTTTGCCATGTTAGTTAAATCATTTAGATATTTAATGATTAATAGTGATAATAAATATTGGTCTTTGAAATTGAACATGTAGTATGGTCCATTATTAAAAAACCCTCATGAAATGGTAGTTCATGATTATTTGAGTTTCCCTATAATAGAACTGTAGGAATTTTCCATAGACATTCTTTCCATTTTGTAATTGATTAAATTTTTTATTTTGATCCTACTGACTTCTTCATGTGTGACCTAGTTGTAGAATCGATGCTTGGGATTTTATGGGGCTATCCCATAGTTGTTATAACCCTTAGATATTCTATTCCTTACAAATCTTGTGAGTTTTTCAATATTTGGTGTCGTTTGGGTGCATTCATCCCAAGTAAAACATTCATTTATTAAATTATGCCCATATTTGGATGGGTGGTCATGTATTTCTTGACCTTTTAAGGGACTCAAGCATTGAGTAATACTTGGTTTCTATTGGTTAAACATGCCTCGGGATGGTTGGCTTTTTAGTTAGTTCTATGATCCTTTTATTTTAGTCAGTAATAGATGACATGGTATGTCATAATCTATGTTAATGATCGCAGTGGTATTATGACTGTGGATTAAATCTATAGTATGGTCATCCAATACGTAAATTCATAAGGCCGATAAGCCTATGCTTAATATCGTGGATGTGTTGCTTATTTTTGGAACCTTGGGGTAGTATATGTTAATGTATATGGAACCATCCAGTGATAAATGGTATGATGAAACAATTCTGTTTATTAAAATCATGGAGCCTTACGCAGTTATATATAGTCTTAGTTAATCTATGACATTGATTGACCTAATCATTTATTGAATCAAGTTCTTCCCAATCCTCTGGATAGATTCCTAGAGGCTTGGGTGTTTGGACACGCTAGTTGGTCTGGTTTTAGATTTCATTGAATGCTTTGATGTTTGGATCATGACATTAATGAGCGCCACATCAGTTTTAGTAAATTCATCCTTCAATGTAGAAGGTATATAATCAAATAGGACCATTCAAAATTGTCATTTCAATTTGAATTCCCTTGAGGTTTGAGAATTTTAAATATGTGTCAGTGCTTTCTTGGCAACATGACGTTGAAATGGTTGGCTGTGTATGAAACCCATATGAAAGTTCCATTGGTTTTGGATGTATTCTAGTGGCTAATTTTTGAACAATCATGGAATTATTTTGGGAGGGGATTAATGTGTTTGATTATATGTTGATGTGTCTGTAGGTGAAGACCAACCTCTTCCTTAATGTTGACCAGTAGTGGTTTGACTATTCTCCTTTCTCATTATTGGGTGGTTGATTGGAAACCACTTCAAACACACTCAGTGTATTATACATAGTTATGAGCATGTATGATATCTTGTCTTCATGGAAGGATACACTAATAGTGTGTCAGTCAAATACTATGTTGAAGCATTAAATTTTTTTGATCTTATTTGGGTGAACTCTTTCTGTGTTTCATGTGGTATGTTTGGTTTCCTTCATGGTTTTTAGGAATATCATTAGTATTCAATGATGGACATCAGTGCGCATGTTCATTATAAATGTGAGATTAATTGGGAGGAAGCATCATAGTTCTATTTTTAAAACTCCATCTGTCTAAGTCAAGCATCTTCTTGAATGGTTGGATATAGTGGCTTGACTTGAATCTTCCTTGTTCAGGGTTTATGGTTAGTGAACGGTTGTCAGTAGGCATGTCTTCAGGTGAAGATGAGTAAAGTGTGTTTCTGTCTAGTATTTTCATGAAAATTTGTCTTCACATGGGCCTTGATGTCGAAGGGGAATCAATCATTTTATCCATTTCATAAATCACGCAAGAAGCTTTGTTGTACCATGGCGAGTTGTGGTTGTAAGGAAATTATGATGGAAGTTGATTCATAATTTTGAATTGGCCTCCTACCATTAAATCCTAAGATGGGAAGTACCTTTGGCATGTTTTTTATGATTTGATGACGTGATAATTTCTATAACAAAATGTGGTTAGGTACGAGTCATCTCAGTTTTTCGGTTAGAGAACAAGCATTGGATCAGGATTAAATGGCTTAAGTGATGATTTCTTAAGTGGATTATCAAAGGTGCATTGGGTAATTGGAAATGTAGTGTGACTATTTGAATGAAGATTCACAACCCTTGTAGGTTGGGTGAGGTGTTATTTATTCCCAAAGGCTTCTTGGGGATGAGAAGTTCTAAGGTGGGAAGGTTTTAATGATAAACTTTTTGAACTAGTCAAAACTACAATGGTTCTTTACTGGTTTCATTTACTTGACAGACCAAATTTAAAAAATATTTTTATAATGATGTTTCGAGTGTTGAGACACCTTAATGTAATTTTTCTAAGTTGGTTTAAGGCTTGTGGAGTTTCCTTTAGGTCTCAGTGAATTTTGTGTGTGTCTACCCCACAACATAAATCCATCAAAGGACCTACACTGGGTGCATATTCTATCTGAAACCATGCAGCCCACTGCAAGAAACTGTGTATCTTGGTGCAGGAGGGAAGAGGCTGTCAAAATGTTTATGCATGGTTTTCCAAACTATGATCCTAGCAAGCACAATTAGTAGCATTGTATAGTTCTAAGCAGTGTTCACCACATGGTTGGAGAACATTTCAAAAACATGTGGCCAGTCTATGGGGGGTACCCCATGTAACTAGTAAGGGGACTCATAGTTGGTGGATTGTTTTCTAAACCATGTGGAATAAACCATGCATGGAAACCTATTTCAAAATTTGAACTATTTTAAATAAAATTAGAATGAAATACATTAAATCAAACCCTCACCCCTCTACAATCAATATTAGGATGCATCCCCTAGGGCGTCCTGACCCATCCAAGAAAGGATTGTGTCATGACTACGCCATGCCCGCCTTCAATTTGATAGGGGATAGTGACTATCACCGAGTAGGCATATCCCAATAAATTGGATGCCTTCACCTATGTAACTACACACACACACAAACACAAACACAAACACACATCTCCCAGATAAAAATAATGAAATATAAAAAACTAAGTAAAAAATTCTTGAAAACCACTATAACCCAACCAGAGTACAATAATGAATGAACGAAAAAGTAAACTGGGTCCGAATACAAGCCCACCAAAAATAAAAAGGTGTATGTAAACAAAACCCACTCACGAAACCCCCATTTAGGAAAGCGAAAGAACAAGTTCCTGAAACTCACCCACAGAAAATACTACATTATCCATCCTAAAGGATATGGTAATGGGACTGATGTTTGAATCCATAAAAGAACCCATCTGTATGGCCTCTCTAAGAACTTCTTGGTCCTATTCCACTTAGGACTCTGTTATAGGGTCGATCGTCATTACAAGACACATCATTTGATGGAAAATACTGTGCAAGGGTGAGTAAGACAATACTCTGTAGGACACCCAAAAACCACAATGGAATACCATAAATAAGATATCCCAAAAATTACCAAAAAGGAAAAATACCACAAGGGAGTTACCACATGAAATACCACAAAGGAAAAATTCGAAGAAGGAGATACCACATAAAATTCAAAGAAGGAATATATAGTCATCTCACATGGTTATAAGTCCTTAAAACACATAGCAGGATTATCAAATGAATTTCTTTAGAATCATAGTCTAGATAATACACACATTCTCAATAAGACACACTATCTCTATAAGTCACACTTTTTCAATAAGACACATAATCACTATAAGAGACACAACATCTATAAGCTACATAGTCTCAAGGTGACAACCCACAACAAAATTTCATTTGTACCATGCTCATTCTGGGAGAACATACTCTTTAAGACATTAGGTCGCATGAAAACTTCCACAAACACCCACGTAGGATATCTCAAAAGGATCATCTCTTTTCAAAAGTCACAACAATATAGACAGATCATAAAATGGATGTACCATTTTAAAATTATGTTTATTTTTAGTAAAAAGATCTCACTCTGGTCCAATCTCGGTCTGATCTGACTCACCTGACCTGGCGTGAACCAATCTGGTTGACTTGACCTAGTTCGGTCGACCCAACCCAACATGGTCTATCCGACCTGACCCAGTCTGGTTGGGCCCGCTGAGCCACCATTCATAGTCTATGAGGTGCACATGGCGCAGCCCAGATCCCCTAGTTTTCCCCACACACATACAGCTCAGATTTTCTACTGCACATAGCCTCCCTCATCTATGTGCTAAATTGGTCACCATGGTGCCACACCACATTCAACACAGTCGGCCCACCTCGTCCACACATGCCTTGCGCACTCTGCCTACCCATGGACTTTCCACCATCATCGGATGCCTTCCTAAACTGGTCCCCTGGCAGTGGACGCCAGCGCTTCCACTTCTTCGGGCTACGAATCATCCTCCAGTGCATCGTTTTTTGAAAATAAGATACATCTGTGATCCTCGAGTTGTGATCTACACTTCCTTGTTATGTGATTCTTCTTTCAATCACTTTAGTGTATGATTGCTTTTGGAGCCTCCTGGGAAGTCATTTCAGGGCCATGAGGATCCAACAGTGAATAACGACAATAACATGGGTAGGAAAAGAAAAAAAAATCTACGAGGAACAAACCTCTACCTTATCATTCTAAATCCATTATTATTAGAATGAATAATGATGAAACCATAAAAAATAATAATAAACCCCAAATATTTCCAGCAATTAAGCACATCCTATAAGAAATATTGAACCACGATTACACATGTTCATTGGTAGATCCATGTTATTGATTCATTCAATAAATTGGTAAATAAAAAAAATAACAATGAAATGTCTCGATTTAGATAATTCATGGATGAATGATTGTTGTTGTCATCATCATGGGTGATGTTCATTTGATTCCTGGAGTGTTTTTGATCATCAATCCACGATCATATAGTGTTCATTGGAGAGAGATCTATCTCATTGCCTTTGGGGAATTCCAGGGTTATGTCATAACCCATAATTCTTGACTAAGGAACATTAAAAGGAAAAACAAAACTACATCAAAAATAAATTTTTAATTAAATTATTAATGATATTTATGTCCTTTTCTGGTTTCTTCACTAAAGAATCATGATGACTAAAGTTAAGTTACACATAGGGTAAACCCTCCATTTCGAACTCAAATTTTTATTTCAATTTCTGATATCATCACCCATTTAAGTGTATTTCCCCTATTTTAGGAATATTGAGGCATGCTTTATTAAAAATTGAAAATGTTCAGTGAATTATTCTAGGAACATCGGGAAACGAAATCACATACCGTCTCATCGCCTAGTCTTGAAATATTCCCAATTAATTTATAAAAATAGAACTGTAAAAATCTAAGTTATTACATCCTCAACAGAATCAGTATTCACATCCCCGGAATAAAAAAAAACAACAAGTAAGAAAAAAAGTTGTGGCCAATGAGCAAGAATCTGAGCCTCCCACACCCAAGTGCTCCCCTGTAGATTACCATTCTACCATCTAAGATGCACCCGAGTGTTAAACCATCCATGAAGGATCCTATAATTTTGATCATCAATCTCCAACAGGTACTCAACAAGAGTCACCACATCTTAAATGTCCATCTCTCCAATGTCGATGGTCTGCAACTGGTTAGGCATATACCTCCTCAAATAAGACATGTGGAAGAAATCATGCACCTGATCTAACTGTGGTGGTAGAGCCAATAGTATTCCACCTCTTAAACTCTTCATTGAATCAAGAAATGGCCAATGAACTTCTGATATTACTTTCCACCTGTGAGAAATCTCAATAGTCAAGGTTGAGGTGAAACAAGAAGGAAAACATGGTCTCCTCCCTCAAACTCTAAAGGCCTCTGCCTCTTATCATAACAATAATTCTGTCGGCTCTGTGTAGTCTTCATCCAATCATGTATGATCTTCCCCTTCTCCATAATTTCCTACACCAACATCGAACCCATGAGTGGTGACACACCTTGGTCAGTCCAGCAAAGTAAAAACCTTCAGGGTTGACAGTACAGGGCCTCTGATGGTTTCATACCAATGATGGTATGGTAGCTGTTGTTGTACTGTAACTCCATCAGAGGTAGTTGATCCTATGAACTATGGAAAAAATCCATGATATTGGCCCGCAACATATCCTACAGGCATGAATGATTCTCTCAATATGTACATCCACCTGGGGATGAAATGTCGTTCTCAAGTGTAATTGAGTCCCAAATGCCTCTTATAATCCCTTCCACAACCTAGATGTCAATCGAGCATCACAATTTGAGTTTGTTGCTGATGAAACCCCATTAATCCTCACTATATCCTACACATAGAGGCGCCTCATGCTCTTTACTAATGTCTTCTCCATGATAGCTTAGATGTGGACCAACATGGTGAGTCTTTCAATGATAATGCAAATGGTATTGTGTCCCATGCACGTAAATGGAAATCCTGTCATG
Organism: Viscum album; assembly: GCA_963277665.1. Classification (NCBI taxonomy): domain Eukaryota; kingdom Viridiplantae; phylum Streptophyta; class Magnoliopsida; order Santalales; family Viscaceae; genus Viscum; species Viscum album. The sequence goes on along the minus strand of OY728153.1, from coordinate 121,989,613 downwards.
AATTTCAACAATATCCCATCTCAATTAAATTAAGGAACCAAAATGTGTGGATTTAAACCTACTAGAACATAGTGCTCGTCCTTCACTTTCTTACAAATGAGGCATTGAGAAAAAAACATTGTAACTCCTTTATTTATCCCTGGCCACCAAAAATGACATAAAATGTCATGGTACATCATCTCCAGAACTGGATGTTCCTCGAATGCGGATATATGGAAATACCTCAAAACCTCATACCTCAATTCAACATGTATTACTCTATGCCCTCTCAAAATAATGACATGCTCTTCACCTTTATAATAACCATCAAAGGAATTCCTTATAGACATATGAGCATATATTTTCTCCCAATTGGTATCCCCACAATGCTCCTCCCTAAATCATTTTATGATTAGAGGGGTGATATCCATCGATTGGATTTAAGATACTCCATTCCCATCCATAAAGGATAACTGCACTGAGGGTGACTGCCTTGATTCCACATTCTGTAACTCTGAACTTGATCTCTTACTGAGAGAATCTAGCCACCATGTTCTTCTTACTCAGAGTATAGAAAATCTAAAAGTCATAGTAATGTAGGAACTCTATCCATCAATTATATCTCATGTTTGGAACCTTCTAGGAGAATATATACTTGAGACACTTGTGGTCAGAGTAGATGATAAATTGATTTCACATTAGGTTGTGTCTACACAAATTCAAAGAGAATACCACCACTACTAAATCATGATCATGGGTCATGCAGTTCTACTCGTATAGTATTAACTAGCATGGACCATAGGTAATCACCGTTTTCCTCTGTATCAAGACACAACCAAGCCTGGTTCCTGATGCAGCACAGAACATCAGTTTCTCTGTAACCTCCTCTAGAAATCTCAAAATGGGAGTGAACTTAAATATATAACTCAATTACTAAAAGCTCTCCTGGAACTTCTCTATCCAAATAAAATGTTGTCCCTTTATTTTAAATGAAGTCAAGGATGTTGCAAATCTATAAAAATCTGGGTACAATCCTCCAATATTACCGATCCAAACCATGAAAACTCTTTACCTTGGTAACACTCATGGCTAGCTCCCATGAAAGGACTCCTCAATCTTCATTGTATCCAATGAAACTCCATCCTCTAAAATGACATGTCCCCAAAAATGTACCTCTCAAATCTAGAAATGACACTTCTAGATCTTCCTATAATTATGGTGCTCTTAGAGTGTGTTTAAGACAATAATCAGGTGTCTCGCATTCTCCTCTTCAAACATAGAGTACACTAGGTTGTCATCAATGGAGACACCACAAATTGGTCTATGTAAGGCTGAATGATCTGGTTCACAGGTCTCATGATAAATGTTGGGGCATTCTTCATGCCAAACAGTATCTCCATGTGCTCAAAGTTGTCATAAGGACATTTAATGTTCGTCTTCAGTAAATCCTCGCCATGTACTCATTAATGTTGATAGCAATATATGAGGTCAATCTTAATGAATCACCGCAACCCTTTCAACTGATCGAATAGGTCATCGATCCTCGATAGTAGATACTTATTCTTCAAAGTCACCTTGACCAGGCACCATAATTCCACACATAAAATCATGTTCATGTCTTCCTTCTTGGAAGAAAACATGGGTTTCCAGGTTGAAACACTGGGTCTCACAAAGCCCTTCTTTTACAAGTTCCCCAACTTCACCCTCAGCTCACGAAGCTCTCTGAGAGCCATACTACATGCATGTGTAGATATCAGTTTCATATCAGGGTATAAATAAATGCGTAAGTCTATATACCTATGGGGAGGTATTCATGGAACCTCCTTATAAATGATTTCCTTATACTCTTCCAACACTAAGGAAACTATGGAATCAAATCATCAATTTCATCGAGGGTCAGTCTATCAAACTAATGAGTGATGAGTTGCACCCTTCTATGTGTGAGTCCACCCTATGGTGGCTACATTTACATTTCACAAATAATTGAATGCCTTGTCTCATCACTATTGAAACACTACACTATACAGCTAAAATATTCAGTCTGAGCATAAACAATAAATAACCACTCCATACCAACAATGACACTGTAACACCTCAACATAACTACCAACATATACCAAATAAAACTCTCACCTACAAGAGTAAGGTCACACTATTTTCACCAATGTGTGATTATCTAATGTAATACAATAAGAGTATCTAAGGGTAAGGGTCGAGTCAATGGTTTAACCAGAACCTCCGAGACTCGAACATGGTTCATGGAAAGAAATAAATGAATATAACACATGTCTATAAAAACTATAGATAAGGTGGAAATATACAGATCATACATATAATCATTCCTAAAGCTTCGGGGTCATAATCCTACATTTCCTATAGCTAGCCTCCTCTCTATCAACCATTTACTTGAGCCTGTCACGGACCACTTGGGGTGGTGGTGGTAATATCTTGAACCTATGAAAACCTCTTTCCACCCTTCCTACTCCACTTCCATATCTGTACCCCTACATACCACCATTCACCTACACACTCCACTTCCTTGGTGGCCCCTAAACCATCTCTTATTCGGCCCTACGATGAGTTGAGCATTCTCATGCCAAATTTCCCTAACCACCGCATGAGTAATACAACTTATCCCTCAATAAATTTGAGCTACCTAGGGAGCTACGCACCACTAATCATATTTCATGAGATCATCTACTGATGTGCCTTACCTGATTGGGTCCTTACGACATCTATTGACTACCTACTGCTCAGGTATCAGCTACCTAGTGCCTATTGGTAGTTTCCACTGCTAGTTCCTGATCCTTTAAAAAGATCTTTACTAGAATAGATAATAAAAGTACAGAATCATATGTTGAAATTAAAAGAGATATCATTGATTCCCAAATATCCTAGTATATGCACTGATCAATGGTATGAGTCCTGAAGAACAGGTCTGATACAATATCTGTGGAGTAGCTTGAAATATCGATAAATCTCGCCAAGTACTCTGCCACTGTCAAACTACCCTACTATAGATACAGAACCTCATATATACATACTGATCATAAATTTAGTACAATAAAATATGATCTGAATATATACATGATGTCTTCAAAAAATAGAGTCGCCTCATCATGTGTCCCAGACACTATGCTCCACCATCACCCTTCCAAACCATGAAAAAGACTCCTGATATGGAATTCCATCTTTTCTGGAGGTGTCCTCACAAGGCAGAAGACACAAGTAACTACCTCCAGCCAATCCTCATTTGCCTGGGGGTCTAGCTCACCCTGAAATATGGGAGTTCACTACCTAAAAAACTCATGTAACATACTCAATCTGCGTGCATCCTTAGCCGGTATTGTTGGTAGTAGCTGGTGCTAGATGGGTGGTAGTACAAGAAGAAAACAACATAAAGGTTCCATCACTAGTACATGACCATATACTGATACTTATTCACTAGGCAGATCATGATCGTGATCATGAAAAGAAATCCTAGATGGCTATCTATGTGGAGGCATCCTAAAATAAAACAAGATGCACCACAATCAATAAAGTATAACTGGGGAGCTAACATAATAAAGACCTGAGAACAAAACCTAGTCCTATATGATGAATGAAAATTTAATTTCCCTTTAACCAATGTTTTCATGTACCGAGCCCAAAAGAAGATGTCTAGAGTCTTGGTGTATGGATACATCAGTTGGCACACTAACACTAGATTCCCAAGACTAAAAGATGAACCCAAAACCCATAACACTATTTCCCCAATCCAACCTCATAGACTCCTAGTCCTAAAGTAGAACCAAAACCCTCTAATACCACTCTATCATGAACCATCCCAGAGGGGCCTATGACATGACAACCCAAATCCCCCCTCCAGTAGATGAATGCCTTGTTACTGGAACCAAGTAGGCATACCCCACCAATGAGAGGCATTCACCTAATTACGTGTACACACACCCATGTCCATGCCAAAAATTTTGAAATGTAAAAACACCATGTAAACAATGCATGAAAAGAATAATAACGAAACCGTGGTAAAATATTGAATGAACTAGAATGTAAATTGGGACAGAATACATGTCCTCTATAAAGGAAACTGTCTTGCCCAACAATACTCACACACCGTGCCCCCATATAGGAAAGTGGAATCAGATGTTCTTGAAACACAACCATAGATAATCCTACTTGATCCAAACTAAAGGTGATGGTACATGGATTTTTTTCTGAATCCACAAGAGCACATATCATTCTACCCTCACTAAACACCATCTAGTCCTTGTCACCCTATGACTCTATGAAACGGTCAATCATCTAAATAGGACATGACATTTATGGAAAAATCTCTTGCATAGGTGAGTAAAAAAATAATCATTAGGGCACCCCGAAACCAAAAATGAAGACCACAATGAAGATACCAAAAATAAAGATACAATATAAAAATAAAACAAAAGAGTTTCCACACATAATAACACAATGGAAAATACCATGAAAGATATACCTCATAGAATAACATAAGGGAATCTATAATTATCTCACACATGTATATGTTTTTAATACACATTATAGGATTATCAAACATATTACATAATACACATAGTCTCAATAAGACACACAGTATCAATGAGACACATAGTATCTTTAATAAATAGTGTTTCAATGAGACACAATGTATTTGTGAAAGACATAGACTCTTTATGTCACGTAGTCTTAAGATTATAGCCTGCCACTGAATTCCGTTCATAGCGCACCTGTTCCAGGAAAACCTACACCTCAAAACTTTAGGTCATATACATAATTCCACAAAAACCACTTAGTATAAATCTAAGGGACTTTATCATCTCAAGGGTGACAATTCTACATAGATCTAATAAAAAAACACACAATTTAGAAGTTATGATCCTCTTAGTAAAAATATTAGATATGGGTTCATTTCGAGTAAGATTCGTAATAGCATACTAGGCCTTACCTATTGGTCGACCTGACCCAGTCAGACCGTTTAACCCGACACGGTATGTAATTCTGAGTTCAGATTGGTTTGGCCTACAAGGTCTCCTGGTTGGGCCCGCTAGGCCACCTGGTCGGGGCCACTAGGTCCACCTGGTGCTTCATGGATCCAATGGTCCAGCTTGTATTCCCACGGGCCGAAATGTTCGTTTCACATGGACCACCATAGCCACGTCCCCCCTTGGTACCCATGGTGCCACACTGCATCCCACGCAGTCATCCCACCACATCTATGTGGTATCAGCGCACCACCCCACTAGCCTCTAGTACCATCGGCCATCAGTGCCGCCACTTCCGCTGGTCACTAATCTTCCCCCGACATTCCATTTTCCAAGACAAAGATACTTCTATGATCCTTAGGTCCCGATCTACGTTGACGTGGTCTCTAATTCATCTTTCAATAACATTAGGTGAACAATCATTTTCTGGGCATCCAGACATGTCGAGCTATGACCATGAGGGTCTAATGGTGAAGAATGCGAATAAAAGGTGAAAGGACCAACTAATTATCATTGTCTTGAGAGACCAAAATGTCATTATATAGAATTAAGTGACACCCCCATGATTCCAAAGGCTGGAAATAAACTCCAAAGGGTCTAAAGGAATGTGGGGGATGATTTAACTTTTAATTATACAACTATTAACCATGTAAACCGTAACCAAACAATACACTCTATGATGCATGAATAAAATAAAGACATCTCATATTCTTTATTCATATCAAAACCACTCCAAAGTATGCAACAGTAAAAGACTCAAAAAATATCAATGTAAATAGTAGAAACAAAATATAGAATCAAAGAAAACCACAATACTTCAAGATCCACGTTTACCATGCTCTATGATCCCCAAACAACCTGAGAATCACGAAGCTTTCGTAAAAACATTTGAAATGTTACCTTTTACACTATATCTGAAGATATCATTTGAAAAAGCACCAAGGTGCCAATGCAAGGGCGAGTATTAAACTTAGTATGATAATACCAGTGACATAACTACTTATTCTACTTGGATATAAGGGTTAGAAAAATAATTATCAAGGATTTAAAACAAATAATTTCCCAAAACAGTTTATAACTAAATATAAACATGTTCCAAAATAATTTGCAACAAAGTGTACAAGTATAATGAAATCCAATTTTCCAGAAATATAAAATTTTCTAATAATAATGAGAAATATTCAAAACCATTTCCCAGTATCCTTTTTGGCATACCTGAACAATTCCACACACCCATGGAACCAACCATTCATGACACGTTATGCCATTTCCATACTCATGAGCAGTTTCTCATTGATCTACCAAGTCATAACAAGGAAATTGTATCTCATGTTCCATTAACCATTTGGATCCAAGAAAAAGGTAATATTTCAACCAATCCTCATATATACAATATGAACACACACACCACATATTCCCAAAAGTCATGAAAAAAGAACCATTTCAATTTAATAATATTTTTATTGAAAAATATTTTTCAACAAAACCATTACAAGGCCAACACATTTCAATAAAAAATATTTATATGGAACCCCCTGAAAAATCAACCCATTTTTAAGTTACAAAAAATCCACTATATAAAATCAATATTTTAAATTCAAAAAACTAAAACAATTTTCCAAACAATTTATCAAGATTTAAAAAATATACCAATTTCAATAAGTCATCACTAAAGATATTTATTCTATTTATCTAAACAAGATTTCACAATCAATATTACCCAATTTAATCAATTTTAAACTATTATATTCAATTTTATCAGTAGGATATGAGAGTGAATCCACCTACCTCAAAGGTTTTGATGAAACTCGACAATGGACGGAGAACACACAAGAAGCTGGGTCGATTCCCCAAGAATGACCTTAGATCTCTTCTTCTAGCAAGATCACGACTCAATATTAAATTATTTTGAATGCCAAAAATGTATTTATACCCACAGTAGGTTTATATATGAGAGAGAAAGGGGATCAGAGAGGTGGATCTAATCATATCTAGGAAAACATGACAAACTAGTAAAGAAAAGTGACATACCTCAAGAATCAGATCAAGATTGCAAGAAATGACATAAATCTTCTCCAATATGAAGGAAACACAAGATATTTTTTATATGATGTTAAAAATCCAATATCTAGCCATAGAATGTGTCGATTTATTAATACAAGAATAGATAATATGGGTATATAAGAAAACCAGAATAAACGATGAAGGACAACCACATACCGGGAGAATTAAGACTGCAATCACTAAGGGTGGGCCTAGAAATAACTCCAATTATAGTGGGAAAGGTTATAAAACCTTCTCGGGAGAAAAATATTGAATTAAGATATTTTTAAAGACAAAAAAAAATAATGAGAGTAAAAAAGAGAATGTTCTTTGAAAATAGGATCTAGTTTTTCCTCTGAACGCGATTTGATAGCACGATTTAGGTCAAAATGGAAAAGGCTGTGTGACCTTTATATTATCCTGAAAAATCTTTCAAACTCCCCAAAACTCTCTCATCCATAACCCTTTCCATTTTTATGTAAAAAACATTTTATTGAAAATCACCATTTTTATGGAAACACCTTCTTCTATGGTAACACCGACATTTATGGAAACAACTTATTTTAGGGAAAGAGTTTCTTTTATGGAAACATGGTATATTATAGAAAGAAAATATTTTATCGAAAAACCCTATTTTATGGAATCACCCTCTTTTATGGAAACACCCCCTTTTATGGAATTTTTTTTTATGGAAACACCCTTTTTTATGGAAGCATCTATTTTTATACATCAAACTAATTCATAGCCACACCATTTAAATAAAATTCCATTTAAAAAACATTAGGTAAGGGTTATGTACCTGAAGCCGAGGGAACAAAATTCTCCCCACCGTTGGTCTTTGTATTCTCAGAAGGTAAGAAACCATCACTACCCAGAAAGTGTTTCGGCCACTGCTCTAGCATTTCCTCCTCATGTTCCCAAGTCTCTTCATAAATCTGACCATGTTTCCATAAAACCAGTATTTTACTAATTATTTTTCCATGGAAGTATTTCTCTTTCCTATATATGATCGTCTCTAGGATATTTAACAAAGAATAATCTTACTCTTGTTCTATACGATCCCATATGATCCCATGGTCCGGATCGGGCTAATAATTATTCAAATGAGATACATGGAAGACATTGTGCACCGAACTAGACTCTGGGAGTAGTAATAATTGGTATTACACCCCTAAAACCCAACCCAACATCTCAAATGGGTATATGTATCGAGGATATAACTTCACATTCTTCCAAAAAAATACAATGTCCAAGCATGGGAGAAGTCCTTAAGAATGTTTCATCACCCACTACAAAGGAAAAAACATAGATGATTGTATGCAGAAGATTTATTATGACTCTGAGCCATATCCATTCTCATTCTAATCAATTAAATCTTCTCCGTTGATTCATGAACTAGAACAGAACCCACTAAGGATGTTTCACCTATTTCCACCCTGCACAATAGAGAATGACAAGGATGCTGATATAATGCGTCAAACAAGGCCATATGTATCAAGTATATATAATTTTTATTATATTATAACTCCACTAAGAGAATATGCTCCTCCCACAAGCCACCTAAATCTATTACACATGCTCACTACATGTCTTCCAACATTTGTATCTTACGCTCTGACTGGAAATCTACTTGAGGGTGGTTTGTTGTACTCAAAGTCTAATGTGCCCTAAGGTAATTATATAAGGATTTATATAAGAGATATGTTAAATGAGCCAACATGGTAAGCCTATACACTATCTCCAATATTGAATTGTGTTTTATAACCATTATTGGTAGGCCTGTAACAAAATCCATTTCCATTTTCTCCAATTTACCCACTATAATTTGTAAAGATTTCAACATACCAGCTTGTATTTGGTGCTCTTACTTAACATGCTGATAAGTTATGTAGATTGAAATGAACTCAACCAATTTCCTTTTTAGGACACTCCACAAAAATTTCACCCTCAATTCCATATACATATTCTTTGTACCTAGATTTACAACCAATCATGAATGTTGATAAAAATTAAGAAGTTATTCTTGAAATGTTTTTAGTAGAACTATCCTATCAATAAACTATATCACTGTATTCCCATCAAGATTCCTCCCCTCATTATTCTAGCCATCATTGAATTTTGAACTAATAAACAGGAATTCTACAACAGAACTTTTTTCCTCTTTAATCATCATTACCAAATCAAGAACTAGCATGGATAAAAAAGAAAATCACAACATCACCTTGGTCTTAACATTCCACATATATGCCTACTAGGACCAACATCAACTGCCCTTAATATGAAGCCTCCTTTTCCAACTAATTATATGAAGTTTTGATCAATACGTATTCCACCAAATTCCCTTTTTTGGAGTATACATCAAGAGATACTCTATCCACATCCTTTTCTTTAAATTAAAATCTCGTTGTGAGAAAATGTGTTTCAAACACTTATGATCTGTGAACACAGGGAATTTCTCACCAAGGATATAATGGAACTAATTATTTCAATCATGGAAGATATCAGCTAGATCAAAATCATCTACTGGGTAATTATTCTCATGAAATCTCAACATCCTTGAACCATTTTCCACAACATGGACTCTATACATGAGAACACAACCCAACCCCAATCCCAATGCATCACATTACACCAAACACCATTGTCCTGGTTCTGGGAAAAATCACGATATATGATGATGTAAGGGGAAATTTTATCTCTTGGAATGATTTCTGGCATTCCTCAATCCACTAGAATAGAGCAGTCTTCTTTTTTAGAGCTAGAATTAGCAAGGCTAGTAGTGAGAAGTCATGGACAGAGCATCAGTATTATCTAACTAGACCATGAAAACATCGTATCTCAATGAAATAATTCAGTGGTTTCTAAGAGATAATAACTTCAAGGTCCACTAAAACACTATTTTCAGAAATCACATGGTGATGAAGCATTGTTGTGTGCGCTCTAAAAAATATTTTTAACTAAATGTAGCATATGGGCTGACCTAGATCGTTCTCTTGAAGATCTTTTGTGGTCAATCAATAACTACTTATAATTCACTTTTTTTATATTTTTTTATTTATGAAATAATACTAAAATATATTGATATTTTTTGAAATGAATATTCTAGATAATGAAAAGTAAATATGCAATGCATAATGTAGATAGTATGAATTCGGACAAAATGGTTTTAGAATGAAATGAGATATTCCCGAAAGAATCACCCAGATTGAACCTTTATAGTCTCATTATTAGTTTCAAATTTAATTAACAAACACACTCCATCGTATGTGTGAATATCCACTTCTATATGTTGTTGTGAAAATACAATTCTCTCAATGATCGCAAATAGAATGCACATCCACCTCCTCGATCGAGGGAATGTATTATTGAAGAGAAAGTTAAGTCTCGTGTGGCAAGTGGAGACAGAAAGGTACCTTACCCACTAAGAAACCCCTTCATGTGACTCTAATAAAATAAGAAAAAATTAACATTAATATGAAATGATTGGGTTTCAACACTATAATGATCCCCCAAGAAGTTCCTCAGGTTAGTTACTCATGATCACAAGTATAAGAGATCACAGTGGAGAGAAATGGGGTTAAAGAACAAAAGATGAAAAACATGAGAATGAGATGAAGAAGAAAAGAAAAATATATAAAATATGTACAATACTAAAAATGTAAAGAAACTATAAAACAATAGAAAATGGCCACAAATAAGTTCCAATACTTTGAGAAGGGGCGATGATACATATTTATAAGGGGAGTGGGTGAAAGAATTCGCTCCAAAAATAAATTCTGAATGTCTCCGCACGTATTCCACATTAATTGGATAAATTGGAAACAAGTGTGTTCATAAATGTTGTTCCCTTTTATTTCCTCTATCGACCATAAAAAATTTAGATTTATTGACTTCTAGATGTAGGAGTTATGGCCAATTTAATCAGATCCATTTAATATGTCCATTTGACTCGCTGAATTTTCAATTCTTCCACTTCACGTGCCATTATTACCCTCCAAACCGTCGATTCACATGTTTTAGAATTAATAAATGTTGTTCCAAATTTCATTTCTAATCCCTCCCCAAATTATGAGCCATTTTTTATAATGGATCATGATGTTACAAATTAATTACCCAATGATACTATTTCTTCCTAGTCAGACATTTCATTTTCCACAAGTTTGAAGCATTCCAATAATGTCTTACAGAACTTATTTCGACTTGAAACGCGTCAATGAATCTCCATATATAATCCACTTTCGGTTCCTTCTGGAATAAATGAATTTGGATTTGTGTGCACTGAGTTATGGTTCCGTAAAATTGGTGGGGTCCACGTTGTCCACCCGATAAATTGTCAAAGAGTAAATGATTTTTAGGCCTTTTAAATGCTCGAATCATCCATTCCTAATGAAGACAATGTTTTAGGAAATAATTTAGTGATTTAAGAAAATAATCAAAAAATTAGGAATAATAATATAAATTTTATGCCGAAAATACCCCTACCAAAAAAATCTATCCAAATTCCAGATTTAACAACTTTTTTCATTTAAGCTCAAATTACCACTAAAACCTAAAAATGTGACAATTTCTCATTCAATAAAACTATGGATGGATTATAAAAAATGATTTAAAGTATAAAATTCATGAAAATGTGAGCTTCATCACTCCCCCATACTTAAACATTGCACTCTTGGGCAATCATCACACATCCAAATCAAAATCCACTCAACAATCCAAAATGAGAAAATATAAATGATGTTATCGAAAATAGAATTCGATCATGTGTCATATATGGAAAACTAGTGTCCTTAATTTTCATTTCAATCATTAAAAGTTTTTCAACATCATAAATCAATCCATGACCCAATCACAACCAACCTCACATTGAATTTTATGTCACTCTTCACACTTGAGAATTTGAATCTGGAGTTATGATCATACTTGAAAATCACATGTAACACCATAGGATTGTAAAAATTATCATTTCTTCACAGAGTGAAACATGAAAATGAATTCAATCATGAGGTATTTAAATAATGGTTAAAATAATTTTGTGGCTTATGATTGGTGGGAAAATTATTGAAAATGTTTCAGGCCAGAAAGAGGATGTTGGACTTTTAAGTACAATGCATGATTAATTCAAGGGAAAACACATAAAATTTCTCTCTCAATCCCACTTGAAAATGTGAAAAACAACCCCACCCCTCTTTATTGACCAGGTATATGAGACAATAAGTGATTATAATGAATTATATCATCTAATTTCTCCCCTTTTTACCTCAAAGATCCCAAAAGACACAACTGTATTTTCTTTTTTTAGTTTTCTTTTTCATGGAGGATGAGCTAAAAATTGAATACAATGAATGAATGAAAATTTTTTCCCTTTATTTTTGATAGGTTCATGAGTCTTAAAATAATATAAAATGATTAATTCATTCTCATCTCCATTTTTTAATTTTTTTGAAGGAAAAATTGATGAAACAAATAATGCACAATAAAATGACAGCACATGCACAATTATCTTATTATTCACTACCCAAAGTATTGAAACACACCTCACACCACCCATAAATGATAGACATCCCAATGAACGCACAGGAAAGTCCCTTCCCCCACACTCAAACTTGAAATAACCATGAAAAAATACTAAAAGTTAGGGTTGGTAAGGAAAAAATTGCATTGTAATGTGGATTAAATCTCTAAGGAAATCCACGAAATCTAAGGGCTTATGAAGGATAAATGTAATGGTGAGTCTCAATATAAAATGTGGCCATCCAAAGAGATTCTGCAATCATTAAAAATACATTCCATGAAATCCAATTCTTTGAAAGATAATATTCACAAATTCTGGTCCTCACACAAAATTCAAGTTTCCCTCAAGAAAGTGTTGGTATAAAGACGAATATGTCAAAGTGGTTCAGAATAGCTTACATGACTAGAAAAATATTTAGATTCAGTGTTTCATGGGCATGGATTTCAAAAATCATTCATACTCATAAAAATTATTGAAAATCTATTTCAAGAAAAATGTTTTGACATCAAAAATCATTTAAAATTAATTAATTCAAAAATCATTTCATCTCATTCTAAATCAATTGATGAGTAAAAGTGAAAAGAATATTCATTAATGATCAAAAATCATAAAAATATGATTAAAAAAAATTAAAAACACACATCAATAACTAAAAAGGTTAGCACTCCCCCAAACTTAAATTTTACTACCCCTCATATCAACTCAACGAAATATAAATATAAAGGTAGAAAAGCCAAGGAAAGGAAAGATACAACCTGACATTATTTTTGAAGTGGATTCCTTGAGTTAAGATCTTAGAAGCTACTACTTTATGACTATAATAAAGTAATTCAAATACATAATAAAAATAAATAAAAAGATTGAGAAAGGTAAAATAAAAGAGATAATGCTTAGTTTAGACTTACAAGAGGGTTCTAGGATCTTACAGCCCCTACTCAGGTAGTTTCGGTGGATTATCCCCAATCAGAAGGTGGGTGTCTTTTGTTTGAGATAAACCACCCCACGTGACTTCTCCCGGTTTTCATGAGTAGACACCAATAATGGATAACCCCAAAGAATATAATAATGTTCCCAACCCCAAGAAAAAATATATAGAGGATTTAAGGTCCAGAGTGTGTGGAAAACTAAATAGGGGTGATCCCTATAAACTTCTGTGGTGTCCTTATCCATATGATATGAATGTTTATGTAGAGGAGGTAGTCACACCACCACCATCTTCTCCAAATATTCTTCCTTGATCACCACTACTTCGATGGTCTCTTTCGTATCATCCACGGTCTGCTTCATTTGTAAGATTTAAAAAATTTTAGGAAAGGAGAAGTTAGAAAACAATTCAGTTTGAATAATATTAAAACAAGATGAATCAATAATGAAATATTCCCTTTCAAGTAAGTCATATTAGAAATTGATCTCTTCCGGAATGACCATTGGTAACTCAATCTCAGTTGGTGTATCTTATTCATTATCTTCCAAAGCGAGAGTGTGGTAGAAAGTTTCTGATGTTACATCATCAAGGATGGGAAGATCATATTTCATGTTATCTTCAACAAAGTTATTCCAAGATTCTTAAAAAAAGTTGATATTTCATTAGTGCATCAGTTGGAATGTGTACTTTTGGGACCTCATCGAGAAATGGTTGAGTGCAGGATGATGTGATTAGTTCCATTAGAAGTTCTTTCTTACCCACCTCAGTTTCTTTAACATAAAAAATTATTGGTAAAATATCTTCCACCACTCGTTCTGGCTCATGTTCTGGCTCAGGTTTGGATTGCTCCTCGTATAAGCAAACATATTCAGCAATAAATTCTATTTTACTCTCCAGTTTTAGCACATTATCACTAATCCTATGAAACAGAGCATCAAGTTCATTGTAAACATGTTCTTTCACTTGATATTGATTAGTCCATGCATAATAATCACAATTTTAATACATCATGAATGATGAATATTTTTTTAGTTTTTGAAATTTATGATTTTTCTGTTTTTTTTATTGAAAGGAAAATTATTTACACAAAGTGTATAAAATAGTGAATTAAAACCACTTGGCTCCCCATCAATGATGCCAATTCGATGATGCGTTGTCCTATGCACTGTCAAAAATATTTATAACTAAATGCAGCATATGGGCTGACCTAGGTCATTATTTTAAGGAACTTTTGTGGTTAATCAATAAATAATTCTAATTCACTTTTTTTATATATTTTAATTTATGAAATAAATCTAAAATATATTGATCTTTGAGAATTTAATATTCAAGATAATGAAAAGTAAATAGGCAATCCGTAATGTCGATAGTATGAATGCAGACAAAATGGTGACAAAAAGAAAGGAGATATTCCTGAGAAAATCACCTAGATTGAACCTTCATCGTCTTATTATTAGTTTAAAATTTACTTAGTAAACATACTATATCATACGTGTGAATATAATTTTTTTATATGTTTTTTTTGAATTTACAATCCTCTCAATGATCACTAAGAGACCGCACATCCACCTCATTGATTGAAGGAAAATATTATAGAAGAGAAAGATAAGTCTCGAGCGACAAGTGGAGACACAAAGGCGCCTTACCCACTAAGGTCACCTTGACCTCAATATAATAAAATAAGAACCAATTAACTTTAATATTCACTTATTGGGGTTAAACACTAGATTTATCCCCCAGGATGTTCCTCAGGTTAGTTTCCCATGATCACAAGTATATGAGATCACAGTGGAGAGAAATGGGGTGGAAGAAAAAAAGATAAAAAAGAGAATGAAATGAAGAAGAAAAGAAAAATATATTAAGAATGAACAATATTACTACAATGTAAATAAACTATAAAACAATATAAAATATCCACACAGAAGTTCCAATACTTTGAGAAGTGTTGATGATACATAATTATAGGGATAGGGGGTGAAAGAATTCTCTCCAAAAATACACTACGAATGTCTCCACATGTATTCCCCATTAATTGGATGAATTGGTAACAAGTGTCTTCATCAATGTTGTTCCAAAATATCTCCTATTCTCACCATCAAAATTTGTGTTTTATTGATTTTTAGATGTAGGGGTTATGTCCAATTTAATCAGAGCTATTTAATCTGTCTATTTGACTCGTCGAATTTTCAATATTTCAACTTCATGTGCCATTATTACCCTCCAAAACATCGATGCACATGTTGGAGACTTAATAAAAGTTTTTCCACATGTAATTTCCCGTACCTCCACCAAATATGAGCCACTTTTTTTTACGGGTCATGTTGTTATGAATTAATTACCCAATGAGACCGTTTATGCATGGTGAGATATATCATCTTCCACATGTTTGGAGAATTCCAATAATGTCTTAATGAACTTATTTATACCTGAAACTCATCAGTGAAGCTCCACATTTAATCTTATTTCAGTTCGATCTATAAACAATGCATTTAGAGTTGTGTTAAATGTGTTATGGTTCCGTTACATTGGTGGGGTCCATGCTGTCTGCCTGAAAAATTGTCAAAAGTAAATGATTTTTAGCCCCTCTTAATGATCAAATAATCCATTACTCCTGAAGACAAATATGTAGGAAATATTATAGGGATTTCAAAAAAAATCAACCAATTTGGAATAATAATATAAATTTTATGCCGAAAATACCTCTACTAAAAAATATCTGTCCAAATCCCATATTTAACCTCTTTTTACATTTAAGCTCAAATTACCACTAAAAGATAAAAATGTGACAATTGATAATACAAAAAAACTATGGTGGGAATATAAATAAAGATTTATAATATAAAATTCATGAAAATTTGAGCTTTATCACATGTTCAAGAAGGCATATATCTTGTATCAAAAAATAACATTTTGACAGTTGGCATACAAATGGTGATATCCCAGGATTCCCGACACTGCTGTGAAGTGTTTCTCATGGTCAAACCGTGTCTTTTAATACACCAAGATGCAATCGAAAAACACAACAACAAAAGAGTATAGATATCACTAAAATATCTGATTCAACAATGTCATGAAAGACTGCTGGTGCGTTTGTTTGAATAAAAGGCATGAATACATATTAGTGGTAGCCATATATGCTTCTGAAATCATTAATTGGAATATCATCCTTCTAAAAAAAAAACTTTATGATACCTTGATCACAACTCAATATTTTAGAACTACTGAGCTACCAAAAATTGATTGAAAATATCTTCAATGTGTTGTAGTCAATACTGATTATTTATGGTAACTTGGTTAAGCATATGATAATCAACGCATATCCAAATAGTTCCTTCTTCTTTCATCATGAAAAAATATTGGTGCGGCACACTAATACATACATGTATAAATGAAACCTTTCTTTCAATATACTAAAACTACACTTTTGGTTCCCTTAACTCTTTTAGTTCCATCCTGTAATATGGAAGGGAAATAGGAGTGGTCCTTATGAAGAGATCAATCATAATATTCACATCCCTTATAGGTGGAAACCAAGAGAAGATCTCGAGAAAGGTGACTGGAAATTGATCCACAAATTCTAGAAAAAATTTATCCTTTATCTCTTCCATAGATTCCAAAGTCAATGATTATAACTAGTAATAGATTGTTCCCATCGTTGATGCCAATAGGCTCATTGCACCTTTCCTTACACCACTGTCTCCTCTAAAGAGATGCTTGATGTTGTCCTCTATTGTGAAACAGACCATTCTACTATAATGGTAAATGCGATCCTTGAAAATTTTCAACATATCCATACCAAATATTACAAAATATACATCCATGTATAGTACCGATAAGTCCCACTTCATATCATCTCCATTAATAGCTATAGAAAAAGCTACACACATGAAGGCTAGCAATTCTCACTCACCAAGAGGAGTGTGGAGATTTATCATAGAATGCACCATTTGAAGTAATAAACATAGTGAATAGGTGTACCACTTTCTCTTAATCTAGGTGTTATAGTTCTTATCTTCTCTCCTAAAGACAATTGTACTACATCCACTTGTATTATCAACAGTGCCAGATATCGTAAATAGAGTATCCAGTTGCAGTCCCAACTTATTGGTTTGAAAATACTGAGTGATTATTTGGACCAACTGCTGGTTCACTAATGGATCGGGTGCAACTAAATTCCCAATAGATTCATCTACTAGGTCCTTGTGATGCCTACAAGGTTCCATTTTCTAAATTAACAATAGACTTTGTAAGTCTCACAATCTAGAAATTGATTGATTAGAATTTCAAATTCTATAACATCAACTATCATAACATTGTTTTCCAAAAAACAACTTTTTCCATGTTCAACCATTATTTAAAAATCAGTATTTCTTTTGAAATACACACATTTTAAAAATAAAATAATCATTCCTTTTTTACATGACTTTTATTTGAAAACAAATTCTACATTTCAAAAAAAAATAAATTTGAAAAAAAATTATAAATCATTACCCCAAATGAAATATGAAATCCTAGTAAAAAGTCATTCCTCTATAGTGCATGTCATTATTTTCTCATTGGCTAAACTCAGGACAATTAGATTTCCAAATCTTGTAAGTGTCTCCAAAAATAATTATGTACCCAACTCCCTAGAAACATGAAGTTTAACATAAAAATGTTAGCTGCATCATTTTATGATATACATTTCAAGTTCCATAAATCCTAAACATTTCTAATATTCCGACCCAAGAAGTAGATTATAATAAATTTCAACTCAAATACGAAGAACACTAATGGCTACTTGTTAGGAATGGACCTAACAAGATGATACCGTTGGTAATGACCCGCTAATTCTCATTGCTTTGAGATCACAACAAGTTATTACCTAGACTTAGGCGACATCCCAAAGACACCAAAGGCTAGAAATAAGTGATGATGTGTCTCAATGAATGTGGGGTATGATTTATGCTTTAATAAATAAAATATTAACAATGAAAACAATAACCTAATTAGTCACTATATGATGATTGAATAAAAGAAAGACATCTCAACTACTTTATTCATTTCAAAACCAATCCAAATAATGCAAAAATATAAGACTAAAAAAATATCAAAGTAATGAGTGGAAACCAATTAAAGAATCTATGAATACCAAAAGGCTCCAAGATTCATGTGTCTCATGCTCTAAGATCCTCAAACAGCCCAAGAATCATGAAGTGTTTCTAAAAACAAGTGAAACGTTACCTTTTCCCCTATCTCGGAAGATAAAATCTGAAAAAGAACAAAAGATTCAAAGTAGTAGTTAGTATAAACCTCAGTAGTATATTCACAATGAATTTTAGAATAATTAAACAAATATAAAAGAGTTAGAAACATTGTTATAATAGTTCATACAATCAATTTTCAGAAATAGTTTATAAATAAATATAAAGAAGTTCCAAAACTGTTTGTAAAAAAAGCGTAGAAGTGTGATTAAAACCAATTTTTAGCAAGAAAACATTTCCTAAAAATACAACCAAAGCTTTAAAACCATTTCACAATATCCTTTTTGTCATACCTGAAGAATTCCAAACAACCATGAAACTAACCATGCATGCTACATTATGACAGTTCCACACTCATGAGTGGTTTCTCCTCGATCTACCAAGTCTACACAATGTCATTTTATCCCATGTGATATTAACCCTTTGGAACTGACAAATAGGTTGATTCACATCTGTATTTTATTCTAGAAATGTGGAAATAAAATCTTTGTGAAATGTACAACCTTGATTTAGATTAGTCACCGAAGAAATATTATTTTCATAATTGGTGGTGAAGTTCCTCCAAACATGGGTGAATTGTTGATAATTAATCTATGATCCACCAGTGTTCTTTGGAGACAAATCTATCAACTTACCTCAGAGAAATTACTGGGATATGTCATAACACTAAATTTACGATAAAGGAATATTAAATGAAATAATATTTCTATATAAAAAATGACATTTTAGGTAAATTATGAATGAAGTTTATATCATTTTTATGTTTTTCTACTGAAGACCCACGTTAGATTAAGATAATCCACACCTAGGGTAAAACCACCATTCCATACTCAACTGTTCTATTGGATTTCTGATCTAGGAAACCATTTAATTTCTATTATATTATTTCAATAAAACCACTTTTCTCTTTATTTGAAACTAAACATTTTTCAACGAATTGTTCCCGACACACCATCCCTCTTAATCACATGCTGTGTCATCACATGGTCTTGGATGTTTCTCAATTAATTTTCAAAAATACAACTTAAAAAATATGATTCATTACATAGGGTGATACAAATGGGTTACGCTCTCAACCCCCCTCCTAGATCCATCTTTATTCATCGATTTGATATGGTTTATTCACAATTATTATCTAGATCATCAAGGGATGGAATTATCATCCTTTACCCTCATTCTATTTGGCCTCTTTTGGTATCCCGTCATCTTATTTTTGTTTTTCCAAAAACCCCTATAATAGAGTTGATTTGTTTTTGTTAATTATTTAGTTATTAGGGTATGAAATGAAATCTTCATGTTGGGTTTGTTCATGTTCTATCAACTGATATTGAAGGGAAATCGGGTCGGATCAATTATGTTCACTTACGCCATCCAAGGTGAGGTTATTTATCCATTTATTGGTTTCACGGAATCTATTTTATGGTCTGTGGGTGTTTAGGGTCTCTATAATTAGATATAGTGGGTTTTTCTCAACTATAAATGACTTTGTTACATACATAGCTATTTATGTGTGTATATATATTCCATGTACGTATTCCCTGATAGAACATGGAATTTGAGCATTGATTTAAGAATATATATATATATATATTAATGTATGTGCATCTGTGTGTGGGGCAGTTCCATGTCATTTTAGGTAAATATGGAATGTTCAAAGTGTTTTCTTGGTTCCTCTTGGAGGTAGGATCCATTTCCATGACCTTTTAATTTAAGAAAGTATTGATTAATTTACTTCATGACGTTTTCACCCTTATTAATGATTTTCCATGTATAGTAAATTTATTTAAATGATTTTTCTTTGGTAAAATGGTTTAAAGGATCGATATATATAAAAGATTTAAATTTTGACCAAATTCGTGATTTTATAATAAAAACCCTCCAATGGACGTGGAGTGGCTTCAAGATAAAAATTCAGTGAGTAGAATATTATGTTTTTTTGCATTGATTATTTTCTTATGATTTAACATATGATTGATAAATGAAATGATTAGGTTATCGGTCCTTTTTAGATTAAATTTTCCAAGTGGGAATATTCTTTGTTTCTATAAAATTTATTTCTTAAATCAATTTTCATTGTTTAAGAAAATTCCTTAGTCATTTTGAAAGGCATGATGATATGAAATAAGAGGTATTTTCCTTATTCCCAAATTATTAATTATGGGAATATTACACTATATAATGAGATATATATGTTTATGGATGGGAGGAAGTATTAACCCATTTATGTTAAATATGTTTTTGGGTGGGAGGTAGTTTTAACCTATGTGAGTTATATATATTTAAGTGTGGGAGGATGTTTTACCCCCTACGAGTTATATATTTTTATGGGTGGGTGGCAGTTTTATCCCATATGAGTTATATATATGTTTATGGGTGGGAGGATTTCTTACCCCATGCCAGCAATTTAAATGTTTATGGGTGGTATTTATACTAACCCAACACCAGTTATAAATGTTGTTGTGTGGTAAGAATTCATACCTCAAGCCATTTATGATTTCAATATATATATATATATATATATTCCTACATTCCATGTGACAATAAGGGCTCTGGGATTTCAGTTAGGGGTAGACTGTGAGAGCTCCCCTAGAGTTGGATGGTGGTGGTATGTCCCGATCGAGGCGATCACGTGGATTGGTCTGATTTGATTTTTGAAGCCTGAGGCGGTGCATGTGGCTCGAGGCGTTGATGGCGGTGCTTTATAAATTTTTGAAGCATGTTGTTTGAATTTTTAATTTCAAGTTGTCATGTTGTGGAATTGAAGTGAATCTGTAAGGGGTACCGGGAACCCTTAAACCGGTCTCATGAGAACCAGCTACCCTCAAACCAGCCATTATATTATTAAAAAAAAATGATTTCCGGTATATGTATAATGTTGACATTATTAGACTATTATTTCTCCAATGAGAGGAATGTGGTATAGCCATCATGTATCCCTTTGTAACATGCACAAGTGTTATATATTTATGCATTTATATTTATTAAATTGTGTATACCTTCACACCATTTATTTTATATTAAACATGATCGGGGTAGACATCGTGGATTTTATAATACAATGATTAAATCCCACTCCCTACTTAGGTAACCTTTTTACCGGAGTAGATCTTATATTTGTAGGACCTAGGATGAAGGTTCTATTTATTGTAACCAAGAGTTAAGAGAAACAGACTGAGTTAGAGCATAGGATGATCAAGAAGAATACCCATGGGGCTTTGTTATTTCTCTTTATCTTCCAACCATGTTGTAATGAACTTTTTTACTACATTAGCTTATAAATCATCCACTATGCATTCATTGTATAAATTGGTGTTGGATAGTTTTGTTCAATTATATAAAATATGTCTTCTGCTAATTTTTAATTACTATCAACTGATTACATTGATATCTTATATTTTTTTCTGTTATATTACTGTGAAAATTAAATAAATTTTTGTATTCTCCCCATAGTCACTTCTTGTGACCCTCACACCTAGTCAGCAGTATCTAGATTATGGGGAGATGCACTTGATTCCCTGTGACCCAAAATTTTAGCTACCAATTTGATGTTAATTTGGGTCTGGACATTTTAGAAAGACTATAACTACTAGGGTCTTAGGGGCATGGAGTTTTTGGTGCCTTTGGGAAAGGAAAACAAGTCTTGGTGGGCAGTACTAGGGCATCGTGGTTTTTTTTTTTGAAAAAAATTCCATTGGTAGGATGAAACTTTTTGTTAGTTACTACACCATTTTTCTCTACTAATTAAGGGTTTTAATTTTTGTTTGAACTCCTCTTCTATCAATTAAACTGATCATAATTCAATTCAAGGCTTGTATTAGAGTATTGTTGTATTCTAAGAATATTTTTGACATTCATTAATTGTACTTTAGTGACATAGGGTGAAAAACATGTTCTTTAGATTCCTATTTAATATATAAGGATCATGAGGTAAAATTTTATTCTTCTCCCATCATCAGGGTTGAATTAAACAAAGTTTTCCATATTCATGAGTGATTCCATGACATCTCCAATGAATTCATTTGATCATTTCATGATTTGTTTGATCTAGACATCTATATATTACATGCTTTTCCCAAGAATAATGAATCCTTATATTTCACAACGAATTTTCTATTAAAAGACACCATGTATTGAATCCATCATTTTAATTAATGATTTGTGGTGGTGCACATGATTCAGACTCTTGATTACTATAATTATTCTTCACTACTTTTGAGGTAGTCAGTATAAAGTATCATTATGTTGTATACTTTTGGGTTCTATTATATATATCTCATGTGACCGAGTTGAAAACTCATGCACATTACACCTTAGTACAATGTTTACTCTACTATGTCAACATACCAAATACTGAAAAATAACAAAATTTTCACATTAATTATACACATAATGAAAAATAATATTTAACATTATAAAATATTTTTATTTATACTATCACTTTTTATTAAATTGAACTCATTAATTAATTGTTCTAAATAATGATCAATATTTATTATTGGTTATCATTGAATAACCGTACCAAATATATATATAGTTCTTCCATCAAAATCTAGAGAATTGTTTTAAGGGTTTATGAAAATTAAACAATATGATTATTGACTGTATTAAGAAATAAAAAAAGAAAAACCATCTATAGAAAGACCTAATTTTATGAAATGAGGTTATGAAGTAATTGATAAATGCACTTGATCAAATTGGTTCCACAAAACCCCATCATAACAGTGACTAATTTTTTTTATAAAAGTATTCGATCAATTCCTTGTCATGAACGATGTTTTTATTTGAGATAAAATCAGTGGTTTTAATCTTGGTTTAATTAACAATACCTCAAATATTTTATGGGAACTTCTTAAGACATTCCGTATTGCACGTTATTGTAATTCAATTTTCAACACATTGGATAATTATATAAAGACTCATATTCATTGTATTTTAAGAATCCATTATTTGAACATGAATGAATCTTTTGAAATCTAAGGATTAAATAATGGATAAACATTTTCAGTGAATGAAATTTATCAGTAAATATATTTCCCATATGAGACAATGATTTAACCAAACAAAATAGTTGATCAAAATTACCATTTTTCCTTCTAACATCTGATTTAGTAGCCATTTTTTAACATATTATATTTTTCTTATCTTTTTTTTAATATATGAGACATCTTTAGTATATTTACAAAATTCATAAAATTGAGAATGTTTAAATTCAATAAATTAATTCTCATTCCATGTTTCTTTTTCCTGTAATGAATTATCTATATCCTTATGTTTTAAATTATAAAATTGTGTAAGATATTGATCCAAAATATTTTTATGTTCTCCTGAATTATATTCAAAATGTTAATAAGAAAAAAAATTCTATAAATTCAACAAAGAAAAGGAGAAATTCGACATTATCATCAACATCAAATATTTTGATATTATATTTCATACATATACAATTAATTTACCCTTATAAAATAAATTCTGGATTTTGATGATGAAATTTCGAAATGCATCTTCACACATAAAATTATGATCTAATTTATACTAGAATTATTTATTTTTGATTATTTATCTAATCATGTTCTTATATTGAAATCTATTTTTTATTTACTTATCTATAGCTTTTTAAATAATAACAATAACAAGGTCATTATTATAAAAAACTATTTTATCTTATATTATATTAATTTAAAAAAAACTATGCAATTTATTTTCACTTAATGAATATTTTATAAAAATGTATTAAAGTAAAAATTCATAAAAATAATTCTTTTATAATTTTTTTAATTTTTTAATAATTTCACAATTTTGTTTCTAATTAATCGTATTGAATTTTTAATTAATATATTTTCATATTGTTTTATTTAAGTAATTTTTAATTAAATAATATTATAATACAGTATAACAAAATTAATTACCATTATATGTCTCAAAAAAATTTTGAAATTAAAAGAGTATCATAAATTTAATATTTTTTTGAAAGAATTAATAGATTTTACTAACTTATTAACAAATGATTAATATAGTAAAAAATATTAATATTGAAATTTTTATATTGAGAAATTATTAGTTTTCATTATTATATTACTAATATTTTAGAAACTATGAATTTTTTATTAGTTTTCAAAATATTAAATTATTAGTCTCTAATAAAAATCATATATGTTTGTATAATTAAATTTAACTTGTGTACATAAATCATGAAAAACCCTGTTTTATCCTATATCATTATAAAAATTTTTGTTACTATTTTGTGGTAAATGTAATTCTTATTAAAGGTACATTAGTCCATGAATGAACCATTATTGATATTTTCAAATATATACTATTAAATTGGAATAGGATAAGACTGTTTGGGATTTTAAATCATTTAATAAAATATTGTTTTTTTAAAATTTCATTAAGACAAATTTTTACATAATTCGTTTACTTTGAATTTAAAAAACATCATACAAATGTGGAATTAGAATATATTATTTTCAAACTTGCTAATCATTATATATATATATATATATTAAAAATCATAAATAAAACAAATAATTCAGTTTATATTAATTTTAATATTTCTAATATGAATTAATTTATTCTTTCATTAATTGATTATTAAATTTATTGTATTTTCTTACGAATTTAGAGAATTTAAAAAATAATAAAATAATAAAAATAAATTATAATCATAAAATTAATTTCATTATTCTCATAATAAGAATCAATATTTATTCAAATCGATCTTTTTTCTCTATAGGAAAAGAAAATTGAAATTCAATACCAAGAGGGTGGCATTTTGTTTATTTTACATATATTATTAAATTGGTCTCATCCATGGAAAATCAGCACAAAAATAAATTAAAACATTGAATGAGGTACTAAGGGCAGATATATGGCCATTAATAAGGAACATGATATGCTTTTAGGTCATTTATACCCTAATCATGTATGTTTAATTCCTCAACAAAGCCGTTTTAACCTTAACCATGGTAAAATATTTTAAATGTTTTCACTATTAATTATGATGAAAAATTTATTTGACATTATTAAATGATATAAATTATAAATATTACAAATATTTAATACATTTATCCATATCTATCTAGTTGAAGGGGAAGAACTAAATTTAAAATTATAACTGTAGAAGTGATGAAAAAACATTTTTCCAAGATATGTATTTTTCATAAATATGATGATTTTATATTAAATATGATAATAATAAAAATTATTATATGAATTTAAATTAATATTAATATTTATATAATATATAAATTAATTTTAAATAATTCTTAATTAGTGTTTGTTTTCATTAATTAATATTATAAGCATTATTCACATTAAAACAGTTTTCGAAAAAACCGGTTTTTAATCCAAAAAAGTAATCTTTTACACAGATTTAGTATAATGATAATTGAAATTTAATAGATTCTTTTTAATATGAAAATAAAACACCTATATTAATTTAAATAAAGTTTAATTCATAATTTGAGTTTTATATAACATAATTTATTATAAAAAAATGATAATTTCAAGAAAACAAAAAACATGGCAATTCACTAAAAAATAAACACTTTCCAAAAAGTCCCAAAAGATTAAACTATGTTATATTCATATCCAAATTCAAAGAAGGTGTTATATTTATCAAATAAATTTTTTAAAATTTATAGTAATTAATTATAATATTAATTTTCATAGGGAAACAAAAATCGTTTTTGAAGAAAACTTATTTTTGAAGAATAAAATTACATTAAAAAATTTAATGATTATTTAATTATAATTTATCATTAAATTAATATTGAGTACGGAATATAAATATGAATTTCATAAATTAGTTATCTTTATTCATACCGATTAATTTAATTAATAAGTTATATGTGTCATTTTTAAAATAATATTATTTTTTTGGTTGCTTTAAGATCGGTATTACATGTCTTGTACACTATTGAGCATAAAATAATTCATTAAAATCTCATTATGTTACAAATAATGTGTTATTTATAATTTTTTTTGTGTTTTAAAACTATGATTGAATAATTTTCATTATAAATTTGGCAGAAATGACATTTTATGGAAATTTTCAATGGAAATATTTAACTATGAATGGTATTTAGGATGGACAAGAAATTCCTCACAAATAGTATCCACCATATTTAAATCATCCTTCCATTTATAAATTTAATTATGATCGATAAATAATTTTTTGAATAATATTATGATATATTTTTAACCTAAAAGAAATGTAATTGCGCTAGATTATATGATCCCTCTAATTAATCTTTTATTACCACATAAAATTATCATACATAACAAATAAGTATCTTCACATGATGGTGTCCCATGAAAGGAAAATATTTATGATATATCAAAGAAATATCAAAAATACTTATCATTATTTCAATGTTTTGGGAATCTTATTTCTTCCATCATAATTGGCCCATCACAAAAGCTGGTAAATTTTTCTATGAAGCTAAACTTATTTTAATGAATACTACTTGAAATTATTTTATTTTCATCATAAGAAATTTGTTATTTTTATTCATATTTCCATACTAGTAATAATTAAATATAGTAATTTTGAAAACCTATGACATTAGGATATAAATTTCATTTTTAATTAATTCATTCAATTCGATATCTTGGATACACATAACCCCGAGTCTTAAAGAACCATAAAATTTAAAAACCTTTATAACCAAGATATAAAATTATTTAATATGAAGAGTAATAAATAAATTATGAAAATAATATTGTTAAAAAATGAATTAATTACTTTATTTTTAATCAATTGTTTACATAATCTTCCTTTTAAAGGAAAAAATATAATTTTCTGATAAATATATAGTTTTCTATGAAATAGTTTCATCCTGTCTTACGCACATATGATAAAATTATTTTTTACACATTTATATAATATAACTAAAAAAAATTAAATTCATTTTTTAAATCAAAATTTCAGAATTATATTACAGTTATTTTTTGATAATATTAGTAGATTATTAATGTTTCAATAAATAGTAAAAAATGATGAATTTTGTTGAAAGCATCGTTTTATTTTAAAATATATAAAATATAAAATTTGATTAATATTATATTAAATGTAAAATTATTAAAATTATTTTATATTTAGGCCAATTTAGTTAATTATACTCTATAATAGGTCTGATTTTAATATAAATACTTTTTATAATTTTGAGATACTTCCATTGGAAAACTGTTATTCATCACGCCGCAGGTTCTACCTTAAATTTAAAAATTATATGAATGTATTTTGTAAAAATGGATAACCTATTATAATAACAATATTCTATAGTATATAATAATTTCTACTTAATTTTTGACCATAATTAATAGTAAAAATGTAAATATGAATTTACCATAGTAAAGGTTATAATAGGTTTACCTTGGGGTCAAAAAAAGTAGATATGTTTAAAAATAGCCTAAATACTTTTAAAATATATGTTTTATGTCCTTATTAAGACCTTATATCGACTAATTTATTATAATTATCCATTTTTTGATCCATTTTACACGTGAAAATTGTGGGTAAAATTTATGATTTCAAAAAATTCTATGTGTGTTCTCCCCCCACTTATAAAAGGGAACCCCTATGTTCATCTCCTCACAGATAAAAAGCCATTTGTTTAGTCCAATACCTACCAAAATCACTTTAATAAACCCATAACATTTACATAATGTTCTTTTATTCACTATAAAACCATTCTAGGAAGGGATTATGTTTAATTATAAAGAGAATGTCCGAAGAAGTTGTACAGTTCTTAACCAAGAATTTTCAATTCCTTTCAACCTTTAACTCACTAAAATATTCCCAAAATACGATAAAATAATAATATTAGTATATAAAATATACTAATATGTTATTATTTTAACATAATAAACTATATGAATCTCCACATACATCTAATGGGAAATAAAATTGTCAATCGTGTATAAGGTGAACTAACATCTCGTGAACCGATGTAATTTTTATTCCATAACAACATCTCATGGATGGATAAAAATATATAATAAAAATATATATTTTATATTTATGAGATAAATATAATTATGAAATTATAATATCACATATAACTACTAACCTTCCAATCCTTTCTAAACTTATAACATTTCTTGCGCGTACGTGAGGACTATCACCTCCATCATACGATACGAAACATTTTTCATTTAGTGTTTTCATGTATGGTAATAAGGGTATAATAAATGAGAATTTATTATATATATGATATAATAATGGTTTTATAAATCATATATACTATTGAATATTCTTTATATTCATACGTTAAAAAATGGAAACAACATTAATGCATACGTATGGCCTTCAATCATTATGAATGACGTAACACATTTTTCTAACTAAAACTTTAATAAACTATTATGAATACATATATAATGAATATATATGATATACATATAAATTTTAACATTATATATATTATTAAAACATGATTAATGTAAAAGGACTGAAACAACTGAACAACAACATGTGTGAAAAAGAACTAGTTATCACCAAGAATATTATTTTCAGTAATCAATTGTTAACTAATGGGTGTTAAAAAGTGATAATAAAATAAAATAATATAAGATATATACTAATATTTTTTTAATATATTTATAATATATATATATTTATTATATAATATTCTTGAACACATATTATGGAAATCAGTTCAAAGGTAAGGGTTTCTCATCTCACATTTACTTTCGAATGACATATGACATATTAACCACATATTTATTTTTGGTAGTTTACAATTTCTATTTGATATTTTAAATTATGAATACATTTATGTTCTTGGTATTTAATGTATCATTTGATTTTATTTGTCTCATTTGGATTACATTTCAAATTTTATGAATGTAGCAAGTGTTTATTTCACAATCTCATCATTATTCGGGATTGTTTATGTTTAAGAATCTTTCATGGGTATTATTTGATACTTCTACCTCAAAACCAATATATGATATTCCTATAAGGTTATTACTGAAACATTATAGTTATATTTAATTTTACTCTCTTAGGTACTATTTGTTTTAGAAAAATATTATAATAAAGGATAACATTATTTCTCGTTTGGATCAATAATCATATTTCATCCATATCCATGATTTCAAAAAAAGAATCAAATATTATCCAATGAATTTAAAATTAATTATTACCAATGATAGGTTTTTAAAAAAAATCCAAAGAAATATTTAATTCATAATTATAACAATGTACTCTTTAAAGTTTCTTACAAAATTTTCAATGAAATTTCTATTTAGAATACTTGGAATAAACAAAATTACATGCACTTAGGATCAGTCGATGCATTGAAGCTTACTTCATAATTATAAAATTATATTTTGAATGAAATTTGTTTCTTCATATTCAAAAAATGTTTGTTTTTAATAGTTATATTCAATGTGAAAAGTGTATTTTACCCAATGATGATATTACTGATATTTTTATAGAATATATTTTATTTAATGATGACAACCTTTTATTTTACATATGATATACTAGGGATATGTTTTAATTACACCATACTCAATCTTTCTCTATACGGTTTATGATCAATTTTACTGGGCATATATTGTAATGACACCATCTTAATTTTCTTTCTATATGGTTTATTACCAATTTAACATGGGATGTGCGATTTTGATATCATTATCCATATTAATATGGATGATTTTTTATTATGATAATTGATTGAAGAAATTATTGACATTCGAGATGCCTGTTTTCTATATGAATATATAAATTTCTTAAGTTTATTGATTGAGGAAATTATTAACATTTTATATTCTACTTTTTCAATATCAATTTTGATGGGATTATGTTTCTACCCTTTATTTTGTGGAATGCGTTAGACATAAATAGTGATGGGTAGGGACCACTATATCCCTTTGATAAAACAATATATGTCAGGGAAAACACTTTCTTGGGAATTTGGATGATTAGTTAACTGTTTGTGTAATATTTCTTGGAATGAGGACTTGGAGATATGTTTAATATTTCTACAACTATTCATTACATAAATATGAGATTTTTAATTGAGATAATTTTAACTATTTGATTATATAGGATATACATGGATAATTTTCAAGCTTATGTGACTAGTTATATGGAATTATTTTATCAACATTTATTCTTTTCATATTATTATTTTCTCTCATATTATTGATTATATATAATGTGTATTTAGTTATTTAAATTTATATAATATTGATTAATTATTTATTCATGATTTATTCCATTGTACCCATTCCATTACTAAACATTAAATCATACCCCTTTCATATATTTTCATTCTCCAGCATTTTTGAATGGGTATACTATTTTATATGAATGTATATCATAAAATAAATAATGATGTTCCTAAAGAAAATGAAACGTAATATTTTATGTTTTAAATTAGAATATAAGATTAAATTATATTTCCACTCTACCAAGACTACTAAAATATTCGTTACTTTTGGATACAATTCCATGTATCTAGTACAATTGTAATAATGTAAACACTGAATATTGGATATGGGGTTTTGGGTCATTACAGTTGGTATCAGTTCATGTTTAGTAGAATAAATTAGAACACAATTTAATATATCATATATATGTGGACATAAATCTATGAATGAATTTGAGAACAAGTCTATATATAAGATTACATAATGTGGTTTTCGTATGGTAAATATTAGGCTAATTTTATATCAATACATTGCTTTCGAGCTGATACAAGTGGATACAGCTCTAGTAAATATGTACATAGGTGTAATAACTCTAAAAAGGGAATATTGGGATTTTACTCAATCTTCACCTGGTGCATGAAAATTATCCCTGTTACACACCTAGTCTGATACTACCATGAGATATTTATGGGACGATAAAATATAAACTTAAAAACCATTATTAAGTGTTTGAAAATAATTTTATGAAATCATAATATTCCCAAAGATACATATATTTTGATAATGAGATTAGCTGTGACTTTTTATTGTTTCAGAAGTTTTTTAAATTATACATTTTTATTCATATTGTCATGATATATTCTAGTATAACTGATTGTATAGAAATGGTTCTCAGTGTATAGAATGGAAACAGTTTCATTATGTGTATTAGATATAGGTATTTCTTTCATTTTCTAGATAATGAAGCCATACATGGTGATAGATCTAGATCTCATCAAATAATAACAATATTTAGGTAACTAAATCAATTTATGTCTAATAACCATGTAAATATAGAGAAATATACTTATCCAGATTGTGGTTTAAAAATGTGTGACCTATTCATGCATAATAAACATCCAACATTTAAGGGGACTACAAATATTTTTTTGAATCAAAGGAAAAGTTTCTTTAAAAATATATTTCATACTCTAGAACGTAATGAAGGGGATAGGGTTATTATATATGTTTAGTATCCATCAATAGATGAAGATCATTAGTGGTTATTGATTCAAAACTATAAGGATAAAGTAGAAAAAAAAAATTGGGGAAGGTTTTTAAGGTTCCCTTCCAGGAAAAATATTATCCTATAATCAACTAGATGATATAGAGATATGTTTATTGATTTTATGAAAAAAGGAATATGAAAACATTTCTTAGTATGAATCCAAATTTATAATGTTTCAAAGGCATTATATGGATAGTTTACATAATCCAAATATCAATGTTAACAATTTTATTAATGGTATTAATCCAATCCATTAAAGGGTACTAGTCTCCTGAAAATTATCATCATATAAGGACATAATATCTAGTACTATCAAGAAAGAGAAAGAATTATCCATGTCATATAGACTTGATGTATGGAAACTGAATAAGAGGACAAAAGAGAGAAAATGGACATGGGAAAGAATTTATGGAATTATCTTACAACAGGTGATAATAATGGTATGAAATAATCAATTATATACTTGAAGGGAATGTGAGTTTTCTTTATGAGTGCAGAGAAAGGATATCAAGTGCATGAATTAAAGTTTATGAATAAAACCTTTAGTTTTTATTTTTTCAACTATAATTAGATGGGAAAATAAACAAATTAATACCCCAAGAATAAATGGAATATACCTTATAAGAAGGTATGAGATAAATGTTAGTATTTTGTTATTACTAATTCCAAAGTTGTGTAAAGTAATTACGTATTAGGATTCATGAATTATACTCTCAGATTATTTTATGAATGATATTATGGTTATAAGAATCATGAATCATATAAGGATTGTAATGAAGTATTTTTTTCATTATGTATTGGTTAGTATATGTTCAATGGTACTTATAACCAAGATATGTGATTCATTGGTATGGTTATATTTTTCCATAATATAAGAATATAGTATAGATAACCCTTAATATGTTTTAGACGATGAGTTAATATCATTTACTTGGGATAATGAGTTTATTGAAATTGATGAATTAAATGTGATTTTATTGGTGACTTTGAAAATGGTTTTGTGATTTGGTGACAATGTAATTTTATATGGAGTTTAATATATTTTTCGATTCATGGAATATACTAAATTTTCTATGATTTCATTATGGTTTCGTGGTGATTCAGGTTATTAGTTTGTTTTAAGCGAACATATAATCATGGTGTTAACCTATTTGGTATGTGAAATATGACCCAAATTATCTTTATTGGGGAAAATGTTTAATAGTTTTTTTGATATTTAAACAATAATTTGGCTAGACATATTTTTGAGGAGTCTTATAGTTATCTAGTTATGAAATAGATTTATATTAAACTTTGTGTACTATTGAGGTTTTAGATATTAATTTATTATATTGGATAATTTATTATTACCATTTAGTTCTTGTAAAAATTTTGGGACATATAGAAATAATTTTGACTCATTTAAAGAACTTATGTTCCATTAAAAGTTAATCAATTTACACCATGTATAAAAATATCATCATGTATATTCACTAGCTAGAGTAATAGATGAAGTTGAAATTGATTGAATATCATCAAATGTATGAAATAATGCATATGAAAAAAATATATATATACTAAATATTTTTTCTACTGTTATATACTATGATAGTAAATGAATAAATAAACTTTTTGAGAAGGATATTGAAATGAAAATTTTATAAATCAACCTTCATTTATGATAACATATTGGTATTTTCACCCATCACACTTTAACGACTTTGTGGATGTTTTCCTTTTTAGGATCATCACTTTATTATGTCAAACAGTATATATCTGTCTTTATAATTGTTTTTTTCCTTTGATGTTCATATTTTCATGTCCCAATAATGTTTTCTTTCATGGAGTCCTTAATATAATTTTCTCTGAATGACTTTTTTCACATCCCTTTCTCCCCTTTCATGAAAATGTTCTATTATCACTTTTATGATGTAGGCATTCACGAAAAGATAAATATTTTATGGTAAAAATTGAATAATAATGCTGATATTTATTTAAGGGTGTAGAATTTAACACCATATTACATCACAAAATTTAGTTATTTTTAAATAAATTCAATCTCTTTAATAGCTAGCGATATATGCGTCACTAAGATTAAAAAAAGAATAAAATAGTATATTTTTATAAATAAATTATAAATTGATAGATAAGAACATGAATAATTAAATTATGAAAATTTTATTTTTTATACAAATTTAAATAAATTTAATGGTTATTAAATTTTATTTAATATAAATATGAATGATTTGTATGAAAAAGAAATGTTTTTCAAAAGACTTGTGTGTTTTTTTATAAAAAAAGGATTCATTGGGTTTTAGAAAATTAGATTATAATAATATTTTACAAATTTATTAAATTTTATTTGAAAAAATGTTATAAATATTTGAAATCATAGCATTAAAATTATCTTATGGTAATTATTGAGAATTTTCAAAAAATATTATTATTTTTTGACGAATAGAAAAAAAATAAGCTTTACTTTTTGGAAAATGACTAATCATTTATAGCATCTAAAAAGTTATATTCTATTTAAAATTTTATATTAAAATACAAATTAGGTCAATAATATTTTATTTAATCCAATATTGTACATTTTAATCAATTATATTTTAATTTTAAATATAATTTTTTTTGATTCTGATGTAACAGGTTTATTTAGAATTCCTTTTTTCATCACTTCTATGGGTTTATCAAAAAATTAAATTCATCCACTTTTATGAATTTAATTTGAAAAATTGGATTCCGTATTTTAAATCATAATAAATAATATAATGAAATAATTCAAAAAAAAATTTTATGATGATTAATAAATATAGTAAAAATTAATTATAGCAGTCAGTTAAGGATAAAATGATTTTACTGGGGGTCAAACTATGATTATAAGGGTCAAAATAACCTAAAAATGTTTTATTTATATTTTATATCCATATTGTGACCATATTTCAACTAATGTTTAAGAATTATTCATTTTTTAAACTTTTTGTATGTGAAAAATGTGGGCACAATTTTTTATTTTCAAAATTACCATAATAGTCTTTCCCATGCATTTTAAAAGGTAATATCATCTCATTAAGTCATCAAACTGATAATTCTATTTTATTCATGAAATACCTACCCAATTTACATAATTATATCCTTATCCATGACCAAGTATCCTTTTATTGATCCTAAAAAATCTAGGAAGGATTTAGGAGTAAACTT
The DNA here is from genome assembly GCA_963277665.1 of Viscum album. Taxonomy (NCBI): domain Eukaryota; kingdom Viridiplantae; phylum Streptophyta; class Magnoliopsida; order Santalales; family Viscaceae; genus Viscum; species Viscum album. The sequence continues at coordinate 121,954,305 of OY728153.1, read as the reverse complement.
AATTTGTATTTCCAAAGTATAGGTATTATTATTAATAAATATTATTTTTATTTAATCCTTTAAATCCATAAAATATACATAAAACATTCTAATGTAATAAAACCAGTATCTCTTATATACATAGAGTTACTATTTTAAGGGAATAACCGATATTTATCTCCTCTTTCATCAAATGGGAACCAAAACTATCGATCATTTGAACGGCGAATACCGCCCAAAAAACTGACGTAACTCATTTTCCATCAGCTCATCTGAAATATGGATATAATATTTTATTTAATATATATATATATATATATTTATTCTATTTATGAAATAATTTTTAATTTATAATTATAAAATCTCATATAATTTTATATATTCAAATTTATTGGAAAATCATAACGTCAGTCATGTGTTTTGAGAATGAGTTGACTCAATAGGTTCATTAATTTCTTCATGGTTTTGATTCTTAGAAACTCAAATTTTTTTTTTAATAATGAATTTTACTTTAATCAATTTTTTGGAATTTATTATTCATGGAGATATTTATTCTGTACTTATCATGAAGTAATTTATCTGCAAGGAATACTTTTCAAAATGTTCGGAAAATATTTTATCTTATTATGTATACATTGATCATAGCCTATGTGTGAAAGCATAACATATGAAATATGACCTAAATATAGAACCACACATATTGGTCAGGAACCCTACATCATTGGGAATGTTTAGTTCAACAACCCAATGTTTGAGTGAAACCCTGTGTTTGAGGAAACTAACGTATGGTACATCAACCCTTTTTATGAACATCCCTACATTTTAAAACTCTGTATTTGGTGTTTTGTCATTAAATGAAGGAACTCTAAGTTTAAATATTCAATGATGGAGTTATACATGCACTATTTTATTTGATATTTATATAACAGTCTTCATGGTATTAACAATATTTTCAATGAATGTGTAAAAACTATTCAATGACAAATAATGATCGAATTAAAGACTCATATTCAACTAAGTATATCGTTACTATTATTCTGAGAAGATATGAAACTCTAGATTATTTTTTAATTCATATATTCATGATTTAGTTGGTAATATTTATGGAGTTATTATCTTAATTGAAGGTGCTAGACCAATAGAAGAAATATTGAGACACACATAATCAATAAAAATATGTGTGTGTGGTAAAATATTAAAAATATGATGATAATATGAAAAATAAGGTATATATATATCTACGTATTGTTTCTTTTTAGAGCTACAAATTAGATATATACATGTTTTAATGCATCGTCTCACCCTTGCTACTATTGCTATCACTGCTACTCCACCTTATCATTACATCTTCATTTATAGAAAATGCATAGAATTTTTCAGAGACACACTTTCGATACATACATGTTTAAACATCTATTGGGGTTTTTATCTATCTCTATTTTATGAAAACCAACGTAATGTTGAAGATCCATTTTTCTCCCTACTATATTGAATATCTGATTACATCTCTCATTTATAACTGAAACTATAATGTGTAACCCATACCATCCAAAAAATCAATCTCTATTGATTTAGTGGAGTTTTGACTACTTGTCCTCAATCATGGATTATGTGTCACCATCTTTCACTAATCTATGAATAACTGGTTTCTTATAGAAGAACAAGAAGGTTATTTTTCGCATTGTCATAAAGGTGTCAATTTCCTACAATTAATTTTGGATTAAACGTCATAGGATAAGAGTTCCTAGTGAGAATCACCAAGATCGTGAATTTTAGAGATGGAATATTGAACGAGTAGATATTTTTTACAATAAACACAATACATCACAGTGTTCACTACCTTTATTTATATCGGTTTATTGCTCATAGTTTAGAGAAAATGAATGGTTCTATGCTAATCAAGAGAGTAATTCTAAATTGTTTAAATTACATTATGTACACAATTCACCCCCTCTTGTGTCCTTTTTTCATCATCATCATCTAGACCCAACAATTCGTATTAGAGGTAGGTCTTTACAAGTACTTTTTTTCGACAACAGAAGATATGGTTTGCTATAATTTTATTCTAGGAATATTTTTTTGATCCATTAAACATAAAAAAGTAGTATTTAAAGATTATTCAATTTTCCAAATCTAACAAGCCTGAGTTAAAGATTTAGATGAAGGTACTAGGAAATGAATGATTATAGAAATGGTGTCTCGATGATTAGTGATCCATATTTTAAATGTGAAAATTATGGATGTTGGAAAATCCATATGATCATATACTTGAAAAGTATTGGCATACAGATTTACTTAAATAAATTTAATCCTTCTTAAATCCATCACAAAAATATGTAAAAATGATAAAATGATCAAGAAAGGAAATATGATCTGAATTAAAAATATTTGAATGATATTGTATGTGTTTTAGGAACTGGTGAATTCAATCCATTGTCTCAATGTAATACTACATATGATATGTTGTTGAATATTTTTATTACCTATGAGAGAAGTGATGATATCATAAAATCAAGGTAAAATACTATGAAATTAATGTTCTATACTTTCATAATGAGTGAGAATAAATCCATCACCAAGATGAATTGATAGTTTAAAGATATAGTCAATGAGGTTTAATTATATGGAAATCCTATTTCACAATCAGAAAATAGTTTAAATGTACTTAGATTATTACACTCAAAGTGTAATGGAATATCTACAACTATATGTCAATCTACAAAAATAAAAAAATATCTATGATGGAGTTTAATGGAACTCTAATGATGTATGAAGCAGAGATGCTGGATGAAGCTGAAAATCGCGTGATACATGAAGAGGCTGATGTACAAATGAATACGAATGAATCAAATAATTCAAATCTTCTAGACATGGATAAAGATATACTAGATATTATTAATAGGTTTGGAAATATATATAGAAAAATGAAGAAATGCACTAATGATAATACTTGTTTTGAATGTAATGAAAAAGGCCATTCAAAGGAAAAATATCCTTTTGTAAAAGTTAAAAGGAAATATAACAAAAAATATAAGGAATTTGAATTATGAATTCTACATAGATAAATACCTCTATATCACATATTTAATTTTCTATAGACTATAATTCTGATCGTAAAAAGAAAATGGTACATTTAGTGGAATATACAGATCATGAGGTACAATCATTTGACACTCGAAACTCTAGCCATGAAAAAATATTTTATAATGTAATTAATATATACTACATTTTGTTAAAAGAAAAATATTAATAATTTAATAAAGAACATGGTCAAATTAAAAACTATTATTATAATTTTCTTTTAGATAAATAAAATTTTTCAACATAGATATTAGATTTAAAATCTAACTCTTCTATTATAATTCATCACATGATTATAAAATTAAAGTACTATTGAATGAAATTGATCATTTAAAACAAGACTCTAGTATTTTGATGAAAGGAGATAAATAATTAAATCAAATCATTGGTATAAATAAAATATCAAAACAAAAAATAGGTATAATAAATAATGGAAAAGGACCCAAATGCAAAAGAATTACTTTGTTCCTGGTTTAAAAAGAAAAATCATTTTTCTTATTATTTTTTTTTCATTGTGGTGTTAATGGTCATTACTCAAATTATTTTTTTCTAGAAAACCAAAAATTTATATTATTAAAAATGTTTATTTTTTAGAATAATTTACTAACATAAATAGAATAAATTCTATTAACAATAAACAAGTTTGGAATGATGTTATTCTACTAAGTCATCCACATTATTTTTTAATTGGTTTATCGATCAATATATCTTAATGTATCTAAATAAGGGGTGGATAAATATAATGTAGTTTTTTATAACAAAATCCTCATTAATACAGTTACCTACTCAGGAAGTATTCCTATATAAATGAATATATAATTATAGTACATTAACATTTTTATGATAATATATCTTCAAATATATTTCTATACAAAAAAATAATCATTGAACTATTTTAAAACAATAGTTCTAATAATAAAATATTTTTATTTTTATTTTTGAAAACATTATATTTCATGTTCCGAAAATATTCATCAATAGTTTACAAAAACTATAATACACTTCTTACTTAAAAACTAATGATTGTTCTATTATTTTTCAACTAAATAAAATTAACCATCTTAGGTAATGTCATAATCTAACCTTTATTCTTATTCTAAAATATTTAGATAATCATATTATTTGAGTTATCTTGTCTAAATGTTTCTGAGAATATGACACATCAATATAAAGCATTCAAGCTCTTCATGTTTTGATCAAAATCATTCTTACAAAAGAATTACAGGTCATGCATAAAAATTATCAATTTTAGTTGTTGGATATTGAATTGAAAATTCTTCTCAAATAAACAAGGATTTTCGAAGACATGAAGAACATGAAGTGTCCTCTCACAAATATCTTATGATAAACGTTTGACTAAATTCAGTACTATGAATGTAGTGATATTAAATTTATAAGCTGAGTTGGACGTGTAGAAAGTTCATATGATTACCGAAAAAATAACTATATCCAAAGTGAACTTTGATTAATTAAAAAAGGATTATTATTCTATTAAAAATAAATTGATCTCGAAATTAGGTTTTGATGCTTTCAAGGGAGAAATGATAATAGAGATGGAATTTTTCATTAAAGAAGATGATACAAATCCAAATCATGATATGCTAATGTATTTTTTGTTTGACTAACATTCATCTTCTTAATATCAAAGAATAATAGTTATTCAAATCCAATTAGAAGGACTATCAAGAGTATTAGATTTTTTAGATTATAATGTTTGAGGTTTCAAAAGATTAGATTGGCCATACACTTTTTAATAAATCTTATTATTTTATGTTAGTTTTATATTATAGTACTCTTTTATAAATATATTTTTTAACAATAATATGTTCTAATAGTAAGTTCATAATTTAATTTTGTTAATAATATTACATAATAATGTCTTTAAAATTTATTTTTCCCACATATAAATATATTGATATTTTATAAATTTTAAAAAAATGGTGAAAAATTATAAAATTTAGTTTTCAAATTCATTAAATACCGTAAATTATATTATTCAAGGGGAGTGTTTTATGAATGTGATCAATTTTTTATTATCCTTTTTTCTCATATCTATGTTTTATTTTCCCTGATTTTGGTCAGAGTATCTTTTAAAAAATAAAATTTACTCTAATCTTATAATGTCAGAAAAGGTTAAGTGTTTTTCATAAGTTTAGTCTTATTAATATTCTCAATAAAAATGGAAAATATTGAGTTTTTATCAGTGTTTTGGTTTTTATATTACAATGGAAAATGTTTCTCCTTAAATAATTAAAGTTATTAGGAATACTTTTTGGATAAATTTTATGTATAAACACTTTAATTTAAAATCTAAATGACACTAGATATTGGAAGAGAATAAAGGAAATATATTTTAAATGAAAAATGGATTTATTTCAATCATTTTTTTTGGCATGGGTTTTTTGACCATAAAATAGAGGGAAATTTTTAGAATGTTTTGATTCAAGAGTATCATTAATATATTTTTTGTTTTGATGAAAAAAACACCCACATTTTTTTAATAATGAATTTTATTTTATGTGAATTTTTTGAATTTGTTATTAATGGATATATTTCTTATCGACATATAATGAAGTCATAGATACCCAAGGAATACTTGGAAAAGTATTCCGAATGTATTTTAGTACAATATGGAAACACTGTTCATACATAACATGTGTAAGAATAATACATGAAATAAACCCTATGTTCAGAACAATGCATATGTATTAGCAACCCTAAATCATCCAGAAAGTATAGTTCAATAACACAACCTTAAAATCAACCCATTTTTTTAGTAAACAAACATATGGTCTATTAACCTTACTTTTATGAACTACCATATTTTTTCAAACAATACGTTTGGTATTATTTCATTATTTGACGAAACCACATTCTTGACTAATTAAGGAAAAAGTTCTACATCAGTGATTTTATCCGAGATTTATTCAATAACAATGATGCTATTAAAGATCCATTCAAATATAGTTCATGACCAACTCAAAGGGTTGTTATGATCGACTAAAAGAATCATTTTCAACTACGTAAACCATTACTATTCTTACAAGAAGTGACGACTTTCATGAATATTTTTTAATGCGATAATTTATTATTTAGTTTGTGATATTTATGGAGTTATTATACAACCAGAAGAATCTAGTAAAATAATATAAATATTGAAAAAAAATATCTATAAAAATATGTCTGTGTTAAAAAATATTTAAAAATAGGTGATTATACAAGAAAAAGATATTCAAACAAGAAAATGTGTTTTACTTTGAAATATATAGTTTTGATATATACATGATTTGAAATATCATCTCGCTTCTCTTGCTGTTGTTATCACTACTACTACACCTTATCCTTACGTCTTCATTATCATGAATGAAGAATTATTTTACATAGATACACTTTGGAGGAATACTTATTTAGACATCGATCTAGTGTTTTCTAAATCACTATTTTATGAAATCCTAAGTGTAGTTTAAGATCTATCTGATGATGTACAATATTTAATATATTATTTTATTTATCAGTTGTAAATAAAACTATAAAGTGCAATAGATATCACCAAAAAATAATTCTCTATTGATTTGGTGGTGTTTTTATTTCTCAAACAGTGTCGTGGATTAAGTTTTAGTATCTTTCACTAAGCTTTCGAAAAATAGCTTCATATAAAAGAATGAGAATGGTTTTTAACCTCGATGAATAAGTTTCAACTTAATACACTAATTTTTATATTAATGGTCTTAGGATAAGAGTATGTAGTGAAAATATCCCAACTCATGGAGTTTAGAGTTGGCAATGCGGACTAGGGGATCCTTATTCCTTGAACCCCTAAACATTTTATTAATTTCCTTAGTTTATTTCTACTTCTCATTCATCTTTGAGATAAAAAGAAGGGTTTTATTCTAAAAAATAAATTAATTATGAATTTTTTAATGTTCTTGAAGTTCACAATTCTCCCCTTCTTGTGACTTTATCTTTATCATGACCATCCTGTCCCAACAACAATGATGTGTGGAATACTGCCACCAAAATTATATGTGAAATATTTTTCATTTCACATTGAAATTGATTGAAATAATTATTATATATTATAAATATGATACAATAATTATTCCTTTATGGTTAAATAATATTTACCATTATTTCACTCCATCAATTGAAAAGATAAATTCAATTGTCTTGTGTAAATACAAACTACATTTAACCTGAATAGTTTAATTCATTCATCTACCTCTTACTTTTAAGAACTATTATGAATAATTATCTAGTGATTATATATTTTATTTTTTTCATGGGTAATATTATGTAGATTATGAAACATTGATATGTATGATGGCCTCTTTTTCTAAATATGACCCTCCACAATTTGTGTGTCCAAGGGTAAATGGGTTAAGTGTTTCAGGGGTTCTCGGTGAGATAATAAACTTTTAAATAGGGTTCGATTTTTTAGAGAGGAAAATGGGAAGAAAGATCAACTAGAAAACAATTACACACCACTTAAATAGATCACTAGTCCTGTACAATTTCTAGGGTTTTTATAAAATAAATTCAAAGAGAATTTTTTCCATTGAATTCTATGAAGACCTAGAAATCCCGTGGAATTGTTTTTAAATACATTGGAATTTTATGAGTCGGGGAAAATTTACGGTGCTTGATTTCGAGGCCCGGTGTGCCTGGAAGAAATTTATAAAGCATTTTTCCAGTTCGTTTAGTAAACGAATGGGTGAGATTTTATAACTTTTGAACCGGTGCTTGGAATTAAAAATGCAGGACACCGTTGAACTCACAGTGCCAATTTTCGCTTGGGAAGACTTTTGCTTCGATGGAAGTGGGTCGAGTTTATAAGTTAGTTTTAGGGTTTTTATGATTAAATTAAATAAAAATAAAGTGAAGTCTTTATTTTTGTTTCTTGTTGGTTAAATCCTCTAAGTGGAGGTTGGAGGTGGGGGCCACCACTCCTTAACCTCCCATGAGAGGTTATGGTGGTGGGGCCCACCCGAACATAACCTCCCTTGGGAGGATAATTTTGGTGCGGACCACCTGGGCTTGTAACCCTTGGAACCCCCCATTTAAGGTGGAGAAAATATTCAACTCCCCTTATTTATTATTCCAAATCCACCTCTTTAATTTTGATCCAACACATTTAATTAAAGTTGCTAACCTCCAGAATTAATTAGGTGATGCCTTCTCATTTATTTCTTCTTTTTGAAATCATTGTGCCAAAAAAATAATAGACGACCTATTATTTCATTTGGTGGGAATATTTCATTTGGTGGAGCTTGGGAGAAGAGAGAACTCTCTCCAATGAAGAACACTCTCCTGATGAAGAACGCTAACGAAGGACGACTTCAACTATGAAGAACGACCCCGTCCGACCTTCTTCCTTGGACTCCTTCGACATGGGATGTGTTCATCTACCATGGATCGACGACCATATTTCCACGATGTAAACGAACGATGACTGATGAATAAAAGTTAGGGGGATTACTACTTATTGATGTTGTACCCTTTTTATTACATTATTAAAAGGATAAAATGGGATTGATGCAAATGTATTAATGATCATCTTCTTCTCATGATGAGAAAAAATTATACCTTCCAAAAGGCAGAGGGTGCGGGCCAACCTAACATTGCCCAACATCATCTATTGTTTTCTCCCTTCTTGTGGCGTTCTACGACATGGTGATGAGGTGATGATGACAATGGAGGAAACGTCGAAGACCGCGCTACCCACGACCTCCATGAATCCCCTCTCCCCGCGGCGCACCGATGCTCCCATCAGAAACCTCCATCCCGAGCGGCACCCGACCTGCCTACCCATGGCCTCTAGGCACCCTACCTTCCTCACGACCTGCCCAGCGCGCGGTGCGCGTCCCGCCTGCTCACGGCCGGCTCGGCCGCTGTCGCGCCCTGCCCGGCACCCCCGTGACCAGCTCAGGGCCCTGCCGGCACTACTGAGGCCCGCTCGATCACTATCACAACCTGTCGGCACCCCTATGGCATACCCAGAAGCTACCGCACCCTGCCAACACCCACATGTCCTACCTAGCTGCTGTCGTGCCCTATCAGGCGCCCCCGCAGCCTGCCCGACACCCAGTTGGAACCGCCGTGGCCTTCCAGGCCCCTGCCGTGCCTTACCTAGCGCACACACGACCTACCCGGCATCTAGCCGGCGTACCTATACCCCGCGTGCTCTGCCTGTGGCTTGCCCACGCTTCGCGCAGCCTGACTGCTGGCCTCCTGACCGACTCGACCTCCCAGGACGAGTCGCCAGAGCCGCGCCCCTCGCGGTGCAGGCCAAACCGGCCTCGACCTTTGGTCTGAGTCGCATACGTGGTGACCTCCAGTCCAAACCACCCTCACAGTCGACTGGGCCTGGCCCAGTGGACCGAGCCAAAATTAGCTAGCTGAACCACAAAACTGGCCGGGTCAGACCCAACGGGTGTGACCGGGTTGACCCATACAAGGTTGGCCGAGATTGGTTTGGGCCAAGTTGGTCCGACCGGGTCGGACCCGAGCCACGCCCACTACTGACCCCATACCTTCTTTGGCCATAACTTTGGCACCAAACGACCATTTGAAAAACCATCAGTGGAGCAGGTATTATTGGAGTCTTACTGTCCCTTTGAGTTTACCCCACTGGAGTGAAAGGGAATTTTTATATACGATCTGGTTGGATCATACACGAATCCAATAGGGCCCCCAGGACTAGATAGCTAATAACCAATAGACCAGGCATCCTATTGACGCACCGTCTGTTGCGTTGAGACCCCTATGAGGAGACATACCATTGAGATACTTCTTCATGGGTCTTGGTGGAATTTTAAGTGTCAACATTTGGCTGGAGGAGCGGACCCTCACAGAATCAAGCGTACTTTGTGAAAACCATGTGGCTCGCTGCGCTCTGATTACTATTCCTGGATCCTGTGTGGGTCTGACAGTTCTGACTTTTGTTACTATATCTTGTGTGGGTCTGACAGAATAGCTGGTTCTAGATGCTGTGTGGGTCCGATTGCTTTTCTAGTCCTGGATCCTGTGTGGGTCTGATAGCACCGACTACTATTCCTGGATCATATGTGGGTCCAAACATTTCAATAGACGGTCCTGGATCCTGTGGGGGTCCGACAGCTTAGATGAATCAGATATGATCATCTCTATCACTCTATAAAAGTTGTATACCTGTGTGAGCTGAGTCAGTGACTTCTGTGTATTCCTCATGAATGAGATGGGTTACTTGATAACTTAGGTATATGTATGGAAATATACCTAAGTAATGACTATAAATTGATTTCATACTCTATGGTTTGTCCTATTGGATTTTGTGAGACCATGAGGGTTTCAGGGTCCCTACTGAGTGTTGTTATACTCACCCCTGCACGGGCTATGCCCACACCCCATTGTGTTGGATGCAGACGACGGAAAAAGCTGAACGAGGCTAAACATTCCAAGACTGGACGGTACCCAGAGGTGGAAATTATGATGTATCAGTACATGGAGGAGGCTGATAGACATGAAGTGATGAGGAGTCTGTATGTACCTACCCTTCCAGTAGGATCTGTGGTGGATGATCCAGGAGCTAGTTCCTACATTTAGTTGTTTTGTCCCTTTTTAGTTGTACTTGTACTTTACATTTGGGCTTGTATTTTCAGCCCCTTTTACTTTCCAGCACTTATTTTGTATACAACTTCACATAGTGTTTACTTCCAGCTCGTACTCTGTTTTGTGTGTTTTCAGTTCATAAAGGCAATTCCTTCCCAGTTTTTAGGGATTTTCGCCTTTGGTGCTAGTCTCTATCCCCTAGAATATGAAAGGCGGGCTTGGGGTAGTAACAACATGGGTCCTAGGGAATGGGTTGTGACAAATTGGTATTAGAGGAGTCAGTTCTACCACAGAACATAGGACTCTTATCATTATTTTCTATGAAGAAATAGTATTAAGGGTACTGAGTGTGGTTTTCAGTTCAGGGAGTCCAGTGTTGGTGCGGCGACCGATGTACCCACACACCAGGACCATGACTACTGATTTTCATCTCAGTACACGAAAACACTGATTATGGGTGTGTTTCAAGAGTTTTCTTTGTGATCCCTTTGAGTCAGCTAAACAGGTATAAATTTTTGACTGTGGTGCACCTGTTTCCATTCAAGATGACTCCATGTAGATAGCCATCCAGGGTTCTAAGAGTTGTATGAGATGGCAGCCCACTGAGCGATGATGCCTTGTTGTAGGGACCCATCACAGTAGAGGCTCTAGTTGTACCACTACCCGTTGGGCCAGCGATACCACCAGCCCCAGAAACAGACGATGCCCACCGCTTGAGCGTGCTACACGAGGTCCAATGCTAGAGGCCGCCCAGGTTTGGGGATGAGATGGACCCGTAGGCAGGTGAGGATTGGTTGGAGGATGTGGTGAGAGTCTTCAGGCTAGTAGGGATACCAGTGGACTTCATGGTGATCATTGCTGCGAGTCTCCTTCAGGCAGTAGTAAGCAGACGGTGGAGCCTGATTCTCTATGTGCATGACGAGGCGACACTACTCTGGGATGACTTCGAGAGCCTATTTCCGGTGTTGTTTATCCCTGCCACCCTATGTGAGGTGTGGATACAAGATCTATTACATCTACAATTGTGTAGAATGACAGTGTAAGAGTACCCAGTGAGGTTCCCCAACCTCTCGGGTTACTCCATAGACATGGTGTGGGACCCTTTCTTCAGGGCCCAGACCTATGAGCAGGGGATGTGGCGAGAGATCAGAGCATAGATGATCCCAGTCAGAATCCTGACACAGGCAGTGTTGTTTGAGAGATCCCTCTTAATGGAGAGTTTTCTTGCTGATCAGTCACCAGCAACGAGACCCACCACCAGGCATAACGTAGTGGAGTCTTCTACAGCAGGCAGCGGACAAATGTCGCAAAGGTCCAAGCAGACCATACCATCCAATGTAAATCATTAGGATAGGAGTTTGGTTGTGCGGGGAACCAAGACAAATCCAGTCATGTGAGGAACATGCAGTGTCTCTCATGCAGTGGGGAGGTTCACATAGCTCTTGAATATCTGACCAGCCGTAAAGATGATCAGTAGACGGTCGAACGACCACCGAGGCAGAGACAGAGATTCGATCGAGGTGGTCCGCAGGGAGTTGGAGAACGTGGTAGAGTAGCTGGTCGAGTAGCTGGTGGTGGGCGACATTTTTAGGTTTTACCGCCACCACCAACACGAGGTCCACCCTAACCACAGGGAGAAGGTGGACAGGGGAGAGCTCAGCTTGAGGCAGCTAAGGCATATGACCATGGCGTTCCAGAGATGATTCAAGGTATGACATGTGTCTACTCCACCATAGCTATAGTTCTTATAGACACAGGTTCCAGTCACTCATTCATTTCCACTGCCCTCGTTCGGAGCTCAGAGATTCTGATGGAGCCGTTGTCTCGATCCTTACGGCTAGAGACTCTTACGGGTGCAGGCTCGACAATTACACACTGGTGCTGGTAGTTTGAGCTTACTCTAGGAGCTAAAATCTTCAGCCGTGATATCCTCGTAGTAGCATCGAGGCCTTATGATGTCATCTTGGGTATGGACCTGTTATCTACAGTCTATGCTCAGATTGACTGTATTAGGTGCAATGTGCGGTGTGTCCGCACGGATGGGACTGGGTTCACCTTCACCGGTGAGAAGTGAGCATTTGTAGTGTAGGATAAACTTACTCGGAGGAGGGTCCAACAGATCACTCATCAGTTTCCCTACCTTACCCTCGGAGCAGTTTATGTGGACAGTCCGAGCTATCCTGCAGTGGTGGACCAGTACACAGATGTTTTCTCTAACGATGTTCCAGAACGACCTCCTCGTAGAGAGGTGGACTTCTTCATTGACCTGTACCCTGGGACTACACCGATATCTACTCCATCATATCAGATGGCTCCTATTGAGCTTCATGATATGTGGGTATAGATGGAGGAATTGCAGGGGAAGGGATTCATCCAGCCCAGTGTTTCTCCCTGGGCAACCCCGATTTTATTCACCAAGAAGGCGGATGGAATCTTTAGGATTTGTGTTGAATACCATCTCCTGAACCAAGTGACCATGAGGAACAAGTACCCCCTTCCAAGGATTGATGACCTCTTTGATCACCTGAAGGGAGCATGGTGGTTCTCGATGATAGACCTCAGATCAGGCTATCACCAGCTCAGGGTTCGAGATGAGAATGTGCAGAAGACGACCTTCACGTGTCGGTATCGCCAATACGAGTTCATGGTTATTCCCTTTGGCATAACCAACAGTCTAGCAATGTTCATGTGACTCATGAACAGCATCTTCAAGACATACCTCGATCTCTTTGTTGTAGTCTTCAGTGAGAACATTCAAACCTACTAGACTACTGAGGAGGAGCATGCCTACCATTTTCCGGTAGTGTTGGACACACTCCGAGAGAACCACTTTATGGTAAGATCTTGAAGTTACAGTGTTGGATTCGATAGGTTCACTTCTTAAGACATGTCATCTCGGAGGCTAGAGTTCTAGTGGATCCAGCGAAGATTTAGGCGGTACTTTCTTGGGAGCCACTAAGGAGTGTGACAGATGTACGATGTTTTCTGGGTTTGGCTGGTTATTACCGGAGGTTCGTTCTAGACTTCTCTAGAGTTGAAGCACCACTATCAGCCTTGACAAAGAAAAGGAAACCCTTTGTGTGGTCTGAGAGATTCCAGGAGATATTTCAAGAGCTGAGGTAGAGGCTGACAAGTTCCCCCATATTGATTTTTCTATAGGAGGGAGTAGGGTACGTAGTTTGCTACGACACATCCGGGACCAGACTTGGGTGTGTCATGATGCATGAGTGAGTAGTGATCGCTTATGGTTCTCGGCATCTAAGACAACAAGATAAAACTATGCTACCCATGACCTAGAGTTAGAAGTAGTGGTCTTCACCTTAACGATGTGGTGGCACTATTTGATGGGTGAGCGTTCTACCATGTACACTGATCACAAGAGTCTCAGGTATATCTTTCTCAGAAGAACCTGAACCCGAGTCAACGATGTTGGATTGTGTTCCTCCGGGACTATGACTGCGAGATAGTATATATTCAAGGGAAGGGGAACATTGTTGTAGATGCTCTCAGTAGGAGGACTGGTATACAACTGCTAAGAGAGGCGACAAATAAACTGGCTACTTGAAAGATATCCTTTGTGGATAGAGATGGAGAAACTTTTATAAAGTCTCTTACAGTCACTCCCCACTTATTTAGCGAGTCCGGGAGGTGCATCATGGGGACGCTAACTGTGAGACACGACGTGCTCAGATATCCACAGGGAAGGAACCATATGGATTTTCTGATGGTGCGGAGGACATCATTTTCTTCAAGGGATGCACCATGGTATCAGTAGCACTTTAGGAGGAAGTGTTGAGGGAGTTCCAAACATCCCCTCTATTGGTACATCCAGGAGTGGTGAATATGTACCAGGACCATCGAAGATAGCACCGGTGGCCTGGTATGAAGAAGGCGGTAGCAGAGTTTGTTTATCAATGCCTCACTTATCAGCAAGTGAAGGCGGAGCACCAGGTACCTGCATTATTGGTTATGCAATTAGAGGTCCTAGAGTGGAAGTGGGATGGGATATCCATGGACTTCGTGACTGGTCTTCCACGTACATCCATGTGTCACAACTCGAATTGGGTGATCGTGGACCGACTCACCAAGACGGCCCACTTCCTACCGATCAGAGAGTAGGGATCAGTAGAGAGCATGTAAAGCCTATATGTGTAGAAGATTGTGCAGATACATGGAGTAACATATTCTATTGTTTATGATCGTGACTCATGGTTTACCTCCCGTCTATGGAAGGGGTTGCAGGAGGCTTTGAAGATGCAGCTACGTCTGAGCACCACCTTCCATCCTCAAACATATGGCCAGACCGAGCAGACCATCCAGACACTTGAGGACATGCTCCATGCAGGTTTCATCGACTTCGGTCGTAGCTGAGAGGATCAATTACCTTTGGTGGAGTTTTCCTACAACACCAACTATCACTCTACCATAGGGATGACACCCTTTGAGGTGTTATATGGGTGGCCTTGTAGATCACCCTTGTGTTGGACATACCCAAGGGAGTCATCACTGGTGGGACCAAATATGGTACGGGCTACCACAGAGAAGGTGCATATCATCTAAGAGAGGATGAAGACTGCACAGAGCATACAGAAGTCATATGATGAAAGGAGACAGAGACCTCTGGTGTTCGAGGATGGCGGCCACGCCTTTCTACGAGTTTCACATCGACGAGGCATACAATGATTTTACTGAGGCGAAAAGTTTCCTCTGAGATTCATCGGACCTTTTTAAGTCCTCAGTAGAGTAGGCGTGGAGGATTACCACCAAGATCTTACACCACAGTTGCACCGGGTGTATGGTGTCTTTCACATATCTCAAATGTGGAGATACGTTCCTGAACCTTCCCACATCATCGACCATGGAAAGCTGGACATCGATGATGGTGTGACTTTTATAGAGGTTCTAGTGGAGATTGAGGATCAACAAGAGCAGGTCCTACATGGATGGTTGATACCTCTGGTGCGTGTTCGCTAATAGCACTAAAACATTCAAGAGATCACATGGGAGGCGGAGGCTTTGATGCGTGCTCAGTACCACCATTTTTTCCCTTAGTTTGAGTTATACCTTATGGGGATGTAAATCCATAAGGTGGGGAAATAATAAAGACCCAGAAATCCCATGGATTGGTTTTAAATACATGGGAATTCTACGAGTCTGCGAAAATTTACGGCGCTTGATTCTGAGGCCCAATGTTCCCGGAATCAATTTATGAAGTTTTGTTTTTGTACAATCAGTAAAAATACAGGCGGGATTATATATCTTTTGAACAGATGTTCAAAATTGAAATCTGAGGACACCGTTGAACTCGCATTGCCGATTTTCGCTTAAGAAGTCTTTCACTGCGATGGCAGTGAGTTGAGTTTATAAGTCACTTTTTGGATTTTTATGATTAAATAAAATAAAAATAAAGTGAAAAATTTATTTTTAATTCTTGTTGGTTAAAACCTCCATGTGGAGGTTGGAGGTGGGGGCCACCACACCCTAACCTCCCATGAGAGGTTATCGTGGTAGGGCCCACCCAAACATAACCTCCCTTGGGAGGATAATTTCGGTGGTGGCCACCCAGCCATGTAACCCTTGGAACACCCAATTTAAGGTGGAGAAACTATTCAACTCCCATTATTTATTATGCCAAATCAGCCCCTTTAATTGTTAAGCCAACACTTTTAACTAAAGGTTCTAACCTCAAGAATTAATTAGGTGGAGCCTTCTCATTTATTTCTCCATTTTGAAAGCGTTGTGCCAACAAAATAATAGACAATCTATTATTTCATTTGGTGGGCATCTTCCATTTGGTGGATCTTCGGAGAAGAGGGAACTCTCTCCAACGAAGACAACCCTTCAACGAAAAACACTCTTTCAGAGAAGAACGCTCTCTCAATGAAGAACTTTGATGAGGGACGCCTTTGACTTTGAAGAACAGTCCCATAGGACCTTCTTCCTCATAATCCTTCGATGTGGGATGTGTTCATCTACCATGGATCAATGATCATCTTTCCGCGACGTCAACGAATGAAGACCGGTGAATCAAATGTAGGGGGATTATTATTTGTAGATGTTGTACCCTTCTTCCTACCTTCATTAAAGGATATAATGGGATTGATGTAGAGATATTAATGATCATATTATTCTAATGATTAGCGAAATGATACCTTCCTAAACGCGGAGGGTGAAAGCCAACCTAACATGGCCTCACATCCTCCATTGTTTTTTCTCTTCTTGTGGCGTTCTTCGGCATGGCGATGAGATGATGATGACAAAGGCTGCAACGATGAAGGCTGCACTACATGCAACCTCCACGAATCCCCCCACCACGTCTCACCAATGCTTCAGGCCGAACACTGCTGGCCCGAGCGGCGCCCAACCCGCATACGCGCGGCCTCCCTATGCACTACTCGACGTGCAGGCCACCAGGACAAGGCCTGCCCGGCCGCTGCCGTGGCCTGCCCGGCACCCTAACGGTTCCCCCACGGCTGGCTCGACACCCCCGTGGCCTTCCCGGCCACTTTCGTGCCCGGATGATGCCCTTGCGGCCGGCCCGACAACTACAGTGCCCTGCCCGGTGCCCCCGCGTCTTGCCCGGCCTCTGCCACGCCCTTCCCAGTGCCCCCGCGGCCTGCCTGGAACCCTGCCGGTGACCCCACGGCCTGCCCGATCCCTGCCGCGCCCTACCTGGTGCACCCGCGGCCTGCCCCGCATCCAGCCAGCCTGCCTACGCCCTATTGGCTCTGCCCACGGCCTACCCACGCCCTGCTGGCTCTTCCCGTGGCCTTCCCGCGCTCCGTGTGGCCTACCTGCTAGCCTCCTGACCAGCTCGACCTCTCGGGCCGAGTAGCCCGAGCCGCACCCCTCGCAGCGCTGACCGAACCGGACATGGCCTTCGGTCTGAGTCGCCTACGTGGAGACCTCTAGGCCAAACAGGCCTCGTAGTCCATTGGGTCGGGCCTAGCGGACTGGGCCAAACTTAGCAGGCTGACTCACCCAACGGGCCTGGTCTGACCCAGCGGGTCCAAACAAGTCGACCTAGACCAGGTTGGCCCAGACTGGGTGGGGACGGGTCGGTCCGACCTCGTCGGACCAGACTGGGGCCCACTACTAACCCCATACCGTCTTGGGTCATAAGTTTGGCACTGAATGATCGTTTGATGAATCGTCTACGGCGCTGGTATTCGTGGAGCGTGAAATTTCCTTTGAGTTTACCCATCTAGTGTTTAGTGTAATTTTGAGATATGGTCTGGATGGATAGTACAAGAATCCAACCGGGCCCCTGGGACTAAAAAGCTAATAACCAACAGACCGAGCGTCCGATTGACACGCCGTTTGATGTGTTGAGACCCCTATGACGATACAGACCTTTGAGATAATTCTTCATGGGTCTTGGTGGCAGTTGACATGTCGACACTTGTCTTGAGGAGCATACCCTCCCACAATCAAGCGTACATTGTGAAAACCCTGCCGATGGCTGCGCTCTGACGACTATTCTTGGATCATGTGTGGGTCCGACTAAATAGATGGTCCTGATCATGTGTGGGTCCAAAAACATACCTCGTCTTGGATCCTATGTGGGTCTGACAGCTCCAACTACTATTCCTGGATCCTGTGTGGGTTCGACAGTTATAACATCTGGTCCTAGATTCTGTGTGGGTCTGATAGCTTAGATGAATCAGTGAATACATATGATAATCTCTATCACTCTACAAAATTTGTATAACTGCGTGATCTTAGTCAGTGACTTCTTTTTTTTGCTCATGATTGAGATGGGTTACTTGACAACTTAGGTATATGTTGGGACTTATACCTAAGTAATGAATATCCGTTGATTTCATACTCGGTGGTTTATCCTGTTGGATTTTTTGAGACATTGAGGGTCTCAGGGTCCCTACTGAGTATCATTATACTGACCCCTACACGTGCTATGCCCGAACCTCGTTGTGTTTGATTCAGACGAAGGACGACGCTGAACGAGGTTGAACGTTATAGGACTGGACGGTACCCGGAGGTGGACATTACGACGTGTCAGTACACGAAGGAGACCGATAAATGTGGAGGGCTGAGGAGGCTGTCTGTACCTACCATTTAGAAAGGATCTTTTGGGGACAATCCAAGAGCTTATTCCTCCGTTCAGTTGTTTTGTCCAATTTTAGTTGCACTTGTACTTTACAGTTGGGCTTTTATTTTCACCCCCTTTTACTTTCCATCACTTCTTTTGTATACAGCTTCACTTAGCGTTTACTTCCAGCTCGTACTCTGTTGTGTGTGTTTTCAGTTCATAAAGGTAATGCCTTCCCAGTTTTTAGGGATTTTCTCCTTTGGTTCTAGACGCCAGCCCCTGGCCTTTATAAAGAGGGATTATGGTAGTCACGACATGGATCCCGGGGAATGGGTCGTGAAAAATTCGAATAAAAAGGATTACACAATGTGTAATCACATTACAAATTATGTAAATGGATAACCTTCAATTTTAATCATACAATTCCACTGAATATTCATTTTAATTTTCTAAATATCTTCTCACATTACTCTATGGTGAATCTTAGTTTATTTGGAGCAATTTCTATGACTTTTTTCATTTCTCATTGGTGTTGGATACCTGGTAAGCCCCTTTTTTCTTTGGTTCCCTTCTATTCCTACATATTCAAGTGAAGTGGTGTAAACTCTGATTATTGTGGGTTTGGGTTTTGATCTTGATCTGTGGTTTGGGTCTAGATCTCTTCTTCTGTTGTTGACTCGACCATATTTCAACAATTGTGGTTCTCTCTTGGAAAGCACTTTTAATCAATTTTCAAGTTGGTGGTCTATAATTCTAATACCGAAATATTTATTTCAATTGTACATATGTAATTTTATAATTTCAACAATATTATTTTCTATTGAGATTCATATATTAAATTAATTGGTTTATTGAGTTAATTAATCATGGGAATTGTTAAATTATTGGATATTTGTGTTGTGAATTGAATAATTAATTGTATCATTAATTATTGTGTATTGGGATTGTGAATTGAATAATTAATTTTCAAAATAATTAATAGCACTAATATGATTAATTAATTAATTAGTAATTAATGTGATTTATTTTCTTAATTAATTGGTTAAATAAATATGGGTCTTGTTGGGATAAACTAGTTATTTAATTAGTAATAAGATAGGTGTGATTAATTAATTGTTGAATTAATTAACAAAAATATATGAATATAAAATTATTGAATTTGATTAATTAATTGGTGAATTAGTTAATATAGTATTGTGATATATGTGATATTGAATTGATGTATTGTAACAAGGTCATTCATATGTGATATTGAAATGATTTATGGTAACATTGAAATTCACATGTCATAATAAAATGATAGATGGTAATAATGAAATTTATATGTGATATTGAAAAGATGAATGGTAACAATATCATTCATTTAAGAATGAATGTTAAAAAGTAACAATAGAAATCACAAATGATTTGAAATAGTAAAAGGTAACAATATAATTAACTTATGAATTGAAATTTTGTATTGCATCAATGGAAATAATATGTGACATGAAATTTTTAATTGTAATAATGGAATTCATTGGTGACTAGAAATGATGAATGGTAATAATGGATATAATACATGAATTGAGAGTTTGGGAGTCCTTAGGAGCCTAAGGATTTTTTGGTACAATAAAGAGTCATTGGAAAAATGTAAAGTGTTTAATTTTTACATTTATTTATTCATAATAAGACAAAATACACCATTATTGACTGTATATTGTTTTTAGTCATCGTTGGTGTTGGCCTACTTAATTTTATTTACACCATTTTCGGGCTACCTGATCAGTACCTAAATAGACTTTATTTTTATGACATGAAAAGGGAAAAGCACATGTTCTAGATGGATGAGATGGGTTGGACCATGGATGAGGGAACCCGACTTGGTGTCCTAATGAGCTTGGGATATGTTTGTTTCTTTATTTAAATTGTGATTTTCATTATGAAATTTGATATGTATTTTCCTGACATATATACTGTTTAGTATTGATATTGTATTTATTGGTTTCAGACATCATGTGATATTGGTTTTTTCATAGTTATGGTATATCATTTTCATTATTGTTTATTTTTTTGTGATGGTGTATTTATATGACTAAGAGGGTATAGTCTCCTTATATAATAGTTGACATCCTATGGTGTATAGGCAGGCACACATAAGGTCATGTGACGGACCGGATCAGGGCACATTTGTGTGGAACCCAGGCCATGCTGTTACAAAATGGTATTATGGGACAATTTTATTCATTCATCTTACTTTTTAAGAAAGGTAGTCATGATACTAGGTTGTGGTAGGAATTGGTTATGATATTGTGCTAGGGAGTAGATAACCCATGTATGTGGTAAAACCCATGTAACTAGGTTGGGATTGTTGTTATTTTTGTTTTCTGTCATAGTTGAATATTATTCAACATTGGTTGATGCACTTGTTTTATGATGTGATAATTGTTTTGATATTTTCTATGATTTGACTTAGGGCCTAGTATGGATCGACAGTTGAGTTGAATTAATTACTATAAGAGAATAGGAATATTTTTTGACATTTAATATCTTATAAATTTAGGGGAAATGGGTTCGGGATATGTTTTTGAACATGAACTATTTTTCCTTGATTATGAAATTGAACAGAAAATGGGGTGTGAGGAGAAATTTAAAAAAATTGTAAAATAAAGAAAAATGAGAATAAATGGGTATCTAATAAGAAATATTATTAATGAGAATAATATTTCCCATGTTAACTATGACCTATATGTAAAATAGTTAAGGGTATTGGTATTCCCTCAGTTTAGATTGGGGGAAGGGGAAAGGTGGAAACAAATTTTTATGGATTATTGTGACTTCTTTTAAATATTTCACTATTGTGTGACATGTCCTAAGGTGTGAGTTGGTATTTTAGATATATATTCCTCTACTATTACTCCTATTGAGAAGAAAATGGGATGATATGGGTGGATATGATATACCAGTAGTGGAACATGAGGCATCAATAGTGTTGTGTGAAAAAATCAGAGAGAATTCTCATGTGAACTATGTTCACTTTATGTAGATTAAGGAAAGAGACCTAGAGTGGGTTTTGAGGAGTATGTCTAGAATTAAAAAGGTTTTTTCAGAATTATAACCCTTTGAATCTTACTAGAGAGGGAGTAAAAGAGGTAATGGAGTTCTCGATTGAGTCAATATAAATAATACTTGACCATTAAAAGACTAATGTTGAGATGAGGGTCAAGTTGGAAACATATATGTTGAGAGGATTAGTGACGTTATGGTGGGATTTTTAGACTCAGACTAGGCATTATGATTTTATGATATGGAAGAAATCCTTAGAGGTGTTATTGGGAAAATTTTATCTAGATATAATCAGATCAGAGAGAGAAATTTAGTTCATGTGGTTGACTATGGGGACCTTGTCCATGATGGACTATGATAGATGATCTATAGTCTTGAAGAAGATTGCTACTGCATTGGAATGGGATGATATAACTATGAAAATGAATTATGGAGAGGGGATTAAATGGGATATTATGTCCCATGGTATCCTGTTTTGGTTAAATAAGATTTCGGGGGCGGCGGATTGGGCCCTCATAGATGAGCGGAACCTAAAATGGCCTTATAGTGGTGGATATATGGTAGATGTTGGGCAGTTAGGATGTACGAATTTTATGAAAAGGATGTGTCACTTTGAGGGTGTTAGTTATAGATGTATAAATAATAGTGGATATACTGAGGGGTAAGTTAAACATAACCATAAATTATCATTCATCATTGACAATGGAAGGGCCACTATTATAGACCCTCTTTCTGACCACTAATTGAGAGCCAATCTTGCAGCTAGATAAGATATCTATAGATGTTCTATTGTGACTTTTGACAGATTTTTTGTGAAAGAGGATATAGATATAACTTGTTTATGGGAAGGGTATCATTTGCACAAAATCATTTTAGAAGTTAATATTCCACTAGTCATGGATGTAGAGTATGTGGGTGGGGTTCATCTAGGAAAGAGAACCAATATCAGTTGAGTGGTGAAACTTAGCTATATTAAAGTACATCATAGGGAATAAGTGTAAGACAGTTTCTTGTAGTTCTTCCTACACTAGTGGATAAGAAGAATGGACAACCGATGGTGATAGGTATTATTATCATATCTTCTACACAATGATGTACCTAACATGAAAATTACTTTTCTTTTTTCAAAAAACATTGAAGGAAAGTGAGAAACCATGTCAGTACAAAATACACTGCATTAAATAGGAAAAGGGATAGACAAACCATTGAAATCATGTTTACGTCTATTAGACACTTTATTCATTGAATGTTTCTAGAGACATCTATTTATCTCAAAATCTGGATCATCTTTGATAAGGTCCTCAAACCCAAATGCAAACCTACCGCATGTCTTTAAGAATTACTCCATGTTTAACTTCCCTACATTAAATCATCTTGGAACGATACGATCTTTCTTGTCGATCCACTATGTCTGCACCTGGGTAGTGGCCACATGAAGTGATGTCTCAGACATCTTATCACCATCCTCTTTTGAGGAATTGAATGCAATCGATTTCTCTAGCATCTGTTCCTCAAAATGGACAATAAGTTATCATATCTCCTCTTCATGATACTTTCCCAGAGGGTATGAATCCTCCTTCACCAGCACCACATCCTCCAAATGCAGAGGTGTCACCCAAAACCGAACCTCCAACCTTTGAACTGCATCCCCCATAGGGTTCACCAAAACGTCCCAGCTGTCCTATGCCTTTGAAACGCCCTTTCCATGAACTTCAGACCCGAATTCTACATGCTGGACCTCCTCACCTTCAACTATCTAAACCTCATGTTCTTCGGATTTACCACCTTTTTTGGACGGCCATGTCTCCATTGGCCTAGGGATATAGGAGTAGTCTTTATGACCCTTTGGTTTCTTCTTGGTAGAGACAATGCATCCAATGGACCCCTATTTTCTTTACTACCCTTCTTCCTCCTTTCCTTGTGTAGGACTTTATTGATCTCTCTTATAAAATTGTAATCTGAGGTTTTTCCTTCTCTATCAGACTCATATTTTGGGGTATAGAAAGAGTTGCAATCAACCCCTCCATTGGACCGCAAACACACAAAGAGGTTGTTCAAATGGATACATGCTATAGTCTTCTTCAGATTCGGTCCCTGTTTGGGACTGAGCTGTCTGCTTACTCCAAGAGTAGGTGCCTCCATCTCCTGAACATCCATAGAGTTGCCACTTCTAGATGGATGGATCACCTTTCCAGGGTTGTTACAACTTTCTGCATACATGGCCATTGCGTAGGTGTAGGAACATGGGAACACCTCACCCTAAAAAGTTAAAACCTCATCTCCAACTAAATCCACTGGAGCTGGTGCCTTCACCTTGAGCATATCCGGATTAAAATCTTTCATTGAATAATGATGAGCTTCCCTTGTAATCATTTTGATGCCCGGGGTACTTTCCAGGTATCTTCTCAACCTGGTAAAAATCCTAGCTACAATCTGCTCGGGAGGTAATACCTTATCAGGATTTTTCTTCACCACTTTACCCAAACATACAGTTCCATAATTCTTACCAGGATCTGGAACTGATCTATCACTACCATCAACAGACCTATCACTATTCATATCCATGCTCTTTCCACAAACATCAGAAGAACCACTCTGGGCCTTATTCGCCTTAGAAGTATGATGATCCCACTCCTTCTTCCTGTAACGACAATCATTTGGCGAGTAACCCAAACCAAAACATTATGAGAAGTAGTTTCAGTAGGCCTATAACACCACTTCCTGATGAACTCTGAGTTCTTTTTTGACCTCAATCCAGACAAAATCCACAGGAGGATTAGAAACATCAATTTACACGTAGATGCGAGGAGCAATGGGATAGTAGAGAGAACGCGAATGGTTATCAAAATATATAAAATGTCACATGAGATTATATATCATTCATAGGATAGAAGGGTTTTGAAAGGGGTGGGGTGAGCTCAGGAAACTTACCCAAAGCTCCATGGTTAGAGGATCCCAATTCTAGTGAAATTTGTAGCCCCATCTAAACAAGAAGAAGTGAGATCCCTCGCATGCTCTCCGACCCTTAGACCAAGGCTAAGCAAGGTCATGCAGAATAAAGAAATGTAGAAGGATGTGTCGAGGATCCAGTAGCCCAACAATGACTCTCTCATTCAGAGACCAGGTGTCGTTGATGAATCTATCGAAGCTATCCAGTGGGGGGCGTCTCCGACCGAAACGAGCAACCAAGGAGAGGCCGAAGATGGAGGAGGCCTTAGAGAATACGTGGAGGGAAAGAGAAAGTGATTGGGGCCCCATGTGAAGCAAGGGGACATTCGTGCCAAGGTGGATACTAGGAAAATAAAGGAGAAATGTAGGGTTAGTAAAGGGAGAAAAGGAAGGACGAGTCCGCCCCCTCTCCAGAGAAGAGAGGGTGGTCGGAGTGGTCATCGCCGCCACTATCAACTAGACGAATGACACCCACTAGGGTTCACTCCAGTCCATTCACACTATAATGTTCCTTATTTGGTAATCGTGCCTCTCATTTTTTTATTTATGCACAACTTGTGAATGGTTTGAGTGTCGTGGTGGATTTAACACCCTGAGATTCTCTGAAATATAAATTTTTTTTCAAATAAATTTAATCTTTTAAAAGATTTCCAATTTAAGAAATATTGAAATTATATTTTATTATATGAAAAAAACTATGAATCGATTTTGGTATATGAAAAAATAGGCTTGGCAAGTCTTACATAATGATGATATCTTGTATTACTCGCAATACCGAGATTTATCGAACTATATTATATTAAAAAATATTATTATTTAATATAACAAGAAATAATCTAGATGTTAAATTAGTGGTTATGAATACTAATAACTATATATAATGTTTATAATATGAATTCATTGGTTACCAATTAATTAAAAATGAATAAAATATATCAATTGATTATAAAGAAAATAGTTTTATTTTTGTGCTCATAATGTTGTTTAGTCTAAATAAATTAAATTAATTACAATTAGTGAATAATATTATGGAAATATATATTTTTATATTGATTTTTTTCCAAATCAATACAATATATTTTATATGAATAAGATAAAAACAAACACAATATTATGCATAAAAACCAATATTTTTTAAAAGGATTATTTTATCACCTTCTGATAAAGAACCCTTTTTAAATAAAATTTTATACACATCAATATATTAAATTTTATTTTTTTCTTATTTTAATGTGGAATTTAATAATTTACTTTTGTTTTTTTTTGTAAAAGTATCATATTTTTATGAATAGTAAAAATTAGTAGATTTTAATTAAAAATTGTTTTCTGTAGAATTTATTTATATTGTTAAATTATATTTTTGAATGGTTTTAATTTATAATTAGATCTTTTTTATATATGTTAATACAATTAAAGTCATATGAATAAATTTAACAATGAAATTGGATATCAAAACATTGTGAACTTTTGAACGGTTTACTTTAAAAACCCGTTTTGTTGTTCCATCAAGGAGGCTTATTTTTTAATTAATTTCTACTGATAATGTGTTTTTAATTTAGAAAAATGGATTCCATATTTTTAATCAAAAGGTAGAAATTTTGTATATATGCAATTTTCTGACCATATGATTAATAACATTATAATTTTGATTATTAATACGGTAAAAGGTAAATCGAGTAATTAAGAAGAAAAAATAATATCATAAATAATATAAAATTACCTTAAAACATGTCCGAATTTCATTGGATGATTAGTTTTTAACTAAAAAAATTATTAGGAAAAATTTATAACATTTACAAGCCACTTTGATTAGAATAAGGACTTTATTATTATTTTTTAGTTAATGAAATGTTAATGATGTCATACTCATATTTTCAATAACTATAAAATTTATAATATAGTGTTATACAGAATATGGCTTTGACTATAAATATTCATTTGAAATATTAAAAATTATTATTTATAATGATATTTTTTTAGTTTTTAGGAAATAGATAAAAACATTAATTGCTTCTTCAATGATGATGAAATAATTTTTTAATTAATCGAAATATAAAATATATGATATTCAAAATATTGAAATAAATTAAATATAAAAAAATTATAATCATACATATTTTTTAGATTCTATAGAAATTTTATCGATGATAAAATATTGTTTTGTTAAAGTTATCAATTTCCACGGTTTTTTTAAAATAAAAAAAATGAGTAGTGTTAAAATAATCAGTAATGATATTTTATGAAAGTGATATTTCATTAATTTTTTTACAATAATAAATCTATTAAAAAAATAAAGGTGATAAAATAATGTGAAAAATGTCATAAATTAACCATTAGGGATCCAATTTCCACTTTATATGTAAAAAATTATATTCTCTTAACTTTAAAAACTTTTTTATCATTGTTAAGATTAAAATGGGGAAACTAAGGGTTAAAATAAAATGATAAGGTTTAATATTATCTCATAAGTAGACGAAAATTCATTTTATGATAATACTAAAAACATATCTATTTTTCCGATTTAATACATTTCATTTTGAAGGTATTTTTATTGAGAATGAATCTATTACAAATTAAATATTTAGATATTAAAAAGTGGACCTCACCTCATTTATAAAAGGGAACCTCCTCCCTCATTTCATCACACACAATTGAGCCTTCAAGCTATACTAAAACCTATCCATTTACCTTATCAAATTCTTTATTTACATTCGAGATGTTTTGTTTTTCCAAAATGACCCACTCTAGAGTCCTTTAGACAAGATCTAAAAGAGCTTTTAGGAACAATAAGAAATAACCCAAACCTATCATTCTATTTTCCTAATATTCTATTCCTCTTATAAATATGTGATATATATAACAAAATAATTACATAATAATCCTAAATATTCTGAAATTTTAGTATGGTTATTAATAAACCATTATACACCCCCTTTCCCATCAAAAAAAAATGAAAGTATTGTGGGTGCATACATACGACTTACCATCTCCACATTGAGATACAATTCATTTTCCACCACCATATTTAATGAGTGAGAATTATGATGGTTTTAAAATTTATTTATGATAAATATGATTTAATTATAATAATTTATTGATAATATCATGTTATCATCTATAAAATCCTTCTAGTGTTTTGGGAAAATGATAACATCAATCAAGTGTATGTATGTCCTTCCATCTCCACGATATGATTTGATTAGTTATTCCACCATATTTCCCATGTATGTCAATACAGATGACTTTTAGGATTATATATGTTATATATGATATAAAAATTATTATTAAATGATAATATATCACATAATTTCTTTTTATTTAATATTACCAGAAAATGAAAACAACGTTTATGCATACGTATGGCCTAACATCTCCATTTACATTGTATTTTATTTTTTACCTATATGTTTTATGAATCACCATGAATAAATTTATATGGAATATATATATATATATATATATATATATCTATTTTATCATTCCTTAGATAAATAAATCATAGTTCAAATATTAGTACCAAGAATAAAAATTCAAAAAATGTACAAGAAACAAAACTGTTATTACCAAAAACATTATTTAATCTTGGAATTGTTATTAAGTTGGTAACATAATGTAATAAATAAAGAATATATGGTACTATGTGAATTAATATGGTTTTGTAATATATATATATATATATATAATAAAATTATATTTATTATACGGGAGGTTTTCATGAGTATGATGATAGTCAAGACATAAGGAGTGATAATTTCAACTACCTTTTTATTTATATGATATACATGCCATATTAACCACACCCTTATTTTTTACGGTGTATATAATGACCCACGACATGATATATTAGTATTTAAATTTAATTAATGATATGAAATTTTTTAATTGATTTTATTCTTTTTATTTGGTTTACAATTTTAATATTACTCATGTAGTAAGGGAGTTTTTTCTCACCTTCATTTTCATGATATTCATGCCTTATACATTACTAGTTTCATCTACATGGTGTATATACTACCCATTAATGTCTTCTATAAGCCTTATCTATAATATTATGGTATTTTTGTATACTTATAATTTTCATTCTTTCATGGGGAATATCATTCTATTGATTACTATATGGTATGTATTTATATCAAAATCTCTTCTATATTTGGGATTGTTTGTTTATAAGTCTCAATTGGGGAATATTTATCATCCTTGTCTATGTTTTTATTTTTTTTAATAAAACTCTTCACTATTAAACTATGGATTTTTAAATTAATTAGAATTTTTTTTTGACATTTTACTATACAGTTTGAAAGAAATCATTTTTTCATTTTTCAAATGAGGTACTTTATGACTTTTTAGATAAAAATATGGAAAGAATATTTTTTAACATATCAAGAATGAATATATTTTTATACTTTCAGAATGCCTTAATTCTTTTAATCTTACCTTTCAATCTTACTTGTTTATTTTCAATTAAAATGTAATCTATTAAATATTCATGAAATTTAATGAAAAGAAAATGTGTCGAAAATGTAAAGAATATTTTCTTAATGAATTATTTTCATTTGAAAACGTGAAATTATTTACCATCATGGATAAAATTCTTTAATGGTATTTATATAATAATGGGGATAAATTTTTATTATACTATATCTATTAGTCCTATGGTTTCTCTATGTTTATGATGGAATGTTATTTATGAATTCCATTTCTTTTACATGGGTTAGGTTATGGTTTAATAATATCTATGAAAATCTTTTCTTTACAAGGTTTTTGATATTATAAATGGTCTATGATCTTAAGTAACAAATTTTATGGTTTTAGTCATGTTTTTAGTGGGACCTATATCTCTCTACAATGAATTTGGTAATAAGTTATTTCTCATTAGATAGATTGGACTCAAACGCGCATAATTTGGGTTCAGTAATATAGGACTTGAACATAAGTAATCGTGGTTCAGTAATACAGGACTGAAATGGGAGAAATATTTGTTAAGTAATAATGGAATAGAATTGGAGTAATATTGGTTTAGTAAAACATGAATTGGACATGAGTATTCTTGGTTCAGTAATATAGG
The DNA here is from genome assembly GCA_963277665.1 of Viscum album. Lineage (NCBI taxonomy): Eukaryota > Viridiplantae > Streptophyta > Magnoliopsida > Santalales > Viscaceae > Viscum > Viscum album. The sequence goes on along the minus strand of OY728153.1, from coordinate 121,924,552 downwards.
AATGGAAGTTGTATAGTATTGGTTCAGTAATATAGGAATGGAATGTGAGTAATATTGGTTTAGTAATGTAGGGTTGGAATGGTAAGTGAAATCAGTTCTGTAAATTACTTTTTCTGTAATGATGTTCTTAGTAATGAGATTTGAATAATATAGAAATTGTTTCATATGATCACATGTTTTTAAAAATTTCATATTTTATTAAAAATTTATTCTTCTATGATTTAGGTCTTACAAATTTTTATGATTTATTCAATGAATCGAGATTATGACCCTTGATATGAAGGCTATATTTCCCAAATTTATATACCATTAGGTTTATGTTTTAATTCATATCTCCCTTTCTAAACCTTACAGAGAAATTGAGATCAAACTTTTCATATTTTTCATTTCCCAGGTTATGAAGAATATTTTTAGGTTGGATTATTAAGGATGATGATCTTTGTGGGAACATTTAAGATCATTCACCAGAATGGAGGTTTCCATTCCAGGTTTCCAATGGAAATAAACTAATATAGTCTTTGGGATTGTGTTTTTCTATTTAGGATATGTTACGTACAGTAATGAAGTAATATACATGTATGTCAGGCCTGGGTCATTTTAGTTGGTATCCGATAAAAGGTTTAATCAACCATTGGAAATAAGGATGATAAAACTATAGAGATATCCCTAGAGATATTTATATTGATATGTCTATGAATTCACCTAAGGATAAGTCTAAGTATAGGATACAATCATATAATTTTCATAATAATAATTAATAACCAATGATTAAACATAAGTTTTCATAGATTGAAATATTATATGTAATTTCACTTGACTATGATTTTTTTCATGTATGAAAAGTTGTTCTCCTAAGTTTCATTCTGGTCCTAGTCAATAGCCAGAACTCTATATAAATGTAAAACATTGAATGTTTGAAATTTTTAAAGAATGGGAATCTTATGTAGAAATATCGTGAAGAGAATCATGAAGGTGGTACGATTATTGGCTATATTACTGAGGATAAAGAGAATAAAAATAAAATATGATAGGTACATAACGATCTAACTATATTTTTTACATTAAACATAATAAGAATGTTTAGAATGTGGTTGAGAAACCATAAGAGATGATTCATATTTTATATTCTAGGAATGATAAAGATGATGAATAATGAGTAATGGTTTAAGAAAAATGTGGGATGATTGATGTATTTCTGTAATGTAATTCAAGATTAATTTTGTATAATTTCTTTTATGTTATTATGGAATATGGAAAATTCTAATGGTTGGTTCACTGTAGTTTTTCCTATGGGATTTTAGAGAATATTTTGAATGGACCTGGTAACCATAAAATGTGGTTGAGTTAGTATGGTGATATTCATGGTAAACATGATATAATAGAAAATATAACACTTAATATTCTTATACTATTGAGATAATATGTTTGGATAAAGATATGTTGGATATTAATAACTAAATTCAATGAAACGAGTTACCTTGGAACTGATTAAGGATTTGTGGAAAAGTTGTTTATGCCGTCATATATGAAGATAAAAACATGATGGAATGAAGTAATATATAAAATAATTTTTATAATAATGAAACATGCATGTTATCAATAAGGTTGTATTGTAATTTGAGCTATTAGCATGTTTCAGGAGAAAACATGATTAAGGTATTCTGACATTTGGAATTTGACTAGTAAAAGCTACCTTATGATATTTGGGTGATAAATGTTATGTTTATTTAGTGAAACTATTTCTAATGTTTTTGATAATCATTCTTCAAAACGATTATATGGTTATTAATTAATGGGAAATTTATGTTAATCTTAGAATGATATTTTAGATTATAAGTATTATCTCTCCATAGGGGGATTTATACATATTATATGAGTCGTTATAACCTATTTATTTTGATAAAGGAAGATGTAATGACCTATCATTATAATTATAGATCACATGATCCACTAACAATTTTGGAATGAAAAATTCACTTTAATTTCATAAAATAAGAGATAAAGATGAAATTGGTAAAGGCAGAACAAAGGGTGAGGTTTATTTGAAATCAAGTTTGTATATCTTCTATAGAAAAATTTTCACCTTTAGGAAAAAGTGTATTGAAATAAAAATTTGTCTCATTATCATCATTTTTTATGATTTCAATGAACTTTTTCAACCAATTTTTGGTTATGGATTTGTGATTGTTAACAATCTAGAATATATGTTCTCTATCACTCTTCTTCAAAACATGATATTTATTTTTCTCTTCTATGTCCATGTTTTAACATCCCACATATGTTCTTTTATGTGGAAGCCTAGTTATAAGTTATTGTGGGAGGAATTTATGTTTCTATCATTCCTTTTAAAAATGGATTCTTTAGTATTAATTTTTACGATGTGGGATTCTATGAAATGACAATTCAAGTGTTTAAACTTTGATAAACCATTTAATTTTCGAGGGAAAAAATCATTTTAACTGGGGTAGAATGTAAAAACCCATTATTTTTTGAAATATTTTATTCTAATGAATTTAATATATTAGATATTTTTCATTTCATGCAATACTAAATATAGCTTTTGTTATAAAACCTTTTTGATTAGATTGTGTTATAAAAAATACTATGCATTCCTTATGCAACATAATACTAGGTTATTTTGATAGTTTTTTATTAAACACAGTAAATACATTTAATGAACAATAATATATTATTAAAAAATATTATTTAATATCATAAGATATAATATAGATGTTAAATTAGCATTTATGAATATTATTAACAAAATATATGGTTTATAATATGAAGTCATTGGTTACCAATTAATTTGAAATGAGAATATATACTAATTGATAATTATTGAAATAATTTTATTTTTATGTTCCCAAAATCTATTGTATTAATAAATTAAATAAATTACAATTAGTGAATGATTGAATGAAAATTCATTTTATTATTTTTCAAAATGAAATAAATTTAGGTTTAAGTGAGAATTCGCAAGCCAGACCACCAGTGTGTTCCCTAGAACCATGCACTACAAAAAACAAATAGAATAAAAAAACTACCCTTAAAAATAAGGGCCGTACCACATCGATGGAGTGAATCAACACCAAGTTAACTACTTCCATTGACATGGGCCCATGTCACCCATTACACTACACCATGATCTTGTGGATCACCTTGAAAGCTAGAATGCCTCATGAAGTGACCCCAACACACTATAATCCCACCATCTCTCTGAAAACATCCCAAGACACCCTTTCCATCACCGCACCTTAGAACCACCATAATACTAGGCCAACACCACAATGGAACCTGGGTCACTGGAGAATCCATCATGATAGTTTTTGGCGATTGGGAACACCAAACATGAAAATTGAGTGAAGAAACCAGACACCAGAAACACCCAACCTCTACGATGACCATAATGATAGAGAGGGAATAATAGTTAGCTCCAGAACCACAACCATTCCATAAGACCATAGTAGAACTATCATTATCAAGAACACCAACACAATCCAAAACACAATGGGATCCATCGAACCTCTCTAATGTTGGGTCTTGTGTAATGGTATGAAAAAAATTGTAGATAAGTCCAATGAAAATAAGATCCATCCCATGTCAGGGAATGAAAATAAATGAAAACTAAAATCGTGTAGGCTACACCATAGTAGGGTTTCAAGAAATCCGGGATGTAGGAGCACTAATAAACCATCAATGGAGGGGTAACTATGACGAATTACTCAACATAGATCTAGTCCCAAGACCTAGATAATCAGATCTGAGATGACGAGAAGACTAGTCAGAAGGTTCACGATCAGCATAGGGAATGGGTTTCCTCCATATTGGATCATTCCAATGGTTCCCATACATGACTGTGTGATGACCCTGGATGAAGAGGGATTCCATGCCATGTTCTGATTCCGATTACCGCAACTAGCTAAGATCCCGATGATGACAACCGACCATAGCCGGGACCCCATACACCTAAATTTCAACATGGTGGTTCTAAAACATGGCAGCTAGGAGGAGGAGTTGATGAGGGATGCGTATGTTGAGATATTCACTGATATAACACATCATTGAGAGGAGAAGAATCCCCCAAGGGGGACAGAGCGTGAGACTCAGACGAGAGTGCCCCTTAAGAGACCATTAAATAATAGTTATTAGGAAATGATATTAATTAAACATATATGTTATGTATTCAATAAAATAATTTTTAATATTAATCCAATATATTTTTATTTTCATAATATAAGAACAAACCCATTATTAATAAAAAAATTCGTTTATTTTTGAAAAGGATAATTTTATCACCTTTTAATAGAGCACCCATTTTAAATTCAATTTTTGAATATTTTATATATTATATTTAAAAATATGAAATTATTACTTCATATAATATCATAAAAATTTACTTTGTTTGATGTTTCAATATTTTTATGATAATTTGCAGTTTTTGATGGATTGTAAAAAATACTAAATTTTAATTGAAAACTGGGTTTTCATGAAATTTATTTGTTGTGATAAATTATTTTTTTGATTGGTTTTAATGTATAATTACATAAATTTATTATCAGTTAATCCAATAAATATCATTTTAATAGGTTTATTATTGATATTAGATATAAAAACATTGTTAACTTTTAAATATTTTACATTAAAAACTTGTTTTCTCGTACAATCAACGAGAATATTTTTCAATTAACCTATTTCAATTATTTGTTTTCAATATTAAAAAATTGATTAAATATTTGTAATAACATGTTTGAAATTATTTAAAAACGTCCCTTTTATTTTTTGGAAATATGAATAGTAATTTTAGTAATTTTTTATTATCATGGATTAAGGTAAATCATGTAACTCATTGTAAAAAATAATGTTATAAATATGAGAAAAGGACCCAAAATCTTTTCTTAATTTTATATTATGTGTGGTTTTTTGATCGAAATAAAAAATAATGTTAAATTATATCCTTAATAATCCACTTGGATGAGAGTAAAACATTTATTATATTTTATTTAATGGAATGTTAAAGATGTTATAATCATATATACTATATGTATGTCATTTTTGATATAGGGTTATACAGAAGATAAAGTCAACTATAAAAATTCATTTAAAATATAAAATATTTATCTTTATCATGGTAATTTATTTTTACATTTTTTGAAATATATAAATAGCTTAATTTCTTCTGCAATGATGGTACTATAATTGTTTAACTAATTGAAAAACCGTATGAAAAATATTTAAAATATAAAATAAATATAAATTGATATAATTAAGGTTGAACACAAATTTTATAGATTAAATTTATAGCATAGGATATTCTAATATAGTTTTTTCTAAGATATCAGGTTTTTATGATGTTTTTTAAAAAAGAAAAATAATTAATATTATCAAAATTAGAACTAATGATATTTTATAGAAGTAATATTTATTTAATTATTTAATAATAATAATAATAAAGTAAAATATGATGATATATAATTTAAAATTACACTAATTTATGATTTATGATACAATTGACACATTATATTTAAAAATTACATTCTCTTAACGTTAAAAACATTTCTAACATAGTTAAAATTAAAATAGGATAAATAATGTTTAATAAAAAATAAATTTTATAATTTAATCAAAACCTATATTAAAGTTATTTTATTATGATATTACAAACATATATAGTTATATATTCTAATAAATTTTTTTTGGAAAAATTTGGATTGATATTTAATTTATTTTAAATATTTTTTTCGGAAATTCTAAAAGTGACTCTCCACAAAATTCTAAAAGTACATCTCCTTCCTCAATTCGTCACACCACATTGGGATTTATTGATTGGATAAACCATGTAAATTTACCTTATTAACTTCCCTAGAAACATTTAATAGATTATTTTATTCCCAAAGAATCCACTATAGAGTTGTTTAGAGAAGATCTAAAGGTTCTATTCCAATAAATATGTAATCTCTCTCACTGATCATTCTCTTTTTCTACTCTTATGGAACTCCACAAAAATATATGATATATTTCATAAAATATTGAAAAATTTATCCTAAATACTATTAAATGTTATTATTAGTATGTGTGAACCATTATACAAACCCTTTCCCATAAATAAATGAAAGCATCACCCGTTTGTATAAATGAATTACCATCTATACAAAGCGACACATGTTATTTTTCAAAACCATATTTTATGAGAGAGAATTATGATGGGTTTAATATTTATATATGATATTTATTATTAAATTATAATTCATTAATTATAATATCATGTCTAAACTTTTACCATTCATATAATATTTTCAGAAAATGATTACGACGCTCTTGCGTACATATGACTTGTCATCTCCATGATGTGATTAGATTCATTGTTCACATATATTTCACATGGATGTTGATAAGGCTGACATTTATGAACTTATATATTTTATATATTACATAAACATTATTCTATAATGATAACATATCATATCTATCCAATTATTTTAACCTAACATGGAAATGAAAACAGCATTCATGCATTTGTAGGACCTATATCTCCATGAACGGTGTATTTTATTTTTTACCTCTAAATTTTATGAATCAACATGAATACATATGTAATATATATATATATATGATATTTATGCAAATTTTATCTTATTTTTAGATATTTAAATCATGGTTCAAGTTTGAGGTCCAAGAATAACAAGTCAAAACATGCACGAGAAAGAAAGATGATTTTACACAGAACATTACTTAATCATGGAATTATTAATAAGAGGGTACTATAAATTAAAAATTAAATCATATATGGTATTATATACATTATTATAGTTCTATAGTATATCTAAAATAGACTTATATTTGTTATAAAATACATCTTTACGAGTAATATGAGGGTCAAGATATAAGGTATGAAAATTTCATCACACATTTGTTTTCGCTGAAGAAACATGCCATATAAACCACTCACATATTTTTTAGTGAATATAATTAAATATGAAGTTTTATATCATTAATTTAATTTAACTAATTATATTAAAATTCTTAGTTGATGTTATTCCTCTTATGGAGTTTATGACCAGTAAGGGATTTTTATCTCACCTTTATTTCTAGGATAACCGTGCATAATAAACTACTTATTTCATCTACGTGGTGTATATAATAAACATAAATGTCTTTTATGAGTATTATCATGAATATTATTTTATTTTCCTATAATTATGATTTTAATAATTTCATTTTGTATACAATTTTACTAATTATAATGTGAAAAGTGTTTATTTCACAAACTCTTTAATATTTTGGATTATTTCTATTTAACTATCCACTATGGAATATCAATCATCCTTATCCATGTTTTCTAATAATATTTTCAATTTTTTACTATTATAATATGGAATTTAATTCCATTTTTATAGATATTTTATATTTTATTAAATCTTTTGAAATGAATCTATTATTCATTTTCCTAATGAGGTTCTTTATGAATTTTTTGACAAAATTAAGGAAAAAATGTTTTTTGAAATTATATGTAATGAACAAATTTTTCAGATTCAACAAACTCCATATTTCCCTGAAGCTTCACATACAAGATTATATGATTATTTTCAAAGAAATATTTTATAAATTTCTTGACATTTTTGGAAATTTTTTTTTGAAGAACAAAGAATATTTTCATAAATAATTATTTTCATGTGATTTCTCAAAATTATTTTCCATATACGATAACATATAATGATGTTATTTATATTTTAAAAGGGTTATATTTTTAGGGATACTATATCTATTAGACCTATGGTTTGGTTATGTTTATGATGGAGTGATATTTATGAAATCCATATATTTTTCATGGGGTATGTTATGATTGAATGGTTTTTATAAAACTCATTTCATTACATGGTTTTTGATATGATAAGTGATTTATCTTATTATGGAGCACATATGTATGGTTTTAATTTTATGATAGGTAGTGCTTATATCTCCCCCCAATCCATTGGTTAAATACTTATTTCTCATGAGATTGACTGGACTAGAACTGGAATAATATTTGTTTTGTAATACAAGACCAGAACACAAAGAATATTTGTTCTGTAATACAGGACTATAACAAGGTGAATCTCGGTTCAGTAATATAGTAATATAATGAGAGTAATCTTGGTTCATTAATATATGATATTAATGGGAGTAACATTTTCTCAGTTATACAAGACTGAAATAGGAGTAATCTTTGTTCAGTGATACATTACTAGAAAGGGAGTAATATTGGTTCTATAATACAAGGTTGGAATAGGGAGTGAACTTGGTTCAATAATAGACATTGTTCGCTATGTTGGTCTTGGAAATGAGACTTGACTAATATAGAATTGGTGTCATATTCTTATGTGCTTTCCATGATTCAATTTTTTTTCAATGTAAATCTGTTATGATTTATGTCTAATGAGTTTTTATGATTTATTGGATGACGCATGATTATGATCTATATTGTGGAGGGAATAATTATAAAGTCTATATACCATTATTTTTATGTTATGAATCATAAATCTCTTCCATTCCCTTACTGAGCATCTTAGATCACCATTTTTATATGTATCTTTTTCCCAAGTAATAAATAATGGTTTTTGGTAAAATAACTAAGGATAATGATCTTTGTGGGAAACATTGAACATCATTCACTAGACATGATGTTTGTGTTACATGTTTCTAAATGCATTAAACTAATATAGTATTTCAGTGTGAGTTTGTTTGATGTAGGAAATGTTCCATAAAAAATTATGTAATATCTATGTACCTCAAGCCAGGGTCGTTATAGTTGATTTCATGAGTGGGGTGTTGATAGTAGATATACCATTTGGAGTATGGTTGAGAGTTATTTTATTTGTGAAAATATTATTCTCTTGAGGTTGGGAAGTATCATTTTCTATCTGATTTTTATATTCTGGATCTGTCAATTTTTGTCCTAATATTTGGTGTTGACTATTTAGTAGCATACTGATTCCCTTTTGATTGTTAACACATGATAGTATCCCTTTAGTATCAAGAGGGTAAAAATTATATTCACCATGGTGAGTGGGATATCAAGGTGGGCCTTGTAGGACCAATTCACTAGCAACAGGGGGATCTTACCAGCTAAGATGCAAGTTTGTTGCGATGTGACGGAGGTATGAACCATGATATCTTTCCAACCATATTGAATAGTTTTAAGGTTTTGTTTCCTAATGAATTCTCTCAGCTGCAACATGATAGATATGTGGAATTAAACTTGAGGTCATGTTGGGGGCTGAGCCAGTTTATACTCCACTATTCAGAATGGCACTGATAGAGTTCCAAGACCCTTACACTCAACTAAAATAGTTTTTTTTAATAAGGATTTTATCCATTTGATTAGGTTTCCTTGGGGTTATCTAGTATTATTTTCTTCAAATTCTAAATGGACTCCGAACTTATGTGTTGATTACGGAAAGTTAATACTGATGGCAGTGAATAATTGATATTGTCTTCCATGTATTGATGATACTTTTGATTAGTTGAAGGGAGTTTGTGTCATTTACATGATTGACTAGAGATCAGTGTATCATCAGTAGAGGTTTTGGCCATAAAATATATCGGGGACTTCTTTCAGGAGAAGGTATGTAACTTATGAGTTCTTAGTGACGTCGTTCGGGGTGAAGAACACACCACTAGGGTTTATGGTGTTTATGACCATGTTAATCAATATATATCTATAACTATTTGATGTAGTTTTCATGGTTGACATCTAATGTACTCCCTGAAACATGAAGATAATTCCCAAAATCTTGACCTCATCTTAATTAAATTGACAGAGAATTATTTATATAAAAATCTATCTAAGTGTCAATTTTGGATTGACTGGGTACAATTATTGGGTCTCATCATCATAGAGGAAAGTGTGTCATTATACTTATAAAAGGTTCATGAAGTTGTATCTTTATATAATCACAAGATCATTTTAAAATTAGGTAGCTTTCTGGGGTTATCAAAATTTTATCAGATGTATTTACATGATTTATCTTTATTGGTATCATCACTACCATGAATGATCAAATCGAGGATAAAGTTTGAAAGTTCCAATGAATGAGTGAATTCCATACATGAGTTGAAGAAGGGATTTCTATTTTTAATGATATTGATCCTAAAAAATATAGTTGAGGAGTAAACTATGATTTGTGATGCTTCTTGGATCAGACATAGAGAAGTAATGATACATGGACATCTTGTTGTGGTGTATGTGTCTCTGCAGTTGAGGTCACATGAATGGAACAACCCTACCATGACCTCAATTTATCTAAATTGGATTATGATTTTATGTATTGGTGAAATTTTATATAAGTCAAAAATAATACTATGTATAAGGATAAAATGATCTTGAAGTACATCTTTACGTAGAGAGATTTGAATCTTTGGCAGTGAAGGAAGGCAGGGTATACGTAGTCATTTGATTTTGAAATAGTATATATTCTATGAAAGGGAATGAGTGTTTTTGATGTATTTATCAGGAAAACTATGACTCAAGTTCTTCGTTAGTCTAGTTCTAAGTGGAAGATAATGGATTTCCTAGATGAGATGAATGTGGTGGTTCAGGAAGGTTAGGAGTAGATGAATCTCATGTCCATTTCAGTGGAATATAATGTTTTCAGCTGGAATAGAGATAGACAGTATGAGGGTCTGGAGTTTGTGGCCTAAGGGGAAAACCTTAAAGGTGGGGAGTCAACATCCTATTAGTAAATAGAAAAGGACAGGATCATCTATGTCCGAAATAAAGTTATTGGGCCAATGAGTATGCAGGAGGAGCTTAAGTGTGAATTTCATGCCTCGAAGTGGGAGATAAAACCATATGTGACCAAAATGTAAAATTACCTACAATAATTGTTTAGGTGAATGGTCATGAAAATAAATATAGATGGGTGCATTACATGATGCTACACCAGTCAGTAGGTGAAGAGAGAGAATAAATGAACTGATGGTTTTCTATAGTCCTTTCCCATTTTGGAATGAAAGTGGTAAGACGTGAGTATGGAACTAAAGGTGGTTCTCCCAAAGATGATTCAGAAGAATGAATTTATTTGGGTGATCATGGATCAAATGATGAAGGTAGCACATTTATTACTAATTAGGGAGACATTCAGAGAGGCTTATTTGGGAGACATGTACATTCAAAAGATATCCCATCTAAATGGGGTGAAATAGACTATTGTTTCTGACCTTGAATAATGATTTAATTCATACATCTTGTATGAATTACAGAAGGTACTAGGTACATATTTATTTTTGAGTATGGTATTCCACCCATTAACAGATGGGTAGTTAGAGCATAAAATACAGGTGCCTAAGGATATGATGAGATAATGTGTTGTAGATTTAGTGGTTCTTAAGGGAAGAACCCTGATACAGTTATATTCTCATAAAACAATAGTTACCAAGAGATGATACAAATAGAAATACCTAAGGAACTTCATGGAAGGCCATATAGATCACCTCTATGTTGGATGGATATAGGTGAGTCATAGTTTTTTGGATGGAGTCTTGTATAGGGGATATCAGAGCTAGTTCAGTTGATTCAAAAACATATAACTACGGATCACAGAATACAGAATTCATAATTAGGTAGTCTTAGATATCCCTTAAAGTTTACTGAGGGTGATCATGTATTCCTATGGGAGTCGCCTAGATTGGGTTACCATATAATGTAGTGGCAGGGAATGTTGGCTCTAATTTTTGTTACACCATTATAGATTGTGGATAGATTCGGGCCGATGGAATACCGATTAGATCTTCCACATATATAAAATCATATGCATGACATTATTGATGTGTGAAAACTTTGGAGGTATCACCCTATACCATCTAAAGCGATCGATGTGGATGATGTTGAGATTGATATAGTTATATCCTATGAGGAGCAGTCAATACATGTGTTGGATCACTATAAGAAAGTGTTTTTGTAAAATACCTTACCAATATTATGTGTGTTATAGAAACATGTATAGGTTTAGGAGGATACATGTGAGATTGATCCATATATGAGGGATCAGTGGCCTGAGCTTCAGGACTCAAGATCATAGAGATACGTTAGAGAACAACTCGAAGATGAGCTGTTAAAAGGTAGGGATAATTTAAGACCTCATCTTTCTCTAGGAAATTATCTCTTTAATTTTTGAGTCTGGGTATAAATGGGTTATGTGTTTTATTGGTTCTTTGGGATGTGAGAATTTTTAAAATAGGTTCATAAAGTTATAAAAGGAAAAGGGATGAAAAATCATCTTTAAAACATTTCACACCATGTAAAGGGATTTCACGTCTTGTAATTTTTTGAAGGATTTAATAAAATTAATCCAAGGCAATTAGTTTTTTAGTTAATAAAATTAAAAAAAAATTACAAAATGTGTAATCACATTACATTCTATTTAAATGGAAGACATTCTACTTTAAACATGTTATGTAGTTGAATCTCTATTTGTTTCATCTACGAATCATCTCCTCTAACCAGAGGTTGACTCTTAGATTTGGAATGATTTTTTCATCATTGATCATTGTTTATTGGTTCTATATACCAAGTAATCTCAATGTTTTGGTCTATATCACTTCTTTAATTGTTGATTTATCCATCTTACATTAATAGAAGTTTTCTTTTGGCACCATTTCTTCATCAATTTTGAGGTCGTTGGACTATAATTAAAATATGAATATCCTGATATCAATTCACTGTATCAAAATTATAGAATTTATATTATATAATTATAAATTTAGTTTCATACAATAAATTAATTTATTTTTGGAGTTAGTTAGTTGGTGAAATGGTGAAACTATGGGATATTGGGATTGTGAATTGGATAATCAATTATCAAACAATTTATGAGATATTGGGATTGTGAATTGAATAATTAATTGTTGAATTAATAAATAGGATTTATGGGATTAATTAATTGATCTATTAATTAATGGGACTGAAGATATAAATTGTTTTTTGAATTAATTAATAGGATTGATGTGTTAAACTAATTGTTAAATAACCAATGAGATTGATGTGATTAATATATTGTATAATTTATTAATGGAAGGATGAAAATAAGGAATTGTTTTAATTTTATTAATTAATTGTTGGATTAATTAATTTTTTATTGTGATATATGTGATATTGAAAAGATGAATGGTAACAATGACAACAACATTTGATTTTGGAATGATTAATGGTATCAATGGAATTCATTTGTGATATTTAAATAATGAATATTTACAATTCCATTCATATGTGATATTGAAATGATGATCGGTAACAATAGAATTCATGCGTGGATTTAAATGATGAAATATAAAATTGTCCTTGAAACATTACATGAAATGGTGAATGGTAATAATGGAATTCACAGGTCACTTCAAATGTTGAATTATAAAATTGGAATTCATATATGAGTTGAAATGGAAAATACTAACAATTCCATTAATAGGTAACCTAAAATGATGAATGGTAATCATGGATTTAAAACGTCTCCTGATATTTCAGCGGCCCTCAGGGACCCGAGGGGTTATCTTGTTAAATAATGTGTAATTGCATAAATGTAAACTATTTACTTTATTTAGTTTATTTATTCTTTATAGAACTAAAAACATTGTTTTTTATGGATATTGTTTTGGACACCATTTGAGGTGGCCTAATAAATTGTACTCACAACCTGTTTGGGTTACCAAATCAATACCCAAATATACATCATGTTTTTTAGAAATGATAAGGGAAAATGTACTCCAGTAGATGAATGATATGGGATAAGGCATAGATAAGGGTACCTGACATGGTGTAGATACCTTCTTGGGAGTTTTTAGTGTCTTTTTTTTTCTTTGGTTTTTATATATTAACAGTTAACATTTATTGGAATGAAATATATACCATTTAGTTTGGATATTGTATTTCTTAGTATTAGAAAACTTGTTATATTAGTATTTTAATAGTTATGTTATATTTTTTTACTGGTGTTCATTTTTTTATGTGGGTGTATTACTCTCATTAAGAGGATATAGTATCCCTAATCTTGGTATTAGACCCTCAGTCCTAGTCATAGCCTTTTCCCTATGCAGAGGCATTCCAAAGGACATGTGACCCTCTGTATTGGGGCATATGTGTTTGACACCCAGTCTGGGACGTCACATAATCCATGTAAAAGGACCAAAACCACAGATCAAAGACATACATGAAAAATCAAGTAATTATCACATAGAATGATGTTTTTATCAAATAAATATTAATAATAGGATAATAAAAATAAATAATAAAATATAATATGGTAATATATTTATGATAATGGTTTTGTAATAGACGTATATAAAAAATAGTTTTATTATACTGAAGTTCCGAACATGTACGAAGTAAATCCTACACAAGGTAAGGGTTTCTAATATCAATTTTACTTCATAATGATACATATCATATTCACCCATTATTTCAGTTTTTTATTTTATAAACACACCTATTTATTGGTCATGTAATTAATTTCATTATATTCATGGTATTTAATGATTCATTTGATTTTATTTCATTCATAGAGCTAACAATTCCATTATTACCAATGTGGTATGGTTTTATCTCATAATCTCACAATTATTCAGGATTCATTATGTTTATGTCTACGTCAGGGTAATTATTTTATATTACTATCTTATAAACAATATACATTCTTCTCTTGTTTTCATTCATGAAATTATCAATTTATAGTACCATTTACTCCATTTGGTACTAAAAATGATTGAGAAAGTTATTTTACGAAAAGAAATCATTATGTCACTTTTTGATTAAATTGAATTTTCATCCATATCCTTATTTTCTAAAACAGTTTTCAAAATTATTTTAATGCTATCTAATTATATTTAAAAAATAAATCATCATATATTTTTCTAAAGAATATAATTTTTAATCTTCTCACAAGTGTGTTAATATTTTTGTTAAATATATAAACAAAATAATTTTCCACCACCATGGGAACTAAATTATTTTAATATTACTTCCTTTGTACCATGTATCATTTTGAAAGAAAAATATTTCGTAAAATTTTGGCAAATTATTGTATTTTCAAATCAATTTTAAATTAAAAAGTGTATTTTCTTCAATAATTAATTTAAATATATTGTTATTTTATTTCTATTCACCAATGACAACAACTCTTTATTTTACACATTCTATACTTAGGATTTGATTTAATGGTGCTATAATCAATCTTTTTTTAGATTTTATTTGATCTCTTTAACTAGGGATATGTCGTAGAGATTCCATCCATATTATTTTTTGTGATAATTTATTACCAGTATGACTTGGGATATACTATTTTTATATTATTTTCCTTATGACTTTATATTTTTATTTATTATGTATACTGATAGTGGAAATTATGAAATGTCTTTATTATAGTGATTAATATAAATTTTTACATTGATTAAGTTTCTTGATTTGGGAAATTATTAACATTTTATTTGTTAGTTTTTTAACATGATTTTTTATACAGTTACATTTCCTCCATATCATATGATGAATGATTTAGACTTTCTATTGGGATAGACATGGATTCCTATTTACCTTTAATTCTTTAATAAGACTTATGAAGAATGATTGTTTGGTCATTTGGATGAGGCCTTAACCCTTTATGTAAGGTGTCTTGGGATGTGGCCTTGGCCGAATGTTTATGATGTCCTACATTATAAATTCAATCACTATGAGATTATCTATTGATGTAAATATGTTTTTTATTAGTTGTTATATCCATGGAAATGATTCAAGATTATTTGATTTTCTATATGGAATTATATGTTTGGTTTTAATTAATTTCATATTATTATTCATGCTCAATTTATTTATTAAATTGAATATATTTTATGATATTTCTACCTTTTAATATTTTTTATTCATAATTTATTCGTGATGGATTCCACTTTACACATACCCTTACTAAGAATTAAATATAAAACCATTCTTATGTTTCCTTTCCCAAAGATGACAGGAAGTGTATTATTCTTCATATTAGGGATATGAGAAAGGGAACAATGGTTTTATCAAATAAAAGTCTATATTGTATTTTATGTTTTCAATTATAATATGTGATTCATGTGTATATCTAATCTTCCAAGATAGCTAATATATTCAGTCCACCAAGATGTAGTTCCTTGTATCTTGTGCCAATTTATTAATGTAACCACCAAATCTAGGAAACTAGGTTCGACGAATTTACCTGAATTTATTATTGGATGACATTAATTTATATATCCATAGACATGAAATGTTTTTTACTCATTTAATCCTTTATTAATATTAAAAGAAATACAATTGGGTTATATAAGTAAATTATATATTTACATATACTAAGGAATGCAGTTACAAGAGTTGTGGTTTTTCAAAGTGATAAATTCTAAATCAAGGTTTGTTTTAAACTTGATTCCCACACTAAAAAATTATAGGAAAATATAATAATTGGTATTTTATAAATTAAGGTTTTTTAGAAGTCCATTTTATACATAGCACTATATTAATTTGATAATTTCAAATAATTATTTAAATCATGTTTGATTTCAAGAAAATCAAATGATGAATACATTATTCAAATAAAAAAAAATTCATCTTTACCAAATGAAGTTTGGATAACAATAAAATTATTTTATCACTATATATATATATTTGATAGAATTATATCATTTGATTATATTAAATCAATTCTTTAACCTAAAACCGTGGTCTGGAAAAAATGATCAGTAATTATATGAAATTAATAAATTTGAATAACCATACCATAATCTAAATAAATATATATATATATATTGAGTAACTAAATAAATTTACCAATAATAATACTACGAATGAATTAAATTGAGAAACAATTATCATTAAACCAATTGTGTAATGGAAAACACACTATTTTATGTGAAGTGGACCACATCGAATGTAAGCATGTGAATCACATAAATTTAATTAAACAATAAATGAATAATTTCAATATGTGAATTGAAAAATCAAATAGTATTACACCAAATAAATATGGATAAAAACATGTAATGATTTTTTTAATATACATGGGAAAATGATTGTTTTTATACAATATTAAAATTTTGATACCTTAACAAGTGGGAAATGTTATTTTATTTAAAGTAAGTGAAATAATTATATAAGTGTATAATTAATGAAATTTGAAAAATACCCTTTGGAAAAAGTGGTCTCTAATCAATTGTTATACCACTATACCAAAAAAATCATATCCATTGATACTTATGTTTGAATGGAAATCAACTAGAAATGTTTCATCCATATAGGCACAAGTGATTCTAAAATCAAAAAATGATATAATATCCAATAATCTAATACATATTGAAGTAAAATTAAAATATAGATAGGTGGAACCCATCCTAATGGCCTGAACAATAGAGGTGGGTCATTTTCCAAGCAAATTTTTTTTGTAACCTTTTTTTTGGATTTTGGAATCACATCAATAACTCAAAGAATCATAGTTTATAGCTAAGTGGAAATGATTAATTATCCAAAAAGGAATCCTATATAAGCCCCACAACAATTTATAAAGAAATATAAATTACTCATTGTCCAAGGAACGCCTCTTGATAACCTATTAATGTTCAATTTAATCAATCTTATATAAGGGGGTTTGCGTAAAACATGGAAAATACATGAGGGTGGTCTGAAATTAACGTTGATGATAAGTCATTTACGCACTAATAATTCATCAACAAAATTGTTACATAAATCACTTATTGATGGGTTTTCATCCTTGAATTCAAGTAGAGGTATATCAATGATGGCCTATAATTTTAATGAGATATGATTGGGTGAATATTTATTGAGATACTTTTATATGACCATGAAAATCTCACAACAACAACATGAAAAAAAAATAATTTTATAAGGAGAGAGAAATTACCAAATTACAATTGAGTTGCTCCATTATAGGGGTGGTTGGAATGGGCTGGATCTAAGATATATGAAAAAGATCCTTCCATAAGGCCTATATAGTGGAAATATTCAAGTGAAATGGATGGTTAAGACTAGATAACCTTTTAACCCAATTATGAGGTCAAATAAACCCAACAACAGTAAAAAAACATCCAATAATTTAATAAACCATAAAATATAAATATTTTAATAATAAAAAAATAATTTAATAAATATGGTAGTCTAAAAAAATTAAATCCCTCATTAGAAACTCAAAAAATACTTATAGCACTAAATACACTAAAATTAGTAATTCTGACAACATAGAAATATCATAAATTTACTAATATTTTGGGAAGTCCATAATTTCAATAAATGTCAAGTGAAACTGTGAATAATAAAGTTAAATTGACTCACTTGGATCTACAAAATAGGAAATCCACACTCTCAATCATTATTATACTATTTTTAGAGAAATAAATTCCAAAATTAATAATTTTGTGATGGGTAATTAATGTAGTGAATGAAATGTATACAATTCATTGATAGTTAAAATTATAACTAGACACTATAAATTTAATGAGGGAGAGTAACCAAGATAGAGAATGGGTGAAGATATGGTCGGTTAGGATTTCTCATCTGCTATGTCACATAATATATGGTTAACAATCCCCCCAGTTGAATTTGAATTCCCTATTTTTTCTTATCTAATTTCCACTTATGAACCTTAACATTGTTTTTTCAGCTTATAAATATATTTTCTAATGATAATAATGATAATAAAAATTACACTACACAAACATATCTACACATACACTATATTTAAATATAAATAAAATTGAAATTAACATAAACATTATATGTCACAACTAATAATAGTGCATTTTCCCATTATAACATAATGAAAATTCGCATATATGTATATATTTGAAATTATATAAAACTAACAATAATAGTAACAATAACAAAAAATTAAGAAAAAATATTACCAACACTTATATATGTGTCACCATATAATAATAACAATATTATTAATAGTATTAATTTTATATTATAACATTTTAAAATAAATAATTATAGTAAAAAATTTCTAAATATTTGTTTGTTCTAAAAAAATAAAAATATTTATAGCATCATAATATTAGGTTGTATTGATTATGTATATATTATAATTTAATGACAACATTATTACTATAAAAATTTTCAAATATATTTATTTATTTTTAATAACAATATACATATACATATTTATTTCATTAAAATATAAAAATATTATTATATTTAATTATATAAGATTATTTAGAATTTCTAAATTACCATAATAATATTCATTCTCAAAATTATAATAATCACAAATACAAAAATGCATACCCACACACATATATGTATAGTTCATAACAAGATAACACACACATATGTATATATGTGTATATAATTTAGTAATCCCACATTTTTCTTTTGATATCGAATCAATTCCTAAATATTTCATCAATAATATTATTTCATAATTATTTATTCATTTTCATATATTCTAATACATTAATAAATGAAATGAGATATATTTTAAAAATAATTTTAATGTAATAATAAATTATTTAAATAATTTAAGGAATCTGAAAATTCACAAATTCAAATTGAAGAATTGTACTCTCACTGAACACTCACTAAAAATAGAAGGTCAAGGGTGCCCATCATCAACCTTTTCATAGTGGGGTTTACTTCTACTGTAAGGAATTTGGAGCGTGAGTTCCATCAACTAAGGTTTCATTTGGTCTTCATGGCCCCAAAAAGTGGATTAAATTCTAATGGATTTTAAAAAACACAGTTTTTGACATCATTATTTATCCAATTAAAATTAAAATTAATACGTAAGTTATTTTAAACATGACACTTGTGTGGAAAAAAACCATCCAAAATTAGACAATTAATGGTTAACTAATGAAAAACATATTTATTAAAATTAATCACTTATAGAAATCATTGTATTATTCACAACATATTTCAATTTTTATAGGTAAATTTGGTATCATTAAATGAAATGTATCATAAAATAACTATTCTATGAAAATTTATGTGTGAAATTCAAGTACCATTTTCTATACATAATTTAATAATTTCCCCTCATATTTTAGTAAAATTAATATTAGAATAGAAATATATTTCCTTGCTTCTATTAAATTATTAATAAAATAGATGTACATGCTTCTCATAATTTCAATCAAACATCAGACATGTTGTTTGAATTATGCATGTATAAGGTTTCTATGGATTCTATACTTTAGTTTTCATGGAATAAATTGTCTATGAGACATTTCTTTAAATAAAAATACATTTCCTTGGTGAATATTTAACGATTATGAGTGTCATCGAATAAATTATATAAGTAACATACTATTTTAAGGAATATATGAATTTTTTTTAATTGTCATTAATTGAGTAATTTTGGGTAGCTGTACTATAGAAGAATGACTAGTTTATTTTATAATTTATTTAATAATAATATTAATCACATTGTGTATTTTTTCCTGATAAGAAAAGATAATTAAATTTTGAATTTGACATAAGAACATGCTAAATAGGATGACCCAATTATAGCACCCTAACTCGATTATCCACCGAAATAGTTCTTTCAGGATGAGTGTCACTATCCCTAGGCTCACCTACCTACACACCAATGGCTTCCAACTAGTATAAATAGTGTAATAAGGGTGATAATGGGGATACTAGGCCTTCAAGTACTCATATATAACGTTCCAAGTATATATATAACATGAAGGGGAGGAAAAACTAGCCAGGATCGAACCAGACATGCCATTGGTGTAATAACATTGATTATCATGAAATAGTGGAACCATAAATATAAACAACATTAGAACTAAAAAATTATCCATGAATACCACTTGTAGCTACTAAGCCGATCATGCATCCAATACAAGTTTTAAAAGACAATATGAAGTAAAGGTCCACCCATGGATGATAATTAGTATATATATTTATATATATATAAGAATTATTAAACTAAAAGGAAATAAATGTTAGACACTAGTTGAGGAAATTAGATAGTGTCCATTTCCTTCTATCCCATATATAATAGCCACTAATATTTAGCTTATGATCCTAGACCTTTACCTGAACACAAAAGCATAATGTCTACACATGTCTCGAAGGGCCCATGTAGGGTGTTAGAATGAGTCTCAATTGGAAATATATCACATCTTCCTAAATTAAAATTATGTCTAAGAAAGATTACAATGAAAATAAATAAATTAGGCAGTGCATAAAATTATATTAAACATGAGCTTCCTATGTAGGAGAGGAACCATGGCCAATAGTCCAAGGAATTCCTTGATGTCAAAAGTACCATGTGAAACATCAGTTTCCACCTCCAATAAAGAACTCAAAACCTCATTCTCACTGATATGTCAGGTCCCATGAACATCACAAACATCACAAAGGCACACCCAAACAAAATATAACTTTTTTCTCACAAAACTTCTCTAGAGAACATATAGGCTTGATTCATGATGTCCGAAGTCACAATTATATGTATCCTAAAATATTTTTTTCCTTTGTTCTACCACCAACATTCCGAGTCATGGAAAAATCCATCCGCTAAAATTATCCTAGCCCAGTGGCCTCAAACACAGTGGACCACATCCCCCAGGTGACAGTGTCAACTATATAATTTTATGGATCCTCATAGTTCCCATGTATTTCTAAGGAAATAACCGCAATAAATTACCTAAACCGCACTATCGGGAGCCTCTACCACCACAAGTGGTCAAACCACCTCATCACTGAGTCAAAATGTTATCACAAAAATCTAAATGGGGAATTATCAAATCATGAGTGGGAAGAAATCAACCAATAGTATGTAAACCACATCATCATCAGCGCCTTATGCCACTACAACCTTATCACTCCAATCTGATGGTCATGCTATCTAATATCACATGCCATGAACTTAACACGGTGTCCTTGTCGCCTCATCCGATAATAATATTTCCGAGTCGGTGATCACATATCCCATGCAGTATTATTCAGTCCCATACTAACAATCACATCACATGAAATAGATATCCGTCCACATTTCAACCTTTGGTCCATGTCCGTCATGATCCCATGGATTCAAGAAGAAACTCACAAATATATATATATATATAATAATTCACTTTAAAAATTATTTCAATTTAATACAATTTAATTGAATAGTAAAATTAAATAAATAAACCAATTTAATATAAATAACATCCCCAACCAAACAACCCAAAGGTCCATGACTCATGTGTGGCTCAACCCATTTATAAACATAATATAGAATTCTTATTGTCACTTCACAATGGTTCAATTAATTAATTAAGAAAAAACATAAAATTTAAAAGGTCTCACTTAGTCAACATAATGAAATGATAAAAGTAAACCCCCACCTAGAAGAGTTGAAATATTATAAATAAATGTATGAACCACATGCCTTGGATTCATATATGTAGGAATATCTAATATTATCCTGTAACACTAATTTTTTTGGATAAAATTAGAGTTTTTGATGAACACATTGGAAATAGGAAAAATATGCATGCACTAATTTAGCCATCCATTAGATGAGAGAAAAATAAAAGACATTAAAGGGAGAGGAGAGACTCACTAATGTTGTTCCAACACACCTTCGAGTTATCGAAAATTAGAATTAAAAAAGTAGGTAACTCAATCCCTATGATAGGAGTAAAAGGAGATGTCCTCCTTATTGTATGTGTGACAATGGGAGAAGAAATTAAAGAGGATTAAAGAAAACTAAAAAGGGGAAAATGGTCATTTATCCAATTTAATGAGGCCACATGGTTATATCACATAGTATTCCAAACAATTTAGAAACTTTGTGAATCCTACTACATAGTATTCAATCCATGCATGGTTAGCCCGTACGGTTTTCCAAAACCATGTTCAACCCATGTGTGCTATAGTGCAAGGTTGTTATGTGCGTCATACTAACTGTGTGTCTTGCACATTGTTTTCTAAACCATGTTTAGTCCCTCTGTAAAAAAATTATAATGAAATTTATATCTATGCACCCCAACCAACATAGTTTTCTATAACATGCAGTACTACAAAATAGGGTATTATGATTTACCTTGAGAAGCCACATGGTTTTACTGAAACCATGCCACTCAACATGAAACATTCCAAAATAAGGCATTTGGTCCTCCAATTCACTTGAAACCCATAAAAACCCTTGATCCACATTACAAACCATTAAACCTGTAAAAAAATTATTATATTAATGGAAAAATCTGAGTTAGATTTTGATGATCAACAACGAAATTATCATAACCTCCAAATGAAAAAATAAAAAATGGGTGGATTTTGACCCGATCCAAAAAACCTGGGATGTTACTATCTCCCCTCCTTAACATATATCATCCCTGATCAATAGAAAAACTCAAAAATAATTCCTAACAAACAATTACTATTACATTATAACCTGGAATACCCATGTCGAAAAGGCTACAGGTCAACTACATCAATGTGGCACCCAACATTAGGTGTGACCTACTTCAGTCACATCATGAACCCAATATCAATCCTAAAAAATTCCCCATTGACTATTCTAGGATAAAAAATTCAACTCTTGATGCATCTTCACTCATAAAACTCATCAGGTGTTCATGTGTCATTCCAGGAACCCATCAAAATCCCACACCACATCAATGCTCACCTTATGACCAAGTCACACATGGCACCGATGAGGTGTCACATCTTATATAATGCTCAAAATAGTCCTATAAACTCTCATATCAATCAATTATCACATTAACATGATTTCTAGATGCCAAAAACATATGGTAACTTGTATATCGTTGATGCCCTTATGCCAATGTACCTCAATAATAACACATTCGTCAATGCTTGCATATAAGTCATGGTTCCAAACAATTCATATATATATAAATCATCTGATATGATTCTAACCTACTAACCAATGTTTGTTTATCCATACATATAAATCGTTCACCTCATGCACCCAATATAGGAAATCATAAAAATTCCATGCCAAAACAAAAAAAGGATAGCTAATCCCATAGTATACCTCTGACCGTTGTCATCTCACTAGCCTGCTCAAAGCATGCATGTTCAATGAAAAAAACATGGAATAAATCCCAAATTACTAAATCATAAAATCCTTGAGGTGATGAACTAACCACTAGAGAATAACCCAACTAATGGGTCCCACATTCTCTACCACACCACCACCTGTAGTTGATAGTTGTCTATCATCACCTAGTACAATTCCAGAAATGATGATAGAACCCGGAGTCTTCCCAAGTCTCCAATTTCCAGATATCCAATAAGGTCACCTGTAAAACCTCTCTAGATTTTTGACCACTCAAGCATGCTTGAAACATAATTAGAGGTTGATCACAAACTGTTCAGACCTGTACTAGATACCCACGCTAGAAGAAAACTATGGATGATCTACTCAGAGTTGGAATGCCTCGGCCCTAGTACTGATAGACCTATTGGAACTTGTCCTGACCTTTCTTCATTCTATATGATAAATTCACACTTAAGCCCTCACTTAGCTCATGTAAGACCAGTCTGTCATGTTTACCTCATCTATGAGTTACTAATTCACCATGTTTAATAATGATTCCAACCTAGATGTTCTCATATAAAACTGAATAACATACAAAAAACCATCCTCGAAACACCATACCCTCATGGTGTCATCGTTCACCATGTTAGTTTCAATGAGATAAAATTCACTGAATATTTATTCACAGTCCATGATGTATATGTCACCCTATTTTAGGCAGAAGAACACATGAGATCTTTTTCCACCATCGTCTCTATAAAGAACTGTTCAACCAACCTGGCTTCGAAATACTTCCAGGAGAGCTCCTCATGTATACCTGCCTAGATATAAACATCCCACCAGTGCTTAGATATCCCTCTAAGCATGACGTTTTCTAGCTTAACCTTATACCCTGGAAGCATCTTTAGATGATCGATGATCATCTAAATGGATTATATCATGTTCTCAACCACCTATGGACCACCCTCAGCCAAAAAAAGTGGTGGGTACTATAATTGAATATACAAACTCAAATACTCTAAAGAAAGACCTTCCCCATGAGCTCCCCTATCAGTACCCAAGAAAACCCGTACTTGGTTGGATTTGAGATGCTCGTCCAAACATGACCCAAAATATTTCGTGTTTAGTGGCTTCCCTACCTAAATATAAATCTAATCTTAAGACTGTACTTTTATCACATGATCTTATTGAACCATAGGGGTCTCAACCTGATCATTCTCTTATGGAACTAAACCTTCACTCACCTGACTCTCCATCCGATCCATCTAGGTTGAAACCCATGTTATACCATTACATTTCCAGACATACTAGATAACATATATATAAATATCATAGATAGGGAATGAAATGGTTGACAAAGTCAACTCACTAACCATACCCTTCCCCATCGCAACCATGCCACATGAAATCTAAACCTCATGGGCTCCTTACCCACCCTCAATAGATCCATGTATCAAAAATTCCTCAGGCCACACCTATCTTGACAAACCATGTCACCTCAAACTGATGACCTCATCGAAAAACCTAGTGATCAACATCACCCCATATAATCATACCTCCCAACTCTTATAATATCCAGGACCATATATATACATGTATCATGTTTCATAAGAAATTAAGAAAATAGGAACATGTAGATATATAATTTAGGCATCCTATGTGCCTAATAAATAGAATAACAAGAATAATAACAATAATATACATATGAATCCAAGGGTCCAATATCAATCATTGTAGTACTGGGAAAAGGTGAAAGGTCATAACAGTTAGAAATCCACATTCAAAGTGCACCACAAGAAGTATAAATCAAATCAACTATATTATGATACAAACAGAAAAGAGAAAAGAACCCATGAAAACATGGTTTGTCTCACATGCATGGGGCTGAAGGCACCAAAACATGAGCTATAAACCCCATTCTGACATCATCCTAATATCCAATCTACCACAACCTAAATATTAAGACCTAATAAAAATTATATAATTTGGTACAATTAATTATAAACTAAATGATGCTACTAATTTAATGTTAATAAAGAATCTGATAGAATTTGATGCACCCGACCTGATTAGCCACCCGAACAGTTCTTCCGGGCCAAGTGCCAATACCCATATACACACCTTGCTAAAAACAAAAGACTAATCACCAGAAGTGAGGGTGTAATAAAGGTTATTACACGTAGACTATATCATCAATTGATTATATACAATAGTGCATGTATAGATATAACATTCAGTGAAAGAAAACACTATGAAGGCTTGAACAAGAATCAGCAAAGGCCGATGAACATTCAATATCATGAAATAGTTGAAGAATAATTATCAACTACAGAATAATTACATAAATAGACAAACCTAACACATGTCCCTACTAAATAGAGCATGCATACAATATGATTATATAAGATAATTAGTAGGAAATGTTATTTCATGTTTGAGCATCAGTATATGAATATATGAGCATGATGAAAACAAAAGGAAATATAAAAGGGAGACCCTAGATAAGGTATGAACCAATTTTACATTACCTTACATACTAGGACAAATAGCCTCAAAGATCTAGCTCTTGATCCATGAATATTACGAGAACACAAAATCATAATTTCGGCACTCATCCCAAAGGGCCCATGTTGGGTGTGACAACGTGTCATAATAGGGTAGCACCAAAATTTTCATAACATACATTTTTTCTAAGCATGTGTATATTGAATATAAATAAATAACGTAGAATATTAAATTAAATTAAACATAAGCTTATCATGTTCTCAACAACCACCAAGGAGCTATCACCTACTTTATCCATCCCTGTAATAATTGGATAGGGTAAGACCCTTGGATCAGGGCAGAAGACATCCCATGATGTCAAAAGTAATAGGTTAATCATTACGTTACACCTCCAATATTGTACCTGAAACATCATTACAAGTTACACCTTGTGCCCCATTACTGTCAAAGATACCCAAGTCATTCTCAAACAATATAAACATAGCCCTTAGACACATGGATGAATGCACTTGTCAGTTTGAAGCTCGATATCAGAATTCAAAATGATATATGTTTTCAAATAGTATCTATCATAAGTTATACCACCAACATCCTAAGGTATGGTGAAATCCATACACCCAAATGATCATGGCCCAATGGTCTCAAGTAAGTCGGGTGCTAGCCCCTAGGTGGTAGCCTCAACATTTTCATCTGATGGCTCAACTCCATCCATGTGGCTTCCTAAGACAAGAACCCCCAAACAATTACCCAAGACTCATAAATAGGGCCTCCACCCATTGGTGTGTTCAAAAAACCACATCAATAAATAAACTTGGGGTTCAAAAGAATTGATTCCAAGCTTTGGTGAATCATAAGTGAGCTGCAATATCTAAATAGTTCCAAAGTCACATCAACTTTGGAAACTCGTACCCTGGAAATGTTTTTGCTCAAATCTGATGTCCATTCTATCCAATATCACGGGTCATTCCCTCAACCTAACAAACTTAATGCATCAACTGAGGACCATGTAAGATAACCAGTTTCCCCATCACCTACATAACTCATGCCAAGCCCATACTGATGGTCAAAATGCCTCAAACAGATAGGGATCACTATCTCAGTCCTAGTGGTATATGTGTCATGATCCCATGGATCCCAAAAAAATATTTTTATTATATATATTAACATTAGTAATGAATTTAATTCAATAAAATTTAATTCAATAGTCAAATTAAATAAAAAACAATTTAATAAAAAGAAAACCCTATCCTAACCACCCAAGGTTTTGAGCCTCTTGAATGACTCAAACCATTTATACAACTGATTCCTAATGCCTGTCGGCACCACACAATGATTTAATTAATTAATTAATAAAAAAATCCAATTTAAAAGGTCTCACTTAGTTAATACAATGGGGACCTAAAATTCATTCCCCAAAAACACTCATGAAATCTCAAGGATAATTATTCCCCACCCACCATGGGGTCGTAGACATAGGCATGCCCAATATTAGCCACTAACTCCAACTTGTTGAATGAATTATTGTTTTTTATGAATTCCCTAGAAATAAGAAAACAACATCTTTCTTGTATTTAGTTGTCTATAAGGTTATGGAAAATGAAAAAAGATATAAGGGAAAGGGGAGACTCATCAATTCAATTCCCATGCACCTGATAGTGATCGAAACTGAGATTATATGAAGGAAGAAGAACAATACCTCGTAGAGGAGAAAAGGGATAGATCATACTTATTGTACATGTGACTAAGAGAGGATAAAAGAAGGAAAAATAAGGACAAATATGTGGAGGAAAATGTTCTTTTCACCCCTATAATGAGGCTACATAGATATTTATCATGGTTTCTCAAAATGTACAAAAAATATGTCGCTCTTTCTATATAGGAGTCAATCCCTACATTGATATGCCACAAATATTTCAGAAACTATACAAAAATCATGTGTGCTACAGTGTGAGGCTACTTCCGTAGTGTCACTAACCATGTAGATTGTGAGAAACATTCCAACCCGTTATAAGACTATACAAAATCACTCTTAAAAATCCACAGAGTTCCTTGCATGGCCTACCATCCAAACCCACAAGATTTTAAAAACTGTGTGGGAATAAAAAATTAGGCTACATGATTTTCAGTGAGAGGCCACATGGTTTTATCCAAATAGTTCTCCTCAACATGTAATTTCCAAAGCAAGTAATTTAGGCCACCATCATGAATAAAACACATCCGAACAATTAAAGAACTTTTCAAGCCTCTAAACCCATCCAATTATTTTTGGTTGACAGAAAACACAAAATCAGGTTAAGATGATCAATTAATAAATTTGTCATACCTACCAATTTCAAAAAATTAAAAAGGGATAGGATTTTGAATTGATCTATAAAACTAATCGGTTAAAAAAAATAAAATTAAAAATAAATAAGTATTGAAAATTATAGTAGATAGACTTATATTGATCATTGGATGAATAAACTTCCCCCTCCATGTCATTACATAATTGATAATTTGAATAAGTGATTGATAATAGGGAAAAAAGTGTTATTCTTATTGATTCACTTGATATAGATGTATTGTTTCCTAATGGAAATGAAGTATTCATGTACAATATAATTCAAATTTAATCTATTATTATAAAACAACAAAAAAATTCTATCTATGGATTTTTATTCCATTCCATGGATGATTAAAATTGGATGAATGTGTCAATAGTTAGGAAATTCATTATATGAATAACACATCTCAATAGAGTAATTATAAAAAGCATATACATTTTATTTTTCTATACATAAATAAATGAAAACAAATATAAATACTTAAAAAACAATATTAAAATTAATTAACCATAGAACATGAAATAAAATGGAAATCGCAAGATCATAATATCCAGGATTGGGAAATATAAGAAACAGAAAGATTAAATCCTTTTAAGTAATGATCAATAAAAATTGTAGTTTAAGGAGGTATGGTTGTTATAAAAATTTATCCCAATGGTTCATTGGACTATTTCAGATTTTGAGCAAGGTAATCAAAGTCTCTAATAACCAAGGGTCACCTCTAAAGATAGACTCGGTGCACAACCTATTTCATATGACATAACTAAGGAGATATGTGTATGAATTCTCAATCATTTTCTACTTGGGTGATCATAATTTCAAGGATGAAACAACCTTTATAGTGTACCCATTTTTTGAATGAGGGTTGGATGCATAATATTCACCATAGTTTATTGATTCCTTTGAAATATGTCTCTTAAAATCATGGAAATATTAAGGAAATGTCATGGGAATGGGTGAATTAGTTGTGATATCAGTACCATAACCACTCTGATAGAGTTGTTCTTTTCTAGAGAATAATTATTATAGTTAGTGTGGATGTTATATCTCATATTTTACTAAAAAATTCCCTTAAATATTTTAAAATAAAAATTAAGAGGAAGTCACCAATATATATTATTTTTCAGTGTGAGTCCTATAAAATAGATAATATATTGCATATATTTTTTTAGTCACACGTATAAGAATAATTAATTAATCCAAAATTGATACACTGATAGATTTTTTCCTATTGGTTGTGTGTGAAATTGGTGTTTTATCATTGAGAGTTATAATTTTAATTTCTTGGATTTGAACCCTAAAACTACGATTTTATCGTTCTTTGTATTAATTATAGAATTATCAAAATAAAAAAGATTATTATTTTTATTAGTGGTTGGATATATAGAATTAGGGGATAATTATAGTTATGGTGTGGATTATAAATATTATAGGTAAGATATTTTAAGTTATTTTACTAATTCATAATGAGTGGATTTATTAAGAGATGTATTTATGAAAGTAAACTATTGAATATTTTGTGAATAATTATTCAAAAAAAAGAAAAAAATCCTCTCATGGAATTTATTGTTAAATCTATAATTTAAAATATTTTTCATTGGTGTATGGAAAACCCTAAAAGATTAATCTCAATATCTGTACATTTAAGGATATATATTCACTATGTAAAGAAAGACAATTCAGAATCAAGGCATGACCGTTGAGTAATCTTCATAATCACCACTTAGGTAGGAAAATATACCTTTTGTTTTTAAATTATTCTTCACAGGTTTTAATCCATTAACTGAAGAAAAAACTTATTTATTATGGTAATATGTCAAGGATTTTAAATAATGAAATAAATCATATGTTTTATGAATTTCTTGTCTCATTGTTGATATTCAATTATTATCAATAAAAAATTAATTTTATAAAAAATTTATATAACATTGTGAATTTTTAAAAACTTTATAATATATTTTCATATAGATTTAGAAAACAATTAATCAATACAATGAAGATTCTATGGAAATTACTTATTAAATAATAAATTTTGGGGATTTATTAAAATAATAAAACTTGTTTTCATATTTTTTTTGAATAAAACTCATTTTTCAAATTCACTTGAGGAACTATTTGTCAATTTTAAAACCATTCCCTTTATCATTTTATTCTTCCAATTTCTTCATATGTGATAAAATATCACCCATTGGGTTTGTGGTACATTAAACCAACCACCACTCTTTAATTTATTTTTTCTCTCTCTTCCCACATCAAATTACACATCAGAACTTGTATAGGAAAAAACTACTGGTCGAGTTCATATGAAAGGAGATGTAGAAGAATAATGAAACTATTTATTGATATAGTACAACATATTTTATGTTTATGATAATGATGATACACATGAATGATGGATGGATGAGTATGTTATGGATAGGTCTAATGATGATCCCAGATGCATCAGATACATAAGAAAACAAAGGCATTATAGGAGTATGATTTAGTGGTGTGAGTAATAGGAAAAAATGAATTTAAAATATAAGATTCCTAATTGAACATGAAGTAATATTCAATGATACATTCCATTTATTATATAACCTAATGTTCTGGGGTTTACATGACCCTATATCATTTAAATGAGGAACACCATTATTTCACATTCCTTGTATTTTAGGACAACATTCCATAGTATTTATCTATTAATATGTCCGATCAATATATAAGATCCAAACAATGTTTCACTTGAAAAAAATGAATTTTGGAAGGAGAAACATTATGTAAATTATTTTTTCACTTCTAAAATCCATGTAGTTCTTCACACCATGTTCTATACTGTACATGTCATATACATTGATATTTTACAAGGATATCTATGGAAAACCACTCCTAGAATACATGATGGATCTACACATTGTGTATCTATAAGGAAATGATCTTTTGGTTTATGAAACATGAATTAAAACATCATATAATTTGTTTAGGTAGTATCTATTCCTACATGTCATATACAATAGTTTATATTTCGTATGTGTGACTATTTTAAGGAATCTATTTATTTTATCACCTGGTTTTCAATTTGGAGTAGATGAGTATT
The DNA here is from genome assembly GCA_963277665.1 of Viscum album. Classification (NCBI taxonomy): domain Eukaryota; kingdom Viridiplantae; phylum Streptophyta; class Magnoliopsida; order Santalales; family Viscaceae; genus Viscum; species Viscum album. The sequence continues at coordinate 121,892,651 of OY728153.1, read as the reverse complement.
CCATTGTGATTTTTATTCCCAGTAGAACATGGTTTATATAACTATTACTCATATGAAGATTACATTCATGTAATTTCAGTTATTGGATATTTATAAATCCATTGAGGGAATGACAGAGTGTGGGACGGATGATTTAAAAAACATATGGCTACTAAACCCCAGAAAAATAATGATTTGTAGGTGTTGTTTCTCTATATACATAATGGAGTTAGTAACCCCCCTTAGTGATTTAGAAATAGACCTCCACCTATAGAGTAGGTAACCCCCTCAGCATATGTACATAGTATATGATGAAATACAAGTCCTCAATAGGTTTCAATAACTCTTTGACAGACATACCTTACTCAAGGAGGCATGGTACCCCCACTACTTATACTACCAAGGTATGATATGGAAGTGATTATTTTAATACATTTTATGTGGTCTTTTTCTCAGTGCTAAGAGTAGTTTGAGTTCCATTTGACATATGAATTCTATAGAGATAAATGTAAAAAATAAGGATCTACTTATCCTTTGTTACATATTTTTTTTAATACTATATAGGATTATCTCATTTAGTTAAATTGATATATTGGATTCTTATGGATTTTTGGATTCATCCAATTAAAAGTATTTATACTCAATGATGCATGACCCTTTGAACAATGATATCTATTTTTTGAAGACAACACATAGAATGGTGGAGATTTCAGTGGAAATAGAGTTTTGGAGATGGATCATTTGGTATGTTGGTGGAATACATTTTTTAGTGATCATGTCTATATTGACATGATGAGGAGTTCTTATATCTCAGTTATACGTGGTTGGAATCTTCCAGGGGTTTTCATGCTTCGTATTTTCCCATTATTTTCTTACATTATTTTTGATTACAACATTGGGTAATTATCAAATGTGTTTTATATTATTTAATATAAATAATTATTAATATGGGTTTTATTTCTAATATATATTATCATAGAGGTGTTTAGTTATATAGTGGTTTATATATAAGTTCTAAAATATATGTGAAATGCAATATATGTGTTTATCTTTATCCGTCATCCAATTGGGGGGGGGGGGGTTGGGGTTGAACCCACCACATGAAGTCAAACTAGGTTCGGTCTCGGTGGAATGATTCATGTCAATATATGCATTCAACAAGGGATTTGTGAATTTTCACTCACTAATTGTATCGAGTGTCTCTTCCTCAGTGAATGGTGGTTGTGATCGAGCATCACATGTTCTTATTATAGATATTATTATTTGTTTTTTATCCTAAGGATAAGAATTATCATTCTTGAATTCCTATACTGTTGTCTATAATTGCTAAAAATATTAATTTTATAAAATACATTGGGGGATCAATGTGTTAATATGATGAATGAATATATAGTCATAACATTAGACCATACATTAAATAATGCGCGAGTTAATTCATAGTCAATATAAGAGTGTTCTAAATGGAAATACAAAGTGGGATTCACTATGATATAGTGATAATAAAATACTTATGTATTATTTTTTTAATATCTCTCATGAGAAAATATATCTTATTTATTCTCTCTTTACTTCTAGGGAAAAATTTATTCTATTTTATAGAGGAGGGTCATTCCCATGTGATGTGTAATTTTTCTCAACCTATAGATTCTTTATGGGGGAGAAAGTCTTAATGATTTTTATTAGTGTTATTCGTGAATAAAAATGAACAAAGATGAAGCAGAAACATGAATAATGTTGGGTTCTTGAATGTTAATTATTTTATTTATGGTATTTTTTCATTTTTAATCATAGTAGATCTTGTGTTTTATGGTTTTTAATTACTTCCAATGGGATTTACATTTTTTTTAATATTATAAAATTTTTTAGTGGGACTAATGATTTACCAAGATCATTTAATTTTTAAATAATATATTTAAATGAATAAAATAGTTATGGTATTGATATCATATTCCATATCATTGAAAATAATTTTAATTTTAAACTTTCGCATAATTTATTTTAAGATCATGGGTTTTACTATGTGGTATATATATATATATATTATTTTGGATTAAATAATTTCTTATGGACCAATGTGAATACCCTTTGAATTCATGTGGTTATCAACTATTTTCGGAGCTATATCGGAGAAAAAAACACTACTTATAGAGAAATACAATTGGGACACATTGTTAGGTGAAACCATAAGGCCATAGACAAACAATGTAGTGAAACCGTTCGATGCTTGGCATATGGATCATTAAGATTCAATGTTTAAGGAAACATTATGGAAGGAAATTAATTCATGTGCATGGTCATCTACAAGTTTTGAAATTAAGAAGAGATAAGGGATACACATGTTTGGGAAAACTATATGAGGTTCCCTTCCATATAGTGAAGGGTGCGTGGTTGGCACATGTTTTTCCCAGTGATGTGGCAAAACCATACGATATAGTTTTTTTGAGGAAAATGACCAATCAAAATTATTTAAAAAATAAATGTTATTTTCATTATCCTCTTTGGAACATCAAACAAATTGGGATAGATCCCTTGAAGAAAATACATATATTATGATCTTGTTTTCCCACACGATATTGGAATCAAATACTGTTTGAGTCGTTCGATTTTCACCTGTGAGTAATCTATTATTTTGTCTAATTATTCATTTTTCTTTATATAATGTACTCTATTTAAGGGAAATATTACATGTCCTATTTTTAGGATTTAAATCAATTATTCATTTTTCATTCTGATATGGGATAAATAAAAAGCTGATATTAGATGAACACTCTAATACAGATATCTAGTTGATAGTCTTTAACTTTCCCTTGGGTTTTGGTGATTTATATCCATAGTTGTAGTTGCTCGATGAAATTTAAATTGTGGGGGAACCCTGATAATTAATTGAATAATTTAATTTAGTTTAGTATGAATATTAGCTATTCCCGTTAGATACCTTGGGTTTAGATGCAGGTTGTTTCGCCAACCGAGGCCACCCATTGTGTGCACCCTTTCCTTTCCATTGTTGAACCGCCAATGGGGTTTGTGTTTGATAATTTTGAGTCATTTTATTCTCTATAATAAAATAAATGAAATCAAATGAATTGGTTGATTATGATATGGTTTCCATCCATTTTTATGTTATACATGATGTGAAATGTTAAACTACTTAAATATGAATTGTTATATGAGTGAGTAATTTAATGGAAATTGAATGAAAGTGACATTATAAATGGAATGAATGATGAATTATTGTATATTATTATATACACGTGTAAATCCTTGGGTCATAATAGTGGTAGTATATTCCTTGGATGAAATGTACCCTTGATTGTTAATCATGTGGGATGCCTTGGGATTTGCTGCTCCTTGGATACAACATTTTTTGACTCACAATGTACACAGTCTGTTGAAATTATCCGTGGACACCAATTAAATTCTAACAGAGTTTGCATCATGAATAACCTGGGACTACAAGATAATTCCTTGGTTTATTAAACAATATATCCATTCCCCTAAGGTCCTACACATCTGATTATATGACATATCAAGGGTAAATGAGATATGCTTGTTTATATGGCTCGACAAATGAAAATTTAACATTATTGATTAAACAGTGAAACCATGGTTTATATGATATACAGGTTACATGACATAGCCATGAATGATATGAGATATTGGGCATATGAAATGGCGATGGATTTTTTAATTTTATTTTCTTTACAGCTTCTTTATTAGTCTAGTTCGACCATTTTTTAGGGTGACTTATGGGGATAGACAAATTCACACTAACTATTTTACATATTGAATGGGAACTTATTACATTTATGCATTAACGTTGTTATAATTTTCACACTACTTATTATTTATTCCATATCATGGATTGTTATAGACACTATTGGTGGTGGCATACTGGGATTTTATCTCACACATTATCTTATATCACTGTTTGGTACTGAGATAGAATATATGGATATAGGTAGGGAGCGGGGCATATGACCATATTTTTATGATTGAAATTATTTCATGACAAGGATAAGGGGTTAACATGACTTATCTGAGGCATATGATGATATATGAAAATAATGATTTTTGGTCTTTTTTGTATTTTGATAAAAATATCAGACTGATTTCGGTATACCTGTTATGGATGTTGTGTAGAAACATGACCTGAAATATCAACTTGAATATGAGAATAATACTTGATTTATTGTATATATATTGATAAGTAAAATTAATATACTATTAAATTATTAATGTGCTTCCTCTAAGGTGGGTTACTGGTCCAGTGGTATTAGTATCTATTCTTTCTTATTTTCATTATTATATTTATTCTTCTTTTTGAATGATATGATAGTCTGTTGTGTTAAACTCTGAAAAATGGGAACAGTGTAACAAAGAAAAACCTTAGGCCCCTGATTCTAGTTGCCAACCTCTGGGATTCGGGTAGATGATCCTGATCCCCTGTCACCAACGAGGCTTGGGCACCGTTCAGTGACATCTCAGTCCAGGAAGTTACAAATTGGTGGCATGTCATTATTTATATATATTTACAATTTTGATAAAATAAAATGTGGATCAAGAAGGTATGGTATTTTTTTACTATTTTGTTACTAGGTGTAGATAACCCAAATGTAGGGAAAATCCAAATTTCCTCAAATGGATATTTTTATTTTTTATACTTTCCCTAATACTGTTGATTTGATTCAATCGTTGGGTGATAAAATTGTATTGAGATATTATATTTTAAATTATTGTGGGTAATATTTTTTCAAACCAATTAAATAAGTGTATTCCATCTCATGAATAATTTTATGCACATTCTAGAGTTCACATGCCTTGCATTATTCCATTCCATATAGGGTTCATTTCCTTTTTTCATGAAATTATAATATGTGTATTGTGTGTTATATTTGATTTACATACAATTTTTATAAATTATTTGTATAATAAAATTATAATAACTTATTTTGTACGTAGAATACTTTCCATAAAATAAAAAGTGTTTCACAAATTAGGATTTAAAAGACATCCTATGTAGCTAACTATGGCACATTGAGTCATGGACCGTTGTTCACATGGAGTGAAATGTGTGATGATGTGCATTAAGTGGATGCAATATTTATGCTCATGAGGAGAATGGGACCTTATAAATCATATATGGGGAACCATTTGGTTCAATTATTTAAAAACAGAATTATCATATAAATGTAAAATTAAATGTAACTTTAAAAAATAGAGAACATAACATAAACATGGATTTAGAGTGGGTAGTATGCATTGATTCTAGGGAATTTTATGATTGTTTATTTTACTATTAATGACCTTGTTGACGCTCCTTTCGTCACAGAATCTAAAGATCGGAAAAGGGAATATCTGAGCTCAAAGTGATTCAGCCTTTGAAGAAAACATCAAAAATCAACAAAGGAAGGAAGAAAGGATCAACAACAACCTCACCGCGCAAGTTATCTAACTGGCGCGCAAGTGTACTTGCGCAGCTACCTTGGTCGCGTAGGTGACTTGCATGACCTAATTGGTAACCGCCCGGTAACCGCCCGGGGTCTTCTTTTGCCTATAAATAGACCCTGTGGGCCCCCCATTCGAGAGGATCTTTTTCCAACAACTCGGATTGAAGCTCCCGAAGCCCAAGTCTTTTCTCAAAGCTTCCGGAACACTTCTAAGGTAATTTCTTACCTAGAACGGAAGATTTAAAGAGAAGAAGGAAGGCCTAAGTGTTGAAACTTATCAAACACTTGCGTGACGACTTATTTCCTTCAATATAACTTGCGCGTCCCTTTTTTGGAAGAACCTCGAGAACATTTTAAAGGGTTTAAAAAAGAGTCGCTCAAGTATTTCAATGCTGGTTGAAAATCGCGCAAGTACGCTATGTGTCGCGCTGGTGTACCTGCGCGACCAATACTTGCGCGCCCACGGAAGACTTGCGCGCCTTGCAGGACTTGCGCACCCCTATCTTTTTGGGTGCCCATCTTTCCCATTTTTTACCCCTATTAAGCCATTTCACCTTTCCTTTTCAAGATTCAGTCTTCAAGACACTCTTCAAAGCCATTTATGGCATGATTTCTTGATTTGACTTTCTTATCTGAAAGGAATTCTGTGGAATCTCTCTCAAAGTCTAGTGATTTAAATATCCTTATGTCACTAAAATATGGAGAGTTCATTCATTCAACCTTATCCTTTAAGATGAGAGAATCCTAACCTGGGTCTCCTTTTCAGGAATAATCCCCAGTTATAAAGCCTTTAATCTAGGCATCTTCCTCAGGAGTAAGCCCCAAATTGTTAAAGTTCCCAATCTTGGCCATCCTCCTCAGGAGTAATCCCCAATCAAGTCCTTTAATCTTGGGCATCTTTCTTAAGAATAAGCCCCAACCTCAAATATGGGCATCCTCCTCAGAAGTAAGCCCCAAACCTTAATCCCTAACCTGGCTCTCCTTTTTTCAGGAATAAGACTCAGTCATAATCTTGGGCTTCCTTTTCAGGAGTAAGCCCCAAGTCCCTTATCCTGGGTCTCCTTTTAAGGAAAAAGACTCAGTCATAACCTTAGGCTTCCTTTTAAAGAATAATCCCCAAGTCCCCTAACCTGGTTCTCCTTTTAAGGAATAAGACTCAGTCATAACCTTGGGTCTCCTTTTCAGGAATAATCCCCAAGTCCCCTTAAAATTTCTCTTAACCGGTCATAATTTACCTTTGATTTGGGTTTCCTTTTTAGGAGTAAAACCCAATCATAAGTCCCCTCCTAACTTGGGCATCCTCCTTAGGAGTAATCCCCAAGATTAGAGTATTCAAATCTCCATGAAGCACATATAACTTTATGGACCCTGTTCATGGATTTTCTCCCTAAAAGTAAATCCTAAACCTTCATCTATCTGGGCAGTCATCCATACATAAGCCCCAAACAAATTCTTATGATTGCATCTTTCATGGCACAATTGTCTAAATTTTACCAATACCTCTTGTTTCTCACATCGAGCATGACTCACGTGAGCTTAGAGTGTAAAAGTAATTATGACATTCATCTTTGAGCCATCAATCATAAACATCATACTCCATTTCTCGAACTACGTGGGTTCTGATTCCTTTTCCAAAACAAAGGATACGTAGGTAGCCCATTTATGGGTTCGATCCCAACTTTGAAATAATCTCTGTCCTTCTGAATGACGATAAACTTCAAGTGCCCCACTGAGTGGCTTTAAAATCAGCCTGGTCATCATAAATGACCAAGAGACTTTTATATAAATGTTTTGAAGGATACCATTGACCAAGAATCTCTAAACAGATATAGATGATTCTCTATTGATGAAGAACCTCGAATACATATAAAAGATTCTCTAAATTTCGTTGTATATTTAATCATTGATTGCTAAAACTAAAGGAAAGCACATTTTTACTTGGTAATGTAATAAGGATTCACGAACATAACTTAAATCTATAAAGAGAGTCCCAGAGTAGACAATAATTCCCCTCAAAAAGGTGTGATGAGTCCGACCTCCCATCCTCTCGACCAATGCAAATTCCCAAGCCTCATTAGTCCACAAGGTAATGAGTGCCTGGCTTTGGAAAGTAGGTCCAAACGGATGTGGAATCATTGGATGTTTCCGGTTCAACGAACTAACCCGTTAGAAACCGATTGGAACGTTTGAATCTCCCATCCAGGAGGTCATCCCCGGATTCCGTGAGAAACAAAAAATGGTGAACCTGACGTGAATCCTTAACCAAGTTAAAGTGATGTTCTTCTTATTTGTTAGGCCCCTTGGGACAACAAAGTAATCATTGACATGTGCTCTTCCAAAAGATGCAGTGGCCGGATTCATCTTGATTATGTCTGTTACATGGAACAGGCACTCTTTTCTCAAGATCTTCTTCAAAATGGCTTTCCTTAAATTTACCCATGTGAATACTGCTGCTGTGAACACCTCTACTCTGAGGTCTGCTGCTGTGAAAACCAATGCTGCTACTCCTGCTGGAACGTAATCCGCTTTGAGGATGACATCACCAACTCAGCGTCTTCAACGCTGTGTTTCTAATGCACTGGTTAAGGAGTACTGTCGCAACGGTACTATCCCAACTCTGGAGACCGCTTGTCAAGCCCTCCAAGTTAACAACTCTACCTAGTCATCCGGACAACGGCGTCCAGCAATCAAGAATTAGGCGGTGCTGACTACCATCTCCAACCATTTCGGGTCGTTATCCCCGGAACGCAATTTTCATTCACTCCCTTACTCTGAGGAAGTGAATGAGCAGGTCCCTCAGGGCCTTAGTTCAAAAAGACATGAGTCCTTCCCGAGGGCTCCCATCAACAATCGCCGCCAGACTCGTGCGGTAGTGCGCCCTCAACATGATGAGGGTACCGACTCCAGGCATTCAGCTCAGGTTCCTCGAACCCGAGCAGGCAAGATGAACCGCCAGAGACGGAATCCGGTTAACAATAGGAAGGTTGTCATCCCTACCATCTCCGGAGAAGTCCACCAACCTAACATGGTGGCAAACAACGAGCAGGCATACACACCTATTCGTTTTAATTCCACTGTCCAGCAGACTCGTCTGGAAGAATCAAGCCTATCACGCCAGGAAATTCCGGCGGAGTACCATAGGTAGGAACATACACCTGCTTATACATCACCGGTTAGTCAGCAGGCTCGTCTGACTACATATGATGGATCTCGTCAACCGCGTTTGGTGAAGTGTAATCAGCAGGCACATACACCTGCTAAATCTAATCAAGCCTACCAATAGTCTCGCTTGGTAGCGCACGGAGAAGTCAGTCGGAAAGTCCCGACGACAAACAAGGGGTAGACTCAACTCTCTGCCTCCACACTTGAGTACTGTCAGGATTCACTGACAGGAAAAGGAGGATAGGAGCAGGCACATACACCTACTCCAAGCCCGGAATGGACGTATATCCCCGTTCCGGCGGCTGAAGTCACCAAACATATTTTGTCAATGGTGAAAGAGAAGAAGAAAATTCATGCTCATATTCTGGATGCTTTCCAGGATATCATAACAGCTTCAGCATCATCTCAGGGACAGACACATAAATCTATCCCTAGCAATGGAGTGACACATCAACGATTCACTCCGGAACAGACACACACATCTGTTCTAGTCCAAGAGGGTTATGGGGCATACTCCACCATATCATACGGACAACCAAGTCAGGAACATACACCTGATTTGAATGGAGATCGTCAGCCTAACCTGACCATCTTTCCTGATCAGGCACATACACCTGCTCAGAGCAATCACTTTCGTCATCAAGTGGTTTCTAAAGCGAGTAAGAAGGCATCTAAGAAAAAGATCCGCCCAGCACAGTCAGGAGATCAAATGCCAATCTGTAACCAAGCCTTGCTCGATGCTGGAGTTCTTGAAGCCCTCAGACATTTATCTGTCGGAATTCAAGATTCTACTCCCTCAGTTCCCAATAACGGGAACATTAATTCTGAAGGTCTTCAACAGAGACTTCCTCATGAAGACTTGCTTCATGAAAATTCGGTCAATCTTGAAGTTTCTTCTTCAGATGAGAGCCACAGGAACCCTCTGTGTGGTCAGAAGACCAAGGAGCAAGAGATTTCATCTTTTGTTGTAACCCATCATGACGGTCCTCCTCATGGTGATGAACTTCGCTGCGAAAGTCCTCTCCGCAGTAGTGATTCACGTTGTCTCGAAAATTCTTCAGAAGGCAATGTAGTGACGAGAAACCCCTCCTATCTCGAGGCACTTGCAAACGTAAAACCAGTATTGTCTGATGCTTTACTATCGGCAGGTGAAACTCTTTCTCCATCAGAAGATAGCCTGGGGTTCAGGTTATTCTCCGAACCATCCCTGGGTCATTCATCTTCCAGCATGAATAGTGATTTCTCTACCAATCTTGTTGAATCCGATGAAACAACAAAGAAACACCAACTCTGGTCCAAACAGGTAGAAGAATCTTCATTTAATGATAAAGAGGAAATGCTGAACATGAGGAAAAAACTGGCAAAAGGTGAAGTAGCAGTCATGTTTTGGCCTTTGGCTGACTCCCAGTACGACATTCCAAAGATGTTGACGGATGATGGAATCCATGATATTCGTCTCAACATATGGAAAACTCTTTGTCAATTAAAGAAGAAAGTATTATCTTACGATGAATATGAAAATCATATTAAGATAATAGAAGGGCTACAACGTCAGATTGATTTGGCATCTCTATCAGTCTCTCGGTATCCGAAGGCTGAAAAGCAACAGATAACCCTTCAACGTTCATGCCTTGGCGCACTAAGAAAATTGCGTCAGTTAATTGCCAATGCTCCATCTGATGTTCATATCAGAGGATGGGGTGTTCACGGAGCACTACATTTCACAGTGCTTTCCGGTCAGCAAATCCCACCGAAAATGGTCTAATGCAATGTTATTGCCCATGGCCGGCCACAGTCAACGAGCTTTGTTCATAATCAAAAGCTTGCTCAAGAACAAGCTTAAACTAGTTCCTCTCAAAATCAAGTATATAGAGAACAAGTTGTTGAATTGCTCCTACATCAAGCAGGCGAGAATATTGCACAAGCCTCTCGTCTGGAGAAAACACGTCATCAAATGACAGAAGTTTCGGAAATCATCCAACGGTCTGTTGAACCAGGTGATAAAAGTGGATACAAGTTAATGCATCCAGCTAATTTCCGAACTAAGATTCGCAAGATCAAGATAGATTTTAAGAAGATCTCAGACATAGCATGTCAAGAGACACCCCAGCTTGCCAGACTGGGGAATTCTCTAACCCAACCCTCAGAGTCAACAAATGGGATTCGAGGAGTTGATCGGAAGTAGCAGGAAGATCCCCAGTCCACCGGACTGGGGACTTTTTCAAATCCTCAATCCCTCCCTCAGAGAAAGTCAGTATTCTCTCGATTAGGGAATAAGCCTCAAGAGGAACGAAGAGCCAAGCTGTTAGGAAATTCTCTCCAAGTGACGGTTCTCCAAGAAATTCCTGAGGGATCAAGTCAACGCAATGCCATGTCTTATCATGGACATGGAAGGAGAAAATATCACAGAAATGCTGATAGAAATTATTCCATGCAATATGCATCCATTAATGTCATCAATGTTGTTGCTGCTGATTCACCAAATGAGGCTCAATCAGAAGGATCAGACGAAGAGGTTCCTTCTCAAGAAGTTGCGCACACAGACCTAAATGAAGAAGGTGTGCGCACACGTAATCAAAGGCTTACCCAAAATCTGGGTATTCCTTCAAATAACCCACTTCCCCCTCTCCGAAAAGGATCCTATAAGGGGAAAGTAAAGAATCAGGTTACTTCTCACCCTTCCTTTGAAGGAGGTCAATCACTCTCATTAGAGCAAAGGTTTGCACAACAGGAGGAAAAAATGAAAGAATTAAGAAGGTTGAATGCAGAACTACTTCAGAGTAGTCTTCTTCTTAAGAATTCTAAAGTCCGACAGTCGAAGGAATTTGTTGTAACTACTGAGATGGATCAAGAATATCCTCCTTTATCAGTACACCCACAGAGGTCTAATATTATGGGTCAAACGCAACAACGGTTGGAAGCACTACCATCAGTTGCAGCACCAATCACCACATCTGTCCAAGCTCCATTAATTGCACCTACCCAAAACCAAGTTCAACCTGACGTTTCTCAAAAGTTAATAACTACTATTGAGTCATTAACAGCTCGGTTAGAAACTATGGAAGGGAAACGGGCGCAAGTTCAAACTGAAATGAAAGTTTACCCTGAATGGGTAGATTCAATTTCTCCTCCATCCAGTTTTGGAAACCCTATTTTCCCTACTTTCAATGGATTATGCGACCCTGAACAACATTTGACGCATTACGTGTCTTGTTGTGATCCTATGATGGGAACTCCAGAGCAGCAAGAATCAGTGAAACTCAGATGCTTCGTGCGAACCTTGCAAGGACCATATTTTGTCTGGTATACAAGCATGCAATCCCGGTCAGTCATCGGATGGGAGGATCTTCGTCAAAAATTCCTTCTTCAGTTTAGCTCAACTTTTCCAAAAACGGCAGTTTTCGATCTTACAAACTGCAAGCAAAGGGAGAATGAAAGAGACTCTGATTTCACTGCTCGTTGTAAGGGATTAACGTATTCCTTGAGTTTAGCACTCCCTCAGGAGGAATTATTTCCAATCTGTGTGGAAAATTTGCGTGACGAGTTACGCACACCATTGATCCCTGTGAAATACACAGGAGGGTTTCGAGACCTTACTTCAATCGCTCAACAGATTGAAGATTCCCTTATACAGGCTAAGGTTAAATCTCGTGTAATTCCATCAGCTCCAGGAAGAGGAATGGGTAAAGCAGAAACTGCTACAGTTGTGCTTAAACAGGCACCTGTACCTATTTCTACTTCAAAACCTTCATCTTCTCGAAGGGCTCCACCTCCTGAACGCCAACAACAAAGGCTGTTTCGTCCAAATGATCAAAAAGATCAACGACGAAAACAATTTGAGGATATGAAGAGTAAAACATACTCTTTCCGAAGTGAGAAAGTTCCTGGTTACTTCATTTCAGCTCTGGAAAATAATTTGGTTCAATTACCAGTGCCCAAGAGGCCAAACAAGGAAGGAGATGAAGACCATCCCAATTATTGTCCCTTTCATCAAATGTTGGGGCATCCCATCCAGGAGTGTTTTGTCTTTAAAGACCTCCTGTAAAAGATGGTCGACTTGGGACAAGTCAAATTGGAGGGTTCTTCAACTCATGTAGCGTGTATTACCGCTACAGATCCAGAGGAAGGAGGTGAGTGGCAGGAAGTCAAAAGCAAAACTGCGAAAAAATATGATGATTGGATGGCCAGAAAGACAATCAATCAGACCCATTCCATTTTGCGAACACAATTGAAGAAGCCAATTGTGTCTCCTGCAAATGCTGCAGTAAAGCCTCCATCAAAAGAGAAATCCTCAAAAGGACAGCGCAATTCAAAGAAGAAAGAGGAATCAGGAGAAGATGAGTATGTATCAAAGCCTAAATTGTCTTTGACTCTGGCAGATTTCATGCCATCTACTTCGAAGCCACGGGCACCGTCCCACCAAACGGCACAGCCTAAACAGGCTAACCAGGCAGAGTCTTTATCAGACGAAGAGTCAATCTTTGGTTCTGTTAATATGATTCAATTAACAGATTCATATTCCAGTCTTGATGAGCCTGAATTCCCTGTATCAAATAAGGGAACCCGAGGAAGTTCTAGAGGTTCAGGATATAGGGGAATACATGGATCTTTCCGAAGCCATTACTCTAATTCTACCCCTGCTAGCACTGTATATGCAGCAGAAACTCGTGGTAGAGCCCTTCAGCGAGTTCAAAAAGAACAAGCAAGTTCTTCTGCCAATAGCCAACTCAGCTTCGGCACAGTTATTTTGGAAGACCGATTAAAGGTTCCATCTTCTTTATCTCAGCATGTAAATGGATCTAATCAGTCTAATCTTCCAAAACCAAGGATGTTGCCAACTTCAATACAAGATGCATCAGCTTCCAAAGAATCTACTTCCAAGGTACCTGCTAAACCGCATATTCCTATTGGGAAACGCAGACCTTTAGATCAAAAGTATGATATATCGAAACACTTGGCCCAAGTACCAGCCAAGTTATCAATTTTGGATGCTTTGAATCTGTCAAGAGATCTTCAGGAAGCACTCATCGAAGCTTTGTCAAGTCCTCAGGAGTTTGAAGCTGAAATTGCTGCAGCTGAAATCTACCACATAGAGAATAATCCTGCAGAATGCCATGCAGTGATATCTTTTACTGATAAAGATGAATATGATGTTGTGCATGGGCACATAAAACCTTTGTACTTATCTGGAAAAGTCAATGGTATATATGTTCGAAGAGATTTCATTGACAATGGTTCAGGAGTCAACCTCATGCCCATTCGCACACTTCGTCGATTGGGCCTCACAGAATCTGATTTATCTCCTTCTACCATGATGTTGCAAGGATATGATAAAAATGAACAATAACCACTGGGAGAAGTTACGCTCAGAACTCAGTTTGGAGATCTTGTTTCCAATTCGGATTTCATGATTGTTGATCAAGACTCAGCTTTCAATATCTTGCTTGGAAGACCCTGGCTACATCAGCATGCAGCTATTCCGTCATCATACCATCAATGTCTCAAATACTGTTTCGATGGTCAAGTTGGAACATTGTATGGTGATAAGGCCCCGTTCAAGACATGTGAGTCTCAATACATTGAGGCGGAATTTTATCACATGAAGGGAAGAGAAAAATCTACAATGAAGGAAATTACCAAAGTTAATGCTCCATATGGTTTGGAAAAAATTCCAATAAATCCATTTTCACATGTGAGTACAGATTATGTGTTACCTATCAGTCAAATTGACAAAATAGGCCCAAATAAAAATAATCTTATGGAAAGTTCCATAATGTCAGTTACGACAATTGAGCCAGACAACATGGGAGAAATTGGTAACTTACCAAGCAGTGATGAAAGCATGAGTGGTGACGTTTTCATTTCTTCTGCTGAAATCCAACAATTCTATACTTCGCTAATCAGGCCAGAAGAAGTTATAGCAACACCATAGGTGAATATTGATGTCGATTCTCAATCCATCATCTCCTCTTTATTTCCCAAAGAAGACCCTTTATCATCAATAGGGTCGGAAATGGAAGCTTCTTCTTCAAAATGTGAAAATTTTGACATCTCTTATGATCATGAGAATTTCGTTTTTTCATCTAATTTTCAAGTAGAAACGGAAGAAATAACACATGATAAAGAGGAAGAGGGAGATCTTAGAGATGCTCCTCCAGCATTTGAAGAGGGTATCTCTACCACTGTGGATGAACTCAGAGAAGTAAATCTGGGTATAGAGAAAGATCCACGCCCCACTTTAATTAGTGCGGCCATGACCCTTGAAGAGCAAGAGATGTATATTTCTTTTCTAAAGAAAAATAAAGATATTTTTGCTTGGAATTATACAGAGATGCCTGGTCTTGATCCTGATGTTGCCACCTATCATTTGGGTTTGCCAAAAGAACATTGAGGATTCAAGCAAGCCGCGAGAAGAACACACCCAACCTATGCTTCCAAAATCGAGGCTGAAATGGATAATCTTATCAAAGCTAACTTTGTCAGAGAAGTTCAATATCCCAAGTGGTTGGCTAATATTATCCCTGTAAAGAAGAAGAACGGAAAAATTAGGGTTTGCATCAATTTCAGAGATCTTAATCGGTATTGTCCTAAAGATGATTTCCCAGTTCCGATTACGGAACTCTTAATTGATGCGACGGCTGGCTATGAATTACTTTCTTTCATGGATGGATATTCTGGATATAATCAGATTCGAATGGCCCCAGAAGATGAGGAATATACAGCCTTCAGAGCTCCTCAAGGTGTGTTTTTTTACCGGGTGATGCCCTTTGGTTTAAAGAATGCAGGTGCAACATATCAACGCGCCATGCATCGTATCTTCAATCCTCTTTTAGGGAAATTTGTTGAATGCTATGTAGATGATTTGGTGGTTAAATCCAAACAACGTTTTGATCACTTGGCTGATTTGGAAGTCATATTCCACAAGCTTCGACAACATAATTTGATGATGAACCCCTTAAAATGTGCTTTTGGGGTAACCTCAGGAAAATTCCTCGGCTTTGTTGTATGCCATCGTGGTATTGAAGTCGATCCTGAGAAGAACAAATCAATCCTTGGTATGTCACCTCCTCAGAATTTAAAAGAATTAAGAGGACTTCAAGGACACTTAGCCTATATTCGGCGTTTCATCGCCAATTTGGCAGGAAAAAGTTTACCCTTTACCAAATTATTGAAGAAAGGAGTCACTTACCAGTGGACTGAAGAATGTCAAGAAGAATTTGATGTTCTCAAGAAATACCTCTTGAGTCCACCAGTACTCATGCCACCTGTTGAGGGTAGACCTCTTATCCTCTATGTGACAGCTTTAGAGCGATCATTGGGTGCCTTTCTCGCTCAAAAGAATGATGCTGGGAATGAAAATAGTCTCTACTATCTCAGTAGAACTATGCTTGAAGCAGAAACCCGGTATTCAAGTATTGAAAAGTGCTGCCTAGCATTAATCTTTGCAGTTCAGAAACTGAGACACTACCTGCAACATCATGAGGTCCAATTGGTATCTCGT
This sequence comes from Viscum album, assembly GCA_963277665.1. NCBI lineage: Eukaryota > Viridiplantae > Streptophyta > Magnoliopsida > Santalales > Viscaceae > Viscum > Viscum album. The sequence continues at coordinate 121,876,562 of OY728153.1, read as the reverse complement.
AATAATCCGCTCAAATTTATCCTTAGTCGTCCAATGCTTACAGGTCGTCTGGCAAGGTGGGCGGTTATTCTACAGCATTTCGACATTCAGTATGTATCTCAAAAGGAAATTAAGGGCCAAGCTCTGGCTGATTTCCTGGTTGAACATCCTTTAGTAGAAGACACGTATTCAGATATCGAACTCCCTGATGAGGAAGTTTTCTCTATTCAAGAGAGTCCTCAAACATGGGAAATGTATTTTGATGGTGCTTCTAGAAGTCCAACAGGGAAGAAAATGGAAAATCCTAAATTCAAAAAAGTTGGTTTAGGAATTGTGCTCATTTCTTCAGATAAGGCAGTGTTACCTTATTCCTTTTTATTGTGGGAAGGTGGTACCAATAATGAAGCTGAATACCAAGCTCTCATTATAGGCTTGGAGTTAGCACTTCAAGCACAAGTGAATCACTTAAAGGTGAAAGGTGATTCAGACCTGGTAATCAAACAAGTCAGTGGGGATTATGACATCAGAAAAGAAGAATTAATCCCTTTGTATGATTACATCAGAGAGTTAATGTCGGAATTCCCTTCAGAACCGACATTTTCTTATGTCCCAAGATCACAAAATGCTCAAGCTGATGCACTAGCTAATATAGCCACAGCTTTAGCAGATCCAAATCGGGACGAGACAACCATCTATATTGCCCACCGTCGTGCAATTTCACCTTATGTTCAAGTCAGAACAGAGGAAATTAATGAAATTAGTCCCATTCCTGAACCGTATGGTCATACTACAAGATGGATGTCACCTATCAGGGAATACCTTCAAAATGGAACACTTCCACCTGATAGAGCCAAGAAAGAACAAATTCGGCGACGTGTGGTCAATTTGAATCTTTATGATGGCCCAAACCACCTCGAGAAAATTCTCTACGAACGTGGTTTTGATGGAGTTCTCTTCAGATGTATTGATGGTGAAGAGACAATGGATGTCATAAAAGAAGTACATGTAGGAGTCTGTGGTGCCCACCAGTCTGGACATAGACTGTCTGATCAAATTCGAAGGCTTGGATACTTTTGGCCTTCAATGATACAAGATTGTGTTAATTTCACAAAGAAGTGTCATTCATGCCAAGTATATGCCAACTTCATTCATCAACCTCCAGAGTTGCTTCATACAACTAAATACTCATGGCCATTTTCCACATGGGAAATGGATGTGGTGGGACCTTACCCTTCAGCTACGGCCAAGCAGTTTAAGTACATTCTTACTGCTACTGATTTCTTTTCCAAATGGGCAGAGGCAGTACCTCTCAAAGAAGTCATTTCTAAATGCATTGTTAGATTCATCAAGTCTAACATCATTACTAGATTTGGTGTCCCTCATACCATATTGACGGACAACGGCACCAACTTCTGTTCTTCTGAGGTAAAGAAATTGTATCAAGAATACAACATTAAGTCCAACCATTCATCTCGATATCATGCAGCGGCTAATGGCTAGATAGAGGCCTTCAACAAGACTCTTTCAAATATACTGCAAAAGATGGTGGATAAACATAAGAGGTCATGGCCTGATAAACTCTTTCATGCTTTATGGGTTTATCGGACTACCACTCGCAATGCAACGCGGTCTACTCCATATTCATTGGTTTATGGAACAGAAGAAGTCTTGCCAATTGAAGTTCAATTGCCCTCACTCATAATAGCCATTTGTGATCAGTTATCAATAGATGAGCAATCCCAAAAGCGGTTGAATGAATTGGAAAAGTTAGATGAGAAAAGATTGTGCACTTTGCACCACTTGGAAATCTATCAGAATCGGACAGCACGAGCTTTTAGCAAAAAAGTTCTTCTTCGTTCTTTCATTCAGGGAGAATTGGTATTGGTTCTCAGAGCACCAATGATACCAAGAAAGAAGCCTCCCAAGCTTGAACCAAAATGGGAAGGACCTTATTCAATACATAAGGTCTACTCCAATGGAGCGTATTCTCTGATCTCAATGGATGGAGAACACATCACGACTCCAACTAATGCCAGATTTCTGATGAAGTATTTTGTATAAACACAAAATATTGTTCCCAGATCCAAAACAATCACAGTAGATCCTATTTTATGTCCTACATGACATTAAACTGTTATTATGTCTTATCTACATGACATTAAACTGTACAGAAGATCCTATATTTTGTCCAAGATGACATTAAACTATATTGTGTCCTAGCAACATGACATTAAACTGTGTGGCACTTCCAACGTCCAGCATGACGATAAACTGTAAAAAGTCCCAAGAACTGATATCCTCATATTGGTTCACCATAGTCCTAGCTACATGACTTTAAACTGTACAGCACCAGTTCGTCCTTGCTATATGACGTTAAACTATACAGCAATGGTCCAGTATGACTCTAAACTGCAACTTCGTCCCACACGACATTAAACTGTGAAAACGTTCCCTAAACCGTCCAGCATGACCTTAAACTGCATCATCCCTGGTCCATGTATATGACCATAAACTATTTGCAAATCCGTTATGTCCAGAAAGACGTTAAACTGTGACGTCCTAAACTACATGACTCTAAACTGTATAAAAGTCCCTCACGTCCGGAAAGACGTTAAACTATATAATCATCAAAGGTCCAGCATGACATTAAACTGCACCATCCACGTTCCATGCATATGACCTTAAACTATTCACACTTTCGTCCAACATGACATAAATGGTGTCTTATTTTGTCCTTACGGCATGACATTAAACTGCACAGTCCCCCTTTCGTCCAATATGACGTTAAACTATTTTATCCCCATCGTCCTAACTACATGACGCTAAACTGTACAGAAAATCCTTGATAGGTCCTACATGACATTAAACTGTATTTTGTCCCTGCTACATGACACTAAACTGTGCAGCACCAATTGTCCTAACTGCAAGACTTTAAACTGCATAGTCCCTTTTTTTATGTCCTACATGACATTAAACTGTGCATCGTTAAGGTTGTTATTACCTCTTGTTTCTCACACCGAGTATGACTCACGTGAGCTTAGAGTGAACATCAACCATAACACTCCCTTTGGGCCACTAACCATGTGTAAGTCCCAACAATTTTTTTATTAGATCATTGTCCACAAGAACAACATGATCATTAATTCATTCTTTAATTGAACTACACAGACTTTGATCCTTGCCCTCCAGGCTGGGTATGTAGGCAACCACCCAGGGTTCAAGCCCAAAAACAATCTCTTCACATCGGTTCACCACCATCTCATATGATGATGATTTGTGAAACTGCCCCTGGAATCAATATCTTTACATTGATTCACTTTCGTCCTTGTTATATGACGTTAAACTATACAACACTTTTGTCCGGTACGACAATAAACTACAATATTCTTTGATTCCCTCATTTGAGATGGAACCATTATTGACATTGATTTTTTTCAATCATGTTTCATTTCAAAAGACTACGTGCATACATGGTAATGCCTAAACTTTTTATCTTAGGTTAAAACCATCATTGCACTAAAGTCCCCTTTCACCCTTCAAATGTACGAACCAAACTTGTACAAAGGGTAATTCTAGAACTACGTGGACTTGATTCCCATCCTTATGGGATATGTAGGAACATTCGAGTGTCCCTAGAATCCAGTCCCAAGTCTTTTGGGACTAACCCCAAATTTCACTTTCAGTCCCTTGGCTGAAATGTCCTCATGAAAACACACACTGTGTATTCATTTTTATGGTCCGAATTCTATGACCCTAAACTAAGATCACTCATACTTTCATCTTGCACGACGTTAAACTGCATTTCAAGAACTACGTATGGCTTGATTCTCATTCTTATGAGATACGTAGTGAAGTCCAAGTTTCAATTCAGGACCCAGCCACAACATGATTATGGTTTTCATTGACCTATGTATCTCTATATACATTGGACAATACCCATATTTATGTGTTATAATCCTAACCTTAAATATTTTCAGATCTTCATAACCCTTTTCATGACTTCTAGTCACAAAAATGTCAAACTTCTGAGAATTCTTTTGCCTGACTATGCAGCATGTGCCCATAGGTGGCCTTGCATAAACAGTCCACATAACAGACTTGTCAGCCAAAAGATGCTATTCATTTGACCATGCAGCCAATGCCCTTAGGTGGCCCTGCATATTTCAACCCCCTAACGGGTTTTGTTAAATAATAGTAACTTCATTCTTGGGAAGAATGCCTCTTTTGTCCTTATTTGTCTTAAACGACAGTATGTAGGGATCCGCAAAAAATAGCCATCCTTAACATATTTGTCCCATATCCTTTTTCATGATCTGAAAGTATTCAAGTCTATGGTTTATTCTTCTTCCCTACGTTTGGGTCAGACCTTCGTAGGAGAGATATTCATCCAGTTCATCGATGTTCTTGTTCGGAAATATCTTCTCCATATTCAAGTACCTCTTTCCATACAACAAACTCTATACTTTAGAAAATCTGAATCTCCAAAACTTTCACTGGCTTTTAGCACTGGGAATGAAAATTTCTGGGAGTTCTTTTTCCTGACTATGCAGCACGTGCCCATAGGTGGCCTTGCATAAACAGTCCACATAACAGACTTGTCAGCCAAAAGATGCTATTTATTTGACCATGCTGCCAATTCCCATAGGTGGACCTGCATATTTCAACCCCCTAATGGGTTTTGTTAAATAATAGTAACTTCATTCTTGGAAACTACTTCTTCTAATGCCTTTTAGCTCTTTTTCATATCATTCCTCAGATTCAAATATTCTTAATCCATAGTTTAAATTTTTTCCCTCATACTTGAGTATGGTAATATGTTTTCAGATAAATTGTCAAGGAATTGAATCCATTTTTAATCCATTTCGGTCAAAGCTATTTCAACCTTAAACATTATCCCCTTTATGTCCGACGTGCATGACTTTAAACTGCCCACAGAAAAGACAAAGGAAATCTAAATAAAAGTCAAGTTCCAGCTCACTAAATATACATTTTTGTATGATTTAGGTAATATTGAGCAGTTAAAAGGTTCAAAGTGTGTAGGATTATTTGTAATAATCCTAGTAAAAATCAAACTATGATTACTAAGCCCATTGGCTTATGTAAATTTGAAGCAGGTAATGAAAGAATGCAGGTACAAATGATTGAAGACAAAAGTGTTTTTCATTGATACACAAGAGTTAGAAGGACATCCACAGACTGTAGTCTCTTCTCTTCTTTTAAGAATTACAAGAGGCTTTCAACATAACACTTCATTTGATTTACGGCATCGCGATCTTCATTAGCAACCACCTAGAATTCATTCATTCAACTGGATACAATAAGAGATGCAGTGATACCAGCTCTTCTTGGAACAATTGTAAAAGGATGTTCTTGAATGCGGTTTGAGAAAATTTTCTACTGATCAAACAGTGACTCTGTTTCTGTCCAAGAGACTTGGAAGATGGATACATGGATTTGAGAATGGAGCATTGGAAGTAAAGAGCCATTTGGAGAGAGTACTCTTTTCAGATATTGCTCTAATATCATGTTTGTCTTCTCTCCACCAACCATTAGTAGAAAACATTTCAGCCCATGGGTTTACCATTTTCATATCTTCAAGGGAATGACATGGAGGAATAATTTGAATGTTCACACCATTTTTGTTACTTTTAATACACAGCATAACCGAAATAGAGAAGTAGCAGTGCAGCTGCATCTCAGGTGTATAATTGCCTGCATTTGGAACATTGACTCCTTGTAGATGACCATGAACACACAGAGACAGGTAGATGCTCTGTTGGAAATTAAGATGATATTTCTTCAAGTACTTATCCAAATCTGGGAAAGTGTTGTCGTAGATATCATAGTAATCATGGCCAATAATGTTCATCATGTCATCAATCCGCTTGCTAGCCAGTTCATTAGCCGTTCCAATTCCCTTAGGAGCCATTGAATCTGCACAAGAGTTGAATAAATTAAACTCTTAAATGGGTTTATTTTTTCATAAAATTTGTGAAAGAATTTGGAAAAAATGGCTAAGGCATTAAGGCGCGCAAGTATGAAGATGTCGCGCAAGTGATGCATGTGTCGCGCAAGTTTTTGTCGCGCAAGTTTTACCGCGCGAGCCCTATTACCTTGAGAGTAGCGTGGCAGCGAGGAAACAGTGAAAAAAAGAGACTTGCGCGGCGAAGAAGACGTGCGCGGCGAGAGCTCGAGAAATCCAGAAATCCAGATGCATGTAACGGAGGTGAGGCCATGTATTTATAGGCCATGAAGCCTACCTGCGCGCCGCACCCAGAGCGCTTAAGGCCTGCGCGATGCAAACTTGCGCGCCGCCCTCTGTGCACTGCAGACTTTCGAGCCTCCCTTTTCCTTTGGAGGGATTCAATTTCCTCAGAGTCAAATCCCCATTTCTCTCCGGATCCAACTCTGAGGGGGGACTTTTGTTGACGCTCCTTTCGTCACAGAATCTAAAGATCGGAAAAGGGAATATCTGAGCTCAAAGTGATTCAGCCTTTGAAGAAAACATCAAAAATCAACAATGGAAGGAAGAAAGGATCAACAGAAACCTCACCACGCAAGTTATCTAACTGGCGCGCAAGTGTACTTGCGCGACTACCTTGGTCGCGCAGGTGACTTGCGCGACCTAATTGGTAACCACCCGGTAACCGCCCGGGGTCTTCTTTTGCCTATAAATAGACCCTGTGGGCCCCCCATTCAAGAGGAGCTTTTTTTAAAACTCGGATTGAAGCTCCCGACGCCCAAGTCTTTTCTCAAAGCTTTCGGAACACTTCTAAGGTAATTTCTTACCTAGAACAGAAGATTTAAAGAGAAGAAGGAAGGACTAAGTGTTGAAACTTATCAAACACTTGCACGCCGACTTATTTCCTTCAATATAACTTGCGCGTCCCTTTTTTGGAAGAACCTCGAGAACATTCTAAAGGGTTTAAAAAAGAGTCTCTCAAGTATTTCAATGCTGGTTGAAAATCGCGCAAGTACACTATGTGTCGCACAGGTATACCTGCGCGACCAATACTTGCGCGCCCACGGAAGACTTGCGCACCTTGCAGGACTTGCGTGCCCCTATCTTTTTGGGTGCCCATCTTGCCCATTTTTTACCCCTCTTAAGCCATTTCACCTTTCCTTTTCAAGATTCAGTCTTCAAGACACTCTTCAAAGCCATTTATGGCATGATTTCTTGATTTGACTATCTTATCTGAAAGGAATTCTGTGGAATCTCTCTCAAAGTCTAGTGATTTAAATATCCTTATGTCACTAAAATATGGAGAGTTCATTCATTCAACCTTATCCTTTATGATGAGAGAATCCTAACCTGGGTCTCCTTTTCAGGAATAATCCCCAGTTATAAAACTTTTAATCTGGGCATCTTCCTCAGGAGTAAGCCCCAAATTCTTAAAGTTCCCAATCTTGGGCATCCTCCTCAGGAGTAAGCCCCAATAAATTCCTTTAATCTTGGGAATCTTTCTTAAGAATAATCCCCAACCTCAAATATGGGCATCCTCCTCAGGAGTAAGCCCCAAACCTTAATCCCTAACCTGGGTCACCTTTTTTCAGGAATAAGACTCAGTCATAATCTTGGGCTTCCTTTTCAGGAGTAAGCCCCAAGTCCCTTAACCTGGGTCTCCTTTTAAGGAATAAGACTCTGTCATAACCTTGGGCTTCCTTTTAAAGAATAAGCCCCAAGTCCCCTAACCTGGGTCTCCTTTTAAGGAATAAGATTCAGTCAAAACCTTGGGTCTCCTTTTCAGGAATAAGCCCCAAGTCCCCTTAAAATTTCTCTTAACCAGTCATAATTTACCTTTGATTTGGGTTTCCTTTTTAGGAGTAAAACCCAATCATAAGTCCCCTCCTAACTTGGGCATCCTCCTTAGGAGTAAGCCCCAAGATTAGAGTATTCAAATCTCCATGAAGCACATATAACTTTATGGACCCTGTTCATGGATTTTCTCCCTAAAAGTAAATCCTAAACCTTCATCTATCTGGGCAGTCATCCATACATAAGCCCCAAAAAAATTCTTATGATTGCATCTTTCATGGCACAACTGTCTAAAATTTACCAATACCTCTTGTTTCTCACACCGAGCATGATTCACGTGAGCTTAGAGTGTAAAAGTAATTATGACATTCATCTTTGAGCCATCAATCATAATCATCATACTCCATTTCTCGAACTACGTGGGTTCTAATTCCTTTTCCAAAACAAAGGATACGTAGGAAGCCCATTTATGGGTTCGATCCCAACTTTGAAATAATCTCTGTCCTTCTGAATGACGATAAACTTCAAGTGCCCCACTGAGTGGCTTTAAAATCAGCCTGGTCATCATAAATGACCAAGAGACTTTTATATAAATTTTTTGAAGGATACCATTGACCAAGAATCTCTAAATAGATATAGATGATTCTCTATTGATTAAGAACCTCGAATACATATAAAAGATTCTCTAAATTTCTTAGCATATTTAATCATTGATTGTTAAAACTAAAGGAAAGCACATTTTATACTTGGTAATGTAATAAGGATTCACGAACATAACTTAAATCTATAAAGAGAGTCCCAGAGTAGACAATAATTCCCCTCAAAAAGGTGTGATGAGTCCGACCTCCCATCCTCTCGACCAATGCAAATTCCCAAGCCTCATTAGTCCACAAGCTAATGAGCGCCTTCCTTTGGAAAGTAGGTCCAAACGGATGTGGAATCATTAGATGTTTCCGGTTCTACGAACAAACCCATTAAAAACCGATCAGAACGTTTGAATCTCCCGTCCAGGAGGTCATCCCCGGATTCCGTGCGAAACAGTCCTTTTGAGAAGGTTGTGTGGTATAACCAATTTATAAGTAGTTTTTGACCTATCGTACTTTTAGAAATATTACTTTTTTGTTATTTACCTTTTGTGAGGAATGTTCTTGGAATTATAAAGATATTCCACCAAGAATACCTCTAGTTGTGTACCTGGAGGGTGGAAATTACAATTACTTATAGGTGGTGGACCAAGGGAAAACGTTGGATACAAATTATAGTTCTAGATGAGAAATGAGTTGTTATATTGGGAAGATGTTCTAAGGAATGATTCTCTGAGAGTTTTACATGTTCTACATAGGCTTTTTAGGGATCACTGCAGCCTCCCTCATCTATGGAAGAGATAACACGTGTGTTCCGGTAGTAACATCCACCCATATTTTTTAGGGATGACAGTGCACAAGGTTCTATGTTTTTTATTGATTCTAATCTATGGATATTCATGAATTTGTAGATAGCTTCCAAGATGAGGGTAAAGATGGCGACTTATATGGTTTTGGGAGGAATAAAGTGATGGTGGGATGTTTTCAACATGGTTGAAATGCTAGATATATGGGTTAAAAGGTTCTATAAACCTGATTATATGACTACTATTCGCCCAAGAATCTTATTGAATAGCAAGCTACTGAGTTTTTGCATCTTGATTAAGGAATAGTGACAATTTTCGATTATTCTCAATTCTTTATAGACATGCATCATTTTTTATTGATACTTACTATTAATGAGGCTATGAGGGAGAGATTCAGTAAGGTCTCAAATAGTCCATTTGTTCTCAAGTAAATTTATTTAGGTTTATTTTTATTAATGAGTTTGTGAATCAGGTAATGATTATCGAGTGGAACATAATGGAATCTATGGGAACATATTAGTGCACTATAGTCTATTGGCCCTATGGTTTGACTTCCAATGATATGAATAGATGTTTTGAGGCTTACCAGTTGATAAGTACCATCCATAATGTGAGTAATGATAGTGATATTTTCATCCACCTGTGTTGAAGAGGGATACACATGAGAAATATTTGTGATTACGACACAGTCTAGTGTCGTGCTTGTGGTAGGATTGCCCACTTACAATGTGTTTGTAGGAACTTACATCTAGCATTGAGTTTTAGGTGGTTAGATCAGACTCCAGGCTCAGGAGCGTGTTTCGTAGATCCTAATCATGTAGGGAGATAGAGCAATACCGTTCATTTTGAACAAATAGTTTGTGTTTGTGGTTGGGGAATCCAAGCCCCATGTTTTTACTTTGACAAAAATTTGGTCTTACATTGGAAAGTGAGGTTGTTTCAAGGGGAAATAGTTTTAAAAAGGTATATTTTTTATATATTATATTTTAGTATAAGAGTTTTAGAAATTCAATGATGAGAGCTACAATCCTAGAAGCCTCAAATTTTGTATCTCCTCATTTTTACAAAGGTTCATCACATAGTTTCAGAATTGTAATTATTGTGGAAGGCCTTTGGTATGTTGTTCATTTTTCTTTGGGCTTCATGAAACATGATACTATATTGGAAATCATAATAGATATTTAATTCTAGTGTTAGGAGTCCCTGATGATATTGGTGGGTGTCACCTCATATGGGTTCATTTTTTTCCCTCGATATGACTAGGTTTAGTGTCAAACTCATGCTGGAATAACTATTTTCTTATCCAAACAATGTTTATTAGTATCAAAGGGGGTTGACATTCAAATAACTATAGGTAAGATTGTTATTCACAAGCATGAATGGTATTTACCTATGAATTGAACCAAACTAGAGCATCATGGGATGATCACGATGACAACCAACATTGATAGATTGTATCTAGATGATTATGGAACAAGTTCGACATATTTTACTCTAGTGGTTTATTATTCCCTAGAAGTTTTACAAAACAAATTTTTTACTTTACCTATTGAGAGATGTGTTGATTTATCCATTGAGCTCATTTCTAGAGCTTCACTTGTATCAATTCTACCTTGATAGATTGATACTATGGAGTTGCAGGACCTCAATCGAAAGACAATGGAAATAAGGGAAATGTGGTTTATATGATCTAGTACATATCCATGGGTTTTGTAGTCCTTTTGTGAAAAATAATGATGGTATCCTTAGGATATTTTTGGATTATTGAAAATTGAACTAGATGACGATTACAAACTGACATTTATTTCCATAGATAGATGACTATTTTGGTCACCTCTAAGAAGATGATGTGTTCTAAAAAATTGATTGGAGGTTAAGATATCATCAGATTTGTGTTTGACCTGCAGAAAAAAATCATACAAAATCACTTGCCTTACATTGATTAATCACATGAATCCTGATGGAGTTAACGTCATTATAGGAGATGCTCTGGGATTACATTAATTTTGGTCCCCCTATTCCCAAGGCCCTTGTGTATGTTTCTTGTGGTTGTTGCTAGTATCATTTTTTTCACATCCCCTATTTTTGTTCCTCTATCATTCTTCTTGAATAAAAATATTATGATGGATGGATAGTATGGATTATATGAGAATTTGGATATGATATTCAGTATCATGAACACACCAACGGTATTCATGGCACTAATGAATTGTTTTTTACATCCGTATACGGACTCATTTGTGGTGGTTTTCATTGATGATATTTTGATGTATTCTCAAAAATTAATAAACCATGCCAAACATATCGAGTTCAATATTGATACATTGAGAGAGAATCAGTTAATTTATATGATCACAAAGAACCACTTCTAGATAAATTAGATGCACAATATGGGTCATATTATCTCAATGGTAATAGTATCAATTGACCTAGAGAAGTTGAGAATAGTATTATCATGGGGATAGCCTAAGTAAATATTTTACATTCATTGTTTCTTAGGGACATCAAGATATTACAGGTGTTTCATAAATTAATTATCATGCTTAGTATCATCATTAACATTCTTGAATAATAATGTCATGAAGATTACATTATTATATACCCATGATACATCCATTCAGGTGCTCAAATAGAGATTCACTTCAGCGTCATTCTTAATTATTCCAAAGATGGTTGAAGGACACATTGTGTATTGTGGCACTACCATTATTGAGATATGATATATTCTAATTATGTGGGATGGATTCGTGAAATACATGTCTTAGCATTAGAGACCACGTGAGGGGAATTATCCCATGTATAATCTTGAGTTGGCCATAGTTGTTCATTATTTGTGATGTTGGTAACATTATTTATTCAGATAAAATATTGTTGTGTACAGAAACAAAAAAATACCCATATATATATATATATATTTAAACTACATGATATTAATCCATGGGGTGAAGATGGTTTGAGTGCATATAGTATTTTTACATGGAGCTTGCTTATACACTTGGAAATTTCAATGTGGTGGATAATACCCCAAGAAGAAGGACTCAAATACAACCAGTTTAAGATAACAGTAGTGATTGGAAGGTTATGTCTATATTTCTCAATATAAACATGATGTTTCATGATGTTAATGGCCTTAATTTTATTTCATCCTTAAATGTGACATATAACATACTGTATGGAGTTAGGAAAAGGAAATTATTGGATTCTGAGGGCCTAGTATTATTGGAGAGTGTGGTAGGTGAGGGTCCATATCTTGGATGAATGGTATTTAAGGATGGCATCATATGTATCCATGTTTTCATTTGGGTACTAGTCAAAATGCATGAGGAGTTGATGTTGGAGTTTCATGCCTTAGTTTTTTCAGTGCATCCTAACGTTTCAAAGTTGTATCATGGCTTACTCCATCAGTATTGGTGACTAGGTATAAAAAAAGAGGAATATAGTTTTTCTAAAAGGTTTTTATGAATTTAGAAGGTGAAGGGATAACATTAGTGACTAGACAGATTATTACAAGATTTAAACATTCCTATGTAGGAATGGGAGGATGTCGTGATGGATTTCATGGCTGGTTTATTGAGGTTTCCTTGAGGTAGTGATACTCTATAGTTTTTTGTAAACATTCTCATCACAAAAGCTCTTTTACTATTAATCAATGAGTCCTTCAGAGTATATATCCTTGGAAGGATTTATATCCATGATATAGTAATACTTGATAGGGACCCCATACTATTGTTTTATATAGGGACACTGAGTGTATGTCTTGTTTTTGGTAGTGTTCAGTGAAAAATGTGGGTACAAATGCAATTGTGATCACAACATTACTCCCTTAGATATAAAAAAAAGTTTGACCACATGATTCAAGTTATGCTGGACATGGAAATAGAATTTATACAAGATGGGGTCTCCGTTGAGAGATATATACCCCTATATTATTTTTTTACCACAATAGAAATCAGGAGACTATAAATATAGAACCTTATTAGAATTTATAATTTAGGCCATGTAGATCTCCCCTGTGCCAGTATGATGCATGCGATGAAGAATTAATAGGATCGTGTGTCATGTAAGAGGCTTCTGAGTAGGTTCAGTTAACGATAAACTGAATGGATACTTAATTTTATCAATAGTAATCTTACACTAATCAACATAAATGTCTTCTAGAGTTCAAGGTTAGTGTAATGACCCAAGATTTATGTAAACGTACATTAGATTTATTTTTCATAATTATTAATACATTTCAAAAATGTATGCCAAAATATTGTATTAGTTTAGTGTATTTGGAATCTTATAACATAATCTTAAAACTCAACAAAATAAATTCATCTTCTCCCACAACGATCATACCCATTTCTTCTAACTTAAAACCTTTCTTTATATCTTATGGAAAAGAAAACATAAAAGGGTTACCTCAAATGATAATTATGGGTAAACATAGAGAACATAAAACAAACCATACACATAAGATTGAAAAAAATTAACATAAAGTTTAAATACCAAAATATTGAGTCATGAAATAAATCTTTGGAGTACATAAGGGATAGATCATAATGAAACATTAACCATGATAAAATAGCATTTGCATAAAACATAGAATTGTGGAAAAAAAATAAGCACATAATATGATTTCTATAGTAGCCAAGGTGTTTCTTCCTAGACCATAAATGTGGAAAAAGAACATTATTTAATTGGATTTACTTGTTATTCCAACCTTGTATTTTTTAACATTATTTACTTTCCATTCTAGACTTATACAACTGAACCCCATTTACTATTTCTTCCATCCATGTACTACTGAAATATATTTACTTGTCGTTCTAGTCTTGTATATATCATGAGATATAAATATTTACCCAATGCATTGGAGTGTGATATAGGTCCCACCCATCTCAAAATTAAATCATCCTTACATATTCCATAATAACATATATCATTTATCATAGCATAACCCATGAAATAAAATGGGTTTCACAAACATCATTCAATTATAACATAATTCATACAAAATAAATGGATTTCAAAAAAATAATTACACAATTAACATAATTAAATAAAAGTAATAATAGGTTTATAAACATAACCCAATGACATCATAGATGTAAAATAATTTCAATAAAAAACCTTGACATAATTTTGGAGAAAAATTCCCTTTCTTTTTCAAAAAACAATTTCTTTTGATAAAATGCCACTAAATTTTAAAAAAATAGTGTTTATTTGAAAATAAATATGAAATCATGTAGAGGACGATTCAAGGAAATAAGGCATTTTGAATACATAAAAATCTATTCATTCTCTATAATTTTAAAAGACCTTCTCCTCATACTTTTACCCAAAAGTCAAAATGTACCTCGTATGGAAAACAAAAGAAATATTCTTTCCATACCATGTAATAACATTTAAAAAATTGGTAAATATATTTAAATATACATATAATAATATTAAAAAATTTATCAAAATATTTTTAGGAAACACTGAAATGGATGATAAATATTTCCCCATTAAATACATACAGATAAACACTCTATGATAAAAATGAGATTGCAAAATTATCACTTACCGAAGGTTGAATTTCATCTATATATATCCAAAACTCCTTTATAGTTGGTTTAAATACATTTTAGCTTCTAATATAACTATAATAATATTTAATGGAATCAAATATGATTCACTTATGACTTTATATTACCATTTCATATATCAATTCCATTTTAAAGAAACGTTCTGGGTAATAATCGTATTATTTGTTATATGTGTTTTCACTGGTTATTCATGATATTATTACATAGATTGTTATTTAATTACATACATAATGTAAAACCTTATTTGAATATCATATATATTTTGTATATAAATATATATAATAGATATATAAAAGAAATGGAATACACAGTTCATGGAGACGGTAGACCATACGTATGAATGGACGCTATTTCCGTTTCCATAATGAATTTAACAGAATAAAGTAAATGAAATATATATATTCATAAATAAAATAGAATTATTTTGTAGAATATTTAATGTAAATATATTATATATACCTTATAATAATTTTTGAATAATTAACATGGAAAATGAATCTCATCGCATTGTGGAGACGGTAATCCGTACACACGCTCGAGCGATGATATCATTCCCTTGATAGTTATATAGTATTGAATCGGATTTTATATGAATTTTATAGAATAATTATTACGGAATATTCATTATTTAAAATCATTATACTCATCAATATACATATTAAAATTAAGTATTTTGGAATAATAATTACACCACAGCCTGTCGAGCGTAAGCCGTATGTGCACACATGTGATGACATTATTATATATACGATGTATAAAAAGAGGTATAAGGTTTACCTATAATTAAAATAACATCTCATAATGTAGAAGATACTGGAATTATGATTTTATTGTAGGAAAAACATAACAATATGAAGTAGAAGATGAAAATAATTTTAATTAGATGATAAAATAATGACCACTTTTCAGGTTATCCTTATTTGGTATCCACAAAAGGCCACCCTAAGATGGATTTATTACCAATGGGATGACTCTAGGATGAAGTGAGGGAAGTTTTAAGGATATTGGGCTAGATTTTGGATGAGTCAAAGCGTTTCAAAGGTGTCAGTATGTGGGTCGATGTGGTGTCCTTGTAAAAGAGGGAGGATGGGCACTTTATAAAAGTATTGAAATATTAATTTGTTATAAATTTATTTTCGGTTTATAATGGAAAAAATCACATTTATTTATAATATATTATGATTATGGGGCAAAATATTCTATACCAATAAAATTTAGACAAGTTTTGGTTTTATTTTAAAAATTATCAATTTGACATATCCTTATTTAATCTATTTAATTTTATTTGTGTTAGTAATATTCTAAATGCTAAATGGTTATAAAACTATACATATGTGTTTCCAATTGTTGATAATTTTATAATTTACTAAATTTTAGACCGTATAATTTTCACTTGGAAATTTTTAATTATTTATTTTCATCATTAAATAATTTAACAATATGTCATTTTTATAAAATATCAATAGTGTCAATTTTGACACTATTAATTTATTTAGAATTAAATAAAATCCACTAAGAATATAAATTAGAAAAAATTATTCAATACACTAATAAGATTCTATAAAAAACTAAAAAATATGTGGATCACATTAATTAGGTCATATAATATTTATTTTACTATTTTGATAACTATTTATTTTATATTTCTATCAATAAAATAATTTCCATATCACTATTGTTTCATAATTAATCGTAATTATTTTATCTCTAAATATTTTAAATAAATTCACATGATGAGTATAATTTCATTATATTACTATAGACTATTTATGTTTGATGTTTTATCATGTTTATCACTATATTAAAATTATTATACTTATAAGATATATGAGAGTGAACTATTTTCACCTTTTTTTAATTATAATTACATAACTTTTATATAAAGAATCTATTAAATGAATGAATTATTATCAAAATGAAATATTGGTTTACCATAATTCACACAATTGGATTTGGGAATGTGTTAGCTTAATTTTTTTATCTTTATCATATTGTATGATACCCTAATTTACCTGATTTATCATAAACAATGGTAAAAAAATTACTGTCATTACTATTCATAATATACAAAAAAATAAAAGTAAACTATTAATTAATTTAGGACCCTATAATTCCAAATATGGAATTAATTTCTAATAATTAAAAACATATAATATTAAAAATTTAACATGACATTAATTTCCGTTGACAAAATCAAAAAGCGGGTTTTTAAGAAGTAAAAATTTATCAATTGATTGTCATGTTTTTAAGTCCAATTTAAATGTAAAATTACATACAATAACCAAAATTAGATTAAATGATAATAAATTAATACATTTACACTTTAAAAATAATTTAAAGAACAATCTAACTATATAAATAAATTATAAAAAAAGATGTTTTGAATTCAAATAGAGTATTTTTCAATATTCCTCAAAATATGAATTTGTTCAGAAAATACCAAAATATCAACTAAGTCTATTTTTTATTTCCCTCTTCCAAATAAGTTTTTTATTTTTTGAAATAGAAAATATAAAAGTGGTAAAAACTATATTCATATGTGGATCCATGTCAAAATACGGGAAAACATTAATTTTTTAAAATACTTTTCATATTCGAAAAATTGTATTTATTCATATATCATTTTCAAGAAAATACATAAGATGCATTTTAATGTTATATACAATAAAAAATCTAGTTAATACAATAAATAATGGAATGTTTAAATAATATTTTAATAATATAACTTTGGTTAGTGAAGCTAAATATTGCGTACAATGAAAGCTATCAATGAAGGCCACTCTTGTATGAAATGCCAGCCATGTTAGTGTTGCATTTAGTGCAAGAATCCTTTGGTGTTGCATATAACATAATCCCAACCTAGTTCGTTTATACATTGAAAAAATTATATACTCAGTGTTTCATGAAATTAATTCAACCAAAAGAACTTGGAATTATGTGTAACACAATCCCATTATAGTGTCGCATATACGACATGTTAATACGGTGTTGCGTATAGTGAAACATAGACTTTATGTAGTTTAATACACAATAAATCAAATAAATTAAAATTAATTTATCTCATGAAATATAATGGTGTTATGTTATACCCCATAAAATGAATTTATACCTCAAAATTCATTGGGGTTATATGAGGTTTACTACTTGAATGTTTTTTCACAGAAACCCATATCTTCAAAAGGAATGTTAGAATCATAATGGATACCCAAAGTAACTCATCACCGAGTTTCCACATATGAGAACATCGGTGGGATGTTAAATCATGGATATTGAATAAAAAATCTAACCATCATGTTCTAAGGGAGAGTGATACATAAAATGGTTTGGAGAAAATTAACAACAAAAAAGGAATAAATATGTGATGATTTAAGGGACTTTCTAATTAATTGGATAATAAGATACTAAGATAAAAAATTTTGTTTTTAGGATCCTTTACCTAAATTTTAATAAATTTTCAAGAGAATAAACACTTACTTGATTTTGGTACAATATGATTATTGATCAATCTTTGAACAATTTCCACATCATCCCTTATTTATTTAAATGATTTTGAATTTGTAATTATTAAAGTGTTTGCACATCCTGCGATAAAATTATAGGTCATTCCCAATTCTTCAACAAAAAGGTTGGTATAGGTAATAAAATATTCATAATTCCAACTACAGTGAGATAAGTTCTTGATATAACATACTTTAAATAGATTATAACTCATATAATCCATAAATAAGTAACCTTACTATCCATCAAAAAACAAAAAATTTAATACTTTAAAAAGAGGTTAACTAAATTTACTTAATATTTATCTCCCAGATCTCATAAGGTAGTTCTTTTCTGTTAAATTCCAAACATGTCAATACCTTAATAATATATTCTTTTGAAACATTATAGTAATATGAGTTATCATAGACCCTCAGTGAAAACAATCTTTTTTCAAAATTAACTCATTCCACACACACAAAATACCAAAACATATATTTACTCAAAACATGATATCACATTTTATTTATATCAGTCATGATGTAATTAATACTATCAATCAAATCATTATATTCTTATCCCATCGTTATTAATATATCATGTGTCTTCTAATAATATATAAATAACTTTTCATGGTTACCGGTGCAAGTAATAATATACTTTAAAATCCTTAAGTAGAACGAATATCATAAAATTACATATATGTTTCCTTATTATATAGTACAAAAAAACTATTTATTAAACATTATTATTTATAAACATGAAATAATTACACTATCTTCATAAACCATTGATCGAGCATCATCGTTTTATTCCTCAACACTTCTTTCATCTCATATATCATTTGTAGTGTCTTTATCGTCATCAACATATAGACTACCCATATGACCATACTGATTATCATTATGAGATTTTACCTATGGGAAAAAAATTTCCAAATCCCTATAAATTACACATTTAAGACATTTAACAATCATTTATGTCTTAGTAATACCATTATCCTTGTCCATTGTGTTAACTGATCAATTTCTGTTTTAATTGATGGATCTGTTACCAACTTTTCCACAACCAAATCATCTTCCATCTCCTTTGAAACATTATCCATGATGCCTCTTCCCACATTACTCACATGAGGAAAGTTGAACTTTATTTACTCTATGATCAGCATGAAACTCAATCTTTCTCTTATTATTTGGTGAAAGAAACTCACCAAAGTTGAGATTATTGATCACATTTTGAGATTTATGATTAGTCATAATAATTTAGTTTCACCTTCCAACTCCCATTTGATTAGGATTCTCATGAATAATATCATTCCATTTTCTATCATATTCTTCATTAACATGAATCCCACTATTTCCATCCATTTTCTAAAACCCAAAAAGAATAGTGTCATAAGAGAAAATAATACTAAGAAAATAATATATTCAAGGTGATGTAATTTAAATCTCTAACACCGTAGGTTTAATACTAGGTTATTAATGATCGTTACCATAAATATAGGACTGTAACATATAGTTAGACTTACCCTTATAGAAATCTCTAGAACTATCTTTGAAATATCCATAGGTATCTCACTAAAGTTTTCATATCCTTGTTTCCAAAGGATAACTAAACCTTCTCACTAATACCAACTGTAATGACCCTAGAATGACTTACATGGATATTACATTTCATTTATGGTATACTAAATACATTAAAAATTTTATTCCCAATAAAGGTATTAGTTTAGTTTCATTGGAAACATGGAAAATAATATTTTAACATAGTTAATCATCATCAAAATCTCCCAAAACGGACTTCCCATTTTGTTTTTCTACCTACCACTTTTCTTTATATCATGGGGAAATGAAAACATAAAAATGGTGAGATCAAATACTCAGTAAGGGTAAAAATGGTGAATAAAAGAAAAAACATAAACATAATAATGTAAAAATCATGGAAATAAAATTTAAATATTGAAATATTTAGTCATGAAATAAATATTGGAAGTACGTAACACATATATCGTAAAGAAGCATTTACCGTGGTAAAATATCAATGAAATAAAACATGGAATTGTAGAAAAAAGAAAAGCACATAATATTATTTCCATAGTGGAAAAGGGATTTCATCCAATATCATCATAGTGGAAAGATTCCATTATTAAACCAGGGTTACATGTCTTCCCAGTAATTTATTACTGAACCATATTTACTTGTCATTATAGCCATGTATTATTGTACCATATTTACTTTTGTTCTAGTCATATCTATCTCATGAGATATAAATCTTTTCCTAATGTATTCTTGGGAGATATAGGCCCCACCCATCGCAAAATTAAATCATTTCTACATGTTCTAAAAATACATAAATAAATTTTCATATCATAACCCATGAAATAAAATGGGTTTCTTAAACATCTTTCCATCATATCATAATCCATATAAAATAAATAAATTTATTAATAATATTTCCATTATAAACATAATAAAATAAATTTAATAATTGGGATAGAAACATAATCCCATTTCCTTTTATATGGGAAATTATTATGATAAAGAAATGGAACTTAAATATTGAGTAAAATATTTTTTTTTCAAAAAACTATTTTGTTTTCTCAAAATTCCACAGAATTTTAAATAAAAAATGTTCATTTGAAAATAAAAATTGAATCATAAATATTAATATTCATGGAAATAAGGAATTATAAAGGCTTAATAAACCATTCATACATTATATGTTAAAAAAAATTGTCCTCTTACTTTTACCGGAAGAGTAAAAAAGTACCTCATATGGGAAACGAATGAAATATTCCTTCCATACCATGTAGTAAAAGTTAAGAAATGGGTTAAAATGAATTTAACTATACATATAAGAATATTAAACATTTTATGAAAGAATTTTTATAATATTTTGACATGGATAATAAATATATCCCTTGTAAATACTTACGTACCAACAATATCTGATAAAAATGAGATTGCAATATTATCCCATACTTTATGTCTGATTTCTTCCATATGTGTCTGAAACTCTTTTATAGTGGATTTAAACAGATTAATAACTTCTAATAGAACCATAATAATATTTATGACATCATATATGATTCACTTATGACATTATATTACCCATTCATTTATCAATTCCATGTTAAAGCAACCTTTTGTGTAATAATCATTTTATTTATCATACATGTGTTGACTTTTTATTCTTGATATTATTACTTACATCGTGATTTTGATACTACCAGAATGTAAAAAAAGATTTATATATCATATATATTCAGTATATAAATATATATAATAGGTAAATAAATGAAATGTAATACACAGTTCAAGAAGACGGTAGGTGGCCCATACACATTAACGTTGTTTTTATTTCATATTGAATTGAATGGAAGAAAGTAAATGAAATATATATATATGTACATAATTACAATAGAATTATTATGTAATATATTTCATTTTTATTTATTATATTTACCTTATGATAATTTTTGAATCGTTAACGTGGAGAATGAATTTCATCGCGTCGTGGATACTGAAACCTCTACCTATGCATGAGTGATGATAATATTCCCTTAATGGTTCAATAGTATAGAATTATATGTTATATGACTTGTTATAAATACTTATTATGTTATATTCACTATTTAAATATACTATACACATCTATATACTCAACTAAAATTAGTATTGTTGAATAACAATTACACCACGACGTGGAGATGGTAAGTTGTACGTACACACATATGGTGATGTTGTTATTTATCGGATGGATAAAAGGAGGTATAAGGTTGTAACATAATTATAATAACATCTTAGAATGTAGAAAATACTATATTTATTTTTTTTATTATGGGAACAACATAAGAAGAAAAGTATAAGATGAAAAGTATTTCAAAATAGGTTATAAAAAAATTACATCTTTTTCGAGTATCTCTTTTTGTTATGCACAAAAGGACTCCCTAGAATGGATTTCATCCCAAAGAATGGCCACTAGGTTGAATTCAAGTAATTTTTTAGGACAATTTTTTTTTCGGTTTTAGACGAGAAAATAGGCTTGAAATGTATGATTATGTGGGTAGAGGTGTTGGCCTTTATAAGAGGGAGGATGTGTACTTTATAAAAGTGATTAAATATTAATTTATTATAAATTTATTTTCGCTTTATAATGGTTATAAATTTATAATTATGTGTTGTAAATTTTCCTTAATTTGATACATTATTACATTGTATACCCTATATTTTTACATTGAAATTTTTAAATACATTTGTGAATTTTAAATAATTTAATAATATGTTATACTTATAAAATATAAATAGTGTAAATTTTTACACAATTCATTTATTTAAAATTAAATAAAATCCAAATAGAAGATAAATTTTAACCAAAATATTTAATACACTTCTATCATGTAATAATCACCTAAAAATTTGTGGATCCCATTAATAAGTTCATATGATATTTATTTTATAATTTTTAAAATAATTTTTTTTGATACTTCTTTCACAAAATTAATTTCTACATCACTGTTGTGTCATCATTAATGGTAGTTATTTAGTCTATAAAATTTCAAAATAAATTCAAATTATATAGATATTATCATTATATTTATGGATACTATTTACATTCAATGTTTTATCATGTGTATTACTATATTAAAATTATTATACATATAAAATATATGACAGAGACATGTTGTCAGCTTATTTTGTTTTAATTATAATTTACCACTTCATTGAAAAATATTATTAAATTTATCAATTATAAACCCTATGTGATATTGGTAAACTTTTATAAATCTAACAGGATTTTGGTATGTGTTAGGGTAATTTTATTATCTTTATCATTTTGTTAGTAACCCAAATTTACATGATTTACCATAAACTATGGTAAATTAAAATTACCATAGTTACTATTAATAATATCCAGAATAATAAATGTAAACTATCAACACAATTGTGACCCATTAATTCCAAATATTGAATCCATTTTTCATAATTCAAAACCTATAATTTGAATAAATTAAAAAATAATAATTCTAATTATCAAAACCAAAAAGTGGGTCTTTAAGAAGTTAAAACTTATAAAAAGGTTTTCATGTTTTTATATGAAATTGAAATGTGAAATTACATAAAATGACCAAAATTGGATTAAAATATATCAACATAATACAATTACACTTTAAAAGGAATTAAAAATATAATTTATCAATGTAAATAAATTAGATGAAAAAGTAGTTTTGAATTGAAATCCAGTATTTTACATTATTCAAAAAAAAATGAATTTCATCAGAAAAATAAAAAAAATTTAACCATGTTAAATTTTTATATACCTCTTTAAGATAAGGAATTTTTCTTTTCAAATAGAATATATTTTTGTCTTAAAAAATATATTTATAATTTTTTCTCAATCAAAAGTTTTCAAAACAAAATGTATTATAATAATACTTATTTTATCAGAAAAATTGAATTTGTTCTTATATCATGTTCTAGAAAATAAATAAGATGAATATTAATTTTAGATAAAATTAAAAATTCAGTTAACACTATTTATAATGGTAGTTTATATAATATTTTAATAATTTATCATTCTTTACTTAAACTTGGTATTGCATTCATTGAAAGCAATCAAGGAAGGTCTCTCTTGCATGTAATGAATGCCAAGTCAGAGTTGAGTATATTGGAAGATTTATTTAGTGTTGTGTAAAACATAATCCAAAAATAGTTCTTTTTTACATTGGACATAATCTATCCTCGGTGTTGGGTGAAATAAAATCTATAAAAATAATAAGGAATTGTATGTAACAAAAGAAAAGTATAGTGTGGCGTATAAAAAAAGAAAATACGATGTTTTGTATAGCGCAAGATTATATTGGTGTAGCATATTAAAAAAGAATCAACTTAATCAAATTAATATATCACGTAAAATCTTGGGGTGTTACAGACAGGGTTTGAGTCTTTTTTACATTTCTCACTGAGGTTTTTACATAGATGGATTGGAGACATGATAATCTTTCACTAAGATATTTGAGGCGGTTCTGGATTTTGTAGAATGTAAGGCTAGTCACCTATTGGTTTCAGTTACCTTAGTAGTAGTGAGCCATTCCAAAATTCCTCCATGAATTTCAGGTCTGTTGTTATCACCCATACTTTTCTGACACTATGCATCAAGATGATGTGGGGTTATTGGTAGATAGATCCATTTAGGAGAATTATTTTTGTATCATTTAATGAAGCATAATGGTTCTCTGAGTCTGGTATGTTATTCTAGTAAAAGTACTATTGAAGCATGTTGTTAACAAAATGATGCTTGGGATTGATTTTTGAACATACATGCCTAGTGGTGAAGTTTTTTCCCATGTGATTACTGACCACCCTAGGGAGGGAAATTCTAGGACAAAATTCTTTAAGTGGGGATGATTATAAGAAATCCATTTTTTCTAAGAGGTACTGATCTATTTAATTTCTATTTAAATTCTTTTTATACAATAATGAGAATACTATTTGAGGTTATGAGGGTATTAGGAGGTGTTTGTGGTTTATTCAGAGTTTAAAACAAAAATCACAATGAAAAATAGATGGGTCTCATAGTTAAGAGAATCCCTGAGAACCAAAAACCATGATTTGGTGAAACCATGTGGTGCTAGAAAGAAGGATTCCTGAGCTACACTGAATGAAAAAACTGTGTCGAATTATTTGAATGACTGTTCAATATCCATGAATTTTATTGATAGTGGGTTGAAAAAAGGTTTTTTAATTTTTTGAATAACTTTTATACTAACTATGTGATGTTCCCTTATATAATGTGAAGGGCACACATATGGAATTTAGTTTGGACAACCATAATGTAAAACCATATGGGCCAATTTTTTTAAAAAAATTGCTCAATTTTCCTTAAAATAAATTTAAACATTACTCAAACTTTACCTATAATGAATTGGATAGTATCACCCATTGGGAGATATCTTTTGAGAAAAATAAATTGTTGTTGATCCTATTCATTCATCCAATATCAGATCCAAACATCGTCGATCTCATTGGTCTCTTTCTAGTGAGTACTCTATTCCTTCCATTCCATTATTTGTTTGTCTCTGTATCAGCTCTGCTATTTAAGTGCATGATAATATGACCTATTTTCAAGGCTTTTCATTTTTTCTTCATTTTTCATATTATATGAGTAGAATCTAAAGGTGATACTTGATGATCACTTTACAAAAAAACTACAATAGGTGGCATATACTATTACCTTGGGTTTTGTGGATTTATATGCCTAGTTTCCATTGTTCCTCATCCTAGAATATATGTAGGAACCCAAATAACTAATTTAATAATTGAATTGAATGTCATAAAACATGTTAGGGATACCATTTAGTTCTTTTGAGTTTATATGGTGGTTGTTTCCCAACCTAGTCCACCCATGGGGTTTGACCTTTCCTTCTATTGTAGAACCACAAGAGGGGTTAGTGGTTGAGATTTCATAATTTTAGGAAGCCCTATTATAAATGAAATGAAATGAATTTCTCAATTTGGTGATGGTTTTCCTCTCATTCGATGTCGTACAAGTTGTGAACTATTTAATTTTTTAGATAAACATTGTTATATGAGTAGGTAACCTCATAGAAATGTAATTATATTAGATTGATAAATGGAATGAATGTTTAATGACTTCAAAAGACAACATGGTTGTGCTACCCATGGGTCATGATAGTTGTAGTGGACATCTTGGTTGATATTTACCATTATTTCATGATTGCATCTGATTCATATGTCTTTAATACCCCTTATATCAACCTCTTTTGAGATAATAGTGGATATGGTCTGTTTAAATGCTCCTTGTACAGAAAATAAATCCAAACTGCGTTTCTATCGAGATTCTCCTAGTATTTGATTAGGATTCCATGGTTCCCTAAACTAGGTATCTGGCCTCACGGGGTTTGAATGATTTGATTATATGGTGTGACCATGGTAAATGTGAACATTGTTATTTTACAGCTAGATCATGGTAAATGTGAAATTCATGATTATATGTCATGGTCGTAGTTGATATAATATATAGGATATATGGAATTTCCATGGACGATAAGAAATATTGTGTCTATCACATGGTCATGGTGTTTAAATATATCTAATTTATAGCTTTCTTAGCAAATGAGATTGTCCATGGATTTTTAGGGAGCCTTCTGGGTGTAGACCTATTCACATAAGTTGTTTTACATATCCCATGGTAATTTATTTCATTTATTCATAAAAAATATTATACTTTTCACACGTCAAAGATTGTATTACACAATATATATTGTTATCGACATCATTAGCGGTGGCCTTCTAGGATTTTATCTCACACCCTAATCAGGTCGTCAGCGGGTATATATAAAATCTATATTTATGTATGTAAGGACTAGGGAAATCTCCCATAGTTATATGAATAGTTTTTTTAATTCCAAGGTGCAAGAGAGAACATGACCATGATGAGGTTGATGATTTCATCTGGAGATAATGCTTTTTGGTCTTTTTCATAATTTGAAATATGTATTTTATTGATGTATGTATACTTTTTTTCTTCCATGTAGACACCTATAATGACATATCATCCTTAATATTAGAATACATAGGGAATTATTGTATATATGTATGTCTTTTATATTTATCTGCAATTCAATCTTTGTAGTGATTCAATTTAGGTGGGTTATTGGTCGAGTTGTCCTATGGACTATACATTCAATATTTTTTTTGTAATATTACACCCAATATTCTACTGATATGAAATTACACGGTGTTACACTCTGAAAATAGGTAATTGTCTCCCCACAAACACTCTATATTCCCTCATTGCTAGATTGGAGCCTCTAGCATTTGGGGAGATGTTCTTGATTCTATGTGGCCAACTGGGTTCTGGGCACCATTATATAGAATTCAGGCCCTAGATGTTATATTTATGATTTTTGATAATATATGTAGAAAATAGACCATCTAAACTGATATTTGATTTCATAGTTTGTCACTCAGTTTAAACACATGATTTTTCATATTATTTAATATGTGAAAAAATATTTCATCAGGTATTATAGTGAATAATTATATTGTTTATTGTGATGAAAATAGAGGATCATATCATTATTATGATATAAGCGATATGATAATAGTTAATTCATAGCACCAAAGGGTTAATACTATGTGTTATACATTATAATCCAATCCTAGGTTACTCTTATATAAATTCCATCTAGTAATCATTATCCATTTCTATGCATATGTCATAGGATATATGTTTTTAGTTCACTAATGTTTACCTCTCATAGGACATAAGCTGAATGGTTTAATGATACACTATCATAATATATTCCATGATATCTAGATACCACCATGTTAATATTACAAAAAGCTACCCAACATTAATTAATAATATTCATTAACCACATGAAGTTTTATCCATCATTAAGTTTTCATAAAATATTATTGGTAGCGCATAAAGGGAGTAAGTGTTATAACCTTTAGATCTTGTACTGAGATATGGATATATTATTTTATATGACAAAGATTAATTTATATATATATATAATTATTTATTTGAACAAATGTTTATTTAAATAAGTCTATAATTAAAAATAAATGTTTTTAGGATAGTTATTTAATTTATAAAACATGTTTTTAATTTTATTGATTATAAATTTTTTATAATTATTCATTAAATGATGATAAATCATTTACTAAATGAATATCCATGATATTAACTTTTAATAGTAAAATATATTTATTCAAATTATTTATTATTTTTTATAATTTAGATATAAATTTTTTATCTTGAAATTATGTTCTTAATTTATAAAGTACTTATAAATTACGAAAGAAGGATAAATATTTTTTTTATAATATTTTGAAATATTCATAGTATTTAATTCGAACTCTAAAAATTAATGGTTGTGTTTTTATAACTAGATCAAACCATATCAAAAGATCTTTTCATAATTAATATGATTAATTATATAATTAGGTATGATATGTGATATTTATATTTTCAAAATTGTTTACATAATATAAATTAGAATAATATTGTTTATATTTCACATAATATCATATTTTTAACTTAAAATGAAATAAAATGTACAATGTGAAAAGGTTCATATTGGTGATAAATATAAAATATTCACATTTTTTCAGCAATATATTTTATGTGACACATTCTTATGTTATAGTTGTCATTAAAATTAAAATTATCTTTGACTTACTCACATATAGTTTTCCCCATGTTTAAATATAAGAATTATTAGTTTATTTAACTATTAATTTTTATTATTTATAAATATAAATATTATATTATTAATAGATGTATATTTTAGTTGAATTTGTTAAAATAGTTCTAAAAATTTTCAAAAAAGCATCTATGAAGTTATATACATGTTACAGTAATAGATTAATTTTCTTCTGCCTTATATTTGGATTATAGTAGGTTATAAGATTGAATTAGTTAAAATTTTGAAAAACTATTTAATTCTATAAGTAAAAAAAACTTTTGATATATATGTATTCATTTATGGATTCATGCTTATTATAGTTTTATAAATAAATTTATTAAAAATGTAATAGTTCAGTATAACAATTTATCCAATATATTAAATGAAATTATCTAAAAGTTAAAATTAATTATTTTATTATTTTATTTTCATAAAAAATATTTATTTTTGGATTCATAAACAATAATTTTACATAGTGTTATTTTATTGGATTTTTATAAAGATATAAAATTTTTAGTAAAAAAGGAAAATTACCATTACTTATTAAAACAATCATTTTCTTAAAAAATTATGAAATCCCCTTTATATATTGGATTTATTTTAAATTAAAAATATCCCACTTTTAATATGATGAATATAATTAATTCTATAATTAAAACAGTAAACATGATTTATGTATAAAGTTATTTACATGCTTAAAATGGCATTTTAATATTTGTTTTCAATGCATATTGTATTTTGATATAAGAAATAAAGAATAACACTTCATGGAAATGAATATTTTAAAAAATAATTCATATATTTTT
Source organism: Viscum album (assembly GCA_963277665.1). Taxonomy (NCBI): domain Eukaryota; kingdom Viridiplantae; phylum Streptophyta; class Magnoliopsida; order Santalales; family Viscaceae; genus Viscum; species Viscum album. The sequence goes on along the minus strand of OY728153.1, from coordinate 121,847,362 downwards.
TTATCAGTCTCAAATTTTGTAATATGGTTTATTTTATATTTTTTTAAAATGAATAGTAACTTTTGTAAACATTACTTCCACAATAATTGTTAAAAGCGCTCTGAAGGTGGTTAAAACTAAGATAAAATATAAAAAATATAATAAAAAATTGTTATATTTTATTAAAATATATTTCCTTGACACGTTATCATCCAATATTATTAATATGTCAATTTCATTCCACTATCTTGTAACATCCTGACTCCGCTCACTTCATTCTTACTAGATCGGACAAAAATGTGATCTCACACACACTTCACTATATTTTTTAGGCTCTTTACTATTTGTAAGGGTCTAGGGTGGTATTGTGGGGGGACTATACACCCATTATTATAGCATGAATCGCTAATTAATTAATAAAATCATTCACACCATTCACATCAGTTTACATAGAAATGTAAATATATGGACATGTTATAATGTAAATTGTGGACATGTGGCATAACAATTATAATACCCACTAAACTAGTCACATTAATAATTTAACAAATGAAAAAAAAATCAAAAGGTAATTACATATATCCAAGCCTATAGTCATGAAAAATTCATGTACTCATTAAATCCATTTTACTAAAAAACATCAGGCTTCAGTCCAACCTTTGTCTGCAACCAATTAAGAGTCTTCTCAAGTACCCATGTGTTATAGACACCTAAGAAGGGTATGTGTACAAAATCACTAGACCACCACTAATGGAGTCCCAAAAATAACAAATATATATAAAGTTAATGAATATGTTCTCCACATAAATATGTCCAAAACAACAATTTCAAAAATTCAAAAGTAAACTAATAAACAAATTCCAAAATTTGGGGGATAGGTTAAACCCATGAATGGTACATAACATATTCAGTCAAGGGTAGTGTGTGTCTAAGAATATTTTTAAGAAAATACATACCCAAATCATTCTTAGTTAATATACCAATCCATAGGTCCCCAACATCCACCTAGGGTCCACAATCCCCTTAGGTTTAACCATCAACCAACCTCTAACAAGGGGTTTTGTTCCTCACAGGTTTACCATGAATCACAAAATTGAACCCCAAGGTTGTTTTCATTCTAAAAGGTATAAATCATCACCAATAACCACTTGGGGTCCATTTCACCTGATGTTTAAAGAGAATCCCCAATGTCCTGTCGATAGAAATACTCAACCATGGTTTTCTAGCACATCAAATTCGAACTAATTGATCCATTAACATTTTTACATTAAATATTTTTATCACAAAAATATTATAAGGCATCACAATATATCATATAAAAATTAAAACTCTATGCTCAGTCATATTTATCATTATTTAAGGAATTTAGTCTTTACCATTATTGTTTAAAACATTTAAAACATCTAGTTTGGGTTACCGCTTATAAATATTAATTCCAATTGAATAATAAACAAGACACCACATCATGAGGTTCAATTTTCTCATATTATTTACCTGGTTAAGAAATCAACCATCTTACCTCATTTTATTTGGACATTGAATCTATTTTCAAAACTTGTTTCATTTCAAAAAAATGATTTCCATAACCCAAATCAATTTATCTATTTTAGTTCCCATTTCAAAATAACCATTACCAGTTAATATTTTAAAAGTTCAAAAATTCATAATTTCCATTTAGAATATGAATTATTGTGAAATTATATTTCACAATCCTCAAATAAATCATTTTCCATATTATAAACATTAATCCCATTATATGATTAATGGAATAATGCCAAAACAAGGTCAATTTATCATTAGAGTAACTCTACTATGGTTATCTATTCGTCTATTATAGGAATGTTTCAGTAGAGTTTTAATGAGGAAAGTGAAATTCTATGAATTTAATTTAAAACAAATCAATGATATGTGAGGCTGTCATGATCACATAATAAATTCATATATAAACTATTACTAGGGACTACTTTCCATGTCTAAGGAAATGTATCCCATTTTGAATATTTTATGATTTATTTAAAATCATTAAATTCCCATCCATGCTACATACAAGACTATCCAAATTCATCCATGATCAATCAATCTATTCTCAATGACCCAATATACCAACTCAATCTAGAAAAAAAAATCAAATAATTTTAATCTATATTATTAATTCATTAATTCATTAAGTAAATATGGCCTTATGTAAGATAACACATATATCCTTAGATATCTATCAAAGCCTTCTGCCATGGTGTTATGGAAACCACTGAAAAAACCCCATAATCCTATGCTGACACAAATCCACAACCCTTATCACAATAACTATAATTAAATCAATTAAATTAATGGAAAATAAAAAAAATAAAACACAGAGAAACATAGTTTAATATCCACTAACCAAGAATTAGATTAAATATATAGAGTCCCCCATTAGAAGATAAAAGTAAATTATAATGTAATTTGATGACTCCATTAAGATATGAATTTTTTTTCTAAAAAACCCTTGCTTATGGACAAAGAATTAGTGTATCCCAAGAGAAAATAGAAATGATTAGGGAGAATCTTACCATTAATTTCCAAATAAAAGCCTCATAGTAATCCCCAGATTAAGTAATATGATATAGAGGGTTGTGGTATTGGTTGACTAGTTGTACGTATGCGTGGGGAGGAAAAAGGTTTTTCCCTCGTAAAATGACTTAAAGTAAAACAATATAAATCCTATTTTCATAATAAAAATGGTTTGTACAAATAGTTTTCTAAACCATTTGGTTGTATATGTCTAGGAGTTTCCCTCTCATATGTTTGATCCATATAGTTTTCCAAACCAAGAACAAAAAACAGGAATTAAATCTATATTTTTCTGCAAAATGTCTCATGGTTTGTGTTCCACAATGTTGAATATGTGCACTGGGCCACCATCCCTGACCAATCTACATATCTTCTTTATATGAACACATTTATAACCCTTTACTATTTCGTAATATTTCATGCATGAAAATTTTAATCAAAAAATAAATGAAAACACATTTTTCTTTACAGTGATCCATGGTTTTCACTAAATCATAGACCCGAAATTGTTTTAAGAGAAAAATCTCATCCAAACGCTCCATCTCTAGCCTAAAGTATATAATACTAGCCTGATAATGCATGGTAACACATTATCCCCAATATATGCATAAAAACATTACCTTATAATTTTATTAATCTTAGAATATAATTCTAAACCATCCATTAAAATTTTAAATATCCAATAAATTTTAAAATGAAATTTGTAGGGAACTTTAAAACCCATTCTTACACATTTCAAATTAAAAAACCCCCACCATAAACCTTCCTATCATTGATAAGTCCTATTGTCCATCCCACTATATCACTTAACCTAAACCATCAATCAATTCACATCCAGACTTCCTCTTAATACACTAGATTTGCAAATATGATTATATTATGAAGATAAAATCATATTGAATCCAACTCATTGAAATCAATGATACCACCATCCACCATTAGAAAACTACCAAAATTGTTCCCAAACATAACCTCCTATTCAAAGACACGTGAGATGCACTCATTCAATTGACCATAGAGTTGAAAGATATCCCCACCAATTATTTATCTCAAAGTGGCCTATTACACACCATGTTTCTCCCTCCCTATAGATGTTTCTTGTTGAACCGCATACATAGTGGACAAATGACACCTGAAGAGGGGTATTTCACACTACACACTATGATACATAAATATTTTGAATATATTGTTCCCCATTATAATTCCTAAATTTCAAGCTATAACGGTTTCCTATAAATTCTCCATAAACCATTCCCACATGTAGAATCTTTCATGAAAAGCCTCTACTAAAAAATGAAACATAAACATCATATATAAAATTAAATAATTAATTTCATTCCTATCTCTCCAAATCCAATTAATTGTAATAAAACTATTATAACATCATTTAACTATCTCATATTGAAAATGATTGGCATGAGTTGTTGATGCATCATCAATTCCAAGATCATGATTTGTAACATCCCAGGTAAATAAAGAATATGAAATTTAAATATTTATCCATATTTTTGAATGAAATATTAATATTACTTTAAATGGAATTCTATTATCGAGGGCGTACCCAATACAAAACAATGAGTTTCTTAGAAATATTACATTACACTCTAATAATAAAATAATAATATTTTAAAAGGTAGTTAACGCCTAGCCGTTATAATGGTGAAAATGAACGGAACTAACTAAAAAATGATTATATATGTTTTTCAAATATTTTTACTTTTATTCAATAAATGTTAGAGGCTTAAAATGCAAATGAATCCAATTTTAAGAATAAATATTCTAACATTCGTTAAAAGGTCGATTAACCGCCTTTTGATGAAGAACCCTTTTTAAATGTACTTTTGACAATTTTATATGTTGTTTTTGACAAAATAAAATCTTTCTTTAGAATCTGGACATAAAAATTTACTTTGTGTAAAATTTTGTTATTTTTCCGATAAAGATCGTTTTTATTGAAAATGTTGCATTTTAAATCAAAACCCCCTTTTAAAATGATTTATTTATATGTATAGATTATATTTTTAATTTAGATTAATGTTTATGTAGAATATATTTTTTCCATTTAATCTAATGGTGGTCAGTGGAATTAATTTCACTTTGAAATTGGACTTAAACTAGTGTCAATCTTTTAATAGATATTGTTTCTTAAAAACACCCTATTTGTTTTGACAGTGGAATTAATTATTAAATCAATTAATGCAACATATATGTTTTGAATTTTTTAAAATAGAAATAATTATTGAATTCAGAATATCAAATATAGCTTAGGGTGAATTTTTGGAATTTTTCAGAAAAACTTCAATTTTTGATGAATAGTGAAACGAGTAAGTGGTAGTTTAAAAACTGATTTTTCGTTTAAATGAAACTTTACCAATTCTGTGATTTTAATTTCAAAAATACTAAATACATGGTTTTCATTAGGATGTAAAATTTGGTTCAATGGGATTAAAATAATTTTATGGTGAAAAGTAACTTTTAAGATTTTAATCGCGATTATAGGTAATTAGTGTAATTTAAGGTAAAAATAATGTTTTAATAATATGAAATGACCTAGAAACATGTACTACCCTAATTGTATTTGTCATGGCCGACCATGAAAATTCATGGGTCAACTTGGGGACCCCATGGAGCCAATTCGGTTGGAAAAATGACATAAATAACTTTTTATTAAAAGTTAAAATAAATATGTCACAAGCATGAGTTGTTTTACTAGAACAATTTTTAAATGGGTCTATACAAGTCATATTTTTGACTATAAATATTTATTATAAATATAAAAAGATTTCCTACATCATGATATTTTTTTATAATTTTTAGACATTTAATAAATTAAATTATTTATGACATCATGATGATGCAGCGATTACCTCATTAATAATGGATTTAAATAAAATGAAATGATAATGTTAAAACTATAACTTACACTTGTCAAAGACCTATTGGATGAGTACATTTTGAACCTTTACCACATTATCCTTGAAATACATCAATGTGGGACCTTAAAAATACGAAACTCATTTGAAAATAAAGTAAAATTTTGTAACCTTCCAAGAGTGCCCCTCCTCTCCTCTTATAAAAGGCCCCCACCCCTACCACCTTAGACACACCTCAAAAGCCTTTGGCTCAGAAAACCCCAGCTCATTTTGTCTCTAAAAATCCCTATCTTACTCCTAGAAGCCTCACTTTGGGCAGAAGTCTTCCCAAGGAAGCCGTTGAGCTCAAATCAAAGAGAGATACGTGATTTTAAGGTAATGTCTTCATTTGTGTTCTTTTGTTTTATTTTGCTTTTCCAACCCCATAAACTCTTTTTATTTTTTTCTTTTGTAACAAAACCAGTATATTAAATATACTAGGATGTTTTTATAAGAAGTTGTATAGATACACTTACACACACCTTCATCTAATGGTTAAAGAGCATACTGTTTCCGTGGATGGTGAATTTCTGTCTCAAGAAATGATTATTGTTCAATATTATTCTAACACCTTCAAAGGTGGACATTAAGATGAACATATATTTATATATGATATATAATATGTTTATTTTTTACTTAATATTCTGTATTTTTCATTTATGTCATACCTTTATGGTTTCCATTATGGGTAAATGCGATATCTTCATTTTTGGAAGTGCGGACTACCGCCCCCTCAAAGTGATTTGATTCGTTAACACCATATGTGGTAAGTATAAAGGATTAATTTAATTATATTATATATGTTACCATACTATAATTATAATACTATTATTCATAATTTTGTTTTAATTCCATTAAATAATAAATAGAAATGGATGTAGCGTTCATGCGTACGTATGGCTTACCATCTCCATGAACTGTGCATTTCAATTCTTACCTCTAAATGTTATAAAAAATTATAAATGCATTTATATAATGGATATATATGATATATATGATATCTAAATAATGAATATAATTCATGATATAATATATATTTTACCACGTGAACAACTTGTAATTATAAAGAGTCTATTTTTGGAATCAAGTAGCAAAGATCTACAAAATTACCATTACTGACATAAATAATTACATAGTGTTCATAGCATGGTATTAAGTGATATAAAAGGAATAATGAAATTGAAAAAGGTTCTTAATCAAGTACAAATTAACTCAAGTTTATTATTCATGAGTTTAAAGAACGATCGAGTCATGTCGGACCCGAGGTGAGGGATCCTACCCCTCTCTTTCTTTTTAAGTACACTCTTTTAGGTCATTCCTTTTAAGCTCATCTTTATTATGATTGGGATGTTATTTTATATTACACTTAATGTACGTTTTATGTTCATATGATGAGAGACCCTATTTTCTCTCATCAATCCATTTTGGATGTTTTAATTGGCACCGTTAGGCTGCCGAAATTTTGTAAGCGTCTTGTATCTCACTTTGTGTTTTCGTGAGATTCATGCTATATTTGCCAATATTTCCTTTTGAGTGGTGTATGTACTGTACATTATTCTAATCTTTGTGTAAAATACTTTATTTTATGAGTATTTACTTCAATGTTGTATATTCCTTCTTTCATGGGGTGTATGTTTCGAAAGTTACCCAAATCGGCAAGGAAACCTTTCACCCTCCTCTTTTTAAAAGACTTCTTTTGTTATATCATTTAATTTTCATCTTATTATGTGGAGATATGTTATTATATATCCTTATTTCTGTAAATTTTATGTCCAAGTGATGAGATACCATTTCTCCCTCTCATCAACTCTTTTTCTAAAAGTTGATGTGACGTCGTTAGGCAGTCAAGGGATCTTCTTAACCCAATTTCGATCTCTTTGGGTTCAACATGTATTAATTGAAAATGTGTGAATGAACTTTGAATATTTTACACTTAATATCCACTTATATTTGGTGTATTTATGTTTTTCGCACATAATTATGTGATTGATTTATCCTTAATTTAATGATACCATCTTTATAATGGATTTCATCTCAATTTACATTTCCATTGAGACTTTATTGTTGTTTTGCACCAATTCCCTCTTATATGGTGTATATACTGTCCTTTGGAATGTTATATCATGAATCCCTTTATTCTCATGATATTATAATGTTTTGATTAAATTTTTTTCCTCAATTATTGTATTCAAGTGTCTCTCATTTTGTTAAAAACCCTTTAACTATAATATCGTTTTAAATGTTTGAATGATTTAATCTTATAAATATTTCTCCTTAATATCCATGTTTTCAAAATGGTTTTAAGGATTTATGTATATGGATATTAATGGTTTAAAATGTTAAAAGCTTCAATGTGGTATGGGACACTTTGATTCAGAAATCTCTTTATTAAATTTTTTAAATGGTTTTGAAAATGGTTTTTAGAATGGATTCATTATTTAAATATCTTAAAATGTTATATTGTTATTGGAATGTGGGAACATTATCTTTCCTTTATTCTTAAGATATGTGATATGATTATGTTATGGTTCTTGGGATTTTTTTTGAAGACGGGTGGTTCTGTGATAAACTAAGGGCAGGTGAGCCCGATATATCCCTCCAATGCATTGGGTAACACGAAGGAGTTAAACGTTAAGGTTTCTCCGAAGATATTTAGGGAATATACTATGATGGGTATTCCAAACGTAACCAATAGGGTTAATCCCTACATAATAATGTTATGAATGCCTCAAGTTACCTTTATGTCTTATGATTTCTACAATTTATTCATGATTTTATGAGGTATGTTAAAGTGACTATGTTTTATGGGTAAAGTATGATTTCATTCTTATGTTTATATGTACTCATGTTTCCTTTCAATACTTTTTATAACCCTTACTGAGCTTTTTATGCTCATCCAAAGTTTTTGAAATGTTTTCATAGGTCAAGGGATTGGTACATGATATGATGATAGTGTCAAGGACGTGTCAAGAAATAATCCATGTTTTATTTTAAATATGTTTCCATTAATGGGTAAATGAATTCTATCTTTTATGTAACCACTTTGTTTAAATGTGGTATGTAATGAAATTTTTATGATCTAATTCTCTAAAACTCTAAACCTGAAAAGATCCTCAATGTGTAATCCTGTAATAACTCAAGATTAAGTAAGGTTTAAGGCTGGGTCCATATAGTTGGTATCAGAGGACGGTTTAGATAACTTTAGAGGATAGAGTGTTGTTTAAGAAAAAGTGACAAGTTGTGTATAACCACAATGGTTAGTATATTAAATAGAGTCATCATATTTTTTTTGAAATTTAGAATTAGTTTGAGATAACTTGGATATGTATATCTTGGTTTTTATCTTCCTTTTTTTTATTTGATGATTTTACTGATATACTCACACTGACCTTTTTGTTTTAATAAATGGCTGGATCTAGCAGGCACCAAAGTAACAATGGATTTGAAGAAGACTATGACAGTTTTATGAAAGAACAACTGAATGATATGGGAGCTGCAATGAGAACTCTTGTGGTTATCCTCAACCAATTATCTAGAGTCATGATTGACCACCTGAACCATAGTGATTTTTATAAGGCATCGTATATGCGAGAAACAAATCCCTACGGAAGTTCCGGTAATAATCATAAAGGTAAGTATGTTCAAAAACCTATGTGTCAAATATGTGGAAAGAAACACATAGGAAAATGTTTCAATGGGATAGAAAGATGCTATAGGTGTGGAAATTAAGGTTATAAAGCAAGAACCTACCATGGAAAAAGGAAGAATTTAGTTGACTCTAGGAAAGGGAAAGTAGTTCTTTCGGAAGGATCAATTGAATGTTTTAAATGTGGTGTGCATGGTCATTATGGAAACACATGTCCTACGAAGAAGTTTCGGGAATGGGGTCCCCAAGATCATAAAAATATTCATTTACGAATACCTAATTCCATTCAGATTGAGGATGAAGAAACTAACAATGAAGAAGGAAAGGTATGGATTATTTCTTTACATATGTATTCCTATTATTGGAATCATAGGATATGATTCATGATTTTGTTTGTAGGAAAGAGGTATTTCAGAATAAGTTGAAAAGGAATGGATAATAGATCATGAAGAATGTAGAATGAGTAAGAAGTCATCATATAAGGGATTCAAGAGTTATGGTAGATTTTAGGATGGTGAAATTCTAAGATGTATTAAGTCACTTTTGATGATGGGGTTACACTAGAATACTTTTTATAGTGACCCTGATGTTTGATATACAAAAATTTTATTCAAGGAATAATTATCCTTTCTTTTGTGGATATAGTTATAAAGAACCATTTTGGTTTATATGATCCTTGAATTTGAGGAAATTACTGGTTAATACATTTTGGGTTTCAATCTTAGTTTGTTTTACTTAGTAGAATTTTATGGATAAATGTTTATTGAATGGTCTTTGTTGAACTTTGGGTTTTTTTTGACAAATTTTGGAGATTAAGAATAGATTTTTTTTTATATAAAGGATTATCCTTTTTGGGTATTATCTGATCTCATACTATCCTTTTTGGTTTTAGTTTTAGTTAATGTCTAAAGACATGGGAAGTATATAGTTCTCTTTTGTGGATTAGGTGATTCTCTAGAAGTTCATTATAGCTCTCTTAATGTGAAAAAGTCATCCTAAATACTCGTCTTTTGGAGAAAATATGAGTTTGTGTAAGAAATATAGTAAAAGATGAAAGTCAACATGGAAATTAAGTTTGCTTCCTAATATTTTAGTTAAGATCATAAATAAATTACTCAATGAAAAGTAACTTAAAAAATGTTGTCTGTTAATTTTTCCTACTGGGGAATCAAATATCGTTTAACCCATCACAAGTTTGTGATTTTCTTGTTGTTAACTTTCTCCTAGACATGTTTACTATCATTCTCCATCAGAACATGACCCTTTTTTTTTTCCTCCATATCCATATTTTCATACTGGGAATCCTAGTATGGGTTAACTTGGGTGACATTTGTAATTCTCTCCCATTTTTTTAAAGTGATAGTTTTACTAACTCTTGTTATGATGTGGGATTTTCAATGAAGCTTCCAAGCCTAACATTAAAATTGCGAGGATGCAATTCCCAAAAGGGGGGAAGGATGTAACACCCTAGGTAAATAAAAAATATTACATTTTCATATTTATCCATATTTTTGAATAAAATATTAATATTACTTTAAAAGCAATTCTATGCTCGAGGGCGTACCCAATACGCAACAACGAGTTTCTTAGAAATCTTACGTAACACTCTAATAATAAAATAATACTATTTTAAAAGGTAGTTAACGCCTACCCGTTATAATGGCGGGAATGAATGGAACTAACTACAAAATTATAATATATGGTTGTCAAATGTTTTTACTTTTATCCAATAAATGCTAGAGGTTTAAAATGAAAATGAATCCAATTTTAAGCATAAATCTTGTAATATAATTTAAAAGGTTGATTAAATGCCTTTTGATGGAGAAACCTATTTAAATATACATTTGACAATTTTATATGTTGTTTTTGAGAAAATAAAATCCTTCTTTAGAATCTGGACATCAAAATTTACTTTGTGTAAAATTTTGTTATTTTTCTAATAAAGATCATTTTTATTGAAAATGTTGCATTTTAATTCGAAACCTCTTTCTAATCTGATTTATTTATATGGATAGATTATTTTTTTTAATTTATATTAAATTGTATTTATAATATATTTTTACCATTTAATCTAATGGTGGTCATTGGAATTAATTTCCATCTGAAATTTGACTTAAACTAGTGTCAATCTTTTAATAAATATTGTTTCTTAAAAACATGCTATTTGTTTTGACAGTGGGAATTAATTATTAAATTAATTAATGCAACATATATGTTTTGAATTTTGTAAAATAGACATCATTATTGAATTTGTAATATCAAATATAGCTTAGGGTGATTTTTTGGTATTTTTCTGAAAAACTTCAATTTTTGATGAATAGTGAAACCACTAAGTTGTAGTTTAAAAATTGATTTTTCGTTTAAATGAAGATTTACCACTTCTGTGATTTCAATTTCAAAAATCCAGCATACATGATTGTCATTAGGTTGTAAAATGTGGTTCAATGGGATTAAAATAATTTTTTGGTGAATAGTAACTTTTAAGTTTTTAATCGCGATTAGAGGTAATTAGTGTAATTTAAGGTATAAATAATGTTTTAATAAAATGAAATGACCTAGACACATGTCCTACCCTCATTGGATGTGTCATGGACGACCAGGAAAATCCATGGGTCAACTTGGGGACCCCATGGAGCCACTTTGGTTGGAAAATGACATAAATAACTTTTTATTTAAAGTTAAAATACAAATGTCACAAGCATGAGTTCTTTTACTAAAAAAATTTTAAATGGGGTAATACAAGTCATATTTTTGACTATAAATATTCATTATAAATATAAAAAGATTTAATACATCATGATATTTGTTTTATAATTTTTAGACATTAAATAAATTAAATTATTGATGACATCATGATGATGCAGCGATTACCTCATTAATAAATGATTTAAATAAAATGAAAAGATAATGTTAAAACTATAACATACACTTGTCAAAGACCTATTGGATGAGTATATTTCGAACCCTTACCACCTTATCCTAGAAATAAATCAATGTGGGGCCTTTAAAATCTGAAAATCATTTGAAAATAAAGTAACATTTTCTAACTTTCCAAGAGTGCCCCTCCTCTCCTCTTATAAAAGGCCCCCACCCCTACCACATTACCCACACCTCTCAAGCTTTTGGCTCAGCCAAAACCTGCTAATTTTTATCTAAAAATACCTCTCTTACACCTAGAAGCCTCACTTTGGTCCGAAGTCTTCCCAAGGAAGCCTTTGCGCTCAAATCAAAGAGAGATACCCGATTTTAAGGCAATGTCTTCACTTGTGTTATTTTGTTTTATTTTGCTTCTCCAACCCCCTAAACTCTTTTTATTCCTTTCTTTTGTAAAAACACCAGTATCTTAAATATATTAGGATGTTTTTATGATAATTATTCTATCTACACATTCACACACCTTCATCTAATGGTTAAAGAGCATACTGTTTCTGTGGATGGCGAATTTCTGCCTCATGAAACGATGATTGTTCAATATTCTTCTAACACCTTCAATGGTGGACATTAAGATGAAAATATATTTATATATGATATATAATATGTTTATGTTTTACCTAAGATTATGCATTTTTCATTTATTTCATAACTTTATGGTTTCCATTATGGGTAAATGCAATATCTTCATTTTAGGAAGTGCGGACTACCGCCCCCTCAAAGTGATTTGATTCATTAACACCATATGTGGTACATAAAAAGTATAAATTTAATGATATTATATATGATACCATACTGTAATTATAATACTATTATGTATAATTATGTTTTAATTCCATTAAATAATAAATAGAAATGGAAGTAGTGTTCATGCGTACGTACGGCTTACCGTCTCCATGAACGGTGCATTTAATTTCTTACCTCTAAATGTTATGTAACATTATAAATGTATGTATATAATGGATATATATGATATATATGATATCTAAATAATGAATATAATTCTGTATATTATATATATTTTACCACATGAACAACTTGTAATTATAAAGAGTTTATTTTTTGACTCAAGTAGCAATGATCTACAAAACGACCATTATTAACTTAAATAATTACATAGTGTTCATAGCATGGTAGTAAGTTATATAAAAGGAATAATTAACTTGAAAAATGTTCTTAATAAAGTATAAATTAACTCAAGTTTATTATTCAGGAGGTTAAAGAACAATCAAGTCAAGTCGGACCCGAGGTAAGGGATCCTACCCCTCTCTTTCTTTTTAAGTACACTCTTTTATGTCATTCCTTTTAAGCTCATCTTTCTTATGATTGGGATGTTCTTTTATATTAATCTTATGGTAATATTTCTGTTCATATGATGAGAGACCCTATTTTCAATCATCAATCCATTTTGGAAGTTTTAATTGGCACCGTTAGGTTGCCGAAATTTCGTAAGGGGCTTGTATCTCACTTTGTGTTTTCGTGAGATTCATGCTACATTTGCCAATATTTCATTTTGATTGGTGTATTTACTGTCCATTATTATAATATTTGTGTAAAATACTTTAGTTCATGATTATTTACATCAATTTTGTATAGTCCTTCTTTCCTGGGGTGTACGTTTCGAATGTTACCCAAATCGGTAAGTAAACCTTTCACCCTCCTCTTTTTAAAAGACTTCTTTTGTTATGTCTTTTAATTTTCATCTTATTATGTGGAGATATATTCTTATATATCCTTATTTCCATAAATTTTATGTCCAAGTGATGAGATACCGTTTATCTCTCTCATAAACTCTTTTTCTAAAATTGGATGTGATGTCGTTAGGCTGTCAAGGGAACTTCTTAACCCAGTTTCGATTTTTTTTGGGTTCAACATGTAGTTATTGAATATGTCATCCTTTCAATATGTGTTAATGGCCTTTGATTATTTTAAACTTAATATCCACTTATATTGGGTGTATTTATATTTTTGTCACATAATTATTAGATTTATTTTCCCTTAATTTAAGGATACCATCTTTATAATGGATTTCATATCAATTTATATTTCCATTGAGACTTTATTGTTGTCATGCACCAATTCACTATTATATGGTGTATATACTATCCTTTGGAATGTTATATCATGAATCCATTTATTCTCATGATATTATAAAGTTTTGATTAAATGTTATTCCTCAATTATTGTATTCAAGTGTCTCTCATTTTGTTAAAAACCTGTTAACTAAAATATCGTTCTAAATGTTTTAATGATTTAATCTTATAAATATTTCTCATTAATATCCATGTTTTCAAAATGGTTTTAAGGATTTATTTATATGGATATTAATGGTTTAAAATGTAAAAATCTTCAATGTGGTATGTGACACTTTGATTTAGAAATCTCTTTATTAAATGTTTTAAATGGTTTTGAAAATTGTTTTTAGAATTGATTCATTATTTCAATATCTTAAAATGTTGTATTGTTATTGGATTGTGGGAACGTTATATTTCGTTTATGATTAAGTTATGTGCTATGATTATGTTATGGTTATTGGCATTGTTTATGAAGACGGGTGGTTCCATGATAAACTAAGGGCAGGTGAGCCCGATATTGCTCTCCAATGCATTGGGTAATGCGAAGGAGTTAAATGTTAAGGTTTCTCCGAAGAGATTTAGTGAATATACTGTGATGGGTATTCCAAACGTAACCAAGAGGGTTACTCCCTACGTAAGAATGTTATGAATGCCTCAAGTTAACATTATGTATTATGATTTCAATGATTTATTCATGATTTTATGAGGTATGTTAAAGTGATTATGTTTTATGGGTAAAGTATGATTTCATTCTTATGTATATATGTACTCATGTTTCCTTTCCATAATTTTTATAACCCTTACTGAGATTTTTATTCTCATTCTACATTTTTGAAATGTTTTCACAGGTCAAGGGATTGGTATATGATATGATGATAGTGTCAAGGAAGTGTCAAGAAAGAATACATGTTTTATTTTAAATATGTGTCCGTTGATGGGAAAATGAATACTATCTTTTATGTAACCACTTTGTTTAAATGTGGAATGTAGTGCATGTTTTTTGATCTAATTCTCTAAAACTCTAAACCTGAAGACATCCTCAATGTGTAATCTTGTAATAACTCAAGATTAAGTAAGGTTTAAGGCTGTGGCCTTATATGATTACCTCATAACTAGAAGAATCTTGTGATTTTATATATTATAAAAACATGGTTCAACCTATAATTTCACTGTAATTATCCCAACACAAGGTCAAAATCACATTCCTAGTCACTATGGGCTTGATACGTGGACAAGGGTACCTTACAAAGAAAAATGGATGTGATTTCACCTTCAAATAGATATATGGTAAGATATAAACAAAAAGTAAAGCTGAATGTATCTAAAATGATTATATTATATGTAAAAAAGCAAACTAAATGATTCTATCCAATAATTGGATGCAAAGGTATCAATGGAAAAAAATGAAATTCCTTTAACAATATTCTTTCTAAAACAACCAATGGGTCCATCTCCCTGTCATCATTTTTAGCATTATCCCAACCCATAGAAATATAAATATGGTCAAGGAGAGATTTTATCTACATGATTTTATTTACATTACCTATATATTATAAATGGGTAAAAAAATTACAAAGGGGAAACTAGGGTGTGGTCAGTAATGTGTAGTGGGACACAATATAAAAATATTTTCCAAGTAAATCAATAAGAAATCATCAGTCCTTATTCAAAAATGATTTATAAAAAAATAATAGTGGAGATGTATTTATTATAAAACCTTATATTCAGAAAATCAATTTGTTTACATTTCATTGTTAGGAAATTTTTGATAGTCAATAAGAATATATTAAACAATTCATGAGGAATAATAAAACCGACTAACATAGTTTTCATTAATCCATAAACCAAGAGGTAGGAAAGTAAAAAATATAAAACCACATAATTTTTTTTCAATGAACCATGTGGAAAATCAGAACATGTGGGTATGAAAAACTAAAACAATAATGAATCTCTAGCTGACATATGTATTGACCAAAATTATAGAACCTCGGTTCCTCATATAGTCTACCCCTAGAAACTTTTCCATAAAACAAAACCTCTCCTTGTAATAGCTAACTCCACTAGGGACTATTTTTGTTTGGTTTTCACATCTATCCCATGGTTTTCCAATTTAACAATTATATCATAACCATGCATATGAAACCAGTTTCACATTTTATAAACATTTTATAAGTCATTTATTTCCATTTAAACAAATTAAATTTGATTTTCAAATCATGTTATTCTTTGAGAACCTCATTGAACACATCTTGTGCTTCAAAACAATTTCCTGAAAAGACACATATTAAAATCAAATTTGATGTCACCAAAGATTAATTTCAATGATAATGGATTTTAACGTACCAATTACATAAATCAATACAAATGGATATTATAAGAACACAACCATTACATTGGAAATCATATTGGATAAAAATACATACCATATAGATTTTGAAAACCCCACTTCCTTATAGTAATATTGATGGAAACAAAGAGATAGTTTCCTCAAAATCCAAGATCTAATAAAACATGATATATTAGTTGAAAAATACCTCAAGATCCACTAATCCTGACCCGATCGAGTTCCATCGAGAAAAGGGTAAGAGAGAACATGAATATATCTTGAGAGAAGATGTGTAACCTAAATTATTACAAATCATGCATTGATATTGTCCACTGAAAAGATCATGGACCACAATGGAATCAAGGAGAGGGACTAATAGAGAATCATAGAATCATTAGATTATGTTAAAAAGGTATTATGTGAGGAGTAGAGGTTAAAACGACCATGGGAATCTTGGTAAATGTTATTTTTTATAAATTGGGATTTGGGGGAAAGGTTATGGTGCACGATTTTTACAAACCATGCACCAACCTAGAATTTGTACACTACCCTTCAATCAATAGGTTTCACAATTTCTTAGTGATGACTGTATCATTTTTAAAATCATGCTCAACCCATCTAACAGTCACAAGAAAAAATCATAGTCACTTGTAATTTTTTGTTCGAAGGCTCGCACCTCTTCAAAAATCATTCTCGAACAATGAAAAATTACACCAAAACTCACAATTACATATCACATGGATATCTCGTGGCGTGGATAACCATTCAACCAAACCATTCCTAATGAAATAGTTCCCAAAAAATATGACATTTCTTCTAGTAACACTTGAAAACCACTTGATCCTCAAAATAAATAAAATAAGTTAAAAATTAAAAATAATTTTCACTCATAGGGAATCATAGTTCTTAAAACCATAGAAGCTTATTTTCATTATAATTGATCCATAAAAGGAACAAAAAATGAGATAATTTTCTTTACACAACAACAAGGGAGAACTTGAATATATAAATGAAATTGAAAACACTGTTCATGGAGACCATGGGCTGTACGTACACAAGAACACTATTTACATTTCCATAATGAATTTAATGGAAGAAAGTTAATGAAATATATATATTCATAAATCTAGTAGCATTATTTTTTTGTGTATAAATATATTTTATAGGTATATAAATGAAATTGAATACACCATTTTTGGAAACTGTAGGCCGTACGTATGCATAAATTCTATTCCGGTTTCCATAAGGAATTTAATAGATGAATGTAAATGAAATATATATATTCATTAATCTAGTATAATTATTTTGTAGTATACTTCATTGTGGAGACGGTAAGCCGTACGTACGCACGAGAAATGATATCATTCCCTTGATATTTAAATAGTACAGAATCAGATGGTATATGAATTGTAAATAATTATTATTATGTTATATTCATTATTTAAATACCTTATAATCATTAATATACATATGAAAATTATGTATTTTTTAATAATAATTACACCACATCCTGTCAAGCGTAAGTCGTACGTACAAACACATGATAACATTATTATATGTAGGATATATAAAAAGTGGTATAAGGTTGTAATATAATTAAAATAACATCTCATAATGTGGAATATACTGGATTTATTATTTTAGTATAGTAAAAAATAAGAATAATAAGAAGAATAAGAAAATAATTTGGAAATAGGTGATAAAACAGCTACCTCTTTTCCGAGTATCTCTATTTGGTTTCCACAAAACGACACCCTAAAATGGATTTATGACCAGTGGGTGGCCTCTAGGATGATTTGAGGGAAGTTTTAAGGATATTTGGTCAGAGTTTGGATGAGTCAAAGGGTTTCAATGGTGAGAGTAAGTGGGTAGATGTGGTGGCCTTCTATAAGAGGGAGGATGGACACTTTAGGAAAGTATTGAAATATTAATTTATTTTAAATTTATTTTCTCTTTAAAATGGTAAAAATCACATTTATATTGAATATAAGAAGATTATGGGTTGAAATAAACAATACCAATAAAATTTAGGCGTGTTTTGTTTTTTATTTTAACAATTATCATTTTGACATATCCTTATTTAATGTATTTACTTTTTTTTGTGTTAGTAATATTCTAAATTTTAAATGGTTATATATATTTACTTCTGTGTTGAAAATTGTCCATAATTGAATAATTTATGAAATCATTAACCATATAAATTTCACTTAGTAATTTTAAATTATTTTTTTCTTTTTTATATAATTTAATAATATGTCATTTTTATAAGATATGAATAATTTCAATTTTGAAACTATTAATTTAGTTAGAATTAAAAAATAATCAGAGAATATAAATTGGAAAAAAAATATTTAATACACTCATAAGATTCCATAATAACCTATAAAATATGTGGATCCCTTTAATTAGTTCATATAATATTTATTTTAATGTTTTTTTAACAATTTATTTTATATTTATATGAATAAAAAAAATTTCAACATCACTATTTTGTCATAATTAATGGTAATTATTTAATCTATAAATATTTCAAATAAAGTCCCATGATGAAGATAATTTCATTATCTTACTAGAGACTATTTATGTTCTATTTTGTATCATTTTTATCACTATATTTAAATTATTATACTTATAAGATATATTAGAGTGACACGTTGTCAACTTTATTTCATTAAATTATAATTACATCACTTTCACATAAACAATTCCATTAAATGGTTCAATTATTACAACACAGAGATATTGGTCGATCATAATTCATAAAATTGGATTTTGGAATGAGTTAGCATAATTTTATTATTTTTATCATATTGTTAGTTACCCTAATTTACCTGATTTATCATTAACTCTCGTAAAACAATTACCATAGTTACTATTCATAATATCCAAAAAAATAAAATTTACATTTTAATTTAATTAGAACCCAATAATTCCAAATATAGAATTAATTTTTAATAATTCAAAACATAGAATATGAAAATTTTAATTTGCTATTAATTTCCATTGTCAAAATCGAAAAGCAGGTTTTTAAAAAGTAAAAACTTATCAACAGATTATCATGTTTTTAAGCCCAATGTAAATGTAAAATTACATCCAATGACCAAAATTGGATTATATGATAAAAATTAATACATTTAAACTTTAGAACTAATTCAAAAAAAATAATCTAACTATACAAATAAATTAGAAAAAAGTATGTTTTGAAATAAAATGCAGTATTTTTCAATATTCCTCAGAATATGAATTTCATCATAAAAATACCAACATTTCAACTAAGTTCTTTTTTGATTTCCCTCTTACAAATAATATTTTTATTTTTTCAAATAGAAAATATGAAAGTGGTAAAAACTATATTTATAAGTGGTGCACCATTAAAATACGGAAAACCAATATTTCTTTTAAAATATTGTTCTTATCCGAAAAATTGAATTTGTTCATATACAATTTTTAAGAAAATACATAAGATGAATGTTAATGTTATATAAAATAAAGAATGTAGTTATTACTTTTCATAATGTATATTTTAAATAATATTTTAAAAATAAATAACTGTTTAGTAAAACTCAATATTGTGTACAACACAATCTCTCGAGGAAGGGCACTCTTGCATGAAATGCATGCCATGATAGTGTTGTAGTTAGTGAAAGAATCCTTTGGTTTTGTGTATAACATAATCACAACCTAGTTATTTTATACATTGAAAAAATTCTATACTCAGTGTTACATGAAATGAATTCAACCATAAGAACATGGAATTATGAGTAACATAATCCAACTATAGTGTTGCATATACGACATGTTAATACGGTGTTGTGTACAGTGAAAGCTAGACTTGATGTAGTGTAAAACACAATAAAACAAATAAATTTAAAATAATATATCTAATGAAATATAAGGGTGTTATGTTATACACTATAAAATTAATTTATCCTAAGAAATTCATTGGGGTTATATAAGGTTTACTTCTTGAATGTTTTTTTCATAGAAACCCACATCTTAAAAAAGAATTTTAGAATCATAATGGTTACCCAAAGTAACTCATCAATTGGTTTCTACATATGAGAACATAGGTGGGAAGTTAAATCATTGATATTGAATAAATAATCTAACCATCATGTTCAAAGGGATAGTTATAGAAAAAATGGTTTGGAGAAAATTATGAACCAGAAAGGATTAAATATGTGACGATTTAAGGGAATTTCTAATTAATCAGATAATAAGATACTAAGATAACATTTTTTGTTTTCAAGATCCATTCCAAAATTTTGGATAGATTTTCATGAAAATAAACACTTAATTTATTTTGGTACATTCTCACTATTGATCATGCTTTGAACAATTTCCACATCAAATTTTTTTAAATAAATGATTTTGAACTTTTCATTCTTGAAGTGTTAGCAGATCATGCGATTATATGATTGGTCTTTCCCTATGCCTTAGTGAAATCATTGGAAGAGGTAACAAAAATAAGAATAATTCCACCTACAGTGATATAATATATTGATCTAACAATCTTTAACTAGTGAATAACTCATACAATCCATAAATAGATAAATCCATCCAAAATCAAGAAATATAAAACTTTAGAAAGATGTTATCTAAATTTACAAAACATTTATCTCCCATATCTCATAAGGTAGTTCTTTTTTGTCACATTCCAAACATGTCCATACCTTAATTATGTATTATTTTGAAACATTATAGTAATATGAATTATCATAGACCCATAGTGAAACATGAATTTTTTCAAAATTAACTCTTTCCACACACACAAAATACCAAAAATTATATATACTCAAAGCATGATATAACCTTTTCTTTATATCATTCATGAGGTAATTAATACAATCAAACAAATCATTGTCTCCTTATCCCATCATTATCCATATATCCTGTGTTTTCCATTAATATATGAATAACTTTTCACAGTTACCAGTACCATTAAAAATATAATTTCAAATCCTTAAGTAAAAACCGATAGTGCAACAATACTTATTTTTTTATTCTATAGTACCATAAAATTATTTATTAAACATTATTCTTTATAAAAATGCAATCATTATACTATCTTCTTAAACCATTGATCGAGAATAATCATTTTATTCCTCAACACTTCTTTCATCTCATATATCAATTGTAGTGTCTTTATCGTTATCAACCTATACACTACCCATATGACCATGCTGATTAACTTCATGAGATTTTACCATATGGAATCAATTTTCCTAATGCATGTACATTCCAAATTTAAAACATTTAACAAAAATTCATGTCTTAGAAATACCATTATCCTTGACCATTGTGTTAACTGAACCTTTTCTGTTTAAATTACTGGATCTGTTACAAAATTTTCCACAACCAAATCATCTTCCAGTTCCTTTGAAACATTCCCTATGATGCTTCTTCGCACATAATTTACCGGAGGAACTTTGAACATTATTTCTCTATGATCACCATGAAACTCCATCTTTATCTTATTAACTGGGACAGGAAACTCACCAAAGATGTGATTGTGGATCATATTATGAAATTTCTGATTAGGCATAACAATTTAGTTTCACATCCCGACTCCCATTTTATTAGGCTTATCATGAATAATATCATTCCAATGTCTATCATATTCTTCATTTACATAAATCCTACTATTTCCAGCCATTTTCTAAAACCCAAAAAGTATAGCATGAGAGGTGAAAATCATTCTATGAAAATAATATATTTTAGGGGATGCACTTTAAATCTCAAACCTCTCAGTTTTAATACTTGGTTGTTCGTGATCATTACCATAAATCTATGACTGTAATGTATAGTTAGACTTACCCTTAGAGAAATCTTTATAACTACCTTAGAAATATCTCTAGGTATCTCACTAAAGTTTTCACATCCTCATTTTCAAACGATAAATAAACCTTCCCTCTGATACCAACTCTAATGAAACTATAATGACATTCAGGGACATTACATTTCATTTATAGTTCACATAATACATTACAAAAATTTATCCCCAATGAAGGTATTAGTTTAGAGTCTTTGGAAACATGAAACATAATTTTTTGTCATAGTTAATGATCTTCAACATCTCCCAAAAATATCTTCCCATTTTTTCTACCTACCAACATCCTTTATATCCTATGGAAAAGAAAACATAAAAAGGGTGAGATCAAATAAATAGTAAGGGTAGTCATGGAAATTAAAAAACAAAACATAAACATAATAATTTAAAAAACATGGACATAAAGTTTAAATATTAAAATATTTAGTAATGAAATAAATCTTGGCAGTATGTAACACATATATTATAAAGGATCATTTATTGTAATAATATATCAATGTTATAAAACATGAAATTGTAACAAAAAGAAAATAAAAAAATATGATTTCCATTGCGGACAAGGAATTTCTGCCAAGGTCATCATACTGGAAAAATTACTTTTCTGAACTAGATTTACATGTCATCCCTGTAATGTATTACTGAACCATATTTACTTGTCGTTGTATCCATGTATTATTGAACCACATTTACATGTTGTTCTAGTCATGTCTATCTCATGAGATATAAATCTTTACCTAATGTATTTTAGGGGGATATAGGCCCCACCCATCTCAAAATTAAATCATTATTACATTTTCTACAAAAACATAAATCATTGTTCATATCATAACCCATGAAATAAAGGGGTTTCTTAAACATATTTCTATCATAACATAATCCATATAAAATAAATGAATTTCTTAAAAATATTTCCATCATAAACACAATAAAATCAATGTAAGAATTGGGATAGAAACATAATCCTATTTCCTTTTAGATGGGAAATAATTTTGATAAAAAATGAAACTTAAATATTGACAAAAATATACTTTTTTTCTTCAAAGAACTATTTTCATTTCTAAAAATTTTACACAATTTTAAATGAAAAATGTTCATTTGAAAATAAACAAGGAATCATAATGATTAAGATTCATTGAAATAAATCATTATAAATATGTAAAAACCCATTCATTCCTTATATGTTAGAAAACATTATCCTTGTACTTTTACCGGAAGAGTCCAAAAGTAACTCATATGGAAAACGAAAGAAATATTCTTTCTATACCATGTAGTAAATGACAAAAAAATGATTAAAAATGAATATAAATATATATATAATAATAGTAAACATTTTATGTAATATTTTTTAGAAAACAATGACATGGATGATAAATATATCCCTAGTAAATAGTTATATATGAACAATCTTGGATAAAAATGAGATTGCAATATTATCCCTTACTTGAGGTCTGATTTCTTCCATATATGTCTGAAACTCTGGTATAGTGGATTGAAACAGACTATTAACTTCTAAAGGAACAAAAATAATATTTATGACATCTTATATGATTCACTTAGGACATTATATTACCCATTCATTTATCAATTCCACGTTAAAGAAACTTTTTGTGTAATAATCATTTTATTTATCGTACAAGTTCTGACTTGTTATTCTTGATATTATTAAATATATCATTATTTAGTTACTTCCAGAATGTAAAAAATGATTTATATATAATATATATTCAGTATATAAATATATATAATAGGTAAATTAATGAAATGTAATACCCCGTTCCCGGAGACGGTAGGCTGCAGGTCTGCATGAACGTTGTTTTTGTTTCATATTGAATTGAATTGAAGAATTTAAATGACACACACACATATATATAAACACACATAAGTCCAATATAATCATTATTTTATATATTTCATATTTATTTATTATATTTACCTTCTAATAATTTTTGAATGGTTTACCTTATAAATATTTACTTATGTGTTTTAAATTGTCCTTAATTTGATACATTATTACATTGTATACTATATAATTTTCACTTTGTAAATTTTAAATACTTTTTTGAATTTTATATAATTTAATAATATGATATTCTTAAATAATATTAATAGTGTAGATTTTTACACTATTCATTTATTTGAAATTAAATAAAATCCAAATAGAAGATAAATTCAATCCAAAATATTTAATACACTCCTAACATGTCATAATAACCTATAAAATTCGTGGATCACATTAATTAGTTCATATGAAATTTATTTTATAAATTGTATTACAATTGTTTTGATATTTCTATTAATAAATTAATTTCTACATCACTACTGTCTCATCATTAATGGTAATCATTTAGTCTATACAATTTTGAAATAAAATAAAATATTATAGATAATATCAATATATTTATGGATACTATTTATGTTCAACGTTTTATCATGTGTATCACTATATTAAAATTATTATACATGTACAATAATTGAAAGAGACATGTTGTCAGCTTTTTTTTAATTATAATTAAATCAATTTCATTGAAAAATACTGTCAAATTTTTCAATTAGAAACCCTATGTGATATTGGTCAACTTTAATACATCTAATATGATTTTGGTAGGTGTTAGGGTAATTTTATTATCTTTATCATTTTGTTAGTTATCTTAATATACAAGATTTACCTTAAACTATGGTAAATAAAAATTATTGTACTTACCATTCATAATATCCAGAATAATAAGAGTAATCTATTAAAAAAATTGGGACCCATTGATTCCAAATATGGAATCCATTTTTCATAATTCAAAACCTATAATTGGTATATATTTAAAAAAATAATAATTCTCATTGTAAAAACAAAAAATTGTGTTTTTAAAAAGTAAAAACATGTCAAATGGTTTTCAAGTTTTTATATCTAATATAAAAATAAAATTACTTAAAAAGACCAAAATTGGATTAAAATATAAAAATATAACCCAATTACACTTTAAAACCAACTAACAATATAATCTATCAATATAAATAAATTACGTGAAAAAGCTGTTTTGAATTGAAATGTAGTATTTTTCATTATTCGTTAAAATATGAATTTCATCAGAAAAAAAAAATTCAACCAAGTTAAATTTTGATATATCTCTATAAAATATGGCATTTATTTTTTCAAGTAGAATATATTATTGTGTTACAAACTATATTTAGAATTCGATCGCCATCAAAAGTTATTAAAACAACATGTTTTTGAAAAATACTTCTTTTTTTCGAAAAATTGAATTTGTTCTTATATCATGTACTAGAAAATGAATAAGATGAATATTAATGTTATATAAAATTAGAAATTCAGTTAACACTATTCATAAGGGTAGTTTATATAATATTTTAATAATATATCATTCTTTAGTGAAACTCTGTATTGCGTTCATCACAAGCAATCAAGGAATGTCGCTCTTGTATGTAATGAAAGCCAAGTCAGCGTTGTGTTTAGTGAATGATATCTTTGGTGTTGTGTATAACATAATCCAAAAATAGTTATTTTATACATTGAACAAAATCTATACTCAGTGTTGGGTGAAATGAATTCTATCAAAAGTATATGGAATTGTGTGTAACACAAGCAAAGTATAGTGTTGCATATAAGAAAAGATGATACAATGTTGTGTATAGTGCAAGCTAATATTGGTGTAGCATATAGAAAAAGAAATCAATTAAATAAAAATGAACATATCACATAAAATCATGGGGTGTTACAGATAGGGTTTGAGTCTTTTTTACATATCTCATTGAGGTTTTTACATAGATGGATAAGAGATGGTTAGCTTTCACTAAAATATATCAGGATATTCTAGATTTTATAGAAAGTAAGGCTAGTTACCTATTGGTCATAGATACCTTAGTGCTACTAAGCCATTCCAAAATTACTCCATGAATATTAGTGTTGTTGTGATCAATCATATTTGTATAACAATATGCATGAAGATGGTGGGGAGTTACAAGTAGATAGATCCATTGAGGGGAATTAGTTTTGTATCATTGAACGAATCATAATGGTTCTCTGAGTCTGGTTAGTTCATCTAGTAAAAGTGCTATATATGCATGATGTTAACAAGATGATGCATGGGATCGATATTCCAACATACATGCCTAGTAGTGATGTTTTTTCTTAGGTGATTATTGACCACCCTAGGGAGAGAAATTCTTGGACAAAATTCTTTCTGTGGGGATGGTTATAAGAAACCCATTTTTTATAAGAGGAACAGATCTCTTTAATTTCAGTTTAAATTATTTTTACACAATATTGAGAAAACTATTTGAGGTTATTGGGGTATTAGGAGGCTTATATGGCTTATCCAGAGTTCAGAACCCAAATCACAGTGAAAAACAGATGGGTCGCATAGTTAAGAGAATCCATGAGAACCAATAATCATGATTTGGCGAAGCCATGTGGTGCTGGAAGGAGGGATTCATGATCAACACTACTTGAAAAAACTATGTTGAATTATTTGAACGCCTATTCAATATCCTCTAAAATTATTGATAGTGGGTTTATAAATCATTTTTAATGTTTTGAATAAATTTTTATAAAAACCATGTGATGTTCCCCTCTATAATGTGAAGGGAACAAAAATGGAATTCATTTTGTCCAACCATGATGTAAAACCATATGGGCCAATTTTTTGTGAAAAAAATGATCATTTTCCTTAAAATCGTTTTAAACATTACTCAAATTTTACCTCTATTCAATTCGATAGTATCACCCATTGGGAAAGATATTTTGTGAAAAATAAGTAGTTCTTGATCATATTTATCCATCCACTATCAGATCCAAACTTCATCGATCTCATTGGATTCTTTCTAGTGAGTACTCCATTCCTTCCTTGCCATTATTTATTTTTCTCTGTATCAGCTGTGCCAATTAAGTGCAAGATAATATGACGTATTTTCAAGGCATTTCATTTTCGGTTCATTTTTCATATGATATGAGTCGAATCTAAAGGTGATACTAGATGATCACAATACAAGAAAACTATGATAGGTGGCATATACCATTCCCTTGGGTTTTGGGGATTTATGCCTAGTTTCCATTGTTCCACATGCAAGAATATATGAACAAAATAATTAATTGAATAAGTGAATTTAATGTCATAAAACATGTTAGGGATACCATTTAGTTCTATTGAGTTTATATGGTGGTTGTTTCCACAACCTAGGAAACCCTTGGGTTGTGACCTTTCCTTCCATTGATGAAACTTCCGAGGGGATTGTGGTTGAGCTTTCATAATTATAAGTATCCCCGTTACAAATGAAATTAAATGAATTTTTTTATTAGGTGAGGGATTTCCTCTCATTCTTTGTCATACAAGTTGTGAACTCTTTAATTTGTTAGATAACCACCATTATATGAGCTGGTAACCTCAAAGAAGTTTAATTATATTCGATTTAAAATGGAAAGAATGTTTAATGACTTCATAAGACAACATTGATGTTATACCCATGGGTCATGATAGAGGTAGTTGACATCTTGGATGATATTTACCATTGTGTCATGATTTCATGAGATGTATCTGTCTTTGATACCCTTTATATCAATGTTTTTTGAGATCATAGTGGATATGGTCTGTTGGCATGCTCTTTGGACTGAAAATAAAGCAAACTGTGTCTCCATCGAGATTCTCTTGGGATCTGTTGAGGATTCCATGGTTCCCTAAACCGGGGATCTGGCCTTATAGGGTATGACAATTCTGATTATATGGTGTGACCATGGTAAATGTGGACATTGTTATTTTATTGCTAGACCATGGTAAATGTGAAATTCATGATTGTAAGGCATGGTATTAGTTTATATAATATTTAGGTTGTATGGAGTTTCCATGGATGATAATAAATATTGGGTCTATCACATAGTCACGGTGTTTAAATATATCTGATTTATAGCTTTCTTGCCATATGTGATTGACCATGGATTTTTTGGGAGCCTTCTGGATGTATACCTATTCACTTTAGTTGTTTTACTTATCCCATGGTAACTTGATTCATTTATGGTTAACCAATATTATACTTTTCACACTTCATAGATTGTATTACTTAATATATATTGTAATCAAAATCGTTAGTGGTGGCCTTCTAGGATTTTATCTCACACCCTAATCAGTCCGTCATCGAGTAAATGGAAAATCTATATTGATGTAGGTAGGGACTAGGGAAATCTCACATAGTTATATGAATGAATTTTTTTCATTCTTAGGTGTAGGAGAGAACATGACCATGATGAGGTTGATGATGTCATCTGGTGATAGTGCTTTTTTTGTCTATTTGATAATTTGATATATTTATTTTATTTATGTATATATACTTGTTTTTTCTTCTTTGTAGACACATGGGATGACATATCACCATTAATATTTGAATACTTACCAAATTATTTTTAATATGTATGTCTTTTATATTTATCTACAGTTCAATCTTTATAGTTCTTCTATTAAGGTGGGTTACTGGTCGAGTTGTCTTATTAACTATACATTCATCTTTTATTATAATATTACTCCCAATATTTTGCTGATATGAAATTACACTAGGTTACACCCTGAAAAGAGGGCATAGTCTCCCCATAAACACTCCATATTACCTCATTACTAGATTGGAGCCTCTGTCGTTTGGGGAGATGTTCTTGATTCCTTGTTCCCAACTAGGTTTGGGGCACAATTATATAGAATTCGGGCCCTAGATGATATATTTATGATTTTCGATACTATATGTAGAAAATAGACCATGTAAAATGATATTTGATGTCATATATTGTTACTCAGTTTAAACACATTGTTTTTCATATTTCTTAATGTGTGAAAAAATATTTCATAAGTTATTATAGTGAATAATTATATTTGTTCTTGTGATGAAAATAGAGGATCATATAATTATTATGATATAAGCGATATGATAATAGTTAATTCCTAGCACCAAAGGGTTAATACTATGTGTTATATATTATAATCCAATCCAAGGATACTGTTATTTAAATTCCATCTAGTAAACATTATCCATTTCTAGTCATATTTCGTTGGATATTTGTTGATAGTTCACTAATGTTTACCTCACATAGGACATAAGATGACGAGTTTAATGATACGCTATCATAATATATTCCACGATATCTAGATACCATCATGTTAATATTAAAAAAAGCTTCCCAACATTGATTAAAAATATAGATTCACCACATGAAGTCATATCCATCATTAATTTGTCAAAAAATATGATTGGTAGCGCTTAAACAGATTAAGTGTCAAATCCATTCTCCCATGTACTAAGATATAGATATATTATTTGACAAGATAAAGAATATATTTCTTACATATTTAATTATATATTTGAATAAAAAAATTTGGAATAAGTCTATAATTCATAATAAATGTTTTTAAGATAGTTATATAATTTAGAAAACAAGTTTTTAATTTGATTGATTATAATTTTTTATAATTATTAATTAAATGATGATAATTCATTTACTAAATAAATATCCAAGATATTAAATTTTAATATTAAAATATATTTATTAAAATTATTTTTTATTTTTTATAATGTAGATATAATTTTTTTTATTTTAAAATTATATTCTTAATTTATAAAGTATTTATAAATTAAAAAATAAGGATAGATATTAATTTGTTTATATATAATATTTTAAACTATTTATAGTATTTAATTTGAACTCTTGAAATTAAATGTTGTATTTGTATAAATAAATCAAACCATATCAAAAGGTGTTTTCATAATTAATATGAAAAATTATATAAATAATCATGATATGTGATATTTCGAATTTGTAAATTGTTTACATAATATAAATTAGAATAATATTATTTATATTTCACATAATATCATATTTTTAACATAAAATGCAATAAAATTAATAATGAGAAAAGGTTTATATTGGTGTTAAATATAAAATATTCACATTTTTTCTACAATATATTTATATGACATATTCTTATGTTATATTTGTGTTTAAAATTAAAATTACCCTTGACTTATTCACAAATATTTTTTCCCCATGTTTAAATATACAATTTTTTAGTTTATTTAACTATTATTTTTTATTATTCAAAAATATAAATATTATATTATGAATGGATGTATAGTTTAGTTGACTTCGGTAAAATACTTCTAAATATTTTTATAGAAGCATCTTTGGAGTTATATACATACTACAATAATAGATTAATTTTCTTCTACCTTAGATTTGGATTATACTAGTTTATGGGATTGAATTAGTTAGTCTTTTGACAAACTATTTAATTCTATAAGTAAATAAAACTTATGATTTATATGTATTCATTTATGGATTCATAGTATTCATAGTATTATAAATAATTTTATTGAAAATGGAATAGAGTAATAAAACTATTTATCCAATTTATTAAATGGAGTTCTCTAAAAGTTAAATATAATTATTTTTTATTCATAGAAAATATTTATTTTTAGATTCATAATAATGAATTTTACATAGGGTGCTTATTTTGGACTTTTATGAAGATATAATGTTTTTAGTGAAATGTGAAAAATACCATTATTTATTAAAATAGTCATTTTGTTAAAAATATTTAGAAATCCCTATTATATATTAGATTTATTTTAAATTAAAGATATCCCACTTTTAATATGATGAATAAAATTAATTCTATAATAAAAATAGTATACATGATTTATGTATAAAATTATTTACATGCTTAAAAGGGGATTTTAATATTGGTTTTCTATGTAGATTGTATTTTGATATACAAAATAAATAATAACACTTCATGGAATAGAATATTGTAAAAAATAATTCATATTATTTTAGGAGGTTCAAATTTTGTAGTATGGTATATTTTATATTTGTTCATTATGAATAGTAACTTTTGTAAACATTAATACCACAATAATGGTTAAAAGAGCTCTGAAGGGGGTTAAAACTATGATATAATATAAAAAATATCATAAAATTTTGTTATTTGTTATTATAATATATTTTCTTGACACATTATCATACAATATTATAAATATGTCAATTTCTTTCCAATATCTTGTAACATCCTGAGTCTGCTCACTCTGCATTGTTACTAGATCAGACAAAAATGTGAGCCCACAAACACATCACTACATATCGTAGGCTCTTTACTATTTGTAAGGGTCTAGGGTGGTATTGTGGGGGGGGGGGGGGTCTTACACCCATTATTATAGTATGAATCATGGTTTAATTAATAAAATTGTACACACCATTCACATCAGTGTACATAGAAACGTAAATATACGGAGACGTTATAATGTAAATTGTGGACATATGGCATAAAAATTACACTACCCACTAGACTAGTCACATGAATAGTTAAAAAAACGAAAAAATAAAAAGGTAATTAAATATATGCACGCCAATAGTCATTAAAAAATCCATGTACTCCTTAAATCCATTTTAATGAAATACATCGGGCTTTAGTCCAACCTTTCTCTGCAACAAATTGAGAGTCTTCTCAAGTACGCATGTGTTATGGACACCTAATAAGGGTATGTGTTCAAAATCACTAGACCACCACTAATGGAATCCCTAAAATAACAAATCTATATAATGTTAATGAATAAGTTCTCTACATAAATATATCTAAAAGAACCATTTCTATAATTAAAAAGTAAACTAATAAACAAATTCCTAAATTTAGTGGATAGGTTAAACCCAAGAATGGTACATAACATCTTTAGTCAGCGTTAGTGTGTGTCTAAGAATATCTGGAAGAAAATACCTACCCAAGTCTTTCTCAGGGAAATATACTAATCCATAGGGCCCCAAAATCTACTTGGGGCCACATTCCACTTATGTTTAACCATCAACCAACCTTTAACAAGGGGTTGTGTTCATCGCAGGTTTTCCAAGAATTACTAAATTGAACCACATGGTCATGATCATTCCAATGGTATAAATCATCACCAATAACCACTTGGGGGCCATTTCACCTCATTTTTAATTAGAATCCCCAAATTCCTATCGATGTCCATTTTCAACCCTGGTTTTCCAGCACATCCAATTCAAACTAATTGATCCATTAACATTTTTACATTAAATATTTTGATCACAAAAATATAATAAGGCATCACAATATAACATATTAAAATTAAAACTTCATACACATTCATATTTATCATTCTTTAAGAAATTCGATCTTTACCATTATTGTTTAAAACATTTAAAATAGTTTGTATGGGTTACCATTTATACATATGAATTCAAATTGAATCATAAATAAGAAACCACATCATGAGGTTTATTTTTTTAAAAATACTTACCTATTCAAGAAATCAACCATCATACCTCATTTCATTTACACATTTAATCTATTTTCAAAACCAACTTTATTTCAAAAAAAATAATTTCTATAACCCAAATCAATTTATCTACTCTAGTTCCCATTTCAAAATAACCATTACTTGTTAATATTTTATAGGGTAACTAATTTCTAATTTCCATTTAGATGATTAATTATTATAAAATTTTATTTCACATTCCGCAATTAGAATCATTTTCCATATTATAAACGTTAATCCCATTATACGATTAATGGAATAATGCCAAAACAAGGTCAATTTATCATTAAAGTAACTATAATAGGTTATCTCTTCATCTATTTTTGGAATTATTCAGCAGAGTTTTAATGAGGAAAGTGAAATTCTATTAATTTAATTTAAAACAAGTCAATGATATGTGAGGGTTCCATGATCACATAATAAATTCACATGTAAAATATTACTAGAGACAATTTTCCATGTCTACGGAAATGAATCCCATTTTGAATAAATTATGATTTAGGTATAATCATTAAATTCCCCTCCATGACACATACATGACTATCCAAATTCAGCCATGATCAATCAAGCTATTCTCAACCACCAAATTTACCACCTCAATCTAGAAAAAAAATAATTACAAAATTTATTATTAATTAATTAATCCCAAAGTAAATGTGGCCTAATGTAAGATAACACATATATCCTTAGTTATCTATCAAATCCTTAATCCATGGGGTTATGGAAACCACTAAATAAACCCTATAATCCAATTCTTACCCTAATCCACAACACTTATCATAACCACTATAATTATATAAATTAAATTTACGGAAAATCAAAAACAAATAAAATAAAGGAATACATAGTTTAATCTTTACTAAAAAAGAATTATATTCAATATATAGAGTCCCTCATTAGAAGATAAATGTTAATTATAATGGAATTTGATGATTCTATTAAGATATAATTTTTTTTCTAAAAAACCCTTGCTTAAGGAAAAACAATTAGTGCATCCCAATAGAAAATAGAGACTATTAGGGAGAATCTCACAATTAATTTACAAATAAAATCCTCATAATCATCTCGAGATTAAGTGATATGATAAAGAGGGATTTGGTATTTGTTGAAAATTTTTATGTATGAGGGGGAGTAAAAGAGATCTTTCCCTCTTAAAATCACACAGGTTAAAACAACATAAATACTATTTTAATAATACACATGGTTTGTACAAATAGTTTTCTAAACCATGTGTTTGTATATGTCTAGGAATTTACCACTCGTGTGGTTGATACACATAGTTTTCCAATCCATGCACAAAAAAACACAAATTAAATCTATATTTTTCTACAAAATGTCTCATGGTTTGTGTGAAACAATGATGAAAATGTGGAGTGGGCCTCCATATTTGACCAATCTACAAGTCTTCCTCAGTATAACACATTTAAAACTCTTTACTATTTCTTAATATTTCCAACCAGAAATTTTTAAAATAAAAAAATATGAAAACACATTATTCTTTATGGTGATCCTTGGTTTCTACTAAATAATAGAATTTAAATCATATTAAGAAAAAAATATCATCCAAAAGCTTCATCTCTAGCCTAAAGTATATGATACTAGCCTTATAATCCATGATAACACATTCTCACCAATATATGTATAAAACATTACCTTATAAGGTTATAAATCTTAGAATTCAATTCTGAACCATCCTTAAAAATTTAAAATATGCAATAAATTTAAAAATTAAATTTATATGGAACTTTAAAACCCATCCATAGACATGTCATATTAAAAAACTCCCACTATAATAGTTCATATCCTTGATAAGTCCTATTTTCCATCCTACTATATGACCTAACCTAAATCGTTAATCAATTCACATCCAGACTTCCTCGTACTACACTATATTTCCTAATGTGATTCTATTATGAAGCTAAAAGAAAATAGAATCCAAATCATTGAAATCAATGATACCACAATCCACTATTAGAAAACTACCAAAATTTTTCCTGACCATACCCTTCTATTAATAGACACAAGAGTTGACTCATTAAATTGACCATAGTGCTAAAGTATATCCCCACCTATTATTTATCATAATGTGGGCTATTCTACATCATATTTCTCCCCCACTGTCAAAATTTCTTATTGAACCACATTATTATTGGCCAAATGACACCCGAAGTGGGGTCTTTCACACCACACACTAGCATACATGAAATATTTTGAATATATTGTTCCCTATTATCATTCCTAAATTTCAATCTAAAATGGTCGCCTATACATTCTCCATGAACCATTCCCACATGTAGATTGTTTCATGAAAAGCCTCTACCAAAACATGAAACACACACATCATATATGAAATTAAATAATTAATTTCATTCCCATCTCTCCAAATCCAATTAATTGTAATAAAACTATTATAACATCATTCAACTATCTCATATTGAAAATTATTGGCATGATTTGATGAAGCATCAATACTTAAAAGATCATGATTCCCTCATAACCAAAAGAATCGTGTGATTGAATATATTATAAAAAAATTTCCAACCTATAATTTCACCGTAATTATCCCACCACAAGGTCAAAATAACATTCCCAATCACTATGGGCTTGATACGTGGACCATGGTACCATAAAAAGAAAAATGGAACTGATTGCACCCTCAAATAGATATATGGTAAGATATAAAAAAGAAATTAAAACCTAATGTATCTAAAATGATAATGTTATGTGTAAGAAAACCAAAGTAAATTATTCAATCCAATAATTGGATGTAAAGGCATCAATGAAAAATATTAAATACCTTTAAAAATATTTTTTTCAAAACAACCAATCGTTCCATCTCCCAATGACTATATTTTAACACTATCTTAACCCACTGAAAAATAAATATAGTCATGGGGAGATTTTATGTACATTATTCTATTTACATCACCTATATATTATAAAAGGGTAAAAACATTCAAAGTGGAAACTTGGGTGTGGTCACTAATGTGTAGTGGGACACAATATAAGAATATTTTCAAAGTCAATCTACAAGAAATCATTAGTCTTTATTCAAAAATTATTTATAAAAAATCATAGTGTAGTTGTTTTTATTATAAAACCTTCCATTCAGTAAATCCATGGGTTTACATTTCATTTTCATACAATTTTTGTTAATTAATAATAATATGTTAAACAATCCATGATGTAAAATCAAATGGACAAACATAGTTTTCATTAATTCATAAAATAAGAGGCATGAAATCAAAAAATATAAACCCACAAAATATTGTTTCAAAGAACCATGGGGAAAATAAGAACATATGGGTATGAAAAACTAAAACAATAATCAAACTCTAGCTGACATATGTAATTGAAAAAATTAAGAACCTCGGTTCCACATATAGGTTACCCCTAGCAACCTTTACATAAAGAAAACCTCTACTAGTAATAGCTAACTCCACTGGGGAGTGTCTTGGTTTGGTTTTCACATATATCCCATGTTTTATCTAATTTTACCATTATATCATAATCATGTATATGAAAACAATTTCACATTTCATAAACATTTTATATTTCATTTCATTCTATTTAAATAAATTAAAATTTATTTCAAATCAATTTATTCTTTGAGGAAAGTCATTGAAAACATCTTGTGCATCCAAACATTTTCATGAAAATCCATGTATTTAAATCAAATTTGATGTCACCAAATATTAAGTTTAATGACAATGGATTTTAACTTACCAATTCCGAAAATAAAAACCAATGGATATTAAAAGAACAGAACCATTACATTGGATATCCTATTGTATAAAGATACATACCATATGGATTTTAAAAACCCCACTTCCTTATAATACTATTGATGGAAACAAAGAGATAGTTTCCCCAAATACCAAGATCTAATAGAACATGATATATTAGTATAAAAATACTCAAGATCCACTAATCACGACACAATCAAGTTCCATAGAGAAAAGTGTAAGAGAGAACATGAGGAGATCTTGATAGAAGAGGAGTAACCAAAAGTAATACCAATCATGCATTGATGATGTCCACGAAAAAGATCATGGATCCCCAAGGAATCAAGGAGAGGGTCTAATATGGAATCATAGAGTCATTGGATTATTTTAACAAGGGATTATACGAAGAGTATAGGACTAAATGAATATGGGAATCTAGGTAAATGTTAGTTTTTATAAATTAGGATTTGGGGGAAAGGTTTTGGTGCCTGATTTTACAAACCATGCACCAACTTAGAATTTATACACTACCCTTAGACGTATAGGTTTTACAGTTTCCTAGATACGACTGTATCATTTTAAAAATAATGCTCAACCCATCTAACAGTCACTAGAAAAAATCATAGCCACTTGTTATTTTTCGTTCGAAGGCTTGAACCTCTTGAAAAATCATTCTAAAAACATGAAAAATTCCACTAAGACTGACAATTCTATATCACATAGATATTCCATGTCTTGAATAACCATTCACCCAAACCATTCTTAAGGGAATCTTTCCCATAAAATATGATATTTCTTCTAGTAACACATGAAAACCACTTGAACCTCAAAATAAATAAATAAAGCTAAAAATTAAAAATAATTTTCACTTAGAGTGCATCATCATTCTACCCACCATAAAAGCTTAATTTCATTATAAATGATCTTTAAAAGAAACATAAAATGAAATAAAGTCATCTCCACAACAACAGGGGATTATACTACCATGTATCATGGTTTTTCCTACCACACTTACATGTCAAACAAACTAATATGATAATCATTCCTCATGGAACGTTATCATATTTTTATAATATATACAATAGACATCAAACAATTAGTTGTCATGTTTAATCTCAATTTCCTCCCACATGATCATGTGGGAGGGATTTGGACGATATTAAGTTAGTTGATAAAAATGAAACCAGTTATGAATAGATGTCAAATGAGATATTATGTTTAGTGGAAAAGACACATTCCAGAGTTGCTCCAAAATCTCAATGGGACTGATTGAACAATATAATGACTTACCATACCACCCCAAATGTTTACATCCAAAAAGAGGGAAAAAATTAAAAAAAATGATATCTCACCTCAAACTCAATGTATGATGATGCCAATTTCTACATGATTTTTGTAAATATTTGTTTTCACTGACAATTTATATATCAATTGTATGATACTTTTCATCAATTGAATGATACATGGTTCATCCAAGAACCATTTTCTAGCCTCTTCCCAAAATGGAGGTGATATTCATGTCCTAAAATAATATTACTTAAAATCAATTATCCTGATTAAATCATAGAAACATTTTTTACTGACGAAAACCAATATCGCTAGATGTTTTACATAAGATCTAGCAATGTTAAGAAAGTACACCAGAAAACATGTCTTCATGAAATTGGATGGATTTATCAAATTGGTCATCAATCATAGAATATTAAACCATGCTCTAAATCAACTAAGAAACCAATGATATCTATGATCAAATATAGATCTAGTATATAATGTCAGGGATCTAACAAAAATGATAGCTAATGGAATACCATAAAATGATAAAATATATTACATATACATGTTCCAAAGTCCCTCTATATTATTCTTATCTTTAACAATTACGGAATATGAAGATTTCATGAAATGATAAATAGTCCCCAGTATAATATCCATATGACTATAAATCAAAGGTGGCCCAATCATAATGTTCATGAACATTTTGTCTGATCTCTACACTAGAATGGGAAAATGTTATGCTAACCCAAAAGACCTATGATATTCTAACTGAATTATCTAAAATGTATGTAACTGAGACCCAAAATATACTATCAGTCTTCTCATTATTTACAAACATTAATGAAATAAAATGTAATGATAACTTTTGGTAGGTATAAATTGTATGAACCAATTGTATTGGTCTTCATCCTCTAACAATTTCAATCTCATAATTAACAAAACAACCAATAAATTTTAAAATTGTATCCCCCAAAAAATTTAGAGAAAAATCTCTAAAGGACAACCAACAAATGATAATCTCATTAGGGTGCTAGAAATATTCATCTTATGTATAGACTAGTTGAATTAGATCATCTCTAGAATATATGACCTGTATACCATCTTGGAATACTTTTCTATCAAACCCCCCTTTATCCAAACATATATCAACAAACCGGATCAACAAGAACCAATATTCCATAGATTCTATCCCTATTTGAGTTGGAAACTCCATGATCAAAGTATCTACAACCGCATTACCATTTCTAGGTTGTATGAAAAATAATACTCAAAGGCATGAATATACACACCAAGTATCATTGTCTCATTTTTATATCCATATAAGTGAAATTATAATTCATACTTTTATTATCTGAATACACTATTAAATACTCTATGTAGTGGTAGTTGTTCATAGTCTAAAGAGTGTGAATAACCTCAGCCAACTCATGAACATGCATGAAATAGTTCTTTTCATGAGGGTATAACCATAGACAACTATATGATACATCATTTCATCACAATATAAAAACAAAACCCAAACCCAAACCCAAACCCAAAGAAAAAATAATATAAATTATTTCTCAGACACAAATTTTGAAGAACAAAAACTAGATCAAAATTAGTTATCACTTTTAACTCCTCAATATATCTCTAACACTAATCCTCGAAACAAAATTAACACCCATATAAGTTAACTCTATCATCAATGTTTCATGATTGGAGTAGATCAAATTATTTTTAATAACAAGCTAATATAATAAAACACTTTATTAAAAAAAATATTGTGATGGTCCAATGATTTCAAAATCAAAATACTTTTAGGGTCCACTAAGACACATTTCAATGAAATTACATGATGTAAAAGCTTTACATACTAAATCCAAAACTGACATTTTGATTTATTTATATAATAAAAATATTCTATCAGGATTCTAGTAATGATTTTAAAATATTCATCATGATTCTGATCTAATCTAGAATAAATAAGGATATATTTAATAGAAAAAACTATTAAAGAATCCATGAATAGATAAATAATTTAATTCATTAAATCTCAAAATACCTACTGATAATTTCTAATGCCAAATGGATTGACCAAATACTAAAATTTATAATAACTAATCAATAACACCATTTTAGGAACATGTTCGAATCATAACTTAAATTGATGGTACTATGATCAAAGAAAAATTTTCAAAAATCATTGAGCCCATTTATGATGATAAAAAAGGTCATAAATCCTTTAGAAAGGATATTTTTTCTTAACTATATATTGGTTAAGTTTTTGGAAGTCAACATAAATCATGATACTCTCATATTATTTGTTTTTGAAGTTTGCTGACAATTCCAAATTTGAAATACTAGGATTAACAAATCCATTATCCTCAAGGTACACAATCCCAAAATTTAATTCTTTCAATTATATAGGATCAATTTAGTATTATGTTAATGAAATGGGTCTCATCCCCGTTAGAATTTCTAAAGAGAAATAAACATCCCTATGTTATAGTGACCAATTGAAATTATTGGTAAGACATCTAGATAACTAGTCACCATTTCTGGAAGAGTAATACCAAGACATGAATCAATAATTTTATTAAACACATTTATTAACTACCATGAAATATTATTTTCACTATGGGAAATGCTACATTATCTCTTAAATCTAGAATCCCACTCACATTGAAAAACATTATTGAATCCATATAAAGACTCAAATTATACCGAATGATTATAGAAATTTATATTGTAATAATTTGTAAACATCAAATCCATTCAAATGATGAGATAAAATATGTCAAGATCAAGAACAAAAAATCACATCCAGTCTCTTGGTCAGCAATCATCACCCAATACATGAGAAATATAAAACATCACTATGACTACATTCCAAATGGAGTTGAAAGATTCATCATAAATTTTATAGAAACTCTGTTCAAACCCCATGACTCAATGTGTTTGAATGTTATATCTAAATGAAAATAACCTATATAAGAAGAATCCATAATTATAAGATGAAATAAAAAAAATTCCTCTCAAGGTGGAATGTTCAACATCATACTCATTTTTTAATATTAAAATACATATTTATGTCCATCATCATCATAACAATTCATTGAAACATGATTATAATCTATAGTATGAGGCTAGGATTTGACCCCATTTATTGTGTGATATCAAAAAGTTTCTCCCTTAGTGAAGGTGAATCCATCTCTACAAAATTGGGATTCTTTATCAAAGAGACATTAATGATGTAAGGATTTCCCACATATATTAGAAAACATGGGTGATGAATTATATTCCGTTATAAGGTGTTTTTTTACAAAAAATTGTAATAGACCACCGGACACATCCCTAACCTCTATTACACACTCTAGTTACCATATCATCACTGATCATCCTGGTTACTTTTATGAATATAATGTTAAATATGGATTCCAAATACTATTAATTATACTATAAATATACATATATTTCAAAACATAACCAAATCATATATTGATACCTTATATAAGACAACTAAAAAAGAGGTTAGGCACATAATATTTCATAAATATTGAATATCTACCCTCAAACTCATTTTAAAAATCTATTCCATTATAAAGTCCATAGAAACACGATCTAGAGAAAAGTGAACTAACAAGGAAAAATGGGTTTCCTAATACATGAATTAAATTTCTCCATTGTCTAAAATAAAAACACTTCAGCCTTCTATTCCCATATTTTTACGTGATATAATAATTTAATTTAGGATTTCTTGAATGTACTCCATATGTTATTTCTGTGAAATATTCCTTGAAAAATAAACTCTCACCCCTACATTAAGTGGCCTTCAATCAAATATGTGTTGATAGAAAATATAGAGTATTCAAGATATTTTAAAATATTTAGGATACACTCTATAATTTCAATTGATTCGAGTGATTCTTGAGGTCCCTTACCAATATGAAGGTTTAAAGGGATTATTTTAGTAAATGCAAAATTATCATCCATTTTCTTTCTAGTTCAACATTATTGACAGGACCCTTGGCTTGGATTGTTGGGGAGTTTTTTCCTCTAATACCTGGTAACCTAGAGAATTCACCTGCATAACATTCTCTAAGAAATCATCTCTAGGTTTATGAAGTATTTTTATTTTATGATTCATGATATATAAAATGGTATGGAAACTATATTGAATAGAATTAAATTTTTATAAGATGAAATAAATTTATAGAATAGAATCTAAAAAGGAAAAAAAGACTATAATGATTCTAGATTTCCCCATGCATCCCATGGAAACATGTTTTTCATCATTAATGGGAAATTTTTAGAAATAATTCCACACTACCCATCATGTTTTGATTGTTCAATCATAAATCTCTCCACATCCCAAAACACATGTGGGTGATAAAGAAGAAAAATTGAATGATTCATCCATACCATAACTGTTTTATTCTAATTTGGACATAAAAATCCAAGTTATCCAATAAATAAACATAAATTATCCCACGATAAGGATAAAACTTTCCTCCCAATCTCCAAGGGTTGGAGATAAGAAATACGGAACCATAAAAAAACATGAGAATGATTTAAACCTTCTAAAAACAAACGATATGACATATAAAATCAAGTAATACATTATATTTCTAGAATAAATATATCATATGTTATATAACTAAACTAAGGAATAAAATTCAAATAATTGGTTTAAAAGGTATCAATGAAAATATGAAATTTCATAAAAAAACCTGGAACCCAAAAGAACACATGGGTTCATCACTATGTAAGTGAATTTCACTACTATCCCAACCCATTTGAAACAAACAAAATAAAGGAGATCCATCCTCTACATGATTCCATTCGCTTTATCAATTTCCTTTAAAAATATGGATTGAAATTATATTATGAAATTAAAATGGTTGGAGCACTAAAAATCAGTAGGATACATCCAAATAATCTATAAAAATTCTATCAACATTCATTACTTAGTTCTTATTGAAAAACATTTTATGAAAAATTTCATAAATAAATAGTTTCCTTTCTAAAACATTCCATTAATATCATCCTTTAGTTTTATTTTCAAAAATCACGCAATATGAATTATATCATAAGAATATGGAATCAAATCCATGAGACATAATCAATGGAAATAACCATGTTTTCATTCATCTATAAAAAATATTCAATGCAATAAAAAATAAATTACCATGTTGTCACAACCCCCTCCCCACAATGTGTAGCCCTCATGGGCTATAAATATGAGAAGGGAGATAGGGACCCCCGAGACCCACCTTTAGTAGACCCCTGGATTACGACTAGAACCAAGGGTATAGTAAACACACAAATGGGAGGCATTACCCTATATGAAAACATATGATGAAGAGAGAGACAATATACACAACAACCAAATAAAACACAACTAGAAAGTCAAATTAAATCCCATGTACACAGATGAATATTCATGCAAAACTACTAAAAATGAAATGGGGAAACTATAAGTATCCAAAAGAAAGTAAAAACGACAGCAACCACGTAGCCTGAAAAACTCCTGCAACCACAAGATATTAGTAACTAGCTTGATCTCCAACCTTCTCCAAGTGACATGAAAATCAGTTTATATATACATAGGGTGATTATAATACTATACTCAGTATGATCCTCCTTGGAGCCCCTCATGCACAAGTAAAGAAAGCATGATAAAGCATAGTGAACAAGTGAAACTAACTCATCACCTAAACAGGTATACTATGTTCCCAGACTCACCATTGCTACTCTCACCAAGTAACACATACAAGAGTATATAATATAATAAAGAATATCAAGGGTACCCCGCTACCACTTCCCCACTGTTTTGTCACTTTTCCCTAATGTCGCACTTCCTAAGCATCCCTCTCCAAAAAGGTTTTCCTGCAGGCACCTGGGAGAAGCACCAAAACATGAACCTCATAGAACAAAACCACCACATCCATGTAAGCAATGTAACCTGGTAGTTTCTAGGAGCCACCACAGCCCGTATAACGTGTATCATATGTTAGGTATTATACCTCTAGCCATTATAGCCCATACACCAAGTAAGGATCCTCTAGAAATCACAGAATATAAACATTACACCTATAATAGTCCATAGGAAACTATATCCAGAATATACGTGTGTGAATAAAAACAAGCCATTATATCCCTCTACAAACTTATATGGGGAAAACTAACCATTATTCCTACCTGCACAAGTAACTACCAAGAGAAGAGAGCGGGGCCAAAGGGGGTGGTCATCCATTAATCCCTCCCCGAAATGTTGGGAAAACACCCCCCAATCTCAGAATCCTCGGGGTGTGAGTTTCCCTTACTAATAGGGTAGATTAGCATATAGAAACATAAGAATTATAGAGTATACTATATCTCGCA
Organism: Viscum album; assembly: GCA_963277665.1. NCBI lineage: Eukaryota > Viridiplantae > Streptophyta > Magnoliopsida > Santalales > Viscaceae > Viscum > Viscum album. Next base: position 121,803,436 of record OY728153.1, on the reverse strand, counting down.
CCACACTATGGGTATAAACTAGTCATAGACTCTACTACAGCTAACATCTCTCAGACTCCGGGATGCTACTTCTAAGACTAGGTATCCTATAATTACACAACCATTTAAATAGATTTAATACATTATTTAATTCCCTTTTTATCTGTTTCACTTTAAATTAATTAATTCTATAAACAGAAATTAACCAATAACCATTCCTCCTTAACATTAATTAGAATTTCACCCAAAGTATGCTATTCCCTAAATTCACAACCTCATCATTGTTCCCCAACAAGATACAATCCCCATGTGTTAACATAATTTATTCAATTATTTATTTACAGCATTACATTCCCATATTCCCTGGAATTCTAGAAAAAAAATTATATGCTACTAAACACTAAGGGGATCAACATGATGAGTTAATGGACTACCCATAAAGTCATTGACGCCTATAGTAAGAGCGTAGACCCATCCTCACTTTAGAAGCTAAACACATAAATCATGGGGAAAACCCTACATGTCTTTGCCCCTCCGGGAAGGTGGGCAATAAAACTATCTTCCTTCAGAAGAGGATAAAGTAAAACAGATAAACAACCAAGAAGATCAGAAAGCATCCAAACATTCAAATCCAACCCATTCTATCATCCTTTATGTCCTCCCTAACACCCACATGCATAGAATGATGCATATCGCCACTCTAGGTGTCAACTTCTACCACAATCAATAGGCCTCCCTGCTCCCACATATTACAATAGCCACCCAGGCTCATATCAAAACACAAGCAGAATGAAAACAAACATCCCATCAATTGGATCTTGGCCCTTATACAATGAGGAGGGTAACTCAAGACCCTAAAATGAATTTTCTTTAATCAAACCACTAGTTCATTAATCAATATTGGATTAACTGATTTATTATTCATTGGTTCCAACAATGGGAAACCTAAACAGAAAGCTATCACAAAAAATTAAACATGTTTAGTTCACCATTTTGATTAACATCCAAATTACAACAAGAAGAAATAGAATCATTTACATGAATTTTTATATTTAGCCAAACAATTATCAATTATTATCAGTTTACATTCATTACCAATTTACATCAAGAATGTACAACTATACGTATCAAGAATAGATATTAAACTTTCTAGAAAAACAAGAGGCAATAACATATGATCAATATCAATTTATTTATCATGTTCAAATATTTATTATGTAAATTCCATTTTTATCCAGTGGGAAAAAACTTTCTAACTATAAAGTTGTAGAAAAATTAAAAGAGAAAAAACAAATCCCCTACCTGAAATGGTTCTTTTCGTTCTTTATAGAATAACGATCCATACAAAGAATCACGATCTCCCCCTCCCATGACAGCTGTATCCTCCCTAGGATGTTGTGGTATGACTGCACCAATGTAAACACAAGAAAACTTCATTTGAATTATGATGATCACATACCATGATAGGGAAAGGAGAAACTGAAGGAGATGAACCCAAAAGAATGATGATAGATCATACCTTATATCAATGATTGATCAATACTTCTTGGTTGCATAAAAAAATAGAGTGGAACCAATCCTAGTAGGAATGTTTGATTATGATACTTCTACGGAATAGAATGTAAGGTTCTAGAAACTCATAGTCGAGAACAAGTAGGAATAACTAGGGAGGAAGATATCCTACCCCTTTAGAAGATTTAACGAAGCGGTTGTTTACGGTACGTTAGGTTTTACCTTAAAAGTGGATCACATTAAACAACATGTTTTGACTATGTAAAAACATCCTGAGCCATAAGATAAATTAATATATGAGTTATGGCCATTGAATTAGCCTTAGAGTCTTTAAAATAAGGCTTTAAATGAATTTTTCGTCAAAGGAAACATTAATGGGGAGAAACTCTAAGAAGCTAGAAACACTGTTCATGAACTCAAAATTTGGAAAAGGAAATAGAGGTTACAGATAGAAGTTACTGATAGACCTCACCATTCTGGAAACAGTGTTCACGAAATCAAAATTTTTGAAAAGGAAATAGATGTTACCAATAGACCTCACCATTCGTGAAACACTGTTCAAGGACTCAAAATTTGGAAAAGGAAATAGAGGTTACCGATAAAGGTGACTGATAGAACTATTCACCAATGGAACTATTCATAGAATTGGAAATTTGGAAAAACAAGAAGAGGTTTTCGTTAGAGGATACCGATAGAACTATTCAGCAATGGAACTGTTCATAGAATTGGAAATTTGGAAAAGGAAAGAGAGATTACCATTAGAGGTTACCAATAGAACTGTTCACCAATGGTGTTGTTCACAGAATTGGAAATTTGGAAAAAGAAAATAACGGTTACTGATAGACCTCACTTATAGAACTGTTCACCGATACAACTATTCATAGAATTTGAAAATTTGGAAGGTGTTGGTAATAGGTCACCTTGATCTCCCGAAACACCTCATACACCTAGTTTTCGCAAAGGAATGGACTGGAGATTTCTAGGCCATTAAATCAGATATCTCTCAAATTTTTCTCGTCGTCTAGAATTCCAAACCAACCAAATGGGAAAATGAAACGGGGTCTGAACAAACACCCATCAAGATACCTCTCAAAAGAGAGGAAGCCTCAATAATCAACAAAACAAATCCATACTATAATCATGAAATGTCTACAACCACAATGGCTACATAGATACATGATTATTTTTAAACATCATACAACTCTCTGTAGAGATCATGTATCTGTGACTCACATTACCAAGTACTCTCATCTATGCCACCGTGTCGCCACAAGACACCAACCAAGAGGATAGAACACCCAAGAAACACCTTCTCTTTGCAGTCTTGGATCTTCATAAGTCGCTTCTCAAAGGTCGCATCATTATCAACGTCGTTCTCTCACCAATTGATGACGTGAGAGTCATCATGGAGATAACGACAGAGATGTGATACCTGGAAAACATCATGTATCCAACTCATCTTCGGGGGATGTTCTACTCGATATGCCATTGCTCCAACACGAACTTACACTTCGAAAGACCCAACAAACCAGGGAGAAAGATTTCTCCCATTACCAAACATTCATTGCCCATGATGGGGACTCACCTTTAGAAACCTGTTATCCCCAACATCAAACTCTAAGGGTCTCCTCCATTGATTAGAATATGATTTCGGACGATCGCGCATTGTATTCATCATCTCGAGAATCACCTGAACCATCTCTGTTGTGTTATGAACTAGTTTCGGTCTGAGAATTGATGCCTCACCAACCCCTATCCAGCACAATAGAGAACGGCAAGGCCGACCATAAAAGGCTTCAAACATCCCCTTTCTGATGGTGGATTGAAAACTATTATTGTATGCGAACTCCATCAAAGGTAAGTGAATCATCTACGAACCTCCAAAATCTAGGACACAAGAGCGTTACTTGTCTTCAAGAGTTAGGATGGTTCGCTCTGTCTGACCATCTGTTTGAGGATGAAAAGCATTACTAAGGCCTAATTGAGAACCAAAATCATGCTGGAGACCTCTCTACGCCCTAGAGGTAAAACAAGGATCTCAATCATAAATGATCATCCTTGGGCCTCCATGAAGTCTCATAACCTACTCTAGATACTTCCTTGACCAAAATGCAACTGATCTCAACTCTTTGATTGCAATAAAGTGGGATGATTTTGTTATACGTTTTACTACCACCCAAATAACATCATGTCCTCCCTAAGCTTAAGGTAAAACAACAAAAAATGCCCCTTGAGATGTCCTCCCACTTCCACTGAGGTATATCTAATGGTTGGAGAAGACCACTAGGAACATGGTGTTTGGCCTTCACTTTTTGAAAGACCAAACATACTGATAGAAACTCTACAACCACACACTTCATCCCTAGCCACCAAAACTGGATCTTTAAGGCTCAGTAAATCTCTTTCACGCCAGGATGCACCGTTAAAGGTGAAGTATGTAACTCTATAAGAATAGTCTTGTGCATTGTCAAAGGAACAAATATACTTCCATGATATAACACATGGTGATGTTCATCCTCAGACCACCCACTAGGGGAATCACCACAAACAACTCGGTCTCCCTAGACCACTACCTCTAGATCCTCCAACTGGGACTCTTCCACAATATGCACTGGAGATGACTGTAATGTCATCTGAAAAAGACAACCTATTCCAACAACATCTCCCATATCAAGATGAAATGATCACAATTCTTCTATTACACTCAATTAATCACCAGATTCACACACAACATCGCCATGTGACTTTTGAATCAGCGCATCAGCTACAACATTCACCTTTCCAGATGAATATGATATCTCGAAGACATATTCCTGTAAGAACTCCATCCACTGACACTATCGTATGTTCACGTAACACTGGGAGAAAACATACCTCAAACTCTTATGATCAGAATAACCACAAATCCCTCGACAAATAGGTAATGTCTCCAAATCATCAGAGCAAACACCACGACTTCCAATTCAAGATCACGAGTGGCATAGTTACATTCATGGGGAAGTAATTTTTGAGACCAATAATAAACAATTGATCTTTTCTGCATGATAACACAACCTAACCCGAGATGCAAATCATCGCAAAAAACATCAAACTAAACTCCATATGCTAGAAGGCAATGAACTGGTGCACTTACTAACCTCTACTTTAGATACTCGAAATATGACTAAAACTGATCAGTCAATATGAATGCTAGATCCCTCCTGGTCAATGCAATTCGAGGATTCATAACTTGAGGGAAATTATCTATGAACCTCCTATAGTATACTGTGAGAGAAAGGAAACTTCACAACTCCTACACTGTCTTGGGGGATGCACAAGACACAACCGCTTCTATCATTGATGGAACCACATCGACTCCTTGTTGGGACACAATATGTATTATGAAATGGAAATATAGGGACCAAAACTCACACTTGGAAAAAATCCCAAATAGCTGATGTTGATGAAGAACTACCAAAATGGCGCGTAGATGTTATGCATTCTCTTCCTCAGATGTGGAGTACACAAGGATTTTGTCTATGAAAGCCACCATGAACTATTCCAGGAACTCACAAAAAACAAAATTCATCAATACCCTGAACTAAACTGGTCCCATCATCATGCCGAAAGTCATTACAACGAACTCTTAATGGCCATGACGACAACAGAAAGTAGTCATCGATATATCCTCATCCTTCACACGCATCCGATGATATCCTGACCGCATGTTGATATTTGAGAACTAGATTTCACCCTTCAGATGATTGAATAAATTATCAATACCCAGAATTGGATAGTGATTCATTACTGTCACTTTGTTTAAGCGATGATAATCCATACACAACCGCAAACTGTCTTCAGCCTTCTTTATGAATAGAACGGGTTCACCCCACAGTGAAACACTCAGATGAACAAAACTAATCTATAACAGACCATCAATCTGTATACGTAGCCCTCAAAACTCAGAAGGATCCATACTATATGGGGACATAGAGATAGGAGATGATCCTGGTTGTATCTCGATCCCATACTCCATCTCTTCTAGAATGACATCAGGGTACCCTTACACAACCCTAGAAAACTTCATCTACTAAACCTCTGGAGAACTTAGCATCATCTCATCCATCATGGATAATAAAGAAGGAACACACCTCTGACCCATCATAGGGTCTCAATCGCCAACAAACACCAATGGATCTCTATCTGCATCGAACAAAAATGACATTCTTCATTATCTATGACCACTAAAAAGGAGTTTAGGAACATAATAATTCATATAGATTTAATATATACCCTCAAACTCTTCTAAAAAATATATTCCATTATAGATTCTGTTGACAGACAATCTATAGAAAAGTGAACTAACAAGGATAAACGGGTTGCCTAATCCATGAATGAGTTTTCTCCATTTTCCAAAATAAAAAACACTTGAGCCTTCATTTCCCTTATTTTTACGGGATGTAACTATTTATTTTAGGATTTGTCTAATTAATTCCATATTTGATTTCTGTGAAATTTTCCATGAAAAATAAACTCTCACCCCCTCTTTCATGGGCCTTCAATCAAATATGTGTTGATAAAAAACATAGAGTATTCATGATATTTTAAAATTTTGATGATACATTCTATAATTTCAATTGATTCTAGTGATTCTCGAGGTCCCTTACCATTGTGAAGGTTCAATGGATTATTTTTAGTAAATGATGAATTATCGTCCACTCTTCTTTCCAGTTCAACATTATTCACATGAACCATGGTTTGGATTGTTGGGGAATTTTTTCCACTAATACCAAGTAATATAGAGAATTCACCGGAATAACTTGCTCAAAGAAATCATCTCTAGATTTATAGAGTATTGTTTTTGATGTTTCATGATATTTAATATGGAATGGAAACTATATTTAAGAGAATTCAATTATTATAAGATGAAATAAATTTATAGAACAGAATCCAAAAAGGAAAAAAAATACTATAATGATTCATGAAATCTCCATACATCCCAGAGAAACATGTGGTTCATCATAAATGTGAACTTTTTCGGAATAATCTCATACTACCATTCATGTTTTTATAGTTCAATCATCAATCTATCAACATACTCAAACACATATGGGTTATACACAAGAAAAATTGAATGATTCATCCATACCATGGCCCTTTTATACCAATTTGTAACATACCAATCCATGTTATTCAATAAAGAAACATAAATTATCCCAACATAAGTCTAAAATTTCCCACTCAATCTCCAATGGCTGGAGATAAAAAATATGGAACCATACAAAGAAACATGAGAATGATTTCAACCTTAAAAACCAAATGATATGACAAAACAACCAAGTATTACATAATATATCTAGAATAAATATATCATATTTTATATAACAATACTAAGGAAAAAATTTCAATAATTATATTAAAAAGTATCAATGAAAATATGAAAGATCATAAAACAACATGGAACCCAAAAGAACCCATGGGTTCATCTACATGTAAGTGAATTTCACTAACATCCCAACCCATTTAAAAACAAACAAAAGAAAAAAGATCCAACCTCTACATGATTCCCATCCCATTATCGATTTCCTATAAAAACATGGATGGAAAGTATATAAGGAAAAAAGAAGGGCCACAACACTATAGCATAGTAGGATACCCCCAAATAATCAATTCAAATGTTATAAAATTTTATTACTTAGTTCTTATTGAAAACTGTTTTATGAAAAATTTCATAAATAAATAGATTCATTTCTAAAACATTCTATTAATATAATCCTTTAGTTTTATTTTAAAATAAAAAAATATCCATTATATCATAATAATATAGAATCTAATCCATGAGGTATAATCATAAAAATAACCAAGTTTTCATGCATCTATAACAATGATTCAAGCAAATAAAAAAATAAATTACCATGTTGGCACGACCCCCTCCACACAATGTGTACCCCTCCTAGGATGTCAATGTGAGAATGGAGATAGTGACCCCTGATTCCCACCTCCAGTAGGCCTCGTATTGGAGACTAGAACTGAGGGTATAGTAAACACACAAATGGGATGCATTACCCTCTAAGAGAACACATGCCAAAGTGAGAGCTAAGACAGACAAAAACCAACTCCAACTCAACAAGAAAGATAAAATAAATCCCAAGCACACAAATGAAATGTCAGGAAAATCTACTATAATTCAAATGGGTAAACTAAAAGTACAAAAAATAAAGTATAAAACGGCAACAACCACATAGCCCAAACAGCTCCTGCAACCACAAGATAGTAGTAACCAGCCTGATCTCCAACCTACTCCATGTGACCTGAAAAGTAGTTTATATACACATTGGGGGAGTATAATAGTATACTCAGTAAGATCCTCCCCGGAGCCCCTTGTGAAAAAGTAAATAAATCATACTAAAGAACAGTGAACCACAAGTAAAAATAACTCGTCACCTAAATAGGTATACTATGTTCCCATCCTCACTATGGAGACTCTCACAAAGTAACATATACAAGAGTATACAATACAATAAACAATATCAAGGGTACCCCGTGGCTACTTCCCAACTTGTTTTCCAATTTTCCCTAATGTCGCACGTCCAAAGCATCTATCTCCAAAAAGGCTTACCTGCAGACACAAGGGAGAAGCACCAAAATATGTACCTCATACAATAAAACCACCACATCCATGTAAGAAAAGTAACCAGGTAGTTTCTGGGAGCCACCACAGGCAGCATAACGTGTATCATATGTCGGGTATTATACTTCAAGCCATTTCAGCCCATACACTGAGTAAGGATCCTCAAGCCATCACAGCCTATACCCGTTACTCCTATTATATTCTATAGGAAACTATATCCATAATATATGTGTGTGATTAACCACAATCCATTACAACCCTCTACACATATATATGGGGAAATCTAACCGTTGTTCCTACACGTACAAGTAACTTCCATGAGAAGAGTGTGGGGCCAAAAGGGGTAGTCAGCCATTCATCCTCCCACTAGAATGTTGGGGAAAACACCCCCATGGCTCCGAATCTAGGGGTGTCAGTTTCCCTTACTGACAGGATGGAGTAGCTTATAAACACACAAAACGTACAGAATATACTATATCTCACATCCACACTATGGGCATAAACTAGTCTTAGACTCAATTATAGATAACGTCTCTCAGAATACGGGCAGCTACTTCAATACATGGTATCCTATAAGCACAAAACCATTTAAATAGCTTTAATACATTTTTTCATTCCCTTTTTATAAGTTTCACTTTAAGTCAATTAATTCTTTAAACATTAATTATCCAATAACCATTCCTTTTTAAATTTCATTTGAAACACACCCAATGTATGGTGTTCCTTAAAATCATACCCTCAGCATTAGGCCCAGCATGATCCAAACTCCATGGGCTAACATCATTTATTCAATTATTTATTTATAGCATTATGTTCCCATTTTCCCCAAAATTCATGAAAAAAGACATTATATGCTACTAAACACATGGGGACATTCTATGCCACCCAGGCTCACATCACAACACAAGCAGCAAGAAAAAAACATCACATCAATTGGCTCTTGGCACTTAAACAATCAATAGAGTAACTCAGAACCCTACAAGGTAATATCTTATATCAAATCTCTAATTCTTAAATCCATCTTGTATTAAACGATTTATTATTCATTGGATCCAACTTTGGGAAACCTAAACAGTAAATTATCACAAATAATTAAGCATACTTACTGCACCATTTTGATTAACATTAAAATTACTACAAGAAGAACCATATTCATTTACATGCATCTATATGTTTAGCCAAACAATTATCAATTAATTCGGGTTTACATTATTTACCAATTTCCATCAAGAATGAACAAATATAAGAAGCAAGCATAGATATCACACTATATTGAAAAACAAGATGTAATAACATACGATCAATATCAATTTATATATCCAGTTCAAATATTTATTATGTCAATTCCATTGTGATCCGGTGGGATAAAACATGATAAATATACATTTTCACATAAAATAAAAGAGAAACAACAAATCCCCTACCTCAAACGATTCATGTAATTTTTATACAAGAACGATCCATATAAAGAATCACGATCGCCCCCTCCTGTGACAACTGTATACTCCCAAGGATACTACGGTATGACCGCACAAATAAAAACCCAAGAAAACTATATTATTATTATGAGGATCACAAACTATAACAGGGAAAGGATAAATAGAAGGAGATGAACACAAAATAATGATGATAGATCATGTCTTTTATCAAATATTGATCGACACTGCACAGTTGCCTCTAAAAAATAGAGTGGAAGAAATCCTAGGTTGAATGTTTGATTATGAGACTCTTATGAAATAGAATGAAAGGTTATAGCATCTCATAGTTGAGAACAAGGAGGAAGAACTAGGGAGGAAGATATCTCGTCCCTTTATAATATTTAACAGAGAGGTGGTTTAAGATATGGTAGGTTTTCCATTAAAAAGGGATCACATTAAACCACATGGATTGACCTTGTAAAAAAGTCCCAAGCCTTAGCATAAAGAAATGTAGGAGTTATGGACTTCAAATCATCCTTAGAGTCATTAAAATGGGGCTTTACATGCATTTTTCATTAATAGAAATGTAAAAGAGGTGAAACTATAGGAAGCTAGAAACATTGTTCACGAACTCAAAATTTGGTAAAGGAAATAGTGGTTACCGATAGAGGTTACCAAAAGAGGTTTCTGATAGACATCACCATTCTGAAAATAGTAAAATTTGGAAAAATAAATAGACGTTACTGATAGAGGTTACTAATAGACGTTACCGATAGAACTCATAGTTTAGGAAACATTGTTCACGAGCTCAAAATTTGGAAAAAGGAATAGAGGTTACTGATAGAACTATTCACTGATGGAGTGATTCATAGAATTGGATATTTCGAAAAGGAAATAGAGGTCACTGTTAGAGGTTACTGATGGAACTATTTACCAATGGAACTATTCATAGAACTGGAAATTTGGCAAAGGAAAGAGAGGTTACCATTAGAGGCTACCAATAGAATTGTTCACCAAAAAACTGTTCATAGAATTGTAAATATGGAAAAGAAAAATAAGGGTTACCGATAGACCTCGCCGATAGAACTTTTCACCGATGGAACTTTTAATTGAATTGGAAAATTGGAAATGTGTTGGGAACAAGTCACCTTGACCTCCAAAAACTCCTCATACACCGGATTTTCGCAAAGGAATGGACTAGAGAGGTCTAGGCCATTACATCAAATACCTCTAAAAACATTATCATACTATAGAATTAAAAACCCACCCAAAGGGAAAAAGGAATGGGGTCCGAACAACCACACATCTATATACCTCTCAAAAGAGAGGAAACCACAAGAAGCAACAAAATAAATCCATACAATAAACATGAACGGTATACAACCACAAAGGCTTTATAGATACAAGAAAAGTGTTCAAAACAAACTATGGGTACTGAGCACGTATATGTGACTCACATTCCCAAGTACTCTCCTCTAGGCCACCGAGTCACCACAAGACACGAACAAAGGGGTTAGAATGCCTGTGAAACCCTTTATTTTGTGGTCTTGGATCTCCCTAGGTTGATCTTCAAAGGTCGCGTAATCATCAACATCGATCTCACCCCAATTAATGATGTGAGAGTCATAATGAATATAATGACAGAGATATGATACATGGAAAACATCATGTATCCGACTCATATGCGGGGGAAGTGCTACTCGATACACCATTGCTCTAACACAAGCTAAAACTTAAAAATTTCTAAAACAATCGAGGAGAAAGCATACTCCCATGACCAAACAATTGTTTCCCATGACTTGGAGTCACCTTCAGAAACATTTGATCCCCAACATCAAACTCTAAAGGTCTCCTCCTTTGATAAACATATGATTTTTGACAATCTTGAATTGTCTTCATCATCTCACAAACCATCTGAACCATCTCTGTGGTGTTATGAACCAGTTCTGGTCTGAGAATCGCTACCACTCCAACCACATTCCAGCACAACGGAGAATGGAATGGCCGACCATACAAGGCTTCAAATTGTGTGATACCGAATGTGGAGTGAAAAATAATATTGTATGTAAAATCCCCAAGGGTAAGTACCTCATCCACGAACCTCCAAAATCTAGGACACCAGAGTGTAATATGTATTAAAGAGTCTAGATAGTTTGCTTTATATGAATGTCTGCTTGAGGATGAAAAGTAGTGCTAAGGAATTACTGAGAACCAAAATCATGATGGAGAACTCTCCACACCCTAGAGGTAAAATGAGGATCTCGATCATAAATGATAATCCTTGGGACTCCATGATGTCTAACCACCTCTTCCAGATACTACTTTGACAAAAACTTTTCTAAGATTGACTCTTTGATTTCTATAAAGTGGGATGATTTTGTTAAACGATCCACTACCACCCAAATAGCATCATGTCCTCCCTGAGCTTGAGGTAAACTGGTAACAAAGTCCATTGAGATGTCCTCCCACTTCCAGTAAGGAATACCTAATGGCTGGAGAAAACCACTAGGAACACGCTATTCAGTCTTCACCTTCTAGCGTACCAAACATCGTGACACAAACTCTGCAACTGCATGATTTAGCCCAGGCCACCAAAACTATCTTCTCATGGCACGATACATCTTTATCTCTACAAGATGCACCGCTAAAGTTGAACTATGGAACACTCTGAGAACAATATCAGTCATTTTCAAAGGAAAAAATATCTATCCATGATGCAACACTCAATGTTGTTCATCCTCAGACCACCAATCAGGGGCATCACCACAAACAACTCGGTCTCTCCATACCTTTACCTCTTGATCTCCCAACATAGAATCTTCAACCATCTACACCTGATATAACTATACTGTCATATAAAAAATTCAAATACTGCCCCCAACATCTCCCATATCAAGATGTAATGCTGATAGTTTATCAATTACTCTATAAGACTCATCAGATTTACACAGAGCATCACTACGTGACTTTCGACTCAGTGCATCAGCTACAACATTCCCTTTTCTAGGTGTATATGATATCTTGTAGTCATATTACTTTAAGAACTCCATCCACTGATGATGTTTTATGTTCAATTAATGTTGGGAGAAAACATACCTCAAACTCTAATGATCGTTGAAAACCACATAGCGCTCTCCAATGTGGTAAAGTTGACACAACTTCTGAGAAAACACCACAGTTTCCAATTCATTATCGTGGGTGGCATAGTTAGGTTAATGGGGACATAACTACCGAGGCCCATAATAAACAACTGATATTTTCTGCATGAGAACATAGCCTAAACTCAAATGAGAAGCATCACAGAAAACATCAAAATAAACTCCCTCTATTGGAAGACAAAGAACAAGAGCACTTACTAACTTCTTCTTTAGACTCTCAAAAGATGACTGACACTGATCAGTTCATATGAATTCCTGATCCTTCTTGTTCAATGCTGTCAAAGGAGTCGCAACTCAAGAGAAATTAGTTATGAACCTTCTGTAGTAGTCTGCGAGACCAAGAAAACATCACAACTCTGACACTCTCTTGGGAGCTATCCAAGAAACAACTGCTTCTATCATTGAGGTATCCACAACTACTCCCTTCTGGGACAGAACATGTCCCTAGAAACGGGCTTCTTGAGTAAAAACTCACACTTCGACAACTTCCCAAACAACTGATGCTGACAAAGAACTCCCAAAACGGCACGTAGATGTTTTTCATGCTCTTCCTCAAACATGGAGTACACAAGGATGTTATCGATGAAAACCACCACAAACATGTCTAGGAACTTAGGAAACACATCGTTCATCAATCACGTGAACACAATGGGAGCATTCGTCACGCTGAATGACATTACGATGAAATCGTAATGCCAATAACTTCAACGAAATGCAGTATTCAATATATCTTCATCCTTCAAATGCATCTGATGATATCCTGACTGCAAGTCAATCGTTGAGAACCAGATTTCACCATACAGTTGATCGAATAAATCGTGAATACATGGAAGAGGATAGAAATTATTTTCTGTCAATTTGTTTAAACGATGATAATCACACACAACCACAAACTATCATCAGCCTTCTTTATGAATATAACTGGTGCACCCCATGGTGACACACTCGGCTGAATAAAACCCCACTATTACAGAACATCAAGATTTATACGTATCAATCGTAACTCAGAAGGGGCCATCTTATATGGGGACATAGAGATAGGAGACGCTCTAGATTGTAGCTCGATCCCAAACTCAATCTCTTCTGAAAAGAAATCAGGGTAATCTTCTACGACTCTAGGAAACTCTAACTACTAAACCTTTTAAGAACTCCGCATCAGCTCAGCCATCATAGATGATAAGGAAGGAACATGCCTCTAACCCATCTTATGGTCTCACTGGCCAACGCACACCCCTGTCTCTCCATCTGAATCGAACAAAAATGACCTACTTTCTGAAGCCATCCACAATATCCTGCACCTAATACAACCAATCCATGCCAATTATGATATCATATGGTTGTATTCATAAACATATAAAATCTCCCCAAGAGCAGTTCTGCCCTAACACTAGCTTATAGTCTCTACAAACTTCAAACAAGTCATCTCGACCTCAACTAGTGAAGTCATCACGAAGGGCACTAGATGCCTCTCTACCTCAAGTCCCAAAGCATGAAAAAGGGTAGGTGATATGAAGGAGTTTCTCGCTCCTAAATCAAACAAGGCATACACTAAGGTAGAAAACTAGAAAAAGGAACCTCAAACGATGTCTAGCTCTCCTAGCACTGGCAACGCTAAATCATGAAGCTGACCATGACCACCTCCATGGCCTATCTAGACATGATGATGACTATCACCATGACCACACTCTACCCTCTTTGGATTTGGATCATCATGGGGAAATCCTCAACCTATCCCATTTACCCTATGCTAATCTATAGCTAGTGCAACCTGCTGTTCCTACCTCCGATGGAACTGCTTCAACAGAGGAACTTGGAGTGGAAAACATGGTGCACGATAAATTCTATGAAATGTCAGGAAGTCTCCTTCCTGATGACCTCGAACACCATAGGTAAAACAAGTTCCTAATCCCATGGAATAGGCCTAAGAGCTGCTGACCCTAGAGAAACGAGATGATGAGGGATGGGACCTACCATCAGCCGAATGGAAACTCTTCTTCCATGAAAATTGGGAACCCCGAACCACATCTCTTCTTCTTGAAGAGTCACGATGACTCCTCTCTTAGTCTGATCCAGTTCTGTACACAAAGCCTCCTTTAAATTCCTCACCCTGGCCTCCTCAACTAGCAACAAGTCTAAAGAATATCATAAGAGGATCCCAAAATAGATTCCAAACTCTTGCACACTAGAGCTCCCATGTAGAAGGGTAATAAGCTCATGGTGACTGGACACCTTCATGGTCGAAGAAAAAAACTCAACCCTAAACATTTATTGGAACTCCTCTAATGAGATTGTTGTCTCCTCGCGATCCTCAGGGAATAAGAATCACCACTGCCTCACTTCTACACACAGTATCATCACAACTAATGACACATAGTTCTCTATCCGAGCACAGATTTAATAGAAGCCCATCTAGTCCTCCTCCAACCAGTCTAATGTGACTGCATCTGAAATGGAGTCCTCGTACTTCTTCAGACTCAGGAACTGAAACCCTCAGAGTTTCCACCTCCAAGTGTCATCATCCTCAACCTCTACCCGACGAGGATCTACTGGCACAACCCGTTAGAAATCTTCTATGCGATAATGACGAGGATGTCGATCTGGAGCCATACCTGAAAAAAATAACAAATAGTTAGTGTTCCTAAACCTGGAATATGGATGACTCGGCATTAATTAATAATTTAAATTTTTTCCTTTATTTATTTTAGGTTAACATATTCCAAGTTCTACCCATTCAAACCCAGGTACAGAGAAGAATGATGCATGGTCCTTTCTTAGGACTTTACCCTTCAACTAGTATCACCTTATTTAGTAGACATTGTAAACTTAAAGTTTCATACATCAGATCATAGGGGGAACTAAACTCTTATGTCTCAACTGGTCTATAGTGTTTACATCACTCTCTAAACATGAATGCCATTGTTTCCCTTCCAACCCATGCAACCTCACCTGTGCATAACTCCAAACTCCATCCTATCTCTCAACATGGCCTCTGATATCACTCGTTCACGACCCCCTCCCCACAAAGTGTACCCATCATGGGCCAGAAATGTGAGAAGGGATATAGTGAACCCATGAGTCCCTCCTACAGTAGGCCCCTGGTTGGAAACTAGCACCAAGGTTATAGTAAATGCACAAATGGGATGCATTACCCTTTAAAAAACACATGCGGAAGCGAGAGATAAGATAGACACCAAACAACTCCAACTCAACCAGAAAGATAAAATAAATCCCAAGTAGAAAAATGAAATATAATCTAAAACTACTACAACTTAAATGGGAAAACTGCAAGTACCAAAAAGAAAGTAAAAATGGAAGTGACCAGGTAGCCCGAACAGCTCCTGCAACCAAAGGCTAGTAGTAACCAGCCTAATCTCCAACCTGCATCAATTGACATGAAAAGCAGTTTAAATATACATAGGGTGAGTATAAGAGTATACTCAGTTGGATACCCCCAGCTACCCTCATGCAAAATTAAAGAAAATATGTAAAAGAAAAGTAAAGAAAAAGTGAAACTAACTCATCAACTAAACATTTATACCATGTTCCCAGCCTTATAATGGATACACTCACCAAGAAAATCATACAACAATATATAATATAATAATGAATATCAATGGTTCCCTACAACTACTTCCCCACTGGTTTTCCTCTTTTCCCCAATGTCGCACTTCTTAAGCATCTCCCTCCAAAAAGACTTGCCTGCGGACACCTAGGAGAAGAACCAAAACATGAACCTTGTGCAAAAAAACCCACCACATCCACATAAGCAAAGTAAATAAGTAGTTTTTAAGAGCCACCACATCCCACAAAACGTGTATCATACATCGGGTATTATACCTCGATCCATTACATACCATACACTGAGTAAGGATCCTCAATTCATCACAACCTATACATGTTACACCTATAGTAGTCCATATGAAACTATATCAAGAATATATATGTGTGAATAACCAGAAACCATTATATCCCTCTAAACATATGTATGGGGAAAAATAACCATTGTTCCTACCATCACAAGTAACTCCCAAGAGAAGAGAGCGGGGCCAAAGGGGGTAGTCAGCCATTCATCCCACCAATAGAATGTTGGGGAAAACACCCCCCCAAGGGCTCAGAATCCCCAGGGTGTTAGTTTCCATGTGGTAGTGTATCATATAGAAACACAAAAAGAATAGAATATAATATATCTCACAACCACACTATGGGCATAACCTATTCATAGACTCAACAGTAGATAACGTCTCTCGAACTCTGGGGTGCTACATCTAAGACTATATATCCTATAATAACACAACCATTTAAAGAGATTTAATACATCATTTCATTCCCTTTTTATATGATTGACTTTAGGTTAATTAAATCTTTAAACATTAATTAACCAATGATCATTCCTCATTTAATTTCATTAGAATCACAACAAACGTATGTTGTTCCTTAAAATCACAACATCATCATTGCACCCCAGCAAGCACAAAACCCCATGGGTTAACATCATTTATTCCATTATTTATTTAAAAAATTACTTTCCCATATTTCCAGGCATTCTAGAGAAAATAAATCTATGCCATTAAACACAAGGGGGCTCAACAAGGTGAGTATATGGACAACCTTTCATGTTTTTTCCGCTTATAGAAAGAGCCTATAATCATCCTCCCTTGAGAACCTAAACACGAAAAGAACGTGGAATACATCACACATATTTTACTCTTTTGGAAGGAGGTAAAGAAAACCAGCTGCTTTGAGCTGAGGGCAAAGTAAAACAGATAAACAACCAAGAAGATCAGCAAGCATCCAAACATTCACATCCAACCCGTTCCATCATCCCTTGTGTCATATATAACACCCACATGCATAAACCAATTCATCTCGCCACAATAGGTATCAACTATTGCCAGAATCAATAACCCTCACTGCCCCCACATATCACAATAGCCATCCAGGCTCACATCACAACACAACTAGTAGGAAAAAAACATCAAATCCATTGCCTCTTAGCTCTTAAACAATCAATAGGGTAACTTAGAACCCTACAAAGAATTATCTTGTATCAAACCATCAGTTATTTAATCAATATTGGATTAACCGACTTATTATTCATAGGTTCCAAATTTTTGAAAACTAAACAGTACGTTATCAGAAATAATTAAAAATTATTACTACTCCATTTTGATTAAAATAAAAATTACTACAAGAAGAACAAGATTCATTTACATGCCTCATTATCTTTAGCCAAAAAATTATCAATTAATTATTGTTTACACTATTTACCAATTTCCATCAAGTGAAAATATCTATATGAAGAAAACATATATATCAAACTATATAGAAAAATATGATCCAATAACATATGATCAATATCAATTTATTTATCCAGTTCAAATATTTATTATATCAATTCCATTGTTATCCAACAGGATAAAACATGTTAACTATAAATTTTATTATAAAATAAAAGAGAAGAAATGAATCCCCTACCTCAAAAGGTTCTTATCATTCTTTTTACAAGAACGATCCCCACAAAGAATCACGATCACCCCCTCATGTGATAACAATATCCTCTCGAGGATGATATAATATGACCACACCGACGGAAACCCAAGATAACTCCATTAGAATTATAGGGATCACAAATTATAATAGGAAAGAATAAACCGAAAGAGAAGAACCCAAAATAATGATGATGCATCATACCTTATATCGAATATTGATCGATACTGCTTGGTTGCATAAACAATCAGAGTTGAACCAATCCTAAGAGGAAATTTTGATTATGGAACTCCAATAGAATTGAATGAATGGTTCAAGAATCTCATAACTGAGAACCAGGAGGATGAACTAGGTTGGAAGGTATCTCGTCCTCTTAGAAGATTTAACAGATAAGTGGTTTAAGATAAGCTTGGTTTTCCACTAAAAGCGGATAAAATTAAACCATGTGGTTTGAACAAGTAAAAACGTTTTGATTCGTAGGATAGATTAATATAGGAGTTATGCCCTTTGAATGGGGCTTAAAGTCCATAAAAGAAGGATTTAAATGCATTTTCGTCAAAGAAAAAAATTAATAGAGAGAAACTGTATGAAGCTAGAAACATTGTTCTTGAACTCAAAATTTGGAAAAAGAAATAGAGGTTACCGATAGACCTCAATGTTCTAGAAACATTATTCACAAGCTCAAAAATAGGAAAAGGAAATAGAGGTTACCGATAGACCACGCCATTCAGGAAACACTGTTCACGAACTCAAAATATGGTAAAGAAAATAGAGGTTACCGATAGAGGTTACTAATAGAACTGTTCCCCAATGGAACTGTTCATATAATTGGAAATTTGGAAAAGGAAATAGTGGTTTACATTTGATGTTACTGATAGAACTGTTCACTGATGGAACTGTTCTTAGAATTGTAAATTTGGAAATGGACAGAGAGGTTAACATTTGAGGTTATTGATAGAACTGTTCACCAATGGAACTATTCATAGAATTGAAAATTTGGAAAAGTAAATAGAGGTTATCGATAGAGCACACTGAGAGAACTGTTCACTGATGGAACTGTTCATAGAATTGGAAAATTGGAAAATTGTTGGGAATAAGTCACCTTGACCTACCGAAACACCTCATACACCTGATTTTCACAAAGGAATAGACCTGAGAGGTCTGGGCCACTATCCAAGTATTGTATCAATAATGTAAAAGGGATAAAATCACAACAGAAGGATATACACAACTAATAAATACCCTAAAACACTATGTGTTATTATTAATGACCATTTTGGGGATCCTCCATTCCTTGGAAACGCTGCCCATAAAATCCATTGCAATAAGGTAATCTCCTAAAGTGATAGATAACTCCACTAGGTAATATCATGAGTTAGTTTTCCTCCACACACCATGATTTTATTAATGTTATATTATTTCTATATCATGAATAAATTAAGAAAATTATTGTTCATAAATTTTTTTGATTAAATTTCATTCAATCTCTAATTATGACAAACTATTTTCATAACAACTGCTTCTTTGAGATAATTCATCCAACATATCTTGTGGATCAAAATTGTTTTGATCAAAAAACCAATTTTGTAAAACATTTAATAACAATCTACGATCAGTTTCACCACTCGATGATTTAAATTAAAAATTCCATAAATCTAGACCAAATTAAGTCATTATAGCATAAGAAATCCCAGGTAAATATCATTGGATCGAGAAACCTAACTCAAGAACATTGAAAATGATGTTTCCTTCTAAAAAAGATGATGGAAATGATGTTATGGGGTTATCAAAAAAATACCTCTATGAAAAAACCATTAATTCCAAAAAAAACATTCCAAATGGAGGAATCATAGAACAATCAAGTTCTATCATGACAAGGGAAAGACAGAATAAGAGGATATATAGATAGTGTTGAAAAATAGAGAGAAAAAAATTATAATGCCTTCATGATACCCACCCAAAACAATCAAGGATCACCACATACTTAAGGGGAGAGTATTATAGAGAATAGTGGAGATTTTTCTTGAAGACAATGATGGATTATTAGTCTATTAGAGATTAAAAAACCAAGGGAAACAATGTAAAATTCAATTTTTTTAATTTTGATATGGGATCATTTTTTGAGAACCCATTTTAAAGAAAAATGTTCCAATCACATGTTGAAAACTACACATGGACAACAATTATTCATGGATTCATGGGGAATTCCACAATTTTGAAAAAAAAATTCCCAAGATATGAAATGACCACTTGAATAAATCCAAGACAACTTTATATATTTTTAATGATAGTATAATTTTTAAAATCATGATGACACCATAAAAACACCACTGGGACTCATAGACCAATATCATACCACTACCGAAGGGTTAAAATTACCATACAACAAAACAACACACATATCAGATTTTACTTAAAATTTAATATGTGTCCAAATTTTACTCCATAAAACATCTGGAAACATAAAAATATATAGAAAAATCTCAAAAATTTGAATACAAATGACTCGAAGGTCCTAACATCATCAATCATATCAATTGAATGATAAACCCTAACTATAATGAATTTTCAATGTTAAACCCATAAGCCAGCCATTTCCACCATTGTATCATACCATGAGCTCATATGTAACACTAATCTAATCATGCTTGGATTGTATGGAAACCCTCTCAATCTCTATTCCTATATAATGAATACATATGATATCACATATAAATTTATTTTTGGAATTAACAATAGGATATAGAAAAAAACACATACAATTTCTCACTCTCATCCCAACAGTCCAATGACTATATAATAATCAGTATCATTAACCCATGGATACTCAAAACAAGGCCCACATAACCCTTGACTGAAATCACGTTACCAATCATTAGCGTGACATTTTCATTGAAGCATTGGATCAAAAACATGATAGTCATGAACCACAAAACTTCCATCCACACACATCATTAATAAATGAATTTATCCCACACATTTCAGAGTTCTACTCTAAAAAGTAACTGATTCCTAATTCAAGGATCATGGAAATAGTAATACCCTGATATGGAAAGTTATACAATTTTTGATAGATTACAAGACATCAAACATAGAGCTTTTACTATCCAAAATATTTGTTATCGAAATATGATCATTATAAGATATCCATAAAATTGATGTTTAATAATATATGTAATAAAATTATGATATATATAAATATAAATATTTATACATAACAAATACATCTGGATTAATTCTTCATAAATAAGAACTATATTTTTGTTATGGTGACTTTATTCTTCCAAAATGTTTTGTATTTATTTTTTGAGATAATATTATAATTATTTTATAACATTTTATAAAATTTTTTGGATAAAATTAAATAATTTTTGAAATAATAATTCAAAATTTATCATAAAATACTATTTTTAGATTCTACTAAAAACAAGGATTTTTAATGAATTGGGAAAAAATATTGATAATTTGCAAAACTGTCTTTTTCATTTCAGGCATTTAGAAAGATACATATTGTTTTAAAATAGATTAATGTTAATTTACATCATCAAAATTATTAATAATCCAATTAATTTCGTGAAAATAAATTTCATTTAGGAAATTGGTTTAAAATGTTTTTTTACATAAGAATAATTTTTCCTTGAATATATGTTTTTTAACTTTTTACATGTTTATTTTTAATGTAAATTCTTAAAATTATTTGAATTTAATTTTATATAATAGATTCAATATTGTGGATCATAATTATTAATTTTATGTGTATAGTCCAAATTAAATTTTCTGAAAATGAATAATAACCATTTTTAATATCAGTCACATCAATAAGGGTAAATCAGGTAATTATGGTTTATAAATAATGTGACGAGGCATGAAAAATATATGACACAAATTAGGTTTAACCATTGGATGAGTTTATATCCATATTAATAATCTATTTTTTTATTAATGGCCACTTGGATACTTGTGTTCTTTGATAATTACATATATAATTATTTTAGTAAGGTAAAATAGAATATGTAACACACTTTCTTTCAAATTTCACCCATATACATACATGAGGATAAAAATAATGTGTGACTGAATATTTAATTTATTTTGTATCATAATGAAATTATATTATATTTTTTATTTATATATATATTTTATTTATTATATAATTACTTTAAGTGAATATAGAATGCTAAAATAGTGCTTGTGAAAGATGTTGAGAAAAGAAAATATATAATTTTCAATATGTTAAAATTTACTTATTTTGAATGAGTTATGGAGAAAAATTTCATAGTTAAAAATAGTAAATTATTGATTAAAAAATTGATTATATTCTATTTTCATTATAATCATTTAGAGAATGAATTCAAATTAAATTAATGGGATATGGTTGAGATTAGGAACCAATATCCATTTATGGGCCCCTATTTCATGTATACTAACATTATTTACCCCTATGGAGTAATCAATTATGATATCACGGTAATGTTCAAAAGGGTTAACATGGGGTAAAATCGAATTGATAATAGTGAAAACAACACATTGACATGTAAACATGGTATTATATGAGAATATTGGGAACAATAATCAACATAGGTAACATATATAATTTTTTTTTCTGATTTTCAATGATAAATAATTTATATTAGTTTTAATACATAATGAAATTTCAAGGGTTCCCCTCCCCACACTTATGAAACTAAATCCCCTATCCTTTCCCCTACACACATTAAGAGCCATTTTTTCAAAAGATAACAACAAAAATCCATTACTATAATCCCTAAAAACATAAACTTTTTATTTGGTGTATAATACCATCCTTGTAAGGAATAACTTGTAATGAAAATAATGTTGTTTGAGGAACACATACTACATTTTATCAAATGTTTTAGTTTTATTTTTTTCTCCCTAATTAAAAACACTTATACCCATTTTTATCTAATAAAATAATTATATAACAGACAATGAGAATATATAATGTTAATTTCTTGAACATAATAATCTTTTTATTCATATAATGCTAAAAAAAATCTATAGTTCATGTGTATCCCATACTACCACCTCCCGAATCGATGTAATTTGTTATCCATCATCTCCTCTCTTTCTTGGTTAAATTGATAAATTTAAAGTGTATATATATATATATGTAAAATTAACTAAATAATTAATCTTATTTAAATATGACATATATTCTATTTTCATACCTTTCCTTTCATTGAAAAATGATAACGACGTTCGTGCGTACACATGGGTTACCACCTCCATGAAGAGATGTGAATTATTTTTCACCACCACCTAAAATAGATGATATATATATAAATGAGTATTTAATGAGTTAATATAATATTTATGACATTATAATCCTTATATATTGATAAAAATATAAAAATGTTCTTTAACTCTTGTTTATTGAAAAATGGAAATGTTACTCATGCATACATACAAGATACTGTCTCTGTGATTGTGACATAATTCGTTTTTCATAACCACCACAAATAGTTATTTATTAAAAATAATAATTAATTTATTAAAATTATAATTATTTAATTATTAGTAATCATATTATAATTTATTAGTTATCAATTTTTCTATGTTAAATATTCCGAATTAGTTTTTCAATTGTGAATTGAGCATAGTTAATACACCTGATGTGGACCTAACTGATTAAGTAATTAAATATATATTTAAAATCAATGAAAAAATCAATATATCATAAAATATTAATATTATAAAATTATATTAATACAACAATTAATTTATTAAATGTTTAATATATAATAGATAAGGAGTTCACGTAATAAGTAGGACTCAATGTAGGGGATTCATTGCCTAAAACTCATTCTAAATGTTATAATGATTTATTTTTAAAATAAATATCATTCCTATCAAAATTATTACAATTATTAAATGTATGAATTTATATGGTAATTAATGAATTAATATTGACTTCTTTTGTCTCTATTATCCTTATAATGATTTGTTTTGAAAATTAATCTTTGTATATATTTTATATGACACTTTTTGTCTTTATTTTCAAAAGGTAGAAAGATTATTCTATTTTAATGTATATAACCTAAATATATTTTTTTTAAATATAATTTTTTTATGATTGTATTCCATTTATAATTTAATTATTTCATCGAAGAAAAATCCTTGTCACTTTTACTATTGGTATTGAAATTGTTTTATAAATGGAATGGAAATTTTGATATCCAAAAATGTTTTTCTTAAGGTTGAATGTAATATTTTTTATTATGATTATGGAAATTAAATATTACATGTGTTATGATTATTTTATGTTTCTTGTAAATTAGTCATTATTATTGGTGACCCTAATATATCTCATGATGAAGGGTGATTCCAATATTGGTCATGATGACAGGTTAAGTAGATACAACTCTCCAAGGAATTTTATAAAGGGATAGAATTTACAATTTGTAGGCTTCTCGAAAGGGGACATTTTATGTCATTAGGTAGGTTATTCCATTCATTATAGTTATTGTAATATTGATATTAAAATTATTTCCCATGTTTCTCATATGAATTTTATTTTATTTCTAATGTGTTTTTATGTTTGACATTTGATTTTACAAGGATAAAAAAAATTAAAATTTGATTTAGAGGAATGATTATTCTATTTATAAGTAAACTTTTTTGGTTTAATGAAAATGTTATTCCTCTGTTATATTGTTTTATATGAAACCCACATGTTTTTTATTTTCCCATTATGTTTTCCTATAATGTGTTTTATAATAAAAATTGACAGTAAATATGATATATTTTAAATTTTTATTTGCGTTTAAATCTTAATATGATAAAGAATTATTCACTATTATGATATTAAGATCTTGAAATGTGAAAAATGAATTTATTTAATACTTTTTTTATATCATTTATTTTTATATATATTTTCAAATTTGACATTTTAATATTATTTTTCATAGGTATTATGAATGATTATAAAATTTAAGAATTTCATGGTTTCAAATATGAAATTTCCATTTAACAACCAATTAGAATATTTGTAAAGAATGTTTTTATTATAAAAATTGATGTTGTTTTAAAATATTCACTTTGAATGTTTCTTTAATAATCCTCTAAAAATATAAATCTAAATGAACTTTGGGAATATATGTGATCAAATATTTATGTTTGTTATGATATGTTTTAGATGGAAAAAAATGGGTTACATATTTCTATATCACAGCTATAAATTTAATTATTATGTTTTTATAATTGGATTCGGGATTATGGGTTCATGAATATTATAATTGTTATCATAGTATGTTTTAGATAAAATTAAAGATTAGGATATTTTAACATGAGGTTAATTTATTATTTATGGATACCATAATGGTTTTAGAATTTTACGGTATATCATAAGTTCAATGTCAGAAACACCCCTTTTATGTTTTAAGTGGTCAGATTTTATGTTTTTTAAGTGTCTTTTGGGAGAAATTGATAACAATAGACCTTTGGATTTAGTATCTAAATTATTTAAATGTTTATTTATTGAATAATTCTTTTGTATTAAATTTTCATAAGTTAAATGGTACTAATAACCTTTATGGTTGAGATGATATTTTATGATGAGGTAATTATTAAATTTTGGGAATATACATTTTATCATATAGATAACCAAGGGATTGAAATGTGATTTTGTGACTGTTTGATAAATGTTATTTTGGAGTTTTTTTCATTTTATTTTTTTCCAATGGTGTCTAATTTGGATAAACTAAATATTACTATATATAAGATGGAATTTCTTTATGGAATAAATGTTTCATTATCTTTTTGAATCATATATGATTTTATTATGTTTCATTATTGAATCAGGATATTTATAGGAAATATTGTAATATTTGGGATAATATATTACAATGGAATATATATCTTTGGTATGAGTCTTTAAGAGTTATTGAGGTTATTCGGAGATAAATGTTTTGTTTATATTGAAAGAACATGTGATAATATAATTCTAATATTTTGGATTCAATCTTAATAAGATATATTTTTATGACTTTTATGGTATGATATTTATATAATGATTAATGATGTAAATTTGGTGTTCTAATTCTGATTTTTTAAGTTGATATATGACTGTTTATTCATATTGAATATTATTTTATATTATGCTAAATATTTAAATAAATAAAAAAGAAAATTTTATACTTTTCTATATATTTTTATTTTTTAAAATTTCAATTTCAAGCATCTGTAATAAAAAAATTCAACTTTAGGATTCATTTCATCATTTTAGTGACAATATAGAAGTTGAAATTGATCGAAGAACAACTAATGTATGAAACTTTTCGTATGAAATGTAATGAAATCTAGTAGCTTTGTTTTACCATGTTATCTATCTTGGTGGAAAAAGTGTCCATAAAGTCATGGATAATCATCATTAAATAGGAATATTATTATTTTAGCTTCATTCTTATGGAATGATAGTCATATTTATCCCCTAATTAATTATTTTTGTTTAGTTGTTTACATTCTCATGATCACACTCTCAATAACTCTAATAATTATTTGAAAATTAATTTTTCTTCCATATCTATATTTTCACTTATCATCAATGTAATACTTTTTTAGGATCCTAGTTTTTTGTTAGTCCCTATGATCTATTATTTCCATTTACATATTATCTAATGTAATATGTATTAATCCTTTTTAGGATGTTGTTTTCAAAAAAGTAATTTACAATTGTTAATACATTAAATAACTAAATTAAGAAAAAATTGCGTGGTTAATATTTGTTAAATGAGTAGAATGTAATATCATAAAATTTTAAAAGAAATTGTTGTTTGATAGAATACATAATAACTAACACTAAGCATTAACAAACATAATATTTTTTAATTTAACTATGATCATTATAAAATAATTGTTGAATAGATTACAATGAACAAGAATAACTAAAATATGAGAGAGATATATATAATGGTTCAAATAACTAAATTTTTTTTATTAATTCATAGGAAGAAATATCTTATTTTTATGTATAGTGATTTTATTCATTAAAAATTAATTCTCTTCAAAAAGGGGTTTTATTACATTTAATGATTTAACAATAACATTTATTTTTTAAAATTTTTAAAATATTATTTTGTAAAATAATTTTTGTATTTAAATAATAATTCTGAAATTATATTTGGATAATATAAGGGAATTTTTTTAAAAGACATTAAATTATATGAATTTTTTAACAAATAATTTTTTTTAATTACGTACTATAATTCCATTTCAATCATTTACAATGATCAATGCTTCATAAAATGTTTTAAAGAAATTTGTTCATTTATATTATGAATAATCCAATTAATGTCATTTTAATCAAATTTATTCTTTATTTTGGTATAAATACATTTTATATCTAAGAATATTATTTTCATGGAAAAAATGTTTTTGTCACATTTTTTGTGCTTATTTTAAATTGAATTATTCCAATTATATGAATATTATTTAATTAAATTTATTTCATGATATATTTAAAAATAATAAATATTAAGAAATATGAACAACATAATTTTGGTCTGAATGTATAATCACCATGGTAAAAAATTTTCACCTTGATGAGGGTAAATCATATATTTAATGTTAGAAAATATTTCAATAAGTCATTAAAATTTTAAATATAAATTGAATTTAACATATTTTATGTGTTTAGTTCTAAAATAATGTTATATATTTTTTGAATTTATCACCTCATGGATCCTTTTTTCATTTATAATGACCTATAAAAAATTTTATGTTAAAAATTATGAAAATTCAATCCTTGATTTTAAATTTTTCTTATATGTCCATAGAGTGATACAAATAAGAAATACATTAATATTAAAGGTTATATTGAAGATAATTAAATTTTATTTATTATGGTAATTTATTTATAAATTTTAATTATTACATTATTACTATAAACTGTTATACAATGTTGATGTTGTGCATGTGCTACCGGTGGAAAAAAACAATGTATGTAATTCAAAAAGCATTAAAAGGTATATATTAATATGGATTATGGTGACATAAAAATTATATATACAATAATAATGTTTTGTTTGTGGTATTCCTTATTATATTATAATTAAATTATTATATTTATGTCTTCAAATTTAAATTAAATGAATAGTTTCAAAAAATGGAATTATTGATATTTTATAATATATAACTTTTTTTTGAAATGATTAGAAATTAATATAAATTTAATTATTTGATAATTTAATACCATAAGGTCTATAATATCAAAAAATTTATATTTGTTTTCCACTTTTCGTTTTATGGTTTCTTTATTCAACCCTAATGAGTAAAAAACATTGATCCCATGGTAATCATGAAAATGATTAACCATGTGTTAAAAAAAAGAGAGAAAACATTACATAATTTTATCAAAATATTATTTGATGAGTGTATTTCACTTACTATTCACATTATATTCTAAATATAATAAATTTATTCTAATTTTACCTGGATATTATTTTTTATAGATTTTATTAATTTTTAAAATTATAAGGGCGCCCCTCCCCTCACTTATAAAAGGAATTACCAAGTCCACACCTCTCAACACATAATGATCCATTTCAATCATCCAATGCCTACTAAAATACCTTAATAAAAACTCGACCCATATCATAGTGGAATTATGTTGAGAATAAATCTAACCATATTGTGATTAATTTGTAATGAATATGATGTTTTCTAAAGAATTGTATAGATTTTCCTCGAATTTTTTAGTTTTATTTCTTCTTCTACATCCATAAAAACTCATCCTATAATTATGAAATAATAACAATAGTTTATAAACTATCATGATGATTTGTTATATTAATTTAATAAATTTAATCCCTCCATGTATTCTTGTAATTAGAGCCAAATTCATTATTCGTGTTTACAGCGGACTACAGTATTGTGAAACGAGGTAATTAATTCTCCATCACCGCCCATAAAAACCGCGAACCTATTATCCAATTGGAATTTGTTAATTTATTATAGTCTAATGTGAGATAAGAAATCACATATAGAATTAATGAATTTTGTAGTAGTATTGGTAACTAGATACATACTTCAATCTGATTTTACAAATTAAATCATATAGTAAAATAAAGTATTTCTTTTCAAGTTAATTATTATTTCCTCTATTATAACACTCTATATCAATCATAATACACATATTGGAATCCCCAAGAAGGAAAAATAAGAAATGGGTGATCCCAAACAATAAGTATGGGTTTGATTATAGAGGAGGAAATGAAAAAAAATCATAATCAATATAGAATGGAAAAAAACCGAAACACATTCCACTTAATCATTAAAATTGGAATAATATAGAAAGAATTTTTTTTGATTAAACAGGTTAATTTATAAAATCACATGATAATGAAAAATTAGCATGGATATTAAAGATAATAAAATAATCATATTGAAATAATTTAATAATATCATAATGTGTGAATGGATAATGTGATTCATCCTAATCATATTTTCAAGGACTCATGGAAATACATCTTATAGAATCGGGTAAATCTCGAATAAAAACTCATGATATTTTGTATCATGAGACCTACCTATGCATCAAAAGGATATAGTGGTCCCATCATAATACTTAATAGTCCCAATTAATTCCTTGTATAATGTTGTGAACCATTGAAAAAATATATTCTAAATATAATTTAAAACCATTCAGATTCATAATTTATCACTATTAATTATTTCTATTAAAAAAGTTGTTTTTAATTAAAAGTATGTAATTTACACTATTCATCAAAATATGAAAGTTTTCAGAAAAGTACCAAAAATTCACCCTAAGCTAATTTTGATTTTCCAAATCAAAAAATGAAGTCAGTTTTTAAAGATAAAATTTATAAAATTTGAAACAGTGGGTATTACTATTCATAACGGTTAGTTTGATTGGTTCTGGTGTGTGTTAGAACTCGAAGTTGTGTACAACACACGCTACTATATTATTCAAGGAGAAGCGTATCGTGGAAGTTTGAGGTGTTACATTCTCCCCCCCTTAAATAAATTGTGTCCTTGCAATTTATTCTCGGTATTGGAAACTTGGGGTTGACATTTCAAAATATCTTAGTTGAAATCCCACATCGAAAAATGGATTAATGATGCCTCCATTTAAAATAAAGAGTGGTATATATGATGGTTACTGAATATAACACATACTAGGGTTCCATGTAGGAAAATATAGATATGGAAGAGAAATCCAACCATCAATATCTGATGAAGAGTGGTAGACAACATGGCTTTGAAAAGGACAATAATCCCAAAGCCATAAATTTGTGATGATCTATGGTACCATCTAGGACAAAACTTTTGTTCTAAGTTCCTTTTCTTAATGTTGAGGAATTTATTTATGAGATTGGCTAAGATCATAAGGAGATATACTTAATTTATAATTAGAGTTTTATCCATTAAAAAAAATTTCTACCAGAAACTCATCTTTCACTTCAAAACATAATACAACTCAAAAATACTCTATTTATCCTAATCGTATAGGGTTCCAGATATAATGAATGTATAATTTACATATCAGAACCATTAAAAAAAGAAACTACATTATACAATCCATGGACTTCATGTGTCCAGTGGTAGGTGATAAATCCCAATCACACTATGGTTGTGGGTTCGATTCCTGCAGCTTTGTTCGAAGTGACGGTTTGTCACACGGTCTTCATGTTGTCCTTTTATAAAAATCCAAAAATAACCTTTTAAACTCAATCCATTCCAACCTTTAGACTTATACAAAATACTACTATCCAAACTCACCGTCCAAAAATTTATAAGTAATTTAAACACAATGAAGATCCTTTTTTCCATGTAATAACATGTGAACACTTTCACCATGTATTATTTTAAAACTTGGTAACATACTAATTTACCATAAAACCTTATTGATTACATTCATGCCCCCCTTATTCATTATAGAATATTGGATATACTCCTTCTATCAAAAATTTTGTATACTCCAATGATGAAAAATCATTAATCAGTTTCAAGGTATTCAAGAGTACCTAATATAATTTACCCAAATCAACCATATAATATTCCAAAATCAGTACCTCAATATTAGGACCATATTAAGGTTTATCTTTCCATCAACCATGTAATTTCTAAAAAGTTTAACTCACTGTAGTTTCACTTTTCATAGTACCATAAAATCTCAAATCCTCAATGAAATAGTATTGCAGTACAATCCTTATTTATTTACAGAACATCATTGATACAACAATTAAATGAAATAATTCTAAAATAACAACATAAGAACACTAGTCATTCCTCTTCATTTTTGGTAGTATCATAACTTGAATATTATCCAATAGTATCATTTTCGACATAGTCTAATAACTGGGACATTGGTTCGCGTAGTATCCAAACTCCTTTCAGATGAAGCATTGCACATTTGAAACCTTTTTCTTACACTTCCAGTCAC
The DNA here is from genome assembly GCA_963277665.1 of Viscum album. Taxonomy (NCBI): domain Eukaryota; kingdom Viridiplantae; phylum Streptophyta; class Magnoliopsida; order Santalales; family Viscaceae; genus Viscum; species Viscum album. The sequence goes on along the minus strand of OY728153.1, from coordinate 121,771,849 downwards.
GTACTTGGTGTCCTTTTTCTCCACACTTATATCATAATCACTTTCCCTTCATGCATTTTCTAAGGTGATTCTTTCCATAGTTATAAAATATGGGAAAATCCTTCTTTACCTTCTTCCCTTTATCCGTCCTTCTCTCTACCATCCTTTTCTTCATTGGCTTCCCATCAAATCCATAAGACTCAAAAAATTCTTTACTTATCTTATTAACACGTGATACTATTTCTCCATATGTTGAAAATACGTGGGATATTATTTCCCTTATAAATTCTTGCTTAATACCATGAATGATATGATCCTTATTACTCTTTGGATCATGCGTATTGCTGGAGTTCTCATTCCTTATACTGGGAACCATTTCTAAACAATGGCATACCCTAGGTCAGTTTATGAATGGAAATTAATAATTCCAAACTTGTAAAATAACGAACGTTAATTGAACAATTTATGGATATAATCCATGATCATAAAAAAATTTCTTTGAGTAAGTATATACTCATAAGACCTTTATAATGGTTTGTAAAGAAAATGCGAATTATCCTAAGAATATCCCTCTGGAGTGTCGTAACAAAGAGTGCAGAAAGTCCCATTGTCGTGCACCAGTTCTCGTTTGAGTCTATCTCAAAGCGGGGTTTTTGGGTTTTACCCCTAGGTATATCTATGCCATAGCCACCTCTACCTGCTCGTATCCAGATAGAGATGTATTCCTCATAAAACTCACAAAATCTATACAATACCAAAATTCTAGTAAGTTCTTCTATAATAATCCTCAAAGTCTATCTTAGGGTAATATTCTCTAATCAGAGTTTATCTAAATCAAGTTTCGAAGGTTATTTATAAACTTCCTCTGATACCAACTGTAACGCCCCAACCCCAATTACCCAGAGTCGATGAATTATTTAAATACATTGGACTGATAACAAGGAATCAAGTCCCGAAGGACCAATTGGTTTAGCAGTCTTGGAAAATAGATTACATACATGAATGTTACATTACACTTTATAATATACAAAACAACACAAATAATCCTTTATGAACGCCATTATTCCCCTGGCTTAACCCTACATATCAATCATAATACACTTCTTGGAATCCTAGGAAAATAAAACATAGAAAGGGGTGAGCTAAAATGATCAGTAAGGTAAGCAATATAATGGAATCTTTCAAAAACAAGCATAAACATTTAAGGCAATGTATAAAACTAAAACAAAATCCTTTTAAACTTTAACTTTATCATAGTATGGCAGAAATAAAATGAAATAATGCCATTTACTTGTTCACATGGATATTATACTAATCGAATAATCACATGCAATATCAATAACCACGTTCATAACAAGGAAATGAATAATGCCAAGCTTTAATTTTTATCTCAAGGCCTCATGCCAAGACCTAAGGGGTAACTGTAATTGGAACCCAACCCAAAGAGCCTCTGTAACCAGACTTCCTCCGAGAGAGCCTCTGTAACTGGACTCCAACCCAGAGTGCGTCTAATAACCGGACACCAACCCGGAGTTCCTCTAATAACCGGACACCAACCCGGAGTGCCTCTAATGACCGGACACAATCTTGGAGGGTTTTCTGTAACCAGACCCCAACCCAGAGGGCTTACTTTTACCGGTCCCCAACCCGGAACATACTAGTCCAACACATTCATCTTAAGAATAGGATGAAATATAACAAAAACATTCGTATTAAAACTAGCATACAAAATGACAAAAAATTAATCATAAACAATTAATGGTATAAAATAACTCATCCATACTCAAACATATCACAAAAACTTAAATACAATATGGATTATCAACTTCAAAAAAGTGTAAAATTTATCAAAGGATGTTGACACAGATGAAATCAAAACTATTTGACAGAAAATTCTCTTTTTTGAAATCATTTAGAAGTCACATAATTATAGAGAAAGCCTTTATTTTTTAAAAAAAAATTAAGCTTTTAAGGGAACCTTAGATGACTTTATAATGGCAGAAAATAGCCACACCCATCGTATAAGTTAAAAAACATTCTTACCTTAGTTTTGTCGAAAAGGTCAAAATGTAAATTGTTTGGAAAATGACGGAAAGATTCCTTTAAAAAATGTGTAAGGTCAAATAAGGATATAAATGACTTTAACAAATTTTCTATTAAATAGTAAAATTGTTTTGAAAGAAATTTTTAAGAAACATGCATGTGGATGATAATGATTTCCCAGTATATACATATGTATAAACAACCTCGGATAATGAAGAGATTGTGAAAGAAAGCCCCACCAATTTGGTAAATTAAGAAACATACACCACATGAACGAGGTATCATACAATGAATATGTAAATACACATTAATTAAAGTGTATTACATAAATAATACAATTATGTGCATTACATACACTACACAAAATGTAATAGTGGCAATATGACATGAATCTCATGGGAATAAGAGTGAGATGAAAACCCCTTACCATGCACTTTTCTTTAGTCGAGGGTACGTTTAGCCTCTTATATGAAGACTATAGTATGTTATTAAATTATACCAGAACCATATTAATATTTATGATATCATAAATTATTCATTTATGACTTTATAGTACCCATTTAATAATAATTTCCATCTTATATTAATATTTCGGGTAATAATCGCTTTATTTATCATACGTGTCTTAAGTTGTTACTCTTGATTTTATCACATAGATCATGATTTAAATACATCCAAAATATAAAACATGATTTATTTATCATATATATTTGGAATATAAAAATGTATAATAGACGTATATATGAAATGGAAGACACCGTTTATGGAGATGGTAGTCTGAACGTACGCATAAACGTCGTTTTCGTTTTTATATATAGTATTAAACGTAAGTAAGTGAATAAGATATATGTAAGTACATAAATACTTATATATATAAATATATATATCCCCAGAATAATTATTATTCGATATATTACATACTTATTAGTAATATATATTTTATATAATTGTCGATGAATGGTGAACTTGGAAATAAATCTCATCGTGTCGTGGACACGGTAATTCATACGTATGCCCGAGTGAAAATATCTCGCTTTTGATATTAATATAATATATAATTGAACAGTATATAATATATACAGAATCCTTATCATGTTATATTTATTATTTAAATCAAATAAACATAATTATTATACCCATCAAAATAATAATGTATTGAATAACAGTTACACCACGACATGGAGACGGTAAGTCGTACATACGCACGCATGGTGACATGTCATTCAAAGAGTGGATAGAATAATGAATTTGGTTTTACCATAATTATAATAACATCACAATATATATAATATACCAGATTCGTTATTTAATAATGTAAACAACAAAGAAATTTGAAGTGGAATAAGAAAGGAACTTGAAAGAGGGTGGTGAAATCATTACCTCTTCTTCGGGTTCTTCCTTTTTATTTGATCAAAATGGATCCATTGGTTGGATTTCGGATCTAACTAATGACTCTAGGATTAATGTAAGATAATTGAGAGGGTATTTGGGTAGGGTTTGGACGAGCCAAATGGCTTAGAATGTGTGAATTAGAGAGAAGGAGGAGTGTCCTTTTATAAGAGGGGTGAGGGGCACCTTAGAAAAAACTTAAAATATTATTTTATAATAAATTCATATTAAGTTTCTAATCACTCAAAAGTTGATTATTTAAAGTATAAGGTGGGGATAGGTCGAAAAAAACTCAACCAATAGGCTTTATACAAGTTTAGGTTACCATTTTAACCTTATCATTTAGATTTAACTTTAAATTAAATAATTTAACTTTTACCGTGTCTTCTTGTATTCTTACAGTATATGGTTAATAATCTTACTATATACTTCCAATCGAACCCTAATTGGTTCCTTAATGTCATATATATTATTATATAAGTCTTTTGGATGATCCTCAGATTTTTTGGACCATTATATCAATTAATAATATAATCTTTTTTTTAAAACTATTTTATGTCAATTTTGACACTATTTGGTATTTGTTTTTTGTTAAAATAATAACAACATGATTACTTCAATAAAAATACATTGAATCATTCATAATATGTGATATCAACCTATAAAATTCTTGTATGTCATTAAAACTTTGAAATTATATTTTCTTTATATTTATAATACCATTGATTTGATTCTTTCATGAATAAGGTAATTACTGTATCATCATTGTGTCATAAAAAAATTTATTTATTTAAAGTATAAAAATTATAAATAAAATACAATGATTTAGTAAATATTTTTATATTTATAATGAATATTTATAATTTAGATTATCTTATGTAAAACCCTATATTAAAAATGTTAAAGTTATTAAACTTTGATTTTAACTCTTTTAACACTTCTTTGAATTAAATACTAATAAATGTCCTAATCTAATCCAACTGGACCTAAATGATAATAATTTATTCCTAGGGTTCATTTAGGTTGAGATAAACTAGTAAAATAGAACTAGGACATGTGTGAGGGTAATATTAATATCATTTTTACCCTTAATTACCCTGTTTACTTTTAACCATGGTAAATATAACTAAAAAGTTACCATTCAACAAAAATTATTTTCATCTCATTGAACCAAATTTTACTCCTTGATATTAACTATGTCTCTCAGATTTTCTAAATTCATCTCACAGATGTGGTAAAAATATGTTTTATGTGAATTTGAAAAAGCTCCCAGGGGGTGGGTAAAAGACGGTGAAAAGTTCAATAAATTTTTTATATATCTAAAATTATTATAAACTGACTCCAATGAATTAAACTGAACTTATATATGTATTATGTATCTATTTTGACATTAAATAATTTAAATAAAATAAAAAATTATTTAAATAAAAATTCAGTTTTAAACTATAACTCAGTGTTTTTCACTATTCATAAAAAATTAAAAGTTTTCAGAAAAATACCAAAAATTTACCATAAGCTAATTTTGATATTCCAAATTCAATAATGAATTATATTTTACCCAATTGAAAACATAGAAGTTGAATTTATTAATTTAAAATTAATTCCCGCTGTCAAAACAAAAGCGTGTTTTTAAGAAATAATAACTATCAAAAGATTGACACTTGTTTATGTTCGGTTTAAATGTGAAATTATGTCCAATGACCAACATTGTATTACATTGTAAAAAAATATGCTAAATATAATTTAAAACCATTTAAATTAATAATTTATCACTATTAATTATTTCTATTAAAAAAGTTGTTTTTAATTAAAATTTAATAATTTTCACTATTCATCAAAATATGAATGTTTTCAGAAAAGTACCAAAAAATCACCCTAAGCTAATTTCGATATTCCAAGTCCAAAAATGAAGTCCATTTTGAATGATAAAATGTATAAAATTTCAAAAAGTGGGTATTACTTTTCATAACAACTTGTTTGATTGGTTGTGGGGTGTGTTAGAACTCAAAGTTGCGTACAACACACGCTACTGTATTATTTAAGGAGAAGCGTATCATGGATGTTTGGGGTGTTACAATTCAGTAGTTTATATTACCCAATGGATAGCGGCCCATATTAGGGGGATATTTTATTGTTAATATTGTTATGGTATTTGTCCCCTCGATCAGGCTAGGTAGGGAGACGTTCAGACATTTCAGAATTCTCATGTCATCCGGTAGGGAATTCTTTCGAAATGAGTCACATGTATAGTAAATTCTAGATTATTCAAGACATACTAGGTTCTCTCATGTTTTATGGTACTTAGTATTATGTAGCACATGATTGATATGAATATGTTGATCACTTTCCCTTGTACATTATTTCTCGGTTTCCCATGTCTTATGTTTGTTGATATTGTTTCCTTGTGTAGTTTAGATTCATTCAAAAGGAGATAATATGGTTTTAAGTGTTTGAAGATTTTTTTGAAATGTTTTACACTTCCTTCCTCCATTTATAGTGTAAACATCACCCCTTTAAATTCTAATGCCTACTTCATAATAAAGGATTCTTCTTTTATAATTGAAACAGGGTAATTGACCATGATTTGTTTTAAGAAGAAAATACATGAAAACCTAGTTTTATATATTGTATTTCAAAATTGAAAATGATGTATCATTTATTCAAAGTAAATTAATATTAAAATATATTATTTGGTCTCACCTAATGAGATTTAATAACCACTCCTATAGTTTAATTTTATTTATAGATTCGGGTGTTCCTTATTGCTCGGATTCAGTACTCACAATGCGATGTTGTTTTGAGATTTGTGTTGACCCATAGGGTTACATGGAGGTATCAAAAGAAATTATTTTCTCAATAATGCAAGTTTTTATTTTTATTATTCGGTTATTTTTTATTTATTTGGCTTTCATTTAGGGGATAAATAATTCCCAATAACATTATTTTGATTCCCGATAGTAGTTACAACCTGTATAGAGTAGGAATACCGCTTGGGCCATATCATAGACCGACTTGGGTGAGCAGTTTTGGGTTGACCCATGTTTGTTTTTGAAAAAGTGGTACCAGAGGAGGCCTATGATTTTTGGGGTGTCTGGTAGTTATATATTATGATTGTCGAGACTCAGGAGGTGGGTAAGAGAATGGAATCATGAAACCTTGATTGTTCTGAACCAAGAGATTTCTTGGGTATTCTGTGAATTGATCTTTTGTCCTTATTTTGGATTGAGGGATGAAAACTGAGGCAACTCAGTGTTACATTGTGATTTCACTTGGAGTATTAAACCTCATGGAGGCCAATTACATAGTTTATGATCCTCCTAGTTCTTGATTCATACTTGGGGAATGGCCCACTACAATGTCTCTGGGGTATGAATGAATAATATTCCCTCAATCTGGTAGTTTGATGAAATTTGAGTTTTGTACTAGTTTTTTTTGTAAATGTGTTTTTAAAAACAAAAATAGGATTGAATTAAAAAGGATTTCACTAAAATGGAATTAAAGAAGAAATTTAAGTTCTAATATTGGATGATTTATGGATTTATATTTGGTAAATTCTTGGGTTTTGATGAGGAAAGGAAGGATGTCACCCATGGTATTTCTTATGGAGGGTCAAATTTGTGTGGGTATGTACAGAAATTGTGTGTGGAAATTATTCATGGGAAATGAGGATGAAAATAGAGGGACACACATGTGATGGTTAAAAGGATTCCATGGGTGTTTAAATAAATCAAAAGGATTGGGATTGTTTTTCTAAAGATGATTTTGAAAGGGGAAATGATATTGTAAATTGAAATTTGTTTTGAAAAATGGGGTTTTGGAATCTAGAGAAGTGGCTTATGGATAATTCTGTTATGTAATTGAAATGATAAATTTTGATTTTTTAAAATAGTTTTTTGGTTTTCTAAGTATTTTTTGGATTCTAGGACGATCGCCTCAACTCAAGGTGTTAATTTCTATTGTTATTTGTCTTGATGTTAGTTACAGTTGTTTGTTCCTCGTGTTGTTCGGAGTATGCAACCCCAAAATATCACTAATGTTGCCAATGATTCATTACCATTTTCTAGTTCATTTCTAGAGTTTCTTATTCTATTAAGTGATAGAAAACTATTAGAGGTAGTGAAGTGGTTTGAATGTAGTAGAGTGTGTCTTTGGGTTGTTGGGACCTCTTGAGACTATTAAGGAATGTGTTTTTTGGAGTTGTTCGTGAGTCTTGTTTTGGACCAGTTGAATTTGGTTGTCCCCAATTCATTAGGAGTTTTGGGGACATGTGGAATGGTGAATGAATCCTTTTTCGGGGGTTCTTTCTTGTGGAGGTGACGTTGAGGAAGGTGACAGAGTTGTGGGATGTTTGGTAGGGTCATTGGTTGGAAAAGGTTTATGTCGACCAACATAATGTGTTGGTTACTATGGTGTAGTCAGGGGTCGTTGGCACTCAAGAACCTCTTTCTATTCATAAGGGTTCCCTATAGGGAAATAATTTTGGAATGGAGGACACTATTGCTATAGAGAATTTTGTATTGTCACATCCCTCCAAAGTTCATCACTCATGGTGGCCATTCAAGTCACTAGGGGACTTTTTGTAGGAGGTGTATCTTAAAGAAGGAATTGTGACTGAGGGATGCTCATACCTAATTATGAGATAAAAGATGATTTATCCATCAATTCCCAAGCCTCTGGTATTAGGGTGAAGCTCGTGCATAGTCAGGGTGTTGGGGATATTTGGAAACTTTTCTTTGTTCTGTATATTTCATCTTAGAATAGATAAATTTATGGTTTACTTAATCTTTTTCCCTTACCATGGTATGTTCAGCATGTCATTGTAAGGTTATGATGGATTTTTTTTTGTTATTATCCAATCATTCCTAACTATTCATATATATATTTTGTATTTTTTATTTTTCTAAGGCATTGTTTGGCCCTCTCATGGGTAGGTTACGTTTTTTGTTCCAGTTATACTCATTTGGAGATGTATGTGTTTGGGGAGATTGATGTTTTAATGTGTGTTCTAGTCTGTTTTTTGAATAAAATGTCTTTTTTTGGGTTTACTTAGGTATTGTGTACCTATCTCTGGTGATGGTTGGTTGGGCGGAGAAATTGAGGAGTTCAGGTTTGGATTCCCCTAGTTCATGGTCGAGGTGGTGGTGTTTTTGGGTTTTTAAACTCCCAAGATAGGTGAGTCCTTGTAGTGGGGAGGACCTCCTCATGTTATCACGTTCTTATTCTATTGTTTTTTTCCTTCATTTTTTAGGTGTGACATCTCTAATGAATAGTCACTTCATTTTTTTGGGTCTACTCTCAGTTTTTATGGGGCATGAACTCAAATATTGGTTCACTTTTTTCTTGTTGACATTATAGGGGATGAAAGTGTCTCTAGTGGGGATAATTGTCACACCAAACTATTAAAAATTATTTCTTTTAATTATGTATTAGATATAGTTAGTCTCGTTGAGGTTCAAGTTTAGCATTCGTTTATTTTTTTTTTGAAAATTTTTATATTTGGTGGGTTTGAGGCTGGTGCACAAGAACCACACGGTTAACAGTAATTGTGTAGTCAACCGAGGTGACCATGTGACTACCCGTATATTAAAATAAATAAATTCTATAGGTTTTTAAAAATAAATAATAGTAATAATATTATTGTAGATATTATTATTATTATTATTTAATTTTTATTGTTATTATTTTTATAATAATAATAATAATAATATTAATATTATTATTATTACAATATTATTATTAATATAATGTAATTTTATTATTATTATTTTTACAAATATATTATTATTGTTATTATTATTATTATTATTTACCCTAATTATACCCTCCGCTAACCTTTGTGTGGCTCCTCCCCACCAAGGTTTTCCTATGCAACCATAACCTCTCCTTTCCCCTTGCGATGACGACCACTATTGTCCTTCCCTCCCCTAGTTCATGAGACTCTTGCCACCCCTCCACCTGCATTCTTCCCTCTGACCTTCTCTCGACCACCCCATTCATCTATTTCTGATGTGTACAACCTAGAAGCTGACCCCATACCTCACAGGTGCCTCCTCCTCTCCGGCGGGTGCCTATCTCAAGGGCATCCTCCCCGCTCCGGTCATGCCTCCCCCTCTAGTGCCCCCGATTTGTTATTTTTATCATTTTTTTATTTTCTTCCCCATTGCGGAAATCAAATGTTTATTGTTAATTTTGGGTTGGGTTTTTTGGGTATTATTATGCGGGGTTGGTTTGTGGGGACTTATTCATCATTTCATCGATGTATCATTGTGATCGCATGTCGGTGAGGTAGGTGATTCCAAGTTTTTATCAATCCTTTTAAAATCCATGATTCTTGAGTGTTTTGAAAATTCATTAATCATGATATGTAGTCCCATAATACCCTTATTTAGTTTTTGATGTATCTTCTTGTTGGATTAATTTATTAATAATATGTTTGTTAGTGGTTTTCTAGTTATACCTATGAGTTTGTAAATCAATTTTCGTTGATTTTTTTATAAATGATTGAAAATGTTTCAAACTCCCCATGGTTCATTTTATTACCAGGTTTTAGAGTTTTGGTGTTGGTAGAAATTATTAAAACTTCTTTTTAGGGTAATTATTCAATTTTTTGAATGTGTTAGTATATTTAATGTGTTTTTAATGGACAATTTTGACTGAATAAATATTTTATATATTATCTGCACCTTGATAGTGAAAATTGAAAGGTATTGATTGTTTTTATATGGTTTTTTAATGTATTTTATGTGTTTTTTTGGGAAATGTGATGTGTGTTTTCAAGGTCACTTGTGGTGAAAATGTATCAAAAAATGGGATTTTAAAATGAAATAAATTATATTGGGCATGTTATCCTTGTTTTGGACTTTAAAATATTTGAGAAATGAATAAATAATGTGAAACATGTTGTGAAATGAATGTGTCTTATGGGAGGATTTGAATAATTCTTGGTGTATGAAAAGAAATTTAATTTAATTGTATTTATAGTATGATATTATAAATTTTTTCTTTAAGAAATGTTCAAGTCATTTTGATGTGTGTTATGGAATGGTTTTGGTGTGTGTAAAATGAAAGGTTCCTTGTTTGTAAATAAGATTTTGATTATTGAAAACTCATTGCGAAAATGAGATTTTATATTGTTTGGAAAATGGATTTTGAATTTTTTTTGTAAATGTGTTTGGGGGTGTGGAAGCCATAAAGTTTCATTTGGAACGATTTCTTTAAAAATTGTATTTTCATTTAATATTGAATTTTTTAATTGTTTTGTTGGTTTCTTTAATTGTATATATGTTTTTTTTGAATTAATAATTTTTTCGGGTATTATGATGTTTATGGATTCTTGTTTTTTAATTAAGGTGAATTGGTCACAGCTTTGCTGTTTCGAGTCCCTGTGTCTAAGGTGAATTACTAATGTATGCATAGGTAAATATAAATATAAATATATATAATTTTAGGTTTCCCTTTTATGTGTATATTCATCTATGGATGTGAATATACAAGTATGGGGAAATGTTTTCCTATTTATATATATGGAAATTCATATGTATGTGAGTGGAGATAGGTATATGAATATAATCATATATAAGGATCCCATATCTCAAGTTAATGGTTATTCAGGTGTGTCAATAGGGTATAGTTTTTATTATATGTATGTGAAGATGCATATGCTCAGTGGGGGAGTAGTAGCTCTTAGTTAGAGAACACCAAGGGAAGAATGTTCGGTTTGGTTCTACTCTGAGGTAGGATCTCTATGAACCGACCTTTAAATTTAAAAATCATTTATTTTTTTCATTTCATATCTAGATTTTATGTCAATTACTGATATAGAATCTTCAGTAAATTTACTGTCCTGAATTGGAGTTGTTTTTCTCTTATAATGTGTTGCAATAAATGACTCGATTGAATTTTTCACATCATGTGCTTGTTGAAATTCCACATTGTCCATTTTAAATATATTTTTGATTTAAAATAATGTCATGGGATTCTAAAATGAGTGTCTAAGTATTTTTTTTTGTTTTGAAGGTGGCGTGTGTTGGTTCATTGGGAAATGGTTTAGTGTTAAATGGTTTCTTAAGGCTAATTTGGTACTTTATTAAAATGAATTACTTTTAATACTTTCTTTGGTATTAACCTCTTGCTATGTTCGATATTGATGGGAATGGGTGGTCCTGGGTAGGGCTTCCCTCACATGTTGATGGTTGAAGAAAAGAGAGATAAAATCCTTGGGAGTGATTCAGGGGTGATTTTGTGGTGTGTGTAGATTATGTATGATAAAATTACATGTGTTGGATTTTTTAACATTTTTCGCTCACCGTCTTATTATTTGTGACATGGTTACCTAACATTAGTAGTGAATATTCATTGAACAATTGTTGTACTAGTTAATATTACACACTAGCTAGTGGAAAATTTCAAGGGGATATTTTGTTTTTATTTCAATGGGATTGGGACCCTCGATCAGGCCAGGTTATGAGACGATAATGTGTTTGGGTGTTATGACCTCATCGGGTAGGGCATACCTTCAGGGTGAGTCACATGTACGGTATGTTATTTATTATTCATGACCTCCTAGGATCTCGAATTTTGTCTGGTATATAGTATTATGTGTCAGATTATTGATAAGCATATTCTTTTTGGTTTCTCTTGTGTGGTGTTTGTCCATTTCCCATGTTTTATGTTTGTTGATCTTGTCGAATTATGTAGTGTAGCTTCTTTATAAAGTTGTTAAAATGTTTTGAAGTGATTTTGGAAAAATGTTTCGAATTTTTTTTACACTTTCATCATTCATTTTTTGTGTAAACATCCCCTCCTCTAGAATTAAAATGCGTACTTGTTAAAAAGGGAATATGATTATTAATTGAAAAAGCTAAAAGGAAAGTGATTTGTTTTAAGAAGAAAATGTGTGAAAACCAAGATTCATAGATTTTACATCAAACTCGTAATTAATGGATCTTTTATTTAGTTGAAATTCATATAGGAATATATTGTTTGGGAATACCTACTGAGTTTTAACACTTTTTACTATAGTTTATATTTGTTTTTAGCTTCAGTTGGAGCTTCTTTCTCAGATTTGGTTGTCATAGTGAGATGTTAGTTTGATGTCGGTGGGGACCCATAGGGTCACATAGAGATATATATACTTTTATTTTCTCACGGTTGTGAGTTTTTTACATTAATTTTTTAGTTGTTATTTATTTATTTGTAAATCATTTATGCGGTAAATCATTCCAAATAGATTTATTTTGATGTCTGCACTAGTTTCCTGACTGTGGGGATTGGGAATGCCCTTCGGGCCATGTCACGGACCAAATCAGGTGGCCAGTTTAGGGTTGACGTGGGTTGGTTTATGAAAACACCATCTGTCCATAGGTATATAGCTTCAACATAAAGACTTGTGATCTAATATATGGTCACAAAACTTCAATGTATTTTGTGCATTCATCAAGACATTATTCTCCACATCCAATTAGAAATAGACAATCTCAAAAAATCAGTTGGCGTATACAAGCACCAAACTCTCTCCCTATTTAAAATAAAATAAATCTAGAGACATTTCTAGTATCATAGAATATGGATGAAACTTCAAGAAGAATAGTGTATTGAAACCATTCAAATCCTAAACCACATATATTTCTTCCTGGACCATTGAATCACTCCATCGCTTGCTAAAACTCTAAAGTCTGAATGCTGTACATTTTAAACTAATGTTCTTTGGTGTCTCTAGAAATTTATTGATCTGATCATTCTTAACTAGAAATCCCCCCACTTACTGAGTTTAATTCGTTTAACCAAAGGATAGTGGATTATTATGAAAGAATTACCATGATCAATCTATCTCTTCTCCAGCTTTTGGTTGTACCTCACCAACTGAATTCTGAACCCGTGGTGCATCCGAATCAAAAGCACAGACTGATCATATGATAGCCTTGATGAGATTCTAATTAATAGCTCAATTCCTATACAGATCATCAGTTTCACCCTCTAGGGGAACACATGGAAGACATCTCATAGGAACACCAATGCACACTGAAACATGAGAACGATCAGAAAATAGAAAAAATCATATTTTAAACCTGAAAAATCATAATTAGAAAGAAATATTTAAAACCAAACCTGACACTATTTACACACATCCAAATATCCCATGGCAACTTGAGTCCCATTACAACAAGATCTGGAATGTCCCTAGTCATTACAAACCTCTCAAGTCTCATCCATCCTATCTCCAGTCTAACAAACATCCCAAAACAAGGACTCTTGAGGAAAGTCATCCTTTGATACAAAATGTAACAAATGGGTTCTATTAAAAGAACATCCAACCTGAAATAATAATGTAGTTGGGTCTTGGCCTGCCATGTACAACCATTTTCCCCACAGATACGTGGTCCCCACCCTGGGGTCCTCCAACATTCACAAATGGGTCTTCTGACTAATGAATATTTATATAGGCCAACACATTTTATTTCTAATGTGATTCATCCTAACTCACACACACCCTAGAAAAAATCCCATAAAGTCACCCATCGTGATCACTACTTCCAGCCAAGAATTCTTAATTATGGTGTTCAAATCAAGCAGGATCTCAAAAGTAATGATGATCTTTGTTGACACGAGTCCTACAATTTGGACATTTAAGCCTTTATCATTATAGGGTGTTACATTAATGTAACAACTAGGGACCACTGACTACATGTACACCCTACCATAACATTTCCATCAGGTCACAACCCACCAGGCACCACTAGTTTCCCTACAGATACTTGGTCTCCCCCTATGGCCCACCCACATGCATGAACTGGTCATCTGACTAATGATTGTTCCCACATGCCAACACATGTTCTTTCCATTTTTCTATTTCATGTCTCATACACACCCTAGGAAACCATCTAGAATGTTAACTATTGTAATAAATAATCCATGACATGAACATATAACAAGGAAGATCTAATCAAACAAGCTCCAGAAAAAAAATGATGTACCTTGTTGACATGATTCAAATAAATTTGTCATTTAACCCATTATCATTCAGGGGTGTTACATTCACCCCCACCCCTATTTATAGAACAACATCCTCATTAATGGATCTACATATCATCCTAGGAAGTGCACCACACATATAGATGAGTTCCTCCTTTGAAACAAAATTGTATCAATCTAACACAGTATGCCCACTAACCTAGCACTCAAACCGATCTATAACATACCAAAATGGTGTTACCAATCTCTACAGGCTGAGGAAAAGAACCTAAGGATCGAAAATTAATGTTGAGAGAATTATTTGTCAAAACATGGAAAACCACATGGCACATATATAAAAAAATAAAGAAAAAATGGATGATTATTTAATATATATTCCATAATAGTGAGAAATATAGTGGAAATAAGAATTTGAAATGTAGTTAAAAAATATAAAGGACAATTCCAAATGAAAAGAACAAAAATTAAAAGCTACTGCAAGTGATTTTGGGGACAAACTCCAACCATATAAACACTAACTACCCAACACATCTGACTTGATCAATGTCCACCTAAACGAGGCACCATGCATTTCCCTATACTAGAAGACATACAATGGTTTACCAACCACCTAAGAGGTGTAAAAAGTTTGAGATAACTTTCATATTAGGATCCCCCCAAATGTTCCAAAAAAAGTTAAATTATATGAAGTCAAGTATGATTATTTTAAATAAAACATGTTTTGATAATATGTAAAGAATTATTTTATAGAAAACATGAAAAACATTTGTATTTTACATTGTTTCAAACCAAATCAGGTATAACATCTATATCAATGCTAACCCTGAAATCCAAGTAGTGAAAAATAGAGACAACAAGTTATTCATCAGAACCATGGAAAAATATAAGTCATACTAGAAGTCTACGTAAACAATAATATATGTGCACCATCCAGTTCATAGATCACAAGACTAAGATGCTGAGGAATACCCCATGGTTAAACCCCCAGAAAATGTCAATATTCATCCCCCACAACAACATGCCTAGGAAAAAGGGGATATCCCTGTGATAGATCCTACTAATAATAAAAAAATGGATTATAGCCTCATGTTAATCCTTCCTGTCATGTAAACAAGGTAACCCATGTGCTCATTTTCACAATAAATATCAAGGTTTCAAAAGTACCCATTTCCTTTTCAATTATCAAATAAAAAGAAAATTTAAATTGTCTTTTATAAACCATTTTCAACACACACAAAAATTATTACATTTTGATAAATAAATTTATAATGAATAATAAATTATGATTATTATCATATGTTAGATATAGAACTGCCAACCTCAAATCATAGGACACAAAATCCCGCAATGGGATCCACCAATATCATAACCGAACAACAATAGTGACGAACATTGAACTGAATAAATACACCATAGGATTGATTTAATTGGAAATGAAAGGGGTTGGTAGAAAAGAGGAAACCACATACCTCAAGAAATAAAATCCCACCACAACACAACCGACAATGAATGACCTCCATAACATGATCAAAATATAAATCTTAGAAGAAACCAAGAGGAAGCACTGAATTTAATTAGGGGATATGAAAATGAAACTAGAGGATGCTACTGTGGTCAATAGCAATGAAGACGTAGAATGGTTACTCACCTAGAGATAGAAACCACAATTGCAATAGAGGTCATGTGCCGATCTAATTGATCTAGAAGTAGTGGAGTATCTCAAAACCACATGGGAACTACCTTAGTTTGAGATAAATGAAGCACTGGAGAAAGAACTGAACCAAAATAGCCACACATTTATTTTGAAACCTATACAAAATCCATTTTACAACATGTAATATAGTTACACGCCATAAAATCCATGCTATTCAAAAACACCAGAAAATCCATCAGCTCAAAATAAAAAACCCATTATTTTTAACATACATGGTGTGAAACAAACATTTATGGTGTGTAACATTTCACAGCTTAACTCCTTTCACGTCTTGCACTCTATAACCATTACACATCGTGTAATCCAGTTGCACGTCATGAAATACTCCTTCATCATACAGAAAATTCTAGTTAAATCATAAATTCTAAAAAATCAGTCACTAAAATATTATAGGTATCCTATCAATTCTTTCTCAGTCCCCTACAGACAACGAGAAAAAGGAGAACCATGACGAGGTCAATAGCGTACCTAACAGATGGGTTACAAGATGTTATAAATAATGTGAGTTGAATTTGAAAAAGTGGCTTATATATTTGAATTAGTCATAACATATACTATATAAAATTTTATTATCAAATTTTTTTCTAAATTATTTTTAGAAAAACATAATATTAATTACAATGATTAATGCTAAAATGAGGTTTTATGCATTACACGCATTTGTATTAAAATTAATTTTTCACACATATTTCATATTTATATAATCAATTGGATTTCAAATTATAAATATATTGATATATATTATATAATAAAACAAATTTTAATTATATTCTTAATGGATAAATTCCCTTGGTAAAAAAAATGATACACGATACATAGGTTAAAACTAAAATTTTAAAATTGAGTAATCATAATGACAGTGGAATGAAAAGATAAAGAGATTTTTTTTCTTCTTAGAAATTTTATTGACCACATAAACCCTACACAAAAATGTTATTATATTTTTCATCAAGATGAGGTATATAATACCTCCCAATAGTGAATACTTTTGAATAGTTAAAAAAATTTACTCCCCTCCAACTATAAAAGGGAACTCACTCCACTAAAATCTTTACATGTCAAAATACATTTTTCATGACCCAACCCAAACCATGTAAATAAAAAAATTCTTTCCAATATGCCTAGAAGATTTATTGCTGGGAATAAATCCATCTGTTGAATACTTTAGTTAAAACCAAAGGAGGATACTCGAAAGACAGGTAACGATCTTCAATAAGAATATTTATTTTACATCTTTCTCCACCTCATTAAAGTCTTATTAATCCATGAAGTTATAAAAACCTAATTATTTTCAATATACTAATATTTTTTATATCCATGAATTAAAACTATCTACCAATCCATAACATGGGCTATGAAATCATCATTCGTGTGTACGACGAACTATTACTTCATGAACCATTTCTATTCATTCTTCTATTAAAACCTATCACAGTTTCATATGATGATATATATAAATTATATATATGATATATATATATATATATATATGTATAATAATTATAATTTTTTATTAATAATATCATCTATACCTTAAGAATCTCAATTTTATAGGAGACACTATGACAACACTCAGGTTTATGGAGTACTACCGCCTCGCAAATAAATGAGATTTTCCTTTCACTAACAATCTACATGGATGGTGAAAAAAAATTATAATGATTATATTTTATATTAAATAATTAATTATGATGTTCATGACATATTAAAAATTTTAAAAAGATAATATATTATTTGATATTTTAATCTTATTGATGATTACATTTTTCATGTATGTATGGAGTATCGTCTTCACGATGTGATGCGACTTTATTTTCATCATGACATGAAATTGATGATATATTTGTGTGTTTGTGTGTGTGTGTGGTTCTATTAAAACATAATAACATTTTTAAAACTACTATACATGTGGTTAAATTATTTTAAATCAAAAGGAAGCATGATTCATGTGATTTCATATCAATTTACATGTCCTTAAGACTTAATTGTTATTATGAACCAATTCACTATTATGTGGTGTATATAAATCTAATTTAATATGAAATATCATGAATAATTTATTCATAATGGTAATTTATGATTTAATTTGAATTATTTCTTTCATGGGGATTTGAATTTAAAATCATAACATGCTATGTGTTATTTTGAAATGTCACTTTCATTTTTGATTGTTAACTTTCTCTAGAATCAATCACATTCGTATAAGCATTTTTATCAGATAAAAAAGTATAAAAAATATTCATATTCATGTATTATGTATATAATTATTTCCTAAATCATATATTATTTTTTAATTATGTTGTTTACTTTTAATGTTATTTTATTGAATGTGAAATTATTGTTAAATATGTATCATATACTGAATATGGATATTTGATAAGGAACATTGTTAATGAATTAAATAGATTATTATATATATGAGGAATTATTTTGACATGTAACACATGGTTTGGGGTCTAGTTAATGTAGTCCCCTCAATGTATCAGTAGTCTCATTAGACGAATCCATTGTCCAAATTAGATGGGTTCTTACCCAAAGAGTTATACTATATTGAGGATATATATAGATAATATCTATATTAAGGATAGATCATGATAGTAACTGTCTTGAGGATAAATCATGAAACTTAATATTTGTGACATTATACATTCCATAAGTATTGATATTCCATGGATTATTTTATTAGTTAGAGTGTCCATGGTAATGCTCAATTTCATATGATTATATATATATATATATCTATTTGATTAAATATTATTATATCCATATTATGATCAGGTTATTGATATATTGAAACAAGAATTATACATTTACCTTTCCATTTTTTCTATTATTTAATTATTCATGAAATATTCACTATACATACCCTTATATATAATTTTAACTCACCATTAATTTGTTTCCTTCCCTGATTTTATGAATATGAATCCTTTGAATGGGTTTTAAAATATTTTAATCATTAAATTTTATTAAGTGTTCTGTTTTATTTCCTTTTTTCCAATTTAACGTTGAATCATGTACGTATTTGGTTATACAAAACTAGTAAACTAATTTTCCCTTTTGGATTCTACTAATTATAACTATTCTAATGTAATATAGTGAGGCACCATTTCCAAGTTACTAGGGTTGGGGTTACTAGAGCTACTACCAGAGGAAGTTTTTTAGAAACCATTGGTACTAGAGTTTGAAAAAAATTGATTAGGGATCATAAACCAATGATAGAATCTGATTATAAGTATATAATAATATTGTAATGCTTTTAAGGTATATATTATGTGGATTTATATAAAATTCATCCATGTTTAGATACCACATATGGATTTTGTTTTATAAAAAATTTACCTTGAAATAATTACTCTAAAATGGGTGCATTGGTGTTAACCTGATCATAACCGGGTGCATGAAAATGGACATTACTGTGCATCGGGATTGAAACCCAAGGGTATATTCTATTTATAATTAATTTTTTATTTTTAGAAAATTATGAAGCATTTGAAAATATAGATATTTCTAATAAAAACAAATATTAATATTTTGAGTTGAACAATGAATAAAATTTAATTTATGCCAAGGGTTACAACATTTTTGTGTTCTAAAATTGTGATTTAAAATTCCAATTTTTATTAGCTAATATAATATATGATATTTTTTTAAAATTGAATTTTGAAAGAGGAAGGGTATCAATAATCATGGCTTATGTATATATATCTCTACAGGCATAGAGACTCTCCTTTGTTATAATGCTTCACGCATCGAGTCCCCCATCATTTAGTGTGACTAATAGTCTAATTAGAGCTTAGCAACACAATAAGTCTCTAGAAATTTAATTTATAGTGTTTTTATGTTGTGAAAAGGTAATGGTTACACATATAGCATATTTTCTTGAAGGAATTGTTGGAAAATGGTGGTCATTGATCTAAATTATCTGAGAGGAAGATGAAATTGATCCTATGGAATTTAATGACATTTAGAATAAATTATTTGATAAATATTTTCCTCTTTAGAAAAAAAATAAGAAGAATAGAAATTTCATTATATTAAATCAAAATGAATAAGAAACAATTTTTGAGAATGAAGCACCATTTACAAGGAAATCTGGGTATTATGCAGATTACATATGTAAGAAAGAGCGCATGATTATCCTCTTATTTAAAGGGATTAAGATGAGTCTTTGAAGTGTCATGGTTTCTCAAACATTTTATTCATATGATGAAATTGATTTATGTTCTATCATGATAGATGAATAAATCTCAATTTCTTATTGATTCATTAGAAAGTAAGAAAGAATATGATAGTATAGAAATAATTGAAAAAGAGAATATGGTAATGGAGTATTATAGATTTGATAACTATGGAAAGAGACACCATGGGTAATTATTTATGGGATTAAGATTTTTTTTATAATTGTAGAGATAAGGGAAAATATGTTATATAATTGAAAGGTAAGAATTAAAACACAACCATTTACTATATCAACTGTATGGATATGGGGAAATACACAAATAATAACCCCAAGCATCAAAAGAATATTCCACAGAAAAAACTAAGGGATTATGGATAATATTATATTATTGATACAAATGAAGTGGAAAAAATAATTTTCGTGTGTTTGGATTCATGAATTATATAATATAACAATTTTATAAATGAGTTCCTAGTTATAAATATTATTAAATGTATAAGGATTTTAATGTAGATATTTTTCTTTAAGTATTTGAAATCATATGTTAAAAAATATTGATAACCAAGAAAAACAATTTAATGTAATTTTTAAATTCTTGTAAAACACATGATTGAGGGAAATATAACCCTTCAAATGTTAATGATTTTGAGATAATGATATAGATATAAGGGGATGATTATATGGATAATTTAAATTGGTTAGTATAGAATACCTTCCAACTGAATAATGATTTCATAGCATTATGGTGTATGATATCATTAATGGAGTCTATATCATTGTTAGATTTAAAGAATATTCTTAATATTCTATGTTTTACATAAGAAAAAAATAACATTTTCAATAAATATTTTTGTTAACTCAAGTTATTACAATGTTTTATGATAATAAATAATGCAGGTATTCGCATATCCAGTATGCGATGATATAGAGAATCTTTATTTTGTTTGGTGGATTGAGTATAAGTTCATTTTGGAAAATTCAGTGGTCTTATTTCAAATGTGTAGATCATAATAATTATAAAAATTTAACCATTTATGAAATGGTCTAAATTTATATTTGGATGATGGTTTATATATTAATGTATTACATCACTATATAATGAAACCTATACTAAGAGATTATGGAGAAACATTTTAATGCAAAAAAAGTGTATAAGAATGTGCTTATGAGATGGAATGAAATCAATCAAGTATATCATCACTTTAAATTTAATTAACTTAAATAAAAGGGTATCTTGAAGGATAAATATTATCTTACTACATTCATATATTATGAATCAAATGGTCCATTAAATCATCCCAGAATTAAGGTATTGTGGCCCTCAAAATTCCATTGATCACACACTTTATTGGGATCAATGACCACTATAACACTCTATAATTATTAACACATTCCTTCAATGTATGTTTTCCCATATCAAACTTATATTCTCCTACTTTGAAACCTACTTATGTGAAATTAGTACATTCATTTTCTCTCATATCAAGGGGATATTTTATTATCCCTTTAATGATGTGTGTATTTAAAAAATGAAATATTTAAATATCAATCGATGAGTTAGCTTTTAAATTGTGAGGGAATAATGTATCAAAGGTGGTGATACTGTAACACCCCAAAATTTTAAAATTAGAACATTATATTTAGTAACATATTTGACACACAATACCATGCATAAAAGGGAATATAACATCCCAACACTTTTCTATATATATTTATCTTTAAATCGATTCAATATGACTAATAGTTTTCATTAAATATAACACTAGGAAAATCTGGTGTTATAATAAAAAATGAGTTTCTTCTACTAATTTCATTATATACGATATCATTTATTTCAGAAGAATAATATACGTTTCTATAATTATTTAATATAATAGTTATGACCTATAAAATGGAATGGTGAATATGAATAAGATTAAATAAATTATTAAAATATATAATTTCAATATTTTTATTAATTATATATTGATTATTCATAAAATAAGAATCATTTTAATGAAAAAGAAATATTTTTTGTAAATGTTGTATTTTTTAATAGACGATTTAGTCACCATTTTTACACATTGTTTATAATTAATTTTTACAACATATTTTAAATTATATTTATATAATATAATTCATTTTTTAAATTTTAATATCTAAATTATTTTCATGTGAATTTTTAGGATTATTCTGAGAAGATCCATTTTTTATGAATAGTTAAAGATACTAAATTAAAAATAAAAGCAGTAATTTAATTTTAATTATAAATAAAGTTAAATTATATTTTAAATTGGTTTAAATTTAAATTATATCTATATTATATTTATTATTAAAATTTTGTCCATTCTAATCATTTTAATATTTGATACATATATACAGTCTTTCTATAATTTTGAACATTTTTACATTAAAATATCTATTTCCACAATGTCTATAGGATTAATATTAAATTATACTCTACCTCTTCTATGAGTTGAATTTATTCATATTGATAAAATATTTGGAATCATAATAATTTGAGTTATCTAATATTTTTTAAATTTTTTTGAACAAAATGATTAGTTGTAAATGATATAATTAAATTACAATGATTAAGGAAAAAATTAGGTTTTGGGGATTTCAATCCTTTGTATTTAAATTAATTTTAAAGAAATATTGAATTGTTAGTTTAATTAATTTTATTAACTATTTATAATTACTAGGTATAAATTATTAAAAAAAACCCATTTTAATTAATTTATTAAATCATAAATTACCCATGTTAATAAAATAATATAAGTTGTCACGGAAAAAAAATGAAAGGGTAAAATTGAGTATACATAAAGACTAAGTAATAACCTGATAAAAAAAGTTTTTTATGGTATTATGGAGTTTTTTATATAAAAAATAAAATATACCCTACATTATTATTTAATTTTGGAGTCACAAGAGGTAAGGGAGTCCTCCAAATTGTGAATAATTTTTGTATTTATAAGAATGCCACTACTCCTCAACTATAAAAGGGCACACACTCCACTAATTTAACAACACAAGCCATTTGGCTCAACCAAAATGTTCCCAAATATAATCAAACATTTCCTCCACTCATCCAATAAACCTTTATTATTAATAAAAAAACCATTGAAAGATTTATTGAAAACCTAAATAAGATACTCAAAGAAGTTGTAATGATCGTCAATGATCGTTTTATTTTAATTTTTTCGCAACCTCATTCACAACTTTTTATACCATTATGATATGATAACCACATTATAATACACTTAATTATATTTTTTTTGTTATGGTAATAACCTAAAATTATCTCCACTTCCATAAAATGGGTTATTGAATCATCATTAATGTGTACGGTGGACTACTGCCTTGTGAATTGAGATCATTTTTTCTTACATTACCACCATTCAAGGATGGGTATGATGATGGATATAAATGGTATATATGTTATATATAATATCATTATACCTATAGAGTTATTTTAAAATATAGAACTTGTTACATTACTTTCTTTAGGAGACAAGATATTGTCACTCGTGTGAACAGAGGATTACCACCTCACGAAGAGATGTGATTCATATTACACTATCTCTATACAAGTTAGGTGACAAGGAATAATGATAATTAATATATGAGATATGTATGAAATAATTATGATATTAAAAAAATATTTATCATCAATTAAGAATAATATACAAAATTAATTTTTAAACTTAAATATGATAACACCATTCATGTAATTCTGGACTACCACCTTCATGAAGCGATACGACTCTTTTCTCATCACCATACTACATGGATGACACATATATATATATATTGAAATATATTCTATGTAATTAGTAATATAATGACCATTATATAATTTTAATATATTACTTAACTTTTTTCCATAATGATCGTTGAAAAATAAAAGTGATACAAATGTGTATGTATGACCTGCCAACTCAATGCCCATTATGAAGATTATTTCTATAAAAAATAATAAATTATTAGTATTAAATGTATTATTTTATTAAAAATATTATTATTATTTCATTACTATTATTTTTCATATGATTAAACTATGTAATATGTTTATGAATTGGATCTTTAGTTTCAAAACATGAATGAGAAAGAAGGCATTTAACAACAAAATAAATGAAAATAATGAAAAAAATTAATGGAAGGGAAATACGATGTTATTATGTGATCAAATAATATATAATAAATATTAATATAGTATTTTTATTTTTTAAAAACATGGTTAAAACCACATTACAAGAGGTTAAATAATTTTCAATCAAAAGGAAGTGTGGGGTAAGGGATTTTATCTAAATTTATATTCCAATAATATTTATTTGTTATTATAAACCAATTGAATTTTATACAGTTTTTATACATACCATTAGAGATTTAATAATATGAATAATTTATTTTTTTGGGTTTTTTTTTTAATTTACAATTATTTCATCCAATGGGATTTGAATTTAAATTACTAGACTATAAAAGTTAATATCCAATCTCACTTTATTTTATGATTGTTAACATTATATTGAATCAATCCATTTCATCTAATATTTTTTATTGGAAATTAAATTTATCAAACACATAAATATTCTTGTGTGATGGGTATAATTATTGAATTAGTCATATATCATTTTTAAAAATGGTACTGACTCTGAAGGTTATCTAATTAAATAGAAAAATATAGGTAAATTTTCATTATTTACTCGATATGGATATTTTATAATGCACATTGATTATGAAATAGTTTACATATTCCCATCTATCTGTGACTTGTCTCGTGAGAAGAATCAATTAGCCAAATCAGATGTGTTTCTAAACACATACTCTGTTACAAAAAATTATCAACGAATACTTCTTTCTTATAATTATTACATAGAGTATAAATCAGACCAAATCACATAGATAAAATAATCCAACCTTTATTAATGAATAATTAAGGAAATAAGTGTTATTTATAGAATTTATGAAACCCATACAAATGGAATAGTTACATGAACTTTGTGATAGAAATATGATCCTTATGAATAGTAAATGGGATAATATAATAGTATCCTCACCCTTCAATTTATAATTAAAATCTAGGAATCTT
Source organism: Viscum album (assembly GCA_963277665.1). Taxonomy (NCBI): domain Eukaryota; kingdom Viridiplantae; phylum Streptophyta; class Magnoliopsida; order Santalales; family Viscaceae; genus Viscum; species Viscum album. Next base: position 121,746,499 of record OY728153.1, on the reverse strand, counting down.
ATAAATGGTTATATGATATAATTATATCATTGTTTTTGTAAATGAAGATTTTATAATTAATTAATTTAGTGTTAATATTATGATAAGAAATGAATGGTTAATTTAAAATTTATAATTAATATAATGATTAAAAAGAAAAATTATTTTTAGAAAATGTATTAATAAATTATTATTTTATTTTATTAGGATTGTAACAAAATTTTATGAGGCCTTAATTAAATTTTTAGTATTATATAAAAGAAAGTTTTATTTTAAAATCAATAATTTACAAATAACTGATCATTCTAATTAAAAGTTAAATTTATAATATTTTTTAAATTAGATTAATAAAATTGATTTAATTTTTTAATTCTACTCATTGAAAAACATAGAAGGTTATTTTGTGGTATTTTTATGAAATACATGATTTCTTGGTTAATAGTAAAATACAGTAATTTACAATATATATACATTATAAATTAAATATTATATTCTTTGATTCATTGACAATGTAATGACCATAATCTATAACTACACTTAATTATTTAAAATATTTAGTGAAAAATTTCATACTATTCATAGTCATCAGCCAAAATAATAAGCTAATTAATAAAATAATATGGAAACACCCCTATCTTCCACTATATATACTATCCATCACGGCCTCTTATCCTCGTACCTTACAATCGTTGAACCATGTACAATTTTTGTACAATACTTTTCCCAAGACCCACCGACCATATCAAGGATCCATTATTCTCTTCAAAAAACTGATCCCTTTTCCTTAAGGTTGTTCTGAAGGAATATAATATAAAGACATAAAATCCCCTTTCTTTTTTATTTAATTTCGTTTTCATTTCTTGTTCTTTATTTTTATATCCCAAACTCTCTTTATCCAAGTGACATGAAATATCTAGTATTTGTAATATATTGTAGTTTTATTTTTTTATGGAAGAACCCATCATTATTTATCTTCTTGTCCTCTTTTATTTGAAAAAAATATCATCAGTGATGTGATAATTTATTGCATTCAATGATGATGAAGTTTTAAAATTCCAATACGTCCATTTTGACTGATCATAAATAAAATTTATAGTCAAACCCAATTATAATATATTTACCACATCATATTTTATTTTCTATAACTATTTCATATACATAATATTTGTTAATAAAACTAAACTACGTTGCGATTATCTAAAACCAATAAAAAATAATCTAAACGATCATCACTATCATATTATCTAATGATTTATCTTCACTATAAATAAAAAAATGAATTATATAACCATTTAATATTATGTATGTTCATTAATAATATATTATTTTTGTTCTATACAACCATTCTCAATTTACCTAATTTTCTATACATGTATATAAGTAAACCAATCAAGAAAAACCAGGAAACCAACACTCTTGAACGATGATATTGTATCTCAAAACCGATCAAAAAAGCCATAAATGAACCTAATTAAATTTTAAAAAATCCAATACATATATAAGATTTTAAAAATTAATTAATTAATGGATTTACTATGATTATCCTAGACATTAATATCATGTACAAAAGAATTTAATAAATTTGTTAAGATATTTTTTAAGAACATCCATTTTTTTCCTTCGAGTTTGTGTTCCTCTCTATTTACACCAATGTAATGATTATTTATATTTGTGAGATTCCTATAAATTATGGTTATATTTTCGAAATTCATGTATTTAGATTATATAATCCTTATTTTATGTAGAAATAATTGTTTTAAAATTTTTCCATTGTCATATCACGCCAAAAAGTATGATCAGTAAAAGCATACTTCTCGATTTATTATCCATTGTCAAGTGAATTATATAATATATTTTAATAACAATTTATTTTTATAAAAGAACTCATTTAATCATGAATATATATCCTACTTCATTTTTTGTTTTTCAGAAAAAATATTCATTTCACGCGATAAATTCTCTTTAATATTTTCTTTCAGCTGCATTAACATGTTTCATTTTTAATGATTCTTAAACACTTTTTTACACGTTTCAAATGAAATTGGAAAAAATTACCATTATCTATTCATATTTTACCTTTTTAATGTCCATTTATTATTTATTCCCTTCATTCTTGGATACTATTATGATAATCATTTTTTTATGTCGTATGTCATGATTATGAAACCCAATTCCTTCCAAGGGTATCCTCTGTTCTTGATTCTTCCTGTGGAAAACATGTGGAAGAATATGTTTTTATGGATTCACAAATATAGTTCTCCAATGAATATGGTAATTTTTAATCGCTTGATACAACATATTGGGACATGTATGAAACCTCAATTCTTTTATGGGATGTTTTCCACCACGTCACATTGTCTTGGAGGTTAGCCTTGAATCATGTTTAGGTCATGTTGTATATTGTTTCCAAATTTCCATGATGCCATGATACCATGATTATATGTTCCCACATTATTATTCCCCATGTATATTCTTGTTTTATAACTTTTGTGTCAGCATTATATTCCATTTAACTTATCTGATATTTATTATTATTATTATTATTCTCTTACGTAGATTTTTGGTCCATCCCTTTTTTCTTGTATTCCATAGGTTATCCTATGAAGATGAAATAGTAATATGAATGTTATGATACCATTATGGATATTATATAAACATTTTTTGTTGGTTTATATTTTCTAATTATGAACCTAATCATCCAATGACACTAGAATTTATGATCCTCGATTTATTTCATGGTCAATTATTCATAGAGTTATGTAATAATATATGTAAGAAGATGGGGTCACTATACTAGGTATCAAAGGACGTTCTAGTATTATTGGGGATTAAGACTATATACCATTATTAATAACCCTAGATGAAATATTATAACCATGGAAAACCAAGATTGAATCATAGGGTATCAAAATGTTTTACATAAGTTTCACTCATAATATTATCCTTACATATTAAAGGTTATCACATTGTATTATTATTAGATAAGTATTAATTCCACCTAATTTTACTTTATTTTTCATTGTTAATTTCTATAAATATAAAAACTTTTCAAACCATCAATCTGATAGGAAATTTGATTATTACAAAATGATATGCCAAATATGATGGGAACAGGTGATCAAAACATTATGAAAATACTTTTCAATGGGATAATGTTATGAATAATAACATGAATTGCATTGAACACCCTCATTCACATAATAAATATAATTTTTCTGTAAAATACTTCATGTCAAACGACCTTCCATGATTAGTGGATATTCTAATCCACTCCTCAGAAAGCAATTTATTAACTCCATTGTGATGCTATTATTTTTTCTAAAATTCTTAGAATAAGAGAATTTTTTTGTTGTAAGTCTATCATTTTGATGAGGAAGCTAACCAGTGGTGAAAAATTATGAAGAAAAATTGTACATAAGAGAAATTAATTCCATTGATTGAGAGGAATTAATGAAAATATTTGTTTGAAAATATTTTCCCTAAAAACTCCATCGCAAGATGGAATGGGAATTCCTTGGACTAATGCCTACAGAAGATGTTTTTATTTGCGAAAATGAGGTAAATATTCACAAGGCTTCTAAAATAGGATTTTTTATCTTTAATGAACAAAAAATTAAGGTGTATCACTTCATTAATGTACAAAATATGAGTCTACAAAAAACATTTTTGATTCAAGAAATCAATAGTTATAAAGAAACATTTTACTATGACCATAATATTGAAATACTGATCAAAGAATATTAGTTATTTCATAGTCCCCATGATAAAAATAAGGAAATTGGGTTTAATTTAGGTGGTTCAATAAACTCAAACCCCGAGGGAAAGAAGAAAAAATATCCCATGAGTGAAAAGTATTGGAAGAAGTATCCTGGAAATTTTATAAAGGTAACTAAGAGATGATTTAAATGTAGAAGAAAGTGGAATATGGCTAACAACTTCCCAAGAGATATAAATAATCCTAATAATGTTGAAGAAGAAAGGATGGTCCATATCAACAGTCATCCAAAACTATAGTGTTTCAAAAAAAAAGTTACATTGACAAAATGAAATCCATTTTGTTAATGGAAGGGTTTATGGAGGCAATCAAAAATACTAACCTCTAATGAAAAATGGAAGGAAACATTTTTTCACTAAATCTTAGGTGGATCCTAACAATTAAGGCCAGTTACTCGTTCAAAATTTATAATTTATAATTTGATTAAGGTTCTTTGAATTATTTAGTATCATTCACATTTAGTAGATGTATTCAAACTCCACCTCAAAATATTGAGGTTGAGGTATCTGTGAGAAAATAAAATTGGTAAATTATTGCATCCAAAGTATATAATTTTTTCTTAGCTAATGTTTATGGACTAGAATACCTATAAAATCTTTTCTTACTACATTTATGGGATTTTGATTTTATATTGTGCATAGATTGGAAATCATTATACAACCCCATCATTGGATGTTGATATAGGGAGTTCACTCTTCATATCTCTAAGCATCGTCCAATTCTTTATAATTATAATAAGGAGGATGAATCTAATTCAGAATCACCACATCAATTGGGAATATTATTTCATTATGTGAAATAATATCTTACTAAAATGATTATGATAGACCTAATCATTATGAGGGATTATATTAATGTGTTACCTGAAGAGTTTCATGGTATTTCTCAATATCAATAGTTTTATTTCTCAATTGAAAATACACCTAGATCCATGCCAATATAAAATACACCATATATAATTTCCCCTATAGAGATAGAAGAACTAAAAAGGCAGATATATGAGAATTTGTACAATGGTTTTATATTCCAGAGTGCTTCACAATGGGGAGATCCAATTCACTTCATCATGAAAATGAATGGATCAATGCTCATCGGCATTTATTATCAAAAGCTCAATAAAATAAAAATATATAACATGTATATTCTTCATTTGATTGATGAATTGTTCAAACATCTATGTGGGGACAAATATTTCTATAATGTGGACCTTCAATCGCGTGATCAAGAATTAAAGGTGAGGAAGGAAGAAATTCCATAGAACTTGTTGTGAACAAGGAATGTGCACTATGAGTTCACTGTTAGGCCTTTAAATCTCACTAATTCTACAGCCGTTTTCTTATATTTAATTAATATATTCTTTAGGGATTACCAAAACTAATTTTTGGCCATCAATATTGAGGATATTATGATGTGATACAAGAGAAGGGAGGATTACAAGGATTATTTGCATACTACGTTGAAGACATTGTGAATGGATAAACGTTATCAAAATTATAGTATATGTGAGTTCGCAATGTAAAATGTATCATTCTTGGAGAATGTTATCACCTACAATGGAGTATATGTTCACCCTTCCAAGAAAAAGGAAATCAAAGATTTGCACATACAAGCGTCTATACTGATGATCTATAGTTTCCTTTTCCAAGATGGTTATTACAGCAGAATTTTAAAGAAAATTCATTATTGACAAACCCACTATCCCGGATGAATTAGAAGGAATAAAAATTTTCTTGTACAAGTGAATGTGAGGACACATTTAATGAGTTGAAAAACAGGCTTATCATGACAACATTCTTCACACTATGAAAAGTGGGGTACTCTTTGTGGTATAAAATGATGTTTTAAAGAAGGGATTATCTTTTGTGATAAGGAAATATTATATAGTTATCACCTATGACTCTTGGTACATTTAAATTCACAAGAAAATCTATGATATGGATGATCTAGAGTTGGAAACAATGATCTGTACGTTGAAAATCATGAGGTATTATCACTATGTGGAGAAGTGTGAGATATATAATAATAATAAGAGCCTAAAATATATATTCCCAAAAAAGGATCTTAATATGTATAAATGAAGATGGTTAGAGCTCATCAAGGATTATGACTAATCTATCCACTTCTATCCTGGAAATGAAAATAAAGTGTTGGATGTTGTATATAGAATATATCATACAACATTATTAATGATGATAATTGAGAATGATCCATTCAAATTTATATTTACAATATATGGAAATGGGAATCATTAAGGAAGGAGTTTTATAAATCCTTTGTCAAATCATTTCACACCCAATCCTTATATTGAAAATAAATAATTCTGAAAGAAATGATGTGGAAATTCAGAACAATTTGGAATGTATCTCATATGGGAAATCCTATGAGTTCCAAATTTATGAGGAAGGAGTCTGGAGATTTTGTTTAAGACTATATCTAACTTCTAATACAAAGATAAATAAGGATTTTATGTACGATTCACATAACCCAACCTTCTATATTCAACTAGGTTGTACAATGATGTATTGAGATCTACGAGAGAACTATTGGTAGTAAAATATGAATATGGACATCACTAAATATACATAGAAGTGCCTGGTATGTTAGCATGTGAAGACTAAAATGAAAAAATTTAAGGGGACAATGTATCCCTTACCCATACCAACATGACAGTGTGAAAATTTATCCATGGACATTTTCAATAGAATTATAATGTAATACAGAGGAAATAATGATATATGGGTCATTGTGTATAATCTCACAAGGATATATCGCTTTATCACAATTTAGTATGACTCATAACTTGATCTACTTGCTGAAATATATATCAAATAATAGGTTAGGCTAAATGGAGTACCATTATTGATTGTATTTTATCGAGATTAGATATTAAACTAAAAGGTCTAGAAAATTCCTCATCATGATCTAAACACAGATCTGAAAATTAGTATGTCATATCATCATGAAATTGATGAACAATATGAGAGTACTACTCCGAAGATTGTAGAATCTTTGAGATCATTTTCTATGGAAAACAAAAGAGGCTGGGACCATTACCCGCGGCTTGTAGAGTTATCTTACAATAATAATTTCCACTCAAGCATCCAAATTTTTTGAATATAAATCCCTTTTTTGGAAAAGATACAGAACACCAAAATGATGGTATGTGTATAGTTAATGAAATAATATAGGATATAAATGGTTTAAATAAATGGTGGAAAACTTGACAACCATTTAGTAACATGTCATGGATGACCAAATTCGAAAAAAGATCACTACAGTTAATCATCGATAAGACCGTGATATTATGGTTTAAGACGTGGATTCATATACACATATACATGCAAATGGATTATGAGATTTTGGAATAATTGAAAAAAAATTTCCCATGTACATCGGCCCCTTCGAGATTCCAGATCACGTTGGCGATGTGGCTGATCGACTAGCACATCCACCAACCATGTTTCAAGTAAAAGACATATTCTACGTATCCATATTGATGATTAAATACTAGATCCCTCACATGTACTGAACTCAAAAGAGTTACATGTGGAAAATGACCTCTCTTATAATGATCATATATTGAAGATCTCAGATCGTAGAGATAAATATCTATGAAACGGGACAACTCACATTGTCAAAGAACTATGGCAGAACAATTAGTACTAATAGGAAAAATGGGAACTAGAGGAATCAAGGAGGGATAATAACTCTTATTTTTTTCATCATAATATGTAGAATGAAATTTAGTGGGAGAAATTTCATAATGGTGGAAGAAAGTAACAACCAAATTTCTTCAATGGATCTATCCTTCTTATAATTATTCTATAGATTATAAATAACAAAAAATAACATTGATAACACAATACAGCATTTATAAATAAATAATAAATGAAATAAGAGGTCGTTTTTGAAGTTATGAAACCCATTCTATTAGAATAGTAACATGTCATTTGGAATAAAAATATTAAAATTTTGAAAAGTAAACTTGTGAATAGAATAGAAACATCAACCATGAAATTATAAAAAAATTAGATATCTTATAAACAGTATTATGAAATTATTATATAATAGTTTAGGTAAATATATGTTTCAGAAATTAGTAATTATCTGTATATAATTATATAAAACATAAATATTTAATGTCAATTTTAGAATTAAAATATTGATTTAAAATTGGAAATATTTTGATAAATTATATTCACAAATCAATATTTTCATATCTTCTTATTAAAAAATAATTCTATGAGTCCTTAATTAATTTTTTGAGAGTGTTATAAAATCTGTTATACTTTTAAAGTCATGATTTTACAACTTAATGGTGATTTTAATTGAAAGTAATATTTCTCATATTTATAAAAATATTTTCATAAAATGGAGTTTATTTTTCTATTCTACATATCAAAAAAAAATTAGGATGAATATTTGGGATTTTTATAAAATAAATGAATTTATGGTGAGGAGTAAAATACTGTAATTTATGGTATATATATGTTATAAATTAAATACACATTCTATGTGTCATGGATAATGTTATAAAAATATACAATAACATCCATTAATTATTTAATATATTTAGTGATAATTTCCAAACTATCAATGTTGAACCATAAATATTAACCAATGGATAAAATAATGATAAAAACACAAATCTCATCCAATATAAATACCACCCATCATCTTCTCATCTCCTCTTCTCCTTGCCACATCCAAGATTTGAGAATTTTACAATTTCCAACTAATAATCATACAAATCCACTACCCTACTTCTATGATCCCATTTTCAAAGAAAATGATGAAAACCATTTCCCTAATAAAGTTCTTAATGTGAATGAAATCAAGATGTAAAATCATATTTTTTGTCTTTTTTTTTCAATTTCCTTTCATTTATTTTTCTCTGCCAAACACCCATTATCCAAGTGATATTTTAACTCCAATATATTTAACATACTAGACTATTATTTTTTTAATTGAATATCCCTTCATCATTTCCTTTCCCCTAACGTTTTATTCTAAAAATAAGAAGTTCATCATTGAATTAATCATATTCAATGATGATGATGTTTTCAATTTTCATTACCTCCTTGAAGACAATAAATAAAAATATTACATTTAAAATAGAATATATATATATATATATATATTCTATTTTATGCAATGTTATAGACCCAATTTATATACATAATATTAATTAATTAAACTAAAATAGTTTGTGAGGATAGAAAAAATTCAAAAAGAATCTAAACAATTATAACTATGGTCTTATCAAATGATTAATCCTCACCCCTGATAAGCAAATTAGATATATAACCATTCAAAATATAGTATCTTTTCTAATAAAATTTAACTTCAAATCTGAACAACCATTCTCATTTTATATGGTTTTCAATGCAACTATACATGTAAACTGATCATGAAAACTAAAGAAACCAACACTCCCAAATGATTAAATTGATTCTCATAACCCACAAAAAGGCCATTAATGTACTAACTAAAATTATAGTGAATAAAATAAATTTATAAAATGATATTAATTAATTAATGAAATATACTTAATCATAATATTCGAGATATTAAGATGATGTGTAGATCCATTTCAGACAAAAGATAAGGTATTTTTTTCTAAACCTCCATTAGTTTTCCTTATGTTACAAAATTTTTCTATTTACTCAAATGTAATACCTAATTATATTTTTTACTTATTTTGAAACTTGTTTATATTTTCCAAAATCATGAATCCAAATCAGGTAATCCTTAATTTATGGGTAAATAAATGTTTTAAAAAGGTTCCATTATCTAATATCCCCGAAAAGAAAACCTCATTAAACGGAACATCACATTTTATTTCCCATTTTAAGTTCACTCCATAATCTAATTTATTCTAAAATTTTTTTTATAAAACCACTCATTTAATCATGATTAAATATATTGGTTCATATCAAGTTTTATGAAAAAATATGACATTTATTCTTTAAATATTAATTAATATTTTCCTTAAACCACATAAACTATTTCCTTCCTAAATATTCTTAAATAGTATTTTTACATGTTTCCACTACAATTAGACATAATTTTTCATGATCTCTACCTATTTTATCATACATATGTCCAGTTATGATTTAATTCATTCTTTCATGGACACCATTATTATAATACGTTTTTATGCCACCTGACCAGATTATGATACCGAATTCTTTCCATGGGTATCCCATAAGTTTTATTAATCATTTGGAATAAATATGTTCGAACATGTTATGATGGGTTATCCTAGAGGTAATGGAAATTCATTGGATATTTCTTACTCTCATGACACTTCATGTTTAGACCTGGAGAGTACCCGATTCCTTTATGGGACATTACCCACCATGTGATATAATATTGGATGTTAGCATTAAATTATGTTTATTTCATGTTATATGTCGTATTCATATTTCTATTATTCCATGATTATATGTTTTCATGTTATTTTTCTTTATGTTTATTTGTGTTTCATGACTTTAATGTCATTATGATATGTTTCCTAACCCATGTTCTATGTTTTATTCTTATGTTTATTCTCTTCCTTAACTTTTTATCTCATCCTTTTGTTCATATATTCCCAATGATATCTTATAAAGATGTGAGAACCAAATGAATTCTTGGATCTCAATATAGATTCTAAATAATAGATGTTTTAGTTTGGATTAATGTTTTCTAACAATGTTCCAAAAATATTCCAAATACAATAGACTTTACGCTTCCTCATTGTATTTGATGGATACTTATTACTAATGTCTTGTAATAATATTTATTAAATTATAGGGTCTCCATAGTTGGTATTAGAGTATGGTTTAATTATTTTTGGATGTTAGGGAGAGAGAACTATAGTAATAACCCAAGGGTAATCTTATCACCTTGGATAACCAAGATTAAATATTAGGGTATTACAATTTAGGATATAACTTTCATTTACAAGTTCATCCTTCTATGTTCAATGATATAATTTTATATTCTTATTAGCTATGTATCCAATCCCCCTAATTATTACTTCCTTTTTCTTATTTAGTGGCTAGAAATAAAAGATCATGTTATAGAAATTAATGTGATTGGAAATGTGATGATTTCCCTAATGATATGCAAAATATGATTTTAATGACTGCTCATAAAATTTTTAAATTACATTCTAAACTAGATCATGTTATGAATAATAACCTGAATTATGTAGAACACCCTTCATCTCCAAAGACAGAACAAGTTGTTGTTGAATCCTGCAGGTGATAATGGCCTTCAATGTTTAGTGAATATTCTGATACCCTCATGATAGAATATGGGATTAAATATATTGAGAAGATATTATGTGTCCTCTAGTTCTCAGAAGAAGAGAAAGTAGTGCATGAGGTCAATAATTTTGATGAGAAAGCTGTTTAGTGGTGGACGCTAATCACTAAAAAAACAAAGATGAAATTTAATCCATTTATTGGGATGAATTATAGACAATGTTTTTCAATATATATTCACCCCGAACCATTCATCTCAAGATGAAATGGGAATTTCTTATTCTAAAGAAGAAGGTTTATTAGAGGAAATCAACAATAACAACCTCTATGGAAAAATAGAAGTGGATATTCTGTCACTACTATAGAGGTGGATCCCAACTATGATGTTTTGATAGGTATGTAGGTTATTTAATAAAGAATATAATAATTACTAATTTATTTTAGTTCTATGCATTCTTCAATATCTTGCATGTATAGTAGATCTATTCATACTCCACCTCAAAATTTGGAAGTTGAGTTATCTGTGAGAATAGAAAATGGGGAAATTGTTTCATTCAACGTATATAGCTCGTCTCTGGTTATAGTTTTTGGACTAAATCACCTAGAAAAAAATTTCTTACATCCTTTGGTGGTGTTATATTCTATATTGGGAATGTATTTTGTATTGTTATAAAATGAAAATATCTCATTTCGGGATAGGCCATTCACACTGCACATCCCAAAGCATTCGTTAATTTTGTACAAGTTAATAGAGTAATCTGAATTTCCTTTAGAATCAACATATCAATTGTGGATATATTTTTTCTTATGTGAGGGAATATATAGCTAAAATGACTTATAAAATGGAGAGAATCATGCTTAATGACATTCCTATAGTGAGGGAAAATAATGATGTTTTCCCTAAAGAGTTTCCTAGTATTCTTCTTGATCAAGATTTTGAGTTATCAATTGAACTAATTTAGGTATCTCTGCCTATATCAATGAAAACTTAATGAATGTAAGCTATTGAGTTTGAATAACTGAATATTAAATTTCATTAAAATATGGAAAATTCTTTTATAAGAGAATGTTCTTCACCACAGGGCATTTTCATTCTCTTCATCATAATGATGGACATATCAATTTGGATTTACATTTATTATCGCATGCTTAATAAAGTCCTGATAATGAACCAGTATCACATTCCATGAATATATGACTCACTAATTAAAATATATTGGTCCAAGTATTAATCTAATAGGGGAATTTTTCAGGATATCAAGAATTAAAAGTGAGGAAGTAATATATTCCCAAGAGTCCATTTCTAATAAGTTATGGAAACAATGAGTTTATAGTGATGCCTTTCAGACTCATAATTACTCCAAGAATTTACAAGGATTTAATGAATAGATTCATTAGATATTACCTAATATAATTTGTGGAATTATTTATTGATAATATTTTGGTACAATATATGTGCAATGAAGAACAAGTAGAGAATTTGAATAATTTTTTGTAGAATTTTCAAAGGAAGAAACATTATGGAAAGTATAGTAATTGTGAGTTTTGTGTTGGGGACGTATTGTTCTTGTGGCATGTTATCACAAACAATGGAATATCTATGGACCATTCTATGATAATAGAAAACAAAGAGTGTAATAAGAAAACATCTATAATAGATATCAACAGTTTCCATGGTCTTGCTAGGTATTACTTGCAATTTAGAAAGAACCTGTCCTGATTTTCAAACCCAATAACTAAGATAGATCAGAAATGAGAAAAGTATTTTGGGATTACTGAATGTGAAGAATTATTCAAAGACTTGAATGAGATTCTTACCAGTACACTTGTTCTCACACTAGCAACAAGTGGGGAACTCTTTATGGTATACCAAAAAATGATTCAAATAAGGGATTAGGATGTGTATTAATGAAAAACGATAATGCGATATCCTAAAAACCTTGTTAGATAAAAAACTCATGAGTAATATTATCATACCCATGATATAGAGTTGGAAGATTTTATCTTCAGGTAAAAAATATTGGGGAATTATCTATACAAGAAAATAGTGAGATATATATTGATCATAAGATCCTACAATATATATTCACAGAAAGGGAGATTAATATGAGCTAATGAATATGGTTTGAACTCATAAATGATTATGACTACTCAATCCAGTTCTATCCTTGAAAATCGAATAATATAGTGGATTATTTAATCATAAATGATCCTACAACATTATCAATGATGAGAATTGAGAAGGATCAAACCTTTTTATATTTTGAATGAATAGTGATGGGAATACTTAAGGAAGGAACACAATAAATCCTTTATCAAATGATTTCTCAACCATCCCTTAGAGTGAAAATAAATGATTCCTACAGGAATGTGGGGTAAATTTTGAAAAATTGGAAGCTATAAAAAATTCGAAATCCTTAGAGTTTCAAATGGATGAGGAATGAGTCATGGGATTTTTTTCATGACTATGTATACAATCCAATAAAGAGATAAATACAGAGCTTCAAAATGATGCACACAAATAAACCTTCTCTATTAACATAGGGAGCTCAAAGATGTATCAAGATATAAAAGATAACTATTAGTGTAAAAATATGATGATGTAGATCAATAAATATACATAAAATTTCCCAGTATGTCATATTTTGATGTTTGAAAGGAAAAAGTCCAACGGGATGATCTAACCATTACCCACAGAAAATTGATGTGAAAAAACATCACCATGGACGTTGTTATAGGAATATAATGTCTTCTGGTGGAAAAAATTCTATATGGGTTGTTTTTTATCATCTCACAATGATATATCAAATTATTGAAATTTGATTGGACCTCTCACTCAATGCATATACATATATATACAGTAACAATATTTTATGGATGAATCAATTTCCATGATCAATTCTAACAGATCAGTATATGAGATTCAACTCCATGTTCTAGAAAATTCTCAAAGATTCTATACACACTGATATGAATTTCATTCAAATCTATCATCCTCAAACAAGTTTCCAGTATGTGTGGACTATTCAGACATTGTTATCAGTGTTGGGAGAATGTTCTATGGACTTCAAAGAAGTATGGGACCGACATCTTCATATAGTTGAGTTCTCTTCCACTTGAGCATACAAATGGCTCCATATGATTCCTTTATGGTATGATATACAAAACTCTAACATGTCGAGATGAGGTTGGTGAATATTTTCCAACATAACCTGAAAATGTTTAAGATACAACTAAAGAGGTGAAAACCATTCAGAAACACATTGTAGCCTCCCAATGTTTAGATAAGTGCTATGCATATAATATTTGATGAGACCTAGAGTTTATAGTTGGAGACATGTTATTCATTTTAATATCATAATGGAAAATGATCATGATATTTTGGATGAAGGGAGAGATATGTCATAGGTATAATGGCCACTTTGAGATTCTTGATCGTGTCGAAGATTTGGATTGTCGACTAGAACTTCCACCAACCATTATCAATTACATGATGCATTCCATATATCCCTCTTGAAGATGTAAATTCCAGATACCTCACAATTACTGAATTTAGAGGAGGTATAGTTGGAGAATGATCACTCTTACAAGGAGCATCCATGAAAGATAGTGGCATATAGATATAATGTTATATGAAACAAGACTACTCATCTGGTCAAAGTACTATGTCAAAAAAATAATTATGAGGAGGAAGCATGGGAACCAATGGTATTGATGAAAGTGAATAACCTTAACTTATTTTTAGCTTAAAATGTAAAAATAAATTTGGAGGGGAAAATTTCAAATGGTTGAAGAATGTAATAGAAAAAAAATTTATCATTTAAAACTTCCTTTATATAATTATTCAATAGAGTATAAATCATATAAAATCAAATACAAAAAAATATAGACTTTATAAATGAAGAGTGAATGAAACAAGGAGGTTTTTTAGATTATAAGAATCCAATACCAATGGAATTGTAATATAACCCTTGGAATTGTAATATGACCATTATGAATAAGAAACCATCCATTAGAATAGTAAACTCACCCATGAATGTATAAATAAAATTTATGAATCCTTATAAATGGTAATATGATATAATTATATCATATTTTATGTAGAAAATGTTTTCGAAATTATTAATTAATTATAGAAATTTTTATAAAAAATAAATGTTTGTTTTTAATATCATATTTAATAGAATGATTTAAAAGATATCATATTTTCATAAAATATATTCATAAATTAATATTTTATTTTCTTATGATTATATGGTCATTTTATGTAACCTTAACTAATTTCTCAAAGTGTTATAAAATTAGTTTTTTTTAAATTAATATTTTACAAGAAATTCATAATATTATTTAAAAGATAAATTTATCATATTTATATTTATTTTATAATATCAGGTTGATTGTTGATTTCTATAAGTCAAAAAAATTTATGATGAATTTTTGGGATTTTTATAAAATATTTGAATTTTAGTGAATAGTAAAATACAGTAATTTATGAAATATATACATAATAAATTAAATACAATATTCCTTGATTCGTTGATTATGTAAATACCATAGTCTTGAAATTCCCATCATTATTTAATATATTTATCGATAATTTCCAAACAATTCAGATCCTTTCGCAAAAATAATAAACTAATGAATAAAATAGTGAGAAAGCATTCCTCTCTACCCCAATAAATACCACACCAAACCACCACTTCTCCTTACACCTTCCATGATTTGATCCATGTATAATATATTCCCAACAATCTTCCAGTGCCCCACACTCATGTTTATTATCCCATGGTCTCATTAAAAGAACAATAACTTTACCTTAAAACAGTACTTCAAGGGGGGGAAATAAAGAGATAAAATTCCCTTTCTTTTTCTTATAACTTATTTTCTATATCGTTTCATTAATTTTTATCTCCCAACATCCCCTTATACAAGTTACATGATAACTCATATATCTATAATACAATATAAATCTATTTTTTTAAGGAATAACAAACCATAATTTCTCTTTCCCTCACCTTTTATTCTAAAAATGAAAACATCATCTCTAATGTGTTAATTTAACGCAATCAAGGACGGTGATGTTTTGACATTCCATTACCTCCATCATAACAAATCATAAAACCATTTTTATGGTTAAAATAGATTATAATATATATATTACATCCTATGTAATGTTATAGAACAATTTATTATACACAATATTAATTAATAAAACAAAACTATTTTGTGATGATCGAGAGCCCGCTAAAAGAATCAAAACAATAGTCTCTAACACATTATCTAATGACTTATTCTCATTCCAAAAAGAAAAATGAATTATATAACCATATAATATTCAGTATATTTTTTTAATTAATTATAACATCAATTCTTAAAAACCATTCTCATTTAAGATGATTTTCCGTATGGGAATACATGTAAATCTATCAAAAAAAACAAGGTAAAAAATACTCTCAAATGATCAAATTGAATCTAATAACCCATCAAAAAGGCTATAAAGTGTAATTAAAAAATTATTGTAAATTAAATAAATGTATTAATGTATATTAATTAATTAATTAATGGATTTAATATTATTTTCCTAGTAATTATGATCAAGTGTAGTACCATTTTAGACATAAGGTAAGGGATTCTTTACGAACCTCCATTTTTTACTTTAGGTCACTCTTTCTCACACTTTTACTACAATGTATGGCATATCTGTTTTTTTAAATTATTCTGTATCCTGTTTAAATATTTCAAACGCATGTATTAAAATCATATCATCCTTATTATATGGGGAAAGACATGTTTTTAAAATGATCCATTCCCAAATCTTACCAAAACGTAAGCCAAGTTAATGGGATCTTCTTGATTTCTAACCCATTTTCATGTGAAATCCATAATCCATATTAATCCACCATTATTTCTATATAATAATTAATTTAATCGTGAATAAATATATTAGATAATTTATGCTTTTATGATATTAAATATTTGTTTTTCACTTTAAATTTACATTAATATTTTCTTTAAACCCCACAAAAATGTGTCAGTTCTAATGTTTCAAAACAACATTTTTACATGATTCCATTGAAATTGGAAGTAATTTATCAGGATCTAGGCCAATTTTAACTTATAATTTTTATGAATTATTATGTATACTATTTCTTTGACAACATTTTGAGAGTCCCTTTTTAAGACTTTTGAAATGATTATGACACCCGATTCTTTCCTTGGGTAACCCTTATCCTTGATTCTTCATGTGTCACACATATTCATGAAAATGTTCTGATGGGTGCTCCTAGATTGTGATCCAATTAATTGGGTAATTTTTAGTGTAGTGAAACATCATTTTGGGATAGTTATATAACTTGATTCTAATAGGGAACTTTTTCTACCATGTGATATTTTACTAGTAGTTAGAATTGAATACTATTTTTCTGGTTATATGTTGAGGAATAACATCTATGATTCCATGTTTATTTGTTCCCATGTTATTTTTCATTATGTTTATTCATGTTTGATTCCATTTAGGTCATCATATTATTTCATCTAACCCATGTTCTATGTTTTATTCCCATGCTTAATTTTATATGAGGATTTTTAGTTCTAACCTGTGTTCATGTATTCCCATGGTTTTCCTATATAGATGTAGGATCTCAATATGTTTGGAGATAATTATTAATATTAACTATAACATGTTTTTAGTTTGGTTTCATTTTTTATAATATTTACCAAATATTCCAAATAGAAAATAATTTATGATCCATGGTTATATTTTATTGTTAATTTTTCTTAAATTCATATAATAATATATATAAAAGGATAGTGTCTCAAGAGACTTAATATATATGAGGATAGATATTTAAAATAACCATATTGACGGTATATATTTAATTTACTAATGTCCAAAATTATTCATTCCATCATTTTTTATATTTTATGTAATTATTTGATTAGTAAGGTTATTTGTGGTCATTTTTAAAGATCATGCTATTATTTATATGGAATTATTTGATCATCTATTATTCCTTCCATATTATTCACAAGTTATTGATTAATTGGATTTGTTTTGGTTATTTACCTTTCTATTTTGATTATTATTTTATTATTCATGAAATATTCAACATTACGTAACATTAACAAACATTTGAGAACACCTTTATTATGTTTTATTTTTAAAAGGTTATGATGAATAATCCATTGAATAATTTTTCATGGATGCTTGTAATTTTATTTTGTTATGTATTATGTTTTATTTTTATTTTCACAATGTAATATTTGAATTATGTATGAATCTAATTCTCCAACACAAATATAATTATTTTTCATTTGGGATTCAACCCATTATATATAAGAATATGTAATAAACTAAATCACCATCTCTAGATTATTGAGGCTGGGTTCACTATATCGTCCCATTTCATATAATTATTCAAAAGGTTCCATATGAATACTTTCATGAATGATATTGTAATAGGTCAAATCCACCAAAGGTAAATAGTAATACCACATGAATTGAAAATCCTCACCGCAAGGCCTCAACTAGTCTTCAAATATTTGAATAGCCTCATCAGACAATCTATATGTTATAGGTTGATAAGTGGTGCTAAAATTGATCTTGGTATCGTGTTCAGTAAGAATAATTTTATATAATTTCTATATAAATCATGGATAACGATTAAAAGTAATGGAAATAATTGTTCCATGATGTCTAATAATTTCATTAATATAGGTCCATGTAAGGAATTCAAGAATTAAATCTTATCATTGTCCGAGGAAATGCACAAATTTGGTGAGGCAATCAACAATAACCCATATCGCATAATTATTCATAAGAATCATTCTAAATATATTGATAAAGTATATAGTAATGTAACCCCAGTTCAATATATGAATAGATAGAGGTTTTTAGACTCCTCTAGGATGTTTCCTCTCAACCATCACTTGTTGAAAACCCAAACATGTGGATACATAATATCCAATTCATGAATCATGTTATCTCACCAAAAGTGTTCTTTAAAATCTATATACATCTTAGTGTTACCATGTTGTATATAGATGTTCATTATTTGAGCATCATCCAAAAATTATCTTCTCATCTCAGGTATAGATGAAACATATAATATCATTCCAAATTTCAAAAATAGAAACCTCATAAAATAACACTATCATTTTTAACTTATTAATAGATTTAATATTCTATATATAATTATTATCATCCAGCTTTGAAAATTTTATCTATTATAAAACTAATGGTTTAGAAATAATTTGAAAAAATATTGATTTATCCACTTCTCTATGAAGTCAACATCTGTCTTTACTAATTCCAAGAACATATTACCCAAGTAAATAACCATTTATTCTTTAACTCTATAGTATTTATGGATCAAAATATCCAATAATTATTTTACTTCTCAGAGTGGTTGTGTATTGTGAAATCCAAGTCCTTGAGTTTCTCCAGTGATATCCTTTTCATCTTGTTTATCTCTTCCTATGGATGTATGTATTTCAGAATCATGTGATCCATGTATGACTCCTATATTTCTCCCTAGAGATAGTTTCTCTTTATCATTGATGAAATGATTGCGAATACCAACTCAATATCATGGTATTTTTAGTTTTTTCATGAATCCTTATTTTTTATTATTGTATAGGGTGTATATTTGTCATTATACAAAACAACCCAACCATGTCCATTCCTCAATATATCAATAGATATTTCAAACCCATATTTTCTATTGGAAAAGAGTAAACATGCTTAGTGGGTTATAGAAATGGGAAATGTTTGGAACACATCACCAATTATAACATACCAATTTAATTAAACAATGTATTTTGGTTATATTAAATTTTTTAATCATACCTTTGAATAATATTTTCTTCATAGGATCAACTGATATCCCATTTTTTTGGAAACAATATAAATAAGAACGGAAGCAATTTAATGGTTGGATTCAAAGTTGTTAAATTTATGATATAATTATTTTCTTCTAAATGTCTCAAGAATGATCCTAATCTAATTATCATTTTCTTCAAATATATAGATTATTACATGAAATCATATATAAATAAACATTAATGTTATAAAAAAATACCCTGATTAAAATATTTATTAGATCCCAGGATATAGATCATGCATTAGTTAATACAAATAGAATTACTACAAACTCATAATTTATATACCATGAATGTACTGTTGGATTCAGATTATCTTACTTCATTAATCACAAATATTGATACCAAAAAATGAAATTCATTCATTGAATAATAGTATTCTATGTGAAGTAGGTTGAATAAGTCATAAATCCAATGTATATGCACATATTCTTCATCATTATAGCATTAATTTCTAAATAATCAGTAAACATACACATAGCATCATATATCTTCATAATGAAAAAATTGTAGATCCCCATAG
This sequence comes from Viscum album, assembly GCA_963277665.1. NCBI lineage: Eukaryota > Viridiplantae > Streptophyta > Magnoliopsida > Santalales > Viscaceae > Viscum > Viscum album. The sequence continues at coordinate 121,726,089 of OY728153.1, read as the reverse complement.
TGAAATACTAGGGTGTATAATTACCTTATCACACAACTCCGCTAGTTTTTTATTGAATCCAATAATTCCATAGTGACCATTTTATAGGGTGTGTCCTATATTGGTTTTTATCTAGGATTAAATAAATACAAATCACCAATTAATTCCCTATTGGATGTCTATGTTATTCTAAAAGACATAATTCCATGAATTCCTTCACAATAGGTACATAATTAAATTTAATATTATATTTTCCATCCTAATATTGTATTTAATATTTATCCCCAATCATTTCATTAAGAAGAGCTACTGGGTTTGGATCTTCACAAGTCATTGACGATGAATTATCCACTCTAATGATAAGGAATTCAACATCTTGACTTGAAATTTTAAATTAATTTCCAATGAAATAAATTTCTACACCATATTTTTAAATATAGTCTACAGAAAATATTATATAAAAATAAACCATAGGTATATTTATTAATTCAGTTAATAGGTTATATTTATGTTTTATACTAGGAATTTACTAACATAACCTATAAATGATGATAATTACACTAGGGGTCCTAACTGATAGCCCCCTTTTTATGATGATGTGAAAATATATACTTTAATTGGGAAATTAGGTTGATATTAAATTGTGTGAAGATCAAGAGTAAGATAAATATTTAGAATATTTTGAGGATTTTATTAATGTTTCTACTACCAAATTGATAATGACTTTGACATCAGTTGTTTGCATCCCCTAAACATGTCCTTTCTCCCTTGGGATTTATTTGGGAAAATTTTCATGATTTCTATAAAAAACATTTTCATAGTGTCTCATCACCTTCTACTTGAAGTATTTCAAATTGGATGATTTTTTATATCCCTTTAAATCATGAGAATTGTGGAATTTCTCTGTGAAATTTATAGAAAATTCTTATTCCCAAGAAGCATGCCCTATTGTGTTTCTTTCCACATTTATTACAAAGTGGGAATTCCAGCACTACATTCTCACATATTTCTATATTTAATTTTGTAGTGTGATGAAAAAACCACATATAATATCACCTTCCTTAAAAGATATATGATTGGGGTAATTCATTCATTTTCTTGGTAACATATGATACCATGTCATCACATTATGAGAATTTTTTGTAGAATATTTCCCTTCAAAGTATTGTCTTTATACCATTAAATAAATGGTTAAAAATTCTCATTGGATTATGTACATATTCCTCATCTTTCCTTGTTGTCCTTGTAATATTGGATTCATTAATAGTAATATTTTCCCCATTCATTTGACTTAGACTCTTTAATTTCCATTCTATATCTACTAATTGCTATTAATGAAAATATTTTTCAATGAAGAGACATATAAATCCTTTAATTCTATATTTTATATTTATTCTTCATAATTTTTGTTTTGATTTAATGAAACCCATTGATTCATATCTTATAAGAGATGATAAACATAATGAAAACCTTATCCATTTCATTTCTTCCTATAATGATAAATAAATTATATACGGAACTTATCCATTTCTCAATTACAAATGGATTTTTATTCCCATTTAATAATAGATATTATTGATGCATGAAGCAGTCTATCATTTTTACACCACTTGGTCGATCAAAAAGATGTCCCATATAAGTAATTTTATTACTCAAAACCTATGATAGCTTCCAAAATTATGTTATAATATGATCATTTCCAACTACAATTATAGACCAACCTTTATTATCTTTCCCAAGAGGGAAATAAATACACAAGGTTTATTCATTGATAAATTTTTTATTAATTCTACTTGGAAGTATTTCAAAAGAATTTAACCCACTGTATTAGATCATATAATTTTAAAACAAATTGTATAATCCAAAATCATGTGAAAAAAACAAAAATTGAAATATTTATGCATGGATGATCACATTTTTATAAACATGATATCATTGGTAAGGTTTTAAAATCATCAAAATATTTCCAAATCCTTTATAATTTTTTGTAGAGAAAATGTGAATTACCCCAAACATATCCCATGGGAGTTTCAAACTAGTCGTGTAGAAAGGCATATAATTTTATACAAATCAATAATCTATTTAAGCCAAACACAAATTTTTTGAGTTTATTACCCCTATGAATACATGTTCTATAACCATGTCCACTGGTAATTTTAATATAGATGTATTTCTAAGAAAAAAAATATAATCTATTCCTTAAAAAAATTTAGGATGTTCTGTTATACTTATTTTCCACGTAAATATTAGTATTATGTTCATTAATATATGTTTTCCTAAATATTTTTCACAGGGATACTAATAAACATTATCTAACACATGTTGTAACATCCCTGACTCTAGTAAACCAAAGTTAGAGTTACATTATTACATTGTCATAAGATACATGAGATCAAATCCTTAATTAATATATAGTTTACTATTCTTGGTAACTAGATGCATTCTTGTATCAGATTTTACAAATGAATAAATAATGTTCAAAAACATTTTTCATCATGTGAATCATTATTTCCTCTCTCATAACCCAACAAACCAATCATAACATTAATATTGGAATCCAAGGGAAAAAAATAATAAATGGGAAAGATAAAATTCTCAAAATGGTAAGGATTCATTATATGATAAAATAAATAATGAATAATGAATATTAAAATGTAAATACATGAAAAAAATTCCATTTAATAAATAACTGGTGAATAATATGTTAAGATTATATGATGATTAAATAATTTAATACACATAATCACATGAGATTAGAAATATTACATTGATATTATAACTAATAATATAAGCACATAGACATAAAAAATAATTTTATAATGGGAAAATAAATAACATTTAACATCACAACTATATTGTTACGGCCTCATGGCATGTTGTATTATAAAAAATAGGATGTCCTTGCCCAGAAAGACCATGATAGTTTGACACAATAGACCTATAGATTCATCGAGTAGCTTTAAAAGGCCCCTCCCAACACCTACTATGGAAAATTCATTCCACATGTTATAGGGTGAAACATAAACTACATAAATATTAATATTAGAAAAACTAGAGAATAAAATTTGAATACATTCCATAAAATATACTCACAATCATAAACCATTCAGAGTCATATAGAGAATAGTATTAAAATTGTATATACATAGTCAAACTAATCATAAAAAGAATGCGGAAATAATGAGGAGGGTATCATTGTATTTTATCCCCAATAAAGGTTATGTATCATCAATATATTTCATCTCATATAGTAAATCATTTTCAAATATCACTAGGATCATTTTTTGAGGAGGATTGAATTTCTTTGAAAATCACCTTTTTAAAACTATAAAATTGAATAAATATTATCAAAATCAGATTATTTTAAAATATAATTGGAATATTATAAGGGGTTCTACTATGAAAACTATTTTCATGGTAGTGTAAAATAACATTCATTCTACAGTAGTTAAAAAAATTCCTTTCAAACTTTGGTAAGAATTCTAAACTACATCATTTGGAATATTAGAAAAAAATTGTTATTAAATCCTTTTTAAAAATTAAAATATTTGTAAAAGTATCATTAATAAATCAGTTGGGTGATTTTTAAAAAAAATTACAACATTTTTACAAACACTGGATATGGAAGAAAATGGGTTTTTGAATAAAAAGAGAAATAAAGATGATTTTTATCTTAAAATTATTATTGTGAACTATTTAGTACATAAAGTATGTAAAATTAATGGAAACATGTATTCTAATTACATTAAATTATTATAATAATATTCATGAGTATCTTGAATTATTTATCATAATACTTTATCATTATTATTAGAAACATAAACAATATTAATGAACAGTGGTATTGTACCAGAAAACCATTACCACTTTATTAATATGGAATCATAAGTCCCATAGAAGAATAACATTAATTGATACATAAAATATAATTTGAATATTTAAATTAATGATATTATATTTAAAATTTTCTTTATACAGACCTCAAAAAATTATAAATTTACATAAAATGAAAAATGTTAAAAGGAAAATTGAGACAAAAATCCTATACCATTGGATTGAATTTTTTCATACATATTAAAAACTCATGTACAATTAAATTTGGTTTATTATAAATATATAATTGATCCATAAATTTTTATATACTAACTTATATTATGACCTTATAGACTTTTGTCACACATTTATTAACAATTCATTGTTAAAATCACTATTTCATGTTATAATTTCCTTTTTTCATGTATGTTTTGTTTTAGTAATTTCAATTCTATTAAATTGGTCATGGTTCCATCATATACAGAATCTAAACCATGATATATGTACCATATATATTAATTAAATATTTATATGTAGTAATCTATAATATCTAGATATATGACATAGATTACACCGTTCATGGGGATGGTGTTCCCTAAATATGCTTGAACGCAGTTTCCATTTTATCAAAATATGGAAATGATGGAAAATAAATATTATTTAAAATTTAAATAATTATTATTATATTATATATAAATTTTTTATTAATTAAATTCATCCTTATTATAGACCATGTAATAAAAATGAATATCATTTTACACTTCTGTTTGGAGTCGGTACTCCATAGGTATGCCTGATCGACATTATTTTTTTCAAAAGAATTGGAAAGTAAAATTATAGATGTGATATTATAAATAAACTATTATGATTATTCCATAAATATTACAAATATTAATTCATTTTATACTCACAATTATCCATGTAATAAGTAATTGAACAATGAATCACATCGCTTCATGTGGCGGTTGTTCATTGTACACATAAGAAATGTTATTGTACCCCCTCAGAATGAAAGGTAATAAGGTATATGTTATATAATAAATTTATTAGTATAATAATATAAAAAATATCATATAAATATTTTAAATACATTATTATACTTATCATTGAAATGTGGTCATTGAAAATTAATCACATCAATTTGCAAGGAGGAAGTCTACTGTACATGTGATAGATGGTTTCATTTCACATTTAATGTAATAACAGATGGATATATTTAAATAAAATATCATATACTCATATTAAAATTTTATATATATTGGTTTTATTATGATATAAAATATTAATAATATTTTAATGAGATATATGAAGAATTAAAATGAAAATTCATATTCAAAAAACAATACATCTTCTTCTGGGAACCTTTTTTAGTTTACCCTAAATCCTTTGATATTAGATTTATAACCTACCCAATACCTCTAGGATTTTATTAGTGTAGTGAGTAATTTATTTAGTAATTTACTACACCCAAAAGGGATTTTGGAGTGTGAATATGAAGGTAGATTGGGTGGCCTTTTATTAGTGAGGGATGAGACTGTTAGAATATTTTAAAAGAATCTACTTTCTACATGTTTTCATCATGAAACAACACAAAAATTTGGGTAATTGTCTAAAAAGGTATATTATAATGTATAATAAATTCCAAAAAATTGGTTTTGAACATGTTTTGAGGTTATTTAATCCCATATATTTTTAGTATAACCACCCGATAAATATGTATTTACATTAACTATATTAATTGAATTTCTACTATTTCCTCTATTTATTCTAGAAAAAATTTAAAATAACTAATTATATGTCATTAATTATTCAGATTATAAATTTGGAATACATTTCATCAAATTTATTTCATATAATTTCATGAAATCAATTTAATATTAAACTCATAAACACGAAAAAAAGAGGTTTTCAAAAGAAAATTTCTATTAATTATGAAATGTTTTTATATAGAAATTTTACATTAAATTGTTCCCAATGTTATAAATTAGTTAAATTATAATATAATTGATCTAATATTAGATTATGAATAACTTAAAATATTATCTTTCTTTGTAATAAATTTCAATAAAATAGTAGATTTCAATAAATACTATTATTTTTCATTATATGTGAAAAAATAAAATTTTGAAAAATACTCTCAAAACCTCATTGTATTTAAATATTTCAATTTTTATTTTAAAAATTATGTCAAATTTATCAAATATAATATTTATAATTGCAAAAAATTAATTTCAATATGTTTTCTCAAAACATGATTAAACTACTCTTTAGAAGAATATAGTTTTTTCAAAAATATAAATGTTAATTTTATTTTTTTTCCTAATCAATATAAAAGAATTGAATTTATTTTATAAATGTTTAAAAAATATAATTTTAATAATACAGTTTTTAATATTCTTATAATCCATTTTAATAACTATTGTATAAAATAATTACATGTTATAGTTCATTTAGACTCAATGTTACATGTTTCAAAATCTATTGGAGAGAATGAATTTTTTTAAAATGAAATATATCGTAAAGTATTAAGTTGTTACACCACCAATTGAGGATCAATATAATATCTCAATTAAAGTATTTATAATATATTAATGAAATTATTATCATTTTTTAATGATAATATATTATTAATTTTTCATTCATTCCATTCATTGAAAAATTCTATAGTCATTCATGCGTACATGTGGAGTGAAACCTCCACCAAATGATGTTATTTTTTTCCATAAAAATTCCTCATGGAGTGTATATATAAGTGTATCTCTATAGTGAATATGATATTTATAATATAATCATGTTCTATATATCTAACTATACATACCTTATTTCTTTTTAATGGAAATGTTAACAATTCGTATGTACGACCTATCATCTCCATGATTTCACTATGATTTATTTTTCAAAAACGTCAAAAAAAATTGGTTCTGAAATTATATGTAATGTATAAAAATGATATTTAAGTCCGGATTATTATTCATTAAATAATGGAATAATTAACTCTTTGACCATAATAAACAATTCAAAACTGTTTTGAAATTATGAATATAACATCTTTCAAACACCCAACGTGGACATAACATAACAAGTAATTAAATATTTATTTAAAATAAATGAAATAAATGATTTAATAATAATAGATTAAAATATATTTTTTTAGGAATGAAAATTATTGATAATTTTTTATTATACATGTGATAAATAACATATGTGATATGTCAGACTCTAGTGAAGTTACTTTTTACCTTACAACATCATTTTAAATATATTAAATATTTATTTTATAAATCAAATTATTTTATGTTCATTATCATAAAACCAATTTATGAAATTATTTATATGGACAATAATAAATTATTAGTGAAATTTTATTTAACTTTTTTACTTTCATTCAATGGTTTGTAAAATGATTATTTATATTCAATTTATACATCATATTTTGACTTTTTTTACAAAAGTTAAAGGAAATGTTACATTTCAATAGATATGATGTCAATGGATTTTCCTACGCCTATAACTATTTTCTAATTATTGGATTTCATTATAATATTACAGGTTTTCTTCAATTTAAACACTATCTTATATATTTTTTGGTTTTTAAAAAACTAGTTTTAATGAGAACAAATTTTTCAATGTCCGAACATGTTTTTCTTTTGGGTGTAATGAATATTTTTATGAGTGTAATTATGGAAATTCATTATTCCATGAACTGAAGTTATTTCATAGTTTATTGGAACATATTATGATAGTGGGAGAGAATAATATATATATATATATATATCAAATTAATTGTGTAAATGGATGGAGTAAACCAATTTTAGGATTCTCATAAGATATTATTAGAATCTTCTAGATATAATATTCCATTTGTCAAAGTAATTTTATAAGTGTAATGAAAATGATGACCCAATATACATACCTGAATTTTAAATTGTTTATAATTTATTTTCATGGAATTATATTTATTTCACAATTTATGCTAATGTACTTTTGATCTAAAGGACTGAATATAATAGTTTTTTTAGTAAAATGTACATTTTTAAGAAAGTATTTTATATGTGTTATAATGTTTATTACAAAATATTAATGATTATGATTATTTATTTATTTTTTCTTATAAAGAGAGTTATGAAAAAAATTGGAAGCACATCAAATTTTATTTAAATGATTATTTCAGCTCCAAATCATTTATGTTAAATGAGAAACTCAATTTTATAAACTTTTAGTTTTGAAATTGACTAATGAGTTTCCTTGTAAATTTTTATATATCCCATATTGAAATTTTTTTTGTCATTCCATGTATTGAAATGATATTTTATAGGGATTATGAATGCTATATTTTTTAAAAATATTGTGTTCTAGATAAATACTTTTTGTTCAGTAGAGAATTCAAGTATTTATAAAGATCTTATTTATTTTTTAAAAATGATATTTCATGGAATTGTCTATAATTAGTGAGTTTATCCTAATTATACATAATTTGGACCTAAATGTTTATTGGGAATATATGTGATCTAAAATTATAGATATATGTTATATTTTTAAAATTGATATAAATTGGGTTCCATTTATCACTATTAAATCTATAAATGTAAATATTTATTTTTACTCCAAATCCGGGAGTATGAATTCATGGATATTATAGAAACATAATATATGAATTATTCTAAATATTAACTCATAATAGGGGTCACAACTCTCAAATATAAAATGGGGTGCACACCACCAAATCAATTAATTATACCAATCCTTGAGAACCGCCTCATGAGAATTTATTTTTACACATGTGTCACTCCTCTATCGCCACACCCATTCCATTTCTAGAATCACATACTAGTAATAAACTCTTATATTGACGGTATCTCCACAAACAATCTATTTCCAATACAACCATCAAAAAATGGGAATTATTTCAATTCGTTCAATGAATCATGGCCAACATTGATTTAATATTTAAACAGTTTTCCTCAAAAAAGAAGGTATATAAATTAAATATTAAACTATATAGTAAGTACAAAATAATTTACCACATGATCCATTAAATGAATCACTTTTTCATTATTTAGAATACATCGAACTAGGCTAACACAACAAAACCACCAAATGTGTTGCTCAAGAATATAAATCTCACCAAACTAATATATCCATTATATTTCATATAGAAAATCAATCACATCGATTATTGCAAGGTATATGTAAAAGCTACTCACTATATGGATTTCATTATCATGTTTATTGATAGCCACCACTCATCACAATTCTACGTCAATAGAATCTACCTATTCTCTCAATTCATAATAAAATTGATCTATATAAAGCATTATCAGTCCCTAAGATGATCATTTCTCTCTAATATGATATTAATACCAAAGCGTTACAGGTGCATCACATTCTCTTGAATTATTACTAATGGAACATATCATGAAAATAATGTATTTATCATTTCAATATCATATAACATATAACACAATTATATATTGATTGAACATCTTAAACCACTCACTACCGTAGGAACTAATAAACCTAGGGGGATGCCTCTCATGAGTTCCCCTTAAATAGAAATAAATGAATATACAAAACTATCCCTAGCCGAATTAGGGGACTCTAGGTCTCCCACCCATACCAACTATTCAGGTCTCAAAAAATAAAAATTTCACAATATGTCATCCACAATCCGTCCCCATGAAAATTGGGGTATCCCACGTGCTCAACCACTCTCTATAGGTACATATAGAATGTTATTTAGTCATCACATCCAAAATCATCTTTCCACAAGATATTTATTATCATTATCATCCACACACATGAATTCTTACAGAGAATAATAATTCTTAGGTCTCCCCTGGTATGACCATCAATATTATACTCTGTGATCATTATTGAGAAACTATAGCTAGACGGTTTAGTAATGTATAATTCTATTTATAACTATATAGTAAAAGACAATATATGTTTTTGTTGGAAATTTATTTAACTAAACCTAAAAAATGCTTGGTTTATCTCTTAGACACTGAGTTCCATTAATGACCTGTCATTATCCCTATAAGTCCCTATATGATGGAACTGTACTACCATCATTTCCATGAATCTTATACCTATATAATCTATATTACATCCCACTATAGTAATATGTATATATATATATATGTATTTTTAATTTAGTATAACTGGGATCAATTCAACAATGTACTTATATGGGGAAATTTTTTTTGAAATTACAAATGGTTTAAGTATTCATGCATTAGATGTCTATTATAAGAACAATCCAACATGCCATTGTATTCTATGTGAATCCTATCTTCTTGGAATGATAAAGGAGACACCTCTTGCCTTGATAGGAAATGAGTCAAAATCTGGGATTGTCTTCTTTCAAATAGGCCTTGATCTGGGTATCTAATAACATATAAACCATAAATATCAAAACTCATACAAATCATACTAGGTGAAATTAATAAATAAAAATAATACTGTAATATAGAAAAATAAATTCTAGAACCATGTTAACCTTGGTTTTACCTAGAAATGTTTTTTTGTGATGAACTTATCAATGTTACATCACAAGACCTCAGACATTATGTTTCTCCAAGACTAATATCTCCCCAAATAGTAAAAAATAAAATTCCCATTCATACCACTTTATAAAATCCTGACCTAGCTCACTCTGATCATTAACCTGATCATACAACTATATAACCTTAGTCACACCACCCCATATGTTAGAGGTAGATAACTAGAAGTGGTGGTCTAGGGTGTTATATTTAGATTATTATAACCCTATCATTAGAGTATCAATCTTAGTGGAAATAGAAAAATATCAAACAAATCCATCACATTAGAGAATATATGAATGAAAATAATAGAATATTTCATACAAACAATATTATAACATATGTAATAAAAAACAAACCACCCACTATGTTGGTATAATGAATAGTTAGTTGAAGATAAATAATAAAAATATATGTACTATATATTTGTGACAAAACACATACCAAAAATATCATATAGAACTGAGCAATTATGTTCGATTAATCATATCCTTGAGTACAACTAGTTCTGAAAACCATGTGAGATCTTTCTTGGGTAACCAAGTGCCATAGTTTCTCGACCAATGTGTAAGTATAAGCTCTATAGGGAATCACTAATGATGTATATAAAATAACCAATCTATATAAAATGAATATTGAATTTCACTATGTAACAGTTCCAAAATGATCATTTAAAACATTTGAAACAAAAATAATGAAAAAATGGTGACCATGGGGACCTGATTCACCAATAGAATGGTAAATACCTTTTTTATCTAGTTCAACATTGTATATTAGCATGTCTGGTTGATCTTGGTAACATAAATTCTTTAGGGGTTAATTTAACCATCCCTGGACCAATCGCCCCCACCCTGGGGTAATATTCTCATTATTGGGCCTAGGTTTCCACCTAGGAGAAGTGTTCAACATTTATTTTACCACTAACCATTGTCGAACTGATGTCTATTTACACATCATGTATAATGACCACCCATAAATTCTACTCAAGGGCTGTGTTCTCCTCTTGATTAATGATCATGACCATAGTACACATAGGTCCCTATTAACCCCACGTTTGACCATTATCACAAAGTCCACTTGGGGTTCGTTTTTATCCTGAGTTTAATAAACATCACTAATTTAATCAAAATGGACGTGTTAACTCTTGGTTTAATGAGGATCATCATAGTCCCCTAAGTGTTCAGTTCACCCTGGGTTTAGTGAGAATAATATTGTCACCATAAGTGAGATATTAATATTTATTCTATAAAAAATTACCCTATGAATATAAAATATGGACTATGAAATTATCTTATAAGATTTAAAATTTTAAGCTCATTGGCATTTATCATTATTTAAATATTCACATTCTTACCATTTATTGTTAAATCATTTAAAATTACCCCCATGGTATACCATATCAATCTGTAAAGTCCATGTTATTAGGAAACAATACATCAAATTATGAGGTCTATTTCCACATATAATTTAAAAAATAAATCAACCATATTACCTCATCTCTTTTAGATAAATAATCTTATTGAAAAACAAGACTCATTTAATGAAACCTTCTTTCCATAATCAAAACTAGTTTCCCCTTCAAATTATTATTTACAAAACAACAATGTTATTTAGTATTTTTAAAGGAACCCATTTCATAATTCTATTTTTAAATATTATGATTGTGAAATTAAATTCTACATCCTCAATTAGAATCATTTTCCCCATGATTTAATTTTAACCAAGAATACAATTAATATTTTTATTCCAAAATAATGTCAATTTTTCATTATGGGATCCCCTTTTCATGTTATCTATTAGTAATTTTCAATTATCCCTAAGGTGATTTTGACTAAGGAAAAAAACATTATTATCATTTAATATCCCCTATGTCAATGCTTTAAAATTCTTGTATGAACACCCAATACAAAAATATGGAAACAAATATCAAGATAACTTATCTAATGTATAGGGACCAAGTTCCCCAATTTTATTTCTATGCCAATTTATTTATATGGGATAGAATCTCTCGCAAGGCCCATCTAAGCATTTTTAGTGTATTCCATGATCAACTGAGCTTATCTTAACAACCCAAATCCAAACTCAAGATTGATGGTTTCGTATAAAAACCATATGGTTAACCCTTAATTGTGCCCCAAAAATGAAAATAATTCTTGCACAAAATAAAAATAACTAAAGAAGCCCTCATCATTAGGTAAAAATTTATTTTTCTCTGAACAATGCACCCCCAACCATGAATTGGTATAGGACCCATAGAAAATATCTTACACTACCTTAAAGCCTGTAATATGAGCTATAGAAGTTGGGCCACTTTCCAAGGCCCATCCCTTATCTAATAACATAACATTAATATCATTGAAATGTAATTTTTTAGGGAAACTCCCTTTAAAATTTGACCCATTAAGGAAATTGACATGAAACATTCCTCCTATATTTCAAAAATCATCCATACAGATTGTATATTAATTTGGATTTCAGAAAGACATATAATATATTTATGTATAATAAATTTAAATTTCACCACTCCAAACACATGTAAAAAGAAACATATTATCTTTAATTCATCATAGATATTTATCCATTTATCTCAACAAATACCTAACAAAATACCTTCCCAAAATCAAAACTCATACTTATAGTAAAATGACTCACCAAAATACCCACATATTAATGCTTAAGGTGTAATCCATAAGGTTTTTTCTATAAAGCGGTATAAACTATTATTGAGTGTTTCATATTTATTTATTATTCTACATACATAATTTTTTTAAAAACATTATGAAATAATATCATGTGTATCTTATGTATGATAAAAAATTATAATTTTAATTTTAAAATCATTTTAATGTTTTTATGTTATATTGGACAAAAAATCTCTTCTTGTGCGTATGAGTGGACTAAAAGCTCTATGAAGTGATATATTTAATTTTTCAACACTAGATAATATGGCTTGCGAAAATTATAGAATAATTTAACATATATGATATTAGTAACATAATTATGAATCTATGATGATCACATATTACATACCCTCTTACTCTATAACCTATTATAAAATGATATTTTGAGGTTATTCTTTGTTTATCTACATATTACTAGTCTAGTCATAATAATGTAACCAATGATTAAATATGAATTTTATAACAAACAAACAGTTACATGAATATGAGATACATTATTTCTATTCCACGTATTAGTAATATGAAAACATCATATATAAAAATTTATGGAGTATCATCTACATTAAAGAACATGGTTCATCTTTTATGAAATCCCTACATGGTTGTCTCTAAAATGGTATCCAAAATATAAATCTAATAATTAAGAAATTTGAAACATTATATAGTAAATTTATCCATAACCAATTTCACTATTGTAAACACACAAATGATAATTTGAGGTCATAGACTGAACACCACAAAAATGTCCAATGTTATCTTATCCATTTTACTGAATAAATAAATGACTTTAACAAATTAAACAAAGGGAATAAATATAATTTAATTTAAAATATTAAATTTAATAAATCATAAAAATATTATATTTTTATTTTTTTGGAGTGTATAAATAAAAATGAAAGGATCATGGAATAGAGGTATGTAATTTCTTATTAATGAATTGTTTTAAATGTTCTAAACTCTCCCTTATCCATATCAAAATTCCCTTAAATATTTAAAGAAAATCCATATTTATGAATCAATGGTTTTTAATGATAATTTTAAATAGTATTTTAATTTCATATAAGGTTTATAAAATAATATATATTTAATGATTTCTTTATGGGTTATTTTAATCTAATTTAAAAATGTTGAAATTTTTTTGTTCATATATAAGGATTCACTGAATTTTCACACTATTATAGCCATTATTTTTTATTAAGATTAATTTACATGTTTAAATTTATTATTGAAATTAAATTATATTCCAATTCTTCAAGGAATTTCTCATTTTTATGAGTATTCTATGTAAATGGATATTTCCTATTATGATTAAGCAAAAATAATGATATCTAATGGGATAAGATGGTTTTATTAATGGTTTTTGATCAACATGTGATTTATTTATACGGTTATTTTGAATTATATATAATGATAGGTGATCCTGATATAGGATATGGTTATTGATGAGATCAATATATCTATTTAATGAAATGGGGGAATTATTTAATATATGAAGGAGGATGGTAAGGGAGATAAGAGGTTCGGTTTTCCCAATGGTATTAATTAGGATTTAGTTTTCATGGTAAGTTTAAAATGAGAAATAATAACATATGAATGTGATTATCTATGAATCTTATATGTATCTTCAGAAAAATTATATTTATGTAATTTTTTTCATAAGTTAACTAATTTTTAGGAACTTTTAAAGGGTATGGTATTGTTTTTAAAGAAAAGGTTTCATGACTTCCCATGTGTCTAAAGAATACTTCATGGATTTATATTCTTTAATAATGGGTTATTAATTATTTTAATTAATAAATGGTTGATTTTTTTTGTAAATGTTTTATTTATATGTTCATTATTTTATTGGAAATAGGAATACATTTTCTGGGGTTTTAATGTATTTATAGTAATTATGGTATTTCATTATTTTTAGATCCATACTATGCATTTTTTTTCATACCATTTTTTCAAAAGAATATAATAGGATATAAGGATGTATAAATTTTATAGAAATCACATTATTTACTTAATGTTGACTTGAATAAACTAAAGATAAAGTTTCTTGAATGAATCCAGGGTTTAAAATTTAATCCCTATTTTTAGGGGAAAATTTACACTGTAGAAAAGATTCCAACTTATTATTTAATGTTTTACCTAATTATATATAATTGTGATTGAAAAAGTTATTATAAATTAACAAATGTGAAAACCTTTTTATAAATAATTTAATTATGGATTGAATATGTCATAAAGTCATTATAGTTGTATTATAAAAATGGTTTAGATATCATTATAGGTTAGGAGAATTTTTTTAAGAAAATACTAAGAGATTTAGATTTTCATTTATATAATCATGATACGACTTTTGAATTTATGTATATATATATAAATTGTTATCAAATCCATGTATCTTCATAAGGGTTTTTATTGATGAAATGGGGAAACTGTTGTATGATTGCATTAAATGAATAATAACCTTCAGAATAAGAAAAATAGATTTGTTAGATAAGATCATTTTATAGAGGGGTTAACATAATTTTTATAGAGCCTTAGTGGTTATCCCAAAATAATTAAAAGGACTGAATTCTCTATAGAGGAACGTGTCGGTAGTTAACAATTTCATGAAATATCACCCTTTAATAAATAGATTATATTTAGTTAAAGTAAAAGGTGAGGGAATGATTAATTCATTAACGAAGATATTTAGTGATTTAGGATTTATGAACCATAAAATATTAATTATTACAATTTATCATTTTGAATGCGAGGATTATAGTTGGTGGTATCTAATTAACAATACCAAAATAAAGTATTAGATTTATGCCATTTGAAGATATTTAATGATCATCGAGAAGTATTTTCCTAATGTTCTTCATGGCATGAAAATGAATTTTTTGGGATTTTAAATAGAGTAATGATGAATCAGTGACCACTAATGAACAATATTTTTTTAGAAAAACCTAGTATGCATCAGTTTATTTTAGACCATGTGAGTAAAACTGATGGATTTTATATTTTTCAGAATCATTTTTTTGAAAGAGTGATAGAATATCATTAATATAAATTTTATGTGATGGTTATTCTTTGTACTAAAAATGTTGATATTGGGTTTTCTAATAAGTGTGCAGCTTATGAAATGAAGGGTATGTAGTTGTCTAATTAGAATTAAATAATGAATAAGTTTACCATGAAAAGAGGAGTTATATCCCTAAAATTTTTTACATGTAGTATATGAAATTTAATTTAATTTTTCATCAGATCAAAATACTATTTATACTGTGGTAAGTAGGATAATGTTTCACTTTACATCAATTTAAATAGTTCATATTGGAATTTTAATTGGAAAATATATGGTAAGAGAGATGTGAGAAGACATAATTTTAATGATTTGGGTCATTACGATAACGAATATATGAATTTAGTAATTCAAGGTGAGATTTATTATGATTCAAAATAGAAATGTGATAAAAAGTATTTTACAATAACTATAAAAGATGTAGGATCCTCAAATTCATTTGTGAAATATACGTTATTTTTTTATTCAGATTATTTCAATGTATTTATTGATTTAAGATATACACATACTTCAAAATATATGAATTTTATAGGTAAAATGGAAATACCACCTCTTGAAATGAGTTCATTAAATTTTCGTAAACACTCATTAGTGTGGTAAAAAGGCAACAAGAATTTTTTGAAATATTTTTATTTAAAAATTTTCAGTGGGTTTTCAATAAATCCTTATTTTCATGCCTATTGTAAAGATTAATTTTATTCATGGTATTAATTGGATTTAAGAATATAATGAAAAAATATATGATATATAAAAGTTTGTAATTTTTTAAATCAATTTATATTATTCTATAATAATTAACTCATTCATTTGTTAATTTATCAAGATGATGGAAAACTGATAGAATATAAAAGTTAAAGTTATCTTACTCATATTTTGGAAATCAAAGGAACTATTAAAATTGGTGATATATTAGTATTCAATGAATATATTAGAATTTTTACTATAGATATTCATGATGTTATTAAGGACATGGAGTTTGAATTTATAGTTCATCATCCTAAGACAATTTCCAAATTCTCTTATCAAACGAATGAAGTAGATCTTTTGGAATTGAATATGAACTTAGAAGAAATTGCAAACAAGGGTTTCTTCCTCTATGAAACATCACCTTGGCGTGCTCTTGTTCAATTTTTTAACAATAAGGATGGTTACCTAACACCTTTAAGTGATTATAGATCACATAATAAAATCACTTTTATGAACATCTAATAGTTTGCTCATATCAATGATTTTATTCATCATCACTAGGGTACTCAATAATTTTTTAATGATTGGTCTCCGGACCAAATATCACTTGTTGAGGGTGAAGGAAAAAAGAAATTATGGGTACTCAATTCTATACATGTTATAGGAATTATGAGGTCCCTGTTATTCCTTTTATTTAATGAAATCAAAATCTATATTTATGGATCTTATGAATTTAGTTTTCCATGAATATTTGGATTAATTTTTTATGCTTTTAATTGTGGAAATTTCATTTTCATCTAAATGTTATTAGGAACATGAAAAACTCTTATGTATTTTTATCAAACATAAAAAATATGATTTATGTGAAATTCAATAAAGGACAAATTTGATTAAAAAATATTTATTCCTTGGGAATATTGTATCTAATAATGGAATGATTGTTGTTCCTGTTGAAACTAATGTGGTGGAAAAGTCCCCAAGTCCTAAAAATTTAACTAATATTCTAATTTTTATTGGATTAGTATTTTAATGCCAAAGGGTTTTTGGAAAACATTTCTCATGAATCAATACCAATATCAAAATAATTTCAAAACGTATAAAAATTCATCTAAATAATGTAATGTGTTGAATGTTTAAAGGAGTTTAAGAGAATATTAGTTAATGATCAAATTATAGATTTTATCATAATATATGGTGAATTTTTTAGTTATAGTGATACTTAATTGAAGGTAAATGTTAGTGACTTGAAGAAAAAATTTATATTAATCGCCTAGATATCACATTATATAAAACTCCTTGAGAATAATTGCACTATACATGATTGTGAGGATACATTATTTGTTTTGGTCTTTAAAACATTTGAATAATATTTTATATGTTGTAAATTGTGAAATATATTCTAAACAAAAAATAATATAGTATATATTTACAAAATATTAGTTTGACACGGGGAAATGAATATTTTCTAAATTGATAACATTTTAATATTTAATGATTCTGTATCATGATGGTATAGAAATAAATGTACTTGTTTCCCAAATTCAAGGAGATAATGTATCATTAAACATGTAATGTATGGAATATAATCCTTTGGTTAATGAATTAAATGTTTTATCATCTAAAATTTTATGGCATGAACTCCCTCTCTCTTTTGGTTTAGGTGTTAATGTAGTCAACATTTTCTAGGAGAAATAATCATACTAAAAAAATCATAATTTGTTAGAAATAAAATAATTTATTAAGAAGGTGAAATTCCATGAATTTGACTCTAGAAAATAATTTGTTATTAGATTTGGAACTAGGTTGTCTCTCTAGGATATTTCCATTTAATGAAGGAATTTTTATGTTAAGATGATAACTCTCCATTTTCCAGTCATTTAGGTAGTAATATATTGTACATAGACCATCCAAAATATTAATAGTCAGGTGTAATGGAGAGAAATAATACTGATTTTACTATAAAAGTTATAACTGTTCGTTAGGATAAATATGAGAGCTAACTAATATCATGACCCATCCCCTAAGGCCAACCCCATAACTACCCCATGACCACCTTTCATAGGCCATAGGATGGATACTAGAACTGAGTAGTCATGTCCTATAAGTGGTAGAAATTTTCCCATATTCCAGTACACACGCACCCATCTCCAAGGAAAAGTGCATAAACTAAAAACATAAAGTATACATCCATGTATAGTACTATGAAAAAACACACAGTGTAAATAGAACAAAATGAAATAAAAAGGTGGCTAGTATACAAGCTAAACGAATAAAATTAAAGGATCCTAGAACTCATCCTTAGAAAACCCTACCTAAAAGGAAGGTGAAAGGAAGTTTCCTGAATCAATAGAAGTACTCCTTGTCTGTATGATCTCACTAGGCACCACCTGGTCCTGGTCCACCATAAACTCCTTCAAAGTGTTGGTTATATACAAAAGAAATGACATGTGTGGGGAATCCCATGTTGGGTTGAGAAAAAAATACATAATTGGGAACCCAATCGACAATGGTATACCACAAAGAAGACAACCAAAGGTGTACACAAAGTGTAGCCTCTAATATGTACAGTAAAAAGAATCACTAGCATTAGCTCACACCAGAATATGTATATGAAATAAATATATGAAGAAAGTATAGACATAATTAAATTGAATGATACACACTTTGAGTCTTTGTAGGAGACACAAGACGCATAGGCGTAGGTAACACACTCTATAAGAAATAGACATCGTGTAGGTGAAAGAGACAATCTCCATAAGAGAAAAACTCTATGTTGGTGTATGAGACACAATTATAAGAAGTCTCACTCCATGTAAGCACATGAGACACAATCTACGTCAGTATACGAGACACACATAGTAGGATACATACTTTCCATAGTTTATATCCAACCACTAGTTTCCTCATTTAGCACACTCATTCTGGGATAATCGACTCCTCGAGCCAAAAATGTTATATTCCAACCACCATGAAAACTATTGTTGTGTGTCTAAAAAGGACCACCTTATTGAATGTTACCCAACGCCGAAAATGGATAATCAACTAGACATAGATATTTAAAGTTATGAATGTTTTAGTAAAAGGGGTCCATTGGGTATGTGTCGAGTCTGACCTGGGCGGACCGACCCAACCCGACCCAGGCGGACCGACCCAACCATACCAAAGAGGACGACCCAATATGAACGGACACTCATCAACTCGACCCACTGGGTGGATGTGACCTTCTAGTTCTAGCCTTACCCCACTAGGCATGGCCCATTCTACCGGCCTGGCCCATCGGGGACCCGGGCCGCTCCAGGCCCGACCTGCCTACTCTTTCCTGGCCCCCTTGAGCGGGCCAGTTTGGTCAACCTAGATGTGGGCTAGTGATTCATGCCCCTTTCTTGCCCACACGATCACTTGACTATTTTAGATCGAGTTCCCTGGTCAAGATAGCCATACCATTTGTCCAGGATATCCGCATGAGAAGTGCACAATTGTAGCTTCCCCGTAGGTTCTCTATCTTATGCGGCTCTAATGAGCTGCATCCATCCACTTCCACAAACTTCTGAAGTCGGATTCCACCACCACCTATATCCACTGCCCCCATTGGTTCTCATTGGTAGTCTCCTCTATCTCCCCCCTCATATTCCTCAGGTCGTCCCTCCACCCCAGTCCCACTGGACCACGGGATACCATTGTCACCGGCTGTCATGCAAGCTTTCGTCCTTCCGACTTCTCCAGGACTAGTAGCGCCACTAATGAAAATGTTTCCTCTTCTTCTGGCCACCCTTATGATGACCTCATCTCAATGCACTCCATCAAAAAATATTGTAACCACCACCTTAGGTCATCGCTTTATGCTTTTGAAATATTGGATCCCTCCCTGGATCGATACGCCCCATGATGAACAAGAAGAAAAATGAGGGAAAGGAGGTGGGGAACCTGAACACCCAAAGTGATGTATCTAGTACATTTTCTAGTTCATCATATTCTATTCACATTAAAATTGAACAATGGAGGAAAAAACTAAGACAATACTAAACATGGATCATTCCTGAAAATCAACACCCAATAGAATCCATAACCCTCACTACGCACGACCCATGAATCAATCCATTCATTAATTTATTCATATTCATCATATGAAGAAGGAATAATGAACTGAGGGGTAAAAAAAATTTAAACACATTACCTACCTGGGATTATATTGATCACTGACAAAGAAGGAAATCTATCTTCATTTTCCATTGATCTGTCGATGCCAACCTTGAATCCTGATCATCGATCTGCTAGTGTTCATTGATAAATTTTTTATCTTCTCCTTTCCGTAGAGGAATATCTAGGGTTATGAAGATAACACTGAATCCCCATAACACATCACATTAAAAAGAGAAACTGATGTTGTTTCTCCACACAACGTTAATTTGATATATGTTTATTTAACATTTTAATGATTTTCACTTCAAAAAATTAACATTCACCCTTGACCCATATCAGTATGGGTTAGGCATTGCCTATGGTAAAGTCGTTGTTCTACATGCAACTATGCCATCATGTTTTCGATCTGGGCACCCATATATAAGTTTTTAATTCTCAAAATTATCTTCCAAAGAATTTTTAATTAAGGACTGAACATTATTCAATTATTTTTCTGGGCACACCATTCCTTGGAATCTCACGTGTTCTCAGCCCTAGGTCATAAAATGTTTTCCATTATATTATTCAAGAAATCTGGTGAACCATTAATTTCAAAAAATTACCCCCACGATAGGGCTCTACATCTTTAAAAACCAAAATGGGTCCAACTCAACAGAAAAGGAGAGGGTACAGACCATGAATCCGAGATTCCCCCTCCCAAGTTCCCTTATAGATATTCTCGTGCTTCAATAGAACACATACAAGATGAATCGAACAACCATGAAGGATCGAATCTTGTTGATCCTCAATCTACATTGGTTACACCGCAAAATTCTTCATACCATCAATGTCCAGCACTCCCCAGTCGATAGCATGCAGTGGATCATGCACATACCTTCTTAACTGTGACACATGGATGAAATCATTCACCTGGTGAAACACTAGTGGTAGCTGTAGTTGGTATTCCACATATCCAAATCTACTTAGAATATGAAAATGGTCAATTTATATGAGAGATAACTTGTCTCCCCGTCCATATTTAAAAAATCCTTATCATGGTGAGACCCAAAGTAACTCATGGTATCTTTCATAGAACTGAAAGGGCCTCCACCGCTTGATATCATATGACTTCCTTTGGATTTGTGGAGTCCTCATACCCTCCTAGATGATCTGAACCATCTCTGTGGTAGCCTGTAACAAGTGTGGACCCATGAGTGCTGACTCCTTGGGTTCTGTTCAGTATAGTGGTGACATACACGTTCATCCGTACAAGGCCTCAAATAGTGCCATACTAATGTTGAAGTGGTAGCTATTTTTATATGAATACTCCACCAAAGGTAGGAGGTCCTCCCAACTATGTAGAATGTATAAGATGTAAGCGTGTAGCATGTCCTTTATAAACTGAATGGTTCTGTCCGTATATCCATTTGTCTGGGGATGAATGTCATGCTCAAGCGCAACTGAGTCCTAAAAACTACCTAAAAACACTTACATATCCAGGATTTAATGCGATCATCATGATATGAGAATATCATCATTGGAAATCATTGGAATCATACTATCTCTTACATGTAGAGTTTTCCTATTCTCTCTTATGGGCTATGCTCATGGATCGAAAGGAAGTGGGCCATCTTGGAGAGTCAGTCAATGATCACCCAGATGGTATCAAGTCCCCTAGACATACGTGGTAACCCCTTCGTGAAGACCATCGATATCCCATCCTACTTCCAAACTGGAACCTCAAGGGGTTGATTCAAACATGATGGAACATATTTCTTATCATTTACATACTTACAATTGAGGCATCAAGAAATGAACTATGCCACCACATTCTCAATCCCTAGCAACTAGAACTAACTCCAGAGGTCATGATACATCTTTTACACTCCTTGGTGTACTTCTAAAGGGGATGTATGGGACTCTCTTAAGACCTCCTCCCAAACCATCACTGATACTACTATGCGCCCTCTGAACAGAACGATGTTCACCCCATCTTTTGAATATCTACTAGGGGTATGCCCAATGGACATCTAAGAACATGTATTCTCATAGTCAGTATCACTAATCTCTACCTCCCTAGATCAATATAATAGTTTAGGGGTGAAACCCATTAACTGAAGATAAGCTACTCCATCATCATCTTAAAAGGCTATCTGTAGTGTGTCCAACTACTCTGACACCTCACTCGACAACTACAGGCTGAATCTTCTACTGAGTGAAAATTCCACTACGTTCCCCTTCATAGGGGAAGTAATAATACTAAAGGATGTCTATTCATCACCTCTTTCTCAAATTATATTTCTTCTAGGAGAATTTCTACTTTATACATTTTTTTTCAGAGTAGATAGTAAACCTCTCACCCATCAATTAGTGTCACCACATATTTAGTGCGAGGACTATAGTTACCAGCTCAATATCATTAGTCACGTAGTTTTGATCATGTTATATCAACATCAATGAAATTTATGAAATAAACACTTTCCCCTATATCAGGACAGAAACCAATCTTTTCCCTAATACATCATAAAACACTACATATCTGACACCATCCTTTGGTAGTCTCATGATAGGGGAGCTCATCAACCTCTACCTCAGCACCTGAAAACACTTCTAGCATTTATATGTAACATGAAGGGTTGTCCCTTCCATATTAAATCCATCAAGGGTGATTCTACCATAGTAAATTAGGGCATAAAATTCCGATATTACCCATCCAAACCCATGAAACTCCACACCTTGGTTGCCCTCCTAGCTGGCTCCCAAGAAAGAACCACCTCTATCTTTTCCATATCCACTACAACTCCAACATCTGAAATGTTGTGTACTGGAAAGATGACCTACTGAATCCAGAACTGAAACTTTGAGATCCTCCAATTTAGGTAGTGCTCTTAGATTGTGTTCATGACCATCCTCAACTGTATTACATGCTCCTCCTCAGACGTCGATTACACCAAGATTTCGTGAATGAAGACCACCATGAACCAGTCAATGTACGACTAGAAGATACTGTTCATGAGTTCCATGATCATTTTGGGGCATTTTAATTCCAAAAAACATCACTATGTACTCGTAGTGGTCATAATGACATATGAAATCTGTATTTTGGATGTCCTCATCCCATACACGAATCAGGAGATACCTTGATCTAAGGTCTATCATTGACTTCCTTCTAAATCCCTTTAGATGAAAAAGAGGTAATCAATCCTCAGTAGTGGATACTGTTTCTTCAGGGTAACCTATTTTAGGCTCTGCAAGTCCACACATATCCTCAATCTCCAATATTTAATTCTTGGAAAGCACCAATGGGTATTCCCATGGTGAAACACTAGGCGTCAAAAATCCATTCCTCTGTAAGTCCTCAAATTGTACCCTCACCTCTTGAAGCTCTAAATGATCCATTCGATAGGCCGTTGTAGATATCAGTTCTATCTCGGGGTATAGATTAATGCAAAAAACTACAGCCCTAGGAGTGGTTAATCCTAGAACATATTTTGAAAAGACATCCTTGTACTCATCCACCACTATAGGAAAATGATCACTTCTCTCCTCCACATCATCCAGTTTCATGCTATCCAGTTGATGTGTGATCAGATATACCCTCCTACGTGAAGGTCCCTCATACATTAATCTATTTCCTTTTCACCAACAAAGGAAATCCAAGTCCCGTCTCGATAGACACACCACACTCTATGCCAAAAATATTCAATATGAGCATGGACTGGGGATAAAAACCATTACCCAGAATGATGTCGTATGGAATAAACGACACTACTATGTGATCCCAAATGAATCTGTCACACCCTAGTGTAATCTCACACTATTAGAACCAGCATGAGATTGTCGAATCCCCACTCTTAGGATTTGAAAAATTCATGGATTGAGAATACGGCTCCATCGGAATAATCGAGCTCCAAACAAGGTTCGTGGTAAGAATGGAGTGATTGGAACTTATGTCTATAATAACTACAGCTAGGGTGGAGAAGACATAGATCATACCTATAGTCATTCAAGGATTTTAAGGATAGTAAGCCTTTACCACCTGGATCTGGCCTCTCCCCCATCAATCATATCCCTTATCATAGGGTGGACCACCTAGGGGTGGTGGTGGTAGTACCACTAACCTTAGCCACCACTTGATGCCCATCCTCTTCCTTTTACCTATCCATCAACTAAGAGAACCACACTTTTTCTTCCTATGCCTCGGACTCAGTGGTCCTTCGACCATTGGATGATCAGATTATGGATGGTCATATAATCGATATCCATATGTCCCTGACTGTTGTACGAGTAGCACAACCCATCCTTCGACTGACCTGTTCAACCACTGAAGCCCTGCACAATTGATCCTGAATCTTGGGGATTTCACCTACACTGTCTAGTCCTCTTGGACCCCTTAATCAATTTTTCGATACCTAATACCAATGATTCAGCTACCTGACGCCCTGTGGTATCTCTCACCGCTGATGCCGGCTCTGCCAAAAATCCCTCAACATGTAGGGCATGCTGAACCACCCCATAATGTTTTTGGAATGATAAGGGATATCATAAAAATCTTTATATCCTAGAGTATTCCATACTCAAATGTTCAGAAGAAGAACAATGGGTTTCAAACCTTGTCTGTTGTGTAGCGAGAAAGATCTATAAATCTTGCTGAATATTCTACTATTGTCTAGCTACCCTGCTATAGGTGCAGTATCTCTTGTATACACATAGAGTGTAACATCACCCGAAATAATTCATACCTGAATAATATCTAGAGTAATTTCTTGTAGAGGGTTTCCTCCTCATACATATAGATCATATAGCTCTACCATCTCTTCATAGAGCCCTGAAAAAGGCTCGCGACTAGGATCACAATCTAGTAGATAGGAGTCCTCACTATGTAGAAAGCTCGTGTAAGGCCTCAAACCAATTTTCAGCTAACTAAGGATCTATCTCAACTGGTAACATGGGAGGTAGCTATCTCTGATACCCACGAAATTCATTAAGCCTTTGTACATCATAAACATGTAATTCCAATAGGAACATCTACACTCCAAGTGGTGGTATCACTGGTACACCACCAGGACAAGATATCTACGGAAACAGTACCAGTACTGGTTCCTCATCACACGGAAGATCATCCTAATGATCCCTCCATGGAATCACAATTGTCTTCCTATGTGGAACCTTCCCGAAATAGAACAACCAGTACCAAAATCAATTGAGTATACCTGGTGAACTGACTCTGACTCAATAAGGACATGAGAACACACTCAATTCCTATATGTTGCATACAATAAGTGTTTTGATGTACTGATTAGAAAAGTAGAATTCAGGGTCATGTTTTCTGGATATGTCGACTGCTACACCAACACCAGACTATCTACCCTAAAATCGAAACTCCAAACACTTAACACTGTTTCGCCAAAACAGATTCACTAAGTCTTGGTCCTTTAAATAGAACCGACCTACTTTGATACCACTCTGTCACGACCCATACTCTATGGCCCATGCTATGACATCCCCATTCCTACCTTCTATAGGCCAGGGGATGGCAAATACTTCCAAGAAGTCATATCCCATAAGTGGGAGGCATTTGATCATGTACCCGTACACATGCACTCATCATTATGAAAAAGTGCTTAAACTGAAATCATTTAGAATACATCCATGTATACTGATAAGAAAAACCAAATAGAGTAAACATTATTAAATGAAAGAAAAATAGGGCCAATATAAAATCCCCAACAAGAAAAGTACAAGCTCCTCGAACTCATTCACAAAAAAACCTTACATGAACGGTAGAAGATGGGAAGCTATCTGAAGCTATAGAAGTATGCCTTCTCTGTCAGATCTCATGAATAACCCCTTAGTCCAATTCCACATAGGACTATATCAATGTGTTAGTCAAATGCAGAAGACACACCATGTGCGGGAAAAGCCTATGTAGGGGTGAGTAAAGAAATACTCACCAGGGACCCCAAACCACAAAGGTAATCTATAAAGAAATACACAAAGAAGTCTACCAAAGAGGTACAACAAGTGTAGTCTCTAAGAATTACAACCAAAGAGAGTCACTAAAGACATCTCACATTAGTATATGTATGTTACAAACATATATGAAAAAATTATAGGCATATTAAAATACATGGAGACACACTCCATGTCATCATAGGAGACACACCCCCACATAGGAACATGAGTCACACTTCATAGGACACACACTCTATGTAGGCGTAAGAGACACACATAGTATGATATACACCCCAAGTGGGTGTAGGCTAAAGACTAAATGTGGGCGTAGAAGACACACTCCATAAGAGTCACACTTTGTGTCCGTATAGGTGACACACTCCTTAAAAGACACAATCCATGTGGTCATGGGGGACACACTCCTTAGGAGACAAAATTATTTTATGTCACATCCAACCACAAGATTCATCACATAAAGTGCTCGTATTGGAGTGTAACTACACTTAGAGTGAAAAAGAAATATTCTAACCTCCAAAAAACAACATTTGAGTTTCTAAATAGGACATCATCTTCCTGAGGCACCCAATGCTAGAAATGGCCCATCAAATAGACATATATATTGAATGATACTGGCCTTTTAGTGAAATTGGGCTATTATGATCTATGTTCGGGCCGACGCGGTCGGACCGACCCTCCCTGATAGGCTTGGACCACCCTAGCTGGGCACGACCCATTTTTTCGGCCCAGCCTGCAAACAACCCAACCCACCACTGACCTAGCATGTTGTTGTCCATACCCCCAACATTAGTCAGGCCGACTCGAGTGGGCTAGTTCGATCCACCCAGAAGCAGCTCGAATGGATGCAGCTTTCCTAGTCCCAAAGAGTTATTTGACAGTGTGATAGTTGGTGCCCTGGTCAGTGAAATTGGACCACATTGCACGACCGGTTCGCGTAACCAGTGCAAACCTGTAGCTTCACCGCACATCTTCCATATGATGTGTCTCCGACGTTCCACATCCCTCCACCGTTTTGGCCTTCCACCACCACCCATAACTTATTTCCCCATGGTTTTACACCACTAGTCTTTGATACGGAACCCTCATCCATTTCTACTCGTACCTCCCATTTTTGCATGTCGTCCCTCTGCTGCGGTCCCACTAGATTGTGGGATATTGCTACCATCGGCATCCATGCCGACAGTCGTCCTACTGGGTCAACCTATCCCGGTCGCGCCGCTGAGACGGTGTCTCCTTTTTCACCTATATCCCCTCCATTGAGCTCGTCTCACTGTGCTCTATCTAAAAAGGATATAGGATCTTCCTTTGGTAGCCACCTTGCATTTTTGCAGTCCTTCATCCTTTCCCAAATCATTGTACCCAATGAAAAAGAAGATGAAAAATCAGGGAAAGGTGTCGAGGCATATGAACACCCAAAGTGGGTGGTTATAGTCCTTGTCAATGTTTTTCTCGATTGGTCAAACATAGAATTAATGAATATAGAGAAAAACAAAAAAAATATTAAACATGGATCTATCCCGATAATTACCCCGCAAGAGAATCCCAAACCCACACATTTCACGACCCATGAATCGATCTATTCATCAAATGATACACATTGGTCTTAATATAAATAAATATGGAATTAAGGGGAAAAATTTAAAACACACCCCATAGTTAGGATTTGATCAATCACTGATGAAGAATGATATATTTATTTGTCATTCGTCAATATTTCTACACCTACTCTGAATCCTAATCGTCGATCTTTGGAAATTCATCATCAAGAGGTTTTTATTCTCCTTACCTCAGATGAATTCCCAAGTTTATGATGGGATCCCAAAATCCCCCTAATGTGACTAATGAAAAATAGAAACCGAAATTGTGTCACCATGTAACGTCAAATATAAATATTATTGTTAAATATTTTAATGATATTAGTGTCCAAAAATTAAAATTCACCCTCGACCCGCATTGGTCGATTTTGGGCCACACCTAAGTTATATTTGATATTCTAGACACAACTGTGTCCTAGAATATTCAATTCAGACTACCAATTCAATGTTATTAATGTTCACAATTAGGCACCTGATCCTTTTTAATTAAAAACTGAAATTTATTCAAATATTTTTTCTGAGAACCCCAGGGCATAGAATCTCACGCCATCTTAGTTCTAGGTCTCAAAAATTTCCCAATTAATTTATTCATGTAATCTAGAAGAAAATATAATTAATTATAAATAGATAAGGGTATGATTCATAATTTTCTACTTTTTAATTATAATTTGAGAAAATTATCATCAATTTCATAGTGGGATTATAGAAGGCATCTCGAGGTAATACTAAAATTTGGGATATTATAGATCATTTTAATTAATTTGTGAATTATATTACTATTAGTTATTTTATGTAATTTGAACAACTTTATTTTTCTTTTTCCATGGGATTATTTAATCACATAGAGTCCCTTTATCTATGTCATGTTATTGTGATCCCATATTTACCTAAAATTTTAGGAATGTACATTTACAGTTATTAGTGATTGATATAACATTCAATATATATTTTCATCCTCAATTTGACGGGTATAAGTAGAGGAAATTGATATATTTGAAGATTTTAATTGCGATTTCGTATTTATATGTCATTAAATATGGGATCAATATCTTTTATCAGTGGATATTTCTTAAATTAATAATGTTAATTCCACTATAAAGAGACTACATTTGAGACATTATATTGAAATTGGTGAAAGTCTTCATAATATTAGGGAAAAGCATGTGAAAGGATGGTTTTGGGACCATAAACTATAGACTATAATTTTTATAAGGTAATGGATATTCAAAACTATATGAGGGAATATCATAGTAGTAAAAAATATCAAGAATAAATATGGAGGAATAATCATTTATTTGAGGTTGGAGATGATATTTTTTAAAAATTATCTCCATTAAAATGTGTAATAAATTTGGTAAAAAATTATTTTTATCCCAAGGTTCACTAGATCCTATGTAATTGTAGGGGAATTTGGGTTAGTTTCTTTTTGGGTAGCCTTACCGTCATGTTTCTCTTAGTTATATGATGTGTTTTATGTTTCTTCATAATAGAATTCCATACTTCATATGTATAGTTCATTTAGACTAAAAGTGTTACAGCTAGAGGAGAATATACTTAATTATAAAATTATGATTTAGATTATTTATCAAAAAAATTATATTACTACAAAATATAGTAATTTACTAGGTTATTGTTTTCAATAATAATCGTATGATGATAGAAGCAACACGAGAATACAAAAATTCTATGAGGAAAAAATAACCTCACCTTTTATGTAATGAATAAAATTATAATGAAGAAAATTAATAGGGGGTGAATAATGTGAAAACAAAGGATATATAAGAAATAAATAAATCATATGATTTATACATATTAAATTTAAGTATTCATAACCATTATAGTTTTAAACATAATTATAAATACCAAATAATAGTTTTATATAATTAAATTGATTTCCATGTATTATAAGGGTTCATTTAGAATTTAACTATGTTTATTTTAGAGTTTTAATTTTATAAAATTGGCTAATTTTTTTTATTCAAAATAATTAATTTATATTAGGTTTATTTTTTTGTATTTCCTTAATAAGATACATTTGTGGTTGAATAGTGAAAAATAGAAATTTTTATTAAATATTTCAATTATTTTCAATTACTTAAGAAGTTCCATCATTTTTTAGAGTGGTTAGAAAGTATAAATTTTCCCCACCATATAAAAATAATACAATTTATTGTTTAATAATTATCATTATACATGATTATGGTATAAAATAATTTTTTTATTTAAAATATAATTATTCTAAAAAATGTTATCGTTATTATTTTCATATTTATATTATAAATTAATTTAAAACTATATATGAATTAAATATTGTATAATTTGTTACATATTATTAATTATTATTTTTAAAATTTTTCGTAAGGTTTTTATTCTCCTTTATTAATTATATTCATGGTAAAACACTTTCCACACGGTGATGGTTATAAGAGAAAATAACGGTATTAAACCTATGATAAAAGGGTAACATTATTCCAAATACATAACTAAATTTGATCAAATGAGTTTATTTTTACACATCCTCACATTATATATGAAATATTTTAATTTTCTACCACATTCCTATGATATATACATATAATATATTTAAAGTTTCATGTATTTAAAACAATTGCACTCCACTCACAAATAAACATATAACCACCTCTCCTCACTTTTTATAACACAATGTGCCATTTTTATTTAACTAAGATTACCCAAATACTATAACAATATACATCCACATGATATAGATGCCTCGGTATCAACAAAATATGATCCTAAGAACACATAAGTTTCAATCAAAGGGTTATTTCCCAAAGAAGTGCTAAAAGTTTTTATAGATTATTTCATGTTTATTTCTACTTCTACCCCTTAAAATATTACATAACCATGTCTAACAATAACACCATAATCATTCATATATTGAAATGTTTTTATGACTATGATACAACCATATTCCATATTTCTTTTATTATATGGGAATAAAAAACATTGCACTTATATATGAATGGTCTACCACATCCACACAGTGATTTGTATCATTTTTCCTCACCAGATCATATAAATCACTAAACATATCTATTAAATTAATATATATTATTTTAATAAAAAAATCATTCTTTAAAATGAACTATTACTTAACTTATTACCCAAACATACCTTTAAAAATGACAACATTTATCTTTCATATGTGTGGAAGACCACCTCTACAAAGCGATATGATTCGTTTTACATTGTAAAAATACAAGGAATGTAATTATAGTGGAACTGATGAATAAATATTAAAAATATTTATGAATATATAAAATTTAAATATAATTATATTTATTTCTCTACCACTCTGTAGAAAAATGGTATTTTAATTCATACATACCTAAATACTTTTATCTCTATGAAATAACATGGTTTATTTTTGATAACCATATTAAATGGTTAGTTTTAAAAGCTTGTTTAATGAATAAAAATAATTATTATTATTTATGTTTACCATATTTTTTATAATGGAACCCGAATCATAATGACCAAAATCAAAAAATATATTTAATTATTATGTTATAAAATGAATACCCTCTAAACATCTAACATGAATATAACCATCTAGTTAATTAAATAAAACATGGTAAAAATTTAAAATAATCAAAATAATTATATTAAAAAAATCCTAAAAGGTTATTACTCATGTAAAAAATAATATAATTTTATTATGATGGATTGTATAAATGAATATAATATGAATTAAGAATTAGGTTAAGTTATTTTCCTTCAAAATGTTACTTTAAATGTTTTAAGATATTTTTCCTCCAAATCTATACTCTTTTAAATGTTATCATAATGGTGATGGTAATAATTTAATGGATGATTAATGTCTTGTGAACCTTTATTTTAAATTCATTTCAATGTTTGAAAAAGGAATATTTCAATAATTTTCCATATGAATTAGTTTTAATATTTTTAAATAATGTTAGAGAAGAATATTATATTGATATTTATGACTTGACCAACTTCTCAGGTCGTGACAACAATAATTCATTATTAATAATACCCAACTAGTAAAATTAGTTTTATAATGAATATAACTACTATATAGAAAATTTTACATTTTCCAGAGTATTAACTGAATAAGATATTTTATCTTTATTATTATCAGAAAATGATTTGTATTTCATATGGGTTAAAATGAGTTTTTCAAGAGTTTCAAAATGGAAAAAGGGAAATATTGTAATGTTTTATTCATGTGGTACATGATAAATATATATGATGTTGTGTGACATTTATATGGGTTAGGAAAATTTTCATCTCCCATATAGATATCAAATACCTTTTTTATTGATATAGTTATAATAGGAAAAAATGAGCGGGAGAATGAGGTTGAATACTCACATAGAATTTACAAGGATTATGTTATTCTGAAAAATTCTTAACATGGGTTAACATAGGTTATAAATTTTATTCCTCATTACAAAATTCCAATAAGGTTTGTGTGGAAATAATTTGACATCTTGTGTTATGCAATTTCTATGAACTTTGATAGGTAAATTTTTTATTTTTAAATGGAATTTTTTTGATGAGTTCCCCTGATTCATGATGAACTAATGGTTCTTATATGATTAATAATGGTTTCTCAGATGTTTAATCTAATCAAAGGATGATCTTAATATGAAAAATTGTCTGATTTATGAGCATAATGTATTATTTGGAAAATGTTAATCATTTTCTTGGGTTTTCATGTTTCTATATACCTAATGAGATTATTAAATTTTAAATCCCTTACTATTATTTAATTTGATCATCCCACAATAATAATATTTTTATCATGATCTAAGGGTGAGTATAAACTTCCAAAAGGTCACGGCTTCTTCCAGGGTGGATCATCATAAATAAAGAAAAACTTTCTTCAGGGAAATATGGTTGTAATCATAAAAAAACCATTTTTATGTAAAACATATACATTGTGTGAAAAAATTCCTATTTTTATATAATCATGTACCTAATTGTATAAAAAAATTTAGAATGATCTTATAAATGTATGAAAATGAAACCCTTCTTTATAAATCCTGTAATAATGGGGTGATTATTTTCCATAAAACAATTTATTAATTATAGTTTCAGCATTTTATGTGTCATAATATTTATGTAATTAGGTTATATCATGAATTAGTTTTTCTTAGTTTGTGGTACTTTTAGTCAAATTTATAATGACATTAAAAGCATATGCCTTTACTAGAAATGATAGGGTAAACTATTTATGACTTCAATCATTCTAATTTGAGGTTTTTTAAATTTTACATGATTATAAACCACTTAAATTAAGGGATTCATGAAACATTTCTGTATGATGCATTTATATATATAAAAATCTAATTGACTTTTTATTTGTGTTAGTAACAAAAGTTATCAGTTGTTTAAAGAGTTACATGAAAATATGGTTTGAAAATATTTTTTTTTCTAGAAATAAAAATAATATAAAATAAATATTTATAAGAATGAATATATATAAATGGAATAAGTGAGAAAATATGGTGATATTGAATCCACATTAAAAACAAAAAGTGTTATATTCCTCTAAGGAGAGAAATTTTCTTGACCTTGATCATCCAACTAGGTATGTTCATGAAAAATTGGTACACCTCTAAATTTAATCACATAAAAAAATCACGTAATTCAGTGATCCTAAGTGTGAGGTTCCTCATTTATGTAATTTTATACGGGTTTAAAATAGCTTGATAACACTATTATTTAGGATACTAAAATAATGTTGTAGTGTTTATAAATTTAATAGATTTCATAATAATTCAACATCCCAACCATCAAGGAGACATATATGATTATATTTGAATAATATCCTACAGAAATAGCTAATTGGGGAGGTTTAGACAAAAATAATTCCATTGAGTAATGATATATACATTTACCCATAAACAGAATTAATAGACTTTAAAAGGGATATCATTTCAGGAGGACCATATTTAATAAAAGACATTATTTAATCAATAAAATACATGATAATAATATGAAAAAGTTTATATTGTAGATAAGTGGAATCATCAGTATCTATTGTGAATTGGAAATCATTCTTGGAAAGGTAAAGATTATTATATAATTATTCTTATACTGGTGTAGAAACATAATAATTATTCATGAGAATAATTTATTGTGTTAGACATATACCATCCTTAGTAACCATTATTTGATATTGTTAAAAAAATAAATATAGATACATATAAGAATCATGAAAGGATTCAATTAAGGATTAAAAGGAATTATTTGTGAGATGTATAGTGTTACAGTTTACCAATCCATCTTTTCAAGTCAACATCCTAGTTTTCCATAGATAAACAAATAAGAACACTTATCAGGATTGATTAAACCACTACCAATATCTATATACCAAATATTACAATAATATATATAAGGGTTGACATTCCTAACCCTCTTACATCTATAGTATATATTTACTATGTGGATAATGGTTTCTGGAAGAGTGTGGTTTATGAAAATATTCTAGTATACAGATTGTATTTACAGGAAAATGGACCCTCTTATATGTTTTACAAAAAAAAATTATTCAATTGAGTTAATTAAACAACATCGAGTATGTCATAATGTCCTAAGGATAATAAAATCGAATCTTAATGTTATTTAGATACCTTTCATAGATCATATATTTATAAATATTTCATATCATATTGTGTATAAAGTGACTCAAGGGAAGAGGAAGATAATAATGAGACCACTAGATAATTGTCATATGATGATAATTTGGATGAATCACAACCACCAAAGTGATCTAAATAGATTGAATCTGATTATATTAATTCTAGTGCTATGAATTTAATAATACCTATTCTTTATTAAGATGGGTTTGTCCCAAAATTTATAGGTAAAACTAGAATGTGTAAGGATTACTGTAAATCTCAAAAATAGTTTTTACCAAATCATCCATGATAATCATATTGAATAAAAACGGAAATTATACCTCAGTTAGTGTTGTATTTCAACTTCATCCCTTGTTAACAGTGAAAATTTAAAGTATTTAAACAAATGTTAGAATACTCAGATGTTTAAATAAGGTCTTAATGTTGATTTTTACCCCCAAGTTGAGGAATAATAAATAATAATCTTCTAAAAATATCATTATATCTATATCAATATGTTTTATTATATAAAAACTAGATAAAATATTTTTTATGATTTATAAATGATTTATCAAAATCCTAATCAGGATTTTCACATCATACAATGGATGTAGTATTGGTTATACAATATTACTATAAATATTTAATGGAAATTACTTACTGGGATTGTTTTGATCTATCATTTCATATTATATAATATGTAACCTCAATTGAGATACTCTTTCAGAATATATTTTCATTTTATTTCAATGGATGGTTTTGTTATCATGTTTTCTTTTCATCAGGATGTATCTATGACTCTAAGGATATTATAATACCTAAAATAAAATTTTAATTTCCCTATTTGATTTTCAATTAGGATCCTTGGTATTATACTGATTCAATAATTTTATTTCTCAATTTTTATAACAATCCAGGATTGACGTATATAGCCATTGAATCAAATTTGTGGAATACATATAAAATTACACATCTAACATGTAAAGACTGTATTAGTTTAGTGGATTTAGAAAAACGGAAAATAAATCTTTTACCAAAATGAAATATCATCAATGTCTCCAACAAAGATATTTCCCCATAGAAATTATATTATAAATACTTCTTATATAACATGTGGTAGTAAAGCATAAGAAAAGGGTTAGTTCAAATCCTTAGCTTCGGTAAAAAATGAAAATGCATATGAATATTATTTACATAAGGGTATGATTTTATGATAGTTATAATTAGAAGATCATACCCTTAATATAAAATACCATAAACATGAATCATGGGATACTGATTTTATGCTCATAAGACATGAATGATAAAGAAATCAAGAGCATAACCCCTATAAGCACAATGTAGGAAAATCTCATGGAATTGTGACATAATAATATGAGTATAAAACACATATTCTAATGCTACCTTTAATGGAATTTGAAACATATTAGGCTTGGGATTAAAATATTTGTACATACATAGGTCTCTATATTCCCTCATGTGTACCCTCTATTTTTTGGCTTGGGATTCCCTCTTATGTTCCATATTGTTTCAGGATTAATATTCCATCGCAAATACCCTTTGATTACATAAAAAAGTAATTATTAACCATTTCATTAGTTGGTGATATTGGTCTCACTCGTAAAATAATGGAAACCATACATATGTGTGCTATAGAAACATAAATGATTCATCATATCAAAACCCAAATTACTATAAAAATATGCCTTTAATTTCACTAGTAAGGGAGTTTATTAGTGGTAGAAAATCGCTGACTAACTGGGAGAGATTGAATTCTAAGTCATTTTTTCAATTATAAAAAGTGCTAAAAACATCCTTTTATCAAGGTTATATAATCACTAATAATTTGATCCTTTATCAGTCCTTGTAAAAGTGATAATAAAGGGATATAATACATTGTTCTGCAACAACACACAACAGCACCACTACACTCTTTTATAACAGCAAACCGTACCACCAAAAACACAACATATATTAAAAATTCCCAATAAAAACATAAAATGAAATGAAATGTACAAAAAAACCCTAAAAAGAACACTATATTATATAAAGTTCAAATAATGTATATAAAATTACACAAATACAAATTATTAAATACAATAAAAAATATAAATATTCCATTGTATTTTAATACGGACCTGACTCATGCTATTATCAAACGAAGAACCACTTCTTGAGCAAAAACATACACCTATATAAGAAAAAAATTTATTATGTTAGTAATAATACAAATAATTAAAATAATAGATAGTGTTATATTTTCTAAAATTGATGTCAATTTTAATTAAAAACATGCACTTGGAGTCAAACATGTGACATTGTGTATCATATTAAGGTCTGAATAATTCCAACACATCTCAAATGACTTAGAGATCATTGTAATAACCTATCAAAACAATATTACATTTCAGTGTTACTATGATTTCCATTTACGTTATTTTTAAAAGTATCAAGACTGAATGATCATCTTAGAACAAACCGCATCAACTGAAAAAAATCAACCCCTTGTATATGAATATAATTATTAAATGATTGATACAAAAAATAAAAAAATTAAACATAAATACAAAAATAATAAATTACTTCAATGGAAAATGATTTTACTACGGTAACAAAACTATTGCATATTTAATTGAGTATTGGAGGGAACATGAATGAAATTGATAAATGTAACTATTATAGGGGTGATAGGTTTTGAGGGAGGAGAAGTATGTGAATGTTTTTGTGAAAAAAATCCTGAAAGATCAATAGAGCACCTGAAATCCAAAAGTAGAGTCCAACTATATAATAAAACAACTATTATGTGAGTAATACTAAAATGAAATAAATTAAACATAAATATGAAATAATTCATTAATTCTTTGGAATCTGATTTTACTATGAAAACATCATGATTACCAATTAGATTGATCAGAAGAACCATCATTTCTCTTTTAAAGAATCCTAGATAGATAAACAAAAAACATCTAAAATAAATAAAATCTCTAAGGAATAATTAAAATGAAATCAACATTCCATTATATATTTTTTTGGTAAAATAGAGAAATTATATATAAAATTACCATTACTTCTTTCAAATGCATTTGTTTCATTATAATTTGTTCATCTAAGATATTGGTAACATCATCATGCGAAGAAGTAATTTTATACACAAGTACTCAGGAATTTAATTTAGATTATGTTAATGTAGTATATAATATATAATCTTATGAGAAAAGAAATAATATTTGAAAACAATTTGACCTTCTAATTCAAATCTCCTTCTTTTTAAAGGATTCATGGATTTGGTTACTCTTTTTATAATCCAAATCCTCTCTATACCGTCCCCACTATTTTACAAGTCATTTTATACAATAGGACTTTCATGTAGTGATTATGATCTCCCAATGAATGTGTCATCCATGATTGAATTTTCATCTTACCCACCATTTGATTTAGTCAACATAAGGGAAAAATTACCAATTCTTGTTCGCTATATTAGAGAAATAAAATATATTAACATATAGTAATTTCAATATGAATATCTCTTATTTTTCTCCATCCACACTGAAATTCACCATCGTGAATCCCATTTCATCCACTTTCACTACAGTTATTTTTTCATCCCATTTGGAATCGAAAAAACACTTGAAATTTTGTGTAATACAACTCGTATATTGGTTCAATAATGAAAAAATATAAAATATTTTCATAAATTGTATTTCTAACCTTAAAACTAGATACGATAATCCATTCATCCACAAGAATAACACCAATATTTTTATCATACTATATTCATCATTTTTATACAACATATATCCATTGATTACAAAACCAGTGTAAAATATAACATTTTAATTAAGTCCTCTATCTGACCATTAACGTCATTCAGTATTTCAATTATGATTTTTAGATAACTCCCAATAATTTTGTTTTTGGAACTATCTTATAAATTGTTGATTATGTGTATTTGATATCCTTCCTTCATCCTTTTATGGATTCAAAAGTCTAAGAAATTATTTGTGGGATTCAATTTATGGATCAAAATATTCACTATTATGTAAAATATAACTGTGTTCTTGCCCCCTCCTTTTCTGGGTAATTGTTACAACATATCATTCAAAAACACCATCACCCATAAGGTGTTCACTATGATGAGAAATTGGGAGACCAATGTCATCAACACTTGATTGGTAATCAGTAAATAATTAAAAATCTTCTTCAATGATTTATTCTTCTACGATACAACATTCTGACCAACAACAACTCTTGACACACCCATCAAAAATCTTCATATTCCATTCAATGGGGTACATCCCCCTACAATGGAATTGAACACACAGTTAAAACTATCTAACCAATTGAACCACTAAGTGGACCATTATATCAAAGAATGATGATGGGAAGAACAAATATAATTCAAATTATATGAATGAAACATCCTTATTTATGATGGGAATCGTTTTCAGTTCTATGGAATTACTACATATGGAATTGAAAAAGAAGCTGATTATGGTTAATATATGTCATACATTTTAAGGAAAAATGCATCATAAATAAACATGAATTAAATTTTGCATGAAAACATTAAATTCTTGTGATTTTAGTCCTTATAGCTATTAACATTAATTAATAATTCAAAAAGACAATAAATATAGCTCTGGATATTTCAAAATCCCAAGGTGAGGTTCGAAGAACTCAAAAAAATCCAAAACCTCAAAAGTGTTGTGCGGAATAACTACACGGTAAAGCTGCATGACACACCTTTATGAAGGCATAATTTCTATACCCTTACACAACAGAGCTTCCTATAGGACCTGTGTGGAGGACTGGCATGTACACATTCCGTTCGGCCAGGCCCCATCCATGCCTATAAATAGTACCCTTGGGCTCCCCATTTCAACAATTGAAAATGTTGAAAGATTCCCTGAATCTCCTATTTTGTATGTATTTCACCCATATCCCTCAAAATCTCTCAGATAGCTCTCTAAAGTATGAGGAATGTGATATTTAAATTGGATAAGGATGTTTCGAATTTATTTCACAATTTTTACATAGTCTTTGTTCCCCTATTTGAAATATATTCCTCAGCTATCATATAATACTACACGGAAAACATGTGTGACATATCAGCACGACGCACCTATGTGCTACAGTTACGTGGTGCATCAACGTGGGGTACCAACATGGCACACTAGCACACAGTACATACGCATGAAATATTGGTATATGGAATAAATACCAACTTTAGTACCCTTTTTAATGCCATTCATGGTAGGGTATCCCCTTATATGGGTCCCTTATCTAAAGAGGAATACGTTTAGGCCTCCACCAAAACCTCCTAACTAATCAATCCTTTGAGAAATGCACATCAACATGTCTCTTATTTGAGGTTTTTATATTCACAGTCAGAGGATTCCCACATATGTTTCACATTAGGGTTAGTATTCATTGATTCTCTATAGGTTTTTATATCCACACTCACATGGACATTTCTCCCATGAATAGTGCTGGGAAGTTCCAAGTTCCAAGAATAATGGGTTGGGTCCTGACCTATCACTTCTCAAAGTGTTGGAACATCAAATTTCAAGTAGAGAAGGTATGTTTCATGCCTACTTTTCTATTAATGCGAATGAAAAGTCTCCCTTCCCTACAAGGATCAATTTTAGGGAATCCATCCTAGCATAATCCTCTAACATTTATACATTCTTCCTTTCATTGGACCATTTTCCAATGTAATGTGAATAAAGGGAAGGCTCGTCACCTTGCCCTATTCCACCCTCGCCGCCAT
The DNA here is from genome assembly GCA_963277665.1 of Viscum album. Taxonomy (NCBI): domain Eukaryota; kingdom Viridiplantae; phylum Streptophyta; class Magnoliopsida; order Santalales; family Viscaceae; genus Viscum; species Viscum album. The sequence goes on along the minus strand of OY728153.1, from coordinate 121,685,258 downwards.
ATCCGCACCTTCTTCCACCATCAGAGGAGGAAAATATGATGTGTCATTGTTGAATCTCCCACATCGTATTGTTTCTCCCACAGAGCATGAATCACATGGGATTAAAGATTTGTGATGATTAAAACATTTTCAAAAACACCCACAGTTTAATTAACTATGAGAACTCTGATTCCCACCATAATTGAGATACGTCGGAAGCCTTCATAGGGCTCGAGCTCACTGGATATCCTCTTCAAGAATCCAACCCCAACTCCCTTAATCTGGGCATCCTCCTTATGAATAAGCCCCATATTAAACCCCCAAATCATCAAGGAATACTTTTTAGGAAGTAAACCCAAAATCATTTCTCTTAAAGGACAACACTATCCTTTGAGATTTATCGAACTACGTGGGCTTTGATTCCCATCCATGTGGGATACGTAGGAAGACTCCTTCAGCTTCAAACCAAACACTTCAAATCGAACCTATTCTCCTTGGGCCATATTCCTAATAGGGTCTAATATTACATGGAAACCTATATCCTTTACATGTTCATTGGGCTTCTTAAGAAGAAGTCCCACACTAATCATTGACTAAGTACCTTTCACTTAGAAGTCCAAACCAGATGACATGAAACTGTTCATCTAGGTCTTTATGACATGATCTTAAAAGGAATGATGTTCCCATTAAGTGTCACCAAACTACGAGGGTTCTAATTCATTTCACAAGGATGCGTAGGTATCCAATTTCATGGGTATGATCCCAATATTAAAAAAACCATCATCTCCCTCAATGAAAATAAATTATACAGTTCCCCCAGAGTGGATTAAAGACCAGTATAATCATAACTATGATTAAAATAATCTCTAAGTAGTATATGAGAGGGTATCTCCATTAGTGAAGAACATTGAATACATACTGATGATTATAAATTATACACAAGTTTACAATTGATTTAAAATTCCAAGGGAAACATATGTCATACATGGTGAATTAAAAAGGATTCATGAAAATATCTTAAATTTATAAAGAGAGTCTCGGAGTTGACAATAATTAACTCCAAAAGGGTGTGATGAGTCCGACCTCCCATCCTCTCTAACAATGCATGTTCTTAATATAGTAAAGTTCAAATTTTATGAACACCTACCTTTGTAATGAAGGTACCTTTTGGCCAAATAATTTTTGGATGTTTCTGGTTTGATGATTAAATTCAATGGAAACTGCCTGGAAGTAGTGATTCTTAAAATTAGAACACACGATTCAAGGAACTACGAAAAAATGGTGAACCCGACTTGAATACTTAAGTATGTTAATAATGTTACCCACCTATTTGTCCCCTATAAATTGACAATGGAAGGCTAGAAAAAGGAATCAATAATAAATTTATCCATATAAAAATGTCACTTTAATGGATTTTATTGTAGTTTCTCAGTTTTTTCTCAGAATTCCCTTCAGTACAAAATAGATTTCTTCAAGATGACATCTATGAACATCCCTACCTCTACCCAGGTTGAATCATAATCCAAAAGAAGTAAATTATCACTCACTCAACATCTTAAATGGAGGGCTTCCAATGTGCTGGTGAAGGAGTACCATCAGCATGGTACAGTCCCAACATTGGAGGCTTCCCGACATGCCATCTAGGTTAATAACAATCCTTGATCATCTAGCCTATGACATGAAATTATCAATAAGCAGACGGTTCCAACCACTGTTTTCAACCATTTCGGGTCCTTATCCCCAAAATGAAATTACCAGTCCCTCCCATACTATATGGAGGGGGATCTAGAGGTCACTTAGGGACGTAATTCAAGGATGCATGGGTCCTTATAAAGGACACCCACCAAAGATTTCGACTTGTAGAAACGTGCGGTAGTGAACTGCCAACCAGATGGGGGTGTGGCCTCTAAACGCTCATCCTAGGTCACTGAGACATGGTCACACAAGATGACCAACTGAGGAAAATGTTTGGTCAAGAGGGATAAGGTTATTACCCATTCTCCCTCCTGTGAAGTCCATAAACCTAACATGATGGTGAACAACGAGGGGGAACATACACCCGTCCATCTTAATTTTGTTGTCTAGTAGTGTCGTCTGGAAGAAACCCACTAATCTCACCAGAAATATTTCGTGGAGTACTGTGAACAAGAAAATATGTTTGTTTACAAATTATCATCCAGTCAGCAGGTTCTTCTGACAACATTAAAGAAGCCTTCCAATCTAAAGTGGTGGAAATTGGAAAACATGAACATACACTTGCCTATAATCACCAATTCTGTCAGCAGTCTCATCTTCTAGTATTCAAGGAAGTCCCCCAACCATGCCTAATGTAAAAACAACTAGATGAAACATACACCTGCCATCATTCTTCATGCCTACCAAAAATCCCATTTGGTAGAACCTGGAGAAGATAGTCGGAAACCTCCGACAACAAATATGGGGATGTCCAAAATCTATTCCCCAAAACATGAGTATTTTCAATACCCATTGACAGATAAAGGAAGACCAGAGCAGGCACTTACACCTACTCCCAATATGGAATGGACATATATCTATTTTCCAGAAGCTGACATTACCAAACACATCTTATCAATGGTGAAAGGGAAGACACAAATTCCAGCCCATATTCTGGAAGCATGTCGGGATATTATAACAACTACATCAGTTGTACCAGTGGAACATACACATAAATCTGTCCCCACATCTAGGAGGACACATTGGAATTCCATCCAAGAGCAGATACACACCTCTACTCCAGTTCTAGAGGGTCATTGGGAATACTTTCTCATATCATACAGACAACATGATTAGAAACATACACCCTTTCCAATTAGAGGTAATTGGTTTGTTCGGGCGACCACTCCATGGAAATCCAATACACTTGTCCATGATAACCACTTCTCCCATCAAGTGGACCCATCTAAGTATAAGACAACAACCTGGAATATGTCTCTCCTAACACAGTTGGAAAATCAATAGTCAAGCAACAATTTCGCTCTTTTAATGTTGTAGTTCTTGAAGCCCTCATACATTTATCAATTGCATCTCATAATCCTTCCCTCTAATTTCAAAATTATGGGAGTATTAGTAGTAATTCTGAAGTTCCTCACAATACACTTCATCATGAAGTCTTTCTTCATAAAAATTTGTTTAATCTAGGGAGCCTATCTCCAGATGAGGGCCACGGAAACCCTCTGTGTGCCCAGAAGGCCAAGGATAAAAGAATATTTCCCTTTCTGTAATCCACTATGGTTGTCCTCCCCGTGATGGAATTAACTGTGAAAGTTCACTCCATAATACTATTTCATATTGTCAAGATAATTCTATAATTGATAACGTATTAATGATATATACATCATATCTCGATGCACTTTATAGTTCAAATCCAGTGGTATATGATGCCATTTCATTGGTGAATGAAATGATTTTTCAACCAGAAGACATCTTAAGGGAAAAATCATTATTCAAACCTCCCTTGGGTCATTTTTCTTTTAATAAAGTGATTAAACATTGGTTTTACCTAGTGAAGAAACCTCTAGGAAAAGATGATCAAGATATTTTAAACATGGTAAAATAATTGGCTAACGGTGAAATACCAGTCATGTTCTGGCCATTTGAAAATTTGCGAAATAACATTCCAATATTGATGGGATAAAATTATATTCATGATATTGAACTCCACATATGGAAGGATCTTTATAATTTGATAACCAAAGTATTACCATATGATGAATATCCAAATCATGTAAAGGTAGTAGATGGGATGCAATGAAAAATTTACTTGGAATCTCTCTCGGGTTCTCGACATCCAAAGGTTTAAAAGATATAGGAAAACCTTCAGCGTGCATGCCTCAATTCTCTAAAAAGGCTATGCCAGTTAATTTATGACACTCCATCTGGTGTTTATATCAGAGGATGGGGTGAATATGGAGCATTGCATTTCACTGCACTCTAGAATTAGCAAAGTCATCCAAAATTGGTCTTATGCAATGTTATAGAGCAAGGTCAGCGATAATCGATAGATTTTGTATGTAATAAAATGTATTCTCTAGAACAATCCTCAACTAGCTCACATTAGAGTCAGGCCAAAATAAGAAAATTAGTTTAGTAACTTATAAATCATGAATCTGAGAATCTTGATCTGCCCTCCCTCTTAGAGGATTTCATTTGTTAGATAACACAAATGTCTTAAATAACACAATGATCATACGAAGTAAGTGATTTTAGTGCTTGCTACATAATGCAACTTTCTAATGTCCAAACCAAAATTCTCAAATTCAGACGTGCAACTATGCGAATCTCATCCATAGTAGTTCAAGAGTCACCTTATCTTGCAGGGCTAGGGGAGCATTTTATTCATCCTTCAAATTTGTTAAACAAAGATCAAAGTGTGGAAGAAGAAGAAGTATATAAAGAAACCCAGCCTATAGGGTTGGGCAATTTTTCACATCTATAATCCCCTCTTCAATAGAGGTCATTTTTATCCAAATTAGGGAAGAATCTACAAAGATAGCACACAATAGAATTTTCCAAGGATTCCCTTCGTGATAGTATCCGTCAAACAGCTCCCAAGAATCCATAATATTAGAGACCAATGTCTCATGAAAGATACAGATGGAGACGATCTTAGTATGATACTGATAGAATTCCATTAATTCTCTATGTGTCAGTAAATGTCATTAACACCATTACATAAGATCCTCCAATAAATTAGTCTACTTTAGGGGAATCATAAGATGATGTTCTTATCCATAATACGGTACATACTGTGGAAAATGAAGAAGGTGTACATACCCGAAATTAGAGGTTAACCCAGAATTTAGGTATGCCTTCAAATAACCAACTCCCACCACTCCAAAAGGAATCTAACAAGGGGAAAGTTAAAAGTCCAATTTTATCACACGTTTCCACTAGGGAAGGTCAATCTCTTTTGCTTGAATATAAATTTTCATAGAAATAAGAGGAGATGAAAGGGTTGAAAAGACTCAATACATAATTAATTTGAAGCATAATTTCTGCTAGATTTACCTCCCTGGAAGGTCCTCAGCATGAACATCCTTCTGGAGCTCCTTAGAAAAGTGGATTTTTAGTATCAATAGATGTGAATAATAAACTCCCTCTATTGTGTATACAACCATGGTAGGTTCAAACACATCCTGATAGGCTTGTTCTAATGAGGTATCTGAGGCAAATACCAAAACCACCACTAGTGGTTTTGCCAGTCTTTGTACAAGAATAAGCTCAAGATGTGGTACTTGTTCTGGCCCCAAATCATCCTGATATTCCCCAAGATCTTAAGAACAAAATTATGGAATTAAAAACTCTATTATAAGTGCTGGAGGAATGACGTGTTCCATTTTAGTCGGAAAATAAGGCATAAACTGAATGGGTGGATATGATTCCTCCCACACAAAATGTTTTTAATACCACATTCCCAATATTTAATGTTTTAGGAGATCCAAAAGAACAATTATCACATTTTGTCTCTTATTATGATCCCATGATGGTAACTCCTAAACAACATTAAGTAGTAAATCTTTGGTGTTTTGTGCAGTCTTTACAAGTACCTTCTTTTTTATGGTATACAATTTTTCAATATCATTAAATTAGTGGATGGGAAGATCTCCATGAGGAATTCCTTCTTCAATTCAGCTCAATAATTCCAATGAATTTTTTTATCTCACAAATTTTAATTGATGAGAGAATGAAGGTGTTTTTGATTTCACTACTTGATGGAAGGAATTAAAGTATTCATTATGTTTGTAACTCCCTCAAGATGAGTTGCTACCAATTTGTGTCGAAAAGCTGTATGATGAGTTATGCACACCACTGATCCCTGTGAAAAAAATGTGGGTAACAAGACCTTAAATAAATTTCTCAATATATAGAGAATTCCATTATAGAAATTAAATATAAAACTCATGTAATTCCATCATCTCAGGGAAGGATAATATGGAATGTATATGCTACTACCGTTAAACTCAAACCAACACTTGTACCTACTTCTACTTCGAAACCAGCATCGTATCAAACAGTCCCACCTCCATAGCATAATCCACTATGATTGTCTCATCATGTTTATCAAAGAGATTAATGGTGGAAACAATTTGAGGAATTAAAGAACAATTTTTATTCATTCTGGAATGAACATGTTACCCGTTACATTATCTCAACCCTGGAAAATAATTTGTTTCAGTTTCCAAGGCCAAAGATACCATAAAAAGAAGAAGATGAAGAAGATCTTATGAAATATTTCCCATTTCAACAGATGTTCGGGCATCCAATTTAGGAGTGTTTTTTTCAAGGAACTCCTTCAAAAAATGGTAGACCCTAGACAAGTGAAACTGAAAAGTTCATCAAGTCATGTATCATTTGTTAATGCTGCCGATTCAGAGGAAGAAGGTGAATAACAGTAAGTCAAGAGTAAAAATGTGGAGAAATATAATGATTGGATGATCAGGAAAATGATAAAATGAACACATTCCATTCTACAAACACATTTGAAATAACCAATTGTGACTTCCACCACTCTGGACACATCAAAACCACCTTTATCTAGATTTCAATCCTCAATAAAGAGACGTGATCATAAAGACACAAAGAAATCAGAAGAAGATGAAGTTGTGTCAAGGACAAATTTTTCCTTGACACTTAATGATTTCATGCCATCCGTTTTAAAATCATGGGTACCAGCCCACCAAAAGGAAATACCAGAACTAACTCCTTAAGAAAATATTCATCAGATGAGGAATTGATATTTGGTTCCACCAACTATATTCACATAACATATTCTTAAGCAAATGTTGATTCTGATTATAATGAGATGGATTTACTTGTATGTAACTGGGGAACTAGAGGAAGAGTCAAAGGTTTCTCATATAAGGGAAGATGAGGGTATTCTAGAAGACACTATTTTAACTCTACCTCTTCTCTAACTGTATATAAGGAGAAAACTCATGGGAGACCCCTTTAGTGAGCTCCATAAGAACAAGGAGAATCCTCCACAAAATACAGGTTTAGTCCTGACATGATTATCTTGGAGGAATGATTAGAAGTCACACCATCTTACTCTTAGCATGTAGATAGACCTAGTCAGTATAATATACCAAAGCCTAGTGTATTTTCAGCTTCCTCTCTGACAGAGGGCACATCTACATCAGGAGCATAAACTTATAATGTAACTAAAAAACTAAATTTCCATGAAAGGAAACACAAACCTATAGACCAAAGGTATGATTTCATGAAGTATTTGTCCCAACTAACAATGATTTTATCAATTTTTGATGCCTAGAATATGTCAAAATATCTTCGAGAAGCACTAATTGGGGATTTGTTAAGTACTCAACAATTTGAAACTAATGTTGCTGCTTCTCAGGTTTACTGTATAGGGAATGATCTTGTAGAGTTTCATGCCGTTAAATCCTTTAATGATAAAGATGAATATGTTGTTGTACCTTGACATATCAGACCCTTATATCCATATAGCAGGGTCAATGACATATACATCCGACAAGCCATCATGGATAATGGATCAAGAGTAAACCTCAGTCTTGTTTGTACACTTCATCAACTGGTCCCCACTACATCTGACTTATCTCTTTATAATTTATTGTTACAACGATATGGATGGAATAATTAAGATCCATTGGGAGATATTATACTCAGAACTCAGTTTGGAGATCTTGTATCTAATTCAGATTTCATGTTTGTTCTTCAGAATGTATCCTTCAATATTCTTCTTGGAAGGCCTTAGCTACATCAACATGCAGCCATACATTCTTCATACCACCAATGTCTCAAGTACTATTTCAATGGTCAAATAATTACACTATATGGTGACAATTATCCATTAAAAACATGTTAATCTCTATACATTGATGTATAAATTTACCACACGAAGGAAACACAGTCTCTGTCAAAGGAGGTACCTAGAATCAATGCTCTTGATGGATTGGAAAATATCCTAGGAAACACATTCATACATTGAATACATATTATGTATTTCCAATCAATCAAATTGAAAGGGTAAATCCAAATCCATGAACTCATACAATAAATTCTATAATGTCTATTTTAGTAACTGAGCCAGATGGAATGGAAGAAATTTTTGATTCACCAAGCAGTGATAGAAGCTTAAATGGAGATTTCTTTATTTCATCCACTAAAATTCAACAATTCTATACTCATTCAGTTAGAATAGAATATTCTTTTCAATTCTAATGGAAGAGAAGTATGTGGACTCCCAATCCACTATCCACTCTTTATTACCTCAGGAAGACCCTTCATCATTAGTAGGGTCAGAAATGGAGATCCATTCTTTAGGATATTCAAATACTGACTTCCCCCATAACATTGTATTTTTTTCATCATCATCAAATATGAAATTAGAAATAGAATAATTAATACATAATGAATACGAAGAAAAAGATCTCATGGATAATCCTTTAGTATTTGAGGAAGGTGTCTCTACCACTGTGGATAAGCACATTGAAATAAATCTGGGTATAAAAGAAGTTACATTCCCCACTCTAATTAGTGCATCCATTACATCAGAAGAGAATGATGTGTATACATAAATTATTATGCAACATTGAGATATATTTTCATAAAATTATACATAAATTCTAGGACTTATTCTCAATGTATCGTCTCATCATTTTGGTTTTCAAAAAGATCATTGCTGGTTCAATTAGGCAGCAAAAAGAACACATCCAATGCATGCCTCTAAAATTGAAGCAGAAGATGATAAGATTATAAAGGCTAACATTGTCAGGGAAATTCAATATCTCAAATGGATGGCCAGTATTGTTTTAGTGAAAATTAATAATGGTAAAATCAGTGTTTGCATTGATTTCAGAGATCTTAACTGGAATTGTCCTAATGATGATTTTCCAGTTCTAATCACAATTCTTTTAATTGATACAAAAACTATCTATGAAGCTCTTTCATTCATGGATGGTTCTTATGTGTATAATTAAATCTTTATGGCCCTATAGGATAAAAAATATATAGCTTTTAGATCCCATCAAGGTGTCTTTTCTTATTGAGTAATTCCGTTTGACTTAAAATAATGCAAGTGCAACATATCCACATGTCATGCGCCATATAATCAAACCCTTCTTAGGGAAATATTTAGAATGTTCTGTGCATGATTTGGTATTTAAATCCGCACAACATTTCGATCACTTGATTGATCTAGAGACCATATTCAATAAACATTGTCTATACAGTTTGAAGTTGAACCCCTTGAAATGTTCTTTCAGGGTATCATCCTGAATGTTCCTCATCTTTTTTGTACACCATCATGGTATCGATGTTGATTCTGAGAAAAAAAACCAATACATGTAATGTCACCTCATAAAAATTTGAAATAATTAAAAGGAATCCAAAGACACCTGGCATATATTCAGCGCCTGATCGCTTATTTGGAAGGCAAGTGTTTTCCCTTAACCAGATTAATTACAAAGGGAGTCACCTATCAATGGAATAACAATTTCCACGAAGCATTTGATACCATCATGAAATATCTCTAAAGTCAACCGGTATTAATTCCACATGTTCAATGAAGACTAATTGTTCTCTATGCACCATTTGTAGAGTGATCACTGGGTGCCTTCCTCACCCAAAAGTATAATGTTAGGAATGAAAGCAGCCTTTACTATCTCAGTCGAACTATGCATGATGTAGAAACATGATATTATATTATTGAAAAGTGCTACATGGAATTTAAATTTTTAGTTTAGAAATTGATTTACTACCTACTACATCATGAATTCCAATTGGTAACTCGCAATAATCTGCTCAAATTTATCCTCATTCATCCTATGCTTAACATGGTGGGCAATTATTTTGCTAATGTTAGACATCTTGTTCGTTCCCTAGAAAAGAATAAAGGGATAATCTCTAAAAAAATTCCTTGCTGAGCACCCATCTGAGGAAGATACATCATTAAATACTGAACAACATGATGAATGGGTATTCTCTATTCAAGATAATTCACAAACATGGGACATATACTTTGATGGTGCCTCCATAAGTCCAATAGGGAGGAGAATGGAAAACCATAAACTCAAAAATAATGGGTTAGGAATTGTACATAACTGCCTAGAAAAGGCAGTGTTGCATTATTCTATAATGTTGTCATAAGGAAGTACCAACATTGAAACAAAATATCAAGCTTTCATCACATGCATGGAATTGACACTTCATGTGAAAGTTAATCACATGAAAGTGAAAGGTGATTCATAATTGGAAAACAAACAAATCAATGGGTAATATTCAATTAGAAAATAAGAGTTAATCCCTTTGTGTGATTACGTATTTGGATTAAAGGATGAATTTCACTTAGAGCTGACATTTTCTTATGTCTCACGATATCAAAATTCCCAAGTGGATACACTAGCAAATGAAGCTACAACACTGGAAGATCCAAATCGCAATGAGATAGTCACTAGCATAGCCCATCATCGTGTGATCTCACATTTGTTTAAAACTGTAATGGGGGAAATTAATGAAATTAGACCTCTTTCTAAGGAATATGGTCGTACAATGGAATAGAGAATTGACATCATGTCATATCTTCAAAATTGAGTACTTCCACCAGATAAAGCTAAAAGAGAACTTATCGGATGAAGGGAGACCAAATTTATTCATTATGATAGTCCAGATCACCATGAGATCCTCTACAAACAAGGATTTGATAAAATCCTCTTCATTATGTATTGATGGAGAAGAAATTGTCACTGACATGAAAGAAGTACATTCAGGAGCCTGTGGTGATCACTAGTCGGGGCATAAGAATTCTGATCAAATGTGAAGGCTTGGATACTTTGGACCATTAATGACATATGATTGCACATATTTCACTAATATATTACATCCCAACCCATTTCATGACAACTTCATTAATCAACCCCCAGAGTTTCTACATACAACTAAATACTTTGGCCTATTTTCCACAAGGGGAATGGATTTAGTAGGACATTATCCTCCAGCTACATCAAACTAGTTCAAGTATATTCTTACTGCTACCAAATTCTTTTCTAAAAGGGATGAGGAAATTCCTCTCAAATAAGATGGAGAAAAATGAATTCTTAGTTTTTTCAAAACTATCATAATCACTATATTTCGTGTCCCTCATACTATATTAACAGAAAATGTCACAAATTTCAATTCTCTTGAGGTAAAGAAGTTATATCAGGAGCACAATATCACATCCAACCATTCAAATCTCTATCAAGCGGAGTCCAATTGAAAAATAGCGGCCTTCAATAATAACCTGTCAAATATAATCTAGAATATGGTGGATATGGATAAGAGATCTTAGCCTGACAAACATTTACCTTCTTTCTGGACTTATCACAATACTACCCGTACAACCACCCAAGAAACTCCTTATTCATTGGCATACAGAATAGAAGCAATTTTTCCAATTGATATGAAATTACCTTCACTCAGAGTTCCAATCTTTTATTAGTTGTCTACAGATGACAGGTCTCAGAAATAATTTGATGATATGGAAATATTAGACAATAAAATATTTCACACTTTGCATCATTTTGAAGACTATCAGAATAGAATAACACGAGCCTATAACAAGAAAGTTCACCTCAATTCATTTATTCAAATATAATTGGTATTCGTCCTCAGGACTCCAATGATATATGGAATGAAACCTCCAAATAATGAGTCAATGTGGGAAGGACATTATTCCATACGCAAGTTCTACTAAAATGGTACTTATTCTTTAATCTCAATGGATGGAGATCTTATTAAAACTCCAACCAATGCACGATTCATGAAGAAATAATTTGCATAATTTCACACATTCATCCTTATGGAAATACATTAACATACATACTATAAAGTCCTTATTGAATGACATAAAACTGCATAACAATCACTAACATTTTTTCACCATGATGATAAAATTTGTAGCATCTTTGTCCTTGTGGAACGACATTAAACTGCATGCAATCATTTTTCATCGTTACATGATATTAAATTGTAATACTAATATCTTCTCTAAATATTTTTATGAGAATTCATAATAATGTATCATTGACATCATTTCTACACCTTGGTGTCACATGATTCCTTCTCTTCCCTATGTATAAGTCAGATCTACATAGGGTATTTGCTTCAAGAACTATGTGTGGCTTGATACTCATCTATATGAAATATTTAGAGAGTCTTGGATCTCCAATCATGGGCCCAGCTACAAACCATATAATTTATTATTTCCTTTTTCAACCACTTTATATGAATCAGATCTATACAGAGTGTTCCCTTAAGATACGCGGTCTGATCATTATACCATTTTGTGTCCTAAATTTAATTGTTCTTCAAGAATGTCTCAAAAACCCCTATCTCTCATATAAAACTTGATTGGGGTGGAAAATTATTCTTTAAATAACTATGTGCGGCTTGATTATCATCTATATGAGATATGTAGATATGCCAAGATCTATAATCTTGGTCCCAACCAAGAAATAAAAACACCCATTTATTCCTTATATAAGGATCAAACCTGCATAGGGAATTTTTAAATATCTATGCATGGACTGATTCTCTCCCCCAACAAGACATGTAGTGACACTTTGGATTTATCCCATTGTCTAACTATGCTATGTCTTTCTTTTCACATTGGTTCATCTTCATCCTTACCTAATGACGTTAACTAGAATGGAAATCTAAGAGCTATGTTTGTCTTGATTATTTCTCCTACAAGATACATAGTGTTCCTGGGTCCTATTCCTAGGATCATCCATCACATAATTATAGCACTTTTATTCTCCATTTATGTCACCTTTGAGTTACAGAAGAGTCCTTTAATCCTACTTATTTCTCTCACTTATCATATATCATGTGGGCATAGAAATTAGGTAAATGAATTTTGTGTATGACTTAAGGTGTCTCAATTATTTTTTAGGGTTATCAATATCCTCATTACATGACTTAAAACTGCATCGTACAATTTCCTCACTACATGACATAAAATGGAACAAAACTATATTGATTAAAAGGAAATAATGAATGCCTCCATTTTTTCATATGAGTCAGATCTAGGAAAATGACTTCAAAATCATGGCTAATATTGGATCAAATATTTCTCATGTGCATTGAGAATTACCCCTTCTCTATGTCACACACATAATCATGAATATTTAAAGATCTTTATAATATTATTTAAGGATTCTAATGACAAGCTTTATAATATCTGAGAACACTTTTTTCTTACTATGCAGTACATCCCCTAGGAGGCCTTGCATAAGTTTTCTATATAACAAGAATGTCAGTCAAAAGATTCCACTATTTGGCTATGCAGCACATGACCTAGTTGGACATGCATAATATATCCCTCATAATGGGTTTGTCAAATGATGGTAATTTCGTTTTGGGTTACAGTGACTTTCTTCCCATCAAAAGTTTATGAAAATATACAAGAATATTTATTATAAAATAGTCATTCTTGTATATTTGTCCCATTATCTTTCTCTTGATCTAAAAGTATTAAAGACCATGGTTTACATATCTCTCTCTTCATGTGCTGAAAGGAATGTGAAATTACCCTAGATTACTTGAACACATATCATACATTGTTTCTATTTATGGTCTTAATAGTATGACCTAAAACTATAAACACCATACTCCCTACGTTTCGATTAGACCTTCATAGAAATCTTATTCCTCCAATTCTTTGGAAATCATAATTGGAAATACTCTCTTCATATTCAGGTATCTTTCTTGATAAATAAAACTCTGTTCTTTGAAAAATCATAATCTCTATAAAATTTGTTCATCTTTTAGCAGTATATTTTCATACTTATGAGATCTCTTTTTCATGACTATGAAGTATGTGATTTTAGGAGGCCTTGCATAAGCTGCCTACATAATAGGCCTTCCATTCAAAAGATTCCACTATTAGGATATGCGACATATAACCTTGTGTTCCATGCATAATACTGCCCCCATATCAGGTTTTTAAAATAATAGTATCTTCGTTCATGGAAAATACATCCTCTAATGATATTATCTCAATTATTCTCCCATATCATTCTTTATATCTAGAAATTCCGAAAACACAGTTTACAATTTTCTCTTCCACACCTGAATATGGTAAAACATTTCCAAATAAATTATAAAGAAACTGGTAGAGTCTCATACCTCTATTCAAAGATAAATACCATAAACCAATGTCACACAACATCCTTACTTCATGACTTAAATCTGCACAATATAATTTCCTCACTACATGACTTAAAACTTCATAGTACAATGTCTTCACTGCCGAACATAAAACTGCACAATACAATGTCCTCAATAAGTTACTTAAAACTGCATATAATGACATCATAAATTTTTTTTGATAAATTTTGACCATTACTCATACACCAAATTTGTGTAGAAGTGGTTTTCTTATTCAAGACATATGTTGACAAAGATAACCCTTTATTCTAAAAAGACCATTCCTTGGAAAAACCACCTAATACGGTCTTCAGTCACCCAAATCTTATATTCACATGTCTATCAACAGTAAAATATTAAATTCCTAAGATCTCTTTTTATTTACTATGTAGTACTTGTCCTTTTTTGGCCTTGAATAAGATACATAAATAACAGGCATGTCAGTCAAAAGATGTCAATATTTGGGTATACAACATATGTCCTAGTTGGCCCTGCATAATATAGCCCCAATAATGGGTTTTTAAATAATGGTAAATTCATTCTTGGAAGAGAAATACCTTATATTGATACATGTTTTGAATTTGGCATCCATAAAAATCATGACTCAAGATTCCCCATGGAAATATTTAAATTACATTCAAGAAATTCTTAGTCACTGACTTTGGTTTGGGATCTAATTTCAAAATTTATGGTCAAAGTCATTCATCCATAAAAATTATCTCTTTATAGTGTAACATAAATGAATCTAAACTACCAACCAAAAGAGATGTGGTACTCACCAGAATAAGAATCCTCAAATGGAACTCTGGAAAAATGTCGAGTCTCAGCTCACTAAAAGAATTTTTTTATGATTTAGTTAATATTGAGCAATAAAGAGTCAAAAGATTCAAATTTTTCGGTGTTGTAAATATAACCCAAGTAACCATCAGACTATACTCATTAGGCCCATCATCTTAACAAGAAAATTTTAAGCACCCACATTATTGTCATTTTTATTCATGATTATCTGACATGATGGTTTGATGATTTAATAAATAATAATCATCATTATTTACAATAATATTGCAATAACAATGGAAAGAATGACAACATGTATGATTGAAGAAAATATTTGTTTCATTCATATGAAATTAGAGGGACATCCACAGAATTGATCCTCTCAATAATTTTTTTAAAATAGACTCTATACATGGCTCCTCATTTGTTGATCTACTTCATGAGACCTATCAGCTGCCTATTGATGTTGAGATAGCTAAGTAACTCCAACCTCCTCAGCCTGATGATGTGCTTCCTTAATAGTTTAAATAGTGGTTATCCCATCTAATTTGGTTTCTCCCAATTCATGGTTTAATTTATCATGTTTTTTATGAACAGCATCCAGTTTTCGTTGAAGATATAACAACTCTTTCATGGATTCTTTAATTTTTTAGCTGATTTCAATTGACATCTTATTATGATCTTCCTCTTCCTCAGCAACTGTAGCCTGGAAACACTCAATATTGATAAGAAGTTTATCCTTTTTAGAATCATTCAGAAGGTTATAATCCTACTCTCATTGGTGAATGGTCTCTTTCATTGCATCATACACTGGTCGATAATTAAATCCACGAAATCACAATACCCCGAATAATGTTTGGAGTTTGGAAAATGGGGCAATCGATCATCCAGAGGCTTCACAAAATTATGCTATATATATGGTTCTATTTTTTCTTATTTTCCATTCCAATTTGATGTAGCATGTCTAAGTTTGAATCTGAGTCACTAATGTGGGGTAAAATGTACTATGGAAATAGTTCAATTTAAGAACAACCTTGTTCTGCTTCTCTTAGAGTGGTGACAGCTTCACCTTATGCTAAAGCCTAGGCCAAGATGGAAACTTCTCCTTCCAATATAACTATGAGATCTAATAATCCAAAATTATAAATCAAGATCATTGTTAGTTTCCGAAAAAAAGGAAGAAACAGAGTCTGGTCCATACGGCCGATGACATTTTCCCAGCAATAAGTCAGCCACTTGATTATATTTATCCCCAATATTCCCAAAATTATCAGTTTGAGTATATGTTTGTTGTGAAGGGGAAATATCTTTGTTTTTTGCAATTATCATAATTGATGTCTATAGAACATCTCTCGATGGAGTGGGGGGGGGGTCCTCTGTAGGTATTTCTCCATCCTCAATAAAAGATGGATGGAGTGGAATTCCCCGTTCTTAGAAAGACTTTGAAACATTTTCTACAGATAAAACTCCATAAAGTGAACATTAATGTATTGTATCAAGAAAAAGAAGAACAATTATGTATGTAAGGATCAAGAATGAGAACTTATGTCCTTGAAACCCAAACTCTTTCATGGAACCTAGAATATCTATATATTTTTTAATGGCTTCCATCATTTCAGTGTATGCAGCTTGCAATTTTATATAATCCTCATCATTTAAGGTATCCAACAAAAATTTCATGATGCCCAAATTGGAACCACTAAAATTTGCCTCTATTTTTCCTTCAATCTCTACAGATTCATCCTATCTTTCCAGGTTTGGGTCAAAATTAGTATTTATCTCAGACAGCCCAGAGTCATCATTCTATTCTTCGAGTGAAATAGGAATATGAGCATAGGTTATTGGAGGATCCATTGTAAAAGGAAACTGATATGAGATTTGTTTTAAATAATAATACCAGTAAAAAATTTAACATTCAAGAGAAATGTATTTGACCTTAATATGAATTTTCTCTCCCTAAATAGATCCAGGAGCAGGTATAGCTGAATCATTTGATGTTTTATTAGATAAAGTTGTAGATCAGTCAACATGAACCAAGGTTTCTCCTGGAGTTTCCCTCTCTAGTCTTGAAGAATCATGTCTTAGTCCCTTGAGAGAGGAGAGAGACACAAATCATGTGAGAGGATAAATGTGATCACCCGAGTGTATTGAGAAAATTATAATTCCATGAAGAAAGTATGAATACTTAATCCTTTTGAAACCAATTTGGACTAATATCATTGATATTTTTCATTTCTTTTCACAAGATTGGGGACAAATCAAAACATTTTTCTTTGTAGGAGAAACTTGAGTAACTGCTGAGGATTATCAAAAAACATTACCCCAGTCATGATTCTTGAGCTTGTAGAAAGTTCTCATGACCTGGTAGGATCATTTGATGTGTTGATGAGAGAACCTTCATGACCATATTTTGGTGATTCATGAACTGGTCTAGAGTTTCCTCACATGCTTTCAAGCTACAAACATACATTTCATCAAGGTTAATGATGATGAATGGTAAAGTAGAGTTGAGACAAAAGAAATGGAAAATGCATTCTCATTATTAACTGAAATATCTCACTTCTCATAAGGGTTACTAATTACCCCTTCGTGTATTCCTATATAAATAAAATGAAATACTCATATAGAGTCTGAGATTTTCACATCCGTTGCATATATAAAATCCTCCAACTCCTTAATATAATCTTATACTTCATCCATGTTACTATCCGTATTGCAATTAGAATGTTCCTTAATGTCAACCACATATTCTATTCAAATACCATGCTAGAGTAATTCCCATGCATCCTTAAGATCTCGAATCACACACTCCTAAGGAAGAATGGCTGGAGGTCTGACATAACTCGATCTTGGTAAGGTTGTTTGTGGATATGATTCAATTACTTCAGGATGGTGAGCCTCTTCAGGCCTCCCTTCTTCATCAAAAAGTTCAATAGATGGAACATGAACCTCTTTTTGATGGCGGCGACTGGATCACCTTGGTGTTAGAGGTATTGCTTCTCTAGACCTAGTTTTCTGGGTATACCTCTACGAAGACGTATTGAATGATATGAAACCTCTAAAACTCATGCATCCTCTCGGTCTTTGGACTTCATACCATGATTGATACAGACAGCAGTCACTGTAGCTACCACATGATATATTCCTTTTTTCAAATCCCCTTGAGGTATGATGAAGCCCAATCCCTGGCATATCTAGCTTCTAATATGATTGATCCATTTGATGTAGGTATCTAAATCGATGATTTGGACGCCTCTAATGTCGTTATTATATATAATTACCTCTATACCATTGGGTGTTTCTCACGTATAACTTATGTGGGTGGGAATATTTTTTATTGTTGAAGGCATCATAATTGACGAGAAAAACTATAAAATATGTAAGCCTCACAGATAATTTTACCATCAATCCATGTCGATAATACACCATCTATGAATGTCGTCTTATAAGACCTCAACTCAAAATTCTTTTCTTTACAATCATCAACAATTTTTCAATTTGGAGGGTAACCAAAAGGAATGAAACTAAATTATCCCGAGAAATTCAATTCCTTTATCACTACATCTGGTCTCACATTTTGAGGGTGAATACCTAAAACCTTCTGTAAAAATGGAGTATATCAACCATTGGGGACTCTAGCAAAATTTAACACTAATTATGAAAAACAGTGTGCCATAATCCAGCCCAACAACACGTGGAATGACACTACAATTCTAAATGGAGCCTTACCATTGTATAAATGCTATATAGAATTGTAAATTCATTCCAATATAGGAGTTTTTAAACCAATATACTTCTCTTCTACCAAATTAGTTGTAATTACAAAAGTTGATGGCCTTACTTCGCCTCTGAACTCATGAACTGTAAGCATGTAAATGATTTTCCACATGGCTAGGAAGAAGGATAAGCCTATATTTTAATCAATATTAGATTTGAATTTTTATCCCTAGTGCATATAGTCCCCTCTCTCAAATGTAGGCCAATATGTTCCTGAGCTACCTTGGTTGTCTGCAGAAGGAAAAATAGAAGGACGTCCAGTGGTGAGTCCTTTCTTTGTTGTTTTGACTAAAAAATAATCCATACACACCCTGGAATGGGTATCTTTCTTGTCATTGGGTAATTTCTTTGATATTTTTAATATTTCATGAGCCAATGATGGTGTTCTTGTAGCATCACCCCATGTTGTAGTCTACAGAATAAACTTGTAATAAATTTCCCTGAGAATGGGAACACTAACTATTTGGTAGATATCCTACAATATAATACCAATCTCATCGTGTGTAAAATGGAACAAATTCATTTGCAGGCTCCATTGGTTCATTAATTTAGGAATGTAATCATTTTTATAAAAATATGTTTGTCCCATCCAGAAATCATCATAAATATTAAAATCTGATAGATATTTTTTGAATTCTGCAGATGTTTCATGCAACCAAAATTCCCACATCCATTCATGTTTCACAACTCCTTCAGAACAAATATACTAGTCTTCCTTCCAACCATTAAACTAATCTCTTAGAGAAGCCTTAAAATTTGATTCATAGTAATGTGGCATGGGATATATAATGTGATTTTTTATATCAGGATTACAACCACTGTGATGCAAGGTGAAACCAATAGTGATTTTTCCTTCATGTATTGGCACCACCCTTAAAATAATATTCATGTAGTTATAGTTGGATAATTGAAGAAACCAATTTTTTGGGAGGTACTTCATAATAGATGAAACATGGAATCTTGTAAAATACCATTCCCGTATAGGGGTAGGTAATGAATTTTTGGATATTCAAATTGATATGGAATTAAACCCTTCCATAATCTTGGTGGAGTACTTTCAAAAAACTCATAATAGTCTGGTCAAGTGATATTCAACATTTAATTTTGATGAGAATTTTTTTCTTCAGTAGGGGTTATCAAATGACCCATATTCCTACCAAGGAATTACCAAACTCCCCCTTTTAGTCATTAATTTTGACTCAAATTTCATCTTCAATGAAAAGGAAATAAAAAACATGGCAAATGAAACTATTTGTGTAGGTACTTCGACAAGGTCTGTTGCATAGGTCCTTCAATAGGGTTCCTAGAGAAAATACTTCAATTAAGTCCTTCCACATAGCTCCATCACTAAAATAGTTTATACTTGAGAACATTTCATGGAGACTATGTGAGATCACAACGCATTAAGGCTATACGAAAGATCTATGCAATGATATCTGGATAATTTGGAAGCATAGATGATGAAAATCGCAAAGGATCAAACATATTTATATCCCTCCATGAACCTATGCGACATACCTACATGACAACACTACGTGGAATACCCACACGAAGAAGCTCCGTCGAAAACCTGTGCTGCCCAACAATTAACCACCATTTTTATCCCTATAATTTTACCTTAGGACTCGACCCTCTTTTTTAATAGATCCAATGATGAGGGAGGAGGGGTTTTGTATACACTACTTAAGAATACAAATATACTATGAATATATCCTTGGATATTTCAAAATTAGAGAGAGAGGTTAGTAGAATTAAAAGGAAATACAAATCCTTGATAGAGTTGTGTGACATACCTATGTGGCAGAGTTGCACGACATACCTATGTGACATCATAATTTATGTACCCCAACACGGCAGACCTACACAAAGGTCCAGCACGGAGGACTTATGTGGACACCATCCCTTCATCTATGCACCATACATGCCTCTAAATAGGACCCTTGGGCTCCCCATTTTAAAAATTGAAAAAGCGGAAAGACTCCCTCAAGCTCCCATTGCGTAGCTCTTTCACCAAGATTGCTCAAATTGTCTCAGGTAGTGCTCTTAAATATAAGAGAATAGATAATTAAACGAGATAATCTTGTTTTGAAATTCTTCAACAATTATTACATATGCTTGGTTCCCCTATGTAAAATATATTCTTTAGTCATCATAAAAACCTATAGGGTACACCATCGCGGCACATTTACGGGGCACACCTAGTGGTACAGATGTTTGATGCATCAAAATGTGTTACCTACGTGACACACTTTCGTGAAATACCTCCACAACAGAGCTTGGTTTACAACTTACATACCAACTTATGTATCCTATTTAATGTCATTGCTTTCGGGGTATCTCCTTCTATGGTTCCGCTATCTGAAATGGAATAAGTTTAAGACTCTAACAAAAACCATGTGACATCTCAAACCATTAGGAAAGGCAGATCAATGTGTCTCCTATTTTGAGTTTTTATATCCACAGTCAGAGGTTTCTCACCTTTGCTTCACAATGGGGTTTGGATTCTTGGATTGTCTGTGGGTTTGTATATTTGTAGTCACTTTGAACTTTCTCCCATGAACAATGCAGGTATGTTCCAGGTTCTGATAATATGGTATTGGGTCATATCCCTTACCTTCTCGAAGATCCGGAACCTCATATTTCTGGTATGTATGGTAAGTTTCATGCTTTCATTTCTATTCAAGTGAATAAAAAGTCTCCCTGCCCTACCAAGATCAATTTTAGGGCAGCCATCCTGGAATAATCCCCTAACCTTCATCCCTTATTCATTTAATTAGACCATTTTCCAATGTAAAATGAATATAGGGAAGTCTCTTCGCCTCGCCCTCATCCACCCTCGCTGCTGTAGGCGCACCCTCTTGCACCAGCGGAGGAGGAAAGGAGTACGTGTCATTGTTGAATCATTCACATCCTCTTGTTTCTCACACTGAACATGAATCACACAGGCTTAGATATTCTAGATGATTAAAACATCTTCAAAAAAACACACAATATAATGAACTATGAGCACTCTGATTCCCACCACAATTGGGATAAGTAAGATTCCTTATTTGGGAACAAGCTCACTAGATATCATCTTCAAGAATCCAATCATAATTTCCTTTATCAGGGCATCCTCCTTAGGAATAATCCTCAAATTAAACCCCCCAAATCATCATGTCATAATTTTTTTGGATGTACTACCTATCTCATTTCTCATAAAGTACTATAACCTCTTATGATATTAATCAAACTATGTGGTATTTGATTCCAATCCACATGGGATACGTAGGAAGAATCTTTGAGGTTCAAACCCAACACTTCAAATCAACTTTTTTCTCCTTGGACCATATTTCCAACAGGGTATAATCATACTTGGAAACCTATATCCTTTCCACGTTCATTGGGATTCAAAGGCACAACTATCATACTAAACATTGACTAATAACCTTTCTCTTAGATGTCCACACCACATGAAATTGAAATTTATCGCTCGGTCCTTATCAGATGACCTTAAAAGGTATGTTGTGTCCCATTAAGTGGAAATGAACTACGATGTTTTTTATTCCTTTTATAAGGATATGTAGGTATCCCATTTTATGGGTTTGATCCCAATATCAAAAGAAACCATTGTATCTCTAAAAGAAAATTAATTACAGAGTGCCACAATGAGTGGCATAAAAACCATTATCATCATAACTATGATTAAAATAATATCAATGTAGTATATGAGAGGGTATCTACATTAGTGAAGAATAATTAATATGTATTCTAGATTCTATACTAATTTATATAACCTCTCATATACTACTAAGAGATTCTTTTCATCTTCATTATGATGATACAAATTTTTATGACACTCCGCGGGGAACTCTGAAATTTATTGTCATCCAAGGAGATAGTTGTTTGTTTTGATGTTGTGATCGTACCAATTAAATGGGGTACATATGTATCCTTGTGGAAGGAATCAGAACCCTCATAGTTAGGTTCCACATAGTGGGACACATCATACATTTTATGTTCATGTGATAAGTACCTAGCTATATAGTTTAATGTCAGGTGGTATGGAAATCTAAGAAAAAGGTGCTTAGACAATATTTAGTGTGGGACTTATTCATAAACATCCCAATGAACCTAAAAAGGATATAGGTTTACATTTAAATTATACCCAGTTGATAATGTGGCCCAAGGATAACATGTTTGACTTGAAGTGTAGCATTTGAAACTCAAGGAGACTTCCTACACATCTTATATGTATGGGTATCAAATACCTCGTAATTCAATGAATATCATAGGTGATTATAGTCATTTGATGGAAATTAGTTTGGTCTTATTTCCTAAAAAATATGACTTAATGATTTGGGGGATTAATTTGGGGCTTATTTCTAAGGAGGATGCTAAGATTAAGGGAATTGTGTTTGTTTTCTTGAAGAGGATATCCAATGACCTCAGGCCCTGAGTAGGCTTACTACGTATCCTGATTATGGTGGGAATCAGAGTTTTCATAGTTCATTCAATTGTGGGTTTTTTGGAAATGATGTAATCATAATGAAAGTATAATACCACATGAGTCCTGATCAGTGTGAGAAATAAAAATATCTGAAAGATTAAACAATGACACATACACTTTTCCTCCTCCACTATTGGAAGAGGGCATCCCTACGATGGCAATGGTGGACTAGGGAAAGTCAAAGAGACTTCCCTCTATTCACTTTACATTGGAAAAGGGTCCAATAAAAGGATGAAGGGGTGATGGTTCAGGGCTTATGCCAGGATGACTACATTAAAATTGATTCTAGTAGGGGAGGGAGACTTTTCATTCTCTTGAATGGAAAAGAAATCGTGAAACATACCTTCCCTATAAAAATTTTTTGGTTCCAGATCTTTGGGAAGGGAGAGGTCAGGACCCAAACCCATATTCTCATAACCGAAAACTTCAAAGCCCTATTCTAGGAAGAAAGGTCCATGTGACTGCGAATATAAAAACCCAAAAACACTCCATGAATCCTAACCCCATTGTGAAACAAATGTGGGAAACCTCTGACTACTGATATACAAACCCAAAATAAGAGACATGTTGATGTTCCTTTCCCAGAGGTTTGATATGTTAGGAGGTTTTGTGGGATGCTTCAACTTAGTCTCTTTCAGATAAGGGAACAAATGAAGGAGATAACCTACTATGAATAGTTTTAAGGAGGGTACTTAAGTTTGTATGTATGTTTTATATGGATCTCTTCCATTTAGGTATTCATGAAAGTGTTCCACATTGGTACCTCTTATTGATGCACAACATAGTTGTACCACAAAGGAGTGCTATGCAGATGTGTCGTGCATGTGTTCCACGTAGGTTTGTATGATGAATGAAGAATATATTTAACATAGGTGAACTATGCCTATGTAAAAATTGTGAAATACTTTCAAAATAATCTTATCACATTTAATTATATATTTTCTTTCATTTTAGAGATCTACCTGAGACAATTTAAGGGATCTGGGAGAAAGAGCTACACAATGTGAGCTTCTGGAATTTTTTCAACATTTTTGTTTTTGATATGGGGAGCCAAATGTACCTATTTTTAGGAATGGATGAGGCCTAACCGAAGAGACAATATCCGCAAATGACCTCCACGCAGGTCCTCCACACAGGTCTGCCACATTTGGGTACTGAAATTATGATTTCGCCTACATATTCCACACAGCTCTTGCACGTAGATATGCCACACAACTATTTGGAGGGTTTGGCTTTCCTTTGAATTCTTCAAACCTCACATTGTTATTTTTAAATATCCAGGGCTATCATCATAGTCCTTTTTTATTCTTATAAAGTATCAATATTAGCATAACATTATTAATTAAAAACTATTCTAGATATTTGATTAATATCTTTGTGGGATTTTTTAACTATTACGGAAAACAAAAATTTTCTATTTTCATTTCTGGATATATTGTAAGATGTTGGAGGAATCAAATTCTACCATTTTACCTTTACTAGTGCTAACCCTTCCCTAATACTCATATTGATCAATTCTATCCTAGCCTTGATTCCATATTTATTTTTTCCAATAACATTTAGTAATGTTTCAATAACACTATCAAAAATATATTTTTTTCTATATGCATGACTTCAAGAAAATGTCGGAAATACAAAAAACTCCAAAATGGTATTCCAAATAAAAATAGTCTCTTTATCCATCCTAATATTATAAGGTTTTTTTAATATAGTTTACCAAGAATAGTGTCAATATCCATTATTATATTGTACAATTGATTGCAGGTTACTAGAGATAGCATTTTTCCTTAATTGATATTCCCATCAAATGTTGTCGTCCTAGATCATTATTTATTTCATCAAGGTAATCAAAATATGTCCTAAAAACACAATCTTCATGTAATGTTTTGACCGAATTGACTATTTGTTATTTTAAGAAATGGGACACCACAAAATTCCATTAATTCAATGGTTTAATAAATTTCCATAGTATGGGAAGTAATTTATTGTTCTATACAACCTAGTCCTCAATGATAATTCTTTACTTCTATGAGAGTTATACACTGTATGATCGGTATCCCCTATCATTTTCTGATATTTTAATTATGAATCCAAGTAGACAACAATATCATTACGAGGTTATTTTTTCTGATATAAGAAAATAAAACATAATATATTTTCACTACATGCATAACCAAAGATCCAAGTAATTATTTAAGAACACGATTTGTGATGTACTTTGAGTCATACTCTATACACGAAAATGATTTATTCGATTTGTATATAATAAAAGACAATATTTTCTTAGATCATTTCCAAAATTTGGAATATTGTAATTAATTTTGTTCCACTAAGGATAATCTTATTGATGACATTAGTTCCCATCATTAATTCATGTATCTTCATTCCATGTCAATTTACTTTTGACTTCCAAGCATCCATATAGTATTCTAGACAATGGAATGATATGAAATCACCTTAAATATTTTGAAGGACATGATTCATTTTTCTTGTATCTATAGACACCATAGTTATCATATTCTGTGAGTGATTCATGGTACTTGAAAAACAATATGAAAATAATTTGAACAAGAATTTATTTTTTAGAGATAATTCAAAATGAACATAACATATTATTAACATCATATTTTCAGCATTGTTGTTATTTCTATTCTTGTAGAATATGATTCTGGAGACCATATAGTTCTTTAAAGCTGGTGTCACTCCATCCATTGCCACCTTCCAAATTATTTAACTTCTATATTAATGATAATTTTGTGTATTTAGTACAACTAATATGCCATGGTATCTTGAAAAATATATTTTACACCTCAAAGAACATTGTAAAATCACTAATGTAACATCCCCGACCCGGAAACCACTAAACCGGTGCTCCGAGTTGGGTGGTTACATGACCTTAAGCGCGCCTCCCCATACACCAAAGGCTACTGACTAGCAGCGGGGGTCTATGGTGTCAAGTGGGGAGACTATAAACCCTTTTTATTATAGTATGAACAACAGAAATAAACCAAATAGCAGAAATAAAAACCGATAAACAATGAACTTTTATAACAACCATTTCCAATAATAAATATGTCATGTCATACTACAAGTGCAAAAGTGGACAGAACCCCAAAATAAAGACAATGTCAAAAATCCATCAAATGGCCTCGACTCCGAGTCTGGATCCTCCACCAAGGGCTACCCATGTCCACTCATCTATCTAGTAAGGACCCTTGCCCTTTTCCTGACTTGCAAACATGACCTCTGCTCGGGTACCCAACGGCGGCCTGACCAGGGTGTGAGTACAACTCAGTAGGCCACCACCAACGGTGTCTACAAAATATCTAGTATAAATAGGTAGTGCATGCAAAAGGGATATGAATGATAAATTTCAAGTAATTAATTATGGTGCCATTAAAAAATTCAAAGCAAAGCCAGTACCACTTCCATTACCATTCATTCAGGAACAATTACCATTACTTACCATTTTATCACATTTCCATGGGTTAATCACATACATTATGTTACATGGGTCTAAGTCCAACAATCACATGCAAGTGGGTAAACACATCATTATCCTATCTCACTAGGACTAAACCCTCATAGCAACCATAACCTCACCTCAAAGCCTCAGTCCGGGTGGATGCAACCGTTAGGAGAATAGACCCTCAGTCCCTTTTCGTAACTCGTACATTTAGGGTGGATTTTAGAACCTCAGTCTTCGCTCGACCTGTGGGCGTAGATCCTCAAGTCATACCCCACTCTACGAATCCATCTACACATGCTTATATATAAGTATCCATCAACCATCGAAACCATTTATCTTCGGCAAACAAAATTCACAACAACCCACATGGGAAACCACATCATTCTTTAACCCATTAACACATTATCGATTCACATCATTTAACCATTCATCCAATTCATATGTGTTATGCCTATCTCAATAAGAATTCAACATTAAACCCATAATCTATCCCATTATTGTATTTAATTGGTTTACACATTAACCCATTTAACCCGTTCATCATTTCCATGAATCAACATTTAGACCATTCCACGTTAACCCTTAGGTTATGGCCAAGTCTAGGTGTATTACCTAACTTATATTCCAAGTTCGACCAATCATGCCAACATGTTTATCAATGGATCTACAATTCACTACAACAAGCCAATTTTTTAATGTCAATCCCTAAACCCAGGAAAAGCCGGAACATCCCATGGATGGCCCAATTAGGTCACGTCAATCCCAGCACATCCCACGAGGAGCGTGAGGGTTTCAATTTTCAATTTTAAACATCATTAAAATCAAAAATTACAAGGTCATTCAAAACCTAACCATGGGAAACAAGAACACAAGTAAACATTCAAAAAAAAAACCCTAAATAACCATGGGATATAACTCGTAGACCACCTACCTCGAAACCGCGGTTGAACGCACTCTCTATCGAGTTATTAGACCTTGATACAACCACCCTTTGAAGCTTCATCCTAAAACTCACAAAAAATATAGGGTTTTAGAGATTTGGAATGTGAGGGAGAGAATGTACTAACCCTAAACCAAAAAGGGAAGCAAGGATGACGTTAGCCTTACCCAAAGCTTCGATCCGCAACCAACGACACCAAAAACGCCTTAGAATAGAAGGCGTTTGATCTCTTGAAGTCCATGGAAGGTTTGGTTCGTGCCTAAGGTGAAGAGTGGAGGAAGAGAAAAAAATCTCGAGTGGGGTTTAAAAATACTGGAGTGTCAATTTTATAAATTTTCCCAACTTTAAGTGGTCGCACAGTTTGTCTGCACGGTTTGGAAAACTGTGCGCAAACCGTGTGCATGCCACTGCCCAGAGGAGGAGGAGTCACACAGTTTAGCTGCACGGTTTGGAAAACAATGAGAAAATCATGTTCTTGCTTCTGTCCAGAGGTGGGAGGGTCACACGGTTTCTCCTGGGTAGGCCGCACTATTTGGCTGACCATGCGGAGGCTGTGCGCCTTGGTCTTCTTTGCCCAGACTTCCCTTCTTCCGTTCCCTGAGCCCCCGGAACACCCCCAAGGCCTCTCACACTTTCAAGAAACATATTAAAGTCCCCAAAGAAATGGGATAACCCAGAACACAACAACAACATACCTTTCCAAAAACTAGGTTCTTACAACCTACTCACAATATAACGGCTCATCCTCGAGCCGAGGTCCCAAACATCATTGATCCACTGAGGAGAAGTGTTCGGGCCACTAAGCCCGCATATCTGACTCCCGCTCCCATGTTTCTTCTTGAACCTTCCCAAGCTGCCATAGTACTCGCACTAATGGAACAACCATGCCTCTCAAGACCTTTTCACTACGATCCACCACATGAACCGGATGCTCCTCGAAGGATGAATCATCCTCAAGCTCCACATCCCCAATATCAATGACGTGAGATGTGTTAGGGTGATACCATCAAAGCTACGACACATGAAACATGTTATGTATCCCACCATACTACTGTGGAAGATCCAATCAATATGCCACAGGTATGATCCTCTCCACAATCTCAGAAGGTCCCACATACCTGGGCTCTAACATACCCTGCTTCCGAATCCGTCAGTGACCCAACCTTGGAGACACCTGAAGGAACACTTAATCACCCACCCCAAACATGAGAGGTCTACGCCTCCGATCTGCAAATGAATTCTGACTACTCCGAGACATAGCCATTCACTTCCTGATCAACTGAAATCTCTCGGAAATCTCCTGCACGAGACTCGACCCCAGCAACTCAGATTCACCGGCCTCTAGCCGAGACAATGGAGATATACATGGTATCCCATTAAGCGCCTCAAATGGTGCCATCTGAATTACATCCTAGAAACTGTTGTTGTAGGAAAACTCAACCAACGATACATACCTCTCCCAAGAACCACCAAATTCCAAGACACATTCTATTAACATGACTTCCAACACTTGGATCGTACGTTCCGACTGCCCGTCCGTCTGCGGGTGGAAATCCGTACTCAAAAAGACCTGCGTATCAAGCGCCTTCTGTAACCCTTGACAGAAAAACGATGTGAAACGTGGATCTCGGTCTGGAACTATGGTCCATGGAACCCCATGAAATCTCACTATCTCCCAAACATACATTTCACCCAACTGGTCGACTGTATAGGTCTCTTGAATCGGTATGAAATGAGCCACTTTCGTTAACTGATCCACGACCACCCAAATTGCATCATTCTTCCATGGCATCCTAAGAAGACCCACAACAAAATCCATTGTTACATCATACCACTTCCATTCCGGAACGGGAAATGGATGCAACAAGCCACCTGGGCGTTGATGCTCGAATTTCACCTTTGGACATGTAAGACACGGTGCCACAAATCCCTCAACTTCCTTCTTCATTCCAGGCCACCAAAATTTCCTTTAGAGATCATGGTACAACTTGGTCAGACCAGGATGCACTTCCCACTTCGATGCATGGAACTCACACATAAACTCTTCTCGTTTACATTCTAGCATGACCACCCGATCACGAATGCAAACTACACCATCCTCACGGACGGCCCAGCCAGAAGGTAGCTCCCCACCATTAAGCTTTTCCTTCATGATCAAAATATTTGGATCATCAAGCTGAATTTCTTTAACTTGACTCAAGAGCGTCGACTCCATCGTTAATGAAGAAAGAGTGACCCGACCATTCTCCTCCTGCACCTCTAGGTGCATCTCTGCAAACAAGGCCATCACCTTCCACTCGGTGCTGGACTCTTGAACCACCTGATTCTAAACCTTCCTTCTTAGAGAATTAGCAACACTATTTCCCTTTCTCGGTGTGTACACCAACCAAAAGTCAAAAGATAGGAAATATTCAACCCATCTTCACTACATAAGATTAAGATCCCACTGTGAGAAGATTTACTTTAAACTCTTATGGTCGGTAAACACGGTAAACCGTTCTCCGAATAGATAGTGTCTCCAGCAATTCAAAGAGTATACTACTACAGCCAACTCAAGGTCATGAGTGGGATAATTCCACTCATGGGGTCTCAACAGCCTCAACCCATAATCCAAAACTTGCTTATCCAGCATCAACACAGCCCCATGTCCGATTCCGGACGCATCACAAAACACGATGTACTTCATACCCGGCTCAGGTAAGATCAAGATAGGTGTGGTTGTCAGCCTCTTCTTCAGCTCTTAAAAGGCATTATCACAAGCCTCAGACCATTCTAACTTGATTCCTTTCTTAGTCAAGCCCAAAATTGGTGCTTCCAAGCTAGATAAATCCTGAATGAACCTTTGATAACACCCGTCCAAACCCAGAAAACTCCGAACATTAGAAACACTATTGGTCTGCTCCCAAGATACAACTGCATGAAGTATCTCTAGATCAACTGACACACCTGCCACTGAGATTATGTGACCCAGAGAATGTACCTCACCTATCCAGAATTGACACTTAGATAACTTGGCGTATAGTCGGTGCTCTTCTAGCGTACCCAATACGATGTCAAGATGTTGGGCATGACCGTCGTGAGTTTTTGAGTACACTAACATATCGTCAAAAAAACAACCACAAACCGATCTACATAGGGATGAAAGATCTGGTTCATCAAATCCATAAACACTGTTGGTGCATTGGTCAAGCCGGAAGGCATTACCACAAACTCAAATAACCCATACCAATTCCGGAAAGCTGTTTGTGGTATGTCGGAAGACCTCACCCTCAATTGGAGATAACCTGCACTCAGAAAAATCTTATAAAACACTGATGCACCCATCAACCGATCAAACATGTCATCAATTCTAGGAAGAGGGTACCAATTCTTCACTGTCATCTGATTCAACTTCTGAAAGTCAACACACAGCCACAAAAACCCATCGACCTTCTTTGCAAAAAGCACAGGAGATCCCAAAGGATATGTACTAGGACGGATAAACCACTTATGCTCCTACTCATCAAGTTTAACCTTCCGTTAATAGAGTTCTACCGATTCCATTCAGTATGGCAGAATAAAAACTGGTTCCGCTCCCGGCAGCAACTCGATCGTGAACTCAACATCCCTCTCATGGGGTAACCCCAAGAAATCCTCAGGAAACACGTCATGAAACTGATCCACCACAGGAGGGAAAATAAAATGCTTCCCTATTTCATCATCATCAATCATGAGACACGCCACTTGTTCCGTGATTCCACTCAATCGCTGACCAATCTGTCCTGCACGACCTACTCGAACATCCCACTCGCCACGGTGGACATAAGTGTCACCCTCAAGTGACCTGAATGATACCATGTGATGATAACAATCTACCTGTGCCAGATACAATGCCAACCAATCCAGTCCCAAGATTAGGTCAAACCCTCACATCTCGAGAATGAACAAGTCCCACAGAAAATGGTACCATCCAACTTCCAAGGCACATCCCTTGCACTACTTGAAATCCTCAACCAGAACCCCCAATGGAGTGTCAACTGTCATCACACCACACATCCCCTCCACAGGTAGACCCAGTGCTACCACATGTAGAGCAGAGATAAAAGAATGTGTGGCACCTGTGTTAAAAAACGCACTAGAAAAAGTAGAAGCTATAAGGATCATACCTCGAACAGTCAAAGGTCCAGCCTCACCATCACAAGGTGCACACTGAACTACCTGAAGCTGACTTGGCCCTCTACCCTGGGCTCCATCCTGAATGTCCTGCGCTGCGTTGTCCTGCTGGCGTGAGCGATCCTTCCCAGAAGTTCCACATCCACTGCCTCTGCCAATATGGTATGCGGAGCTCCAACTGCCCGCCTGATACGGGGAAACAGATCCACTTCCCGTATCCGGTACTTGCTTCCCACCGTCATAATCGCCCACCTACCGTGGGTTCCTGCAGATCCTCTTCACATGCCCCATCATGCTACACGAATGGCACTCAACTGGGGGTCGAGGCCACTAACCACACACATACCCCGTCCAACCGCACTGATTGCAGAACACCTGATCCCCACTCTGAGAGGATGACCCTCTCTTACATCCACCTTACACACTTCTTCCATGTTGTGAGCTCTCATAGTGTCGCTTCCGACCCTCAGTAGCTACACCGCTTGTCTGCCCCACCGGCACTAAAAGACCACTAACTGAAGCTCCCTTTAGGTTTCCTTATGAGATCAGTGCCTTATCTACTAACTCTTTGAACCTCTTCAAGCAGAAGATGTTTACTTGAGACCTAATTTCATGTCTCAGTCCATCCTGGAAACGCCTTACTACTTCTGCCTCATCCCCTGCTAACAATCGAACGAAGCGTCTCAAATCAGTGAAGTGACTAGCATAGTACATCACTGATAGTGATCCCTAAGTCAGGATCATAAACTCTATAGCCCACACCTACCTCAAAGTCTCTAGGTAGAAATGCACCGGAAACCGTTCCTGAAAAACCTTCCACGAAATTCCCTCACCCTGCTCAATTTGAGCCTGAATGTCCCACCAACGCCTAGCCTGGCCCCGCAACCTATAAGCGGCCAGCTTTACTCATTTTTCAACATGGGTCTCTAGATGATCCAGTATCATCTTGACAAACTCTAACCAGAACTCCACTACCTCTGGCCAAACCTCTTTGGTAAAAGTCAGAGGGTGCCGCAGCTGGAACTCCCTGGTCAGCTCAAATATACTCGGTGCAACTCGCCCTAGTCCTGATCCATCATCGGCATAGGGAGAGACATATTCTCTCATAACTGGTCTTCTCTACCTTCATTGATCGCCACATTTTCCTGCTCCTCTACTGGAGGAGTGTTCTCAGCAATACCCTCTCATTGACCAACTGGTAACCGATGTCATGGTAGAATTTCTCTACAATTACAAGCACGAGTTTTAGCAAACATACTATACAAATTCATGGCTCCACCAAAAGCTCTTTACTTTCTACCACAACCCACTTTACATATGCTAACCCAACAACATTTTTTCCAAATTTTTTCAAAACCTATTACTCCATTAAACATCATTTACCCACTTGTTTCATTTCATTCTTCACATTATTTCTTGGTTTCATGAAATGCATAATGCACCCTACTTTCCTACCTCATACACCCATCCTGTGCGTGCGCCTAATACAATGCATGTCACCTAATGATGCATGAATGCAACCCTCTTGTCATTAAGGCCACAAGCCAAGAATCATAAAACAGTCATATCAAACCACATCTTCATCACCCAACGGTGAAATATCATCAACTGTAACAACACATAACCAATAATAACATCTCCCACCCAGGGTGACATGGGTTTCCCTCGTACCTGGGTTAGCTAATCTCAACCACGAGCTAATAACCAAGGCCTGATACATATTAACCCTTGGCTACCAATACAAAATAACAAGACCTCAGAGAATGAGAAGAATGACCTCCTCAGATACCACTTTGTAACGTCCCCAACCCGGAATCCACTAAACCGGTGCTCTGAGCCGGGTGGTTACATGACCTTAAGCGCAACTCCTCGTACTCCAAAGGCTGCTGACTAGCAGTAGTGGTCTATGGTTTCAAGTGGGTAGACTATACACCCTTTTCATCAGAGTAAGAACAAAATAAATAAACCAAATAGAAGAAACAAAAACCAATAAACAAAGAACATGTATAACAAAATTTTCCAATAATAAATATTTCATGTCATACTACAAGTGCAAAAGTGGACACAGCCCCAAAATAAAGACAACGGCCAAAATCCCTCAAATGGTCCCGACTCCAAGTCTAGATCCTCCACCATGTGATACCCATGTCCACTCACCTATCTAGTAAGGACCATTGCCCTTGTCTTGACCTGCAAACATGAAGTCTACTCGGGTACCCAACGGCGGCCTGAGCCGGGTGTGAGTACAACTCAGTAGGCCCCCACCAACGGTGTCTACAAAATTTCTATTATAAATAGGTAGTACATTTCAAAGGGGTATGAATGATAAATGCCAAGTAATTAATTATGGTCCATTAACAAATTCAAAGAAAAGCCATTACCACTTCCATTACCATTCATTTCACAACAATTACCATTACTTACCATTTCATCACATTTCCATGTGTTAATCACATACATTATGTTACATTGGTCTAAGGCCAACAATCACATGCAAGAGGGTAAACACATCTTTATCCTATCTCACTAGGACTAACCCCTCTTAGAATCCATAACCTCACCTCAAAGCCTCAGTCTGCGTGGATGAAACTGTTAGGAGAATAGAGCCTTAGTCCCCTTTCCTAACCTGTGCATTTAGGGTGGATTTTAGAACCTCAGTCTTCACTCGACCCCTGGGCGTAGATCCTCAAGTAATTCCCCACACTACGAAGCCAGGTGCACATGCTAATATATAAGTTACCATCAACCATCCAAACCATTGACCTTCGACAAACACTATTCACAACAACCCACATGGGAAACCACATCGTGCCTTAACCTATTAACACATTACCAATTAACATCATTTAACCATTCACCCAATTCCCATGTGTTATTACTATCTCACTAAGCATTCAACATTAAACCCATAATCTATCCCATTATGGTCTTTAATCGGTTTACACATTAACCCATTTTACCCGTTCATCATTCCCATGAATCAAAATTTAACCCATTCCACTTTA
Source organism: Viscum album (assembly GCA_963277665.1). Lineage (NCBI taxonomy): Eukaryota > Viridiplantae > Streptophyta > Magnoliopsida > Santalales > Viscaceae > Viscum > Viscum album. The sequence continues at coordinate 121,650,483 of OY728153.1, read as the reverse complement.
ACCCTTAGGTTATGGCCAAGTCTAGGTGCATTACCTAACTTCTATTCCAGGTTCGACCAATCACGCCAACATGTTTATCAAAGGCTCTACAATTCACTAAAACAAGTCACTTGTTTAATATCAATCCCTAAACTAGGGAAAATCTGACACATCCCATGGATGGCCCAATTAGGTCACGTCAATCCCAACACATCCCACGGGGATCATGAGGATTTCAATTTTCCCTTTTTAACATCATTAAAATCAAACATGCCAAGGTCATTCAAAACCTAACCAAGGGAAACAAGAACAAAAGTAAACATGAACAAAAGCCCTGAATAACCATGGGATATAACCTGTAGACCACATACCTCAAAACTATGGTTGAACACACTACCTATGGAGTCCCTAGACCTCGATCCAACCGACCTTTTAAACATCAACCTAAAACTCACCCAAAAGATAGGGTTTTAGAGATTTGGAATTAGAGGGAGAGAAGGTACTAACCCTAAACCAAAAATAGAAGCAAGTATGAGGTTATCCTTACACGGAGCATCGATCTGCAACCAACGACACCAAAAATGCATTAGCATCGAATGAGTTTGACCTCTTGAATTCTTTGGGAGGTTTGGTTCATGCCTAATGTGAAGAGGGGAGGACGAGAGGAAAATCTCGAGTGGTGTTTTAAAAGCCCAGAGTGGCGATTTTGTAATTTTTCACAACTTTAAGTGGCCGCATTGTTTGTCCGCACGGTTTGGAAAAGCGTGCACAAACAGTGCGCATGACACTTCCCAAAGGAGGATTAGTCACACGGTTTAGCCGAACAGTTTGGAAAACCGTGCACAAACTGTGCGCTTGCTTCTGTGCAGAGGAGGGAGGGTCACACGGTTTCGCCTGGGCATGCCGCACGGTTTGGCTGACCAGGCGCAGGTCGTGCGCCTTGGTCTACTTTTCCAAGACTTCCCTTCTTCCGTGCCCCGAGCCCCTTGAACACCCCCAAGGCCTCTCACACTTTCAAGAATCCTTTTAAAGTCCCAAAATCAAGGGTTTAACTCAGAACACAACAAGAACATACCTTTCTAAAAACCGGGATTTTACAACCAAGGTCATTTTCAAATACCATTTTAATTTATTTCATGTGATGTTCACCAGCATTTAAAATAATATTCATATCAAATGATCCATAAACCACATTATCATCCCAATTAGTGTCCACATTCCTTTTTTCCTAGTATTTATTCCAACAGTTATAATTATGATATAGTCTGTGACAAATAAAATGTTCTTATAACTATTATGGACTAATTTTTCTTCAATAAAAACAACATAAACATAGACATAGTATTTAAGAAGGGTTTTATTCATTCTCGCTTGAAAACATGAAGAACTCTTAAACACAATATTCATACTCATTTTTTAATGAGTAGTGTGAACCAATTATGAATTCATATCCATCATATTGGGTTCATAAAATATTACCTTTTCACAATAAGTAATTAAATAGACCATAGATATTCACTACCAAGGTGAAATTTATAGAAAATTCTAATAAGGGAGATGCAATACATGATTGATTCAAAACATTTCAGTATATTGAATAAAAGGGGTATTTGGATTTAATTATATAATTTCTCCACTATTGTATGTTTTATCCTATGAATTAATTCAATAGTGTTTTGTTATATAGATCATTCTTCCTCACCAAATCATCTCCCAGACATTTATTATTCCATTTTTTGGTTGAAATGTCATTTATCACATGTGAGAATGCACCCATGTTTCATAAAATACTCTAACAAGTATTCTTACTTGGGATTACTTATGTTCAGTGTATTACAAGAAAAATAAAAGAGATTGGGGATTAGTTTTATGAAATTGATTTCTATAATGATTGATCGAGAGATGAAGTTGATGGGAATGGAATTTGTATATAAAAAAGACAGTGGATGATTCTTAAGAAACACATTGCAACAAAAATGATTTTTTGATACACATAAATTCTTTCTTAAATCCCACAAATAAATGAAAATATAATATAAGAAATTAAGGAGTTATAAGAGACACAAATAGGATAATCAAGAATAATAAACTGTAATTCAATACACTAGATGGCATAAAAAAGTATTAATAGAACATTTTAATAAGTAAATTTTAATTTTGTATATACAAACAATAATCATAGATTCTTAGGGGTGGAACCAATACATGTATAACTAAAATGAGGAATACCTAAAAAAATTTCTAATATATAGAATTTGATGACTTATTTTTAATTTTTGGAACATTTGATGTTGAACCCTATAGAAATATAACATTTTAATATAGTGGTATATGAAATATTTGAAAACATTTCAAGACTCTTGGGATGTCATATCAGGAAACCGACCCATCCCAAGGATTATATGAAGGTCATCCCATGATATCTACTAATCAAAATAATTCTATGAAGGCCATCTAAAACACATTTACCATTTAATGAGATTCTAGGGAGGTATATAAATAAGTTTTCATAATGTAATAATACAAAACAATAAGAAATGTCACAAATATGGGAGGAAAACACACCCAACCTTAAAATGTATATCCCATAAACATATATATATATAATATGGAATTTTTAGTACACATAATTGGAAAAAACACCACTATTTATTGAGTGGAATAAGTATTTATTTAAATTTTTTTATCAGTGGACTAGAGATGATTCTCTAAAATTTCAAAAAAGACACAAAATTAAGCATACAGAGAATAATGGGATACATATGTAGATATATAATAAAAATGATTCAAAAGAACATTAAAAAAAATCCGAAATTGGGTATCCCAATTTGTAGTCAACAAAACAATAAATCATAAAAAACATTCTCCTAATAATATATAATCAGAATAATATACAAGGACCAGACTATAAATAACTGACAACATCATCAGAGAAGAAATAAATACCAAAATGACAAATAAATAAAGAAAATCAGAACCCACAAAGGAAAATATAGGCATACCTCACTAGGTTAAAGAAAATATGTGACCCTTAGATATAGATCTTGATGTTTTCTTCAGGAACCCTAACTACAACTAAACAGTGGTTATCAGATGATGTCTGAGCAACTGGAGGTAGTCAAGTGGCTTAGTGTGATTTGAGATTCGATTTACTAAGGAGGAGTACATACAGTAGGTGTCTTTCATAAACATATTTCGATATCATGACGGGTTTTCAATTAGTTAGTATTTTTTAAATATAATGGGATATTATTATTAGTGCATCTGAAAAACTGCTCAAAATATCCCTTTTATTTGTTCTTATTACATAGGCACTAATAATGAATTCAAAATTATTTATGTAAATAGAAAATTTTAAAATACATAATAAATATATATATATATATAATATATAATCATTATTTAAATATATTTATTATAATTTAATAATTATTTAAATACGTAATTATTTATATAAAAGTATGTGAATATTTTTAAGAATTAATTTTTATATCATTATATATATATAATTATATATATATAATAAACATATATAAATGTAAATATAGTAAATATATTCATTATTTAATTAAATTTATTATAAATTTAAAAATTATTTGAATATATATAATATTTAATTAATAATTTTAAAAATAATTTAAATATATATGTATATATATTTTTAATTATAAATATATAATTGAATGAATATAGTAAATCTACATTTGTAAATATATTTATTTGTAAATATTTGTAATTTTTTTTATTTTTATCATTATTAATGAATATCTAATGTTAGGTGCATACAAGTTAAAAATGAGTGAAATTGAATAAATTAAAAATATGTATGTTCTATCATTTTTGAAAAAATGGATATGTTTTGGGTGTGAGAATTGTATATAAAATATCATTAATTATGTATATTTGAAATAAATTTAGCACACATTTCATTTATGTTAAAATGATATATTTAATGACATTAAATTATATATCAATTACTCTATGCAATTTGTTAGTATTTTTATTTAAATTAATTTTTCATTACAAACCATTGGTCACTAAATAAATATAATACTATTTAATGTAATAAAAAATTATATTATCTAATATATAAATCATATTTATATACATTAATATATATATATTTCTTATAAACAATTTATTATAAATTTCTATAATGATCTAAATAATAAATTTGTTAATACTTCTCACAATTTACTTATTTTTAATTTTTATTTGTTTAATTTTCATTTTTCAAATATCTATATATTCAATACATAATATTTATTAGCATTGATAATTTATATTTAGTAAAATAAATTTATTCAATTTAATAAATTATTAATTAATCAATTAATTTCATAAAAAAATTTCCATAAACTCATTTTTTTTATATTTTTCATAATTTAATAATTCAATTTTATTTATTTTTTTCTTCATTTGTGTTAAAAGAATTATGATAATGGATTATTTTATCAGCGCTACAAATAAAGTGTTGATAAAAGATAAATTTTTTCAAAACTGATAAATATGACATTTACGAGTGATTTTTTCTTATGAAAATAAATACCAGTGTTGTTAAGGGTCTATTTGAAAGTACTGATATTAAAAAATTGAGTTTCGTAAAATTTAATTATAACATATGTCATCGATAAGAAAAATAATTGATAAATATAAATCAATCATAAAAACAAGTTATTCAGTGAAAAAAGATGAAAATAAACCATGAATCATAACCATAAATAAATATAAGTAAAATCAAATGATGTTATAATCTATAGAAAATGGTTTTGAAATATAATTTGAAATTAATCTTGAAGCATATTTCATTTGATTGAAAAAAAATTCCATTCTTAAAACACCGCACATTTTTAAAATAAAAATTCTTCATTGAAAATAAAAATTTAAAATTATAAGGGAAATATCAAGTATTTAAGGCTTTATGATGGTGGAAAATGTTGTTCATTCTGTATAAGTTAAAAATGGAATATTGCATTCATACTTTTATTTCAAAAAAGTCCCAAAGTACCTTTTGTAGAAAATGAAAAAATAAATTCATTTAAAACCATGTAATAAATAGTGAAAATGGTTAAAAATGAATTTAAACATATATAAGAGGATATTAAAATAAATTGAAATCCTTTTTAGAAATCATGGACATTGAAGTTAAATATTCCTCAATTGAGATTTAAAACGAAACAATCCCAAATATTGATGTGATCGTGAAATAAATAATCATCAATTTGTAATCAGAAGAATAATGTGCCCCATGAAATAAAAAATACTATATGTATGTTAAAATAACATATTAATCTTGATAAGTCCCATAAAATACATTGATGGTTAGTTCATACACCACCAAGAAGAAACAAGTGGCATATTGGGCATGTATCACATCGAAATAAAAGTGAGGCATAAATTCATTACTACTTGAGTATCTTTAGAATCGTATACCCCTTAAAATAATATCATCAATTGAAAAATATAATATCATAAAATAAATGAAATTAATTATAATAAATTTTATAGGTTTTTATATTCACCACAGAAAATAATCATGTGGTGAATATGCCATGTATGTCATGGAAATGAAAAGTGAGCTGAAATTTCCTTAAATTCATTAATGACTTCCTTCACACACTTTAAGAAATCCAATATAATAAATATAATATTATTATAAATCAAAAAATGAACCATATTCATATATTAAATACATTATATGATTTAATTATGACATTGTATTACCTATTTTTTTAACATTTATCACGTTAAAGTAACATTTCTGGTAATAACGGGGTTGATTATCGTACATGTTTTTAGTTGTCAATAATGATTATTTTACTTAAATATTGATTTAATTATTCGTATAATGTAAAAAATTACTTATATATCATATATATTCATTATATAAACTTTTATAATAATATAAAAATATATTATATAAAATGGAATACACCGTTCATGGAGGCGGTAGCCCGTACGTATGCATGAATGTTGTTTGCATTTTATTGATGAGTTAAAAGAAATTTAATTATATGATATATTATCATTATAGAATACTTTTTATTTCATATTCAACATATATATTCCTATAAGTCATCATTATTGAAATTCATGATATATAGGTGAATAATGAATCGCACTGTGTTGTGGAGATAGTTAGCCATATCAAAGTAGGAGCCACGTTATCATTTTCCCATAATATTAAATGGAAAACCATATACATGATATTATACTTATATAAGTATAATTGTGTATTCAATATCATATATATCATATACAAATAGAGTTTCCATCATGGTGAAGGATGAAACTAACAACATCATTTCACGAGGGAGTACTTTAGCATACACAACAACGATATGTTTGTTACCCATTAGATTTATGTATGTGTGAGTGTAGGTCAAAACAATTAGGTAAAAATTCTTGAATATATATTCTAATGAGTTTATTATATAAATTTGAAATAAAAATAATGGATTGGGTTCATTGAAGAAATAAATTAAAAACGTCCGTTGTTGAATGCTACATCTTCTTTGGGTATCTCCTTTTGATATTCACAAAATAACACTGTTGGCATGATTTATGAAAAAACAAAGGATTCTATGATTATGGGAATAAATTTGGTTGGATAATTTGGAATAGGTTATCCAATCCAATGTATTTAGAGGTGTGAATAACAGATAATGAGAGGTTCCTTTTTATAAGATATGGGAGGGCCCTCATGATATATCTCAAAATATTAAATTAATATAAATTAATTTTTAATTAAAAAATGACACAGAGAGATTTATTTATAATATATGTTGTGGATATATTTAAATCCTATCAACCTATACTTTTTAGACATGCTTAGGTCATATTATTACACTTTTCTTTCGTATTTAACCCGTAATTAATATCTCTTAATGTGAAAAAATCTGTTTTTAATACTTATGGGTCAACATATTTATTATTAAATAAAAAAACTATAAATGATTCATTTATAATATTTTATGACATATACCATTATTTTTATGAATCTTATCTTTGAATAAATTTTATATCATTTAATAAAATTATTTTTTAATATCAATAATGTCAATTTTGACAATATTAATTACATGAATTTTTAAAAAATATCATAATAACATGATATAATAAAAAACCTCATTCTAAATTATCTATAAATTATAAAAATAATCAAAAAAACTCAATTACTAAATTAATTATATGAATGTATATTTATTTTAATTTTTTAATATCAGTTATCTGATTGTTCCTTTAATTAAACAATTCCCACATCATCTTTGTGTAAATGTTGAAGGTAATTATATTGTCCCTAAAATTTATAAAGAAATTAACATGATATATAAAAACATTTTATATTTATAATGAATAATTATTTTCAAATTGTTTTTCTGTATCACCCTATTTTAAAAATGTTTTAGTTATTGAAAATTTTAGAATGAAATCTTTAGCTTTTCTTTAAATAAAACATAATAAATGTCTTACTCTCATCCAAGTGGTCTAAAAAGATCATATTTCTGGAAAAAGATGATTTTATTCAAACACCACTCAACCAATAAAATGTGGAAACGTGTTATGGTGATTTCAAACTATTTATATTATTATTTATTAAATAAATTACTTGGTTTTCCTGTAACCATGGTAAATAAAAAATTTCCAATGTTACTATTCATAATGTCAAAAAATTTACGTTGGTCGTATGAGACTGTAAATAGAATAATTATTACAACCATGAATGTCTTTTTTTTATATATTCATAAAAATTATGTTTAATTCTAATCCCACAGACGTGGCGAGGAAGCAGAATTTTAATGTCAAAATGTTCAAAAGTTCACAAAGTTTTTATATCCAATTGGAATGTGAAATTAATTCCTATGATCTAAATTTTATTAAATTATAAATAAAAAATCTTATTATAATTTAAAACAAATAAAATATATATTTTAACACTATAAATTATACCAATAAAAAATCGTTTTTGAATAAAAAGTTGCAATTTTTTTACTAGTCATCGAAAAAATGAGTCTTATCAGAAAAATATCAAAAATTGAAAAAAAAAATAAATTTTCAGAATGTTATTTCACAAAATAAGTTTAGTTTTTCATATATAAATTCTAAAAGTCTCAAAAATCAGATTCAATATGGGTTATCTATTAAAAGGTGTTAAAATTACCCATTTAAAAAATATAGGGGTGTTTGTGTAAATATGGGTTTGTTCTTATCTTATGAATATAAAATATAGTGTATGAATTTAAAATGAATTTTAATGGACTTATAAAATACATATTTAAATAATATTATTATGTAATTGTAATTTATTTAAATTATTAAGATAAAAATCTTTCGGGGAATCAACATTAATCTATTTCCATTATAATAAATAGGTATATATTTTCATTTCTAATTTTTTTGACCAATGTATTCCTATTATGTCTTTATATTTCATAAGTTATTTAATTCTATTCATAATTTCTTATTAAATTAATGGGATACATCTTATTATATTAAAAAATAATATTTTACCACTATACTATTTTTCAGTAAAACATAGTGTTTCATATAATGTAAGCTATAAAAATAACTCAGTGTTGTATGTAACAAAACCCATGCATAGTGTTGAATATAATTAAACACATTAAATGTGTCTTTTATAGCATAATATATAATCGATATTTTCTATAACACAAGTAAACAATATTGTTTATTGTATAACCAATTTTATATCTAGTATTGTGTGAAATGAAAAATATCAAAAATATTATATTAATTCGAAAAATATATATTTCAAAAAATCACGAGGTGTTACATTATACCCACTAAAAATGAATTTATCCTTTAAAATTATTCTTGGTTATCAATCATTTAATACATTAAATTTTATTTCATAGAAAACCTTATTGAAAATATGAATACTAAAAAATTCTATTAAAGAACGAAAGGTGAAAACATAATGGTTACGTAGAGTACCTCATAACTGGGTTTCCACATATCATACTATATGATGAATGTGAAAACATGGACTCAGAAGAGAAATATAATTATCTTGTTCTCATGGGGAGTGATAGAGAATATGGTCGGGAGAATTTTTACAATCACAAGTCAATAAATTAATGATGATCTAAGGGACTATTTGATTCATCAAAAATATGGTACTTGGATAAATTTTTTAGTTTAATGAAACCTTCCATAGAGTTGATTAATTTTCATGATAAGAAATAATTAATTGATTTTAGGACAACCTTACCCTATTTTATTCCGTAATCAATTTTCAAAAAAGCTGAATTTTTTTCTTGATGCATTACCAAATCATGAGATTCATAAATTGAATGATCGGTCATTCCATCTTTCATTAGATAAAAATTGACGAAATAAGTTACCCTATATATAAAATCCATATATGATGATATAATAAATTATTCAAAAAATCCACATCCTGAGATTAATATAAAACATTCCACAAATTGTTAACAATATATCCATTTCTAACGATGAATGTACAAAACATTAGAATGAAGTCTACTAAATCAACTTAACATTTAACCCCCATGTATCATTTGTTATATCGTGGTGGTCACATTCCAGTAATTTTAATACCTCCATCATGTATTCTTGAAATAAGGTAACAACCTAAATTACCATAAATCCTTATTCAAAAAATAATGCATCCATATACATATGTTTACTAGATATAACATATATGTCTAAAATTTTCTAAACAACATCCATGACCGTATAAACCAGTTTTCAAAAAATCCTTAATCACATACAAGGAAATTAGTAACTTTCAATTTAATTATTCATATCAAACATATCATTTACCTAAAAACACTATATTAACATAAAAACCATAATTAATATTATCATCCATTAGTTAAAATGTCTCATAGCCATTAGATCACTTTTCGAGTCCATCAGAATCATTCAAAATAAAATTATAAATCCTGATCTAAAAATAAAAAATTCCTTGTATTTTTTAGAATTCATATAACATAACTATATAATACAAATACATGATTACATTAATTAGTCCAATTCTTTATTAATACATATACAGGATACCACATCCTATTACATAACACCTCGTTCCTTTTACATTTCATCTATAGTATTATCTTCATCTGCAATATAACCATAACTCGAACGACCTTGATGATTATATTCTTGATATTTACATATGGGAAATTAATTTTAAATGTGAAAATTCTTTCTAAAATTAATGAATTTCACATTTTATGATGTATTAGGGAGGCTAATATTCCATTCAACTTCGTTAAGTTAAACCTTCATTTTTTCTTTGGAGTTACTTTCTTTGTGTCCTTATTTCCAAAAATAACAACATCTTCATATTCCACTAAGACATTAACTTATGTGATTCATTCCAAATTCCTATGAAAAAGAAAACTAAATGTTTTTTTCACTATGGTCTCCATTAACTGAACTCACAATGAAATTAATGCTTCTCTCCCTTGGTGAGTTTGAGAGTTGGGTAAGGTAATGGTTGTTAATCATGTTCTGTGAAAACTGACCTGGCATGATCACAACATCCATCACTCTAGTGACCATAAAATTTATTTTTTCAGTTTAATATTATACACCACATTCAATCTTAAACTAGTTACTTATGGTTTCCTACTTTGACTAAACTAGAAAGTATTTATTGAGAAACAAATATTATAATGAGGATCCAAAAAATCATGAAATCCACTTATAGGTTTTTAAAATTGTCAAACCATCTATAATATAGAATCCATTATGTTTAACTTGGGTTATTCCTAGAAAAATTACATTTAAATCCTTCATGATGATTAATATATATTTTTCTGAATTTTCAATGCACATCCAACAGGTGTGTCAATATAGGTGGGTAATAAGGCATGTTTTCATGTACCAAGTTATACCAAGTCTGGGATAACGTGCCTTGTCAGAGTTGTTACCCATTAGTATATCTTGTCTAGAGACACATCCAAATGTATCATCCATACATGGATGTAATTATAGGAAATGACTAACTATATCCTTTACCAAAATTCCATGTGAATTTCTTAAACATTAACTCATCCTAATACTTATCAAAAGATACACACCTAGACATATCCTTAGAATTATCCAAAAGGATGTCACTAATGTTTTATCATACTAGTTTTCAATGGTGGTCTACCCCTATTATTTTATACCAACTATTATAAAAACTTCTTGATTTACATAGACAATACATCACATTTTTATAATACTTAAAATATTAAAAAAATATACTTCCAAAGATGCTATATGTTCAGGGACTATGGAAACAAAAAACAAAAATATTCCAACCCAGTGAAATGTCCTCAATGTTTTCCAAAAAGTTCTCCCCCATTAGTAATTCTAAATAAAATCCTTCCTATATAACTTATTGATGGTAACCATAAAAACGAGGTGATATCAAATTCCTAGTAAGGGTAAATAAAATAAATGTATAAGGATATCATGAACATAAGGGTATGATAACATGGTCATGATCAATAGAAGATCAGACCGTACATATCATAAATCGTATGTATGAATCTTGAAATAATTTTTTCCTTTTCATAAGACCTGAATCAAAATGAAATCAGGAAAATAATCCATTAAATCATAACATAAGAATAAGAAATTGAATTGTGGAATACACATTGGAATATAAAAACTATATTCCATGGATTCCATTTAAAAACATCATAACATGTTAGGATTGGGATAACCACTAGTGTACATAGTTTGGTTTTGGGATTCCCTCCAATTTTCCTTCTTGTTTCAGGATTATGTTTCACTCCCTTGTACCCTCTTGTTTTGGGCTTCAGTTGCCCTCCCATGTACCCTTTGAGCTCATAAAACCATTTTCATTAACCAATTCATTGGTGGGAGATATAGTTACCAACCATGAAATAATAAAAACCATAAATATGTGTCCTAATAGAACATAAATGAATTATCATATCAGAACCCATAAGAAAATGTTTTTCATATACATTTCATTATAACATTATTCATAGAAATAAAATATAATCCATGACCATAAATTCGTCATAAAAATAAACTATTTAGATAAAAGAGTGTGAATAAAACCATTAAATAAGAATCTAAATAAAACATATGTAACCTCAAGTAATGATATCATATATGGAAAATGATTATGAAATATCATTTAATAATTCTTGTGGGAAACCATTATTTCATTAAAAAAAATTCTATTCTTAAAAGTCCTCATAATTTTAAAATAATAATTTCCCATAAAATAAACATATATAATTTTAGGTTTTGATTAAAGTTATTAAGGTGTCACGATATAAGAAAATTATTTCCATTCTATATTTTTTAAAAAGAAACATTCGTTTTGTAAAGTATCTGGAATAGTCTCAAAGTACCTTGTTTGGAAAATGAAAAAAATATTCATTTCAAAACATGTAGTAAAAAGTCGTAATTTGTTAAAAATTTATTTAAAAATACATATGAAGACATTAAAAACATTTTTTAAATCATTTTTAAAAAATATGGACAATTATGATAAATATTCCCTAACTAAGACTAAAAAAATCCCAAAGTTTGATGAGATTGTGAAATAAATACTAATGATTTTATAATAAGAAAAATAAAATAAAAATGAAATAATGAAAATTATATGGATATGAAAATACCAAAATCATCTTGATATAAATCATAAAACATATTCTTGGGTAGTATATGCACCATTTAGAAGGAAGAAGTTGGTTGTAAGTCATGTGTCCCACATAAATAAACATGAGACATAAATCCATTACCACTTGAGTAACATTATTATAATAAACACCATAAAATAATAATAGAAATTAAAACAATTAATATAATTAAATAAAGTAATTTATTAGAATAAAATTTCATTGTTTAGTATATAAACCACATAAAATAAGAAAGTGGTGAATATGTCATGTTTCTCACTAAAGTAAATAGTGAGATTAAATTCTCTTACCTTAAGCATTGATTTCATTAGCACATGTTAAAACTAATATATAATAAATATATGTTTACTAGAAATCAAGCATATAACCAGATTCAGATATTTAATAAAATATATTATTTACTTAGGACATTCTATTACCAATTTTTTAAAAAATTTGGAGTTAAACTAATATTTCAGGTAATAACTACTTGGATTATCATAGGTGTATTAACCATTCATTCATGATCCTCTTTTATAAATCATAATTTACATATTTCAGGAATGTAAAAAATTAAATTAATATCATATATATTCATTATATAATCATTTATAATAATCTATAAAAGATATTTATATGAAAAGTCATACACCATTAATGGATATGGTATTTTGTATATACGCATGAACATTATATCTATTTTCTTATCGGGTTTAATGAAAGGAAAGAATATGATATATTATAATTAAAATGAAAATTTTATGTCATATAAAATATATATATTTATAAATATTCATCAATATTACCATCCATAAATTATAGTTGAATAATGAATCACAAGAGGTGGAAATGGAAGGCCATACGTACAAATGAAAGACTTTATCAATTACCCAAAATATTAGATGGTTAAAAGGTACAAAGGATATGATAATAAAATAATTATAATTATATATTATATATCATTTAAAAATAATTATTTCATCATAATTTCTAACTATAAGAGGTGGTAAAAGAAAAGAGAACAACATCATTTTGTATGGATGTAGTTCTTCGTACAAAAGAATGGTAATTTCATTACCCATTAGATGGAAGTGCGTGTCAGTTTTGGATTAACCCTTAATCAAAAAATATTTATAATTAGGATTATGAGGTTTTTCTATAAACATTAATGAAAAATAATTTAATTAGTTCAAGGAATAAATAATACAAAAACATTCTTCAAGGAATGATACCTCTTCTATTGGAATCTATTTTTTATATGAAAAAGGTATCCATTTATTGGATTTATTACCAATATATGGATTATTAGGTTAAGAGAAAATGGTTTTTATGGGACTTTGGTAGATGTTTGAAGAGAAAAAAGTATTTATATTTGTGAAAAAAAGACAATGAGAGGTTCATTTTATATGAAAAAGGAGGGGAACTCTTGGAATCTCTTATAATATTAAATAAATAAAATTTAATTTTTTATTTTGAAAAGAATTAAAAGTGAGATTTGTATATGATAATACATATATAAGCCTAAATACTATCAAACAATAATTTTGGACATGTTTAGGTCATACTATTAACCAAATCATTTGGATTTAACCCTTAATTAATCACTTTAACAGTTACCACGACAACACGAGTCTTTACTAATTATGGGTTAATATAGTTACTATAAAATTACCTAAAAACTCATAAATTTACCAATTATAAAATATTATAATTTTTTGAATTATTTTTCTGAATTTTATATTTCTAGAAATTTTATATCGCTAAATAAAATATTTTTTTCAAAAATATCAATAATGTAAATTTTGACACTTTTTATTACATGAATTTTTAAAAATTATCACAACAATAAGATATCTTTGAACCAAATTATTTATCAAATTCTAAAATTTCAAATTCATCAAAAAAAGTGTGGATGGAATTAATCATATCAAATTATATTTATTTTATTTTTTCTGATATCATTTATTTTTTCCATCCATTAATTATACAATTAATGCATCATCATTGCGTCACAATTTAGGTTAATTATATTATCACAATAAAATGTAAAAAAATTCCATGATGAAGAATAATATTATAATACAAATTAATATTCATATATGATTTTATTTTCTTTATAACTATCTTTTAGAGTCGATATTATTATTGAAAATATGAGTATTCCATCTTTACCATTTTCTTTAAATAAAATATAATAAAGGTCTTGCACTCATCCAATGTTATAAAATTCTATAATTTCAGACCAAGGATTTATTTTGTTTAAAAAATCTCATCCAATAAAAATAGTTCAAGTTCTAGGGTATTTTTTATAACCCCGCGACCCTAGAAACCCAGAGTCGGTGCAATATTTTAAAATATTGGATCGATTACAAGGGATCATGTCCTAAAGGACTGATCAGTTTAGAGGACTTGTAAAATATATTACATACATTAATGTTACATTACACTTTCTAACATACAAAAAAAATCTTTTGAGAAAGCAGTTATTCCCTTTGCATAAACCTACATATCAATCTTAATACACTTCTTAAAATCCTGGGAAAAGAAAACATAAAGTAGGGGTGAGCTCAGATGATTAGTAAGGGTAAATAATTTTTCAGAATCTATAAAATTTTATGGCAAGATGTGTAATAAAAAAAATTGCCTTTTAATCACATCATTGAACATATAATGAAAAAAATTAAATCAAACCATACCATATAAACATGCACGTTGATATTATACTAGTTGAATAATTACATGAAATAACTAATTTCATAATGAGGGAATAAAAAATGCCAAACATCATAACCACAGAGTAAGGGTCTCGTTCCATGAAATCAGATAAATTTTTTGTCAAGGCCTTCTACCAAGAAACTAGTTTGTCTTATGATATGTATTGATGCATCGATGGGATATAGAGGGCCCCACCCATCACTTATTAAGTCCAATGCATTCCTCATATGAAAAGGGTGAAACATTACATTAACACTCATATTAAAACTAGCATACAAAATGTCAATATATTAACTGTAAACCATGAATGGTATAAAAATAGCACATCCATAGTCAAACATATCATAGATCATTCATTACAATATAGAATATTTTATTATAATAAATAGACCTCAATTATGAATAATATCCAGTAAAGTATGTTGACATTGTTGAAAATGTTTAGTAAAACACTTTGAGTGAAATATCCCTTCTACATAAAATCATTTAAAAGTCATATATTTTTGAAAGGAAACATTTAAAAGAAATTTTTGAATCAAAGTGTCTCATACCACTTTGAAACTTTTGAATTGAATTACAATTTTAAAACATTAATGTCCATATAAATAAATCCTTAAAACCATTTTGAAAATAAGGAAATTAATGAGAATGATTTAGAAGAAAAATAATTTAAAACATTTAAAATGATTATTTAGTTAAGTATTCCCTTAAAAATAATCCTGTTGAAAACACTTTTATGAAATATGGACATGGATAATATATATGTCCCAGTAAAAAGTTACCGATAAACAATCTCGGATAACAATGAGATTGTGTAATTAATGCTTACCTTGTACTTTCCTTTGGTAAATGGTAAATTTAACCTCTTGTATAATGACATTAGTTTGTAATTAAATTATAAAATAACCATATTAGTATTTATGATATCATACATGATTCATTTATGACTCTACACTACCCATTTTAATATAATTTACATGTTAAAGTAACATTTCGAGTAAAAATTTCATTCTTTATCGTACGTGTTTTAAATTTTTATTCTTGATCATATCACATAGATCATGATTTATATACTTCAAGAATATAAAACATGATATTTATATAATTTACATTCAGAATAAAAATACATATAATAGATATATATGTGAAATTGAAACACTATTCATGGAGACATTAGTCCGTACGTACGCATGAACTATGTTTCTGTTCTCTTATCATATAATATGTAAGTATGTAATAGAAATATTTTTATCTACATAATATATATTATTCTAGAAGAAATATTATTGAATATATCTCATGATTAATATATAAATATATATTATAAATATTCTTTAATGGTGATCATTGAAGTTGAATCTCATCGTGTCATGGATACAGTAAGCCGTACGTACGCACGACCGAGAATATAATTCTATTGATGGGTATATAGTATGTAATTTGAAGTTATATCATATATACATAAAAATTAACTTTTTATATTCATTATTTACATCAATTATAATCATTATTATACCCATCCAAATAATGAAGTGTTGAATAACAAACTACACCATGACATGGAGACGTTAAGCCTTATGTACGCATGTATGGTTAGTTTAACATTCATAGGATGGATAGAATAATGAATATGGTTGTACCATATTTATAAAAACATATATGTACGTATACGGTACTGGATTTATTATTTATTATGGAAACAACAAAGAAAGAGGAAGTGTAATATGAGAAGAACATTGAAAGATGTGATGAAGTAATTACCCGTTGTTTGGGTTCTTCCTTTTGATTTGATCAAAAGGGCTCGGTAGGTTAAATTATGATCATATTAAGGCATGTAATTTGATGTGAGCGTAGTTGGAAGAACATTTGATCTAGTTTTGGCCAAGATAAATGTCATTGGAGTTGTGAAATTAAGAGAAGGGGAACTACTGTTTCATAAGAGATGTGAGGGTCACTTTAGGAACAATTCGAAATATTATTTGACTATAAAATAATTTTAGGTTTATAATGGTTAAAAATGAATTTATTTCGAGCATAAGTTGGTAATGGGTCAAAATAAACTCATCCAACAGGTTCCAGATATGTTTATGTCATTTTATTAACCATATCTTTTAGATTTAATTCATAGTTAAATAGTTTCACTTTTACCATGTCTTCTTGTATTTTCATAATAAATGGTTAAAAAATACTATAAATTCCACCATAAAATCATGGGGTTCGTTAATGAAATATTTATAATTATATATTTCCTTTGTAAAAACCATAGTTTTTTAGAAATATTATATCATTTAGTAATATAGTATTTATTTTATAAACTCATTTATGTCAAATTTGACACTATTTAGTATTTGGTTTTTTTGAAAGTCAATAAAACATTATTATTTAGAATCAAATACCTTAAATCAACCCTATAATTTCATATTAACACATAAAAATCTTGTAATGCATCAAAATTCTCAATTTACTTTAATTTATATATTTTTAATATCAATTATTTTAGAATTCCATTAATCATGTAATTATTGTATCATCATTATGTCATATATATATTTAATTATTTAATGTCTACAAATTATAGAAAAAACAATATGTAGGAAATATTTTTATCTTTATAATGAATATTTATTGTTGAATTTATCTTAGGTAAAACCATTTATAAAAAATGGTTTAGTTATTAAACATTGAATTTATCAATTTTAACTCTTCTTTAAATAAAATATAAAAAATGTCCTAATATAATCCTTGTGAATCAAAATGATCATATTTTATTCCAAAAGTTTCATTTGGATGAAATAAACTTATCCAACAGAATTAGGTCATGTTTTGGGGGTAATTATAATATCATTTTTACATTTAATTGCCCTATTAACTTTTAATCGTGGTAAAAAAATTCAAAAGTTTCTATTCACCAAAAAATATATTAATGTCATTCAACAAAATTTTACTTACTTATTTCAACTATGTCACTCATATTTTTGAAATTAAATTCACAAATGCGGTAAAATTACTTTTTATGCCAATTTTCTAGTGTCCAAAGAAGGTGAGTAAAGACGTTAAAATTTCAATAAAATTTTATATATCAAATCTTATTATAAATTGACTATAATGACTTAAATATTAAAAATATATTAATTATGTATTTATTATGACATTAATATAAATTTTTTATAAAAATAAATATTTAAATGATAAATTCAGTTTGTATGTACTATGCAATATTTTTCATTATTCATCAAAAATTGAAAGTTTTGAGAAAAATACAAACAATTCACCCTAGTATAACATTTATATTCAATGTTCAAAAATGATTTCTATTTTACAAAATTAAATACATATTTGTTTAAATAATTAATTTAAAAATAAATTCCTTTTTCAAAACCCGAAAACGGGTTTTTAAGAAGTAAAATCTATCAAAATATTGATATGTGTTTATATCTAATATAAATATATAATTAATTACAAGGACCAAAATTAGATTAAATGATAAAAACTTAATCCAATTATACCTCAAAACCCTTCAAATTTATAATTTAACAATATAAATTATTTTTACTAACAAAGTTGTTTCCCATTAAAATTTATTAGTTTTCACAATTCATCAAAATATGAAAGTTATCAGAAAAACACAAAAAAATTATCTAAACTAAACTTTTATGTCCTATTCTAATGAATTTGTTTATTTTGTCAAATTGAATTTATAAATGTGTTAAATATTTTATTTAAAAAGGGGTCACCATTAAAAGGCAGTAAAATTTCATTTTTTTAAAAATAATTTTATTTTTGAAAAAATGAATTTTGTTGTTATATTTTGTCTAATATACACAAAATATAAATTCCTAAAATTATATGGAGTATATATAATTCAAAATGTAGTTAATACTATACATAACCTCTTTTTGAACGACTAGCTTGGTAAGTTGTGGGGCACTCGAACTCAGTGTTCCGTGTAACACAAATTATTAAATTACATTAAAGAGATAAAGTACTATGGAATCATGGGGTGTTAAATTCTCCTATCCTTTAACAAATTGTCTCCTCACAATTTGAAATTTTTCTTTGAAAAGAAACGGTTTAAAATAGAAAATTCCTTTGTGAAAAAATCACATCCAAAATATGGTTAATAAAATTTATTCATAATAAGTGGGTAACGGAAATGAAAAAGTCACAAAAAAATTAGGGTTTCGAATACATTAAAATTGGTTGAAATTATAGAAATGTAATATGAGGAAAAACATAAATATTTATAAGCACTGATTGAGGTCATCAATCACAAACTAGTGAACATTAAATTGAAAATTAAAGGACCCAAAGAAATAAATCTATGATGAATTAAAATATCATTGGTTCATCAAAACATAAGGTATTAGGATAACACATTTTTGGTTTTAAGATCATTTACCTAAATTTTAAGAATTATGTTTTCATAAAAACAATACTTGACAAGTAGGGATCCATCATTTTACTAATTCCTACCACAAACATAGCTATCACTCCAATAGAAAAGAGAACTCAAGAATATTTTATTTATCCTAATCATATAGGGATTCATATAAAAATAATTTTCAATTCATATACTAGATGAATTAAAAAACTACATTATAGAAACCAGGACATCACATAGGCTAGTGGTAGGCGATGCACCCTTTTCACCCTTCGGTTTTGGGTTTAAGTCTCGCAGCCATTCTAGATGCAATGGGTTGTCACCTGACCATCATGTTGTTCTTTTATATAAAATCCATAAACAATATTAAGAAATGTATTAACATTAAACAATCGTATCCAATATTAACTTAATCCATTACAATCATTTCACTTTGCAAAAATACTTGTGTCTATACTCATAGTCCAAATATTTATAAGGAAGGTTAACATAA
Source organism: Viscum album (assembly GCA_963277665.1). Lineage (NCBI taxonomy): Eukaryota > Viridiplantae > Streptophyta > Magnoliopsida > Santalales > Viscaceae > Viscum > Viscum album. Next base: position 121,630,277 of record OY728153.1, on the reverse strand, counting down.
CATAATGAAGATCACTTTTTTCCACATAATAACATATGAGTACCTTCATCATGTATTCTATTAAAACATGGAAACCCACTGAATTATCATAAAACCTTATTTATTAAATTAATACTACCTTATTCCGTATATAAAACTTGATATATTCCTTATATCCAAACTTTTTTAATAGTATAACAATGAAAAAATAAACAAACCGTTAATCAGTTCCAAGGAAGCCATGAATATCTTATATAATTTATCCAAATCAACCATCTATTATTCCAAAATCACTACCTCAATATTAGGACCATATTGAGGTTTATCTTTCCTTTAAACATGTATTTTATTAAAAAAATTTCGTGGTATAGAGTCACTTTTCTTAGTACTATATAATATCAAATCCTCAATGAAATAGTACTACAGTACCTTCCTTATATATTACCATAATTAATATAACTTGAATATCATTGATACAAAATATAAATGACATAATTATTTAATAACAACATAAGAACAGTAGTCATTCCTCTTCATTTGCGGTAGTATGATAATTTTATTATTATCCAAAAGAAACATTTGGGGTATACATTGATGATTAGGACATTGATTCACGTAGTATATTAACTCCTTGTAGATGAAAAATTATACATTTTAAACATTTTACATACCCTTTATATCAAGTATATAGTGTCCTTTTTCTCCACACATATAACAAACTCCCATTACTTTCATGAACTTCCCAGGGTCATTCTTTCACAGTTACCACATATAAGAAAATCCTTCTTTCCCTTCTTCCCTTTATCCACCTTTCTCTCTACCATTATTTTTTAAACTAGAATACCTTCAAAGTCATAGGACTTAGAGAATTCATTACTTATCTTATTAACACATGATACTATTTCATCATATGATGAGAATACATTGCAGACAATTTCAGTTATAAATGTTTGCTTAAGACCATGAAATATATGACATTTCTTACTCTATAGATCATGCGTATTTCTAGAGTTCTCATTTCTTATAATAAGATCCATTTCTAAATGGAAACATACACTAGGTTAGATAATATCATAATTTATAATCCCCAAAATAGAAAAAATTATCAACATTAAAAGAATATTTTCACACATCTTGTATCATAATCATAAAAATTGTTTATTTGCTGACATATTTAATAATAAATTTTTCATAATTGTTTGTAAGGTAAATGTGAATTATCATATGCATATCTTCTGGGAGTGTAATAACCAAGAGTGAAGCAAGGCATGTTGTCATGCATCAAATTCTTGTTTCAGTATAGATCAATGCAGTGTTTGCATATTTAACCCCTAGATACATCTACGCCAGAGTAGCCTCCACGTTCTCGTATCCAGACATGGATGTATTTTTTAGAAAATTCACAAAATCTGTAGATTACCAATATTCTAGGATGATTTATTTACTAATCCTAAAATTCTATCTTAGGGTAATGTTTCAAAATCAGAGTTTCTCTAAATCTATTTCCATGTTTGTTTCTAAACCATTTATGATACCAACTGTAATGCCTCAAACCCAGAATCTAGGATTTGGTGCATTATTTCTATACATTTCCTTGATTACAAGGGATATAGACTTGAAGGACCGATCAGTTTAGTATTTATGAAAAATAGATTACATACATGAATGTTACGTTACACCTTTTTACATAAAACACAACAAAAATAATCCTTTGAGAACGCCATTATTCCTAAATAATAACCCTGAATATCAATCATAATACATTTCTTGGAATCCTGGGAAAAGAAAACAAAATAAATGGGTGACCTGAGATGATTAGTAAGGGTAAATAATTTAGTGGAAACTATAAAATTTTAAGATAACGTGTGTAATAAAAACAATAGCCTTTTAAATATAAATTTGAACATAATATGAAAAAAATTAATCAAGCATTACCATATAAACAATAACATGGAAATTATACTAGTCAAATTATCACATGTAATATCTAATTTCATAATGAGGGAATACATAATTCCAGACATCATAACAACATAGTCAAGGCCTCGTGCCATGACTACAAATAAATTTCTTTTCAAGGGCTTCTTCCAAGACACTGGTTTGTATAGTGAGTCATACTAATTCATTGAAGAGCTATAGCGGGTCCCACACTTCACTTACTAAGTTCAATGCATTCTTAATAGGAAAAAGGTGAATCCTATCATTAACATTTGTATTAAAACTAGCTTATGAAATGCCAATAATTTAACCATAAACATGGAATAGTATTAAAATAGAACATATATAGTCAAACATTCCATATTCCATTCAGTACAATATATAGTATTTCATTATAATAAATAAATCTCAATCATGAATAATATTCAATAAAATATTTAAACATAGTTTAAAATGTTCAGTAAAACTCTTTTAGATAAATATCCTTTTTTCATGAAATCATTTAAAAGTCACATAATTTATAAAGGAATAAATTTAAAAGGAATTTTTGAATCAACATATCCCATAACACTTTGATATATTTTAATGTAATTAACATTTTAAAACATTAACATCTATATAAATAAATCCTTAATACCATTCTGAAAACATGGACATTAATGAGAATGAATTATAAGAAAATTATTTAAACCATTTAAAATGATGTTTTAGTTAATGATTCCCTTAAAAAAATCGATTTGAAAACTATTTTATGAAACATGGACATGGATAATAAATGTGACCATGTAGAAACTTACAGATAAACAATCTCATATAATAATGAGATTGAGAAATTATCACTTACCTTGTACATTCTTTTGGTCGATGGTATGTTTAACCTTATGTATAATTACCCTAGTATGTTATAAAATTTTACCATAACCATATTAATATTTATCATATCATACATGATTCATTTATGAGTATATAATACCCATTTAAAAATAATTAAATTGTTAAGGTAACATTTTGGGTAATAATTGCATTCGTTATCGTACATGCTTTAACTTGTTATTCTTGATCGTATCACTAAGATTATGATTTATATACTTCCAAAATATTAAACATGATTTATATATCATATAAATTTTGAATAAAAATATTTATAATAGCTAGATAAATGAAAAGAAAACACCATCTATTGAGATGGTAGTCCGTGTGTTCGCATGAACGCTGTTTCAGTTTTCTTACTGTATAGTATAGAAGTAAGTAATTGATATATATTTGTGTACATAAATATATATTATTATATTTGAAATATTATTTCATATATATAATACTTAATAAATATATATATATATATACTATAAAAATTCTTGAATGATGATCGTTGAAGATGAATCACATCACATCTTGGAGACGACAAGCAGTACGTACGCACGAGCCACAATATCATTCTATTTACGGTGAAATAATTTTTAATTGTATGGTATATCATATATACATTATAAATAACATTTTATATTTATTATATACATAAATATTAATCATTGTTATACCCATCCAAATAATGAAGTGCTGAATAAAAAACTAAACCATGACATAGAGACGGTAAGCAGTATGCATGAACATATAGCAACTTTGTCATCCATATAATCGATAGAATAATAAATATGGATTCAGTATATTTATAATAAAATATTATTATGTAAAAGGTAATGGAGTTATTATTTTAGTATGGAATCAACAAAGAAAGAGGAAGTGTAAGAATAAATGAACATTGGAAGAGGTGATGAAGTAATTACCTCTTCTTCAGGTTCTTCTATTTGGTTTGATCAAAAGGGAACCTTAGGTTGAATTATGATCAAACTAAGACCTCTATGTTGATGTGATGGTAGTGGGGAGGATATTTGAGTAGGTTTAGGATACGAAAAACTTTTTTGGAGGTGCAAAATTAGTAGAAGGGGAAGCACCCTTTTTTAATGAGAGGTGAGGGTCACTTTAGGAAAAGCATGAAATATTATTTTATTATAAAATAATATTTGGAATCTAAGGACTCGAAGTAGATTTATTACTAGGACAATGTGTGGATGAGAATAAATATAATAAAAAATTGGTTTATATAAGTTTATGTCACCATATTGACGTTCTCTTTTAGATTTAATTATTAGTTAAATATTTTAACTTTTACCATCTCTTTTGTATTTTTATATTACATGGTTATTAAAAATACTATAAATTCCAAGAGATATCTCAAGGTGTTCATTAGTTACATAAATGTAATTATATATGTTCATTGTCTAAACCTTATATTTTTTGGAATATTATATGATATAATATTATAATAGTTTCTTTAAAAACTCATTTATATCAACTTTGAAATTATTTAGTATTTGGATTTTGAGAAAGTCATGTAACCTTTATTATTTCGAAAAAAATACATTATGTTAACCCTATTATGTCATGATAAACTATAAAAAAATTTAATGCATCAAAAGTCTCAATTTACTTTTATTTTTATATTTATAGTGTAAATTATTTTAAAATTTCATTAATACAGTAATTATTGCATCATAATTATGTCATATTTATATTTAATTATTTAATGTCTAAAAAAATATAAAAATACCACGATGTAGGAAAATATTTATCTTCTAATGAATATTTATAGTTGAATTTATCGTATGCATTAACCTATATTAAAAATGGTTTAGTTATTAAACATTGAATTTAATGCTTTTAACTCTTCATTAAAAAAATATAATAAATGTCCTAATCTAATCCAAGTTGATAAAAATGATCATGTTTTATTCCTATGTTTTATTTTTGGTAGAAATAAACATATCTAATATAATTAAGACATTTTATGGGGTAATTATAATATCATTTTTACATTTAACTAACCTATTAACTTTTAATCATGGTAAAAAAAATCAAAACATCCTATTTACCCAAAAAATATTTTAATTCCATTGAACAACATTTTACTTACTGATGCCAACTGTGTAACTTTGAATTTTGAAATTCAATTCATAGAAGTGGTAAAATTATGTTTTATGCAAATTTTCTAATGTGCATAGAAGGTGGGTAAAATACGTTAAAAAGTTCAAGAAAATTTTTTATATATAATTTTATTATAAATTGTTTCTAATGAATTACATTGTACTAATATATTAATTATGAATCTATTTTGAAATTTAGATAAATTTGAAATTAATAATTATTATTTTAATGAAAAAGTCAGTTTTTATGTACTATGTAGTATTTTTCAATATTCATCAAAGAGTAATTGTTTTAAGAAAACTACCAATAATTTACCCAAATATAATTTTTAAATTTATATTTTAAAAATTATTTATATTTTTCAAAATTAAAAACATAGAATTTGCATTAATTATTTTAAAATTAATTCTCCCTGTCAAAAAATGGGTTTTTTATAAATAAAAACTATGAAAAGATTGATATGTGTTAATACCTAAGTTAATTGTAAAATTATTTAAAATGACCCGAAACAGATTACATCCTAAAAATATAATCTAATTATACATTAAAATCATTCAAAGGAATAATTTAACAAGATAAATTATTCTTATTTAAAAAGTTGTTTTCATATTGGTAGTTGGAATAGAGTACTTAATGGGGGTGAATTGAGTATCTATTTAAAATTTCTATTCTAAAAGTATTCCTAAAAGGTTTCCCCAATAATTATAACTATATCCCAGTTAATTAAGGTTATATTGTTAAAATATTTTGACTGTTCAAATAACTTCTTATAAGATTAATTAATTCTTAGTAATCTTAATAATGGTTATTAACATTACTTTTTATGTTATTCTAATAATGAAATACCATTATAACATATTTCCATGATTAAATATCAATGTAAAGTTAGTGATTATTGATTATTCAGTAAATAGAGAATACTAAATTTAGCAGCACATCAGATATAAAGCAACTGGTTTAGTCCCATGCTGAGACCAAATCCCATCTACTTAGTGATCACCTTCCACTGAGAAGTTGATATAGATAAACTTGATCCACACCCTAGATCGAGGATAACAACAATACCCATGATAGTCTAGTTCACACGACCTCTTCCACAGTTCTCCATGGGTACAAACTACCTGGCCTCACAGAGACCTCTTCCACACTTATCTGTGTGTATAAACAAGTGTAAAATTATGATTGAGAAAGGATATATTGTATCCTTCAGTTTATTCTGGGAGAGAAAGTCTATTTTTATACAGATACACACACTACACAAAAGAAAATAAAATGATACACCATAGAACCAAAATGATGAGAAAAGGTTTTATGTTCTCTAAGTGGTTGTGTCTTCTGCTCAAGACTTTTAGGTTATAATAGATGCAGAAATAGAGTCCTTATGTGGAAAACAGAGTATCGCAAGTCAACTAGATCTGGTGTTTCTTCTTCATGGTATTGGACAATGCAACGATTTCCATGAATCTGGGATTCAAGTACGCTTCGTGTGTTATTCAGGAATGTTTTGTTGCATGTGTCAGTTATTTTCTCAGGTAAGCTCGTGTATTATTCTTGGTATTACACTCTCTGTATGTATAATTTTTGGGCCTATATTATTTATTATTCTTGAAGTAAATGTGTTAGAGCCGACATGATGCATTTATTCTGCACCTCGTACCTCGTATCGTCAGGTGACATGTCTACAAAGAAACATTAATTATGTCAGTGCATTTAAACTCTTCAAATATGATTGTTACAGATTAAATTGAAAATCGAAAAAAAAATAGATTATGAAATGGTGTCACAGTTAATCATGAAAAAATATCTCCATTAAGCAGTGTCTTATGGTCACGGTGTTTGGTGTTGGTGTTTGGTTCATAGTGTCTTGTTCATGGTGTTTGGTCATGGTGTCTAGTTTACGGTGTCTTGTTCACGGTGTCTGGTTAATAGTGTTTGGTTCATAGTGTCTTCTTCATGGTGTCTGGTCACAATGTCTGGTTCACTTTTCCAGAAAAACATAACCACTGGCAGACTCATGGTGTCTCAGACTTAGCCAAATATCTATATTTAGACTTACGAAGTGATATTGTTATAATGTATTAGACTTATTCATTTATCAAAGAAATCATTATAAAGTAAATCAAATATAGTGTATAGTAATCAGTCTTAATGTATAGAAATTAATATCTTGAATGGATTTACATAAACCATAAAGATAATAATAATCAGTATAATATTTTAGACAGATTATAGTATTACAAGGCTTTATAGAACATATATGAATTGTGATTATTAAAAAATGACTAATACATGAGAAGTCCCACAATCTCCCCCTTTTTGATGATCAAAAATCATGTGTATTTATTTTATATTTGCCTATAATATAAACTACAAATTTAAATAATCTTATATTGGGGGTCCATATTTCTCCCCCTATTGGGATATCAAATAAAGTGAATAAGAAATAGACAATAAAAGTGTACAATGAATTAGATAAAAAGACTATCATTACAAAGAGTAAAACAAATGCAGCAAGATCCCTATTAAAAGATAGTAGTCACTGTTATTTATCACTAGCTGGTCTTCTCCTTTCCCTTAGTAGCTACATCAGAAGAAGATGCCATAAGAGCAGAAGTTGAAGTGGAAGAAGGGTGTGAACTCATTGGCAAAGATGTTAAAGGATGACCTTCAAAGACAGAAGGGGCCATGGTAGGGGTAATAGAAGACCGAGGAAACTGTTTATCTAGGATTACAAGCCTGATCTGACTCAGGGCCAGACTAACACCAATAGATGTGGAGGATATGGTAGAGGTAATGTTAGGTAAACCCAATCTTAGAGTTGAAGCTTCAGGATCCACAATAGCCATACTATGAACATGATGACAAGGCTGAAGAAGCTTGATAAAGTCAGAAATAATTTCACCACCATAATTCATGGATTTTTTAAATTCATCCTTGTACTCCATAAACCTTTCTATCAAATGATTCAACTTTGTGAGATTTTGTACTTTAGCCTTAAAGGCTTGAGTAACAGGATGAATCCTCGGATTTTCCACAAGGTACCTGAAGTGATTTGTCATGTCATTATTAGAGAACATCCAGTTGAAGTAGAAGTCCACATTCATGGGAATTTCTTACTGAGAATCATTAGCAATCTTGGAATGGATTCTTATCAAATCAAGAACTCTATCACTGTTTTTGATAAAATCGGATAAAGATTTTTTATTAAAACCACTAACCACAACATGAAGTTCTTCTTTGACCACTATTAGAAATATATCATTGTCTATAGAAGGTTGGGAAGATTTTCCTGAGGCATGAGAAGTTGTGAAAGCATATGTAATAGATTTCAGTTGACTGAGAACTTTTTGAAGGCACCACTTATACTCATCAATAAATTTTTTATGTCCAATTAAAAGTTCACGCATCTCTTGAACAATCTGTTGGTTTCTTTCAGCTACTTTTTCAGCTAAAGAGGTTAGATGAGGCCAAATCAGCGAGTCTACATCTTGTGGGGTCTGAGTAACAATATTCTGAACAGAGTGAGAAGCATTCTCTAGTCTCAAGGTCATCACGTTTCTCATATTGTCAACCAAACCACTTTGAGTCTTTACATCATCACTAGGCAGTTTTTTTTATCAATTATGGTTTCTTGTATCTCATTCAGCATCTGGGGTTGAATCTTCCATATAATTTTATCCAGAAATAATGAAGCATATCTTTCACTCAATTTTGTTACTAGAGTCGGTTCTTTATTCAGGATATTTTCAAACCCAGCAAAAAGGGTAGCTCCAAATTCTTTCATGAAATCCTTATTCACTAAGGTTGGAGTTTCTTGTGAAGGCTCTGAGATAGATGCTGATACTGGCTCAAGTTATTTGGAAGAAATAGCTTCATGATAAGATTCTATTTTTAAAAATAATATTGTAATTAGATCAATACGTTTGACTGATACTTCTTGTGAATCATTCACATTGAAATAATTGAGGAATTTATACCATGTGTCCACTGAAATTAGATCAATCAGATTTGGCACTTCAAAAGATTCTAGACTAGGGGGTTTCTCCCCCTCAACAAGTGCATCTTAATCAATATTTACGGATTTAGATCTTTGATCTATGTGCGGGATGTTATCCTTAATTTTCTCGACCATTTCTTTTGGAGAAAATTGAAAGGCTTTCTTTATTCACTCTTCAGCAGAAAGAATGACACCAATAACAACTTGTTCCTCTTGGGGTTCTTCAGGTGAATCTTCTTTCATAAAAGAGAGATCTTCTTCTATATTTCATTCACATCATCATATTAAGTTACCATAGCAACAGAATCATCATCTACATGTTCCTCACCAGAAGATTCTTGCATAAGAGAAAATTTTTATTCTATATTCTCTTAAACAACATCCATTTATCTTTCAATAGAAATATAATCTTCTTTAGAAATGGAGTGTTCTTCCAAATCAATAACCTTTTCAGTAATAAGTATTTCCTTCTCAATTATGACCTGAGGATATGGTGTACTATCTTCCTCATCATGAATAGTTTTCCTCAGAGGTACAAGAGACTCTCTATCTTCTTCCTCATCGAAACTGTAGAGACCCATATCCTGACGTACATTGACATTACATTACATTTGAAGAATACATAGTACATAACAAAAACACACACACAAGGATTGTAATAGTTTAGTGTCTTTGGAAACTAGGAATATAATCTTCTAACCCTGGTGAAATATCTTCAACATATCCCATAAAGATCTTCCTTTTTTTTACCTAAAACCTTTCTTTATATCCTGGGGAAAAGAAAACATAAAAGGGTGAGCTCAAATGCTCAGTAAGGGTAAACAAAAGAAATATCAATCACATCATATACATAAGCACATAACTTTTGGAAATCTTAACCTGTAAAAGAGATCATAATTTCATAACCTGGGTATAACTCATGTCAGTGAAATGTAATCACAATAATCATAACTTAAAACATGAAACTTTGTGTCATTCAGACATAATCATAGAGAATCATTTCTTTTTAGTGAAGAATCATTTCCAAGACTATCTTAGTGTACAATGTCCCTTTCTGAACCGAGTCACCCTCATTTCAGTCCTGTTTCACTGAACCTGTATAACCTACAATTCCAGCCATGTCTATCTCATGAGATATAAAATCTTTACCCAATGCATTTGAGGGAGATATAGGTCCCACCCATCTCATAATGATACCATTCTTATGTGTGCCACAAAATCATAAATCATACATCATTGCATAACCCATGTAATAAAAATGGGATTCTTAAACAACATGACATCATAAAACCATTCATATAAGATAAAGGAATTAATAAACATAATTCCATCACAACATAGTCAAATCAATTTAGAAACAGAACCCTTTATTATCATAGATGGAAAATAATTTTGATAAAACACATGAATTGAATTCTTGAGGAAAATATCCTTTCTTCTTCAAAATCAATTTCTTTTCAAAAAACATCATGAAATTTTAAAAGAAAGAGATTTTGTTGAAAATGGTCATGAAAGCTTTTGGCGGAAGCTTCATGAAAAGAAGGCTTTATAAAATCGTAAAAATCCGTTCGTTCCGTTTAAGTTAAAAAAACATTCTTCCCATAATTTTGTCGGAAAAGTCAAAAAGTACCTCGTACGATAAACGACAAAAGATTCCTTTCATATCTTTTACTAAAAACTCAACGAAGGGTAAAATTGGATTTAAATAATTGTAGGTGGATGGAAATAATATTACATATTGAGGAAACATGGATTTGGATGATAAAATACACCCCAGTAAATTTCAAGGTATAAACAATCTCGGATAAAAATTGAGATTGCGAGATTTTCCCTTACCTTATGTCCGATTTGCTTCGTAAGTGTCCGAACCTCCTGTATAATGATTTAAATCATGTTATTGACTTATTCCAGAATCATATTCATTGTTATTATATTATATATGTTCCACTTATGACTTTATATCACCCGTTCTTTTGTAAATTCGTGTTAAAGTAGCGTTTTGGGTAAAATCGTCTCATTTGTCGTTTGTGTTTCTAACTTGTAATTATTAATATGATTACTTGGATAATGATTACTTATATCTAGAATGTAAAACATGATTTATATATAATATATATTCAGAATATGTATAATATATTGATAAATGGAATGAAATACACCATTCATGGAGGCGGTAGTCCGTACTTACGCATGAACGTTGTTTTCGTTTCCTTATTGAATTGAATGGAATTAAGTAGATGACATACATATAAATATACATAAATCCAGTGTCATTATTATGTCATATATTTCATTATTACTTATTATATATACTTTATAATCATTCATGAATGGTTAATCATTGAGAATGAATCTCACCGCGTCGTGGAGACAGTAGTCCGTACGTACGCACGAGCAATGATATCGTTCCCATGGTCGTGGAATTGTGTTTAAGTGTATGTATAATATTTCAGTATCAATATCACTTTATAATAATCATATATAGTTACTCATTACACCATTATACCCATCCAATTAAGGTGTTGGTGTAAAAACAGATTACACCACGGCATGGAGACGATATTCCGTACGTACGCACGCGTGATGATTTCTTTTTCTGTAGGATGGATAGATGGTGAAATAGAGTTGTTTCATACATATAATAACATATCCGTATGTGAGTGATACTGATGTTATTACTTCATAATGAAACAAATAAAGAATAATAAGTGGAAGAAGAAATAAAGATGAAATAATCGGTAATGGAGATTACCTCTTCTTTGAAGCGCCTCCTTGAGACCTCCTTTTAGGGCACTAAAATTGGTCTTTGAGGAAGACCAGAACCTCTAGGATGTTTCTAGGGAAGTGGAGAAGTGATATTGTCAGGGGTTGGCCGAGATTGAATGCTCAAATTGGTGTGATGAGGAGAGGGATGAGGTGCCCTTTTATAAGGGAGGAGAGGGGCTCCTTTGGAAAAACTAAAAATATTATTTTATTATAAAGTCACGTTCGGTTTTAGATAGCTCCAAATTGATTTATTTCGAGTCTAAGGTGGGTATGGGTCGAAATAATCACATCCAATAGAATTTAGACAATTTTAGGTTCCTATGTTAACCTTATCACTTAGATTTAACATTAAGTTAAATAATTTTACTATTACCGTGTCTTCTTGTGTTCTTACACTATAAGGTTAATAAACTTAATATAAGAAGCCAAAAGAACCCCAAATTGTTTATTATTAATATATATAACCTTATCTAAGTCATGTGGCCGAACCTTAGATTTTTAGGAATTAAATAACAATTAATAATATAATATTTGTTTTAAAATCTAATTTATGTCAATTTTGACAGTATTTGGTACATGATTTTTATGAAATTTCTAACATAATGATAAGTTCGAACCAAGTTACTTAAATCATCAATAACATGTCATATTAACGTATAAAATTAGTGGATGTCATAAAAAGTCTCAAATTTCATTTATTTGGGCATTTATAACATCAATTATGTTAATATTTTCTTAAAAAGGTAATTACTGCATCATCGTTGTGTCATAAATAAATTAAATTAATTAAAGTATAAAAATTACAAATAAAATCCCATTATGTAGGAAATCTTTTTAGATTTCTAATGAATATTTATAGTCGAAATTATATCATGTATAACCCTATATTAAAAATGTTTTAGTAAATAATCTTTGATTTTAACTCTTTTAACTCTTCTTTGAATTAAATAATAATAAATGTCCTAATCTAATCCAAGATGGCCTAAATGATAATATTTTACACTTAAGGTGGTTTTTGGTCGAGATACACTTGTCCAATAGGATTAGTACATGTGTTAGGGTAATAATAATATCATTTTTACCCTTAATTACCCTATTTACTTTTAACCGTGGTAAATAAAAGTAAAAAGTTACTATTCAACAAAAATTATTTTCATCTCATTGAACCACATTTTACTTACTGACATCAACCGTGTCTCTCGGATTTTTGAAATTCCATTCACAGAAGCGGTAAAATTATGATTTATGAAAAAATTAATTTTTTTAACTACCACTTAGTAGTTTCACTATTCATCAAAAATTGAAGTTTTTCAGAAAAATGCCAAAATTTCACCCTAAGCTATAATTGATATTCAAAGTTCAAAAATGATTTCTATTTTACAAAATTCCCAACATATAAGTTTCATTAATTAATTTTATAATTAATTTCCGCTGTCACAACAAATATCGTGTTTTTAAGAGATAATAACTATCAAAAGATTAAAATTTGTTTATGTCTGGTGTAAATGTGAAATTACATCCAATGACCAACATTGTATTGAATTGTAAAAATATATTCTAGATATATTTTAAAACCACTAAAATTTATAATTTATCACTATTAATTATTTCGATTAAAAAAGTTGTTTTTAATTAAAATTTAGTAATATTCACTATTCATCAGAAAATGAAAGTTTTCCGAAAAGTACCAAAATTTCACCCTAAGCTAATTTCGATATTACGAATCCAAAAATGAATTCCATTTTGAAAAATAAAATTTACAAAATTTCAAAAAGTGGTTATTACTATTCATAACGGCTAGTTTTAATAATATTTTAATAGCATATTGTTGTTTAGTGAAACTCATTATTGCGTACTACACACGCTATCGAGGAAGGTCGTGATTGCGTGTAATGCAAGGAAAGTCAAGGATGCGTGTTGTGCAAGCTCCTTTTGGTGTAGCGTACAAAATAAGACATTAATGAAATTAAAAAGAATATTTTTCATAAAATCTCGGGGTGTTACATTCTAGCCCCCTTAAAATGAATTTCGCCCTCGAAATTCGTCTGGGTTATAAATGGTTTACTATTTGAAAGTTTCTTTAATAGAAACCCACATTGTAAAAAGGAATACCAAAACCAATCTTTAAAAACAAAAGTATGAAACGTAACTATTACCCAAATAAACTAATCACTGGGTTTCCACATAGGTGAAAATATGGATATGGAAGAAAAATCTAACCATCATGTTCTGATGGAGAGTGGTAGAGAACATGGCTATGGAAAAGCCAACAATCAAAAATCCATAAATTTGTGACGATCTGAGGTACCATCTGATTAATCAGATATAAGAGCACTAGGACAACATTTTTGGTTTTCAAGATCGTTTCCCTAAAGTTGAAGAATTTAGAATAAATACTTACTTTATTTTGGTACAATCTCACTGTTGTTCGTGCCTTGAACAATTTCCACTTCATCTCTTAAATAAATGAAGTTGAATTTGTTATTCGTGAAGTGTTAGCAGATCATGTGATAGAATGACGGGTCATTCCATCTGTCTCAAACAAAAGGTTAGCAAAAGTTATTAAATATACATAAGTCAATCTATAGTGAGATTAATCATATATGGTTCCTAAAATGGACTTATACTTCATATATCATACTGCATAATATAATAAAACTAGTTTCTACTAAAAAGGGACATCCTGTAGGCCAGTGGTAGGCGATAAAGGCCAGTCACACTTCGGTTGTGGGTTCGATTCCTATAGCCTTGTCTGACGCAATGGGCTGTCGCCCGTCCTGCAGGTTGTCCTTTTTTCTAATGCTATATTACTATAACATCCCATCAATAATAACCAAAAAACTTCTATCCTTAAACAATACTAACTTATTCCCAACATAATCCATTCCAATCTTTAGGCTTATCTATAATACTGTAGTCCACTCTCATAATATAGTGAAAACAATTACCAGAGATTTAATACCATCGTTGATCCCCATATATCATAGGATATATCTTGTTGGTCACATTCCAAACATTCAAAGGCCTTAATCTTGTACTATCTTGAATACCCATTGAACCTTATTGAAAACATGAGTGCTGTTAAAAGTTAATACTTTCCCCATACCAAAATCCTCAAAATTCTATATACTCAAACCATGATATCACTTAGTCCTTATATCAATCATGAGCTCATGAATACTGTTAAACATTTCATTTTCTCGTTTTCCCTTCATTATGCGCATATCATCTTATTTCCAAAAATATCTCAATCACTTTGAATACCACATTAGACCAATACATAAATATTCCAATACTCCATGATACTACATTATTTTGGAATCCCATTACATAAACACTTAATCATTCCACCACATCGTTTTCATATTCATCATCGCCAATAGTGATCGCATGTGACTTCCCTTTGTCCTTTTCCTTAAGTGGTTGCTCATGTTGATCATCACTAACCCTTGGATTAGGGCATTTATTAACATAATTCCCCATTTCATTACACTTGAAGCATTGAAGAGTTGGTGGTGCGTTCTCTGCAGTGTTTGCTTTACTCACATCATTAGAAACCCTTTTTCCATTACCTCGACACTCAGCTTCTCGATGACCTTCTTTTCCACACTTAAAACATTTTCTAGTCCCTTTAAGACAATCTCCACCATGCTTCTTTCCACACTTTTTACATAAGGAAACATTCATCTTCATTTCACCATTATTATGAGATTTCTCCTTGAACTCCATTTTTCGTTTTTTTTTTCAAAACCATGAGATAGATATGTAACACCAACTTCCATTTCTACCTTGATAGCACAACGCACAATTTCTTCATAGCTACTGAAGTCTCTTATAGCTAATTCCCTTCTAAGACTTGGTTTTAAGCCACTGAAAAATCGATCAACTTTACTCTCAGGTTGGATGATAATTCCAGATGCATACCTTGCAAGTCTTGTTAAATTCGCTTCGTATATACCAACAGATTCATCATCCTTCTGCTTCAGCTAAAGAAACTCCTTTTCCATCTTTGTTCGAAGAATACGAGGGAAGTAGTTACTGAAAAACAAGTTCTTGAACTCGTCCCATTCCATGGACTCAATTTCATCTCTTGGCCTCATATTCTTGATAAGATTCCACCATTGATCAGCTTCACCTTCCAAACGATATACAGCTAAGATGACTTTATCATGTTCAGAACATTGAAGAACTAAATATATATTTTCAGTGGTACTGATCCATTGTTCAGCAACAAGTGGATCGGACGTCCCACTGAAAGAAGGTAGACGTTTCCTCATGAAGGACTCAATAGAACATTGTTCCCTTCTATGCTCATTTGGAAGTACAGAATGATTCATAGCTTTTGTAAGTATAGAAATATTATTTTGCACTCCATCTCCCATAACATTTGTTTGTTCAGGAGGATAATCATTGCATTGTCCATTGCATTGATCAACACGGTTCCTTCGGGTTCCATCCATCGTCTAAAACCCAAAAAGAATAGTGTGAGAGGCAAAAATCATGCTAGGGAAAACAACATTATAAAGGGTTAGTACCTTCAATATCTAACATCTTTGGTTTAATTATATTATTATTAGCGTAATTCTAGTACAATAACCTATACGTATACTTAACCTTAGGGACATCCCAAGACATACCTTAGAAATATCTCTAGGGATCTCACTAACGTTTTCGCATCCTAGTTTCCAAAGGTTGACTAAACCTTTCCTCTGATACCAACTGTAGCGGTCTGGAATTACTTCCAATGGACTATAATTGATACCTATCAGGGCACTCCATGGGTGGATACACCCCCTGGGCGGGACACACGACCATCCCCAGTGGCAGCCATTTCCTCATGAAGCCCTTGGGCGGAGAGCCATGCTTCGTCTAACGCTCACATGTGAGAGTTCCCAAGGATCAGATACATTCCTACCTCCTTTGCCTCTGATACCAACTGTAGAGACCGGTATCCTGACATACATTTACATTACATTACATTTACGGAATACTTAGTACATAACAAAAACACACACACAAGGATCGTAAAAGTTTAGTGTCTTTGGAAACTCGGAATATAATATTCTATTCGTGGTGAAAGATCTTCAACATCTCCCACAAAGATCTTCCTTTTTTTTACCTAAAACATTTCGTTATATCCTGGGGAAAATAAAACATAAAAGGGTGAGCTCAAATGCTCAGTAAGGGTAAACAAAAGAAATATCAATCACATCATATACATAAGCACATAACTTTTGGAAATCTTAACCTGTAAAAGAGATCATAATTTCATAACCTGGGGATAACTCATGGCAGTGAAATGTAATCCCATTAATCATAACGTAAAACATGAAACTTTTTGGCATTCAAAAATAATCATAGAGAATCATTTTGTGTTAGTCAAGACTCATTGCCAGGACTATCTTAGTGGACAAAGTCCCTTTCTGAACCGAGTCACCCTCGTTTCAGTCCAGTTTCACTGAACCGGTATAACCTACCATTCCAGCCATATCTCATGAGATATAAAATCTTTACCCAATGCATTGGTGGGAGATATAGGTCCCACCCATCTCATAATGATACCATTCTTATGTGTGCCACAAAATCATAAATCATACATCATTGCATAACCCATGTGATTAAAATGGGATTCTTAAACAACATGACATCATAAAACCATTCATATAAGATAAAGGAATTAATAAACATAATTCCATCACAACATAGTCATATCAATGTATAAACAGAACCCTTTATTATCTTAGATGGAAAATAATTTTTATAAAACACTTGAATTGAATTCTTGAGGAAAATATCCTTTCTTCTTCAAAATCAATTTCTTTTCACAAAACATCATGAAATTTTAAAAGAAAGAGATTTTATTGAAAATAGTCATGAAATATTTTGGAGGAATCTTCAAGAAAATAAGGCTTTATAAAACCGTAAAAATCTGTTCGTTCCGTTTATGTTAAAAAAACATTCTTCTCGTACTTTTGTCGGAAAAGTCAAAAAGTACCTCGTACGAAAAACGACAAAAGATTACTTTCATATCTTTTACTAAAAACTCACCGAAGGGTAAAATTGGATTTAAATAATTGTAGGTGGATGAAAATAATATTACATATTGAGGAAACATGGATTTGGATGATAAAATACACCCCAGTAAATTTCAAAGTATAAACAATCTCGGATAAAAATTGAGATTGCGAGATTTTCCCTTACCTTAAGTCCGTTTTGATTCGCAAGTGTCCAAACCTCCTGTATAATGATTTTAATCATTTTATTGACTTATTCCAGAATCATATTCATTGTTATTATATCATATATGGTCCACTTATGACTTTATATTACCCGTTATTTTGTAAATTCATGTTAAAGTAGCGTTTTGGGTAAAATCGTCTCATTTGTCGTTCGTGTTTTTAACTTGTAATTATTAATATGATTACTTGGATCATGATTACTTATATCCAGAATGTAAAACATGTTTTATATATAATATATATTCAGAATATATATAATATATCTATAAATGGAATGAAATACACCGTTCATGGAGACGGTAGTCCGTACGTACGCATGAACGCTGTTTTCGTTTCCTTATTGAATTGAATGGAATTAAGTAGATGACATACATATAAATATACATAAATCCAGTATCATTATTATGTAATATATTTCATTACTACTTATTATATATACTTTATAGTCATTCATGAATGGTTAATCATTGAGAATGAATCTCATCGCGTGGTGGAGACGGTAGTCCGTATGTATGCACGAGCGATGATATCATTCCCATGGTCGTGGAATTGTTTTGAAGTGTATGTATACTATTTCAGTATCAATATAAATTTATAATAATCATATATAGTTACTCATTACACCATTATACCCATCCAATTAATGTGTTGGTGGAAAAACAGATTACACCACGGCGTGGAGATGGTATTCCGTACGTACCCACGCGTGATGATTTCTTTTTCCGTAGGATGGATAGATGGTGAAATAGGGTTGTTTCATACTTATAATAACATATCAGTATGTGGGTGATACTGATGTTATTACTTCATAATGAAACAACTAAAGAAGAAGAAGTGGAAGAAGAAATAATGATGAAAGAATCGGTAACGGAGATTAACTCTTCTTTGAAGCGCCTCTTTGAGACATACTCTTATGGCACTAAAATTGGTCTTTGAGGAAGACCAGAACTTCTAGGATGTTTCTCGGGAAGTGGATAAGTGATTTTGGCAGGTGTTGGCCGAGCTTGAATGCTCAAATTGGTGTGATGAGGAGAGGGAGGAGGTTCCCTTTTATAAGAGAGGAGAGGGGCTCCTTTGAAAAAACTAAAAATATTATTTTATTATAAAGTAAAGTTCGGTTTTAAATAGCTCCAAATTTATTTATTTCGAGGCTAAGGTGGGGATGGGTAGAAAGAATCTCATCCAATATAATTTAGACAAGTTTAGGTTCCTATTTTAACCTTATCATTTAGATTTAACATTAAGTTAAATAATTTTACTTTTACCGTGTCTTCTTGTGTTCTTACACTATAAGGTTAATAAACTTACTATAAGAAGCCAAAAGAACCCCAAATTGTTTATTATTAATATATATAACCTTATCTAATAAATGTGGCCGAAACATAGATTTTTAGAAATTATATAACAATTAATAATATAATATTTTTTTAAAAAACTAATTTATGTCAGTTTTGACACTATTTGGTACATGATTTTTATGAAATTTCTAACAGAATGATAGGTTCGAACCAAGTTACTTAAATAATCAATAACATGTCATATTAACCTATAAAATTAGTTTAAGTCATAAAAAGTCTCAAATTTCATTTATTTGGGCATTTATAAATCAATTATGTTAATATTTTCTTAAAAAGGTAATTTCTGCATCGTCGTTGTGTCATAAATAAATTAAATTATTTAAAGTATAAAAATTACAAATAAAATACCATTATGTAGGAAATCTGTTTATATTTCTAATGAATATTTATAGTCGAAATTATATTATGTATAACCCTATATTAAAAATATTTTAGTAAAAAAACTTTGATTTTAACTCTTTTAACTCTTCTTTGAATTAAATAATAATAAATGTCCTAATCTAATCCAAGTGGGAAAAAAATATAATATTTTACAATTACGGTTGTTTTTGGTCGAGATACACTTGTCCAATAGTATTAGTACATGTTTTAGGGTAACAATAATATCATTTTTACCCTTAATTACCCGATTTACTTTTAACCGTGGTAAATAAAAGTAAAAAGTTACTATTCACCAAAAATTATTTTCATCTCATTGAACCAAATTATACTTACTGAAATCAACCGTGTCTCTCGGATTTTTGAAATTCTATTCACAGAAGCGGTAAAATTATGATTTATGAAAAAATTAATTTTTTTAACTACCACTTAGTAGTTTCACTATTAATCAAAAATTGAAGTTTTTCAGAAAAAATGCCAAAATTTCACCCTAAGCTATAATTGATATTCCAAGTTCAAAAATGATTTCTATTTTACAAAATTCCCAACATATAAGTTTCATTAATTAATTTTATAATTAATTTCCGCTGTCACAACAAATAGCGTGTTTTTAAGAGATAATAACTATCAAAAGATTAACATTTGTTTATGTCTGGTGTAAATGTGAAATTACATAAAATGACCAACATTGTATTGAATTGTAAAAATATATTCTAGATATACTTCAAAACCACTAAAATTAATAATTTATCACTATTAATTATTTTGATTAAAAAAGTTGATTTTAATTAAAATTTAGTAATTTTCACTTTTCATCAGAAAATGAAAGTTATCCGAAAAGTACCAAAATTTCACCCTAAGCTAATTTCGATATTACGAATCCAAAAATGAATTCCATTTTGAAAAATAAAATTTACAAAATTTCAAAAAGTGGTTATTACTATTCATAACAGCTAGTTTTAATAATATTATAATAGCATATTGTTGTTTAGTGAAACTCATTATTGCGTACTACACACGCTATCGAGGAAGGTCGCGATTGCGTGTAATGCAAGGCAAGTCAAGGATGCATGTTGTGCAAGCTCCTTTTGGTGTAGCGTACAACATAAGACATTAATGAAATTAAAAAGAATATTTTTCATAAAATCTCGGGGTGTTACAGAAACATTCAACAAGTTCCTCTATCTCCAATCCAAGATCATAAATATATTTAGGTCATAAAGGGTCTTCTAATGGATCAAAAATTTCATAGACTCTTTCATTATCTTCCACGCATTCCTTTTTCCAATGATTCATATTGATTTTCAATCTGTTTATAATATCTTTTGGAAGACAGAACTTATAATCCTTGATAACATCTTCATTTGGTCTAACCAAACCTCTGGCATGAAGCATAGTTGTGATTAGACAAGAATAAAATAGGGAGGTTTAATTAGAGGTGGTTTTGATCAACTCACACATATGGTGTATAATATAGCTGAAAATATTGAACATATATCCATTCTTCATGATATTTATCAAAAATACATCCTGATATTTGAGTATAGTGAAATCACCTTTTCTGGGACTAATTAAAAGCACAATAATCTTGAATAGTAGTATAGATTATCTATATTTCTCGGTAGTGATGGATATCCTCTTGGTTCCATTTCTAGTTAACATCCTCAAAGAATCTTCAAAAACAAAAAATTAACATGGAGGTGGAGGACCTCTCTGGTAGTCCCCACAAATACCTTTGTGAGGTATCCTAAGAAATTCATCCCATAACCTCAAGGAAAATGTGCATCTCTGGCCATTTATACAACTTCATACAACATAACCATCATCAGAAACAAATTAAAATTGTACTAACTGATAAAATTGTGCTACTATCTTTAGGTAGATAGGCCTATCCTCTTTAGTAAAATAATCTAGCCATCCTTTCTCTGTTATCACTTCCAACACCAAAGACTTACTCATCAAAAGCCACATACGGCATATCTCTTTCTCAAGTCCAACTTTTCAGTTTACAAGATTTGGATTCAAAGGACTCTTGGGTTCTAACTTAGCAACGATCTTCCTCTTCTTCTTTGAACTGCTTTTCTCACGAGTCGATGATGAAGGACGTTTCATCCTGGGCATCCACTGAATGTTCAAGAGAGAGATAATGGTTGAAGATGGGTGAAAGTATGAGAGAATAAAATAGGGATTGAGTGAAGAGAAAGTGAAAATTCTTTTACTTTATCATTTAATAATACCAATTTTCGCAAAAATAGAAATATGGGAAAGTGAAAGGGTAAAATAATGAAATACCATTCATAAATAAACAAATAAGGAATATTTACAGTGAGATAGTAAGTAACACTCACATTGAGATATTATCATGTGTTTATAGTGAGACTATAATTAATTTTCACTGTGGGACCATAATAGTTTGATTTCTTGATAGTTCAACTGTATTGTTTGCGATAGTGAGTGTCAGAAACTAACCAATAAATAGTAATTGTGAAACTGTAAACATGAAACAGTAAGTTTTAGGAAAATAAAATATGAAATAGTAATATATCATGAATTAAGATATCTACTTAAGGTTTATTATTCCCAATTCATATATGATGTAATATATTTTTTCATAATTTAATGGTTTGGTGTATATATCATCAAGATGATATTCAGTTCCAATGAATTCCAAATTGATATCACCTTTTTTATACTGATCTCTCAAAAAGTGATGTATTACATAAATATTATTTATCCTAGAGTATGAAATATAATTTTTAGAGACATTAATAGAAATTGTATTGTCTCAATTTTTAGGTAAATGCGTTAATTGATATCCATAATCTAGTAATGTGTGTTTCATCCACAATATTTGTGCACAAAAACTACCAGAATCTATGTACTCAAATTCTAAAGAAGATATTGCAACATAATTTTGTTACTTATTACACAATGATAATAGTGACTTGCCTAAAAACTGACATGTTCTAGAGGATCTTTTTCTATCTAACTTACAGCCACAAAAGTCTACATCAGAAAGGCTAAGTAATTCAAATGACTATCCTCTAGGATAGAAAATTCATAGATTGAGTGTATGCTTCAGATATTTGAAAAGTCTCTTAACAACATTTAAATGAGATTTCATAGGATTTTCTTGAAAACGAGAACACATACACACACTGAACATAATGTTAGGTTGGATAGAAGTTAAATATAGTAATCTTCCAATAATTCATTTGCAAGTGGTTCGATCAAAAGTTCCTCCCTCTTTACCAAGATCCAACATACACGTAGTAATCATTGGAGTGTCACTACATTTAGTGCTATCCAAACCAATACATTTTAGAATATCTCTAGTATATTTGATTTGATTTAAAATAATACCATCATTATTTTGAATTATTTGAAATCCAAGAATAAATTGTAGTTCACCCATTAATCTCATTTAAATTCGTTTTTCATCATTTTGGATAAATCAATACACAATGAATTTGTTGAAGATCCAGAGATAATGTCATCTACATAAATTTTAAATACTAAAAAATCCTTGGAAATTAATTTTATAAAAAGGGTAGTATCTGCAATTCTTTTTTATAATCCTTTGGAAATAATAATGGTACTTAGTCTATCATACCAAGCTCTTGGAGCATGTTTTAAACCATATAACATTTTTGATAATTAAAAAATATGATTTCCAAAATGAGGATTTGTATAACCAGGGGGTTTCTCAACAAAGACATCCTCAACAATTTAATCGTTTATGACTGTAATCATAACATCCATTTGATATAGTTCGGAATTCATAAGTGCAGCATAAGCAAGAATAATTTTAATGGATTCAAGTCTAACTACGGTTATAAAGGTCTCTTCATTTTCAATTCCTTCCTCTTGACTGTAGCCGTATGAAACCAATATAGCCTTGTTTCTAACTATGTTACCAGCATCCTCTACCTTATTTCTAGACACCAACTTAGTCCCGATGGTGAATGTGACTTTGGGACTTTCAACTATATTTCATATATTGTTTCATTCGAAATGATGAAGTTCTTATTTCATATCTATTACCCTAAATTAATCATTGATAGCATTAGTAATGTTTATAGGTTCAAGTTGTGATAAGAATACCTGATGTTCAACCTTATTTCTACGAGAAGATCTTGTTTGAGTTCCTTTGTCCATGTCTCCTACAACAACATCTATGGGGTGGTTCATAAGAGTTCCAACAGCTCTAGAAAAGGATCTACTAGTAATTTTTAGGTTCTTTATTATGGTCAGGTTCATTGTGACTTGAGTATAAGAAAATTCCACAGTTGGATGTTTTCAAAAATTCCATCATAGGATGGTAAGAATATTTTGAAATAATGTCTATATTGGATACATCAATCTCCAGGTTCTCTAGAGTGGTCATAGGCACATGTGGAATTTTTTCCTCAAATATAATACGAACAGATTCTTACACATATTTAGTTATGTAATTAAACACTCTATAGGCTTTACTAGAGAAGGAATATCCTTACAATATTCCTTCATCACTCATAGATGAAATTTTTTCATGATTTTCCTTAGTATTAAGGATATTGACATTGCAACCAAAAACATTGAAGTATCATACTTTGGGTTTTCTATTGTTCCATAACTCATAAGGGGTTATCTTAAGAACCGGTCGAATAAATACTCTATTGATTACTTATCATGCTATATTTACAACATTAGCCCAAAACAATATGTAGGTCATACTCACTAAGCATGGTTCTATAAATCTCTTACATGTATCAATTTCTTGTTTCTACAACTCCATTTTGTTGAGCTGTTCTTGGGGCATAGAAATTATTACTATATCCATTTTGTGAGAAAAAGGATTCAAACTCATGGTTTTTAAAGTCACGGCCATGATCACATCTCAAGGTCTTAATTCAAAGTCCACTATGATTTTCAACAGACTTGGAGTATTTAATGATCTATGAATATGTTTCATTTTTTTGAGCAAGAATGTATACACATGTGTATTTAGAAAAATCATGTACAATAACCTAAACATAGTGATTCCCATTTAAAATAGAAACACAAAATGGTCTAAAAATATCCAAGTGAACTAGTTCGAGAGGTTGAGAAGTTGACACTATTTTCATTGATTTGAAGTAAATTTCTGTGCTGCTTTCCCTTTTGACATGAATTACATAGTTTACCAGTTGGAAACTCTAGTTTGGGTAGGTTATTGACTAAGGCTTTTTTTAGTTATCTTTCTATGGGAGTGAATATTATAATGTCCTAGTATCCTATGCCAATTCCAAGACTCATTATGAAATACCCTTAGACATGAATCATTTTGAGAAGAAAAATCATATATGTTAATAGAATAAAAATTTTCATTTAATAATGAAAAAAACACTAATTCATCTTTAGAATTAAAAACATTTAAAGAATCATTTTCAAATTAAAAATGAAACCCATCATCACATAGTGGTGAGATTGGTCGGTAATTTCACTGAAAGTATGTTATCGGTGCCCCAAATTTTTATTAACCCACTCTTAAAACTTTAGAATAGTTGAAGTGTGGGGTCAATCCACAGGGAACTTCGGAAGTGCGTTGATTCAGTTGAGTTTATAATTGATTTAGTGAAACATGAAGAATTTAGAGTGGATTTTCTTGGCTTGGATTGAGTGAAACTGTTTTGTTTACTTTATGAAAATGATTATCAATTTAACAGAAACAAAAAGTTATTTAAAGGTGTTTTAACATGAAGAAAAGTGTATTGGGGTTGTGGATATTATGGAGTTTTTATGAAGATTGCTTAAATGGTTTTGTTGTTCATGATAATTCATCATTCTGGATTCCCTTTAATCACAAGATTTCCTTGGTCTGGTTCCTCTTTATTGGAATTGAAAAAAATTGACTCCTTTGTCCGGTAGTCGGTGTTTCTTAATTCTTAATTTGGTTCATTCCATTTATGAATTGGTGAAACATTTTCAATGGTCATTAAATCTTTCATCATTACTCTTCTTTTATATCACTGATAATGCTTCCCTTGGTCCAGCTCAAAATTCTCATTAATATTTAACAATGATTCAAGAGGAGTAATGATAATTAAGAAGAACGAACACAACTATCTAACTCAATACAGCATATTACAATCCTTTATCACCCACAACCCAAACACAAGGGGTTTAGTGACACATGGAAGACATAATAGGAACAACACACTAAATACCTGATTAAATCATCGTGTAAGATTTGAGGAGTGGTGTCGGTAGTTGGAATGGTGAAACTACGATGCAACGGTGGATTGGAAATGGAGGCAGTAGAACCTCTCCCTCCTCCAATGGTTTGGAACTCTAAAAAATCCATAGGCCAAGGCCACTTTTTATAGAAAAATAATGTACACTGTGTGTATAGAAATTACACACCGTGTACTTCCGTCCATGCGCTTTGGGCTTCTTTTTCTCCGCTGACAGGTGGCCTAACATGCCGTCTTTGACTTTTGAACATGGCGTCTCCTAGTAGTTGAGTGTACACGACATGTAGCACCTCCATACATGGGATGTAGTGTGAAATTTTTTCCAACAACCCCTTCTAGAATAGCAGACACAGAGTGTAAAAATGGAACACACTGTGCCTCCTTCAACGGCCACATGGGTGTGTAGACTTTTCTCGACAACAACCGCTTCTAGAATGTAGTACACAGCGTGTAACGCCGCACCACACGGCGTGTAGTTTCTGCCTGGTGACATGGGCATGTACTCCCTCCTTTGGTCTGTATCCCTGTCTGGATGTATACAGCGTGTATAAAAATTA
This sequence comes from Viscum album, assembly GCA_963277665.1. Taxonomy (NCBI): domain Eukaryota; kingdom Viridiplantae; phylum Streptophyta; class Magnoliopsida; order Santalales; family Viscaceae; genus Viscum; species Viscum album. Next base: position 121,603,868 of record OY728153.1, on the reverse strand, counting down.
CACACTGTGTAGTTCCAAAATTTTCACAGACTTCCCTTGATTTATGTATTTTATAACAAAATCTATTGAAAGTAAATAGAATCACAAAAATCAAATAATATGTTCATTAATCAACAGATATTTTCTAAAAACAAGTTTTTATTGTCAATTATATAAATTAAAATGTATACAAAAATTGTGTGCATCAAACTCCCCCAGACATAGTCGTTTTCATGCCATCAAGAAAATCTCAACATCTAATTAAAAGAGCCTATACTCTTAAAAGAAATTCATTTGATTAATCAAAAGTATAAATGATAAATTTACTGAGGAAAATTCAAAAAGGCACAAACAAATTCAATTCATAAGATATTAAAATCATGCCTCATATATAATTCACTTAACCACTCCAATCCTCTTTCAACACATTTTTTAACCTTTTCAAAAATAAGCATGCCACATGATGATCTACCTTACCAGTCAATATCACACTCCACACTCAAGATGTTTTGATTCAGAGTTATTCTCAATATAAGATATATACACTCTATCCATAGGTTTTGAAGTTATCATATTCTCTACTTTAGGAAAAATTGAATTAAAATAATCATGATGGCTTTATCAATAAGGTTCAGATGTCTCTGCAGCTATGGGTGGGCAGGTTCAAATGAAAAATAAATAAATTCTAAGGCTTGAAAAAGGAAGGATAATTTTTATAAACAACTTTGGATGATATTCAAAGTAAAGTTCAATGAAAATGTTTCCTTTTCATGCTCAGTCGAATGCTATTGTAATCACCACTGTTTCCCTTACAAGTATGGTTCCGAAATGAGCACAAGGTTCCCTTCTCTTTGGATTTTTTTCTTCTTCTTTTTTTACTTTTTTTAAGAACTCAAGGGAAACACTTATGAAAACAACGAATAATTTCTTGGAACCCTTTCCACCCCAAATAGTCAAGAGGCACTCCCCCACACTTTATTTCATGGTCGTGCACAAATATATTCCATGTTCTTTAAATTTACAAAATGAATAATCATGCAATGTTCAAAAAGAAATATGGTAAGAAGGGAAATAGGCTTGTAACGTGGCTTCCTATAAAGGCTGTTCATGGCTTCTGTGGGCTTAACGAATATTAAATGTAGGGTAGGTCTCAAGATAAAGGGGTTGAAACAATATAATGCCTCAATCATTTTAACATAATTCAAAAATTCTTCATGCTTTGAAAAGAAAACATGAAAATTATGGTAGTGATGCATATCCTAAGAATCCTTCAAGGAAGAGGGTATTTAGAAAAGAAATATGAAAAAGGGTTTAGAATAACTCTCAGGGGTGGGAAAATAATAAAGGGAAAATCAGGTCATGACATGCATATAAATGATTAGGCTAATCAATGTATTTAATCAAGGATTAAAAGTTTCAATTGAAACTATATCAGTAATCATTTTAAAAAACTTAAGAATCAAAATAAGCATGAAACCCTCAAAAAGTTCCTACTGATAACTTGAGAATTTATAGATATGATTAACCAAAAATTTCCTCAATTTTTCAAATAGATAAGCTAATAATAATGTCTCCTGGTTTAGTTCAAGGGAAAAGACTAAGGTGAATTAGAGAGATGCTTGCGCAAGTCCACCACACTTAAGACGACACATGGTCCACTAGGTGTAATACTAAGGTAAAGGGTGGGAAAGGGAAAAATGATGGGAGAAAAACGAGGGTAAGCAGTGGAAGTATAAAAATGAAAGAGATGGACAAGAAAAAATGGAAAAAATACTCCCCTTGAAAAATGATTTCGGGAGTCGCTCCAGGATACCTGTGACTGTCGAAGAAAAAGAAAATTTCAAACATGCATAACATCACAGCACATAAAATGACAAAAAAGATAAATAAGAGAAAGAAAAATGTCACTATCATGGGGTCTCCTCTAGGGAGGTATCATCCTTTACAAAACCAACTGGCAGAGAGGGCACATTAGTAGTGGAAGCGGGAGGCTCTGATGCTGCACCGGGAAGGGTAGATGGAGAAGTAGGAGCCGTAGATGTGAGACTCACCGAAGGAAGCTCAGTTGCAGGGCCGGGACTGGAAGTAGGGGTAATGGTAGGAGGAGTAGTAGCAGGGCTCACCGTAGACAGTAGAACATAATTTGTGTCCTACACATGAGAGGGCGGTGGAGCAGCAGTAGAAGGGCCATGAGCAGAGGCAGAGATAGGTGGAGGTGGCAACTGAAAACCATGATGATGAGAAATATGCGCCAAAAGCTACTCCATGCGGTCCTGGAGGCTGTCCATATGGATCAAATTCCACTCTATGTTGTCCTGGCGGCTAATGAGATGAACTAACTACTTCTCCATTTGAGCTTGTTGGATGTCGAAGCGACCCAAGACTTGCTCTGTCATGGCTAGGCAGTGGGAAATGGCAAGATAGACCGAGGGTGCGGGGGTAGGTGGGATGGGTGGTGGTATAGAAGAACGAAGGTCAGAAGAAGTGGGGTCAGTATTCGGTGGGTGAGGTGGAGAAGCTGGAGGGGGTGGGGAAGGAGGAGCAGGTGAATCAGCTGGGGTAGGAGGATCAGCAGGTGGCTGGGGGCGAGCTTGGGAAAGGATATAGGAACCCCCTGTTTCTAGACCATCCCCATGTGAATGAGCATGAGGAAGTCTATCCGTTGGGGTGACCCTAATAGGTTATGAGGAAAAGAAGGCTCGAATACCCCAAAATGGGGGGCGAGACGGGTAGTGTAATCCCTACCATTCAGGTTGCCCTGACGGCCGGTAAACATGAGGTGGAAATAGGAGGTGGCTAAATAGGGGAGGTTTGGGTAGTTGTGCCGGATGAAACTGGTAAGGATCTCCATATCACGGCTGGTCATGACCCCCATATCCTCATGGAGGGGGAAAAATATGGCGCTGAAGCAGTGGTGGGTGAAGCAGATGATGGGGTCAGTGATAAGAGTGCTCTTCTAGGATGTGGGAGAGTACCAGTGGTCAGGCCCATCAATCTCCCCCAACATAGTGACAAGCTCCAAGCGCTCAGGCTGGGAGAGGGTAGAAACAGGATGTGGGGTGATGGGATGGTGGTAGAATCCACAACCTCAGCCAAACTCGGTCATGGTGAGGGAGAAACGTCGGCCGCCTAGCCAGAACCATACCACAGGCACCGTATCTCTAGGTGTCTCCTGGTACTCTGCTCCATCAAACTCAAACGAGGCTGCAAACTCCAAAAATAAGTCACAAAAAATAAGAGTGCTGATGTGGAAAATATCTATGAGTGGGGTGTTCCCATGAAGCTCCTCCAAGTCCTCCCAAATACCTAGCTGCCACAGAATATTGTTGTCAATGTATCGGCCACTCAATGGTATCAGCCGATGAGAGAAGCCTTGAACCCTGTCAAATGTGAGATTGGTGACTGGGAATACCGTGCAGGGATAGGGAGCACCTGCAGGTACCAGCCTAGGAGCAGGTGCAGCAGTAGCGGCTGCCTCTATAGCTGAATCTGCTGATGTAGAGGGTGGCTCCGTGGATGGGGTGCTCGAGGATGGACCAACTGCTGATGAAGAGGGCGCATGTAGAGCGGTAGCTGGTGGAGTAGAAATGGTGGTGCTCGGGAGATTGGTGCCGGAAGGTGGAGGGGCCGCAAAAGTAGACCCGTCCTCTGCTAAGGGAGTTAGTGGCAGCCGAATGACCAATGGAGGGAGCTCAAAGACCGAAGCATCGGGGTCCGGTTGCGTCGGCGGTCGGAGCTGGATCTGACAAAAGATGGACCCCTCACCCTCAGTGGTGGAGGCTGGTCTCTTCCCTTGAAAAGGATCGTAATTTTCCATACCCTAAAAAATAAAGAAAAACCAAAAAAAAAAAGAAAAATAAATGAAAAGAAAGAAAAACAAAACAAAGAAAATGTGAGAAAATAGGAAAATAAAAGTACACTGTGTGTACTCCAGAGTACACGACATGTAGTTGAAAATGGAGAGTAGCCCGTGTTCTCTGGATAGAAACGCCGAGTGGAAAAAATAGACCATGTAAAAGTACACGGCATGTACGGAACATACACGCCATGTTCTTTCAAAGTGTAGTTGGTCATGTATTAAAAAAGGACACGACCATGTTTTTATCAATTCAAAGAAAACAATACACACCATGTAGGTGAAGGACACGACTTGTACTGCACACGAAGTACATGGCCATGTAGAGGGAGGGACATGGGCCGGCTCAAGGAAATAGTATACACGGCGTGTACCGAACACACATGCCGTGTAAAGAAACATGGGGTAAGAGCCCTTGTCCAGTGCTACACACAGAGGGGCCAATGAAAATGCGATACACTGTGTGTACCAAATATACACGATGTATATGTAAAAATGGCATGTGAGGCTGTGGGCCAAAAGGGACCCGGGTATGATAGGAAATAGTACACGGTGTGTACCGAACATACAAACTGTGTATATTCAAATTTCGAGGTATTTCTTGTGTGACCATGTACTGAACTACACGACGTGTGTTCTTCGTTTCGTGGTTGTGTACTGGTGGAATCCGAAAGGTTGACCGATCCAAAAATCGCCCTAAACGATTCTAAAAACATGAAATAGAGGGTGTAGAACGACATACCTTGACCGAGAATCACAATGTAAGAGAAATCAGAGATTGAAACGCACCAAATATACAGATCTGAGAAATGGGGGTGTGTGTATCGTTCGGGAGAAGAAACGCGAAGAAGGGGGAGAAATGGGGAGGCGCGCGACACGGGCTCAAGTCAGGTGGCCCGCAGCTTATATAGTCACGGTACACGGTGTGTATGTTTGGACTACAGGCATGTATTCCCATTTTCATTAGATTAAATAACATATACTATATATTAAATAATATTAATTTAAAAATAAAAATAAAAGTAAAATAAGTATATATATATATATGTATATACAGAATTAAAAGAAAATAAAATCGTACACGTAATGTAGTGGACAAATACACATCGTGTGTTTAAAAATTGTAAAAAGAGAGTTACAACCTTTGGTCTGGTGGTCGGGGTGAGGTTCGAACCGGTGATCGGCCGTTCTGAATGGAAACCCTCAAACACTAGAGAGAAGGTTGTACTGCTACCCATATTTATCATTTATATATTTTTATTCTATACGGCCTGTACACACGGGAAGAAATAAAATCACGGCTTGTGTTTTTATTTAGGAGAAGGATGGGGATGAAGTGGGGAGATTAGCACGATTCGAAACCGGGTCCTTTGAACCTGGTGCAAAGACTTCGCCAATCCTCCAACTTCACCCGCATGTAATTTCTTATTTTAAAAACGTATTTAATTTATATTAAAAAATTATGGCGCACACGGTGTATATCGAAATGCACTTCATGTGGTTTTATTAAAAGAGAAAATGATGGAAATGGGAGGGTTGTCTGGATTTGAACCCAGGTCTTTTGGAACTAGATTACGATTCTAGCCAACCAATCCATCCCTATCATGTGTTTTATTATAAACACACACACACACACACACACACACACACACAGATATATATATAGCACACACACCATGTAATAAAAGGATGAACCATATGCTGAAGGTAGGTTAGGATGATTTGAATAGGGGGTGGCTCGAATAAACTCTAATGACTTTACCATCACCACCAACATCATCCCTAGTGATTTATTTGTTATTCTATAGATTTATACTATTAATATTATAATTTAAAAAGATAAGTACATGCCTTGTATATAAGTGAGACACATCGTGTAACCTCTGGGTTGCCTCCCAGGAAGCGCCTTTGTTTTAGGTCGTTGGCTTGACCTACTTACCTTGGCATACCTAACATGTATGGTGGACAACGTTCCTACCGTGTTGTCTGTAGGATGGTAATCTTTCAACTGCTGCCCGTTTACCATGAATGGTTGACCATCTTCTCCAGAAATTTATACCGCTCCATGATGGAATACACGTAAAAAGTTTAATGGTCCAGACCATTGTGACTTCAACATCCCTGGGAATAATCGAAGGAGAGAATGAAAGGGAAGTACTTGATCACCGGGTTGGACAGTTTTTCATGAAATCATCCGGTCGTGAATGGTTCTTGTCTTCTCCTTGTACAGCTTGGCGCTCTCGTATTCCACTAATCTGATTGCATCTAGTTTCGACAGTTGTAACTTCTATTTCTCTTTAGCTTCCTTCAGATCAAAATTTAGGACTTTGATGGCCCAGTAGGCTTTGTGTTCCAATTCCACTAGTAGATGGCAGGGCTTTCCATAGACGAGGTGGAATGGGTTCATTCCCAGTGGTGTTTTGAATGCAGTCTGATATGCCCACAAGGAATCATCTAGCTTCTTAGACCAGTCCTTCCACAAAGTATTCATTATTTTCTACAGGATCTTCTTGAGCTCACGGTTGGAGAGCTCTACCTATCCACTAGACTTGGGATGATATGGTGTCCCCATCTGATGCTTTACTCCATACATCAACAGTATTCCTATCATCAATGTGTGGTCGAAGTGGGTTATTCTATCACTGATCAGTACTCGTGGAACCCCAAACCTGCAAAAAAATATTTTTCTCTAAAAAATTCATGACCACCTTGGCTGAGTCTTGTGCTGTATCAGTGGCTTCCACCCACTTGGAGATGTAGTCGACGCAGACCAGGATGTAAGTGTTCCCAAAAGATGGGGAAAAGGGACCCATGAAATCTATGCCCCAGACATTGAAAATATTGACCTCCAGGATGGGGTGTTGGGGCATCTCGACTCTACAACCCACATTATCGGTCCTCTGGCACCGATCACAACAGGAAACAAAGGCACGAGCATCTCTATGCATGGTGGGCTAGAAAAATCCAGACTGCATGATTTTAGCTATGGTGCGGTCTGGCCCATGATGTCCTCCTACGGGTTAGGCGTGATAGAACTCCAAGACACCGTGAAATTCATTCTCTAGGATGCAATGACGGATCACTCCATCATATTAGGATCGGAATAAATGAGGATCCGCCCAGAAGTACCTTTTCACCTTAGAGAAAAATATTTTCCTTTACAGGAAGGAAAGGTCGGGGAGAATGACACCTGTAAACAGAAAATTACCGATATCAGCATTCCATGGTCTTAGTGTTTCATTGATCGAAAAGAGGTTCACATTAGGAAAATCCTCCCTAATATCATGTTATTCTTCCTTCTCCAAATGAGGCAGCTCGAGGTGGGAGAGATGGTCAGCAATGAATTTTTCACTCCCTTTCTTATCTATGATCTCAAGATCGAATTCTTGTAGGAGGAGTGCCCAGCAGATCAATCGGGTCTTCACATATTTCTTGTTTAGTAGGTACTTTAGTGCTTCATGGTCAGTATAAACAATAACTTTAGACAACAATAAGTAAGAACGAAACCGTTCAAATGTGAAAACCACAACAAGCATCACCTTTTCTATGGTGGTGTAGATGATTTGTGCCTCATTGAGCGTCCTGCTGGAATAATAGATAGGTTGGAAAATCTGGTCATGTTGCTGGCCCAAGAATGATCCCACTGCGTAGTCTCTTTCATCGCACACCACCTCAAATGGTTCCTCCCAGTTGGGAGAAATCATAACTAGAGCTTCCACCAGGCGCTACTTTAGATAATAAAAAGCTCTGACACATGTCTCCTCGAACACAAATATGGAAGCCCTGGTTAGAAGATTGGTGAGGGACTGGGATATTTTGGAGAAGTCATGGACAAACCGCATGTAAAAACCTTCATGCCCCAGGAAGCAGCAGATGGCTCGGATGGAAGTCTGTATAGGTAGTCGTGAAATGACTTCTATCTTTTTTGGGTCCACCTCTATCCCCTTTGATGAAATTCTGTGTCCAAGGACCATGCCACTTTGCACCATGAAATGACACTTTTCCTAGTTCAAGACTAGGTTAGTGTGATAAAATCATTCCAAAACTAGCTCCAGGTGCCGTAAAAAAATGATGAATTATTTTCAGTAAACGGAAAAATCATCCATGAATACCTCTAGGATTCGTTCCGCCATGTCGTGGAAGATGGCCAGCATACAGGGCTGGAAGGTGGTGGGGGAATTTTACATGCCGAAAGACATCCTTTGATAAGAAAATGTGTCGTAGGGGAAAGTGAATGTGCTCTTTTCCTAATCGTCTAGAGAAATGGAGATTTGGTTGTAGCCAGAGAAACCAACGAGGAAGAAATAGAAGTTGTGCCATTCTAGTCTCTCTAGAAATTGATCCATGAATAGCAAGGGTAAGTGATCCTTTCTTTTGGCATCGTTCAGCTTTCGGTAATCCACACAAAATCGTCATCCCATGATAATGTGTGTAGGGATGATCTCGTTCTTTTCATTTGAAATCCCCGCGATACCCCCCTTTTTGGGTACGACATGGAGGGGACTCACCCACAAGCTATCTGAGATGGGATAGACGATTCCTACCTCTAATAATTTGATCACCTCTTATTTTACAACTTCTTTCATTTGAGGATTCAAGCGTCATTGTTGTTGCCGAGATTTCTTGTCACCTTCTTCAAGTAGCTCCTTGTGAGGGAAAATGGTTGGGCTGATTACCTTCAGATCAGTGACTGTCCACCCAAGAGTGTGCTTCCACTGTTTGAGAACCTGTAGAAGTTCATCTTCCTACTCCTATGATAGTTCTATGTTAAGTATAACAGGAAACTTTTGATTGGGTCATAAATACCCATACTTGGGAGAACATGGAAGAGGCTTCAGTTCGAGTTCAGATGCTTTTAGAACTGAAGGTAATAATTCTTTTACATCTCTCCTTTCAAAGATATCAAGAATGACTACTCGCTTCCAGTAGTGGCCGCCCAGGCCTTCAATGAATTTGACGTCCTCTGGATCATCATCAGTAGGTATGTCTGGAAAATTCTTATCATTAGAAATGGAAGAGAATACCAGGTCATCTTCTTGTCTGCACATTTGCTCATCCAAGGTAGTCACTTTGAAGAGTCCTCATGATCGGGTACTGATGCCTGTTTGACAGCCTTTAAAACGTTGTAGGAGACTCTTTCGTCCCCTACCAGGAAAATCAACTCTCCCATGTGCACGTTGATGAGTGCCTTCCCAGTGGCTAGGATAGGTCTTCCCAATATAAGTGGTTCCTCCTAGTCCTCCTCCATGTCCAGAATAATGAAGTCAGTAGGTAGGATCAATCATCTCACTTTCACCAGTACATCATATAGTATCCCATTCAGATACTTAGTGGATCGATCATCTAGTTGGAGGGATACTCGGGTCATCTTCAAATCACAGATTCCGAGCTTTTGGAAAACTCCGAATGGAATTAGGTTAACACTTTATCCAAATTGAATAAATATTTTCCAAATTCACAGGGTCCAATTGTATAGGGAATAGTAAAAATACCTAGATCCTAGAGCTCTGGAGGAATGGAATGTTGAACGACCGTGGAGCACTCCTTTGTCAGTGCAATAACACCTAGATCCTCCATATTCCGCTTATTGGAAAGGATGTACTTCATGAATTTGGTGTATATAGGCATTTGTGTCAGGGCCTCCGCAAATGGGATGTTGATGTGGAGCTTTCTGAACACCTCCATGAATTTACCAAATTGGTGGTCTAGTTTTCTCGGCTTCATTCTTTCTGTGAAAGGTAATGTACTTACAAATGGTTTGACGACTTCTTTTCCTTTTTTTAATTGAGCCTCTGGTGATGTCTCTTCAGATGAAGAGGGATCTGAAACTGTACCTTCTATATCAACATGGGATATAGATGCAGTTGACTAGTGGGTTGGTTCCGTCTGTGGCAATGCCTTTCCGCTATGCAAGGTGATTGCATTGGCCTCCTCCTGTTGGTTCTTCTCTGTGTTTCCCGGTAGTGTACCGGGCTGCCTCCCTGATAGCTGGTTTTCTATCTTGCCAATTTTATTTTCTAGGCTTTGGATGGAAGCCTCCTGGTTCTGGAATTTCGTTTCAGCAGTTGATATAAATTTATTCATCAGGTCTTCTAACCTTGATGTGCTCTCTAATTGAGAATACTAGGCAGGTGGTGTAGGTGGTTGTAGCCTTCGTTGCTGTGGGCGAGGGTTCTGGTACCCTTGCTGCTGATATGATCCTTGGTGGAAGTGCTGTCTCGGAAACTGATTCTGGTACTGTGGCTGATTGTAGTCAGGTGGTCGATGGGGCGGAGGGTTTTTCTGCTGTTGGCCCCATCCTTGGTTCTGATTATCTCGCCACGCCGGGTTTTGGTACTGTTGATATTGAGTCGACCCTCGATTTTGAGCAACAAATCTCACCTCGCTTGTCGAAGGGTCGGATGGAAGTACCAGGCATTCTCCCAGATTGTGGTTGTTACCATAGTCGCCGCAGGCTGGATGGTTTGTCGCATGAACTTGAGATGCTCCTTTGAGATTCAAATAATCGATTTTCTTAGACACTGCATTCAATTGGGTAGCAAGCATGGTGGTAGAATCTATACTATGCATACCTCTATTTTGAGTCCCTCGCTCAGAGTGCCACTGGAAGCTGTTGCCTGACATATCTTCCAGTAGTTCAAAAAGTTCATTGTGAGACTTCCTCATCACTGTACCTCCAGCAGCAACATCTACCACGGATATGGTATTTTTTGTGAGTCCTCCATAGAAGGTCTGGAATTGCATCCAGAGTGGGATTCTGTGGTGTGGGCATATACGTAGAATCTCTTTGAAATGTTCACATGACCTATATAACAACCCGAAATTGTGCTGCTGGAAGTTGTGGATCTCGTTCCTTAGCGTCACCGTCTTCGATGGTGGAAAATATTTGGACTGAATTGCCTAGGCTAGCCCATCCTATGTGAGGATGGATCTTTGACGTACCCCTTGATCCAGTCTTTCGCCTTGTCCTATAGAGAAAAGGGAAATAGGCGAAGATGGATGGTGTCATCGGACACGCCACGGTAACGAAATTTGTCACAGATCTCCAGAAAGATGGAGAGATGGGTGTTCGGGTCTTCACTGGGTAGGCCTCCAAATTGGACGGTGTTCTGGATCAGCTGCAAGATTGTAGGCTTAATCTCGAAGTGCAGGGCCTTGACTGGAGGACGGACGATGCCCGTATCAGCTCCATGGATTAAAGGAATACTTTACTATATAAGAGTAAGTCTTAGAGGTGGTTTCTGAGGGGGTGGAGGTTGCAGATACTGCTGCTCCTGAGGGGAAAAATAGGGTCGTTGGAAGAGTTTTTGCGGTTGTTGCAATTGGTCGTACGTCGGAGGAGGTTTCTGTGGTGGCCGTTGGTAATCCCTCTGAAGAAATTACACGAAGCCTCCAGGAGCCTGCTCCGGTAAACCAGCAACGGGAGGCTACTGATCCTGGTACTACTGCTTAGCTATAGCATCCACGACGGGTGCTCCCTTTTCTGTGTTCGCCATGCTAGAGTGTTTCTGGTTGTGAGTTTCTTTTATTGCACGCCGACGACGAATCAGGGTCTGTTCGATCTTCGGATCGAGTGGAAGTAGTTGTAATTACTCGGCACTCCTGGACCATGTAGGGCGTCTATTCATGCACTTTAAGATTATGCACAATCACGACACAAAAACCAGGCGTAATAAGGGAAAAATAATAGTGAAAATTTGAAATTGGATTAGAAAAGTGATTTTTGATAATTTTTTATTTTTATTTTTATTTTCATTTAAATCGAATATTAACAGAATTTAAATCTTATCACTATAACCAAAAGTTCCACCGCAATGACGCCAAAATTTGGTTGGTCGTTTCACCTAAAGTATGTTATTGGTGCCCCAAATTGTCATTAACCCACTCTTAAAAGATTAGTATTGTTGAAGTGTGGGGTCGATCCACATGGAACTTCAGCAGTGCGTTGATTCAGTTGAGTTTATAATTGATTTAGTGAAACTTGTAAAAATTTAGAGTTGATTTTCTTGGTTTGGATTGAGTGAAACTATTTTGTTTACTTTAAAAAAATGATTAACAATTTAAAGGAAAGAACAAGTGGTTTAAATGTGTTTTAATAGGAAGAAAAGTGTGTTGGGGATGTGGTGATTATGGAGTTTTTATGTAGATTGTTTAAATTGTTGTGTTTTTCATGATAATTCATCATTCTGTATTCCCTTTTATAACATGATTTCCTTGGTCCGGTTCCTCTTGTTTGGAATTGAAGAAATTGACTCCTTGGTCTGGTAGTCTGTGTTTATTAATTCTAAATTTGGTTCAGTCCATTTATGAATAAGTGAAACCGTTTCAATGGTCATGAAAGCTTTCACCGTTACTCTTCTTTTATGTCACTGATAATTCTTCCCTTGTTATGGCTTAGAATTCTCAGTAATTTTTAACAATGATTCAAGAGGAGTAAGGAGAATTAATAAGAACGAACAGAACTATCTACCTCAATATAGCATATTACAATCCTTTATCACCCACAACCCCAACATAAGGGGTTTAGTTACACATGGAAGACATAATTGGAACAACACAATCAACACCCAATGAAATCATCAAGTAAGCTTTGAGGAGTGGTTTCAGTAGGTGGAATGGTAAAACTACGACACTACGGTGGATTTGAAATGGTGGCAACAGAACCTATCCCTCCACCAATGGTTTGGAAATCTCCAAAATCCGTAGGACAATGCCTTTTTTTATAGAAAAATAAAGTACAAAGTGTGTAAAGAAAGTACACACCATGTACTTCCATCAACGCGCATTGGGATTCTTTTTCTCCGCTAGCAGGTGGCCTAACACGCCATCTTTAACTTTTGAACACGGTGCCTCCTGGTAGTTGAATGTACACAGCGTGTAGCACCGCCATACATGGCGTGTAGTGTGAAAATTTGTCCAAAACCCACTTCTGGAATAGAAGACACGACGTGTAAAAATGGAACACGTTGTGTCTCCTTCAACGGCCACATTGGCATGTAGACTTTTCTTGACAACAACCACTTCTAGAATGTAGTACATGGCATGTAACGCCACCCACACTGCATGTAGTTTCTACCTAGTGACATGGGCGTGTACTCCTTCATTTGGTCTATGTCCCTGTCTGGATGTACACGGCGTGTATAAAAAGTACACGCCATGTAGTTTCAAAATTTTCACAGACTTCCCATGATTTATGTATTTTATCCAGAAAGCTCCTGAAAGTAAACAGAATCACCAAAATCAAAGAATATGTTCATGAAAGAATAGATATTTGCTGAAAACATGTTTTTATTGTAAATTATATAAATGAAAATGTATAAAAAACTTGGGTGCATCATAGATACTAAGAGGATAATATTTCAAACCATCAAAAAATAGTACATTAGAAATTAAAGCTGAGTTAGAGTTACCGATGTGGCCAAGTCTGATAATTTTTCCTTTGACATTGTCACCGAAGGTGACAAGTTCTCCCTCAATTTTTATTAGATTTTTGAATCATGAGTATTCTCTTTTCAGGCGTCTTGAACACCCACATTACAAGTAAAATAAAACATTACAAGAACTCTTTTATAAGCTTTTCTTCAAAATGATGATGTAAAAACAAATTATGGTACCCATACAAGTTTTGGTCCAGTAACATTAGTTATATGTTATTTCAGAACACATATATGCCTCATTGGTTTCCTATAATCATTATGTAATGTATTTTAAAAATAAATTCTATTCCCTCTTGAAAAACATGAAACAATAGAGAGTTTATAATAACATGAACTAATTGATTCATTTCCAAAACTGGGAGTAAAACTGTATGCCATAGATTTAAAAACAATTTTTTTTATTAAAATATTTCTTTTTGTAGGTTGATAGAAATATCCGGTAGTATATTTAAGAGAAATTTGTTTACCTAGAATTTGAGTAAGAATATTTTTACCATTTGTAAATTTTTTATGTCTTTCTCCAATTTCTCATTAGAAATTTTTAATTCTTTGTTCTCCTTGAGCAGTTGAGAATTTTTTTATTTTTCAGTTGTGAGTTCATATTTAACAGTCACAGTATGAGTTGTTTTTTCCTCAAAGATTTATATTTATCTTTTAGTTCATTTCATGTTCATTCAAGCATATTATATTATTCAAACATTTCATCATTAGACATATTTTTAGGGTCACTATCATCTACATGATATTATGAATTATGTATAGTGGATTCTAGTGGTACCTCATATGTGTTTGTCCTAAAAAACATATTGGATTTTTTATCCTTTTAATCATGTGAAGATTCTATGTCACTTGAACGGTCTTTAGAAGCAATCCATGTTTCATTCATTTCCTTTTTAAACTTTCTGTCATTGACCTCATTTTTTTTATACTTAATCTTTAGGAAATAATCCTTGATATGTCCTTTGTTCTTATATTCATAAAAAAAACTCATCATTATTGTCACCTCTTTTCCAATATTTATTCCAACTTCCTTTTGATCATATTTTCCCCTGAAGTAAGGATTTCAGAATTTTTTTCTTTTAAAATCTCTTGATTCATCTAGATAATTGAGCCATATACCCATCAGTATCAGGTGATGATTGTTCTATACTATAAATCTCTATAGAAACTTCCAATTTCCCATTTCCTTTGTGTTTGGAGGTGGTGGTTTTGAATGAAACTGATTTTCATTTGGGTTCATCCTCCTCCTCCTTGTTGACTTTAATCTCCTCTTAATATGTTATTTGTTTTCCAATGAGTTCTTTTACAGGTTTCATGCTGATGTCACATGATTCTCTAATTGAGGTAGAGGTTCCTCTCCATTTTTCAGGTAGATATTAGAGAATTTTCATAATCTGTTCTTTGGTAGTGACTTCTCATCCAAGAGAAACCATTGTGTTGTAAATTTCATTGAACTTGAGATACCTATTAGAAATAGGCTCATCAGGTTTCATTTTAATGTTATCATATTTGATAGTATACATATTAATTATCATATCTTTCACACTATGTGTTCCTTCATGTGAAACAGACATATTATCCCAAATTTTATGGGCACTTTTAGAAGTAGAAATTTTATTAAATTCCACACATCCTAGTAACTAGTATAAATAATTTATAGCTTTTAAATTTTTATTGTTGGTAGATTTGGTATGTTCATCCCAAGTGATTCTATTAGAAGCTCGAATCTTATATTCATCTATAATGGAAGACCATATTTCAAAACCCATACATTCTAAAGTCATTTTCATTTTGATTTTGCATTGTGAAAAATTGGTTCCATTAATGAATTTTGGTCTGTTGGATGTATCACCTTCCAATATATTATCTCTAATAATGATATACATTGAAAGGCATTAAATTTATAATTAATAGAAATTTATAGATGTTTAAAGTCCAAGTACAATTATAGTTAATGAATTTTAATGACCGAGTCTTAATAAGATTAAGATACAAACATTTGATATGAAATGTTGGTTGGAGTAGAGTACTCAAGAGGGTGGAAAGTGAAATGAGAATCTATTTAAAATTTCTATTTAAAATGAATTCCTAAAAGGTTTACCCAGTAAATATAACTACAGACTAGTTAATGACTGTTATATTGATATGAAAGTTTGACTATTTAAATAAATTATTATATGATTGATTAATTATCATTAATCATATTATTTTTTAATAAAATTAATTTTGAAGCTATTCTAATAAGGAAATAGAATTATAAATTTTTTTGAGATTAACTGTCAAATTAAATTTAGTAATTTCTGTATTATACAGTAAATAGAGATGAAAAAATTAAGCAACATCACTGATATAAAACAAGTGGTCCAGTCTCAATTAAAGACCTAATCTACTCCATTTGGTGATCACCTGCCACAAAGCAGTTTATATAGATAAACTTGATTGAAACCCTGGAACGGGGTTAACAACAGTACACTAGACTGTCCAGGTCACACGACCTCTTCCACAGTTCATCGTGGGTACAAAATACCAGACCTCATATGGACCTCTTCCACACTTATCTGAGAATTTACACAACTGTAAAAATATGTTTGAGAAAGGATATCTTGTATCCTTCAGTTTAATGAAAGAGACATAGTGTGTTTTTATAAAGATACACACACTTATTGAAAGCTAATAAAATGATACACAACGGAATAGAAATTACGAGACAATGATAGAAGTTCTCTGAGTGGTTTCCTATTTAGCTCTGGACTTTTAGGATGAAGCATATTCCGAAATTGAGTCCTCGCATGGAAAACAGAGTATCACAAGTCAGCTGGATTGTACGTGTGTTCTTCATGGTGTTTGACAATGCGAAGATTTCCTCGATTATGGGTTTCCATTATGCATCGTGTGTTCTTTAGGAATGTTGAGTTGCATGTGTCAGTTAATTTCTCAAGTAATATCACATGTTATTATTTGTATTACACTCTCTGTATGTGTTATTTATGGGCTACTATTCTCTTTTATTCTGGAAGTTCATGTTTTGAAGTAGACAAGATTCCTGTATTATGCACATTGTAACTCATAATATCATGTGACATGTCTACAATGAACCAATAATTATGTTAGAGAATTTAAATTCTTCAAATATGACTATTAGAGATTAAATTGAAAATTGAAAAAAAAGATTAAGAAAAGTGTCATTGATAGTTTGTAAAAAATGTCTCCATGAATCAGTGTCTTATGGTCATATTGTTTGTTCATGTTGTCTGGTGCATGGTGTCTGTTCCCGGTGTTGGGTAACGGTGTCTGGTTCGTGGTGTCTGGTTCACGGTGTCTTGTTAATTGTGTTTGGTTCAGGGTGTCTGGTCACAGTGTCTGGTTCAAATTTCCAGAAAAACATAACAGGTGGAAGACTCACGGTTTCTCAGACTTAGACAAATATCTGTATTCATGCATAAGCAGTGATATTCATAGAATGGATTAGAAATAATCATTTATAAAAGAAATCATTATAATGTAAATAAAATATAGTGTATAGTAATAAGACATAATGTATATAAATTATGATATTGGATGGCTTTACATAAAGTATAATTATACTAGTCATCAGTATATGACTTGAGAAAAAATATAGGATTACAAGGCTTTACAGAATATATATAATCGTGATTATTAAAACACTTTTAATACATGAGGAGTCCAACGTAATTAAAATTTAGTTTCATTCACTATTCATCATAATATGAATGATATCAAAAAAACCACCAATATTTTCCAAAACAAATTTTTTTGTCCTGCTTCTTAATAAAAAGATTATTTATTCAAATTGAATATATAAAAGTGTCAAATATTTTGTTTAAAAAGGGTTCTCCATTAAAAGTCACTAAAACTTTATTTTTTGAAAAATAATTCTTTTATCTGAAAAGAATTAATTGGTTATTATATTATATCTAAGAAACACATAATATGGCTTCTAAAATTATTTGGAGTACATAAAATTAAAAATACAGTTAATATTATTCATAAAAGATTTTTGAACGACATGTTTGGTAATTCTTGGTGCGCTTGAACTCGGTATTGTGTGTTTAACAAGCTATTGAATTACATTAAATAGATAAAATACTATGTAACATTGTGGTGTTACATTTTTATAACATTTATAATATTATTTTTCACTTTAATTAGATAATTTACCATTAAAAATTTTATATAAAAAACTACTAAATTTACAATTCAAAATGTCTAAAAAATTAATTTTATCATATTAAAATATAAATAGTAGACAGATTACAACTGTGTAATTAAATTTTTATAAATTAAATTCGAAGAATAGAAAATAATATGTTTAATTCTAATCCCATAGTTGTGGCGAGGATGTGGTCATTTAAATTAAACTTTTTCAAAAGTTCACAATTTTTTTATATAAAATTTCAATTTGAAAATGATTTCAATGATCTAAATTGGATTAAATGATAAATAAATATTATAATTATCCACTAAATCTAATCAAATTTATTATTTAACAATATAAATTATTATGATGAAAAAAATGATTCCATTGAAAATTGTAATATTTTTACTATTCATCAAAACATTAATCTTATCCGAATAATTACAATAATTCAACCAATGTAAACATTTATACTCCAATTTATAATAATAAGATTATTTATTTCGCATAAAAAATCTAAATTTTTCATTAATTATAATTAAAATGGGTTCTCCATTAAAAGATGATAAAATTGCCCTTCAAAAAATTATAGGGTTTTATATATAAAATTTGGTCTTTTAGTATCTTATTTTGACACAATCTGTTGATGAATATAAATAATATTTTATTGAATAAATAATATATATATTCCATTAATATAATTAACTAATTGTAATTTATTTATTTTATTAAGACAAAACATCATTGAGAGCATAAAAATAAAACTATTTCATTTAAAATTAATCAGTATATATTTTCATTTCTAATAAATTGAAAACAATTAAATTTATATTATTAACTTTATATTTTCAAAATTTATTTAATTATATTCATAACAACTAATTTAATGGCTAGATTATATGTTATTATATTGGGAAATAATAATTTAATAATATTTCATTGATCAGTGAATCTCTGTCTTGTGTGTCATGTACGCTTTCAAAAGAACTTGACATTATGTGTAACAGAATCCATGTGTAGTTCTTCATATAATGAAATCATATCGAAGTGTTTCATGTATATTAATATATATATGGTTTCTCTTAAAACACTATCCAAAAATATTTTTTTCATATAACATAATCTATATCTAGTATAAAGTTATATAAAAAATATCTAGTATAATAAATTAATTTGAAATTATATATATTTCAAAAAATATCGGGGTGTTAAAACATTCCTCCATTTGGGTTCCATTTAACATTATTCTTTTATTAGATTTATTCGTCCAATATTTTTATCATCTTCTACAACTTAATCAAATGAAAGTCATTTTTATTATGGTAGGGATGTGGAATTCTACTACATGAAATATGCATCAGGTTGAGGCCTTATTTCACAATGGGTTTATTGAGGAAGCATTATATAAATTGGGTTTTAAATGTTTTTCTTGTTTTTTTACATAAATTTTCATTTTCAAAGGCTATGTGGTATCTATTCAATATATTTATTTCTATTAATGATGATAGAACGACGAGGATATGTTATGATGATATTCTGAGGTCAAATGACCTTTTTAAAATTATTGATTTCATATACTAAAATGTATATTTTTTAAATTATCTCTTAACATTATATTTTTTAGACTAGTGAAAAATAATTTTACCTAATTTTAATTTTTAGAAATAAAAAACCATATCAAATCATACAGAGTGTGAAAAAATGACGTCGTGAGGCCGAAAATTTCCTAAAAGTTTTTACCAAGTTATGAAATTCATATATGAATTAATTTTTGAATACATATGAAATTTAAATGAGTCAATAATAAATTACCCAAAATTCTTAGAGTGTCTAATATAGATAAATTATTTAATATATATTCATGATCTAGAACATTGTTGGTTGTAGCGATGTGTAAAATTTCAAAGTAGGAGTAGAAGATTTAGTTGGAGTATCCAATCAAGTATCATTATAATAACTCTTCACGGACATTAAATCCAAAATTAATATTTTTTATTGAGGGTATAATTTTACAGTGAATGGAAATAATCTGGGAAACCTGAAGGGATTTATGTAAAATTTATTGAATGTCCTCATTAGTTATTTTTGTTATAGAATATGTTTTCGTTTTAAAGAGAATATGATAAAATCTATATGTTTTATAGATGTTAAAAATATTTATTTATTCAAAAAATAGTTATTAGATTAAAAATATTATAGTTTTCATTTATGTTATTGGTCAAAAATTATATAAACCAAAGATATGAATTTATTGGAATATATTAGGATCAGATAGATCTAAATAAACGATGTGGGTTTTCCAATAGATATCTCTTGTATGATAGGAAAAATTGTTTCTTAAAAAATATTTTTTCTCAAAAATATGATATAACATATTTAATAAATGTGGACTAAAATTTATTGTATTATATAACACCCCTATTAAGATGATAATGGATAATATTTTACCAATAATAATTTTTTTATCATGATATTTTTTAAAATATAGGTTGTTTAATCCCACCACCCTAAATGTTATATTTCTATGTATTTTATACTTTATAATAAAAGTATACGAACACATAGAATATCATATATGATATCAATACAATGGTTAATTTATTGAATATTAATATAATAGTAAATTAGAGTTATTTTCTGACACAAAATAGTTTGTGTATATTAGAATGATGTTAATATAAGAATATATGTTCTAAGAGGCTAGTGAGTGTAAGTTTGGACTTATTAAATTCCAAATGTCCTAAATAAAAAATTCTTTTAGATATTGTTCTTTGTAAATTTAACAAGATATCATAAAAGATTTTAAATTTTGATGGGAGAGATAACTGTAATGATTTACATTTAATAAACATAATATGTTAATATTACTCAATATCCCAATAGATTTTTGGGAATGATGGAAGATAGCGATTGAAAAAATTATATTTAGTTACAATAATGTTGAGGTTATCATTTAATATTATAATGGAAATTATATTTTTATAGTAATGATACAATGAAATGATTTACATTATTTATCATGATAGACTAAATGAAAAAGGTTTTCCTAGGTAGCTTCAATGAATTATGATGATGATGACCATATTATGTTTTCTCTATAGACAATATAACTTACTAACATTTTTGACATTTATTTGGTGATGTAAAGGAGTTTGAATATTCTGTACAAGTATTCGAACATTGGGAATATGATTCATAAGTCGCACAATTATTCAATACATATTACTATGTAAATAATAGTATCTAATGAATTTTAGTAGGAGAGACTAGTCATGTGGTCAGATATATATGTGGTTGGATTTAAATAGAGATATAATGAATTTTTAAAATTCATAATAATAGAAGTAAACATAAGGATAATCTAGTATTCTATCACATTTTTATATGATAAAATCCATTTATTTTTGTCTTTTAATATTCATAAAATATTTTAAGAATTAAAAATGTGACTCATAAATTAAAAGGTTAAATACCTATTATAATATCTTTGGAGGGTTAGGAGTATTTAATGAAGTTAAATGTTAATTAACATCTCAATGTACCACTATGAGTAATAAATAACTTATTTTTTTAATTATACAATCTTGGTTATGATTAAATAACAATGTTAGATTGAGTATAATTTCATATGGATATAAATTATCGTTAAAAATCGCAAAATGGGATTTTCACACTTAATACCTCCCCATGTATATACAATGTAAAGTGATATAAACAATGTCGTTGTTATATTAGGGGTGAATGTTTCATATTTTAATTTACCAACACTTTATATTGGAAAAATATTAGTCATGAGAACCTTGGTACATTGATACATTTCATACATAAAAATTGTTTCATAGATAATTATGATGTGGTTGTTTATATTAATACTCATTTCAAATTACCATTCATATCATATAGTAGATATTAATAGGGATTTTATTTTCCAATCCTATAATTAAAATGATATATGTGACTTTGATTGAGATAGACTAAAGAATTATACGGCCATACATATTTAAGATATGTGATGTGATTATATATTAGAGGAGCGTCATGTGATTTTATCATCTATGATGATAAATTAAATTTGATTTATTCATTAGGTAGGTTAGTATATACACTAGGAACTAAGAAAATAAGAGTTGGATATATGGGACTGACATCTTATTTGTTTTATATTTACTAGATTTATCCAAAAAATAGATCATTGGAAAATTTATTCATGCAAATGATGTAATTGATGGACTCAAATATAGATATATATTTGTTTATTGGTGATCATGGTAGATTTTATTGTATATTAATACACTTTATTTTTCATTAAAGACCACTCTTTAATTAATTTTATTAATTGAAGAAATCATATTTGTTTTCAATGATATAATGAAACATGGGGTTAGACATTGTGGTTGACTGAATGGGGAATGGTTTTGACTGAGAGAGACTCTCTAAATATGTTCTATAGTTTATCCAAAAGTTTATTTATAGTTTATCATATGATGTGATAAAAAAATAAATCTTATGTTATATTTCAAAATAGGTTTTTTATGATACACAAATGGAGGTTTTAATATGGTTTTCTTACATATTATATATGATACAATATAAGGTGACATAGAACAATGTTTAAGAAATTTTAGTCCAAGTGGTAGTTTAATAAAGACATCCCTTAATCTATTGTCCATGAAATGTATTTTAGGAATATCATAAGTGATCATTTGGATATATCTTAAGTCATTTATTTATATGAAATACCAATTTCAAAATACAAATATAGAATATGATTTAGTTATATTGCATTAAATCAATCATATTGTATGATTGTTATAAATTTTATTATTTATTGGGTATCTAAATGATAAATATTATCATTAATGCAACTTATAAACTCTGGATATAATTATTAAAGTTGTTTGATTTGATTAAAAACATGAGAGGATCGATGAATTCATATGATTAATTCATCTATAGCTATTGTATTAATACAAACATTGTATAACATAAGAGTTAGGTCATGGTCAATTGATGATTTTACATGTCTTATATATAATGATCCAGTCACTATGATATTGTGATAATCTAAGATTAGATAACATTGGATGATTCTATCCCATACATGAATATATCTTCATCGATCTCTCTTTTATTAAAGATTGTTTAGAATGTGATGATATAAAGGAAGATCAAATTACCAGATCCATTTTCGAAATATGAAAATTATTTTTTATTTTATACATTTATTTTTTGAGTTGATCCATATAAAGAATGGGCTATCGATTTCTGAAGATTGGAAGTATTTTTGGTGACCATTCTAGCTAAAATAGTTTGCACCAAGCCCTATTGGGTCTTTCAATTCCATATTGGTTTTTTGGAGTTGAGGCCAGACTCTAGAGAAAATATATTTTTCATAGTGATGACAATAGATGATGGTTTCCCCCTAACATTTTCATAAGAGGGGTGTTCATGGAGGATTCACCGTGGGAAATTACTCTATGATCCATAACCTTCTCCACATTCATTAAAGATAGTAGTTCTATCTATTGTTCATTAGAAGATTTAACATTTGAGAACTGTTATGTTATCAAATCATGGAATCTATATTGAATATTCATTGGGTGTATAAATGAGGTGATTTTAATGTGTATTTTATTTCTGATTATTCCCTACAAAATCCATTATTTCCAACTAATGTATTAATGGTGTTCATAGAGTGTATAAGGGATACATAAGTGACTAAATGTCCATGTGGCTCACCTGAAACCATAGCAGTTTTCTACTTTGTGTGGTTACATGACATAGTGATCCTTTATGCACCATATAGGTAGGCTTCTAGTGCTCTCAATGATGTATTAGTTCATCCAATTCTATGGTGTCCTTGTTCCTTCACACATATATAATGTTGCATTTTATCCCAATGTAATTTTGATTAAATCTATAATACTCTATGATTTAGTTCCTTTATAGTCCCAATGTAACATTTAGAGAAATGTTGGGAGGGTATTCTTCCTTTATCGCTAATCCAAAATTGATGATATTTTCATCTTCTAGATGGACATAAGGATTTCCACTGAAAATAATCATCATTGGGGGTCGTTGGTGTGTATCATATTATAGTTGGTGTGTGAACATGCCTTAAGAATTATACACTTAAAGAACATTAATGTAAATGATTAAAACCATGAGGTATGAAGATCCTTACCATCTGGGGATCTCATATACAAATTTTATCCTTAGTATAATTCTTGTTCTGACATATCGTGATGATATTTCTTTATTGTAATCACATTTTGGTGTGTGTATCCCATGAGACCAGTTTTAATTCTCAATTAGATGTGATCTCATTATAACGTATATAAAATATTTTATTTTATGCACATATTTATATGTTACTAATTATTTCTCATGATGATATGGTTGCACTGTTTGGACTACCATGTTAGGGAAATTACCTTTCCATTAGAGGCATATTTAGTGGTTCTTGAAACATGTGCACTGTTTTGAATTTTCTCTCCCTCAGATGGAGAGTCAGTATAGAATACAAATAAGGTTATGATGGACCCAATCATAGTGTGATGATACAATGAATCATGAATATCTAATGATAGGGATACACTCAATGCCTAGTGTTATGACAATAAAATTATTACATGATACTAAGTAAAATGAAAAGTACCATGCTCGATGCCAAGTGTTGTGATGAATAGAATGGAATACTTCATTCATAGGGAATTATGAGTCACATTTATTCATGATGCCATGATCTTCTAAGAGTATTATTCACTAAAACCATGTAATGTTTTTGTTACTTCGGATATCTATACATTATCCTTCCAGTATAAAGGCGATGCAGGTAAAATAATAATATTTTGGCAGATTAGTTAGTTAATGACGTGTTAGTACATGATTTTATTTATTTATACTTGTTTTCACATTTATTATTATTATGGAAAAAATCTAGTAACATTCATTACACTTTTTAGGATACATTTCATGTGTTCGAATGGGTTTTATTAATAACACCATGTACAATCATTTCAATGCATGGAAAGAATCTATGTTTAGGGATTAGAGTATGGAATAAAGTTACGTGGCCGATATATGAGAATAGGAGCATGAGAATCATGGAAAGCTGAGATGGAATCTAGGGGAACTATATAATTACTATTTATGTATTCATTTTCTATATATACATTCGATTGGATTCCCACATTGGGATCCCATTTTTATATTTATTGTCTCTCATGTATGCTATATTTTAAATTCGGCATATTAATATGATTATTTTTGTACTATTTTTTTATTTTTTAATTGTTCTATGACATGATGCTAGTGGTATAATATCCCCACTGATGGAATTAGACTCTCACTACTAGTACAAATTGTCCTGCTTATAGGAAAGAAAACATGATGTAAGGTGACCCTATGACTAGGATTTCATGGTTCTGGTTGGGGAATTACAGTATAGTATTAGATGAATAGTTTTCATCCATTTTTATTCTAACCAAGTACATGTTAGAAATGAGATATGTAACACAAGTGATTTAATGAGAAATATTTTGTTTTTATATATTATTTTTTATGCATCAAAAAAGGAATCTTGCACTACACAAAACACTATCTTATCTTGCGTTACATGCAAGAGAAACCTTCGTCGATAGCATGCATTGTACGCAATACCAAGTTTCTCTAAACAACGATATGTTATTAAAATATTATATAAACTAGCCGTTATGAATAGTAAAACCCACTTACTGAAATTTTATAAATTTTAACATTCAAAATAAACTTCATTTTTGGATTTGGAACATCAAAATTAACCTAGGGTGATTTTTTGGTATTTTTATGAAAACATTCAATTTTTTATTAATAGTGAAAACATTGAGTTATTGGTTAAAACTGACTTTTTATTTAAATAATAATTTTTCTGTTTAAATTTATTTTAGGTAAAAATAGATACATAATACCTTTATAATATCAATGTAATTCATTGGAGTAATTTTATAATAATATAGATACATAAAAATTTAATTGAACTTTTTACCGTCTTTTGTCCACCTCCTAGGAGCATTTGCAATTGTACATAAAACTAAATTTTACTGCTTCTGTGAGTTGAATTTCGAAACTCTTAGAAACACAATTAATATAAAGTATTAAAATGAGGTTCAATAAGATAAAAATAATTTTTGGTGAATAGGAACATTTTAATTTTATTTACCGCTGTTAAAAGTAAATAGGGTAATTATGGGTAGGAATGATATTATTATTACCCTAACACATGTAATAATTCAATTGGATAAGTTTAATTCGATGAAAAACAAAATTAGTAATAGAATATGAAAATTTAGGTCCACATGGATTAGATTAGGACACTTATTATTATTTTATTTGAAGAAGAGTTAAAAGAGTTAAAATCAATGATTAATAACTAATTTTTTTTAATATAGGGTTATAAATAAGATAAATTCAACTATAAATATTCATTAGAAATGTAAAAATATTTCCTGAATAATGGTATCTTATTTATAATTTTTAGACATTAAATATATTAATTTATTTATGACACAATGATGATGCAGTAATTACCTTATTAATGAAATATTAACATAATTGATATTATAAATACCCAAATAAATGTAATTTGAGACTTTTTATAAATTTCAATAATTTTTTTTATGTTAATATGGCATGTTTGAATATATTTAATTAAAATTGTTCGAACTAATAATGTTGTTATGATTTTCACAAAAATCAATTTCCAAATAGTGTCAAAATTGACATAAAATAGTTTTTAAAACAAATATTATATTATTAATTGTTATTTTATTCGAAAAAATCAATGGTTCGCCTAAATGACTTAGATAAGGTTGTATATATTAATAATTAACCACTTTGGGTTCTTTTGACAATTTATAGTATGTTTATTAACGATATAGTGTAAGAAAACTAGAAGACACAGAAAAAGTTAAATTATTTAACTTAGAGTTAAATTTAAATGATAAGGTTAAAATAGTAACCTAAACATGTCTAAATCCAATTGGTTGAGAGGATTTTGACCCATACCTACCTTATCTTCTAAATAAATAATGTTGGAGCTATTAATAACCGAACATGACTTTATTATGAAATAATATTTTATGTTTTTCCTAAGGTGCCCCTCTCCTCCCTTATAAAAGGGAACATCCTCCCTCTCCTCTTTACACAATTTTGAGCCTTCAAGCTCGGCCAAACCCAGACCATTTCTCTTATAAACATACCTATAAACATAATAGAGGTTATTTTATTCTTCAAATACCAACTTTAGTGCCCTAAGAGGAGGTTTAAAAGAGGCGTGTCAAAGAAGAGGTAATATCCTTTACCAATTCATTCAAATTAATTTCTTCTTCTACTTTTCTTATTTTGTTTTTTCATAATAAATTAATAACATCAGTATCACTCATATAATTATATGTTATTATAAATATTAAACAACCCTATTTCACCTTCTATCCATCCTATGAAAAACAAAATAACCACGCATGCGTACGTACGGAATACCGTTAACACGCTATGGTGTAATCTGTTTTTCCAACACCACCTTACATAGATGGGTATAATGGTGTAAATAATAACTATATATTTTTATAATGACATGATTTAATTCTGAGATATTCTATCATTCACTTCAATACAACTCCACTAACATGGGAATGATATCATCACTCGTGCGTACGTCTGGCGTACCGTCTCCCCGATGTGGTGCGACTCATTGTACATGATCTTCATTGAATAATGATTATATAAATGAATTTAATGAATAAATATGATATATATTATACTAATACCATTCTTTAAAGGATTTATCTATAACCTGAAAATAATAATAATAATTTATTCGATAAAACACGCATAAGAACATAAAACATTTTACACCTGAATAATAAGTAGCAATGAAATTTTATTAATAATAAGTTAAGAATATGAACATATATGGTATCATAACAATGAATATGATTCTATAATAGGTCAATGAAATTATTTAAATCATTATACAAAAGGTTCAAATATGTACGAAGCATATCAGACATAAGCTAAGGGAAAATCTCCAAATCTCATATTTATCCGAGATTGTTTATACTTTAGAATTTACTGGGGAATATCTATCATCCACATACATGTTTCATAAATATGTAATATTATTTCTATCCTCCTACAATTTTTTAAATCCAATTTTACTCGTTGGTGAGTTTTTAGTAAAAGATATGAAAGGAATCTTTTTTCATTTTTAGTAAGAGGTACTTTTTGAATTTTTCATCCAAAGTACGAGAAAGATTTCTTTTTTTAACTTACACGGAATGAATGGATTTTTATGATTTCATAGAAAATTATTTCCATGAATATTACTTTAAATGTTTTCAAGTTTATTTTCAATCAACTTCTTTTATTTTAAAATTGTATGACATGTTAAGAAAGGAAAAATATTTTTGAAGTAGAAAGGATATTTTCCTCATGAATGGAGTTCAACTATTTTATCAAAATTATATTCCATCTAAGATAATATAGGTTTCTGTTTATATCACTATTTTTACATTGATTTGATTATGTTATAATGGAATTATTTTTATGACGTCCTTTCATCTTATACAGATTATGTTATGATGGCATGATAATTAAGAATCCCATTTTTTATTACATGGGTTATGCAATGATTAATGATTTATGATCTTGTGGAACACATAAGAATGGTATCATTATGAGATTGGTGGGACCTATATCTCCCTCCAATGAATTGGGTAATGATTTATACTCTTGAGATAGACATGGCTGGAATGATAGGTTAATCTGATTCGGTGATACAGGACTGAAATGAGGAGTGAACTCGGTTTAGAAATGGAATTTGTCTGCTAGGATAGTCTTGGAAATGAGTATTGATGACTAAGAAATGATTATCTATGATTATTTGTGTATGAAACAAAGTTTCATGTTTAATGTTTTGATTATTGGGATTACATTTCACTACCATGATTTATCCCATGTTATGATATTTTGATCTCTTCTGCAGGTTAATATTTTCAAAATGTTATGTTCTTATAAATATGATATGATTTATATTTCCTTAGTTTACCCTTACTGAGAATTTGAGCTCACATTTCTGTATGTTTTATTTCCCCCAAGTCAAGAATAAGGGTATTAAGTAAGATATTCCAAAATCAACACTATATATGATAAAATAAAAGGGATATAGTGTAGATGATTTATGAACCAGTTGTTTATGTTTACCAGTTTCTAAAGACGCTATACCTATATGGTCCTTTCATGGTTTTGTTATATGTTGTAATAATTGTGCTTAAATTTTGAATTAATAATAATGTATGTAATGTATGGGTCGTTATAGTTGATATTAGAGGAAAGGTATAGTCAACCTTTGGAAAATAGGATGTGAAAGCCTTAGTTAGAACCCTAAGGATATGTCTAAGCATAGAACATAATATTAGTGTTTTAGAAATGGTCATGAATAACCTATGATAAGTCCTTACGTGTAAATTTGTATTCATGATTATGTGGTTCTCCTATTATGATTATTGTTTCCCACACTATGCTTATTGTATTTAGTCATGGAATGGAACTCTAAGGAACCGTGTTAATTTTGAATGCGACAAGAAATGCAATGATTTTCCCCATGAGCAACAAAAAGTTATAGGAGTTGGAATGCAATATCTTGTAGCAAGGCTCACACAACTTTCTCAATCTATGACTCATGTAGAACTTCCAAACGAGCAATGGAAGGAGAAACATTCTGTTTAATCCTTCAAGAGGAAGCATCCACCCTCATTCTGTGGTTCTACTGATCCATTAGTGGCAGATCAAAGGATCAGTACCACTGAAAAGATATTTTCAGTTCTACAATGTTCTGAACATGATAAATTAATCTTATCAGTATGTCGTTCTGAAGGTGAAGTTGATAAATTGTGGAATCATATCAAGAATACAATTCCCTATGATGAAATTGAATCCATGGAGTGTGAAAACTTCAAGAAATTGTTTTTCAGTAAGTACTTCCCTCATATTCTTCGAACAAGGATGGAGAAGGAGTTTCTTGAACTAAAGCAAAATGATGATGAATCTATTGGTACCTACGAAGAAAATTTTACAAGACCTGAAAGGTACGCTTCCCGAATTATTATCCAACATGAGAGTAAGATCAATCAATTTTTTTGTGGCTTAAAACCAAGTCTTCGAAGGGCGTTATCCATAATGGACTTCAATAACAATGAGAAAATTGTTCGATGTGCTCTCAAGGTTGAGATAGAGATTAGAGTAACCCTTCAGTAATATGGGTTTGATAAAAAAAGGAAAATGGAATTCAAAGGGAAATGTATAGTCCACACTGAAAAGAAGATGAGTTTTCCCTTATGCTCAAAGTGTAGAAACAAACATGGAGGGAATTGTCTTAATGGGACAAGTAAATGTTTCAAATGTGGAAAAGAAGGTCATCGGGCTTTTGAATGTCTCAATGATGGAAAAAAAATGTCTAGTGATGAAAAAAAAGAAAAGGCAACACAGAATGCACCTCCTACACTTCAATGTTACATGTACAAGGAAATGGGGCATTATTCTAATCAATTCTCTAATCCAAGGGTTGTTGATGATGATCGAAGTCAAAAAACTCTTAAGGCCAAAGACAAAGGAAAGTCACATGCAATTTCTATCAGCAATGTGGAGTACGATAACGAATTGGTGAAAGGTACACTTACCATCCACTCTAAATTAGAAAATGTTTTATTCGATTCTGGATCCACCCACTCTTTTATTTCTGAAGAATTTTCCAAGGTTACTGGCATACTACCTCAACAATAACTGTTGGGTTAACTGTGACAACTCCTAATGGAACAACGGTTGCATCAAAAGTTTATAATTCTTCTCCAATTAACGTTTGTGGGAAAGTGATTCATGCAAATATTGTGATCCTTCCTATAGTGGAATTTTATGTTATTCTTGTCATGTATTGGCTTTCCTTATATGGAGCTCATATCATTTCCAAATTAGGTAAGTCACATTTCATATTCCTGATCAATCAAAGATCATCTATCGATGAGAGGATAAATATAACCTTCCAGTGGAAATTTCTTCAATATTATGGGTCATGATTCCAATAAATGAAGGTTATTTATCTCAAATGGTTGGAGAGAAACTCACAATTAAGAATACACCCATTGTATGGGAGTTTGAAGATGTCTTTCCAGATAAATTTCTAGGTCTTCCACCAAATCGTAATGTTGAGTTTTCAATAGAACTCATACCGGGTGTTATGCCCATTTCAAAGACACCTTATAGAAGGGCCACAATTGAGTTCAAGAATTGAAGAATCAACTCCAAGAGAATCTTGATAAGTGATTCATACACCCTAGTTAGTCACCTTGGGGAGCACCTGTTGCGATTGTTTAGAAGAAAGATAGATAAATGAGACTCTGCATTGACTATAGAGAACTTAACAAGATTACTATAAAGAACAAATATCCTCTCCCATGCATTGATGACTTATTTGACCATCTACATGGAGCTAAATACTTTTCCAAGATTGATCTTTATTTAGTGTATCATCAATTAAGGGTCAAAGGGGAGGATATACCAAAGACGGCTTTCCGTACAAGGTATGGACACTACGAAATTATAGTGATGCCAATTGGTCTTACCAATTCCCCTCCTATCTTCATGGATCTAATGAATAGAGTCTTTATAGAATATCTTGATCAGTTCGTGGTAGTATTTATAGGCGACATTCTTGTCTATTCAAAGCGAAAGGAATAACATAAAGATCACTTGAGAATTGTTTTAAATACCCTAAGAAAGGAGAAGCTTTATGCCAAATTTACCAAGTGTTTATTTTGGCTTAACAAAGTTTCATTTTTGGTTCACATAGTCTCAAATGAGGGGATATAAATGGATTCAAAAAAACAGAGGTTATCGAAAGATGGTTAAGACCAACAAAAGTAACTGAGATGTAAAGTTTTCTTGTTTTGGCTGGATATTATCGACGTTTTGTGAATGATTTTTCACGATTATCTAATACACTCACCAGGTTGACTCGAAAAGGAGTTAAGTTCATTTTGATGGAGGAGTGTGAAGAGAATTTCAAGGAGTTAAAAAGAATATTATCCAGTGCACCTGTGCTCACACTGCCATGTAGGGGAGAATGGTTTGGGATCTACAGTGATGTATCCAACAAGGGATTGGGGTGTGTTCTCATGAAAGATGATATGGTGATAGATTATGCCTCACGACAATTTAAAATACATGACCAAAATTACCCAACTCATGATTTGGAGTTAGCTGCTATAATCTTCTCATTAAAGATTTGGAGGCATTAACTTTATGTTGAAAGGGGTGATATTTATACTGATCATAAAAGTTTGAAGTATATTTTCACACAAATGGAGCTGAATATGCCTCAAAGAAGATGGTTGGATCTGATTAATTATTATGACTACTCAATTCATTACCACCCTGGGAAAGCAAACAATGTGGTATACGCATTAAGTCGACATGACATGCTAGCTTATCCATGATGAGGATCACAAAAGATCCAATATTTATGGATTTACAATGGATAGATCTTGTAATTACAATGGAAGGGGAAAAATATTGTCTTTCCCAAATAAATTTTCAACCATCTATACATGTGAATATTAAAGAGGCACAAAAAGAAGATGGAGAGTTACAAAAGAAGGTGAGAAATATTCCTGAATTCCACCTTGATTGTGATGAAATAATAAGGTTCAGGAATCGGGTTTTTGTTCCCCCCATCCCAGAATTAAAGAAGGAAATATTCGATGAAACTCATAGTTTTTCATTCTCTATACACCCTGGAAGATAAAATATGTATTGGGACCTAAAGGAGTACTTCTGGTGGGA
Organism: Viscum album; assembly: GCA_963277665.1. Classification (NCBI taxonomy): domain Eukaryota; kingdom Viridiplantae; phylum Streptophyta; class Magnoliopsida; order Santalales; family Viscaceae; genus Viscum; species Viscum album. The sequence continues at coordinate 121,571,566 of OY728153.1, read as the reverse complement.
TGTCATGAAAAGAGATGTTGCTGAATATGTCTCTCGATGCTTGGTTTGTCAAAAAGTTATTACTGAGAGATTGAAGTCTAAGAGGATGTTACAACAATTACCCATACCAGAATGGAAATGAGAAAACATCACTATGGACTTTCCCACTGGACTTCCTAAAACATCCAAAATAAATAATGCTATCTGGGTTATAGTTGATTGTATTATGAAGTCAGAACACTTCATTGCTATTAGAGAAGATTTTTCTCTTGATCAGATTTCCAGGATATATGTAAAGGAAGTGGTAAGATTGCATGAAGTACCACTTTCCATTATATCTTATCGGGAACTGAGGATTACCTCGATGTTTTGGAGATGTCTTCAACATACTCTAGATACATAGTTGAGTTTCAGCACTGCTTATCATCCTCAGACAGACGGTCTGTCTGAGAGAACAATTCAAACACTAGAAGACATGTTGAGAGCTTGCTCTATGGATTTCAAATGTGGTTGGGATCAACACCTACCTTTTGTGGAATTTTCATATAATAATAGCTTTCACTCCACTATTCAGATGGCTCCTTATGAAGCTCTCTATGGAAATAAATGCAAAACTCTAACTTTTTGGGATGAAGTTGTGGAAAGAAAGCTATTAGGACCTAATCTTGATGATGAGATGGCAGAAAAGGTCAGATCTATTAAACAACACATAAGAGAATCTCAGAGTCAACAAAAAAGTTATGTTGATAACCGAAGAAAAGACCTAGAGTTTGAAGTGGGTGATAAAGTGTTGTTACGGATATCTCCCTGGAAGAGGGTAATGAGATTTGGAAAGAATGGAAAGTTGAGCCCTAAGTATGTTTGTCCTTTTGAAATACTGGATCGTGTTTGGAAGGAAGCTTACTGATTGGCGCATCCACAAAATCTCTCTCAATTTCATGATGTATTCCATGTATGTCTCTTCATAAAGTACATACCAGATCCTTCACATGTACTAAGATTAGATGTTGTACCACTGGACAAAGATCTTTCTCATGAAGAACAGCCGATAGAGATTCTGGATCGTAGAGAAAAAGTCCTATGGAACAAGACCACTCGCTTGGTGAAAGTTTAATGGAGGAACCACCAATTAGAAGAAGCCATATGGGAACTTGAGGATATGATGAGGGAGAGGTATCCTCATCTGTTTGTTAGAAAGTGACGAATTTCGTGGGAGAAATTCATCTTAAAGGGGGTAGAATGTAACACCAGAGATTTTATGAGTACGAATCACCAAAGGAATCTTTCACTACACACAACATTGTCTTGTATTGCGTTACACGCAAGGGAAACCTTCCTCGATAGCTTTGATTGTACGGAATACCATGTTTCGCTAAACAATGATATGTTATTAAAATATTATATAAACTAGACGTTGTGAATATTAATACCAACTTTTCGAAATTTTATAAATTTTATAATTCAAAATGGACTTCATTTTTGGATTCACAATATCAAAATTATCCTAGGGTAAAGTTTTTGTATTTTTCTGAAAACATTCAATTTTTTATGAATAGTTAAAACACCGAGTTATTGGTTAAAACCGACATTTTATTTAAATAATTATTTTTTATTTAAAACTATTTTATGTCAAAATAGATACATAATTCTTATAGAAGTTCAATTTAATTCATTGGAATAAATTTATAATAATATAGATACATAGAAATTTTATTGAACTTTTTACCGTCTTTTACCCACCTCCTAGGGGCATTTGCAATTGTACATAAAACATAATTTTTCCGCTTCTGTGAGTTGAATTTTAAAAATCCAAGAGACACTGTTAATATCAAAGAGTAAAATGTGGTTTAATAAGATAAAAATAATTTTTCTTGAATAGTAACGTTTTACTTTTATTTACCATGGTTAAAAGTAAATAGGGTAATTAAGGGTAAAAATGATATTATTATTACCCTAACACATGTCCTAATTCAATTAGATAAGTTTAATTCGACCAAAAACAACCTTAGGAATAAAATTTGACCATTTAGGTCAACTTGGATTAGATTAGTACAATTATTATTATTTTATCTATAGAAGCGTAAAAAGAGTTAAAATAAATGTTTAATAACTAAAACATTTTTAATATAGGGTTAAACAAAAGCTAAATTTGACTATAAATATTAATTAGAAAGATAAAAATATTTCATACATAATAGTATTTTATTTATAATTTTTATACAATAAATAATTTAATTTATTTATGAAAAAATGATGGTGCAATAATTACCTTATTAATAAAATATTAACATAATTGATATTATAATTACACAAATAGATTTAATTTGATACTTTTTATAAATTGAAATAATTTTTTTAGGTTAATATGACATGTTAGTATTGGTTAAATTAATGTTTTTTGAACTAATCATGCTCTTATGATTTTCACAAAAATCAATTACCAAATAGTGTCATAATTGACATAAAAACGTTTTTAAAACAAATATTATATAATTAATTGTTATTTTATTCCTAAAAATTTCAAGATCTGCCAAAGGAAATATATAAGGTTATATATATTACAAATGAACCACATGGGGTTAGTTTGACTTGTTATAGTATGTTTATTAACCATATAGTGTAAGAAAACAAGAAGACACGGTAAAAGTTAAATTATTTAACTTAGAGTTAAATCTAAATTATAAGGTTAAAATAGTAACCTAAACATTTCTAAAACCTATTTTTTGAGAGGATGTAGACCCATCCCCACCTTAGCTTCAAAATAAATCAATTTGGAGAAATTAAATACCGAATATGGATTTATTATTAAATAATATTTTATGTTTTTTCTTAAGGTACCCCTCTCCTCCCTTATAAAATAGAACCTCCTCCCTCTCCTCTTTACACAATTTTGAGCCTTCAAGCTCGGACAACCCTAACCATTTCCCTTATAAACATCCCTATAAACAAAATAGATAATCTGTTTTTCTTCAAAGAAAAACTTTAGTTCCCTAAGAGGAGGTTTAGAAGAGGCGTGTCAAAGAAGAGGTAATATCCTTCACCAATTCATTCAAATTCATTTCTTCTTCTACTTATTCTTATTTTGTTGTTTCATAATAAAGTAATTATATCAGTATAACTCATATAATTATATGTTATTATAAATATTAAACAACCCTATTTCACCTTCTATCCGTCCTACGAAAAACAAAATCACCGCGCGTGCGTACGTACGGAATACCGTCTACACGTTGTGGTGTAATTTGTTTTTCCACACCCACTTACATGGATGGATATAATGGTGTAATGAATAACTATATATGGTTATTATGACATGATTTAATTCTGAGATATTATATCATTCACTTCAATACAATTTCACAAACACGGGAATGATATCATCGCTCGTGCGTACGCCTGGTGTACCGTCTCCATGATGTGATGCGACTCGTTCTACTTGATCTTCATTGAATAATTATTTTATAAATGAACTAAATGAATAAATATGGTATATATTATAATAATACCTTTATTTAAATGATATATCTATAACATAAAAATAATAATAAGAATTTATTCGATAAAACATGCATAAGAACATAAAGCAATGAACACCCGAATAACAAGTAGGAACGAAATATTATTAATAAGAAGGTAAGAATATGACCATATATGATACCATAACAATGAATATGATTCTTTAATAATATAATGACATTAATTAAATCATTATACAAGAGGTTCGGATAAGTACGGAGCATATCGTACCTAAGGTGAGGGAAAATCATGAAATCTCATTTTTATCCGAGATAGTTTATACCTTAGAATTTGCTGGGGAATATATATCATCCACATCCATGTTTCCTCGATATGTAATATTATCTCAATCCCCCTAAAATTTTTTAAATAAAATTTTATTAATTGGTGATTTTTTAGTATAAGATATGAAAGGAATCTTTTGTTGTTTTTAGTATAAGGTACTTTTTGGCTTTTCCAGCCAAAGTATGAGAAAAATGACTTTTTTAACTTACATGGAATGAATAGATTTTTATGATTTAATAGAACATTATTTCCATGAATTTTCCTTTACAAGTTTTCATGTTTATTTTTAATCTACTTATTTTAGTTTGAAATTTAATGACATGTTAAGAAAGGAAAAATGATTTTGAAGTAGAAAGTATATTTTCCTCAAGAATGGAGTTCAAGCGTTTTATCAAAATTATTTTACATCTAAGAGAATATAGGGTTCTGTTTCTATCCCTATTTTTACATTTATTTGATTATTTTATGATAGAATTATTTTTATGATGTTCTTTTATCTTATATGGATTATGTTAGGATGACATGATGTTTAAGAATCCTATTTTTTATTACATGGGTTATGATATGATGTATGATTTATGATCTTGTGGAACACATAATAATGGTATCATTATGAGATGGGTGGGACCTATATCTCCCTCCAATGCATTGGGTAAAGATTTATATCTCATAATATAGACATTGCGGGAATGGCAGGTTAATCTGGTTCGGTGATACCGGACTGAAATGAGGAGTGAACTCGATTCAGAAGTGGACTTTATAGCTAGGATAGTCTTGGAAATGAGTCTTGACTACTAAGAAATGACACTCTATGATTATGTGTGTATTCCACAAAGTTTCATGTTTTATGTTATGATTATTGGGATTACATATCACTACAATGATTTATCCCATGTTATGATATTATGATCTCTTTTGTAGGTTATGATTTTTAAAATGAAATGTTCTTATGAATATGGTATGATTTATATTTCTTTTGATTACCCTTACTGAGTAGTTGAGATCACCCTTTTTTATATATTTTTCCCCGGGTTAAGAAGAATGGTATTAAGTAAGATATTCCAAAGGAGACTCAAGATATGATAAAATAAAAGGGATACAGTGTAGATTATTTATCAACCAATTATTTATGGTTCCCATTTTCTAAAGACACTATACCTATACGGTCCTTTCATGGTTTTGTTATATATTGTAATAAGTGTTCTTAAGTTTTTTAGTAATAACAATGTATGCAATTTATGGGTTGTTATAATATTGTTGTCTAGGACTCAAGTAAGAGAGTTTCCATGTTACCGGATAACTCATGTGTATCATACATTTGAGTTATCATTGAGGTAACACTGTTACAATATGTGTTGATTTATTAATCATGACTAGGATTGTAAGATCCCATGTCATCTATATATCTATTATTTTATTTCGTATCATATAATTAATTTAATTCCTTGAATTGTGTTATTTGTTTGTAGTAGATACATTGTTCTATGATACTTCATTATTGGAATTAAATTGTTTAAATGGTCATGAAATTATGTTTTTGTATATATATGATGTCTTTGGGTAACTAAAATTATGGTTAACCATGGTTTTTACAAAGATGTATATACCTATTATTAAGGATAGACTTCTAGGGAAACCTTTTTGTGGTCCATTAGAGAGGATAGGAAATAACGACATTTGTTCTAATTATTTCATACATGTTATATAAGTTTTATCCATTTAGAATACCAATGTAATGAGTTGATTATGTTGGATGGGGTGTTCCCATTGATTTTTTTATACAACCTACTATTTGAAATGGTGAAATCGAGAATTATCCAAAACTAAATCTAGATTTGCTCAATGATCTCCCACTCTAGTCAGGAGTTCATCCTATAAGATCCATTGAAATGTTCAAAAGTTATTTTAATATCCATAAAACTTAAAACATTAAATTAATTGAATGAAAATATGTTGATGTGGATTTGGTCAAAAATGTCATGAGTATCGTTGATCTCATCCCGTGGCCAACAACCACGAATGTGAAGATGATAGTGTTCATACTGCTGGGTATCGCTAGGTGTTGGAGGGTAGTCATTAGAAAGGCAAGTCCAAATAAGATACACTCTTGGGAATCCTTCATATAAATTTTAATTTGGTAGGTCTTCTATGATATGTTTAAGCATGAATATACACAAGAGTTTATGGAGCAACAAAAGAGTTCCATGATTATTTTTTCCTACTCCACTCATTTTACCATTTTTCTTTCTATTGAACCAAAATTAAAATGATATAAAGAAGAATTTTCTAGTAAGTTAAAAATTGGACTTCATTCCAACATCATACAACATGTACAAATATTTTACCATGAATCATACCCATATGTTTTATGTAAGTCTTTGACCTTTAAGAATATCAAGGAAGAGGGTCGCGAAGTTGGTCTTCATCTACCCAATAGTCCTCTGGATGGTAAAAATAAAAAAACTATAGTGAATAACTTTTATAATAGTAGGAAGATAAATACCCGGGATAAAGAATAGAGTAGTGGTATATTGGTGGATTAGATATCATCTTCATCAGTTTCGTCTGGATATTATTAATTGTGCTTCAAATGTATGGAAGATCACACACTTCCACATGGCTGACATGATATCTTAGAGAAAGTAAATACATTGTGGAAATATGGGATATCTCAATCATTTTTAAAATATATCAACAATTACATGTATCTATAAGATTGTAAGAATGATTCGATATTTCACCCATGAATCTATCATAGGTCCTCGATATAAGGTAAAGATGACTAAAACTATGTTGAGTCATGGATGGGGTCACCAAGCCGTGGCATGGAATTTTGTTTGTTGTAAATCATACACCATAAGATCATGGTATGGGATCATCTACTATATATGGTATGGTCTTTATCATTTATACATCATCATTTAATTTTTTTATACTGGTTTTTCCAATTTCATTAATTTATACACATGTTTTCCCTATTAGTTACTAACTAATTAATTTATTTTATATGTTACAGTCTATTAATACATAGTTGGAAATAAAATTGGGTCATCTTAAAAAATTCGCATGATTTTTTAAAATCGTAGATGATTATTAACATATGTGGGATTTTATTATTCTAGAGATGATGACCTTCAATTAGATTCCTTGAATGGACAAATTTATTATTTTTTTATCACAAAATGATTTCTAATGGATAGATGTCTCTTTTACTATACCAATGCTATTGAGGTATATGGTTATCTTAAATTGGGATTCTAGAGAGGTTATATTCGGTTCATACATGATTAATCTTGGGTGGATCATCAATAAAGTCTTATCTTTTGATATTTTGTTAGGATAAATGGAAGTTCCATAAACTTTTCTTCCCGTCAGGGATCTCAATCAGGATTCCCTCCATGATGAAATCACAGGACCTCTACTTGATAGTGGAGATAACCTAGAGATAGAGCTTGTGAAGGTTGTTGAAATAATATCATTACACCCATATTTTATAATTCTTTTTGATCTGATGGAGATCATGGTATAGATCAAGGTCTTAGATTAGATGGGGATTATCATGATGCGTACATCACTATGGGGTGATATTGTCTCGATCACCCTGAAGGTGGATGGTAGTCATTGACTTTACATTGATTATTGAAATTCATACCAGGTGATAGTGAAGAAAATAAATCATTTTACTAGGATAAAATACCATTTCAACTATTTATAGGGGTCTTAGTTGTTTTCCATGATCGATCGTCGATCAGAATCTCCCCAGTTTTATGTTAGAGATTAAGACATTTGTATGACGTTATTTTTGAGTAGGTATGATACATATGGGTACATGATTTCTCTATTTGGATTAATTTATTCTTTTATAGTATTCATGAATCTCAGAAAAAATATCTTACAACTATGCCTAGGCTCACTCCCTTTAGTTTTCAATGATGAAATTCTCATATACTAATAAAACCTAGAACAACATGATTGACAACATGATAATGTTCTGAGTAAATTTTAGGCATATTAAATTTATGGATATTTGTTAAAGTTTGACTTCTAGATGTAATAACTGAGTATTATGGGGTATTTAGTGTCTAATATAGTCATATATAAGTACCTGGAGAAGGTTTTGGGAGTGATTTCCTAAACATATCCCTAGAAAGAGTTTCAGAACATGGGATTTCTAGGTTTATCTAGATATTTGAGACATATTATCCATGACTTATCATGTATATAGACATCTTTCAATGCATTAATGATGAAGGGAGTGATGTTTCTATCTCTCGATCAATTTGAAGAAGTATTTGTTGAACAGATTTTCAGGTTGACTACAACTCAAGAATTGATAATTTCCATGCCTAGAAACAGTTATTTTTTTATAATTTGATTCATAAATCTTGGGGTTGGGAGTGGTATTGATGTTGAGAAATTAGGTAGTATTTTATGAGTTTTGATAGTTGTGAACCCATGAGTTAAACTAATCTACCCTTGACTTAGAGATAGAATTCATGGGCCATTCTATGATGTGTTGATGAAACAATCTATTTGGTGAGAGGTATGTTGTCTATAATAACCATAAAGGTCAATTGTTATATCACCAGACAATGATACATGAATATGTAGAAAAGGTGTTGGGTATGGTATGTAAAGAATATTTACATAGATATTTATTACACATTTGGTATGGGGTAACTAATTTAAGGATTCCCTTATCAAAAATAACCTGGTACATCAGGTGTTTTGTGTGTGTCCTTATAAAGAGAAGTGCAACATGATAAAATTTTCATCCAATTGGAGGATGTATAATTCTAATGATTATGGAATAATTCCATGTTCTCTAATAGTCATAAAATATTATATAGTATACTGGGTAATGTTTGGACATGATGATGAATTAGAGTGTTCTATAATGTGGGTTCCACTATCAGGTGGTTACCCAATACCCCTATGGTCATTGTATGATGATAATGTGATCATAATACATGGGATAGTTTTAGGACTAGTTATATTTAGAAATATCTAATGGGAGAATTTTATAACTCTAGATTTGTGGTACATCCTAGGGAATTAAAGATGTATTATCACTGTAGGGAATAGTTCGGGTGGATAGGGATCAAGAGGGAAATTATTGGTTTCTTGTCTCGATGAATTACCTACATGAGGATAATTGTCAAGTACCATATTCCTCTTCTTTTAATGTATCTACATAAATTTCCCCACTGGAAGTAGGATGAAAATGTGATGTACTTTGTGATGCATTTTCGTAGGACCCTGAGGTGTTGTGACTCTATATGGGCGATTATCAATTAGTTGATAGTATGTTATCACTCTTTACTGACCCATGAGACCTTATCAATAGATGATCTAGGGAATATATATATCCATGAGATATTAGGCATATAAGGAGTTACCGTGATAATTTAATATTGAAGAGATTTCTTTTTTATGCCATGACTATAGAAGTGCATATAGAAGACCAAATGCAATCAGTTAAGGTTGATCACATTTTACCATCAACATATAGATGGGTTTTCAAAGAAGACTATATGTATAGTGGAGTATACAATTGGATCTTGATTCATAAACATGTTTGGATCAATGGATGATCATATATCCTGGTTTTAAATCTTATAATACAATAATTACCTGTAATTAATTTAGATTCCACCTTTCAATGAAATATATCGGGAGTCATCTCATTCACCACTTTATTGGTTCGATCCTATTTAGATATAAGTTGTGGGGTCCAATAGATTTCATGATACATCCAAGAGTATATTACTAATTTTGAAGAGGTTGATCACATTATGGTGATAATATAGATCTTATATAAACCATTGGAGGAGAACATCCAAGTTTTCTATAGGAAAAAATGTTTTATTGAGAGTGATAAATTTGTTCTCCCACCAATGTTTGAGGAGAAAAATTAACATATCCCTGTGTTATATTAGACCATTTTGAGCACTGAGTAGGTTAGGAAAGTTGCATAACTTTTATATATTCCTTCACACTATCTTTGATTACATGGAATGTTTCAGGTGTCATATATTTAATGTTACATACTCAAACATGAACACATCATGGAATATAAGTATATAGATATGGATTGAAATTCATTGTATGATGTGATTTAGAAGAGGAGTATAGACCAGAGTGATAATACCCTTCCATATAAGAGAGTACAACTTTTATATATACTTCACTGACATGGGTGGATCTTAGATGAGAATAGGGAGTGTGATTATATCATACGATCTTAGTGTATTTTGTTTTCTGAACGAACCCGGGGGATTCTTCTTAGGGAAGATATGTACATAGAGGTATAGATTGTAATATACAAATTATTTTATTCAAATATTGACTCACTTTTTTCCTTATTCCCCTTTATGTTTTTTGAGTTAAGAACTTTTGTGTATATTATTGTTGATATAAGAAGAGTATCAGTGTTTTCCGGGGCTTTTATATCCAAAAAAGGCCACACTAAACCATAGTTGATGTGGCTACATTGTGGTTGTGCTGTTTAATTAATGCGATGATACAGAGGAAATTAAACACCATGGTGATTCCAATCGATGGAGTTTGCATCATAGACCTCATCATGGGTTTTTTAATGTCTCTAAACAATGATTACTTATAAAATTCAATAGATAATTATAAAAATCATTTACAGACATCGGGACTAGAATTTTCCCTTCAGTAGTTAATACTTTTAATGTTTGTTGTTTCATTAAATTAGGATATCAGTTTTGAATTTTATTAAGTTTTATTGAGGTTGTATTTATCTTTTTAATTGGATCCTCAACTATTCCATTCACATACCAATATTATCTATTGATTGGAGAAGGATTTTCATATAATATTATAAGTTCAAAAAAAACAACTCCATTACTTAGTACATTTACTTAAACCATGATATTTTTCAACTCACTGTGGTTTTAACCCATAGAGATCCATTTTTACCCTAGTGGATAAATTAATGTGGTCTCCAATCTATATAAGTTCATATGGAGATATAGTGGTCTTTTTTTATTGCACATCTATGTTGTAGTTGTTCTTCTCTTAGACGTTGTTCTTGATTCTATACCCCTCAACTCCACAGTTCCCTTCATGAACCATGGTCCATCCAAGTCCTTATGAGTATACTTTTCCCTTTATCTCTATTTTAGAAATTATTATTTTTATTTTATTATAAAAATACTTAAGGACTTTTGTAGATGGTGATAATTTTTTGGATTTTGTGGTGTGTGAGTGTGCTTTAATCTGTGTGAGAATGTTTCATAGGAGACTCCATCCTTGATGAACCATGATGTTGATGTTGAAAACCAAGAAGTTGGAAGTTAATTATCATTTGTGGATACAATGAACACATGTCATACATGGTATAATTATTTTATTTTCATTCTTTTATGGACATTATTGATTTTAATTACATGTGTGTGTGTGTGTGTGTGTGGCCCACAATACCCATTATAATGATGATACAATGATTTTATCTTGTAACTTTTTTATTAATTTTTAATTTGATCATATTTTTATGTTTATTTACTTATAAATCATGATGGTATTATTTCCTTGTACTCTCTACCATGTTATGGATATTATTGATCCCTCAAAGGCATCATTCTTGGTGCTTGAAATAGGTGGCCTACTATGGCTTTGTTTCCCATATAGGGAGAGTCCACATGATAAGGAATGATTAAAATGATAAAACCAAGAAAAGGGCGGTGATAAAAATTTTCATGTTTTATCATGATGAGTGTGAGTTCAATTCCTCATATTATTTAATCTATAATGTTACTCAATTCCTAATGAAATTATGAGTATCCTGACAGATGTCTAGTGTTTTTTTGAAGATTGGCTAACTTGATGCCTAGGGAATAATGAATTTCTTGTATTATTGATGCTAAAAAGTTTTTTTTGTGATAGATTAAAATATATCATAGATATTTTTTTCAATTTTTACATGTCCTCTTTTTTCCTTTCAACAAGGAGATGAAGTAGGTATGGTTGGGAGTTTCTGGAATTTTTGATAGTTCACAACTACAGGTATGTGATTGTATATTTATTAATATTATCTACACAAATATTATTATTATTATAGAATACACCTATTATAATTGAAATTTTTAAGGATGAATTTGTGGTGTCCAATAGTGTTTTATTACTCATACCAAATACATGAAATTAAATGTGAGTTCATAAATCATGTTTAGGGATCCGAGTAAGGAAAAGGAGCTTGTCGCTAATGGCTATGTATAAGAGAATATTTTTGGTGTCATACCAAGATGGAATAATAGGGAGAAACAATGATTTTATTGATTAATTTATCTAATAATTACACATTGGATTGATTGGACAACATTAAAGATTGTTTATGTTTTTTTATTATACATGTATGTCAATTTCAGTTTCCACATGATAATCTAATTAAGTATCATACAATTTTTTATTTATTATATTTTCAATGAAATGGTGTCAATGGTATATTATCCCTTATTAATACATAATCTTTCAATTATTTTTGGTTTCCACTTTTGTATGGAGAGGGACACATGAGGGTTTTTGACCACCTCCCCACATTGTCATGGAGGTTAAGTTCATGGAATTATATAAGGTTCCCTCATATGTGATTGGTAAATTCTTATTAATCCACAAACACACTATGGAATAACTATTTGTATGATAGACTCTTACTGTTCATCATATACCATACTAAATGAATATAAGGAAAATAATATACAATTAAAGGTATATCAATGTTCCTCATTTTATGTATACCATGGTTTCAGTTTCTCAAATTGTATATCATTGGTTTTATCAAATCTATTTAATTATTCTATAATTTAGAAGAATTAATTAATCCTAATAATTCAAGAACATATTTCAATATAAATAAGAATAAATAACATGGCTAGAATGATGTCCACAAATCTAGGTACCATAATGATATTGATGGGTATCAATAATTTGATTTTCCTTCACTTCCCACATTATGCGACTCCAATATTTGGTTCAAGAGTACAACATTAATCTTATACTAATTCCTAACAAGAATAATTTTATAACAATATTTACAATTTGTTGTTTCTTATGTAAAGTCTTTTCATATTTTTCGCAGACTTAATTATTGTACTTTTATAGACCATTATAATATCATGGAATTATTGTGTTTATTTTTTTATGATGACCAAATATAAAAGATATGGATTCTTGGTAACCAAAATTTTCTTATTCAATACTATATAGTCCTAGGAAATATGTAATGGTAATATATATTCTTCTTTAATTTAGTGTGATCAAGAGCCTTGTAGTATGGAAAATTGTTCTTCCAAAATGATCATGATCAAATTGATCATGACCAAACATTCTTACCATTTGAGAACCACATTTAACATGTTGTTCCTCGAATTGTGGTCTGACTTTGAATAGATCATGGGTCATCCCTATAATAAATTTCTTATCATCTATTCATTGGACATCCTAGAGCATTTGGATCCTCATATATATGTTTTTGGTTAAACAAACATTGGATGTGGCAATCCATGTATTTGTATCTGTGAAAACTCTCCCGATTAAATCAATAATATTGATATGGTCTTATTCAAAATATAATATTTAGAAAAAAAATGATTATAGTTTCTTTTATTGATATATAATTTACATAATTCCCATCAATGAGAATTGTTTACATAAATATAACACAAATACACTTTCCAGCGTTATGAAATTTTATTTATTGAGATGTAATATGATGTATTCTACAATTGTATATGTTCTCTAACCACTAAATCCTCATATTGTAATATTATTTTAAAGAGTTATCCAACTATTGGTGTGAATATAAAATTGATATGAATAATTCCTCAATTATGATAAACACATAACTCTAAATTATTTAAATAAATTATAAATGAGTACTTATTCTTCATGATTCATTATCTTCACCAATCATTAGGGACCCTTTAATCGAACCACTTTGGATTTATTAGGAACATGAAAAATAATATACGAGTTCTTATTTGGTAATCATATACCAACTCCTCATGTCACTATCTATAAGAAAACAATTTCTCTACATCCTTTTGAGAATCAACTATAAAAAAATGATCAATTTCCTAGTTTTTTAGAATAGATCCATTGAATTTGACCAAACAGTTTTGTAAAAAATAAAATATAATGTGTGTGGAAAAATAAATATACAAACATATAGTGATTTTGGGTAATAATATACTCCAAAAAATTATCTTTAGTGCTAGATAGAATCCTTAGTTAAAGTATTTATTGACATATACAGAGTACTATCTTCCATGAAACTAATTTGAATGAAATATCTATATGTGGAGTTTTCTCATTGGTAATTATATGTGTGATATTGGTATGATTTAGCTTTTACTTTTTGATGATATTCATTTAAATTTTTGTTTACCTTTGATTATCACAACCAATCACCAAAGGGTGTGATACATTCATCATCATCTCATCCAACTGTGAATTCATCCACATCATATGTTTTTTTGAATGAGATTCTTCAACATAGTCAACATATATTTTCCTTAACGTGATTGAATTTTTATTTTAAGAGATATAAGGAGAAAATTATCCATAAATTAACAATACACATCTATAATAATATAAATTTTATCCAAAAAAACCATATACATAATCAATATTAAATTAAATATAAATATAAAAAATTTATTTTATGATGACTCAAGCAATAATTGAGAGTCCAATTTATGTATCACATGATCTATTTATATTCCTTTAGTTTTAACTCATTAGGATTTTTTTGACATCTCTCCTATAGACTAACCAAAAACAAGATGTACTATATGGATACTAAAAAGTAATGTTAGAAAGAAAAAATAAATCAACAATATATCTAATAAACACACTTTCATTATTCATATATTGATATCATGGTATCAAGTGACCAATAAATAGTGATAATTCTCATTTTTTATTAAAGAATTCTTTAAAAAACTCTTGAATATTGTTTCTTGTAATTGAGTGACAAAATATATTATGTTAGTGATTTTCAGACCAAATATTTACATCACTGAACAAATCATTGACATGTCAAAGTGTTAACGCATTTGGGAAGAAATGATGTCATTATAATGTTCTATATTTATATAAAAAATAATGTAATCATTTTACATAATTTAAATTACTGATTTTATTTCTTTTCCCATGACATAAATATTTAAATTTATATTCCATTAATGAATTACAAACCATTTAAACCTTTTACAAACATTTAATACCATGTTCAGTGTGCTTGATTTTTCCCATAGTGTTCTATATTCACTATTTAAATTCAAGAACAATCACTATAATGTTTGAGACCATCATACAGTCAAATAGAGTCATGTTTTTCATTGTCACCATACAATAATTCTAGATTCATGTTATTTAGAATACTGTTATATTAATTTGAGAACATATCTCAGGAAATATTTAGATCCTTTATAAAATTGAAATAGGATAAATGGATGAATATATTACATTTTTATTAATTTGATTGTATTTCATAAATTCATGGTGAGTTTATTCCATGACTCTTCTTCCATGAAATTGAGATTTTTTTTATAAATTAGAATTACCATTAATATATGTTTTATATTTTGAATATGTCATTATTTCATATATTCCCTTATTTTCAAATTGATTCATCTAATCTCCATTTTTTGTTATACAATCCTCATGTTGTGGATCATCTTAAACATGATTCAAATAAACTTTTGATTGAAAACTAATGTGAAAATTAAATATCATACTTCGTTTGGTTTGAAAAACCACGTTTATTCTACCATTGATGTTTTTAGGAACAAAATTAATTTTTTGTCTTCATATCATAGATCATTTTTAGTCCCCCATAATCCCTAGAAATATCAAAACCAACTTGGGAGTTTTTAAAACCTAATTCAAATTTTAAATATTTCCTACAATGAACAAATATTTCACTATGGTAGTGTTCCATATCATTATCAATATGTAATAATATTTGAAAAGATTTTTAATTTTCTAAAAAATCATCATAGATATCAATTATTTTTCATAGATATTTCTATATCACTAGTTACTCTTTAAGACAAATGTATATCCAAAGAATATAATCCAACTTAAACTCTCATCATAATTTCCCAAATATCATTCTTTGATCATGACATAATAAGGGTCATAAAATACCTTTAAAATAATAAATTCTGGATTGTTTCCAAACCACATCTCATATGTTTGGTTTATAAAAGATGGTCAGTGTAAAATATTATCGATAATTTAGATAGCCACTGTTGTGGTTTGTATCAAAAAATACCTAACCGTTCTACTATATTATATTATGGTTATACTCATATCCACAAAATATAATTATATCAAAGCACTACTATATTATTTTTGGTATATATAAATAACCTTTTTTATGGCTTATTTATATTTGTCATGTTATTATTAAAAGTAACCATTCATTTATAAAGATATATTATCAGAAAAAAATGTATTAATATCACCACCCATTTGAGTTTTATCATACATAAAAAAGTAACAAACAACTGAATATCTTGTGATCTATATGACATAAAATATATTACATTCATAAAACTAAATGAATTAAAATTGATATGAAACAATTATATCATTTCATTAACTATAATATCATCACACTTAATACGTCTAAATGTAAAAATTGAGATTTTTTTTTCATTATGATCCCCATCGCCTGGTGTCATTAATTTTCCATTTTCTCTTATGAAACATGTCATACATGTAGATTTTTAATTCTTTTTTAATAACTTATATATAACTTCATATCTAAAAATCATATCCATTTTATTTTTACCTAAATGGTGAATTTTTATATAAAAAAGTATTTAAAACTTTTACACTCATTATAATACGACTTTTATATTTAAAAATTTATAATAAATTGTTACATATTTGGAGTCCATTATATATGTTATTTTCATCAATAAATCACTTAATTATATATTTATTTCATAAAAAGTATTACATTATTCACATTGTCACAATGTTATGAGATTATAAATTTATTGTGAGTTATATATTTAAAACAAAAACTATACTTCATTCACGTTTCTCCTCACCAATTTTGGTCCAGCCATGACTCTTTACATTGACTGCACTAACTTTTCTAAATGTTAAAGGTACTCCATCATTACATTAGATATCTGTTAACAATTTATTTATTTTAATCATGTATAGTGTAAAACCACTATCAAGTACAAACAGGTTTAAACTTTTCCCTACATTGTATATAACCTCAAACATGAATGATTTTTCATAATGACTTATCTTTCAGTTACATTTAGTGTTTCCATTCTTTATTAATTTTTATTAATGAAGATTCAGACAACATTTTTAGGGTTATCATGTTTATCACACCTCATTATAGATTATAATAGAGATTCCAAAAGGACATGAAAACATACATTCCCTTTTAGATTTTTATTGGATGTACACTAGGTAAATAAGGTCTAATAATAATTTATTCATAGCCTCTATTAAATTTATGGAGAGTAATATTTTAAAAATATATAATTGGTTTTTATCAATATAAATCACATCACCAATATTTTAAATTAAATAAAAAATACATGATTGGGATAAACATTTTCAACCAAATATCATTGAAAAACTATCAGATTAATCATCCTCTGCTTCCATTCAACATCATAATTCTATGAAATTTCCCTGATCACATTGAAATATATCTTATTCATAGTATCATTACTCTACTAATTATATACATTATTGTGTTTTAAATTTTTTGCATCAAAAATAGTTATAATAATGAAATTATTCTAATTATTAATTATTATGGTCACATTTTTTACATCGTTATCATTGTTTCTACATTTTATATTTAAATAACTAGTGTCAAAAATATTTCTATTTAATATAGGAAAATCCCCATATTTCAGAGTAGCATCATCAATCTTTTATAATTTTTTTTTTCATTCACCAACTTCTTTTGCAAAATATGGAAATTAAAGTTAGTGTTCAATGGGGAATTCTCAGTGTTAGAGGATGTTTCCTAAAGAGACAAAACCACAAAATTATTAGTAATCAAATTTTATATTGTGATCTTACAAATATGGTCTTCATGTTCATGGATTTAATTAAGACCATCGATCCTTTATATAAAATCCACTTATATATCATTAATATCCTTGAGAATTGTAGAATCAATGTTTTTCTATGTTGATTTATTCATTTATCAAAAAATATTTCCCCCTTTACCATTTCTTTGTTTCATTCACGATTACCAAACTATCTCTTCACAATTGGATTTTTTTTGACTCCACATGAAATATCTCCCATTCAGTATTGTACTCCTCCTCAGTTGGGCAGGGGGGGTCATTGGTTGGATTATATTTAACTATAGAATTTTAAAGGACTCTTTCTATAGATACCAAATCCAACGTTTAAAATTCCTCATAAAAAGACGTGTCATCATTTTCTAATTAATATCCCCATTATTTGATGTTTTTCACATTACTTTTCCTTTAAAATGATTTCCTCCATTACATTGATTTTGTTACCAACGTATTTAATGTGATCATATGGATTAATAATTCACTTATGTTTCCTGGTCCTTTATGGGGATACTGGATGAAATGTTCAAAATCATGGAAACACATTAAATGATGTTTACCTTTTTCATGAAATTTTATTCAATTGATGAATTTTGAAAATAATGATAGTATTTTTTTATTATTCATGTAATTTCATGAATATATAGTTTCCTTTATAAGATACATCTAATTATTTAGGCTATTTGGACCATCTCAAACATTTAAAATAGTCTTACTAATATTTTTTTATATTGGTTTACTATCATCATATTAATGGATATTAATACATTGATAATATTATGAATGGTTGAACGATCCATGTATTTCTCGTCAAGGGTTTAATTATTTGTTTACAATTTATCTAGTAGAATCCTCATAAATTTACTTCCTACTAATGAATTCTTAGTTATATCTCTATTTCATTAAATATTATAATTTTGTTATCCAATATTATTATCTTATCCACTAATTCATCATCTCATTTTTTAAAAAACTTAAATGGAGTTTTTCTTACTAATAATTTTTTCCCAACAAGGATATCATCTTGTTTCATCTATGATAAATTTTATAACATTATAAACACCACTTATTTATAATACTTATCCAAGCATGATGCAAGTAAAGAATTTCATTCCCTCTCATACCATTCAATATTCATCTTGTAAATAAAGTGTCAAGTATTACCTCATTAATAATATGTAAACCATATTCCTTAATATCTAGATCACCAGACCAAAGAAAAAAAAATTGCACCATCTTAAACATATATAGGCTGAAGACCTTCCAATCGAAAAAGGAAAGTACTTTAATATTGACAGTTTTTTCTATATATTAATCCCATTGATAAAAAAATATTATCAATAATTAAACATAGATCGACGTGAAATTTCCAATAAACTCTACTATAGATGAAAACACATGATTTATATTAATAGTTGGATGATGAATTTGATCCTTATAAATATTTACATTATGATACCAATGTATATGTATGGGTGAGAGTATACCATAAGTAGGGGGATCATTAGCTTCCAATAAAAATTATCTATTTGTTCTATCAATATTTAGTGTAATATAAAACTATTAAAAGGGATAGATCCATAAATAGATAGAAATAAAGCATATTATATAATGTTTTTTTACATGGATCACTAACTATGATTAATGAGTGTCTAATCATTTATGAATAGTAGTTGTAATCCAGCTGTTGGATCGGATAACACCAAATATACTCAAGATGGGGGTGAATTGTTTCTTTTCAAAAATCTTTATCAGATTGTGTTCTTCCTTTTATCTTTTATCAGATAAAATGATGCAGGGGAAATTTAAATAGTAGTAACAAAAGATGTATAGTTTTTCATGGAATAGAAGTCCCCTAGTCCACTCCACCAATGTTCTACTCCATGAGCTTCGTGATTTTCACTATCTAGTCCTCATTTCAATAGAACGGTTCACAACTGAGTACAGGCAGCTGATACCTTTAAAATCCAAGTAAAAACAAATCCTTCTAGTTCAGTTACAGAACCTACACAACATAGTACGAGAATCTGATCACTCAAGAATAGAAAGAAAAGTTTTTCATATTTTGAAAATACTTTCCAGATGTTCTTCAGAATTGAAACAGCATGCAAATGACAGTAGGTAGATCGTTGCCTTCAGAAATAATAATCTTCACATAAGAAACGTTCTGAGTCGATCCCGTTGAAGTAGATATAGAAATATAATTCACAACTTTAGCAGTATAAAATTCACAGTAGATATTCATTGTGGAACAAGTGAATCTTCTATCGTGTTCCTTCCTCTTTTAACAAATAGAGCTTTGATGCTCCTTTTGAACCAGTAGATTGGTGTGTTTTAGAAGTCTATTTTTTTCAAGTTTTTTTCTTCAGAACAATCAAAAGAACACACATGATCAATAATTGATCGATGTAGTTCAAAAATACCATATAAATAAAATAACGATAAGAACTTATCCTGTAAAATTAGATCCAAAAAGTCACCTTTTTACTCATGATATTAAAAAATTTTAGTTTACAGAGTAGTCGTAACTTCCCTGAAGACTCGGCATAAAAATATCCTTCTAATTTGATTAACAAATCATTGATGAAATGGTTTTGAATTAGTCAAAATTGTACATTAAAATCAGATTTTAAATTTGGCTTGAAATCCACCTAATAATCAGCGTATTGACCGTTGCATAAGAATATCAACTTTAAATTCTCCAACGCCAAAAATAAGGTTATGTTGAACTGTATGCATCCTCTAAACGTAAGGTTGATGACATAGTCTTCAAACATAAGGTTCACAATGTAAGGTTGACAACAAATGTATCGTTTATTCCAAACGTAGGGTTGGTCATACGTACTTTTACATGATCTATACTTTTCCAAGAAAGTATGGTTTTTTATAAAAGTAAGGTTGATTAACCATACTTTTGAGAAATAAACGCAACGTTTAATATTTACGTACAGTTCTTCTTCCATACTTTTCTGATATCCCAAACGTAGTGTTCCTTCTTAACATAGGGTTCTTACTCCATTCTTTGTTGATAACATGTGGTTATTTAACCATACTTTTTCCTTATCTCAAAAAATTATACATGGTTTTTATCCTTACGCTACGTTTATCCACATAGGGTAGGAAAAATGTTTTCAGAACTCGCTCAAGCAGATTCCGAAAAAGTAGCACATGAACAGTGTTTCCAGAACACGCTAAATACGAATACTTTAATAATAAATTCACGTAATTTCAAGAGTAAAATAACTTGATAAATTCCTCCATAATTCATAACAAATAAAATCATTAGAAAATAATTAAGGGTATTCGTGAGCATCAAAATTATCATAATGATATAGAGTACTAATATAAACTCCCCCTTTAAATATCAATATTATGTATTGTTGAAAACAACACTTGCTCAACAATCTCCCCCTTTTGATGATTACAAAACCCATAAAATAATAATACTAATTAAATGAAATTAACTTTCAAAATTAGTTACAGAATGTTTTAGAATTTTGAGAGGATAAAACAATTTTTATTTTTAACAAAATCATTTCAATAAATAAAAATTTCTCCCCCTTCATGAAAATAAATAAAATGTTATTCTAATCCAAATTTCTCCCTCCGTATAAGTATAAATCTATATAAATCCAAAACATTTCAAATATACAGGAAATAATTTAAACAAGGTTTTATAAACATAAATTAAAATTTTTTGTTTATCGAAATTTCTCCCCCTTTTTGTTATATAAAAAAGAATGATATATCATGGATTTTAACACATTTAATGTTGAACTGAACTGTAAGTAAATGATATTATTAAATATTTATTAATAATTATATCTAGAGTACTAGAATATAAAAATAAAGATATTAAAACAAATAGAAAGAAAGAAATAGATTTTCATTAATAGTAAAAAATATATATAATGATGATAAACACGGGAATAAAGGTTTTTACAGTGAACAGGTAGGGTTTATCTTCTATGGACTGTAGACATGATTTCTGCTAACTGTTCATTCAATATTTTCATTAATCCATAACAAATATTAATAATAAGATCTGTTGCCTCTTGAGTCATATGAATATCTTCAAGGAGATTGACTCTGAAAAACTCGTGAAGCCTTTCTTCTTTCTCTATAAATAAAGATAGCTTCTCTGTGAATTTTTCTAAGACAGAGTGGGTCCCTGTCTCACTAGATGTTAACTGATCAACTAAGAATTTTTTATTATCTAAGAGAATAGATAATGGATCACTGTTGCACTGACGATCTTGCAACCTGTCATTCATATTGCTCATTGTAGTTGTAATAGCATGAAATCTTCTGATTAAATTTGGTGATGTGCCTGATCCACTAACAGCACTATTTCCAACTGATGCAAATTGTGTCTCCAGAAACAAATTAAGATCTAAGAAATCTGACTTCATAAAGATTTCAGATTTCAATTTGGCAACATCATTTTGTATATCCGCTTTAAAAAATTTATCTTCTTGTCATGAAATAGTACTCTCTTTAAGATTTGGAAATTTCAACTATTCAGATGCTAAGATGATTCTCAGAGAATCATTCTCATATTACAGTTGAGATAGATTTTTGTAAAACTCTTTAGCTTCTCTATTCCAGAAGCACCCAGTGCTTGATTCACATTCTCAGGTTCTTGTGAGAGGTAGTAGTACTAAAGGTAATGTTTCAGCATCAGATTTTTCTTTCTCCTTGTCCTGAGTAGGTTGGTCCACAAATTTTTCCTCAGAGTCCTTTGAAGACTCTTCCATAGAAAAATCCTCTTCATAAACTTCTGTGTGATCTTCAGAATCATGCTCATCATGAATATCTGCAATTTGTTCATCTAATTAAATATCTAAAATGATATTATCTATAGTTTCATGAGGTCTGGCCACTTCCTCGCCAGGCTCTGCCTCCTTTTCATGTTAAAGTACAACAGTAACATCATCTACAACCTGTTATTCTAATCATTCAACTAAAGTACTTTCATGATCAGGATCTGTAACAGTGACATTCTGTTCTTGAGGTTGTTCAACAACATTTTCCTTGAAAAAGCTGTAAGAGAGTAAATCTCTTGTAGTTAAGTAAGGAGAAGAAAGTTCCTCAGTCGCATGTCTTTTACTCTGAGTTTGAAGTCCCTCCTGACTTCTTTCTTCCTCAGTTTCTACCACTTAAAATCTGATTCTCCTTGACGTAGTGCTGACTCTCGATTCAGCTTGTCCCTCCTTGGACTTTTCATATTGAACATGATCACTCTCTGATTCATCATCTTCTCCTACTGGAAAATTTTTTCCATTGATAGTACTCCATAAATATCCAATCATCCTTAAAGATCCAACCTTAAACACATTACTGTGATGAAAGTGTACTCTGGAATCAACCAGTCTCACCATGTCATTCTTAAGCAACAGCTTGGAAATGAGTCGACCAAAAGGATAAAAGTAAATTCGGGCATCACTTTGACAACAATATCTTAGTTATCAAACCATATACCTAGGAAAATTGAGTTTGACATCACTGAGAAAAAGATACATTATATACATATCAGGATATAATATCTTTTCAATTTCAGACATCCTCAGTGCAATCCATGTTTTCACAAATTTAACCAATATTTTCTATTCAGGCTCCAAATCCTTGATGAAAATTTTCATTACAGTCTTAATACCAAAGTGAAATGACATTATGTCTTCTGATTTATGCACATAATCTCCAATATTTTTCAAATCGAAATTAAATACTCCCTCATGAGGGTAGTTGAGAATCTGACCAATTTCTACTAACGAGATTGAGAAATCCCTATCCTCTATCTTAGCCATCATACTGTCCTCAGTATCTCCCAGACTAAACTGTACCTATTTGAAGAAGTATCCATGTTCAATCTCATATATAAATTCAGTATTTTCACTGTTGAACGTATGTTCAAGGTTCTGAAATGACAGTGCTTGTTTCAACAGTAGATTTGTCTGAAATAACCAGTCGAGATCGATTACCTTTACCTGTAAGATATTTCTTCCTTCAGAGTGTTGTCTCTTGGCATTTCTTGACTTAGCTTCACTGTCTCTTTTAGTCCTTACCATCTCTTCGAGAATCGCTGAAGGGTTGAAGTTAGGGTTTCATATGATCGATGATTAGGGTTGACGAGTAGAAGTGCGATTTGCGGGCTTGAAATGTTTCAATAGAAATGAAACGGTTTAGAAGTCGAAAGTGTTTCTGAAAAACATGATTCCCGTGTTTTTAAAAATCAATACATATATTTATAAATAAATAAAATAGATTACATGTGGAAAAGAAACATATCCTGTTTGAAAAAAAATAGCAAAATTATTTTAAGCAGAATTAAAATAAAGAACTTTCATTGTAAAATAAAATTTTATTTAAAAACAAATAAACCTATCCCGCCCTTAATAAAATCAAACCTTACAGTGGGAAGTGGTTTAGTAAAAATATCATCAATTTGAATATCAGTACTTACAAATTCCAATGGTATATCATTTTTAAGAACCTGATCTCTTAGAAAATTATGTATGATATCAATATGGTTAGTTCTAGAATGATTAATAGGATTTTTTGAAATATTTATAGAACTAGTATTATCACATAAAATAGGAGTATTATTAAAATTTAGTTCAAAGTCCATAAGAGTGTTTTTCATCCACAACATCTGTGGACAGAAACTGCCAGTAGAAACATATTCTGCCTCAGTTGTTGACAAGGAAACTGAAGGTTGTTTCATACTTGACCATGAGACAAAAAATTTTCGTAAAAAGTGACATGTTCTTGAAGTGATTATAATATATAATCTCCAACTCCCAATTTCTGCATCTGAATATGAAATAAAATTGAAATTAGAAGTTTTTGGATAAAGAAGAGATCAAAAAATAGTTCTTTTTAAATATCTAAATATTCTTTTAATAGCAGTTAGATGAGATTTTTTAGGATTTGATTGAAATCTTGCACAAAGACATACTGAATACATTATATCTATCCTGCTAGCATAAAGATAAAATAAAATACCTATCATACCTCTATATAACCTGTTGTAAACTGATTTTCCAATTTCATCCAAATCATATTTTATATTGGTACACAAAAGAGTTTTATATGTCTTTCTCTTTTGAAGTCCAAATTTCTTCAAAAATTCAGTTATGTATTTTTTTTATTTAAAACATTTCCAAAATCATTTTGATAAATTTGAAGTCCTAAAAAGAAATTTAGTTCTCCCATCATACTCATTTGAAATTCTTTATGCATT
This sequence comes from Viscum album, assembly GCA_963277665.1. NCBI lineage: Eukaryota > Viridiplantae > Streptophyta > Magnoliopsida > Santalales > Viscaceae > Viscum > Viscum album. The sequence goes on along the minus strand of OY728153.1, from coordinate 121,546,438 downwards.
AACTTTGAAAACACATGACAAAGGGTTTTATTAGTTGATCTAAAAATTACATCTTCAACATAGATTTGAGCCAATAAAATATTATAATTCACAGTTTTCTTAAATAGTGTTGGATCTGACATTCCAACTACAAAATCATTTTTCAAAAGAATAGAGATAAATCAGTCATACCAAGCTCTAGGTGCTTGTTTATGGCCATAGAGAGATTTAGTAAGTCTAAAAAAAGAATCTGGTTTTTGAGAATTTCTAAAACCAGGAGGTGTATCAACATAAACATCCTCCATTAAATAACCATATAAAAAGGCAGACTTAACATCCATCTGAAATAATTTAACATTCATATGAGATTCATAGACAAAGAGGATTCTAATGGATTCTAGTCTAGCTATAGGTGCAAAGGTCTCATCATAATCTATACATTCTTCCTGATTATATCATTTAGCTATAAGTCTATATTTATTTCTAGTTATTATTTCTTGGTCATATTGCTTATTTCTAAAGACCCATTTGGTTCCTATTATTGGATCACTATGTGGTCTTTCAACTAATTTCTAGACTTCGTTTCTTTTGAACTGGTTTAATTCTTCTTGCATTGATATCATCCAACTTTCATCATCTTAAGATTATTCTATAGTCTTTGGTTCTAATTGGGATAGAAAGGTAAAGAATTATACAAAATTTCCTATATTTCTTCTAGTTTTTATTCCTCTATCTAAGTCACCTATTATAGTATCTAAAGGGTGATTCTTTATGGTTCTAGTCTATCTAGGAAACAAACTTATAGGTTCTTCAGTATCATGTTCTTCAGAACTGGAATGAATTTTATTAATATCTTTTTCAAAATCATTTTCATGCTATCAAGCCTCATGTTATCATTAGAGTCAGATTCATCCATTTGATCTTTCCTTTTCTCAAATGGATCAGATTCATCAAATTTCACATGTACTGATTCTTCAACAATCCTTGACTTCTTATTATAGATTATATAATCTTTGGAAGTATCTGAATATCCTTTGAAAATTCCTTCATCAAATTTTGGATCGAGCATTCCAATATTATCCTTGGTGTTTATGATGTAAACCTTGTATCCAAAAACATTAAATTAGTTAACTTTAGGTTTTCTATTATTCCAAATTTCATAGGGTGTATTTTTAAAAAGAGGTCTAATTAAAACTCCATTAATTATATTTTAGACTATGCATACAACTTCTGCCCAAAAGTAGGTAGGAAGGTTGTATTCATTTATCATAGTCCTAGACATTTACTGAATAGACCTATTTCTTCTTTCAACAATTCCATTTTGTTGAGGTGTTCTTGTTGAAGAGAAGGTGTGTTTAATACCCATATTTCAGGAGAAGGAATTAAATTCATAATTCTCAAATTCTCCACCATGATCACTTATTAATTAAATTATTTTAAAACCTTTTTCATTTTGAACAGCTTTACAAAAACTTTCAAATAAATTAAAAGCTTTATTTTTAAATTTCAAAAAGAAAATCCATGTAAATATAGAATAGTCATCAACTAAAACATATACATATAATTTACCATCAGAACATGCTACTCTTGAAGGTCCAAAAAAATCCATATGAATAAGTTCTAGAGTTTTAGATGTAGTAATTTTGTTAAAATATTTGAAGGATGATTTGTGTTTCTTGCCAAGTTTACATGCATCACAGAATTTGTCACTTTCAAATTTGAGACTAGCCAAATCAGAAACTAAATGTTTCTTAGATAACTTATTTAAAATTTATATATTACAATGTCCAAGTCTCCTATGCTGGATCCAGGATTCATTTATTTTAGCAGTCATGCAATTTACTTGTTGTTTACACAAGGAATTTAAATCCAAGCTGTAAACATTATCAGTTCTTGGTGCTCTAAATTTACGAAATTTAATTTTGAAAATAGAATAACAATTGTTAGAAAAATAAACATCATATCCATTATCACATTGTTGAGAGATACTTATCAGATTGTATTTCAATCCTTCTACATAAAGTACTTTATTAACTGAGACAGCTTCTGGATCTCCAACTGTTCTAATACCAATGATTTTTCATTGGCATTGTCACCAAAAGTGAAAAGTCCACCATCTTTTTTAGTGAGTGTATAGAAATTCAATGACTTTCCACTCATATGTCTTGAGCAGCCACTGTTCAAATACCACATGTCCTTTTTTCTCTTTTAACTTTCTCCCTGCAAAGACATTTACATAGATTGATGTGGTACCCATATTTTGTTGGGTCTAGTAGTGTTAGCTAGCAAGGATCTGGGAATCCAGACTTGCTTTGTTTTTCTAATTTCACATGAGTCGAATAGATCATTTGATACAAAAGCTTTCTTAATGCCACTTATTTGGGGTTGTCTTAAGAAACAGTTTTTAGAAATATGTCCCCTTATTCCATAGTAATTAAAATTTAGTCTTTTTCAATTGGAATAAAATAGTTTTTGTACAGCTTGCGTTTTTCTCCATTACTGCCAATTCCAAGTCCTTCCTTTTTATTGACATTTTCCTCAAGGATTTAATTTAAGTATTTTCTCCTTTGGTAATAACAAGGGTTGTAGTTTTATAAGTTTCTACTTCAGTTTGCAGTGATTTTATCTTTGATTCACAATCAGTATTGTTTGAATTAATTGAATCAAATTTTTCTGTTAACTCCTTATATTATTTCAGAATTGTATCTCTTTCATCAGAAACAGCCTTATGATCATTCATTAAAGACTTATGCTTCTTAAATAGAGAGTCATATTTTTCGTCAAGCATATTGCAGTAGCCTGCAAGTTTTTTATTAGTGTAATTATATTAAGAACTAGAATTAGAAGAGTAGTAAGATTGTACCTCATATGTTTCTGCTATAAAACACATGTTGGATTTTAGATTTGCTTCCTCCTTCTCTGAGTCTGATTGAAAAGTACTACTGGAGTCTTCAGATACACTCCATGTAGCTTTAATTTCTTTTCTCCCTTATTCTCATAGTCATTTCTTTTGAAAAATTTCTTTCTCTTGTCTTCTTTTAGCTGAGGACAATCAGGTCTCATATGCCCCATTTTCTTACATTCATAGAATATTACATCCTTATCATCTTTATTAAAGGATTTTTTCAGTCTCTTTTATTTCTATAGAATTTTGTGAATCATCAGGCTAGCTAAGCCAATTCCACATCATAATTTGATAACTCACAACTCTCTGGATTCTCTTTTTCATTTTTCTTCATCTTTTTTATTTTACTCTATAATGATTCTTTCACGGCAGTATCTTATCTTTTGATAAGAAATTTATATTTATTAGCTTCATCTTCCATCTTATCTTTATACATCATTAATGTTACAATCAGTTCTCTCATCGTTAAATCTTTGATAGGTGTTTAATGTTTGATTGCTCCAGAGATTCCAATCGATTTTGTCGGCAGTACTCTCAATACTTTTAAAGCTTGATCATCTTGCTTAATGGGATCTCCCAAGGCTGTAATGTTATTGAAAATCTCTGTCAATATTCCATTAATTTGAGTAATACTCTCATCTTTAACCATTCATGAATGTATAAAATTTAAGCTTAGTAGTTGCATATCTCATTTCCCTGATATTGTTAGTTCTTTCGTAAGAAACAATAATAGTTTTCCACATTTCATATATTGTTGGGCATTGAGATACTCTGTTAAACTCATCAAGTCCTAGAACACATATAATTGAAATCATTTCATTTGAATTCATATCATAATCTGATTTAGTAGTTTCACTCCATCTTTTAGGTTTTTCTTGTATTTCATATGGAGTTAGAATCATAAAATAGACTCTATATCCAAGATTTTTTAGATAGATAATCATTTGAGACTTCCAGCATCCATAGTTTTCTAAATTGAAGTACGATGCTCTAACCATAGAGATTCCCTCTCCTGTATCAGTCATCTTGCTCTATGTATAATCTCTTTTATCTTGTTAAAGCTTTGTCACAAAGCTCAACCTTTGATACCAATTGTTGGATCAGATTCCACCAAATATACACAAGAGGGAGGGTGAATTGTGTCTTTTCAAAAATCATTACGAGATTGTTTTCTCTAATTTAACTTCAATCAGATAAAATGATGCAGCAGAAATTTAAATGGAAGTAACACAATATGTATAGTGGTTCGGGTAATAGAAGGCCCCTAGTCCACTCCACCAATGCTCTACTGCACGAGCTTTCAGATTTTCACTATCTGGTCTTTGTTTCCACAGACCGGTTCACAAATGAGTACATGAACTTGACACCTATACAATACAAGGAAAAACAATGCCTTCTATATTACTTATAGAACCTACACAACTTATTATGAGAAGCTGATCACTCAAGAATAGAAAGAAAATATTTTCGTATTTTGGAAATTCTTTCCAGATGTTCTTTACAATTGCAACAGCATGCAATTGACAGTAAGTAGATCTTTGCCTTCAGAAATAATAATATTCACATAAGAAACGTTCTGATTCGATCCCGTTGTAGTAGATATAGAAATATAATTCACAACTTCAACACTAAAAAATTCACTTTAGATCTTCATTGTAGAACAAGTGAATCTTCTATAGCGTTCCTTCCTCTTTTAACAAACAGAGCTTTGACACTTTTTTTGAACTAGCAGATCGGTGTGTTTCACTAGTCTCTGTTTTTCCCTTTTTTTCATTAGAATAATAAAATGACCACACAAGATCAATAATTGATCGATGAATTTAAAAAATCCCATATAAATAAAAGAATGATAAGAACTTCTCTTGTAAAATTATGTCCACAAAACTAACCTTTTTACTCGTGATATTCAAACATTTTAATTTATAGAGTTGTCATAACTTCCTTGAATACTCGGCATAAAAAGCTCCTTTTAATTTTATTATCAAATCATTGATGAAACGGTTTTCAATTAGTCAAAATCATACTTTAAAATCATATTTAAATTTGGCTTGAAATCCTCCTAATAATCAGCGTATTGACCGTTGCATAAAAATAACGACTTTAACTTCTTCGACGCCAAACATAAGGTCAAGTTGAACTGTATGCATCCTATGAATGTAAGGTTGATAATGTAGTCTTCAAATGTAAGGTTCACAAAGTAAGGTTGACAATGAACGTAAGGTTCATTCCAAACGTAGGGTTGGACATTCAAACATTCACTTGATCCATACTTTTCCAAGAACGTATGGTTGTTTACAAAAGTAAGGTTGATGAACCATACTTTTGAGAAATAAACGTAACGTTTAATATTTACGTACAGTTCTTCTTCCATACTTTTTTGATATCCCAAATGTAGGGTTCCTTCCTAACTTAGGGTTCTCCTCTATACTTTTCCGATAATGTATGGTTTTTTAACCATACTTTTTTCTTATCTCAAAAAAGTATACACGGTTTTTATCCTTACTCTACGTTTATCCTCGTAGGGTATGAACATTGTTTCTAGAACATGCTCAACCAGATTCTGAATATGTATCACATGAACAATGTTTTCAAAACACGTTAAATATTAATACTTTAATAAAAAATTCCTGTAATTTCAAGAGTTAAATAACATGATAAATTCCTACAAAATTCTTAACAAATAAAATCATTATAAATTAATTAAAGGTATTTGTGAGCATCAAAATTATCATAAAGAGATAGAGTACTAATATAAACTCCCTCTTTAAATAATAATATTATGTATTGTTGAAAAAAAAACACTTTCTCAACACCAACCACATATGATTTTATCTTATTATCCAAAAAATAATATGTAATTGATTTACAATATGGACTTTAACTCAATGAATATGATATATCTAGATTAGTTTAAAAAATTTGATAACAATTTCTTTCCCACCCCATGTTCCACCAGAATCTGGTCTATGTGTAAAGCCTTGCACATCTACTCAATCACAATAGAATATCCATGGAATTATTTATATAATGAGTGGAAGTTCATCTCAATAAATTAGAAAAAATTAATATATGTGGATCAATATATATATATATACCCTATACATTTTAATAATGAAAATAATTACTATAGTTTTATGATTAAGTTATAATGAAATGTATTATATTTATATAAATATCATTCCTCTACTGAAGCTTGGTTATATGCAATATGAAATTGTATTTACATAAAATAAAATAGTGTTCAGATAATTTTGTATTGATAAAATAAATATATATTGACATATTTTCCATAAAAAATGGATATAAAATGATTTTTCAGGGGCTAAAATCATTGTTATGTGAAAAACTATTATATAATGTGGTGTCTATGGAAAACATTATAGCTTCCATTAAGATTGTTCTCAATAAATTAAATCAGAAAACACCATTATGAATGATAATGTAAGTGACTGAAGAATTAATTTATATAATTATAGTTATGTGAATGTTGTCTAAAAAGTAAATTATCATGTAATAATCTTTTTAGGAGTTCTCCAACTATATGTGACATCATCAATTAAATATTGAATATATACTGATAGAGAATAACTCTCAAATCCCCCTATACAAATTTACATCATAATGTTTTTTCAATATTAAATTATCCTTGACATATTTAAAAAATAAAATCTCTTTAATTAAAAACCCTTGGTTACAACAATTTGATATTTATGTCTAAACTATATATTATATCATAGAGGAAAATCTTTTATTGCACTTATTTGTTATTCTAGAAAAGAATATGCTATACCTATTTACTAAACCTCAATTTTAATGAAAGTATCTAATTATCAGTGGCTCAAATAGAGAAATGTATATTTTAGAATGGGTCTAAGAAAATTATCGATACCTATTGTAAAACATTGAGATTTTAAAATAACATTATGTTCAATGGTGTATAAAACATTAAACACCAACCTTAAATGAACCACCGAATAAAAATATTAAAATATAACATGTAACATACTATTATTATTTTCATGTATTCCTAAAACCCCATTTTTAACTTGCTTTGGTTGGGTTTTTCTTCAGATGAAAATTTTGGATATATTGAATTTTTCTGGGTTGTGTACTGTTTGTTCATGGATTGGACAAACAATTCAAATTTCCTCTTGAAATTATGGACACATGGATAATGGAGGTTTACACATCTATTACATAGTTTGAAAAACTATTCCCCCACCAATTTGAAACCATGAAACCCCATTATAAGAGATAAATAGGTCGGGTGTGCAGTTTTTCTAATCATGTAGTCCAGAAAAACTAATAGAGTTTGAGAATTTTAAACCTGAAAATTATTTTGAAAAGTCTTTATTACTTTATTTAGGGGTTCCAATGTATATATTTCTACTTATTATGATATATAATTCAATTTTATAACCCAAGAAGTTATTTTAGAACATCTACACCCTTTCGGATGTAAATCGATGCTAGGATAGTGTTGTTTTATCTCTACCACATAGGTTTCCTATTAATGATTTACTAATCCTTCTCTATATCATTTTCTCCTTGTTTTTTACATATCTAATTTATGTTGGAGAATCTAATATCCACTTTTCTAGATTTTGAAAATCGGATTTATTCATAGATCATCGTTGCAGGTGTTCTTTTCCAAACCTTCCCAATATGGACTTTGTGATTCGAGATCTAGTGTTCATGAGGTATGATGTCCCATTAGGATGGAAAAATATTATTGAACCTAAATTTTGTGATATAATTTAAATTTCTTTATTCAAATTAAATTGTGGATATAAATTAATATGAAAATGGCTTGATTATTAAAACCCCAATACCCTTGAATTGGGGTTTTTGAATTTTGTTTTAGCATAAATTTGGGGAAACGCCCCCCCCCCAAATCAATTGAATAGGTGTGTATTTGTTAAAATGATTGAAATTTTTGAAATTTAAAATGTTACATTTAAAATGTGAAATTATTTTGATGTAATTGATGTCATGTTGGTATTTGGAAAAAATGGAATAATGTTATTTTTAGAGAAACCCGTTGGGTTTTTCTTGTAAAAAGGATTGATTTTATTAAATCCCCATTTTAAAATAAAAATTTAAAATTGGTATATTTGAAAGGGGAAAATAGTAAGAATTATATTCTAATAAGTCTTAAAATAATTTTTTCATCATTGATTTTTATTTGTGCATATTCCTGACTAGGTAGTTAGTGTGTTATTTAGAAATCACTATATGATCGATGAAAATAACAATATGTATATGATGAATGTCACATACTTGATGGTATGGTGACATGTCCACCTTAGTAAGTATTAAGGAGGACACATATATACACATATTACCATGACAACTTTTTGAGTGTGAGAGTGTCCCATAGCATGGAAGTGTAGTACCATTTTTCAAATGACCATGTTTATTTCATTTAGTATTTGAATAATATTACATTATTATTCTAAAATATTTAAAATTAATTATAAATGTATATAATATATTTATATATTATATTTATTGAACCATTTGTTAATGTATTTCCATCGTCTGAAATGTAAAGAAGGATTTATAAATAATCTGATTTAGAAATGAAAATCTTTTTTTAAAAAATATGAATTATTTTTTTGTTTTGTTAAATATTGGATTACTATTATGAAATAATTAGAGAGAAAATATTGTGATTTTATCTCACACCCTACCTATGAATTTAGTTGTTGGATGATTATATTTTTCTAGGTTTGAGTAGGGGTAATTCACCACCAGTTGTTGGTAATAGATGTTGACCCATGGGATTGAGATTTTTTTCTTTGGGACTTGGGGTTTCACCCTTTTTTTGGAATGTATTGTTTCACCTTGGGTTATTATTTCCTATTCAACTTATTGTACTATTCTCCATATGGATTTTTTGATATTCATTGTGACTTTTTTATCCAACATCAATTGTGTTTTTGATACATTTATTCCCACTTTCTTATTTTATGATGCCAGGATCTAGTTGCTAAATAGTGGGTGTCTAGAATTCCCTTAGGGATATGTTAGTGTCAGCTCGGTTATTGGGTTAATATGTTATTGGTCTGGTTCATGATAGAGTGGTATTATATCTACATGATTTTTTATCTTTCCTTAATTTTAGTTTGTAGTTGTGTATTCATGTATTGACTGAGGGGGTAGTTGAAATTATGTTCATGGACATCTCTCCTCGGAATGAGCCTTAAGTCACTATGGGGGGTTTTATGAAGGCCTTATTGAGGATTAGTTCATGATTTATCCCTACTTTTTATTTGAATGTATTGAAAACAAAATCTTATTTGTCAATCTGTTGGGATTAATTTCACTAGTTTTCTCTATGACAGTGTAAAATATTATGTTTTTAATGATATCTACTGATTTTATTTAGCATCATACCTCTGAGGAGACGCTTAAATAAAATCCAGGAATAATCTTATACTGAACCACAGTGAGAAAATACTCTCATGGAATCGAGTCTAGTTAATGTGATTTTTTGTACATTCTATACTTTGGGACATGCACCACCACTTATTTCTATTTACGTACCATCTATGGAACCCCAGAAGGATTTTATCCAAAATAATACTTAGGATTTACTTCTCCTAAAACCACCCCCATTCAATGGCTCCATTAACCCTTATGAATCTGATTAATGGTTTTGTATGATTGACATTCTTTAGTTATTGTAGACAGTTGATGAAATAAAGGTGAGGTGTGCCCCCTTTGTGCTAGAGGGATCAGGAAGCAGATACTGGTACATAATTGTGACAAAGAAGAATAATGACATATTAATGTGGAAAGAATTCAAAGTTATTTAAAAATACTAGTTCAATCCAGAGTTAATATTGTTAGCCAAGTCTATGGAGTTTTTCAAACAATAGTAGGATAATAAGACCGCGACAGAATATAAAAACCATTTTTTGTAGCTTATGTTGTTTATACCTGATGTCATATCGAATGAAAAAAGGTGAAGAATCGAAAGTTAGTGTTGGGACTCTGATATGATATTCACTCATATATTTATCTCATAAGAATCTCTCTTATATTGATTTGCTCGATAGAGTGTTGATGTTCAAAATGGGCATGGATGGAACATCAGGGTTGATGGTAGTTTTCCTTTCTCTGAAAAGTAGGGTTAATTCATCTATGTGGAAGAGGTAGCATGATGATTCTCATGGTGGTACATGAACTAAGTGTCATTCTAGACCACCATTAGTGTGTAGAAAAGGCCCCTTGATTTGTTACCACTGTGGATAGATGGGCATTCTAAATGGTTTTTCACAGAGGCACCCAAGATATACAGTTAATGAAGATGTTCAGTTCACTTTCATATGTTCTGTCATATCTTTTATACTCCTCGTAGTGGAAATGAATCATCATAACCTACTAAAAATATAGTTAAATCATGTTCTTAGTGAACAAGTGGGTTCAATACATAGTCATCTAGAACGAACCTTATTCATGCAGAGGAAGAGTTTATAGAGGAATCTGATACGAGTCCAATGACTATGAGACGTTCCATTATTATAGATTCTTGATTACTGAATACATTATTTTATACAGGTACATATCATTAATTTATTTCAACATTTATTGTTAATATTTTAAATATTCATATTTTGTTTATATCTTATGTGATGGATATTACTACAACCCTTGGAATGAAGAGAGAGTGGGTTCTCTATAGTCCTTATTTTGTTTTCTCCCTCTCAAATATCTATATTTTTGGAGATTTAATGTTATTGAATTGAAAATGCTTGAAATCATTTTTGGGATCCATAAGATCACTTCCAATAAATCATGGATTATTTTTTATAATAAAAGGGTCTCTTTTACTGCCCTTGAATGGGTTTATTGAGTATATTTAAGAGTATGGTACGTGTTGATGATTATGTATAAACATTATGATAAAGATTTAGGGAATGTTGTATTCGGTTTTACTTATGAACTAGAGAAATAATATTTGTCTTGCCATCTCCCTTGAGTTGTCGTTGAGTTTCCCAACATGTTTATTTATTACTTCTCTCGTTTTCCCTAGGTGAGAGGGGAAGAGTTTTCTATCAATTTATTGTGTGGTACTCAACCAAAATATATTACTTTTTACTAAATATCGTATGCGGAAATGAAGGATTTCATGAACAAGTTGGATGATCTTATTGAGGAAGGCTTTATACGCATTAGTTTGTTGCATTGGGAATTGAAAATTTAATATTCTAATAAGGATGATGGTCCACCTTGTCTTTGTGTGGATTACTGAAATTTCAATTCAGTTACTGAAAATAAAAAATATATTTTTCCATGGATTGATGATATATTTTATCATTATAAAGGGGAAGTTTGGTTCTCAAAGATCAATCTTCTATCAAGTTACCATCTGTTGAATATAAATAATCTGATTTAAAGAATTCCTTTCAGAGTAGGTATGACCATTATGAGTACCTTATCATTAATTTTTTTCTATATAATGATTCCATAGTCTCTATTTTTTTAATCAAATCTATTTTCCATGAGTACCTTGATACTCTTTTAGTGGTATTTGTGGAGAAAATCCTAGTTTACCTGATGTCTTGGGGGGATCATGTGAATCATATGAGAACAGTTATGGAATTGTTGAGAAATATTTGACTCCAATCAAAGCTATAAAAATGTTATTATTGGATTGATGAACTGATGTTCATCAGACATAAGGTTCCAGATCATGGTATTATAGTTGATCCTAAAAAGGTGAATGTTGTAATGAAATGGAGAACCCTAAATTTTTTTGATATTTATATTATCTAGTGTTTATTTTGAAATATTTCTTATTATTTAGGGACTTATAAAAATTTGATTTATTGATTAATAATCTATCTTGGAAGGGATTAAATTTTTTTTCAGATTAAAATTTTTATAATTATAGTTTTGAACTAAATTATTTTTTGACTACTACACCCGTGTTGACTCTTTGAAAGGCCGATCATGGCTATGTTTTCTTATGTGATGTTTCGAGTTCAGATTCCAGATACGATCTTATGCAATATGACCAATTCATCACATAAAGCTCTCCTCACATTAGGCCACATGAGAAGAAATACCAAACCAAAAAACATGAACACTGAAATTTGACACTCTCTCTTAAGATTTGGCATCATTTCCTTTTTAGAAAATGGTTTACAATATTTATAGGCCAAAAAATCCAGAGTTATATATTCTCTAAGAGAATATCTGAATCACCACCTGAGGAATCGTGTGGAGTACCTAAAAATTTTGGACATTGATATTTCATATACCCAAAGGAAAGGGAATGTGATCACATCATTGTTGAGAAGGAATCTTCTGACCCATGACATGAAGGAATATTTGGAAGCATGGGACTTGATTGTTCTCTTTTTAATGTTTAATATTAGAGTATGGTATACAGAGGAAGAGTTTCCTTGTGGATTTTCTACTTGACCTTCACTCTTCATGAGAATATTCATTTAAAACATCATCTTGATGAAGAGTTCAATAGAATTAGATACACTCTTTATGGTTGGGAGACCATGCATGACTGGTCATTCTCCACTGAGGGTATTATGATCTACACGATTTTTTGTTGTTGTGCTGATAGAATTATGGAAAGATGTTATGGAGGATTTTCATAGATCATATTAGGAATTTTAGATGGTAACCATGAATATGTTCTATAACAAGAGTTGTATATTTGGGTGGATAGGTATGAGACAATGAAATTTTTATTTTTATCTCATTATTTTATGTTCCAATAGGTCAAGGATGAGCACTTGAAACCTTCTGGTGTGATACAACCACTTTATGTGTTGACTTGGATGTGGCATAAGATATCTAGTGACTTTATGGTAATGTTTCCACATACCCAGATAAAGAATAATATAATTAGGGTTTTGATTGATATGATGACCATATAATATCACTTTAAACTCATTAGTGATACCACCAAAGGTGTGGATTAAGGAAATATCTAAGTGAAAGAGATTGTTCATTATCATAGAGTTTTATATACTATAGTCTCTGACAGGTATCCATGGACCACTTCTCACTTTTGGAGTGAAATTCTGGAGGTACTAAGATCATTGGATTGTATGATCATGGAATACCATCTGTAGTCGGATTTTTATACATATGGAGCTATATTTATTCAAGAGGATATGTTGTGCACTCACATTCTTGATTTTGTGGGGTTTGTGATGACCATTTAGGGATGGATTAGTTTTCCTTGTAAAATAGTTACCAGTCTTCGATCAAAGTTGCATCTTTTGAGGCATTGTGCGACTATAATTATAGATCTCCATTATGCTTCTTATAGATTAGTAAATATTACATGGTTGGACCAAGTTTGGTTCCAAATAATAAACCAAATATTTATTTTATTATTTATATTAATTTGATGACACCTGGATGGTAGAAACCATATGACTATCCTCATCCCCATCTATTGGAATTTTTAGTTTTTGATAATGTGTTATTGAAATTTTCACCCCATTTGGGTCATCGATGGATTGGAAGGCCCAAAAAAATTTCTCCTCTATTCATGGGAGCTATTGAGGTTTTTGATAAGGTGAGAAATTTTTCTTACTATTTAGCACTTCCATAGTATCAGATGTTTGATACATAACAAGCTTAATGTATCTCATGTCAGAAATTTTCTATGTGATCCATCTCAAGTTCTGAGATGGAGTGATATTGAGGATGAAACATATTTATCCCTGAATGATAATCAATTAATGATAGTTTATTCAGAAACCTAGGTACTGTATAGGGGATGATTCCTTTGTATCATGATCTATGGAATCACAATTCAAATTCGAATGATATGGGAGCTTATTATTTGTCTTTCAATTGATATATATCTTTTATGGTGGGGAGGTTTTAAAATCCTTCTACTATATTATTGTATTCCTAGACCCATAATTTTAAATTTCATTATTTTAGTATCATTAGGGATTGGTTCTAGGGAACACTTTGGAAATCATTAATGTTTCTAGGTTGTGCATGGTTTTCCCAAATCGTTTTCCCTCTTAGTGGAAACTATGGAAACTCAGATAGTGGGAGTTTTTGTAGATAGTACATTTTTTGAAAAACAATTCTCTCACCAATTGATAACTGTGAATCCCCATTAAAATGGTGCATAATTAAGACTAATCGTTTTTCTAACTATGACTCCCCTCCCATCTAACCATACATGCATGATTTCATATTCAAAAAATTGCTTATAAATGTCTTCAAACAGTCATTTAATGTTCCTGATGTATATTTTTTGACCTATTATTATTTCTTCATAGAAGGGATATCATAATATGTGATTTCGGACATTCTATCCCACTCTAGAAGCTTATCGAAGCTAGGAAAATGACATTCAATCTCAACCTGGTAGGTTTCCTCTTTTCGTTCTCTTTCTCTCACTCTATGTCTATTTCTCCATTGGGTTTTATAGATCTCTTTATAGTAGGATAATATAATATCTGTTGTTTTACATCCTGAATATATGGTTTATTCTTCGATCTTCATTGTTGAAATTCATCATCGATGTTTTTTAATTATCGAATTGTTAGTCTAGATCTAGTAATCTCAGGGTACGTGGTTTCATTATGATGGCCACTTTTTATTAACCTATAATGGATTGATTTAAATTCAACTTTTGTTTTAAATTAAATTTCAGGATAATAATTGTATTTATTATTATTGGTTGATTTAAAACCCAATTCCATTGAATTGGGGGTTTGAAGATGGATTTTGGCATCCATTTGGGAAAAACCCCCAATTACATGGAATTGGGGTGGGGTCTAGGTGAAATCGAAATAATTTTGTGAAGTTAAAATTCGAGAATTTAAAATGTGAAGTTAATTTGATGGAATTTAATTCATGTTGTTATTTATGATAAATGAATTAAAATGATTTTTGATATAAACCCATTTGTTTTATGTCTGGAAAGGGATGATTTGATTAAAACCCAATTTTTTTATTAAATGAGAATTTGGAATATTTGAAATGGGATAATGTGATTAATTGTATTTTACAAAGACTTTAAAAAAATTTATAATCATTCATTGTCATTAGAGAATATGAAAGAAAAGATAGTTAGTGAGATATTTATAGATCACTCTAGCATTGATAAAACTAAAAATATATAAACGTAGTATGTGACATCCCCATTGGAATAGTTTTGTGTCTTCCTTGGTCAATATCATAAAGACATGTGTATACACATATCACAACAAAAACTATTCAAGTGTGAGGGAGTCACATATCCTATAACTATCGTACCATTTTGCCACATTACCTTGTTGCAAATTTTTTGTATTTTATTCATATTCCATTATTGTTGTAACCTATATTACATGCCTTATTACTATATATAAAATATTTATATAAAATTTTTGTTAAGCCATTTGTCAAAGTATTTACATCATTTTAAATATAAATTATTGTTTCATTATTATCATTTTGAGATTTCATGTCTGTTTTTTTTAAAACTTGAAAACATTATTAAGTCAACTAAATGTTAGAATCATATTATGGAATAGTTTGGGAGACCCTATTGGGGTTTTATCTCATTCCCTACACATGCCTTCATGTTTTTTAGATTATCTTCTTACAGGTTCGTGAAAGATAAAGGTTACATATGGAGGTTTTTGTAGCTATTGATCTTTTGTATTTGATATTTATGCTCGTTGGGGGTTGGGAATCTATCATATTTTTGTGGAACTTGGGGCTGCACCTTGGAATGCTATTTTCTATTCGACATCTATTACACTTCTCCATGTGGAATTTTTATTATATCCATTCAAACTTCTTTATATTTCCCCCATTGTATTTTGTGCAAAATTCATTCCGAGTATCATATTTTTTGATGTTAGATGCTAGTGACCAACCCATGGGGATCAGGAATACCCTTCAAGAATTGTTAGTGCCCACTTAGTTATTAGGTTAGGAAGGTACCGAGGCTAGGTCATGACATACCAGTTGTAACCTATCAATTTAATAGGAAGGTATTGGTCAGGCTAAAAAATTAGGTACACAATATAATTTTTTAATATAATATAAAAAAGTAATTAACTTTTTTAAAACTCATTTTATACCTTAACCATATATTTTCTCCAAAAATAATTTTATTTTGATTATTTTTGTGGGAAATATAATTAATTTTTATAAAATTTGGTATTTTTTTAATAATTAAAATACATTCTAAAATATTCCAATCAAAATTATCTTACATTTATTTTTTTATTTTTTTTAAGTGAATGATTTTTTATGAATAATGAAAAATAAATTTTTATTGAAATTTATTACTTTTGTTTCAATCATTTATAATGATAAATTTCATTTTAAAAAGGTTTACATGTTACATTAGTTTAATTATATATTTAATAATCTAATTTCTTTTATTAGAATCAATTTTATGGTTGAATTTAGTATAAATAAATTTTTTTAATTAAAATGGGTTTTTTTCTGAGGATCAATGTTTCATTAAATTTTGAGTTTTTATCATAAATTAATTTTTATTGCATAGATAAATGGAATAATAAAAATTTGATTCCATATTTGAAAATAGGAGGACCATATTTGTTAAATATTACCATAATATTTTTAGGGATTATGAATAGTAACTGTTATAAAATTTATCACATTAATAATGGGTAAATAAGGTAATTTTAGTAAATAATAATTTGATATGAGATATAAAATAAACACAAAACGTTCATTGATTCTATTTCATAAATGGTGTTCAACCATTTATATCTATGAATCAAATATAAGGTAACTTTGTTACATTTGACTTTCTTTTTGAAATTTATAGTATTTAAGTGAGAGATAATTAAAAATTATCATCTTTATTATTTTAATATCTTTAATATTTTTTGATAGGTATAAATAAAACATTGGTTCAGTATTAAAATGACACTTGTAGTATGAATGAATTGTTCTATCAAAATAATTTATTTTAAAATCTTAGTGATTAAATCATTAGATTAAATTCTTATGAAACACTAACACAATATTTACAAAATAAATATAAAAATAAAATAAATGATTTTAAAAAGAGTAAAAGTATTACCAATTCGATCAATTATCATGTTCTAAAATTTTAAGAGGTATATATAACAAATTAGTGATATGTTAAATGATTTTTTATAATTAATTTTATATCCTATTGTTATCAATGTAAACTCAATTAATAGTTTTGAAAATTTCATTAATGGTATTTTAAGAAAATAACATATTTTTTAATTATTTAAAAACATATAATATATGAACTAGAATATTAGAAATATTATGTGGTTGAATGTTTAAATATTTTTCCAATTGTGGGTATAATTTTTCTTTATATTAACATTATTTACCCATAATGTTTATAAATTTTTTTTATTAAGGTGTTTTTATAATGGATTAAAGGGGGATTAAAACAAAAATATAAGGGGTCAAACATAAAAAAAAATTAAAAATTTTATTTTATGAGATTATTTCGAAAAAACCATCTTATATTATATATATATAATGTTTTATCTACTTTAAAATGAAATATATTAATATTAATTTAATAATTTATGAAATTCCAAACCCCCAACACTCATTATATAAGGACACATCATATATCATTAATTTACCCCACATAGTTCATCGTAGCCTAACCAATCCATAAAAACATCATTTAAATATCATACTATATTTTTAGGGTCATATCTACCAAATGGACAAATCCATCGTCCCATAACACGATATCTAATATATGTCTATTGGAGAATCGATAAATGTTTTTACCAACTATTTTAGGTTTATTTCCTACTATACTTCTTATAAAAGAGTTTAACATATATAAAAATAATAAATATGTTTTATATATATAATATTATTTTATTATGATTAGGTTATAATTATATTACAGAACTTTTCCATCCCAAAAAAATCTAAATCATTTCTTGTGTGTACTTATGGATTATTATCCCCACATAGTGGTGGGTTTCATTTTTCATCAGTATGTTACAATGATGGTTTTAAATATAGAAATAATGAAATTATATGATATTTATTACATTAATATAATTTTATAATTATAATAGAATATGTACATTCTAATATTTCAATCCATTGGAAAATGATAATGTTGCTCGTGCGTACATGTAAACTAATACTTCCACAAAGTGATGTAAATTGGTTTTCATTTTTAATTTAATTGTATTGTTATAATGAAATATTTAAGTGAAAAATATTATATATATTTTATAAAATATTGGTAAAGGGATAATAATTAATTTACTTTTATTTCTTTCGATCCATCGGAAAGTAAAAACAATGTTCATGTGTATGCATATTGTACCATCTCCATGAACATTGTAATTCATTTCTCTCTCTCTATTTTTTATATTTTTTTACACACATATATATATATATATATTGGATATTAAAATCATTAATATAAGTTAGTAGGTGATTTAATATTTATCAAAGTATAAGGACCAATATTTCGTGATCAAAAATATATATCAGAGTCTAAGAAGATAACACCATAAATAGTTATATTACTATAAAAATTTGTTAAATAAGTGATAAAATAATATAAGTAAATAATATATTTGATTATATATATTATAATAGTTCTATAATAGTTTTATAATAAGTATGTATTTGGTATACATGCGGTTAAAACCCATATAAATCCACTCGGACCTGAGGATAGGGATTTTCAAATCAATCCCATATTAATCTCTATTATTTGTGTTAGAATTTCCATTAATGGAAATTACATGATTGTATTTTGAGAACCAAATTTAATTTTAATATCATGTAAATATTTTTTTTATAATTAATGTTTTAATTTATTGTTCCACAAATTATTTCCTCAATATTATTAAATGATTTATTTTCCAATGAAAATAACGAAATTATTTCCTCATTGGATGAAAATCATTTTTCTTCATTGAACTTTTTTTTTGTAAAAATTCACTCAAGAATGGTTTTTATATTATTTTATAACCATTAATTAAAATTTTTCTACTATATTAATTTTTAAAATATATTTTAAATGGAATTTTTCTCTTATTTTCTAACGGAGTTTCTTTTTCAATTTTTCTAAAAAAAAGTATGAAATGATTTTTTTATAACTTATATCACATGAATGGAATTTCCTACCATTATGAACAATCAATGATTTCAAGATTCCTTTACATGTATTCTTTTATATATTTAAACAAGACACTCTTTAGAATATTTCGATAGTTTTTTCTATTTAAATGTTTTTTGTAAAGTGAAATGGTATGTTTCCATAGGATTTTTTTTAAAAATAATATTCTGATTTTTCTAAAAATCAATTTCAAAAACCCATATTTTACATTTGATCCCATAGGGATATATTTAATTATTAAAATAATTATAATTTTTTTTGATTGTTTTTTATTATGGCGTGTTGATTATGTTTATTACAGATTCAATATAGATAATTTTTTACTTATATTGAATTTTAAGAATCAATTATATTGATAATTGTTATTTTAAATAATGTATTGAAAATGTTTGTGATGAATATGGCCCAAGATTATATAGCCACTCGATGAATAAATAGGTCTCATGAGACAAGATATACTCGCATGATTTATAGGCTAAAGATATATGTTTATTTCCTAATATATACATATTTAGTGTATATTTTCGAATAAAATGATAATGAATTGGTTGAGAGAACTTAATGTAATTACGGTTCCTTGATTGATAGGAATTGATGGAATGATAACTTATTGGTTAATGAGACTTGATAGAATGATAATATCAAAGTAAATAGGCCTTGAAAGTAATATTTGTGATTTCTGGGTTGAGAGGCCATGATCATGAATATCCAAAATAATGTAGTTCCTTTATTAAAAATTCATTATTCATTTCCCATGTGTGTTTTATATTAACATTTCCCATGTATTCTCATTAAATTATTGTTTTTTATTGAATTTAATGTTTTTTATTGTCCACTCTATCATGTTAATTATTACTTATTTACTCTAATATCTTCATTTTTACATAACACTTACATTGTATTTAAGATCATGCTTTATTGGTATTCCATTCCCCAGGATATTAAGAAGAATATTGTTAATAATATCAAGTGTTTGAGAATATTTTTAGACAATATATTCTAAATTCCCAATTTTTAAATGGTAATCATGTTTGTATCTTTATATTCAATACTACGAAATCATTCTGTACATTAGGATATGAACTCTTATATATCATGAAAATATAATAATGTAAACACAAATAATTGGATACTCTAATGAGGGTCATTATAGTTTGTATTAGATAAGGTTTAGTAGAAACCATGAGAACTAGATTTTAAATAAACATAGCTTACACGATAATTATGATAATCACTTTTAATATTTTAGAATAATTACCATTTGAAGAATTTTAATTTTATGGAGGAATATAGATTATGATTATGAAATTAATTCATGCATTGAATTGTTTAGTTATGGAGCCTAATTGATGAAATGGAATAAACATTCTTATTCAAGGTAGACTTTTCACTGTTGAACAATATAATAAAACTAGTTTTGGAATGAGGAATATTCTTGAAATATTAGAAAAGTTGAATCATATTATGGAAAATATGATTTCCCATATAGAATAAACAATTATTCCATAGCGCGTTTCACCTATAATGGATTGCATTATGCAATAGATGCTATCATATTTTAGTGTAACTAAAAAAATTGGAAACTAAACATGAAATTATGTCCTTTAAAAAGTATTCTATTCATTTGGAAGTAATAAAAATGGAAAAGTTATTATGGTAAAAAAATTTAAAAGATATATCAATAAATCATTGTCACTAAACTATAATAATAAAGAGGTTGATGAAATATAATTCATATAATATAGAAATTTTAATGTTATATTCTTTGAGAAAAACATTCATCCATAGAAATGAGCTAATATGGAAGGGAAATTTAAAAATATAATATTGAAAAAAGAGTAAAGTGTTAATAATTATGATAGAAACTATATAAGATTAGTAATGAAGGATATTGATCATGCAGGTCATATAGAATATAGGATTCATCATTTCCCTCATAAGCGGATTCCATGCCTTCATTAGGGACCCAGTATCCCAAATGAATTCATCATTAGATGATATGGTATCATGTTCATTTAGGATGGAGATATATTTACCCAAGTAATAAATTTTCAAATGGAATAAATAGAATAAATGGATGGTTTATCAAAATGAAAAAATAAATGGATTGGAGGAAAAGGGATGGATGAAACTTACTACATGTGATAATTGGGTTAAGAAGCGCCCACGTACTTTGTTAATGGGAAACTGATATTGTTTAATGTTTAGTGAAATAATTTATAATACAATTGAATGAAATGAGAGTAATGAAACCACTATTGTCAAGTGCTTCTGTTATAAAAAATGAGGAATTCTTAAAACCAATTCCACATGATCAAGGGATCACACCACAGAATAGGCTAAGGGGATAACGTCATGATTATTCATTTATTGAAACCAATGTTGAATGATTAAATTTCTGGGTTTTTTATTCAATAATTATGTTTTATAAATATTTTATTAATGATATTTTGTGATTAAAAAGAACTAAACATATAATTATTTTAATATTGTAATTTTTTATAATTATCTGAAATACCATGATGAATGATTGTGATAACCTAGAAAATGATTTAGTGGTTAGATTTTTTTCATAGAACACATGATTAAAAAATATAAAACTACGAATGTCCTTGATGTCGACATAATACAATTTTTTTATAGAGACATGATTTAAATTGATGATGTAAATCAGATAGTATTAGTGACCATGAAAATGATTAGTGGTTTAATGAAAACATATTTTAGGATGGTGTTTCATTGATTTTTTTATTTGTGGAATATGTAAAATAATTTTAGAAATTATATTAATAGAATTAATTTTTGGAAAGATGCATGTTTTTATTAGGTTTTTAGTATGATTTTAGTTATACCATGTTATAAAAAATATCTAATCAACATATTTAAATATTATGTATGTGAAATTATGATCTACATTAAGTTGATTGGGGAACTAATTTTATGTTTATTTCATTAATTTAGTGACCTAATTTCTAGTTTTTTTATTTGTAATTGGGTTAAACTTTTTTGGGAATGGTTTTGGGGATAACAATTAATAGAATAGATTATGTTGGACTCTTGATGTTATTGATATGTATTTACAAAATAATATTTTAATTTTATGTTCAGTAACTTTTTATAACCATTTTTTAGTATGTAATATCTCATATCTCCCTAGTCAATTACATTGAGAAAATCGGGTGTTTGAAGTGTTCTGGGAGGTTGCAATGACTTATTTCCACAATTTACAGAATATCCCAGTTTTTAATGTTCTCTAATGATGAATCTAGGCGGATACTCCCTGGGGTGACTCGTTGAGTATTGACTTACAAAAATGTTACTCCCTGAACAATAAATAATTCCAATGGTGACTTGTTATAGTGAATCACGTGGGTGACTTGCAATGTTGACTCACAACGGAGACTCATGAGAGTGACTTGCAATGGTGACTCACTGAATAGAAGCTCATCCAAATAGTGACTCTCAATGGTGAATTTTAATGGAGGACCATATAACAAGTCACTTGTTGATTGATGGATTTACGAATAGAAGCTCATCTAATGGTAGGTCACCAAATGATGACGTAATGAATGGTGACTCCCTGAATGGTAGCTCACCAAACGGTGTCTCATCTAACGTTATCTCACAAGCAGTTACTCTATAAAGGTTGACTCACACCAGTGACCCACAACGCGGACTCAAAAAGGTGTCTCTCAATATTGAATCATATTGGTGACTCAGAATAGTGACTCACATTGTTGAAAGTTAAGGGTTACTCATGAAATGTTGTGTATTTCCAATAGTTTTCCTTTTTTCCAGTTTTTCTAGTTTTCTTGTTTTTCCTTTTGAGGACTTTATTTGATGAAAAATTATTTTAATACAATATTTTTGTGGTTTTGGATATGTTTCAAGGTCTACGAGTCATATCATTACATTCCTAAGTTTCTGGTGGATTTAAATTCGTCAAAGAAAAAAATCATGGTTGGATCAGTCATTAATGGAAAATAAATATATGCATATAAAATATAACCCAATTTTAGATCTTACTAGGGCCAAACAAACATTATACTTGTTATTTCTTGGTATGAGGCGACCACAACCATTCTACCCATATGATTCGTTCCATTTTATTACACTAGTTGATTGGTGTTTTCCTTGGATTTTCTTGCTACATACGTGCCCCCTATCTTGGTGTAATTAGAAAGTGTCGATCAAAATTTATTCCTAGTAGGTTTTTTCCATCCCTCTTATTTATGCATCATGTGGGGTGGGCGTACAAATATTTCCCAAGTAATGGTAGTGGAATCCAATTTAAAAAATGATAATTGATACATTTTATGATTAATATATATGGGGATGGAAATGTGATGTATGATCTTCTAATTACTTTGTTTTCAGTTTTTATTTTGTCATTAATGGGAAACTATATACTAATAATCATGTTCATTGGGGGTCCATGGTGGAGAAGTAAATGAGTCCCATGTTGGTTGATTTCTATTGAAAAATTTTATAATTTTTTAATCATGTACACCAGAATAATGAACAGATTCCCTTGGAATAAACGAATTATATGAAAACCCTTGAATTAAAAAGTGGAATTAAATAAGGGAAGCCTTATTAAATATAAAATATTATGTTTAGTTTGTGTGTAGATACAATTGTGAGGATGGTCGTATGTTGTGGGAAGGTTTAGAAGGTGTGATGGAATCTCAAGTCGAGAGTTTGATTTATTATGGAATAGACGAGTAGTGTTTTTTAGTGGTGATAAAATCAGGATGTTCTTTGGTATTGTTATCAAATATATTTGAGTTTTAGGGAATTTTATTGTTCTTTATTGGTACATTTTGTAATTTTATCCAATTTTTACATTTTCTATGTGGCATGTTGTGTGTTGGGATTATTAGTTTCTAGTAAAGTATTGGAATAAATGAATTAATAGTGGATTAATAATTTTTGGATTTTTCATGTGTTGGTGTGATTAATGTAACAAATAAACGAGTTTTAAAAAAAATATGGAAATTTTATAAATGAAATGGTTAGAAATATGAATTTTGTTGTCACATGAAGGGGGTCTTTCTCATTTATAGGTAGGAGAAATGTTGATAGTTTTAGTGTGCTAGTTTTGTGGTTGAGAACCCATTGGTTGGGCTGAGTGTTCGGTATATATAAGTTTATACTCAGTATATTCACTGTGATTTCTTTACAAACAACACCCAAGTTGAGAAATATGTGTTGAAGACCCCCATAATCATGGGGGTGGTTCATTTCCCAAACATCCTGGTTGGATAATGGATGGCAGACACCCACTCTACACATATCCATCTTCGAGGCAGTGATTTCCTAATATCCTTTTTGTAGGTTGTGGTTTTGGTGGCCCATGTGAGTGGGGGTGGGTTGTTCATTCCTAGGTGTCTTAGAGATGAGATGTGTTGTGATTTACCAGGAGTCCTTGGGATGAGGTGTGTGATGAAGTGTTATCGTGTACACTCTCAAATATATTTATAACTAAGTGTAGCACAGGGGCTAACCTAGGTCGTTCTCTTGAGGTGCTTTTGTTGTCAATCAATAACTACATATAGTTGATGTTTTTTTATTTCTATTATTTATAAGAATAAAATAAATGAAATTTTGGTATTGTAAATGATAATACATGATAAAGTGTTGTAAAAATGTAATGAATAATGCATACAAAAGAATGTTAGACAGAATGGAGATATTCCCGATAGAATCACCTAGATTAAACCTTCATCGTCCCATTATCAGTTTCATATTTAATTAATAATTACACTCCATCATATGTGTGAATATTCTCTTTTATATGTGGTTGTGAATATACAGTTCTCTCAACGATCACTGAGAGACCCCCCATCCACCTCCTCAATCAAGGGAAAATATTATAAAAGAGAAAATTAAGCCTCAGGTGGCAAGTAGAGACAAAAGGACTCCATACCCACTAAGATACCCATTTAATTAAATCTAATAAAGTATGAAATAATAAAATTTAATATGCCATCATTTGGGTTCAACACTGGATTGATCCCCTGAGATGTCCCACGGGTTAACTACTCATGATCACAAGTAGAAGAGATCACGCTGGAGAAGAATGGGGTGGAAAGACAAAATATAAAGATTCAGAATGATATGAAGAAAAGAAAAATATATTAAAAATTAATTATACTATTACAATGGAATGATACTAAAAAACAATGAAAAATGGCCACACAGAAGTGCCAATGCTTTGAGAAGTGGTCAGGATACATATTTATATGGAGAGGAGGTGAAGAATTTACACTCAAAACATTTAATACAAAATATTCCGTGTGAATGTGCCACTATATGACTACATTTGATGTATGTTTCTTCATCAATGATGTTACATAATTTCTCCTCCGTTCTCCCTCCAAATATGAGATTTATTGACCCTCGGATGTAGGAGTTATGGCCGATTCAATCCGAGATATTTAATCTGTCCATTTGACTAGGAAAATTCAAATTCTTCAAATTCCCTGGCCATTATAACCCTCCATAATGTCATTTCACGTGATGTTTCCTTAATTAATGTTGTTCCCCACTTCATCTGGCGTCTCTACACAAAATATGGTCCATTGTTTATGAATTTTCTTGATGTTATGAATTTATTACCCAATATAACGGTTTCTTCCTGGTGAGACATTTCGTCTTCCACTTATTTTGAGCGTTCCAATATTGCGTTAATGATGGTATTTTGACTTGAAATTCATCATGGATGTGACTTAATAAATAATATTTCTTTTACAGGTGAATAAAATTCATTTGTACGTGTGTGCACCATGTTAGGCATCTGTTCCGTTGGTGGGGCCCATTCTGTCCGCCCGTAAAAATCATCTAATTTATTGATTTATTATAGCCTCTAGGAGATAGATTCAGTCCCTATTCTAGAAGAAAAAAATGAAAGAAATTAAATAATTATTATACAAAATTTTAATAAAAAAACTCAGAAATATCTTTTATGATAAATGACCAAAATAACCTTGTGAAAACAATCTGTTAAAATTGCAGAATTTGTGCCATTTTTTCATTTGAGCTCAAAATAACACTAAAACCTAAAAATGTGACAATTACCCATAAAATAACATTATGGTGGGATTATAAAAAATTATTTAAATTATAAAATATTTGAAAATTTGAGCTTCATCACTCCCCCACACTTAAACATTACACTCCTGGGGAATCATTTTACATCCAAATAAAATTTCACACAACAACAAAAAATGAGAAAATATCAACAATCTTATCCAAAATAGTAGTCCATCATGTATCAAATATTAAAAACAAGCCTCTATCATTTTCATTTAAATCACTAAATTTTTTTCATCCTCATAAATCAATCCATGTCCCATTCCAAACCTACATCACATTTAATTTTATGTCACTATTCACATAAGAGAAATTGAATCTAGAGTTATACTCATACTTGAAAATCTCATGTATCACTATAGGTTTGTAAAAAATCTAATTTCTGTATATCATGAAACATGATAATGAGTATAATAATGAGGGCTTTAATTAAATGTTCAAAAGATTCTTGTGCCTTAGGGTTGGTTGGAAAAGGAATGAAAATGTTTTCCGGATAGAAATAGGAGGTTGGAATTTTAAGTACAATGCATGATTAAATCAAGTGAAAACACATGAAATTTCTCTCTCAATACCGCTTGAAAATGTGAAAAAAACAACACCAACCCTCTTTATTGACATGTTACATGAGCTCATAAGTGATTATAATGAATAATATCTTCTAATTTATCCCATTTTTTTCAAAACTTCAGAAAGGCACAAGTTTATTTTCTTTATTTTCGTTCTCTTTTACATGAAGGATGAGGTAAAAATTGAATACAACAAATGAATGAAAATTCATGCCATTGATTTTTGAGAGGTACATGAGACATAAAATAATGTACAATGAGGGATTCAATCTCATCCCCATTTTGTTCATTTTTTTGATGGAGAAATTGATGAAACGAATAAAGCACAATAAAATGACGACACATGCTCAATTCTCGTACTATCCACTGCTCAAAGTATTGAGACACACTTCACACCACCCATAAATGATACAAATACTAATTAAATCACATGAAATTTAACAACTGGGTCCCAGTGATAGCACAAACACCCTTCCTTAACATGGTTGTCGGGTCCTGGCCCGCCAGGTACCACCAGTTGCCCCACAGACACGTGGGCCCCAACCTAGGTCCTACCCACGTTCCTGAACGGGTCATCTGACTAATGATAGTCCCCATAGGCCAACACAAGTCCTTTCTAGTGTGTTTTGTCCTCACTCACACACACCCTGATAAAGTTTCTAGGAGGTTTCCCATCCTGATCACTACTCCAGGTCAAGCATGCTTAACTATGGAGTTATAATCAGACGGGCTCGCAAAAAGGATGGTGCACCTTGTGTAAATGAGTCATATAATTTATCCATTTGACCCCTTATCATTTGGGAGTGTTACAATAACCCCCTTTATAGAACAAATTCCTCCTTGTGGGCCTTACATATCAACCCAGGCAGTGCACTGCACTTAATTTTGGGTACCACCTCTGATACCAAATGTAACAACTGGGTCCCGGTGACAGCACAGACACCCCGCCTTAACTTGGTCGTCGGGTCCTGGCTCTCTAGGTACCACCAGTTTCCCCACAGACACGTGGGCCCCACCCTAGGTCCCACCCACATGCCTGAACAGGACATCTGACTAATGATAATCTCCACATGCCAACACGTGTCTTTTCTACTGTGTTTTTTCCTCACTCACACACACCCTGAGATACATCCCAGGATGTCACCAATCCTGATCACTACTTCCGGCCAAGAATGCAAAACTATGGCATTCTAATCAACCAGGCTCCTGAAAAGGAAGGTGCACCTTGTTGACATGAGTCATATCATTTAGTCATTTAACCCTTTATCATTTTGGGGTGTTAAATGAAAGGCCCTTCCCCCACACTCAAACTTGAAATAACCATGCAAAAATACTAAATGTACAGGTAGGTAAGGAAAAATATTCTTGTAATGTGGATAAACCTATACGGGAATTCATTGAATCTAAGGGATTACGAAGGATAAATGTAATGTTGGGTATCAAGATAAAATGTGGCTAGCCAAAAATATGCCTCAGTCATTTCAAAAACATTCCATGAAATCCAATGCTTCAAAATAGAAAATTCAAAAATTTTGGGTCTCACACAAAATTAATGTTTCCCTCAAGAAAGTGTGGGTATTAGGAAGAATATGTAAAAGTAGTTTAGAATACCTCACAGGAATGGAAAAATATTTTGAGTTAGTGTTTCATGGTCATGGATTTATGATTGAAAATCCAATTTAGAAAAATGTATTCACATTAACAATCATTTAAAATTCATTATTTTAAAAATCCTTTCAACTCTTTTAAAATCAATTAATGTGTGAAAAATGATAAGAATACTGATTAAAAAATCCTGAAAATATGATAAATAAAAATGAAAAGCACACAAGAAGAACTAATCAGGTTTACACTCCCCCAAACTTAAATTTTACTACCCCACATTTCAAATCAACAAAATATAAATATAAAGGTAGAAAATCCAAGGGAAAGAAATATACAACATGAAATTATTTTAAAAGTGGATTCCTTGAGTTATGTTATTAGAAGCTACCACTTTAAGACCACAAAAAAGTAATGAAAATACATAATAAAAATAAATAAACAGAATGATAAATGGAAAATAAAAAGAGATAATTCTTGGTTTCGACCCCCAAGTGGTTGATAGGTTTTTACTTCCCCTAGTCAGGCAGTTTTAGTAGATTATCCCTAATCAGAAGGTGGGTGTGGTTTCTTTGAGATGAACCACCACATGTGTGTTTTCCCAATATCCATGAGTAAATCCTAAATGTAGTGAACTCCAAAGAAGATAAGATAGTTCCCAACATCATATAAATAATAATGAGAGAAATTAAGGTCTAGCATGGGAGGGAGTAGAATATAGGGGTGCTCCCTGTTAATTTTTTTGGTGACCTCATCCATGTGTTATGAAAATTTTTGATGAAGAGATATTCGCACAATTATCTTCTCCATCTATTCCTCTTCAATAACCATAACTTGATTGGTATCTTCTTTAATATATATAGTCTTCTCTATTTATTCTATATTAGAAATTTCAAATGAAGAGATGTCATAAATTAATTTCTCTTGAATAAGATTAAAACATGAAGAATTAATAAATAAGTCATTCATTTCATGTAATTCATCTTGGAAATTGATCTCTTCAGGCATGACCATTGGAAACTCAATCCCATCAGGTGCATCTTCTTCCTTATATTTCAAAGCATGAGATAGGTAGAAAGTGTTTGATGAATAATTGTCATGTGTGCTCTCGAAAATATTTATAACTAAGTGTAGCATAGGGGCTGACCTAGGTCGTTCACTTGAGTAATTTTGTTGTCAATAAATCA
Organism: Viscum album; assembly: GCA_963277665.1. NCBI lineage: Eukaryota > Viridiplantae > Streptophyta > Magnoliopsida > Santalales > Viscaceae > Viscum > Viscum album. The sequence goes on along the minus strand of OY728153.1, from coordinate 121,516,984 downwards.
CTACTTATAATTCAATTTTTTTAATATTTTTATTATATATAAGGAAAAAATAAATGAAATTTTGGTTTTAAAAATTATAATACAAGATAAATTATTGTAAACATGCAATGCATAATGCAGAAAAAATGATGTTAAACATAATGGAGATATTCCCGATAGAGTCACCCAGATAGAACCTTCATCATCTCATTATCAGTTTCATATTTAATTAATAATAACACTCCATCGTATGTGTAAATATCCTCCTATATATGTTGTTGTGAATCTACAGTTCTCTCAACGATCGTGGAGAGACTGCAAATCCACCTCCTCGATCGAGGGAAAATATTATAAAAGAGAAAGTTGAGTCTTGGGTGGCAAGTGGAGTCACAAAGACTTCTTACCCAATAAGATCCCCCTTGACATAACTCTAATAAAAATATTAAAAAGTAAAATTTAATATGCAATTACTTGGGTTCTACACTGGATTGATCCCCCATGATGTTTAATGGGTTAGCTACTCATAATCACCGGTAGAAGAGATCACGGTGGAGAAGAATTGGGTGGAAAAACAAAAGATAAAAAATGAGAATGATATGAAGAAGATAAAAATATAAAAAGAATTAATTATACTATTAAAATGGAACAAAACTAAAAAAAATGAAAAATCGCCACACATAAGTGCCAATGCCTTGAGAAGTGTTGAGGATACATATTTATAGGGAGAGGAGGTGAATAATTCACACTCACAACATTTAATCCAAACATTTCCGTGTGAATGTTCCACTAAATGACCTCATATGTAATAGGTATATTCATCAATTATGTTCCTTAATGTATCCTACTTTCTCCCTCCAAATATTATATTTATTGACCCTTGGATGTAGGAGTTATGGCTGATTCAATCCGAGACATTTAATCTGTCCATTTGACTAGGAAAATTCAAATATTTCACATTCACTGGACATTATGACCCTTAAAATGTCTGTTCACGTGATTAAACCTTAATAAAAGTTGTTCTTCACTTCATTTCTCTTCTCTCTACAAAATATTGTCCATTTTGTATGAATGTTTGCGATGTTATGAATTTATTACCTAATAGAACCGGTTCTTACGGGTGAGACCTTTCTACTTTTACATGTTTTGAGAGTTAAAATAGTGCCATAATGAGGGAATTTTATCTCTAAATTCTTAATGGAGATGCCTTAACAAATCCTCTTTCATTTACATCTAGAATCAAGGAATTTGGAGGTGTGTGCGCCATGTTATGTAGTCGTTACGTCGGTGGGGCTCATTCTTTCAGCCCAGAAAAATCTTCAACTTAATTGATATTTTTACGGCTTTTAGGTGATCGATTCATCCCCTAGTTCAGAAGAAAAAAATGAAGGAAATTAAATAATTATTCTAAAAAATTTTAATCACAAAATTTGGACATATATTTTATGATAAATGAAAAAATACCTCTGTGAAAACAATCTGTTAAAATTTGAAGAATTTAGGCCATTTTTTCATTTGAGCTCAAAATAACACTAAAACCTAAAAATGGGACAATTACCCCTACAATAACACTATAGTGGTATTCTAAACAAATATTTACAGTATAAAATATATTAAAATTTGAGATTCATCAGTGTGCTTTGTGGACCAGGTGTCTGTCTGCTATATTTGATGTGGTTTGTGGACCATGTTTATGCGAGAAGGATGTGGTGTGGTTCAAAGCCCCAATGATGGGATTAGGTGTGTTTTATTATATATATATATATATATTTCATGGTGATTTATTTTGATTAAACATATCATCTCCCAATCTTGTTTCTTTAAACCGGGAAATGCCTCCCATTTTGAGAAGCTTTTATACCCTTAGTGATGGTCTCCACCTTGGGGCCTACAGTAGGCAGGACACTGAGGTCATTATCTCCCTTTGTTCAATGCCATATTTTGAGCGGAATATTTGGATGGAGGAGTTCATGATAGAATGGTATCAGAGGAAATAATTGATAGATAAGATGGAGTTGAGAGTTAGGAAAAGTGATAATTGGATTTTTTTGGTAGGGAAATATTTTCAAGTGATATTGGTGTGTCACATAGGCTAGGGATACTATCTATGAAATGGGATTTTAGGCCCCCCATCTTTTGAAGAAAGGACTCTGATTCAACCAAATGACAATGTGATACTACACTGTTTGTAGGTTAGAGGCCTAGGAAAGGTACATGAATCATAATGACTTGTGTTCCTACTTGAGTTGGTTTTTATGGGATGGATAAAATGTATTTGATGAAAATAATGAATTAATATGAATCTTACAAATTCAATACAAATTAGTCTTATTAATTCATTTTTTACCTTTCAACTATGGAAAATGGTCATCGTTCGCATGTGGATCCAGATGTTGAGGCTCAACAAGCTTATTTGATTGAGCAACATAGGGTTAATCTAAGGGAGGAGGAAGACCAGTATTAGAGAAAATTACATTCATTCCAACAATAGGCATTCATAAAGTACAATGGACATGTTTCGGAAAAGTATAAAGAGATATGACTCAAGGATCATGAGATCATATTTAGGTTTATCTAGGCTCCGATATAGTACAAGTTTCCATTCAGGGTTTTTCTGATGTTGGTAGCTTCATGTATGTTCTGGATTCATTATATGGGGGATTAGAAGGATTCTAAATCATTGTGGATAGACTTTATGAAGGAGGTCTAGGAATATTTTCTTTTATCATCTATGAAGGATGAAGATAATAAGAAATACTCTCCCTTCAACTAGGGAGTATGTTAGTTAGGGAACATGGGATCATGTTCAATGATCTTCTTCACTTCTCCCCAAATATAATTCTATATGGGGAGTCATTTTGAGATATACCAAGGAGTCCCCCATCCTTATATCTAGAATAATTTTACTCCTTCCACATTTCCAATGTATATGTAGGTTTACAAGGATGTGGTGGTAATAGAGAGGATACACGCATGAGGAGGTCTATCATTAGGAGTGTGCCAGTAAGGTTATTCTAGGGATATAGTTTTCAACAGTGGCTTTTATGCATTAGGAACTTCAAGGTTTTGATCAGTATGGAGTCGACCTCAGTATCATCCTTTCTGACCTTCTTGTACTGGCGGTCCCCATGATATTACAATGAATTTGGGTCCGAGGAGTTTTGTCTGTGGAGTCCATGGACATCATCAGAATCAGTGCCCAATGGTAGTTCGAGCTCAGTATGGTGGAGGTGGGAATGTTTAACTCCTTCCCTAGTAACCATTTCTATCTAAGTCATTCCATTAATAGGTATAATAGGATCATGCTCCACCAAGGGGAGATGGAGCAGGTATAGGATGACCTCAAGATGTCCCTCAGGCACCTCAACCTGGGTTTGGTCCTGGAGACCGTCATCAATAGATGGGTAAAGTATTTGGATGTGTTAAGTGACACACATTATATGCAGTAATTTCGGTAGGGCAAGAGATAGTTAGAAGTATGATTATACTTATTAGTACCCTTTATTGTGGTTTTCATCATTCAAGAAATTCTCAATCCTTTGTTGCACCTACTCAATCACATTCTCTAAGACTAGACGCATAGAGGCTTCCGATGCTCCTGGTGTATAGTACTCTATTCGGAGGTTAGACCAATTATTTTTATTTGTGGTGAGGATGTAGACTGATGATGAGTCCACATATGTCTCATGGTGATCACTTCTTACTATAGATGCAAATATACGGTGTAATTATCAGGATCTACTATTTGTATTCCATGAATACTATATTGAATGGTTCTAGATGAGAGTTTGGTTTTTAGAAAAGGATTTTTTACATGTGGCTTTTTTGGTGAGAAGGGTTATCATATGGGAAGTTGGTTTCTATATCCTCTTCTTTCATTTTTGGTGGAGATTTCTGTGGAAGCAGTGTACACTGAGATGGTGGACGTTCATAGATTGTTTGGGGAGTACTTGGATTTCTTTCAATATGAGGTTATGGATATACCCCCTCAACATGACATTTAGTATAAGGAAGACTTGCAGTAATGTGCATATCAGATTTCTATGCCACCTTATCGAATGACATTTTCCGATTAGTGGGAGTTGAGGATTCAAAAAGTTGATTTGAGCAATAAGGTATTTATCTAGACTAGTGTGTCGCCATGGGGTGTTGTAATGATGTTTTCGAATAATGTGGATGGTATTCTGAGGTTTTCATAGACTACTAGAGGTTTAATTAGGTAATGTTCAAGAACCTTTACCCCCTTCTAAGGGTATATGGTCTTTTCAACTATTTGAGAGGGGTGAGTTATTTTTTTAAGATCAATTATTTGTATGTATATCACTAGTTAAGGGTGAAGGATGGAAATATTATAAAAATTTGTTTAAGATGATTGAATGATAACTTCAAGTTTGTAGTCATGGATTTCGATGTTTTGAGTGCACCGACAATAGTCATGGGACTCATGAACTCCATCTTCCTTGAGTTATTGTATCCGTTTTTCATCGTATTCATTGATGATATCATGATTTACCTGAATTTAGAGGAGGATCATGGAGAGAATCCCAGAACCATACTATAGGTTATTCAATGCCACCATCTCAATAGAAATTTTTCCATTTGTATGTTTTTGACATGGGAGGTCCATTTCAATTAGACATGTTGTATGTCAACAGGGTTTAGTAGTGGTACCATAAAATCATGAAGTAGTTGTTTCAAGGGAAGAACCTAATAGTGTGGTAGAAGTTCATAGTTTTCTTGGCCTCGTATTCTATAATCAGAGGTCTATACCTGATTTATCTTGAGTCGCAACCCCATTGATAGCTCTAACTAGAAAGGAAAACAATTTAGTGTGGGGTGATCATTGTGAAGAAGCATTTATTTATCTCAAAGAGCATTTTCTTAGTTCCCCAGTGATCCACCTTCCTAAGGATATGTTGATGTTGGAGGAGTTTTTTGATGCTTCCTATCTGGGTTTGGGATGAGTGTTAACGCATTAGTAGGGAGTGATCTTTTATAGAACCATTCAGTTACATACCCAACAGTGTAACAACACCACCAATGATCTAGAGTTAGTAGCTTTTGTTTTTTCACTGATGATGTGGTGGAATTATCTCATAAGGGAGCACATTTTTGTCTCCACAGACCAGAAGAGATATTGGTACATATTTTCTAACATGATCTGAATTTGTTGTAGTGTAGGTGGATGGATATTATTAAAGACTATGATTTTCATAATTCCTACACCACTGTAATGTGAATGTCTTGGTCGAAGAATTTTGTAGGAGGTCATGGGAGAAGGTTGTTCAGGAATATATAGATTCTTGGAATGAGATAAAGGAGTTGGAAGCCTTGAATGTAGATAGAGGAATGGATGGTAGTAAAGGTTGTTGGTTCTAGATGGTAGTCTAGTCATCACTTATGAAGGTAGTGAAGGAATCTTAGTTGGGAGACTCGGATGAAGAGGTGTTTCATGATCTCTTGTCCATGGTGATGCTCCCGAGGGATAGTTGTAGGATAGGTAGATTCAAGTTATATTCTATTGGAGGTTACTGGTTATGGTACAAATTCACGAGGGATTTATTCATGTGTTTCTCGTAACACACCATTAACAGTACACCAAGGAATTAATAAAAAAAATTGTTGATTGAAGATGTACTTTTTTTTCCTAGGATGAAATGGAAATTATTAGAGTTTTTGGAAAGAGGTGTTGTTTTCCAATTGGTAATGTTTGAGTACTGTATTCCTAGTGGTTTGTTTCATCCCTTTGATATCCCTTAGTTAAAGTGGGATGACATGTCGATGGATTTAATCACACAATTAACAATGGAACAGGGAGGCTATGATGCTATATGGGTAGTTGTGGACTTATTGAAAAAATTGGATAACTTGTTAACAATAAAGGATTCGAGTGTAGTGGATGAATTATCCAAGAGGTACATTGATAAAGTGGTGTGGTTTCATTGAGTTCAAAGATCCATTTTCCTAGAACAGGACCCATGGTTTCGTTATGAGTTTGGAGGGGATTACAATACTCTTTTGGAATCCAATTACACCTCAGCACTTCTTCCCATCCTCAGATAGATGGGAATATACAGTGGGAAATCTAGACGTTGGATTGTATTTTGAGGTCATGATCCATATAATTTATAGTATTTGGGTACAACACCTTCCCTTGGTATGGTTAACTTATAATAATAGTAATCACTCTTCCATTGGAATGGATCCATTTGAGGTAATTTTTGTTAGACGGTGTCATTCTCTATTGAGCTCTAAAGAGGTTGGGGATACAAGATTTCTTGGACATAAGGTAGTAAAATGATTGATAGGTATGTTTTATGTCATTTTTTCAAAGGACGAAAGTGATTACTAACATTCATAAGTCTTATACTAATTGTAAGAGGATTCCCTTGGAGTACGAGGCTGGGGACCAATAGTTCTTGCAGGTTTCCCCTTGACGTGGGATGTAGAGGATTGAGAGAGTAGGAAAGATTTATCCCAGGTTTTTTGGACCCTTCTAGGTGTTGGGGTTAGTTGGTGACATGGAATTGATGTTCGTTTTTCCACAATAATTAGATATGATTCATAATTTATTCCATGCATCTCAACATTATCGGTATCTTTACGATGACACCCATGTCCTTGACTAGGGAGAGTAGGATATCCAAGAGTATGTGAAAAACAAGAAATGTCCAATAGAGATATAGGATCCATTAGATATGGTTCTACGTGGATTGTCCATTCCCATGGTTTTCATGCCTTGGGGTCATGGTGGCCTAGAAGAGAGTACCTGAGGGTAAAGAAAAAAAATTTCATGCCGAGTACCCAAATAATTTTTAAGGTTTTTCTTCTTCTATTATATTTTTAACATTATGGTTTGAACCTTTTTTTATTAAATTTGTTATTTTCCCGTTGGTTGATAAGTGTGTGGTGCATTTTCTGATAAACACCTCACACATGAAAAACGGGTGACCAGACACCTAATTGAGATACAATAACCATAATTCCATTAATCCTATAAAGGTGAGTCTGTGCCACCCCGAGCAGATAGTATCTTAACATGGAGGACATGAATTATTGATTTTTATGTTTTTTTATGAGATGGTTTTTTTAGTTTTGTGTTGTGTCTTATAATAATTTATGTTTGTGTATTCAACTTATGTTAGTGCCTGAGGAGTGACCAGAGTCTTGAAAGGTATCGCACAGGGTTTTCATTCAGACAACTCCACTCTTTTCATCTAAGTTGGTATAGAATTCATGAGGAATAGAATATTTTGGGATGTATCTAATGTAATAACATGGAACTCCCTGGTCTATTACAATGTAAAAAATAAGGTTTCTGAAGTGCTATTGGTTGTCAGGTTGACTTATTTGAACCCGTTATTAAATTTTCAAGTTTTTCAAGGTCTCTAATGCTGACTCCTGGTAGTTACTTGTAGTGGGGTCTCACCATGAAGTGACTCATAGAATGGTGACTCGCTGAATGTTACCTCATTCCAATAGTGACTCATGATGGTGACTCATGAAGGAGAAAATCTATGGTGACCGAAGACAATGACCCATGATGTTGACTTCCAATGGTGACTCACTGAATGATAGATCATCCAAATGGTGAATCACAGTGGTATCATTTGAATAGAGACTCAAAAAAATATCACTCATCCATAAAAGGCTAACCGAATTGTAGATCACCAAATGGTGAATCACTAAATGGTTGCTCACCCAATAGAGACTCACCGAACAGTGAATCACTGAATCGTTGCTCAAATAATGGTGTCTCGTCTAATGGTAGCTCACAAGAGCTGACTCTAAAAATGGTGTCTCACACCAGTAACTTACAATAGTGACTCTAAATAGTGACTTACACTGGTAACATACACTGGTGACTCCCAACTGTGACTCAATGTAGTGACTAGCAATGGTGACACATCTAATGGTGATTCCTTCTAACAGTTTTCATTTTTATTCAAGTTTATCCAATTATATTGTTTTTCCATATTGAAGACGTGTGATGACATAAAAATATTTTAATTGAATATTAATGCAGGTATGGATCTGTTTTATAAAATATTAGTCATATATTTAAATTCCTAATAGTTTGAGGGTTTTTTGATGTCCAAAAGTACAATATTATTTGTATCTTACTTGTTTGGAAAATTAAATATATATCTAAACTATGGACCTTTTAATAGATTATCTAAGGGATGAAACACATTCATAATTGTTATTTATATCTTCTTCTATATTTATAAGAAGAACCTAGAGTCATTCTTCCTATAGGATTCATTCCATTGTGTTTCCCTAATTGGTTCATGTTTTCCATGGAGTTTCCTTCTTAATATGCACCCCTATCATAGTGTAATCAGGATGGGTCAATATAATTTTCTTCCAAGTAGGATTCCTTTTTCCCTATTAATTTTTCATCATGAAGGGTGGGTGTAGAAATTATTATCATGTGAATATAGCCAAATCCAAACTAAATACTAATAACTGAATCTATTTAAGATCAATATTGAGGGGGTGGGGAAAGATTATGTATGATCTAATTGTTATTTTATTTTTGGTTGTTATTGAGAATTGAATAGGATAACTACCCAATGAAAATCATTTCCATTTTTGGTCCTTGTTTTTAAACTAATAAACTTTCATGTTGGTTGATTTCCTTTGAACACTTATATATTTAATTTTTTTAATCTCATACACCCGACTAATGAATGAATGCCTAAAGAATGTACATCCTCTATTATAACCTCTGAATTAATTGGATGAATTAATTAAGGTATTATTTATTAAATCTATAATAAATTGTTTAATTTTTTTAGGGATATAGTTTTGAGTAATATTGTTTAATATTGGGTGGTTTGGTAGGTGTGATGGACAATCAGGTTGGGAGAGTGATCGATTATGCAGTGGATGAAAAGTTTTGTTATGAGGGGCTATAATTGGAGGCTTTTTTTATTAATTATATTTTTAAACATTCATATGGGACGGATTTGGATTTCACACACACACACACACAGATATATATATAATAGAGTAGTTTTGTTATGAAACATCTTATCTCCCAATCTTTTTTCTTTTAAAAGGTCAATGCCTCTTCCCACGATGGGAATCCTGGGAGAGAGTGGGTCATGATATAATACATATATATAGATATAATTAATTACTTTTCATTCATTTGGGGACATTATTATAAATCAAAACAATATTTTAGTGGTTAAAGTATGAACAATTTGATCTTGAATAGTCATTTATAAGAGAAAGATATAAAGTAGGATTTTTTTGAAGCACAAATAAGTGATGTGATTATGGTTTTTAAATTTATAGATATTAAGTAAATATATTTTCTTGATAACATTATATGGATAAAAATATTATCCATAAAATTTATGAAATGGAAATTAAATTAAAATTTTAATAAATTTACATTGATTAATAATGAAACAGTGTAAGTTTAAACCTTCAAATATTTTGGGGGTTTTGTTTCTCATAAAAATGGTATCTATAAATTTCTACTAATACATGGTTATTAGTTTTCACTTATGTGTCTATATTTTAAGTTCCTACTAATGTTCCCAAATTTGAAAAATTATTATTGTTTTATTTGTGATTACCTTGGTATCTACCATTCCCTATTTATAAAATGAAGTTTTATTGAAAAATATTATGATTTGGGTTTTCCACAATGAAATTATTAAAATTCCAAACCATTAATTACCAATAAAAAGTACAAATTTTTAGGAAAAAATTTATTGAAGGGTGAGAAAAGGTAACACTATATCTACTATTCTCTCTATTTAATATTTAGAGATGACTTGTTACATAATAAAGTACTTAATACAACCCAAAATATCAATAGGACTAGTTTCATTGGGGATTAGATACATTAAATGACAACATAAGATATAAAATACAACATATTTACTGAAAACATCATTTACATGACCACACCATTCCTTCGTACCTAGCATTTCAGGGGATAACCTGAGGACATACATAAGAAAAGGGTGAGATATAAAGAACCCTAAGGGAGTAAATAAGGAATAAAATGAAGAATACTATAAATGTTATGCAATTGAAATATCAATAGATCATAATAGAAACATGAACTTAAAGGTATGATATAGCATGATCATCATAACATTGAAATGTGGCAACCACATAAAACATTGCATCATTAACATAAAATAATCTGGTAATCCCCTATCCCGACATGGTTGAAAAATTTACTATAATGGAATTAGTTAATCCCCTATCCCAACATGATGTATCATGATACTAAACATTTATAAAGGCATTGGTGTGCTATCAGGGAGAAACCATTATGAACATTTTAATCTCATGCTTATGTGTTCCACATAGATCTTATATCATGGATTAATTCAACATCATCATTTTTTCCATGAAAACGGAATGTGGAATACATATAATAATTTATATAATCAAAAATTATATGTGAATAATGGTGATTACCCTTGATCATAGAATGGTCATGATATTTACTACATGATGATTTTGGAATGGGAAATCACTGTGCAATTTTGGAAGCATAATGACATCACATAGGGATTCATAAAATTAGTTTATGAGTGAGAAAAGGGTATATCATCAGTTAGACATGAAATGGAATGTAATGGGATCATATAAATACATTTTCCAATATGAGGAATTTTAAAATAGAAGGCACAACATAATAAATAAACATGAAGAATAATGAAGAATTACATAACTCTTATGAAATTTTGGATTTGTAATGACTATACGTGGGATTGATTAATGAGAGAGAAATGGGTCTCTCAACATTAAAAAATAATAAGGGAAGTATGGGGGTGAAAAAACATACCCATTTATTTTTAATTAATATTAATGGGTGTAATAATATAAGGAATCTTGGATAATAGTGAGAATGGAAGGAGATCCTTACTTGAGTGTTTGACTACAAAGCATCAAAAGGTGATTCTAGAGAGTTTAAAGTGACATGGGGGGGGGGATTATAGAGAGGATATTCCACAATAGGTTTGTGATAAAAGGATTTTTAGTGGTGATAAGTGGGATATTGGGTGGGATTATATAGGAAATGAAAGGGGAATCCTTTAATATTTCAGAAACATAGGTTTTGGAATATGTATAATTAAATAATCAAATCCACAAACCACGCCATCTGTTTTCCCCATTGTTTTATCCTAATATGAGTGGAAAAAATATATTATAATGTCATGGTATGATGATATTAAAATATTTTCTTCGCTAACATGGAGGTGAGTCACATTATTAAAAAAATTAACTTAAAATCAAAAAATATGTTATACATTTTGAAGGATTCACTAAGACATTATAAATTAAGTAAAATAAATATAAAATCACATTATATTAATTTTAGAACCTATATTTTGTTGAAAATAACTTTTCTGGTTTTTATTATATCGTTATTGGGTCATTGTGATGTCATAAAACACACTATATATTTATATATTATTTTAAATTTAACCAAAAATTCTACTGTCTCATAAAATTATGAAACATTATCTGTTATATATTTTTAACATCATGATTCCAAAAATAATATTAATTTTATCTAAATAATCCTCTATAATTTTGAATTTTCACTTTCAAAATGAGAACATACATTTATTAAAAATTTGATAGGTTTTGACAAAAAAAGTTTTTAAAACTTAATAAAATTTAAATTTGACTTCATAAAAATTATATAATGATTTATTATTATTAAAAGTAATTTGATAATAATATTTTATTAAAATATTAATTATTTAAATAAATAAATAATTCTTTGAAATAAATTATTTACAAAATACACTATATGTTTTATCGTATATAAATATAACCATTATCAAACTGATTACCTAATCATTTACTGAAAAATAAATGATGTAATCATCATTTTATATTAAAAATTTTACAATATTATTAATAAAAACATAATAATTCATATATTTATCAAAAGTACTATTTTTAACCAAAAAATCAATTGATCAAAACATTATTTTTTTAAGAAATATTATTCCCATAAAGGAATTGATGGAATACGACTATTATTTATTAAAAGGGATTCCAAAATAAGTAACTAGTACCTTGTAACATAACCCCATATAACACCCACATAAGACCTAAGGTAAAGGTGTTTGATGGTGATAGAATCTTCGGGCATCTCAGATAACCTCACTCAGGTGGTAATCACTATTTACTTGAACTTTTCCAGTAGGAAATTCCATTAATGATTAACTTGTTGAATCTCGAATTAGGATTGTCTAAGAGTGAATCCTATTGATTATACCTTCTTTCAATGCTCCGAAAAATGATCTTTGTATATCCCGATTCTACTGAATGAGGTCATAATCTCCATAGTATTTTTCAAAATGATTTTTTAAACACTTATCTATATATTAGTTGTGTGATCACGGTTCAACGTCTATATTATGAATGGTAATGATACTTACAAGTAATATAAACCCCATAATAATAAAAAAGAGGGAATGTGTTTTGTATATCCATAATACATTAAATGAATTGGAATTTTATTCATAAATGATCGGGTCATTACAACCTTCCCACCTTAAGATATTTTGACCTCAGAATATAATTTTCCCAGACAAAAATAAATGAGGATATCTCTGCCTAAACACTTCCTCCTATTCCCAAGTTTCATTTTAAAGCTTGTGGTTTCTCTACATCACATTAATGAGGGACATTATCTTATATACTATAACGTTTTCCCAATGATCATAGATCTTCACTAATTTTTCCTCATAAGAAAGGTCATTCTACAATGGTTCCACTACTAGATTGAGTACATTTTATGGGTCAGGTATGTACTTCCACAAGAGTGATACATGGAATACATCATGTACTTGAGACAAGTTCAGTGGGAGTTCTAGTCGATATTCCACTACTCTGATGTGATCAAGGATCTTAAAAAGGATGATGTTCTTTGGAATATGTCTTCCCTTCTTCCCAAATCACATCACTCTCTTCCATGGTGATATGAGGAGGAAAACCATATCTCCAACCTCAAACTCGAGGTCTCATCGACGGCAGTTGTAGTAGCTATTTTCCTAAATCTGAGAAGATTTTATATTCTGTTAGATGGTATTATCCTTCACCATCATTTCTTTGACCATTTCCTAACATATATTTTTTCTCTCCCAAACATCAACTCAATAAGCTGTTATTCTTCACATGTTCCCATAATTGGATTTATTGTGTACCATTTTGGATGCTTGAGTGGAAGCTATTACAGTAAGAGAACTACAATAGAGGATGATGACCATCCCATCCTTCTTTTAATTCCATTGAGCATGCCCTCAAGATGTACTCAAGTGTTTGGATAGTCAAATCATATTGTCCATTGTTTTAAGGATAATAAGACATAATGATGTTCATCTCAGTATTAAGAGCATGTTGGAGACTCTTCAAGAATATAGAGGTGTATTTTGGATCTCAATTAGATAAAATTGATAGTGGTACACCATGAAACCTTTCCTCTTATCTTATGTATATCAGTTCCAGTTGGTCAAATTATAAATCCTCTTGAATTGAAATGAATTGTGAAATCTTTGTAAGATGATCCACCACAACCCAGATATCGTTGTTTCCTTTGGATGTCTTCGGATGTTTGGGGACAAAGTCCATGGTGATATTATCCCATTTCAATGTTGGTATGGGTATTAGTTGCTACATACCTTTGGACATCTTTCTCTCAGTCTTCACTTGCAAATATACCAGGCACATTGATGTATATTCAATGATCCCTGTCTTCATGTTATGAAACCTATAATTCCTTCAGAGATCTTGATACATCATTGTGTTTCTTAGGTGAATGGAGAAATTTGAACTATGTGCATCATCCAAATGTTTTTCTTTATCTATGGATTTTATGGAACACATATTCTAGACCCAAATATAACAATTCCTTCTTAATTTAAATTTTACTCGAGGATTTCCCTTTTTGATAGCTTCTACATAATTTTGAATTCCAACATCATATTTTGGAGCATCTATTAACCCTTCCAAAAGAGACAATTGAAAAATTATTTATGAAAGGATTGATGATGTTCCCTTGTCTATGATTCAAATTTCCATATTCCCAAAATATAAGAAGATTGGATACTTTTCAATTCTAATCAATTATAGAATCACAAGATCCATTCCACTTAGAGAATCCCGCAACTTGTTCCGTTTCCCATGGAGGTAATGGCTTGAGTAGTCATAATACTTGATTATCTCGAACCATCTACATTGGTGAAGGTTCATCACATTCTGTGTGAATATATATTTGAGGCTTTTTTGATCCAAATATATTTTACAGTTTTTCTCCAAAGAGATAATTCCATCATATTTTCAATGCAAAGATCACCATTATCAACTTTAGATTGTGTGTTGTATAGTTTTTCACATGAATTTGAAACTGTATTGTGGTATAGGTGATGAATTTATCATTCTAAATCAACAAAATTCCCACTACCATCTTTGAAGAATAACTACTGATTACAAAACAATCCCCGCTTTTAGGTATTGAGAGCATAGTGTAATTGATAATACTCTTCTTCAACACCATGAATCATTATTCATATTCATCATTCCAAGAAAACATGACTCTATTCCATGTTATCTTGGTAATATGGTTTGAAAATTGTAAGAAATTTCTCACAAATCGATGATAATATCAAGATAACCCTAGGAATATAATGATATTATTCATAGGCATTAGCCACAAAAATCCCTAAATTGATTTTAGTCCGAAGGATCAACAAATATCCCATTTTTTAGATGATATTCCATAATAATGCAACATACTTCAACCAGAACTCACAATTGTTGTGTTTCGCAAGGATATTATCATTATACAAGGTCATTATTACAATTCCTAGATACTCCTCATGATCCTACTTGGTTTTGGAGTATATTATAATATCATCTATAAAGAGTACCACAAAATTTTCGACGTATTCTTTAAATAAATTATTCATCTTAGTCCATGAAGATTGTTGGAGCATTAGTGTGTCTGAAAGACATTACTATGTATTCATAGTTCCCATACCTTATACAAAAAGTTGTCTTGGGGATATCCTCATTCTTCACTCCTACATGGTTATATACCAACTATAGATCCACCTTGGAGAAGTATTGTACTACCCATGGATGATCGAAGAAGTCACCAATTCATGAAAAATGATACTTTTTCATTATCATGATTTTTTTGAGTTCACGATAATCAATGCAATGTCATATTGACCCATCGCTCTTCATGACTAAGAGGACCAGTGTACCCCATGTTGAAGCACTTTTGTGTATAAACCATTTAACCAGATTCTCCAATAGTGGTTTCTTTAGATCATCACACTCCACAAAATTTATTTTATAGAGTCCAGGAGTTGGAAATTCCCCATTAATAAGATCAATTGAGAATTAAACATCTCTTCTAGGAGGAAGACCGAGAAATTCATTAGGAAACACATAAACAAATTCCCTCACAATAGCCATATCATTGTGGATGGTTCCTTCCTTAGACTCAGTCATCTATGAAAAATATGTGTGATCATAGGGATTTAATATCCATAGTTGAGATGATGGTTATAAATAAGATTCATCCTTCTCCTTGCACATGTCTAGTATCATGGGTTGATTCCCTATATAGAGAATGATTTCCCTCTCGTGACAATTTATGTTGTATCTATATAGGTAATTTAAATCAATGCCATGAATTTCATCAAATTACACTAAGGGAACAATGATTAAGTTTACCGGTAATTTCTATCCAAAAATTTTGATAGGGGAGGAGTTGTATTCATGGGATAAATTATTTTCCATGTTTTCCATTGTCACCAACATCTCTAATTCCATTTACTATGGTGACACTTGGATTGTTCTAATAATCATTAGGGATATACATGAATGCGTTGAACCATAATAAAAAAGTACATTCAATATTAGTGAATGAATAACTAGAGTACCATTCACCACTACATTGTCAAGATTTTTTTAGTGGGAGTGATGCTAAAAATATTACCCTTTCTTCCTTGGAGGTTGTTGGTGGCCTCAAAAATCCCTTTTATTTGGGAACTAGTTCACCATCATCCATGGTTCATTGTAGTTGTAGTATGAAAAGGTTCATTTAGTTTTTAATGGATTGTTCCATTCCTCTATCACAGTAGTGGGTTTTTCTTTCCAACAATTGCTGGCAATGTATTCTTCCTTCCCACTCCAAAATAATTTCCTTGTACCATTAAAACAATTTCAAGGGTGCTTCTTTCTGCACCATTGGAAAGTGAGATTCTAGAGTTTCTTAACACGATGGGATTTTCACAACATAAGACCAGAATAAAATTCCACTTTCTTTGTCTTATCCTCATGATACCCTTGAGATTCGTAGATCTCCATCTTGAATTTTGGGTCACATCAGACAATCTCTTCATAGTTTTAAAAGTTATGGATCACCAGAGATTTTTATAGGCTTGGTTTTATCCTACCAAAGAAGTGGCGAACCTCGCATTTAGGTGTTATGACAAAACCAGTGGTATATCACACATTTCTGATAATATTTTTTGTTTAAAAGCCCTAATAGATTCATTTTACTTTTTCATTATTGCATGGAAATCTCTTTTCATCTTATAATGTAGGGTGTAGGGAAATATTTATTGAAAATTATTTTCCTGAAATCCTTTCACCACATCACCTTGATATCTTCATTATGAATTATTTTTTTATCATTACACACCAGTGATCGAATTCACACTCCATATGATAAGAAGCTAGACGAACCATATATTATTTGGAACATTGAACGTTATAGAATATCTTATCAATTAAGTTTATCCCTTGTTTGATGATTCTTGGATCAAATGATCTATTTAAAGTAGGAGTCCTTTGTCTCATGAATCTCTCTATTTAAAAGTGTTATTTCTTATGGGGGTGGGGGTGGGGGTTGAAAATTACTCATGATCCATGATTGTATTCCAAACTAGAGTTTACTATGAGAGTATCATATTAATTTTTGTGATTCCCACTCCCATATGATTGGGCTTATCATTAGAATCATTATCACAAGGATCTTCACATCAATTTTTATCCCAAGTCCTCCAACTATTGTCCATTTTCTAGAATTAAAGTAAAATTAAGATTAAGTATTTTAAAATATTAATGACATAATGGTTATCCAATTAAAAAATGGAATAAATTATAAATTACACTTATCTCCATAACTTATGAATTTCTATGATTCGATCTATGTTATCTATGATCAACTTTCTAATATTTATTCTGAAGGGAATTTATTTTGTTCCCCTAATAATGGATAATACTAGGATTGGGAATTTACTAATGAATATCCCCTATGAGTGTCTAAAAAAGTGTCCAACAACACCCATTATCATACAATAGTTCCCAATTGAGTCTACCTCAAAGCGGGGTTTTTGGGTTTTACCCCTAAATACATATATGCGCGAACCACCTATACGTGCTCGTATCCCGGCCGGGATGTATTTGTTTGATACACCACAGAACCTATAATCAAAAAAATTTAGTGATTATTTAATTATACATAGTCTTATCGATTTGGATTTCATGAGTTTTTTCTAATCTTAATCCCAAAAATAACTAAACCAATCAATTGATACCAAATACAAAGAACATTTTCTTAATTTCATATTTATACATGAGTTATTAAATAGAATAGAACTATATTCAACATTGAAGATCAAGATCCCTAGTTTCTTTGGTGATTTAGAATATCACATGATATCTTAAGACATAAAATATGACATATTTATTTAAAACATCTTCTAAACGACCACTATATTCCTTCGTACATGGAATTGCACGGGATAACCTGAGGACATACATAAGAAAAAATGGTGATCTATAAATCCAAGTAAGGGAGTAAATGATGAATAACATGAATAATAAAAAATTAAGAATTTGAAATATCAATGGAGCATATGAGGAACATGAATATAAAGGTATGATATAGCATGATCATCATAACATGGAAATGTGGAAAAAACATAAAACATTGCATCATTCAAATAAAATAACCAAATAAAACCCTATCCTATCATGACAGAAAAATTTCCTATAAAGGAATAATGTTATCCACAGTCCCCACATGCCATATCATGATATTAAATATTACCCAATGCATTGGATCGCTATCAAGATGCACCCTTTACGATCATTTTAATATCATGCTTATGTGTTCCATATAGATCATATATGATGGATTCATTCAACATAATTATTTATTACACAATAATGAAATGTGGAAAATATATATGGAAGTCTATAATAAATAATTATATGTAAATAATGTTGAATATCCCAAATAAAGAAATGTATTTGGTACTACTAACTTGATGATTTTCTAATGGAAAATCGTAGTGCAATTTTGATAGCATAAAAAAATAATATGCGGATTTGTAAAATGGGTTGACGTGAGATAATTGGGTATATAATCATTTAAAAATTAATTGGAAGGTAATGGGATCATATAAAAACATGTTTCAACCTGAGTCATTTATAAATAGAATTCACAACAGAATAACGAATGTTGAAGAAAGAAGAGTAATAAAATAACTTGTATGAAATTTTGGCATGGTAATGGGTGTACATTGGAATGATTAACGAGAGAGAAAGGGGTATCTTATCATTCAAATATAATAAAAAAGTTATTGGGGAGGTGTGAAAAAATACTGAAACATTTGTAATTGAAAATAAAAGGGTTTAATAATATAAGGAAACGTAGATAAAAATGAGAAAAGAAGGAAGCCCTTACTTGAGTTTGTGAATTAAAAAGCATGAAGAGGGGATTCAGGAGAGCTTGGGGAACCCTGAGGGATTCTATAGAGGTAATGACAGACGAAGGACATTCCCCATATGTTATGAGTGAAGATAAATGGGAGCATGAGTGGTTTTATATAGAAAATGATATGGAAATTCATTAATATTTCACAAACGTAGGTTTTGGAATATATTTAATTAAATATGGAAAACCACATGTCTTTCCATGGGTTTTTCCTATGGTAATTTATAAATAGGAATAGATAAAATTATTTTATAAATCCATGGTATTAATATATTAAAATATATTTCAATCTTATGTGAAGGTGAGTCACAAAATTACAGAAATGAACATAAAATCATAAAATCTAATTTACATTTTGGAGGATTCACTAAAGAATATTAAAATTATTCAAATAAATATAAAATATATTTATTTTAATTTTAAAACCATTATTTGGTCGTATATTTCATTTATATTATTTATTCCATCACTATTGGGTCATTATGATGCCCTAAAACACAATATATATATATATATATATATTATTTAATTTTTACCCCAAAAAATTAAATGTGTTAGAAAATTTGGAAAAATTAACCGTTGGATAATTTTGAAATCCTGATTCCAAAAATAATAATCATTTTATCTAAATAAATTTATAAATATTCGAATTTTAAATTTTAAAATGAGAATCGACATTTATTGAAAATTTGACGGGTTCTAACAAAAACATTTTTTAAACCTTATTAAAAATGAAATTTGACTTAATAAAAATTATATAATCATTTTCATAATAATAATATTAACATGATAATTATATTTTATTAAAATATTAATTATTTAAAAAATTAATTAATTTGTTACAATAAATTCATTAAAAATACACCTTCTACTTTATCGTATAAAGACATTATTCTTATCGAACTGATTACCTAATAATTTATAGATAATGAACAGATATAATGATGATTGACAAAATATTTTTATAATATTATTAATAATAACATAAAAATGAATATATATATCAAAATTAACATTTTTACCCAAAAAATCAATTTATCAAATTCATTAATTTTTAAGAAACACTCTTCCCATCATGGAATTAATGAAATAATAGTTTTATTTTTTGAAAGAGATTACATAATATGTAACAAATACCTTTTTACATACCCCCTTATAAAACCCACATAAGACCTAAGTGTTAAGTGTGTGAAGGTGACAGATTATTGGGGTGGCATAGATAACATTGCCTGGGTGGTAATCTTTGTTAACTTGAACTTCTCCTATGGGGAATTCCGTTCAAGCTAAACGTGTTGAAGCTCAACTTAAGGTTGGTCAAGAGATAAGCCCAGTGAAGCAATGTCTATTATGATCTCAGAAAAATGATCTTTCTACAGCCCGAGTCTACTGGATGAGGCTATCGACATCAAGTTCGGTGTCGAAAGGATTTGTGAAAAATTTATATTTATATTACTTGTGTGATCACTGTTCAACGTCTA
Organism: Viscum album; assembly: GCA_963277665.1. Lineage (NCBI taxonomy): Eukaryota > Viridiplantae > Streptophyta > Magnoliopsida > Santalales > Viscaceae > Viscum > Viscum album. Next base: position 121,496,737 of record OY728153.1, on the reverse strand, counting down.
TATTATCAATGGTAATGATACTTAATGGTAATTAAAACCAAATAATAATAAAAAAGAGTGAATATGTTTTCTATGTCCATAATACATTAAATGAAAGGGAATTTTATTCCTAAATGATCATGTCACTACAAACACCCTGATATTTTAAAAGAATACCACATTCAATGGTGTATATAACATGAAACACCAAGTTTTGATAAACCATCAAATAATAATTATTAAAAATGAACAACAAAACCCAGATATATTTTTTCATGTAAGAATAGTTTTACATTTATTATGATTATATAAATAATGGTTTTATAAAATTTAAATAATAAATATATTTTTGACAAATCTTTTTATACATAAAAAATAAGTTTTCATCATAAATGGATTTATTTATCATTTTGTTTAGGATAATTATAATTAATTTCATCCATTCATAGAAATTTTATATATATATATTGAACATAATTTTTTATATTATCATATAAATATCATCTATGGATTATATTTTGGGAATCTTCTTGAAAGATTGATTTTCTAGTGAACTGTAAAATATATGGAATTTTAATAAAAACTTGTAATATTTTTAAGAATCTTTAAAAATAAAAATTTCACTATTAATTTCTTAATCTATAATTATTTATATACAATTATTTTTAATTCAATTTACTAATTCTAATATATTTTATGGTATATTCTAAATTAAAATTTTAATTTTCAAATGGAATTTATTTTTGAAGAACTGTTTCTCATTGTGTTCAATTTTTTTCATAAATTAACTTCCTCCACTTATAATTATTTAAATGGTATGAATGGATTCCATATTGTGAATCTAGATTTCCAAATATTCTATATAAGCCATTTTTAGACAATGTGAATTCTAGTCATGGTAAAATTTTTCACATCGATAATGGGTAAAATAGTAATTAAGATAAAAAATAATGTGATACGACATTAACAATCAACACTAAACTTTTATTTATACTATTTCATGAATTAATTTATTCCATTTAAATCATTATATTGAAAATATGGAATCATTATTTCATTTTTCATATATTGTTTCCATTAAAATATTAATATCAGAAATAATAACAAGAATGTATGTTTTCTTCTTTTTATATGTATAAGAATACTCTATAGGGATACGAGGAACTTATTTTTTGGTTATAATTTATTATTTAAATATTTAAAAAACATTTATGGGAATTGTTTTTTAAATTTTATGTTATTGATCAATAATATTAATTATTTACACAATCGTGATACAATATTTATAAAATTAATATAAAATTAAAATGAATGAAATTAAAAATTTTAAATGTATTAAAATTTGGATGAATTAATATATTCCATGAATTTTATTAAAAAATTATAATATATTTTCAGGTGTTAAAATTTTTATTTGAATTCTATATTTTTATTGTTGTTTTTATAAACGAATTAACTGAATATTGTCGAAAATGTAAGTAATGGTTTTTAATTGAAATTATATTTTATTTAAATATTTAAAAGTAATAATTTATATCATATTAAAAATGAGGATAATATGAAAGTCAATATTCTAATCCCATTTTCATTTATTGGATAACTATCCTTTTATTTAAACATTATTGACCATTTATGGGTATAAAACGTCTATAATATTGTAATTGTTAAAAGGGTTAATGTGGTTTAAAATGGTAGGGTAAGGGTGAAAACATAATGAAAATCAATTATTGTTTTATATAATTTCTATTCAATTTCATTATATATTCTATTTATATCATGTCGGATCCATTTGGACATGGAATATAATTTATAATAATTTAATATGTTAAGAAATTCCTATAATTCCACTCCCCTAAAATATAAAAGTACATCTATTCTCACTTTTATCAAAACCACATAAATACCATTATCATGACTCAAACCTACTATAAAAACAATATGAACATCTTAATCTGTATTCTGGAGGTGCTGGTCTTCCTAAAAGGCCACCCTTAGTCCCCGTAGGAGAAGATCAAAAGGAAATATACCAAAGAATAGGTATCCATCTTTAACAACCCCTTTAGGTTTAATTATTATTTAAAATCTTCATAATTTATTGATACCATCATAAAATAAAAAATTATATATAATATATTTTGTTATTTGTTTTATTATATAAAAACTATATTCCACCTCTTTTCCATCGTAAAAAAGATGAAGAATTTCTCATCCGTATGATTGAATTTCTATATCCACGTGGCAGTGTAATTCATTTATTCATTAAAATTTTACATGGATCATTATAAAGAATAAAATAATGAAAATATATGATATTTTTAACATAAATATTATTATTAAATTATAATATCTTTTATACCTTGTTATTTTATAATTCATTGGAAACTGATAATGTCCCTTGTGAGTATGTGTGAACTACCACCTCCATAAAATGATGTGACCCATTTTTCATGTAAGATTTAGCTAGAATGATTTAAGGATAGATTTAATGATTATATAAGATATATATTATATATTAAATATTCATTAGAAATTTATTATTAATTTACGATACTTTCATTTCATTTGTTGAAATGTGAGAAAACGTTCATGCGTGTATACGGCCTATCGTCTCTATGAATCGTGTAATTAAATTTCCAATATATATTTTTAATAGATGAAAATAAATATATTTTAATTTCATATTTATAACAAGAATACAATTCCTGATATTATGGAATAATTATCAATATAGATGGACTAAAGCTAAAGAATATGAACATACAAGAAAGATGAAGCAATTATCAATCAGAATAGTAATTTTAAAAAATAATTGATAATAAATGTATGATTAAAAGTTATAATTAAATCTCATATGGTGTTATATACATGGATATGGTTTTTTAATATATATATATACATAATAAATCATTTTTCATTATATAGATGGTTAATATCACTTATCAGGAAAGTCGGACATGAAGAAAGTGATTTCTATTTCAATGTCATTTTAATAAAGATTGGTTATGATTGAAACTCCATTGATCAAAATTATTTGACTCATTTTGTGATAAATAAATTTAATTTTATAAACATATATTTATTTATAGAGTGCTGAATATTTTCTATCATTTTCCACCTTTTACAGACTCAAGAGACCAAGAAAATGTTTTTAAAGTCAAATCCTACTTAATTCCCTAATAAGTTGGAAGGAATATTTCTTTCATTTCCATGTTTTCTAAAAATGTTTTCATGAATTTTTTTAATGTTACTATATGATTATTTAGTTTTATTTTTTACCATGTTTTACATTTAAAAAATTAAAAGGAATTATCTTATTTTTTCTAAAATAGTTACTTTTTCTCTTTTCCAAAAAAGTGTGAATGGAATGCATGTTAACTTATAAAACATAAACAAAATTTCTAATATTCATAAAATCCCAATGGATTGATGGATCTTATATATGTTTTCATGTATATTTTTAAATACAAATAATTTCATTGATGTTCATAAATTTTTTATTATTTAAAAAACATTTTCAAAGTTAAAACTGTATTTTCTTGAATAATTTTTTAAATGAAAATTTTGTCGTGTTTCTAAACATAATCAACAAAAAACCTTTACTTTACTTATGATACACAAGGAATATATTTATATGATACCATCCTTATTCTATATATATCTTTTTTAATATTACAATGTATTTATTTTTCATATTGATTATTAAAAATGGAAAACTATTGACTTTATGGAATTTCAAGAATGAATTGTAATGATCATTTTAATCATGTGGAATAAATTTTACATGTATGTGATAGGTGATTCCAGTAATTATATATCACATTAGTTCATCGGTATGTCTCATTAGAAAAAAAATATTTGCAAGATGCATAGACTGCATCTGTATGGTCATTTCCAAGTATTTGGGTATTGGGTGTATTTCTTCCCACAAAATGATAGTGTCTTGGTTTAGATGTCTTAGGGGAATGATAATATATGGGTGAAATAACTCTATGTAATTATAATATATTGGTTTAGTTTCATTGACATGATGATAATGTCTTTGTTGATTGGCGTCCACTGTAAAATTAATGATATATTGGTTGATAGACCATTATCATGAATATTATGAATTTTCCATTTACATTATAAATAATTTATTTTACCTTTCCAACATGTGTTCGATATTAACAATAGTCACGAAATCTTATTAAAATAATTTTATTAATTTAATTAGATGTATTTTTATTATCCACACATCCATGTTAATTATTCATTATTAACTCCTAATATCTTCTGTTATATATAACACTTATTGAGCATCAGCACCCACTATTTAATTTAATATCCTTCAGAAAATATATGAATAATGATATTATAAAAAATATTATATATTCAATAATGTTTCTTATGCTATGTATTTAATATTTCTAATGTAAAAAATGTGATTCATGTATATATTGAGTACTTCAAGAAAAATAAATGGTTCAGTCCTTTGGGATATGATCTTTTGTTTCATATAATAATATAACAAATTAATCATGACCTCTAAGTTACTAGAGTTTGGGTCATTAAACATTTTTCATAATGAACCTTACAAATTAAAAAAAATATCTCTAGCATGGGAATCATCCCTACTAGGTTTAACATTATTATCGCTCTAACCAGATATATAACGATCCCTTATCCATCATAGTTTCCACACATTCACCAGTATGATTCTAAGGAATTTTTAAGTAGGTTTTTAAGTTGAATTATCCATTATGGAATTGAAATTATTATTTTAATTATACCACAACATTCCACACCCTTGACTAAATATTCATTTAAAATTTTTTGGAATAGAAAACATATCTTTTTAAACTAAAGGTAAATATATATATTTGAATATTTATTGTGTAGAATGATGATATAATCTTATATACATATTATAAGATAAATAAATATATAAATCTTATATATGTGTTTAAAAATCCCTCCGCATGAACAATTAGACTAGAAAGTATCTACAAAAAATGAGTAATAATAAAAATAACAGATGCATGTGTGTGTAAATAGGATTCTGATATCAGTTTCACTATAATATTGGAATAATTGAAATAAGAAATTAAAAAACTAGATATCTTTGGCCAGAAAATATATGTATCTCACCAATAAATTTGAGAGCCTATGGCATTTAAGGTTTATTATTTAAAAATAAAAATAATTCTCATAGTTATATACAACATTGTGTCTCAATATTACATGGTAACAAGTTCTAGCCTACCCTTCCCATTGATCAGACCTTACTACATGTTATACAAATTTTATATCAATATCATCACTTTGTAATATATCTAACATTCCTCACGTTTTCTCAGTTTCATTCCTCAGTACTACAAAAATTCATTATTGATATAAAAAATAAAAATCCTATAAAAATTCTCTATATAATGAGATTATTTAATATTATGAAATTATGAAAAATATTCCTATTGTTTTTGGTTCATGAACTCTTAATATGAAGTGGAAAATATTATATATGTGCTCTAATGTTTTCCACCACAACCATTCTTAAAACATGCATAATATTAAGATATTTAATGAAATCTATATAATGAATTATTTTCTAAAATATAATCAATGTTCATATAACTAAATAATAGTATTCATTTATCGTCAATGGGAGTACCACTCAAAAATATATTTTCTCCTGAAATAATTTTATAAACCCTCAATTGTGAATAAATGAATAGAATATCCTTTTGATATAATTATGTAGGATACCGTAAGAAATAAAAATATTTAACTACAATAATCATCATATTACACTATAATACAAATATTTATCACCAAAACATACATGTAAGTGAAATCCTCATTCCAACTTCAACTTGGTGTAGTGATAGAGACTAGTGTAGAGAAACTTCACATAAAATGGAGTCATTAAATCATTAAAATGTTGATATTTTTATTGAAAGAAATTAAAAAATTAAGATATAAAAAATATAACATATAAAACTTTCCAAATACATGTTTTTTGTATTCTAATAAAACACTTTCATTTTATTATGTGTGAATTCCACAAAAACAAAACATACAAATGTATGATATGTCCATGAATTTATAGTCACATAATAAAAAACCCATAAAAACCCAAATAGTGAGTCTCATTGAAAAAACACTTCAAAAAATTAATATAGAGAAACCAAAAATGACTACGTAGATTCAATCCAAATTACCACCATGAACTATACACTAATTTCTGAACATACCTTTAATTATCACCTAATGATATGTATAAAGATAAAGAAATGGAAAACTAGTATCCATGAAAAGGTGGGAAACAATAATCAGTATTGTTAAAACATCAATTAGACCAAAACATGTATGTAAATAGTTGAACATTACTGATATCATCATGTTAATCCCACAAAACATCTCATATATATAACATAAAAAGGGTTATTTTTAATTTAAATTTTTATAAACCAAAACATTTCTACTCTCTATAAATAAAAAGTAATTTATATGAATATACTGATATATTGAATTATATTTATCTCATGAATAATGGATCCTATGTAACACATCCTACTAGGTTCATCATGAACCCCTTCCATTGGTTAATTCCAATATCTAGTTGATAATCTATGATAGTGTTTGTCTTTGTAACTCTGTAACTATCCAACAAATTTAGATAATCATAACACCCTCAAGTGATGTTGTGATATATATGTACCATATGTGGATAATAGTTAATAAAGTAAAATAACATTATATAAAATAATTTCATTATATCTGATATCATTTAATAAATTCCTTATTAAAAAATCACTCAAAATAGAAGATTGTCTCCTACTAGTGTATTGGTACCATTGATAGTCATCCATTTCCATTAGATATGGTTTATAAATAAAAATATTTTCATCACTTCATTATCAAACATTTTCTCAAGGATATGAGAGTTTTAATGTGTATAAATTATATGTTGTAACCTGGTACATTATGTGATAATGACCACAAATATTTAGGAGATGATCAATGGTCTTTATCTTGGGTCTATTTTATAGGGGTAATTATAAATTTGAATTCCATCATATATTTATCACTCTAACAAGTTGGTTAATATAATATTATATAATTCTTTGTATCATATCCATCAACATCCTTCCACCACTGAGTTTCATTAAAAATATAATTTTAGTTGAACAATTTAAACAGATCATATAATTATCTATAAGTAATTCAACATCATAAATATAAGTACTTTTACTACCACTACATTCATTATATCTATAATTACATCAAATTTTATTCTTAAATATATAGTATCAATAAGAAGTTTATACTATTTAAAATAAAATAATGATGCAAGTATCATTTCATTTAATTTTTATATGATGATAAATCACTGGATGAAATACAAATAACAATTTGATATAGATAGAATCCATTAAAATCTGTATAATTTTTACATTTTAAAAATGATATTTTAATGAATATATAAATAAATGTTTTATTATAATTAGTCATTTTATCATATTTATACATCTTTTCACTCCAAGAAGACAATATGAAGTTCAAAAAAATTTAATGTAATCATATGATTTAATTATGGAATTTCTGTATATATTTTTTATAATAATATTACCATAGTCTTATTTGAGTTAAATTATACAAACCATGATAGTAAAAACCACCCAATTGATTTAAACAAGTATCAATTATTTTGATTATGTTTAAATTAGTCATAAATAACATTATATATTTGACAATGTTCCTTTATCTGACATTATTCCTCTATGAAAATAAGAGTGTAAAATGTGAAAGCCCCCACACCAACATACCACTAGAATATATTTAGTTATGTTCTACTTTCTCTCCATGTTTCTTTCATTATTGTTTCAAATATTTTTGGTTTGTAGATATAACATACCAACCTGGGTGAACAAAACACAACCCATTAAGGGGTGGGGTAAAATAGAGAAAATGAAAACAGTCATGAATAAAAAAAGACATAAAAATATAGTAATATTATAAAAAATTAAATTTACTATGATGTAAATCTAAATAAATAATAAAAACACACCAATTTTAGATAACAAGTCCCTATTTGATAGAGATTCACCACTATACTATCCCAAAAACACAAAAAACATATACCTGTATGATATTTGATGATCATCCCATTAACTGAACCCTAAAAATCATGGTATTAAACAACCCACACACAGAAGTATGGAGAGATAAATAAATAACTATTGGATACCCCCAACGAATCTATACATGTTATAATAATAAGAATGTATAAGTTCAATATTTAAAAAAATATTTTTGGAGGAATTTCTATAAATAAACAAGTTGAAATCATTTTTCAAACAATCCTTGAATTTTCTCAAAATGAAGACCATACTTCCAAATCCATAAATAAATAAGGTTAAGATACAGAATATAAATATACATGTAATACCACATCCATGAAGTGAAATATGATGTAATAAAAAACCATAAACAATAATTCACATACCAACCTATCACTAGCCTATGGAACAATACATATTAGACACTCACAAGCCAAATTAGTCATAAATATGTATCCAAATATACATTGAGGCCTTCCAAACACTGTATACATATAAGAGGTTACATCATAGTGGTGTCACACACACTAAGGGTATATATATCAATATCGTGATGTACCGAAGGTTCTCGATGTGCAATGTTATTTAATTTTTGTTTTAAAAACCATGCTCACTTTCATGTAAAATAATATAAAAGTCAAGGAAATTTAATTTAGGGTTTGAAAATAGATTTTCAATATTAAATCAATGATATTATGTTTTCAAAGAAAATTCCATCTTTAAATGCGAACTGGTTCCCTTTTGAAATTCAATAACTGAAATCCCATTTCAAATCTCAAGGAATCATTATGAACAGCCAAAGATTCATGAAATTAGGATAATTTAATATATTGTTTTACCTCAAGAGCATAGAGAACCCAATCGCCTTTGAAAAATGGTATTGGAAACCACCTGATCTTCCTTCAAGAGAAAGGGAATAATCAAAGACTAAAAAGTATTGATAGAAAACACAATCCTATCAACAATTACATTAAAATTGGTTATAGAACAACAAAAGAAGGGGAAAAATATATTAAAACATACTTAGAGGAAAAAATTCATCTTACCCTTTTTGATAAATTGATGAAAAAATCGATCATGATAGAAGGAAGACACCCCAAATCACCTTGGTTATGATCTATTGTAAAGAGGAGAAAGATGCATGATAAAATGAATCCTCTAACACCCATACAACCCTCTAAAAACAAGATTCATGGTATTACATAGAGTGAGATAACTTAATACATTGTGAAAATAATTTAATTTATGTTATGAAAACAAATGCATCAACACATGTTGCAAACATGTGTTCTCGCATTTATTGAAATTTAATCCTTAAAAACATGTAAAAACTCATACTGTGAATTAAACTCAATGGATGAGTTCATCCAACATTACAGATTGTGAATCCCCAATACATGTTTTGTAGCTACCCAGTAACCAAGAAAGTGGCCTAGGGAAATGTTAAAAATCCAAAAAATCGGTGACATCACCATTATATGTATCCTCCCAATCCAGGTCTGAAAATACTCGCCCCAATAAAAAAAAGAAATCATAGACATGGGACCAAACATAACTGATAGAAAGGTAAAAGGGAATTACAATCTCCCCACTATAATGGATTTATGTTCCACATAAGAGTTTTAGATAGTTTTTTCAAAAAATGGTAGTCCACTGTTTCCTAATAAATGATTAACACTCCCTAGTCTCATGGAGATCCTTTATGTACTTCCATCGTACCCAAACTAGGGGAACCATTTTACTTTGTAGTACCTAATCAGAGAAGTCTATGATATGAGATGGACACTCAACCAATGTGGAATCAAGTTCAAGAGAAAATCCTCCCATAAAACCCCATGGGATGAATCTGTTATATACCACTCAAATTGGAAACATGAAACAAATCATTTATATCAAACTAGGAAGATGGTAACAATAACTAATTGGCCAACCCTACAGTCACTCAACAACCCCAATGGGGCCCACAAACCACTTTTCTAACTTACCCTATTTACCCAAATGAGGATGTTACAATCAAGGTGAAACTTTGAGAAAAACCTAATCACAAACCTCAAACTCCTTTGACCAATGATGATTGTACTCATGTAATTTTCCTGACAATGTTCCATGTTCAAGGATATGTAGATCAACTAGAGTGCCTTGATTTCCTTCCAAACAACACTAGACCCAACCAAGGATGATTCTATTGACATTGACCTGTATAAGAGATATTGACATGGCCTCCCATTCTTTTCTTCAAAGTGTTCAATCCTAATAAATATTAATAACTATTTTTATATCAAAACATGGTAAATGGAAAACGTATGTACCAATATCCTTGTAAATCAATCTCATAGGCCCAGAAAATATTCTCAAGAACAAGTACACCCCCCTCTACCTGTCAATTTATATATGGATGATAAACCATTCAAATTTCTATTAGAACCCCATTTACTTCTGAAAACCATTCCAAAATATGGATGTGAACCTTTATTCTCTATCAGAAACAACTATAGAGGGAACCCCATGAGTCGTCACAATGTCATAGTTAGAAATGATCCCATGATGTTCCACTTCCTTTATTTACTTTGTTGTAAATAAATGTGTTGATTTAGGGGTTCTATAAACTATCACAAAAATAACATCCTTCTTACTATGATTCTGTGGTAAACCAATGAATAAATCCATTTAAACATCATCACGTTTCCATAACGAAATGGGTAGTGGCTAAAAACATCCTACAGGTCTATGGTGTTCCTCCATAATTATTTTAAAATTGAGACACTATGGTACAAAATATAATACTGACCTTCTTATCCCCAATGACCAATACTGATGCCTGAAATGGTGGTAAATAATTATAGCCCTATGGTGAACAGACCAACAAGACTGTTTTCCACTATTTAGAAAATCATGGCTCAATGAAAACAGAACAACCAACATTCTTTAGGAGAACAAAGAACCACTTGGTGATGAAGAAATCAATAATGAGGTATCCAAACTATATTGGATTTATCATAATCATCAGATCATAGTGTCTAGATACACATGAGTCTAAAGGAATCAACAAAATATGATTTGACTTTTATCAAAGAGAATAACAACTTTATATCACCCTCCTCAAATCCCAAAATCATATTAGTAAACAAACACATCAGAGACCCCTACATACATTATTTACTCATGTATTATATCAGTAATTTTATACGTAATTCATCAACCACCACAGTCCATCTCCCATGGGTATATATGATATAAAATATGGTGTTTCATAGAAACTAGACCAAGTATCTATAACATATGTTCATGTCTATTTGAGTGAAGGTATACATCAAGATTTTTTAATCACAATATCCCATAATCCACTCTCCAAAGAGATAGTGGCGTAACATTTTTATAGGATTTACAATAGATATGAAACAAAGATAATGTGTAGGGTAGTTCTTCTAATGAGAGCATAACAAGTGAGAGCGATAAGCCAGCACCTATTTCCCTTGAATATACACACATCCCAAATTTTTCCATAAGCTTATCTAAAGACGTCATGACTCGAGACTAGTTCTAAAAGAATCAAAATTATCTAGGAATTTAACGTCATCTTTAGCTCCAAAAAATTATCTGGAACATGTTAATCCAATAATATTTTACCCACTTATGGGTCAAATCTATCATTGAAGATGCGATATTTGAAAAGTCCCAAATAAAATGTATATAGTATCATGATAAGACCAAGATGTTTCAAATATCAAACATGTTTCTTGGATTCTATGATCTCATAAAAACATAATCATTTTTAGGATAATATATGTTTCCCTCATAGAAATTACATACACTAGAAAGATTAATTTACATATTCAAAACTCATGCATGGATAGAATATTTTAGATAAAGTGTTCTGTAAATTTTTAAAGAATGGTATTAAAATTGTATCTATGTTCCTCTTATGTATTGGAGTACACCAAGAAATCATCCATACACAAAAACCAAAAAGGAGTCCAAGAATATGTGAAATATTTGGTTCAACAAATTCAATAATACTACAACATATTTAGAGATTCTGAATGGAATAAATAAAAAATATAAATTCCCATATAAACTTCTGAAATCTATCTTGGGTATATCCACTTTTCAAAATCACAACTGTTGGTACCCCGATCGTAATTAAATTTTATAATTCCAACCAACCCCCTTAACTGATCAAATTGATCATCAAACACGGATAAAGTAAACATGTACATAACAATAACCCAATTCAACATTTGATATTCAATATAAATTATAAGACAAATGGATGTGTTCTTATAAAAGATAATATGAATAGACCTAGGTGCACACTAGGATGAAAAAATTCCTTTCACTTCCTATACCTCAATCTAGAAAATAAGTTACACCAACTCAGTAAGATCTATATGAAAATATGGAATATAAATTAGAAATGTTCTAGTTATCATTTCAATTATAAACTCAACCACTATCTATAATCATCTAGAATAACATCAAGGGAGGAACACACAATAGGTGGTATATGACCACCCAATCAAGGATCATCATCATCCTAATAAAATTATAAAAAATTACAATATATTAAATTGGAATAAAGGACAACTAACCATTCCCTTCCCAATCAAGAGTCCCACAGACCCTATAAAACATTAGTGACCCCACTCGTAAATATGGACTATACCTATAAGTGAATATTGTATATCTAGGACTTTTTATAACCATAAAATCTATGTCGTTGATCATGTCATCAATGTCAATATCAAGAACTATGAAGTCACGAACCACCCCAAGGTCATCAATCACCACCCGTCACATGTGACCCTAAATATTTATTTGGCCCTATATCCCAGAGGTGTGAGAAGATCCAAAAATATCGGAATAATCTCTGAAAACAATACTAACATGTAAAATAACATTAAAAATATAAAATAATGAGTATCACTTATATTAAAAAGATCTGTCATTATAGAATATGAAATAAACACCAAACCTATAAAAGTAGAAGGCCCTACATCAAATTACAATGTGGAACACTGTGTTCAATAAAGACATCCAATAATAGGAACTTGGACATCCCCCTCACCTTGATAATGTGACCCACCACCCTTGGAAGCATCAACATGCACCTATGACCCCTTGGTGAATGTTGATCCTACCTTACTACCTTGGCATATCTTATAACAAATTTCTATTAGATGGAAATATTAACCACATAGATGAATTGTAATTTGATAATACCTACACTAAGGCATTTTAGAACAACACCTCCCACACATGTAGAAAATTTACTACTTCTTCCCTACAAAATCTCTTGAAACCGATCATATTGAAAACTGAACACTGTTGCACATCATTTTTTTTACCAAAACAAGAATCTTAGAAAACAAATACATCCACTAATGCTCATCCCAATATTATTTATCGGACATGTATTCCTCATCTATTGATGATTTATCTAATTCCTCTATAGAGGCATAAAGACAATAAACAACAAGAAGTGACCAAACATCTACCCTTAGCCTCATCATAAACCTATGATCATTTATGTAATAATTAGTGGTAGGCTTTGGATCCAGATTCTCAAACATATAAATGAGGATGGAGTACCCTATAATGGTATGCTCCCCTTATTCAAATGTAAAAATACTACATGGCTTCTTTTCAGATAATATCTTATGATAAACCTCTTTATTGGAGATCTTGTTGAAGGGATCCTATGTAAGACCTACATGAAACATAGAATGTGATATCGATTCTAACAATCTTCTGCTTATTCCTTTGAGAAAATATATTGGAAATACCATATAAGAATCCTCCAGATACATCAACAAGTAGATGATCTTTTCAATATGTTCAAGACACTATTCTAACACTTATGGTCCTTTATCACCATAGAAAATAGATGGATGCTTCTTAGTAAATTCATAACCATGATCCACTACCTATTCGAGGTTAACTACTCCCACTAACCCAAGATTCTAAATGGTACATATTACTACTTACACCAATGAATGGTCCATTAGAGGATCCACTTATGGAACATTCCTCACAAATTCTCTTATAGTAATTTTTAGAGATATTTTGGGTGGATGTTTATGTTAAAAAAATGGAAACAAAAAATATTCCATGAAAAAATTCCAAAACAATTGAACTGAAGAAAAGAATCCAAATATTTTCATTAAACAAATAATTGTTCAAAGAAGCTATGAATTCAACAACCAATGTTAATCACATTTTGAAGGAAACTGGTAAATCAAAATAAAATATCCACTTAGATTATTTTATTGAAATTACACACATTAAGTACTCATACATTATTTATATGTTGACATAAGTTATCTTCAAATATAGTTTATTCAAATTAATGAAAATATTCAGTCATGTACATAGTGAAAATATACTTACCAACCATGGACACACAGATTCAATAATAGGAATGAGATAACATTGACACTTTTCCAACCTAATATTAAAATTACAACTATCCCACTCCTCTCAACCCAAGACACTGAATCAACATAGAAAATATTCATAAAAATGAGGTTGAGTATGGATATAATACCAAATTTTTACAGAAAAACTTATTCCACCCAAAACAATCACCCGATGCAACCCACTATGTGGTGGGTAAACTAGAGAAGATGAAAACGTTCATGAATATAATCAAAACATGACATAAAAACATATAAGTATTAAGAAACCTATGAATGGTCAAACATTTATAGATTAGATAAACTAGAAACAAAAAATACTAATCCCTAAATAAGTCTTCATGTGCCCAAGATTCACTACTAAACGATCCCAAAAGTGAACACAAATGTAATGAGAATCTTGCATAACACATGATGATATTTTCATTACCTGAATTATGTAAAACAAGTTCTACAACCACCCATATATATAAGTAAGGTTTGATAAATAATGCCTATTAGTATAAAACACAAATGAATCTATACAATTTCTATTAAAATGAGTGAAAAAGTTCAATCTTTAAAACCAAAATAGTTTCAGATAAAAAAATTTAATAAGTAAGGTAAAATACATTGTCAAAAAATCCTTGAACATTCAAATATTTCATTACATATTTCCTAATATGGAAAGAATGTATATAAATATATTGAAAATAAATATACATGTGAGAAAACATCCATGAATAAACTATCATGTTTCAAACAACAACAACGAACAAAAGGCAGTATCCCAAGGAAAAATACATACTAGACACTCAAAATCCAAACAAGTCTATAATTTGGATCTAAATTAACATTAATAACTTCCATAAACCATCAAAATAAATGATGTTAGCTACTAGTGGTGTTAGAAACAACAAAGCTACATGTGTCTCTATCTCGACAAACACAAGGTTACCACTGTGAAATGTCCGTCAATTTCTATTTTAAAAACCATTATCATATTTTTATACTACAATTTAAAATCCAATAAAATCATCATCAGGGTTTTGAAATAAATTTTATGTTTTAAATCATGTAAATTCCATTTAAAAACCCCCTATTCAGATGCGAACCAATTACCTTTTAGATTTCAATACATGAAATTCAATTTTTAATATCAAGTAATCAATATTAACAATATGAAATTAATGAAATTATAAAAAATTTATAGATCCAACTTCTTAGAAATAAAATAAAACCTAACAGGCATAGACAATGTGTACTGGAAACCGCAAGATATACGTTCAGAAAACCAAATATGACTAAACACTAAAACTATATATAGAAAACACAATCCTATTAACTGTAACTATAAAAATTGTTCCACAACCACCAACAAAAGATACACTGATAAGAAACCATACTAAAATACATGATGTTTATAACCCTACTAATTAATCATTGAACGTATCTATCTAGAAGGAAAGAATATAAAAATAATATTTTTGTGTGTGAAAATTGGCTGAGAGGAGAGGTATTCAACATAAAATTTATCATAATGATCCTATAAGTCCCTCTAAAAACTAGAACATAGATAATTTCATAGATTTTATAACCATTAAAAGTCATAAATCATTTTATATTCATGTTACACCAAGAAATGTCTTTCTTTGTATTAAGAACAAAAATCTTCAGATTACATGACATGTGAACCTTACACAATGTATAGAAACTCGCAATATGAATTAAAATCATTAGATGTTTCTGAATGGAATTACATATTGTGAAATCCAAGTTCATATGAAAATATCTTCAGAATAATTATTATATTCAAAATATAATAAAATAATTGATAATAATAATTAAAGAGAAAAAATTTAAATAATCAACAGAATTTATATTATGAGGGAGGGTTTAAAAATTATTCTACAATGATTATAAAACACATATTTTGTTATACACTATTATAATTGATCCATTTAAAATAACATACTTAAGAACAATGAAATTTGTATGTTAGTCACATCTTCTTACATATGAGTGATTAAATATCAATAATTAATTACTATCAATAAATACTCTCACCCAAAATCTATTTCATTACAATTTTTAGTCATGGGTTAATGAATATTAAATGACTACAAATTTTTTAAACCATTATTTTATCCATAAAAACATTTTTAAATGCCATGTCCACTAGATTCTCAAAGCATTAAATTTTAAAAAATCAATGAATCTGATTTTAAAAAATGTGAAACTTCTTATTTTACTTATATCATTGATTAAATAATTCCATATTCTATCATATCCATTGAAAATTAGACACATTTGATGTTATAATTTTTATTATTCCACTCAATGGGAATTTTTCATATTCAATGTGTACTACTTATTCTAGACTAAACCATCTTGAACAACTGACCTGACACATGGTATATGTTAATATCTAGGGTATCAAATAAGGTTCAGGTAGTTAACTCTCATATATCCATTAACTATTATTTTTAACCTTATGTTTTCAATCAGAAAACCATTGTAATGATATAATATAAAATAATCAATATAGTTCCCAAAATCATATTTACTCTAGTCCATATGAATGAAAAAATTACTATTCATGGTGGCTCCCAAATATGGTACTTTTTTCAGTAAATAACTACCCTATGTTTGAGCCCAAAAAACCACAGTATAAATCAATAAATATTTTTTATCAAAAAATTATTCAATTTAAATCCATTTCTTAATTTTTAGAAATAATAGTTTTTATGTTATTAATATATTTTATTTTAGAATAATATTTAATGGAACTCTCAAGTGAGTTACTAACATATAATAACACATACACATAATATAATCACATCCTCCCACACTTAGTTCTTTATAAAACATATGCATATATGAATGGATATTCACTAAATGATATAATAATGGAATTTAAATTAGTACAATGAATAATATTATACTACCCATCCTTTTTTCCTTTATTAAACATTTATCCTTCAATTTTAGTTTTATTCTTTCTAAGTGAATTTGACTAAAATCAACAAATCACAAAGTAGGTAGATAGTTTTATTAACAAAACATAATTGATATTTAATAATGAAAATAGAATGTATGATCCTAGGTGGTTTCCAAATAAGATATATCCTTTAGGTTTCTATATAGGATTCCAAATTAACAATACATAGTAAGGAGGGGCCTTAGATTCCTAAAAAAGAATGAACTCGTATTTAATTTTCCACTTATCCATTATATGAACATTTATATATTTTAATCCTATTCCCCATAACTGCATAAAAAATATACGATTTTTTATTGTAGCTTCATATTTTTCCATTTACTGGGAAATTATGTAATATTTCTACATCTTTCATGATAGTATAAACAATGTGGAAGTCATAGAATGATGAAATTGAAACATAGGATAGTTTATGATAGTGAATATCATGGATTTAATTTCTAATTTCAACATTAAAAATATATTCATATACTCATGTTTTAATATAAACAGATAATTTAAATAATATTGAGTGAACCTATATCATGACACATTTTGTTATATAGGTGACCCTAATCTAGAGTGGTTCATGTGGCATGGGTAGTTGGATTCTTATTTATTAGGAGGATAAAATATTATTTTTCACTATTAATTGTATAGTGATCTAAAAAACATGATATATTTCATCCAAATCTATTTTATATTGTGTTTAGAAATGAACATAATTATATTATCCCATTTTCATACCAAAAAAATTAGTGTCTTGAAATTTGAAATTTAAAGTGTAGCTATGGAATATATCTAATGGACATTATTTTATATAAACTAGACACAATCCATTTCCAATAAAACAGTATGTTATTAAAAATACTCACACTTTTGGTCAATTCCATATTATAGTATTTCCACTTGTTCTTATTATGGTAGGATCATTCTTTAATGCTCTTATAACCCTATACAGTTAATAAAAATTCTTTTATAGGATAGTTGGGGTGATAATATATTATTAGTTAATAAATTAAAACACACACACTATCAAACAAGATAAATTGTAATTGAATTATTAATGTGGATATGTGACAATATAAAATGAATGATATTTTTTTGGGCTTGTTTTATTTTAAAATATTCATGGAGTAAATTATTATCCCTTAGAACATAATTAATTATAGTACTTGTCTATGAAAAGGATTATAATTTTCATGAATATTATTGTGTAATTATACTTACAAATCATCATATATTTTTAGATAATCATTGTAGAAAATATTTTGGTTTACAATCTAGTTGGTCCATATGGATAGTTTGGGATCAAAAATAAAATTGATTAAATTAAATTGGAAGCTAAAAAAGATGTGGTATTAATTGTTACAATTACACACTTGAATAATGTGAAATATACTATAATATATGAGTAGTTCACGATTTAACCACAAATTAATTAGTATCTAGTGATTTGGTATAGATTTGTAGGGGATATATAATTTCACTAAATTATCCAATTCGATATACTAATATGGAAAATCCTTTGATCAATTATCACTAAAAAACTATATTTTTTGAAAAAGAAACATTTATTGAATTATTAATGAATATATAGGTTTTTATATAGTTTCATGGAAATTATTATTTATAATAATTTATATCTCACTCTTAGTGATGTTGGGGTGCTACATTTCCATGACGTTGGGATTTTTATTGTGGGAGACTCTGTTGAATTTATTCAATCATTTTTTCAGAATAAAAAAGAGAATTGAAAAATTAATTATCTTTATATATCATCTATCAAATAAAATTATGAAACCCAGGAATCTATTATATCATACAATGAGTCACCATGCTAGTTTTTTATGATCAATGAATACATATAAAAAAATTTATTATTATATCTTGCTCTAATTTCATTAAATTGTGATTTTATGGATATGATGTGGTATGTTTATAATTATTATATGATAGTTGATGTAGATGAGGTAGATATTCTAATGTAATTGGAAATACCAATAGAGGTGGATATAAATCAACCAAGTATATAATGCCTATTTTTTTTACACTACTCATCCTCATGTTTTTTGTCCTATAATTTTTTAACTAGGGTGATTTTCTAGTTTTCCACCTTCACTAAATCCCAATGATTATCAACCTAATATGTGGACGGGGAATCCCTAGTTATGAATATCCCAATCACACAAAAATCACTCACAATATTTGAATTAAGTGAAACGAATCAATATAAAATCCTCTAATAAATATTTCAATAATAGGACCAGGGAACACATGAAATGAAAAATATAAATTAATGAATATATAGAAAAAAGTCTTAGTGAATCATCGTTATGATATCCCACCAGTTACTCTAAATCACTTGTGTTGTCCTGTAAAAATATACATGTCTCGTATTTTTCTTCTTTCTATACATTTTCAACACATTTCCTCTTGTTTTCTATATCCCCATGATTCATGTACTCCTTACCATCTTATCTTATACATCATCTTATATAAACAGTAAAGTATTAATTTTATACCCATTCTATGATTTTAATGTGTTTTAATTAATATCCCAGATCACTTCTATATGTATTATAATTTTAATCCTTCAATATTTTGCTAACTGAATTCAAATTCCCAATGATCCTAAACTAATGATATTACCACAAAAATACTATAATTCCCTTTCATAATTATGTTATAAAACTTTTATGGGGAATCTCTTATTAATTCTACTAATCCATGAATGAATTATATGATCCTTATAATTATCCTTCATCCATATTTTTACTTCTCGTCATTTAATTAATGTACCTATATGATTCATAAATTTGAATTCATCTAATTTCCCCAGTACAACTATCACAATAATAACACAATGTTAAGGTGATTTAACTATCTATGACGGATTCACAAATATGAAAAAATTTCTTCATTGGTTGTGTAGAAATTTTGATGTTACATTGTCGGGGGATTCTGTGAGTGTTTCACATACATTTTCCATCGGCTACTAGGGATTCTAACATTGGTAATACAATATACATTGAATGAATTTTGGAAATCATTACATATATTTCTAAACATCCACCAAAATATAATGTCATAACTATCATTATATTAGATTGGATTTCATGCATGTATTGAGGTTCTACGATGTGTTGGATACGTGATGTCATCCTGTGAATTATTTCTATGTAGAATTTGGTTTTTATATTTCCTAAGTGTAGGTGTGGACTACAAACTAATATGTATATGTGAATAGAATTTGACCACAATTTGGAACTGTGGAAATATATATTTCTAAATAATTTTATATAAAATTCTATTTATCTTAATATAACATTATTCATCAATATGATCTATAATTATTAATATCACAATCCAAAAAAATATAGTTTCATATTTATTAATATATAAAACATTAATTAATCAGTTAAATTCACCTTATTATAATTTGTTCAATAATTATACAACCAAAATCCTTAAAAAATTATATTACTACTATATCATTGTAAAATTAATAATAAAACACATAAAGAGAATTATGATAATATATCTAAAATTGTGATATGTTTATATTTATCAACATGAAACAATAAAACTATGAAACAAACCTTGACTATACTTAATCTAAATCTAACCATCATTCACCAATAGGATTCCTTAGGTATTTCAATCCTGAAAATGGCTATTTCTAAATAAACCTTAATTTTTCTAATAAACATGTAATATTAATTTTTATAACCATTTGAATTTTTATCTATAGGAATATAATTTTGATTCATCTTTATTAAAGTATTTTTTTTAAAGAATCATTATTTTTTTCTTCTGAACTATGATTTCATTTTTCATGATTTTTTATAAAAAACAAAAACATTATTTTAAATCAATTTAATGGGAATGAAAATAATTTTTTCTATGTAAATCTAATTTTGGATTTTTATAAAATTCAAAATTCTGAAATAGTTTAGATTTATGATAATAATATCTATATTTTTAAAAAATATATA
This sequence comes from Viscum album, assembly GCA_963277665.1. Taxonomy (NCBI): domain Eukaryota; kingdom Viridiplantae; phylum Streptophyta; class Magnoliopsida; order Santalales; family Viscaceae; genus Viscum; species Viscum album. The sequence continues at coordinate 121,475,289 of OY728153.1, read as the reverse complement.
TATTTAACCATAAAGTAATTATTTATCATAATAAATTCTAAGTAAAATCACATTATAATATTTAAAAAAATTATAACGATTTATAATTTTACAAAAAGTCATTTATATATAAAAACTTCAAAGGAAAATTATTAACAATGTAATGGATATAAGACACTAACATAAACAAACCGTAAATAAACCACAGATCATGATCTCTATGTCCTGGTCCATTCATAATGTCTCTTTGAATCCTATCATTAATATGAAAATGAATCAATGTATTCAATATATGGATGATTTTATATGTTACCCATCCATTTACATACCATAATAGAAGAAGATATATGATAAATAACCAATAAACAATAATAGTAAGAGTGATTTATCATTTTAATAATATATTTTGATAAGGCTAATCAACATAGGATTAAAATAATATTAATATGGAGATATATATTTAAAAAAATTCAAGAAATTAGATCAAATTCCTATAATATGCTTTATATATGTCTAGATATTTGTATTAATGGTTAATTTAGTATGATGTGGATTTAAAAAAATTATTGTTTTCATCCAATATACGATTTTCATATAAATATTCTTACAATTCATTACCTATAAAATTCTTAATATCAATTATATTCAAAAATACACTTTTATTTATTTTTTCACATAATTATTTATAATTAATTACAACAAAAAACTAAAATTTTGAGTTATGGAATGTTTATTTGACCATACATAACACTTGTATTCAATAAAAAGATTCTTCATAAACTATTTAAAATAATATTAATAAAAATGATAATATCATATAATAGTTATAATATATGAAACTATTAGAATTACTGTTGATATTTCTTCTAAATATTCACTTAGTGATGGGGGAATAATGTATAGATTCTTGTTTTTATTTCAATGAGATTAAACCTTCACAAGATATTTGGACAGAAAAATAATTTATTTCCCATCCATTATTTTATCAAAACATGACTATCTAAAATCATTCAGCTCGATTTAGTAAATTACATGAAAAATACACAAACGTAGAGTATAAAAATCATTGTATAAGGTTCACTATTCTAAATGATTAGCTATATCTAGTTCAAGGAAAGGTAGAATTCCTTATCATATGACCCACTTATATCATACATTGTAAACAAGGACAATGGTTTATCATATATCATGTGAGAATAAAAATATTTTCTGATATGATAACTTTAATACTGTATAAATTAAGTATTAATATTTAATATAAATATTAAACAAGTTTTTTCAACCACAATTGAAAAAATAATAGAAATTATATCAATAAAATATTAATATATCTTCTCTTTTATGGTCACTAAATGTATGAAATTTAGTGATAAAACTACTCATCTAGTTTACAAAATGTCATTACTTTCCAATAATATATATATATATATATGTGTATGTGTGTTTCTAACTTTTAGATCACTAACCTATAATAGTAATCTCTTTAAAATTTTACACAACAAAAGTTAGCCCTCTTCATCTTTAAAGTCAAATTGTAAGCTACACACTCAAGGATTTATCCATTAAATATTATACTGTTAGAATCAAACATCTTACCCAATAATTTTGGGAACATTATCATGTTATATATAATATTTCACCCTTCTTCCACTTCCTAACATGTTCCATCCAATTTTATATCATCACATCATATTATATAAATTGTTTTTTTTAAATTTATTTTCCAATTAAAACATTAATCATTCACTCAAACATAAAATTTAGGAATTAATTTTAGAAAATAAATCACTCAAAACCATCACACCACCTTTAATATATTTAATATATAAAAATGGTTATATTTTAGTATCCAATGTAGAAAAAACCATGAAATATCAAGAATCAAATATTCAAATAATTGTTCCATGATTTTTGGGTCATAAAAACTCTGAATTCAATATGAAATGTATTCAATGAATTTTAAAAAGGAAATAAAAACCCAAAGAAGAGTTTGATGAAAAATTTCTAATGGGTCCTACATGTGATGGAAGGCTTGGTCCTGTGATGTGAAAATAGATACATGGACCGACGCCCCACATGGAAGTGATCCTCTGGCTGAAGCACCCCATCACCAAATTCATTTATAGGATGAGATGGAAATGAAGACTCTAGAAATTTATCCACGTCATTTGGGTGGATGTATGGTTATTTTTGTCTACCCCGAATGATTTACCCAACAAACTAATATCTTTTGGGTGTTCTAATGGAATTTTCATTCCTTCATAAATGATATTTTTTGCATGATATGGAATACATAATGGGATCCCAAAAAATAATTCTCCATGGCCAACCATTGATGACTGGACATCCAGAAATATGGTTCCATTTCTCTTATAAAAAATATCCTTGATGGGACAAAAAAATAAAAGTACACATGAAAATAACATCAAATATATTGAGTATAATTAGGATAGGGCCTTCAAATCCCTATAGGTATACCCAACACATAATGTTAATTATGAAACTAAATTCATATGGACATCCAAAACCTCAAGAATCATTCATAGAAACCACATTATTGCTTGTGAAAATATGGAACCTTTGTGTACCACCACCTCAAGTAGTAAGAAAATATGTGGAAGGATCCCTGCTCTATGTAGAAAAAGACTACCTAGGAGGAACTTGACCTCATGTAGAAAAATTATTTTCAAGAGGAACTAAGAACCATGTATAAAATCTCATTGCATGATTAACCCATGTCAACATTGAAAAATTATACACAGACAATTCCCACACATGTGAAGCATCATGTTATCTGGAGGGAACTTCGACCCACATAAGAACATGCTACACAAAATGGGGAATCTGGGGGGGGTGTTCATCACACTATGTCTCACCACATTATTTCATCATACCATCAGGCCCCACATCAGGTCCTCTATGAACTAGTAAAACATAATTAGGATAAGAGTCCTTCCAAATCCACAAAATTTGTATGATGATATCACCAAACACATGAGTTTTTCCCCTCTAGTATTTTTACCCTTGGTATATTGAGTCTTGTTGGTAACCTCCATGGTAAGGGGGAACCTCATAATATTATTAGGTCAAAATTACGATGGTCATGAAGTTCCCAAACTTATATGTACTCACATAGACATCCCCATTCCGATCTAGGATAGAGGAAATGACACATGAAATTCCATTTGAGGGTTAATCTAGTATCCTCCTTTATTTATCATGAACACGTAGTGAATCACATATAGAGTAAGCCTCTATCCCATCTTATAGAAAGTGGAATAATTGATCCTCTACTACATCTTGTGTTTTAGCAGAATTTCTCATCAGATGTGACTATCCTTGGGAAAACAATTATATGAGATATGGGTAATTTAATTTCATATCTATAACTTTTTTCTCCACTATCCTTAAACTGGTGGACAATGTGGATCATGTGATTTTTAGAGCTAATATATCCTATTCTTTCTCAAACTAATAAGGACTCACATGGGCATAGAGGTTAGTGGTAATAATGAAATCTGCAGGATCCGAAACCTATACTGGTCCTCATATATGGTTTCATCACCAATCATATCCAAAACATTATCCTTCTCTAATGATATAATCTCCATCCTATATTACAGTGGCCATCCTCCATATGTGTAGGCCCCAACACATTCCAAAATATGTGTTCTTTGATTCCCAACTAATTGGCATACGTTGGAATACTCCATGAGTTCAAACAAAACATCCAAAATCACTCTGATGTTCTTTAAGACACATTCCTTGTATATTGATATCTGACCTAGAAGGCCACAATCCTTCCAGGTACCTTTCATCACCACCCTTATTGGGATACATCCTTAGAAAGATTACACTAACCATGGATGACCACATCCCTTCCAGGTCACTCGGGTTAAATCAGTGTAAGTCCCACACCATCCATGGCTAGACAACGTTTATCATAGATATCCTTGGTCCATTTTTTTAAAATAAATATATATTTGTTCATTAGATGACCTTAAATGGTGATGTGTCATGTTATGTTGCACCAAACTACATGGGTTTTTATTACTTTTGTAATAAATCTTAGTAATCCCATATTATGGGTTTGATCTTGATATAAAAAACATGATTATCCCTAGTTAATAATAAACCCTTGAGAACATTATTTTATATTTTAAAAACATAATTGTAATGGGAAAACATAATAATTTATGATTCCTTTATAAAAATGTACCATTGATGGAGAACCTTAAATAAAAATAGATTCTTCCATTGATGGAGAGTATAAGATACATATATACGATTTTGAATACATGAATAATATTGATATTTATTGTATTTTGATCTATTTTATACATGATAATGAACAATGGATTCACAAACATTTTTTAAATATAAATGAATGTCCTAAAAAATGATATAGTTCCACCAAAAAGGTTGATATGATCATGAATTCACATCCTCTCCACCAATTTTAATTCTTAAGAGTCGTTTTCCAAGTTACCCACTGACCTCCTATCATTGGAATGTATTTCCATGAGTTATAAATGATATGAGAATCTTTGGGTGTTTCTGGTTGCATGAACAAATCTCGTTAGAAACTAACCTATCACAAGCAAGTCTGTGATAAGTATAGTGGGCCCTATAAAAAATGATTTTGAATTACCCAAACCCCTCACAATCAGTCATACAATATAAGGACACCATTACTCATTATCAATGTTCTCATCATGTGGGGAAACACCATAATTCATCCTCACTATAAATAAAATGGTGAACCTTATGTGAATCCTCAATAAAGGTGATGGTATCACCCAAGATTCATGTACCTTCACCCTCCAAATGAAGTAGGGCTAAATAAAATGACTGATTGTTCATTTAGTTAATTATAGATGTGATAATTTTATTAGCTCTAATTATTAATTTTTGTCCTATATATTGAATATAATTTTCACTTGAACACTCTTCAATCTAATGGCATCTCAAAAGGTATCACAAACATGTGAATCATTCACCCTATTTTCCTATTCCCTTACCAATGAGAGGATTCCATCACCCACCCAAATTATTCAATGTTGGGTTTCAAATACATTGGTATGGGAGTACCAACTGAATATTACTCTTCTAACTTTGTAGATAGCACATAAGGACAACCATAAAATGAATCCCCACCATTCATCTACTCTACAATGATTAGTGGTATAAAACCAGATGGCTCGTGTCGTAATCCGAAACCATTTTAGGATCATGTCCCATAACATGAACATGATTTCCTCCATTACAATAGGTTAGATGATGATGTGGTCTCCATCATATTTATCCTAGAAGAAGAAGGGTCCCAACCATGGGCCCATATCAGTAATAATTTATTCTAAATCTATGAAGTTCAGTATCTTTACCCTGATGAAGATACCACATTGTGGGCCTTTCTGATGACATGCAGACCCGGGACCCCAGGGTGGACAGCATGGGGTGACAATCAAGTAATCTATAACATGACATCATCCATGTTCCTTTTGAGGAAGATCGCTAGACTGATACAGAATAAAACTAAGAACAAATTCATGTTCTTGCTCATTCTTATAAAGTACACTAGCCAAATTTGGTGGAAACCTATCATAAAAAAATAAATCCTTTTTCTTATCAATCGATACATGAAAATATAGTGTAAAACTACAAGTAGATAAAAATTCATATGGATGAATATCAAGGCCATTAGTTATATATGAAAAATATTTGAGGATATAGTTGACATATCTCAGCTAAAAATCAAGGGTTGACGCAAATTAATTCCTTCACTATAGATTGGGAATATATTTATAATCCTAGAAAGTATATTTATGATCAAATCTTTTAAATGATGGAAGGATGGAAAAACATTCAGGACCAAGATATGATTGTGTCAGAAAAAATAGCTTGGAGTCGGGCTTAGATCCCCTCCTCCTCAGGTGGGTGACTCATCAACACAAATTGGTGGCCAATGAGTGAAAAATTTCCATTCAATCATGGGGACGCCAGTCCACATTAGTGGCCACACTAGGAAAAGAATAAATTCCTACAAGAATTACAGAATTTTAAATGAATTTTCTGTGAGTAGAAATGGCGCCACTCAAATTGACACCTGTATATGAAAGCTATCACATACAATAATTTTCACCATCCACCCTAAATAGAAAGAATAAAGATAGATCACTCCAAAAGATTTGAAAATAATGATTAGTTACATGAAACCTGTATGATGAAAGAATGAGTTCTTGAGGTCATCAGACATCTATCAGTGGTGTTTTAGGATCCTATTGATCCGTTACAAAATTACAGATGTGGTTGTAGTATTTGTGAAGGTCCTCCCCATAATAATGTTACCATATTCTTTGGATTTCATTCCCACGTCATCTACCTTGATGGATTATGTTGTGTTCATAAAGTAATCAATCATATGGGCCTATATTATGATGACTGTCCGGGGAGCCTTCACTATGGCCAAAATATCAAAAATAATGAAGGAATTTAACCTTAATATCGTTTGCACCAATGGTCTGATATTGGTTATACACTAGATAAATACTCCCTACAGTCTAACATTGTGTTATGATGGTAGTCTTAATGATAATGTAATTTTCTACAAAGGTCCACCCCACAATGAAATTTCATTTTAACAATATTGTCCTACCCTTGATACTCTCCACCCTAATGTTCACCCCAAGGGTATACACTGTAAAAATTATCCTTTAATTCATAAATCGAGCTATGCTAGAATCCCTCACCATAATAGAATTTGAATCGAATGACATCCCATAGGGACACTTAATTTCATAAAGAAGATTCTCCCCTCACTATTATGTTCCTTGAATGACCACCCTATGATATACACTATAAAATCCTCCCTAAAAATCGAAATTGATCCATGATCATAGTCATATCTGTGATTTAATTTACTGTGAAGGTCCTCCATATTGTGACATTTCATTTCAGTAATATAGTCACCCCTTATTATTATCCTCCCTATAAGTTTTACCTAGGGAACATGCTATAGTAATTCCCCTGATAGTCGAATGTCAATCTATGATGTTTGTCCTTACCATTATGGAATTCACTACGAAGGTCCACCACATAGTGAAATTTCATTTCAAAAAGAAAGTCGTCTTTTTAATGTTGACCACCCTAATGGTACTCTCTAGGGTATACACTGTAGATATTCTGCCTGCAGTCAGATGCTGAGTTATGATAGAAATCCTCTCCGAGTGGCATCCTCCACAAAGTTCCTCCTTGTAGTGAAATTTCATTTTAGAATGATGTTCCCCCCCAAAATAAATAAAATAAAATAATTCCCTCATCTTATATGGTTATATGACAGATTTGATAAGACATACTAGATTACATACCCAAAAAATGAAACCATTATCAAAACAAAGATGAACATGGGAACACTCATCCTCTAAGACAACTCTGGACCATTGCAATGGAAATGAGACGTCCACTACACCCACTCTTTATGACAAAAACATCAATAATAACTCATGATGAGGTGATCATGTGGAGGATTCCCTAGATTAAGAACAAAACAATGTTATCTTCAAGAAAATATAATTGGACTGGTATGATACAGCCATTATGTTTTTTTGTTAACCCACTTCTCGGTTCGACATTACACGACATTGTGAGATGAATTCAAACATTACATCCTTCTAAATCCCTGTAAAACTCTCCAACACATGAATAAAAATTTATTTCCTTATAATGGGTATATAGACAACATCAATGTATTGGGAGAGCTTCATTGTCAAATCAACAAGGAAGCTCTTCTATAAGTGTAGAGACCAAGATATCATAAGTAACATGAAGATCTTAAATTTCCATGACTCAATTTAATTCATGAATTTTATCTTCTAATTATCAAAACCCTTCTTGGTTTTCATATACCTATATTATACAACCATGGATCCTTTTAGTTGACCCCATGTCACATTCAAAAGAACCCACTAGAAATGGAATCTTGTATTTTAATTGATCAAAGGAGGCCATCAAGATTGACCCATGCTTAGAAAATACTAAAAACCCAAGAAGAATCAATCATTAATAAGTCTCAAATGTCATGACATGTCCTTATGGGTCTGTACCATGACTCCCCATTCCCTCCTCTAATAGGCCAGGGGCTGGTGACTAGAACTGATTATGCATATCACTAACATGGGAGGCATTTCCTATTAACCTGCATGCACACATAAAACACTGAAAATAAACCACTAAGTAAACCATGCATGAAATCTATAAAGGATAACATAACCAAACTGCAATAGAATTTAATGTACAATATGGTGACTGGGCTAGAATATTATCCCAAAAAATAGAAGAGTTTACAAATGAAAAACAAAAGTTCATCTATAGAAAACCCTATATGAAGGGTAGATGACGGGATGATTCCTAAATCCATATGAGTATGTCACATATGTATCATCGCACTAGGTGCCACCTGGTTCTAGACCACTCAGGTATTTTTCATAATTTCAGTCGTCCGTAGAATCGATCACATGTGTGGGAAAATCCCATGAAGTGGTGAGTAAAATATTACTATGTAGGATGCCCCGAAACCACAAAGGAAAGAACAAGATAAGTATAGTAAACTCAAAGAGGTATATGTCTAAAGCATGAAAATCACGTTTACTCGATGTAATCAAAGAATAATTAGTATTGATGAGGAACCTAGTCCCAATGATATTTTAATCACCATTCAGTCACTTAGAACTGATTTGACACTTAGACACTATAGATAAATAAGATCATATTGTTCACATAGGCTTGGATAAACATAGAATTGAAGTCACGAATACATCAAGTACTATATTCTATGTGTCACAACTAGACATATGATTCATATCATAACACAAATGTTCCGGGAGAACATAATACTCAAGGAAAAGGTCATATTTTTAATTCCATAAAACCCACTTCCAACATCTCGATTTGAGAAGCTCATCAAGAGGGTCCCAATATCACAAACATCTAGTCAAACTGACACACGATTTGATAGTTATAAGAAATTTAGTGCATATGAGTTGCTTAGATCTGGGGCCAACCTAAATAAGCCTGGCCCATTGAGTAGTTGTACAGTGGCCTGTTGGGAGGCACCGTCCATCCCATTGGGCCTTGTTGTCCATCCTGCCAATTCATGCATTCATGCTCGTCGGGCCACCCGATAGCCTGATTTCCCAAAACCCATTCGGCCAGGACGAGCTAGTTCGTCTAGAATGGTGTGGTGGTTTCCACGAACCTCCCAACTAGAAGATGTTTTCAAGAAACTGTGTGGCCACCACTCACCCATGCTAGAGCCTGGACTGCTCTTTCCAATATAGCTCGTGTATCCATGAAATATCATCGCCACTGTCTGTGGGTGCCTTCGCCACGGTCCATAAAGTGTCCAACCATCCTCTATTGGGTTGTCGCACCACTGTGCACCACCACCGCTAGCGACCCTTCTTCCATGGGACACCACCGTCGCCAAGGTATCCCATTTATAGAACCATGAGGTCTATTAAAATCCATGGTTCCCCATCTCTACATCCATGTTCTATAAATTCTATCTTCGTAGATCATGGGGTCTGACAATGATCGGAGCCTCCAGAAAATGATCTTACACAACCAAGGGGGTTATGTCAGAGAAGAATGAAAGAGAGATAGAGAGAGAGAGAGAGAGAACCATGAACACCTAACAAACAAATTTCAGCCTTGTTTTTTCAGCCTCCATTAATCCCATTATTAAAATGAGAAAGAAATCCTAATAATTACAACTAAGGTGAACCCCATTCTAATCCCACAATAATAGTATCTATCCTGCATGAATGATAGATCCGAGGATTAGCCTTTTAGGGTGACGATCTACATTGGTTTCTTTGAATGAATGAATGGGGACATGAAATAACTAAGAAATAAACCCCTACATGGGATTGGATCTTCCCCTATCATGTATTTGTTGTCATTGATGATCAGATGAAGAGACATATCGATCCACACGAATGTCATCATTGGCGTGATCCTTCAAAGAGGAGTGGGTGATCGTTGTCATTGGTGATTCATTATTTATCTATGTTATTCCTCTAGATCCTCAAGGAGTTTGACCAAGATCATACCACTGATCTTGTATCCATGTAAAGATAATAATTGAAGAACTAAATTTCATCATTGTTGTTCTGCTGAGTTGTACCATCTCCATGATATTTCATTTAAGATGTGAAGTAGCTGACTCATCGCTACATTGTTTTATCCCTGTGGGAATTTTAAAAAAATTACTTTGTAAGTTTTATTTTATTTTATTCTTTTAATATGTCAAAAGTTACATTTTTTTCATTCAACCATTCTAGACGAGGTTAGACCCATACTATGGTAAAGTCGCGGTTCTATATGCAACTTTGGTATCATATTTTTAATCTAAGATTTGGATTATAAGTTAATAAAACCACTCACCTACCCTTAAAAATGTTCAAAAATATATTTTGGGCACCTCGAGTGACAAAATCACATGCCTTCTCAGCGTCTGTCTTCGAAAAAATCCTTATAATATTTTTCTAGTTACATGGAACTTATACGACATTACATTATCCACCCCTTAAGGATTTTGGTCTATAAAATACAAAACGAGGGATACATAATCAAATGGGGGTACTGAGAATGAATCTAATCCTCCCACTCCCATGTGCCCTCTTTGAGATTCATGTGTAGCAACTGATCGTGTACTAGAGGAATCAAACATACACAAAGGACCCTCTCTCATCGATCCTCTATATCAACAAGAATCTCTAAAAATGTATCCTCATCCTCAATATCCTACTCGACCTAGTTGATGAGGTGTGATGGATCATGCACGTGCCTCCTCAGATGTGACACGTGAAAGACATCATGGACCCGTTTTATTTTGCAGGGTAGATATCGATGGTACACCACCTATCCAACTCAAATTAGAATCTAAAAATTGTCCATGAATTTCAAAGAAAACATATAGCCCCAAGAAAATATATACAATCCCTATCGAGGTGAGACCTGAATAAATAGATGGTCTTGCTCCTTGAACTCTAAGGAATTATGTCTCCTATCATCATACAATTTTATCCTTCTCTGTGCAGTCCTTATCCTCTCTAGAATTACCTACACATAATCGATGGTTGCTTGTACCAACTACAGACCCATGAGAGAGGACACCAATGAGACTTTCCATAATATTAGTGACCTGCATGGTCACCCATACAAGGCCACTAATGGTGCCATACGAATTGGGTAGTGGTACATATATTAGTATGAAATAACCACTAGTGGTAGGTGATCCAACCAACTATGACCAATTTCTAGGATTCAAGAATGTATCATGTTCTATAGAACCTAGCCGGTTATCCATGTATGGCCATCCATCTGTGGATTAAATTCTATGCTTATAAGAAACGATTTCCTGATATCATCCTTCAATCTCCTCCAAAACTGAGATATGAAGTGAGAATCATGGTTTGAAATAATCATTGATGGAACCCCGTTAATCCAAACTATCTCTTGAACTATGAAGTCTTCCATTATCTCTATCAAACTCTACTCTCGGATGGTTAGTATGTGGGGTTACATGGTGAGTCATTCAATGATCACCCAGTCAGTTTCATTCCCGCTATACATATGTGGTAAACATATCATGAAGTCCATCGATATTTCACCACACTTCCACTCAGGCACATCAAGAGGCTGAACGAAGCCTGATTGAACCTAATGGTATGCATTCACTTGATGATAAGTCAGGCAACAAGAAATGAAAATTTTCATAGCCTTTTACATCCCGGTCCACAAGAGCAACCATCAGGGATCCTGATATATCATTGGCACACCTAGATTTATGATAAAAGGAAATTTTTGAAACAGCCTCAAAACCTAATATTTAAACGTTTATTGTATAAGGGTTCACCCTCTAAAAAAGATTATGTTCTCCCAATATATAGAATATCCATCTAAGTGTTTACATGTAGATAACTGAGAACGTCAGGTCTGACATTTGACATTGACTTGTTGTGCCTCCCTAAATTGATGTAAGAGTAAAGTAGTGAAAACCTTCTACTAGAGGTAACCTTCTCCATCAACATCCATGAAGAATATCTCCATCGAAGCCAATTACTTTAATGCCTTTCTCAGCCACTGCAAGCCAGTTTTCCTGTTGAGTGTTTCTGCCACCACATTCCCTTTCCCAAGAGAATGTAAAATTTTGATGTTGTAATCCTAGAGGAAATATATCCACCGAATCAATCTTATGTTCATGTCCTTCAAGGAGAAGAGATACTTGAGACATTTTTGGTCGGAGTAGATAGTAAACCACCCACAATTTAAGTAGTTCTTCCACATATTCAATGTGAAGACAACTGACGCCTGCTCTAGATCATGGGACGCATAGTTCTCCTCATGTTGGATTAAATTTGGTGAACTTTAGTCAATCAACACTTTCCCTTGCATCAAGTCACAACCCAGTACGATCCCTAACACATAAAATAACACTACATACCCAATACCCTCCTTACGTAGTCTCAAGATGGGGGCACTCTTCAATATCTACATCAGTTGATGGAAACTCTACTAGAACATATTCATCCACCCAAAGGGTTGTCAATTATATTTCAATGTTGATAAAGGTGCTTCTAACCTAAAAAAATCAGACAATATCCTCTCATAATACCATGTCAAAACCAAGAAGCTCTCCACTGGAGTCACGCCCATTTGTGGCTCTGTAGTATGCAATACCTCTATATTCACCAGATCCACTGCAACTGTATATTTCAAAATGATATGTACAATAAATTGGACCTCCAGAATCTAGAACTGACACATTGAGAGCATCACATAAATGATGGTCTCTCAATGTGTATTTATGACCATCCTCGGTTGTGTCGCATGCTCCCCCTCAGATGCAGAGAACACTGGGACATAATCAATGAAGTCTATAATGAAATGGTTTATGTAACAATTGAAGCATCCATGGTATGATTCACTTTGAATAATATGATATGTTGTGTTGTACACATCTTTGAGTTCTAACACACCACGACCAATCAAACTAGCTACCATGAATTGTAATACCCACTTTTTGAAAATTTATAAAAAAAAAATTCAAATTGGACTTCATTTTTGGATTCAGAATATCAAAATTAACTAAGGTAAATTTTTTGTAGACTTTTAGAAACTTTTAAATTTGGATGAATAATGAAAGATACTACAATTTAATTAAAAAACATTTTAAATCGAAATAATTTATAGTGTTAAATTATACATTTGAGTGGTTTTAAAGTATCATTAGATTATATTTATATAATTTAATATAATTTAGGTCATTGTATGTAATTTCAAATTTAAAATTGACATAAACATGTGTGAGTCTTTTGATAGTTATTATTTCCTAAAAACATGCTTTTTCTTTTGACAACCTGAATTAATTTTAAATTAATTTCTACCACTTCTGTGTTTTGAATTTGGAAAAATGGATTCCATATTTGGAATCAAGAGGCATAAGTTGAGTAAATAGGTAACTTTCATTTTTAGACATTATGAATATTTATCTCAATAAATATTTTATTTAGCACGGTTAAAGGGTATATCTAGTTAATAAGGGTAAATAAATTTTATTATAATAATACTAAATTACTCTAAAATGTGTCTTGCTTATATTTGATGATTCATGGGAAAAAATTGGCATCATTGGGTAGATTTTGGGACCCAATGGATCCCCTTGAGTGTGATAATGACACTTTATATTAATTAATATAAAATAAAGACAAAAATGACATAAACATATATCTTTTGGTAAAATAATTTTTACAAGGTGTTATATAAGTAATATTTTAGAATATAAATATTCATTTTAAAAAATAAAATATTTCCTACATCATGGTATTTTTTTATAATTTTTATACATCATATAAATAAAATTATTTATGACACAATAATGATGCAGTGTTTATCTCATTAAAGAATGATTTCAATAATTGGTATTATATAAATTAAAACAATATCCAAAACCTACCCAATTTTTATTGTATGATTTTATTGCGAACATGAGTCATCTTATCTTTTAATTTAATGAGTATTTGAATTTTATTATACTAAAATCATAATATAATAAAATAATATTTTCAAACTTTCTAAAAGAGCCTCTCCTCCCCTATAAAAAAACCCCTAACCTCTAACCTGTTTATCACACCTCTCAATCCTCTTGTCTTGTACGACCTATGTCCAATTAAGATCCCTGAATCCCTCTTTTCCTCTTATAAGAACCAACATAGGAAGAAGGCACTTCACGGAAGCCTTTTGGTTTAATCCAAATGTAGTTACCTGGATTAAAGGTCGCATCTCTTCTTGAGATCTTTTCTTTTATTTTACTTCTCCAACCCCCAAAACTCTATTTATTCCATTATTTATAACAAAAACAATATAGTAAATATACTAGGTTTTTTTATGAAATTTATTTCATCTAAAAATATAATCAACTCCATTTAATGGGTATAGAACAAAATGCTTCTATGGATGACGAACTACTGCCTCACGAAACAATGATTTCTCATACATCTACTACCACTTCATATGGTGACCATTATGATGGATATGTAATTATATATGATATTTATGATATTTATTTTATATATAATATTCTTTAATTATCTTTTATAGCATACCTTTATTCTTTTCATGTTATATATATATGATAATTTCATATTAGAAAGTGTGGACTAATTCCCCCTCAAAGTGATATGACTCGTTCATACCATACATGGACATATAAAGGATGGAGTTAGTAAACTTATGTAACATATATAAAATATTATATTATACTAGAATAATAATATACCTATGTATCATTTGGTTTTCATTTTTTTAAAATGAAATTAATGAAATGGAAGTAGAGTTTGTGCGTACGTACATATTAATTTCTCCACAAACGCGATGAGATTCATTCTCCATCGTACCCATTCTAGAATAAATTTCATTTGATTATTAAAAATATTATATAAGAACATAATATCATTCTGGATATTAATCAGATACATCCAATCCATAAAAATCATGACTAACATGACACAACATATAAAGGAAAATGAATCTGTTAACACCCGAAAAAATGGTACTACTAAAATATTATTAATAAAGCTATATTAAAAGTTCATATATGATATCATATTAATGTTTTTATTTCGCTTATAAAGTAATAAAAATGTTTTATCTATTATAAACAAGTTTAACATACCCTCGATCATGGAAAAGTACACGGTAAGGGTAAATTTTAGAATCTCTCTACTTATCTAAGGTTGTTAATACATAAGTATCTACTAGAACCTCTTTATCATCCACATCCATGTTTTCTAAAAAAATTATTTCAAAACGTTTTTACTATTTACTAAACTATGGTTTAAAGTCATTTATACCCTTATTTGACCTTAAATGTTTTGAAAGGAATCATTTTGTGATTTTCCAAACAAGGTACTTTTTGACCATTTCAAAATATTAAGGTAAAAATGACTTTTTTAACTTATACGGCGGGTGCAGCTATTTTTCTCTCTTATAACAACATCGTAGCATCAGTTAAAATATTATATTAATACTTTCAAAATAAATTTTTCTTTATAATTATGTGACACTTAAATGATTTTAAAATAGAAAGATAAATTTCCCTCAAACGGTTTTCATTTCATCTAAGTCAACATCCTTTGATAATTTTTACACTTTTTTGAAGTTGAATTATTATGATACAAATATTTCATATTGTATTTATGTTTTTGTGATATGGTTGACTATGGATGTGTTATTTTTATACCATTCATGGTTTATAGTTAAAGTATTGGCATTTCATATGCTTTTTTTAATTCGAATTTTTTTGTTCTATTTAAACATTTTCATATGAGGAATGTATTGGACTTAGAAAGTGACAGGTGGAGCCTGATATAGATCCTTGCTGCATTGGTAGGTATAATGATACAATTATATGTGAAATTGGCTGAGGTCTTTCCCAAATTGATATATGGTTTTGGAAAAGGACTTAATCCTTTTTAGACTTCTTGGCCGAGGCATTGACAAAATGATTCAGAATGTCCGACATTATACATTCCCTAATTATGAAAATAATATTAATGGTTCTTGTGGATATTAGACAAGTAGAATACCCATGACTTTTTATTATTATTTTACTATTTACTTTTCTCATATTCCTTCAATAATGTGTACATTTTTATTATTTTTAATGGAATGTGTTTTCATTTATTCACCATGCCTAATGTTAATGTTATCTACCACTATATTTCTTACTCTTAATGAGAATTTGATCTCACCCCTTTCATTTGTTTCATTTTCCCAGGACATGAAGATGTAAGTTATGAGTGACTTTCAGGAATAATATAGGAGACTTGGATGTTTCTAATGGAATAAATTAATGTTTTATTTCTTTTTATGTTTTAATGTAGAACTTATGTATGTATCTTGATTTCAATAAAACTAAAATGATTGGTCTTTCATGAAATTATTCCTTGTATCATGCTATTTTTATGTAATAATGCACTTACTCTAGGAAATAGGGGTTGGGGAATTATAGTTGGTATCAAATAAGTTTAGTACAATCCATGGAAACTAGATTTAGAAAAACTTTAATTAGAGAACACAACCCTATGATTAATTGTGAGTATTAGTATAGAAGAACTTCCTAGAATTTTGGTAATGTAGAAATTTTATGAGTTTTCCAAGCAATAAATCTCTGTCTAGATATGAGTAGTTAGAGGCAGCTCTGGCACAGATGTATCTAGGAGTTCAAACTCTAATAAAGTGTTTTGGTATTGACTCAGGGTATCATGGTAATGACAATGGGACATGATGTACTATTTGTTTCGACACTCTAGGAGGATAAGCCTAGGATAATTGAAATTTTCCTTAAAAACCATTATGAAGGATTTATGAGTACATACCTCCTCAATGAAAACATTTTTATGATTATGGATCATAACCCTAAATTGTTGATCTTATGTAAAGTGTTTTACAAGTTTAGAATTATGTATTGCGATTCATAAACTAATATAGTGTATACCATTGTCTAGAAATGGTGCCTAGTGGAAGGAATGTAAACTATATCAACACATGTAATCCATGTAGAAATTTACCACCTTCTCAAGATAATTATAGTTTAGATGGTGATTCAACTGGTGTTGATCACCTTATCACCATACTGGGAAAACTTCCTCAGGTTATGAATAATATACTTACCCGTATGGAGCCCCATGATCCATAACATGGATGATCAATGTCAGACCACTTCATGGGGAAACAAACAACAACATTAAATGGGACTACCAATATATTTGTAGCTAAGCAATGGATAAGTTTCCCAGAGATAATAGTTCATTCTTTGGGGAGTAGTGAAATTGAAAAAGTTGTCATAGCATTTTATAGTCTCACTGGAGATGCAGATCAATGGTGTAAATTGATTCAAACCAAAAGGAGGATGAAGAGGTATCAAGTATAGAATGGAGGGAGTTTAAAGGGATTTTCAGAGAAAAATACTTTCCTCTTGACCATCGAGTGGATATTGGAATGCAATTTCTGAGTCTAAGGAAAAAGAAGGGTGAGAATGTCACAAAGTATGAGGATTACTTTACAAGGTTATAAAGGTATGAATTAGATTATTTACGTAACCCGAGGAGTAAGATTGATCGATTCTTTTATGGGTTAAAACCATTTGTTCATCGAGAATTATTCTCACAGCCCATCTCATCGTACAAATATATTGTCTCTTGTGATATCTTGACCGAAAAGGAAGTATCTAAGTCTTGCGACATTACTGAAAAGAAAGACAAGAAGAGATTCTAAACACTCTGGGAATGGAAATAAAGAAATAGGGAATAAGGTAAGGGTTTAATTTCCACCCTATGATATTTGTGAAAGGAAGAACCCAGGTTCCTGTCTAAAAAGAAAAGCATTATGCTACACATGTGGACATAAATGTCATCTTAGTGGTGATTTTAAAGGGAATAAATAAGATTACAATGTTCAATTCTATAATTACAGGGAGATGGTACATTATGCACTTGAATGTATTAAGCTCCAAGGGAACATACCTCAGAAAAGTAAAATTGAGAAAGGCTAAGCTTATGCGATCACTACTGGTGAGGTTGAAGCTCTGAATGATGTGGTTGTAGGTAATTTAATGATTTCCACAAATTTAACCAATGAATTTTTTGATTCTAAATCCTCACATTGTTTCATATCATAAAACTTTTCCAATAATATTATATATTTTCAATTTTAAGTAACAAGGGAGTTGTCAACCAAAACTCCTAATAGAAGTATCATTGCAACAATTTTTTGTGAATCAGTTCCCATTAAGGCATATCAATGTTCTTTATCCACTGATATAATCATCATACCAATTATTCAAATTGACATAATCCCCATTATGTATTGGATTCCGGACCATGAGAGGAAAATTTACTCTACAAAAAAGGAGGTTACAATTTTTGATAATGATAAGGAGTAACTTATCTTTAGAGCCGAAACGTCGCCATCTGATTTTTATCTAGATCCACCCCCAATTGCCTAACTAAATTCAATTTTTCGGGAGGAAGAGAATAAAATAACTATTTGTGAGGAAAATATGTTCAAATAGGGGATGTACATATTGTGCTAGGATATGTTGATGTGTTTCTAAAGGATTTACCTGGACGTCCTCCAGAATGATAAATTGACTTTCCTATTGATTTCATTCATGGTTCAAGGCCCATATCAAATACCCCTTATAGAAAGACCATTGTGGAATTAGTGAAACTAAAGAAACCACTAGTGGAATTGTGTAATAAAATATTTATTTTCCCCACTGTTTCTCCATGGGGATCTCCTGTCATTTTTGTTAGGAAGAAAGATAAATATATGCGGTTGTGCATTGATTATAGGGTGATCAGTGCTATGACAATAAAGAACAAGTGTACACTACCACATATTGATGAATTATTTGATAAAATTCTTGGATATAAATATTTATCAAAGATTGAACAATTATCTTGATACCATCAATTGTGCATGAAGAAGGAAGAAATTATGAAGCCATCATTCTGAACCCGGTACATGCATTAGAAGATTACAGTAATGCCTTTTGGGTAGACTAATTCACCCTCTATGTTTATGGATCTAATGAATAGTGGTTTCAAGGAATATATTTATGGATTATTAGTGGTATTTATTGATTTTATCTTGTTATACCCCAAAAACTACAATGATCATGAAAATCACTTGCATAATATTCTGAAAACCCTTAAAATAAATGAATTATATTACATGTCTAGAAAGTGAGAATTTTGTCTTTAGGCGATTTATTTTCTTGGCCATATTTTCTCTAAGGAAGGAATATTTGTTGATCCTACAAAGACAAGAGCAATCAAATAAAGCCCATCACAAACGATTATAACTGAGGTAAACAATTTTATTGGTTTATCAGGTTATTATCATTGTTTTGTGAAGGATTTTGCCCGATTGGCTAACCCATTAACCAAGATCACATGTAAAGGGGTTAAATTGGTATGGGAAAAAGAGTGTGAATTTTTTTTTGTTGAAATTAATTGAAGATTAGTCAATTCTCCTATATTGACTCTACCATCGGGGAATGATGTGGTTGTTATTTATAGTTATGTTTCAAAGAAAGTACTCGATTGTTTCCTTATGCAGATTGATAAAGTTGTTGCATATGCATCACGACAGCTAAAAATTCTTGTTAAGAACTATCCTACTCATGATCATGAGTTATAATATGAAATATTTTCATTAATGATATGGATACACTATCTCTATAGTGAATTTTTTGAGATATATATTGATCACTAGAGTTTGAAATATATTTTTTCATCGAAAGAACTCAACATGAGAAAAAGTAGATAGATCTAACTAATCATGGATTATGATTTCACTATAGACTACCACTCAGGGAAGGAAAATAAGGTGGTGGATGCTTTGTGTAGAAAATATCATGGTGTTTTGAACAAAATGAGAGTTGAAAGGGATCCTATATTCATAGATCTGAAAAAATGGATATGGGAATAATCAATGAAGGTGAAACATTTATACATTTTCAAATTATTTCTAAACCATCTTTACTAGAAAGGATAAAAACTAGTCATGTTGATGATGAGGAGTTTCAAAATAAAATTAATGTAGTGAACAATGGAATATTAATCAACTTAGTATACGACAATTGGATTTTTAAATTTGGGAAGATACTTTGTGTACCTGACATACCAGATCTAAAAAGGGAATTGTCGGATGATGCTCATAGCTCCAATTTCACTATACACCCTGGTAGTACTAAAAATTATTGATATTTTAAGAATCAATTTTGGTCGGACAACATGAAGAGGAATATTTCATAATATGTGTAAGGGTGTATGGTTTTTCAACAAGTGAAAGATAGAAAGAAACATCTTGGAG
Source organism: Viscum album (assembly GCA_963277665.1). NCBI lineage: Eukaryota > Viridiplantae > Streptophyta > Magnoliopsida > Santalales > Viscaceae > Viscum > Viscum album. The sequence continues at coordinate 121,454,868 of OY728153.1, read as the reverse complement.
GATTCACACAACATCTTCTCATACCTGAGTGTAAATGGGATGATATTACAATGGACTTTATCATTGGGATACCAAAGACTCCTAGAAGGAATGAGGAAATTTGCGTCATTGTAGATCATCTTACCAAATGAGCATATTTTCTTGGTATAAGAGAAGATTTACCACTTGAACATTTAGCAATACTATATATTAATGATGTTTTAATACATAATGATGTACCCATATTGATTGTTTCTGTTCATCATACCTATTTTACATCAAGTCTCTTGAAACATTTTCTGAAATCCCTAGTTACTAAACTTCGTCTGAGCACTGCCTACCACCCTCAAATTGATGCACAATAAGAACATATAATTCAAACCTTATAAGACATGTTGAGATCTTTCTCACATGACTTTCAAGGTATGTTGGATCAATATTTACCTGTGGTATAATTTTCCTATAACAATATCATCGATTCAAGTATTCATAAGGAACCGTATGAAGTGTTATGTAGAAAGAGATGTCGCACACTAACATGTTGGGATGATGTTAGTTAATGAAAACTTGTGGGCCCATATCTTGTTTTGGAAACAATGGAAAATGTGAAGATTATCCAAACCTGTGTCAAAGCTTCTCAAGGTAGGAAAAAGAGCAGTGTCGATAACCGAAGGAATGATTTGGAATTTCTAGTAGGAGATCATGTTTTCTTGATGGTATCTCCATGGAAGGGTGTTATACATTTCAGTAAAAAAAATTCATTCCTAGGTACATCGGACCATTCTAAATTCTAGAATTAATTGGAGTTGTATCATATCATTTAGACATGCTGCCATGTCTCTCTAAATTTCATGATGTATTCCACATATCACTATTGAGAAAATACATGCCTGAACTAATGCATGAACTCGCCTATGATGTAATCGAACTGGAAGCTAATATTTCTTATTGCGAAGAGCCTATCAAAATTCTTGATACCATAGAACAAGTGTTTAGAAACTAGACGACTCGCCCGGTGAATGTTCTGTGGAGAAATCATAAGATGGAAGTGGCAACTTGGGAACTCGAGGAAATTAATATGAAAAACCACAAGAAAATTTTTACGTAGTAGTATTATAGAAATTTCGAGGATGAAATTATTTGATGGAGGGATGAATAAAACACCACAAGCTTCCACAGTACATTTCTCTTTGAATAATACAATAGCTTGTGTTGTACGCAAATTCGAGTTATAACACACCGCGATCAATCAAACTAGTTGTTATGCATAGTAATACCAAATTTTTGAAAATTTATAAATTTTATTATTCAAATTGGATATCATTTTTTTATTTGGATTATCAAAATTAGATTACGGAAAATTTTTGGTACTCTTCTGAAAAATTACAATTTTTTATAAATAGTGAAAAATAATAAATTTTAATTAAAAACAACTTTTTAATCGAACTAATTTATAATGATAAATTATAAAATTGAGATGTTTTAAAGTATCATTAGATTATATTTTTATAATTTAATATAATTTAGTTCATTATATGTAATTTCACAATTAAACTAGATAAAAGGATGTGTCAATATTTAGATAATTATTATTTCTAAAAAACACGTTTTTTTGACAACAGGAATTAATTTTAAAGTAATTTTGGCCCATTTTGTGTTTTGAATTTAGAAAAATGGTTTCCATATTTGGAATCAGGATGTACAAATTGTGTAAATAGTTAACTTTTATTTTTAGACATTATGAATATTAATTTAGTAAATATTTTATTTATCATTAGTAAAGGGTAAATTTGGTAACTAATGGCCAAACAATATTATTATAATAATTTTAAATTACCTTAATATGTGTCATATTCCTATTGGTTGATACATGTCCGATCATTGGCATCCTTGGGTCGATTTTGTGACCCCATGGATCCATTTGAGAGTGATAATGTCATATTATATTAATTAATTTAAAGTAATGACAAACATGACATAAACATATATCTTTTGGTAAAATAATTTTTACAAGGGGTTATATAAGTTATAATTTCGACTATAAAATTTAATTTGAAAGAAGAAAATATTTCCTACATAATGTTAATTTTTTTTATAATTTTTAGATATCAAATAAATAAAATTATTTTTGACCGAATAATGAGGTAGTGTTTACCTCATTACAGAATGATTTAAATAAATGAGATTATAACAATTAAAACAATATTCAAAACCAATCAAATTTTTATTTCATTATTTTATATCATACATGAGTCATCCTATATTCTATTTTAATTTTTTTCAGGCCTTTATATACTGATAATAATTATATAATAAAATAATATTTTCAATCATTCTTAAAGATCCCCTCTTCCCCTTAAAAAACCCCCCCTCCTCTATCCCATTTCTCACACCTCTCAAGACACATGGCTCATCCAAAGACTTCCCAATAAGTCTCCCTACATCCCTTTATTCCACTTAGAATCCCTACCATAGGCATAAGGCACTTCAGAGAAGCCTTTTGATCAAACCAAAGGGAGTTACCAGATTTAAAGGTAGCATCTCCTCTTAAATTCTTTTCGTTTATTTTACTTCTCCAACCACCTAAACAAAATTTATTACTTTATTTTATAAAAAAACCTATTTCATCAATATACAAGGTATTTTTTATGATATGTATTTGAACTAAACTATCACAAAACTCCATCTAATGGGTATAGAACATAATGTTTCTGTTGATGGTGAACTACTGCCTCACGAAATGATGATTGTTCAATCTTATACAAACACCTCTTATGGTGGAAATTATGATGGAAATGTAATTATATAAGATATTTATGATATTTATTTTATATATAAGCTTCTCTAAATATCTTTTATAGCATAACTTTATTCTTTTCATGTAGTATATATACGATAATTTCATTTGAGAAAATGCGGTCTCCACCCCCTAAAAGTGACATGACTCGTTCATACCGTAAATGGAACGTATAAAGGAATGTGTTAATGAACTTAAGTATCATATATAAAATATTATATATTACTGGAATAATAATATACCTATGTATTATTTTGTTTTATTTTCTTTTAAAATAAAAAAATTGAATTGTAAGTAGCATTTGTGCATACGTACATATTACCATCTCCAAGAACTGGATACGATTTATTCCCCATCATAACAATTAAATTATAATTTTCATTGGATTATTAAAATAAATATTTAAAAACATAATATCATTCTGAATATGAATCAAATACATCATATCCATAACAAACATGACTTACATAACAAAACATATAATGGAAAATGAATCAGTTAACACCCAAAACAATGATAATACTAAAATATAATTAACAAAGAAATATTAGAGGATCATATATGATATCATATTTTTGTATGTAGTTCATAAATAATTTAATAAAAATTATTTAACTATTATACATGAGGTTTAAGTAACCTCGACCAGGGAAAAGTACAATGTAAGGGTTAATTTTACAATCCCTTTACTTATCTGAGGTTGTTAATACGTAAGTATCTACTGCGACCTGTTTATCATCCACATCCATGTTTTCTTAAAAATGTATTTAATTTTTTTTAAATATTAACTAGACTATGGGTTAAAGTTATTTATACCCTTATTTGACCTTATATGTTTTGAAGGTAATCTTTCCATCATTTCCCTAACAAGGTACATTATGATCTTTTTGAGAAAAGTAAGGTTCAAATGTCATTTTTAACTTATACAGTGAGTGCGGCTATTTTCTGCCATTATAAAATCATTGAAGATTTCCTTACAAGATTAAAAGAATAATTTTAACACAAATTTTTTATTTTATAATTATATGACTCTTAAATGATTTCAAAATAGAAAAATATATTTTTTTCAAATTTTTTTTATTTAATCTATGTCAACATCCTTTGATAAATTTTAAAATTCTTTGGGGTTGATTTATTATGATACAAATATTCCATTTTGTATTTAAGGTTCTGAGATATGTTTGAGTATTGAAGTGTTTTTTATAACATTCATGTTTTATGGTTAATTTATTAACATTTGGTATTCTAGTTTTAATACACATATTTAAGTTATGTTTCAGCATTTTCATGTGAGGAATGTATTTGACCTAGTAAGTGATGGGTGGAGCCCGCTATTACTTCTCGTTGCATCGGTAGGACTCATGAGACAATTAGACATTGAATTGGATGATGCTTTTCCCAATATGATATATGCTTTTGGTCGAGGCCTTAATCATTTTTAGATGTATTGTTTGAGGCCTTGACACAATGTTTCAGAATGTCCCGCATTATACATCCCCTCATTATGAAAATAATATTTACGGTTAATGTGGTTATTTGACTAGTAAAATACCCATGAATCTATTTTATTATTGAATTATCTACTCAGCTCATATTCCTGCCATAAATTTTACATGTTTATTATTTGTAAAGTCTTGTGTTTTCAATTTTTCAACTTGTATAATGTTAATGTTATATTCCACTGTATTTCTTACTTTTACTGAGCATTTGAGATCACCCATTTATTATTTTCATTTTCCTAGGAAATGAAGAAGTTAGTTATGAGTGACTTTTATTCATAATCTAGGAGTATTGGATAATTCTAATGGAATGAATAAGTGTTGTATTTCATTTCAAGTTGAAATGTTAATCTTATGTATGTATCTTGTTTTTTATAATATTAAACAGATCAGTCTTTAAGGACATGATTCCTTGTATTATTCCAAAGTTCTGTAATAATTCACTGAATCTGGGTAACTACGGTCGGGCCATTATAGTTAGGGTATGGTTGTAATGTAACACCCCGTGATTTTATAGTATGTTATTTTTTCAATGTAATTCAATAAATTGCACAACACACAACACTTAGTTCAAGCACACCACAACATACCAATCTAGCTGTTCAAAAGTGGTTATTAATAGTATTAACTGAATTTTAAATTTTATATAATCCTTATAATTTTAGAATCCATATTATGGGTTCCTTATATATAATATAAGAACAAATTCATTTTTTCAGAAAAAAGAAGTATTTTTTTTTCAATGCAATTTTACCGCCTTTTAATGGAAAACCCTTTTTAAATCTAATATTTGACAGTTTTATAAATTAAATTTTACAAAATTAACTTATTCATTAGAATCAAGAATAAGAATTTTGTTTCAATAATTTTTTTGTTTTTTTCTGATAAATTTTATATTTGGGTGAATAACGAAAAATACTATATTTTAACTGAAAACAACATTTTTATTTAAAATAATTTATTGTGTTAAACTATAAATACGAAGGTATTTGAGGTATAATTAGATTATATTTTTACAATTTAATACAATTTGGATTGTTGGAAGTAATTTCACATTGAAATTGTACATAAACAAGTGTCAATCTTTTGGTAGTTATTATTTCTTAAAAATACGCTTATTGATTTGGACAACAGGAATTAATTTTGAATAAAATTTCTATGTTTTAAATTTGGTAAAATAGACTTCATTTTTGAATTTGGAATATCAAAATTAGCAGTGTTAATTCTTCGTATGTTTCTAAAAACTTTCATTTTTTGATGAATGGTGAAAAAAATTGCTTTGTAGGTTAAAACTGACATTTCATTTAAATGATTATTTATTTTATTTAAAATAATTTTAGGTCAAAATAGATACGTAAAAAATATATATGTTCAATATAATTAATTGGAGTCATTTGGTAATAATATTAGATATATAAAAATTTATTGAACTTTTCACCGTCTTTTACCCACCTCCAAGGAGAATTTGAAAATTTACCTAAAATGTAATTTTACTACTTATGTGAGTTTAATTTCAAAAATCTGAGAAACATGGTTGATATCAGTAAGTAAAATTTGGTTCAATGTGATGAAAATAGTTTTTTATGAATAGTAACTTTTGACTTTTATTTACCACGGTTAAAAGTAAATTGGGTAATTAATTGTAAAAATGTAGTTATTATTACCCTAACACATGTCCTAATTCTATTGGATAAGTTTAATTCGACCAAAAACAACCTTAGGAATAAAATATGATCCTTTAGGTCCAATTGGATTAGAGTAAGACATTTATTATTATTTAATTCAAGGAAGAGTTAAATGTGTTAAATTCAATTTTTAATAACTAAACCTTTTATAATATAGGGTTTCACATAAGATAAATTAGACTATAAATATTCATTAGAAAAATAATAAAATGTCCTAAATAGTGGTATTTTATTTATAATTTTTAGACATATAATAATTTAATTTATTTATGACACAATGATGAGGAAGTAATTACCTAATTAATGAAATATTTAAATAATTGATATTATAAATATCCAAATAAATGTAATTTGAGAATTTTTTTGAATTAAACTAATTTTCTAGGTTAATATGACAACTTTGGGTTGGTTATATTAATTTTTTTAAGTTTTAAATCTTTTATTAATTTAGCAAAAACAAAATACCAAATAGTGTCAAAATTGACATAAAAAAGTTTTTAAAACAAATATTATATTATTAATTGATATTCTATTCTTAAAAAATCTATGGTTATGCCAAAAGACTTATATAATGATATATGGGTCATTAAGGACCCACTTGGGATTCTCTTGAAGTTTTTAGTATGTTTATTAACCATATAATATAAAAATTCAAAGATAAAATGTAAATGTCGAACTATTTAACTAAGAGTTAAATCTAAATGATAAAATTAATATAGTGACCCAAACCTGTCTAAAACCTATTGGTTGAGTGGTTTTCGACCCATCCCCACATTATCCTTTAAATAATTCATTTTTGAGCCATTATAAACCGAAAATTAGTTTATTATGAAATAATATTTCTAGCTTTTCCTAAGGTACCCCTCACCCTTCTTATAAAAGGGCACTCCAACTTATCTCTAATTAACACCTTCAATGCCATTTGGCTAGGACAAACACAGCCAAAATACCCTATAAACTAACATTATTTCATCCTAGAGGCCTTTATTTAGTAAAAAATCCATCATATGGAGCCCTTTTGGTCAAATCAAATGGAAGAACCAGATAAAAAGGTAAATATTTCATCACCTCTTTCAAGTTCCTTTCTTCTTCCACATCCCATTTCATTGTTTTTTCCATTCTAAAATTATAACTCCAGTGTATTCTATATACTTTGATGTTATTATAAAAATGGTACAACCATATTCATTATTCTATCAATCCTTTGAATGACATGTCACCATATGTGCGTGCGTACGGCTTACCGTCTCCACATCATGGTGTAATTGTTATTCAATACATTATTATTTAGATGGGTATAATAATGAAGTGTAATTGAGTTAAATAATAAATATAACATGATAATGATTTTTTTATATATGATATAACATCCAATTATATATTATTTTCATACCAAAAGAATGATATTGTCGCTCGTGCGTACGTACGGATTACCGTCTCCACGAACGCGATGAGATTCATCCCCCATCGTATCCATTCAAGAATAATTTTCATTAGATGATTACAAATAATTTTTAAAGACTTAATATCATTCTGAATATGAATAAGATACATCATATCCACAATAAACAATACTTACGTAACAAATCATACAATGGAAAATGAATTAGTTAACACCCGAAACAACAATAATACTAAGATATTATTAACAAATCAAGGTTAAAAGATCGTATATGATATCATATTAATGTATATTATTCTTTTATAATTTAATAACAATTATTTCACCACTATAAAAGAAGTTAACCTACCCTCAACCAAGGAAAATTACAAGGTAATGGTTAATTTCACAGTCTCTTCATTATCTGAGGTTGTTTATATGTAACTATTTACAGGGACCTCTTTATCATCCACATCCATGTTTATTAAAAATTTATTCCAAAACATTTTTAATATTTACTAGACTATGGGTTAAATTCATTTATACCCTTTATTTAATTTTTGTAAAATGGATTGGAAGGAATAATTCGGTTATTTTCCAAATAAGTAACTTTTTAACCTTTTTGACAAAATTAAGGTAAGAATGTCTTTATTAACATATACGGTGGGAGTTGCTATTTTTTGTCATTATAACATCATCGAAGCATCCCTTACATGCTTATAAGAATATTTTGAAGATAAATTTTTTATTAAATGATTTTGAAAAATAAAGAGATATTTATCAAAAAAAGATGTTTGGATTTTATTTATGTCAACATCCTTTGATGGATTTTAAGCTTATTCATGTTTATTTATTATGATAAAAAACATCCAAATTATATTGAGGATTTTGTGATATGTTTGAAAGTGGATGTGTTATTTTTACACCATTCATGGTTTATGGAAAATGTATTGAAATTTTGTATGCTAGTTATAATACGAATGTTTATGTTATGTTTAAACTTTTTTATATGAGGAATTCAATGGACTTAGTAAGTGATGGGTGGAGCCCACTATAGCTCTTCGATGCATTGGTAGGTATCATGAGACAAACTAGTGTCTTGGCACAATGCCTTGACAATATCTTATTTGTAGTCTTCGCACAAGGCCTTGACTATGTGGTTATGAATTTATCGAATTACGCATTCAATCATTATGAAAGTGGCTATTGTTATTGCATGTGACTATTCGACTAGTATAATATCCATGTGAGTAAGTAAATTGCATTATTTTGATTTATATTTTCCTTAATATGATGAATATTTTGTTGAAAAGTATTTTGTTTTAGTTTTATACATTTCCTTAAATGTTTATGCTTATTTATGAATGGTTTTTCTATATTGCAATCCTTACTGAGCATTTGAGCTCACCCCTTTCTATTTTTATTTTTTCCAGGATGCGAAGAAGTATATTATTACTGACCTGCAGAGATAGTCTATGGGATCTCAGTGTTGTCCATGTAAACAATTTTGTTCAAGTTTTCATTTTTATGATGTAATTTAGAACATATGAATGTATCTAGTACCTCCAAATCTACTAAACTAATCGGTCATTCGAGACTTGGTCTTTTGTGATATTGCAAATGTTATGTAATAATGCACCGAATTTGGGTAACTAGGGTCAGGGCGTTATATGCAATATCCTATTCATGAGTACCATGAACACTATTAGGCAAATGGTCTTGTCGAACAACGTCGCTAAGTAATCATAGTGGCCATACATAAATTTGAAGGCCATCTACGTTACATCATCATCTCATACACGAAGCTGATGATAGCCAGAACTGATTACTGTATTTGAGAACCACCTATCTCCCTTCAGCTAAACAGAGAGGCCATCGATTGTCAGGTGTGCGTATTTTTTCTTCATAGTCACCTGGTTCAGGCATCAATATTCCACACATAGTCTCAATATCCCATATTCCTTCTTGGAAATAAATACTACGGCTTCCTAGGGTGAAACAATGGGCCTCACGATGGCCTTTTTTGGCAGGTCCTCTAGGTTTACCCTAATCTCAAAAAGGACCGTAGGAGCCATTGATTTTTCCATTGTGTTTATCATTGTCGTCCCAGGTTATAGGTCAATTAAAAAATCTACCTCCCTACAAGGAAGTATACATCAATCATCTTCTATAAGGACATCATTCTGATTTTCAACTACTACATGAAACTGAGGGTTCATCTCATCCTACCAAGGTTCATTCCTTCCAACTAATCTGTGATTGACAACAACCTCCTCCATTCTTGTTAATCCTACACTGCATGTGTCTTCATTTTACCAACAAAGTAAAATATGATCCCATGTACGTGGATAGACTACTCTCTAATCCTAAGACAATCAATCTACTAATAGAATGTCAATAACCAATCCATACCCAGAATGACGTCGTAATCCCTTGACGCTTCTATGTGAAGGTCCCAACTGAGTAAGATCACACATCCATTACCGATGTGTGATCATCGAATCCCCTCTCGTATGAGCCTCTAAGAATAATGATCTAGCCCACAACTCCACCACAATCTCCATGCTACAAACAAGTCCCATGGAAAGGAAAGATTATCTATGACATGTATCTATAAGAATAAAAAATAATGAGGAGATGACCCAGATCATACCTCTAATCATCTCTAGTGCATTAGGTTCATAAGCTTTCATTGCCTGACGATGGGACCGTCTCTATCTACAGGCTCTCGGAACGCATTTTGGACCACCTAGGGTTGGTGGTGGTAGTACCTCAAAACACTACCCACCACCTTATTCATTTCCTACTCCCCCTCCACATTTTCCACTCTATGGACCATCCTAATAAAACCACTTCCTTTTCCTCAATGGTCCCTTAACTGTCTGCTGATCATGTGGGTGGCGAGTCTGGAAATCACGAGCCATGTGCCCTCGACCACCACATGAGAAGCATAGCCTTCTCTTCGGCTGACACCCAATATCATATGATCCTCTTACCATCTAACATGTATCTTGGGGTTTTCCCCTAGAAGGTATGAACTTATTGGGTCCCTTATTATACTACCTGCTACCCATTGTTGAAGAATTTTCTACCTGATGACTACTGGTAGCTCCTATTTCTTGTGCCTACTCTGCTAGGAGGATCCCAATGAGCAGAGCTCTCTCCAGAACCCCAACCTATGTTGTTATTATAATGGATATCGTCGATGCATGGATCTCTTGGAACATTCCCCGGTCGAAGGTATAGACCCTGAAGAATGGGTCCACCACTTTGTTGGTGGAGTAGGGAGAATGATCTGTGAATATCACTGAGTACTCTGCTACAGTCCGACCACCTGGCTGTAGATGCAGAAGATCCTATATGTGTACTGAGTGTAATGTCAACAAATTGAACTCATAATTCAAAAGTCACTAAATATAATCCCAATAATGAGTAGTATAATCATGCGTCTGGATCACTATTTTCCACCACTATCCCACCGAGCCCTGTAGAAGGCTCACGACTAAGATAGTATTCTGATTAGGTGATGTATTCACAAGGTGAAAGACATGTGTGACTACCTCTAGTCAATCCTTAGCAACCTGGGGTTTAGTATCACCCCTGAACAAGGGATGTATCTTCCTGTAGAACTATTGAAAATCACTGAGACTGCTTGCATCATCTACTGTAATCACTGTAAGAAACTGATGACTGATGGGTGGTGGTATCACTGGTGCACCACCCAGTGGGGATATCTCTAGTATTAGTCCATGTACCAATGTCTCATCACTAAGACTATCATACTAGTGGTCACATGACAGAATCATGGCTGGTTTTATACATGGAGTTATCATGAAACATATCATGATGAAACAAGGTCAATATTGTGTACCTGGTGAGATGACTCAAAAAGGACAAGAGGACACACTCAAAATCCTATATGATTCCTATAGAATTTATTTTCCTATAACCAGTGCTTCTATGTACCGAGTTGGAAATCAATTTTCTAGATTCCTTGTGTATGGATATGTTGGCCGCCCCACCAACACTAGAGTCCCTGGCCTGAAAGCCAAACCAGAAACATATAAGACTATTTCCCCAAACCAACATCATAGAATCCAAGTCAAAATCGAGAACCAAAAATATCCCTATAATATCACTCATTCATGACCCATCCTAGAGAATCTATTTTGTGACTCCCCAAGCATGCCTCAATAGGGCAGGGCTTAGTGACTAGCATCGAGTATGCATATCCCTAACATGGGAGGCAGTTATTATGTTCCTTTACGCACATAGACAAAACTAAATGTAAAAACACAAAGTAAACCATGCAAGAAAAATACTATAGATAAGAAAAATAGAGTCCAATAGAATGTAAATTACAATAAGGTGACATGTGATTGAATAAAATCCCACCAAAAAGGAAGAGTCTGTAATGAAAAAAATGAAGTTCATCTGCTAAAATACCTACATGATGTGTACATGAAGGGAAGAATTCTAAATCTATAGTTGTATGCCATATATGTCTGGTCACAGTAGGTGACACCTAGTCTTAGACCACCTAGGCCTCTATCAAAATGTTGGTCATCTGCACAACACATGACACGTGTGGGAAAATCCCATGTAGGGGTGAGTAAAATTGTACTAAGTATGATTCCATGAAACCAAAAAGGAAAGACAACAAAGGAAAGAACACAATATGTATATTCATATTACATATATATAATCTAATTCCAGAAAATAATGATTACAATATGTAATCATAGAAAATTAAATATTGATGATGCATTTTTCCCCGATGAACCTCTCAACCCCGATGAGCCACATAGACCCGATGATTCTTGTAGACCAGGAGAGTCTTGGTATTTTTGTTACATATACATCAAGTCACATAGTCTCCACATAACATGTAACCAAAAAATTTCTGTCGTATCACACTTGTTACAAGAGAAACTACTCCATATGACAATGTTCATATGTCAACTTCCACAAAAACCTAATTAGAGCATCTCAAAAGGACCTCCTCACCATGAGGATCCCAATGACAAGAAGGACTCGTCAAACAGAGACACTATATGAATTTTATGGGAAATTTACTAAAAAAGGGATGGTTGAATCTGGGTATGGTCCAAACCAACCTGTTTTGGCCGACCCAACCATATCTAGTCTGGTCTGGGATGACCAAAACCAGCTATGCCGAAAGGCTAGACATATAGTGCCACTAGATTGTTTCCCATCCCGCCAGTGTAGTAGGTTAATCCAGCCGAGCACTTTGGTTTTCATGCCCTTCCCACTCGACATATGCATTTGAAAGGCTGCGTCACTCGTGTCCATGTAGACCAGTCACATGGCATGTGGTCCAGCCGTGTGGACAGCTCACTCTCACTTCAGAGTCGCTGGTCTCCCTTCCAAAGTTGCTTGTAGAACCACATCCCACTGGTGTTGTAGGATCCTATAATGGCATATCACCACCTCAACCACCAACCATCCACTTCCGGGTGACTGCGCCGCCGTACGCCAGTACCAGCACTATTGTGCGCCACTGGGTCTCTATCCATAGGCTGCCACAATCATCATGGTGGACCATTTTTTTGAAACACTATAACCCTTGGCATCCATGGTTCTCTATATCCACTACCATGTTCTCAAAATTTCCTCACTATCAATATAGGTGTTCGACAACATTTAGATCATCACGTAATGAATCTGACATGACCATGGGAGTCCGTCCGTGAAGAACACAATAGTGAGAGAGAGAGAGAGATAGAGGGAAAGAGCACCTTGAACACCAAGGGAATGAACATCATCCTTATTCGTTCGGCCATTGATAGTTTAGTCAGAAAAAATTGGAAATAAATCATATTGATAACCACTACGGTGCGCCCCTTTTTATTCCCAAAAAAATAATATCCATTCCACATGAACAATCGATCCGAAAAAGGGCCTCTTAGTGTGTTGATCCACATTCATTGTTTAGAGAGAAATAACTATGGAAATTAAATCACATGAAAATAAAATCGTACTTGGTACGAGATCATTCTCTCCATTGGATTCATTGTCATGGAAATCCACTTACTTGAGATCTTGATTTGTGCCTCTGTTGTCATTTGTGAGAGCCTTCGAAGAGGAGAAAGGTTTTCGTAGTCATTAATGATTCGCTGTTCATCAAAATTATTATTCTATAGACTTATGGAATTCCACCAAAATTGTTCACATGATATTGTTTCCATGTCAATCTGATAGTTGAAAAAATGCATGTTAGCGTTGCTATTATGTTGCATTACAGCGTTGCCACACTGTTTTTTTCAAGAAGTTAAACAACTGACTCATCGCTTTGTTTTAGAAAAATTGTGGGAAATTTTAAAATATATATATATAATAATATAAATTCATATTTTTTTCATTTTCATATATTAAAATTTTAAAAATTAACATTTTCCCTCAACCCATGCTGATCATGGTTAGACCCCTCCTATGGTAATGTACTCATTCCAGACGCAACAATTCCCTCTGATTTTTTATATGAGCAATGGTTTAGAAGTTACTAAAACTATAGATTTTCAATTAAAAAAATTCAAACATTTATTCCGTGCACCATAGACCTTGTAATCACGTTCCATATCAGCGTATGGATATGAAATAATACATTTATTGTTTTGAAAAAAATTACATGGATATTCGGAGACATTATGAAAAAGTGTCATGCCCGATGATACAAATCCAACTAAAAACACATAAATTAGGCATCCAATAACATTAAATAGGATTCTACATTAAGATAATACCATCATTGGGCACCACTAAGGTGCTTGAAATCAAATAGTTCACATGAAGACTCGACATTCTACTCTGATAGCTCATTCATAAGGATGTGGAAGATCTATAGAGAATTGATAGTAGTAGAATCCACAATAGTCTAGTAAAAGCCACAACTAAAATGGATGGGGAAATTTTTAATAGAAAATAGTCCTCCATGACTAAGGAAATCATCTTGAGGCACAAAGACAAGTTAATCTTAGAAACCCATGCCCATAGTATTTGGAATATTTATACCTCCACCTACCCTTCGATGAAAAATGTTATTTTCCCATCTAGTGAGGAGAACAATATGTATGGTATTCTAGTTCACCACACCTCATGACTAGTTTCCCCCATAATGGAGGTATACAACCAGGAGGCATGGTTGCTCCCTCTGAGTCACTCTTCATTAAGATGGTCAAATATGATATTGGGATGGAAGGGAGAGGTCCAACAATGGATGAAGATAAACCTATAATCATCCGACAACTAGTACAACACAAAAATTTCCTTACTACCTCCTCATAAAATATATACCAAATAAAATAATAAATGGAAGGCCACATAAAACCCACATCATCATTTTTTATGGAAGGGAACCCAATGCTCGAACACAAATTCACTCAATAGGAGAAAGAAATGATATAATTTTAGTTACTCAATGAAATTTCACTCCGTACAGTTGAATTTTTACTAAATATGATCCATGAGAAGTGCCTAAATGTATTCATCCAAAATGTGTACCAATAAAATTGTCAATTTCAATTACTAAAGTTGATACAGGACATCTTCAAAACTCATTTCCAATACTATTGGTCAATCTAGACCCTATCATGGATGGATATCCTGATTTTTATCTATTAGGGAGAAAACCAGAACAGATTCTTGAAAATTTCCAAAATATGTCCCCATCCTGATATCAAATGAAAACAATGGTAGAACCGGCATGTTAGGGACTTTCTATTGTCACTCATTTCCAAGGATCTATTTGACTAAACATTCAACAAGGTATTATCAATTCCATCAATTCATTGGAAGCTCGATGGGAATCCATGGAGGGAAAGGTAAAAACTATTACAAATAGAATATAAACAGTACACTAAATAGCTGACCACCACCCCACCGATGCGAAATTTATGGAGTCCTACATTTCTAATATTCTGTTGCGTAGGTGACCGAAATAATATCTTACACACTTCACATCCCATTATGATCCGATAATTTTAAATCCAATGAAATAATAAGTAATTAATATCAGTGGCATCATTTGAACCATGAAATGGCTGAACATCATATTGTACACAAGTTTTCATTCTTGGTCAATCAGATGATGGGAAGACTTCCATCAGTACTTCCACATTCATATTGTATCAACACTGTAAAAGATAATAACCATTGACTACTCAAAATTCAAAAAATGATAGAATTAGAGAGTCAGTGATTTCATTTCCAAATATTAAAGGATAATAGTCTCCATGAACATACCATTTCCCAATGATTATCTACTCTCCATTTTCATATATAACCTTTAAAACAAGATAAAAATTACCCTCCTCCAAGAGAAATATACAGGTGGATTTTAGAAATTCTCCTCCATTCAAGAAGGAATGGTATATTTCTTACAATAAACCAAGCTCAATTCTGGAATAACTCCAAAAATCCAAGAGAGAAGAGCTACATTAGAAGAGGCAGTTTCCATTACACTTACACCAGCCTCCTCACCAACTACTTCCCTAACACATTCACCATATAGTTAATCACACCCTTGGAATCAATAGAAAGCCCAACATCTTGAGGATAAGTGGAGGGGACCCAATCAGAAAAAAAAATTGGAGTGAAGGAACCTTGATTACTCATTCTAAATTGATCATGTACACTGTTACTTTATAACTATTATGCACAAAAATCTAATCTACATTTCAGAGCCCAAGAGGCCAGACTTGGTGGGTCTAGATGATGATTTCAATTTCCCCCCTTTCACAAAATATTGGGTCACACCATTCTATAATTATTCTTATTCCAATACACCCTACTTAATAAAGTGTAATATAAAGAAAAGTTGGTTAATCCACCAGCAAAGGTAGATTATGTCTATAATATTTCCCATGAGGAAAGAGATTAGTGGAATATAGATATTAGTAGAAGGGAAAAAATATCAATGGATGTATGACATGGAAGAAAATATACTAAATTAATGGTATTCTCTAGGAATATTTGAAATACAAAACTATATCCCTATATTATTCTACTACAAAACAGTTGACACCATCAACCCCATATACTCTAGAATCCAACATTTGAAAAAGTGCACTAGCTAGAAAGGTGTAGAGAAAACCCATGAGGATGAAATTTCATCATGGAAAAAGATATATTTGACTCTATAATAAATTATTCGGTCATATTTGATGTAATGAAGACTATCATGCCAAATGAAACCTCCAAAAATATCATGCCTAGAGAATTCATCATCATATGAGGAGTTAAATGTTAGTTCTATTAAGGTCATTATTTTAATAGACCCCCCGTGTTCGATGATGAATTTGGATATGAAACTATGATCCCCACTCCCAATTTTGGAATTGGATAGATATTCCTCATGATCCAAATAACCCATGGAATACATAGTTGTAGGATAAACCAGAATTCCTACTCTGTCCCTACTCATACAATCCATGTTAAAAAAACACAAAATATATCGTCAGTGAGTCCAATAAGAGCAGAAAAAGTCACTTCAACCTAAAATAATACATCCTTATCCAATCAAATTGAAATATAAATTAGAAAAATTACATGTGTCCCCTATTCCTAGAGGATCATTAAAACTACCAGGCCTAACCAACCCGGACAATAGAACCTCTAACTCCTATTTTGAGGTCCTATCCATCAACATAATGTATTCTAGTCCCAAGATAGCTTATAAAATATAATCCCAAAGCTAGAAATATTAGGACCATAGCCCAGAAGTATTATATCTTAATATAGATATCCATGGTACAATCTATGATATGGATCCATTATTTCATGAGCATATCGAAAGTCCTCTGGGAAGCACTCATCAAGGCATTTTTAAGCCCCCAAGAGTTTTATATTGAGGTCACATCTCTTTAGTTCTTTCTCAAAAATATTGATCATATAGAAATTTAAAGGATTATTTCTTTCATATATAATGATGAAGGTTCATTTATAAATGTAAACATCTCACCCTTGTATATATCACTTAGGATAAAGGTTTATAATGTCCAAAAGGATATCATTGAAAATAGATCTAGGGATAATATCATTCCAGTAAGTACACTTCACCGGTTGGGATACAAAAAGGATATCCTAGAACCTTTTTCTATAACACCAAAGGAATTTGAAAATATGATCTAATTCCATTTTGACAAAATAAAAATTAGAGATAAATTTTGAGAACTAATATCGAAATCTGAATTTCTTTTAATTTGGTAGGATATGACAGTAAAAGTTTTTATAGGAAGTCCTTGGCTTCATCAACATATGAGAACTCCATAATTATACCATCAATGCATCTAAATATTTCATCAATGAAAAACTAAAAACATCTCATGCTAATATGGCCCCATTTAAATCCAACCAGTCAGATTATATCATTGTAGTAGTCTATCATAGGGAAAGGAAACAAGCCCTAATTGATGCCCCCCCCCTCAGAATCGTTTAGAAATGATATTGGAAAATCCTTTTTAAACAGATCAGTGAAGAATATGTGTTACCCATCCATCATATTGGTAATATGCATCCATGTTTATCTGTCCATTAAATGGTATTCATTATTTTTTTCATGACCAATGAGTCCAAATGTTTGGAAATGTTTTCCTACACCCCCAATTATGGATAAATTTGTGTGAAAATGATTTCAATCCATCCCCAAAGCTCAAATAAATACCTTTCTGAGAAATTGAGGCATAATAGGTTTTCCCCTCACCATAATAATGAAGACACTCATACTATATCATATATAGAGTTTCATGTAAATCCCACATAATAATCCTTATCATAAGAATTCACTTCATCTTTGTAATATAAATATATTAACTCCTCTACTAATTCATTAATGGTTACCCACTAATTTATTCTGGTATGAAAAAAGTGGAAGGTGAAGAGGAGGAGTAGTAAGAGGAGAAAAACCATTATAATTCCCCAATAATTTGGGGAGGGAATATCAACAACGATATGAACTCAGATAAATAATTTTGGGTACATTAGAGGAGCCAAGACCCAAATTGTTCAGTGAGTCCATGTATTATAAATAGATACAACAATATGAATTATTACTTAGGTATAAAAATAATTTTTTCACCTTAATTTATATAAAACTACCGATCCGGGATCCAAGGGTGGTCACTCATCAACTGGACTTACTAGAGGACCACCTAGGATATAAATATTTAGCTGGAAGGATGCATGTGACACATGCTATAAAAATTTAAGCTAAAGCTGACAATGTAATTAGAACCAACATAATTTGAGAGGTCCACTATAAAAAATATCATGAAAAGATTGTCTATATTAAAAAGAAGACTGGTAAAATCAGGGTCTGTATCTATTTCGTAGATCTCAACTGGAAGTGTGAGATAAATGATTTCCTAGTCCCAATCAAAGAACTTTTGATCGATGTAATAACTAGATATTAGGATCTCTCCCTCAAGGTTTGATATTCTGGATAATATCAAATCCTAATGGTCCATGAAGATGCTGAATCCATCTCATTCAAGTCAACCCTATGCTGTATGTTTATATTTGTAAATTTTATTCGAATTGAAAAATTCTTTCTCCACATACAAACATATCATGCCTCAAATCATCAAATCCTTTATAGGAATGTTCTTAAAATCCTATGTTCATGATATAGATGTTATATATTGACAGATCTATGATCACCCGGGGGATATTGAAACCATCTTCAAAAAAATTTGATGACAAGAACAAAAAAACCCTTAAGATGTGGTTTTAGTGTTACCTTAGGGAAATTTCGTGGCATTGTTGTATGTCATCATGGTATCGAGGTCTACTATAAGAAGACCAATGAAATACATAGCATTTCATCTCCACGAAACCTAAATTATATGAGAGAAATTCATGATAAACATGGAATACATCTGAAAATTACATCCAACATTGTAGGAAATCACATAAACATCACCAGGTTGTTGGAGAAGGGTGTTACATCTCAGTGGACCTATGATTTTTTGGAATAATTAAATGGTATCAATAATTAAATCTTGGTCGCACTAGTTAAAATTCCTATCGTCAGGGGATGATCACATTTTTTGTATAATAATGACTTATAGATATCACTAGGTACATTCCTTTCGAAAAAGAATGATGATGACAATGAAAAAAGACATTATTACCTCTTATAAACCACGATTGATGCTAGTAATTGATATTAAAATATCGAGAAGAGCTACATGTCACTAATATTTTCATTCTAGAAATGGACGCACTACCTACATCACCATGAGGTATGATTGGTATCTGATTTAAGCCCACGAAAATACATTATCATCCATTTGATGTTGAAAAGGAATCGTTTTTGGTGGGCGGCTATATAAAAAAAATTCGACATTCAGTTCGTACCTCATAAAATAGTCAAAGGATAGGCATTAAAAGGATTTTCTTGTTCTTAGGAATTAGATGATTTTCTAGAAGATCACCCATCGATGGAAATGAATTCCTTGGATACTGAATTAGCCAATGAAGAGGTATTTACTATTTTAAGAACCCGGTTCTTATTTTTAAGTTACGGGTTTCTTCTTTTTTCTTTTCCTTAAGTGTTTTTTAGAAAATAAGTAAAATGGTGGAAAATCCTAAATTTTGGGACTACACTCTGTGTACTTTTGGCCATGTGGGATGATTACATAGGGTGTGTATCCTTGTTGGAAACTAAGGGTGTAAAAATAGACTACACGTCGTGTAGTGGTCCTTTACACGACGTATAGTCAGTCGGAAAATGAAACAGTATGGCGGTGGGAGCAGCTGCCAGCTGGGTGAC
The DNA here is from genome assembly GCA_963277665.1 of Viscum album. NCBI lineage: Eukaryota > Viridiplantae > Streptophyta > Magnoliopsida > Santalales > Viscaceae > Viscum > Viscum album. The sequence continues at coordinate 121,434,737 of OY728153.1, read as the reverse complement.
AGTACACACCATGTAGTTGGGAATACAAGTCATGTACTCATGTCGACGGATGAACAGTTTGTCGGTGTTGCTAGAGGAATAGTTAAATGAGAGGAGTACACACCATGTAGTCAAAAGTACACACTGTTTACTTTGTTTTTTTTTTCACATTAAATGGGCAGTAGCCAACCCTATTCAAAGGATAGGCTTAAAACCAGATGGGAGCTCGGGAGAGGATGGTCAAACCTTCATGGATCTTCAGATCGAGCGTCGATAATCCATTTTTGCTTCTGTCGATCACATTGGAACTGCACGGGTAAGCTCTCCCATCTCCTTGCATAGTTCTTGACAATTATTCCTCTAATGGAAGTTATTTAAAGTTGAATGAGAATTATTTTATCTCAGATCTATGACGTTCTTGGAAGTTTTAGAAGGCGTCATTCGGGTATATCGATCTTGGGGGTTTATGGCATGTGGCTTGGTGTTTAATTTCCATCTTTTTTGTGTTTTGTGTACCGTTGAGATACGCGCCCATGAATGGGGTTTCGTATGGCTGAGGCCTTGTTGAATTAAATACCTATAATTTATTAGGTAATTTAAATGTGATAATAAACTATTGTTTTGGGATCGCTGCATGGATCCAGGACCACCTCGGGGGGGCGTTCCACTGTTTAGCCGTTTGGCCAGGATACCCGACGGTATGCATTTATAATAATGATTATATAATTTCCTTGAGATAGATTGCATGTGTATTTCTTGTTTACATGTTGGGAATGACCCGGTTACTAGTTTAGCCTGAGGGAAGTGCTGTGATTAGCATGTGGGCAATGTACTACTTAGCATGTGGGTAACATCTTATGTGCCTGTGGGCAGTTGATTCTGTGCCTATGGGCGACACCTCGTACGCCTTTGGGAAATACTCGATATGCATGTGGGAGGATTCCTATGTTTGGATTATCTTTAACTGAGGGTAAGTGTTTACATGTCTGAAGACTCTGGCTATTTTACATATAATATTTACTGTGCTGATATCTTAAATTAAATGTTAAAAGAATAATAAAATGGAAATATAACTGGTAAAGTTAGTCACTTTTGAGTACTGCTTAGTTTATTGCATTTTACTACTGCACTCTATTGTTGTATCTTTTCACACAGTTGGGTACGGGCCTTTGGTGGGTGCCTACTGGGATTTATTTCTCACACCCTGTTTGGGTCATGTCTTCGGCCCAAACAGATTACGTTTCTTCAGGTGTGGATAAGGGCAAGGGTTCCTATACATGTACATGATTTGTTTCTGGGAAGTAGGGGAGTATGGTACCGAGCTAGGCTTGCGATGCCGCAGGCTGTTCTGTTTTGATTTTCTGTACTTGTACTTCAGTTGTATCGTATTTACGTGTAACATGTTTTGGCTGTTTTATAGAATAGTCACATGTTGCATCATTATCTATATAACGTTTTGTTATCTTTTACTGTAGTTGTTTATTTTAAATGTGTATGGTTTATTGCATCCACTGTTGTTGTTTGCATTTTATTTTATTCGGTTGCGCTACACTATAACAAATGAGGGCATATTTTCCCCACTATCAGACCTGGGCCCTCACTGCTAGTCGACAGCCTCTGGCGTTTGGGGAAATGTGCTTGTGGTCATGTGGCGAACCGGGTTCGGGGCACCCATTCAGTGACACCCAGATCCGGGACGTTATAAAGTGGTAGAAAAGGGGATATTTTCTTTGACTTACTATTTGGAGCCTTAGTTAGGGATAGGACGAGAACTTTAGTTGGTAATAAGCTGTGCCCGGGCATAGCTAACCCGTTTATAGGGAAAATCCAATTTACCTTGTGTTGTAATTTTTTTTTGATTTTTCAATTTTAAGGTTGAATTGATTTTCACCAAAGGGTGACACACTTGTGACTATGCTATTTATATTTTATTCATGGGTTCTATCTAGTTGCAACCCGACGAGATGAGGGTATGACATCTCATGCATCATTAAGGAACATGCTAGAAATCACATTCCATGCATAGTTTCCATGCCATGTAGGTGCATTAGAAATTGCATGTTGTTGTGATAGATGTTGTGCTTGTAAAGGCATGCTGTTGTGATAGCTACTTTGATTGATACCTGCTATTTGATAGGTTATTATTGTGTGATCCTGTTATAGAATGGATGCCAAACTTTGGTTTTTCGGGAGTATGGGCCCTCATTGACCGAAATTTGGTGGATCATTGGCTTTTTACTCGGTTATAACACATATAAGAGGCCAAAACGTGATTCATAGGGAGTATGAGCCCTCACGGATCGAAATTTGGCACTTAGGTGTTGTTTTTAGTAATTTTTTGGGTTCTAGAAAATTTTTTGTGTCATACTCTCCGAAAAACCAATATACACGCCATGTAGTACCTTAAACATGCCGTGTATTTTCTTCTGTTCGGGAAGAAAAGAAAATTTTTTGAGTACACGTTGTGTACCGTATGTACACGCCGTGTACCGTAAGTACACGTCGTGTACTCTCTTTCCGTGTCATAGACCGTGTGGGCGGGGACATAGGGAAGGGAAGTTCTTGGGGGGAAACACATCGTGTACCATACGTACACGCCGTGTAGTATTGACCCAGAGTCCTCCCGTGTAAATAACAACACAGATGGGGGAGACCATGATATATACACGCTGTGTCCACTATGGAACATGCCGTGTAGTCTGACCTAGGATCCGGCCATGTAACTAACCACACGGGCCGGTGTAATCCTTTCATGTACACTCCGTGTGTATATGGAACATGCCGTGTAGTGAGAGCCATTTATCCGGCCGTGTAACTAACAACATGGGTTAGAGAAGCTCGTCTAGTACACACCGTGTACCTGTGGGACACATTGTGTACTATTGACCAGTGACAGACCGTGTGGACTTAGCTGTGTGGCTGGGAAGATGGAGTGGTGTACACGCCATTTGCGGGTGTAACACGCCATGTAGTATCATGCTGAGTAGTCGGCCGTGTCACAAATGACACGGACAGTAGGAAAATTATACCATACACGCCGTGTAGATTATATACACGCCGTGTAGTTTTGTTTAACGGGAGACGTGTGGCTTGGCCATGTAGAAGGACCTGGGCAGGGGAAGAAAAGTCAGGTACACGCCGTGTAGTATTGTTGTGAAACTTAAAATTCCTTCTTCCTCTTGTTCCCCCTTTGGTTCCTTCTTTTTCAGACTATGATAATCTTGATCTAAGGTATGTATTTGACCTTGTACTATCATGCTGCTGAGACAAACACACGTTGTTCTCCAGGAGAGCGGAAATTAGTATACTTCAAAGATGGTGGGCCATGGGCTACCAGTTGATACTCCAGCAGAGCCATATGCGGCGCCAACCGTTATACCGGACACAGGCGTGGATACGCAGTTCCATGAAGGCTTTATGCGGTTCATACATACCTTTCAGGGAGCACTGCCGGCAGCCACATCTATTGCCGAGCTGACATGTATCTTCCAGTAGCAGCATTCACCTACATTTTCAAGGGATGGTGAACCATAGGCTGTGGAGTCTTGGCTGGGGTTGATGCAGACTATTTTTGATCATCTTGACACACCTCTAGGATGGAGGGTCAAGCTCGCGACGTATATGCTGCGTGATTCTGCCAAGAGGTGGTGGGATGTTACCACCTAGTCAGAGCATCACTGAGACATGGCGTGGGAAGATTTCTAGACAGCCTTCTATGATAGGTTCTTTCCAAAGATGTTGAGGGCATATTGAGCTCGAGATTTCATGAATCTGCACCAAGGCGCTATGTCGGTGAGGGATTATTCTTCACGTTTCACCAAGCATCATCATTTTCACCCTTTCTGGTGGGCGATGAGACGCTGAGAGCTAGATGCTTTGATGATGGTCTTTGATATCACATCTGAGCACTGGTGAATGTTTCCAGGTTTCCATTAGTACATGTTATTGTGAACCAGGCGCTGATTACAGAGTGGAACCTGCGGGAAGCTAGTTGTGTGGGCCAGGGAAGTTCAGTACCATTTTCTGGTAATATTTCTACTTGTTAGTGGAAGAGACAGATGGACTTCTCTCAGGGTGGAAGTACCAGCCAGAAGAAGGTTTCAGGTGGCCAGGTCATGTGCTACCAGTGTGGTAAGGAAGGGAACAAGAGACCTCAATGTCCACGAGACCCAGTGGAGTGTCGATCTTGTGTCATGATGGGTCATCTGCATCGCTTTTGCGGGGAATTTCCACCACTGGCTAGTGAGAGGGGTTCTGTTTAGACTCCGCTTGTGGGGGTAGGACCAGCAGCTTATTACCAGTCAGGGAACTGGAAAACGTCAGGGCGTGCAGGCAGGGATGGTGGACGTGGCCATGGTAGCCAGACACCAGGATCCCAGAGGCAACAGGGTGGGACAACTCAGGGTAGCCAAGTTGTGTCGTAGGGCCGCGACACCGGGCAGGCATATGCAGTGCAACGGGACCATTAAAAGTAGGATCCCAGAACATCTACTATTAGAGGGTCTATTCTAGTAGCTTTCATTTTACCTTCCGTACTTTTCGATACGGGTGCTACACATAACTTCATATCTGTGCCCATTTTGGAGATCCTTGGGCTCTGTGTTTCTTTTTCTTTTGTTGTTATGACGTTAGACACTCCTTTGGGGACTAGAACAATTAGTGTGCGTTAGTGCAAGGAGTGCCCCGTTGAGGTTGGTGGGTGTCACTTCTTTTGGGAGCACTATGTCTTAGAGATGACGAGCTATGATGTCATTCTCGGGATAGACTTTTTGGTTCCCTTTCATTCCTTTGTGGATTGCTATCATCGCAGGGTGAGTTTCACATCACCAGAGGGTGGAGAGTTTCTATATAAGTGTGAGTGGGATGTTCAGGAACGTCAAGATGGACCAAAGCATCATGGGATAGGTTGTATCACATCCCAGATTGTGATCTTATATCTGGATGACCAGGGGAATTTTCAGAAGGATTTCTTTCCCGTGGAAGATAATTTGAGGGATGTATTCTCGGACAAATTTTCAGGACTTCCTCTGGAGCGTGAGGTTGATTTCTCTATTGAACTTATGCCAGGAGCAGAACTGGTGTCTATTCCTCCTTATATGATGGCTACACCAGAGTTACAGGAGCTCAAAATGAAGTTAGAGGAGTTATAATCAAATGGTTTTATCTGAACCAATACTTCTCCTTGGGGTTCTCCAGTCCTCTTTGTGATGAAGGCGGACAGTACTCTCAGACTCTATGTGAATTATCAGAAGCTGAACCCGTTGACGGTGAAGAACCGATATCCCTTGCCAATTATTGATGATCTTTTTGATCAAATTCGTGGAGAACGAGTGTTCTCGAAGATTGAGTTGAGGTCAGGATATCATCAGCTATTTGTTAGACCATCTGATATACCTCTCATAGCATTTCGGAGCAGATATGGTCTACACGAGTACTTGGTTATGCCGTTCGGACTCACGAACGCACATTCAGTTTTCATGGATCTGATGAATCATGTGTTCCATCCTTACCTGGATTCTTTTGTGGTAGTATTCGTGGATGACATCTTGGGGTCCTCTCACACTCGACACGACCATGACACTCATCTTGATATCATATTGAGTGCACTGAGAGAGCATCGACTATATGCTAAGCTCTCAAAGTGCCACTTTTGGATAGACCAGATACACTTCTTGGGTCGTATCATGTCAGTGGCAGGAGTTGAAGTACACCCAGAGAAGGTAAAAGCAGTAGTTTCCTGGGATCAGCCTAAGAACGTTTTTGAAATACAGAGTTTCATGGGGCTGGCTGGCTACTACAGACGCTTCATACATGACTTCTCCTACATAGAAACACCATTGACGGGTTTGACTAAGACGGGTGTGAAGTTCATTTGGTCAGAAGCTTGCGAGACAGCCTTCCAGGATCTGAAGGGAATGTTAACAACAGCATTGATCCTGATACTTCCACAACAAGGGAAGAGCTATACAGTTTACTATAATGCATCAGGTATTGGGATGGAAGTAGTGTTGATTCAGGGCGATCATGTAGTTGCGTACGGGTCTTGGTAGTTGAGGCCACATGAGAGGAATTACCAGATGAATGATCTCGAGTTGACTGCAGTTGTTCATGCATTAAGCTTTTGGAGACATTATCTCTTGGGAGAACATTTTGTGGTGTTAACGGACCAAAAAAGTCTCAAGTACAACTTTACCCAGTGTGACCGGAACCTGAGACAATGATGGTGGGTTGAATACCTTCAGTCCTTCGATTTTGAGCTTGCCTATACACCTAATAACAGTAATGTATTAGCTGATGCACTGAGAAGGAAGAATAAGATACAAGCAGTGAAGGAAGCCAGTGGTGAATGGAAACTGATGGCTTTGTTCTCTGAGATTCATTTGGAGGTGCACGATAGTCAGGGGAAAACCTATCTTTCATCTTTAGCTGTGACTTTTACCCTCTTAGATAGAGTGAGAATGAGACAGCTATCTGATTCATAGGGACTAGTTCTACGGGATTCAGTGGCAAGTGAGGACCCTTCTCCTGGGTGGATGATAGGCGATGATGAAGTTTTTAATTTCCATGGATGAGTGTGGGTTCCAAAGGATATACGCAAGGAGCTGATGCAGGAGTTTCACACTTCAGCTTGGGAAGTTCATCCTGGAGTTACCAAGATGTACCGTGATGTGAGATGTTAGTACTGGTGGTCGGGTATGAAGAATGATGTAGCTGGTTTTGTTACAAGGTGCTCCACCTGTCAGCAGGTGAAGGCGGAGCATCAGAGACCAGCGAGACTGTTACAGTAGTTACCTATTCTAGAGTGAAAATGGAATGATCTTGCGATGGAATTCGTGAATGGTTTGCTGAGTTCACCTCGATGCAATGATGCCATGTGAGTTGTTTTGGACATACTCACAAAGGTATATCAATTTTTACCGATCAAGGAGACCTTTGGAGTTGACAAGCTCAGGATGTTGTATATCCAAGAGGTTATATGTCTTCATTGGGTGTCTAGTTCTATCGTTTCAGATAGGGACGCCCATTTTACACCTCGTTTCTGGCAGAGTTTTTAGAGGGCACTGGGTACACAGGTGCTTCTAAGCACATCTTACCACCCTCAGACTGATGGTCAGTCATAGTGTACGATACAGGTGCTTGAGGACATGTTGTGTGCATGCGTCCTATACTTTGGGGGATCGTGGGAGAAGCATGTACCCCTAGTCGAGTTTTCGTATAATATTAGTTTTTAGGAAACTATTGAGATGGAACCTTAAGGGGATTTATATGGTAGGCCATGCCAATCACCCTTGTACTAGTTTGTAGTCGGTGAGGCAGCTTTACTGGGACCATGTCTCATGCAGGAGACTTCTGAGCAGGTCCAGTTGATTCAGAAGCGGATGGATATCACACAATCTCATCAGAAATATTATGCTGATCACCTCAGACGACCCTTGGAGTTCGTGATTGGAAATTAGGTTTTCTTGCATGTTTCACTGAGGTTGGTACATAGGAGGATCAGGAGACAGGGTAAAATTTCACCGAGGAATGTAGGGCCATTTGAGATTTTAGAGAGAGTCCTGATGGTTTCCTATCGGTTGCAGTTACCACAGAGGTACCGAGCCATGCATGATGTCTTCCATGTATCTCAGTTGTGTCTCTATCATTCAGACATGTCTCACATCTTTCAGCCTGAGGAGGTTGAGCTTGAAATAGATGCGTCCTTTGAGGAGCCTCTGATTCATATCTTTGATAGGATCACGAAGGTTCTCTGAGGCCGGTCAGTTCCTCTCGTAGGGGTGCTATGGAAGCATGACCGAGTGCAGGATCAAACGTGGGAGCAGGAGACCGACATAGGTTCTTAGTGGCTGGAGTTTTTCATTGCTATATCTTCACCACCCTTGGAAGGGAAATTCGGGGACAAATTGCATTAAGGGGGTAAGTTTGTAAGAACCCGGTTCTTATTTTTAAGGTATGAGTTTCTTATTTTCTATTTTCCTTAAGTGTTTTTGAGAAAATAATGAAAAAAGGGGGAGAATCCTAAATTTTGGGGCTACAAACCATGTAATTTTCCACATGCCATGTACTTTTGGCTGTGTGGGATGAGTACACAGAGTGTGTAGCCTTGTTGGTGACTAATGGTGTAAAAACCGACTACACGTAGTGTAGTGGTCCTTTACACGCTGTGTAGTCAGTCGGAAGACGAAACAGTAATGCGGTGGGAGCAGCCACTAGCTGAGCAATAGTACATGCCATGTAGTCAGGAATACACACCCTGTACTCATGTCGACAGATGAAAAGTTTGGAAGTTCCACTAGAGGAACAGTTAAATGAGGGGAGTACACGCCATGTAGCCAACAGTACACGTCGTGTACCTTTTTTCACATAAAATGGGCGATAGCAAACCATGTTCATAGGATTGGCTTAGAACCGGATGGAATCATGGGATAGGGTGGCTGAACCTTCATGGATCTCCAGATCAAGCGTCGGGAATCTGTTTCCACTTCCGTTGATCATGGTGGAACCGCACATGTAAGCCCTCCCTTCTCCTTGCGTAGTTCTTGCAAATTCTTACTCTAATGGAAGTTATTTGAGGTTGAATGGGAATTAATTTGCCTCAGATCTATGACGTTATAGGACACTTTAGAAGGCATCATTCAGGTATATCTATCTTTGGAGTTTAAGGTAGGTTGCTTGGTGTTTAATTTCCAACTGTTGTGCGTTTTGTGTACTGTTGAGATACGCACCCATGAATGGGGTTCCATATGGATGAGGCCTTATTGAATTAAATACCTAGAATTTATTAGGTAATTTAAATGTGATAATAAACTATTGTTTGGGATCACTGCTTGGATCCAGGACCACCCCGGGGGTGCGTTACTCTGTTTAGTAGTTTGTCCAGGATACCTGAGGGTATGCCTTTATAATAATGATTATAGAATTGCCTTTAGAGGAATTGCATGTGTATTTCTTGTTTACATGTTGGTCATGTCCCAGTTAATTATTTATCCAGAGGGTAGTGTTGTGATTGGAGTATGAGAAATGTACTACTTAGCCTGTGAGAAACTTCTTCTTTGCCTGTGGGCAGTTGATTCTGTGCCTGTGGGTGACACCTCGTACGCCTGTGTGCAATATTCTATATCCCTGTGGGTAGATTCCTATGTTTGGATTCTCTTTAACTGAGGTTAAGGGTTTACATGTCTGAGGACTCTGGCTGTTTTATGTTGAATATTCACTCTGGTTATATCTTAAATTAAATGATAAAATAATAATAAAATGGAAATATAACTGGTAAAGTTAGTTACTTTTAAGTACTTCATAATTTATAGAATTTTACTACAACACACTTTTGTTTCATATTTTCACACAGTTGGGAACGGGCCATTGTTGGGAGCCTACTGGGATTTATTTCTCACACCCAGTTTGGTTCCTATCTTCAGTCCAAATAGATTGCGTTCCTACAGGTGTGGATAATGGAAAGGGTCCCTATACAAGTACTTGATTTGTTTATGGGATGTAGGGGAGCATTTGACTGATCTTGGCTCGTGATGCCGCTAGCTGTTCTGTTTTTCTTTTCTGTACTTGTACATCAGTTGTATCGTATTGCAATGTAACATGTATTGGCTGTTTTATAAAATAGTGACATGTTGCATCATTATCTATATAATGGTTGGTTATCTTTTGAGGCAGTTGTTTATTTTAAAAGTGTATAGTTTATTGAATCGTCTGTTGTTGTATGAATTTTATTTTATTCTGCTACATTACACTTTGACAAATGACAACATAGTTTCCCCACTATCAAACATGGACCTTCATTGCTAGTCGGTAGCCTCTGGTATTTGGGGAAATGCACTTGAGGTCCTGTGGAGAACCGGGTTCGGGGCACCCATTGAGTGACAACCAGATCTGAGATGTTACAACTATTTAAGGGGACACCTAGCTATGGGAGATATATTTTGACGGTGGATCCAGAATCCCAATTGGGAAGAGATTGCAAGAACCTAATGAAAACAATGTGTGGCTGGGAGTCATTCTCATTTTTTTAGAAATGGATGTCCTACATTTATCCTTCCCACTAAAATAATGGTGCACAAACAATGATCCATAATATTAGGCTCTCATTACTAGGTTATAGATTTCTCTTCAATTACAAGTAAATCATTTGACTATAAAAGGAAAATCAAAACTATTCATCAAGAAGTTAAACAATTATTATACCATAAAAAGTTATGATCTAACCCCCTAGTAGGCCACATACAGTAACTAATTGTTGAATTACATTTGGAGAAATGATTAACTCACATACCCTGATCAAAAAAATTTCTATATGATGCTATGGAAAATGTTTCCACATATCATGTAGATATGGACTAGGATGAAAAAAATCATCAGCATTACGCAATATCAGATGAACACGACTGTTGTTAAAACCAACATGAAAGAGATCAATTATGTTTGTTCCAAACATGAACCATATGGTCCACCAACTTTATGGATGGAACTCATCATGGACTACTATCACAATATAGAACTCCCACTAGACAGATCTGGGAATGATAATATCTGAAGAATATAAATTAATTTTGTTCTATATGATGGAAAAAACATCACAAGGTCATTTATAAGTGGATCCTTGATCGGTTCATTAACAGATGTATTGATTTAGAAGAGACCAAAACTATCAGGAAGGATGTGAACACTTGATTCTATGGAACAAAAAATATAGAGTTCAATATTTCACTTCAAATCATATGTCTTGGGAAATATTAGCCCACCATATTATAATATAGTAAAAAAATATCAAATTTTGATATTCCTTCCATGTTCATGATAATAACATTCACTATCCCTATTTGTTTCTACACAAATCCAAATAATCCTAACCATTCTCCATATGGGGAATGGATTTTGTTGGACTATATCACACAATTATAAGTCAACATGTCTTGTAAAACCCCACTATATCCAACTTCTTCACCAAGTGTACTGATGGTATACCCTACAACGAATTCAGGTAAATTATCATTGTATGTTTCGTAAAAGCTAAAATCATCAGCATAATTTTCCTTCCTCATACAATTATAATGGAAAATTGAAATAATTTATAGTCTACTTAGTTGGAGAGAAAATAATAGGAGTATGGAATCATGTCCAACATTTTGATCAAATTAAACTAATTTACATTCACCCAAATTAGAGATTTTATATCAGGAGTATGGAATAAAGTCCAACTATTCATAAAACTACCATACAATGGATCATGGTTAGATATAAGGATTCAAAAATAAATTATCATATATAACCCCAAATATGGTATCCAATGATAAAATATCTTGGTCGGACATGCTCTGGCATGCCTTGTGGGCATACCAGGCTACGACCTGCTCTACCACACAAGTAACCACAAACTCATTACTATAAGAGACACATGCGACCGGACCGTCGATGTTTAATTTCCCCCACTCATTTCCATATATGATCAGCTATGAATAGATGAGTGATCCCAGAAATGGTTGGATGAATTGGGGATACTGGATGAGGAGAGATTGTATTCGTTTCATCATTTTGACGTCCATGAAAACTGGATCATGTGAGACATCAATAAAAAGTATCTCCAATGATATTTTTTCAAAAAAAAGATGGTGGTACTCATTAGGACTCTGATGATACTAAGAATGAATTATCTGAATATTGAACCAAAATGGGTGGGACCTTACACCGTTCCCATGGTCTACTACAATGGTGATTATTCTCTGGATTCAATAAATAGAATTCATACCACCCCCACACCATTAAAAGGTTCCTAGAGGTTTATTTTCTGTAATAACATAGCACATCATCCAGATCACATGAAATCAAAAATCATAGTAAATAATAATGATAGTATGATGTTAAACATCATTGTAAATCATCCCGATCGAATTAAATTAAAATTCATGGTAAACCATCCCAGCTACATGATGATAAACTATATAGTCGATTTTTGTCGCACATATATAAAATTAATGACATCATTATACATGTCAAAAGATAATAAAATTCATGAAATGAACATCTTCATTACATGACATGAAACATCATGACACCATATTGTGGTCACAATAAAGGACATCACCTCCAAAACCAGTCATCTAAAATACCATATTAAATAATTGTGTGTGGCTTGATTCCAATTGTCTCATGATATTTAGTGACTCTAAAAATTTTCACATTATTCTAAACCACAAATTTCAATCCATTCAATTGATTATATTTACTAGAAATTGGACCTGTGAATTCTTTTCACAGTGTGATTTTGTTCCTTTCTGGTCTACAAAATCACCTTTCACATAACTACAACACAACACCTGTCATGACACATGACCATTGAGAAATATGATAATAATAATTATAATGTACATTCATCACACATGAGATAGATCTGTGTTGAAGAAAGAGGAAATGTGCATGTTTCCTCCTAAGAGTTAGATCCACAAAGGGGGTCTCTTCCTCACGAACTAAATCTTTCTTGTTTTTTGGAATCACATGATATATAGTTATTTTGAGACCTGTAATCATTGTCCCAGCAATAATAAAATATTCCATAAACATTCGGTGACCCGAATACATCACACATGACATTATACACCATGGAAAATTTCATTTATGAATGGAATTTGAAGGAAATGTTCCTTACAATCAATGTGTGGCCTAATTCTCATTCTGGTGTGAAACCTAGGGATGCTCGAACAAAATTTCATGGTCTAAGACATAAAATACAAATAAAATTCTCCCATCGGTGTATGAATCATACCTACATAGTGTTTTCCCATATAGAACTACATGTTCTTTATTCCTTCCCTCACATGATACATAGGGACAACTATATCTCCAATACATGGTCAAGAAAACAATTTCCCCCTATTTTACATCAAATCAACTTCATCCTATTCATGTGATGTTAATATTTATGGGATAAAGAACTATGTGAGGCATTATTCCTATTTTCCTTGGATATAAAGTGACTCGTGAATCTCTAATATCAGTCCTAACTGCAACAACAAATAAAGCTAGGAATAAAATGCGCCCTTTTGTGAATGGATCGTACTTGTGATGATAGTACATGTTGAGGAATATGTGTGGTTGATTCCCATCAACATAGGATATGTTGTGATTCCTAGATATTGAATCTTGAGTCCATCCCCCACAAAATCATAATTCCCTATCGTCTGTTTTATCACCCCTATATGGTGGATAAAACTTTTTCCATTACTTTTTTACACTGAGCATATCTCAAATGGGACTATATGTTTTTCTATGAGATTCATCACATGGTAAAGGTTTATAAATTCACAACAGGGGTACTACAGTTCTGATCACCAGACCTTAAATGGACCAATATATTTCTTTACAACATAAGGATAAAATACTTAGTCAATGAATTATTGAGAACCACTTATGGAATGATATCTTCCATCATATGATACATAGTAAAACATAAGTATTTAATATTTTCTCAAGACATAATATGTACTCATTAAATCTGAAAACATACATCCTTACCACATGAAGTGAAATCACATTTCAAACATCTATAACACAAGAAATTAAACTAATTTTTTTTCTTGAACTACAGGTGTCATGATTTTAATTTTGAAGAGATATATTTTGATGCCAAGACCTAGTGATATAGTCCCAACCATGGGGTAATGAATTTTCCCTATATCGTGTATACAATCAATAACCTATATATGAGATCTCAAATTAGGTCTCCTCATTTAGGGATCTAGCATGAAAAGTTAAAAGTCCCCTAAATATAAATCAGATCAATATAGGAAACTTTACACTCCTTGATTGATCACAATCTGAATCTTTCTAAAAAACTCAAAAAAGTTAATTCCATTCAACAAAGGTTGTGTCTGTAGAAATAATTAATCTCCACAATCATTCTATGGAAATTGAGGTTATAAGGTCAGTTTCCTCAAGAAGCATTTGTTTGATAAAGGAAAATATTCCCTAGTTGGCTCTGTATAAGTTTCCAATTCACGCAGCCTCTCAACTAATAATAAATATCTCCACAATAAGGCCTCTCTTATCTCTATAATCCAAATTAAATTTATGTCCCATATAATTTTCCCATTATGAGAACCCCATGAATCATGGTTTACATTTCACCTTCCCCCTCATGTATATGGTATATTTAAACATCCCTACACCATGATCTCTTTATTATTAATCATTTACATGATATATGGCCCTATAACTATTACCTAAAACTGAAAGACCACATTTCATTATCAATTCATGATGTTAAACTACATGGGGGATGTCAGAGTCACATAATATAAAACTGGTGGAAGACAACACCTATGTGTGTGTTGATTTCTTCCATCGAAGGATTTATGGTGATGCATGAATCTCCAATACTGAGTCTAGCTATATCATATGTTGAAAATGTGCCCAACTATTCACTTGTCATACTTGCACAAGGGGAACCTCACAAGAACTATATATCGACTAATAATAACTCTAAAAGCGATATTTAGAGACACCCTGGTATTATATCCTCGTCTGACCACATTAGGAGAAATAAAATTCCCCCACTATCCTACACATGATCTATATTAGTATAATATGTTACAATACCTTTAACACAATACTCATGATCTTGTATTTAAAGGAATATTCCCTTTCCCCACACAAGAGTTTGATTAATGGGTGGGAAAACCTTCCATGAACTACATACTTTTTAATTTCCATTTTAATGATATTTTTAGTTAAAATCACACCTTATAACCCTAGCCAAACCATAATGGAGAAAAATACATCTTATATTCTTATGGGTTTGACCTGCATGAGTAAAATATTATTATGATTCTTTGTAAATTTGGTTATAAAATCATCTCATCATATTTAGGTACTTTCCATTCATAATCCAAACTCTTTGTTTGGGGAAGTCTAAATCTCCCCAACCCACCCTATCCATCTAAAATGGAGGTTTAGATTTTTGATGACATTTATTCTTGACTTTTCATAATATGCCTCACCATGATCTAGAGATTTATCCCACAAAAATTCTTTTCAACCAAGGGAAAATTCGTCCTTCGGAGAGACATATCCTATAATTTTATCCCCCAATAACGTTTTTATCCCACTTAAATCCTATGATTATAAACCCCACAGACTAAGGAATACACTTTTTTCCTTTCATGTTGGAATATTATTGATTGTTCAAAGACATATTGCATTGAAAATAAATTTTTTAACCCCCATGGTCGTCTCTAAGTGACCTTAATCATTATCTGTCAAATGCCCTTGCAATATGACATTAAACATCATGGTTCATGTCCATGTTGCATGACATTAAAATACCCCATGATCCAACCCATGAAATAAAAGATGAATTAATGCAAGAGTTGTTTCCCACTCATGTCTAGTACTGGTATAGATGCACTCATCATTATTAGACATTATTCTGTTAAAAATTATCCCTTAATGGTTTTCATAAATCCAATATTTCACAAATCACATGTCCATCCTAAATGGCAGTTTAGTGACCTAAGAATGCCATTATTTAGATATGATCAAAATTTCATTATTTTCTCATCATAAGTTACGTACAATAAAAGGACAAACAACCAATTGAATAGTTATCTTCTAGATATAATTTTATTATCTCCATAGGCCCGAAATACAACATGATGTAAACTTATTTTGTGGTAACACCTCCCATACATTTCCATAATCATATCACAGGTTAAAAAATCACAAAACCCCATAATAAAAATACATTATTACTATTTGAAGAAATGTCAGGACATTCTCGACTAGTAATCCATATTAGGGTAATCACCCAATAATTCATGGTCAAATATGTTCGTCATAAAACAAAAGAGGAATTATTATGAATTGAAATCCTTTAAAATAACCAGAAAAAATGGACCCGATACATTTCATGATGAAAACCAGTAAAGGTTACCCTAGATAAATGCCAGGGTCTAGGTTTATAAACCATATATTTTCATGGATTAAGAAAAAAATCAAGCAATAAAAAATAAAAATAAGACACAAACATGTGAGGTCAAAACCCTATAAATGAATGCCTAAGAAAACCTCAATTTATGCCCAATAAATCCACACCAAAATGGTTTAATAAATAATTTTAGTGGTAATATAAAATAAAAAAAGATTTTAGGGTATTTCATGTAAACCTAGAAAGATTCAAAATTATTTTCAATGGGTCCCTTGGACAAAGAAACAATTATATTGTTACATGATCTTATAAATATGGAAATCCCATGTTTCTATTTCAATTGCTATCTAGTAGAGATTATCTTTCAAAACAATATTAATTTTGATTAAATTGTGTTGGAGGATAAAATAAAGTTTAAAAATTTGATGGAAATAGTTTTTATTTTTATATTGAATGTAAATGGGTGATTATTCAAATCCTGGTTCCTCTTCACATAAGGGGGAAATTGTGATTACAAATCCCACTAAATATATTCAAAATGATGAACTAGTTCCTGATCCGAATGATATATGGTCATGATAGGTTCATAAAAGATCTAGTATTAGTATAATCATCATAAAATAGTTCCAAGATTTATTAGAAACATCTAATACCACCATCTCTTATTCATCCAAAAATCATATCCATTTATACACAACTTCCTTGATTTGAGCCAATTCATTCATGATTCTCCATAGTCAAATACTAAGTGTATATATCTATTGAAAATGAATAATTTTTTAGGATATATTTTTGGAAAATTCACCTTATCGCCTCATAGTCATCTCAACATTATCATTAGTTTCATTAACAATGATGTTCTTGGCTTTGGAAGTGGCCCCATGGAATATGTGATTTAATAGAAGGAATGGTGAATTCAGGGTTCAGCTTGAAAGTATTCCACCTGAATTACATTTATTTTAATAGAATTATAATAAACCCCCCATAAAAAATAAATGAAAATATATAATTCTATTTTTATATCTTTTTTGATAGGTTTTATAGGGGGTCTAAGAAATCAGCTTCCAGATATATTTCAATATTTTTTGACATATTATTTTTAGGTCATCCAGAGCCTCCTGGTCCTCTAAAGAATCACCCTTGGATGATATAATTTATTCAAAAATATGTACAACTAGATAGGTTCTTGAATAAAAATAATTTTCATTACTTGACTCTAATGAAACTGTCTCTTTTGCAACACAAGCAGGTTGAGATGTTAGAGAAGGGTTTGCATCCAAATAAGCCTAAGAAAATAATCCAAATTCCATAATTTTAATGATATGAATTTATAATCATCAATATAAAAATCGATCATACATAAGGTTGGATAAATCATCTTCAATTTCTACAACACTGGAATCCATTACCACCACTGATCTTTAACCTGAAAAAATAGATGTTGTGGCCTATATATTCAGATTGAAATTCAGTTATTCCAGAGAAATCCATGGTGAGGGATCAATCCCATCCTAGAAAATTGTCTCTATATGGTTATTCATCAATACTAATCTCACTATGATAATGATTGTGGCCTATACATAAGGTTGGATAAATCATCTTCATCAATACTAATCTCACTAGAAAATTGTCTTTATATGGTGATTATCTTGAATGGATCTTTGCCGACTATAATAGAGTTTTTTTGTTCATGAAGATATTACCCACTTGGGATTTGGATCCCCATAATATCTTAGTCAGCCTTGGATTCCCATTTAGTTGAGGAACTACCACTAGAAGGACCACGTTAATCTCTGAGGAAGACGAGGGTAAATGCCCCTAAATGGTTGTTTCCCACAAACTGTTCAGATCCTCACCAATACATATGAGAGATATATAGTCAAAAAATTAATATATAACATTGTTTATAATTAACGAGATGAAACAACCACCTATCATCTTCATCCTAAGAAAAATCTCCAGCTATGATGCATGTAAACTCTTTGTGGTGTTGATTGAAGATAATCACCTAGAAAGAATAGTGGTGTGTTAGGGTGGAGATGCTCCTAACAGAACTCTATGAATGAAATCCAAATGATATATCTCAACGTGAGAGCCTTCTACAATGGATCCCACATCAGAAGGGTTGTTCTCCTCAAAAGATTTTCCCCTATGGGTGTACACTAGGGAAGTAAAATATTTTTAGATATCCCCAATATCATATAAGTATAATGACTAGGGTTGCAAGGTTCGGGTAATAATAAAGAAAATGATTTTCCAAAAATAATTGTATTACCAATCCATCAACATCACCTCACCCCCATAAATTTTACCGTCATATACTCTAATTGGTAGGGCCCGTAAATCCTATATATGCATGAGGGAATGCAGTAGTCCATCGCTTCTAAACATATACCCACTTCATGAGTATCATCCTCAACATACATCCATACAGGTGGGATTATTAACAAAAATCTTTCATGATCAAGGTTCAATGGATGAAGAAATTCCCAAATGTATTTGGAATGAGCTGTTTCTCTCAATGTATCCCATGATTTCTAGGACTATATGATGGCTACATTAATAAGAAGGGACACTAAAAAAAAGAGCTTCCCTTGTATGCGGGGTGAGTTACAATATTCGTAATTACTTCATTTGTGTCATAGCCACTCGAGATCCCACAGGGATATGGTGATTTTTAAACCCTATATAGTAATAATTAATTTCACCAACCCCAACATTAGGGCGGTCAACAAAATCCCCCCCCCCCCGAGTTGTGACTATCATCCCCTATATTCTCAGGAAACTAAAGAATCACCATTGTGAGCACTCTAATGGAATATATATCATTCTTACATATAATTGACTGAGGTTTCAATATCATAAATATATGAATCTATATTCCCTAGGTCATTAGTGTATGATTTTGTTTTGGGTTAAAACATCTTCCCATATCTAGTTTATGCAATCTCATTCACGTATAAGAAGTAAAAAAGTGAATGAACCTAATGGGAACTCCTCAGATAATCCCATTGCATACGTGATAATGGAAATGTGGCATCCAGATATATGGATACATGGAAATGAAATGTATCACTGGTAGATTAGAGATTCAATCCTCAATCTCCCTATATCATTATTTCAGGGATCATAGACCATTTATTTTTTGGCTGCTTCTTGGGTTGTGATTTATCAACAGAATCCCTTCAATCCCCACTTGCTTCTGGCACTAGTTCACCTTTGAAAACATGGACCAATATATCTAGATGATAATTGTGGTATGATCTATTATAGGCCTTGGAATATTATTTGGTAATTATTATATTAAATAACACATAATGTGCTATTCCAATCTGACATCATGTATCATCCAATGAAATGATTATCCTGAGTTGTGGAGGTACCATTACGTCTTTATCCTGGAATACACTATTGATGGTAAAAGTTTACCTAATATGGACCTTGTTTAATTGACATGAAAATCAAGAGGGTGAATACCCATTACATATAATCCCCTCTTCAATACTACTATGTAATATTCCTTCTCTCAATGAAATAAGATATCCTCACATAACAGGGAACTAGATCCATCATTTACCAATTTACTTGATGGGGATGTAAAAATAATATGTAAAATGATTGCAATAATTATACAGGACCATTGTTTTTTATCCTCCTAACCTTGATGAGATTACTCCACTTATAATTTTAAGATATTTCTGCAATATAGCATTTAGGATCAGTTGAATATTGAAAAAAATGTAGCCATCCATATGGGATGCTACTCAGCAATATATAACATTGAAGGGGCCTATACGTGGTATGATGACCTCCCAATACTATTTCTTTTCAGAAAATGGTAAATTATCCCCAAAAATAGAACATAGAGGTTAATATTATTTTTAGTGGAAAATTAACCCACCATTATAAAGGTCATGACCCAAACCCTGGTATTAGAGTCACACACAGAATGAATCCAACCACATTGAAACATGGAACGAAATTATACTAGTTAGAATAGTTGGTCAACATTACATATGATCTCTTAGCCACACTTATTGCACATACACTCTTCAAGAATGTTTTAGTAGGAACTAACAGGTATTGAGTTATCAATTGTATAGAATGTACATGGCCCCGTAAAATAAATATCTTCGACAAATATCATAGAAAATGAATTGATTCAATCTATAAACGGGAGGTCATTATTTGAGAGAGGGTCTTACTTCAAGAGATCATTTGTCATAAAAATATGTTTCATAGAAAGATTAGGGGTCCTCTCTATGTTTTACAATAAAAGTTGGTGGAATATAGTCATCATATATGTCACCCATGATGGGCTCCCCGTAAATCAATCAGATATCACTTAGAGTAATCCCAACATCCTCATGCGCCATGTGGTAGGTATTGGTGACCGAGATCCATCTGATATGCTGATTCGGGATAACAAATTGACTTTTGTGAGATTAAGTCCATGATAATGTGACTAACTCATACATACACACATCATTAAAATTTGTATTAAATTACTCAAAAATAAGGTAGACCAAAAATGATATACCCAGTCCAAGATGAATGATCCCCTATGTAGAATGTTCCGTTTTGAAAACCATCCTAAGTACTCATTTACTATGGCCTTCAATGATATGATTTCATAAGAATGGAAGTCTCTATCTTGTTCCCTCATAGATTCTTCTTGTGAATAATATGTGTATTTAAAAATAAATCTGTTAGTGTGAGTTCCTTGAATGAATGAACACTTCGATAAAATTTTGGCATAGGGAATACTGACATTCATGATTATATAGGATTCATGAGGATTCAATGTGTGTGGTTACATCATTTAAAAATATTATAGAATCCCAAAAAACATAACCTGTAATTATTTCAAATTCCCAATAATCATATGAACCTATGGTTATAAGTCCCAAAGGATTTTCCTAGAGTGGTTCAATGGTGACCTTGGTACTGTTGTTGATAAAATCAACCATAGATTTCCTCCTCTTCTCAATAGTGGAAATAAAAATAGAAAAATTTAAATATTATATGATGGGTCCATCCTATTTTATGTGAAAAAATTATGAAGTAAAAGGGGCTAGTCTTAATAGGAATGGAAATGTGTAAAGCACCATGAACTGTCAGTTCATGGAGTGTTGGTCAGAAAACAATCAGTTCATAAAGAGATAGATCATGAAGCATTGTCCTACATAGCATATTTTCATGGAGTTCTCATTCCATAGATTTCTCATCCAACGAATAAACAATTAATGTGACATAATATATATGAAAATAATAAGAATTACCATTCATAGAGGTGGACATCATGTTCATGGTATGATAATCTACAAAGGAAGAACACTCCATGAAATCACCAATAATAGAAATTATATAGAGATTAATAAACATACTTGATGAAATATAAGGAAAATGAGTCGGGTCCCCCAATTTATATGCATGGAAACCTATTTTGGGTCCACCAGTGTACCCTGAAATGGCTAAACGATGGCCACTTTCTTCATCGAAACTGCCTCCTCTTCATTTATACTAGCGAAAATTCTGAAGGGGCACTTTTTTTGGGTCCTGTAAATTCTACATTCAGTGTAAAATAAAATAAAATAATTTATAAATCTAAAAAAACATATAAAAATATATGTATGAAAAAATGTTCAAAGGGGTTAAAGAATTGAAGGAAATCATTGTCCTACAATGTGAAAATATCTACGCATACCTCCACTCCACATGGAATTCCACAACTCTGAAAATAACCCTGACAATAAAAAAATTCATGGTATGAGATGGTACTACTATCCCTCATGAATGAAAAAACTCATTTACAAGAATTTTTGGTGATTTAAATCATCTACGATTGACTACCCTTACAAATGAAAATCATTTGTGGGTTATGATTCTCTTTTTCATCCCCCACAATTGAAATTGGTCGCAATATGAGGAATCCATAATGGGATCCCAAAAACCAAATACCTCATCCCACTATATGATACCATCTATCATGAAATGAGTAACCTTAATTATTCTATAAAATAACCCTAAGAGAAACCAAAAAAATGGATGGATTCCAACATGAAATAGCCAAGAAACCTGGGAGAATTTGGACAGAGCATTTGATTCTCAGAAATAAAACCTACTGAATGACATTAAGGAAGAAATTTAATTCATATTGTCTTATAAAAATCCAATAATCCATTATAAACACCAATATGAACAATGTAATTGGATTGTCCCTTTGAGGACCACAATCTTATGTAGTAAGCATCTATATGGAGGTATTATTTCCATGGGAAGAAAACATTTATATGTGATGAACTAAACCCCACATAGAAAAATTATATGTAGTTAGAACCCAATTCTATCTTAGAAAACAATATGTAGGAGGAGCCCAGGTCCAAATTTCATAATGCTACACAATTTCATCCCTCAACCATGTTGAATAATTCTATATGTAGGGAGACCAATATTGAATATGATCTTTCTAGGTGGAATGGGGAATCCTAGTGTGTTCTGCTCTCTAGATACCACCACTTCCTTTCATCATAATATAAGGCCCCACATTTTCCCTTGGTGAACTAGTCAAACAAAATCATGCCCTGACTACTTCCAAAGCAATTTGACATATCTAATAAAACAATTAGTTATACTAGGGTGTCCTATTAAATCTACATACCCCTATTATGTGGGTTATTTTTGATAATATCATTGAAGTGGTGGACCCTCAGAATGTTTTCTAGTCCTTATGAGCATGGAAATTAGGGTTCATAACATGTTGGTTCATACATAGACCTCCCCATTGTTGGTGCGGGGGAAGAAGATCACTCATGCCTTTCCATTTGTGGGGTAATTTTGTATCCTTCTCTCTTCCAATGAATCTAGTAGAGAATCCCTCCTAGAGTAAGTCCCTATTCTTTCATCCGGGAGATGGAACTAATACTCCTATTCAATATCATAGGTCATAATCAGATAGCACATTAGATGTGACTATACCAGTAATGAAAATAAAACTAGAGATGTGTACTTCAAGGCCCTCTTACTCTCTTCCTTTATGCTCTAACATCTATCCACCAGTGGAAAAATTGGACCAATTGACCTTTAGATGTACTAGTTTCCCTAGTTTCTCACATAAATCATGACTCAAGTGGGCTTAGTGGTTACTGAAAATCATGATATTTGTATGATCCTAGTCCTCCATTGTTCCTCATATACAATATAAGACCCAATCATATCCATTCAAAGGGACCTTTCCTATAGATATGAACCTCAACCTTCACTCTTGTGGGCCCCATACATTTGTGTAATCCAAACCCATTATGAAATATATAATATTTTATTCTCAAATTATTGGGATATGTTGCAATACTCCCATTATTCAAACTCCACACCCAAATTCACCCTAATTTTCTTTACTGAACATTCACTTAGGGTCATATCCAACCCATAGTGCCACATATATTCTAGGTCCCTTTAAACACCATCCATACTCGGTCATATCCTGAGTAAGATCATGCTCCTCTCTGGGAAACCACATCTTTTTCAGGTCCCTGGGGATGCCTTGATACATTTCCCACACCATCATTTCCAAATCACCTTTCACCAAGACAACCTTATCCCATAATGTTAAGCTACGTCATTTTCTCTTCCACCCAAGTCCTTAAAATATTATTGATCATGTAAAATGGAACCTAAGTATGAGAGTTATGATATCTTTTATGATGATACATAGGAATCCCATATTATGGGTTTCATACTAAAATCAAAATCACTTTTGTCTCCCGGTATAAAAATATACTATATAACACCTCATTGAATGTATTAAAATAAAAATCATAATGAAAAAGAATTTATGAATCACTAGTTCTTTTATAAAAAGGTACAATTAATGTAGATCCACGTATACATATTGATTCCTCAATTGATGGGGAACCTCAAATACATATAGATGATTATGAACACATTCATACAGTTAATCGATAATGTTGAGTGATCCCTGAAATACATTTGGATGATCAAAGGATTAATGATAATATCATAAATCTAAAATAGAGTCATGAAATATGAAATAATTCCCCAAAAATGGTGTCATGTGGTCCATTTACCATCCTCTTGAGGAAGGTGAGTTCTTAAGTGTCATTGGCCAAGTTAACCAACAAGGTCGTGCCTTTGGATTGTAGGTCCATGATTTATCAACGATATGGAAAATATTTCATTTTGGTTCTATGAAAAAACCCACTAGAAACTGATCTATAACAAGCAAGTGTGTGATAAGAATTGTGACCTCAATACAAATAATTGTGTATTAATCAAGCCCCCGAAAATCAATCAAACCATTGTGGGAAACATCAATTTTTTCATCACAACTCTCATCTTATTAGAAAACACATTGAATCCCTCTAATCAAAAATAATATAAAAATGATATTATGAGGTGGACTATAATTTTCTAATCCTTTATAATAACCATGATTCTAAATTAAAACAATTTTTGATAGTTTTCACCATAGGAAACATAAAAATAAATCAAGCTATGTAATTTTTATTAATAATAAAACTTATTAATACTAAAACCATGAGGAAATAAAATAGATTTCAATAAGTAAGAAATTTTATTAAAATATATTATTAAAAACAATTAATGTTTTCAATGGCCATATTTCAATAAAATGAGTTTTTCCTATATATATTGAATTTTTAGTTAAAAGATAGATATTATAATTTTTTAATTTAAAATTTATAAAATTATTTTTAATTTCTTATTGCACATATCACTGTTTTCCTAATATTATTTTTTATATTTTCAAAATAATTTATTTTAGTTAGATAGAAAATAAATATCGATTTTTCTTGATAATTTAATGTTTGTGAAATAGAATAATAAAATAATAACGTACAATGTTTTGATACCATTTTATATGAAAATATATGTCTACAAACGGAAGTAGTTCATTTTAATGTTTTATATTTTATTTATAAATCCAATGATCATTGTTTTGGAATCTAACTTGTTATTTTTCTCTAAAAACTATTCCCATTCTCATAAAATAAAAAAATTACTTTTCATCACATATAGAAATTAAATATAAAAAATGGGTTTCGTATTTTAGATCAGGATGATCATATTCTCTAACATGGCCAATTTCATTTTTGGAATAAATATATGATTATTAATATTAAAGCTAATGACAATGATAATGGTAAAACTGTTATTTTCAATTAATTATTTTATAAATATTGTGTAATTATTATCTACTGAAATAACTTTATCACATATAAAAATTAATATAATATTATATTAAAAAACATATTTAAATATACTATGACTAAGAAAATTGATAATAAAAATAAATAATATTTAGAAAACATAATGTTAGAAATCATATTTTTACAAATATGTTATCTATGATTTAAATTTTTTAGTTTTAAAAAAAATATTTTATTTTGAAATTTAGTTATATGAAATAGATATTAAATTTTGGCTCATTATATATAATTTTTTTATGATGGGTTATTAAATAATTTTTTTTAAAACAATAGTTACTTGTGTAAAAACATGTCACAAAATTAAAAAAAGTAAACGTAAAAAAATAATCTCAAATGAGGTAAAAGTTGATTAAAATATTTTTTACATACATTTTTCAGGATTTATTGACCATATATCACACCAAAATACAGTAATTATTACTTTTTTGAGACTTTGAATATGGAATCCCACCTTTTTATTACATAAATTTGTAATTCATTATACAAATAGAAGATCATCAAAGTATATTATCTTTTTGAAAAGGTACACAATACATGGAAACATAAAACATTATTTTAATAAAATTTAAAATATTCATGAATATTCATCATAAGAAAAATTATATAATCTCATAACCTGGGAAAATACTTCAAAAGAAAGGGTGAAAATATGGCCTAGTAAGGGAAATTGAGCAAAACAACTGACATGTGAACTTGAGAGAATACAATAAGAAAAAGAGGAAATATCATAAAGGCATGATAAGAGACATATCATGATAATAAAAAAACTAATTATATCATTAAATTTGGATATAAATATTAATTTATAAATTCATAATCAAATCACCAAGGTCTATACCGAAGGTTTCATAAAGATACCACTGTTATTCACCAAAGTATCATAAGACATCTCATATCTAGAGATAAATTTAATTACCCCATGAATTGGATTGATATCAGAGAGTTCCATTATATATTTATTTATTGTGATCCACATAGATCATAATAATTCATTTAACAAAAATATTACATAGAGAAAAAAATAAATGGGTTTTATATTAGAATGATGATGATTTAAAAAGTGTTTAAAAACAATATCCCTCTGTAATTTATATACCAGATAAAGATAATGAGGGATTTATGTATGAAATATCTAGAATAAAATAAATTATTTTTATATCATGATAAATACCCATGTAAATGAATGTTGTTTGGGTAATAATATATGGAAACTAAAATAATTTATTGATAAAGAGAGAGAGTGAGTTTGAGTCAAACTTTATGCAGCATAACGACTATGCAACATGGTTTTAAAAATCATTAAAAAGAGAGGATATAGAGGTAACTCATTCATAAAATAGTCATATTAATTATTATGGACATAATAACATGGAAATAAGAACATGGTATGGAAATTTTCTAGACATACCACATAAAAGGGAACTTGAATGAAAAAAGAGAAGTTTTGAATTCCCTTACAAAAATTAGGCACCATAACGACGTCACATAAAAATTCAGAAAATCAGTTGATGAGCTAGAAAAGGGACTCTCATCATTTGAACATAAAATTCAAATCAATAATGATATAGTATAACATACCCCAAAATAGTAAAAATGGAAATTACAATACATAACATAAACGAACTCTTTACTAAAAAAGGATGGTGAAAGTTTTCCTTTCCTTGAAGATTAATTAATAAAAATCTATGATCGGGACCATCACTGCTTGAGGAAAGATTGGGAGGACTCCTTGGGTGGTAGTAATATAAAATCATCGTGGGGTATGATTTTGGAATGATATTAAATGAAATAATGGCATGTAATTTATAGTAAATGAGATGGTGTTGTTTATTAATTTTCAAGGACACCTCATTGTTGGTATTTGAAAAACCATGTGCCTACCCATGGTATTCTCCCATGTTTTGGCCAAAGGGAAACCTCATATTATTGTTTATTCCAAATGAGTCGACCACCATTTTAAATTACATATTACATCATTATGATGTCATAATATACACAGAAAATTCCAAAACTGTATTTCAACTATTCATCTAAAAAACAAAACATTTTATAAAAATTTCACAAATTCATCCTTAAATAATATATATGTTAATAATTAAAAAATCATTCCATTTTATGAATGTAATTTTCAATATATGTGATATTTAATATTTAGGTAAAATCACTATTTACTTGATAAAATACTAAAAAATAACAAATAATTTCTGAAATATTAATTTATTTATGCTATTATATTGTATTACCATTCAAGATGACTCATATATATTAATAATTAATTATGTGAGGTTACTATTGCTTTGTTCATATTACTATTTGTAAGGGTAATATTACAACTCATTATTTACTATTCACCAAACAATTATGTAGATCTTATGAGGCTCAAAATTTCATAATGATTACACCCATATATATCCATTTTTTGACAATCATTTTACATTATTATTTATATAATGTATAATTTTTTTAAAATACTATTTTTTCCATATTCATCAATAATATGAACCTTCATAAAAAACTAAAAATACATCCTATATATTTTTTTTACATATAAAATTCACAAATAATGGTTATTTTATCATAATAATTTTATTTATACAATATGATTACACAAAGTAATAATGGCCTCGTTACACTACCCCTTATAACACCTTCATAGGACCTACAAGTAAGGTGTGCAATGGAAATAGAATATTAGGGTTGCTCAGAAAATATTTCCTGAGTGGTGATTTCTATCAGCTTGAACGTCTCATGTATGTGATTCTATTTAAGCTTAAAATATTTAAGATCAACATGGTCTTGGTCCAGAGAAAATCATAGTGACAAAACCTCCTTCCCAAGCTAATATAGATGGGATTCATAAGGCCTAAGTCTACTGGACGAGTCAATAAACTCTTATTTCTACATTTTTATGCATTATTATTTCTATTTTAAACAACATTTATAACATTAAAATCCATTAATGTTTCCTATAGTCATATTGAATGATAGTCATATAATGGTAAAAACCCAAGGGGCACATTTATATTATATGTATATTTTTTATTGATTATGACATAGTAAGACACACATTTTTCGGTGAAAAAATATCATTCAAAAGTTTGGGTTGTTAAATTATTCTCTCGTAAGATATTTTTTCCCCAAAATTTGAACACATACCCTTAGAAGAGAAATGGTGTTGGTAATTCTGTTACATGGACTCCTCTGGTTCACATGTGGCTTCTTTATATTTATGGTTCCTCCGCAGACATTAACAAGGTGGGTAGTTCTTTTATGTAGAACCTTCTCTCTACGATCCAAGATATCCATTGGAAGCTACTCATAATAGAGTTAATGTTCTAGTTTCACCGCATCTGGATTTAATACATGTGAAGGGTCAGGTATGTACTTCCCCAAGAGGGATACGCGGGAGAAATCATGAACTTGTGATATATTGGGAGGAAGTTCAAGATGATTGGCCACTTCTCCCACATGATCTAAGATTTCATATGGGCCAATGTAACTAGGGATGATATTCCATTTCATCCCAATCCTCATGATTCTCATCCGTGTTGAAGCTCAATGATATATATATCACTAACATCAAACATCGTGTCCCTTTTACCATTTTTTGCATAGATCTTTTTTCAACTATGAGCATCCTTAATTTGTTTCTAGATGGAATGAACCTTTTCTTTCATCTCTTTCATAATATTAGGCCTAAGAAGCATTCTATCACCAGTTTCATTTCAATAAGTAGGAGTTCTACATCTCCTCCCATATATGGATTCATATAGTTCCATTTTAATGATCGAGTGGAATCTATTGTTGTATGATAATTCAACTAATGGGTGATGGTGATTACGTCCCCCTTTGAATTCCATTGATCATGTTCATGGAATATCATAGATTTTTAGAATAGTCCTTTCATATTGGCCATCAGTTTGGGGGTGGTATGCCTTACTGAAATTCAATTCAGTACACATACCATGTTTATGGCTTCGAAAAAATATTGATTTGAATCTTGGATCATGATCAGAGATGATATAAATTGGATCTCTATGCATCCTACCACCTCATTCTTATAACTCCTATCATGTTCTTCAAGAGATAAGTATTCCCATTTAGAGATCAAAATGGGAATTCTTGGGGAGATTGACTATTATAACCCATATCACATTATTTCCTTTAGATGTTATCTGGAGACCAGTGGCAAAGTACATATTGATATTGTCCCACATCCATACTGGTATGGGTATTGGTTGTAATATCCCTTTAAGAATTTTTCACTCTGCATTCACTTATTGATATACAAGGAACCTTGTAGTGTAGTTAGCAATCTCTGTTTTCATATTATCCCACAAATAATGATAACTAAGGTCCCAAAACATGTTCATGCTTCTAGGATATAAATAGATGATTAAGATACGAGCTTAATCCATTATCTACATCTATATATCAGGAATTGATGGAACGCAAAGTCTTGTACAAAATTTTAGTACACCTTATTTTCCAATATTGATATGAGGAAATGCCCCATCCTTCACTAAATCAATCTCCTTCGGTTACAAAGAATCTTCTTTCTTATCTTTCTTGATCTTAATAGTAATTATGGTTGAGATATCATTTGGATATATTTAATGATACCCCTTGCCTTATAATTCCCATTTTTATTTTTACTAGGTCATGGATCAAGGGATCTCTTTGAATCCTCATCATGTAATGAACAACTAGGTCTTTCATAAAAAATGCATCAATGACATTGTGTTCTCTTCTGGGATGAAAATGAATTAATAAATCATAGTCTTTAAGAAGATGGAACCATCTCCTCTATCACTTGTTAAATTCATTTTGTGTTAAAATATACATCAAAAATTGATGGTCTATGTATATTTCACATTTCTCTACACAAAGGGAGTGCCTCCTTATCTTCCAATAAAAAACAAAAACAACTAGATCAACATTATTCATAGTATAGTTCTACTCATGAGTTGTCCACTGTGGAGTTTCATAATAAATCAACATGTCATTTTTCATGAGGACGGACCCATGTATTTTCAGAGATGCATCGCTAAAAATAATGAATCCTTCTACACTTGTGGGAAGAGTTAACGTGAGTTCAGTAACCAATCTCTTCTTTAGTTATTTGAATCTTTCCCCACAATCTTTTTTCTATATGAACTTTAACCCTATTCTTGTTAAATTTTTGAATGTATTATAAAGTCATGAAATGTTTTTCACAGACCTCCTTTAATATCTCAAGAATCCATAGAAGCTATAATTTTTTTATTGTGGACGGCTGAGTCCACTCCTTCAGAACCATTTTCATTGTAGGGTCAACTCTGATTCCTTCAATGGTTTTAATGTTCCCTATGAAAGATGCTTCTTGTAACCAAAATTATCATTTTCCAATTCTTCCAAAAATTCAATCCTTTCATAGTTTTTTTTAAAAATAACCGTTATATGATCATCATGCTCATGTGACATTTGGAACATTTTATAATATCATTAATAAAAACCACCAGAATTTTATCAAGGGAGTCCTTAATGACACTACTATCTCAAGGGCTTGACAAAAAACTCATAATACCCATATCTTTATTAGAAGGTGTTTTTTTAATATCTTCTAATTTACCTTTAATTGATGATAACAATTTTGAAGATCAATATTAGTGAATAATTTATCCTCTTGATGTTGGTCAAATAAGTCATCAATTCTATGAAGAGGGTATTTTTTATTCACTATTATCCCGTTTAGTTCACTATAATCAATTCATAGCCTCATTGATCTAACCTTTTTCTTCACAAAGATAACAGGTGCTCCCCAAGGATAAACACTTGGTTAGATAACCCCCTAATCCAAAAGTCTAAGGAGTTGCTTCTGTAATTCTTCCTGCACCACATTTCCCATCCCATGTGAGGTCTTTGATATCAGATGGGATCCATGTATGAGTTTATTAGATAACTCTACCTCTATTTTTGGGGGAGGTCTGTGTAACACCTTAGGAAAATTTTCTTTGTATTCCATGATGATGGTGAAATTTTATATCATTATACCCTCATTTCCATTTTCTTCTTCACCAATAAACTCCATATACAAGGCCATATGAGGTGCTTCATAAAAAATATATGGTTCGTAAATCTCTCCATGGAAGATAAACTATAGGTTTCCCAATCAAGACTACTATGATTTCCATACATCTGTATTTGATCAGAGCATTATACTTGGAGATCTAGTCCATCCCTAGTATAATTTCGAATTCTATCATGGGAATGACTACATGATCAGTGATAATATTGTGCTCGCAAATGTAAAAACTAGAGTTCTAAACATTGATGATGCATGGATAATCCCACCATGTGTCTTGACTGATAACACTAATTTTAGCAATTCAAGGGTTTATTCTAAATTTAGTTCACACATAAAGGATATAAAATAATTATTAGAACCATAATCACCTTATATACTGCATATCAATGAAAAAAAGAGTACTTATGACAACATCAATTGGATCATCCACATTAGTTGTCGTGATAGAAAATGAATGACCTTTATCCCTTGGCATTTTCTAAGGATGATTATGATTCCCCTCTACTTCCATTGGATTTGGAAAATTATTGGAAAAGTTACAAAGATGTATAAATAGAAATTATTAGACTTAATGTAGGGATTGAAACATTTATCCTTATCTGTTAGTATTGGTATGTTGAGGCATCACCACACTATAAAAATTCCTAGAAAATTTATCATATCTTCCAAACTTGTTGCCCTTCCTACTATTCACCTGGAAGTTCCCCAAATTCTTCTTCACACACTTATTACATGTGATATGTTTCAAATTATAGAATCAACATCCTTGATCAAAACCCCTCCCTACGTTTTTCTCCATTGATCTCTTCTATCACTGTATTTATGAGACCACTGCATCTCAATGAAATCTAGTTCGACTTTCATAGCACTCTTCATGATCTCCTCATAGATATCATAGTCTTAGTTTAATTGTTTCTTCCAAATATGAGGTATTAGTCTAGAAAAGAAACTATCAGCCTCCCCATTAGAATCTAAGAAAATGCGTGAGGTGTAACAAGAATGTTTTGTGAAGTTCATCTCGTATCTTCCAATAGATTCATTCTCATTATTCTTTAGCTCGAGAAAATCCTTCCCCATTATTGTTCCCATCAAACAAGGGTAATATTTATTGAGTAAGATCACTATAAACTCTTCTCACTCTATATATTCAACCTCCACTCTTGGCCTCATATTTATAATCAGTTCCCACAACTAATCAACTATACCCACTAAGCGGTAAACAACATGGGTGACCTTCTATTGTTATGAATATTGGGGCGCATAAAATTTCATTTCGATAGTGCTGATCCACTAATCAGAAATCAACGGGTTAATAGATCCTCTAACCTTTTTAGTAGTTTAAGCATAAAGTACTCTGCAAAAATTTGTTCCCTTCGTGGTGAAATTGGTCTTTCGTCACGATTCAAGTTAATTCCCATAACTTGAGTCAGTTGGTTCATCATTCTCTGGAAAGTTACCATTTCATCTTCCATTAGAGGGTTTTTAGTGCATGGTCCATTGCAATCACCATTTTCCTAGTTCCTCATATTAAATGCCACATTCTAAAATAATAAATCCATAGTGAGACACTTATTTCATTATAGAATCTTTTAGATGTAAAGGATTTTTATGTCTTCAAATTTCATTCTTAAGCATATTATTCATTAACAATAATTACATTTATCTATAAGTCCTTCATAATGATTCATAAAAAGCCTATGATTAACCAATAATATCCCCAAGGAGTGTCAATATAGGAGTGAATGAAGGTCCATTGTCATGCACGATTTCCCATTGGAGTCTATCTCAAAGAACTGTTTTTGGGTTTTTACCCCAGATACATTTTTAATAGAGCCACATCCTATTATTTGTATCTAGACATGAATTTATTTGTTTGTAAACCACTTATATAATATTTCAAAAAAATACCATTAAATTTTTCCTATATTTAAACTTTTTATTAGGGTTCCTCCTAAAATTTACATATCCTATTTTTAATAAATAACTAAACAATCATTTGATAGAAACTACGACATCATACATTTTAAATACATAACTTTTCATTTCATTTTACAAACATATTTTCTTTAAAGTCTAGTGTCTTGAAAAAAGGTACATTATAAAAGACATATCATGATTATATGAAGATGAATAATATATTTAAAATTTGTCTACAACATTTTATTTATACATTCATAAGCATATCACCCTGGTCTATCCCAATGTTTCAAAACATTTAACCAGATTGTTCACCATAGAATTAGATAACTTTTTATCTATAGAGATTAATTTCACTAACCAATGCAGTGGTAAGATATTAGGGTGTATCCTTAGTGTGTATTTATTTTTATATGAGCCACATATATCATAATAAAAAATTTCATTAATAACCCACAAAAAATAAAATCAATGGGTCTTATATCAAGATCATTTCATTTTAAAAAGTTCTCAAATGTATGATCATTTAGTAATTTATATCCCATGGAAATGGAATTCAGAAATTATGTATGATAATTCCAAAATTAAATAAATAATTTTTTTTCATGATAAATACCCCTATAATATAATGTGGTTTTGGGTATTCATATAAGGAAAATAAAATAATTCTGGATAAAAGGAGAGATATTTGGAAACAAAATTTCTACGTCGTAATGGCTATGCAAAATAACTTCTGAAAACATTAAAAATAGAGGGTAAAGAGGTCAAACATTCATAATATAGTCATAATATAGTATATGTAAAAAATAACATGATGATAATGACATGTTATGGAAATTTTCAACAAATACCAAATAAAAGAGAGATTGAATGAAAAAATGAGAAGTTGTGAATTCTCGTACGAAAATTCGGTTACCTAACAATATCAATTAAAAATTCATAAAATGAAAGTATTAGAGTGGAATGGGTATCGCATAGTTTGGAAATAATATGGATGTAATAAGGATATAGAATAACATACCCGAACACATGAAAAATTAAAACATAAATACATAACATAAAACTAAAAGAGGAGGGTGAATGGTTCCCTTACCTTGAAGAGAAACTTATAAAACAGTAGGATTTGTACATTGAGGGCTTGATGAAATTTTGAGAGATCCCTTGGGAGGTAATAATATCATATATTTTAGTGGGAAGATATTGTATTTAAATAAATTGAACCAAGGTCTTGGTATTTGTTCTAAATGAGAGGGAGGTTTTTATTAATGTTCAAGGGCAACTCATTAGTGGTATTTGACAAAACATGGGCTTGGTCATGGAATTTGCCCATGTTTTTGGCCAAATGGTACATATAATATAATATTTTAATCCAAATATGTCGAATATAATTTTAAAATACATAATAATCATTATAATGTCATAAAACACACTTAAAACTCAAAACATGTTTTTTTATTGTTCACTGAAAAACGAAACATTTTATAAAAATATTCGAAAGACACTATAAAATAATATTTATGTTATGAATTCTGAAATGAAATCCATTTTATGGAAATAATTTTCTAAATATTATATATTTAATTTTTATGTAATATTTCTATTTACCAGAAAAAAATACTAATTCATAACTAAATATTTTAGAAAAATTTATTTTCTTGTGATATTATATCATATTACAATTCAGGATGTTTATATTATATTTATACTTTCATAAGTGAGTTTATTATTCCATTGGTCATATTCCTATTTATAAGGGTAATATTACTATTAATAATTTACTATTCACTAAAAAATTAAGTATATCTTCTCAGACTCAAAATTTATTACCGATCATAATTGTACATTTTTTTTGAAAATAATTTCTCATAAATTATTATTTAATGTATAAAAAATATTTTAAAATACTCTTTTTTGAATATTCATAAATAATATGAATCTTCAATAAAAAACAAAATAATTATCATATATTTATTTTGAAAATTGAAATTGAAAAATTATGGTTATTTTACCATTACAATTTTATTTAATAAATAGATTTCAAAAAGTAACTAAGGCCTCATTATATAGCCCCTTATAACACCTTTTCAGGACCTAAGTGTAAGGTGTGAAATGGTTATAGAATCATGTGGAGGATCAAAAAATATTTCCTGGGTGGTGATTTCTATCATCTTGAACATCTCTCATAGGTGATTCAGTTCAAGATTAATATGTTAAAGCTCACCATGGGAATGTTCTTGAGGAAAACCTTGTGACGCTTCCTTCTTACCATGCACTATCATATGGGATATATATGGAATGAGTCTACTAGATGAGAAGATCGACTCTTTGCTATCAATTAGTTATCCGTTATTATTTATTTTTTAAACATCAGTTTTAATGTAAAAAAATTTATTCTTTCTAATGGTTATATTGACAAATGGTCATATAACGGTCAAAACCTGATTGTCACATTTCATTTATACATGTATATTTTTTATTGTATATGATATAGTAAGACAACCATTTTCAGGAAAAAATTTATTATTGAAATGTTTGGGTGGTTACATTGAACATTAAATCGTCTCATTTTATTATTGAAAATTAATTTGTGTTTATGAATTTTATTTTTTCTTCCAA
This sequence comes from Viscum album, assembly GCA_963277665.1. Classification (NCBI taxonomy): domain Eukaryota; kingdom Viridiplantae; phylum Streptophyta; class Magnoliopsida; order Santalales; family Viscaceae; genus Viscum; species Viscum album. Next base: position 121,398,979 of record OY728153.1, on the reverse strand, counting down.
AATAATCTTTTCACTTACGAAAATACTCTTTAGGATTAGCGGGAAACCATAAATTTCAATCAAAATCTACGAAAAAGTCCAAAAAATTCAATTTCAAATTACTAACCTTCTAAAAAATATCATCACCCATCTTGGTTTCCCTGAATCTCGAGTCACAAGCCTACCTCAAGTCCCACACCTATCCCTTCCAACATCTCCATTCACCTCCCCATCATCACCCCACCTATGAGACCCACTAGAATCTCTATCACCACAATCCACCATCATCATCTTCATAAGCCACCATCATTAATCAGAATTAACATTGATGGAAATCATCACAATCTAGAGAATCATCATCAGAACAACCATGAACCAACACAGAAAAACCAAAACCATTCCCTAAACAATCCACATCAAATCCATTTGAACAAAATCATTAAAATTAATAAAAAAACAAAATGAGCCATCATCGCCGTCGTGAAACACTATCAACATGGAACATCAAAACCAGAATATATAGTCTTCTATAGTGACGATTCTGACCAATACCACCTTTACCATCACCTGAAGAGACAACAAAACAAGAATGATCAACCACAGGTTTCACCACCTCGAACCTCGTGTCGCTCCACATAAACATCCCAAAAAATCCTTGGTAATCGTCACACCAAAATGACTGGGGATGAAGAATAGAACCAGGAAACCAGGGCAGTGAGGAATGACAATGAAACGGGCCAAAATAATCCGATGGATGAAAAATCAAGATAAAATACAAAAATACACAAAACATGAACCACTATGGAGCAATAAATGAGAGACCTAGGGATGGAAGCCTAAGAAAACCATTGTGAAGAAAGAATGTGATATCTGGGGGTGATGCCCTAAATAATGAACAACATCCACGAATGACGACAAAGAATGTGGGGATAATACCTTATGAGAAACATGGAGAATGGGGAATCAGTGATTGAAACCCAAATAAGTACCATCGATCAGGGTGATGCAATTAACCGGGGAAAAATAATTCAAGGGAGAAGCCATTGGATGGAAGAAAACCTTGAGCAGAAGGAGGAGGAAAGTCCCATCGACGGCGGGGAGAACTCCAAACCCTAGAAGAAAGCGTGATGATATAGATCTGAATCCAAGAAGAATTGGGGTGAGGCTGAGAGCATAGGGCGAATTCCGGTCATGTTCCCTTTTCATTACATATAATAGTGGAAAACCATTACCACTTGATGGAGTTCCTACTAATTAAATATTTTATTAAAACTTTACCATTTTAAAGTATTTCAAATATATTTCATTTTAATAATACCCTGTCCTGATTTAGATATCATATTAACATTATTTCCAAAGAGACATTGAAGATATGTTTTTGGTCTTTACAAAAGTATTACTTAATCCTTTATTTTCTATTCTAAATATTATATTTCCATACCTATCCTTTGAAATATAATATAATGATATAATTTAAATCAATATAAAATTGTTTTTTATATTAATATAAAACATGTTATTTATTCACTTCCATCCAATTATAAAAATCAAATTAACTTCAAAAATATTTTTTTGTGGACTACCACCTCTATAAAGTGACGCCTTCCTTTTTTTTTTAACAAAAACCGTTATTTTTTTGTTAAATGAATTTTATTTAAGAATCAATTAAATAACATAATAAAATTATGATTTTTAAGAGAAATTTTAAGTTCCACCATCATACACAGTCATTATTTATCAAATGAAAACATTAATCGTAATTTCTAAAGACTACCTCCACCTAGATGTCCTGTTATCCACATTCCATAATGATTTTAATTATTTATCCAAACCATTCAAAACATGATAAAAATACATAATAATTTTAAATAAAATAATAATGGTTTTTTTATTAATATTTTGTCAAAATAAACAATTTTCTAAATATTTTAACCCATAAATTTATTGTATGTCAATGTATGCATTATTATAACCACATAACTGAACATTACAATAAAAATATATCATGTATGACTATGCGGAATTAAGTAATAATAATATTATATGTCAATAAGAAAAAAATAGATTATCTTTCTAGAAATGTTATAATTTTTATTTAAATATCTATTATAATACTATCTCTAGTCACCAAAATCACATAAATAATCCGACCTCGATTCCAATTTCATAAAACATATCAAAATGCTTTTTTGGAATGTTATAATATCATTAAATATAAATATATTTTTTCCATTTATGTTTATTAAATAATCTATTAATGATTAATTTTGGGAGAATAATGAATAATAACACTGCTATTATGAAACTCTTTCAAATCCATCCAGATAACTCGTAGTCTTTATTGAAAACTGATAATAACTATTTAATATAAAAGTAGAGAATAGTATTAATTAAAGATAATAATGGTTATAAATATGAATAACATTAAGAAATAAGTGGTTAATATATTTATTTTAATATTAAAGGATACTAATGTTATTTATTATATATTAGCAATTAGGGTATGAGTTTCTTATCTTAAATATTCACACTTGAGAGAGAGTTCTTATTATACACCATGTTTTATTTTGAATAGTTCATATACAACCCCTTTAATAATTTTAATCCTGACTATCATATATTTAATTATATTAAATTTTATATTATTATTTATTTGTCTAATGGGGTTTTGACTAAAAAATTATAAAATTTATAAGAGGGTTTATTGATAAATAATTTATTTGTTGAGATATATATAATATAATACAGGTTTTTTAATTATAATAGCGTATCTAATTCAAAATTAATAATTTCTATCATGGTCCACTCATTATTCCTTATATTTAATATTTCATTTTAATTCATATCCTTCAAAGGGGTATGATTAAAATGTTTATAATTTCAAAGGGTATTCTTTGTCTCATTTACAAATCAATTATAAATGTTTTCTATTACTCATCTCCTATTACCTTATATTGTGTACTCATTATGCCATTAACATTATGTAGGATGAATATAATTCATTTCATTGTAATTTATTTTACACTTCATGGTATCCATCTTATGTTCATTTATTATTATCATACTATTACCATATGTGTTTTTTTACTCAAGAACCTTTATTGATGTATAATGAGTCTTATTAAAAATATTTTCTTGTACCCCAAATCCATTAATATAATTAATTGAAATTTAAATTTAAATTTTAGAATACATTATAGGGGTTTAGTTTTTAACAGTGATTTTGAATCAACATTTGAGGTCCAGAATACCTAAAATAATTATATTAGATGGGGAATGAAATTTAGGAGGAGTCATGGGGGCTCGAGATAGCCTCAAGGGGGGATGCCATCGATTGTGCATCCTAGGATACAACACAACACATGATTGGTATTGGAAACCATCATCCATAGGGTGTATTTTTTTAGTATAGTATGTTGTACACCATCATCCAACTAGAAGCTACAGATATAAGGGATTTCAGTTTCCATAATTGTTGACTAATTACTGGACTAGTACTGTCTACATTGTGGACAAAAAGGGAGAAAATTAAAACATTACCTCATCTATTTTTTAGAAGGAGTACCCCAAATTCCTCAATTTTAAATATTAGGATATGTTTTTTAATTACAACCATCATTATTCAAAATCGATTTTCCTTTGGAAGTCTTTACATTGATTTCTAGTGGTTTATTGTGACTATTTTCCTCATGGGGATTCCACTCATCATATCCATCATCATAACTATTTTTGGAGTTAATAATTTATTTTTTAAAGTAAATTACACTGGACCATTGTGAAATATCTCCAAATTTGAGGATCAATTGGGGTTCCGAGAAAGTGGGAGTCCTATCGACCAATTTTCATAAAATTGCTTGATGATTTCTGAATGGTGGTTCAGAATTTTGAATTTTTTTTGTTTTTAATTAAAAATTAAAAATTATATTAATATTTTAAGATAAAAAATAAATATATATTATCAATTGATATAATTGAGGATGAGATGGTCTAGATGGGTAATGTTGAGTGTGGTTATAATGTGACATGGTGAGTTAGTGAGTTAAACAACCGATATTCCTTTAAGTGATTTTTTTACTAATGTTTATTTATTTTTATAATTATAAATATATTTTTAATTTATTTGGATTTATTTATGACCTTGTGGAATTGAATTATGGATGGTTAACCAAGGGAGTTCTTGTATGAGGTTTATAAAGACTAGAAAAAACATTCAGCTTATTTAATTAAATATTGTCAGCATCATGTGTAGTTATGTGGTTATTGAAAAATATTACATGGAATTAATAGATATATTCTTGGTTCATGGTTTAGATACCTTTTCCTTTACTTGTAATAAATTTAAATATTTCATCATATATTTCTATAGTTATTCTCCTAGATGTCATGCGATTACGATACCCAATCTTCCCGAAAATAATTTTATATAAATATTAAATATATTTTTTATTGTTCACAAAAATATTAATAACAAAAATATGAAAAATATTAAATGGTTGATTAGATTATAAATACATGACATCGATTGAGTCTAGAATATAATTTTAACCCTATCATGAAATAAAATGATTTTTTGTAGGGAATTTACGCTCATTGCTCTTTGGCGGTATGTTCACTGAGTTAAATAATAAATTAATTCATAAATTAATTTGTTCAAATGAAAGAAATGTCTCTAAAATATAATGAACATAAAAATTTATCCATGGTTAGCTGCATAAACCCTATGAGGAATCTAATGATCCTCAACAATATTGGATAATAACATCAGATAATGATGAAATAGAAGATCAAACCAGAACAAGATGCATCGAAAACAATATATTCTACTGATCATTAGAATAAACTTTCTTCATGAATTATTGATCCTTAAATAAGGTCTAACTTTCGATTTTGTGTTTCTACTCCCTTTGGTTAAATATTTATAAAATATCTCTTATTATTCATTGATATGAACCCTTTTCTTGCCTTGTCATGTGCCCAAGCACTAAAATAATTATTAATTTCAACTGTTTTATATACCTAGGTTTTCCATTATTGTTCAATTAGACATGAAATGTTGGCATTTATTTTTTATCCTTTTCCCTTTTGATTCTACCCCTGTTCCTTCACGTTCATCATAGGTTTGACCTTGAGGTCCTAGTTCGACAATCCTAGGTAGTATCTAGACCAATATGACCCCTGATTCGTAGTTTTTTCATGAAAAAGGATAGGATTGATGATCATTGCACATATCTGGAGTGTTTAGGTTTTCAAATTATCATTTGTATGATTGGGTTTTCATTTTCGGAGGTAAGAATGTACTGGTGTGATTAGTCTGAACAATGAACCACTGATGCTTCACCAGTGGCTGTTTTCCAATGAATAATGGCCTAAATGCTATATCTATCCTAGATCTGATGTCTTCTGGCATATAGGAGGTCATCATTGAAGCTGGTGAACATATTCAAGGCATGAGGAACAAATCTGGAATTATGGGAGAAAACATACAAAAACCCGTGTAGTGGGATGACCACATTGCGTGTATCCCCCTAATAGAAGGCATCTAGGGTTTAAAAAAATAAGGATGCCATGACATGTAGTCATCCACTTGTATGGAACCCCTTCTTCATATGGGAACCCATGTAATTATTCACATGGTAAGGAAACCATGTTGATGTACATGACGAGGTACACTACTGGGTACTCAGGTACATAGAAATTGGGTCATATATACATATATGGGGTCCGATAAACAAACATGTTGTCCGGTAGATGGACATGGCCATTAGAACATGGACCAATACCAATTATTCTTAAAACACCATGTAGTCCCCATACAATACATGTACTTCCTCATTGGATAGATTTATGTATTGGATATGGGGATTTCTAGGTGTTGAAATGGGACTACATACTAAGTAGGTCCCCTTACAAGCTGTGTACCCCTAGTTTCTTTTTAAGGAAACATCACCTATCAGTATCTCCTTCATTTGAACAGAGGTTTTGGTTAGTGATTGAATATCATAATTTTTTCAATGTATAACATGATGTATCCCTCTATTGTAGCTTTATATATGCATTGTAAAATGTTCTAAGCATGATAATTATTTATGTGATGCCTGATGATGGCAGTGACTATGCATGATCACTAGGAACTCATCAATTTGATGATCTAGTATTTGTGTGTAGTAGAATCCTCAATATATTCCAAGTCAACCCTTCAACAATGTTGGGAAATATAATCTTTAATGTATTCCAATATGTCCCTCTAATAGAGTTATGTAGTGGCTTCCTTGATAGATACATATTTGACCATCCATCATAGTTGGTCAATGGAATCCTAGATAGATACAATGTTGACCCATCAACATATTTGGGTAGTGTAATCCTTGATGGATACCCATTTGACCCTCAATCATAGTTGGGTATTAGTGACCTTGATAAAAACCTAATTGACCATACATCATAGCTCGGATGTGTTTCCCTCAACTGATAACAATTTGACACTCTAGTGGAGCTAGGAATTTTCATGCTAGATGGATTATAGAGTGGCCCCCCAATCTCTATGTACTATGTAGTGGGATCTCTAAATAGATTTTTTCCCACTCGGCTATGTGGCACAATGATGGGGCATGGTTATACTAATAGGGTTACTTCTATGAATAAACCTGAGATGATGGGCATCATTTATGTACATTTGGAATTATTGGATACTCTTACTATTGCGATGATCTATGATATTGAGATCCCAATAGTCACTCATTTTGGTTTTTTTGAATGATAATATATATATCCATTTGTATCCACCCCTGGAGATGGTTCCACTCATTTTAGTAGAGTAAATGACGTGTGGGGTATGCCACATGCCTTCTGTTTCTAGATTTTTTTGGGTTTTATGAGTTTACATTCAGGCTATAATTTGTGTTGAAATAAATAGTAGTTTATCAATTCACTATGTTTAGCCCCCTTTTTTTAAAATTGATTACATTCACTCTCTTTTTGGTAGATATTTATCATCAAGTGTACCTTTTTCTATCTACTGTCTATATTTCATATCGATTCTCTTACTGATTCCCATTCATCATTTCGGGTTTGCAACATTGAATATATATATACTCACCCCTACATGAGATTTTCCCCCACATTTCATGTCACATAAAGATGAAAAACATGGAAACTGAAACTACCATGAAACTTAAAGATACTGAGTTCTTGGACTACATACAGTGGCCATAGCTTGAGATTTAGGATCTAACATCTCTTTATAAAATTTCATCTTCCAGTTTTTTCTGGTTGGTCCATATTTTTCTGTCGGGCTTGTATTTTTATCATTTACATTTTAGTTAACATTACCATACTTTTTTTACTATGTTGATGTTCAAGCATGATTAGTTTACTTTATAACAATGTAGAATCTTTAACTCGTCCTCTCTACAATTTTCTATTGGCATGGTAATGTGTGTGTGTACTTGTACTTTTAAACATTCATCCCTAAGTTAGTCTTTTTTTGATGCTTGTTTCCACCCCCTGACCTATATAGGTGTTCATAGGGTATTTGCAGCTCAATTCCTAACTTGGGATGGATCAAGACCATTGGAATGATAGGTTAAACCACATCGGGAATTTAACTTAGTAATTTTAAATTTTGAAAAAATTAGACTACGTTAATTAATTTTAAATGAATTTCCATTATATGAGTAAATTTTAAAAATCCATTATGTGATTTATGAACTAGATTTATGCCTTGGTCTCTAATATCAATTCCATATACTAAGAAGATTCCAATAATTTGACACCTCTTATTGAAAATGTGATGAAAATTGAGATGGACAACCTTAATAGGCTTTATAAGGACCCATGGGAGGTGACATGTCGAGCATGTCAATCCATAGTTAGATTAGAGATTTGTTGGGTGAGTTGAATAGGGTAGACTGACCGTAGACACAGATATGGGACTCGAACCATCATGAGATTATATAACCAGTAATGTATACCCAAGAGTCCCATGAGACTGTACAATAGTTCTGATGATAATGAGGAATGAGATACCCTCTATGAAACATGTTTTATACCAATAGAATATCTTGGATAAAGGATCCATGTTTGGATGCCTATTCTTATGTTATGAACTAGGAAACCCGAGTTGGAAACCTATTTATTTACCATACCTATGTGGGTGTATCTAGTTAGGTATATATGGTTATTTGTGGCACCCTAGAACCTAATATGATGGTTAAGCATAACAAGGATGTGACGATATGTTCAAATATCAGTAATCATCCAGCCCTTTTTAAAACTAATTTTATTTTTGGATATGATATTTAATTTCCCATGATGATTGGGAATTATCCAATGGTCCTTTTAATGAGGTGATTTCCTAGGATACCTATTAATATCCCAGTGGGACGGATAATACATATGGATGCTCGATGTGTTTGGGATCCTATATCAAGGTATATTTTGGGTAGATTACTATTCTGAAATGTATCTGATTTGAGTATGGTTAATAATGTTGTTTATTTTTTTAGGTGGTACCTAGAATTAGACATTAGTTTATTGTGATCATGTGAATATATAAATTCCTCATAATTCAGGGATTCCATTAATATTATGGAAAAATTTTGAATCTCTGGGGAGCATGATATTTTAACGACAATATAATTAACTCAATATAAATATCTATGAAACCAAATATTTTAATAAAGCAATGATATTATTTTGGTTTTTATATACCCATTAAAAATATGGTTCACATCTTGAGGGAGAATGATGGACCCCCCGATTGGTAATCTGGATACCCCCTAGGACTAGGTTAATGCCCCAACTATGGCTTGGAAATGTGAGTGTTATTGGATGATCAATTCTTGAATACAGGATCCAAAAGAGTATTATAATTTATTTATTAATACATCAAAGAATTATAAATTCTTATATGTGTAGTATTTTCAAGGACATTCTCCCTCAATAAAATCAATCATGGGCATGATAGTTACAAAGGGTCATGTACAATGATGAGGTTTAGCCTTTGGTATTTGGGATTTGGGATTACTAGGGGATCCCTATGGTTGGATTATCATAAATTTGGAGGCATGTGTTTGGAATCCCCATATTCTATAATGTGTCCCTCACCCTGCGGTGATGCTAATTATCATAGATAGTCCTACACCTTTTAAATAAGTTATAGATGATTAGACTAATAGACTGTAGGATCAAATATGGTTTTAATAATATTACTTCTTATATAATTTGATTTATTTATCATATACATAGAATGTCATAAGAATATATGTCAATATGTTTTGTCCAGTATGAGACCATGTTTGTGGTTACATACTGAGTTATGTAATCACAACCTGATTGAAAACCTACTTATTTTGGTGACAAAGATGTTGCTCACATTTTTCAAGCAGAAGTTATGTTAGGGGCCGATGTCTGGTGTTTGAGATAGAGAAATTTTTGTGGGGTCATGATATTGAATTTTTTCACGGAATCGGGAAAATTTACTATTTTATATTTTTATATATTTAGTTTATTTAAATGGTATATTTGGTCATCCTTGTGAGTGATCAAAATTTAATTCCTATATTACTTATTTACATTTTATTATAGAATGATATGTTAATGTTTTCTTTTTTATACGTTGATTTTTATGATTAAAGGTTATTTTATTATCATTTCACATTTTGGTAAAGTGGGTATAATCTCCCCATGGTACATACTTAGATATTTTCTACTAGTCATAATCCTCAATAATAGTTGGAGGTACACTTAATTTCATGTGTTAGTCCGACTTGATTATCTCAACACCACAATTCCAAATGGGTTCTGATCAGTGAGAATGGATTGTGTCTAGTAGAAAAAATGTTTTTAATGAATTTTCTAGTTTACTAGTAGCCTATGGATTTTAGTGGAGATATATTTGTCACTATCAAGGTAAGTGACACCATGATTTTATTAGGTTTGGTAAATTGACTAATATATTTTATAATAGGATGTACGAATTAAAGGATGAAATAATTCATGAGAGCAGATTAGGAGGATACATTGTCATTTTTATAAGAAACCTTCTAATGTTGTGCTAGAAGAGTGGTGTATTAATTAACATGTTCTGGTTGGTACACCGGTGGATGATGGAGTGTGGTGATCCTTATTCTGGGATAATTATTAGTGCTAGTTATTGATGAAATTCCGATAGTTTATGAGATGGTGACAAATTTGTGCGACTAGTTATCTATTGAAAATAAGAAATCATGGAAATGTATATGCATGACATTCAGTGATAAAGGAAATTTGGTCCTTGATAATTAATAATTATGTTCGATACTATAATGATAAATATTCTCATAAGAAAGGGAGCATGGTATTAGTCATGGGTAATATAACCCTCATGTAGAATGGTTATGGGGGAATGATATTAGTTGCTAGATTGATTATTTTGAATTAAAATTTTGATGGTCAAATGATCATAGTTTACTTAAATTCCATGGTTAATTATATATGAAACCTCTATTTAGATATCATATAAATTATACTAATTGATGTCGGGGTTGAGTTGAATTGATATGATAAGTGTGTGATTGTGATTGAGATACATTTGTGTCAATGGAAATTAAGGAGAAAAAATATAGATGAATTAAGTTTCAATAATTGAAATCATATTATAGTTTGGGTTGGAGATTTGATTTTCTATATGAAAATTATCTTCCATGACCTTTAGGAATATAGAAACTAGGATCAGGTAATTCTATAACACATTATTGGGCATAATTAGTCATTTTAATGATTAGTTTTCCATTGAGGTTATTCCATGTTGTTTCACATGAAATTTGGATGTGACGATTGGAAACTGAAATAGATCTATTGTTGGAGATATGTCAAGTGGGATTCAAGGATTTTCTATTACCATTTAGGGAAAAGCCAATATTTAGACCAAATTTAAGGGTGATTGTAACTTGTTTAATTCATTTTAATCAGAATTAGTAACTAATTGTTGCATCTTAATTATATTATAGTGTATTTTCTTGTGTGGTGGGTTGGGAACCAAATTTTGAGAATTGTTATAATATGGGTGAGGGTTTTCAATAGAAATTTCCAATGGTAAGGGGCGTTTTGGTATTTTAATTATTATGAGAAAAATAAATCTTATAGTGCGGCTAACCAAAGGCCTAATGATGTTTTGGTTGAGGATTTTATCTTTTTCAATTTACACCATCCTTGGTAGGTATAATAACCACGCTCATTATTACACACAAACACATGATTTATCACATAAACATCACATGATACAACATAGAAAATCAAGAGGTATAGTGCCTTTGGGGCTTCAGATAATTATATAACAACATAAAACATGAAAGACAACATTTTTATTGAAAACATCCTTTACATGACCACTACATTCCCTCGTATATATAATAGCATGGGATAACCAGAGGACATGCATAAGAAAAGGGTGAGATATAAATCCCAGTAAGGGAATAAACATGGAATTACATGAGTAATACAATACATGTTAGAAAATTGGAATATAAATGGAGCACAAGTGAAACATGAACACAAAGGCATGACAAAGCATGATAATCACAACATGGAAATGTGGAATCAACACATAACATGGAATTTAGCATGAGCCAAGGCTCATGCACATGGAGCATGAGTAAATACTCATTGAACATGAACCCTAAGTGAACCCTCATTGTACTTGAATTAGAATGTGTAAAAACTCATTTCACATTACGTATCATGATAATATACTTAACCAATTCATTGGAGCACTATCATGGCACACTCTACTTAAACATTTCATTCCATGCATAAGTGTGCAACATGGATCAAACATCATGGAATCAATCATCATTATTTATTACATGATAATGGTATATGGAATAAATACCATAAAATTTATAATAAATAAGTAAATGTGCATAAAGGTTGATACCCATGATATAGAAATGGTCATGGTATTCACTACACAATGACATTGGATTGGAAAATCGTACTGCAATTTCGGCAGCATAACGACTTGAAATAAGAACTCATAAAAATGGTTGATGAGAGAGAAAGGTATGTCTCATCATATTTATGTGAAATGTACAGTTAAAATGTCATATAGATACATGTCCTAACAATCTTAATGTAATTTAGATGCAAAAGACAAAATAATCACTTGGATGTAAAAGAGGAGAGCGAAATCCCTAACGAAATTTTGACATGGTAACATGTGTATATGGGAGTCATTAATTAGAGAGAAAGGGGTTTCCCATCATCAAAAAATAAAATGGGAAGTATGAGGAAGATTCAGAATCATTCCCCAACATTTGTAATTTAAAAAAAGGGCAAACCACATAACGAAAATTGGACAAAATGGGAAACGAATAAATACCTTACTTGGAAGCACGATCCCAAAAGCTTGGGAGATGCTTGAGAGAGGATTCATGGGATATTGGGGAACGATGGAAGGATTATATATAGGGGAGATTATAATTTAGACGGACTCCAAAAGCTTTGAGTGATGACAAATTGGGATCTTCGGTGGCTTTATATAGGAAAGGAGAGGGAATTCTTTATTATATTGGTTTGGGACACCACACATTAAACAAATCAATAACACAAACATGCCATGGTGTTTACCAATAGGTTTTTCCAAAGGGTAGAGGAAAACAATATTTTAAATTAAATTTTTCTTAAATTCTTAAAATAATAGGGTTTCTTATTTGGAGGTGAGTCACACTGTCAAGGAAAACAATTTAAATAAACAAAATATTTTATAACTCTTGGAGGGTCAACTAATTCTTTGTAAAATTAATCAATAAAAAATAAAATCACATTATATTAATATTAAAACATAAATGACAAAAAATAATGTTTATTTTATTTTATTACATCAATATTGGCTCATTATGATGTTATAAAACACATTTTTTTAATTAAACGATATTTAATTATTACACAAAAATTCGACTGTCTCAGAAAATTATGAAAAATTAACCATTGGAAAACATTGAAGTCGTGATTACAAAATTAATATTCATTTTATCTAAATAATTTTATAAATATTTGAATGTATACTTTTAAAATAAAAACCAGCATTTATTGAAAATTCATGGTTTTTGACAAAAACAGCTTTCAAACCTTAATAAAAATTACAATTGTATTCATAAAATTATATGATAATATTATTTAATAAAAATTAATTTAGTATTATAAATAATATTTTATAAAATTATTATTTAATTCAAAAATCCATTAATTCATAAAAATATAATTCTTAGTTTAATATTAACTAAAGAAAATACTATTTGTGTTTTAAAAACTATTTACAAAGTAAAAATAAAAAAATATATATTCTCTATAAAAGAATAATGTACATAGTAATAGTGCTAGGGCCTTGTTAAATAACACCTTATAACACCTTCATTAGACTGAAGGGTATGGTGCGTGATGGTGACATACTCTTGGGGTGGCTCATATAACATTTCTCGGGTGGTAATCTCTATCGACTTCCACTTCTCTCATAGGCGGTTTTTTTTTGAGCATGAAAGATTGAAGCTCATCACGGTATTGTTGAAGAGATAATCCCAATTAAGGAACCTCCTTTTCGTTCTCGGACAAATGGGATTCATACGGGGAAATTCTACTAGATGAGGTCATCACTTCCTTTGTATGTGTAAATTGGATCTGTTAAATACAAATATTTATACATATCATGTGATCACTATTCAGTGGATATATTATAAATGGTCCCAATTATTAATGGCATTTTAAAATAAAAAACATAAAACCAAACATGTTCATACGTTTTACATAACAATAAGAAGGCATTTAAATAGACCAAGAAGAATTTTCATTAATTAATTTTTGGGTCATTACAGTCATCCCCCCTTATGAAATTTCATCCCCGAAATTTATTTTTCCAACTGTAAAACAAATTTGAGTAAAATCGATTCATCCGTTCCTATTATTAACACATCGATTCTTCAGTCTTCTGGTTTCACCACAACACCTTAATGAGAGGAATCGTCTTATTTCGTTGAACTTTTTTTCAAAAATCTAAGATCTTCACTAGTTTCTCCTCATAATAAAGACCATCCTGTAACAGCCCAAGATGTTATGAAAAATATTCTTTTTAATTTCACTAATGTCTTGTGTTGTACGCTACACCAAAATGAGCTTTCACAACACGCATCCTTGACTTTCCTTGCATTACACACAATCGCAACCTTCCTCGATAGCGTGTGTAGTACGCAATACTGAGTTTCACGAAACAACGATATGCTATTAAAATATTATTAAAACTAGCCGTTATGAATATTAATAACCACTTTTTAAATTTTATAAATTTTATCTCTCAAAATGGACTTCATTTTTGGATTCGGAGTATCGAATTTAGCCTAAGGTGAAATTTTGTTACTTTTCGGATAACTTTCATATTCTGATGAATAGTGATAATTACTAAATTATAATTAAAAACAACTTTTTTTAATCGAACTAATTAATAGTGATAAATTATTAATTTTAGTGGTTTTAAAGTATATTTAGAATATATTTTTACAATTTAATACAATGATGGTCATTGGATGTAATTTCACATTTAAACCAGACATAATCAAGTGTCAATCTTTTGATAGATATTGTTTCTTAAAAACACGCTATTTGTTTTAACAGTGAGATTTAATTATAAAATTAATTAATGCAACATCTATGTTATGAATTTGGTAAAATAGACTTAATTTTTGAATTCAGAATATGAAATATATCTTAGGATGAAATTTTGGCATTGTTCTGAAAAACATCAATTTTTGATGAATAGTGAAACTACTAAGTGGTAGTTAAAAACTGAATTTTTCATAAAACATAATTTTACCGCTTCTGTGAATGGAATTTCAAAAATCCGAGAGACACGGTTGATGTCAGTAAGTAAAATGTGGTTCAATGAGATGAAAATAATTTTTGGTGAATAGTAACTTTTTACTTTTATTTACCACGGTTAAAAGTAAATAGGGTAATTAAGGGTAAGAATGATATTAATATTACCCTAACACATGTTCTAATTCTATTGGAAAAGTTTATCTCGACCGAAAACACCCTTAAGTGTAAAATATTATCATTTAGGCCCACTTGGATTAGATTAGGACATTTATTATTATTTAATTCAAAGAAGAGTTAAAATCAAAGTTTATTTACTAAAAAATTTTTAATATAGGGTTGTACATAAGATAAATTCGATTTTAAATATTCATTAGAAAGCTAAAACGTTTTCATACATAATGGTATTTTATTTTTAATTTTTAGACATCAAATAATTTAATTTATTTATGACACAAAGATGATGCAATAATTATCTTATTTATGAAATATTGACATGATTGATGTTATAAACACCAACAAAAATGTAATTTGCGACTTTTTATGAATTCCACTAATTTTCAAGGTTACTATGATATATTAGTGTTGATTTAATCAACTTGGTTCGAACATATAATTCTGTTATGACTTTCACAAAATTCATATATCAAATAGTGTCAAAATTACCACAAAATAGTTTTTAAATAAAATATTATATTATTAATTGTTATTTTATTCCTAAAAATCTATGGTTAGTCCAAATGACTTAGATAAGGATATATATATTAATAATAAACAATTCGTGGTTCGTTTGGCATGTTATAGTATGTTTATTAACCATATAGTGTAAGAAAAAAAAAAGACACGGTAAAAGTTAAATTATTTAACTAAGAGTTAAATCTAATTTATAAGGTTAAAATAATAACATAAACTTGTCTAAATCATATTGGTTGATAGTATTTCGACACATCCCCACTTTAGCTTCAAAATAAGACCCTTTGGAACCATTATAAACCGATTTTGACTTTAATATAAAATAATATTTTGAGATATTCCTAAGGTGCCCCTCTCCTCCCTTATAAAAGGGCACCTCCTCCCCCTCCTCCTCACACCAATTTGAGCACTCCAGCTCGGCCAACCCCTGCCATGTTATCCTATACACTTCCCTATAATAATCCTAGAGGTCCTGGTCTTCTTCAAAGACCAATATTAGTTCCCTATGTGGAGGATTCAAAGAGGCGTTCCAAAGAAGAGGTAATATCCATTACCGATCTTTTCAATTTCTTTCTTCTTCAACTTCTTCTTCTTTAGTTGTTTCATGATAAAGTAATAACATCAGTATTACTTACATAATGATATGTTATTATAAATATTATACAACTCTAATTCACCTTCTATCCATCCTACGGAAAAATGAAATCACCGCGCGTGCGTACGTACGGAATACCGTCTCCACGCCGTGGTGTAATCTATTTTCCACCATCACCTTACAAAGATGGTTATAATGGTGTAATGAGTAACTATTTATTATTATTATAAAGTAATATTGATACTGAAATAATATATATATACTCCAATACAATTCCACGATCATAGGAACGATATCATCACTCGTGCGTATGTACGGAATACCGTCTCCACGATGTGAAGCGACTCGTTCTACATGATCATCATTACATAGTAATTATATAAATGAATTGAATGAATAAATATGATATATGTTACACTAATACCATTCTGGATATAAGGTATCTATAACCTTAAAAGAAGAATAAGAATTTATTCGGAAAAACACGCATAAGAACAAAAGGCAATAAAGACCTGAGTAACAAGTAATAATGAAATATTACTAACAAGAAGCTAAGAATATGAACATATATGATATCATATCAATATATATGATTCTGGAATAAGTCAATAACATTATTTAAACCATTATACAGGAGCTTCGGACACGTACAAAGCAAATCGGACCTAAGGTAAGGGAAATATCACAATCTCATTTTTATCCGAGATTGTTTATTCGTAAGTATTTACTGGGGTGTATTTTATCATCCACATCCATGTTCCCCCAATATTTAATATTGTTTCCATCCACTTACAATAGTTTAAATCCAATTTTACCCTTCGATGAGTTTTTAGTAACGAATATGAAAGGGATCTTTTGTCGTTTTATTCGTACGAGGTACTTTTTCAATTTTCCGACAAAAGTATGAAGAATGTTTTTTAACTTATACGGAATGAATGTATTTTTAAAACATTATTTCCAAGAAGCTTCCTTTAAAAGTTTTCAAGTTTATTTTTAATCAACTTCTTTTATTTTATAATTGTATGACATGTTAAGAAAAGAAAAGTGTTTTTGAAGAAGAAAGGATATTTTCCTCAAGAATGGAGTTCAAGTGTTTTATCAAAATTATTTTCCATCTAAGATAATAAAGGGTTCTGTTTTTATCCCTATTATTACATTGATTTGATTATGTTGTGAGGGAATTATTTTTATGAAGTCATTTACCTTATATGATTTGTTTTATGATGTCATGATGTTTCAAGAATCCCATTTTTGTTACATGTGTTATGCGATGATGTATGATTTATGATTATGTGGCACACATAATAAAGGATTCATTATAAGATGGGTGGGACCTATATCTCCCTCCAATGCATTGGGTAATGATTTTATATCTCATGAGATAGAAATGGCTGAAATGGTAGGTTATACCGGTTCAGTGAAACAGGACTGAAACGAGGGTTACTCGATTCAGAAAGGGATTTTGTCCACTAAGATAGTCTTGGGAATGAGTCTTGACTAAAAAGAAATGATTCTCTATGATTATGTGTGTATGACACAAAGTTTCATGTTTTAAGTTACGATTATTGGGATT
Organism: Viscum album; assembly: GCA_963277665.1. NCBI lineage: Eukaryota > Viridiplantae > Streptophyta > Magnoliopsida > Santalales > Viscaceae > Viscum > Viscum album. Next base: position 121,381,298 of record OY728153.1, on the reverse strand, counting down.
TCATTTCACTACTATGATTTATCCCATGTTATGAAATTATTCTCTCTTTTGCAGGTTAATATTTCCAAAAGTTATGTTCTTATGAATATGATGTGATTGATTTTTCTTTTTGTTTACCCTTACTGAGCATTTTAGATCACCCTTTTATGTTTTCTTTTCCCTAGGATATAAAGAAAGATTTTAGGTAAAAAAAAGAAGATCTTTATGGGAGATATTGAAGATCTTTCACCACGATTAGAAGATTACGTTCCGGGTTTCCAAAGACACTAAACTATTACGATCCTTGTGTGTGTGTTTTTGTTATGTACTAAGTATTCCGCAAAAGTAATGTAATGTCCATGTACGTCAAGATACGGGTCTCTATAGTTGGTATCAGAGGAAAGGTTTAGTCAACCTTTGGAAACTAGGATGCGAAAACATTAGTGAGATCCCTAGATATCTTTCTAAGGTATGTCTAGGGATGTCCCTAAGGTTAAGTATACGTATAGGTTATAGTGCTATAACTGCGCTAACGATCATAGAATTAAACCTAAGATGTTAGATATTGATGGTACTCCCCATTTATTATGTTGTTTTCCCTAGCATGATTTTTGCCTCTCACACTATTCTTTTTGGGTTTTAGAAGATGGCTGGAACCCGAAGGAACCGTGTTGATCAATGCAATGGACAATGCAATGATTGTCCTCCTAAACATACAAATGTTATGGGAGATGGAGTGAAAAATCTTATTGCTATACATACACAAGCTATGAATCATTCTGGACTTCCAAATGAGCAGAGAAGGGAACAATATTCTATTGAGTCCTTCATGAGGCAACGTCCACCTTCTTTCAGTGGGTCTTCTGATCCACTTGTTGTGGAACAATGGATCAGTACTACTGAAAAGATATTTTCAGTTCTTCAATGTTCTGAACATGATAAAGTCATCTTAGCAGTATATCGTTTGGAAGGTGATGCTGATAAATGGTGGAATCTTTTCAAGAATACGAGGCCAAGAGATGAAATTGAGTCCATGGAATGGGAAGAGTTCATGAACTTGTTTTTCAGTAAGTACTTCCCTCGTATTCTTAAAACGAAGATGGAAAAGGAGTTTCTTGAGCTGAAGAAGAAGGATGATGAATCTGTTGGTATATACGAAGAAAATTTTACAAGACTTGCAAGTTATGCATTTGGCACTATCATCCAACCTGAAAGTAAAGTTGATCGATTTTTCAGTGCCTTAAAACCAAGTCTTCGAAGGGAATTAGATATAAGAGACTTCAGTAGCTATGAAGAAATTGTGCATTGTGCTATCAAGGTAGAAATGGAAGTTGGTGTTACATATCCATCTCATGGTTTTGATAAGAAACGAAAGATGGAGTTCAAGGAGAAATCTCAGAATAATGGTGAAAAGAATATGAATGTTTCCTTATGCTCAAAGTGTGGAAAGAAGCATGGTGGAGATTGTCTTAGGGACTAGAAAATGTTTTAAGTGTGGAAAAGAAGGTCATCGAGCAGCTGAGTGTCGAAGTAATGGAAAAAGGGTTTCTAATGATGTGAATAAAGCAAACACTACAGAGAACGCACCACCAACACTTCAATGCTTCAAGTGCAAGGAAATGGGGCATTATGCTAATAAATTCCCTAATCCAAGGGTTTGTGATGATCAACATGAGGAACCATTTAAGTCAAAGGACAAAGGGAAGTCACATGCGATCACTATTGGCAATGTCGAATATGAAAACGATGTGGTAGAATGATTAAGTGTTTATGTAATGGGATTCCAAAATAATGTTGTATCATGGAATATTGGAATATTTATGTATTGGTCTAATGTGGTATTCAAAGTGATTGAGATATTATGCGCATAATGAAGGGAAAATGAGAAAATGAAATGTTTAACAGTATTCATGAGCTCATGATTGATATAAGGACTAAGTGATATCATTGTTTGAGTATATAGAATTTTGAGGATTTTGGTATGTGGAAAGTGTTAACTATTAACTGCGTTCATGTTTTCACTAAGGTATTCAAGAGAATACACGATTAAGGACTTTGAATGTTTGGAATGTGACCAACAAAACATATCTTATGGTATATGGGGATCGACGATGGTGTTAAATCTCTGGTAATCGTTTTCACTATGTTATGAGAGTGGACTGCAGTATTATGGATAAGCCTAAATATTGGAATGGATTATGTTGGACATAAGTTAGTATTAAAGATAGAAGTTTTCTCGATATTATTGATGGGATGTTATAATAATAAAGTTTTAGAAAAAGGACAACCTGCAGGACGGGCGATAGCCCATCGCGTCGGACAAGGATGTGGGAATCGAACCCACAACCGATGTGCGACTGGACTTTATCGCCTACCACTAGCCTACAGGAAGTCCTTGTTTATTAGAAACTAGTTTTATTATATTAAGCAGTATGATATATGAAGTATAAAGTCCATTTTAGGAACCATATATGATTAATCTCACTATAGATCGACTTGTGTATATAATTTTTTCTATCCTTTTGTTTGAGACAGATGGAATGACCCGTCATTCTATCACATGATCTGTTAACACTTCACGAATAACAAATTCAACTTCATTTATTTAAGAGATGAAGTGGAAATTGTTAAAGGCACGAACAACAGTGAGATTGTACCAAAATAAAGTAAGTATTTATTCTAATTCAAATTCTTCAACTTTAGGGAAACGATCTTGAAAACCAAAAATGTTGTCCTAGTTATCTTATATCTGATGAATCAGATGGTACCTTAGATCGTCACAAATTTATGGCTTTGTGATTGCTGGCTTTTCCATAACCATGTTCTCTACCACTCTCCATCAGAACATGATGGTTAGATTTCTCTTCCATATCCATATTTTCACCTATGTGGAAACCCAGTGATTAGTTTATTTGGGTAATCGTTACATTTCATACTTTAGTTTTAAAAGCCAAGTTTTGGTATTTCTTTTTTACGATGTGGGTTTCTATTAAAGAAACTTTCGAATAGTAAACCATTTATAACCCCGACGAATTTCGAGGGAGAAATTTATTTTAAGGGGGGTAGAATGTAACAGCCCAAGATTTTATGAAAAATATTTTTTTATTTTCACAAATGTATTGTGCTGTACGCTACACCAAAAGGAGCTTGCACAACATGCATCCTTGACTTGCCTTGCATTACACGCAATCGAACCCTTCCTCGATAGCGTGTGTAGTACGCAATACTGAGTTTCACGAAACAACGATATGCTATTTAAATATTATTAAAACTATCCGTTATGAATAGTAATAACCACTTTTTAAATTTTAGAAATTTTAGCTCTCAAAATGGACTTCATTTTTGGATTCGGAGTATCGAATTTAGCCTAAGATGAATTTTTGGTACTTTTCGGATAACTTTCATATTCTGATGAATAGTGAAAATTACTAAATTATAATTAAAAACAACTTTTTTTAATTGAAATAATTAATAGTGATAAAGTATTAATTTGAGTGGTTTTAAAGTATATTTACAATATATTTTTACAATTTAATACAATGATGGTCATTGGATGTAATTTCACATTTAAACCAGACATAATCAAGTGTCAATCTTTTGATAGATATTGTTTCTTAAAAACACGCTATTTGTTTTAACAACAGGATTTAATTATAAAATTAATTAATGCAACTTCTATGTTATGAATTTGGTAAAATAGACTTCATTTTTGAATTCGGAAAATGAAATATAGCTTAGGATGAAATTTTGGCATTGTTCTGAAAAACATCAATTTTTGATGAATAGTGAAACTACTAAGTGGTAGTTAAAAAACTGAATTTTTCATAAAACATAATTTTACCGCTTCTGTGAATGGAATTTCAAAAATCCGAGAGACACAGTTGATGTCAGTAAGTAAAATGTGGTTCAATGAGATGAAAATAATTTTTGGTGAATAGAAACTTTTTTACTTTTATTTACCACGGTTAAAAGTAAATAGGGTAATTAAGGGTAAGAATGATATTAATATTACCCTAACACATGTCCTAATTCTATTGGACAAGTGTATCTCGACCAAAAACAACATTAAGTGTAAAATATTATCATTTAGGCCCACTTGGATTAGATTAGGACATTTATTATTATTTAATTCAAAGAAGAGTTAAAAGAGTTAAAATCAATGTTTATTTACTAATTTTTTTTTAATATATGGTTTTACATAAGATAAATTCTATTCTAAATATTCATTAGAAAGATAAAAAGATTTCCTACATAATGGTATTTTATTTGTAATTTTTAGACATCAAATAATTTAATTTATTTACGAAACAAATATGATGGAGTAATTATCTTATTTATGAAATATTGACATAATTGATGTTATAAACACAAAAATAAATGTAATTTGAGACTTTTAATGAATTCCAATAATTTTATAGGTTACTATGATATATTATTGTTGATTTAATCAACTTTTATCGAACATATAATTCTGTTATGACTTTCACAAAAATCATATATCAAATAGTGTCAAAATTAACACAAAATAGTTTTTAAATAAAATATTATATTATTAATTGTTATTTTATTCCTAAAAATCTAAGGTTCGGAAATATGACTTAGATAAGGATATATATATTAATAATAAACAATTTGGGGTTCGTTTGGCATGTTATAGTAAGTGTATTAACCATATAGTGTAAGAAAACAAAAAGACACGGTAAAAGTTAAATTATTTATCTTAGAGTTAAATCTAATTGATAAGGTTAAAATAATAACCTAAACTTGTCTAAATCCTATTGGTTGATAGGATTTCGACCCATACCCACTTTAGCTTCGAAATAAGACCCTTTGGAACCATTATAAACCGATTTTGACTTTAATATAAAATAATATTTTGAGATATTCCTAAGGTGCCCCTCTCCTCCCTTATAAAAGGGCACCTCCTCCCCCTCCTCCTCACACCACTTTGAGCACTCAAGATCGGCCAACCCCTGCCATTTTCTCCTCTCCACTTCTCTATAACAATACTAGAGGTCCTGGTCTTCTTCAAAGACCAATCTTAGTTCCCTAAGTGGAGGATTCAAAGAGGCGTTCCAAAGAAGAGGTAATATCCATTACCGATCTTTTCAATTTCTTTCTTCTTCAACTTATTCTTATTTAGTTGTTTCATGATAAAGTAATAACATCAGTATTACTTACATACTGATATTTTATTATGAATATGAGACAACCCTAATTCACCTTCTATCCATCCTACGGAAAAATGAAATCACCGCGCGTGCGTACGTACGGAATACCGTCTCCACGCCGTGGTGTAATCTATTTTCCACCATCACCTTAAAAGGATGGTTATAATGGTGTAATGAGTAACTATTTATGATTATTATAAAGTAATATTGATACTGAAATAATATATATATACTCCAATACAATTCCATGATCATAGGAACGATATCATCACTCGTGCGTACGTACGGAATACCATCTCCACGATGTGAAGCGACTCGTTCTACATGATCATCATTACATAGTAATTATATAAATGAATTTAATGAATAAATATGATATATGTTAGACTAATACCATTCTGGATATAAGGTATCTATAACCTTAAAATAAGAATAAGAATTTATTCGGCAAAACATGCATAAGAACAAAAGGCAATAAAGACCCGAGTAACAAGTAACAATGAAATATTACTAACAAGAAGCTATGAATATGACCATATATGATATAATATAAATATGTATGATTCTGGAATAAGTCAATAACATTATTTAAACCATTATACAGGAGCTTCGGACACGTACAAAGAAAATCGGACCTAAGGTAAGGGAAATATCACAATCGCATTTTTATCCGAGATTGTTTATTCGTAAGTATTTACTGGGGTGTATTTTATCATCCAAATCCATGTTCCCTAAATATGTAATATTGTTTACATCCACTTACAATAGTTTAAATCCAATTTTACCCTTCGATGCGTTTTTAGTAAAGAATATGAAAGGGATCTTTTGTCGTTTTATTCGTACGAGGTACTTTTTCACTTTTCCGACAAAAGTAATAAGAATGTTTTTTATCTTATACGGCATGAATGGATTTTTAAAACATTTTTTCCAAGAATATTCCTTTACAAGTTTTCAAGTTTATTTTTAATCAACTTCTTTTAGTTTATAATTGTATGACATGTTATGAAAAGAAAAGTGTTTTTGAAGAAGAAAGGATATTTTCCTCAAGAATGGAGTTCAAGTGTTTTATCAAAATTATTTTCCATCTAAGATAATAAAGGGTTATATTTTTATCCCTATTATTACATTGATTTGATTATTTTGTGAGAGAATTATTTTTATGAAGTCATTTACCTTATATGATTTGTTTTATGATGTCATGAGGTTTCAAGAATCCCATTTTTGTTACATGTGTTATGCGATGATGTATGATTATGTGGCACACATAAGAAAGGATTCATTATAAGATGGGTGGGACCTATATCTCCCTCCAATGCATTGGGTAAAGATTTTATATCTCATGATATAGACATGGCTGAAATGTTTGGTTATACCAGTTCAGTGAAACAGGACTGAAACGAGGGTTACTCGATTCAGAAAGGGACTTTGTCCACTAAGATAGTCTTGGCAATGAGTCTTGAATAACGAGAAATGATTCTCTATGATTATGTGTGTATGCCAAAAAGTTTCATGTTTTATGTTATGATTATTGGTATTTCATTTCACTACTATGATTTATCCCATGTTATGAAATTATGCTCTCTTTTGCAAGTTAAGATTTCCAAAAGTTATGTTCTTATGAATATGATGTGATTGATTTTTCTTTTTGTTTACCCTTACTGAGAATTTGAGCTCACCCTTTTATGTTTTCTTTTCCCCAGGATATAAAGAAAGATTTTAGGTAAAAAAAAGAAGATTTTTATGGGAGATATTGAAGATCTTTCACCACGATTAGAAGATTACGTTCCGAGTTTTCAAAGACACTAAACTATTACGATCCTTGTGTGTGTTTTTTTGTTATGTACTATGTATTCCGCAAAAGTAATGTAATGTCCATGTACGTCAAGATACAGGTCTCTACACATCCTCTAACAATACTACCTTTGAATAGATTACATGTGATGGGTCTGCTATGTACCTATTTAAGAGGGATACACTGAAGACATCATGTACTTTGGCCATGGTTTGTGGAAGTGCTAGTCGATAGGCCACAACCCCAATATGATCCAGAATCTCGAAGTGGCTGATGTACATAGGACGTAACATCCCATTCTTTCCAAACATTATGACCGTATTCCATGGGGATATTCCTCAAAATACCATGTATTCAACTTTAAACTCAAGGTCTCATCGATAGTTTTCTGCATAACACTTTTGTCGACTCTTGGCTGCCTTGATATGATGCTAAATGGTTTTCACCATGTCCACCATTTCTTTGACCCATTATGGTCCTAGCAGCCTATGCTCACTGAATTCATCCCAACATGCCAGTGTTTTTCACCTCTTCCCACAAAGGGCATCATAAGGTTCCATTAGGATTCTTTAGTTGAATCTGTTATTGTAGGAGAATTCAAATAGTGGAAGATGTTGGTCCAACCCTCATTTGAAGTCCATAGAACATGATCTTAACATATCCTCTAGCGTCTGAATAGTTCGATCAGATTAGCAATCTGTTTGAGGATGATATTCTATACGGATGTTCAGTTCAGTATCCAGATCATGTTGAAGACTCTCCCAAAGCATAGAGGGGAATCTTGAATCTCGGCCAGATACAATAGATAGTGGTACTCAATGTATCCTTACTGCCTCCCTTAAATATATCTGTGTTATATGATCCAATGAGAAATCCTCCTGAATTGTAATAAAGTTATAAGACATTGATAGATGATCCACAACAACTCAGATTGCATTTTCACCTTTGTAAATCTTTATATGTGTGGTGACAAAGTCCATGGTGATGTTCTCCCATTTCCATGATGGTATGGGAAATGGTTGTATAATCCTCTTAGACATTGGCCTCTCTCCATTCACTTGATAACACACTAGGCACTTTGATGTATACTCAGTGATATAAATCTCTATATTAACCTAGACATAATGCTCTCAGATGTATTTTACATCTTTGTGTTTACTGGGTGAATAAATAAATTTGAACTATGTGCATCATTATAAAGTTCCTTCTTCAGCTCTAGACTTAATGGAACACATTGTCTTTTCCCAAATCTCACAATTAATTATTCATTAACCTTGAACTCCGAGGAATTCCATTTTATGATAGCTTCCATATAATTTTGAATTCCCACATCAACCTTTCAGTATCCTAACGTTCCAAAAGGGACAGTTGAGAAATCATTAGTCAAAGGACTGATGATGTCCCATTCATTATGATTCCCATGTCCATATTATTCAAATCTAAGATGATTGGATCCTTTTCAATTCTCATAAATGATATAATTGATGGGTCTTTTCTACTTAGAGCATCTTCCACCTTGTTCGCATTCCTGGAGTGGTAATGGACTGATTTGTCATAGTCATTGATCAGATCTAACCATCTTTGTTGGCACATGTTCAACTCTTTCTGTGTGAATATATAATTGAGGCTTTTGTGGTCCGTATATATTTCGCATATATCCCCAAAGAGATAATTCCTCCAAATTTTTAAAGCAAAGAACCCTGCATCCCACTACAGATCATGTGTTGGATAATTCAACTCATGAAAATTCAATTGCCTTGAATCATAGGCAACGACTTTTTCATTGTGCATCAATACACAACCCAATCCCTTCTACGAAGCATCACTGAATACCAAAATAGTTCCCCACTTGTGGGTAAAGTGATCACTGCTGTAGTGATAAGCCTCCTTATCACCTCCTTGAATATTTATTTACATTCATCACTCCATGAATACTTTACCCCCTTCCGAGTTATCTTGGTAAAAGGGTTGGACAATTGTGAGAATTTTTTCACAAATCGTCGATAATATACAACTAACCCCAATAAGATATGGATATCCATTACTGATGATGGCCTTGTCCATCCCTCTATTTTATTTGTCTTGGTGGGATCCATAGATATCCCATTTCTTGTGATGATATGTCCCAAGAATGAGACATCCTTCAACCATAACTCACACTTGTTGTACTTTTCCTTGAGATTCTCCTTTCGGAAGGTCTCTTGTAATATTCTTAGATGCTCCTCATGATCCTCCTTGGTTTGGTGTATATTAGAATATTATATATAAAGACAACCACAAATTTGTCAAGGTAATATCTAAAAAATCTATTAATGAAGTCCATGAAGATTTCTGGAGCATTTGTGTGTCTGAACGACTTTAATATGAATTCACAGCGCCCATATCATGAATGAAAAGAGTCTTGGGTATATCTTCAGACATCACACTTACATGATAATATCCTGACCGCAGATCTACCTTGGAAAAGTATTTTGCTCCATGCAGCTGAATGAAAAATTCATCAATTCATGGAAGATGGTACTTGTTCATTATCGGGATTTTGTTAAGCTCACGATAATCGATGCAAAGGCACACTGACCCATTCTTCTTCATGAAAAAGATGAGTGGTGCACACCATAGTGAAGCACATGGTCATGTAAACTCTTTATGTATATTCTACTTTTGTTGTTTCTTCAGCTCCTCCAGATCCACAATAGCCATTCTATACAAATTCTTGGATATTGGCAATGACCTAGGTATAATATCAATTTATAATTCAACATCTCTTTTAGGAGGAAGAATAGTAAATTCCTCAAGAAACACTTCAGTGATTTCACTCACAATAGGCATGACATCAAGGATGTTTGCATCCTTATACTCAATAATCTGAGCTAGATATGAATACTCATTGGGAATTAATATCCACACATGAGATGATGGAGAAAAATAAGATTCATCTTCCTACTTACTGTTATAAAGAATTGGGATTCGATTATCACATGGAGAGTGATTTCCCTCTAATAGAAATTTATGTTGTCTGAATAAAGTAAATCCAATCAATGCTTGGAATTGCATGAAATTCGACCCGAGGGAATATGATGATGTTTATTGGGATGTTCAATCCATATATTTTGACTGGGGATGAGTTACATTCATGGGATTCATTTATTTTACCTTTTGTTGTACACAATTAAATCTTTACAACAATGATTTGTGGTGGTGTTGGAATTGTTCTACTAAAAATTAGGGATATAAAATAATGCAAAGAACCATGGATGTTAACCGTACCGTTCACTTTTTGATTATGGTTTTACCTTTTCCGATATAGACCATTGATGATTACATTAAACTATTAAAAACATAAAGGGTAATCAATTGAAAAAAATGAAGGACTAAAAAATAGAATTTAGTTCCTTAACTTATGAATCTATAACGTTACATCTATGTTATCCATGATCTACATTATATCATATATTCATAGGGTAATTTTTGTAATTCCCTTAATAATGGTTAATACTAAGATTGTGAATTTACCAATTCATATTCCTTAGGAGTGTGGTAACCAAGAGAGAAGCAAGGCCCATTTTAATGTACCTGGATACCCTAGGTCAAGACCAAAACTCCTTTTCAGGGGTTTCACCCCTAGGTACATCTGTTCTAGAGCCACCTCTTCCTGCTTATATCCAAATATGGATGTATTTGATTAAAAACCCACTTAATCAATACTCCACCCAAAATTATGAATTTTTTTATCATACTTTGTCTTGTCCATAAGGCTTTAATTGGGTTTTCTAATCCTAAATCCAAAAATAACTAATCATATCCTCTAATACCTAGTATAACAAGATTTCTCTTTTTTACACACAAAAAAATGATTTATTACATAAACATCATTTGATAAAACATAGAAGATCGAGAGGCCTAGTGTAATTAGGGATTAGGATCATTACCTAACAACATAAAACATAAAATAAAACATCTTTATTGAAATATTCTTTTAAATGACCACTACATTCCCCTTTACTCAGTATTGCATGGGATAACCTGAGGACATTCATAAGAAAAGGGTAATATATAAATCCTATTAATGGAATATACATGGAATTACATGAGGAATACAATACATTTTATACAATAGGCATATCAATGTAGAACAAGAGAAACATGAACATAAAGGTATGATGAATCATGATAATCATAATATGGAAATGTGGAAACAACACTTAACACTGAATTTATAAAGAGCCAAGGCTCACTGCACATGGAGCATGAGTAAACCATTATTGTACACGAATAATGAGTAAACTGTAGTCGAAAATGAATTATCACAAGTCAATACTCATTGCACATGTGATATCATTATATTATACTTTACCCAATGCATTAGATCACTATTAGTGAGCACCATTCTTAAACATTTCATTTCTTGCATAAATGTGCCACATGGATCATACAACAAGGAATCAATCATCATCATTTATTCCACAATTAATCGATGGGGAATACATAAAAGAAGATTTATAACCAATAAGTAAATTTTCATAGAGGTGGATACCCTTGATTGAAAAATGGTCATGGTATTCACTACAAAATTACATTGGCTTGGAAAATCATAGTGCAATTTCGGTAGCATAACAGCTTGAAATAAGAACTCTTAAAAATGGATGATGATACAGAAAAGGGTGTCTCACCATATTTTCAAGAAACAGACAGTAAGGGTATTGTATAGATACATGTCACAAAAAATGTAATAGAATTTAGATGAATAATACAAAAGAATTTCTTTGATGTATAGATAAGAGACAAATCACTCACGGAATTTTAGCATGGAAACAGGTGTACATGGGAGGCATTAATGGGAGATAAAGGGATCCCACATCTAATAAAAATAATGAGGAAAGTATTGGGTAGGTGAAAAATCATACCCCAACATTTGTTATTGAATAAAGGGTATAAAAACATAATGAAAATTTGGATAAATGGGAAAGAAATAAATCCCTTACATGGATGTGCTATCCCAATTGCATGGGAGAGGCATGAGAGATGATTCTTGGGAGCTTGGGGAACCTTGGGAGGATTTTATAGGGAAAAGGGTAGAGGTTATAATAACTCCAAAGTCATTGATTGAATAGGAAGTGGGAGCTAGGGTGTGTTTATATAGGAAAGGAGAGGGAATTCTTTATTATTTAGGTTTGGGACAACACACATTAAGAAAATCAAAACCATAATATATCCAATGGTTTTAGACCATGGTTTTATCCAAAGGGGAGTGAATAAATTTTTTTTATATGTCCAATGTATGAACTTTTTAAAATAATAGGGTTACTTATGTTGATGTGAGTCACACCCTCAAGGAAACCAATTTAAAAAGACAAAATGTTTTATTCGTCATGGAGGGTCCACTAAAGAACTGTAAAATAAATCAAACAAACATATAATCACATTATTTTAATTTTAAAATATATATTGTCCGAAAATAATGTTTATAATATTTTATTACATCACTATTGGGTCATTATGATGGCCTAAAAAACAATATATATTTAAACGGTATTTAATTTTTACAAAACAATTTGAAAAACATAGAAAATAAAGAAAAATTCACCACTGGATAACTTTGTCATACTGATTCCAAAAATAATATTCATTTTATCTAAATATATTTCTAAATATGTAAATATTAAATTTTGAAATAAAAAACTGACATTTATCAAAAAATTACCGGTTTTGACAAAAATAGCTTTCAAACTATAATAAAAATTACAATTCCATTCCTAATATTATACCATTATATATATTTAATAATTGTAACATAATAATAATATTTTATTAAAATATTATTTAATTTAAATGTCCATTAATTTGTCAAAATAGATTTATTAGTTGAATATTGACTAAAAAATACTATTTGTGCTTTAAAAAATATTTACTATGTAACAATAAATAAAATTATCTATACAAGAGTAATGCACATAGTCACAGTGATAGTGTCTCAATACATATCCCCTTATAACACCCACATAAGACCGAAGGGTAAGGTTCTCTATAGTGACTGACTCTTTGGGTGGTTGGGATTATAGTTCTCAGGTGGTACACTCTATCAACATCCACATCTCTTGTTGGCAGTACCATTTGAGCTTAAAATGATGATGATCGGCTTGGTCTTGGTCAAGAGAAAATCCCAATGACACCACCTAATTACTGAGATTTAATAAATGAGATTCGTATGGGAAAAGTTTGCTGGATGAGGCCATAAGTTCCTTTTTATCAATAAATTGAATTTGTTAAAGCCCTATATTTATACAAATCATCTGATCACTGTTCAATATCTATATTAAAAATGGTCAAAATTAATAATGGTATTTAAAAATCCTAAACATAAAACCAAATTAGTGAATAAGTTTTAAATAAACATAAGAATACATTTAAATAAACCAAGATGAATTTTCAGTAATGAATTTTTGGGTCGTTACATTAGGTACCATATGGTTGTTATTATGATGATTAAGAGCATTGTTTAGATATTCAGTGGATTTGATTTTTTTGAATTTGATCCCATCCTTTCAAATATATTTGGCTGATTTGAGATGAGTGACATCTGTTTACAAATGAATTAATATTTTCTGGTAGGATGAGATGTATGGATAGATTTAATTATATACTTCTTGGTGATGATAAGTGTTATTATTGAGTGATTTTAATACCCAGTGATCATACAAGTACTGGAAAGTGGAGATAAATGCATTATTTTTAAATTTGGAAAATGGATCGGATTATGAACCATGTTATGGAGACGAATTATAATGAATATAAGACCTCAATAAAATAAGTTTGTATCAGGAGTAGAATTTTGGGATTTTTATTGAGGTCTTGGAAGATCTTGATGAATAAGTGACATGATTAGCCTAGGATACAACACACTACAAGGCAGTTGGTGGTTGTATAGAAAAATGCTTTTATCTATTGTAAAAACCGGTTATTCGATGGACAACAACTAGTTATATGGTGTACTTTAATGAGAGAATGAAAACATTCCACCTAATAATTTTACGATGCATCATCCCCCCAATTCCTTTCTTGTTTCTCACATGGAGGGTTTATGAATATGCCTTCTCATCATTCACAACCCCATGGGTTGGGGTGGATTTATTATAATTTCTACACGTTCCATATTATTCTTTTTTGGTTAGTTTTTCTCATTCTCTCCATCATCCTCTCTATTTTTTAGTTTATTTTTTCTTGTTTTTGTGGAAATTCCACCACATCATTGTAAAATACTCCTAAAAAGATTCGTTATTTTTTTTCTACCTATAATATGGCCACCCTGTAATGCCATCTAAATAAAATTTCTCAAACATTCCATAAGGTTTAATATCTATTTAGAAATTTAAAATGATTTTAATAGAATAATTAAATAAATTATTTACAGTTTTAATTACCAAAAAATAGTGATTTTCCTGGGTATTTAATCAATAGGGTGTGATAGATCTCCTCATTTCCATTGGTTGGGGATTCAGGGTGACGTGTTGGTCCAGTGAGTTAATAAAAAAATATTTCCTTATTTCTTCATTTGATAATTTAATTTCAAACATTAACTAATTATAAATTGAAAAAGGTTAATTAAATTAAGTCTTTTTTAAGAGTTAGTTACTCATAGCTCCTATGGAATTCCAGTTGAACAAGGGTAATATTTATGATGTTTATAAATCATTTGAATTATTTTATTAGGGTGATTTAAATATAAAATATTTAATAAAATGTTTAGGGAGAATTAGAAAATTCCCAATACAATATATGAATTTTTTTAATATGCATCGGATGAGCGGCCATGTGACCAAGGGAGTTGACCAGTAATATTTATTTTCATTTAATTTTTATATTTTTATTTCAAAAAAAATTATCCTGATTCATCTAATGTTCCATGAAAAATACGTACCCATTGAACTATCTTGATTCCTCTTTCTTCGAAGTCCAAGGCCTAGAAATAGAGGATACCAAGGAACTTGGAAACATTATAGAGGATCTGTGATACAACATGATAAAGATAATATTTGTAGACAATAGAAGGAACCTTTTGATGTTCTCATCCTAGGTGGATAAATCATATGTTAAATAATGATGGGTTGGTTGAGTTGGAGAACATGGAATAAAACGAATCATAAATATATTTCTAACGTCATATCACCATTCTATCACTAGTGAGGTGTAACATTGAGGCCTCTGGTTCCATATTATTATTCTGATGATGTTGATGGATGAGATGTCCTAAATGTATTAGGTTTCATCCCAAGTGACTATATATGACTGATGATCATAATAGGGACTCCTATAAAAATGTATTGACCTTGGGAACTCATGTGGGTTCTGAATTGACACCCCAACCCTGAGAGGTTATATCTAGTTAGGTAGATATGGTTGTGTGTGTAACCCTTGAACCTGGACTAATGGTTATGTTCAATGTGGCTTTTATAAAATGATTTTGTGAAGGAATTTGTAAATTATTTTATATGATTTCTTTATTTATGGATATTATTTTTTATTTCTTAGGTTGATTGGGAATCAATCAATGGTACTGACACTGATATTATTTCCCAAGATTCCTATATAGAATCCAAGGATTAACACAGAAGGACATTACAGCCTTTCTTATGAATATTTTTTAAATTATAATAATACATTGCAGAGTTCTATAATAGATCATTGTATATGGAAACATGGATGAAAAATATTATATCCATGTGAATGATCTTCAAAATTTACCATAAAGATATCAACCTTTAGAACATCTACATAAACCCATTCTTCATAACCTGACAATAAGAAACATAATAAAGGGGTGGGCTCAAATGATCAGTATGTGTAATAAAGGGAGATATGTAGGAATAATCATTAGCATAAGTGTATGATAACAAGATCATGAAAATATGAAATCATACCATACATATCAGATATCATACACATGAATCATGTCATATATATGGGAAGTTCATAATGAATGAATCTTAAAGAAATAATGAACATAAGACCTAAGATTATGAAATTTGAAAAAAAAAATTGTTTTTAGAGACACATAATCCATTATAATTATTTCCATAATAGTAATGGAATTTATTCTGAGAACATCTTATAGGGGAAAGTCTTTTACTATACCATTTTGACAACCCATTCCAGCCCTGTATTACTTAATTTGATACACCCATCATTCCATCACTATATTAATGATATGAGTTCACACCTTGTTCTATAACTTTATTATAGAACCGAGTTCACCCATCATTCCATACCAATATTAATGAACCTAGTTCAATTTCCATTCCATCCCAGTAATACTGAACCGAGTTCATTTTTCATTCCATTCATGTCTATCTCCTAATATATAAATCTTTACCCAATGCACTAAAGGGAGATATAGGTCCCTCTGATCTCTTAGTGAAATCATACATACATGTGTAAAAAATCATGACAAATCATATCATAACCCAAGAAACGAAATGGGAATCATAAACATTTAAACCCATCATAAACTATAGAAAAAGAAACATGTTTCATAACCATTTAATCTAATGCATAAGATGTGAAAGATAAAATTATTTCGTAAACATATAACACATGTAATAGAAATGAATTTCGTAAATATATAACATATGGTACCTAAATTGGATTGATAAATACAACAAAATTAATAAAAACCCATTCGTATATTGAAAAGGAAAGGACCCTCTAGATAATTTTCTATTTGGGCATGAGTGACATCAACGTATGTTATATTATATAGAAAATAATTTTAAAATATGTTTCAAAAAATTTTCATAAAAAATATCATTTATTCTTTTAAAAATGGTGTTTAATTCATAAAACCATTGGAAAATCATTTTTCCTAGTTAATACTTTGAAAACATACAATGAAGAAAAATTAAATTATTTTGAAAACTTTTTTCCCTGATAACGTATAAAACAAGCATAAAATCATTTTAAATTTTTTTTTATCTGAAAACACTTTGAAAACAGATTAAGAAATATGGAAAATATATATAAAACTATTTTACATCAAAACATTTAAAAAAATGTTCAAATGTTTTTGACAACCATTCCATTGAAAATATTTTCAAAACATATAAATGAGGCTTAATTTCAATTTGGAATCTATTTTCCATAAAATCTTATAAAATAATATTGTAATTTTTTTTAAAACATTATAATTGAAAATATCATTTAAAAACACATTATTAACAATTACAAATGAAACATGAGAATAAAAATTCAAAGGATAGATGGTGGATAAATATATACATTTCATATGAGGTAAAAATAACATTCCATTTACACAATAAAATGGTTAGAAAAATGATTCGTTCGGGGAGTGACAAGAATATTCCTTTGAAAAAATTGGAAAAATACAAAAGATAAAAAAATCTGTTAATGATAATAGGATATTAGTAGAATATTATTGGAAACCGTTTTTAGATAACATTGTTTTAAAGTAACATAGATTTATGAAAAAAGAGATGATAGATTTGGTATTTCGTGTAAACACATTCTTAACTATCTTTTGTACCATATACTGGAGTAAATAGTACCAATATATTAATAAATCATGAATAACCAATGGGGAAGCAATGTAATGAACTATCTTAAAATATGGTTAATTTATTTCATCAAAGGAAGCACAATCATGAATAATCTTGAAATGTTATGTGATAGTTTCAAAATATTATTATAACTTGGTAACATGGGATCATATGCTCCATGTATATATAGTAAGTTATCTAAAATGAAAAATAACATTAAAATAAGGAAATTCATGATGTAACATGTAAAATGAATGTATACACACGTAAAAATAAAATTTAGGTTCATAAAAACTTCATTCTCATAGAATTAAAATTCAGATAAAAATATTTCACTTATTTTGTGACTTTTTTAACATAACCCCCATGAATAAAATATCATAAAATGAATATTTGAAGACACATAAAATTTAATTATAATATATATAGAATAAAATCATGGGTATTGAATACCACACACAAAAGGAATGAATGGTTAATATATAGTTGTTGGAAACTCGATTGGATAGACCATGGATGATCCTAAGAGGTTTGAGACCTGGGAGGATATGGGACAGGTGGTGACCATTTACAGAGATGCAAAAGGAATCACTTAGAATTAGTGAAAGAAATTTGTGTGTACATGTGTTATTACCTAAAAAGTCATATAAAACCAAAATAAATCCGGAATAGTAGTGTATGGACGATATAGGGCTAGCTAATGGGGTTTTGACAAGTGTATAGGTCATTTGGGATTCTAAGATTATGGTTTAATCCATAATTAAGATTAATTAGTACTTAATCATTGTGATTAATTTGAATCACATTTACTAATCATTTTAGTAAAAAAATCAATGTTATCTCAATATAATTGAAATATTATACTAATTACAATTTATTATGTTGGTTTTTAAAAATTCAATTCATTCAAGTAGAAATTTTAATAAAAATAATACTAATCTAGTAGATGGGATTATATTAGGGGTTTTAAAGTATAAGGAAGTTAAAAAGATTATTATATTTTTATATTAAATTTAAAATTGAAATTTATTCTAGTGACATAAATTTCATTAATGTATTTATAATTGATCTAATTTTACCATTAAAAAAATCAGAAAATTATTTAAAATTTATAATTATTTAAATGAAAATATAGTATTTAACTATAAAGTAGTGTTTCTCGTTATTCCTCAAAAAATGGTGTTTCATAGAAAAATCTCCCAAACTCACCAAAGATAATCTGGACATTATAAATTCAAAATTTCTGATTATTTTATAAAAATAAATTTATTAATGTTTCTAAAATTAAATTTATTATAAAATTTGGTTCAATCAAGAGAATTGTTTTTTTAAACATAATTTTTTTTTACCAAAAATCACATCATTCATTACCAATATGTTATATATATATATATATAATAAAATAAAATTTAATATTTAAGAATTGGTTATTAAAATTCATATGAATATGTTTAACTTGTATTTCATCAATAAATCATTTACATAATTGTAACAGTAAAAATATTTTTTCAAGAAATATATTTTCTTCTATAGTGTACGCCTTGTGGGGGTTGTGTGTAGTGAAATCCATGTCCGTATTGCATGTAGATCAATCAAACTCAGAATTGTGTGTTGTAAAATACAATTCCAAGACAGGTGAATATTTTTTTAGAAATAGTGTTATAGTATATATATATATATAACATTTTCTAGTGTATTTTGAAATAAAAAATATCAAAAATAAAAATTAATTATAGAAAAATAACTCAAAAAATCTCAAGGTGTTAAATTCATCCCCCCTATAAACTAATCTCACCCTAAAAATTAATCTAGGTTATCAAAGGATTAATATATAAATGATTCATTCATACAAACCGACATCATAAAAATATGAAATAAATCATCCCTTAAAAAAGGAAAGTGGGTACCATAACAGCTACCCAAAGTAACATTTAACTGGGTTTTCACAAATTCGAACATAGCTTGGTAGTTAATATTAGACATCGAGAAAAATCATTAATATTTATAGGGAGTGATTGAGCTCATCAATCACAAACAACTAAATGATCAAAGCAAAGTTGATGTCCAAAATCCCAAATCTTTGATAATTTAAAATCCTATAGTTTAAAAAAAGAATTAGGACAACACATTTTCTTTTCATCAATATTTAACATTGAGCAATAATTTTATTGAACAATAATATTTGGAAATATAACTACATTAAAGAAACGAAAATTCATTTTCTAATTCATCCATTACATCATGTTATATATTTTCATAAATTAACATTTTTCCCTAATGTGATTAAATATCCTTTTATTATATCTTAAGTCTCATAAAGGAGTAACATGTATAACTATTTATCTATAAAAATTCATAAAAATGAACATGAAAAATACATTAAAATATACACATAAAAATTTAAACTATTGTTTCATCATAATTAATTATTCATCCAAAACAATTATACACTATCCCAGAAATTATGTAGGCTAGTGGTAGGCATGAAACCCTTTTCTTCCATTGATCATGGGTTCAAGCCCTATAGGCGTTCCGAAATAAATTGTTTTCCACTTGAGATACATGGATTCCTTTGAGAAAACCACACAAATATAATTTAAAAAATATTATGGACATAGGTGAAAAAATGTTACTCTCTAAATATAATTTTATCCATGGTTTTCAATATGACCTCAATAAAAAAATGAATCCTTCAATGTTTAACATAATATTTTCATGGATGTATAACCTTATAACCCATCTAATAGATTAAAATAAAAAACCTTATATATAATTTCTTCAAACCAGCTCAAGATTGAACACCCATATATAACAAAGTTGATCTTGGTTGTCACAATCCAATCATGTGAATAAATTAATGGTAAATTCTCTTGGAGCATGGTGGAGACCAATATTACCATTAAACCATTTTTGAAAACATGAATAATTCATTATTCAATAGATTAGTGGATATATTCCATATATCCAATATGTTTTAAACATTATCCTTGATTGGATGAACTACATGTCAACATATCCATAATTAGTTATAGCGTAATCAATACCTTCTGATTTTCATATTCATATCACACACATATTCATCACATAAAATCCTTCATAACATGAAGAACATATTTAGGGTGATTATTCCCTTAATCATGTGTTTTCCATGGACATCCCGATGCCTTTATAAAAATTATCTATTTCAGAGGAACCATTCAACATTTTATTTTAAATAATTAATTAAAATAATAAATTGAACATTATTTATATATTTCACCATTCATATAACATGCTTCATGAATCAAAATACACAAAATATTTATTATCCCACTTCATCCATATCCCATTATCAAGGATGCATAATCATATTACATAATTACCCTATATATTTACATTTCATGTATAATATATTCATCATTAAAAATGTAACCATGACTCGTACAACCTTTATAATCCTCATTAAGAGCTTTCCTCATGGGATATTGAGTTTCATAATGACCATTTATTACTAACATGAGCCACTTTACCTTTTTGATGTCTTATGGAGGCCAATATTCCCATCCATTACATTAATATAACTCTTCATTTCCCCTTGTGGTCACTTGCATTGTGTCATTTCTTACAAAAATCGAAACATCTTCTCATTACTATAAGACATATACTTATGTGGTTCTTTTCCCATTCATGGTGTAGAGGAAACCAAAAATTATTTCCACCATAGTTTCTATAACATGAAATCTCAGTGAACCCATTTTTATTCTCCTTAATGTGTATGAGAGTTGGTGAAGGTATACATTGTTAATAATACTTCAGGAAAACATATTACGAAAGATCACAAAATATCTCACTCATGTGATCGTCCCACTTTACTTCTCATCAAAAAAATCATCCATCACATTCAATATTAATCTAGTTCCTTTCAGACCCAAACATTGAAAAAAAGAGAAGCATAGTGTGGAAATTACATATCATAGTAGAAAACAACGTATCCATAAAAAGAATTACTTATAGGATGTTTTTATTAGGGATAATTAATTAATATATGACACCCATGGTTTTTAATTGAGCATTCATAGTCATCTTCTATTAAAATCCATCATTATAGTTCATGAAGAGTGTGTGAATTCCCCAAGAATATCACATGATAATTTCAAACTAGGAGTGAATCAAGGCCCATTTCCTTGTACCAAATCATCATGATTTAGGCCAAGAACATCTTTTCTGAGTTGTTAACCAATGTAGTACTTTTCCAATGTGACATCCAATTATAGTATATAGTCATGAATTAATTTCTAGAAAACCACTTATTCTATCATTTACCAAAATTCCCTGACATTATCCTAAAATTAAAATATTTCTTATACTTATACTCAGGGACATCCTAAAACATGTCCTTAGAAATATACCTAGGAAAATCACTAAGGTGTTCTCAACCTATTTTGAAATGGATTACTATACCTTTTGTTTTATACAAACTATATCAACCAAGATATAACATATATAGATATTAAGCTATTTAAGATGAATATTCAGCTCAACATAGTAATACATGCAAGAGGACTAAAATAGTGACGTGTCATTGGAAAAAAGGAAACCAAATCTTATATCCTGGTGGATTATCTTCAACATCACCCACAAAGAACTCCTCCTTTATTACTTATACCTATAACCATTATTCATATGTTTTGGAAATTGACGTATAAGAAAGGCGTGAGCTCAAATCATCAGTAAGGGTAAAGAAGGGGGAATACATAAGCTTTATCATGAGAATAAGTGTATGATAACATCATATTGAAAAAATAACATCATACCCTTCTATCAATTATAATATACATGAATCGGGGAATAATGATTAGTAGTTTATAAGGAAAGAATCATAATGAAATAATAAACATAAGACATTAAAATCATTTCATAAGAATAAAACATGTAATTGTGGTATAAACATAATGATATATACTGATTTCTATAGTTTTCAATAAATTGATATAGACACCATATTAGTGGACACTGTCTATTACTAAACCAGGTTCACACCCTGTTCCCGCCCTATATTTCTAAACGGAGTTCACCCCTCGTTACATCCCCATAATACGGAACCGATTTCACCCCTCATTCTTCCCCTTTATTTCTAAACCGATATAACCCCTCATTCCAAAACATTATTATTGTACCTAGTTCATTCCCCTTCCATCCCTATAATAAAAAAAGAAGTTCATTTCTCATTGCATCCATGTATTTATAATGAGATATAAATGATTACCCAATTAATTAGAGGGAGATATACATCCCATCCATCTCACAATTAAATCATACATACATGTGTTAAGAAATCATAAATTTTCATACCATAATCCATGAAATGAAATGTAGGTCATATAAATTTCAACATATCATAACTTGCAGAAGAATACATATGTTTTGTAACAATTTCATCCAAAATTTAACCTGTACCTATCAAATGGATTTCCTAAACATATAACCTATGAAATTGATATAGATTTCATTAACATATTTCCCACTATATGGAAATGGGGTTGATAATGACCATGAAATTAAGAATAATTAGTTAATAAAATGAATATGTGTGGAACCTTTAGATCATTTCATAGAAGGGAATGAGAAACTTCCATAGATATCATCATTGATGGAAAATAATATTGAAATATCATTAAAAAATATTTCGTGAGGAAAATATCCTTTCTTTATTGAAAATGTATTTTAATGCATAAAACCATTTGAAAATAAATTTTCATTGAAAATACATTATGAACAAATCAATAGTACATGAAATCATTTTGAAAATCATTTTACATGAAAAATTATAAAATAATATTCGAAACATTTTAAAGTCTTATTTAGTTAAAGAAATGTAGAATAATTATAAGAAAGGCCCAAAAATGTTTTTAAAACCATCGTAATTGAAAAAAATGAGGGAATCTAAACAATGATTTAAAACACATTTATTTGAAAATATTTTGAATACATATAAATAAGCCTTGAAATCATTTTTAAAACAGTTTCCTTGAAAAATTATAAATTAATCTTAAAAAAATTTGAAATCAAATTTCCTTAAAAACTTATCAAAAATCTTGAAAGAATATTGTAAACCATTTCATTGAATATCTATTTTAAAAAGAATTTATTTTAATTTACGTTTAAAATATGAAAAGAAATCATCAATGGATTGATGGTGGATAAATTTGTACATGTCATAATACTTAAAAAATGACATTACTTTTCCACATTAAAAAGGTTAGAATAATACATTATTTAGAAAGTGATAAGAATATTCATTTGAATATATTGGGAAAATATAAAAATCGTAAAAAATTATTTTTTTAATATATGATATTAGTATAATATTCTTCAAAACCCTTTTTAGAAAAAAAGATATTAACAGAAAACATATTTTATACCGAATAGAGGTTATAATTGGTCTTTATTAAAAAAAATTCTTAATTATCTGATATACCAAAGAGTGAAATAAATTGTACCAATATATGATTCAATCATTAATAAATAACAGAGAATATTTGTCTTGATTTTTATTAAGAGATATATTATATGATTTAATCAAAGGATGAATAAAAATAAACAATCTTGAAAAGTGATGAGATATTCTCAATACACTCTTATAACTTAGTAACATTTGATCATACTATCCAAGTAACAAAATGAAAAAAAAATAAAAAATAAAATATCATGAAATGAAGTAAATTCATGATATAACTTGTAAAATAGAATTATATACACCTCAAAATAGAATTCGGATTCATAAAAAAATGAGTCTCAAATGAGAAAAATGGAGAAAAAATATATCATCGATTTGTTAACTTCTGAAACATAATCCCCATGAATGTAATATCATAAAATGGATATATCAATATTGATAAATTTTAGTATAAGATACGCTGAATAAAATTATGATAAGTACCTAAACTACACAATGGAAGGAGTGGAGAACATAGAAGTTTTCAAACTTAAATAAATAATGTGATAAAATCCCCTTACATTGTGTCTTGACTCTCGTAGAACTCTCTTGAAGAACCTCTTAATTGAGTAACACCCTTTGGGTGGTGCCAAAAGGCTTCATTGGATTTATTTATTCCCAAAAGAATGATTTTTAGAAGATTTTATGGAATTTGGGAGGTGTAATGGGGATATATTGTCCTGATGTAAGATGTTTGAGAGCTATGATGATGTGGGAGAGGTGGTGGGCTTTTATAGGTATGAAAAAATGGATCACATGAAAATTTTGAAAACTAGTTAAGTATAAACATGTTCATACATATAAATGTTTCAAAAACCCTACCTAATTAATTAATGGATGTTTTATTTACTAAATATGTCTACAAAATGGGGTTGGGTAATGTTTCTAGGTCCTTTGAGCTCCTCATATTATGGTTTAGTCCATAATTAATTTTAATTTAAGATTAATCAATGTAATTAATTTTAATCACTTTTTCTAATAAATATGATCAAAAACCAACAAGATCTAATTATAATCTAAATATTACACGGACTAAAGTTGGATTTTATAAATTCAATTCATAGAAGCAGAAAAATTATGATTAATTATAATCACACAGATGGGAAAAAATTACAGGGTTTTAAATTTGAAAGAAGATCACAAGTTTTTTTGTTTAATTTTATATTCAATTTCAAAGACAAAATGATTGTACTAACCTAAATTGTATTAAAATATTTATAATATATCTAATTTGACCTTAAATTTTTTTATAATATAATCTTACCTTAATAATTATTTAAAAAAAAAGTCATTTTAAACTAAAAAGCATAATTTTTACAATTCATTAAAAAATGATGATTCTCAGAAAAATTCAAAAAATTAACCCAAATCTAATTTTAAAATTACAAATTTAAAGATGAAGATTATTTTATCAAATTAAATTTATAAATGGGTCTGAAATTTATATTATTATTTAAAGCGGTTCATTCGAGAAAACAATATTTTTAAACATAAAAAGTCTTTCCAAAAAATCACATCATTCATTACAAATATGTTATATATATATATATATATATAATTTATAAATAACCCAAGTAGGTTTCATGTGAATG
This sequence comes from Viscum album, assembly GCA_963277665.1. NCBI lineage: Eukaryota > Viridiplantae > Streptophyta > Magnoliopsida > Santalales > Viscaceae > Viscum > Viscum album. The sequence goes on along the minus strand of OY728153.1, from coordinate 121,355,742 downwards.
GAATGACAGACTTAGTGTTTTAATATATATATATATATATATATATATATATATATATATAAAGAACTATTTCATGTGTCATATGAATAAAAATTTTCAAAAAGGTAAATTAATTAGAAAAATAATTACCCACAAAATATCAAGGTGTTACAAAATACCCCCTTAAAATGAATTTATCCCTACATACTCTCTTGATTTATCAGTTATTTAATACATTGATGTTTCATTTGTATAAACCCATATCGTAAAAATGAATACTAAAACTTCTCATAAAAAGGGATAGTTGGGACCATAACGGTTAACCAAGGTAACATAAAACTAGGTTTACATATAGTTGAACATAGTTCTGGAGTTAATATTAGACATGGAGGAAAAGAGAAAACATTTATTGGGAGTTATTAAGGCCATTAATCACAAACAAGTGAATGATCAATGAAATTTATGGTCCTCTAAGTTATAAATCCTCGATGATTTAAAAGGAAATAGGTTAAAAAACATTAGGTTTTTTGGATAGAATGTTTTATTTAAATCATTATACTAACATTGAGTAATTATTTTAGTGGCCAATAATATAAGTAAATACACTCACATGACCTAAGCAATATTTCATTTTTGAATTCAGTTATTATATTATGTAATGAATGTCTAGATATTATCTTTTATGACTAAAGTGCAAAAATACAATTTTAGAATATCATAAGGATAATAATAGAGGGAAATGTATAAATATTTATATATACTTATTCAGGAAAAAGAATATGGTTAATAAATTCATCTCTAATAATAAAATGTTAGAGTACAGTTTCATCATAAATAATTATTTTTCTTGAATAATTAGTCTTTAACAAGTACATTGTGTAGGCCAATGGTAGGCTTGAAATCATTATTGTCCTTAGAACATGGGTTTATAACCTACGACCTAGGTGGACTTGATTTTTTTCCCCCATCATGCATGGTGTCTTTTTATAAAACCAAACAAATATAATTTCCAAATCAGATAGACATCCTTATAATAAGGTTAGTCACTAAATATCATTTAATCCAAGGTTTTCATTACAATAACAAAATAAAAATACTTCCTCCAAAGTTTAACAGAAACATTTCATGAATGGATAACTATATAACCCTTAAAAAGATGAAAATCACAAACTGAATAATTATATTCTTGAAGAATCGTTATCATTGATCCACTATATATCCTAATTTAGCTATTGTTTATCACCTTCCAAACATGTGAATACCCTCATGGAATTTTTTTTGAAAATGGAAACCACCTAAATTACCAAAAATACCTTTTGTAAAAAATACATCCTTCTATATTATAAATATTAATATATATATTCCATAAATATTATATGTCTTCAACTTCATCCATGGTTGGATGAACTACTTGATATCATGTCCTTAATTAGTTCCCAGGTAATCAATACCTTTCAATTTACTAATTCGTATGACACATATCATTATCCTAAATATATAATCATAACATAAGGAACATATTACATTTTCTATTTCCCTAAATAATGTGTTTTCCATTAACATCACCTTTCTATTATATCACTTTTATATTCCATCAAAACTATTCAAGGCATTCTTTTAAATACCTAGAGAATAACATAATCTAAACAATAATATTATATTTAACCTTTCAAATAACATACTTATTGAATCAAAATACATAAAAATTTTGTTATCCCAATTATTCCTTCAACTATTAACAAGGATACCTCATCATATTACACAATAACTGTTTACGATCATATTTCATCTATAGTATCTTCATCTTTTGTAATGTAACCATTAACCATTCCACCTTGTTAATCCTATTCAGGAGCTTTACTCTAGGGACATTGAGTGGAATAATGACCATTTATTCCCCACATAAATCACTAAACCATCAATGATATCTTAGGGAGGCCAATATTCTAATCCAATTCACTAATCGAAGTTTTCATTTTTTCCCTTTTAGTCACATTCTTTGGGTCCATCTTTACCATAGTCAAAACATCTTATCGTTCCTCCAAAACAATCACCAATATGATTTTTTCAACATTCATACAATAGAGGAAACATAATCTTCATTCCTCCATGGTCACCATTACCCAAATTATATGTGAACTCATTCATTCCCTTCCTCGGTGAGTACATTATCTTGTGAACGTATACATTTTTAATCATGTTCCATGAAAACTGATTATTTATGATGACAACACATCTCATTATAGTGATCATCCCACATGAATTCTCATCAGAACTTCATCAATCACATTCAATTTTAATCCAATCCCTACTAGTTCCTTCCATTGACTTAAATCAGAAGCATAATTTGATCATTTATTTTTATAGTATAAAACCATATAGTCATGAATATAATTTCTTATAGGATGTCTAAATCATGACCCCATAATTAATATATGAAACACTTGGTTATTCCTTGATTATTTTTAGAGAATTTCTATTAAAACCCTTCATAATGGTTCCTAAAGAGATTGTGAATTCCTAAAGAATTACCCTAGGGTGTGTCAAACTAGTTGTGTAAAAAGTCCCATTTTTGTGTACGAGATTATGCCGAGTTAGGCTCGAAACATCATATCGGATTTCTTACCCCTAGTACATCTTTTCTAAAAACACATCCTCTTGTGGAATACAAAAATTGATTCATTCATAAGAAAAAAATCATTCTATTCCTTACAAAAATATTTATAAACATTAAAAAACAATAAATTTTCCTTATACCTATCCATATATACATCCCTAGAGCTATCATTTGAATGATATATGGTGATCTCACAAAGGTGTTTTCATCATTATTTCCAATGGTTGAAAAAACCCCTCCTTTGTTACCCACTACAATGAATCTAGGTTAATATACATGGATATTACACCATTTTATATGAATATTCAATTAATTAAAACAATACATTAATAAGGACTATAATATTTTAGTTTATTTGGAATCATAGAAAAAAATATTTTATCTTGATGAATGATCATAAAAATATCCTATAATAGTCTATTGCTCTATTTATTCTACCTAAAACCATTCTACATAACCTAATGAAATTGATTATAAGAAAGGGGTGGGCTTAAATTCTTAGTTAGGGTATCCCTGGGAGAATATTTAATCATAATCATGATCATTAGGGTATAATAACATGATCATGAAAATATTCGATAATTCCCATCTTATCAAATATCATATACAGAAATCATGGAATAAAAATTGAAAGTTCCTATAGAATGAATCATTAGATAATAAGGAACATAAGACATAAAATAATAACATAGGAATAAAATAAGGAATTATTGAAGACATAAAATCATATATAATTCTTTCTGTAGTAGTAAAAAATTATTGTTGGGACCATCATAGTAGACACAGTATTTTACTGAACCATGTTCACACCCCATTACAACCCAGTATTACTTACCCATGTTCACCCTTAGTTCCACCAATGTTTTACTAAACTGTATTCACCCCTCTTTCTAAACATATATTATTAAATCGAGTTCACCCATTTGTCTAGCCATGTATTGCAGAACCTGGTACATTTACCTTTCTAGAAATGTAATACTAAGTTTAGTTCGTTTATCCTACCATCCATGTATGTTTCATGATATATAATTCATTACCCAATGAATTAGAGTGAGATATAGGTCCCACACATCTCATATTGAAATCATACATACATTTTCCAAAAAATCATAAAAAATCATATCATAACCCATGAAAATAAATGGGTATCAGAATCATGTCAACTTATCATAACCTATGAAAAATGATAATGGATTCATAACTATTTTATCTAAATAATAACCAATAAAAGAGAACCATATTTTATAAACATATAAACAATTAATGAGAAACATATTTCAAAAACATATAACCCATGATAGAGAAGTAGGTTTAATAATGACCATGACATTATACACAACCCTATTCATAGAAATAATATGTTTGGAATATTTAGATCATTTCTATTGAGGGCATGAGTAACATCATCAAACATCATCTTAGATAGAGAAATTTTTTTGAAAATCATTCCTAAACATTTCTTGAACAAAATATAATTTCTTCTATGAAAATTGATTTTAATTCATAAAAAAACATGAAAATCAATTTTCTTAGAAACAAAATGAAAACATATAATTATTACATGATATAACTTTGAAAACCTATTACTGTTAAATATTATAAAACAAATATCAAATTAGTTTAAAAACTTTTTTTTGAAAGCATTGAAAACATTATAATAAAAAATGTACATGTTTTGAAAAAAATTTCTTTAAAATTATATATAAAACTTATTAATGAGAGATGAAATAATTTTGATTACAGTTTTCATTGGAATCTATAAAATAATATTAAAATCATGTTGAAAACAAATTTCATTGAAATCTTATAAAAGAAGCTTAACCATATTTTAAAAACCCCTTATTTATAATATATATTAAAAAATTCTTAAAAATTATACATCAAACATTAAAATAAGTAATCAATAGATTCATGTTTGGTGAATTCATACATGTTTAATGAGATAAAGAGAACATTAATTCTCCATGATAAAATGGATTGAAACAATCCTTGTTCGAATAGATACCCAAAGATTCCACTGAAAATATTTGAAAAAAGTGTAAAAATGTATTTTAATGATGATATGATATTAGTATAATGTTATTCTAAAACATATTTATGAAAAAATGGTTTTAATGGAACAACTATTTCATACTGAAGGGAGGGTAATGTCGTGATTTCTGAAAAACAGATTATTAACTATTTTATATATCAAGGAGTCTAATAAATGGTAATAATATATGAATAAATAGTGAATAACCAGAGGAGAATAAAATTAATGATTTTTATTGATATATGAATCATAAAATTTCATCTATGGAAGAATAAACATAAAAAATATTGAAAAGTTGTGATATTTTCCCAATAAACTCCTAAAACATGGTAACGTGGTATCATACTCTCTATGTAAGAAAATAAATTAAATAAAACATCAAATATCATGAAAATACTGAAATTCATGATATTACTGGTAAAGTGGATGTATATACACCTTAAAAGAGAATTTATTTGCATAAAAAACATGAATATCAATGAAGGAAAATTAGAACAAACTATTTGACCGATTTGGTAACTTTTGAATCATAAACCCCATTAAAGAATGATCATAAAATGGATATGTGATTAACCATAAATTTATGTATAAGATACATGGAATACAATTTTGGTAATTTATTACACCACAAAATGGAAACAGTGGTGAACTTATAACATATCTCATGGAAATAAATTTTAAATAAAATCCCATTACCATGTGTCTTGACTCACATTTTACTCATTAAAACCGCCTCTAAATCTGGTAACTCATTATGGTTTGTTGCAAATGGCTTCCTTGGATTGACTTATGCAAAAAATAATTCTTCTAGGTGGATGTTATGGATTTTGGGAGGTATATTTGGCACATATTTTTACAAATATAAGATTTTTGAGAGGTTTGTGGATTTGGGAGAGGTCGTTACCCCTTAAAGGGAAGGAAAATGACTCACTTGGATATTTTTAAAACATGCTATGGGTATAAATGTTACTACCTAAAAAAATTCACACAAAAACGAACATAAATCTTGACTGTATGGTTTATTTATAAAATATGTCCAGAAAATGGGGTTTTGACATGTTTTAAGTCATTTGGGCTCCTATGATCATGTTTTAGTCCATTACTATGATTAATTTGGGCTTAATCATTTTGATTAATTTTAAGCAATTTTACTAATCATATTGGTAAAAAATAAACATGATCTAATAAGAATCTAAATATTACATTGACAATAATGTTTCATTCAAATTTTTTAAATTCAATTCGTAGAAGTGGAAAAAGGAAGATTAATGATAATCTTACAGATAAGAAGAGATTTGAGGGTTTTAAATTAGATAAAATTAAAACGTTTATTATTTTTTTATTTTTAATTTTAAAATGAAATTGATTATAATGACCTGAATTGAATCAATATGTATATAATTTATCTAATGTGACCATTATTTAAATTAATAATATAGTTTAACATTAATAACTTTATAATAAAAATCTAGTTTATTACCATATAACGATATTATTCATTATTAATCAAAAAAATGACGTTTCATATAAAAATCTCAAAAATTAACCCTAATGTTAATTTAAAGTCATCAATTTAAAATTGAATTTTATTTTATCAAAATATATTTATTATTTTTCATAAATTTAATATTATCATTAAATGCGGTTCATTTTAGAAAAGAATATTTTTAATCATAGAAGGACTTTACTAAAAATTGCATCTTCAATTACCAATAAGTAATATACATATAAATTTTTTTAATAATATTTTAAAATTAGTTATTTGTGTTAATATAAATATTTTTAATGGGTATGTTATAATTATGTTATTTAAATAATTATGGAAATATAATGATGTTTTGTAGAAACATCTGTGTTGTGTGTAACGTATTCCATGTCGGTGTACATGTAATGCAAGCCAGGTCAATATTACATGTAATGAAATCCAATTTTTTGTTGTGTGAATGAAATTTTTGACATAGAGTTTTAATATATATATATATATAACTATTGGTAGTGTCACGTGAAATGAAAAATATCAAAATGTTAAATTGATTCAAAAAAATGATTCACAAAATCTTGGGGTACTATAACTTGAGAGTCAACCATTGAGATGGATGAGACCCTGATATTCTATGTATGTTAGATATATAGTCTCATGGTATATTAGGGATATATTCCTTATCTGAGTATACTCTATTTTGTGTGTGGTTTGTAACACCACAATATATTTATATATTATTACAGGTATATAAGTTTGTGTTTTCAATATCTTTCTATACAGACTACAACGAACAAAAACAAAACCATGATATATTTTAATTAAAATATAAATATTAAGTATGATATTTAAAATAATGAAATTAAATTATAAGTAATCAATATGAGTAAAAATAATAACAATATATTTTCCAAAATAATTTTTTTACTAATATTAATATAAATAAAATCCAGTTGGTGTATCTAAAATAATTAAGAAAATCACTTTATATTAAAAAATATTTTTTTCTAAATATTTTGGTTTTTTCATGAAACCATGTTTATTATGAATAAATTAAAAAATAAATATTGAAAATATAAATAATATATTACCAACAAAAAGATTTTCAATCAAAATTGAAGGAGAATTAATAGTAGTTTACATATAATAAATCTATCTTCCAACATGAATATTTTTCCACCTTATAGTCAAAATTTTTATATGTGATTAATTAAAAAATATTATAAATATAATTTCAAAAATTAATCAAATTATTTTAAAACCCAAAGAAATATTTTTCTAATTTTATTTATTTTTATTTTTTAAAAAATATTGATTTTTAGATGAATAGTTAAAATAAATTTTTTTAAAACTAAAATGATTTTTAGGAAATTAACAGTCTATAAGTATGAATGTAAAATTCATGAAACCATTTTCCTCTAAAATATAAGTATTTTATAACGGAATTTATATTTTTATAGTTATTTAATTTATAAACCCTTAATTGATATTTTAAGTCATAAAAAGTATTTTCTCAAAAAAACAATACATTAATTTTTTTTAAAAAAATTATACATATATAAATATATTATATAATGAATGAAATAAAATTTATTCCATGTTTATAAATAAAACTACTCAAAATCATCTAATATAAAACAATTCTTTTTGATGATAATGATTAAGAAACATTTGGTAAGAACTAGTTGTCCTCGTAAAAGCGAAATGGAAAAATGAAATAGTTAGTGGGGTAAATGGCTTCAAACATGATAATGATATTTATAATTTATTTCATGATGTTTTTACTATACATATATATATTATAATATTTATTATTTCTCAGTTTTGGAGAAACATTACAGGTTTAACATGTCCCCCTTTATATAAAGGTAATATATATATAAAAAATTTATTCTCACAATTTATAAAAAGGATCTCTCACCTCCCATTCATAGATCTTATATTCATTTCGTCTCCTATAATAACCACACACTATTTCCCTCCATTATAAAAATATATCACTCTATTTAGATTATGATAAGAATCTTTTAGAAAATTCTATCCATTTCTATTGATCATAAAACGACATATCAAAGTACTAAATATGAGTACTCATTTTCCCATATAATAATATATTTCTATTTTATAACTATTTCATTTTTCTAATTACAATGTAATTAAACAATTAATTTTTATATAATCAATGTCAATATTTTATGGAAATAATCATTTTCCTCGTTTCCCTTTTCAATTAATGATCATGATGATGTAATTTGTGTGTTTTGTAGACTACCACCTATAAAATAAAACATAATTCATTTCTTATTGACACCCTAAATGAATTTTATAAATATGAAAAAAATAAAAAATGATGATATTTATATTATATATATGATTATAATAAATTATCCCATATTACTCCTTTCTCTCATTCTAAGTGAAATTATATAATAAATCATGCATTCATATAGGATACCTCCCCATTAACAAATTTAATCTTATTTTTAATTTACTCAGTGACATACAATGATTTTCAAGATGATGTGGAAAAATCAAAAACAAATTAATTATGGTACTATTAAGGATATTTTATAAAGAATAATATTACATATTAATGATATGATTAATAAATAATTATCAATAATACATTCATTCTAAAAAATAGAATAAAGAGGAAAATGATCTCTTCTTTCTATGTAATGACTTCATATAAAATATTGTCTATGAATAATTCATTCATATTTATAAAAATAACACAAATATTAATAAAATTTTATAATTAATCTTTTTTTATAATTATATTAAACTAATCAATAACACCATATTACTTTTCTTTCAGAAAAATCTAATGTTTTATTCTATCTTCACAATTTGGTGGATACATATTGTTAATCATGAAATTTAAAGTATACCCATAATGATGAGCTCAGGGAGTTTATATTATTTTTCCACAAAAAACTATATCTTTCTCATATTCCCTGGGAAGTTTCGTAGTGTGTAATTGTATTAACTAACATGTAATGACAACTAATAGATCATGTGAAACCATTAAAATGTGTTGTAATTGTACACATTGTGTATGGGATGCAGATCATCTGATGTGAACAATAGGATTTTGATCAATATAAAGACGTGTTTTTTATAACAACATAAAAAAATACTAATATCATAATTTTTAACCTATTACATGCCGTGTAATTCACAGAGTTGAAAATTTCGGGGCATTGTATTTGTGTTTTAGGAATCATTCTCTTTTTCACCCTCCTCTTGGAAGGAGAATTTATTCTATGACATTATGGGAGACTAGTTTCCTTTAGTATCTCTATATTTAGTGGTTGATCAATATGTATAGGTTATTTATCTTTTTAGATAAGTGTTCATCTCATTTTCATCAGAGTTTAGGGGTGTGGAACTATTTTTGGTAGGTATTTGCAAATGGATAATTTTTTATATAGATTCATTCTAGTATCTTATCATGACATATCTTCAAACCGAATATTTTTCTGTTTCCAATTCCCTTTGATAAAGGAGGTTAGGTATTCAATATACTTAAGGTAGATGTATTGATCTATGTTTTTTGTTTCTAAAATTTATTATTGTTATTATAAATTCCATCTCATTTAAATTGATATTTCATTTATCAAAATTAAAAATGGCATGAGTTCATGTTTTTTAAAAAAATCATAAAAAATTGAATTTTCTATGATTTATAAAATTATTCATTTCCAAACCATGAAGCATATATTATTGGTTTTTAAATGGTTTTAAAAAAATGTGAACGTGGTTTTTAAAATATAAATTTATAAACATTGCATAGAAGGAAACTTGGGTACATTGGGAATGGGATATATGTAACCTTAGTCTGTTCGACACCTTTAGTAGGTAACCTTTTGTATATATATGTATTTTGGAAGGAATTTATATTTTTTGGAAACAAACATATGCCTTTCTAGCTTGTGAGTTCCTAGTACATATTTTTATAAAGGCTGGATCACCACTAGAAGTTGAATTATTGTTTCTTTTTTGTTATTAAATGAGAGTTTTTTCATGGATTTTTACTCACATTTGTATTTATATTCGGAAAATTACCTAATCTTTTATGACATTAATTCTTCTATATGTGGAAAAAATTATATTCAATATCTTGAAAAAGGATTGTTTGAGACATTTTTTATTGTTTTTCAATTTATAGTATTCTTATTGAACTATTTTTTTAAAAGCTAACACTTCTAAATTCCTAATACTAGAAATTTTATAGATTCCTTAGTGGTTGTGTATAGTTCATTGTTACTGAAACCCTAATTCATACATTTATGTACCTTTGGATTTTATTTTTAGGACACAGGAGAATGTAATGAAATCCAATAACAAGCTAGTTTCTCTCTGTGTCACTTTTTCTATTTGGGTTGATTTGTATAGGTGACAGTTGGTAGCACAAGGACTTGGTAGTATTGACTTGTTTACTTATTATGTTTTACAATTTTTATTATATTCATATCAGTTTTTCCACATTGTACATTGGTATAAAGTATCATTTACCCTATATAGAAGATTTTTTTTCATTGTTATAAATCACTTCGTAATGTGACGACTTATGTTTCTAGTCAACTTTGGTAGGGTTTGTTTGAAGCAATTTGGTTTCTAATGAGGTACTTAGTAATTAATTGTTTTTAAACTACTCGATTAGGTAATGTGTTATGGGTATACATGAGTATGATTATTATAATTAAGACAATAGTTGATGGAATGGAGTCATTCCAGCCCACTCTAGTTACTGAATTAGAGTTTCCATGGGTGGTCATAAAATCATTACAAAGTCATAGACATTGTATATAGGATCATTTAAATGAATTTAATGGGAAATATATTTATATTTAACTAATTTTTATTATTATAAACTTGGTGTGTGTATGTTCATTTGAATAAACTATGTGGATAATTTATTTAGATATAACTATTCCATTCAAAGGTGTTTCCATTTTGTAGTATAATTCAAATTATTTTTAATTCATATTTTTTAGATGATTTTTTTGGAGTATAGATGATTGTATAAAGGTGTTTGTGCTTTTAGTGAATTAATGTTTATTTTACTTAGTTTAATATAAAATTATTTCAATAAGATATCTTACAAATTTGAGAGACGAAGTCATGAGAGAGGTTTCGGAGTCTGATCAGCCAATTAAACCTTCTCTGAATGAATTAGTTATCCATACCATAATTAATCTGGGATTGATGGGACCAGAGAACCCCATATTAGTAGTGGATCATTGATCAAAATTTACCAAGAAGTAGCCTCCTATATACTAGCATGAAAAAGGATCCCATGAATCATAAGAGTGGATTTCATAGATTTATGATATCATCAACATTGATAATACTCATCAATATTCATTGGTGGGTTCTCCACCTATATTATCGAGGTTCCAAGTAAAAAATATCTAGACTTTATAGTGAAATATATTTTACACCAAGGTCATTATTGTGTTTATTTTAGGAAAATATTCAATTAGTAGTTTTATCTTATGGATTAATATTATGAAAATACATAGGATTGTCTAATTTTGGAGCAAGGGGGGAATGCAATTCTAGAGTACTACAACCACATTATTGAGTTGGTACATTGGGGAAAAAATATCATCACTAATGACTACTTTAAGGATTTAATGTTCAAGATAGAGATATGGTTTTATATTCAGTCAATGATATTTGTTTTGTGTCTTCAATGATTTGTGACAGAAGTGGATAAAAACTAATTGGATGAGGTAGATATAGATGGGAGGTAAGGTGTGGGATGAGATCCAGTTGGATTATCTATTATCCACGGTCCTTTTTTTGATAAAAAAAATTATGTTCAAGAATAGTCAATATATATAAGACTGGTTTTAGGGGATTCTTCTAGTCATGTATCGATTATCTACTACTAGAGTGTGAGGCATGTTTAGACTATGCCTCATTGAATCGAGCCTCCAAAGAATTAAATATCATTATGGGTGATTTGGTCATCTAAAAACGTTTTTTGGGATAGTATATCCCATGATATTAAGGCATGATATAAATTCTCTAAGGTATAGTATGATCAACATGATAATACCAATGTGAGGGGTATCATTCTCAGTAAAAGTGGGATGTTTGGGTTTCTAATTCTGGAAGTATTTATTTAGAAGACTATGTTCTAGAATAATCTAATGTAGGTCTAACTAATGTGAGATGTACGGTTTTTATTTAATCTTCTATAGAGATAGATTTGTTTTAATACTAGTGCTACTTATTCACTTATTTGATCAAATATAGTTTACATATTTGGATTTCATTTAGATATTATGGTATTTTATTGATATTTCATTTCCATTGGGAATGAGCTTCAAATAAGGTTTCAGGTGCCCTGCATGTTGGGTGGTGATAACCAATATTGAGGAGATTTGGGACTTATTAGTTCTTGATAATGGAATTCCCAACTTGATTATCTTCAAGTATTGGATAATTAGTGGAAACTTCTAGAAAGAATTTTATTTTCAATAGGTACATTTCATATATACTAATATGTTTTCCCATGTTTTCTAAAGTAAGTGGTTCTCTAGATCAGGAATGTAATTGCCTATTGTACTATATGATGGTGTAATATCATTCTCGTTTTCAAAAAAAAATTCATGTGGAAGTATACCATTACATGGGTGCCCAGTGACCATATATTGGGTGTGAATTCCTTGAAGACCATCCGATTTATTTTCCAGGTGTACATCCATGGAGTGAATATGATTATTCTATAGAACTTCTCCTTGGAATGATGCTCATTTATATTCCATATAATCTAATGGAACATTAAATGTTTGTGTAAGATAATGTAAATTTTAACGACATGTAAGTGAAATGAGTTTTTCATCATCACAAGTCATTGTGTTCTTATCCTGTAATCATTGGTTAGAAGATATATGGAAATATTAGCCTTTTTATTTACAATCATTAGTTTAAATTTGTTTTTGTTTAGGAAAAAATATCAGTTACACAAAATTGATTGAATTCATGATTAGTTTATAGCGGGTCATTTTTTATTATAATTGATGTGTAGTTAGGTTACAATCAATTGAGATTCCAAGAAGAGAACTTACACAAGACATCATTTTACAATTTATTTTGGAATTTCAAGTATCTTGTTATGCTATTATAACTCACTAACACTTCTGATGTTGTAACGGTTTGGGTGAACATGATATTTCATATGTTCTTTGATACTTTTTTCTCCTTTTTGTAGATGATATAATAGTGTAGTCCTTTCCAGTGGTGGAACATATGGACTATTTCTATGTCATTATTTGAAACAAGAATAGACATTATATGTTCGGAAAACAATATAAGAGAGAGTTTTGGATATGAGATGTGAAGTGACTTGGGCATGTAATGTTAAAGAGGGGTATATCAGTGGATCCTAAAAAATGTACTGGTATATATGTCCAAGGAAAATCCCGAAAAAGTGTTTTTGAACTAAACATTATTTTGGATAGATGGATATTACCGACAATTTGTTTGGGACATCTCCAACATTTTATCTTTGATGATAGATTTGACACACAACGATGTAAATTATTAGTGTTAAGATAAATGTGAGTGATAATTTGAGGATCTAAAAGATAGTATGACTTTATAACTAGTATCGATTATCCCAAAACTATGTTTCAGTTATGATTTTTTTGTGGTTCATTAATTACATGTTTTTGGTGTCTCTTGATTATAGGTAAATAAGTGGTGAATTATGGATCACAAAAGATGCAACCTCATGATAATAAATACCCAATATATGATATTGAGTTGGTATCATGTACGTACTCACAAAATATGTGGAATCACTCTCTTTTTGGGAAGTGGATTATAATATATTATGATAACATAATTCTCATATTTGTTTTCACTCATAGGTATCTAAACTAGAGACAAAGACACTGAGTTGAGTATCAAAAGAACATTTATATTGATATAATATATACTCCCATAAAGTTAATCATGATTACTGATATCATAATAATAAGAATATTGATCTAATAAGTGAAGGATTAAATTGAAGGGTTGTCTCTGATTAATTTATTTGTCTTTATTAACATGGGATTGAAGGTGGTTGGTGGACAAATGATTATGGATTTTATAATGGTTGTCTCATCATTTAATGGGCTTGTTTGACATTAGAATATTAAAAACACCATTATACAAATCAAATAATAAATCTAATATAATGGAGAGACCATAATTGAGTGGTCTTGGTCTCCAAGGGGAAATTTGTGCTTTTATAGAATGTTGGTTTTTCCTTTTCCCATGAAATATGAGTTTTTAGATAGTGGGACTACTACATGTGGGTTTGTGAACCCTGGGGCCATATATATATGTACCATTATTCTAGACGTTGGTATTGGTGGTCAGGGATGTGGTGGTCAGTTTTAGATTTTGTATCGCAGTGTCTCATATGTCAGAGGGTTGACAAAAAACACCAGAGACCAGCTATTTTGTTGCAGCCATTAGATATTATGGTATGAATGTGTGTTAGAATTTACAAGTATTTTATCATTAGTTTTGGACTCCTCATGTGTTAATCATGTTATAATAATCACAAATCTCGTTACTGTTAATTAATCTTGATCTTCAATGCACATCTTTCCAATGCTCTTCAAACTCAACAATAGGTGCATATCATGATTTTATCATAACAAATCTTATGGATGTTAATTACTCTTTACATGTTCTATGCATAATTACAATTATCTCATATATTATCTCTAACGAGTAAGCTTAACTCATATTCTTCATATAACAATCTTAGTACAAATACAGATTTTTTTGTCTATGTATGGAGTCACTGTGAAGGACTCACCGTGACTAGACACCGTGAAGGACTCACAGTGACCAGACACCGTGATGGACTCACCGTGACCAGACACCGTGACCAGACACTGTGAAGGACTCACCGTGACTAGAGACTGTGACCAGAAACTGTGAAGGACTCACCGTGACCAGACACCGTTTCCATGATCATTGTGACATCGTTTCTTAAGCTTTTGTCAATATTATTTTAAATAATGCTAACAGTCATATTTTTTGTTTTTAATGTAATTAATGTTATTTAATATTAGTTTTTGGCTTGAAAGGAAAACGTATCTCATACCTATTAAAAGGGAATCATTCCTACTACCATAGCTCATGGAATATAAAGAATATTGAGCTGCATTAGAGTCTATACATACGCTTGACACGTCTCGACACATATACTACAATACATGCGAGCTCTGTACGGAACAGAAGAACAATCCGAAGTACATTTCTGAAGAACACATTGCACGATTCTCAAAGAAGTTCCATACATGAAATCCTACATTTCTGAAGAACACTCGACAAATCAAGAGATCATTCTCACTCCTGTAGAAGACAAGATGAACTACGACACTCTGTTTTTCAACAGAGAAACCAGAGAAGGACTCAGAAGCACTCCTTCTGAATCCAATGAGTCCCGAGATGCATTAATAATCACTAGAGCTTTATAAACTCTTATCTATCTTCTCTATGTGATTTATTTATTAACTTTAGAGAAGTGTGGTGTACTCTATATTGCTTATAAACACACTGTATCCTACACTGAACAGGAGGATATCAAAATCCTCACTCCAAATTTCTTATCACTTGTTTACCCACGTCAACTGTGGAAGAGGTCCTTGTGTGGCCTAGTCTTTTCTTTGTTTCCCACATAGAACAGTGGTAGAGGTCCATGTGTGGCCTGGAAACTTTTGTAAACTGTTGTTAACCCCAATCCATGGTGTTGATAAAATTTATATAAATTTGAGTGGACTAAGTCTCAGCTTGAGACTGAACCTCTTGTTATATCTGCTCTGCATCTTTTATTTAAGTTTAATGTATAAGACATATATTATATTTATTCCGCAGCTATTACTTTAAAAAACAAAATTATTTTGAAGCTACTTTGATAGTTAGATTAGCAAGTGTTTACACTTATTGTAAATCAGTAGATTAGTTTCAAAAGTTAGTTTGATCGTGTGGTTAACCTAACTGAGACCTAATCAATCTTTGAGAAGCTAAGTGAACATTTACAATCTGTATAAATTTACTACAATTTAACTTATTTTATAAATCAGAATATTTTAACTAGATAATGTTTTAATAGAAATTTTAATTGGAACTCAATTCACCCCCCCCCCTCTTGAGTGTCCACTCCGACCAACATTTGGTATCAAAAGATTATTTAAATATTTTCTAAAGTACTCTATTTTTCAACTGTGATTTTAGTTGCATCTCTAAATATCTTAAATTTCTGTTAGTTCTAAAATTTTTTTCTTTAAAATGTCTTTCTAAAATCTAGTTAGGGATAATAGACTAGAGGGTGTTGCTACTAACATGCCACCTTTATTCAATGGTACCAAATATGCCCAATGCAATCTTAAAATGAAAATTCATTTAGAAAGCATAGGTTTTGATATATGGACTGCCATAGAATATGAATATAAACTTCCCACTACTGCTAGATCCATTTGGGATGAACCTACAAAGACTGCTTACAATAATAATTGTAAATCCATGAATGCCCTGTACTGTGCTTTGGAGGTGAAGAGTTTAACCGAATTTCTGCTGGTAAAACTGCTTTTTAAATTTCGGATACCTTAGCTGTTTCTCATGAAAGAACAACCAATGTTAAGGAAATGATATTAAATACTTATACTATTAAATATGATAATTTTAAAATGAAAACTGATGAACCTATTTCTGACATGTATTTCAGGTTTAATGAGATAGTCAACACAATGAATTCACTTCGAAATGTTGTTCCAGCAAAGGAACAAATTATGAGAATCTTGAGATGTTTACCAGACCGATGGAGAGGCACATCTATTTCAATCAGAGAGTCATGTGACATTTCTTCTCTACCTGTTAAAGAACTCATTGGAAATATTATGATGTATGAGGAAGAACTCAAGGTAAACAAAGAAGAAGAAGACGATCCTAGAAGAATGTCTGTTGCCTTCGAATCTTCAACTTCAAAGGACAAGGATAAGGATAAACTTCATGCTATAAACGAGAGTTTAAGCTGTGAAGATAGTTAAAGTGCTTCTGATAGTGATGTTGAAATGCCTCTCATTGCCAGAAGGTTTAAGAAGTTCTATAGGAAGAAGAAGTTTTTCAGAAAATCAAATTACCAAGGTACGTATGACAATAAGAAACCTTGGAAGAAGGATTGGAAAAAGCCAGATAAAAGTAATGAAGTTTTCTGTTATGAGTGAAAAATGAAAGGACATATCAAAGAAGACTTCCCAAAGCTCAAATTCAAGAAGAAATATTATTACAAGGACAGTAAGTACAAAAAGGCTATGAAGGCTACTTGGAGCGCCTCTGAGGATAGCTCCACTGAATCTGAAGTTTCTAAAACCGAACATAGAAATAAAGAAAACTTGTGTTTTATGAAAAACACTTCTGAGGTAATGTCTGAAACACCTGCTTTAAATTCTTATTATTCTGGAGATGATAATGACTCTGATAACATGTAAAAATCTGAACTATTTGAAAATTGTGATATGTTAGAAGAAACCTGTAATGAGATGAAAGGAAAATACAAAGGTTTAAAGAAACAATATGCTTTAACTGTTAAACATAAATCTGATCTTGATATTGAAATGGAAAAGAATGCTCAGTTACTTAAAGAAAACACTGAACTAAAATTATCTAATGAGAAACTCAGAAAGGATTTATAGAAATTCAAAAATGGAAAGGATACACTAACTCAAATGCTAGAAATGAAAGTTTCACCAAAATAAACTACTGGAATAGGCTACAAACCTGGACAGAGACATTTTACCAAGAATCGATTTATTCCTAAATCTGGACCTAATGCTGCTAATTCTAGTTCTGGACATTTATATGCTTCAACTAGATATATGCATAGTTATGGATCTAATATGTTTTAGCTTTCAAAGTTTGTTGATTCTACAACTTTCCTTAGACCCATAAGACAAATCTGGGTACCAGAAGCGATGATTGCTAACCTGTTTGGACCCAAGAAGATATGGGTACCAAAATCATTTCCTATCTAAATCTGTTTTGTAGAAAACCTGCTTAAAGAGCTCCTGTAGGTAGACCTGGTACTTGGACAGTGGATGTTCAAGACATATGTCTGGAGACTTCTCATGCTTTAATAGCTTAGTCAGGATTGATGGAGGTTTTGTCACCTTTGGTGATAATTCTAAAGGTAAAATCATCGGCTTAGGCCAGATTGGAAACCCTGACTCAGTATTAATTTCTAATGTTTTATTTGTTGATGGACTTAAATATAATCTGTTAAGTATTTCTCAGTTATATGATGATGGTTTCAATGTTAAATTTGCAAATGATTCGTGCAATGTTTTTAATTATAAACATGTTTTAGTATTTTCTGCTCTGCGAAATGAGAATGTTTATGCTGTTGATTTAAATTCTTTAGCTAAGAAGAATATTACTTGTTTAAATGCTTTTCATAAAGAGTCTTGGCTTTGGAACAGAAGATTAGGACACTACAATATACACTCGCTTAGAAAACTTACTAGGAAGAACTTAGTTAGAGACCTACCCAAACATGAGTTTCAAAATGACAAAGTTTGTAATCCCTGTCAAAAGGGAAAGCAACATAAAGATTCTTTCAAATCAAAGAAAGAAGTTTCAAATTCTCAACCTCTCACGTTGGTTCACATGGATTTATTTGGACCATCTATAGTTTCTAGCTTAAATGGGAAGCATTATGTCTATGTCCTAGTAGATGACTTTTCTAGATATACTTGGGTATATTTTCTAGCTCACAAAAGTGAAGCTTGTTCATACTTTATTAAATACTCCAAATCTGTAGAAAACCGTAGTGGACATAAGATTAAAACTCTGAGAAGTGATCATGGCCGTGAATTTGAGAATCATGAATTTGAATCTTACTGCTCTCACAATTGCTATAGTCACAATTTCTCTGCCCCTAGGACACCTCAGAAAAATGGTGTAGTAGAAAGAAGGAATAGAACTCTGCAAAAAATTGCTAGAACTATTCTTAATGAATATGACCTACCTATTTATTTTTGTGCTGAAGCTGTAAATACAGCTTGTTATGTTATCAATAGAGTCTTAATCAGACCTGTTCTTAAGAGGACCCCTTATGAGTTGTGGAACCATAGGAAACCTAAAGTTAACTACTTCAATGTCATTGGCTGCAAATTCTTTATTCTTAATACCAATTATAATCTTGACAAGTTTGCATCCAAGAGTGATGAAGGAATTTTCCTAGGTTATTCTATCTCCAGTAATGCCTATAGAGTTTTCAATAAGAGAACCAAGTGTGTGAAAGAATCTGTTCACATCAAGTTTGATGAAACTGATCCACATGAGCCTAAAACCTTTCTTGAAAATCTTGAAGATAATCTCTTTATTTTGAACCATAATGATAAAGACAGTGAACCTTTAGTTAAAACGTCTAGTTCTGGAAATTTTCCAGAACCTGCTTCTTTTGATTCCCAGACTGTTGATGAACATGCAATTTCTAGCCCTACCTTTACTAGAGCAACTAGAATTATGAAGAATCATCCTTTAGATTCTGTTGTAGGAAATCTTGATAGAGGGACACCGACTAGATCTTCTCTTAGAAATCAGGTTGAACATCAAGCCTTCTTGTCAGATCTTGAACCTAAAATCATTGATGATGCTATTAATGATGAATTTTGGGTAATTTCTATGAAAGAAGAACTCAATCAGTTTGAAAGAAATAAAGTTTGGAATCTTGTTGAATGACCTAAGGACACTTTCAGAATAGTCACAAAATGGGTGTTTAGAAATAAAGTAGATGAATCCGGAAACATAGTTAGAAATAAAGCTAGACTAGTTGCATAAGGCTATAGTCAAGAAGAAGGTATTGATTATGAGGAGACTTTTGCTCCAGTAGCCAGATTAGAAGCTATTAGGATTTTACTTTCTTATGCTTCACATATTAATTTCAAACTATATCAAATGGATATCAAGAGTGCATTCTTAAATGGATATATTGCTAAGGATGTTTTTGTTGAACAACCACCTAGTTTTTCAAACCCTCATGTTCCAAATAATATTTTCAAATTATCAAAAGATTTATATGGTTTAAACTAAGCACCAAGAGCTTGGTATGATAGATTAAGTACTTTTCTAATTTTAAAGGATTTACAAAAGGAATAGATGATCCTACTCTTTTTATAAAACTAATTTCTAAAGATGTTTTAGTTGTAAAAATTTATGTTGAAGATATTATCTTGGGATCTTCTAAAAATTATTTATGTACTGATTTTTCAAAAATGATGCAAAATGAATTTGAAATTAGTTTAATGGGTGAACTTAAATTCTTTCTTGGTTTTCAAATTTTTCAAAATGATGATGGAATTAGTTTAACTCAAAGTATGTATACTAGAGTTCTTTTAAAACGTTTTGGATTGGATAGCAAAAAAAGTAGTGACACTCCCATGAGTACCACCTGTAGGATGGATCTTGATAAAAATGGTAAATCTGTTGATCAAACCACTTATAGAGGAATTATTAGAAATCTACTCTACCTAACTTCTAGTCATCCTGATATTATGTTTAGTGTGTGTATGTGTGCTTGTTTTCAAGAAAACCCTAAAGAGTCACATTTGAATGTTGTAAAAAGAATTTTCAAATACCTCAAGCATACTCCCAATTTAGGACTATTCTATCCCAAAGGACAATCATTTGAACTAGTTTGTTATTCTGATGATGACTTTTATGGATGTAAGCTAGATAGAAAAAGAACCTCTGGAACATGTCATCTTTTAGGCAAGTCATTAGTATCATGGTGTAGTAAGAAAAAAAATTCTGTTGCATTGTCAACTGTAGAAGCTAAATACATAGCTACGGGAAGTTGTTGGGCACAAATTTTGTGGGTGAAACACACATTACTAGACTATGGATATCAATTCAAACATGTCTCAATAAATTGTGACAACACAACTACTATTAATATTTCTAAGAATCTTGTTTCTCATTCTAGGAAAAAACATATTTATATAAGACATATCTTTTTGAGGGATCATTATAAAAAAGGTGATATCACTTTGGAATTCATTGGTACTGAATATCAACTTGCTGATATATTCACTAAACCATTAAATTCTTAAATATTAGACTACATCATACATTATCTTGGTATGATTAATCATAAATGAATATCTTAGTGTTTCTAAGTTACTGTTTTTATGCTCACGGTCTGACAACTCACTGTCTCACCGTGACTATATAAACTGCTCACTGTCTCACTGTGATGACTATAAACTGTCTCACCTTGATGGCTAGTTTTCTGTCTCACTGTGAGAAGTATGTTATTTTTATTATTTTTTATTTTATTTTTACCCGTATCGTGGTAATTTTTATTTCAACACTATTTTATTTCTCACGTTTTTGTTTTTATGACGCTTGACATTCCCAAATTATAAAACTTAAGGGTTTCATTCAACTCCTTACCCGAATTATATCTTGAACCTTCTTTTCCCTCTCGCCCGAACCTTTAGTTAATGCCAAGGATGAAGCATCCATCTTTACCCTCGTCTGAGAATCCCCGCTCTAAGAAACAAAGGAGGATACCGAGGATAGCACCCGAAGGACCTCTAAACCCATACCTGGTAAGCCGTACCGTTGTACCTGAAAATGAGGTTTTCCCTGAATGGTTGATGTCTATTAGATCATTATTTTTGAAATTTTTAAAAGAACAAGGATGGCATGAATGGATCACTGGACAGAATAGACCGATTTACCCGAGGCTTGTATCTCAATTCTATCAGTATGTGAAGTTCTCTTTTGAGTTTGGAGAAAGCTTTAGGGTGACCAGCTGGATCGATGGTCAGAAGTTCTCTTTCTCTTCAATTCTGTGGGCTGCATGCCTATGAATTCCACATGAAGGAGTGTGTGAAGATTACCAAAGATACCCTCCTCCAACAATTGAAATCTTTGACCTAGAAACTTCTTTGAAAAATCTAACTGGAAATGGATCCAAGCGAAGGGCCATAACTGTTGAATTGGATGGTGAGACAAGACTTTTGTTCAAGTTTGTTTATAATTTTCTTATTCCAAGAAAAGGAGATTTTGCTGTGATGATGTATCAGGATGTGTTCCTAATTCACCTGTTGAAGAATGGCCAAAAGATCAATATGTGTAAGTATGTTATCAACCATATATGTGCTGATCAAAGTAACATCCAAATCCACCTCCCTGTTTTATTCAAGGATGATTTCAGCCATGTTAGTCATAAAAGGAATGGTTGGACCAAATGAAGAAAAATTAGAGGACTTTGATTTCTGCCTATCCATGCCTATCATCATAAGGATGACGATTAGCTGGAATACATGGAAAAAGAAATGGGTTGAGGATAGTGATCAACTGTATAAAAAGTTTAATCCTGTTGACTATCCAAGAAGGCCTAAGAACCTAGCTGATCCTGGTTTGGAACCAGATGAAGTGTCTACGTACTCAGAAGAAGAATAACAAGAAGAAGTAATAGCTAAAGTTCCACCTAGAGAAGAATCTATAATATCTCCAATGGAAACATTTCATGTTGAAGAGTAAAGGGGTGTTATTCCTAGTGTTATCCCTACTGTTATCCCTGGTGTTATCCCTGGTGTTATCCTTGCTGTTATCCCTGCTGAAATACCTCAAGGAGAGGAAGTTGTTGCTGAAAAGGAAAGGACTGAGGATCCTTCAGTTGTTCTTCATGAGGAATTAGCTCATCCCAATTCTGCAAGGAAATTAGTTTTTCCTGGTTTAGAATAGTAGGCAACCTTTGAGGAATTTTTTGTTGAAGAGACTCTTTCTGTTGAGAAATAAGCAAGTATGGAAGCTTATATAGTCGAACAATCGGTTCCTGAGATTATTCAATCTGCTGAAGAAAGAATGGAAATTTCCTTTCAGCTGGCAAGGAAAGAATGAGATGAAGAGATTATGGATGATCCGGTGGATCTTGTCCATGTTCCTGAACCTCAAGAATCTGAAAGGGAAGCACAAGTTGAGGGGGAGGAAACTCGAAATCTTGATGTAGTGGAATCAAGATCTGGTGAAGCTTCTCAACCTTCTGTCACTTTCACTGTACACTCTCGGTATGACTTACCAAGATTTTATGATTTGAATGAGTCCCAACAAGTCACTGCAACTGGAATGGATCTTTCTTCTCTATTTTAACTGAAGTCCTTAGCTCATTCAGAACCAGAATCAGAGCCCCAACCTCAATCTGGATCAGAATCTGAATCTGAAGATGACTCTGACCCTCAACCAGAATCTGAGCCTCTACCTTTACCTGCATCCTTACCTTATCTTCATTCCTTTGTTACCAAATATGATCTGAAATCTTTTGGGGAGACTTTATTAGCTGGTTTTGAGAAAATTGTCTCCACTCAACCTCGCTCAGGGACTCAATTAAGTCAAGAAGATGCATTAATTCTCTTGGAAAATATTATCTTGCATATTCAACCAAGGATGATCTGAGAAATTAAAGAAGTCCGAGTAGAGAATAAGCTGCTGAGTACTGATGTTGCAATCTGAAAAGTATGGTAGCAAGTCTGCAGAATGAGCTATCTGTGAGATCTGAGCCTGCTCCTATTTCTTCCCCTGCACCTGCTATTGTTTCACCTGAGTCTTATGATTCCCTCCTTGCTAGGGAGATTGTGTCTCAAGTTCATCCTTACCATCTATCTTTTGATGAAAATATTGGAAAAAGGCACACGAAAATGCTGGAATGCATGAGATAGCTTGTAGAAACTTTAAATAAGCTTACAGATGAATACACTGGATGTCTGCAAAAAGTTCTGAAATAGCTTAAAGTTATAACTGAATCTCTCAAGGCTTCACCTGCTTCTAGTCAGACCTCCACACCTTCTTTGGCTGATTCACTGCTTAGATACTTAATTAAGGAAGAATTACAGAATGCCTTCAGGTGCATGGATCTATCCTATTTTTTCAGATGTAATTAAGAACAATGATAGAGCATTGGACTTGGTTAGGATCCATTCAAAGATAGCCAATGATTCTCAACAAGAGATCTCCAAGAAAATCGATCTGTATCCTTCCTGGATTTTCTCTAAAAGTGACACGACAGATCACTTTAGATATATTGTGGAAAATCTGAGAATCCCTCCGGTGACTCAAGCTTTTAAAGCTCATGTTCAGAAACATTCATAGTTCACAATATTGTTGGATAGATTTCTGGAGAATAAGGATGATTTTGAAAAGGCTATGCATAATGGTGGTGAAATCATTACTGATTTCATCAATCTTTTGAAGTTGTATCTTCATGTGCAGAGTACTACTATAGTTGCTCCAGCTGCTACACCCCTTAGACCTAGAATTTCTGCCATAGCATCTACTACCATGACAGTTATCCAAGCCATTTCTCAGATCCGGCCAGTCATCCTTGACCAACCTAAGCCTAGATCTTCTTCTGCTCCTACTTTGTCTCCATTTGTTTTTGAAGGTCTACCCTTACCCTCATTGTCTACCTCTCCTATGACTTCTTCTACTTCAGCACCATCTCTTGCTGCTGATAAAGGAAAGACAAAAATGGATCCCTAAAGAGTTTATCGACTATTTTTCTTTTTGATGGGATGTCATTTCTTGTTTACAGTTTGTACTTCTCCTTTACTTAGTATTTTGAATGCTTTGTTTAATGACAATTGACGGGTTTCATTTCCATTTCTATACTTTTTGATAATCCAAAAGGGGGGAGAAAAACCTCTAAGTATCAGTTCTATAATAGTATAAATGGGGGAGAAAAACCTTCAAATATCGGTTCTATAATGTTTCTGCTATGCTAGTATCTTTAATATTACATATCTTTTATATTCTGCCTATATAAGATTCGTGATCATCAATAAGGGGGAGATTGTTGGACTCCTCATGTGTTAATCATGTTTAAATAATCACAAATCTCATTACTGTTAATTAATCTTGATCTTCAATGCACATCTTGCCAATGCTCTTCAAACTCAACAATAGGTGCATATCATGTTTTTATAATAAAAAATATTATGGATGTTAATTACTCTATATATGTTCTATGCATAATTACAATTCTCTCATATATTATCTCTAATGAGTAACCATAACTCATATTCTTCATATCACTGTCTTAGTCCAAATAAAGATTTTTCTGTCTAGGTATGGAGACACCGTGAAGGAATCACTGTGACTAGACACCGTGAAGGACTCACTGTGACCAGACACCGTGACCAGACACCGTGAAGGACTCACCGTGACCAGACTGTGACCAGACACCGTTTCCATGAACACTGTGACACCGTTTTTTAAGCTTTTGTCAATCTTATTTTAAATAATTCTAACAGTCATATTTGTAGTTTTTAATGTAATTAATGTTATGTAATGTTAGTTGTTGGCTTGACAGGAAACCCTATCTTGTACCTATGAAAAGGGAATCATTCCTACTGCTATAGCTCGTGGAATATAAAGAAGATTGAGCCGCATTAGAGTATATACGCGCGCTTGGCACATCTCGACACATATACTACAATACATGCGAGCTCTGTACTGAATAGAAGAACAATCCAGAGAACATTTCCGAAGAACACATTGCACGATTCTCAAAGAAGTTCCATACATGAAATCCTATATTTCTAAAGAACACACAATGAATCAAGAGATCATTCTCAATCCTGTAGAAGACAAGATGAACTACGACACTCTATTTTTCAATAGAAAGACCAGAGAAGGACTCAGAAGCACTCCTGCTAAATCCAACGAGTCCCGAGCTGCATTGATAACCACTAGAGCTTTATAAACTCTTATCTATCTTCTCTATGTGATTTATTTATTAACTTTCGAGCCGTGTAGTGTACTCTTTATTGCTTATACACAAACTGTATCCTGCACTTAGCTGGAGGATATCAAAATCCTCACTCAAAATTTCTTATTACTTGTTTACCCACGTAAACTATGGAAGAGGTCCTTGTGTGTCCTGATATTTTCTTTGTTTCCCACGTAGAAAAGTGGTAGAGGTCCCTGTGTGGCCTAGACAGTTTTGTAAACTGTTGTTAACCCCGATCCAGGGTGTGGATCAAATTTATATAAATTTGAGAGGACTAAGTCCCATCTTGAGACTGAACCTCTTGTTATATCTGCTCTGCATCTTTTATTTATGTTTAATGTATACGACATATATTATATTTATTCCGCTGCTATTACTTTAAAATACAAAATTAATTTGAAGCTACTTTGATAGTTAGAATAGAAAGTGTTTACACTTATTGTAAATCAATAGATAAGTTTCAAAAGATAGTTTGATCTTGTGGTTAACATTACTGAGACCTAATCAATATTTGAGAAGATAAGTGAACATTTACAATATTTATAAATTCACTATAGTTTAACTTATTTTATAAATCGGGGATTTTATCTAGACAATGTTTTAACAGAAATTTTAATTGGAACTCAATTCACCCCCCTCTTGAGTGTCCACTCCGACCAAAAATTAGATTACCATATAATAATAGTGGGATGTTTTCAACTTGGTTGATTATATACAGAATCACTATAGCATGGAATTTCTTAACAATAAATGAATTGATGAAACAGTAACATCGTGGGGTTGTGTATCTTGGAGAGATTTTGAAGCATCATGGGGTTCACTACACATTTGTTTTGGACATGGAATCTTGTTTCACATATAGATTTTGGAATAGTTTTATTAGTCAATGGTTCCATGTTGAAATAGAGAATTGAATATCATCCTCAAATGTATGGAAAGACAGAGAGGTCTATCTCGGTTTATGAGGATATTATATGGTTTTGTGATTAGTAGGGTGACAAACAATATTCTAGAGGGGGGGGGGCATAGTCCCGATTAAAAAATTTAAACTAATTGATTAATTATCTAAATTAATTATGAGTGATAATTATAAAATTTAATTAGTAGTAGAATAAAATATATAACAAAAAGATGATTTCTATAAAAGTTTCGTCAAAACTATTCCTACTCTACTTTTCTCTATCATTACTCAGTGATAGACATGTTTTATAATAATTGGATTATTGAGGGGGAATAATTACCCAATTAAAAAATTACTTTTCTATATAGTGGGTGAATAACCACATAGACAAAATAAAAATTGTATAGAGAGTGACAACCAAAATAAAAAACTAAATTTTGAAAACATTAGTCAGAATAAGAATGGTCAATAGTTTTGAATCAAGAGTCATAACCCAATGATAGAGTTGATAAAGAATGATTTTTTCTACAAAATCCTAAACAATAAACTGATATTACAAGATATATGGAATGATGTGTTATATACCCAAGAAAACATGAAAAAGAAAATAATAAAATATGTCCGTGTTACTAGATCTTGAGATACTTATCTATATGAATCATCCAGTGTTTGTGCATGTAGATGTTTTCATCGGACCTTTACAAACTCATCTATCATTAGTAATAATTGTTCATCACAATAAGAATGGTCAATATTTTATATTAGAAACACCACCAAACTCTTTCTATTATATCACTAAAAAACATGTAATATCGTGAAAAAATAATCAAATGATTTTTTTATCAATGGTAAAAAAAATTATATATTACCCTTTTAAAATAAATGAAACACGAAAAATATGAGGTGTCATTGAAAATTTATACATTTAGATACTATTATATTGGATTATCAATGAGAGAGATAGAATCATATTTTGGTTTTATAAAAATCACTCAAATCATGGGAGAATGTTAAAAAATTAATAATAATTCAATTTTTTTAACTAGTACATTAAATAATAAAAAAAATCATGAATTATAGTTCAATGAAAGATCCCATTAAAATAGAAAGTTTATCTTTTAAATTAAAAATTTAAAAATGTTTGGTTTAAGACAATACAAAAATATATGGAGAAATTAATATTTTAATAACACTAAATTAAATATATTACAACCTATATAAGTTATTTTAATATCATAAAATATTAATTTATAGACAATAAACATGATGAAACTAACATAATGTAATAAATAAAATTATTTTCCAATTTTATGTTTCTGGGATGATGATTAAACATACATTGATATACCAAAGAAAAATGTATAAAATATTTTCAAAAACATTTTATAGGTTATAAATAATTTATAAGAATTTACAATGTAATAAAAATATTTTGAAAATTTGAAATAAAATTTCAGAAAATATATATATTAAATACAATTAAAAAAAATAATTTCATATAGGATTTCACTGAACTAGATATCAAAATTTCACACTGTTGTTTAGAAATTGGTGAATTAGTGTATGGGAATAGGCATAACTATTTCATGGATGAAATTTATTTATGTGATTCTCTCTATGTGATTCATGTATGAAAAATCACCACAATGGTTTTTTCTCATGTTTCTGAATTTCTAAAGCATCTAAAATTCTAAAATCAATAAATAGATTGACTTTGAAAATTCTAGAGCTAATATTGATCATATTCAGAGAATAATCAGTTTTTTTCCTTTTAGAATTATATTAATTTAATTTCATTATGATGAAAAATTATAAAAATTTACCTTAATAGGACATATATTACTCCATGTATCATATAAATAATACTATATTATTTCTAGGAAAACATTCAAATCAATGTGAAAATATGCATTGAATGCAAACCTAATTTCAAAACCTGATTGAAATCGATTCTGGAGTTGATGTGATATAATGAAATAGAGGTAATATTATTTAATTTACAAAAATTATAATCTCTTAACTTTATTCATATAAATCAATATATATTTTTTAAATAAAGATGGTAACTAAAACTAGATGTCTCAAACATAGTTTTCACTTCAACTCCATGAATTTGAAACTGGATATGTGGTCTATAATGATTTTATGATAAGGGAATAGATAAAATATGATTAAATTATATTTAATGATAAAATTTTAATTAAATAGCCTAGTAACATAATGTTATTGTTATATAACATGTTATTAAAAATATAAAAACGAAATATAAGGATATTTTATGAAATGTATAAATTTGATATGATCATGATTAAATATACATAAATCAATGCACAATTCACAGTGTTCATAATTTAAAAAGTAATCAAAAACATAAAAGATTATTGTTATCAAATGATAATTTTATTCAAGTAACCACTCAAAATATTCATCCTCTTTAAAAATAAAAAAAATCAATTATAATTCGAAAAACATCTCCCCCCTTTTTGATAAAGAACGATGTTAAGGTCTCAACATAAATATTATTTCTAGAAATATCGTAGAGAACATTTTTAAAAATTCATATATAATAAATATGGGTTGTAGAGATAATATAATGTTATTTTAAATAGAAATATACCAATGATAAACTATATATACATTCACTATTCAAATATATTGTAAATTTAGTGAGAAGAATTTTTAAAAAACTATTTTAGAAAAAAGAAAAATCATTAACAAAATAGTTTTAGCTAATTGAATGTTTAACAATTTATTAACATAATATTGGATGTATGATAGGATTAAAAATATTTATATTTTCAAAAACACATATGCATACATTAAATATAGTAATCTAGAAAATGGATTCTATATTTTACTAAATTCATTTCAAAATAAAAATTTTAGAATATAGTCATACCGAAACATCACAAAAACACTTGAATACATGAAAATATTAATATTTTAATATTCCATCCAAAAAATTTCTTTTTTAAAAAAAATATTTTATTAGGATAATAAATATACTTATTATTTAATTTTTAGTTGGTGTGAACTCTAAAACAACATCTCTTTTACTCACATGATCTCAAATAAAACGAGATCTTATGTGAATATTCTTCATTATAGAATATTGTATTGTATTATTAGAAATTGATGTTGTAGATTTATTATCAATATAAATAGGAAAAATAAAATGTAAAATTAAAAAAATACATTATTTCATTAATCCATAAACATTGAGTACAATAACTAGTGACATAAATATACTCAGCTTCTATAGAAGATAAAAAAGCATATAAATATATCATAGAATAACATGATAATAATTTTTTTCCTAGAAAGTCACACATACCTAGGTATTTTATTGTTAGTCCTATAGCCTCTTAATGTAGATTTGGAACTGGATATTAAAACAATTTATTAATATTTAGGATATAATAACCAAGAATTAAAAATTGCATTAACATTTATTGTTATTCATTTCACGGATTTAATATGACACTATTTAAGACAATCATGAATTCTAGTAGATATAAATTAAAAAATGATGATATGGAGTCTAGATGAAGATAAATGAAGCATTCTACCTATCATGCCTCTATAAACATTAACATCAATAAATTTACCTGAATCATCAACATCAAATTTAGAACTAGTACTCATCAGAGTTTTCATGGATTAACATGAATTGAGAAATAACCATTTCAAAATCTCTTTTAAATCCATAGATAGATTAATAAAGATATTATATTCCATTATATAACTTTATATATCCAAGAATGAACATTAATTCCACTATTTATACCATGAAAATCATTGATGAAATCAAATTAGAAATATCAATACAAATAAATTCACTTGAATAACAAGAAACTATATCATTAACATAAATTTTACAAAGTGGATATCATTAGAAAGTATTTTGTTAAAAAGTGTGTGATAAACATTACCATAGTTGAAATGATTATTTAATATAAATAAATAAACCCACTTATACCATAAACAATTTTCTTGTTTTTTACCATACAATGAATTAGTTATTTGAATAACATGATTATAAAATTTTACATTTTCAATCACCAATTGATGAGAAAATTAAAATTCACTAGATATGAAACCATTAAAATGGAATGATTAACATTGATATAATAATTTGAAATACCTTAAAAATAGTTATGATCTAACAAGATTAAAATATCCAATAAGAAGTAAAGTTTTTTAAATAAATATTTAATTAATATAACTTGTTCTTGAGGGTATCCTTAATAATATTATAGTGAATTATTTTTTACACTATATACATATTCATCCGAATTGTTTCTAAAGATATTTTTAGTTCTGATTATTGGTGCATCCATATAAAATCTTAATAAAGAAAAAACATAAATTAAAAAAATGATTAAGATTATATTTAATGGAAATAATTCAATTTTGATCAATAAAATCCCCAACAACATTATATGGAACATGATTTGAAATAAAAGAATAATTTTGAAAAAATTGTAAAAAATAATTTCTACTTTAAATTCCAAAATCAATATTACAAATTATTTTATAAATGGAATTATTTTTTGAAACATCAATGATTTGGAATCCTATTTACATGGAGTAAATTCACTATTAATTAATCAATACCTATCTAAACTAATTTTTCATCATATTTTTTTTCTCTAAAATCATTCTAAATAACATTAGAATAATAATTCTATTTTACGTTTTTCCATTCATCATAACCTAGATAAATTCTTTATTAAGAATACTACATGAATTATATCTCTATATGATTTACTATTATTATAATAACCATGAAAATAACTTTACAAAATTAAAAAAAAAAATCATTTAAATTTTCCTTTGAATTTAAAATAAATAAAAGTACAACAAAAAACTATGAAATAACCAATAATATGTTTTTTACCATATATTTTTAAGGGGTTTTCTTTCACACATGTTCGACATGAATTGTATTTGGAAAATAAAATTAGTAAAAATGGATTCAATTTAAAAATATCTAGTAAAGTCGTATTATCATAACATAGTTCATTCCATTTCAATGTGATTACTATTTTTCTTTCTATAACACCATTTTTTGTGGTGTTTTAGCTGTATAAAATGTATCATAAAACCAATTATTTTCAGAAAATTTTACACAATCTAAATTTTGAAATTAAACAATGTTGTCACTATAAATAGAGATAATTATAGAACCTTTTAATTTTTGAACTAGATTTAATAAAAATATCTGTAAAGTGTAATTTAACTCTATATGAATGTTAGAACATGTAGATATACTATAATAGTCCATTAAAACTAATTTATATTTCTATCCTCCTCTGTTAGTAATTTTATTATGAAAAAAAATGATTAAGGTTTATTAATTGTAATGGTCTATTGGAACTTATATGAATGATAAATACAAAATAATATTTACACTCCTTACATTTAATATAAGATTCAAATTAATATATCTGTTCACTTTTCATAGAGGGTTATTGTAAAAGATTATCATTTTTTTGGGATCAAATGTATAATTAATAAATTAATAATTACTAATCATCGATGATAAATATTTCAACCAGTATGCACAACATCCAAACATGTAACATATTGAATAATTATTCTATTAAAATTAATCATATTAATATTTTTCTTTCAATTTGAATTGAATAATAAATATTTATCTTATAAATGTAAGAAATTATCATTTTTAAATTTATCAACAATTACAACATCACATAATTGAGATATAGTAATTAAATTATATTCCAATTATAAATAATATAAATATTTAAAAATAAAATTAGAAATAGAAATATGAAATATACAAAACTGTTTTAATCTTGTTTTTAATTTTCACCAAATATTATAGTGCAACCATCACATGTATAGTAAATGGAAATATTAATGGGTACTCGATCATATTCCTCGAACATATATTGTCTTTTTATCATATTTCATTCCATATACATGTATTCAATTTTTCTTAAAAATTATTTACAAGACAATTTGTTTACCAAAGATAATTTGGGTCTATTCGTATTAGAAATTCCATTTTTAGGTACCCACCATGAATCTAAAACAATATTTTATGATACACTAGATATTATAACATATAAAAAATTGTTTCTAAAATCTTAATGACTGTTTGAATTTAAGAGAATAATCATTTTTATTGTGACCTTTCATGTCACAATAAAAACAAGTAACAATATGTTTACAATAATTTTAAACTTTTAGGAAAATTATTTCAATATAGTGGAGAAAATATTCTATTATATACAATATGATAATTATTTTTCTATTCATAAATAATCATATTATGGTATTTTTATTGATCTTTTAAAAAAGAATATTGATTTTCATAAGAATTTTAACATCCTTGTTCAACAATTAATTGAATTATGGAATAGTTTTCATAAATTATAACTATATAAATTGAAAATATGTTGTATTCCTATATTTTTTAGGATTGAAATGCATATGAAAATGAAACAACACAAGAATGGGGGTTAATTATAGGTTAATTGTTTTTTGTTTTATCCATAAAGGTATTTAGTTTTAATGGATTTGAACTAATTGAATTCCAAATTTGTCTTCATGTATTAGAACAGTAATTAGACAAGGCCCTGGGTTTAATGGTAAATGAATAATTATTGGTAAGATACAATAATTATTCAATATGTCGTATTTAAAATTAATCATATTCACAGAAATTAAACTATTTAATCCGAGTGAGCATAATATAGATCACAATCATAATGGATAAGATAAAAAGGGAGAAAAAAATTTAATGATCCTATCATAAATCATATATAATCATATGTGGTAAATTAATTGATCATAATCAGAAAGATAAAAATTACAAAGATAGTATTCACTTAATAGAGAATAGAAAAATGAATATATAAAACAATTTACTTTACATTAAAAAGTGTAGTAATAGTAAAAAGTGTAATTGAATACAGTTATTTTAACCCAAAGAGATGGGTATCCAAATGATATGAGCTAGATTTCCCCTGATTCAAACTTTCATGAAATTATTTCTAAACCAAACTGCATTAATCCATTGACATAACGATCAACCCGTGTCTTTCTATCCCTGTATGCTGTCAATCATGAAGGTGATCGACTCCTCTATATTCTTATCCTCGAAATCCATCGACCTAGAATAAATCAAGATATCTATCATGATATCCGTGAAATCCCTCATTCATGATCAAAATGACCCGAGTCGCATGAAGAAAAGAAAGAAATATAATGCTACAGGTATGTGGAACATGCTTTTCTCATTTTTTGAGCTTCAATGCTTTCACACATATCATTATTTTAACAGATCTATCGTAGAGTGTCTCTAATTCATCAAAAGTTATGAGCCCTTCCAAATGACCAATTATGTATATGAATTCATCCCAACAGTCATTTAAGACTCCAATGGTCGATTTATCTCCTAAAATCATGGAGGGACATGGAAACCTAGCACTCCAATATTTGTCTTATAAATGAGACAATTAAACCATATTAGCACTCCAATATTTGTCTCGTCAGTCTCCTTCTGTATTAATGTCAACGGCACGGTCACCCGAGGTTTTTCCCCAGCCCGTGGGCTTCGTCAGGGAGACCCTCTTTCACCCTTCCTCTTTATTTTAGTGGCTGATGTGTTCTCTAACCTCCTTTCCAGGGCAGCTTCGCTTTCCATAATTCATGGGGCGAAAGCGTGTCGCAAGGGCCCTCCGATATCCCACCTCTTCTTCGCTGATGATTGCCTTCTTTTTTCCCGAGCTACCCTTAATGAGTGTACTGCAATCTGCCAGGCGATACAACAGTATGAACGGGCTTCAGGACAAATGATCAATCAGAGTAAATCAGAAATTTCTTTCAGCTCTGGAGTTCCCCAGCCGAAAAGAGAAGATCTCTGCTCTTTAGCACGCATCCCTGGGGTCGATAAGCACCAGAAGTATCTTGGGCTCCCGATGGTGGTTGGACGGTCAATGAAAGAAATCTGTTCAGCTATTGTGGATCGAATTGAAAGAAAAATACAAGGTTGGACCCCTAAAAAAATCTCCAAGGCCGGGAAGGAAATCCTCATCAAGGCGGCACTTCAATCTATCCCCAGCTATTTGATGTCTATTTTTAAACTTCCTGATGTGGTGCTCTCAAAGATTCAATCCAGCACATCTAACTTCTGGTGGGGACGAAAGGACGGAAAAAATAAAGTCCATTGGATCGCATGGTCTGCCCTCTGTCAACCAAAATCTGAAGGCGGAATGGGCTTCCGGGACCTTTCTCTTTTTAATGATGCTTTGCTGGCGAAACAAGGTTGGCGTATACTTAATTACCCATCATCCCTATGCA
This sequence comes from Viscum album, assembly GCA_963277665.1. NCBI lineage: Eukaryota > Viridiplantae > Streptophyta > Magnoliopsida > Santalales > Viscaceae > Viscum > Viscum album. The sequence goes on along the minus strand of OY728153.1, from coordinate 121,320,583 downwards.
CGCGAGTTCTCCGGGCTAAATATTTCCCACATAAGAATTTCTTGGATTCCCATCTTGGCTATCCACCCAGTTTTCTATGGAGAAGCATTTGGGGTGGTCGTAATCTTCTGAGGAAAGGCCTAGGCTGGAGGATTGGGAATGGTTGTACGGTCAAGATTTGGTCTGATCCCTGGCTTATTGATCAGACAGGCACGAAGGCGGCATCCCCTTGTTATCCAGGATCCGAACATGCCACAGTCTGTTGTCTTTTTGATGATCAAGGGGCGGGATGGTGTCTGGAAAAACTCTTCTCCTGGTTTAATGAGAGGGATATGAGAATTATACTGAGTATTCCCTGTGTGTCAGACGCAGGTGCTGATCATCTCTTCTGGACAAACGACAGCTCAGGAGAGTATACAGTGAAAGCTGGCTACCGGCGATCTCTTACTTCTCAAATTACAGAAGGAGATGCGAGGCCCTAGACATCAATTTGGAAGCTTAATGTTCCCCCTAATGTTCGCTTTTTCTGGTGGCAGGTGTGTACTGGTATCCTCCCAACTAAGAGCCTCCTTGTCTATAGACACTTTTCAAACGACAACTCATGCCCTTTCTGCCCCGCTGTGATTGAATCTCCTCTCCATGCCCTTATCCAATGTCCCGGGGCTCAGGAGGTTTGGAATGGCTGGGGATCAACTTTAGAGCTGTGCCTGGACGCCGCCTCAGATCTTACATCTCTCCTGATGCGATGGTGTTCCTCCTTTTCGCCAGCTAAAGTAGGCGCCCTGTGCATTTTGACTTGGATTATCTGGAATAGGCGGAACGAGGCCATTTTCAATCATTTCCGGAGGCCCCCCAGATTTTGGATTGACCGGGCTTTGTCATGGATTGCGGTCTGGCAGAACTACCCTGAACAACAAAGACTTTTCACCCCCCCTCCTCTTCCCCAACATTGGTGCCCCCACCGGAAGGGATATTTAAAATCCATGTGGATGCCTCTCTCCCTAGGGATGGCCCAGTTGGACTTGGTTTACTGGACCGAGACAACCTGGGAAATCTCATCACTGCCAAATACGAAGCACGTTATGCACGTTGGGAGCCCTCAGTCGCGGAGGCCGCCACCATCCTTGCTGGGTTAAACTTTGCCAAAGCTCGCGGTTGGGATTCCATTCACATCGAATCCGACTGTCTCACTGTTATCAATGCCATCAATCTCACTGACGGCGGGCTTCAACCTTTCGGCCCCATTATCCGGTGTATTCACTCACGGAGACAAGGCTTCAATTCCTGCAATTTCTCATTTATTAGAAGGGAAGCGAATGAAGCCGCTCACAAGATGGCAGGCATTAGCCGTCCTTACGAGGGTTTGCTTTGGTTCAATAATTTTCCCTCGTGGTTATGCTCCTGTATTTCTGCTGATCTCCATCATTAATGGATCCGTCTTATTTTGTCAAAAAAAAATAGAATACTCAACATCATTTGGAATTAAATGTTTTCCTTTCATTACAGTATAGTTTCTTGGATACAATAAAATTTTTTTTAATGTGTTTGATGGTTTTCATTAAAATGTTGATTGTAATTTAAAAGTTGATATGACACTTGATAGTCTGTATGATGTAATCCATTTCTAGAGTGTACATCATAAATATTTTTTTTGTTCAATAAAAATATTATATGATGGGTATGAAAAAATTATATCTATCCTTGTTACGATAATCATAGAATGTATTATTTATCTAAACTCACGAGTATAATAATTATTATACACATATGAAATAAATCATAATGAAACATAATATAAACTAAATGACATAAATAAATTATTAAAAAATTATATTTTATTTCATTCTAAAAATATGTGGGAAATAAGATAATTATTTAACAGTTATTTGAGAAGAGATTGTGATTTCCAAAAAATGGAATATAGAAATAAAAAATTCATTTGACTCAACAATCTGCCCCTTTTTTAGAAATCACACAACCACAATTATTTATTAATTAATTGCTTTGTAAAACATGGTCCCAAATAAATTTTTTTTTAAAAAAATTGTTATTTAGAAATAATTACTTATACTTATCTCAATTATTTTTAATAAACATGTAAATATAATATTTAATACGATTAATATCCCATTTAGGGTAAAAATGACAAAGGATTATTTTATTTTTACCAACTAGCAATTAATTATCCCCTTGTATAATATCATTCCCACCAGTCAAATACTTATCCATATTTATAAATAATTCTCCCATATTCTCATTTAAAAAAAATGAAGTTTGTCTTCAAATACCTGAAATAAGAGTTAGAAAATAATAATATTTAGTAACTATGATTTTGATCATCTAGAATAAGTTAAAGAACATTAAATTAAATATAATTTAAAAAAATTAAATCAAAAAATTATATATTTAAATGATCATCATTAATGCTTCATGATAAATAAAATAAGTATTCAGAAAAAACTATTTAATTTTTATTTTACTTCTCCTTCTTCATGCGATATAAGATAACTATCTTTATCTTATGGAAATCCTTCATATCATCTGTTATCTTTTCATGATATTACCTCATAGATATAAAAACTTATTAATGTTTCGCAAAGAACATGTCCTAGTTAATAATATTTTCCTACTTTTATTACATCATTTTATAACGATTTTTAATTCATCCTTTCTATGATTTGAATTTATGATCATAAACAATAATTATATCGGCTACTAGACATTTATAATTTTCAAATCAATTATATCATCTATTTATAACATCAAACATGAAACTTATTTTTGAAATACCTTGAGCTTATATTCAATATCTTTTAATTTATATAATTAACCATCTTTTGTACTTTTTAAATGATTCATCTTTTGATCAATATCACTGACCAACATATTGAATGAAACTATTACATCATTTGAAAGGATTTTAATATCTTCGATTGAATCTTCATGAAGTTTGATACATCCATCTATTTTTTGTGATTACTTCTCCATTTTTTACAGGCGTTTCTATTCCCCTTTTTAATTTCCTCATAATTATTGAAATTCACCTCATGATTGATCAACATTATCTTTAGAATCATGATATAATCTGATCACTTTTTTTGGTTATATATAATGAAATAAATTTTCTCATCCTTACTTGTAAAATGTAGAAATTTATTTTCAACTATATTAAGTACATGAACAATATACTGGTCTTTTTTTTCAAATAGATAGTATTTTCTGAATCAATGTCTTCTTCATAATCAATATATTCATCCTAATTACTTTCGATATCTACATCATCTAAAATATGATTTTAATTGCCATTGGTTCTAGTTTATTCTTCTTTTTCTGAGATATGAATAAATTTATCTTCATGGTATTTCTGATCTTCTTTCTTTGAAGAGTCTTCTCTTTGTGACAGTATCATGCATGATGTGACTTCTAAAGACCATAGAAAAATCTAATTGACTATGACTTTTGTTCCTAACCAACTTATTTTTCACATTCATTATTGTTTTAATCTTCTCCTATCATTTTATTTGGTACCTTTCCCTCTATTTCTTCTTATTTATCTCTATCAAAAACATTCGTAAGATACCGATCATTCCATCTAATTTTAGATTCCTCATGTTCATCTAAATTATTTTCTTAAGAATCATTTAGTGATCCCAATTCACAAATTAGTTGTTCGATTTTTTCCTTTTACTAGCAGAATATTTATTTTTTCTTAAATAATGGGTTCTATGATATTTATTTCCCTAATTTTATTTTCAACCCCATTCAAAAAAATTTCTACATAAATAATATAATCCTTTATAATTTTTAACATTTAATTTTTCTGATTATCTTTGAGAATTTCTTCTGTCCATATTTTTTTTCTAGAGGTTATACGGGATTGAGGGAAAACAATGTGTCTCCCTCTATCCTTTCAGCATGATATTTTATACATTGGGATACAATTTCATATATAAAATTCTGTTATTTATTTGGGTTTATTTCAAAATCAGCTTTGAATTATCCTTATTCTCTAAAATAATAGGCACTAATTTTTTTGGGGTTCCCTTGCTTCCTAAATGTATTTGTTATTGGTGTCTCATCTTCAGAGTCTTTACCAAACATCATTTATTTGGGATCAAACGAAATTTCAGTCTTTTTATCATATCATCACTAATCTATGGGGCTTCAAATTTTCTTGGTAATGAAATGAGTGTAAAATTACAAAACATCCGTATTTCTACAATTAATATCTAATAATTACTTGAAACATGATTAGTTGAGATTTAATTACACCAGTTATCAAATTATTTATGATTACGAAGATAAAACACATCATATTTATCTTCATCATGTTCAACAAATAATAAAAAATTAATACCCCCAATACCTTGAGAGTTTCTATGTCACATATTCTAGTAATTAAGAAAACTTGCATCCAAAGTGTTGTAAGTATATTGTCACCTAATAGATTAGTGGTTTTTCTTTTTGCCTCATGAAATTCAAAATGATATTGTTCAGGTATACTTCTAATGAAGGATTCTTTTTCTTTTGGAATCACCTGGGAGGGGAAAAGGAATCACCCACAGATGTTACACCTATTATGTTTTACATTATTTTTTTAAAAGTATGTATCTCTAAATTATTCCTAGAAAAAGTTACGTTCACATATTCAATAATCTATACAAAATTATAAAACCACGCGAACCCATAAAAAATGGTTATATATATAATGGTGTTGACTTCTTCTACAAAAATTTACTCCTATACTTTTAATTGAAAATTTATTTTCAATGAAGAATCAAACATATAATAAAATATCTTTCGACTAACCTTTCACAGAAAAACATCATGTTGCAGAACTATTACCCAGGAATTGTATTTAAAGAAGGCTCAGATGATTAAAAAATGGGTATTTTGAAATTACCTGGTTGTGAAAATTTTTAGATTTGTCTATTTGAGGAGAAGAATATCCTCATTGATAAGTTGAGACAGACAATGTTGGATATGGTGGGGTGTCCGTTTATATAGGAGAAAAAAAATATAACCATTGATAGTTTATAGCCCAGATTTCATCGATATGTTGTAAGAGTTAATATAAATGAACATTCTAGTTTTTTAAAAAATAGAAAATATAATGGAATTTAATATGAATGTAGTTTTCATTTTTAAGAATGAAATACCAATGAAGAATAAATTGGAATCAATGTGAAATGTATTGAATAGTGTAACCTTTAGAATCTCAGGAAGTATTTGATGAATTTAATGGATTATTATTTAAAAAAATGGAACTATGAATATAAAAAATGAATAAAAAATGATTATAGAGATTTTTATGTAGAAATAAATTATAAGGATGAAAAAATGGGTAAGAAAATAATTTTTTATATACAAAAAACATATTAATAGGAATAGTAAATATTTACTTCAAAATTATTGGGCTCAAAATTATTTGGGCTTAAAAAACATTCAAGGTATGGAACATTTTTGGGTAAAAAATTTATGCTTATGGAAAATTTTATGAATAATAAATATTTTATATTTATAAAAATAAATCAGGGTAATTTTTTTTAATTTATTTTGGGTATGAAAAAATATTATGTGTAAGAAAAATTTTCAGATTACGAAATATATTTTAAATTATATGACATATATACTCCCACTTTGAAAAAGAGTAACTTAATATGAGGTAACAATTTAAAAACGAAGTATAAGTGAATAAATAATTTACATTTATCATTCCTAACTTCTATTTAATATATTCAAATATTTCAAAAGGTACTGGTTTTGTGAAAATATCACCATGTTGTTCTTATGTTCCAACAAATTATAAAAAATATATCTCCATTAAGTGTGCGATACAAAATAAATTTGTCAAAAGTTTCTATGTTAATTTCATTTTAGTGATGTGTTGTGATCTTACATAATGATATAGAACAAGTGTTATCACATAGTTTGTGAGATTAAGTAAAAAATATGTCGTAATTAGTGAGTGTGTGTTGTATCCACAACACTTGAGCACACAATCATCCTACTACCACATATTTATATTTATCAGTGGAATGTGCTACTGAGTGTTTTTTCATACATTAACAAAAAAACTAATGAATCACCTATGATATGGAAGGTTCTGGATGCTGTTTTACTATCCATCCAACAGCCACCAAAGATAGCATCTAGAAAACATTTAAATTATTATCATTTCTAGAAAAAAAACAATCAGAAATAAATAGTTACCATTAAATAAATAAAAATTATTTTCATAGATTTTAAATGTGATTACTTTAGATTTACATGATATATTTCACAAAATCATACTGGAAAAATTATGTCTAGATGACTAGTTGTTAAGTATAGTAAACTTCATATCATACCTGTAAACGTTTTTTGATTTACAGGTTCTTGAGCTACATCAAGTCAAAGATTATTTAATGTATCGAAAGGTGTACTAATAGATTTAGTATTTTAATATCCATACTTTATTACAATATTTAATATTCTTATGTTCAGATATATATGTTCCTTCTAGTTTTTATAGATTTTAAAACCATGAAATAATATTAACTCACCCATCATACTCATTTCAAACTCAGATATCATAATATTTATAAATGAATCGGTTATATATTACTAATTTGATTAAAATATAATGAAATTAATATATAATTAAATGATGAAAACATTATTTTTTGTTTCATTATGAAAGGAGTTGGTTATGTAGTTCCCTTAACAAAATTGTTTTTTAAAAAATCATGTTAATATATAATACATGGTTCTAAGAGATTTTTATATTAATATAAATATGTGGTATGTCTAAAAACATATGTTGGATATTTTTTATCTTGAAAAACAAGAGTTTTTTCAACTAAAACATCCTCTTGAAAATATAAATTATTGAAAAAAAACTTCACATTAATTTAATAGAGATTGAAATTAATGAATGTTCCAATGTATAATTGGATACAAATAGATTCATGTCAAGATTCCATATCATAGGTTTCTCCATAATCTATTCCCTCTTATTGATTTTAACCTTTATTAACTAGTCTTGCTTTATTTCTAATGATTATTCAATTTCATTTCATTTCCTCTTGAATACCCATTTACCTCCAATTACATAGGATTCTTGAAATCACTAAACTAAGGTCCAGACATTATTCCTTTTGAATTCATTTGAATATTCTTTCATTGAATTAATCATAAATTTATCACATAATGCCTCATTTGGACATTTGCGTTCGAATTAAAAAAGAAATTCTAAATGTTATACTTTATTTCTCAAGGAACTTCTAGTCCTTATATATTGATTTACATCACCAATTTTTCTATCACTAGGATAATTCCTAAGAAACAACTAAATTGTGTTTTGTAAATTGTTTTCATCCATATAAGGTAGAGTGTATTCTGAAGTGAATAATTATGAAACAATTTCTTGGGAATTATCTTTATTAGAAGAGTCATCAATAAATGTTGATAATTAGTTTTTGGAAATCACATAAGAATATGTAGTTTGGAAATATTTAAAAACAAATTTTTCTGTTTCATCAACATTGACATGTACTATTTATTGAATAATACAAGTGTTTTTTTGAAAACTCTATATACCTTTAAGGTAGTGGAATAGCCTAAAAATTTACCTTCATTAGACTTGGGTGTGAATTTGTGTCAATTATATTTTGAATTCAAAATTAATCATTTCTTACAAATACATTAATGTTGGAAAATTTTGGTTTTTGGCTAGTACATAACTGAAATTTTTTTTTATTATGAAATATAGAAATTAATGCTCATTTTATAGTATAACAAGCAGTACAAAATGCTTCAGACCAATATAGTTTTATAATAAAATATTCACTCAATATGGTTCCTATTTTTTATGAATGAATAAAATTTCTTTATTCAAAAAAAACATTTTTTTGGTACTTCTGTTATATAACAAGTTATGTGTTTTTCCTTTCTTATAAAAAATGATTCAAAATAAGAAATTACAAATTCTACACTGTGATCACTATGTATATTTATCAATGGAAGGGTTTTCCCATTATTTTTATTTGGCTAAAAAAGTGTTAAAATAACAAATGTATTCATATGTATTTTCTATAAACTGGACACATATATATCTAGTGTAATCATTAACAAAAAAATACATAATAGTTTCCTCAAATATATCCAGTTTTTATCAAACAAAATAAGCCCATGTGCACTATATATAATGCATGAATAGTTGAGACATCATAAATAGAATTAGATATTTACTTATTTTTCATTCCATATTGATAAGGGTTACATTCTTTTGAAGAATCAAATATAAATTCAGGTATATCCTTAATATTAAATTTTTTATAGAATTTATATATGTTTCTATGGTTATAGTGTCCTAAAATTCTATTATATAGCCATGATTTATCTTTTATTTCACTAAATCTTGGTAAATATCTGCAGAAAAATCGTTTAAGTCGAGTTTATTAACATTTTCATACTGATGGATGGAAATAATGATTTAATCTATGGAATGGTGTACTACTTGTTTATCCTATTTAAATTCAAAAGAATACCTTCGTCACGTAATTGAATTATGAATATAATATTTTTTAATTCCTTTTACAAATAATCATTTGGAATCAATGCTTTTCCAAGAAGAACAATATTATATATACCAATAATATTTCCTTGACATTTGTATTTGAATGTAACTCGTAAACATTTAATTTAAATAGTTATTTCAAATAAGTATTTGTTACCAGTAATATGATGGTAGAATCCACTATACATGTACAATATGTGTTTATTGTTGGTACATTATTGGTTCTCTAGAAAAAAAATCAATTAAACTTTTAAAATCCAATCATTCTTAGATCTAGAAATGTTGGAATGAAAAATATTACAAATCCATATTTTCTTTGAAAAATAGGATTTCATGAACCCTAAATATTAAAATTAATTTAAGAAATAATATTTATTCCAATGAAATCCACATTGACATTTTGTGTAGAGGAAGTATTTTCAGTAACAATGTTATGGTTATTCAAAACAAGTTTCTGAATGACTATATCACATTTTTGAACTATTAACATGTGGTTGAAGTGTTTTATAAATTTTATAAAACCCTACCATACTAGTGGTAAAATTATATAAATTATAGTGAAATAAAATATTTCAAACATAAGTTTTATAATAAATTATTATCCCTATTTGTCATGACTCGTCCTCGGGGCCCGTGCCATGACTACCCCAAGCCCACCTTCCATAGGCCCGGGGTTGGCGACTAGCACCAAGGCATAAATCACAACAAAAAGGGAATACGTTGCCTTTAAAAGTAAAAAAACACCACAGAGTAAGATAGCAGAAGTAAACACTAAGTAAACTGAGTACAAGTAAGTGTGGAAAGTAAATGGGCCAGAATACAAACCAAAACTGAATGTAAATTACAACTGGAAAGAAAGTAAAACAACTGAAAGTAAAGTAGCATAGTCGAGCCGTCCTCTGATACTCCCACCTGAAGGGTGGATACAGATAACCACCTCAGCTCCTTGCGTCCAGCCGTCTGCACCATGTAGATCCCGCCCAGTGGTCCACCTCCAGGTACCGACCTGCTCGGCAAGCCTCAACCACGATCAGCGTTGTCTGTCATTTGCAACCAACACAACGTAGTGTAGGCATAACTTGTGGAGGGGTGAGTATAAACAACTTAGTAAGGACCCAGAGACCCCCGAAGGTCTCCAAGAATCCACAAAGGATAATACAGAAAGGAAATATACAATCAAGATGTAACATCCGACACTACTTAAGTATATTCCCATACATATACCTAAGTTATCAATTCCAGTTCGGCTCCAACATTCGAGCCCAAGTTCAATCACATGCACACAGGATAGCACAACACAATCCACATAGGAAAGAAAATCTGGATTCACCTCACACATGTATACTTCTTTATATGATGATAGATATGATCAGATATAGCCAATAATTCATCTAAGCTGTCGGACCCACACATGATCGATAGGTACTAACCCCCGCAATGACCCACAAAGGATCGATATGTAACTAACCTCCGCAATGACCCACACAGGATCTGTCGGTGCTGGCCCAAACAGGACCGCTGAGTGCTGACCCACACTAGATCTGACCCACACAGGATCGGTATCACTGATCCACGTAGGATCTCTAAGTTCTTGTAGTCGTCACCGTCAATCCACGGAGGATTTCTGTACAGTCGTCATCGTCGTCGCAGTTGCAGCCAGCTCTAGGGTTCCCGCACACAGCAAGCTCGTTCGGGAGGGTCCACTCCACGAGCCAAGGGGATGATACATCAACTGACATGTAGTACGAATTTGATGTATCCAAAACTTCTCTATCGTCAACAGGAACTCAATGTCACAGACGGTGCGTCAATCAAACACCTGGTCTGAGAGTTATTGGCATTTTCGTCCAAGGGGCCCGATTGGTTTTTAAGTCAAAACCAACCCGACTATACTCTAACTATGTCCACACCTCAATCGGAGTAATCCAAAAGGTCCGTCTCACTAATAGGAATCCATCAAAGTCGATGGTACCTCAATCGGACGTCCAGAGACCAAGTTATAAGCGTTTCCGCTCTGAGGGCCCGGTTAGTTTTGTGTACGAACCAACCGGGCCATACCCAAAGTTTCCTGAAACCTTGATTGTAATATACTGAAATGACGATCTCGATCCAAGGATTTCATCGCAGCTGACGGTGTGCCGATCAGAGGTCTGCAGCCCAAGTTATGGGAAAAAGACCGAAACAGGTCCGGAATTATGGGGTTCGGGCCCCGTCCGACCCGGCCCGATACCCCCAGGGTCGGCCCGAGCCGGGTCGAACCTACCCGGGTCCAGGTCCGGCCTGTTTGGGCATGGCCCGGCCCAGCTAGCGTGGCTCGGCCCAGCCTGGGCGCAACCCAGCCTGGCCTGGGCGCAGTCCGGCCTCGCGGCTCAACCAGGCGGCTCGGCCGTAACGTCCGAGCGATGAGGGGTGGCCGTGCTACCCCCCGCGTTGTGAAACCGCGGCCCCCATGTGGGGGGCCGCTCCTGCTGGCTAGCCGGGGGTTACAACCCCCGGTGCTTCCCCCTAACAGGTCGGCCCGCACCGGCCGGCCGACTGCTGCCTCCACGGGACCGGGGCGGTCCCGTCCTCCTGCTTCGACACCGGCAGCAGGAAACCTGTCGTCGTTCCCTGCTCCGCCGTGGCCTATGGCCATATCCTTGATAAGTCTGGCATGGCGTGATGGCATCGCACCCCTCCTCCATGGCCCCTCTCCGGCCGCGGTGCCTTTCTGGTTCTCTGACGCGGCGTGACGACGTTGCGGTTTGGTTCGTCTTCAACGGCTCAGTGAGATGGTGTCGCGTTTCTCCGCCCTTTCTTTAATATTTCCCGCATGGTGCCAAAGCACCGCGTTACATTGCTCGTGCAGCGAACAATATCAAACAGCCAAGGAGATATGAGGGTTGGCCGTGTTCATGCGGTCCGACCTCCTCCCATTATTGCGATAACATGCAGCCCAAATAAGACGATAAATAAACGATGAATGTAATCAAGAATAAATGAAATAATAATTCCCCCTACCTCGAGCATAGTCGACGAACGAGGTTTGTTGCAGAAAGGGACGTTGCAGAATTGATCGTCACGGAAGAAGGTTACGCACACTAGACGACGATCGTCTTAGGAGGAACGGTGTCTCCTTTCCCTTGACGCGGGAAAGAGGAACGAAAGGGTGAGCGTCGGATCGCCGATCTCCGAGGAAGGCGTCTCTCACCGTCACCTGTCGTCGGAGGTCGGCATTCTTCGCGTTCTTCGCGTTCATCGTCGAGGAAGAAGAACTTAATGAACTTGAGGAAATTCTCCCCAATCCTCTCACAACCCAACAACTCTAATAAAATTAGAGTTTGTGTTGTTTTATTTCTCAAGCCAAGCATTTTGAAATTCCAAAAAAAAATCAAACAATTAATTGAATTAATTCTAACGTTTAAACTGCCCAATTAATAGAGGTGTTTCATAAATAGATAAACGCAAGGGTTGAATTACAATAAATGGGGGGGGGGGGGTGGGTGTGTTACCTTATTAAAGGAGGGGTTTTAGGAAGAAAAGAAACGGTGGGGCTCGTGTGGGTCCAAGCTCTCAATTATCTCACCTAGTGGGTAGGATATTGTGGGTCCCACTTCACCCACTTATCTAAGGTTAAAAAAAATAAAACAAAATTGGTTGCACCACTTTTATTTTATTCCTTTACATAATCCCAAAATTTAAAAACCACACCCATGAAAACACAACTCCAGAAAACGTGTTTATAAGAAATTACCTGCGTTTCAATTCCATCGATGTCCTCGGATTTCGATTCTGAGCACCGGTTCAAAAGTTAGGAAAACCCACTCGTTCGTTCCCTGAACGTACCCGAGCTAAACTTTGGAAAATGATTCCAGGCACTCCGGGCTTTGGAATCAGGTGCCATCAGAAACTGCGTTCTTGTAAAATTCCCATGAAAATTAAGAAAAATAATTCCTTGAATTTTACGGGTCATTACACTATTACTATCAGTTTTAGAATTGAGTTTGGTTTCTAAATAATGCTTCTGAAAAATTTCTGATTCAAAATCATTAGAAAGAATATCCTTCTCAGATTAAAAATAGACAATGTTTTCAGAAATATAATTAATTTTATTTTTTTATCAATATCTTTTGTATTGTATGATACATGTTTTTTAAAAACATTTATTATAAAATTTTCACTCTCATAGTTATAATTAAATTTACAATTCTAATTATCAAGTAATATAGAAATTTATGAAACTTCATCATATGAAGGTAATATATTCATATCACTCACTGAAGAGGATCCTTCATCAGATGATATAGAATTTATTTCATTACAATAATTAGAATTTAAATTAATATTTGTTAAAGAATGAGAAGTGTGTACCTTATACATGAAACCTTGACTTTATAAAGGCATTATTATATAGGGACCAATATTATTTTGAATTGACTTATATTCATCTAAATAATTATGAAAATAATATCCTATTCTAGAAATTTGGGGGTCATTTGATTTTAAATCCCTTTTCACATTGTTATTGAAATAATTTCTATGATTTTATCAGAATGTCTTTCCTTTCTATATTTTCTTTTGAGTTTTTTACAATCAGGTTTGATATGTTCAGATCTCTTGCATTCATAACATGTAACTTTAGAATCTTACTTATCACCTTTTCTATTGTTACACTTATTATATCGATAATGAAAATAGTTCGTTCCAACAATCTTGTTCATCCTTCTACCATGATTAGCTAATTCATTCATTGACATTTCAGAATCACTTCCATCAAATTGAATGAAAACATTATTATGTCTTGACAAATTGACCACATTATATGTTTTCGAGCTTTAAAAGAGTTTATATTACAATTAAAATTAACTCAACAATATTTTTCATAATGTTTCTACATCTACTCTCAATATTCTATCATACAGTAAATGAGTTCTAAAAATATCATTAAGTGTATGCTTTTTTATTTTCCATGATCATCAACTATTTTCCTTTTAGATTCCTATTCATTATGCATAATATTTATTATATTTTCATTAAAAATTTCATATTCAAAAACATTATCTCCTATGGATTGTAATTTATTGAATATAGGAATGAATATATGTTGAAATATTATAACTATTTCTCCAAAATGAAATTCAAATTTATCATAGTCAACTTTTATCATTTCTCTTCTAGATTCTACAACATTTGAGGTTCAGAAATGTGTAATTTCTAATTTATTTTAGACACTATTTTCTAATTCACAAGATGAAATATGACAGTAGATATTTATATTCATACAACACAATTAATTATATCACACATTTTAATTGTTTTGGTATTCCTATTTCTCCTGACTTGTGAAAGTAGACACCTCATTATTAGAAATTTTTTAATCCCTAGTAATCATGAAAAAGATTTCAATAGTATTATTGATGACATATGTCATCATTCTTTCTCTATAGTATTCAAAGTTATCTCCATCACCATTTTATGGACACTTTTTATTCATGTTGTCAATTATACAATTATTTAATCCTAATATCATGAGAAAAACACAAAAATATTTCCACAAGACATGTTAGTGTAATATGTATATAAAAAAATTTTTTATAAAAAATCTTGAAAACGAAAATAAATATAAATAATAGAATATAAACGAATTGGAATCCTCCCTTAATACCATGTGTGAGTAACAACTTTATTGATACTTGTCTCTAATACCAATTTTGGATTGAAATATATATGCATATTACATAATACAAGAGGGGGAATTGTTGGATTTTAAAAAAAATTATCCCTAACAATATATTGTTTAAATGTATTTAATTTAATTAAATTAAAATAGCTTCTTATAGTTATGATGGAAAAATAATCACAATTAGTAGTTTATGAAATGTATTCCACATGTCTTAATTATAATTAATCGTATTTATAGTAAAAAAATAGTTTAATGAGAGGGTGTGTAATATGGATCGTCATCACAATGGTTATGATAAACATAGTGAAATAATTTAATGATTATATCATAAATCATAAAGAATCGTATTGTTTAAATGAATTGATTTTAATCCTAATGATCATAGTTAAAAATATTGTAATCCCAAAATTGAGAATAGAAAAATGATTATATAAAACAATTCACATTATAATACAATTCAGATAAAAAGTTAACAAAAGTAAATGAATACAATTATTTCAGCCAAGATAGAAGGGTATCAAATAACTTTGGATAGAGGTCCATTTATATATAGTTTTATGAAAGTCCATCTGACCCACACTACGAAAATCCATCTATATGACAATAGACCTCTATTTTACTATCCTCTCTAGCCCACGATCGAGATGGTGATTGGAATATCAGTCTTCATAGCCTAAAAAGCCATCCATCTTCAAAATATGGGCATAACAATAATCATATTGACGTAATCTCTAAATAAGATTCACAGTGATAAACATCACAAAAATTAAGGAAATCGAATGAATGAAACAAGTATATGGAATTGGTTATCATCAATATGAACAATTCAAAGCTTTCGCACGTAGTAGTTGTAAGGAGGAGCTATCGTAGAGTGTCTCCAATGCATAAAATGTTTTGTGCCCATCCAAATGAACTTTTATTCATTTGAATTCATCTCAATGTTCGTCATTGAGTCCAACAATTTAATTTATCCAAAATTATCAAAGGGACATGATAACCATGAAATCCAACTATCATCTAAAAACTGAAACAAAGATATCATTTTAAAATGCATTATTAAATAGAATACACAACATCATTTTGATTTAAATGTATCTATTTAATTATAATATTTTTTGGATATAATAAAATGAGTTTGAAAGAATTATTTCTAAAAAAACCCAAGAGTATGATAAATATTGTTCATATATTAATGAAACTGTAATGAAAAAAATATAATTCAAAGGACTTAATTAAAGTATGATAAAATGATATATGATTTCATTTAAAAAATAAATATGACATAAAAAAATACATAATTAGGTATTTATGAATGTGTTTTTGATTTCCAGAATAAAGGGAATAGATATATTGAAAAGTCTCATTACTCAACAAATTTATTATTACCCTATGATGGTTTTTTTAAAACATGTTTTACTTATTTTACATAGGCATATTATATAAATTTGATTCGTTAAAAAAATAAATCTCAATACTTGAATTTTTTCATTTAACTAAGAAAATATCAGATTTTATGAATAATATTAAAAATCATAAAATGAAAAATAAAAAATAGAACTAGTAACTTTATTATTAGGTTCTATAAAACACATGTTATTTTATTATGATTCATTTTAAAATTAGTCAAAAAATCATATCATTTAACAAAACTCGAAAAGATTTACAATTTTTCATTTCCTTCATTTTTTTATTTTTTTAATCAGTAGTTTTGAATAGTCAGGAATGATATGGCCTTTATTTTCACCCTCAAAAAGTAACATCTAAATAATTATAATTAGTATTACTTTTATTATCTCCCTTGTTTTAATAATTTTTTTTTATTTCATCAAAATTCATTCATTAATCCTTTATTTTTCATTCATTAGAAGACAATTGTCATAATATAATACATATAATTGTTTTCAAAATATTTTATATGGGTATTATATGAGTTAGTATAAATGACATTTAAATAATAAATTATTTAACTTTTTTGGTCAACTCTTCAGTTATATTCTTTAGTAATCATTTATACTTGAATTTTAATCAAATAAATTCATTTAAAGTTCAAAATGGAAGTTATATTTTCATAATTGGTGTCTATTTTCATATAATTTTGTTGGTAGTGATTTTAGGACTCCATCAACATTTATGAATTTCTCTAAATAACCCCCTTGTGAATTCATTCTACTATAGTGATTTGGAATAAGTGAAATTTTTATTTCGTTGTTTCTTCTTCACCAATCTTGATGTATTCCAACACAGCTCGAAGCATCTAATTTTTCAATTATATTGATTTTTCTAAGGAAATATGAGAAACATGAAGAATCATAAAAAATCACATGACTAGTACGACAAGTAGAGAAATGAAAAAACACACTTCTATGACCAAAAAAATATATAATATCCAAAACTCATTAATTTGAATTATTTCTTAAAGTATTGGTTTATATTTGTTTATCTAGGTCAGATTCTGGTAGGGTGTAAAATTTTCCCATAATGTACCAATGTTATATTCATAAATATTTAATGTATTAATCCATTATTAACCTCTAATAACAACAATAATTTCGATAAATGTGCAGTGGATTGTTATGAATCCAAAAATAGTATTTATTTGTTATATAAATCAAAAGGATAACACCGTTATAAAATTAAATCTAGGACTAGGTTAGAGTTATATAATAAAATGAAGAAACACTATAGAAGTATTGGAAAAATTTCAAAATGAACAAGCTTTGATACCAATTTTATGGTACTAGGAAAAATAATGACATAGATAAACTATCCTTAAACAATGACCTACTTTGATACAAATTTCTATGTTCATATGGGGAATAAAATATGTTCTATAAGGAGTGAATATACTATATTAAAAATATTAATTACACTAAATTATTATCTAAATTAATTATAAATATTAATTATTAGTAATAATTATTAGCAAAATATTAGAGTGATAAAAGTTATATTTTTTCAATAAATTTTGTACAATGTTGGTATTCTCAAATCATATGACTCTCTATGCACTGATATTATATTTTTCCTTAATATGTTTTTATAATGGGTATTATAACCCAATTATAGAACCCTTTTTAACAATATTGATGTACAAATTCTCTGATATATCAACTTTTGAATAGGGATTCATGACCAAAATACAACATTGAATCTATTAAATGGGAAGCAATACCCCAATGATATTGATATTAGAATATAGGAGTCACAACCTAATTATATAAAATAATTATGATTTTTTTTTAAAATAATATATAGAAAAATAAGTATACATGAATGAAGGGTAGAAGTGCTACAGTCACAAGAAATCGTAATAAAGAATGAATCATAATAATGAACTGATACTAGTATTATAGAAATTTATATGGATTTCCTATCAAATAAGTATTAATGGTTTATTTTTTTACATTTTCCTTGAAATATCTTCATGTTGTAGTGGGAAATATTTTGTACAAGAATAATGTTCAATAGTTTATAGTTGAAACCCCATTACAATCTTCATGATGAATCGCAAAAAATTAATAAGTATTTCATTGAATTTTTTTGTATAATTAGATGATAAAATTTCTAAAAATGAAAATATTCATTATCTTTAATGAAACTTCAGAAAAATTGAGTTTTTTATATACAATTTATAATTTAGTGAAGATATTATACGAATATGGGAGGGAGAGAGAAAAAGAGAAAAGAATACTATAATTTCATAAAAAATGCTAAACTCATGGCAGAAATTTAACACAATTAAGAACACTTCAAACCAATTTGAAATAAAATTTTAAATATTTTAAAAATTTCCCTAATAATATTTTAATAAACTATTCGAGGAAAATACCATGTTTAAATTTAAAATATGAAATTTAGAAATGTTTTGATTTTATAGGATGAAAAAACATATGGAGAAATTAAAAAGACTATAAAACATAATTAAATATATTAATAAGTGTTTTAATATTTTTAATATCAAATAAAATTACCTTAGAAAAAATAAAACAATTAATTTAACAAAACATATTAACAAATATTTTTTAGTTTCAACCTAGTAGTTTCATGCATAAATAAAAAATACACATTGATCTTTGAAAAAACATATTTAAAATAACGGTAAAAAATTACTTGTGTCATAAATATTTATTATGAATTTATAAAAACATTGTAATAATTTAAAAATTATATATTATCTTGAAGAATTATAATTTATTAAACAAAATGATAAACATAGTATCATTTCATATTTTATTTCATTATAATATATTATCAAATTTCACATAAGTATTTTGACATAGCCAAATTCAAGTAGGGGAATCAATGTAGCTGATTGATGTATTGAATTCAAGTAGTTTGTTCATGTAAAAAACTTCATTCCATAGGTAATTTTCTAATGTATACAAATTTATCATGTATCCTAAAATTCCAAAATATTTAAATAGAAAGGAATAGAAAAATTTAGATAAAACATTGACAGAAATAATTGAAGAATATAAATTCTTCCATCTAAATTAAAATTATATAAATTAAATATATTTCTATATAATCAATAATAATCTTAATCATATTTTGATAACTAATCTTACCCTTAAAAAACACTGTAAAATGTTTTCTCGAAAACAGCAGAAATGAGACTAATAATATGCAGTAATTTCAAACCTAGTTTTAATCAATACGAGATAAATTAAGTAGATTATTTCATCAAAATAAATGTGTATATTATTATTATATTAATAAAATTATTCCAATTTGGTGTTATTTGGATCAAAATTTGGTGAGAATACATAGGGTAACTATTTTTTAATAGGAAAAAATATGTATGACTTTATAATTATCAATTCATAAAGTGGATTGAGGATCCTCTCAACATGTTCACTATGAAACACATGAACATGCTCATCGGTGATTTCATCAACATGGTCTGTAACCCTAACTACATTGGAATTAATTTGTAACATTGTAAATTTTCATAAAACATAAATTAATATACCAAAGATGATATAAAAAAAAGTTATTTAGAAAAATAGTAAATAATATCACAACTTTTATGAATATTGTTCTCGGTGATAAATACTACACACCGATGTTGAAGATGTTTAAAAACTAATTTATATTTACATATTGATTGAAAATAAATGAGGTGTATAAATTGTTATATAAATGAATGAGATTAATGGACGTTATTTTAATTAAATAAATATAATTATTTTATATATTATATTAATGTGTGGAACTAATCAAGACCGAATCAAGTGTATTAATATAAAATTGAACTATATGAGGCATGATTAGTAATACTCAACTAATTTCATTTATTTGGGTTTTATACTAACTATTAGAGTTATTTTCATGACCCATCACCCAAAATATACCCCTCATATTATAGAAATTATATATGGGACATAATGATTCCTGAAGCCCCCTAAAAATTGTTCCCAGGTTGGCAACAAGAAGTGAGGACATAATATACACAGTGATAGTAGGAATTACAATCTATGAAATGATAGTTAAGATTAAGCAACAAATAAACATATAATTCCCATAATATAGGTTAAAAAATCTCATGTAGATACATTTAATTTCATAAAAATTTTTATAAGTAAAAGGTAATGACAAAAAAGTAAATACTCAAAAGAAACATTGAAGGTGAAAAACACTTGAATAAATCCTAAAAATAGGAATATCCAACCTAATCTCTACCAATAACCTTACAATATAGAAAAAATTATATATATAGGGTGAGAATAACATGTATACATAGTATGATCCTCCCTCCATCCTCTAATTCCAAATGTGAATGTTTCATACTATAGCTTAGAGTGTAACAAAATAAAACTAAATCACACCCTAAAGAGGTTTAGTGTTTGTTTTCCAACCTCAACATGGATACCTAAACCTATGTAACTTTTATAAGGGATCATATAGTAACAAAAAATGGTACCCCACTACAGCTTCCACGCTATTTTTCCACTCTCCCTTAACATCACATATCCTGGGTCATCTCTCTTCACAATAAGTGATACAGGAAACACTTGTGCTATGTATCACCACATAAACCTCATGCATTGAATCACAACATTATCTCATCCACATATCCATATAGAAAACAAATAGTTTCATATATCCAAAACAACATCAATGGAATGTATCATATATAAGGTATTATAACTAAATCCACCATATCCCATAAAACAATTGTGTAACCTCATCCGTCAAAACCCATACATGACATCTGAATAATACTCTATTTGATACAACATCCAAATAAACATGTTTTTGAAATAAACATAATACATTACTTCCATCTACATAGATATTTGTGTAAACGAACCACCACTAATACTAGCACATATTACTATAATGTGAAGTGAGAAGGGATAGAGTGGGTAATCAACCATCCATCCTCCCACTAAGGTGTTGGGAAAAACACCCTCATAGAATCCTATGGGTGTCATTCTACCTAACCAACATGGATGGGGTGGTATACAAAATCATTAAACACACATGATATAGTATTTCTCATGAACATATCATGGGAATAACATAGACCTAAAATCGACTATAGAAAACATCTCTCAGACTCCTAGAAGACACAAATAAGAACAAGATATCCTATAAGAACACAAGTATCAAGTCTGATTTTATTTAATTAATTAATTATCAATTAATTAATTATTGTAGTTATCGTTTATCAGATTATATATATAAATATTATGAACCATGTGTAAATGGAACCAAATATTATTTACTTCGATTTTAAATTTTTAAATAATAAAATATTGAATAAAGAACCTCATCATTCATAAATGTAATAATTTATCATTTATTAATAATATAGTTACCCTATGACATCTCCCAATCCACCACATAAAATATGATTTCATATTTTATTGTATGAAATGAAATACCATTGTTGGAAACCGATTGTGTAAATAATAATCAAACATCATCCATTACAAGAGCATAAAAATTATCACCCAATCATACTATATTTCCACACAATAAGAAGAAACCATAGCTTTAACCATTCTATAACTGCTAGTTCCATCATTGACACCGAATCTCATATCATCTTGATAACCCATTACATCATCATCGTCCTCACCGACATCTCGTGAAATGATCACAACCTCATTATCCTTTCACATATCTTATCACTCTTATCCTTCCAAAATTCCCATCAAATTACACATCTAGTCTCGTTTATAAAGAAAACATAGAATTAAGAAATTAATAATCATAGTCATGTCGGTATCATGGCCCCTAAATAAGGCATTGGTTCATGAAAAACTAACTGGGTCTCTCAACCCTAAACATACAAAATTTATGTTTCCCAGGAAAATGAAATCTATTATCCCCCAAAGATTTATTTTTATCAAATACCTTGTATTATTTCCATATAATATTAATAAATTCCTTTATTTGGGTTAACACAATGAGAAATATAAGTCATCAAGCATTACAAGCTATCAATTATTATCCCTGAATTCAATAATAAAATACATTTTGATTAAAATTAAATCAAGATCAATTTATTAACATGCATTTAATTATTCACAACAATAATCATTTCCAAAAACATGTTAATTGAAAAATTCACTTATGTAATAGAAGAAAGACTAAATTTATCATGTTTTTAGTATAAATATGATTTCCATCATATTACAAGAAAAATGACGTATGAATACCCTAATCCATAATTATTTATGTAGAAAAAATTACTGTATTTCCAATCATTAATAATTTTCATTAAATTAATCATGCATGGACAAGCCTAACCAACATGAAGACAATGTAAAAATATAGATAACACACTTTCTATAAATTTATAGTGGCAATAAAACAAATAAATTTCAAAAGAATGTGATCCCACATCCCACAATATTAATATATGATAACTAATATTTTGACAGATGATAATACTAATAATTTTAAAAATTTCATCACATTTGAACATGTCATAACCATTATAAAAAACACAATAATTATGCACAATAAATATTATTCAAAATAAAATATTAATAATATTTTCGTAAGAAAATATTCATTCAATTACTTAATATCCAAAATTATAATCATCATTATAATTAAAAATTATTTAAGAATTTATTTAAAAGTATATTATATCATTTGGAATTTATAAAATAATATTTTGACTAGGATAATTTATTATCAATTTTTCTATCCTTTATAATTTTAAAAATTATTATCATTATTCAAAAATATATGAAATTTTTATATTTATTTATTTAGATAAATGTTATCTAAAAATTATTTACCATAAAAAGAATTAAATTTTAGATATCGATTATAGATTAATTTTAATTGTATATATTTCAATAAGAAAATTATATATTTCTAGAATAATTTATTTATCTGTGGTAGGTAAAATTATTTATAAATATATTTAAGAATTTAAAAGAGTATCTATAGTATGAGGTGTTCATTTTAATGAGTGTGTGATGTTTCTAAAACATTAAAAAAAATATTAATGTAATAAATAATCTATAACATGATATATAAATTTCACCGAAATAAATTCTTCAGGATAATATCATCATAATATAAATTCTGTCAAACTAATAATTTTCAGATAAAACATTTTCAATATTTTCATCTAAATTTATTCATATTTCTTGAATATAAAATTATATTTCATCATGCAATTAGTTCCAATATTTTTATTTAAATAAGTATAGTCACATATATTTTCAAAATGATACAATAACATGAAAATTCCAAAATTTTATAATAGATAATGAGAGAATATATATATCCCCTACATAAATATTAAAACCCATCTATAATTATATAAAATGTTTTCAAGGGCCATCAAGGAGTAGAATGGAAAACCCTATCAACAAAAAATTAGTGTGAGATGAAAATTGGATCAGCTCAATCATTAATCATGAATCTAATTTCTAAGATACTGTGAAAGCGATTTCGAACAATGATATAATCATTCGGTTAAGTATATTTGACAATTTTAACATAAAGTATAATATATAATTAAAAAATGAAAAATAATATCAATACCCATTGAAAAATATCTAGGGGATAACTTCTTATCATCGAGACAAATACAATTGTACCAACATCACATCAATATAATTAGTATCGGGAGAGGATTGGTATAAATATTTTAGGGATTTTAAGTATTTTATTTAACATATTTTTACACAATTATTCTCAAATTTCAACCTTTTATTATTATATTTTTTGAAACCTAATTCTTAGTCATGATTACCTAATCATATTCATTAGTTCTATCTTCTTTAAATCATATTATCATTATAATTACGATACATGTGTTCTATCTAATTTTACACTTTTATTCTTATATCTCTAAGAAATATCAGTCTCTATAGTATTTCCATACCTCACCCCCACCCCAATTCCAATATTTGTTTCTCCATTTATCCTTAATTCTTTAAAAAATTTATATTATTATTTTGGAATGATTAAAATTAAAAATCATTTTAAATTCATATTATTTTATATTTTTGAAAATGGCACACACAAAGCTATATATAAATATATAAATGTATATACTCATATATATATAACAAAAATAATAGATATATATATATATATACACACAAAAATGTGATACATAAATAATATTATATATATGTATATAGACATGAATACTTTAACACAAAATAATGTTAATATAGTGGTTAATATTATCCAAAATCATGCATTTATATATTTTCGTAAACATATAATATAGCATGTAATGTGTGAAACATTTTTATAACATTAAGTGATTATGGATCTGCTATTATCCTATATGAACATAATTCAATTTATGTATAATTGTTTTTTAAATTTTCATTATGAAAACCCCTTACATAATATACAAAATACTTCATTAATATAAAAAGGTAATTTTAATTAAGTGATATAACTATGAACCTTATTAAAAAAAATGTAAGGTATCATAAAATTCAATATATCACATTAGATACCACACAAACAACATACATCCATGAAAAATGAAAAAACTAGAGGGAACAAAGGATATTGGTTTGAGAAACCAAACTACATGATAACTCTAATGGATCTTGATATATTTGGAACACAAAAACTGCTATATAAAATAAATGTAAAGATATAAAAAACATTATAATATGTCTCACAGAGATACCTCTCAAATATTAATAATTTCATTAATAAATAAATGCATGAGGGGAAGAAATACATCTAATATATCAACATGAATCAAATTATTCATCACAAAAAAATGCTTAAAACAATTTGGAATATTGAACATTCATAAATGACTCTCATATCCATGAATGGCAATTCATATAGACCAAAATAAACAAAAAAATATTTGATTTCAATCAATGAGGGGTAATCTTTATTTTTAAATCAATTCATCATTCACAATTTAAAAATCAAAATTGATGTTAGAAACCAAAAAATAGTTTTTTTTTTAAAAAATTGATGAATTTAAAAATAATAATTCATTTAGAGAATGTTTTTCAAATGTACAAAAAAAAAATTCAACAAATTATTTTCATTTCAAATAAACAATATTTTTTAATCCACTATGTAATCTCATTACCTTTGAAAAAAACTATTTCTCAATTCCATGCATATCACTAGAAACATTAATTTATTTTATCAAAATATATTCATAATATTTAAAATCATCTCAAATTATTTCAAAAATAAATTTCATAACATGTATATTTCATCAGAATAAATAATCCTATCATTATTTTAACTTATGAATTTTTTTTATAAATCAATAAATTACATAAATATTTTGCAACTAGCAGTTAAGGGTTTTCCACATATACACCATGATATTTCAAATAATTTTTCAACTGCCTCAAATTTGACATATGAGATTCAATGTAAACAAAAAATTAGGTTGGGACAATCCATTTTAAGCATCTTTGAAAAAATCAGTGTTTGTTAAAAAAACTACTTACCAAGAACACAATCCTGAAAGATATATAAATGATAAAATATCCCAATTTACTTTTATCATTTACCACATGTTCATTTTATTAAATTTACAAGGTCTATATAAATGTAAAATAGCATTCCCCATTCATCACATTCCACTATGTACAATGGAGTTTTCAAAAAGAAGTAAATAAATTAAAATAACCCACCACACTAGAATATTATTTACTTTGGATGGAAGTAACTTACCCACAACGTTTTAAAATATTTAATAACATAAAACATATAGATATTTTATGTTTTTACTCTATTTATATGATCATTTCCATATCAAATAATAGTATTACAAAGAAAAAAATCTACAGGGATGTAAGAATAGTAGGTCACATCTATATCATAAACAAGGTCCCATATACAATACACAACATACAAAAATTTAACTCAGAATTGAGTGAGTAACAAATTAAACATGATGAAGGAATAAATTAATGTAATAATACTATATTTTCCATTCCATGATCCAAGGATAATATCAAATGAAATGATTGATGATTATGATTAATATAAATACTACATAAAAGAACCCCTTAGCCCAAAATAAATGTCCACTACAATAGGCTCTAGAGAAGTGTATTGGATACACATGATGATTATATCCCTCCCCAAAACCAAAAGTCGGCATTAGGTGATAGTTAATTCATACCCCTTCCATAGAAAAAACCGTGGTTTTAAGGGTATAGTAATATACTGAAATGAACAAGGCCAGAGAGATTGAAATCACAAGACAACATCCCTATCTAGACCCTAGGACTATGGACTACATTTTTTGTACTGTCATTAGATGATTATGTGTGTGGGATTTAAGAAAAAGGGTTCAAGTGTTACAATAAAATCATGGATCAATGATGTATTAGGTGGGTGTTAATCATGTGAATGAGTATTTTTCACTAATATTATTTCAAAGGGTTAGAAAATTGAAGAAATATCATAAACCTAGACCTTAAATTTGTAGGGACTATAATTAAAGGGTATTGGGGTCAAATAGGAAATTAAAAGGTCACATCACACATAAAGAGAAGAGATAGAAAATTCCCTATATTAGTGAAAATTAAATGATAAAAAAGAAAACAATTATATTTAAATTATGAAACTTATTTTGTAAACTAATATCACAATATCCCACACTATGTAGTCAACTACACGCAATCATTGGGGAATAATAAACGCCTCTATTGTGATGAGCCATTCAAATTTCATAGAAGACGAAACTCAATACATTCTACATTATCATGATTGAATGAGATGAATATCAGTGCCTCCATCTAAAAAAACCATATCTTATTATCTGAAATAGAGCTCTCATATTTTTGTAGACTCTGTCACTCAAACACCAATTGTGTCCTCCAACGAGGATTGTCAACATCATCCTCAAATTTATTGATGTATATTGATACATATTTTTGAATGTATTAGACAAAAACCTGATAGAGATATTGTACTAGGAATACTCATAAAAATAAGATATTCTAGGGACTCCAAACCCAATATCAAACTTAGTTTTGGTTGATTATTTACTTCATAATTTTTATTTATTATGTTATCTTATAATCTACCCAATTGAAACATAGAAACATTGAAAAATGATTCTAGATACTTTCCAAGTTCTATATCATTCATGAAAAATCACGTATCATAAAATATCCAATAAACAGTAGGGTCCTTGGATTAGATCATTGGGGTTCCAAAGGTCCTTTTACATAGTTAGAATACCATGGTTATAAAAAAAATACTATATACAATTGTCACTTATTTACAACCAACCCACGAATCATCACAATTACCAGAATTTAAAGTCTATCATATCTATAAATAATCCCTTTTATAACACAATTTCGTGACACTATCCCCTAAATCATACTTGTATTGATATATTAATGAGATAAGTGATATAAAGGAACATAAATGAATCCTACAATAAGTTATGTGTTGAAAATAATAATTGAGGGTGGAATATAAATGAATCTGGTAGGTAATAATCATTAAGATGTATGAATTAAGATATAAGAGTAGAAAACAACCTAAAAACAATTTTCATAATAATTGTATAATGATCCCATGTATATACATGTAATGTAATAGAAAACTGATACAATAAAAAATTAAATATAAAACTAAAGGATTCATTGGTAGTGAACTTAAATCCAAAACTTCTTTTAAACAACACCACAAACAATAAAAGACTTGTTTGATCACCAACCTTATCTTATTGTCTAAAAAATAGATTTTATATGAATTTGGTGAGTATAACATGTTTAAATAGTAGGATATTCTATTGAACCTCTCCTAAAAATGTGATAATATAATACTAATGCTATACGAGTAATCAAATAAAACAAAACAATCACCTAAAAAAGTTTACTATTCAGTTCCCAACCTCATAATAGATACTCATCACCACATTTACATACTAGAGATAATATAATATAATATATAAAATAAGGGTACCCCTTTACCACTTCCCCAATAGTATTCAGCTTTTCTGTAATATTTTACGTTGATCTTCATGTCTCTATAAAATAATCCTTTTCAAGACATATAAGAAATATGTCCCAACATGTACCTCCTGCATCATACAGAAACACCATACCATTCACATATTGATATAGTATCCTATGATTTTCTGGGATCCACCAAACACATATATTTTGTATCATTCATATGGTATTATTCATCGAACCATCACATCCCATACACCCAGTACATACCTCAATACATCATAACCGATACTCGACATACCTATAATATTCTTTTGGATACAAAATTCAAAGATACATGTGTGTGAAAATACCAAAAAATTATTTCCCTCTACATTGATATTTAAGGAAACTAACACATGTTCACAACATCACATAATAAAACCAAGATATGTGAATGTGGATAAATGGTGTAGTCATCCTTCTATCCCCCCTATGATTTTAGAGAAGAAACCCCCAAATATTTAATGGGAGTCAGTTTACCAAAACGAAAAGGTTTGGTAGCATATCGAATCATTAACACATGTGATATAATATAGCTCTTGGCCACAATATAAGAATAACCTAATCATATAAATTTTTTTAGATAAGTATCTCTGACTCCCAACTTATGCTAGTAAGAACAATATATCATTTAAGCACAAAGAATCAATCATGATTTTAATTAATTAATTAATTATAATTTAATTAATCATTATCATTATCACTTCCCTGATTAAATTATTAAATCATTGGTTCCACGTTTCGATGGAACTATTAATAAAATAAAAGTACTTTACGGTATGAAATTATAAAATAATTAACCAAAAAACACCTCATTTGATCATTTATCATTTCTTATTTGTCTCGCTACACTAGTAATTAACCCATGCCACCACAAAATCATTGAAATCATTGTGAATTGAATCATAATGATTATCATAGTTGGAATATAATTATATAAATAAAAATCGACCATAAAAAATTAAATAACAAGAACAATTATCATGGACCCATCACATTTTTTCACCACAAAAATGGGAATTCCCAACATCCACGTATTCTTTCACTCATAATGTCATCACCAACACCACTGCACATTGAAATTGGAATACCAGTCGAATATCAACATCATCACTAAAACCACATGCCACCACAGTAGCCTCAGGCATGGCCTTTCTTATATAATAAAAATAATCCTTTCAAAACTGATATCAAATTTCCTAAAAAGGCTCATATCAATAGCATGAATAAAAAGAATAAACCAACAAGAATAGTCAATTAGGCTTATAGTCCCTAAAACAACGAATTTAGATTTGATTTATTTTGGAAATCTCAACCTTATAAAAAATGCATCCAGGCTTCCAATGAAAAGGATATTTCTTTAACCCAAATTATTTATTTTTTATCAAACAACCAGTTTTATTTCCATACTTTATTAACTGATGAATTTGTTTAGTTTACAACTATTAGGAACCTATGACATCAAATATTTCATGCTATCAATTATTAAACATGATTTTAAGCATCACTTCCAATTTAATTAAACATATGTATGATGAATTTATTTAAAATTTATTTAGTTATTTAAAAAAAATAAGAATTTATAGATTCGTGTTGTTTAGAAATTTAAATATACATATGGAAGAACAAATAAATTAATCATGCATTAATCATTAATTTAATTTCCATAAAATTATATAAAGGACATGTTATAAAAACATTTCTTTAATTATTCACCTAGATAACAACACAATCTTTACATTTTTAACCAATATTTTAAATTAAAAATGAAAAACATGGAATAACAAACATTGTAACTATACAAAAATTTAGATTCATTACTGTCAAAATAATCATAGTGTTAATAAAATGAATACATTTTAAAATCACCTCATAAGGCATCCAATACTAATAAAAGATCAATATTTCTATTTCCACAAATGACATGGAAATGATTTTCTTGAATTTCATTAAATTCGTAATCGTGAAATCATCATTTTGTAAGTATACTAATTATATGCATGGAATAATATTATTAATAATAGATGAAAAATATTTTCACATGAAACATTCCTTATTTAAATTACATAATATCAAACATTATCAATAAAATTCTCATCAATATTTATTTAAGAATTTAGTCTAGTAGACATAAATTAATTTTGATTTCATCAAAAAATAATTAGACTATGTCATAAAATTATATATTCCTCCCACCCTGATAATTTTCAAAAATAATAAAATTTATTATAAGTCATGAAACAAAATTCTTATTTCTACCAAAAATATTATATATTAATCCATATTTATTTTCAACTACAATAATGATATTTTAAAACTAAATTATTGATATTATTGTTATTAATATTAACTATAATAATCAAATTATAGGTTTCAATATAACGTTATTCTTCTTTGGGATAATATATTATTTTCAATGTAATTCTATAATTTAAACTACAATTGACAATATTCGATAATCATTTTTAAGAGATAGTAATATTTATATAACATTTTGGAATATGAAATATAAATTTATCTCAACTTAATAATTCATTAATATTTCAGAATATGATAAATTATCTATTTTAAATAATTATATAACAATCTATAACCAAACTTTTCACCTAAAAACATAATAATTTCAAGAGTATCACACAAAAACTTATCATGTGATTAATAAAAAATAGTATCAGATTGAGTTTAATCCCATTTATTTAAAAAATGTAACTAAAATATTATAATTTCATTCTTTCACTATGTAGAAAATGAGATTCCAAAAATTTCATATCTTTATTTTCAAACGAGACTATGATTAAAAACAAAGTTTAGAATGGACGTAATAGAGGTTCATGGAAAGCCATAAAATCCCAAAATCATTTTGAGATGAATAAAGGTTATACTTGATCATTGAACTCATAACTAAACCTTAATATTTCAAAAATTACAAGTCACATTATGATACAATGAATTAATTCTCCATCATTATCAATTTTAACATGAAAAATAAATCTTCACTAAATCTAAAAAAGAAAAATCAGATCATATTGAAATAAACTATGGGTATATATTTTTCTTATAAAAAAATTGAATGGTACCATCATTGTATAATTTTAACCAGTGTCAAGCGATATATAGTAGAGAAAACATATGGATATTTGTTTTGAAATTACTTCATTTTTACTCACCTAGTCACACCTATAACCATATTATTCTTCAAATTTTATTTACATAATTTTCACTCCTAAATCCTCTATCTTATTCATTAATTCATCTATTTTTAAATGATTTATATTCATTTTTAAGATGCACAATTTCTCCCCACTTTTTCCCTTTTATTATATTATCTGTAATCTTCATTCTACATTATTTAATTCAATAAAT
Organism: Viscum album; assembly: GCA_963277665.1. Lineage (NCBI taxonomy): Eukaryota > Viridiplantae > Streptophyta > Magnoliopsida > Santalales > Viscaceae > Viscum > Viscum album. The sequence goes on along the minus strand of OY728153.1, from coordinate 121,289,577 downwards.
CTCACCAAAATATTTCTTTTTTATATTTCCTTCACTTATGAATCTTGTTTAAAAAAATTATTTGAGAATGATTTATTTAAGATAATTTTTAGTTCTAAATTTATTTTAATTTTCAATATGTTATATAAACACAGAGACACACACAGACACACACAGATATATATATATAAACATATACACACTATCATTTATAAAATTGTTATAATATATATATATATATATATAAATATGTGACATATAAATAATTTCATATATATTTACATATATATATATGTATATATATGTGTAAAAAAATTCCAAGGCAAACCTTTTCAAAATGTTTATTATTAACATAAATAATGTAAATAAATATATTTACACACATATATATCATTTCAAATGATGTGTTAGAAAATATTATATTATCACGTAGTGATTTTGGTTCTTCAAGGACTACCTATGAAAATGATTATATTTATTTATAATTTATTTTTGAATTTTTTTTGAAAAAAATTAGATATATAATATGATTTTTATGCATAAAAAAGGAAATATATTTTATGTGAAGTCATTGAGAACCCTATAAACTTGGGAAAATATATTCAAAGGGATTAGAAAATTTATGCACTTACACTGGATACCTATCAAAAAATTTCCATCCAAAAACATTTATAGAAAAACATACAGAAATGATGATGGTTGACCAAACAACCTACTTTCATGATACATATCAAGGATTTTTACATATGTATAACACTAAATCCACATGAAAAATGAATTCTAATGCTGCACAACACAATAAATGACCAATCAAAGTATATACCTATGAAATATGATTAAGTTCATCCATAAATGATAACATCAAGTGAGGAAATAGATATCATATAACAACATGAGATTCAATTAATAATCCCAAATAAAAATGCTTTAAACAACAAGGAATATTGATCGAGAATCTATTACTCTCATTATTATGAATGTTCAAAAAGATAAAAAAACTAAACTAAAAAGTATTACATATAAAAAATCATAGAAAAAATAGTATTTTAACAAAAAAAATCAGTCCTAGTTTAAATTTACGAATCATTCTTCAAAAAAATATCATAGTTAATTATGAAATAATTATATTCAAAATAATACATTTTTAATTCATTATTTTTATCTATATATAAAATTCTTTATAAAGACACTTTTAGTTAAGGTCATACATTTTTTTCATTCAAACTATATTCTCAAAACCGTTGAAAAAATAGATATATTTCACAATTATACATAATTAATTAAAAGAAATTAAATGAATTTTTTATCGAAAACCCATAAACCTCATATCAAATAATAAAAAAACATTAAAAAGTTTCAAACCATTTCTATTTCATAAAAATAATACATTAGATCATTATTTTAACTCAATAAATTTTTTAATAAATCGAAAAAAAATAAGTTTTTTTATGATTCTCAATCCATAGATTTCATCACACACCCTTAATTTTCAAATTATCATTCAGGAGTCTAAAATTTATCATATGACACGAAATATAAAAAAGAATGAGGTTGGAAAGATCCATTTTATCCAACTTAAAATCATTTCCATGTTTGATAACATTCTTACATTCCATGATTACACTAATGTAAAATATATAAATGAAAAAAATATTAAAACCAATTTAATATTTACAAAAACTATATTCAATTAAAATATATAGTTATCATTAAACAATACACATCATTCCCCAATAAATACATGATCCATTGATAAAATAGTTTCCATTAAATATACAAGAAAATGTAGCTCATCCATTATAAAATGATATTATATAATTTAGGAGCAGTAACTCACCCAAACAATTCTGAAACATGTCATAACATAATTAATCCTCATGTTTAAAGTTTTTACACTCTTAAAATGATAAACTCTAGGTAACACATTACCCATAGAAGATAAATCCATTCTGGGGTTTTAACCACCCTATAACACAACAATATTATAAACAATATCAAAATCACATCCCCCATCGTAGAAGAATTTAATTCAGAATAGAGGGAGTAAGAATTGAAACAATAGGTAGTAATAAATTAAATAAAACAAACAATATTCTTATTTCCTAGAACCAGGGACCATATAAACTTAAATTATTTATAATAATATTTATTAATACAAATAATACATAGACTAATCAATTCCTCTAAACAAATCTCCAATATATTATACCCAAGAGAATATAAATGGATTCACAGGATGATGTTAATCTCTTCTTCCAAATTGAACAAGTTTTTGAGGAGAGTGTAAATAGTGACCATCCCCTAAAACCAATATAGGTCCTAAGGAGAGAGTAATATTATTATTTGAACAAGGATAGAGATACTCTATTCCCCATACCACTTCTCTATATCAACACCAGGCATGGGGAATGCATTACGGTTACCATATATTATGATTGAAAAGTGTGGGTTAGAAGACAAAATTTATGATGTCATACAAACAATAATGGATGAATTTTTTATTTTTTGGGTTTCAAAAACTAGAATGAGTATGTTTACCCACATCCACTATAATGGGATATAACTTATAGAATTATAATATAATTGTTTATCCGATTGCCATGGATAACAATCTAATGATTTAAGGATAAAATGGGAAATTAAAATGTCTCCCAACACATTAAGAGAAGAGATCATAAATCCTATAATGAAGGTAAAAAATAAATTATTGAAAAATTAACCCACTATCTTTGATGAAAGTGACTTTGTTTGAAATCTAATATCATAACATCCATTCAAAATCCATCTCTTAATTAGCACCAAGGAATAAAAACTAAATCTATCAAGATGACTCATAAATAACCAACAAAAAAAATAATCTCAGTTATCTATCATTAATAAAAACTCAAAATGATGGATATTCAAGAAACGTAAAACCATACCTCTATATGAATATCCAAATCAAAGATCTCAAGATTCTACAAGCCTATGTATTGGGAAACCCAGACCTTCCACCAATGGTAATAGTTGTTGTTGTCTTTCACTCTATGATTATCAGAAGACAAACCTAGTTTCATGTTGATGGAATAAGCCTGAAGATGATGTTGTTGTGCGGATAGTCCAAAAAATATATAACATTAGGGAATCCCAATATGAGAAATAGATTATTTATGGTTGATTAGTTACTTCATTATTATTATTTTTGTTAAATTTCATATTGTCTACTTAATTAAATAATAGGAACATACATGTATGAGGAATATACTTTCCGATATCTATACCTTGAAAGAATCATAACTTACCTTAGATCATAAATTAAATTGAATGGTCTGTACATCAGATCATGGGGGAACATAAAAACCCATATCTAAGCTAGTCTCCCTTGTTCAAAGCATATTCTACGTCAAACTAAAAATATTTACCAACCAAATCTTGTATCATATCCATTTAAAAACTAATAACTATATCTTGTCTCTGAACCATCACATTTTATACCACTCTATATCAACCTCATCCACCAAGGGTTCTAGTCATGGGCTCTCAATGAGATATGTTAGATAATGATTCCAAAATCCCAACTCAAATAGGCAATTTTGTGGAGATAAGAATTGATGGAATAACGTAAACACATATAGAGGAACTACCCTATGTGATTTTGGATTCTATATGTAAGATATAAGTGCCACTAAAAAACACATTCTCATAATAAAGGTAATATTATATGAATTATACCATTATTATTTTATAGAAAACTGATATAACTGAATAGGAGTGACAAGTCCTATTAAAATAATTGCTATTTTCCTCAAACCTCAAACTCCTCTTGTAAAACACTACAAAATGGAAATCCCTGATCGAGCACCAACCAAGTCCAATATACTTGAAAAATAGTTTTTATATATTTAGGGTGAACATATCATGTATACTCAATATAGTCCTCAATACAACCTCTTGTGAGCAATGTTAAAAAAATACATATTAATTATCACTGAGTAATCAAATGAGACTAAATTTTCACCTAAATAGTTTTTCAATTATTTTTTCATCCTTATTATAGACCCCACACACTATATAATAAATATAAGAGATAAAATAATTTAAAATCATTATCATTAACATTAGGGGTACCCCACTACCTATTCCCCATTGATTTTCCAGTCTCCCCAATATTGCATGTATTGAGTCATATCTCTCCAAAATAACCCAATATAAAGACAACTGGTCAATGTAACACAATATGAAACTCATGCATCACATCACCCTATAATCTCATACACATATCCATTTATTACTCTTTTTGTTTCTTGGATACACCATAACACATGTGTTTTGAATCATACATAAAAAATTATAACCCATGTCATCACATCACTTACACAAATAATGTTCCTCAATTCATCAAAACCCAAAAATTACGTACCTATAATAATCCTCAGAGTGATAAATCCATAAATATATTTGTGCTAAATAAACCCAAGTATTACCCTAAACTAAAAAAACATATTTCAATTTGTTGGGGTATTATGAACTAGAAATGCATCCCCTTAGGTAGAGGGTATTTTCATATTCTTTTTAACTCACAGGATGATCTAGATAGGGTTTGTAGGATAGAAAATTTGCAACATAAACCAAGATTCCATCATTTACAGAATGAGATTTTTCATTTAACCCAAATACACAGAGAAGTAAATATGCTAATATTTGGGTGAGATTCCACAACCTCAACGTTTTCTTTTGGAACCCGGAAATTTTGAATGACCTCACTTCATGCATTGGCACCCCACATATGATTGATGAATGAACATTGAATGCAGAACTAGGAATGTTTTCCAAGATTCTTATTGAGGTCAACTTAGAAACTAAGACACCTCAGTCCATTTCTTTAAGTGAAAAAGATTACAAGACCGAGGTTAAGATTGTTTATAAGAAGATTCCTCCATTCCATGACTATTACAATATAGTCGCACATTCAATTCTTAACTATAGAGTTGTCCATACGAACCCAAATCTAAAAAATTCTTCTGAATGGACTGAAGATAAGAAATATAGAAAAGAAAAAACCCTTCCACCTCCTGAAAAAGCAGGGAATTCTAAACAACCATATGAAAAATGGGTTGTTAAATCTCATACTAAATATTATGTCTCATGGACTGATCAGGTGGAGGATCTTGACAATGAAAATAATGAACAAATTATTAAAGACATCATAGAGAATGAGGTTCTTATTATCCTGAAAAAACCACAAGCTATCTTCAAGAACACTTATAAATCCAATATGAAGTCCTCACTCGTTCTGAGGAATGGAAACATTCTTGAACCTACATCTCGGAGCCAAGCATCGCAAACTATGATGGATAAGAATGGGAATATATTTATCCATGATGTTGCTGGATCGGTTTCCCCTTTCCCCCAAACCCCAAAGACTTCTTTTACAATAAACCCTGCAATTGTGCATGGGGATATTCCTTCTGGTAATCCTCCTCTTAATCTGAGAAAGGGGGATGTGAAATCCATCTTAACAACATCTGAAATTAATCCCATATCCTCGATTACTATTTCTCTTAAGGAAAATTATGATGCACTCATCTTATCTGAACACTCCCCAAAGGATAATGAAAAATCAAGCACTATGACCTACCTCCCCCTTCCATCACTCAGTCTGACACCTCACCGAAGATAGAGGATCAAGACTCTATCTCCCAAAATGCTACAAATTTGGCCCCTTGTGACTCTATTACAGGTTCAGAACCTGTAACATTGTCCACCCATAGTATGGATATTGATAGTAGCATACTTCCCCCAATATTGAAGGAAATGGTGGGGGATTCTTCTCAGGATATTGATCATCATTTAAACAACATTGAGAAATCTTTTACTCCTTACAAGGAGATTTATCCCAGAAAAACAAGAGGAAAAAATGTAGAAATAAAAAGAAAGGTGTTGCAACCCCTAAAAATATGTCTTAATGCATATTTTATTTTGCAACTATCAAGGTATTGAAAACCCTGACACCCTTAATGTTTTAAAAAGACGTATTAGTGTTCATCACCCTAAAATCCTTGCTATTATTGAACTGAAAGTTAAATTTTCTCTCATATTTTTTCACCTCTATAATAATGGTTTCTTTTTCTTAGGCAATTGTAAAAGTGATTATGCTATTGAAAATCTCTGGATTTTCATTCACTCAAATCTGAAAAATTTGAAAATCTCGAGTGTAACTGATAAATCTAGAGAATGTAACTATTTCATGGATCACTCACACAGTTTCAATACATTGGTCAATGATAAGAATAATTATCAATATAAAACACCAATTTGGAATGAACTATCCCATATTAACACAAAAATACAGGACCTGTGGATTTTGGCTGGGGACTTTAATGCCATTGTTTCCCCTATAAAAGAACTTGGTCACTCTTACTCCAACATCTATTCAAAGGATTTTAAAGCATCCATAGAAGCCAACAATCTGATTGAAGTGAATCTCAGAGGTTCCAAATTCACTTGTATTAGACACCATTGCAATAGGGTTGTATCTAGTAAACTTGATAGAGATTTTACCAATGATTATGCTCTTGATAAATGGGGTTAAATTTCAATAATCTATCTTCCTAAACATGCTTCAGACCATCATCATATTTTTTTTTCAGTATCCCTCATGCCCATCAAATACAATGTCTTCCATTTAGGATTGATTTGTTATGGTTCTCTAACCCTGATTGTTTTTATCTAATTAAAAAATATTGGTATAACCTGGAGAATCACAATGCTCTCTTTTCTTACACCACTAAATTAATGAATCTTAAATTATTCTCCAAAATATGGGTAAAACCAAATCTGATTCATTTGATAATGGAATTAAACAGTTTTAAAAAGATATTTTTCTATTCCAAAATAACAACTGTACCTCTAGATTCATTCATGATATCAAAAATGAAATTAATATCTCTACTTTGCTAATCACTTTTCTCAACTTCAAAGACAGTATAAAAAAGAAAAATTTTAATGCCAAATGGCTCAATGATGGAGATAGAACACCAAATTCTACAAATCCCTTAAAAGAGCTAGAAAAGATAATAGGCCCCACTCTTGTTTAAGGGTGGATGCATTCCTCATTGACTCAGATAAAGGAATTTTTAATCATGTTGTTTCTTATTTCTATAACACTTTCAATGGTCATGATGTCAATAAAGATCTTTTGCCTATTGTCATTATGAAATTGGTTTCAATTGAGGATAACTGTTTACTTAACTGTATTCCTCTTGATTTTGAAATCGAGGACACTATGTTTGGTCTTAACACTAATAGTGCCCTCGGGCTTGATGTATTCAATATTGGTTTTTATCAAGAACATTTGGATGTCATTCAAAATGATGTATGTAGTTTGGTTAGAAATATTTTTGGACAAATTTATTCTTAATCATGCCTTAAACTCTCTGTTACTTACTCTTATTACTAAAGTGGAAAATGCTGATAAACTCCTTCTATTCTAAACCATTTCACTTTTAAATTCTCTCTTTAAAATCGTTACTATGATTGTTTCTAATAGAATCTCTACCATTTGTAAAATAGCTATCACCTTGAATTAGTTTGGTTTTATCAATGGCGGATCCATACATGATTGTATTTATCTTGCCTCTGAATCCTCCAATTTGTTGAATAGAAACTCTAGAGAAGGGAATGTTGTGATAAAACTAGATATCAATATATATATATATATATATACTATTTACTAGAACATTATCTTTAAAGTGCTTTCTAAATTTGGTTTTAATGAAATGTTTCACAATTTAATTAAAACTATTTTCAACTCAGCTCGTATTTCTATTTTGGTAAATGGTTCTGCTAGTGGTTAATTTAAATTTAATAAGGGTGTCAGATAGGGTGACCCTCTTTCTACCATACTTTTATCCATTGTGGAGGATTATCTGAGAAGATTGCTAACTCTAGCCGCTGATCATGGGAAGATCAAATTGATTCTTTCCTATAAGAATTTAAATGCCTCATATCATCTTTTTTATGTAGTTGATATCATTTTATTCATTCACAGAGATACGAAAAATATTAATAATATTAAATCTATTATTGCACATTATGAATATTTTTCTGGACAACATGTCAATTCGAATAAATCATTTATATACTTTAGAAAAAGTGTTCCCCTTAATTGAAAAGGTCATATTATTGTTACTTTTTGTGTCAAAGAGGGTTCCCTCCACTTTACTTATCTTGGTGTCCCCTTATTCTGGGGAAAACCTAATGCTTTATATTTCCATCACATTGTTGATAAAATTCATAGAAAACATTCTTTAGGGAAGGGAAAAACATTTTCAATGGCTGGAAGAGTCTGTCTTGTCAAATCCACCATTGTCTCTAAGATGGTATACTATAAGATGGTTTACAAATTGCCTGCGAGTATCTTAAAATGTCTGAATATTTATATAAGTAACTTCATTTTGAGTGGAAGTAATCTTGAAAGTACACTAGTCTCTATCCCCTGGTCTACCTATTGTAACCCTATTGAGAAATGATGCATTGGAATTAAGAATCATAAGACTTTTAATGAATCTCTCCAATACAGACTCATGTGGTCTCTTATAAATAATGAATCTCCCTCGACGGGTTTTATTACTACGTGTATTATTAACATGCTCTAGGTTGGTAAGCTTTATTATATGACTTTTTCTATTTTTCCTTATATCAAATCTGCTTTACCCTCCATTTTAGCCAATTCCCAATGGATTGTTAGTAAGGAATCCACTTTAAACTTATTGTTGGACAACTGGACTGGCTCCCCACTTGTTTCTATGATTACCAATACTTGCACTCTTGTCCCCACTAATTGAACCATTATGGAAATGATTAACGTGCAATGTCTTGACATACCTGATAATATCAAAGAGTTGGTTGATAATTATTTCTTCACAAATAATTATGATCTTCGAGTTTGGGAACCTTCTCAAAATTTCATGCGTGACTATAAGAGCTACTACAAACACTGATTTTCCAATTCTGATGAAAATATATGTTGGAAAAACAAATTCATCCAAAACATGGATAAAACCATCTTATTTCACTCTTATTTGGAGAATAGTGCACCAAAAAATTCCCACTGATTGTTGTCTTCAATCCTATGGTTCTAATCTTTTCTCTAATTGTAGAATGTGTAATTAGCATCAGGAGGACATAAATAATATTTTTTAATCCTGTGACACTACTACTGCTCTTTGACATTACATTTTTGATCTTATTGAGTGCAAATGATTTTGGAAAGTTCCATTTTTTTCAACATAAAAGGATGGTAGAGTTCGAGAGATCAATACAAATTGGAAAAAAAATCTAACTGCTATTTCAGAGATACTCCATGTTCTTTGGTATGGTATAAATGATTACATTTTTAACAATAAAACATTTAGATTAAGTGCAGGAAAAATGAGGATTCTTATTGCCATTAAAGAGGCTACATTGATCCAAAAGAATCCCTGCGACATCACTATCAAATATCTTGAGACTCTATGTTGTATTGGAGTTCATGGAATCTATCCAAAGCCAAAGTACACTATTGATGTTTTTTAGAAAGATCCTCCTCCTGGCTAGATCATAGTCAATGTTGATAGAGCTTCAAAGGGAATCCCAGGCCTTTTGGGATATGGTGGTCTCTTTCAAGAGCATCTTGATCAGATCTTATGATGTTTCTATGGATTTTGCGGCATTTCATCAGCCTTAGAGTTGGAAATGATGGGTGTCATCCATGCCATCTATTTTTCCAAGAAATTACACTAGATAAATATTTGGATATAAACTGACATGAATACTATTGTGCAAGACATATATAGTGGTGTTACTCATAGAGAGTGGTCCCTCGCCCCCTAGATGGATGGACTACCAGCACTCTCTCAGATGTCTCAATTTCATTGTCACACACACTTATTTCCAAGGCAACAACATCACAGATGGTCTATCCAATAAGGGAGTTCCTTATGATGTCATCTTGTGGGATGACCTCCCTCCTGATCTACAACTCTTTTTAATTAGAGATACCAAAAAATTGCCTTCTTTTCATCTTATGTAATCTTGCTATGTACTCTTCCTTGATTTAATAATTTTCAGTTTTTTGGTCTTTGACCAGAACATAACAATTAAAAAAAATTCCAGTGCAATTATCGATGTCACTATTAAATGTCACTTTAATATTAATGTGTGACATCATCGAAGAATGTTCCATGATTTATGATATTAATTCATTTAATCATTTATCATTTTCTAACCATCATTGTTATATAAAACTAATCATAAGAGACCATATCATATATGAACTCATAGTGCTTAGCATAGAATAACTTCTTGTAGATGGAAAATGTTTTTATAACATAAAATTGTTCATCAATAGTTAAAAAAGTATAAATATTATCAAGAAATAATCCCATATTTTTTCACAACCATGATAAAAACTGGATTCATCCCATTCTTTCACATCTAGGACCACCATTAAAACTAGATCACATATCTTTTGGTATCCCAGGAAGGCGTCATGATCATTATCGACACCTTATTCCACAATCACTACCTCGACCATCCCAGCCCTTATATCAACAACCATTTTCCATCTCAAAATGACATCACATCACATAGGAAATAACATATACATAGAAATAATATATGCTAATAATAAATAAGCATAGTCAAGTAGGAATCCAATCCCTACAACAAGTCATTCAGCATTGAAAAACAAATGGCCTCTCTTAGCCATTTACAAATGACATTCAAGAATCACAAGAAAAAGGGATCTCTTGGCCACCAAATATTTTTTAAATCATACGACTATTTTCATTTCAATTTTGTATTAACTGATTAATTTATTTAACTTACAACCATAGGAAACACAAGGCATAATATATAAACATATTTCAATTATAAATAATTTATTCAATAATTACTTTGAGTTTCATTAAATATTATGTAAACACATTATATATTACATGTGTTTAATTATTTATGGTAAAAAGAATTTCAAACTTCATGTTCTTCTAAAAACTACAGAAAAATATAGAAGAACAAAAAAATTAATTTTGTGGCCCTTAAATTATAAAATAATGATATTATATTTGATAGTGTATGACACGCTACAGTAACTGTATAAAGGAACAGAACAACCCAACACATTATGATATATTTATATTTATTTAAATTTAAATTTTCCAAATGAACATGTTACATGAAACATTGAGAATAACTTGAGTTACATTAAACTTAATTTTTAACTTACTCTACATGGAACTAAAAGGATAGCATGCTTTATAAAAAAACAATGACATTCTTCGATGGCATTCGTTATATGCAAGAATGAGTTTTACTAAATACTATTAATGTTATTATTTAAAATTAAAATTATTTATAGCCTCCGATATTAATAATAATGAATATAAAAACTAATCAAATATAATGGAAATGTTTAAAAAAACTATTATTGTGCACCAAATTCATTTTATCAAAATAAATTAAATTAATTACTATTACTGAATGACCATAGTGAAATATATATATTATATAAAAAATATATATCTTTCATTAATCAATTATATTTTATATTCGTACGATTATAACGAATTCAATTTTATTCGTACAAATCAATATTTTTCTAAAGGAAATTTTAACTACTTTTAATGGAATACCTATTTAAATGCAATAATTTTCCATTTAATAAATATTATTTTTAAAAAAGTAATATATAGAAGTGTAATGTAATAAATATCATAGGGTGAAATATTGGTAAATTATATAGAAGTAAATTCATTTGATGAATATTGAAAAATATTGAATTTTAATTGAAAACTAATTTTTTGTTAACTAATTTATAAAGATAATTTATATTATTTATTTTTATCAAGTCATGTTAGATTAATTATACACATATTAATCAAATTATTTCTATAAAATAATTTTAATTTTCAATTTATATATAAATACATTATGAACATTTGATCATTTTTACTTTAAAAAAATGTTTTCTCAACACATCTGTGATATTAGATTTAAATTAATTTTTCCCAAATATTTGAATTTAATTTGGAAAATAGGATATAATTATTTTTAATCATCATAATATTTATATTCCGATATAGTAAAAGTAAATTTTTACAATTATAATTACTAAAAATAGAAAAAACTAATTAATGTGCTTACTGATAAGACATGGATTTGTGTATGACATGTGTCTGTATTAAAATTAATTTTACACACATGTAGTTTTTTTAATGAATTGGAATTAATATTTAGAATAATTATTTACAATTTTTCTAATAAATATAATTTTAAGTAAATTATTGAGGATAAATTACATTTTAAAATATCAATATACAAGTTACCATAAAAAACTATAACCAAAAAATTGAATAAAAATAGAAAATATAGAATAAAATTATTAAAATTATTTTCTTTTTGTGTTTTGTATGTTATTATAAACCCTATTGTTCCAAAAATATATTATTTATCAATTTTTTATGAACAAGAGTAATGGGAGAAATCCTAATAGTGATTAATTTATTATATATATAAGAAATCCACTTTTCATTTTTATAAAACAGAACCCACTCCAGTCACTTATTCAAAAAAATAATGAAAATTTTCCCATAAAAACTACCAGAATAATATTATAAAAATTCTTACCCTAATAATATAAGTCAAAATTTGATATAAATCCATCCGATGATATCATTTTTTAAAAACCATAAGGACTTACCTGAATAAGACGTAACATTATTTAACAAGAACATATATTTTGTTGTTTTCTCTACCACATCGATTCTTCTTATGTATTTATTATTTATTACACATAGCATAATCAATATAATTTGATGTTTCTAATTCATGTTTATAAGCTAATAATTCTCCCACTTTAATAAAATGTGATATACAATCACCATTCGTGTGTAAGGAGGACTACAACCTCATAGAATGTTATTTTTCATTCTTCCATTACCACCATTCATGGATTGGAATGATGATGGATTTATATATTATATGTTAAATATATGATATTAATAATCTATTTATTTTTATATAATTACTATATAGAACATACCTTCATGAATTCCATTTTGTGGTAATATATTAACATCGTTTATGGATGGGTGGACTACCGCCTCTTTAATGCGATGTGATCCGTTCAAACATTACATAGAATGTATTGAAGATAATTTTAACAACAATATGTGAAATCTAATACATTAAAATTATAATATAATTATAAATATATATATATATAAATTTATAATTTACTTTCATTTTTAAAATATTTCAGGAAAATGGAAACAACTTCCATGTGTATGTAAGACCTATCATCTCCCAGAAACGTGTATTTCATTTCCTTAATAAAAAGTTTATTTATAAATATAAATACATATAAGTTAATTTAAATTATATTTAAATAATATTTTATGTTATTGATATGATAAAATGATGATATATGGTAAATTGATGAAAAAACTAGTCAGAACATACGTGAATAATCAAGAAGATATTACCTGAAGTAATGGAAAAAATGAAATGATATTACTGAAATGGAATTAATATGTTATAAAATTATTATATAAGATATCATAAATAGTAACATGGTTCTATAATAAGTTAATAACATTTTTAATACCACTATACTCAAGTTTATATGGTGAAAAAAATGAAAAGGATGTATATGGCATGGGATTTCGCCTCAATTTACATTAATTGAGACATATTTTCATATTCTGCAACTAATGAGTTATATATGGTGTATATAATTACCCATGAAATCTAATATCAATAATAATTAATTTTTTATGGTATTTTGACATTCAATTTTAATTATTTCAATTAAGGGAATTAGATAAAAAATTACCAAGTGGTAAGTAATTTTATAACCAATTTCCTTTTCGTTTGGTAATATTAAATCCTCGTTGTCCTTATTATTAAATGATTTTGTGGTTTTTATATTTGAATATATATATTCTTGTATTTATACTTTCATTATGCATATTTAAAATTTGATAAATATAATTTTTTCATTGGCATATTTTCACATTAATGTTATGATCATATTATGGGTTTATAACCCAATTTATTTTAAAATAGATTGTTTATTCATGAACATGCTTTAATGGAATTCATTTTATCATTTTTTAATAATAAATTTAATTTTATTCTACGATGGGTATTAATGTTATTTTTCTGATAACAGTTTCATTTTTTACTCATTGGTACATAAATTGTTTTTGAAAATGTTCTTATGAAAACCCGAATTCATTAATAAAATTGGAAAAATATCCATTTTATCTCAAAAATAATGTATTATATATTTGTTTTCAATAAAATTATAAACCACATCATATTGATTCACTGCTGTTTTTTCCTTTTCCTTTTTTCAAATGTTTTTAAGGGATTGTTCTTATATTTTTTCGAAAAAGGTACTTTTCAAACAATTTTACCATGCCAAAGGAATTTTCTAATTTTCTTGTACAAAATAAATGTAATTACTACCATTAATTTATTTATGATTCTTACTATGTTTATGAATGTTTTATTAGTAGAAAATTGTAAATTTTATTTTGAAGAAAAAAATATTTTCTTTTTTTCCCAAAATGAAAATGATATTTTCCTCCAAAATGTTTTTAATTATCTTATCCATTCCATCAAATTCCATGATTCATATTCTTAATCCAACTGGTATAAATTATTTTTATAGAATAACTACTCTTCTTTAGGATGTCTAAAAGTATTTTTACTAGGCATATTATTTAAATTCAATTCCATGAATAATATTTTAGTCGTTATCCTCCCATAGAGTTATTAACGTTCATATGATCATTGAACATTAAATTTACCTTAAATATTCACATTATATATCATGGATATGGATATTTACTAAAACATAAACCATTTATTAAAATGGAGTGAACATTGATATTTATTGATTAATATGTGAAAATTTAAAAATCTATATCCTTTAATCAATATAGATATTTAATAGGGAATATTACTAATGATTTAAATTTATTATTCGATATATGATGTATGATTTGTAAATTTAAAACATATATTGGGGACCTATTATGGAAATTCACTTAATGAATCAGTAGTCTCATGGGATAAATCAGTTACCTATCCCCTTCTAATGAGTTTCCACCGAGAATATTTTAAACTATAGAGAGAATAGAAATTTTTGGAAAAGGTATCATATGGATGAAAAATGATATCTAATAAATAAGCATATCCTATATTAATATTCAATTTTTATTATCAAATATATTTTTAATTTGAAAAAATCTATTTATGCATTTAATTCTATGTATAATGATTAGATTGATTTTTTTTGTTATTTATCTTGATATTTTATTTATAAACATCCACATTTTTATAATGTTTTCATTGAATTTGTGTTTAGTTATTATAATTATGATATTTATTATTCTTATTAATTTATTATTTCTTCCACATTATATAACCCTTATGGTATATTTGGTCTGACCCTTATTTTTTTTATTTTCCTTATATTCCATAATTGTTTCTATGAATGATATTAAATGATATGCTATATGGAATACACTTATTCTAGAAAAATAAAATAAAAAATTATGATTTATTTTTTGTATTTATTTAGTGTACAAGACCCATGTAGGTATCTAGATTTTCCAGACTAATAACCATTCCTGTCCTTCAAGATAAATTTTATTTAATATTATTCCATGTTAATTGAAGCATGACACCGTATCTGGGATTACTAGGGTTGAGTCATTATAGTTGGCATAAAAGAAGTTTTGTTGAAGTCATGTGAAGTAGATTTTACAAAAGACTAGAAGACATAAACATAAGGTATTATTTGAGGATAAGCATAGAAGAAAATCATAATGTTTTGGCACTATTGATATTAAGTGAGATTCCTTGATCTAAATAATTGTATCGATAATAAAATGGAAATCGTTCTTGAAAAGATGTACATAGGGGTAATAACTCGGAAAAGGGCACATTTGGCTTAACTAGAGAGTAACTTAGTACATAATAATTTGCCTTTATTCCCACTTAGTTTGAATATTACAAGGTTTTTGATTATTATATTTCACATTTTCTTAATAATAAATTATGAATGATTTTATGAGATTATAGAAATGAATCTCCCAGGTTAAACCAGTGGTGTGTTCTATTGAAAACAATTTTTCATGATTTATTATTCGTAAAAATGATTATATGGTTTTTACAAATTTTAACTGTTTATCACAATATACCTTTTGGTTTTAGTAGATAGATGGAACATGAAGGAATCATGTTAACACTAAACATGAAGAACACCTTTGAGTAAATTAGAAACCAAATTGGATGTTGACAGGAGTGGAATATTTTAGGTTCATGCCAATTTTTTTTCTCTAAATTATTATTATAAACCCATACCTTAACGAACACCATTACTCCACAAATAAAGGAAGGATTCAGTTTTATAAAAGCCTCTTAGGAGGAGGCCATGGAGAAAAAATTATCTATTTCTATCATGTAAGTAATGTAAACGACTACACAGAGGAATGTGGGTTAATGGAATTGGGACATTCATTATATGTTGGAAGGAAAAGAATAAATAAAATAATTTATTTTTTTAATTAATGATTATGATTGGGGGATACCAATATCATCCTAACGATTTTTTTATTGTTTGTGTCCTTAAATTTGTGAGACCTATGAAATAGCTAATTCAATTACATTTTATAAAAAATAAACTCTAGACTAAAGAAAAAACCTATTTGTAAATAAATTAATGAAGTATATTTATACTAGGATTGTATTGAATGTCCTAGTGAAAACATTATTTAATGATCAGATTTCTAATATGTCCATCAAATATTTTGATAATATTATTTGAATTATATTAATGTTGTTTAGAAAAAAAAACGGATTGTAAGGTGAAAACTCATCAATCAAGTAAGGTGGTGGGGCTAAAACCCAAAAATGAAGAATGATAAGGGTTTTGTGCCTCCCACATCCATATGTGATGTCCGATTTAATTAGAAATGGTCCTTAGTTAATAAATTTGATGAATAACAATTATTGATAATTAGGTACTATTAATTTTGAGGTTTTGAGATTAATGTACTAATCATTTTTTTTAAAAAATAGTTAGAGAAAAACTAAAAGTATTTTCACCCCTTATGGATATTAAGATCCTTTGATAATAAATTTTAGTGCTTCAGGCATAAAAAATTATGATTCATTTCTGATATTTATTTCCTAGAATAATTAATTAAATTGACCAAAGAACTTGAAAAGTGATAAAATTAAAATTTTGAAATACAAATATGTCAAGTAATTATATTTCTATATATCAATAAATTTTAAAAGAAATAGAATTTAGGGAATGGGTTAGGAAATTAAAATGTTGTGGATCAACATTTATATATAATGACTCAAATAGTCCTTTAGATCATTGTGGATTTAGGGTTTTATGATCCTCATCTTTCCATTGATCATTCACTTATTTGTGAAAAATGACCTCGAAACCTCTCTATAATATTTTATTCTTTCCTTCATAGTATGAATTGTCACCTTCCATTGTTTTTATCTTATTGGTATGCCTACTCATGTGCTAGTACTTGCAACCTTTATTCTATATAGTCTATCTTATTATTGAAAAATTTTGTTATAACATTTATAATGATGAGTTTTGAACAATAAAATTTTCAATCATAATACCCTTCATTTAAAAGAATGTGTTTAAATTGTGAGAATGTGATTTTTTTAATGTATGGAGAATTAAATTCTCCAAAATTTTAAAACAAGTATATTTTATTGGATGTAGTGTATGGAACACAACACCAAGGATAGAATGGAATAAAAAACCCATGACATTATGATATATTTATATTTACAAAAATTTATTCATTAAAATTACGTACGTTACGTTAGAAACTGAACTTATCATTCAATAAATGATGAATAATTTATGATAACTTTACATGGAATAACATTGTTATATTACGTTACACAAAATCGTAACGTTCTACGATAGCTAAAATTTTACGCAACACTGATATTTTCAACAAAATCAAGTAATAATATTATTGGAATCAACACTTTTATCTTATACATTAATTTCTAGTTATAAATATGATTATCTATATAATTAAAATGTATGGATCAATTTATTTGTTTCAAATTAATACTAAATTAACATAAAACAACAATATAACATAAAGGAAATGTTTTTATAAAAACCCGTTTTTTTTACTAAAGTAATTGTATCATAATAAATATTATTAATAAATATTATTCAATTTTCTTAATGACAATTTTATATAATATATTATGTAAAATTTAATGAAATTCATAAAATATATTTTATTGGCTTAAGATATGAACAAATCCAATTTTTAATATTAACGATAAATTTTTCTAAAGGTATTTTGTCCCCTTTTAATGGCCCAATTTTTTTTAAACTATGTAATAAAACATTTAAAAAAAAATAAAAAAATAAAATTAATCTTTAAAATATTAATTTCCAAATTATCATTGGTTCAATTTTTTTTATTTTTTCCAAATGTTTCTTTTTTGATGAATAATGATAAATAATTAAAGTTCCTGGATCAGTGTGATCACTGAGAAGGGGATGGGGTGAATCAGTGATCCTTTTAAACTTTTTACTAATTGATTCTTTATCAATTAAACCTCTATGTCTTGTTAATGCCTTGATCCACTCTTCTTGTATCTCTGAGCCTTTCCTCAAGTGATGTAGTAAATGTAAAGGCACATGACACAAGGATTTACAAGGTTCAGCTCCAAAGGCCTACGTCCTTGCCATGTTGGTTAAACTCCCCAATATGGTTTCTCCACTACAATTCTGTTAGTAATTACAATGGTCGATATAGAGTAACACTATATCTCTCCTAAGTTCCACATTAGGGCCTTTATACTGCATCCCACAGTGTCACTAGAGTCCCACTGGCCTGCTTCATCTTCCACCGAAGACTTCTCCACCCTGAGTCTCACAGGGGGGTCTTCTCCTGGCTCCTCGAGTCACACAAGTATCTCTTCTTTCTTTATGTTCTTCAAGATTCTTCAACAGCCTTGAGTAAGGTTTGTCGGCCTTTCTCACTTCTTCTAATCAAATTTGGTGACCAGTACTCCTCTTCTTTTCTCGGTCTTTATCTCATACTTCTAAGGATGACCCGACCTCTGCCTTCAAGAATATTGAAGGGAAAATATGTTCTTTCACTAAGTACGCTCACTCAATATTCTTGGTCTTCTCAACTACTGAAAACTCGGAAAAATGATGTCTTTAACTAAAGTCTGGCTTCAGTCTCTCTTTGATTCAACTTGATGCACTGAGTTCATGGCATATCTGAATCTTCATGCACTGATTGCATGGGTTATCAATCATCAAGCATGACTTTCATGGAATCTCAAATATTTTCAAGAACCTTTGTTCTCGGACTTCTCAAATGCACACACACTGAATTAAACTTTGTTTACATGTGCATGTGCATGCATGCAAGCATGATCTCCCCTTTTCTTCTTGGTGTGATAAACCCTTAAAGGGTACAATCTCTTTTTTCACACACACCTTCTTCATCGAGTCACACTCTTTTATTCTTTCTCACAAACACCAAATTGTGTGTTGTTCTTTAGTGTGAATTTATCCTTATCTCTTTCTTCTCATGGTGTTCACCCACTTTTTCACTTATTCAGACAAGCATGGATATGCATGTATCTTCTTCCTTCACTTGGAAACACACAATAGGTTTGCCCTACTTCACTTGTGCACACACTAAGTCTTCGACCTTCTTGTTTCTTTGCACACACACACACTCAATGATGGTGTGGCCTTCCTCTCCTTTTTCACACAAACAAGTGATTCTTTATTTATTCTTCTTTAAAGTGCGCACACTCCACTTGTGCACACACAAAGGTAATTTCCTCTTCACGTGTTTAGAACACACAACCCATAGGGTCTTGGACATTCACTTGCATGCAACCTTCACCCACACTTGTGCTCCTTTGGGACAACTCTTCTTCTATTAACACACTCACCTGAGAGGTCTGTGGCCTTCCTTCTTCAACCTGTGCACACACCCATGTGGTGTGCACTTCCACTTCAGCCCGTACACCTCACCAACGGAGGGCGTGAAAATGATGCGGCCAACTCATGTGGATGGATCCCTTATTAATTCCTCATCCACATAGTGAATGTGGATGGCACTTATTTATCACATCATTCATTGTGAAGAGAATGCATGGACATCTAACAATGTTGTGAAATTGTATCTTCTTGATACAAGTTCATTGAACTTAAGATCAGCTCAACAATCGTATGATTGTGTATGTAGAATGTTTCAACCATTACCTCATATGCCACTTAGTGATTATCCTAAGTGACATGCTTCTCAGTACCATGGCCATTCTCCGATCACCACCACCACCTTGACATTCATTCAATCCTTGACATCTTATTGACAACATCTCCATCACCATCACTTCCTTTGTCATTCACATATTGACACTCCTTGTAATCAATTCAATCCATGACACCTTATTGACAACAAATGCAACACATTGCACAACAATAATGATTGTTAATTGAAAAAATAATTTTCATATATATAATTTTCCAGGATAAGTTACATTTTTAATTGGTTTTAAGGCCCCATCATATCTATTATACATCAAAAAAAATTATATCCTTGGAATAATTTTTGTATTGTCGTTAGTTATAAAAAAATTAGTGAACCTTTGAATATTTTTACTTTAAACACTAATTTTTCACATGGTCTATGAGATTTGATTTAAATATAATATTTTCAATTTTGTTAATTGAATTTTGGAAAATTAATTTAAGGATTTTGAATAATAATAATATTTATATTCTAATAGGTTAAAATTAATTTTTTACAATAATAATTAATAAAAATGTTTCAAATTTAATTAAAATGATAAAGGATAAATCATGGTTTTATGTTTGACACACATTTATTATAAAACTAATTTTACACAAATATTATTATTTTTTTAATAAATTTGAAATAATATTTAGTGTCCTTAGGTACAAATTAGAGAATAATGAAAATTTTTATTAATATTTTAAAGGTAAAATTACTTTTGTATATAAATTGATACAAGTAACCTTAGAAAAACTATAAAGATAAAATTAATGATAAAAATGATATGGTTTTTATCTGGTTTAAAATTTTCTTGATGAAGTTTTCCTTCTAATCTATGTTATTCAATTTTTGATGCACATGATGTAAGGGAGATCACCTTATACTGTTTGATTTATGGTATTTACAAGAATATCAAATCCCCTCCACTATAAAACCTTACTCACTCCCTTCACATCTTAAAACCTAGAAACCCATATTTTTAATCATTATCATACCAAAATAATACTAAAACAACCCTAAAATATCTTAAAATAATGAATTTTTGATGAAATAAATCGAAGAATGTCCTTTATTAAAGCTAAAATTTTTACATGAAAAATAAGTAGCATTTTTAAATTAGATATTATATTTTATTTATTTCTACACACCTTATATTAGACATATATATTTCATATATAATATCCTATGTATATTAAATATTTTTTATGTTTTTATTTAAATGGTGTAACAAAAAAAATTCCCATGTTTCCATCCAATGGGCTAAAAAATCACCATTTGAATGTATGGAAGTCTACCACATCATGAACAGATGTAAATTTTTATTCCATTACAAACATTTAAGGTTGATAATATTGAAGGAATTTTGTATAATATATATATATATATATGATATTTATTATTTATTTAATTTTAGGTAATTATTATATATTACAAACCTTCATGCATTCCATGTTTTTGGAAATATGGTAACATCGATTGTAGACTTCTAGACTACCATCTGTTCAATGTTATTTGATTCGTTCATGAATTACATGGAATGTATTAATGATTGTTTTAATAAAAATGTGTTTCATAAATGAAATAAAAATGATACTATAATTATAATTGTAATGACCCAGGAATTTATAAATTAATTTTTTTATTTCTATTAATACTTATAAATAAAATATTAATTATACGTTAAAGGGTATTCTTCTTCTAATAGAATACTTGACAGACAACAATGGATTTCTACTAAATCTTACGTTTCTCTCTACACTGAGTTATACCGAAATATAATACAATAATAATATAATTATTTAAAATGGTAGTTAATACCGTATCATTTTATTAGCAGAAATGAACAGAATTACCTATATTATGAATTTACATATTTTTTAATGTTTTTAAATTTATCCAATTAATATTAGAGTCTTCAAATAAAAAGAATCCAATTTTAAGCATGGAATACTGAAATATTTTTAAAACTATGTTTTGCAACTTTTTGATGGAGTGCAATTTTTAAATATAGTTTTTTCATTTTTAAATATTAAATTTGACAATATAAACAACATCTTTATAATAGGACCATAAAAATTTTCCTTTGACTAAATTTTGGTATTTTTATGATAAAGTAAATATTTAATGAATAGTTATAAATAGTACATTTTAATTCAAAATAGCCTTTTCATCTAATTTATTTATATTGCTATATTTTCATCTTAATTGATTTTAATGTATAATTAGATTATGTTTTTTTCATTTAATTCAATTTTGTTCATTGGGTTTAATTTTACTTCGTAATTGGACATAAACACAAGTCAATCTTTGGATAGTTATTACTTCATAAAAACAGACTTTTTGTCTGTGACAACAAGAATTAATTTTCAAATAATTATTACAAGTTCTGTATTTTGAATTTGGAAAATGGATTCTATATTTTGAATCAAGCTGACAAAACTATATAAATAGGTACCTTTTAATTTTATACACTATGAATCTTAACTTCAGTAATTATTTTATTTACTGTGGTTAAAAGGTAAATCTATTAAATAAGGGTAAAATTAATATTATAATAAAATCAAATTATGCTAACACATTTCATAATGTTATCATATATGATATCTCCAACCATGGGAATCCATGGGTCTATTTTGGGACCCCATGGATCCACATTGATATTGAAATGACATTTTATGTGAATTAATTTAAAGGGAAAATGTTACATAAACATGTAACATTTTGTAAAAAAAATTGAATGAAGTTATATAAGTGATCGTTTCGACCAAAAATAGTAAAAATAAATATAAAAAGATTTACTAAATCATGTTATTTTATTTATGATTTTTAGACATCAAGTAAATTAATATATGTTTGACACAATTATGGTGTGTTGATTACCTTATTAAAGAATGATTTAAATAAATCAGATTAAAATATTAAAATAAATTTATTTTGAAACATCTAAGACCATCCAAAAATATTTGTGTTTATTGTGACATTTTATCATCTAATTAATAATGTTTTTTTTTGAAATAATAATGTTTCTATGGATAATGTAATAAGTCATGATGTGAATAGTATAAAAAGTGACATATATGATTTTTTTAAAAATACTATTTTATTAAATTATATAATAGTTCTAAAATTATAAGATTCAGCCAAATGACTTAAATAATGTTGAAATTTTAATTAATTTACTACTTGAGGTTCTATAGTAATTTTATTATATCAATATTAACTGTATGTTATGAATATATAAGAAAACACGTTAAGAGTTATATTAGTTAACTAAGGGTTAAATATAAATAATAGGGTTAAATTTGTAACATAGAACTGTCTAAAACCTATTGGTTGGGAATTTATTGACCCATAACATCTTATCTTTGAAGTTAACGACTTTGGGACCATTTGAAAGAGAAAATCATTTTATAATAAAATAATATTTCAATGCCTTCCTAAAGTTCCCACCTCCCTCTTATAAAAGGGCATCACATCTAATCATTTCTCACATCTCTCAAGCCCCCTGGATCACCAAACCACTATCCAAATAAGCTCCCAACATTCCTATATTCCTCTAAGAAGCCTAAAATTGGACAGAAGACAATTCACAAATGCATTTTGACTCAAATCAGTGGGAGTTAGACATTTTAGAGGTAGTGTCTTTTCTATAGTTCATTTACATTATTTTACTTCTCCACTACCAATTAAATTCATTTTATTTGATTAAATAAAATAAATATTATCCAAATTATACTATGATGTTGTTATGATAAGCATTCTAACTTCACTTACACACACCTAATTCTAACAGATATGAACATACTGTTTCTATGGATGATGAACTATTCTCTCACGAAAAAATGATTGTTCTATTTTCCCCTACCACCTCTCATGGTGGACATTATGATGGAAGTGTATTTGTATATGATATAAATTATATTTATATTTTCTATATGATACTATATTTTTTTTTAAAAGTACCTTTATTCTTTTCATGATATCTAAATACGATAACATCATTTGAGGCAGTGCAGACTACCTCCCCATCAAAGTGATGATTCATTCATGCCATACATGGAATATATAAATAATGGTGTTAATGAGATAATGTAACATATATATATAATGATATAATACTAAAATTAAAATATACCTAATTAACATTTATTTTTTATATCAATAATAAGTCATATAAAAGAATGTAGCGTTCATGCGTATGTACAGATTACCGTCTCCTTGAACTGGGCATTTCATTTATTATATCCAAATGTTACAGACTATTATAAGTAAATATATATTTGATATAAATGATATTTAAATCATGAATACTATTATGGAGATTATTTACTTTTGACCATGTGGACAATTTTTAATTATAACTAGTTTATTTTTTACTCAAGTACCGAACATCAACGAAATGACTTATATGGACATGAATAATAATATGATTGTTATAAGAAGATATTAAGTTATATAAAAGAAATAATATAATTGAAAATTGTTGTTAATAATATATAAATTATCATAATTTTATTATTCATGATGAACAAGGAACCTAAGTGATGAATCAGACTCAAGGTATGGGAACCATTCACCCTACTATTTTAGTGATAGAATTATTTTATTTTATATATTTTAATTTCAATTTTATTTTGTTTTGATATATTGTTATATATCATTAATGATGTAAATTTTACTTCCATGTGATAAGAGACCCCTTTCTCTCTCATCAACTCATTTTCTGATTTTTTTTGTGACACTGTTAGGGTCTCAAATTTTTGTAAGGGATCATCTTAACCATGTTTTGATTTGTTGTGTTGATCTTGTACATCGTGGTAGTGTCATGTTATGATTATTTGGGAAGTGAATTTTTATATTCTATATTTCATTTATACGTACTTTTTGAATATTTATAGTGAATATACATACTTGATCAAATTTATTTACAAAATGATCTTTTTAAGGTATATTGTCTCGATATCTTTTAATTAAGGTGTGTTTTGATAATATACACCACTTTGTTTTAAAATGTGTATAATAAACCCAATTAAATATTACAATAATTTAGAGGGAATATTTTATCTATGAATCATTTTAAAAAATGAAAAAAGTAATGTTTTTAATATATACAGAGACAATTACCTCTCCACCGCTGTAATCGTTATGTAATATTTGGCTTCCTCTATAAGCCCTAATATTTTTAAAAGGAAAATAAATCCCTTATCCATTTTTCAGTTTTTTTAGTATAGAAATTGTATTTCAAAGTGTATTTAATATTTCAATATTTTGGAATCATTTCTTCTGAATTAAAATGAATTTTTATTAGTGAAATATCGATGTTTTAGATATTTTATGTGCAATGATTATATAATGGTACTTTGACAATTGACGGGTGTTTATGTGATAAACCAATGATGGGTAGTAACATGATAAACCAAATGGTGGGTGGTTCTGTGATAATTCAAGGATTGGTGGTTATGTTATAAACCTAATGAATTTGGTATGGAAGTCTACCATATGGCTAATTCATTTAGTGATATGTGTGGAAGTCAACCGTATGATTATACCAATTAAATATTCTTATGTAATAAGTTAAGATCATTTTTCATATGATGCTTTATATGTATTTATGTAAATAATTTGGTTAAAAAATGGCATTAAATGAGCTTATATTCAGTGAAGTGTATTTACTACTTCATAAAGGTGAAAAATATAAAATTATTATAAAGTATTCATGGTTTTCAGGTTGTCCCAAGACTAAATTTTTTCATTATTTATGTATCACTTACTAAGCTTTATATTCTAACCCCATGTTTTGAAAATTTTTCAAAAGAGATAAAGAAAAATAGAGTCAAGTATGGGATCAAGAAAATTTTCTATTGTTAAAACATGCATTGATGTCACGTTTTGGTTTTAAATAGTTTTTTATTTTATGAATAAAATGGACAGTGAGTAGAAGTTTCTACTAGTAATATTTTAGATGTTGTGTATATTTTATGAATAAATTATATAAATATATATACCTAAAAATATCCTCAATGTTTATTATTAACGTAATTCATGATTATGTAATATTTAAGGGTAGGGATTTACAGTTGGAATCAATGGTCAGTTCAGATAACATTAGAGTTTGGGGTTTTATTTAATTATAAGTGACATGACTATAATGGTTTTCATATTATAAAGAGTCATAGTTATTTTAGATAAATTTAACTTGTTTAAGATAACATGAATAAGCATATCTTAGTGTATTCCCTCCTTAAAAGATAATATATGATGATTTTACTAATATACTCACACTACCCATTTTTGTTTTAGTTAATGGATGGATCTAGCTGGCACCAATGTTACAAAGGATGTGAAGAAAACTGTGATGATTTTCTGAATACGAAACTTAATGAAATGAGAGATGCATTGATTAATCTTGTTCTTAATCTTAACTAACTATCTAGAGTAATGATTTACCACTTTAACCTTAATGATTTTTCTAAGGCATCATATATGTGAGAGATGAATCCCCATGTATGTTCAGGTAATAATAATAAAGGTATTATATTTAAAATAACAATGTGTAGAGGATGTGAAAATAAACACCTAGGAAAATGATTCAAAGGGACATGAAGATATTATAGATGTGGTAACGAAGGTCATAAAGCATTAAACTTCCATGGAAAAAGGACATATTTGGTTGACTCTAAGAAACATAAAGATGTTATTTATGAAGGACCTATTGAATGTTTTTAATGTGGTGTGCATGGTCATTATGCATATAGATGTAATATGAAGACGGTTCGTGAATGGGTTTAGTGGGACCATCCAAAAATATATTTACCAATGACTAATACGATTTTAATTGAGTAAGTGGAAACTGGAAATGGACTTGGAAAGGTATGGTATATTTCATAGATGATGTATTGATATGATTGAATAATTGGATATGATTCATGGTTTTGTTTTTAATAATCACGTATTACAGAATATGTTGAAAAAAATGATCAAGGGATCATTATGATTTTTGGATGATTAAGATGTATACATTTTAGAAATTCGAGAGTTATGTTAGATATTTGGGAGATGAAATGTTTAAATGTATTAATACTCTTTTATTTATGGAATTACATGGGAATAATTATCTCTTGTATGTGTAACCCTAAAGTCTGTTATATCAAAGTGTTATTTTAGAATGATTTTGTTGTGGATATATTTTTAAATAACTATAAGGGTTAACAGTATCCTTCAATTTGATGAAATTAAGGATTATTATTTTTTGTGATGAAAAATGAAAGGTATTAGATAACCTTTGAGTATAAAGAATATTATTGTTATTTTCAGGGAAATTATCTTATTTTTTTTAATGTTATTAGAATTATATGGTTTTATAAAAGGGACAACCCCGGGGATGGGTGACCACTCGTCGCATCCAGAATAGCCATGGGAATCAGAATCACAACTATGGGGAAATAAGGACACATCACCAACCAATGTCCTACCTGAATCCCCACATTAGTTTGAACTATTCTTTTTAGTAAAATGAATTATATGGATGAAAAATATGTTTATTTTGGGATCCTAAATTTTTTCAAATGGATATCCGTAGTATATAAAAATTATTGGGAGATTATGTTATAAAAGTAATTTTGGAATAAGTTCACTCTTTTGGGAATACTATATGGATAAGGAAAATAGAATAATATGGGAGTTCATTTGAGGAATATTGGTGGAATTTTATTTTGGAAGAATATATGTTTTTATTTTTTACTTATAGAGATTTTGGTTATTTATGTAAATACTTTATCTATCTTTTATAATATGTTATTTGGATAATTACATTAAATTATGATAATTTAAGAGTAGTTGATGTTATTTAGAGATAAATTTTAAGTTTTATCATGGAAGAATATGTGATCAAATTATTTTAGGATTTGGGTTTAAATTTAAGATTGGATTATATTGATGAATTTTAAGGAGAATTGTCTATCGAGTGGTTTTTGTTGACCTTTTGGTACTGTGTGTTGAATTTTGGAGATTAAGAGTGATATTTCTTTTTATAAAGGATTATCCTTTTGGGGATTATCTGATCTTGTACTAACCATTTTGGTTTTGGATAATGTTTAATGTTAGTGGTAATCTATATAGTTTATATTTTATTTGTATAGTGATATTTTATAGAAGATGATTATATAATATAATATGTGACCATGTCATCTTTATTACTAATCATTTTGTTAAAATATGAGTTTGTGGTAGAAATTTATTAAAGGTTAAAACTCTACATGAATGGTATGAATATTTCTTTATGTTATTATTCTAGGTATTAAAATAAATTCCTCATGTTTATGAAAATGATCCTAAAACTAAAATTATGTATGTTTACCTTTCCTATTGCAGAATCAAATACCGTTTAACCCATCAGATGATTGTGTTTTTCTTGTTGTTAGATTTCTCACAATCGTGTTTTCTATCACTCTCTATCCAAAATTGATGGTTAGTTTTCACTTATATATCCATGTTTTTATGGAATCCAAGTATGTGGTATCTTGGGTGACCATTTAACTTCTCTTTATTTATTTTATAGTGATAGTTATATTAAATCTTATTCTGATGTGGGATTTTCAATGATGTTTCAGAGACCGATTTTAAAATTTCAAGGACAAAATTCCCGAAAGGAGGGAAGGATGTAACGACCCAAGTATTTATTGAATAAATCTTCTTTATTTCTTTTAATAGTAATGAATAAGATATTAATTTCACATTAAAGTGGGGAATTCATCCGATAGCGTACTCAACATGAAATAATGGGTTTTTCCGAAATCATATGTTGCACACAACTTTGAGTTCTACCAAAGTATAATACAATAATAATAATATTATTTTATCTAGTAGTTAATGCTTTTACGTTTTGTTGGTGGGAATTAATAGAATTAACTATATTATGATTATACATATTTATTAAATGTTTTTACATTTATCCAATGAATAATTGAGGATTCAAATAAGAATGAATCTGATTTATAGCATAATATACACTAATATATTGAAAGGTTATTTTACAACATTTCAATGGAGAAACCTTCTTAAATCTTGTCTGTTTTTTAATTTTATATATTTTATTTTTCAAAATAACGTTATCCTTTATAATCATAACATCAAAAAAAAATTGAAGAAATTTGGGCATTTTTCTAATAAATTTTATTCTCAATGAATCGTGAAAAATACTGCATTTTAATTCAAAACCTCATTTTCATCTAATATATTTATATATTAATATTTTACTTTTAAATGGTATTAATGTATAATTTGATTATTTATTATCATTTAATTCATTGATGGTCAATTTATGAAATTTCACATTGAAATTTGATATAAACAGACGTCATTCTTTTGATAGTTATTACTTTTTAAAAACCCGCATTTTGTTTTCATAATGGGAAATAATATCAAATTAATTAGAGAATCTTCTTTGTATTGAATTTGGAAAAATGGATTCCATAAGTTGAATTAAGAGGTAAATAGTTTTTATATAGGTACATTTTATTTTTAGACATTATGAATAGTCACTTCAGTAATTATTTTATTTACCATGGTTAAAGTGTAAATTTGGTAAATAAGGGTAAAAATTAATATTATAATAAAATTAAATTACAATAACACATGTCTGAATATTATTTGAAAAGATATTTCTGACCGTGGGCATCATTGGGTAGCTTTGGGGACCCCATAGAGAAACTTTAATGTGATAAAAACATTTTATAACAATTAATTTAATGTAAGGGAAAAAATAACATAAACATGTCTCTTTTAGTAAAAAAAAAGTTATATTGTGTTATATAAGTGATAATTTAAAAAATAAATAATCAATATAAATCTAAAAAAATTTCCTACATCATGGTATTTTATTTATTATTTTAGACATAAAAAATTAAATGTATTTTTTACACAGTGATTATGTAGTGATTACCTTATTAATGAATGAATTAAATAAATGAGATTATAAATATTAAAATAGATTTATTTTAAAAAAATTTATGGAATGATATAATTTGAACCTTTATTATGACTTATTATATTTGAATTCATGATGTTTTTTAAAAATATAATCAAGTAGTTATGGTTTTTTAAAAATTCCTGATATCAATAGTATAAAAATTTACATTAATGAGTTTTTAAAACAAATAATATTTTATTAAATGATATAACAATACAAAAAATATATTATTTGGCCAAATGACTTATATAATGTTGAAAATATCATTAATATACCACGTTAGGTTCTATTTTACTTTTATAGTAACAATATTAACCATATAGTATGAATATACAAGAAGACATGATAATAGTTAAATTAGTTAACTAAGGGTTAAATCTAAATGAAAAGGTTCAATTAGTTACCAAGACTTGTATAAACCTATTGGTTGAGATGCATTCGATATAAAAACATCTTATTTTTGAAAAAAATTCTTTTAGGACAATTTGAAATCGAAAATCAATTTAAAATAATATAATATTTTTATTCCTTCCTAATGTGCCTCTCCATCCTCTTATAAAAGGGAATCACCTCTAACCCTTAATCACACCTATAAGGTCCCTTGGATCATCCAAAATCTGCCAAAATAAGCTCCCAAAATCCCTTTAATTGTCCTTTATGCCTTAAATTAGTAATATGGAAATTCAATAAAGCCTTTTGTCTCAAATCAATGGGAGTTACACATTTTTGAGGTGGTGTCTTTTCTATAGTTCTTTTCTATTATTTTACTTATTTACTCCCTATTATATGATTTCTATTTGATTAAATAAAAATTAAATTATCCTAAATGTATTGTTATTTTTTTATTATATGGATTCAAACTACACTTACACAAACATCCATCTAATAATTATTAACATTATGTTTCTGAAGACAGTGAACAACTACCTAACGAAATGTTGATAGTTCGATTTTCCCCTACCACCTCTCAAGGTGGACATTATGATGGACCTATATTTTTATATGATATATATTATTTTAATATTTTCTCTATGATAATGTCATTTTTATTTATAGACAAACTTTTATTCTTTTCAGGATTTGTAAATATGATAACTTCATTTGAGGAAGTGCCGACTACCACCCCCTCACAGTGATATGTTTCGTTCATTCCATACATGGGACATATAAAATATGATGTTAGATAACATATATAACATATATATCATATTATATTATTATTTAATTATAATATACTTATGTATCATTTAGTTTTAATTGGTTTAATATGAAAAATAAAAGAATATAGCGTTCATAGGTATGTATGGCTTACTGTCTCCATGAACGGTGCATTTCATTTCATAACTCCAAATGTTATAGACTATTATAAATACATATATACCAGATATATATGATATTTAAATAATTTTTATTATTATTTAGATAATTTCCTTTTGACCACATGGGCAATTTTTATTTATAACATGTTAATTTTTTACTCAAGTACCGAACATCAACGAAATGACAGATATGAAAATGAATAATTATATGGTGGTTATAGCAATGAAATAAGTAATATAAAATAAATAAAAAAAGAAAATGTTTTCTAATAATCTTTAAATTATTATAAGTTTATTATTCAGGAAGAACAAGGAACCTGCCAGATGAATCAGATTCAAGTTAAGGGAACCTTTCACCCTCCTTTTTTAGTCAGAGACTTATTTTAGGTTATTTATTTTAATTTTAATTTTCATATGTTAAGATATGTTTTTATAAATAATTATTTATGTACATTTTATGACCATGTGATGAGAGACCATTTTATCTCTCATAAACTCATTTTATGAATATTTATGTGACACCATTGAGCTGTCAAATCTTTATAAGGGAACTTCTTAACCCAATTACCATTCTTTGGGTTGATTTTATACTTCAAGACTATGTCCTACTATTATAATGTTAGGAATGAATTTTGATATCCTATCCTATATTTATAAATTCTTTATAAATATTTATAGTGAATACACATAATCAATCAATTTTATTTACAAAATTATCTTTGTATGTGACTTCATCTCAATCTCATTTCATCGAGGAATGTTTTGATAATATAAACCTCCTTGTTTTAAATAGTTTATAATAACCCCCTTAGACTTTTACATTCATTCAAAGGTAATATTTTATATAAGAAGTTTTTTATGTAATGAAAAATGGATTTTTTTAACGTATGCACTGACAATGATATCTTCGCTGCCATAATCGGTATTTCATATTTTCATTCCTCTTTAAGAATTAATTTTTTTAAAAGGAAACAAAATCCCTTATTCCTTTTTCGGTTTTTATGGTATTAAAATTTGTTTTCAAGTTGTATTTACTATTTCTATACCATGGAATGATTTATTTTTATTGTAAAAGAACTTTTATTAGTGAAATGATGATATTTGAAATATTTTATGTGTTATGATTATATAACGGTACTTGAACATTTAATGGTTGGTTAAATGATAAACCAATGAACGGTGGTCATGTGATAAACCAAATGATAGGTGGTTATGTGATAAACCAAGCATGGGTGGTTATATTATAACCACCAATTCATTTAGTCTAGAAGTGATCTATATGAAAATTCAATTTAGTGATATGTGTGAAAATATACCATATGGTTATTCCATTTAAGTATGTTTATGTACCAAGATACCTTTATATGTTATATATTTCTTTCTATGGATTTATAGAAATCTGTTGGTTATAAAAAGGGTAAGAAATGAACTTATATTCCGTGAAATATATTTACTACTTCTTATAGGTGAAATTTATAACATTATGATAATGTATTCAGGGTTTTCACGTTGTCCAATGAATAATTGTTTTTTTATGCATCACTTTTTGTGTTTTTTATGCTCATCCCATGTTTTGAAATTTTTTCACAAGACATACAGAAGAATAGTGTCAAGGATAGGATCATGGAAAATTTATTCTACTAAAACATGAAACAATGTCATTTATTCATTTTAAATAGTTCTTGTTTTATGTGTAAAATGGATAGTGAGTAGAATTTCCACTTT
The DNA here is from genome assembly GCA_963277665.1 of Viscum album. Lineage (NCBI taxonomy): Eukaryota > Viridiplantae > Streptophyta > Magnoliopsida > Santalales > Viscaceae > Viscum > Viscum album. The sequence goes on along the minus strand of OY728153.1, from coordinate 121,256,221 downwards.
CAATATTAAATATGTTATGTGTATTTAATGATCTAATTTTGTAAAGCTCTAAACCTAAAAGGATCTTCAATGTGAATTAATAACTCAATTCAAGATTATGTAACATTAAAGGATAATACCTTACAATAATATATATATATATATAATTAACATTGATTCTTATAATAAAATAAGAAAAATGAAACATTGTTCATGTGTATGTATGACATATTGTCCCCATGAATTGTGTATTTCACTTCTTATATCCAAATTATATGGACAACTATAAAAACATATATAATGACTATGTATGATATTTAAATCCTGATTTTAATTGTGGAGATGAATAAATCATGAACTATTAAATTGGAGTAATAAATAACACGTGGAAACATACTTGAAAAATACATCATTTATTACATAATGTGATGAAAATAAATAATTATTATTAATGAACTTGTAATAATATGTTATAAAAGAATAATATTTGATATCAAAAAAATTAATAGAGTTCTAGAATTAGTTTATAAAATTATAATAAAATATAAAAGTTCATAAAAAGTGATCAACTCAAAAATGAAACCTAACATATTGGATTTCATCTCAATTTTATTTCATTAAGACATATTTAAATATTCTTTGGATAATTACTATTATATGGTGTATATAGAGTACATTTAACTATAATGTAATGAATAATTCATTCTTTAGGGTAGTATTTTTAATTTTACTTATTACATTTATATTTTTTTAATTAAATGTTACCAAGTGGTAAATAATATCATAAACTAATTCATTTAAAATGGGTTATATTCCTTCCAATTTATAAATAATATTCGAAGATAATTTTTTTAATGAAATTGAATATAAAATTTTATATTTAATTTTTTCATGGATTTATATTTTATACCCATAATTGATTAATTGGTTCATTATAACTTCAACGTTATGATTATTTAATGGGGTCATACCAAAATCTCAATTTAATTGAGATTTTTATTTATCAATTCCCAATAATAGAAATAATTTGATAATTGTTTAACAATCCTTTAATTTTTATTCTCCTATTGTGATTATTGAAATTTTTGGGATAATAGTATGATTTTCCCAATATATGGTAATTAAATTATTTTATAATTTCTTAAAGATACCCGGATTCAATTTTTTCATCAGTTAGAAATCCTTTTTCTCACAAAACCACATTTTATAAAAATGATTTTAATCATTAAAAAATTACATATTAATTTATTTCATGTGTTTTTTAAAATATTTTTAAAAGTAAAATTCCTTCATATTTCCTAACAAGTCTACTTTCTATGCTTTTTAATGTGTAAAAGGTATATTATTTTACCTTTTATATCATACATAGAATTACCCGTCATTGACTATTTGATAATTTATGTGCAATTTTATAAAAAAATTAATGAAAAAATTGTAGAATGAGAATTAAAAAAATTGTAATTTATAAATATATTTCAAAATTAAATTGATAGTTTCCTCTATAATTTTTTTAATTATTTTTAATTTTTCATCATTAGAAAAAACAATTATTCTTACTCTTCTAGCTATACATTGTTTTGATAAAATCTTTATTCTTAATCTGGATGGATTATGATTAGATTGACCAAGGATAATATTTAAATTCATATCATTTAGTCACTTTAATTAAAATTAACCTTCCCAGTAGTTACATACTTTGTTATGATCATTTAATATTAAATTTCCCAAACAAATAAAGTTCATTTTTGTAAATTTTATTATTTCCCAAACCATATATTATCATTACATAAAGTGTTTATGTTTAATGTTGTTGATTAAATGAGGAATTATTGGTTAATATGTATCCTTTACTCAATACATATATTTAATAAGGAATTTTTTTTTAAAATTTTATCAATTACTCAATAATTGTGGAATAGGTTATACCTGTAACACACTTGGTGGGTATACATTAATGCATGACCGTCAATGGATTGATAGTTATATGGGACAAATCAATAACATAATTATATCTAATGGGTTTCCACTAAGATTTTTCTAAACCATATAAAAGAAAAATCATTATGGGAAAGTTATCTTGTGTTTGGAAAACATGACGTTCGATAATTTTGTATTTCCTTCACTGATATTCAATGATTATTAACATTGATATTTTAAGTTGGACAAAATATATGGATTGATTTAATTTTATGTTTATTGGTTATATGGAATGTGTTCTCATTTATTAAAATTTCTATATTATTTTGACACATACTTCTATTTTTAGTGATTTCATGGAATGACTGTATATTATTTAAATATTAGGATTTATTATTCTTATTGATTCATTATTTAAACAGTTTTACATAACATTTAATGTGAATTTGAGACCACCCTTATTTTTTTAATTTCCCAAATATTCCATTTAGTTTACTATGAATGGTATGTAAGTATATTCTAGATAGAATAAATTAATTCTAAAAAAAGATGAAATTAATTTTTAAATTATGTATTCATTTATTATCCAAGACTCTTGTATATATCTAGTTTACAAATAATTATAAACAGATTAGTCCTTCACGTTGTGTTTCCTTTTATTTTATGAAATTTTAATGGTAGCACGACACTGTATTAAAGATTACTTGGTCCCAACCATTATATTAATATTTTATTAGGTATCAATTCTATTTCCATAAAATTATATGAATAATGACTTATAAAAACATTACTCTTTAAATATATATGTAGAAAAAATTACCAGATTTACATTATTTAACCATTTTTATTAAATGAATCATAATAAGACAATAAAAAAATCAACACTATGTTAAAATATATATAACACAATATATTGAAACTAACCAAGGGAAGAAATGGTAAGCATTTCAAATAAAAGTGGTCAAAAATCATATAATATTCAAATATGAATTTAAATATTTCCAAAAATAACGATGCATACAATTAACATAGATTCATTACACTGAAACGTGTCATAAAATTCATAATCAAGGATAATAATTCATAGAATACAATAATATTCTAAAAAAATATTTGGAATATTTTCATAGGAAATAATATTCATTAGGGTTACTAAGTAACAATAATTTTAAACGTAGTTATCATCAATCTTTATTTATGAATTTATTAAAAAATCAAGTGATATCATTTTGATTTCATCAAATTAAAAGCATACCATGTAATTGTATTATCCATATCACTCTCCTAGAAAATTTTATAAATAGTTATCCTTAGATAAGAAAATGAAAATTAATTATTTCCTCTTCCTTCCAATAATCATAACTTTTATTGAAACCTTATTTTCCAACACATGAATAAAATTTTATAACTCCACTATTGAAATTATTTACAACAATAGTCTTTTCAATAATAAAATTATCTATTTTAAAATATCGTTATTTATCAATGGAAGACAATATAATTTCAATATAAATTATAAAATTCACACAACTAACATTACATGTTATAATAATTTTAAAGATATGGTAATGTTTCAATAACATGCTACAAAAATTTCACAAGAATACATTACATGAACCATGAAATATAAATTCATCTCAATAAATATTTTAATATAATTTATGTAAAATATAAAATCATTACTTTTAGTGATTATCAGATATAAATTATAAATATTTGCAACTTAAATCATTAGAACATTTGGTTTTTTAAACTATCCTTTGTCTTGTGATTAAGTAACATATTATTATCAGATTAGGGATAATCACATCAATTTATAAAACATAGAAATGTATGGTAATTAAAAAATTTCACAATTTTGAAAACGAAAATCAAAAAATCCCCTAATTTAATTTAGGATCCCAACCAAGAATAGAAAGGATATTTTCAAGGCTGACAAAAATTTTCAATGAAAACCTTGAGAATCAAAAATTATTTATGGATGTGTAATGGTTTTACTTGATAACCAAATTCTTCATCAGTTGATAATACCCCATAAAAGTGATTTGAGGATAACATATCATCATTTTATTATCTATATTTTTCAAAATTAAAAAATAAATATCAAATAATTAAATATGAAAAAATTACCTCACTACCTTTTGAAACAATGTAGTAGATTTCCTACTTTTCAATAATATAAATACAAATGTACGAATGACATATTAGTCATATTATCATTAAAGGATATATGGTGGAGAGTTATGATGAAATTTATTAATATATTTACCCAATTTTTACACTTATAGTCGCACCTATCATTCATTTAATATTCTATTTTTCACATAATTATCTCTAAAAATTCTTCTATCATATTAAATAATTCCACTTTTTTACATGATTTTATTTTTAGATTTAGCACAAATATTTTCTCCCCACTTTTTTCCATTTTGTTCTTCTCTCTCTAGTCGACCTTTTTCCATTCAATAATTTTATTCCTCACACCCAATTATATATTTTTTCTTCATCATTTATGAATCACATTAAAAAATCATTATTTAAAAATGTTTTTTCTAAAACATATTTTTCTAGTCATATTATTTAATATTTGATATTCCACCCACATGAAAAGATATATATATATATACATATATATAATAACACACTTATATATATATACACACTACCATATATAAAATCTCTATAAATTATACACACACACACTTATATATATATATATTCACACAAACATTTAAAATATAAATACCTCTATACATAAATGTATATATATGTATATATATAAATAAAACATTACAAAAAATTGAAATTTTTATATTAAAATATAGTTTGTAAATTAATATACTTACACAAGCATAAAATTTCACATGATGTGTGAAAAATAATTCATTAATATGCGGGGACTCTATATCTTCCATGATCTCATATGAAAGGACTTAATTTTATATGTATTATATTTTTAAAAATGTAGTTATCAATACACTTGTAAATGATAAATATACACATTATTCATAAAAAGGTAAAATTTATTAGGATATATAATCCCAAACCCTTCACAATATAGAAAAATACAATGAAATGGATCTGAAAATTTTTTATCTTATAGATTTCATATAATGAATTATATCTCTACAATTATATTTCAAGTTTAATTACAAGACAATTCTTTTAAAGGATTTTATCAAATTGTAAATAAAGATACAAGAGTTTTTCCTTGTCACAATGTTGAATAATCCAAACATGTTACATGTAATGAAAAATGATTCCACAGTATAGTGGTATATTAATTTACTATATAATAAATATTCTATACATTTCTTATATGTAATTCACGTAATTAACTAATACAAATCAGGTTCTATTCTACATTATTTTTCATTACTTATTACCATAATTATAGGATATTTTGGTTACTCTATTTTTATTATTTGAGTAATGATACTTCACTTGAAATATTATCATATAAGATTGATAAATAATTCCTATTGGTTGTCTTATGTTTTACTCTCTCATTTTTATCATTTTTACCACATACATCCATTATCATATGTTTCATTAAACTTATATTATATTGCTAAAAAGTGTTATTGAAAACTCAATTATCATTTCCCTATGTTATAAAAAAACTTTAATCATTTTTTTTTTCAAATTATGGGTTCTCACACCCTTGTATTTTACTATATGTTATCTGATAATCTTTTTTTGGGGAATATTGTTTTTATAAAAAATCAGTTTTTACTTTTCTTAAAATGTAACTTTTAAATAATGGTATTTTGAATATAATAAAAATGGCTTCCATTAACTACAACATATATTTTCATTATATAATAATTTATACAAAATAAAATTTATTTGTTTTCATGGATCTATTATTTGAGAATATTTTTAAATGTAATGGTATTAAAAGGATTTTAAGTCACCTTTTTAAGATTTAATTTTTAATGAGACATGTAAATTAGAATTTCATGTCGATGTTAACAATATTTTCTTAATTAAAATTTTATGTTTTTTCATCTATTTATAATATCATATTCCAATGAATTACCCATATGAGTTTTAGGCTTCATGATATGTATATATATGTTATCATTCGGGTTATTGAACACATGGTAGAAAAAAAATTGATTCTTAACCCCTTCTTTTATGAAACTATTTGAATCATTATTCTGAAAATAAGATTTTTTATCTATTTTAAAATCCCTTTCTAATTTCATTATTACACTACGGTTGTGTTTTTTGTAAACTATACATCTTATTTCTATTTATGACTGTCATTGTCATTTATTCTTTGAAATATTTGTATGATCATTAATTTATTCAATTTGAACATCACAGTTTAGATAATTTGTTTTGGATTATGTTCACTAAGAAATATTGTTATTTTATAATCATTGGGAAGGGTATTGTAATTACTTATATTGTTACACCAATAGAGATGATTGTTTTATTGTTAACTATGTCTTTTTTTACCATCAACCTTATTTCTTTGGATGGATTATGAGGAATTTATCCATTTTTCTATCATTTGGTTGAGTCTTCAAATTCCTGATGATTATTGGAAACAAACACATTTTTATCATGTATTTATATTTATCACCATTAATAATGTGAATAGTCATGTATTGTTAAGTAATATTTTTTAATGGGAATGGTTTGAAAATATTTAATATATTTTGGGGTGAATTCATTGGAATTTAAAAATAGATTGGTGAGGGTAACAAAAATATATTCTTATCTTATGCATCAATAGGAATCATTAGACAAAACAGGTTTGTGATTTTTTGCATTCCTACCCAATTCAACAAGATTTCTTCATTTTAGTCTCAATGAAATTTAAATCACTTAAAGCAATTAATTAGTATCATATTATAATTTTTTTATGAACTAAATTAGTATACGATCAATAATATTGATATATTTGTTTTTATTTCTTTCTAGGGATATATAATTTTCTCAGTTTTATCTTGATATTGATTCATATTTTTTTTCTTATTCAATCCATTATATTAAATAAATTTATATTCAATTATTTAATCATTCATCTGTTACCCTTATTGGTAAATTAAGATCATCCCTTATTATGTTACCACTCACATGGTTATGAAGAAATTAGTTACTGAGATATTTTTCGGAATGAAAAAATGTGCCAATGAATTTATTGGAGATTTTGTAGAATTAATATATATAAAGTAGATTTCTATTTCATGGAGAAAAAAATATATGCACTATATATAAAAGAGGGTATTTGTGTTTTTATGATGAATCCTAATTCTCTATATATTTTAAAAAAATATATGATAATGGTAAAAGATAATACTTTAATTATTATTGATGTAGTTATTATAGATGAATATATCATTGTTTTTAAAGAATGTATAATTGTAAATACATGATGTGTATATTTATGGAACCTAATCTAAGAGTATTGGTCTGGGTCAACATAATTTATATCAAAACATGGGTTTTGATAAAATATATACTATCAATTTTTTTGATCAGTATATATTTCACACTTTACTCCATACAAATGATGCCTCCAAATTTTTAAAGCAAAAACAACATCAGATGATTCCAAATCATCTGTAGGGTAATTTACCTCATGAGTTTTCATCTGATGTGAAGCATAAAAAATTACCTGATCATTCTGCATAAGGACACAGCCAAGTCCCTTCAACGAATCATCACTGTATATAACAAACTCACCATTCCTGGAAGGAAGTGCCAAAATTGGAGCATTCACCAATATTCATTTCAACTCCTGAAAACAATCATCACATTATTTTGTCTAGATAAACATAACACCCTTATGAGTTAGCTTAGTCATTGGACAAGATAACTGTGAAAAATTTTCAACAAACCTTTTGTATTAACCTGCCAAACCAAGAAAACTATGGATCTCTGTAACATTTGTGGGTCTTGGCCATTCTTCAACAACTTTTTTGTAGCAGGATCAATAGTTATGCAATCTTTTGAAACAATGGGACCCAGGAAAGAAATTTTTTGTAACCAAAACTCACACTTGCTGAATTTTCCATATAGTTTATTTTCTTTTAAGATTTTCAAGATAACCCTTAAATGACATTCATGCTCCTCTTTACTTTTAGAAAACACCAAAATAGCATTAATAAAAACAACCAACATTTTTCACCTGAGTCAACTGAGCCATCACTGCAACAAACTGTTTAGTTCTGATTCTGACCATCTCAGGATACTGATTTGAATGGTCATTTCCCTCTGTATGCCATCCCAGAAATTTTTTTCTGTTTCCTCTATGAATAACCATTATTAACACAGAAATATCTTAGGTGAAGCAACATGGTAATCTTTAAATTCTATATCATTTAAATCATACCATAAATTAATTTATAATTTAACAATTTTCTAACTCCTAAAGTTTTCTAAACCGACCTCTGATACCAACTATAAGGCCCCGGCCTTAAACATTACTTAATATTTAATTAAATAGATAATTCACACTGAAGATCTTTTCCGGTTTAGAGTTTTAGAGAATTATAACATAACTACTACATCTCAAAAGATTACAAAGTAGAAACTTCTACTAAGTTTCCATAGAATAAAAAAAAACTCTTAAAAAGAAACATGTCTAGTTCCAAGTTTTATATAGCATGACTTTCCATTGATCCCATCTTGACCCTATTCCACATTAGGTCCTGTGAAAAACATTTCAAAAAAACTTGGGGTGAGCATAAAGAGCTTAGTAAGGGATACACAAAGAATGAAAACTGTTAGTTTATCCAAACAACATGTAAACCATATATACTTTATCAAAGTAATACTTTTCAACTTTATGAAGTAGTAAATACTCTTCACTGAATAAAAGATCATTACTTACCCTGTTGTAACCAAAAGATTACCATAAAACTGATAAAAAGATCACATAACATATAAAGGTAACTTGGGACATAGACATAATTAAGTGGAGTAACCATACGGTCGACTTCCACACATATCACTTAATGGAATAGCCATACGGCCAACTTCCATACATACTTAATGGAATATCCATACGTCTAACTTCTATACCCAATGCATTGGAGGTTATAACATAACCACCCATCCTGGTATTCACGGCACCACCCGTCATATGGTTTATCACGTAACCACCCGTCAAATGTCCAAGTACCAATATAAAATCATAAAACATAAAACCAATATAAAGGAATGATAACATTTCCACATTTCAATCACAATATATCATTTAAATATATTGACATAATATAATCCTTTATCAAAACCATTTTCAATACCAAAATACATAAAATAGTATATGATATTTATTTTATTTTAAAAACATTACGGCTTGTTGAGAAAGCCAAAGACATAATAATACTCACGGCGGAGGAAAAGGTCGTTGTCACCGCGTACGTTAAAAGAAACATTTCTTTTTGTCATTTAGTAAAACGCTTTGTAGAAAAAGATTCCTTTTGTATAAAAGTAAAATTAAAAGGGGTTTTAAAAACCGTATAAAAGATAGTTGTGTTTAAAAAGAAATATGCCTCAATGAATGGAGATTGAGACAAAGTCCCTTACCTCGGGACCGACTTGACTCGATCGTTCTTTAACGTCCTGAATAATAAACTTGAGTTAATTCCTATTTGCTTAATAACCTTTTTAAAGTTCATTATTCCTTTTATATCACTTTTTTCCACGATATAAACATTATGTAACCATTTATGTTAATAATGTTTGTTTTGTCGATATTTGGTTCTTATGTCGAAAGTGGACTTCTTACAATTACATGTTGTTCGTGTGGTCAAAGGTTATTTATATACAGAATAACATTCCTGATTTGGATATCATATATATCATATATATCCAGTATATACATGTATTTATAATATTACATAATCATTTAGAGTTAAGAAATGAAATGCACCGTTCATGGAGACGGTAAGTCGTACGTACGCATTAACGCTACTTTCATTTCTTTGTCATATTAATAGAATTAAAACTAAATGAGAGTTATGTATATTTTAATTCTAGAATTATATTCATCATTTAGATGTATCATTCATCATATATATCCATTATATACATGTAATTTTAATAGTACATTACATTTGGGGATAAGAAATGAAATTCACCGTTCATGGAGACGGTAAGCCGTACGTACGCATGAACGCTACTTTCATTTATATCTCATATTTTAATGGAATGAAATAAAAATTATATAAATATATATTATAATTTCAGTATAAAATCATATATAATAACTTTAAATCCATCCTTTATATGTCCCACATATGACATTAACGAATCACATCACTTTGAGGGGGCGGTAGTCCGCACTTCCTTAAATGAAGATATCGCGTTTACCCATAATGGAAACCATAAAGGTATGACCAAAATAAAAAATACAGAAGCTTAAGGAAAACATAAAAATATTATATATCATATATAAATATAGTGTCATATTAATGGCCACCTTTGAAGGTGTTAAAATAATGTTGAACAATCATCGTTTCGGGAGGCCGAAATTCGCCATCCACGGAAACAGTATGTTCTTTAACCATTAAGTGTAGGTGTGTGTAAGTGTAGGTCGAATACTTCTGATAACAACATACTAGAATATTGAGGATACTTTATTTGTTACAAAATAAAATAATAAAAAGAGTTTAGGGGGTTGGAGAAGCAAAATAAAACAAAAGGACTCAAGTGAATACATTACCTTAAAATCGGGTAACTCCCTTTGGTTTGAGATCAAAGGCTTCCTTGGGATGAATTCTGCCCAAAGTGAGGCTTAAAAGAGTTATAGAGGGATCTGGAGAGACAAAATGGGCAGGGGTTGTTCGATCCAAAGGATTTGGGAGTGTGGGTAAGGAGGTAGAGGTGGGGGCCTTTTATCAGAGGAGAGGAGGGGCACTCTTGTAAAGTAACAAAATGTTACTTTATTTTCAAAAGAGTTTCGGATTTTAAAGGTCCCAAATTGATGTATTTCTAGGATAAAGTGATATGGGTTCTACATAGACTCATCCAATAGGTTTTGGACATGTGTAGGTCTTTGATATTACATTATCTTTCCATTTTATTTAAATCGTTAAATAATGAGGTCATCGATGCATCATCATAATGTCATAAATAATTTAATTTATTTAATGTCTAAAAATTATAAAAAAATACTATGATGTATGAAATATTTTTACCTTTCCAATGAATTTTTATAGTCAAAAATATTACTTGTATAACCCCATGTAAAAATTGTTTTAGTAAAACATATCATGTTTGTGTTATTTTTAATTTGACATTAAATAAAAAGATATTTAAGTCATTTTCCAACCAAAGTGGATCCATGGGGACCCCAAGTTGACCCATGGATTGTCTTGGTCGGACATGACACATCCAATGATGGTAGGACATGTTTCTAGGTCATTTAATTTCATTAAAACATTATTCTTACCATAAACTACACTAATTACCTCTAATCGCGATTAAAAACTTAATAAGTTACTATTCACCAAAAAATTATTTTTATCCCATTGAACCACATTTTACATATTAATGAAAATCATGTATGTAGGATTTTTGAAATTCAATACACGGAGGTGGTAAAATTTCATTTAAAGAAAAAATCAGTTTTTATAAGTACCACTTAGTGGTTTCACTATTCATCAAAAATTTAGGTTTTTCAGAAAAATACCAAAAATTCACCATAAGCTATATTAGATATTCCGAATTCAAAAATGCAGTCTATTTTACAAAATTAAAAACATATAAGTCACATTAATTAATTTAATAATTAATTCCCATTCTCATGACAAATAGCGTGTTTTTATGAAACAATAAGTATCAAAAGATTGACACTAGTTTAAGTCCGATTTCAAAGTGAAATTAATTCCAACGACCACTATTGGATTAAATGGTAAAAATATTTTCAAATTTAAATTTAAAACCAATTCAAAAGAAAATATAATCATATAAATAAATTAGATTAAAAAGAGGTTTTGAATTAAAATACAACATTTTACACTATTCATTAAAAAATGAACATTATCAGAAAAATACCAAAAATTTACACAAAGTAAATTTTTATGTCCCGATTCTAAAGAATAGTTATATTTGGTCCAATAGAATGTATAATAGTGGTCAAAACTATATTTAATGACAGTTCTCCACCAAAAGGTGATAAGTGAACCTTTAGTGAAAATTAGGGTATAAATGCCTAAAATTGAATTGTTTCTGTATTTTAAGACTTTATCATTTATTGGATAAATGTAAAAACATTTAATAAACATATATAATCATATTTTAGTTATTTATATCCATTCCCGCAAATACAACGGCTATGTGTTAACTAACATTTAAAATAATATTATTTTATTACTAATGTGCAACGTACGATTTCAAAGAAAATCTTTGTTGCGTATTGGGTACGCTATCAAACATAGCAACCCCTTTAAAGTTAAATTAATATTCAATTATAAAATATTAATAAATATGAGAATTCTTAATTCTTTATTTACCTGGGATGTTACACTTTTTACACAAAATATAAAAGAATTTTCAAAAAATGGTTATTATGATTTTACTAACAGTACCCTATTTATATATTATGGATTTAATTATATAGACTATTTTTACTAATAATCTTCCTATAAATAACCTTATGAAGTAATAGTTTTTGTGATTGAGATTTGGAAATCCTGTCTTTTAATATATGAGGTCAACTTTTTTGTACCATCTCAAAATATTATGAAACCCATTTTTCATTCTATGGATTCATTGTGATGTGATTAATAAACCCCATGTTCAATCATGGGGTTTTTTGATATGTTCAATAGATGAAATATTTTAGAACACATAATCATTATTTTCATTATGTGAGGATTTTTATCTATATAACCCTCCATTTCATTATGAAATGCATTATATATCATTAGATAATGCGAAATGAGTTGTAATCCTTGATCAATAATGGGAAACTATTTAGAAAACCCTAATAAAATAAGGGAAGTATGTTATTTAATATTCATACCTCAGGGTAATCAAGAAATTAAATTATGATCCACCAAGGTAAATATGTGTGTGATGATCAATCAACGAAGGGACACATTTGAGTGAATCCTTCTCCACTAAGGGAAAATAGTGGTAATTCATGATCTACTATCTTATCATTCCAATGATAATTTTTTATGAATATTAATTTATTTATATCTCATGTATTATACTCCATGTATTATATGTGTGTGTTTTAGAAATACTATGTTCATGGATCATGATTATGCTCTTCTATCCATATATTTATATTTTACTCATGTTTGATAATAATATTTTATCTATTATGATTACCTTAAAAAGGATTTATGATCACCCCATTCATATGTTTTCTTTCCCTAGAGTATAATCATTGGAATTATATGTGGGTTGTTTATAAGGGGGTTAGATATGAGTAGTTGTGATGAAATATTGATGAAAATTGTAAAATAAGATGATATGTAGCTAATAATCCAAGTCACTAGTCCTTTGCCTCTATGGTTTGTTTGACTATTTCTAAGATTGATTGAATATTAAATTAATATAATGAAATAAATGTTTTTATTTACAATTATTCACCACTATTAGTATAAAAGGAATGTTTAGTTATTCTTTAAGATAACTTTGTTTTTCTATAGATTAGGATTAGGGAACATTAATTAAATCCTTAGTGATAAATCTAATGGATATGTTTAGGAAGAATATAACATCCCAATTATTTGGTAATGTAGATATTATTTGGTTCTCCTAGAAATTACACCCCTATATGTATAATATAGAAGGATTCATGCTCCAACACAGATGTACGTAGGGTTAATAAACCTTAAAAATTCATGTTGGGTATTTACAAAATTTTCACCTATTTCATGAAAAATAATACTAACTACACCCCAAGTATGATACTCCCTTAGGATATTATTTGGTTAAATAATTTATAATTTAATTCAATTTAGAAGGACTTATTTTTTCAATGAATTTGGTAAAGATGGATTGGAGAAGCAATGATAATTAATCTTCATTTTCCCTAAGATTAATCTGGATTGAATTAAAATAATATAGGCCGACATTATATTATCATAATATATGACATCATGATATTATATTTTATTAATATTATTTATTATAATTCCATTTTTATATTATTATTAATCAATATTGAATCTTCCTTTTTATATTTGTTATTTATGGTTGTTGGAGGAACCGTGTTAATCATGTATGTGATAAAAAATGTAGCAATTATATTAGTGACTTACCAAATGGGATAAAAGTTATTATTATAATTTTTATCTTTGATCAACCAACTATATTGAGTTAAGAATAATAATTTTATTGTATTTAAACATATGAAAACATAAATATAGATATAGATAAGGATTCATAATTGATCATGTTTAAAATATGATAAGGGAATGAATATTCAACTTTTTACCAATCAAAATTATAGGAATAAGAACCCAATATAATTTATCAAATGAACAATATATGGATTCACATGTGGAAAAATTATCAACCTATATTAGTATTTTATATTTTGGTTTAGAATTAGATTAATAAAATGAATGTAAAGAAGGTATGATGCATACAATGTCATATGTTTTGGGATTACAAGTACATTTCCAAAAACTAATTACTAATCAGGATAATAGAAAAAAAAAGTATCCTAAAACATGGGAATAGTGGAATTCATTTTCATTATCTACTATGAAAATAATTTTATAAAATCATATGGTGAAATATACCATCAAATATAACTTCATATTTATTGATATTCAATTATAATATAGTTATATAAATTGTAATAGGGGTAGAAAGTTTTCTAAGATCACTAAATCAACACCCTAGTCATTTTTTTTTATGAAAGAAAAATATTTAGGATTATTTTACAATTTTTTTGGTATATATATTGATTCATGAAAGACACAGTTTCCCTCCTTTAGATTATTTTGATGTTGTTTGGGAAATGTTTTCCCTATCTTGACAATGAATAAATAGAGATCAACATCATAGGAAAATCATTACTTATATTTCAACCCGACATAATATCAACAGTCTCTACAAGGATGAATATGAAATCATTTGAAAAACAATTTCTATTAAAAGAGTTATGATACATGATAATTAGGTATGTCTACCAAATATTTTTAGTGAATAACTCAATTATAGTATTTAACTATTTTAAGGTAACATATATATATTTACTATTTTAGTTGATAAATATGTATAAATTATATTGGTAGTCACATATACCTCTTGCATATAATTATTTGGTCTCACTGGTCAATGATATGAAAAATAATGAGGTCACGATTTAATTTGGGGGGGGGTGTAACACATTGTGATTGCGTTATATTTTTTTAAATAATTAATACTATATTTTCTTTCATACTCTAAAAAATGAAAAACTAAAATGAACCATGAAATATTTATATTTAATAAAATAAAATAATAATAAAAACTCTAGTAAAGAAGAAAAATATTGAAAAAAATTATAAAAAATAATTTTTATTCACATATATTAGAAAATTGTTTTTTATCAATTTTATAACTTAAATATAAAAAATGGATTTAAAATTTTACATCATCAGTTTTATATCATATAATAATGAAATTTTATTTTTGGGAAAAAATAATGATCATTATTTTTAAAGTTAACGACCATGAAAATGGAAAAACTATTATTTTATGTTAATTAACTTATTAATATTTTATGTTTCTATTCTAATAAAAAAATTATTTCATTAAAATTTATTAGAACATAATTTTTTATCCAATATATAAATATATTATGATCAATTAAATTTTTAATTAATAATATAAAATATAATACCCATAATGGTAGAGAACATTTTTTACAAAATAGATTTTGAATATATTAATTGATTTATTGTATAAACTAAATTTAATTTTTTTTACATTTAATTTAATTAATGAGAGGTAATATGTAGGATTATAAAATCCTATTTTGTATGTTGTTGTATTGTATATATTTAGTAAAACCATATTTCCTTGGGTAAACTCTTATAAAATGTAATATTAAATATATTATGGTAAATGAAATTGAATTTATTTATCGAATCATATCCCTGATTTCATGACCATATCATTATAAAAAATTCATTATTTATCATTTTTTAGATAATTAACCCTGAAATGTTTCTTTCCATTATTGATAATTAATGAGTGTTCATAAAAGTTGATTTTTATTCCTTAAAAAGTGGAACATTTCCACAACATCAAGGAAAAAAAATAACATATAATTTATTAATAAATATATAAAATATTTCAACTAAAATAATCCACTATAATTTTTATATTCCATCTGTGTCAAATTTTTATCATAATCCTATCATTTCCTAGGATAAAATCCAGATAATGTTCAATATCTCAAAACGAGTATCACATAAACCTGAACATTTTTCGGATCATTTCAATTTGAAAAAATAATAGTAAAGATAATATAATTACCTTAGTATCATCATTTTTATTAATTATTATAATATTAGTGGATAAAAAATTATTTATTCTATTCGATCCACATATAACAGTAAAATAACTTCGATCAGGAATTTTTGCTGGTTACTACCTCTACAAAAGAATTTCTACCATTTTTTCCACCACCTATTTTAAATGGATATAAATTTTTAATTGCATAAATAAATTTACATACAAAATATTAATATTATTTTAATTATAAAAATTACAATCCACCATTACTCCCTCTCACTACTTTGGAAATAGAAAGGTCAAACATGCATCAGGTTCACTACAGTCACCCTTGTGTATAATTTTCATTATTCAAATTAATTTTCATTATTTAACCAAAACACATAACATATAATTAATATAAAATAATAAAATAATAAAATATAAATAATCTCATTACTCTACTATTATGTTAATATTATGTCAAAATAAATTCCCTCTTAACAAGAAAAGCTGATTTAATTATGGTATATTAATGGTTGGGTTTGTTTAACCACCTACATGGACAATGATATAAAATTAAACCATGGATGAATATGAAAAATTTACACTAATTTTATAATATTATAATATGTGAATATTTATTTCTTAATCTTCAAGGATAGTTAATTTATTTAGTTGACTTATTTCTAAAATTTTATCTTCAATCAACAAAATTACTGATACAAGACAACACTGATTCAAATTCCACAAAAGAAAACTAATAAAAATATGAGAAGGATGTAAGATATAAAAATAGAAATTATATTTCAATTCAAGTACCTAAAATGATATATTAATTAGTAACCAGAAATTAATAATCATTAACACCCCCACTATTAGAAATCTAATTTAATACTATCAAGATACCCCCCTCAAGGTACTGAACATAGATAATAAATATTTACTATAAATTTTTATAATATTTATATATGATATTTATAAGAGATTATAGAAAACAATATGTTTATGGAATTGTTAATTATTTTTTTTATTATACGTGATACTAATGTTCATTAATTAATGTCAGTAATTGTGGTAAGTGTTTATTATCTCAAAATTTCTACCATTGAGATATATTTAATTTTATAAAACTTATTTTCATTAGAATGGTTTGTCTAGTACCCATTTATTGTTATGTGTCATTATTATCATCTATTTTATGATATTTAATGTTTTATTACATTTTATTATACTAATAATTTTTTCAATCAATAATACAATGGTTTTAAGGGGGTTTCTAATCTCACTTTTTTATTTATTGCGAACTATTACATACTATGAACCCTGTTTTTTGTAAATGGGGAATCTATTTCCTTATTAGTATTATTTATCATGAACCATTCATTATTAATGATATTTAATTTTTCATTTTAAAAAACATTCTATACGGTTTTTATTTGATTTTTTATAATGTAGTGAGGGTTTATTTACATCATTTTTAGAATAATTTAGAATTGTCATATATTTGACAACATGTTATTTCTTATATTGTGTATTTACTACCAAAATAATTTTAAATTTATTTATATTAATCATTTTATGACATATAAATTTCTATTTCATGGTAACCTAATTATTTTCTATGATATTTATGCTTTTATTACTACAATGGTACTCGTTAACTCAATTACCCGCATTGGGTTATAATGCATATTCGGTAAAAAAAATTCCAATATTGATTCCTTCAACAATATGATATTATTTCATGGATATATATTTATCTCAATAGATTATTATTATTATTAACCCATCCATATTGATAAATTTACACCTCTTAGAATTTATATCATTTTTTGGAATATTTTACATAACCATTAATGATGTATTACCCTAATTTTATATCAATTACATAACCTATAGTGTTCTATTTTATATTTTTAAAATATAAATATTTTTTATCTCATTTTAAAATCATATTTCCTTTATAACAATTTAAAATGGATTTTTTACTTACTCTATTATGATGTGGGTTCTGAACATGGGTAATTTAAAAAATTAAAATGTGATTCCATCACTTTAAAATATAATGACTTGTCTTCCAATACATATTTATTTGGATAATGTTTTTTCAATTTCAAGGATATACCAATGAAGATTATTTTTAAAATTTAACAATTTCAAATATTCACACTTCTCACTTGAAAAAACATTATTTATATTTTTGGACTTAATTATTAAATATTATTTAAAAAATTAAATTATTTCAACTTGTTTTCAAATATTCTTTTTTAAATATTTATTTATTTTTAAAGGTTCCATTATTGATAGTTCTAAATAAAATTAGTGAATTTTAAAATCAGTTTTTCACCAATTTTTCAATAATTTTATTTTCAATGTGATATTGACTTCATAATTTCTGTTCAATAAATTTGTTTTTTTCGAAAAACTCATTAATTCTTCTATAACTAGTTAATTTTTAATGTATAAAAAAATTCTATCATTATATGATACTTCTGATCAATCTCCATTATATTTTTTTATAAACAAGTCTTTTGGGGTGATTTAATTTTATTTATCAATCATAAACATTATTGAAGTCAATTTTGGTGACACCATGAGGATTTATTATCAATCCAACTTTTACTTTATGGGATCCATTAGATGTAAATAATGGAACAAATTTTCATGGACGTGTTTTCATGATATATAGAATTCTTTATATCATATATCATAGAAATTTATTGGTTTACATTAATTGATGGTTGGTCCCTATATAGTCTTTTAATTCTTTGGGAAATGTTTTATTTATCATGATATAATGGGATATAAGTTATAATTCATGATATCAAGATGAAAAATTTAGTGCTGTAAGATTCATGTAGCTAAATAGGTCATTAAAGCCTCATCCACCAAAGGACAGATAAATATATATATATATATATATATATATATATATATATATTTATGAGTGAAGCATGATACACCATGTAAAACTAATGACAATATCCTGATCCCATAAAAGAAACATGTTTTAACCCTTGATGCACTACGTTTTAATTTTTATGAACATGTTGGTACTCTATATTTTTTTGATATATAAATACGTTATGATTTTTTCATTATTATTAAAAATGTAATATATGAGTATTATTTCTAAATTTTATGTTCAAAGATCATTATTTTGAACTCATACCAATAAACATAATTTTTCATCTAGGATCATCATTCGTTGTTTTTTCCCTTACTGGAAATATTATTTCATTTCATTCTTATGATTTATTTTCTTAGATACAAATTTCCATATTATGTGTGAGATATTTAGAATTGGGTTTTTTTTAGAATTTTTGATATTTTTATGATAGTTTTTACAAAACATGTTTATTATATTATTAATGATTCATGTATGTAAACTATCAGTTCTAGGGTAACTAAAAGTATTTGTCAAATTGAATTATTATATATGTAAAATAATGAAATATAGGCATTAATTTAGCTTGGATTTCTTCATGATCCATGATGTGTTTTTTTAATGGCACAAAATTATATGAAATTGTACATTCCAATTTTCAATGTATGACAATATATGATAGACCATAGAGTTTTGTATCAACATTTTAATTATCAATTTATAATAATATTTTATAAACCATTAATAAAAATAAATTTTCATCAATCCTCAGGATAAGAAAAAAACATGATTTTATTACTTATTTTCACATTATAAGTGAACCAGGATCATTATCTATTTCAATTCATTATGGACCTTCATAAAAATGTGCCTCTATTTAATAATGTCCATTTCCATAAAAATAAATGAAAAAATAATTCAAACTGTGATATTTGTTGATTCACTGTTGAATCATTAAATTGCTAAAAATTATATTATATCGAAGATCACTAATCCATTCATCATTATCAAGCCTTTACAATCCTAAACAATTACTTGGTTTATTAAACACCACATTTTATTTATCAAGAAAAATATAAAAATAATCCATCTTCAATCATTATTCCTGTACTTTAATGTCATTTTTATATTAAATTGGATAAGAAAACAATTATCACAATATCTAAAGATTTTAAAATCACTTTTGAGTAAATATGATTTTTGTTTTCATAATAAAAAATAACACAATATTAAATCAAAGTAAAATAATATTCTTTCTAATAAATTTCACTTTCACTCATCTGAATAATCACTATAAAGATAAAAACACATATTTTTTTTGTAATAGTACCCCCTTTGTATTTTTTTGTAAATTATTTTACTTAAATGAAACTAATAAATAGTAATAAGGATCTATATTTATATTCCTACAAGAGAAATTTCAATGGTGGAAACAAAAATAATGATTAATAATAAAAAATTTATCTATAATTGTAACACACATTTACATAAAAAATATCTCAATATTTTCTTCAAATCACAAAAATCCATGTACGTGTCTCAAAATATATATTTTTCCAACATACTCAACAAGCACATTGAAATAGTTAACAAATCATCCACACATAAACACACAACTAATATGTAAATCATTGATTCACATAAAAATTGAAATGTGCATGTTAAATTCAGTACATTATCCACTATAAAAAATCCCTCTAAACATATACACCATATAAATAAGAGATATATCTATTATTAAGAAAAATTTACACCTTTGAATTTATGTATCAATTCCCCCCAACTGAAACATGAAATAAAAAAATAAGATAGTTGATTTAAACAAAATAAATTTACTATTAGAATGTTTATTTTGAAAATCCATTGTCAATATTTTATTAAAAAAGGATCATTAAATAACTTTTTTTATCAAAAATAACATTCACTTGATTCTTTGAAATAATGTTATCATACTAATAACAAATAAATAATTTATTATAATAATAAAATCCATAACATAATGTACATTTTATGTACATTATATCTCATATAATTTCTATGAAATGATACTCCTTAGGCTCACATTTATGTAGTTTTCAAAATTTATTAACATGGAATAATATGATTTTAATATTGTAATATAAACAAAACTCTAAAAAAATTATAAAATCACTTTTATAAAACCTCATATTATTATTAATCCTTTGAAATATGCATTCTAATTAATATTATATTAAAAAATAGTTTCACAATCCTATTTGAAATTTTATGAGTATTTATTACAAATTTTCCTCCGCATATTGAAAAATTATATCTCTATTATGATTAATTTAAAAGCTTGAGAACAATTTAATATGTCCCAATAAATAAATTTCAAAAAAATCTTCTATTTTAGTTGAAATGTTTCAAAAAATAGATTGTTCATATATACCAAGAATTATTTCATTATCATATATGATAATAATTAATGATATATTTATTCATTCATTGATATAGTGATTGTTATGTATAATCCCTTTTATGAAATTCAATGACATAAAAATGGGGTTAATAATGGAAGATGGTGTTTTCAATGATTTTTTAACAGTCAGAGTGATTTATTTTACTTGACACACATGTATCTACATTACTAAGTACACATCATTCTCTTTTCACATTATATTATTCATATTACTATTTAAAATTGAGTAATTTAGGAGTATAATCTAGTTGGGAAATAATTTATATTATATAGAAAGTGATATCATGAAATTTCATTATATTTAAAATAATAAAAAAATACAAAAAATTAAATCCCTTTTCCAACCATAATTATTTATTCAAAAGATCTTTTTGTAGAAAAAGCGGGAAACCAAAAAATTTCAGAATTCAGAAAAAATAATAGATCATATGAAAATATAATGTGATTCCAAAAAAAAATAATGAAATTATAATTCTTAACCTTATTTACTCCCCATTCAATGGAGGTAACCAACATTTATATATTTTTTAATTATATCCTTGATCTAAGAATCCACTTTGTCCCAAGACTATACATGCCCCTCTTTGCTTATTTTCCCCTCATTGAAACCATATATAAAATATCCAGTATTTTCTTTAAATACACATGGACTATTCTTAATTAAAATAAACTATCAATGGTTTATAAAACATTTCTATGTTTATCCTCATTTTATATCTTGATACAGAATGACTCCTCGAACATTTCATCATTCAAGTGCATGAGCAGCTCCTATGTGTTGTCAGATTCATCAAACTCCTTTTCTAATTTCACATGAACAGAAGATGATGGATTCTATGCATGTGTTTTATTCACCCCATTATCTCAGAGATCTACTTGAATAATATAACCCTTGAACATAGTCTTAAGGTTTTCAAAAATAGCTTTCAAACTCACGTATTGGGGGCGGGGTTACCTTTTCCTATAGAACTAGTAATAGGAGAACTGGGAAAATTGGTGTATTCCTTCCATCTATATATCCTACACATGTGCTATATAAAGCCATCAATGTCCATAAGTTTGTTCTTTCCTTAATTTCAATAGAATCAAGCAAACATGTACACAAGTTTCTATTTTGTTGGATTCAAGGAAAATGATTTATAGAAAGAATAATTATACACAGCAATTTCATACAAGATACCTCATAAAGGATTATTATCTTCATATCCATCCTCCAAAAAAATACCTTCTCCAGATGGGAGTGATTATACTTCTCCAAAAATCACCGAAGGATTCTGAGAACAGAAAAAAAACTACATCATTACCAATATCATAAATAGAGCAATGATTTCTGACCTTTCCTATTTCTTGTGCTTCATGATCCCATATTGGGATTGTATTATTCAATAATCTATATCAATCATCCTATATAGGAACATTATTTTATCATACATGTTTCAGAATATTGACATAGGAAGTTGCATACAAACCAATTTTCCGATTTTGATTATTTATTAATAAATATTATTTCTCACTCAATTTATTTTAAAAATTCTACTACATTATAATAACATTTTTTTGTATTTTTATTACATTTTAACATTTAATTATTCATGATTTGGACTGAAATATAGAGATTTTTGTGCTCAATGAATTTTTATTGATGCCATGTGGCTATTTTTTAATATTATAATTAAACTAAAATAATTAATTATTTTATTCACATGATGCCGATGAAGAGCTCTATTGTGATTTATGTTCCAAGTATTGGATCTATTATTTATGATAAAATAATGTTAAAATCAAGGAATTATTATAGGATTATGATTAACTGATGATATGACTTGAAGAAGGTCATTTGAAGTTATAAAGTCATAATTTATGGTCTCATTGTGGAAGGAGATTATATGTTGATTACGATAAATCAATACGATATTAGGGTTTAACATTTGTATTAAATATCTCCTGAAATCAATTGGATAAGAGTTTTTTGGGAATATAGAGAATCACATTGAGTATAAAGAAAAAAATAAATTTTGTAACACATTGGGATAATCACAGACGTTCCTATTATACATATTTTTCTAAATTTACAATGTTATATAGATTTGGAAAAAAATATCATAAAAGATTATGTTTGAAAAAATAGAATTCATTTTTCAAAATAATCAATTTATGATGCTTAGTTTATGAAATAATAATTCATTTCATAATTTTTTCATAATGATTCCATTAATAATTAATCCTTAATTTTAACATAAATCATATTATATCCCTTTAATTTCATTTAGATATAGTGAAAATAAAATAAAGAGTATGAATTGATGTGATTTTTTGTGATAGATGTGATATTATAAAATTGTGAGGGATATTGGAGGTAATTATGGGTATTGGAGGTGATGTACAAGTCGAGATTCAAACTTGAGTTCAATGGTTGGATGAATCGATGGTCAGAGTACCTGAGAAAATATTCATTTAGGAACCTAAAGTGGAAAATAAAAGATAGAAGATAGATAATGATGTGTTGAAAATAGATATTAAAAAATCATGGTATTAATCATTTCTTTCATATAAAAATGTAAATAATTATATTATACAATATTATGGAATAAGTTTGTAAGACCCATAAAATTATTAATCCATTCACAGTCAAAAATCATTATCAGATGATACCAATCCACCAAGATGATTAGAATTTGAAAAGAGTTTGTTAATCATCATTGTGAGAAGATAAATAAAAAATTATCTTTATTCGTACAAAACCATTCATTGATGTAATCATTTATTGATGAAACATTTATGTGATATTAAATTTCAGACATTATAATGTCATGGATACAAATGAAGACATTTTTGTGGTATAATAATATGTCCTTAAAATTGATTGATATATAAGAAATAAAACATTGATTTCAAATCAGGATATGAAAAAAGTAAGCACACCATGTCTTTTCTTCCAACATGCAGCAGTCTAAGGAATTCAATAATTTATAAAATTTCAATACCCTATCATTTTGGGATAAATTAAGAAAATAAAATTATTATATATTAAAAATAATATGACTAAATTTTATTGGAAATTATGTTAACATAAATCATGGTAAAAGAGAGGATATTTAACAATTATAAATTGATCATTATTTTGAAGTGAGATAGTGTGATATAAAATATATCTACAAATATTTCATCATGTATTTCATGAAATATTCTGTTTGACATGTTATGTATTTATAAGTAAATAATTTATAAGAAAATTGAATGTAAATATCCCCTTAATTGGTTGTTTTTAGACAAATAATAGTATAAATAATATTTTTTTATCATGAAAACAGATATAAAAGAATGGTGAAGATCACACACACTATAAGAGTTTCTTATTATTGATATATTTCTACTTTTATATTATTTAAATATTTTACGAATTTTGGACTATATTTTGGGATCTATCTACCAACCGTTCATCTTTTATTATAATATTTTGAAGTGGAAAATAGTTTAACAATAAATAAAAAACTTGGACTTATCCACTTGATAACAAGAGTTTTTGAACCATTAAAATTATCATATCCTATTAATTACATTCTAAATATAATTTATTCTATTTTTATAATCCAAATTGAAATATTCATCGCATGCTCCTTTCATGAACTAGAACTGTTTGAAATGTATTTTAAGGTGGGGGATGCTCTTATTATACTTCACTATCCTGAATCATCCCACATCATCCCAAAAAAGGAATCTCAATATGGAATTAGAAAAGGTTCAAAGGACGATCCCAATATCCATGTGTGAGTAAAAATGTTCCCTTATAAATTTTCCATTCCCTTATGTTTTTAAAATCACTAACATATTTTCTTAAGAATAATTATCTTTCTATGATAAATATTTTCTTATTGAAAATACCCTTTCTCTAAGATATGTTTTTGTCTTATCTTTGGTGATCAATTAATTATCTACTTTTTTTTATAAAACAATTATAAACATATTTTTATTAAACCAAAAAAGGATCCTCATCTAACCTAAAACCAGAAAGTTCCTTAGAATCTAATTTCCTTAGAATTGAGCCTCTAATTTCATCTAAAATTAGACTCTGATTGCTTCTGAAATTAGACTTTCATTTATTCAAAAACCAGACATCAATTTATTGGGAAATTAGACACCAATTTCTCAAAAAATCAAACTCCAATTTCTCATGAAATCAAATGTTGATTTCTCATAAAATATTACATTGATTTATTCATAAATCAGATTTTGAATTCATCATAATGAAAACTCTGATTCTCTATCAGTTCAATGTGTGATTATCCCTATTTTTAGACTCTTATTATTGCATTTTTAAGAATATTAATAAATTATTTCATTGCTATTACATCATTTACATAAAGTAATTTTTAATGTTACCATATGATACACATGATAATGTTTCTTAAGCTTGATAATGTTTCTAAACATGAATATGTTTCTACACATGATATTGATTCCCATGATCTCTTACATGAAACTATTATGTATAATCTGTTTTTAACTGACAATTGGATAAGTGAAACATGTATTGGTCCCTCCATAATTTAAAGAAAAACATGACCACTGGAGGAGGAATAATACCATTGGAACCATTGCCTATAAATACCAAATCCATTTCAAGAGTTCAACACACGTTGAGAAGTGTTGGATGCACTGATACTCTATGATAGAATTGCACAATCTTGTATTGTGCGATTTTGGTGATGAACTTGTTGAAGAAAACAAAAAAAATTATTCAACCAACGTAGCATGGCTCATATTTATTTGTGTACAACCGAGGGATTTAAGTGGTAGGAAGACATAGGATTTGGTCATATTAGTGATCGAGGGCTTGCGGGGATAACGAGATAGATTCTTATCATTATATCGAGGGATTAAGCGGGTGTGTGCAATACATTCATTCATGAAAGTATAAATCAAGGGAAACTTATCCAAAGGTATTAGATACACTTATCCTTGGGTAAAAAAATATCCTATACTTGTTTACATGTGTCTTTTACATGTTTTCAATTCTTCTATATTTTTGTTAAAGAAAGGCAGTATAACATTCTTATAATTTCATATACTTGTATAATCTAACAAGAATGATTATATAATTTTTAATGTAGAATATTTCCCTTTGTAATATTTTCTTAAGTTTTATTATTGAATCCATATTGTTGATTACAAATAATGTTATTGTCAATGATAAGAAATAAAGAGGGTTTTTTAATTCATCTTTTATATTTTTCTTAAATGTAAATTTTCCTAATTAAAAAAACATATTTTATAAAGCCTATAAATCACCCCCTTTTGTAATTGAGAATCCACTTATTAAATTTTAACCTATAATTAGTATTAGAATAGGTATCTAAAATTCCCATGGTTACATATAAGTTTTCATGCATATATTTTCATGTATAACATTACTTATTCAAGTTTTTCTTAATGATTTTCTTTATAAACTCTTTGTTTATAAACTTTTGCATCCAAATTTTTTTTGAGGAAAAGATCATTTTAATTTTTTTATAGAGTGGCATGAATGAAAGTTGGATCTTCCATCAATTAAAAAATTTTCCAACCCAAGAATATTTTATGCTAATGATTATGAGTTCCATAGTGATAAATTGAATAATTTTGTTTTAAAAACTACAGAGGATAACTTTTTCATGCTCACTAGTGAATATAAGATTCCTGAAAAGGAAATAAGAACATTCAAAAATATTAAAAATAAAAATAAAAAAAACTATAAGGTATGAAATACTCATTTAGGATCTGTGACTAGGAATATTTACAGGCAAATATTTTCTTGTGAAGTTGAAAATAGTATCTAGAAGAAACATTAAGTTACAAAAATTGGAAATTAAAAAGTGATAGAAACAAGATGATATATGTTACAAGATAAATATCATGGATTTTTGTTTCATCATGGAGAACCAATTCCGAATGTGGAACAATGATTTATTACTAACATCAATAGTATTTCATCTATGGGAGAAAATGTACTTGATGATTAAATACTTGTGGAAATGATAATTGATATCATGACCAATAAGTGGAAATGTCAACGGACATATATTTATGAAAATAATAAAGTATCCAACATCATTATTGTTGAGTTATTTAAAACTATTGTTCAACATGAATCAATAATTAAGAGAGCTGTAGATATTAAAATGAATAATAATGGTAATGGTAGTGTTTCTTTAACTTCTACATCTAAAACCAGACTCCCTAAATAATAAATAGATATAAATCCATGAGATTTTATCTAAAATCTGAACCATGTGATAGTGATTATTTTGAGAATTAAGTATCCAATAAATTTAGAAAGACTAAAAATATAGTGGGAAAGAATTAGTTTCAATTCAAGTATAATAATAAATACATAAAGGACAATAAATATTCATAAGTAACTTGTAATGAATTCAAAAGAGCTGTAAATATCAGCCCATATTGTTCAATTATCAAGAGAAAATATGAAACGGATAATCATTCTACAATAAAAAAAATAAGAACTAAAAATCAATGTCTAAGAGTGTCTCGAAGGCTAATAAAACCTACATATCATGTGGTGGGGACTATTTATATGAGTCCTTAGAATATGAATCTTCTAGTCATAAGAATGTTAATCTTAGAGCTAGATTTTTATTAAAAATCTTTGTCTTACGGCTATGGTACAAAATGCAGAATCTCATACAAATATTTCATTAAATTATAATTATATGTGTGAATAATTTTAGGAATCTTTGGCCCATGAATCCTCCTCATAAAGAGAAAATATCACCATAATTTGAGGAAGTCTCTAGATTTTCTAAAGTACATGAGAATGATAACTGTTATATAAAAAACACGTAAAAGAAATAATATTCCAGAATTTCTATTTTTGATAAAATAAATTACAGATATTTCTAATGATATTGATAAAAAATCCATTATTTTAATAATAAATCTTAAAATCTTAAGGAAGATAATTATATGAGGTTAAATTTTTTAAGGACATTGAAAATTGTATATCTAAGAAAAATATTTTGGATACTAACTCAAACTCTCAGACTATTTACTATGAGGACATGAATTTAATCATCAAACTAAAATCTAAAATAGTTTACTTAATAAAAATCTAATAAAATTTCACTTATGGAAGTAAATAATTTGATAAAATGTATTCACATATTTTTCCTCTTCTAAATAGTTTTGTATTTGGTTATACACATTCAAAACCGACATTTAGACATAACAATTTTGATCCCCAAAGTGCTCATTTTTTTACTATGTGTCAATGTGGGGGACCCATAGAGAAAAATGTTTCCTTTAATAAAACCCAATCCTTAGTATTTCACAACACTTAATTTTCATATGAATATGTTGATACCTAATTTTTTAATTTACATCATTTGTAAATCCAAGAATGATTAACTATGTTATTTTTTTGGAAAACAAAGTGAAGTGTCAACAATAATACATGGTATATTTAAACCATTTTTTCCACACAATTGATTGGTATAAAAAGTTTATTTTCAAATAATATCAAGATGAATGATGTATATGTAACAATATTACATAATTCTCAAGGAAAAATTGTTTGTATATGTAACATTGTTCATATTGGAAAAGATTTAATTTTAATTGTTTCATTAGATAATGGTATGAATAACAACCTTATATGCACAAGGAAATTATGTGATGAAGGTTACCTTTTTAATTTTTTAAATGATGAATTTATAGTAAACAATTCCATGGAATAATTTATTATATCTGACCATATGTTTGAGAATTTTTACACACATAATGTAGAAGGCCTTAACATCCAAGATCTACCTTGCCTCAATGTAATGGAAGATCAATCATGGTAATGGGATAGAATAATAGGACTCTGTAACCTTAGAAATATAGGCAAACTATCCATGAAAAGATATGTTAGGGATATACCATAGCATAGATTTGATTATTCAAAAGTTTTTGATCCATGTCAATATGGAAAGAAAAAAATGTACAGATTTAAACAAATTAGTGAAGTCTTGACTTCATATTCATTATATCTAGTGTGTATGGATCATTTTGGTCCATCAAATATTGAATGTATTGAAGGAAAATAATATGTATTAGTTTTTTTATTACATAATATTTACATGGGTCTATTTTTTAAAAAAAATATGAAGCCTTTAATTATTTTAAAAAAAATTCATCAAAAGTTAAAAATGATAAATTCCATACATTGATAGTAGTACATAGTGATCATGGAGGATAAATTGAAAATTCATATTTTGATACATTTTTAGTAAGAAAGGTATTACTCATAACTTCTTAGCTCTTTGAACTCCTCAACAAAATGGTGTTATTGAAACAAGAAATAAAATTATTCATGAGATAACTAAAACCGTGTTGGTTGAATGTTACATTGCTAAACTAAATTGAGCTAAAGCTATTACTACTCATTTTATACTATTAATTGAGTATTAATTAGACCATATCTCAAAAAAACAGCTCATCAATTATGGAATGGTTGAAAACATAATGTTTCGTAGTTCTATGTATACGGTTATAATGTATTCCTCTTTAATACTATTGATAACATACATAATTCACTCCCAAATCCAATGAATGAATTTTTATAATCAATTTCACAACTTCTAAGGAATATAGTGTTTTAAAAAAAATTAGTGTACTGTTGACAAGACAATACATGTTAAATTTGATTAAACCAATCTTTTTGTTTTTAAAACCCCTCAACCTACTTATTCATATTTGTTTTCAAAAACTAATTATTAATCTTTGATGGATGATTCTTTTAATTATGAAAATAATCAAGATAATGTTTCTGAAGAATTTACCCAAAGGGTTTTTTTACCATATATTGATGAAGAGGTTTTACCAAACCCAAATCATTAGTTCTATAACAATCATCCCAGTGATAGTATCATTGGTGATGTAAATAAAAATATAAATACTATTAGTTATTTAAGAAATAAAGTAAAAAATAAATCATTTCTTTCTCAATTAAAACCTCAAATCACTAATGAAGATTTTGGTGATGACTATAGGATTAAATTAATGCAAGATGAACTAAATGAAATCCAAGGTAACAATGTATGGACCTTTTTTGAAAGACCTAAAGAAATTTATTTAAATTTTGTAAAATGGGTCTCCCAAAATAAATGTGATGAATATGTAATCATTGTAAGAAGTAAAGCATGATTAGTTTCTAAATTCTATAATCAACAAGAAGGAATAGATAATGAAAAATCCATTGCTTCACTTTCTATAAATGAATCTATTCATATAATACTAGATTTTGTAGAATTTTTTACTTTCTACATTTTTCAAATGGGAATGAAGTGTGCTTTCCTTCAAAAATAAGTTCAATATAAAGTTTATGTTGAAAGAAATATTGGTCTTCAAGACAAAAATCATCCTGATCATCCTGAACATGTTTAAAAACATACCAATGATATATATTAAATTAAACATCCCCAAGATCCTAGTATGATAGACTTATATGATTTATTTACAAAACACTTATGTAAAGGTAACTACTAATCCAACACTTTTTATAAATAATAATAATAAAATTGTTTTTATTTTTCAAATTTATGTTAATGAAATTATATTGGGTCATATCATAAATCTTTAATCGATTCATTTGAGAATATCATGAAATCAGAGTTTGAAATGTGTATGGTGGGTGAGTGAACGTTTTTCTATGGTTTTAAAATTTATCAAAAACTAAAAGGTACATATATATATATATATCTATAATAGTATATTAAATTTATTTATAATAAGTATGGATGTGATAACACTAAATGTATAAGTACTCTAATCCGTACTTCAAATTTTCTTAATATTTATAAATTTTTGAAACCAGTCTATCAAACATATTTTAGTGGTATGATATGAAGCATATTATAATTAATATATAGTCATAAAAATGATTTCAGTATTATTATGTGAAATATTTCAATCTAATAAAAAAAATCTCATTTAAAATCATTGAAAATAATTTTTCACTATTTAATGGGAACCGTGGATTAATACTTTTTTATTCTTCTAGATATTATTTGGTTTTAAAAGTTTTTTTGGATGATTATTTTGGGGGATGTGGAATGCATAGGAAATATACATTGGGATATTTTCATTTATAAAGAGATTAATTAGTACCCTGGTCATGCATGATGCAGCACTCAACATCACATTACACTACTGATGATAAATATGTAGAATTTTGAAGTTGTTCTGCTCAAGTATTGTGGATGAAACAACCACTCACAGACTACGAATTGAATTTTACCCAAACACTGTAAATGTGTGATAATACTAGTTCCAATTACTTAAGCATAAAACATGCACACCACCCTCATTAAAAACACATAGATATTAGGAATAACTTTTTTAGGGATCACACTCGAAATTGAGATATCATTTTTCAATTTATCAGAACAAAATATCAACATACATATATTTTTACAAAATCATTACCCTATGATATATTTTAATAAATTAAACAAAGGATAGGAATTTTTAATATTTAGTAATCTCCCATATTAAAATTTTGTTAAAACAATCTCTTAATATAACGACACTCTTTTTCATAGGGGTGTACATTTGTTTATATGTTATTATATATAATTTATCAAATTTTTTTCCAGAGCCTAATAATTTTGAGAAAATAAAAATTTCTTCATCCCTTTATTAAAATATACAGAACCTATGTTCTTCAAGATAAAACTTATCAATATTGAAATTTCATTTTCAGTAACCTAGAAGATATGATTTCTTACATAAAACTTCATAATTTCATTTTTTATCTTGATGGTATTTCTATATTATTTTAAGAAAACACTATAAGATTAAATTTCCCTAAATATGATTTTCCTATATTACCTCAAAAGATCAAAATCATCAAATTTTTTGTTCCAAATTAATGTCAATTGTTATATCAAATCAAGAAAATCTCAACCATTGGATTGAATCAGGAATATGAACCCTCACCATGATTCATATATGAAGGAGTCCACTATTCTCATCCCACATCGGTTATCCTAGTGATTTTGTACTGAAGCTATGATTCTATTAAAAGATACCATTCAATTTTTCTATTTCCCTTAGGTACAATTGTCTCTTTATGTTTCTTTAAAATTTCTGATGGCATCCAATAAAGAACTCAAGGATTGGTAAATTTACATAGAATGATTTTTGGAACAAAATTTCCTTATGAGGTATGACTCATTGATTTATCATAAATAAAGATAGTTGGGAAAGTCTATGCATAGCTAAAGAATAGAATCAAGATCTGGTATATATTCATCGTCTTATAGAATAATATTATAATTTTCATTATTATGAATAAGGAGGAAGTGAGATATTTTCATTCAAGAGTTGAATAAAATCTAATTCTTAATCTTTAAAAAGGTAGGTAGTATCATGGATACTACTTATAAATGGGATTCAATATGTTTTTCAAAAACATTTCCAAAAAAGGAATGGTATTTAGATAAGGTTAAGGAAATTTAGTTCCATGGACATAAAGGAATAAATTCACTGATGAACAATAATCTTTCAGCCAATTATATATTTCTATCTTTATTGGTCCATGGTTTTCTGATTTTGAGAATGCAAAACAATAATTATATTAAAAAATTTAATTTCTTCATAATGGATTTCATGTTAAATCTAATGAGGATAAACAACATTATGTATATTCTTTTGACCATCAGAAATATCATGAATGGAACCATAAATTCTCAGATCACTATATACCTTACAATATTGTCCAAGATCTTTATATCATTCTACGAATCATTCAAAATCGCATGAATCTCAAAGTATAGAGCTTTCATGATTATGTTATTGAGGAATGATACTCTTATAAGGATGAAAATTTGTTTTAATTTTAGGAGAGGATAGTTCATTGATCTTCCAAATAACGATGATCATGTTGTCCGCATGAAAGGTGAATGATGTGAAAGATCCAATCAAACCCCCATGAAAATAAAATATAATGAATTGGAACATAAAGATAATGTAACAGAACCAGAGTAAGTATCTGTTCCACCCAAGAAGAAAAAGAAACAACTTCTTCTGATGAAGTGGAATCAAAATGTAGAGCATTGAAGTATAAAATTAATGGAGGAGATGCAGTTTTTGGGTTAGACACTGCGGTTTCTAAATACATAAATATTATTGAAACTGAAGAAGATGAGAGGAATGTTAATGAGAATAAGATAATGAAAACTAAGTTAGAAGATGATATTTTTAATGATTTTATTAGAGATAAAGAGAAATAATATGAACTTGTTCAAGTACCAGAATCATTTTTCAGGAACTAGTGGAAATCGAAACTCTAGTTTAATATTAGAGAATTAATCTTATATCCATTCTGGATATAATTGTTTATGAGGAAGATGTGAATCTATAACAAGAACAGGAATATGGAGAGGAAATTAATGATGTGATATGGATGGTGAAAGAATATCATGAAAAGGGGAGACCTTATGACATGATATCTATAAGAATATCTCATGTTGAATCCACCAAGATAATTTCTCAAGAAAAATTATTTATAAAAAATGATGATTCTCTGGGTGAGGTTGATAAAACTACAGATCATGGATGTAGTAATCATGATTTTATTGAACCTAATGAAGATAATGAAATTGGTATAAAAAAATATGATAATGATTTTGTGATGATAACAATATTTATGTTTTAGATGGAGAACATGAATCACAGGTTTTCGAGATGAAATTTTCAATGAAAGGGAAAGACAATGATGTTGTCATGGAATGACCTAAAACATCTACAGTTTCCAAATCCATGAATGTAGTTTTTTTTAATCTAAGGGGAATGAATATGAACAAGAGGATGTCATTTCTCCAATATAAGAATCTGTGTCAAAATCGTCATCTTACATATGATATGATTTTTTATTCATTCCTTGAAGAATCTAGTTAATAAAATTCAATTATTTACATGCATTGATTCCAGATGTCAGCTAATCCAACAAATAATCAATCATAAGTCATATTCAACCAGAATACTCATGAAAAAATTTATATAACATGAAGCTCATTTTAAGACATTTCTAATCGGTCATGATGATAATACAATATCATAAAAAAGATAACCAAGTAGTCCAAGTCAGTGATTGATGAATTAAAAAATCTGGAAGATTTCAACGATTCAGTAAAGGATGTCTTTGATATCTCAGAAGACTTGATATAGATCCTTTCGAAATGTCTTTCATAAAAGGTAAATCAAGAGAAATCTATCCAGATCCAAGAGGATACCGACCTGAATGGATAGATAAATTCATTTGACCTAAATCTATAGATATAAAGGCAACCCAAGGAATAAATTTTTGAAATGTTTAAAGAATATGAATAAGTGATAAATTATCAAAGTGAAATTCTAAACACTAAAGAAGTAAGAATCAAAAATCATGAAATGGAAAATTATAATTAAGATCAGTTAATAAAAAAGATTAAGGATGATCATTAATAGATGAACAATCTGATCGAATCAATGAATGATAAAATGGAAAAGGAGAATAAGAAGGGTGATTTTTTTTCTTAAACTATGATTTTTTGTTGTATTTTAATTGTAATAATTTTTTTACATCTTAATGAAAATTTTCATCTTTATATAGTATTGTTTTGTATATTCCTAACCTTTCAGGTAGAGTTTTTTATTCCCCTCCATTCCTTTTATAAAATAATAAATGGGGAGATAATAATGATAAAAAAGAATATTAAGAAATATTCTTCCCATATAGAGGGTAGATTACTTAAAGAATAAAATCTTATTTAAGAAAAATTAATTTCTATAAGATTGAAAAGAATACAATCCTTAAGGATTTTCAAACCTAAGGGGGAGTTAGTCATATTACTCATTATACTTAAATAATGTAAAGTGGATATATGTAATTATTTTACGTTCAAAAATAATGTTTTTTAGTCCTTATATTCATTAATGAAAATCTTTTAGTACTTTATAAAAAGGGGGGATATTGTTGACTCAAACATTTCTGTTATGACTTTTCCATTTTTTAATGTTTTCAAAATAAATAACACCTTTACTTAAGTAAAATTATATTTCCAGATAAATAATTATCTAAATGATAATTTTCCTTCACTATGAAATGTTTTTTTATTAAACATGATCTTCAATGACTTTTTTAATATTTCCTTAAACCACGTCTAACCATCTTTTTCCAAAACCAATAATCGAATCCTTATATAGCCTAAAAACTTATAGTTCATTAGAATCATATTTCTCTAGAATTGAGACTCTAAATTCTACTAAAATCATACCAATATTTCATATGAAATAAAACTCCAATTCCTCTGTAAATTTGACTTAGATTCCAATTAAAACCAGTTTTGGATTTCTCCAGAAATCAGACTCAAATTTCTCATGAAAATGGAATCTATTTTCTTAAGATATCAAATTCTAAATTCATTAAAATTCAGACATCAATTCTATACTATTTTATAATTTTATTGTCAATATTCTTATCCCTTGACTCTCACATTCTTAATAATACAATTACATTATTTTATCATAGCTGCCTCATTCCCTTAATGTAACATTTAATTTTATCAGATCCTAATCAAATTAATGCTTCTAAATATTGATTATTTTACTTACACATGATAATGAATCGCATGATTTCATACAATAAATTATGTTATAAAATTTGTTTATTACTACCCACTGTCCATGTGGCACATGTACATGTCCCTTCAAAATTTAAGGAAATTGTGATCATTAGTGGAAGAATTATAACAATGGGATATTTGCCTATAAAAACCCCGACCAAATGACGATTTCAACACATGCTAAAATGTTCTAGAGGCACTGATACACCATGAGATGTTTTCTAATACCATCCTTGTGTGAATTTGGTGATTAAATTTGTCAAGTTGAAGAACAACGTGTTCAACTAGATTAGTGTTACACTGATTGTTACTCTGTATAATCGATTTGATTCGGGATAGGAAGACAAATGTGAAGATCACCTTATAGATCGAGGGCCAGTAGAGATAACAAAAAATATTATGTTCTATGTATTTAGGGCTTACCTTGGAGTGGCTATGATAGAATTTCATGGATGTATAAATCATCAGTCCTTTATCCAAGGTTGTTGGATGACCTTATATTTAGGTTAATATATTTCCAAAACTATTTTTCTTGTCATTGTTAATAGTTTTTAAGTCCTCTACTTTTTTAAAATAAATAATGATTAAAAGTCATATACATTCTTATAACTGTATTCTCTGATAATGAAATATTTTATAATCTTTAAGGAATATTAATTCCTTAATTAAACATTTTTAATGATTCTCTTTCAGATCAAATATTAGCATATCGTAAGGAATTTAGTTTCATGGTTAAGAACTAAAGAGGATCTGAGAATCCATCTTGTTTATCATTGTTTAAAATAGATTTTATTTATTATAAAAACTAATGTTTTTAAAATTATAATTCACCCCTCATGTAACTGAGAATCTACATCTTAAAAAAATTAATGTTTAACACATTTTTTAAATCACTAATCATGACAAACATCATTTTATGAAACCAATTTTAAATTATCATGAAAAAATTGGATTTTACATAACATTTTATAATTAAATCCACCACTACAAACACATGGTATTAAAAAAATTATCTCTAAAAACCAAGAGGGATAGAGTCTATGAAGATTCAAAGGGTATCCATTATGGCATCCTGCCTTTTTACTACAAAACATTTCATTACATTTTACAAACATAAGATCTTTAAAGACTAGTGTCTTTGAATTCTGGAACATAATACATGAAAATAACATAGAAAAGTAATCTAAACCACTTGTATGGCTTCATAATAAGATCATCCTATATACAATTACTGAAACTTATATCCTAGAGACGTACATCAAGGATAAGAGTGAGCAGAAGTCTTAGTAAGGAAAACATGTCAAACAGTTGACATGTGATCTTGGGAAATATTAATAAGAACATGATGAAAGTCATTAATGCATGAGAAATGGAGGAATTATAATATAATAATAAAAATATCTTGATTAATAACATGAATATGTGGATTAAACATTTCATTCATACTTTCATGAAAATTCACAATGGATTATCACCGAGGTGTCGTTAAAATTACCAAGGTTATTCACCAAGGTATAGTGAAACTTGTCATCTCTAGAGATTAATTATTTACCCAATGCATTGGAATGATATTTGGGTGAACCCTTATTATGTATTTAATTTCAGGTGATCCACATAGATCATAATCAAACATTTCATAATTAACCCATATAGAATAAAATAAATGGGTTTCATTTCAAAATAGTGACATTTTAAAAGTTCTAAAAAATAAGATCATTATATCATTTATAACCCATGGAACGGAAGTGAGGGTTATAAGTACGTCCATTAAATAATAAAATATATCATATTTATAAATTTATGAACACCCATAGAAATGAAATAGGTCTGTGTATTCACATAAATAAAATAATAATGTTTCTTGAGAGAAAGTGATCGAAATTTTGAGACGAAATTTCTGCAGCATAACAGGTATATAATACGGTTTTGGAAGACATTAAAAAGAGAGAGATAAAGGGTCACCCACTCATAAATAATTCATAATACAGTATAAATTCTGAAAAACATGGATATAAGAACATGGTATGTAAATTTTAATTACATACCACATGACAAGGAAACATGAAAGAAAAGAGAAGATGTGATTCCATTTACAAAAAATTTTCCAGCCTAATGACGTCAGTTAAAAATTCACAAAACAAATTGATGAGAGCAGAAAGGGTCTCCCGCCATTATAAATAAAAGGGATAGTAAAAGGAACATATAAAAACATACCATCAACATAAAGAGATGGAATATAGAAGACACAACATAAAGAGAGCCATGACTTAAAAGAGGACGGCGAAAGGATCCCTTACCATGAAGTGTAACTTCGAAAGCATGATGGTTGGGACCTTGGGAGGCTTGAGGGAACCTTGGTATGAATATTTGGGTGGTAAGGAGTCCAGAACATCACTAAGGATTATTTTGGAATGAAATTAATGAGGGAAATGGCTTGGTATTTATAAGAAAGGTGAGTGAATAAATTATTAATTTCCAAGGGACACCTCATCGGTGGTATTTGAATAACCAAGAAATTTCCCATGGTATTTTCCCACGGTATTGGCCACATGGGACACCTTATAGCATATCTCACTATTCATAAGTAGAATAGAAAGCATACATCATTATTACAACATTAATGATGTCATTAAACACCTGAAACTCAAAACTGCATTTTTAATATTCACCGAAAATTCAATTGTTTCAGAAAAATCCCTAAAATTGACCCTAAACAAATATAGATGCTCTGAATTCTGAAATGAACTAAATTTTATGAAAATATTTTTATAAATATTTTTATTTTAATTTTTAAATAAAATCATTATTTATTAAGAAAATACAACTTTAAAACTATTACTTATTTTGTAACAGCTTCAAAAAGTAATGAAGGTACCATAAAATTATATGATAACTATAAGACAATAAGTTAACAATTTGTGATTAAATTTTAGGAAAATAAAATATTATTTTAACTTTTTAAATTAATTATCAAATTGTAAATAAAATATTTATGGCATACAAAAATACCTAAACATGAACTATCACTGTTTTTCAACTTTTGAGATGTCTAAAATGTATTTATACATTAATGGGTGATGTTTCTATTTGTTTGTCAAATTACTATTCATTACTATTAATATTGGTATGTTTCTATTCTACTTTACTATTTACTAAAAACCAAGTTGATCTTATTAGACTCTAAATTTATTACTGAACACAACTATAGAAGAAAATTTCTTGAAAATCATTTAACATTATTAATTATTTAATGAATACAGAAATAGTTTAAAATGCCATTTTTTCTTAAATTAATCAATAATAAACATCCTATATTTATCCGGATATTTGAAATTCACAAACATGACCATAATGAGAAATATCAATTTTATTTATATAAAAGGATTACACAATGTAGCTGCAGTCTTATTACATAGCCCATTATAACACAAGCATATGACCTGAGTGTAAGGTGTGCTCTGGTAATAGAATCTTGGGGTGGTTTGGAAAAAATTTCCCAAGTGGTGATTTATATCAGCTTGAACTTCTCCCATAGGTGATTTCGTTGAAGCTTCATACGTTGAAGTTTGGCTTGGGATTGGTCCAGAT
This sequence comes from Viscum album, assembly GCA_963277665.1. Lineage (NCBI taxonomy): Eukaryota > Viridiplantae > Streptophyta > Magnoliopsida > Santalales > Viscaceae > Viscum > Viscum album. The sequence goes on along the minus strand of OY728153.1, from coordinate 121,216,353 downwards.
CAAAGCCCAGTGATGCTACCTCCTTCCCAAGCTCCGACAGAGGGGCTTTATATGGCTCGAGTCTACTGGATGATTCCATTCAATCTTCTTTATGTATTAATTAAAAAAGATAATTGGATTTAAAAAAACACAGTGTTATGATTATAGTTTCCAACGTTCATATTGACCAACGATCATTTTGAAAATATAACAGTCAAAACCCAATTGTCTCATTTTAATTATACCCACTTTATTAATTAAAGGATATAGTTTTGTTGAGTATAATAAAATTAACACACAAAATTAGGAAACAAATATAATTAAAAAGATCTAGTCGTTACATCCATAATCCTTGAATCCCATTATATGAAACCCAGATTCTAATTAATTTAGATTAATGGATAAAAGAGATAACCAGATGAAAAAAAATTCCTGAAGAAGCCCACAACAAAAAATGAGGATATGTTCACATACTTATATCAACCCAATAAATATAATATAATTACAATTAAATCATTAAACAAACCAAATATCTTTTTTGAAACACACCTGGTATATTGTTATCAATAATTGAAAAAATAAATATCTATAAAATTAATGAATAATAGCTAATAAAATACTCTTACATTGAGTTTCTAGGATCCCACACCCAAATATCCCTCCAAATTTCTCTCCATCAGAGAGGAGATATAAAAATATTAAACCGAAATCCACAGGATATTGAGAAAATGATGTAAAAAAGATAAATGTGAGAAACATGTTTTTTTGTGTGTTAAAACATAATAGTTATATTATTAAATTTCATTCATATGATTTAGAATAAAAGTTAATTTTTTTTCCAAATATGCACTTGGTTATGTTAACTAATGAAGTCACATAGTTTTTGAAATCCCTATTCATGAAAAAACCACTATCCCAAACCACCAAAATAATCATGGTTTCCAAAGAATTCTGTATTGTTTGGCCAAACACAAGAACAACAATTACCTACATAGAAAAATAAAAAAATTCTCAAAAACCTCCCATAAAAACCAATGAATTGTCTAAAATATTATATCATCAATGAATAATATAAATATCTGAATTTGACATTATGATGTGACAATTCATCACATTATATCAAATTATATAATTTAAATATAGGTAAAATAACTCACTAATAATAAAATGTTGAAAATCAATCCTCATCAAAGATTACCATAACAAAATATCATGATAATATGTTTTAGGCTTCCAAAATACTCAGAAAAATGGAATATACTTCACATGCGTAATCTTCTTCATAGAATTAAAAAATATAATTATTCATCAACCATAATAAAAAATAGTTCCAGATCATTCTCTATCATGCTCTAATCATGAGAAGGATCCAGATAATACATTTTAAGCAGAAAAATGGGGGAAATTAATTGATACAAGTCAACTATTATAAAATAGAAAACCAATATTACATCATTACAATACACTAAGAGACTTCAAAAGTTTTGATGTATCACAAATATAACATTCCTCATATTCAATTATAATAGTAACCCCACTAAGGGTAAACATTCAAGACCACCAAGTGAACTATAAAAAATTTTATTGGATGAATCCAATGATAAACGTAAGAATTATGCCAAACATGAGCCACCCCCATTTGTTGATTAATAATCTAAATAGTATTTTACGTGCCCTTGACGTTTATTTGTCCAATATGATAACTATTAATAAAATTAACCATACTTATCATACATTAATATTACATATTTTTAGAATAATTTTATTTACATTATACAATCACACACCCGAGGACTGTAAAATTTATGTTCATTTGGAATCATGGGACATAATATTCTTAAACAATGAATAGTCATTAATTTCTCCCACAAATACCACACCCATTATTACTCCTACTTATAAAACCATTCTCTATACCATGGTGAAGGGAAAAATAATAGTGGTTTATCTTATATTCTTTAAAAAGATTACATGATCATAAGGGTATGAAAATTTGAACATAACATTTTCCTTCCATATCCTACATATCAATGATAATATTGTTGAGTCATATAATAACTATTCTCACTTCATAAGACGTGATTCATAATATAATCAATAAAAATGAGAAATGAGATAATAAAATTTGTATAATACATATATTTATGGAATATATATCAACTTATAACATTGTGAACATGTGTAAATAGAAACATATTCACACATTAAATTAAGAACATGAAATTAGGACCTCAAATAAAATTATAAACATATATCCGGGTCCATAAATTACAAAATGGAAATTAAATAAAGGACATTGTTCAACATTAGGAATATGTATTCAATTCACTTTTAACATTTTCAACTGGTAATATGGTTCATATATACCATTGTGAATGATTTATCGGGTTCTTTCATAACATTCTGGTCATGCAATAGGTTTCATGCATAATATATGTACTCATGATTTATCCAAACTTACCAAATTCATTGTATGTAGATATAGGAACCACGAATCACATTGTGAAAATAATACTTATATGTGCTATATAATAATAATGAATTCATTATATAATATCATGTTCAGTGAAATTGGATTTCTAAACTTTTCAGTATATCATAAAATTTGGAAAAGAGATATTTTTAATAGTAATTTCATTATATCATCAAAGAAAATCCCATGTAATATTTTTTTTGGTTTCATTATATTTTTATCATGGTATAACCCATGGAAAAGAAATGGGATTCATTAAAATATTTTCATTGTAAACATAAAACATTGAGAGAATGAATAAGATCAGTATAAAAAAGAAACACCACATTAAAGCTTATGTAACATCAAAAGATTTCATATTAGAAGGAAAATTAATTTGAATGATTAATTGGATTATTTTATGAGGAAAATACCTTTTCATTGGAAAACATTTTTTTAAAACATAACTCCTTTGAACCCTAATTTTCATTAAAAATAACCATGAAATCATAAAAGATATTAAACATCATTTAAAACATTTATTGAAAATAATCCCCTTCGTGTTTTGAATAATCTATTTTGAAGACATAAATAATTTTTATTTTTTTGTAAAACATGGTTTTGGAATAAAAGGTGTTTGGATCAGAAATATGTTTTTATAAAAACATACCTTTTGAAGTCTTCAGTTTGTGAAGTGATTTAAATTAATGAAAAAAAATTATTCTACCGATATAACCAATGTATAATAATATTCATAAGGTTATTAAGGTATAGAACATAATATTTATTGTTGGAATTATAATTAGAAATAAGAATCATAAATGAGAAGATTGTACAATGACCCACTTACCACCTTTTCAACATTGAATCATACTCCCCATGAAAGAATTACATTAATAGAAACATAATATATCATGAAAATAATGATTGTAATTATAAAAAGTCTCAAATAGGTAGTAAATACAATTCATAGAATAGGATTGGTGCATAATATAACTTACGTCCCCAATAATAGATAATTGGAAAAAATTTGTCTGATTGATTTGTTTACATTTGAATTGTAAACTACTATTAATAGGGACAATAAAATAGATCATTAAATCCTTATAATTTTTATATTATTTTTCATAAAATAGAATCCTGGGTACAATATACACCACAAAAAACATAGTGAATATGGGACGTGTCTTTGAAAAGTAAAATATTGATATGGAAGTCCCTTACCATATGTATTAACATCATTGGTGAAGAACCGAAATTGGTTAAAATTGATATTTCCATTTTAATTGTTGTCATTATGATACTCTGATGACAATTAAAAATTTTATGACAGAATTATGAATTTTCTATCATTTAATCATTCTAGGTAATTATTAAGTTGGGAAGGTTGTTTTGATTTGATGAGTTTAATTATATGGATTAACCCTGATTGTGATGAATGAAGGACCTATTACTAATGTCAAAAAATGTGTTTATTTCATTATTAGAATGTACATTTTCCCACAAATTGAATAAGATCTTTTGATATTGATTACAAACCAATATAAATTTGACTAAAGGATAATAATATAGAGATAAATAATCTATTTTATGATATTGGATGTATTATCATTGAATTTTTGAAGAATTTGATAATAACATCATTAAATATACGATAATATTTATAATGAGGAATGGTATTTTTTTCAACCAGTATTTGTTTTTATATACCAAAAAGGGCCTTTCCTACTACCAAAAATGAGATACAAGTGGGCCACTACATTGGTGGGAACTGGGATCAACCAATGTAATAGGATAGAATTGGGAGAACAAGGATCCAAATATGAATTCTAACATTAAGGGGAATATTATTAGTTATAAACCACCAAGAAGGGTGGAAAAGAGGTAGTGTAGGTTAGTAAAACAGGGTGCAGTTTGCGAGTTACCTGAGCAGGGAAATTACCAATTTTTGACCATTGGGGATGCACATTGTAATACAAAGGAGAGCATAAAAAAATTAATTTTTTCTATAGGATTAAAAAATTTCACATTACTATAGACCCATTTAAAGATACATATATAATCGTTGATGCATGCTGAAATTTTCATAGATATTTGACAACAGATGGTCGTTATCTCCTTCCACTAGCTGTTAGGGGTGAACCTGTTCATCATGTTTTCAATTAAGTGATGTTCGAATGATCAAATTGAGATTTTGAAAATAATAACATAATTCTAAAAAACATTACATGATCAAAATTTCATGAAACTATGTTTATATATTTATTCAAAGAACAAACTAATAAAATAAACTATGCATATGAATACATTTTTTGGTGAATGTGATTCTCTTAATCAAGAATCATGGGCAAAGGCATTCTGCGATTGATGTGAGGTTTTTATTATTACTTATAAAAATTAGATTTATCGATAATGGATTGTTTTGAATTAATGAGAGATCTCTAATATTCTAGGATATAAATAGGTCTTCCATGATCCTTTGGTTCATGATGAGAAGAATCCTTTCAGCATGGATTCACTTGCCTAAGGGATAAGAGGATCCCATGGTCCTCTTGGAATGTTAACCGCACAATAAAGATTATAGAGAAGAATTTAGGTTATGTGAATCCTATGATTGTGAGAATTTGGACACAATATAATGGTCAATAATTATCACATTTGATTTCCTTGTGCACATATCGATTCCACAAATCTTCCAAGATAGTTGGATATTATTTTCATCTATCTGTTCGTCATTGTGAGAATTTTGTTAAGATATAAATTACTCAAATTTTTTCAATGAATACAAAACCATGAAATAATTGTTATAGTGTATATCATATTGAGTTCTTCGTGAATAAGAAGGTTAACCATTCAAGAATAATGGTATATAGTATACTTCAAATTAGATCTTTCATGAAATATATATTGTGCAATCTACTATTTCACACAAAGGAGTACCTCACATGAGATAAAATCCATCATGTTCACCTATTACGATTTGTACGACAGAAGTCTATATAGTTTGTGTCTAAAAAGTATTTGAGAAGGACACATACAATATGGAGAGTATAAGAAACCATAAATGAATACACATACATTGAGATACAAGTTGTAAAGAATTCATTTTTCTGGATGGTAAAAAGTAAATAAACACCTCTTTAATTAAGTAATTTCGTGTTTGGATGAATAATATTTTATTGAATACATTCATATCAAATGTGGTGTAATAATATTCATGAATATGAATGTATAATCTAGAAATATTGAGTAGTCCGTGAAAAACATTGTGTGAAATAAATTTAATTTATAAAGATACATACATATAATGTGGATAAATAAATGAATTAAACATTGTTCACATGATAAGGGGAATTAAATGCATGAATAACAGATATTGTTTGTGTGTGTAATAATGGATTTGATCTGAGCTAATCATAATCAGGGAATAGAAGAAGATGACAGCATTCAGTGTATTAAAGATCACATAGTTTATCATTATATTTTTATAGTGATATTATTTAGATCTATTATCATCCACTAATTCAGGAGATTATAATATTTTGGTTGTCATATAGTACTCTTGATTACATTCTAGGGAATTAAAAGACATTAAATTTAACTAATAAGGTGTAGAATTAGTTTAATATAGATTCATAAAGAGGAAGATCAATTTATTTTCTACATAAGAAATGTAAAGTTAGTGTTATAGGTCTTATTGTGTTAGAGTTGTGTTTATTTAAATGGGTGGGATAATAGTATAAATAAATGTTCTAAGATTCTAATATAGAGAATACAGGTTGGATGAAAGTTTAATTTTGGAAATTTTGTTACATATCCCTAACTGAATTATGGTGATATTTCACAAAACCACTGATGTTGATTTATTTACAGTGGAGAATATATATCTTGGATCATCTCAAACACAGAAAGGATGTAGTCACCATCATCAGGGTAAAAACATTAAACACTTTCTTTTGTGAATTCTTTAATTTGTATCATGTGTGAGGTATGGTTGTGTTTCTAAGAAAGGAAAATTTAGTCACTCTAACAAGTGCATAGGATCAGATTAATATATAGGTAAGACAATAAAATTTGTACGAATATTATTCAATAAATCTCACACACCCCGCTCAGTGTACTTACACGATCCACTTAACACCTCAATTAGAATTATAGATGATTTTACACCTATGATTGGATCTACCTTATTATATCAGTTGTTTTTATAATATTTATGAATTGAGTATTTCAATTATTGGAAGTAATATAGTTTCCTCAGATGGAGTGTTCCTTTCCAATATATATCAGCTCAAAAAAGTAGGCCTTTGAAATAACCCTGATGAACATACAAAATAAAGATGTAAGAATGCTAAGAAATAATTTGAAGAAGAAAGAGTACACACCAAAAACTAAATATAGTCATAGTGATAGTGTATTAGTTGTATCTGTCAATTTTTTTTTGATAATTATCCCATTGATGTGTCTAGTATAAGCGGTGGTGAAGAATAATTTATTGATTCATTTATTTATATTTATTTATAAATCAATGATTATATGAATAATATTCCTACAATGGTTTTCACTTAAATATTTTTTTCTATCAAGTTACTATATGGTGAAAATTCATTGCATTAAAATGAATATAAGGATATGCCATAATCCTTGAAAATGAATTATAAAAAATTTAAACATCTCACACACATTATTAAATCCAAAAAATATATCTATAAGGACATGAACTATTATAAATAATATTTACCTTTTGATTGTATTAAATACCTTATTATGTAACATGGTTTATAAAACACATAAAATTATCTTGTTTTGTAATATCCATTTGAATTGAAAAGACTATTATATATTTTTAGAATTGATAATATATCCTTTTAATATTTATAAAATTATTAGTATAAATATATGGTTTTAACAAATCCAATTGACCCAAAAAATGTAAGTGAAGGCCTCAACTAGTAGAATAGTACCAATTGAAACCCATTTATCAGAGATTCTAAGGGATATAAAATCACTGATCATTTCTATTGACCATTCCAAACCTATGATCCATCAACAGAAGCATGCAAAAATTTCTTTATGGGATAAATACAAGATCATCGATATCATGCTCCAAACTATATACATTGAGCAACCCCATGATTGGATCACTATCACACACCTTAATTATAGGGTGTTGGTTGTGTATAAAAGTGATATGTATCAAGATCCTAGAAATATTATTATGTACATCATTTTATATAAAATAATTAATATATTTTGTTCCTGTTACTTTTACTTAATAAATGATTTGTATTTTCATACATTGAAACACAATTTTTATTTTTGGAAAATATTATTATTCAATTACAGAATATTTTCTGTTGAATTTTTGGTTTTTTGAAATTAACTAAATATTAAAAAAAATATTAATATTAAATAATGAAATTAAATATAAATGATCATATAATTATTATGATGTCAATTGAAATTTTACTGGTGTTCAAAAACTGTTGTTGTCAAATACCCCTGATTTTACCAATAAATATAGAATATTATTAGAAAATTAAAAATACACATTAATAAATTATCATTTATATTATATCAATATATTTTTTATAATCATGAAACAAAAATTATATAATCGTAAAAGTTTCATAAATTTCACAAACAATTAAATTTTTGGGTAAAAATTAAATATCGTAATAGTATAAATTGTGTATTATGAAATCATAATCACAAAAAAGTGATGAAATAAATATGAGAAATCATATAAAAGACCAAAAAAATTTATACCATTAAAATAATGTGATTTTATTTTTATTTTATGAATTTTCTGAATCCCTTATGATTCCTCATAAAGAATTAAAATATTTCGAGGTCTTAAAGTCATTTATTTACAAGTGTGACTCACCTTCACATATAAAAGGGAGTTATTTTAATATTTTAGGACCTTGTACATAAAAAATAATTAGAACCAGACCAATTTGGATATTAATATGGAAAAAACCCCATGGTATGGAATTTGGGTTTGTTTATTTTTTATGTATAGTCTAAAACATAAATAAAAATTAAATCCACTCTTTTCTTATATAAACCCATCTGAGGTCCAATTTATATGTACTGAAACCCTAGAGATAATTTCCATACTCTTCCCTACACTATCTGCAGTTCTACTAAGGTGATACTAGGCTCTCAAGAAGCCCCTTTCAAGAATTTGGAGTCACACACTCATGTTAATGTTATTTATCTCCTCATTTCCATTAAATAACATCTTTTATATAATAATTATTATTTTACATTTTTTCATGTTGGGATATTTTCATACAAATTCCACATAATGGATATTTTATTTAAAAATTAGGTAATTCCCTCTTTCAGTCTCATTAATCCTCCCATGACCTTTCATGTACACCTGTTACCATGAAAAAATTTTGTAAGGGATCCCAAAGATCTCTTTTTATTAGAGATTCTTTATTATATTATGCCTTATATTTATAATTCATATTGTTGGGATAGGTATTTATATGTACATGTTACTACCCAATTTATTTCTAAATGATGAGATACCCCTTTCAATCTCATCAACCCAAATTTTAATTTTTTATTTGACGTCATTATGCTGTCAAATTGTCACTATGATTTTCTATGAAAAAATAATTATGTTGTGAATACCATACCCATTTATTATCAATGTTGTTTAACATTTTATAAATATTCCTACTTAAATTAGTAATTATCTATATTTATTCAACATTCCATTTTTATGGAATAAAATTTGATGAAAAATGATTCTATGTGTTTGATTTATGTGGCACACTTAAACATGCGACTAAAATAAATGTGAAGGGTGCACCCAATATTATATAGAACTATAATGAATTGGGTAATATATAGTCTTATTAGTTTCCATGTTGTAATAGTGAGTGGACCTGATTCAACAATGGTACTTTTTCCAGAATGATGTCTTTTCAATTTATCCTTGACCTATGTTTATGATGCAGTGTTTTATGTTGTTTCCACATTTCCCATGTTTTTATTATCATTCAATTTTGTGTTTCATTGTTTTTATTTATGAATAATAATATAAATATGACTAGTTTATGTGAATAATATATAACATGTATCGAATTTGTATATGTCTATTAACATATTGGGCTCTATAGCTAACCCCTTTCACATGTTTTCCCCTAGGTTATCCTGTACAGTTTTTAACATCCATGGAATTTTAGAATCATGCTATGGATTTTTTCAATATTGTTGTCATACCCCATGTTCAATATGTTATGATATGTACTTAATTCCAAAAATACATTATAATTATCGATCATTCAGGTCATATTATTTGAAATTTTATGTAATAAACTATGGGTTAATGTGTAAAAAGGAAAATGGTTTTTATAGTTGGTATTAGAGAAAATGATTATCTATTTTTGGGATTAGGATTATAAGTCTCTAGAGAAATTCTTTTGGGATAATACTATCTATAATAAAAATCCCTATATTTTGGTAACAATATATTATGTGGTTGCAACTGAGATGAGCCCGTAAGGGGCTCTGCGGCGTTAGGGTTCCCTCCCGCCGTCGTCTTCCTCTCCCCCGTTGGCTAACCTTCCTTTGGCTCTTTGATCTATGCATTTGCATCATCACCTCTTGTCGTGTGGGCTCGTCAACATCCTCGGTTCTTCCCATCATTGCTTCCTCCTCCGGATTTGAGGGGCTGTGATGATGGTCCAGGGTGTGGGTTGAGATTTGGGGCTTTCATTGCATTTCGTGTTGGCTGCTCGGGTTTTGGGGGGATCTAGTCTTCAGGCGTGGTTCAGAAGGCGGCGATAGGTTTTTCTCCGTGCCTTGTTGTCTTTTGTTTATTGTTCTATTGAATCTGTTCAGGTATGTGGTAATATTTTGGTGTTTCTTATGGAAGAGGTGAGATTGGTGATGGTTTTGACCAGATCCCATCGATTCTGACATGGTTTGGTTGCCTGTTGTGCTGTATTTGGTGTTTTTATGGTTTCCCCTCTTCGGTTGTTCTCACCGGGAGTATTGTGGTATGTCGGCGATGTTTTTGTGATGTGTTGAGGGTTTCTGCCTCATTGAATTCGATGAAGTCTTGACGGAAATCTGGTTTGGCGGCGTTGCTGGTTTGGAGGCGAGGCATCTGGGTTTCGTGTTTGGTATGACGGTGAGGTCCGGTGGTGATCGCTGGTGATGCAGAATTCTATGAGGTGGTGTCAGGGGCATGGTTCAACTGCTGCTGTTATTGTACGATTTTTTTGAAGTATTTGTTGTTGATGGATTTGGTGTTGTTGGATGGGAGGTGCTCATGCTGCTGCGGTGCTTGGTTTTTTTGTGTCGTTTTCCTTTCTTTGATTTTCTTTTGGGGATTGTCTTTGGGTTTGGGTTGATTGACCTTGCCCCTCCCTGGTATGCAGTGTAATATTTTTATTAATAAATTTTTGGGGGTCCAGGATTAGCCTGGTTCCGCACCTTCCTTGCTATATTATGTGGTTTATCAAGAAAATACATCCTGGTCTATATAGTAAGAGTGGATGTGGATCTAGAATAGACGTACCAATGGGTAACTACTTCGAAAAGGTGTGTCAGGCAATCTCGTTGTAACTTAATACATGAAAACATGCCATACTGAGCACCTAGTTTGAAACTCCCATGAGATATGCTTTGGTAAACACATTATCTCCTTATGAACCACTACTAAGGAACAAAAAACAATTATAATAATACATGTTACAAAATTGATCATGGAGAAGATAGAATGAAACCTAGATGTCCATATGTTATGAAAATAAATGAATGTTATATGTTTCCCATTTTTTAAATTAAATTTTCATTTATTTTTTTAATAGTTTAAAAATACGCATCCCTAATATTAATTTTATTCTAACCAAATTTCCTAATATATGAGGAATTGGGTAAATAATCAACATGAATGGGAACATGATGAGTTCCCCAATGAGATGCATAACCAAATGGGAATAAGAATCATGAACTACATGATGATACTCTCTCAAATATCTTTGTTTTTCAATTGAAATCAAGATATAGAGGAGTTTCCAAATACCCATAAGAGATAACACACAACGATTATGCCCTTTATATGACAATGGCCTTACACATTCAATGGATCATCTGATCACTTATTCATGGAACAATGGATTGAATCAATTGAGAAGGTATTATCCATCCATCAATGTTTTGAAAATGGGAATATTATTATGGTGGATTATTAAATCGAGGGATAAGATGATTAGTGGTGGATTGATCAAGAATATGAAGCCCAATGAATAGATTTAAGAGATAGAGTGATAGGAATTATAGAAATGATTTTTTGATAAATATTATCCTTCTAAAATCCAACATCAAATCGATAGGATCTTCCTCTCTCTCAAAGAAAATGGATGTTGAATCTATCTGGGAATACAACCCAAAATATAAAGGAATTTCATAGTATTCCACCCATTGTGTCATTTCCCCTGAATTCATGGAATTACACACCTTTGGTGGGATAAATTATTTTGTATGAGTCATCATGGGGATCTCGGAAATTAATAGCTATTATGGAATTTTCCAGTATTCCATCAATATTGACCAGTATTTCGGTGAATCTCAAAAGAATCAAGGGGATAAGAAACACATGCTCGAGTTTTATTCTGGTGGAATGACGAAGAAATAAAAAAATTCCATGAAATTTTAATAACCCAGTTGTCAATTGTCTTGGAAGAAGTACCATTTAAATTTCCTAAGGGGAGAAAAGAAATTCTATAAGTGTGGGAATGAAGTACAACAAACGTGAGATTACCAATAAGAGAATCCCTCTAATGTGAGGAAGTAAAAGAATAATCTAGTTAACCCTTAACAAATTATTCACTACTTCAAAAGTGTGGAACCAGTGAACTTTTGAAAATAATTCACTAATACAAGGGGTTTCAGAGAGAACCATCAAAATCCATGAAAAATGGGAGATCTTTTTCCATCACAATGGACAAGGTGGATCCTGACAATGAAATGGTGATAAGTTCTCTAGTTATTCTTTCAGTAATACAAAATTTACTTTTTAATTCTTTTTCTATGCATCATTTATTTTTAAAAAAATTTAGTATATCTATTAAAACACCACCAACAATCTTTGTATAAAGGATATAAATGAAAGAAAAAAATTGATCAATTATTACATCACAACTATATAACTCTTCACCTATAAAACAAATTTAGCTAAACATTTGAGTGATCCTTTTCATACTCCCTTTGGAAGGATTTGATTCAATTTTTTGTATGGATTGACTTAACATATGTAGGGTCGTCCTAATTTTCCATCATATGGAAATAAATCACTCTATCATGAGTCAATCCCCAATTATAAGATATTGTAAGGAGGATGATGAATCTTATTTATCCCCGACATAAAAAAATGGATATTATTTCCCTATGAGGAAGCATATCTAGCATAAATTATTGAGTCTAGGGAATGATCCACCCTTTAAGGCATGTCTATTTTGATAGAATATGATAATGTGTTTCATTATGAATTTCATAATCCTCCACCAAACCAATAGGTATAATTTTTAATATAGTTTATACCTAGGGAGTTTCCATTATCCAAGACATTGTATATAATAGTTTTTTTGGAACAATAGGAGTTGACGAAAAAACTACATTATAATCTAGATTAATGGTTCATATTCCCATGTGCAACACCATGGGGTTCAATAGTCCTCTTCATTAAGAATATGTATTGGTAAATGTTACTTATCATTGATATTCATGATCTCAATAAGATAATGATCATGATCATGTATCCATTTCCATGGATTGGTGACTTATTCAATCAGTTATGTGGAGAAAAATAATTTTCCATGATTGATATATTCTTAAAATATAACCTTGTCAGGGTGAGGAAGGATGATATTCCTAATACAACTTTTCATAATAAGTACGAGCACTATGAGTTTATAAATATTCTTTCTAGAATCACTAATTCCCTAGAAATATTCATTAAATTGATGAATTTATTATTTAGAGATTACCGAGAAAAATTTCTATTACACATTATTAATGAAATTATTATATACTCCAAAACAAAGGAGGTGGATGAGGATCATATGAGAATTATTATAAAGACCATATAAATAGAGAATATCTATTCCATGAAATAAAAATACGAGTTTCAATTGATAGACATATCATCCATAGGTAATATCATTATATGAAATGGGATATCTGTAGACCCATCATGGGATGAACTAATTGAAGGATGGATGAGGCCAGAATCAATGGATTTTATCCATTGTTTTCAGGGATCATCTGGGTATTATCCTAGATTTGTTAAAATAATCTCAATTTTTTCATACTTTCTTACCAATCTAACTCGTGGGGGAGTCATTTTTTCTTGAAATGATGACTGTGAAGAGAGGCCCAAGGATTTGAAAGGAGGATAATCACTGCCCATATTCCCACACTACCTACATGGGGATACATTTTCCTTGTATTTTGAGACACTTTGTAGAAGGGATTGGGATGTGTGTTAATTAAGAATTACAATCATAGACTATGATTCAAGGCTATTGAATGTTCTTGAACCAAACTACCAAAAAAATGACCTAGAGATGGCTATAGTGATATTATATTTTAAAATATGGTGGAATTATATCTATTTATAGAAGAGAGAAATATATACAGATCATCAAATTCATATGAATATAATCAAATAGAAAGAGTATAATATGCACCTATTAAGACGTTTAGAGCTAATGAATGACTATGAATACTCAACTCCCAACCATTTAGTAGAATAAACTAATGTGGTAGATGATATTTTTAGAAAGGATTTAGTAATTCAATCACTATGGATAATTGGTATGGATTCTATCTTCTGATATTTAAGATGGATGGACATGGGAATCAAAAATTAAAGAACATCATCAATGAATTCCCAAATGATTACTCAACCATCTATTTTGGAAAGGTTAAAGAACTATCTATGAATTGATGCGGGTTTTAATAAAAATGATGAAACTATAAGGAAAGTAAAATAATAAGAGTTCATTTTTAAAAATGATTTAATTGTGAGAGTTCGATCAATACTATGTGCTATATAATGTCATCAGTTAAAGAAGGAATTGTTGGATGATGCACACAGTTTGACAATCTCCATTCACTTAAGAAGCCCAAATATGTATTAAGATCTCCATGAGTACTATTTGTGGTATAACAAAATGAATGAGATCACTAGATATGCATCAAAATTCTTGGTTTTCTTGAATGGGAAGGCTGAATTCTAATGGGATGATGCATCCATTACTTATAACAACATGGAAATGGGATAACAACACCATCGACATTTTCATTGGATTTACGAACACATCAAAGATGAACAAGGATATGTGGGTAGTTATTGAACTTATTACATAGAAATATCCCTTAATTATGATTCAAGATGACTTCATTCGTGACTAACATGTATAGATATACATTATAGTCGTTTTAATGTTACACAGAGTACTATTATTGGTTGTTTCTTATCCCAATTAATGAATCAACTATATGTTCTGTAAAAGTCTACAACCTGCTCTAAGAACTGAGCTGAACATTAGTTTATTCTAACATCCTCAAACTTATGGAAAATCTAAGAAGACTATTCATACAATGAAAGATATGTTGCGACCATGTTCTATGGCCATTCATGGAGGATTGGATCAACATCTACCTCTAGTCATGTTATCTTAAATCAATATTTTCCCATAAATAATCAAAATAGCTCTCTATGATGCCATTAGTGGGAATTGGTGAAGAACATATGAATGTTAGGATGATGTTGGTTAATGAAAACTACTATGCCCTGAAATGGTTGTGGAAATAGTGAAAGAGGTTAAGACCATTTCACAACACATCAAGGCTGCTCAGAGTTGATAGAAGGGTTATGTAGATAATCATCGATGAGACCTATATTTCGATATTGTATACATGGTATTACACCACATATATATTTTTATGAATGTTATGATATTTTGGAATAAGGTAAATCTAATTCACATATACATTAGCCTCTTTCAAATTGTTGATTTCATTGGTGCATTGACCTACAGAATAGCACTCCCTTTAACCAATCTCAAATACATGATGTATTCCATTATCCCCCATGAAAATGAACATACAATACCACTCACATTTACTCAATATAGAGGTGATATTATTGGATAATGATCTCTCTTATAAGGCACAACCATTGAAAATCTTAGATCATTGAGAAAATCATCTACAAATTAAGAAAATAAGTATTGTTAAAGTGATGTGGAGAAACAACAATTTGGAATAAACGATGTGGGGACTAGAGGATGTGATGAATCTGAGTTACCCTTATCTATTTTAGTGTGGTAAATGAAAATATTGATGTAAAATTTATTAATGTGTATGATTGTAATGTCCCAAAATTTTATGAATAAAACCACCCTTCAGTTTTAATTAAGTGTATTATTATATTACATGATTATAGAAAATAGAAGTGTTTATATTAAATTTTTATTCCAATTGGATTTAAAATTTGGTTATGTATCATTACCATTGATAATATAGTCATTGAAAAGTAATCACAAGGGTTTTATAAATATTTTATTTCTGCCAATCCAATTGGCGTAGACAAATGAAGTGATTTGCTCAACCAGTAGGATCAAATCTTTTGAAGACCATTTATCAAATATTTTGAGGGAGGTACAATCACTAGGATTTTCCTTTTACCAAGCCCCATATAATATCCCCCAACTAAAGAACGAGAAAACCTATTTACATGATATTTTAAATCTCATCAGGATCAAGATCCAATCCATGCACGCCGAACCACCCCATGAAAGTCTAACTGTCACTCACATCAATCATATTGATTTTTCAGGTGTATTAAAAGGATATATACCAAAATTATTTAAATATTAGTATATATATTATTTTACATATAATAATGATTTTATTTTCATCCCATTACTGTTATATTATATATAATTTATATTTTAAAATAATAAAATACAAATTTTATTTTTGGGTAAAATTGAAATTCAATTAAGGAATGTATTTTTTTGAATTGATTATTATTTTAAATAAATTATATTTTAATAAAATACTTTTATTAATTAATTTTGAGTAAATATATATAATGAAATATGTTTTTTAATGTGAAATATATTTTTTATTACGGTTTAGAAATAGTTATTATAAAAAATCCCCACATTTCTTAATAAATGTAAAATATTTTTTGAAAAGTAAAAATGAAAATATTTGAAAAATTGTTTAGATAAAATGGATATTATATTTAGAATCATAACATCGAAATTATCTACTGGTGAATTCTTTATAATTTTATGATATAGTAAAATTTTCATGATAAAATGAAATACCGTATAAATATACGTTGTGTAATATGACATAATAATGACCAAAATGTGAAATAATATATTTTATAAAGGGTAAAAAAGACTAAATATACATGTTTAATCAATGATAATTTTATTTTTTGTTTACTTTATTTATAGTATAAACCACATATTAATCCTACAGATCTATTAAAATATTTTATTGTATAGAAATCATTCATTAATAGTGTGACTCGCCTGCACATAATAAATAGTATTATTTTATTAATATTTCCACTTGGAATTATAAAATAATTATATCCTCCACCATTTTTCCTAAAACATGTTAATAAACCATAACATGGTTTTTTGACTTTGATATTTTATTATGAATTGTCCAAAACTTAAATAATGATGGAATAACCCTCTTTCCATATATAAACCCACCCAAGATCTAATTTCACTTTACTAAAAACCTTTTGAGCACAACCATACTATAAATAAATTTCTATATATTTTCCCCACGGTTATACATAAATTTATGGAAACCAATCCCAAGAATTTGAATTCACACATTCAGTATGGGATTTATCTCTTCTAATATAAATTCAAGGAGTAATTTTATGTTATGATTATTAGTAAAACAAATTACTGTTGGGATATATTATACCATATTTAATATAATTTAAAATTTGATTATAAATGATTTTATGCACCTTATAACACTCATTAAACCTCCTATGATTCTTTATGTACACTCATTAACATGGAAAAATTTTGTAAGGAATCCAAAACTGCTCTTATTTATTAAAGTTTCTTGATTACCTTATACCTTGAATTTTTTATTTCAAATTTTTGGTTTTGAAATTAAATATCCTTAATAATAAAAATTTTATTCACAAATTATGACTCACCAATTTCCATATCATAATCCCATTTTATAAATTATTAGGTGACGTAGTTATCCTACCAAAATTGGACCTTCATTTTCATTACCAAAACAACTCTATAGTCAATATAATACAAATTTCATATCTTTGGTGTTCCCCATTATACACTTATTATTCTCTTAATTGAGACATAAATTTATTTATTCCATATTCTGTATTCTTGGAATAATATGTGATGATAAATTGATTTATTTTGGGCACTTAAGCATGAGAATAAAATGAATGTTATTGGTGCACATGAAATTGTGTAGTGCACAAATGCATTGGGTAATTTTTAGTCTCAAGGTATGTCTTGTTGGGATTTTGAGTGAACCTAATTATATTATGGGAATTTTTTCATCATGATGTATTGGTGGTTTATATTTTATCTTTGATTATCATGAAATGTATTATGTAGTTTCCACATATCCCAATTTATCATTATCATGTAATACCATGTCTCATTGTTCATGTTTATGATTTCTAGTCTTTTTATTCCCCCTTAACATTACTAATTTATAACATATATAATATTATTCTTTGATTACACCCATACTAGGCTCTATATATCACCAATTTCTTATGTTTCTACAATGGTTATCCCATGACATTTTAAATGTAATGGAATTTTAGAAGCATGTTAAGAAGGTTTCGAATAATGTTATAGTATCACATGTTCAACATGTTATGCAATGTACTTAATTCTCCAAGAATCTACACATATCGATCTTTTAAGTTTTATAATGTGTGATTTTGTTTAATAAATCATGAATTAATGTGTAATAAATAACATGGTTATTTTCGTATCACCTTGCAATGAAACTTTATCGTATATTGAAGAATAATTGTAATGAAATGTTTCTAAGAATTAAGTAACTCAGAAGGTCTATAATAAGATGATTCATACACATTAATAATATCATTAAAGTAACATGATTTTAAAGGAACCATAATTGTTAATAAAATACAATGATGATACACTCATCTATACATATTACTCAATGTAACAATCTTTATTTCATTATAATGATAATTCACATTGATTGAAGATGACAAAAAACAGACTGTTGAAGAGGATGATTTGACTAAGATGGTTTAAATAGAAGTAATAATTGCATTATAGAAACATCCAAAAACATTTATTAATGTTAAATAAGTACATCTATAGGTTAAGATCAAGTTAAATAAAAAATTCGAATAATTATCTATAAGAACCAAATCAAATGCATGATGACGTTACTATAAAATAAATAACCAATGAGATGAAAAATTTAAAGGAAATGAGTATTAGAATAATTTCATCAAGGGAAAAAAACATAAAATGGAATTAAATTTAATAAATATGATAGGACTCAATTAATTACTTCCCATAAAGGAAGTGAAAATATGGGGAAACCACGTGATGATCAGAAGAGATCTCTAAATTAGATGATTATTATGTTGGACGTCATGATTATAATATGGCTATTTTCCGATATGAATATTCAAAACATTATGAGATAAAAAAAATATAACAATAGTAATTATGAATATTGTATTTATTTTGAGAAGACTCATTTATGTGGAAATACGATTTTGAGATTATCTAAAGATAAACCTATTGAAACACAATTCAAGTTGGTAAAATTGGTTCCAAAAGTCACTGTTTTTACTAGTACTATTTTATTTTCATGTAACAGATAAAAAATTAATTCGTTTCAAATATATGTGAACATGACTTATGAGAAATTCATTATATCCTCATTGGTGGATGTGAATAATATTTTGAATTCATTTTCACTACTAATAACATCTATGAAGAATCACACTATCCAAAATCAACATGATGTAAAATAAATCTATATTTTAGATAAAATAGGAAGTAAATATTTTTTTGAAATTTTTTGTGCTTTTAGATATTTATAAATATAGTCAATGATTTTTGGAATAATATTATAATGAAAGATAATTATAGAAGACTGATATTAAAGGGGGGGGGGGTATATCTGATTTGAAGAAAAAATCTATAGATTTAAAGCATAATTCACAGTTTAAGGAAAATATGTATATCTAAAAAATATTTGAGTGCCTGGAAGACATATTTTATTATTTTAATATTAGTGATCACAACTATGATTAGTCTTTCTATATACAAACTGTGTAATTTGAATATTCTTATATTAATATATGATATTAATAAATATAGGAATAAATAAAAAAAGAAGAAAATATTTTCTTTGGGTATAAGAAGAAGAATAAAGTTATGAATATTTGGATGAAATCTATATCCAATAATAATAATGAAATTAATTTCATAGTAATGAAAGTATGTTTCTAAAATGAAAGAAAAGAGTATATAAGGGACATCATCAAAAAAAAAATAAACACTAATGTATATAGAATAAATATGAAGTATAAAAAATGTAATCTTACAATCAAATAAAATGTTTCATATAGTGAATAAAAATCAGTAAGGAAATAAGAAATTTCATGAGATGTTGTATAAAAAGAACATCCCTATGACTATGGGAGATTTTTGTGGAAGGTGTAGAATGTCTGATTATATTAATGATAAATTATTGACTTGTATTTATATATAAATATAACTACTAAAGAACAATGGAAAAGCACCATGGTATATTTATGTTAAAAATTATACAATGAAGAATAGTTTAACACAAAAGAATATGTCTAATGGTGTAACAAATGAGTGACTAGTCATATAGAAGGAGTAGTTGGAATTAGATAAGAAGATGGAGTAGGAATAGAATAAATCATTTGAATACATGTCAATTTGAAGATCCTTATTCCATCATTATTGAATGCTAAAGAAATATAGAATCCATTTGTCCCTTAAGTGATTAGCTTTGTAATTTCAAAGATGGAGAATGTATGATGATTATTCAAAAATATATAGAATAATTGAAATTAATTTCTTATATGGGAAATAAATATCATCCATGATACTCTAATTTAAAATAAGTGTAGAACCACCTTATCCCAATGTATATTTTGAGTTTTTTTTCCTATATATGTAATTGATGGAGACACATGTATTCAAGGGTAGTCCTAAATATATGAGTGTTGTGCAAATATTATGCAGAATCTAATAGATTATATATTGTAGAGTAATTTATTGAAATTGGAGTTAAAATTGTTCATGGAATTCATTCTGGATGAAACCATATAATTTTTTAGAAGTTGGATGATGATCACCCCTCTATGCAGAGAAAAGAAGAACAAATACCACTGTTAAATATCTCAACTAGCATTAGATGAATAATTTATGTTATTGGAATACATATATCAAATGATTTCAAATTCATAAAATTAAGTATTTTCATTGAAGATATGTGTTTTCCTTTTTCAAAATGAATAAAAATTACTAATCATAAAGGGAGAAAATAAAAATTGTATGAAAAAAGTAAAATTGATTGAGAAAGTGAAAGTACATTCTTGATGTTGATTGCTTTTTATATATTATTTGAGATATTATTAAGTGATTAATTTAATAACTTTTAAACATACTCTGGAACAAGGATTAAGTATTGGAATGTTATTTTCAAAAATTTATTTAAAAATATCATATCTAAATTGATCAATCTTGATTTCTACAACATTTTTTTCCAGATAGAAAACTATATGATTATTTAATGAATCATCTCTTTAATAAATGATATGTCTTCCATATCTCATTTATATTAATTAAAATATATCTTATGTTGATTCAATTATGAAATTAGAATATTAAAGGACATTAATTGAATGGTTCAGTTTTTACTTAATTAGATATGTTTAATACTTTCAAATACTTATATATTTTGTTTTATTGTCTAGTAAAGGGGAGAAGGAAACTATAACTTTGAAAGTGAAATGGTTATTGAAAAAAAATCCAAAGGGGGATATTGAAGATCCCAAATTGATTAAAATTAATATTTTTTTCTTAATTGTTGACAATGTAATACTTCTATGAAATGACAATGTCATATTGATTTACGTATGAATTTTTGGGCATTGAATTAGTCTTAATAATTTTTAAGTTGAAAAAGTTGTTTAGATTTTAAAAGTTTCATTAGATGAATGGAATTTAATTGACACAATTTTAGTTGATTTTCTTAATTTCCAACCCATCTGTTCATTATATTTAGATAATTCACATTATTATACATAGAAGAAAATTGGTAAAGTGAAGACGTGTTTAGATGAATAATATTTTTTTAGGATCATAGATGTTTGATAATTAATTGATTGATAATTTTAATAATACCATGAAAAATTTCATCATCATATTTTAGATGTTGAATGGTATTTATTTTATTCCAAGAAATTTCTTAGGTCCATACAAAAAAGAGGCCTTACCTTCAAGCAACAATGGATACATGTATGCCACTGCATATGAGAGCACTACGATAAACCAATTTAAATTTCTTTCTTTGAAAGGGTGAAGACAAGAATTAGAATGCCTGCACTATGGCACATCATAGAAGTGATGACCCATTGTGAGGCATGGCATGGAGGTGGAGTTGGGCACCAACAAGGGGTTGTGTCACTGAGAAACATGAGTGTAATAGTGACCAATTCTGGACCACAAATGATACTCTATGTAATATAAATTAGAGGGCAACTCAATTTTACTTTTCTGTTGGATTAAAATTTATGTGTTATTGTAGATTTTAAAAAAAATGGACAAAAAATAAGTTGTTTGATGAAATTATCATAGATGTTTTGATGGAATCTGCACATCATCTCCTACCATGGGCTATCGAGAGTGCTATTATTCATGTAATTCATTATAAAGTGACATTCAATTGATTGAACTGAGCCTCTGATCATCATTTCATAATTCTGAAAATCCTTTTTTTTTATATTTCATACATTTATTTTTTTCTTGTTAATTCATATATCAAACTAATGAAATATAGTACAGATATAGATATGTTTTTTTGTTTGTGATGGAAAATCCTATAATTATAATGAAAGATATAAGGAATTTCCCATTTGAGGTGAGGTGATAAAGATTTACTATAAATACAAGATCCACTAAGGATGGGTTGTGTTGTTACTTTGAGATAGGTCTTATCTTTCTAGTAATAAAGATCTGTTGTGATAATTTAGTTCATGAAGAATAGAATCCCTTCTACACGGATTCACTTGTATTAGGGGGAAGAGGATCATGTAGTCCACTTAAAAATTTAATCATGAATTCAATATTCCATCATAGGGATTCATTTTTATGAATATTAATCTTGTGAATAATGTTATTCGAAAGATGGATTATCCTTAGGACACTCAATATCATCAAAAATAACCCGGTTTCTTGAAGAAATCAATATAATATATTTTTATTTCCATGAATTTATTTGATATATCTAGTACACTACACTGATGGATGAATACATAATATTGAAAAAATAATGATAGTGTTTACATTGTATAGTTCTTCGTAGAGAATGATAATCAATTATGATCCATTTACATGTTTTATTTCGAAGTATATCTTGATCAATGTATATATTGAGTTCTATATAGTATCACATGAAATAATATCACAAATAAGAAAAAATCATTAACATTCGCATATTTAGATTTACATGAAATATTTATGGATAATGTGCATGCTCATATTATTTGAGAAGTCTGTGAACATTAATGAGAGTATATACAATCATAAATGAATAGAAATTCATTGAGATACAAGGTGATCAGTTTGTGTGTACATACATAGTGGATGTGAAGAAAAAAATATAGACAGAGAATATACACCTCTTCCATGAACTAAATGCATGCATGGATGCTTAATCATTTGTGAATACATGAATTCCAATGGTGGTGTAATAAGGGGTTTGAAATATGCATAAATGACTTAAACACAATAAGTAATATGTGATAGTCATCGTGAAAAAAAATTAAGATTTTGAGAAGACATAAAAATATTGTGTCTAATTACATGCATTAAATATTTTTTATCTGATAATGGTAAATACATGCATGAAGAACAAAAAATGATTATGTGTGTTATAATTTAGTTGAGAAGAAGTAATATTATTAGTAAAATCCTATAATAAGACAACATTTAGTGTATTGAAGAACATTAATTTTTTCATGAGATATTTAGAGTGATCTAACCAGAATATATTATATTCCACTCAATCAG
The DNA here is from genome assembly GCA_963277665.1 of Viscum album. Classification (NCBI taxonomy): domain Eukaryota; kingdom Viridiplantae; phylum Streptophyta; class Magnoliopsida; order Santalales; family Viscaceae; genus Viscum; species Viscum album. The sequence continues at coordinate 121,192,533 of OY728153.1, read as the reverse complement.
GATTGTATACTGAGTCGACTTGTATACAATATTGTTGATTAAATTTTTTGGTAGTAAAATACATTTAGATTAAGTGAGAAAGTATATAATGAGATTAATCTATTAGATTAAAGAGGAAGATTAGATTAAGTATTGAATTAGCAGATTGATGTCTGTGTGATCGTTCTCATTATATTAGTGACATGATGGCTGAAATGAACCATCAAAGAAGCTGATCAATGTTTAAAATTTATAAAACTACTAAGTAAAGTATATGTGTAATGTAGGGTCAATCCCACAATGAAAGAAATTTTGGCCACTAATCTTCTAATTTTATTTAAAAAGACCCCACTATTGTCAGCAATGGGTGGCATTTTACACATATTTTTTACTTTCATTAGTATTATTTATTAATAATTGAAGTGACATAACATAAAAAATCTAGTATCTAAACTATGTTGAAGTGGGAAAAAATTGAAAATAAATGGGAACTGAGATATGAAAACACTGATAAACACACAATCTTATAAAATGATAGGGGATAAATTTGAATTCTGTTAGTTTTAAAAACATTAATTCTCACGATAGTGATTACAACTAATACCACTAAAAGGAGTGCTTTATTTACCCCACCAGAAGATAAATCACTCAATATGAAAATTCTTGAAGTTAGCCACACCTAGATTAATCATCTTGAGAATTTGGGTTTTATAAATATTATAAAACTACTCACCATATGTCTTGTAGTGTTTTATTTCTATTTAAATGTTCAAGAAAATTAATCCACAATCAAACTCAGAAAATGAATGTGGAATTAGGTGATTAAGAGCAGGTGGTAAGTTGCAATTGAATGAAATAATAACTGATTTATCCAATCAATTCTGATCACAAACAAAATTATAGTGACAAGGGAAAAAGAAGATAACAAGTAGATTCTATTTTTAAACCCGAACTGGAAGTATTCAACCTAACATTATCTATGTTATGTATACTAAAACCATCCAATTACAGAAGATGGGAATTGAATGTAAACAGAGGAAGAAAACTCCCTCTTCTAGCATGAATTGTCGTTGTTCAAGGTCCTCATATTTTCAGATAATTTTTCTCCGAGAAGTGCTCTAAGGTTCGTCTCCTGGTTCTCACTCTGCTCTGGAGTTAATGATCCACTGAATTCCCCCCCGTTCAAATTCATTTTCAACTCTATTTTTATATTCTCTATCATTTATTTCATGTCGCCCCTCGCTTCCACTGACTCCAAAAATTCCTTCACTTATGCACCACTCACTTGCATCTTTTCCGCGACTGGAATGTCACTCTAGTTTTTCTCACATAACTGACTCTCAGTGTGTTAGTTAAGTGAATCTGGATGGGATTTCAATTCCCGTATGAACCTAAAATATAGATAAAAAACAAGAAGTAATAAATACAATGAAAATAAATACTATATTATAGTTATATTTTAAATAAAAGTTAAATAAAATAGTTAATTAATGTTAATTTAAAAATACTGAAGATGATAATTATTATTTATTAGAACAACAATTAATATTATATTTATTAATTTATTATTAAAAATTTTTATGTTATTAATTTCATACTTATTAATTATGTTATATTATAAATATAGTTATTATTAAAAATTAGATAGAATAATTAATTAGATACTTAAATTAGATCCAAATAAATTAATTTATTATTTTATTTATCAATGGTTAAATATATTTATTTTACTTGATAATTAATTTAACTTATGATTAATTATTATTTAAAATATAATTTAATAAATTCTTTTTAGTTATCTTATATTTTATTTTAAAACTTATATATTTATAAATATTATAATAATTTTTATATTATATTTATTATATATTATATTATATTAATTTGATTAATTTATTATTTTTTAAATATTTTTTAATTTTATATTTTTGCAATTTTCAACCCCCAAAATTCCACATGGCACAGTAGGGTGTATTCTTCTTCCAAGCCAGTTCGCGGCTCCGCCTCCTATCTTCACAGAGCTGACATTAGGGTTCATCATCACCGATGAAAGGCTCAGATCTGCTCGCGATTGCATCAATACAAATCTGGGACCACGACTAAAGTCTCAGTCAGACTCCCCAGACAGGTCCAGTCATCCACGACGTGCGGCGGACCCTTCACCAGGAAGTGCCACGTCCCGGCTTTTATACAAATCTCCATGCATCTGGCATTCCTTCTTCTTCTCGGATCACAATGCAATGAAGTTCATCCTCCTAGCGACTTGAACCCTAGTGCAAAGTCAGCCTCGGTTCAGTTACATAGTGGTGACTTCAGCTCGGGTCACCCTCTACCTCTAGAGATGGCGTGGCTCCAGTACTAATCACAACAAGTAGCGACGACTACCCAGTCTTCAACAACAGTGGAAGTAGAACTAGTGTGTCTTCTTCTCTAATTTCTTCCAAAAACGCCTTATTTGACTTCAATCCCACCTAATTTGGGTGTTTAATAGATTCTGGCTCGAAGTTATGGTTTTTGGCCTCGATGATTGCAAATATATGGTAGGTTTTCATTAGTTCATGGTTGAAAATATAGTTCAAAAATATATTGTTTTTGATTTGAGGTACATGGTATATGGGTTACAATGAAAGCGCAAGGAATATTAGATGAGAAGAACCAGTTATGATGAGATATGAATAGTACCTACAAGTAGAGGTGCCAAGGATTTACTGATGATAAAGTATATGATGTAAAAAATGAAATGAAGGCACCAGTTTTGATGAAATACTCATAGAGGTAGAGGAAATAGCGGGACAATGATGGAATATTGACAAATGGATGGAACGATGAATGAGGTTACGGTGCTAGAGGAAGGAGTGAGAACCGGTGGGATAGTAAGTCAGAATTCATGGTGGATTGTGATTATGTTGCAACTGTGAATGGTTGAGACCGTGAGAAGAGTCACGGTGTCATAGAAAAGGAATGTAAATGTTGTGTGATGGCACCACAAAATGAAACGGTTACTGTGGAACTGGTTTATGAAGGTAACGGTGATACAGTGAATGAATGGGGAAATGGTGTGTGGTGGCACAGTGATAGTAAACTGTTGTTGTGGTACCGTGACACTAAAAAATAAACATACAAACAAAATAAATTGAAAAATAAATAAAAATAAATAAAAAAATTAATAACAATAAAAAATTAATTAACAAAATGAAAATAAAGATTCTCATAAATTTAAATAAACATATAAAACCAAATAAACATAAGTTAAATCATTATTAACATTAAAATATTAAACTAAAATTGGAACTATACTGAAAATTAAATTAAGAAACAATTAAATAATTAATATTTAGTTTAAAATTTAAACATTTATATAACAAATTAAAATTATTTCTATTATAAGAAACTAAATTAGTTAAATATGTAGACCAAAAACAAAAAACAAAAAACTTTTAGACTATAAAATAATGTAACACATAAATTTTCTAATTTAAATCTTAAATTTAATGATTAATTATAAAAAATTGATTAATTAAAAATTTTAATTATAAAAATACATAATTTAAATATATATTGAAAATGAAAAAATTATTAATTAAAATTAATGAAAATTAATTAAAAATATGTGGAAAAACATGTGTTTTAAGGCCACATCACATTATCCACCATTTAATCTTTATTTTTCCTCAAACAATGTAATGTTATACTATCATTGAAAATAGAAGAATGATATTCAAAATTTTCCTCAAAATGTAACATGTCCAAGAAATTGAAACAAAGGACAGAAACATCAATAGGCTTTTAGAAAATGAATTGCACAGATGAATCTTTTCCAATAATCAACATCTCACTAGTATTCATGAATGTAACTAATCAACAAGAAATCTAAGTGTCATGGATCATTTTTGATACTTCTTAGTGACCCATTTATGTCCAAGCGCATGTTCTAATAACTATAGTGACAAGATGTTAAATTTATGGGTATAAAGAACTTAACCGATGGATCTTTGTACTTTCTCTATTCACCAAGGCTTGAAAAAATAATGATTTATTTATGAAACACATTAATAATACAACCTAAATGACTCCCATATAAACCAATTGACCCCTTATTCATTTTGCATTCATTTTCCTCTCACCTTAATGAACTCATTTTTGACCCTAGAAGCTTTATTTAGTTTTCCCAAGTCATGTATCGTGTGTTAAGAACTGTGTAATCCAATTATTCAATGTGAACAGAGGGCATATAGTAAACAAAAATGCATCCTTTATCAATGGTATCAGAGACTCACTACGGGATACCAGATGCCCAAATTACTCCAGTTTCAAAATATTTCTATTGAAACAATTTACATTTTCTAATTAAGGTTATTACATTAATAAAAAATAAAAACAGGTGTCCACTAAAGTCAAGATCAACCTTTCAGTTCCAAGTATTATTATCATAACTCCCCTAACAAATCACCCATGTCAATCTCAAAAATAGACTCTAAACCATATTTCCATAAAAAAACTATGAAAATATCTCTCTGTAATCATTAAATATCATTATTTTCATATAAAAATCAACACTTCACTACCAAAATGGTAGTTTTCCACAGGCAAGACCCATTTGAGTAACAATGAGAAGCCTAAAATTATGAAATAATTTTTATAACATTTAACCATTTTTACCATAAATAATTATGTTGTTGAGGAAATTGATGGGATTTCAATTAAGAATAGTTTAGAACAATCAAGAATTGACCCCCGCCCCCACACATAAAACACATATTTATCCCAAAAGATGACTTCTAAAGACAGAGAATAACAATTAATCAATTACGGATCGAAATAGATTTTCAATTAAGTAGGTAGATGAAAAGTATAAAGTCCACATTAACGTTGAAAGATATTGTTTCCCAAAACGAATAACTTATCAATAGGTTCATTAGAATTTACATGCATTAACATTATATCCAGTGAATAATTTATATTAATGTTCAAACATGGCTTATGAAGTGTAAGTTCATTACGTATAATGTGTAATAATTTTAATAGATTGAGTTCAATATTGTGTTCAATAAAGCAGAAAAATATGATAGAACACCCCAATCTAACGAAAATTCAAAAGACCAATAGCATGTACATCCCCCCCCCCAACACAGATAGTATCATGCAGTGAGAAGATTTCAATATAACAATGAAATTCAAATTCTAGAACAGTAGAGGTAGATTTTTTTATTTACACAGGGACATATAGAAGAATTGCATTCCAATTTATGTAGAATTTTAAACATATGCCTAATTTTTTTTAGTAGCAATGCATGAAGCGGAATTTAATATTGTTCAAGTCATGCAACAGAATTTTCAGTACACATGTAGCAGAATTTTCTAATACAAGAATAATTTTTCTCTATGTAGAATTTAAACAAAAAATAGTGAAAAATAGAGAAGATTTTTCATGTATCACAAGTATGAGATTTTTTTACAGCATTAAGTAGAAGAGAAATAAATGAAACAGTTCTGAGATGAGTACTTCCCTGAATATATTTATCAATTTACATCCTATAATGTTTCAGCCTCTTCCCATTAACTAACATGTGTTTGTTCTCTTCACATACTATTTCAACAACTCCATTATTTAAAACTCTCACTATATTTAAAGTTCCATAAGGCATGGAATTTAGCTTTATATGAAAGAGTTTGTTTCTAGAGTTAAAGAGGAGGACCTTCTATTTAGGTTTGAATTCATTGGTTTGTATGAATGAATCATGAAATATTTTAGACCTATCTTTATAAATCCTTGAATTATCATAACTCTTTCTCTCTTAATATCATCTAATTCACTTAGTTAACGAAATATCCTCTCCCCATTACTCTTAAAATCAATGTTCAGCACCTTAACATCCCAGTAAAACTTATGTTGCAACTCCATAGGTAGATGACAACATTTCCCAAACAGCAGTCTGTAAGGTGAAATACCTATTGGGGTTTTAAAAGTAATTCTACATGCCCGTAAAGCTTTATCCAATTTAAGAGACCAGTCATTCCTATAATTTGACATAGTTTTCTCATGTATTTGTTTCTATTTTTTATTTTAAATATCCACTTGTCCACTGGACTGTGGATGATAATGGGTACCAGTTTAAAGAACACATCCATATTTCTCCATCAAAGCTTTAAAATTATAATTTTTAAAATGTGTTCCATTATAAGTGATACAATCTATTAGGACTCCAAATCTTATAAAGTTATTCTTCCTGAAAAAACATAATTACAGAATTGGATTTATTGTTGGGTAGTTCTACTGCCTCACCCCATTTCAAAACATAGTCAATAGTAAGATGAATATACGCATTATCATGAGATGATGTAAATGGACATAAAAAATTTAAACCACATATATCAAAAATATCAACATCTAGAACTCCTTTTTGAGGAAACTCTTGATTCCTTGCAACCTTACCTAGAATTTGAAAATTATCACAAACAACTACAAAGCTTCGATAATCCTTAAAAATAAAAGGACAATAGAAACTAGATTGTAAGACTTTATGAGCAGTACATTCACCACCATGGTGACCTCCCCAAGGTGAGGAGTGACAACTTCTTAAGATAGGAAACATCTCTTCCTCAATAAACCACCTCCTAAGGATACCATTAGCGCGTATCCTAAATTGAAGGGGATCATCATGAAGATAGTACTTAAGGTTCAAATGAATTTATTTCTTTTGTTATTAGGAATCTTATTGGGAAAGACACCATCTACAAGGAAGTTGGAAAAATCTGAAAACCAAGAAGATTGCCTGATTGACATAGTGACCAACTTCTCATTAGGAAAGGAAGAGTTTATATCCCTAGGAACATCAAATTCAGATTGAGTAAGAGGAATCCTAGATAGGCAGTCAACAACTAAATTTTCATCTCCCTTATTATCAATAATCTCTAAATCAAACTCTTGTATCCACAAAATCAATCTAATCATCAACGTTTTAGTTTATTTCATTGAAAAAAAATACTATAAAGAAGAATGAAAATTGAAAATGACGGCTTTGGAACCTAACAAATATTTTCTAAACTTCTCTAGAGAAAACACAATAACTAACAATTATTTTTCAGTAGTGGTGTAATTATTTTGTGCATCATCTAGCAGTCTTCTAGTATAATAAACCACATGTAACTTCCTTATTTCCTCTATTGAAGGATAGAACGTATAGAAATATCACTAGCATTACACATAATTTCATACGAATGCTTCCAGTCAGGTGAATTGATAATGGGTGATGTAAGGAGTTTCTCTTTAATATTATTAAATGATTTTAAACAATAATCATCAAAATTTAATGGTACATACTTGACCACAAAGGATCATAACAGAATAGTTATTTTGGAAAAATCAATTATGAATCTCTGATAAAAACCAGTATTCCTGAAGAAACTTCTAACTTCATTAACATTTTCAGGAGGATATAGGTTTTGAATGAAATCAATATTAGGAATATCAACTTATAATCCTCTTTTGAACCCTTTATGACCACACAATATCCCTTTTATGACCATTAATTGACACTTATCTCAATTAAGAACAAGGTTGGTTTAAAAGCATCTCTATATGACTAACTCAAGATTTTTAAGACACAGATCAAAGGTACTACCCACCATGGAGAAATCATCCATGAAAACCACAATAATTCTCTCAATCATATCTAAAAAGATAGCCATCATACTATTTTGAATGGTGGATGGAGCTCCACACAACCCAAAGGGAATCCGCCTATAATATGATGTTCTAAAAGGGGCATGTGAAATTGGTCTTATCTTGAACCTCTAGGTCAACTAGAATCTGGTTGTAACTAGAATACCCAACCAGAAAATAGAAAAATTCATTTCCAATAATCCGTTCATGCATTTGATCTAAGAATGAAATTGGGAAATAGTCATTCCTAGTGGCTACATTAAGAATCCTATAATCTATACAGACTCTCCATTTTGTGGCTTTACTAACATGGACTTTTTCATTCTTTATATTTTTATCTTCATTGAAACCTATGTTCATGGGGACAACCTAAAAATGGCTGACCCGAGTACTATCAGAAATGGGATATATCATTTCAATGTCCCACAACTTAATCAATTCTTCCCTCACAAATTCTTTCATGTTTGGATTCAATCTTCTTTGACACTTTACCCTAGGCTTATGGTCTGGCTCCATTGTTCTTTTATGTAGAAAAAATGAGGGACTAATACCCATGATATCTGCTATTGTCCAAACTATGGAAGATTTAAACTTCTTCAAAACACTGAAGAATATTTATTTCATTAAGCTCAACAGAAATTATGGCAGGAAAAGTGGAATTCTCACCCAGAAATGAATATATTTTTGTTTCAATAAGGTTTCTGTATGAATTTTCCATTCCTTCAGGTTTTGGGATATTGTTGATTCAATATAGTTTCCTTATTAATTTACTATTTATACATGTTTTGAAAACCACAAACATCTTTTCTTAAGGAAATTTTCATTTACCATATGTTTTACTTTTATAAGAAAACATTTCCACTACAAAGGAAATTTATCCATACCATGTTTTTCATTGTTCATTTTGCCTAATTATAAAATTATGTTTCATATCCAAAACCTCAAAATCTTATATATATATACATATAAAGAATTCTGTTTTCAAGATTCTAATTTAGGTTCTATTTTCTCTGATTTCTGACTCTGAACTCTTCTGAGTTCTGACTCTGAGCTTCTAAATTTAGACTTCTAACTCTTCAGAGTTATGACTCCGAGATCTCTGAATTCAGACTCTGAACTCTTCTGATTTCTGACTCCAAGAACCATAAATTCAGACTATGAACACTTCTGAGTTCCATTTTTATGTTCATTGTATTTAGACATTGAACATTTATGAGTTTAGTTTTCATGTTCTTTGAATCCAGACTCCTAACTCTTATGCGTTCATGTTTAGAATTCCTATGAATTCAGACTCTGAATTTCATTAAAATTTAGACTCTGAATTCTATATAATTATAACTCTAAATTCTTCTGATAAACAGAATCTGTACATCCATGTATTATAGATTCCAAATAGTTTTTTGGTAGACTTTGAATATAAATTTTTTCTTACATTCTGAAAAATAAATTTTGTTGATTAACCATATTTTTCTTACTCATGTTTCGGTTATAAAATTATGTCATGCATTTAGTTACTAACTAACCATTTTTTGAGAGACACTTGTATAGTTCCCATCGATGTTCAAGGAAAAATATGACCATTAGAGGAGGGATACAATCGTTGAATATGTCCCTATAAATAGGATCTCATTTGAATGTGCTCAACATTGTTCTATGTCTCCAAATATTACATGCTGCTGAGGTGATTTCTAGAGAGATACTTTCATGATTTGTGCATACTAAAAATCTTGTTGACAACTGTTTCGTGTGACTCCAAATGTTTTTGAGTACATTAGAGGTCTTCTAGTGGTAGGAAGACCGAGGTGCATACTACCTTGAAGTTGAGGGCATGTGGGGATAGCAAGATAAACTTCAATCTTCATATCAGGGATTACCCTGGTTTGGGTAAGATAATATTTTTTGAATTTATAAATCAGGGGACCTTTATCCAAGGTTGTTGGATACCCATATCATTGGGTTATAAGATTTACTACTTGTTACTGGTATTGTTCAATGTTTTCCACTCTATTTTGATTGTTGAGGAAAGTATAACTATCTTATTCTTCCTTATATGTGAACTCTTATTTAGTAAAACTCTATACGCTTTAAGGTAAAATCATTATCTTTGTAAACATTGGTTATGTTTCATTTGCAAACCCACATTCCCAGAATTACATTATCAGAATGAAATTTCGAGAATCTATCTTGTTCTTAGAACTTAGAGGTCTTGTGAATTTAACTTGTTTAACCTTTTTAAAAAATAGAAAGGTTTCTAACCATCTTTAAAAGTTCCCAAAAAATTTTTAAATTATATAATTCACCCCCCTCTTGTATATTGAGCATCTACTGTTACATTTTGATCCTATAGTCTGTATCATTGGAGAATATCATACTCCATACCAACTTAATAATTTGTATCAGAGGATGTCTCTGAAATACTTATATTCACATATAATTTTTCCTTGCTCAAGTATTTCATTGTTCTGTTTGCTTAGGATATTCTTATCCTTGTTTACAAACATTTATTACTAAAAAGTTTGTGTATAATGTTTTTCTTTATGATGACATGAATAAATGTTGGTTCCATAGAAAACCTAAATCCAACTAGACCACATATTTTTCATGGGAATGATTATGAATATTGCAGAGATCGCATGAAGACGTTTATTACCAAAACTGGTGTCGACAATTTTTTCATGCTTACTGGAGGCTATAGAATCCATGACAAAGAAGTTAGTTCTTTCACCAACCTAGAAAAGCATGAATATCAACTAAATGATAAGGAATGAAATATATTTCTTTGTTCTATGACTAGAAATATATATAGCCAAATTTCATCTTGTGAAGTGGAAAAATGTATATGAAAGATTCTTGAAGATACTCACTATGTATATTCCAATGTTATTGAAACTAGAAGAGCCTTGATCATAGCTGAATATCATCGTTTTTTCCTTCTTTATAGAGAACCCATATGTAATGTACAACAAATATTTATGACTATTGTCTACAGTTTACAATCCATGGGTGAGAAAGGATTAGATTATGAATATCTTGTGGATAAAATCATAGACATCAGTAAAAATGAGTTGGAAACTAAGAGGATAGATATAGATGAGAATAGAAAAGTTACACAGATCACCCTTGATAAAATTTTTGGAACTCTTCTTCCACATGAGAATAGAATGAAGATAGATGCTGATAATATTAAGAAGTAGAATATAAATGGCAGTGTTTCTTTTACAAATACTTAAAATCATATGAAATCCAAGACTCTTGAGATATTTATGAGATCTAAAACTAAGAAGGCTATAATACTGTCTGAATCTAGTGGAAGTGAATCTTCAGAAAATGAACTATTCAATCATTCTCGAAGAATGAACAAGATTGTGGGACAAAAGAACATTCAATCCAGATACATGAAGAAATAAAAGAAAGATAATAAGGACTCTGAAATCACATGTTATGAATGAAAAAGAAGTAGATATATAAGGCCTGATTGTCATATTCTTAGGAGAAAATAATGAAAGGAAAAGCATTCTAAAAGAAATAGAATTAAGTACTATAAAAATTATGCTAAGAAATTCTTGAACTATAATGACATCTAGAGTTCCAATGGTGGTTACTATTTAGATGAATCATCAAATTTGGAATTTTATGGATAGAAGAATCTTGGTTTAATAGCCACACTGCCTATTGAAAATCATGGCATAATGTCTAAGGTACACAATTATGAATCCATGACTAATGTATCATTAAATTTTAATTATAGTGATAGTAAATATTTTGAATATTTTCATGAAGAATCTTCTTCTGATGAAGATAATAATTTACTTAAATATGAATAAGTGTCTATGTTTTCTAAGCTTCTCGAGAAGGAAAATTCTAAAGTCATAAAAAAGAATGATAAGGAAAATTCTAGGATTTCTATACACACTTAAGAAATATTAGATCGTTATAATGTTCTTGATAAAAAAAACTGGATTTTGAATGTATTTCAAAAAAACTACGAGGAAGTATATTCCGAGAAGGATAAACATTCTAAAGATCTAGAAAATGTAATATCTAAGAGAAATTCTTTCGAGCCCAACTCTAGTTCTAAAGATAATGTTTTGGAAGATAAGAACTTAGTTATTAGAATAATGTCAGAAATATTTTCCTTGAGGAAGTTTTTTTCAAACATTACCTTAGGTATGGAAAATTTTTATAAGATGTATTATCAAATGTAACCTCTTAGGAATAATTCTGGTTTTTGTTATACTGGTTCAAAACTAATTTTTAGTAACAATTAGTTTGTTCCTCAAAGTGATCTATTCTGAACTAAATGTAAGTGTGGTGGACACTGGGAAAAAATTTGTTCCTTAAAAAAACTCAGTCTTTAAGATTTTATAAAGCTTATTTTTTAATGATAATGTGGGTGCCTAAAATTTTGCATTCTAATATTTCTGGATCCAAAAAAAATTGGGTTTCGAAAGACTAAAACTCTTATTTTCAGGAAAATAAAGAAAAGTACCAACATCAATACGAGGTACACGTATAATGGATGTTTCAAGCATATGAATGGTAACACAAGCTTCTTTGAAAATATTATCAAGATGAAAGGAGAAAAGTAACATTCAAAGATAAAGCTAAGGGAGAAATTAATGGTATAGGTAACATCGTTCTTCTTGGAAAATCTTTACTTTCAAATGTTTTATTTGTTAAAGTACATAAGCACAACCTCATTAGCATAATTCAATTATGTGATGATGGTTACCTTGTGAATTTTAAGAATGAAAAGTTCTTAGTACACAATTCCAAGGAAGAGTGCATTCATTGTTCTAATAGGAAAGAGAATGTTTAAACACTAAACATAGACATCCTTAAGAACTAAGACCTACCTTGACATATTACAATGGAAGATGAGTATTGGTTATGGTATAGAAGTTTAGGAAACTATAACCTTAGGAACCTATCAAAACACCTTAGGAAAAGACTATTTAATGATCTACCAGAGCATAGATTTGATTCTTCAAAAGTTTGTGATCCTGATAAATATGGAAGGAATCATAAATCAAGTTTTAATTCATTCGGAGAAGTCTCAACCACTAATGCATTGCAGTTTGTGCATATGGATCTTTTTGGTCCAACACAAACATAAAGCATTGAAATAAAATATTATGTATTTGTATTAGTTGATGATTACACCAGATTTATGTGCATCTATTTTCTAGAAAATAAATCTGAATCTTTTTCATATTTCAAATGTTTTAGATCCCAAGATAAAAATGAAAAAAAAATACTCCTTTGATTCCTATTCATAGTGATCACGGAGAATCATTTCAAAATTATTATTTTGAAACTTCTTGTAGTAGAAAAGGAATTACTCATAACTTCTCAGCACCTAGAACACCTCAATAGAATGGTATTGTTGAAAGAAGAAATATAATTCTTAAAGAGATAACATAAACCATGTTTTGTGAATATTCTATAGCCAATCATTTTTGGACTGCAGTTGTATGTATTTCTTGTTATACTATAAATCATGTTTTTATTAGACATTTTCTTAATAAAACTCTTTATGAGTTATGGAATGGTAGAACACCTTGACTTTACTACTTCAAGGTTTTCGGTTGCAAGGTATTCCTTTTGAATACTAATGATTATATTAACAAATTCACACCAAAATATGATGATGGAATTTTCATAGGCTACTCCACAACTTCTATGGCTTATAGTGTTTTTAATAAAAATACTTGTACTGTTGAAGAAACAGTACATGTCAAATTTGATGAAAATGATCCTTTTGTTTGTAAACAATATCAACTTACATATTCGGATGTGTTTTAAAAAACTGATTATAAATCTTTGTTAGAAGATCCTTCTGATAGGGAAAATGTCCATGAAAGTAATTCTGAAACATTTACTGCAGAATATTTCCTACCCTATGTTGATGAACACACTTTAAAAAATCCAAATAAATTTTTTCTAAAGGATCATCCCGGTGATAGAATCATTGGTGATGTGAATCAACCTGAAAGGACTAGAATTTCTTTAAGAAATTAAGTAGAACATATAGCATTCCTTTCCCAATTAGAAAAAAAAAGAACTGATGATGATTTAGGTGATGATGATTGGATAAAAGCTATGCAAGATGATCAAAATGAATTTGAAAGGAATAAAGTCTAGAACTTGTTTGAAAGACCTAAGGAAACATCTTTTATTGGAGTCAAATGGTTCTTCCAAAATAATTGTGATTAAAATAGAATTATTATATGAAATAAAGATTGATTGGTTTCTAAAGGCTATAATCAACAAGAAAGAATAGACTATGAAGAAAATAGATGCTCTAGTAACTAGACTTGAATCTATTTGTATTCTACTTGCGTTTGTAGCATTATTTAATTTCATATGTTTTCAAATGGATGATAAATGTTTTTTCCTTAATGGTTATGTTCAAGATGAATTTTTTGTTGTACAGCTTCCTGGTTTTGAAGACACAAAACATCCGGAATATGTTTTTAATATTACAAAAGCCTTGTATGGACATAAGCATGCCACTCGAGCTTTGTATGATAGGCATACATGATTTTTTATTCAAAATAATTATGTAAAGGGAAATGTAGATCCAACCCTTTTTATAAATAAGGATATAAAAAATGTTTTGATTTATAAAATTTATGTTGATGACATTATATTTGGTTCAAATCGGAAATCATTAACTGATTCCATTGCGGATCTAATGAAATCCAAGTTTGAAATGAGTATGACGGGTGAGTTAACATTTTTCCATTGATTTCTAATTTCTCAAAAACCAGAAGGAATCTATATAACCCAAAATTAGTATACTAATGTTCATCTTAAAAGTATGGATATGAAAACAATAAGAGTATAAGTACTTCCATTAGTACCTCAAATTCACTTGATGTAGATGAAGCTGGGAAACCAGTAGATCAAATATATTTTAGAGGTATGATAGGATGTCTACGTTACTTGACAGATAGTTTTTCAGACATAATATTTTCAATATACACATGTGCAAGATATCAATCCAATCCTAAGGAATCTCATTTAATGAAATTGAAATTAATTTTTCACTACGTAATGGGAACCGTGGATCTTGGACTCTTTTATACGTATGGAAATGATTTTATTTTATAGAGTTTATCGGATGCTGACTTTGGTGGATATAGAATGGATAGAAAAATTACATTAGGAAATTTTCATTTCTTAAGAGATTCATTATTTTATTGGTCATTCAAAAAGAAATACTCAGTAGCATTTTCAATTGCTGAAGATGAATATGGAGCAGCTGAAAGTTTTTGTGCTCAAGTGTTGTGGACCCAGCACACACTCACAGACAATGGTATGAGTTTTACCAAAACAAAAATTTTGTGTGATAATACTAGTGACATTTCCTTAAGTAAAAACCCTACACATCACTCTCATGAGAAACACATAAATATTAGGCATCACATTCTTTGGGATCACACATAAAAGGGGATATCATTCTTAAATATATCGGAACACAAAATCAACTTGCTGATATTTTCACAAAATCATTATTTTCTAATAGATTTTAATACGTTAAACAGAAGATAGGAATGATAACTATAAGGTAATATTCTTTTTTAACTTTTTGATGATACCAATATCATTATAATAATAAACTCATTTTCATTGGGGTAGTACATTTTCTTGTTAGATAGATCAAAATTATTCGTAATGGAAATTTTTGTAGTCATATTTCTCAAATCGTTCATAATGGAAATTTTTGTAGAAATATTTTTAAAATTTTTCGTAATGGAAATATCTGTAGTAAGATTTTTAAAATTTTTCATATTGAATATTTTTGTATAAGATTTTCTAAATTTTTCATAATTAAAATTTTCTTTTTAATACATTCTAATATTTCCATAATGATGTTTTTTAATTTAGTTTTTCTATAAAAAAAATTGTAGTTAGTTTTTTTTAATTTTTCGTAATGAAAAGTTTTTTTTTCAGATTATAATGTTCTTCAAGATAAATTTTTCCTCATTACGAATAATCTTTATAGAAATCTAAAAGGTATGTTTCTAAACTTGTGTTTCTTTAATCATCTCTTACTTTCTTATATAATCATTTATTTTTAAATTTTCATATTCACTTTTTCATAAATCAGAATGTTTTTCTAAAAACCCTCAGAAGATCGGATTCTATAAAAATTTCCATGTAGTTATCATCTCAACCATCTGATCTGATCAGTAGTCTTTTCATCCATTGGATATAGTTTGGAAGATGACCTGTCTCATCAAACACCTATATAAAGGACCATCGATGTTTACCCCACATCAAAACTCAAGCTCTGGCGTGCTGAAGTTCTTCCCTTCTACTGAAGCTCGTTCCAAACTTCACAGAACATGCTCAAATCCAAACGTATGTCTAATAATCTTCTTAGAAAGACATTTTAACTATCAAGCTAATCTCAAATTGGTAGGTTTATATGGAATGGTCAGTGCATGAAAATTTCTTCACCAAGTATGATTCTATAATCTCGAAAAAAAAGTCATGCTCAATAGGTGGGAGAGTGATTGTGTATCAAATCCAGGAGCTCATGATTTAGTGTATCCAGATCTGCTATTTCAATTCATTGAAATAGTAATATTTTACATGGAAGAAGGCAAGGAAAAATTATATTTCGAAATATACGAGAAGCCTTATGCTCTCTAGTACACCAAGGATGCAAATTTGTTTGGAGTTATGTATGAAAGTGAAGATGAATTTTGTTTTCATAATTTTCCAGATGATCAAGGAAGTTTTTTTAAGGTGGAAGCTATTGAATTACTCATTCTTAAAGATGTTAAGACTCTGAATATTGTTTTCCTCACTACAAATTTTCAGATTCTCAAATTATGGGTTCAAGAATTAATTAGAACAAAAAAGGTGAAAATGATACATTTATGAAATGAGATATGTACATTTTGGATTTTCTAGTTAATCTGAGAAAGGTTCACATGGTTATGTATATTCTGATTTAGATCAAGAATATAATGAATGGAAATCTGAAGTCTCATATCATTATGTACCCAACCATTCATTCAGAGATGATTGTTCGGTGTTTAGAGTCTTTCGAAATCCCGTACAGTTCAAAGGCAAGGAATTGAAAAGTTATGTTGGTTAGTGATGATACCTTGGAAATGTTGAATGTTGGATTTTCCAATGAATCCATATAATTTTATGTCTTTATAGTAGAATAATCTGAAGCCATACTGAAGAAATAGGAATTGATTGAGACTTAAAATAAGGTGAAAGGAAGGGGAATGTGAAGGAAGTGGAAGAAATGGAAAAAACTCCATTGGCCAAGGATGTTCAGGCAGCACCCCCAAGGAC
Organism: Viscum album; assembly: GCA_963277665.1. Lineage (NCBI taxonomy): Eukaryota > Viridiplantae > Streptophyta > Magnoliopsida > Santalales > Viscaceae > Viscum > Viscum album. The sequence continues at coordinate 121,175,567 of OY728153.1, read as the reverse complement.
CAAAAAATAAAAAACCTACCTGGATGAGGTAGTAGCTAAGTCGAAGGAAGATAATAAGAACAAAAAAGAAGGGGAGCCCAAGTTTGGACTAGACCTTGCTGAAGAAAAATCTCTGATGGAGAAGAAAACTATGTATCTAGAAATGGAAGAGAACGACAAGAAACAAAAGAAGATAATGGATGAAGTAGAAATTGTGCCATCCATTTTGATGGACACTGAAAAAGCTTCCAAAAATATTCTGGTGCCATAATCCTTCATGGTAGAATCTTTACCTGAAAATCTAGGGAAGAAATTTGAGACACCCGAAAAAGTCATAGAAGTTAAATAAGATGTTAAAGAAGATGAAGAAGAAACAAGTAGTGGTGACACCAAATATCTCATTAAGATAGTTGAGGATTTTCATGAGAATGAATTCCCATCAGAAAAATTATCAATCTAAACTTCTCAAGACGAATCATCAAAGATTTCTACTCCTAGAAAAGATGTAGATAAAGATGAATAAGAATTGAAAAAGATGTCTGAAGAAGAATGTTTTAATCGTGATTTCATTCATCTGAAAGATTATAAGGCATGAGTTGAGAAGAAAAAGGTTGTTGAAGACAGAGTTGTTCATATATTTGATAGTGAACATGAATCCCTTGAGGAGGAATCTATTCTGAAGGATGATAAGGGAAAACGAGTGGTTGTTGATACACCTATTAAAAGTGTTGTGAAGAAGAATTATGTAGGCACTTCATCAAAGAGGAAGGCAGATGAACTAGATAGTAAATCTTCTCCAAGAGAAGTTTCATATTTGGAGTCATCCTCCCTTGGACATGATTTTATCGACCAATATTTGAAGAAGATTGTTGGTACTGTTCCGATTTTTCCAAGCATTGACTCGAGTTGTCAAATGTTTCGAACACCTTGAAACAAAAATTCGATTCAGTATCCATGGTGATGGATAAGTGTGTCAAGATGGAGGTAGACATAAAATTCTCTTTCATTAACTATGAAACCCATCTGAGATCCCATAAGAAGATGAACACATGGTATAAGAAACCTATAGAAGATATGCAGATTCGTGATGAGTTCCAAAAGAGTGTCAAAGATTCATTTGACATCGAAGATGTGAAGATCAAAGATATCACAAATTGTTTTGAAGAGAAGAAAACTCTGGAATTGAATTCCCAGATTCAATAAGTGAATGATTTGAATGGGAAACTATATTTATTTTCTCAATGCTGGATGAGAGAAAGAGATCTCAGGATTTATATTAAAGAGAAACTAGTAATGTAAGAAGAATCCTTGAAGCCTCAGGCTGAAATTATTAAGTCTTAGAAAGAAAATATTAAATCCTAAGAAAAGAAAGCTATGGATCAGGATTTGATTTTCAACCGAGAAGAGGAATACCACAAGGAGCATAATAATCTAAAAAAATAGTAAATAAGCTGATGCCCAAGGATAAGGAGGAATGATAGACTCAATCCGATCATTTGTTGTATTTTCCTTGTTTTATAAAATTTGTTCCCAGATCATAAGGTAATTTTGGTTGATCAATTTTTTGGAAGTTTTTTACTAATATTTCAGGTACCATATTTACATTTCCACTCCCTGTATTTCATTTTGAAATTAACAAATGGGTAGAACAGAAAAATAATTCTAAGAAATGAAAAAATTTCCCTATGTAAGGGGGGTGTTCATCTAAGGGGGAGTTCTTATACAAGATGATTTTCATATGAAATAAAATGCTAAGTCTCATTTAAAAAATCTAGAATATGATCCTTAGTGTTCTAATGCCTAAGGAGGAGTTAGTGGTATTCATCATTTCACATTAGATAAGGGAGATATGTTTTGTATTCAAAGTCTAGGAAATCATTTTCTAAGTTCTTATTTTCTTTTTCAAAACAATATTTTTGCTTTCCAAAACGGGGGAGATTGTTGAGTCAATAAGGTTTCCTTATAACTTTAACATTCCTTTGTGTTTGGGGATATTGTTGAGACAATAAGGTTTCCTTATGCCTTTACCATTTCTTTTTGTTTTGAAAATCACAAACACCTTATCTTAAGGCAAATTTCATTTACCCTATGTTTTACTTTCATAAGGAAAATTTTCCTTCACCAAGGAAAATTAACCTTGCCATGTTTTTAATTGTTTATTTTGTCTAAGTATAAAATTCGGTTTCATATCCAAAACCTCGGAATCCTATACATATACATAGATATAAAGAATTATGTTTTGAAGATACGAATTTAGGTTCTGAGATCTATGAATTCAAACTCCGAAAACATTTGAGTTCTGACTCCGAGTTATCTGAATTCAGACATCAAACTCTTCTGAGTTCTGAATCTGAGTTCTCTAAATTAAATATTCGAACTCTTGTGAGTTCTAACTCCGTGTTCTTTGTATATAAACTCAGAAATATTCTGAGTTCTGACTCTGAGGTCTCTAAATTCAGACTCCAAACTCTCTGTAGTTCTGACTCTGAGTCCTCTGAATACAGACACTGATCTTTTATGAGTTCAGGTTCCTAGTTCTCTGAATTCAAACCCCAAACTCTTATGAGTCCAGGTTTCGAATTCTTATGAATTCAAAGTCCAAATTTCATTAAAATCCAGACACTAAATTCTATATAATTCTAACTATGAATTCTTTTGATAAACAGAATCCAAACAGCCATGTATTATATACTTCTAATATTTTTTTGGTAGATTCCGAATTTTCATTTTGGCTTAGATTACAAAAAATTAATTAGGTTAAGTAACCAAAATTTTCCTTACTCATGTTTTGGTTATAAAATTATTTCATGCATTCAGTTACTAAATAACCGCTGTATGAGTGACACATGTTAATTTCCCTTCGAAATGCATAGAAAAACACGATTTTTGGAGGAGGGATCCGACCATTAAAGATGTGCCTATAAATAAGAGCTCATTTGAGCAAGATCAACACTGTTTTATGTCTTTGTAGATTACATGTTTCTGAAGTGATTTCTAGAGAGATACTTTCATGCTTTGGGCATACTGAACATTTTGTTCAGAATTGGTTCGTGCGACTCCAAATGTTGTTGAGTACATTCAAGGGATTCTGGGGATAGGAAGAAAGAAGTTCCAACTACTTTGAAGTTGAGGGCTATTAGGGATAGCAAGACATACTCCGATCATCATATTGAGGAATGACTATGGTGTGGGTGAGATAGACTATCTTGAAAGTATAAATCAAGGGACCATTATCCAAGGTTTTTGGATACCCATCACTTTAGGTTAAAAAATTTACTACTTGTTACTTGGATTGTTCAAAGTTTTATGCTGTATTTTGATTTTTGAGTAAAGTATAACTATCCTATACTTTTTTATATATGTACTCCGATTTAGTAAGATTCTATACTATTTAAGGTATAATCTTTATCATTGTAAGCTTTTGTTATGTTTCATTTCTGGAACCACATTCCCAGAATTACATTCTCGGAATCATATTTCCATAATCAAGCATGTTTGTAGAACATAAAGGATTTTTGAATTTACCATGGTTAACCTTGTGAAACAACTAAATAGTTTCTAACCATATTTAAATGTTTCCAAATAATTTTTAAAGTATAAAATTAACCCCCCCCCCCCCTCTTGTGTATTGAGCATTTACTGTTACATTTCGATCCAGCAGTTGGTATCATTGGAGAATATCATACTCCATACCGACGTATCATATTTAAGATGAGAAGGGATTGGTTTTAGTTCAAGAGTGGGTGGTTCTAAAAAAGACGAAAGACTCTTAGGCTTGGGAGGTCCAATATCATAGATATATCTTTTGTAAGGAGTTTTGAAAGATGAAAGATTTTTAATTTCATTCTTAGATTCAGAAGTAACAGTACTGTTGTCCAACCACACTATCTAGCCATTCTTGAACAGATTTTAACAATTTAATTATAGAAGAATCATATAATTGTCTTATTAATTCTTCCTCTACATCATCAATGTGTTCAAGAAGTTTTTTGTTAATAGAAACACCCTCAAATTCACTCAAAATTATCTTAAGTTCCAAAACTGTTGACTCTTCAATAGTAGAAACTGGACTGTTGTCTTGTTCTTGAAAATTTTTCATATTAGCTGTTTGATTAGTTTTTTCAAATTCTAAGATATATTCAACAATATTTTCATCTTCTAAATAAATTTCATCAACAGAGAAATGATTTTTAAATTTTTCAATTTTTTTAGTTGAGTACTCATCTTCTAAGGACTCCACCATTAATCAGTTTTTAGAAACTATTGGTTCTCTAACATTTTTAAACACATTGAAATATTCTTGTTATTCTCAAAATTTAAATTTTTTTAACCCTTAGAAACATCAATGACATCAACAATTGTTGTCAAGAAGGGACTACCCATTATGATGGGCACAACTTGATCACACTCTGTGTCTAAGACTAAGAAGTCTGTAGGGAAAAATAGCTTCCCAAACCCAGCTAGAAAATCATCTACCATACCCATGGGATGAGTGAATGATATATTCGATAACTACAATATGAATGTTTTGGGTTGAAGGTCACCCAACCTCAACTATTGAAACAATGATTATGGGAGAAGATTAATGATAGCACCTAAATCATAGAAACAGTGGAGCTGATCAAAATTTTCTAAGGTACAAGGTATGACAAATCTACCTGGGTCATTCAATTTATGTGGAATTTTCTTATAGAGTGAAATGCTGCATTATTCAGTGAGGATGTATGTAGAAAATTCTACTAGGGTCTTTCTGATTCAAACAATTTTTTTCTAAGATTTCAAGTATAATGTAATTTTAATTTAGGCTTGAATGATTGGAATTTTTACTTGATGTTTGGAAAGGAGAATGTGGACTTAAGAAGTTCATACCTAGTGTTCCTTTAAGGTTTCAACTTCTCAAAGAATGGGATGGATGGGGAAATTTTTTTAAGGATAGTAGGCATGTCCCTCACATATTCCAAATCTTTTTATTTTCCTTTACTCTTTTGATTTTTAGATGAACTGTCAGCCTAATTTTCAGATGATAAATTCAGATTTTGATCATTTTCATGAATTTTCTGTGAATTTCCAACATGTCTGCAAAGAAGATTTTTATTACCAGATTGAGATAGATTTTCATTTTGGGAATTTTTGTTGTCTTTTTCAGCTATAGTTTGAGTACTAAGCCCAATTCTAGTGACAATAGCCATTGCATTCCTTATAGGGTTATACTCAGTGGTACTAGGAACTATAAATTTTTCTCTCAATGAAAAATCCCTACCATGTTGACCAAGTTGTGTTTCCTTGTTCTGCAATCTCACATATGGTTGCATTTTATACAACTCATAATGATTTTGATGTTTCGTTAGCTGAGTAATATATCTTTAATCTGGAGAGATTGTTTTATTCAAGAATATATCAAGTTTAGAAGACATGTGACTATAATTGTTTCCTTTTACATTTGAAGGCTCACACGTTTTTTGATTTTGAATGTTCGGTCTCTATTGATTAGAGTAATTTAGGGTAGTGGATTGTTTGATTAAGCCTTGATCTTTACTGGAAAAATTTGGATGGTCCCTATAGCCTTAATTGTAATTATTTGAAAATGGATATTCTTTAGTAGGCTTTCTAGGACTATAGTTAACAATGTTTGAGATTTCTTATTATTGGGATGGAATATCAAAATTATGATAAATTTTCACAGTATGCCCATACATACCACACTGAACACACTATTCTCATAAATAATGGTTGGAGTTTTGATAGCTAGTTGGTTAATAGTTTGTTTTGAATTCAGGTTCATTAAATATTGAAGTTGGTGGGTGATTTCAGCAAGTTGAGCTTCAGTTTCATTTATTGAACCAGTGTTTGAATTAACACTTCTATTGACTCTTTTGCTTCGTTAATTTCTTTTTTTTTTTGAATTCAGTGCAAGATTATTAAAAAATGTCTAAGTTTATCATCTATTTTATCATTATAATTACTCCTAGAATCATGGTCTACTAGATTATGTCATGAGGAGGACAACCCTTAATAGAAAGTATCCATGAGAAGGTGATATGGGAGTTGATAATGGGGACACTGCCTAAAAAGTTACGTAAATCTATCTCAAGCATCATGAAAAGTTCTCCATCCTCTTGATAAAAACATGTTATCTTTGTTCTGAGTTATCCTTTAAGTCTTTTGGGATAAAATTTCATAATAAAAGAGTAGTACACTTGATGCCAGTTTTTAAAAATGTTCTCATCTAGACTCAAAAACTAGTTTCTAGCATTCCATTTAATGGAAAATGGGAATAAACACATTTTAACATCATTTTTATTGAGTCCTAGAAGAGTTAATTAATGCATAGTATTTTAGAAGTATCTAATGAAGGGACGAGATTCTTCATTAGAGAGCCCATTAAATTCAGTCAGCAACAATGTGTGTGATTGTTTCAATTCATAATTTTTGACCCTATGACTTAATCTGATGTATGATGGATTGCTTGAATCATGAGTGAGTTGGAATTACCTCATCCTATTCCTTTCATTTTCATCTAAGATTTCTGTTTTATTTTGATAGTTGTTAGGTGCATAATCTCAATTATCTAAGTTTTCCATTTTAGTATTGTTCTTCTTTCATAGAGTACTGAGATGTTTGTCTATTTATATGTTCAGTGGCTCTAGAATAACAGTTGATTGACATGTTATTGTACATATAGAAATAGACAGTTCTCATTAGTAATAATTCAGCATTTAGTGAAACCGTTTTTTTACAATTTTTCTAAATTTCCAATTTTTTTATGATTTTTAAATATGTGTATTTTTTTTAAAGAAATGGCTCGTTCCTTCTTCAGAAACAGTGCCAAAAACCTAACTTGAACCATCATTGATGCTAGTCAATGTTTAAAAATTATAATCCTACTAAATATAGTATATGTGAAAAGCAGGGTTGAACCCACAGGGAAAGAAATTTTGACCAATAGTATTCTAATCTTTTTTGAAAACTCCCCACTATTCACAACAGTTTGGTAGATTTTCTAATTTATTTATTACATTCTTTAATATTCATTATTAAGAAGTGAAGTGATATAAGATTAAAAATATTTTATCTAAACTAAGTTGAAGAAATATATATTTGACAACAAAGGGGAATAGAGATATAAAAACACGGATAAAAGAAAAATCTTGTAAAATTCTTTGGGATAAATTTCAATTATACTAGTTTTGAAAACATTCCTTCTCACGAGAGTGATTTCAACTAATACCACGGAAAACGAATTATTTATTTTCATCACCAAGAGATAAATCACTCAATATGTGATTTCTTGAAGTTCGCCACTCTTATATTAATTAACATGATAATTATGTATTGAAAAATATTACAAAACAAGTCACTATATGTCTTGTAGACTTTTATTTCAATTTAAATGAATATGAAAATTAATCCACAATCAAACACACCAAATGAATGTGGAATTATGATTTTATGAGTATTTTGTACGTTGAAATTGAATGCCATATGAACTGATCTCGCCAATCAATTCGGATCACATACAAAATGATAGACATAAGAGAAAAAGAAGATAACCAGTAGATTTGATTTTTAACCCCGAACCAGATGTATTCAACTTAACATTATCACTATTACGTATACTAAAACAATCCAATTACAAGGTAATTGAATTGAAATAAAAAAATGAATGAAAATTAACTCTGCGAGATTGAATTGCCGCTGCTTGAGGTCCTCAGATCTCCAGAGATTGGCTCTCCGAAAGTGCTCCAAGGTTTACCTCCGGGTTCTCACTCTCCTCCTGTGTGAATGATACAATGAATCCCCCCCTTACAAATTATGTTGCTAATCTATTTTTATATCCTCCATCTTCTGCTGCATGTCGCCACTCACTTCCACTACGTCTAAAAAGTCCATTACATAAGAACCACGCACGTGAATTTTTTTCATGACTTCCAGGTCACGCTATTGTTTCTCACGTAACTAACTCTGAGTGAGTTAGTTATGTGAATATGGGTGGGATTTCAATTCCTATATGAACCTACAATATAGAGAAAAAAACAAGAAGTAATTTATACAATAAAAATAAATATTATATTATAGTTATTTTTTAAATTAAATTTAAATCCAAAAAGGTATTTAATGTTAATTTAAAAATAATTAAGTTGATAATTATTATTTAGTACAATAACTATTAATATTATAGTTATGATTTTATTATTAAAAATTATTGGGTTATTAATTTCATACTTATTAATTAAGGTATTTTATTAATATAAGTATTATTAAAAATTATATACAAAAATTAATTAGATTCTTAAATTATATCAAAATATATGACTTTATTGTTATATTAATCAAATATTGAATATGTTTATTTTTGTTAATAATTAATATAACTTATGAATCAATATTTTTTAAAATATTAATTAATAAATTCTTTTTAGTTGTCTTATATTTTATTTTATAACTTATCTATTTATAAATATTATAATAATTTTTATATTATACTAATTATATTTTATATTATATTAATTTGAATAATTTATTATTTTATTTATCTTTTTTTATTTTATTTACTTTTTATTTTCACCCCAAAAAATTCAATACTGCACAATAGCGGGTATTCTTCTTCAAATTTGGTTCGAGGCTCCCCCTCTTATCTCCACAATGATGACATTAGGGTTCATCATCACCGATGCATGACTTGGATATGCTCGCGATGACTTCAATCCAAATATGGAACTGTAGCTGAAGTCTCTTTCAGACTCCCCTCGCAGATCCTGTCTTCCATGCCGAGTTGCAGACCATTCACTGGACAGAGCCGCATCCCGGCTTCTATACTATGCTCTATGCATCTCATGTGGCTTATCCTTCTCTGTTCAAAATGCAATGAAGTTATTCCTACAGGAGACTTCAAACCCAATGCGGCGTCAGCCTCGGTTCGGTTACATAGCAGTGAATTCAGCTTGGGTCACCCTCCACCTCAAGAGATGGAGCGACTCTGGAAAAATCACAATAAGCAGCGACAACTACCCGATCATCAATAGTGGTGGCACAAGAAACGGTGTGGAATCAAATTTAATTTCTACAAAAAACGCCTTCTTTTACTTCAACCTCACCTAATTTGGGTGTTTAATTGATTTGGGCTCGAAGTTTGGGTTTTCGTCCTTAATGATTGCAAAACTATGGAAGGGTTTCATAGTTTCTTAGTTGAAAAACATGTTTGAAAATATATTGTTGTGGATTTTACGTATATGGTTTGTGGGTTCCAATGACTGTAACAACCCGAGATATTATGAGAATTATTATTTTTAATTTCATTGATTTCTTTTGTTGTACGCTAAAACAAAATTATCTTCCGCTATATGAAACACCATCTTAGCTTGCAGTATACGCAACACTATTCTTGGATCGCATTACACACAATTTCAAGTTCGTTTGATAGTAGTTATTCTACGCAACATTGACTGTACACACATATATATATATATATATATATATATTCAATGTATAAATGAAATATGGTTGGATTCTGTTATACGCAAAAACAAAGGAGTCATGCACTACAAGCAACCCTGACATGGATTACATTACACGCAATCACGACCTTCCTTGATAGCGTGTGTAATACGCAATACCAAGTTTCACTAAACGAGATATTATTATAATATTATTATGAACTAGCCGTTATGAATAGTAATACTCACTTTTTGAAATTTTCTAAATTTTATCATTCAAAATGGACTTCAATTTTGTATTCGGAATATAGAAATTAGCCTAGGGTGAATTTTTGGTATTTTTCTGAAAACATTCAATTTTGGATGAATAGTGAAAACACTGGGTTACTATTTAAAAACCGACTTTTTATTTAAATTATTATTTATTTTATTTGAATTTATTTTAGGCCAAAATTGAGACATAAGACCGATATAAGTTCAATGTAATTCATTGGACTCATTTTATAATAATTTTAGATATATAAAAATTTTATTGAACTTTACACTGTCTTTTACCCACCTCCTAGGAGAATTTTCAAATTCACATAAAACGTAATTTTACCACTTCTTTGAGTGGAATTTATAAAATCCTAGAGACATGGTTAATATCAAGGACTGAAATTTGGTTCAATGAGATGAAAATAATTTTTGTTGAATATTAACTTGTTAGGTTTTTTTACCACAATTAAAAGTAAATAGGGTAATTAAGGGTAAAAATGATATTATTATTACCCTAACACATGTACTAATTCTATGGATAAGTTTATTTCGACGAAAAACAACCTTATAAATAAAATATGACCATTTTGGACCACATGGATTAGATTAGGACATTTAATATTATTTTATTTAAAGAATAGTTAAAATAGCTAAAATCAATGTTTAATAACTAAAACATTTGTAATATAGGGTTATATAATAAGAAATATTCGACAATAAATATTAATTAGAAAGATAAAAATATTTCCTACATAAGGGTATTTTATTTATAATTTTTAGACATTAAATAGTATAATTTATTTATGACACAATGATGATGCAGTAATTATCTTATTAATGAAATATTGACATAATTGATGTTATAAATACCCAAATAAATGTAATCTGAGACTTTTTATGAATTAAACTAATTATATAGGTTAATATTACATGTTATTATTGATTTAATTGACTTTTTTTGAACTAATCATTCTGTTATGAGTTTCAAAAAAATCATGTACCAAATAGTGTCAAAATTGACATAAAATAGTTTTTAAAACAAATATTATATTAGTAAATGTAATTTTATACCTAAAAACCTAAGGTTCGGCCAAATGACTTATTTGAGGTTATATATATTAATAATGAACAAATTGGGGTTCGTTTGGCTTGTTATACTATGTTTATTAACCTTATAGTGTAAGAAAACAAGAAGACCCGGTAAAAGTAAAATTATTTAATCTAAAGTTAAATCTAAATTATAAGGTTAAAATAAAAACCTAAGCATGTATAAATTCTATTGGATGAGAGAATTGCGACCCATCCCCACCTTAGCTTCGAAATAAATCAATTTGGAGCTATTAAAAACCGAATATGACTTTATAATAAAATAATATTTTTAGTTTTTCCAAAGGTGACCCTCTCCTCCTTTAGAAAAGGGCACCTCCTCCCTCTCCTCCTCACACCACATTGAACCTTCAATCTCAGAAAAACCCTGCCAATTTCTCTTCTCCACTTCCCTAGAAACATCCTAGAGGTCCTGTTATTCTTCAAAGTCAATTTTTAGTGCCCCAAGATGAGGTTAAGAAGATGCGCTTCAAAGAAGAGGTAATGTCCGTTACCGATTCTTTCAACTTTATTTCTTCTTCTACTTCTTCTTCTTTAGTTGTTTCATTATGAAGTAATAACATAAGTATCACTAATGTAATTATATTTTATTATATGTATGAAACAACCCTATTTCACCATCTATCTATCCTACAGAAAATGAAATCACCGCGCGTGCGTACGTACAGAATACTGTCTCCACGACGTGGTGTATTCTATTTTCCACCACCGCCAAACATGGATGGGTATAATGGTGTAAATAAATTAATATATATTGTTATTGTAAAATGATATTGATTATGTAATATTATACATACACTTCAATACAATTCCATGATCATGAGAATGATATCATCGCTCTTACGTACGTATGGACTACTGTCTCCACGAACGCGATGAGATTCATTTTCCATGATTGACCATTCAAGAATGATTATAATGTATATATATTGAATAACAATGAAATATATGACATAATTAATCTACTATATTTATGTATATATATATATATATTTCATCTACTTACTTTCATTCATTACAATAAGGAAAAGAAAACAACGTTCATGCATACGTATGGCCTACCGTCTCCATGAACGGTGTATTTCATTTCATTTTCTATATATTATATATATACTAAATATATATGATATATATATCATGATTTACATTATGGAAGTAATTAAATCATGATATAAGTATAAATAATATCAAGAACAACAAGTCCAAACACGTACGATAAATAAAACGTTTTACCCAAAACGCTTCTTTAACATTAAATTTACAAAATAACGGGAATATAAAGTAATAAGTGAACCATATATGATATCATAACAATGAATATGATTCTATAATAAGTCAATGACGTTATTTATATCATTATACAAGAGGTTTGGATACATACGAAGTATATCATACATGAGGTAAGGGACAATTATTCCAATCTCATTCTTATTCGAGATTGTTTATTCATAAGTATTTACTGGGGTTACGTTTATTATCCATGTACATATGTTCTCAAAATGTTTTCATAAAAATGTTTTCCTTTCTTCGATGCATTTTTATAGTCATTCTTACCTTTTTTTTTATTTTACTACATTGTATAGAAGGAATCATTATTTTGTTTACCATACGAGGTACTTCTTGACTTTTCCGACAAAAGTAAGAGAAGAATGTTATTTTTAACTTATATGGAGTGAACGGATTTTTACGGTTTCATAACACCTCATTTTCATGAATCTTACTCTACAAGATTTTATGAATATTTTCAACAAAATACATTTCTTTTAAAAGTGCATGGCATTTTGTTAAAAGAAAATTATTTTGAAGAAGAAAGGATATTTTCCTCAAGAATTCATTTCAAGTGTTTTATCAAAACCATTTTTCCATATAATATGGCATTATTTCATATGTGTATGTTTCAAGTATAATTTCTCTATGATTTACATGGTTTCAGTTTTCTTATTATGAAATGATATACATTTCTTTTATATGGATTATGTTATGATGGGATGATGTTTATGAAACCCATTTTTATTCTTTGGGTTATGATGAATGATTTATGTTTATATTGTGGAACAAGTAAGAATGATTTCATTATGAGATTGGTGAGACCTATATCTCTCTCCAATGCATTGGGAAATGATTTATATCTCATGAGATAGACATGGCTAGAATGGTAAGTTAATCTGGTTCAGTAATACAGAACTGGAATGAGTAGTAAACTCGATTCAGAAAGGGACTTTGTCCACTATGATGGTCTTTGCAGTAATGCCTTGGCTACTACAGAAATCATAACATGTGATGAATGGTTGCAATAATTACATGTTATATCCCCATTATATTTTATCATGGTTGATGTTCCTTTAAGATTTATTCCTTATGTACCTCCACGATTAATGTCTTTGCTCAAGATTTTGATGTTTAAATTTCATGTTCATGTTTTTGCTTTCAAATGTTTATGGATTGTTTTATGTTCTTTATGTTTACCCTTACTCGGCATTTGAGCTCACCATTTTTATGTTTTCTTTTCCCCAGGATTTAAAGAAAGTTTTTAGGTAAGAAAATAAAATGGGAAGATCATTATGGGAGATGTTGAAGATCATTCACCAAGATTAGAATATTATATTCCGAGTTTCCAAAGGCACTAATCTATTACGGTCCCTTGGTGCCTATTTTTGGTTATGTATTAAGTATTCCGAAAAAGTAATTTAATGTCTATGTACGTCAAGCTTTGGCCCTCTAAAATTAGTATCAGGGGAAAGGTTTAGTTAACCTTTGGAAACTAGGATGCGAAAACTTTAGTGAGATCCCTAGAGATATTTCTAAGGTATGTCTAGGGATGTCTCTAAGGTTAAGTATAAGTATAGGTTAAAGTCCTAGAATTATGGTAAAGATATTATATTTAAACCTAAGATGTTAGATATTGAAGGTACTCCCCCCTTTATTATGTTGTTTTCCTAGCATGATTGTTGCCTCTCACAGTGTTTTTTTGGGTTTTAGACAATGGCTGGAACCCGAAGGAATCGTGTTCATCAATGTAATGGAAAATGCAATGATTGTCCTCTAGAGAAACCAAATGTGATGGGAGATGTAGTGCAAAATCATATTGCTATACTTACACAATATATGAATCATTATGGATTTCCAAATGAAAAGATAAGGGAACAATATTCTATTGAGTCCTTCAAGAGGCAACATCTACCGTCTTTCAAAGGGTCTTCTGATCCACTTGTTGCGGAACAATGGATCCGTACCATTGAAAATTTATTTTACATACATCACATTTCAGAACATGAAAAATTCATTTTATCTATTTACCGCATAGAAGGTGAAGCAAACCAGTGGTGGAATCTAATTAAGAATACAAGGCCTGAAGATGAAATTGAATCTATGGAATGGGATGAGTTCGAGAACATGTTTTTCAGTAAGTACATCCCTTATATTCTTCGAAAAAAGATGGAAAAGGAGTTTTTGATCTTAAGAATAAGGATGACGAATTTGTTGGTATATACGCAGCGAATTTTACAAGACGTTAAAGTTATACTTCTGGCTTTAACATCCAACCTGAAAGCAATGTTGATCGATGTTTCAGTTGTTTAAAACCATGTCTTCGAAGGGAATTAGCTATAAGAGACTTCAGTAGCTATGATGAAATTGTTTGTTGTGATGTCAAGGTATAAATGGAAGTTGGTGTAACATATTAATCTCATGGTTTTGATATGAAACGAAAGATGGAGTTCAAGGACAAATCTCAGAATAATGGTGAAAAGAAGATGAATGTTTCTTTATGCTAAAAGTGTGGAAAGATAAATGGTGGAAATTGCATAGAAGGTACTAGAAAATGTTTTAGTGTGGAAATTAAGCTCATCAAGTAGTTGATTTTCGAAGTAATGGGGAAAAGGATGATAATGATGTGAATAGAGAAAACCCTACAGAGAACGCCCCACCAACACTTCAATGTTTCATGTGCAAGGAAATGGGGCATTATGATAATCAATGCCCTTATCCAAGGGTTAATGATGATCAACGTGAAAAACCTCTTAAGGAAAAGGATATAGGGAAGTCACATGCGATCACTATTTGTGATGTTGAGTATGACAATGATGTTGTGTAATGATTAAGTGCTTATGTAATGGGATTTAAAAAAAGTATCATGGAATTTAATTTATAGTATCATATAATTTTGAAATATATGTGTATTGGTCCATTGTGGTTTTCTATAAAAATATGGTACTAGTAAACATGAAGAGTGATTCAAATATTTTGGAAAGAAGATGATATGCACATAATGAAGGGATAAAGAGAAAATAAATTGTTTGATAGTATTCATGATCTCATGATTGATATAAGGACTAAGTGATATCCTGGTTTGAGTACATAGAATTTTGAGGATTTTGGTTTGTGGAAAGTGTTAACTTTTAACTGTATTCATGTTTTCACTAAGGATCAATTGGTCTTTATTTTTCAAGAGAATATATGATTAAGGCCTTCGAATGTTTGGAATGTTACCAACAAGATATATCTTATGATATATGGGGGATAAATGATGGTATTCGCGTACTAGTTATGTGGCCTCTCAAGTAATCATTTTCTTTAAACTATGAGATTGAACAGAAGTATTTTCGTTTAGCTTAATGGTTGGAATGGATTAAGTTGGACATCAGATAGAATTGTTTAGGGGTAGAATTTTTTTTGATATTATATATGGAATGTTATAATAATGTAGTTTTAAAAAAGGACAACCTGTAGGATGGGCGACAACCCATCGTGTCAGACAAGGCTGTGGAAATCGAATCCACAACTGAAGTGGGACAGGCCTTTATCGCCTACCACTGGCCTACAAGAAGTAATTATTTAGTAGAAACCAGTTTTATTATATTAAGAACTATGATATATGACGTATAAGTCCATTTTAGGAACCATATATTAGTAATCTCACTATAAATGGACTTACATATTTTTGATAACTTTTTCTAATCTTTTGTTTATGACAAATGGAATGACCCATCATTCTATCACATGATATGCTAACACATCACGAATGACAAATAAAAATTCATTTCATTAAGAGATGAAGTGGAAATTGTCCATAGAATGACCAACAGTGAGACTGTATCAAAATCAAGAAAGTATTTTTTCTAATTCCATTTTCTTCAACTTTAGGGAAATGATATTGAAAACCTAAAATTATGTCCTACTGCAATTATATCCGATGAATCAGATTGTACATTATATTATCAAAAATCTATGGCTTTGTGATTGTTGGCTTTTTAATATCCATGTTCTCTACCACTCTCAATCAGAACATGATGGTTAGATTTTACTTCCATATCCATATTTTCACCTATGCTATCTTATGAGGAAACCAAGTAATTAGTTTATTTGGGTTACCATTACATTTTATAGTTTAGTTTTTAATATTAGGTTTTGTTATTCTATTTTATGATGTGAGTTTCAATTAAAGAAACATTCACGTAGGAAACCATTTATAACACCGACGAATTTAGAGGGAGAAATTCATTTTAAGGGGGGTAGAATGTAACAACCCGAGATTTTATGAGAATTATTCTTTTTAATTTCTTTGATGTATTTTTTTGTACGCTACACCAAGATTATCTTGCGCCTTACGCAACACCATAATAGCTTACATTATAAGCAACACTATTCTTGGATTGCGTTACACACAATTTCATGTTCGTTTGATAGTTATTATTCTACGCAAAATTGAGTGTATATATATATATATATATTAAATGTATAAATAAAATATGGTTGGATTATGTTATATGAAAAAACAAAGCAGTCCCGCACTACACGCCTGCCTGACATGGTTATTATTACATGCAATCGCGACCTTCCTCGATAGCGTGTGTAGTACGCAATACCGTGTTTCCCTAAATGAGATATTATTATAATATTATTATTAACTAATTGTTATGAATAGTAATACCCACTTTTTGAAATTTTATAAATTTTATCTTTCAAATTGGACTTCATTTTTGGATTCGGAATATCGAAATTATCCTAGGGTGAATTTTTGGTATTTTTCTGAAAACATTCAATTTTTGATAAATAGTGAAAACACTAGGTTACTATTTAAAAACAGACTTTTTATTTAAATAATTATTTATTTTATTTAAATCTATTTTAGGTCAAAATTGATACATAACACTTATAAATGTTCAATTTAATTCATTGGAGTAATTTTATAATAATTTTAGATATATAAAAATTTTATTGAACTTTTCACCGTCTTTTACCCACCTTCTAGGAGAATTTTAAAATTCACATAAAACATAATTTTTCCTCTTATGTGATTGGAATTTAGAAAATCCAAGAAACACGGTTAATATTAAGGACTAAAATGTTGTTCAATGAGATGAAAATATTTTTTGGTGAATAGAAACATTTTACTTTTTTTACTACAGTTAAAAGTAAATAGGGTAATTAAGGGTAAAAATGAAATTATTATTATCCTAACACATGTAATAATTCTATTGTATAAGTTTAATTAGACCAATAAAAAACTTATGAATAAAATATGGCCATTTAGGACGACTTGGATTAGATTAGGACATTTAATATTATTTAATTTAAAGAATAGTTAAAATAGTTAATATCAAAGATTAATAACTAAAACATTTTTAATATAGGGTTATAAATAAGATAAATCCGACTATAAATATTCATTAAAAAGATATAAATATTTCCTACATAATTTTATTTTATTTTTAATTTTTAGTCATTAAATAATGTAATTTATTTATGACACAATGATGATGCAGTAATTATCTTATTAATGAAATATTGACATAATTGATGTTATAAACACCCAAATAAATGTAATTTGAGACTTTTTATGAATTAAACTAATTTTATAGGTCAATATGACATGTTAGTATGGATTTTATTATCATTTTTAGAACTAATAATTCTGTTATGAGTTTTAAAAAAATCAAGCACCAAATAGTGTCAAAATTTACATAAAATAGTTTTTCAAAAAAATATTATATTATTAATTGTTATTTTATTCCTAAAAATTTAATTTTCCACCAAATGACTTATATAAGGTTATATATCTTAATACTAATCAACTTGGGGTTAATTTGGCTTGTTATTGTATGTGTATTAACCTTATAGTGTAAGAAACAAAAAAGACCCGGTAAAAGTAAAATTATTTATCTTAAAGTTAAATCTAAATGATAAGGTTAAAATAGAAACCTAATCTTGTATAAATTATAATTTATGAGAGTATTTAGACCCATACCCACCTTAGCTTTTAAATAAATCAATTTGAAGCTATTAAAAACCGAATATGTCTTTATAATAAAATAATATTTTTTGTTTTTCCAAAGGTGCCCCTCTCCACCCTTATAAAAGGGAACCTCCTCCCATTCCTCCTCACACCACCTTGAGCCTTCAATATTGGACAACACATTCCAATTTATCTTCTCCACTTACCTAGAAAAATCCTATAGGTCTTGGTATTCTTCAAAGACCATTTTTAGATCCCTTATAGGAGGTTAAGAAGAGGCCCTTCAAAGAAGAGGTAATGTCCATTACCAATTCTTTCAAATTTATTTCTTCTTCTACTTCTTCTTCGTTATTTGTTTCATTGTGAATTAATAACATCAGTATAACTCATATATGGATATTTTATTATAAGAATGAAAAAAACCAATTTCACTATCTATCCATCCAACGGAAAACGAAATCACTGCGCATGCGTACGTATGGAATACAGTCTCCACGCCGTGGTGTAATCTATTTTCCACCACCACCTTACATGGATGGGTATAATGGTGTAAATAAATAACTATATATTGTTATAGTAAAATGATACTGATTCTGTAATATTATACATACACTTCAATACAATTCCACGATCATGGGAATGATATCATCGCTCGTGAGTACGTACGGACTACCATCACCACGAACACGATGAGATTCATTTTCCATGATTAACCATTTAAGAATGATTGTAAAGTATATATAATGAATAATAATGAAATATATTACATAATTAAGCTACTGTATTTATGTATACATATATATATATATATATATATATATATTTCATCTACTTACTTCCATTCAAGTCAATAAGGAAATGAAAACAACGTTCATGCATACGTACGGTCTACCATCTCCATGAACGGTGTATTTCATTTCATTTATCTATATATTATATATATACATAATATATATGATATATATATCATGATTTAAATTTTGGAAGTAATACAATCATGATATAATTAGTAATAATATCAATAACAACAAGTCCAAACACGTACGATAAATATTGTTTTTACCCAAAACGCTATTTTAACATGAAATTTACAAAAGAACGGTTAATATATAGTCATAAGTGAACCATATATGATATCATAACAATGAATATGATTCTGTAATAAGCCAATGACATATTTTAAATCATTATACAGGAGGTTTGGATACGTACCAAGCATATCGGACCTAAGGTAACGAATAATTATTACAATATCATTCTTATCTGAGATTGTTTTTTCGTAACTATTTACTGGGGTTATGTTTATTATCCATGTCCATATGTTCTCAAAATGTTTTCATAAAATGTTTAATTTTCTTCCATGTATGTTTAAATTCATTCTTACCCTTTTTTTACTTTTACCACATCTTATGGAAGGAATCTTTCTTTTGTTTACCATACGAGGTACTTTTTGACTTTTCGGGCAAAAGTAAGTGAAGAATGTTATTTTTAACTTATACGGCGTGAAAGAATTTTTACAGCTTCATAATGCCTCATTTTCATGAAGATTACTCTAAAAGATTTTATGACTATTTTCAACAAAATACTTTTCATTTAAAATTGCCTGGAATTTTTTGAAAAGAAAATGATTTTGAAGAAGAAAGGATATTTTCCTCAAGAATTCATTTCATGTGTTTTATCAAAACCATTTTTCATATAACATGACATTATTTCGTATGTGTATGTTTCATGTATAACGTATCTATGATTTACAGGGTTTCACTTTTCTTATTATGAAATAATATCCATTTATTTTATATGGATTATGTGATGATGGGATGATGTTTATGAAACCCATTTTTATTCTTTTGGTTATGATGACTAATTTATGTTTTTATTGTGGAACAAGTAAGAATGATTTCATTATGAGATGGGTGGGACCTATATCTCCCTCCAATGCATTGGGTAATGATTTATATGTCATGAGATAGACATGGCTGGAATGGTAAGCTAATCTGGTTCAGTAATACAGCACTGGAACGAGGAGTGAACTTGATTCAGAAAGGGACTTTGTCCACTAAGATGGTCTTGGCAGTAATGCCTTGGCTACTATGGAAATCATAACATGTGCTGAATGGTTTCCAAAATTACATATTTTATTCCCATTATATTTTATCTTGGTTGATGATCCATTAAGATATATTCCTTACGTACTTCCACGATTTATGTCTTTGCTCAAAATTTTGATGTTTAAATTTCATGTTCAAGATTTTGCTTTCAAATGTTTATGGATTCTTTTATGTTCATTATTTTTACCCTTACTGGTCATTTGAGCTCACCGTTTTTATGTTTTCTTTTCCCCAGGATTTAAATAATGGTTTTAGGTAATAAAATAAAAGGGGAAGATCTTTATGGGAGATGTTTATGATCTTTCATCAAGATTAGAAGATTATATTCCGAATTTCAAAGACACTAAACTATTACGGTCCTTTGGTGTCTGTTTTTTTTATGTATTAAGTATTACACAAAAGTAATGTAATTTCCACGTATGTCATCCTTTGGTCCTCTACAGTTGGTATCAGAGGAAAGGTTTAGTTAACCTTTAGAAACTAGGATGCAAAAACTTTAGTGAGATCCCTAGAGAAATTTCTTAGGTATGTCTAAGGATGTCCCTAAGGTTAGGTATAAGTATAGGTTATAGTCCTAGAATTGTGGTAACGATATTATAATTAATCCTAAGATGTTAGATATTGAAGTTACTCCCCCTTTATAATGTTTTTTTCCTAGAATGATTTTTCCATCTCACACTATTATTTTTGGGGTTTTGAAGATGGTTGGAACCCGAAGGAACTGTTTTGATCATTGTAATGGAAAATGAAATGATTTTCCCCCCAAGAAACCAAATGTGATGGAAGATGGAGTGCAAAATCATATTTCCATACTTACACAAGATATGAATCATTCTGGATTTCCAAATGATCAGAGAAGGGAACAATATTCTATTGAGTCCTTCATGAGGCAACGCCCACCGTCTTTCAATGGGTCTTCTGATCCACTTATTTCTGAACAATGGATCGGTACCATTGAAAAGATATTTTCCA
This sequence comes from Viscum album, assembly GCA_963277665.1. NCBI lineage: Eukaryota > Viridiplantae > Streptophyta > Magnoliopsida > Santalales > Viscaceae > Viscum > Viscum album. Next base: position 121,154,475 of record OY728153.1, on the reverse strand, counting down.
TACTTCGCTGTTCAGAAAATGAAAAAGTCATTTTAGATTTTTAGCGTTTAGAAGGTGAAGCAGACCAGTGGTGGACCATAATTAGGAATACAAGGCCCCAAGATGAAATTAAATCCATGGAAATGGACGAGTTCAAGAACATTTTTTTCAGTAAGTTCATCCCTCGTATTCTTCAAACAATGATGGTAAAGTAGTTTCTTGAGCTTAAGCAGAAGGATTATGAATCTGTTGGTATATACAAAGCAAATTTTCCAAGGCTTGGGAGGTATTTATCTGGCTTTATCATCCAACCTGAATGTAAAGTTGATTTATTTTTCAGTGGTTTAAAAGCAGGTCTTTGACGGATATTAGCTGTAAGATACTTCAGTAGCTATGAAGAAATTGTGTGTTGTGCTATCAAGGTAGAACTGTAAGTTGGTGTAACATATCCATCTCATGATTTTGACAAGAAACGAAAGATGGAGTTCAAGGAGAAATCTCCTAATAATGGTGAAAAAATGATGAATGTTTCTTTATTCTCAAAGTGTGGAAGGAAAAATGGTGGAGATTGCGTAAAAGTTACTAGAAATTCTTTTTAAGTGTGGAAAAGAAGGTCATCGAGTAGTTGATTGTTGAAGTAATGGGAAAAAGGTTGCAAATGATGTGAATAGAGAAAAGACTACATATAATCCTCCACCAACACTTCAATGCTTCAAGTGCATGGAAATTGAGAATTATGCTAATCAATGCCCTAATCCAAGGGTTAATGATGATCAAAATGAGCAACATCTTAAGGAAAAGGATAACAGGAAGTCACATGCGATCACTATTTGTGATGTTGAGTATGAAAATGATGTTGTTTAATGATTAACTATTTATGTAATGGGATTTCCAAATAGTATCATGGAATCCCATTTATAGTATCGTAGAATATTGAAATATCCATGTATTGGTCCATTTTGGTTTTCTATAAGAATATGGTACCGATAACAATGAAAAGTGATTCAAAAATTTTGGAAAGAAGATGATATGCACATAATGAAGGGTTAAGGAGAAAATAAATTGTTTTATAGTATTCATGAGCTCGTGATCCATATAAGGACTAAGTAATATCATGGTTTGAGTATATATAATTTTGAGGATTTTGGTATGTGGAATGTGTTAACTTTTAACTGTATTCATGATTTCACTAAGGTTTAATGGGTATTCATTTTTCAAGAGAATACACGATTTAGGCCTTCGAATGTTTGTAATGTGACCAACAAGATATATCGTATGATATATGAGGGATAAATGATGGCATTCACGTAATTGTTATGTGACCTCTCAAGTAATCATTTTCTTTAAACTATGAGATTTGACAGAAGTATTTTCGTTATGATTAAAGGTTGGAATAAATTAAGTTGGACATCAGATAGAATTGATTAAGGGTAGAATTTTCATTGATATTATTTAGGGAATGTTATAATAATGTAGTATTAGAAAAAGGAAAACCTGTAAGATGGGTGACAACCCATCGCGTCGGACAAGGATGTGGGAATTGAACCCACAACTAAAGGGAGACATGCCATTATCGCATACCACTGGCCTACAGGAAGTTCATGTTTAGTAGAAACCAGTTTTATTATATTAAGCAGTATGATATATGAAGTATAAGTCCATTTTAGAACCATATATGATTAATCTCACTATAGATGGACTTATGTATTTTTGATAAATTTTTCTAATCATTTGTTTAAGACAGATGGAATGACCCATCATTCTACCACATGATATGATAACACTTCACAAATGACAAATTCAACCTCATTTCTTTAAGAGATGAAGTGGAAATTGTCAAAAGAATGACCAACGGTGAGACTGTACCAAAATCAAGAAAGTATTTCTTCTTATTCCAATTTCTTTAACTTTAGGGAAATGATCTTGAAAACAAAAAATATTTTCAAAGTTCCCTTATATCTGATGAATCAGATGGTACCTTATATCATCACAAATCTATGGCTTTGTGATTTTTGGCTTTTTAATAACCTTGTTCTCTACCACTCTCCATCAGAACATGATGGTCATATTTTCTCTTCCATATCAAAATTTTCACCTATGTTTTCTTATGTGGAAACCCAGTAATTAGTTAATTTGGGTAACCCTTACATTTCATACTTTAGTTTTTAAATTTTTGTTTTGTTATTCTATTTTACGATGTGGGTTTAAATTAAAGAAACATTCTAGTAGAAAACCAATTATAACCCCGATGAATTTCGAGGGAGAAATTCATTTTAAGGGGGGTAGAATATAACAACCCGAGATTTTATGAGAAATATTCTTTTTAGGTTCATTGATGTATTTTTTTGTACGCTAAACCAAGATTATCTTGCGCTATATGAAACACCATATTAGCTCGCAGTATACGCAACACTATTCTTGGATCGCGTTAGACACAATTTCAATTTCATTTTATAGTAGTTGTTCTACACAACATTGAGTGTGTATATATATATTTATATTCAATGTATAAATGAAATATGGATGGATTCTTTTATATGAAAAAACAAAGGAGTCCTGCACTACACTCAACCCTTACATGGCTTACACTACACGCAATCACAACCATCCTCGATAGCGTGTGTAGTATGCAATACCTAGTTTCACTAAACGAGATATTATTATAATATTATTATGAACTAACCATTATGAATTTTAATACCCACTTTTTGAATTTTGTTAAAATTTTATCTTTCAAAACAGGCTTCATTTTTGGATTCGGAATATCGAAATTAGCCTAGGCTAAATTTTTTGTATTTTTATGAAAACATTCAATTTTTGATGAATATTGAAGACATTGGGTTACTATTTAGAAAACGACTTTTTTTAAAATAATTATTTATTTTATCTGAATTTATTTTATGTCAAAATAGATACATAACACTTATATAAGTTCAATGTAATTCATTGAAGTCATTTTATAATAATTTTAGATATATAAAATTTTTATTTAACTTTTCACCGTCTTTTACCCACCTCCTAGGAGAATTTGTAAATTCCAATAAAACTTAATTTTACCGCTTCTGTGAGTGTAATTTAAAAAATCTGAGAGACACGGTTAATATCAAGGACCAAAATGTGGTTCAATGAGATCAAAATAATTTTTGGTGAATAGTAACTTTTTTACTTTGTTTTACCAAGGATAAAAGTAAATAGGGTAATTAAGGGTAAAAATGATATTATTATTACCCGAACACATGTACTAAATCTATTGGATATGTTTAATTCTACCAAAAACAATCTTATGAATAAAATATGACCATTTAGGCCCACTTGGATTAGATTAAGACATTTAATATTATTTTATTTAAAGACTGGTTAAAATAGTTAAAATCAATGTTTAATAACTAAAACATTTTTAATATATAGTTATACATAAGATAAATTCGACTATAAATATTCATTATAAATATAAACAGATTTCCTAAATAATGGTATTTTATTTATAATTTTTATACATTATATAATTTATCTTATTTATGACACAATGATGATGCAGTAATTATCTTAATAATGAAATATTGAAATAATTGATGTTATAAATACCCAAATAAATGTAATTTGAGACTTTTTAAGAATTACACTAATATTATAGGTAAATATGACATGTTATTATTGATTTAATTAACTTTTTTCGAATTAATCATTCTGTTATGATTTTCAAAAATATCATGTACCAAATAGTGTGAAAATTGACATAAAATAGTTTTTAAAATAAATATTATATTACTAATTTTTATATTATTCCTAAAAATATAAGCAGAGGAAAAATTACGTAGATAAGGTTATATATATTAATAATAAACAACATTGAGTTATTTTGGCTTGTTATAGTATGTTTATTAACCATATAGTGTAAGAAAACAAGAAGACCCGGTAAAAGTAAAATTATTTACCATAAAGTTAAACCTATATGATAAGGTTAAAATAGAAACATAAACTTGTCTAAATTCAAATTGATGAGAGTATTTAGACCCATCCTTACCTTAGCTTTGAAATAAATTAATTTATAGCTATTAAGAACAAAATATGACTTTATAATAAAATAATATTTCTAGTTTTTCCAACGGTTCCCCTCTCCCTCCTTATAAAAGGGAACCTCCTCCCTATCCTTCTCACACCACTTTGAGCCTTAAAGCTTTGCCAACCCAGCCAATTTCTCTTCTCCACATCCCTAGAAACATCCTAGGGGTCCTGGTCTTCTTCAAAGAAAATTTTTAGTGCCCTACGAGGAGGTTAATAAGAGGCGCTTCAATGAAGAGGTAATGTCTCTTACCGATTCTTTCAACTTTATTTCTTCTTCTACTTCTTCTTCTTTCATTATTTAATTATGAAGTAATAACATAAGTATCACTAGTATAATGATATGTTATTATATGTATGAAACAACCCTATTTCACCATCTATCCATCCTACGGAAAACGAAATCACCGCGTGTGCGTATGTACAGAATAATGTCTCCACACCATGGTGTAATCTATTTTCCACCACCACCTTACATGGATGGGTATAATGGTGTAAATAAATAACTATGTATGGTTATTATAAAATGATATTTATTTAGTAATATTATACATACACTTAAAAAAAATTCAATGATCATGGGAATGATATCATCGCTCGTGAGTACATACGGATGACTGTCTCCACGAACGCGATGAGATTAATTTTCCACGATTGACCATTCAAGAATGATTATAAATTATATATAATGAATAACAATGAAGTATATGACATAATTAAGCTAATGTATTTATGTATACATATATATATATAAATATATATTTCATCTACTGACTTCTATTCAATTCAATAAGGAAAAGAAAACATCGTTCATGCATACGTACAGCCTATCGTCTCCCTGAATGGTGTATTTCATTTCATTTATCTATATATTATATATATACATAATATATATGATATATATATCATTATTTACATTCTTGAAGTAATTAAATCATTATATAAGTAGTAATAATATCAAGAACAGCAAGTCCAAACACGTACGATAAATAAAACGTTTTACCCAAAACACTACTTTAACATGCAATTTACAAAAGAATGGGTAATATGAAGTCATAAGTGAACCATATATGATATCATAACAATTAATATGATTCTTTAATAAGTCAATGACATTATTTAAATCATTATACATGAGGTTTGTATACGTACGAAGCATATCATACCTAAGGTAAGGGATAATTATTGCAATCTCAATCTTATCCAAGATTGTTTATTTGTAAGTATTTACTAGGGTTATGTTTACTATCCAGGTCCATATTTTCTCAAAATGTTTTCATAAAATGTTTAATTTTCTTCCATGTTTTCTTAATTTCATTTTTACCCTTTTTTACTTTTACCACATCGTAGGGAAAGAATCGTTCTTTTGTTACAATATGAGGTACTTTTTGACTTTTCTGACAAAATTAAGACGAGAATGTTATTTTTAAATTATATGGTGTGAAATGATTTTTATGGTTTATAATGCATCATTTTTATGAAGAGTACTCTATAATATTTTATGAATATTTTCAACAAAATACTTTTCTTTTAAAAGTGCAGGGAATTTTGTGAATAGAAAATGATTTTGAAGAAGAAATGATATTTTCCTCCAGAATTCATTTCAAGTGTTTTATCCAAACCATTTTCCATCTAAGATGAGATTATTTAATATGTCCATGTATCATGTATAATGTCTCTATGATTTAAATGGTTTCCCTATTCATATTATGAAATAATATCCATTTCTTTTATATGTATTATGTGATGATGGGATGATGTTTATGAAACCCATTTTTATTCTATGGGTTAAGATGAATGATTTATGTTTATATTGTGGCAAAAGTAAGAATGATTTCATTATGATATGGGTGGGACCTACATCTCCCTCAAATTAATTGGGTAAATATTTATATCTCATGAGATAGACATGGCTGGAATGATAAGTTAATCTGTTTCTGTAATACAGGATTAGAACGAGGAGTGAACTCGATTCAGAAAGGGACTTTGTCCAAGATGATAGTCTTTGCAGTAATTCCTTGGCTAATATGGAAATCATAGCATGTGATGAATGGTTTCTACAATAACATGTTTTATTCCGATTATATTTTATCATGGTTGATGTTCTATTAATATATATGCCTTACATACTTCCACGATTTATGTATTTGCTCAAGATTTTGATGTTTAAATTTCATGTTCAATTTTTTTCTTTCAAATGTTTATGGATTGTTTTATGTTCATTATTTTTACCCTTACTGGGAATTTGAGCTCACACTATTTATGTTTTTCCCCAATAGTTAAAGAAATATTCTAGGTAATAAAATAAAAGAGGAAGATCTTTATGGGAGATGTTGAAGATCATTCACCAAGATTAGAAGTTTATATTCCGAGTATCCAAAGACACTAAACTGTTACTATCCTTTGGTGTCTATTTTTGTTATGTATTACGTATTCCGAAAAAGTAATGTCATGTCCATGTATTTCAAGATTTGGTCCTCTACAATGACGGCGAAAGAATAATAGATTAAAAGAACCGGTTATCGTGAGAGAAGAATATTTCCAGTATGTAGTGGTGCCACAGATTTTCTGATGGTAAAGGATATGGTGTAAATAATGAAATGGGGGCACCAGTTTTGTTTAAATACTATCAGACGCAGGGGGAAGCGTTAAGACAGTGAAAGAATATTGACAAGTCGATGGAACGGTGCATCATGTCGTGGTGCCATAAGAGGGAGTGAGAACCAGTGGGATAGTAAGTTATAATTCACAGTGGATGGTGATGACGGTGCCACTGTGAATGTATGAGACTGTGAGAAGAGTCATGGTGGTAGATAAAAGGAAAGGAAATAGTGTGTGATGGAACCACAAAATGAAATGGTTACAGTGGCACTATTTTATGAAGGTAAGAGTTATACCGTGAAAGAATGGGGAAACGGTGGGTGGTGGCACCATGACATGAAACTGTTGTTGTGGAACCGTGACACTGCAAAATAAATTGACGAACACAATAAATTGAAACATAAATTAAACTGAATAAAATAATTAATAACAACTATAAATTAACAAAAAAATGAAAATAAAGATTCTAATAAATTTAAATAAAAATATAGAACCAAATAGACATAACTTAAATTATTATTAACTTTAATATATTAAACTAAAATAGAAACTAGATTAAAAATTATATTAAAAAAATTAAATTATTAATATTTAGTTTAAAATTTAAACATTTAAATGACATAGTTAAATTATTGCTACTATAACGATCTATAGTAGTCTAATATGAATACCAAATACGACAAAATAAAAACTTTTAGACTATAAAATAATGTAAAACAGAATTTTACTAATTTAAAGATTAAATTACATGATTAATTATAAAAATAGATTAATTAATAAATATAATAATAAAAATTCAGAAATGTTAATATATAGTAAAAAATGCACAAATTATTAATTTAAATAAATAAAAATTAATTAAAAAATGTGGAAAACGTGTGTTTTTAAGGCCACATCAACTGTGAACTCATGGGGGTGACAGTATAAATAACACCAGAGGAATGTATGTAAAAAAACTAGTGGGATTCCAATAATTTCATTGAAAAGTTTCATACCTGCCCACAAAAGTATCATTATTATACATGACCCAACCACTCATTATTGTTTATTTAATTCTATAGTATAATATGTGTCTTGAATCCCACCAAACTCAAAATGAATGTAGTCACCAATAATTGGCCCCAACTATAATGAACTAAACATAAACATTACATAATCTTGAGTCATGTCACGGATTTTACTTTATTTCACATTGATATTCTTTTCACGTTTTTTGATTTAGAATATTAGGATATAACTCATACACAATAAAACCATAAAAATAAAAAGTTTACACTTCCAACAGTATCGAATTATTTCATAAAAAAATGTTTAAAATGAAATATGATTTATTTTAATGTTAAATTGTCACAACATTACCTTGATCTTATCTTTGACTAATTTACCCCTAAAATCCTTTGAAAAACGTTACAAAAAATGGTATGAGTATAAGATGATCAGTAAGGGATACCAAAAAAGTATAATTTTATGTCTTCAAAATAAATGAAAAACATGAATACTTTATCATAATGTAAACAATTTCACCTTAAATAAGTACTAAATAGTTCTCTTTGATTATTATATCATTTAATAATTGTTTTTAATCATAAGATTACGATAACAACCATGGAAATAATATAAAATATATAAAGGTATCACGGGACATTGTGACGTCCTGACCAAGGGGCCACTAAATGGTTCCTTGAACCAGTGGACAGATTCCCTCAAATGAACCTCCCCATATACCAGAGGGTGCTGAATGGAAGTGAGGGTGTGGTATTCCAATCATAGGGAGACTATACCCTATTTTATCTAAATAAAACTCTAACTTATGAAAACAATAATAACCAACTATGAATGCGTATAAATAATGAGAACAATAAAATGGAATATGATATTAAAAAAAATACAACACTCAACGAAAAGGTCAAAAACGATAAGATAATGAAAATGCCAAGTATCTACAATGAAACTAAATGTAATGACATAACGACTCTCAATCTTGTCCCGAACCACGTCTGGTCCCATCTCCCATGCTCCAATCCCAAATAGTTACCTATCCCAGGGCCTAACCCTTATCCTGTCCTCTTAAAATAATGTCTACTCAGGTTTCCAATTCAGTGGCCCAAATAGGGTGTGAATATGACTTAGTAATCCACCACCAATGGTTTTTAAAATTATTTTAGTCAAAATATAGTGTATGTAGTTTTATGAAGAAATAAATAAAATTAGTAATATAAACATTTATCGCATTGTCATTTAATCATTAATCATCACAATTTTCCCAATTTCAAAACATGTTTTCCATTTGAATCATCATTCATTATTATCCTCCATTTTTTGTTGAACATCATTTAAATCACATAAAATAGAATTTAATGTAGGTCTCCATGCCTATCACTCCATATATCATTTGGTGTCAGTCGTTATGTGTAGAACCCAAAAATCTCATTTGGTGTAGGAAGTCATGCCTTGCACCCCAAATTCTAAAGCCTGGATAACTATTGGGGAGGAAATCCATATCCATGTACCATATTATAATTGGTCTAGAACACAATGTTTATAACCACATAAATCTAAACCACTTAATCATTATTTAATTCACAATATTTAGCCAAATAATTCCTTTACTAATCCAATGATTTGTCAATCATTTCACAGACCATTAGTTAACTCAAGAATTAACTTAGCTCATAACCATTAATTAGTTCATAATTTAATTAACTAATCAACACAATTATCTTTCCATATTTAATTCTACATAATTAACTATCCATATCAAATATCAAGTTGTCAAAATTAATTCTCAGAATTAATTATCTTTGATCCACATTATGCACATAATTAATTATTAATATTAATCATCTTTCCTAGCCAACATCATTTCATAATTAATTCCCCAGTTAATTATTTTAACCCAATCAAATAAATATCTCAATTACAATATCTATTTGGGAAACCCCCCTTTATTTGTTCTATGATTGAGTTATCAATTAATATCCAAGGTAGTCACACAACAATTACACATTCCTTATTACTCCAATTTAGGAAATAAATCATCTTGGGAATGTATAAGGTTTGTTTAACTCCCATTAACATAACAATTCAATGACTATGGGAGTTTGATTTAGACCACCTACTTCGATTTATTAATGGATTCTAACCTAATGGAAATCCACAAAATCCGAGGGGCACAACGTCATCAATAACGATCTAGATATGAATTCTTAAACCAAAATTATGATCAAAGGAATCAAGATCATGCAAATATAGATCTAGATCCACAATCCTATATCTAGATCTCACCTTATATGATTATATCCATTAAAATGGTGGTGATCTTCACTGACAAGATCAAGGAAATATAGAGGAAAAATCATGAGAACTAACGGGGTGAAATCCACTTAATGGGATGAGACTCGATCTTCCATCTGAGCTTTTGAGCTCAATGAACGGAGTTCAGATCACCTTGGAATCCCTCTAGATGGCTCTAGGATCAACTAGAAGTTTTAAATCCATAACCAAGGTCTAAATATGGGAGTATTGGGTAAGGGGTAGGGGGAGGGGGTTTTAAAATAAATTTTTTTAATAAAAAACCTGAATGCATAGTTTCCGTGTTAGGGGAGAATGTTTAGGGGAAAAAATTCTCCATCCTTTCAAAACACTATGTCTAGTATTTCATGGTTAGAACATTTTTACCACATGGTTTGTAATGACATGTGAAAACCGTACATACCTCTCTATCCATGTTTTCGTGGTTATCATGGTTTATGCGTATGGTTTGTCAAATCATACACAAACCGTTCAAAGACCACAATATTTTTTTCCATAATCTTTCACCCAAACACACCCCAAGCCACTACTCCAAATCTATGGTACATAAAATCATTAACAAATGTACACAAAAATGCACTTCAGTTGACTTTGGAAAAGACATGATCATACAATATCCCCACCTTATAACATCTCGTCCTCGAGCTACACTCTCATACTTCACTAATCATCCGAGAAAAAAGTATTGGGAACATGAGACCACATGTTTGTTTCACATTACCCCGTTTTCTCTTAAACACATAAATTTTCCCAAAACATGTGAACTAACATCACAATCTGTCCCCGTAACAGTTTATCAGTATGACTCAGCACACGTATCAGATGGTCCTAAAAGGATGAATTTATCTAGAGGTCAACCTATTCCACATAAATAACAATAGAAGGGTTAGGGTGATACCTTCTTATTTTTGAGACATGGAAAAATTCATATGGAACACTGAATATCTGTGGAATGTAAAATCAGTAAGACCATGGACAGATGATCTATAGAACCCAAATAAGTCCAACAAACCTGGACGCCAACATGCGTTTCCTCTTTATCCTGTGGTGACATAATCTAGGTGATACCCAAAATAATACATTATTTCCCAATAAAAACTATAGGGGCATTCTTTGTTTGTCAGTATAATATTTATTCCTACTCTGAACAATAGCCATATATTACAAAATCAACTGAACCTTCTCCAATGTCTCTAGAACGAGACTCGGCCCCAACAGCTCTGACTAACCTACCTCTAACCAACATCGAGGTTATCTATTAGGTCTTCCGTAATGTGCCTCACATGGATCCATATATACATTTTCCTAAAAAATATTGTTATAGGAGGACTCTACTAAATCATAGTGCATCTCCCAAGAACCACCAAATTCATGTACACATGCCGGCATCATATCCTCAAACACCTCTATGTTACGCTCATACATCCCATATTTCTGTGTGTGAAAGGCCGTACATAACAAAACTTTTGTACCAACCATATTCTATAATCCCAACCAGAAGCATGAATTGAAGCTTGATTCACAATCTAAAACTATAGTCCATATAACCCTATGGAAAGAAGAAATCTCTCATAAATTCAGTTCTCCCAACTGTTCTACTGTAAAGGTTTCCCTGATAGGCAATATTTTTTCTACCTTCATTAGTAGATCCACAAATACCCAAATAGAATCATTCTTCGTAAGTGTATTTGATTATCCTACCATGAAAATAATAGCCCCATCATCTAATTTCCTTTCTATAATAGGAAATGGATCCAATAGGCATCCAAGTCGTTGATGCCCTCAGTTCACCCACAGATAGGTGAAACATCTTTCTACAATCCCATTTATCTCCTTTTTTATGACTGGCCACAAAAGATGTCTCCATAGGTCATGATACATTTTTTTCACCCCAATATGTACCGCCCACTTTGAGGCATGAAATTATCTAATGTGTTCATGTCACATACTCTTATGCACAACAACACAATTTTTAACATCGATTATCTCATCCACGTCTATTATCCTGTTTGATCGGGTCACCCAACCTTCAAGGAATTACCTTAGGAATAAAAACTCTATATCCTCACACATCGTATCCCTGATCTGTCTCAGGAGTGTATAATCTATTTCTACAGAATCCAAATCCATCCTCTCCTGAAATTACAAAACTAGTATATGAATTCCCTCATGAAAATTCATTATCTGCCACTATGTACTCGACTCATGTACGAACTGAGTTTTTGTTTTCTTAACCATGGAATCAGACACACTATTCCCAATTTTTAGGTGTATATGCCAGTTCAAAATCAAAGGATTTTATATACTCTAACCATATTTTATGTCGATGAATGCAGTCATGTTGTAAAAATAAATAATTCAAGATTTCACGATCTTTATAGAAATTAACCTTTTAACAAAATAGATAGTGTTTCCAACAATTTAGAGCATAAACAATGACAACCATATCGAGTTTGTGTATAGGGAAATTACATTCATATGGCCTCAACATACGATACCAATAAGAAATGAATCTATCTATTTGTATCAACACCACTCCTAGTCAAATAACAGAAGCATTACAAAAATCTGTGTATTCCTCACCTAAATTTGGTAAGATCATAATTGGTGCCAATGTCACGAAATCTTCAACTCCATGAAAGCATTCTCGCACACTTAATTCCAATAAAACATTCCCCCATTCGTTTTCCAACATGTAAGTGGTGCTGAAAAATGGGAAAAGTCTTTGAAGAACCTCCTATAATAACCAACTAATCCCAAAAATCTTTGGATATCAAAAAAATCTTGGGTTTCTCTAAAGAAACAAATGCCTTCACTTTTTTGGTTCCACTTCCACACATTCATCCGAGATGATGTTCCAAAAAATGTGTTCCATGTCAATCTAAAACTGATATTTAAATATCTTAAAATATAAAGGATGTTCTCTTAGTGTACCAAGAATGATGTCCAGATATTGGGAATGTTCATCCTGAGTCTTAGAGTACACCATGATGTCTTCCACTTACACCAACACAAAATGATCAAGGTACGAATGAAATATAAAGTTCATCAAGGACATAAATACCTCTAGAAGATTTTTCGACACAAAAAACATTAAAAATAACCCATAAAGGCCGTACATACTTCTAAATTATGTTCTTTGTATATCAGAGGTCCAAACTCTCACCTGATGATTCCCAGATATCATATCAGTCATTAAGAACAAACAACCCATCTTCAGTTGGTGGAACAGATCATCGATACCCAAAATAGGATATTAGTTCTTCACTGTCAATTCATTAATCATCTGGTAATCGAAACATAATCATAAACTCCAATTGTTCTTCTTTTCAAAAACGATAGGTGATCCTTCATGGCACATACTCGGATAGGTAAACACTTTATCCTCCAACTAGACCAACTATATTTTGGTCTCCTAAACATAGTTGGTGGCATTTTGTAATGTCGAATAAGCACTATATTTTCCCACTGAATGAGATCAATAGTGAATTCCACATTTCTCTCACATGGAAACCCAGAAAAGTATTTATAAAATACATCCTAAATGAGTTATACAACTTGTGGAAGGATGTCTTCCCTACATCTCCCATCGTCCATCAAAAGAATAGAAACCTGATCTATGATCTCTGCTAGTTTATGGGTATCTGGTCTAGCTCGTCCTACATGGATATCCCAATCACCATAATGAACATACTGGTAACCATTAGAAGATTCAATGGTAACTCTTTTATGGTAACAATCTATGTGGTATCGGTATGTGACTAGCCTGTCCATACCCATAATCTGGTTGAATCCCATTATATCATGGGAAAAGATATCCTAAAGAAAATGAAACTCTTCGATCTCTAGAGAACACCCCTTTCAATAACAGATATCCCTTGACCATGTTCCCAATGGTGTATCAATATTCATCACCCCGCTTATGGACCCCACCTACAGAATCAATCCATTAACAATATTTGTAGATATAAAGGATTGAGAGGCACCAGTGTCAAACGAGGTAGTAGTTAATGTAAAAGAATATAGAATAATACCTCTCACTGTCAATGGACCAACATATATCTACACAATTTTAGGATTAACGTCATGTAAATATCTTGTCCCTCTTCCCTATTGTGGCGTCTGACTCACTTGAGTAACACCACTTTGATGATACGAGCTCTCATACCCTGAATCACCCTATCCACTAAAAAGTTCCCCATCTTTCCAAAAAACCAAGTACTCCACTTGTTGATGAGGACAATGCATACAATAGTGTCTCTTCCAACATAAAAGGCAGAAACACACATGAATAAGATCTGGTGCAACTGCACCTCCATACTGTCCACCTTACTTTCCACATTACTGACTAAGGTTCTCATAACCATGCTTCCTACTCTCAGAAGGCACACTCCATGATCATCCAATGATAAATAACAATCCTATACTGAAATCCCCATTCAGGTTCCCCTACGAAATATTTGCTGGATTAACCAATTCATATAATTTCTTCAGCTTAAATATATTTACCTAGGATATAATTTCACACCTATTTCCATCCTAAAACCAATTTTCTAAAGAATCTTTATATGCTGCCAAAGATGTGTAAAAACAATGTAAATCTGTGAAATGATCAATGTATTCCATTATGAACATGATTCCTTTGGTCAGTTGAATAAAATATGATTTTTATCTTGTCTTATCATATCTTAATAGAAGTGTTCAAAAAACTTATCCATAAATTACTTCCAAAACATATAATCTATCTTTCTACATCATACATTAATGTCCCACCAGTGCTTCACTGATCCCAATAGCATAAAAGCCGCCAACATGACCCTCTTCCCAACTGAAGTCTTTAAAAGGTCAGGTATCATCTCTATGAACTTCCCCAACAACTTGGATCCCTTACGACCACCCTCTCAAGTAAAAGATAAAGGGTGATGTAGTTGAAAATCCCTTATCAACTCAGACATTCTTTTCAAAACCATCCATGCGTCTCTCTCCATAGATTCCTTGAAACATGCATTGTTACCTTGGAAATGTACCCCTTCTTCCTCAAATTTCCCCAATGGTGCCTCAAACTCCATGTTTGGAATTTCATTCTGGACCATACTCATCGTTCTCCCCCTCAACATGTGACGTGGTGGATTATCTCTACAAATCCAAACACACATATTTGGTATCATAACACAACCTTATAATATTTACGTAATAGGATAAACTAACACAACTAGTTTTAATATTTTCTTTTCCCCCTTTTTTACACCACATGGTAAACCCAAAGGACTTATCACTACCCTTAACCATAATAATCCTAGGTCTTGGTTATCAAGGGTACAAATATTCTCATTAAATAATTCTACAATTAATTTATCACATTATCTCCAATTAATTAATTAAACAATTATTTAGTTAATTATACCCATGTAATAAATCAAGGTTCTCATTAGACACCCATTAATTCTAATTTTTTCATCATTATTTTAATCACACAACAATGGATAATTGTTCAAGTTCAACCACTTACCCATAACCAATTTTCACTTGTGTGCCTAGAATGATTCATGTCACAACAACCCTAGGTTCCTAGAATGATGCTTGCCGAACCAGCATCCGTACCTCTTTAGGCCATGAATCAAATTTCAAAAATATCAGAACAAATATCACATCACCCCACAAGTGAGTCATCCAAGGTGAAATAATATCCAACTGTAACAACAATAATCAATTTCAATAATCCCATCCCGAGTACTCTGATTTTCCCCTATACATGTGTTCAAAACTTTAATGCAGGAGCTCATAATTATGCCTCAACTCTTCCTAGTATCATATCAACCATTCGCATAACAGTAATTCAATAGAAGAAGAATGAAATTAAAAAAATCTCTGATACCTTTTTGTGACGTCCTTACCTGTGTTCCACTAAACAGTTCCCCGAGACGGTGGACACATGCTTTCAAGTGTACCTCCCAAACACCATAGGGACCCCACAAGGAACAAGGTTATTCTATATTTCTAATGGGGAGACTATACCGTATTTTATCATAATAAAACACTAATGAAAGAAAACAACAATGACCATGTGTGGAAGCATATAAATAACTAGAATAATACCATGTCATATGATATTCAAAATAAGAAAATACAATCCTCAACTGAAAGGTAAAACATTATCTAACAAAGAAAATATATAGTGTCAATAAATAATCTTAATTTTAAGACACAATGACCTCCAAGACTGTCTCTAACCATGTATAGTTTCCTATCCCATGCTCTCATCACAAATAGCATTCAATCCCTGGGCCTTGCCCTTATCCTTTCTTGTATACACAAAATCTACATGTGTGCTGATTAGGTGGGCCTAATAGGGTGTGAGTATTAATCTATAGGCCACTACCAACATTTTCAAAAACAAGTCCAACCAAAAGATAGTGTATGCAGTTTTATGATGAAATAAATAAAATTCCAAATTTAAACAGTTATCACATTGTCATTTAATCATTAATCATCACAATATCCCTAGTTTCAATTCATGTTTTCCATTTAAATCAAGATTCATTGTTATCATTAATTTGGTGTTGATATCCATTTCAAGCACCCCAATTATAATTGACTTTAGGTCACCATTCCTATCAGTCAATATATCATTTGGTGTAGTTTTTCATTCCTAGTAAAACAAATCTCATTCGTTGTAGGTTTTCTACCTAGCACCGCAAAATCTCAATTGTGAATAACTATTGTTGAGGAACTCAATGTCCATGTCCAAACTTTTAAATTTCCTAAAACACCATGGTTATCCCCAAAAACAACCCATGTATTTAATCACTCATTAATTCATGATAAATTTCCACATTATTCATTTACTAATCCAAGGATTAGTTGATCATTTATAAGGCCATTAGTAAACTCAACAATTATCAAAGAACCGAACCCAGTAATTAATTCATAAATTTATTAATCAATCTACATAAATATTATTCCATAATTAATTCTTCACAATTAATTATCCATATAAAATCTCAACTTGTCATAATTAATTATCACTATTAATTATAATTGATCAACATTATGGCACATTATTAATACATATAATTAATTATATTTCATATCCAACATCAAATCATAATAATTTCCACTAATTAATTATCTTAACACGCCAAATTGAATATCTCATCTATATTTTATATTTGGGTATCCCCCATTGGTTTGTTCCATGATTCAATTATCAATAAATAATCCAAGGTAATCAAAATTCAATTCCACATAGATAGTTACTTTAATTTATGAAATCAATCATCATGGGAATCTTGAAAGATTCATAAAATCTCATTCACATAACAATTCCACGACTATGGAAGTTCAATTTAGACCACATACGTTGGTTTATTGATCGATGTTATCCTAATGGAAATCCCCCATGTTTGAGTAGAACAATGTCTTCAATCAAGCTCCAGATAAAAAACCCTAAACCAAAATTATGATTAAAGGAATAACGATCTTGAAAATATATATTCAGATCAACATTCTTAGATTCAGATCTCAACTCAAAAGTTTAGGTCCATGGAAATGGTGAGATATTCCATGAAAATATTAGGGAAATATAGAGGCATTTATGGGAGAATCAATGGGATGAAATCCGCATACCAGGAAGAGAACATATCCTGAATCCGGGAATTCAATCTCGAAGAACATTGTTCGAATCACCATGGAATCCCTCTCGATATCTCTAGGATCAACTAAAATTTTTCATGCCTGATACAAGGATAAAATATGGGAGTCTCGAGGGGTTATGGTTGTTTTAAAATAGATTTTAGGAATAAAAAACCTGCGTGCTAGGTTTCCTGGTTAGGGGTGCACAGTTTAGGGAAATCCTTGCACCAACCATGAAGAAATCTCAGTCAAATTTTGCATGATTTGTATGGAATAGGTGCACGGTATGATAAAACCTATGCAAACCATATAAATACCACTATACATTAGATTTCCTTAAAAGTTTACCCAAATTCACCCCATTACCCACTCTAAATCAGAGGTACTAAATAGATTAAAAAATTGCCATAAAACGTGCTCGAGATGACCCAATAGAAAAGACTGGGAACTTACAGACATAATCATACATAAATGAAATAAAAAAAACATTCATCTTACCAACATAGAACTCTTACAAATTGAATATCCATACCACTTACATCCATGCCTAAAACATTTAAGGTTAAAACATATCCTCCCATCATTGGTTTAACACAGAACCACCGATATTTGGTTTATCACGAAACCACATGTATCTTTTTTATCATGTATCCACCTGTCAAATGTCAAAGTACTATTATATAGTAATAACACATGAAATATTTAATTTATCAGCATTTCAATCATAAAATTTTATTTTCATTCAAATGAAATAATATCACGATATTGAAATAGTCAATCCATTTTCAAAACCATTTTGAAGACAAAAATACTAAAAAAATGGAAATAAGGGAATTTATTTCCAATTAAATACATAATGTCTTATAAACAATTACAAATATTGAATAATTTTTATATTAGTAGAGAGGTCGTTGTCCCCACATACATTAAAAAACATTTATTTTTTTGATTTTGTAAAAAATGTAAAAGGATTCGTATCATAGATTCCTTTTGAAAACATTTGAATTAAATTTAATTTCAACGGGGTTAATTCTTAAAGGTATAATAGAAGGTGGTGTATAACATCAAAATATGCCTCAATGGAGGATATTAAGTTGATTCCCCTTAAAATTATCCCTTTATAAAAAAAATTTAGAGAAATTTCGATGTTTCCATTTTAAAAAATTCATGTCTATAGATATACATTCATAAAAACCAGTTATAAAAGATGTACATAATGTAAAATTATTTATAATAATAAATAATCAAAACATTAAAATGTGTTTTTGAGTTAAAAATTACCTTACATAGAGTTTGACTCATCACCTAAAATCTATGTCTTCCTATAGAATAAAACTATGTTAATTTATACTTTATTTAGAACCATTTTAATGTTTCTTATTAAATTTATGTAAATCATTAAAATGTTATTACAATTACATATATATTTTATGTTCGTGTTAGAAATTTTTTCTATATTCGGTATTTGAGTCGAAAATGAACGTGGTATGATGTCAATAGTCCATATTGTCATAAGTCCATATTCTCCAGAATAATATTCCAGAAATAATAATAATTTTTTATATCAATTGTTCATTTAGATTCATTCATTATATGTGGATATGGAAAATGAACAACCTTACTATCATAGATACGGTAAGCCGTCAATACGCATATGTAACGTTTGAATTTTTCAATTATCAATATGAAAATAAGGAAATTATTATGTTATATTACATAAATGATCATGATATAGTTAAAATCATATTAATAATTTAAATATAAATAGTAAAATCATACATGTGATGTGGGGAATAAAAAATAATCACCTCTCTCTGTGGAGGTGATAGTTCACTCATACTCATGAATGACATTATCATATTTATGTTTATAGAATGTAAGAATGTAATTGATTTATTATTATATTAAAATGTGTAATATTTCATAAATATCACATATTAACATTAATTTCATCATTATAACTAGTCACGAGAGACGAATATGGAAAACAAATTATATCAGTTCTTAGAGATGATAGTTCACACTCAAGCATAAACGATTATTTCATTTCCAATTTAATGAAAGTAGTGATGGATTTATGAGATGATATTAAAAAAATAAAATATATCTATATTTATGACACAAGATTAATTAACTTATCATTTTTGGACAATATTTTAAATATGTTAATGAATATATAAAATTGAAAAACTTAAATAAAAATTGTACCTTTTGTTTAGATGATAACATTTTTATAACACCATAATACCTCTAAGGATGGTCTTATTTTCATGAATCGACCCAATGGGGCATGATCCATGACTCCCCAGGCCCACCTACAATAGGCCAGTGGTTGGAAACTAGCACCGAGTAGTCTATCACACACATGCGAGGCATTACCCTATGATACCTATACACATGCACCCACAAACACCTCCATGTAACAGTGAAAATATATATATATATATATAAACTGAAAATAATTTCATACATACACCTAACTCACAAAAAGAGTACAAAAAAATTACCAAAGGTAAAATAAGTGGCCCTCAAAATGTATATTACAAAAGCATCTAATCTGCTTAGAAGGAGGGAATTGCTGTAAGCCTTAGATATTTGAGTAGAACCTATCGTCAGTAATGAGGGAACCCAAATGAGGGGGAAATTCTATATCCAGACCATCCTTGAAAAAACAAGACAAGTAATAATAGCTCACGTACATTACCATACATATACTATGAACATTAATATATAATATTTTTGGGTATCAATACTCATGAGGTTCTAACCTCATTACCGACGATAGGTTCTACTCAAATATCTAAGGCTTACAGAAACTAGGAGAACACACTCCGTGAGATCTGACATCCCCGATGACACTCATCTAAGAGATAAACTCTATCAGGCCTCACTCCACCATCCTAGATGTCCCATCCAAGTGAACGCCCTCATCAGGCATCATCACATAGAACACCACACTGAAAGAAAATAAACACCAGACACCTCGGATATGGGATCCCTCATAGGGTCCCATTGGGGATACAAGAACCAACTTCAGTAACACCAAAATCTCATAGATATGGGATCACATCTAGGGTGTAATGGGGGATACCAAAACCCGATCTGATGGTCCATAGGACACGTCACACAGATAGAGGATCATCTCCCATGTAAAAGTCATCATGACAGTGGTGGACACCCAATATAGCCTACCCTACAATGTTCGGGATCAAACTAGTGATACCAAAAATACTACCAAAGGCATGCATTTAGTAGGGGATCACATTATCGACGATACCAAAACACTAAAAAATCCACTCGCTAATTAAGGAATCGTATAACTGATGATACTGAACCCCTAATAATGTGTATCACATTGTAGGGGATCATATTCCCGATTATGCCTCAATACCTGCGGGGTTTCCTGGCTAGATAGGGGATCTCCACCTTAGGATTAGTAGTTACAATGATACCAAGAACCTGATAGAGGGAAGAAAAGCTAGAGGATCCCATCCATGACTCACGAATGGGATTCTATAACTCTATATAAATTTCATCCTATCAAGGGGATCAATAACTTGTACTGGGGTTGTAATTCCACAAGAACCCGCACACAAAAAAACCAAGGGAGTTAAATGAACTACGTCTATACAAAACATCGTAAACCAATGTTACCCACAACATCACCACATTTCATACCTCTGAGGTCCAAAGAGTTTCTAGAATCATGTTCTACACAGAGAAACATGCAGGATAGGTTAATTACTCGACAGAAATAGAAAACTAGTGAAAAATGTACTATTCAGTGTAACAAATCTCTGTGGGTCCCACACCTCGATTCCGAAACTCATCAAGAAGATCACACAATTGTGATCCTCTCAGAAAAACACACGTGAACGAATACTCATTCATCCAAAACGGACACCATATGAAAAATTCACGTTTCTGCATATGCTCCAAAACATTATTCTTGGGTCTCATACCCAAATATTGGTCCCATCCCCAAAAATCAATCTTGATACATACGATTTACCATCAGGATCACAATTCACTAACGGTGCGTCAATCGGATGCTCTGTGCCGAAGTTATGGAAGGTCGAAGATGAATAATAATAAAATATTATTATTATTTAAACGTTTTGTAGCCCTGGGACATCAAACCAACTCATAAAATTCAGAAAATAATCTCAAAAGGTCCATCTCGATGCAAGGAACGTATCACCTCAACGGAACCACAAATCGGACTTCTAGTTTGCGAGTAACGAGGGATTAAATAACCCCTGGAAAATGCTGGTCGAACCACCACATGTCTTTCCAAAAACAATCATTCTGAAGCAGGAAACCACCGTGCCAGAGTTAGAATTGATAGAGCCAGAGTTCGAAATTTCCACTCCAACACCGCCCTGGCCGGATTCTTCCATGGCTGCCAGCAGAATCTGGCCTTGCTTCCAGAAATCTTCCATGGACCTCCGGGAGCACCCCGATGCTCCAAAATCAGATCTGAAACATGTTTCTGAGTTCTTATGACCCAAACTACACAACCATTACAACAATATAAATAATAAAAACATATAAACACAATATAAGATTTTAAAACCAAAATTACCTACCTTTTGGTGGAACACTGACTCTTCAAATACCATATCTGCCATCCGCTGCTTCTACTGCATGATCCAAGAGCATCAGTTGTCAGGATAAAATCTTGTCGGTGATTCATTTTCTCGATTCAACAGTTCAACATTGAAGAAGGTGAGGAGGGGAACCCTTTGTTCACCAACATGAGGGGTGGGGGGAATAATGATTTAATTTTATTGAATTTTTAATTAGTTAATAAATTAATTCTACAACCATCAATGCCCCCAACCAATCCTCTTGGGGTGGAGAAGTTTATTCCCCACCTAGGGTAAACGTGACATTCTAAACTCAACCCTGAGCTCCAAATTTCGATCCGAGAATCAATTAATGTTATATTTGAGCCATCTACCATAAATAAATTATTCATTTATTAAAAAAAACATTATTGGACACCTTGTTTACAAGAGGCCCGCTCCCCTAAAGGTTTCACCCCGACTAGGGTAAATGACATTCTTCGGCTGAATCTCTACCCTCAGATTTCTAATACGAGAAACATTTTAATAGGTAAATCATATACACCACGAGAATAATATAAAAATAAAAAAATATTTTTATAAAAATAATTTTGGGCACACTAGGCCTCAGAATCGCACGTCGCATTCGCTTCTATCACAGGATTATTCTTAGGAATATTCCAAAGAATGAGAGGGGAAAAACTCGAGTCGTTACATCCTACCCACCATAAGACTTTTCATCCCTGAAAATCCATAAGCATGGGGAAAGGAAAATGAACATTTTAATCGGTTTCCCACTCTTTTGAGTTCACCAAATCTGCATCAAATCAACCAAGGGTTCTCATTTTTTCAACCAGAACACACGATAGGGAATTGAATGATTTTTGAACAAACTCCCCAACACAGAACCCTGCCTCGAACACAAAATATAGATGGACTCATCATTCTCACATAGATACTATTTTCTTTGGGTGGCACTAGAATTCCCGCATGGTTTTGATCGTGTCACAACAACATGTCCCAGTGGGGGAAAGATCCACCTTCCTCATGCATTCAAATCATGTCGAAAAACACCAACACTAGCATAGGTTCTTACCAACGTCCTAAACAATCGTTGTGCAATAAATGAAAATGAAATTGTACTACCTCACAATTTCAATCAGAAATACTACTGAAAGTAGAAAGGACACAAAGTGTACCTCTATCCATCCACGTAGAATCATGGTCAATAAATTCTAAGGCATGAAATTTTCCTCACCCTCTTCTTCCTGCTCCCTATGCTCAGTGTGAACCACCTGGTGGTGGTGGTGGGGGAAACTCATAACACCTTCCACCTCTTGCTGCTGCATTAGCACCGTCACCATGTTCTCCACCCCACAGACCTCCATACTCAAGATGCTTCCTCTACCAACGAAGCCTATCGATCGTCTCCCTCATTGATGCATGATAGGTTTGACAATCTCTGGAAAGATTTCACTGACTATCACAAGCATACCACCTTTTCTCATGAAACTGACCAAAAATGGAATGAGAAACCTAAGCCTCAGATCCTCTATCTTGGGGTCACCTCCTAAAATGTCGAGCATGTCCGAACCCTTGCGCCCGTCATCGTCTACCATCTACATAACCAGCTACTGATGTCTCAACTACTACATTCCCAGAACTAATGAGCAGAATATGCTCAGCCTGAATGCTCTCCACCACCAACGCATGCTCCAGTGGGGCTCGAACCGACCTATGATAACACTTTATCATGATCGGCCTTACACTTTTTCACAATCGTCAAGCATGTTGGGCCTTTGATACTACTCTATCCCATCCCAAACTAACATGGATCAAGCCTTGACTCCCCAAACCTGCCTCCAATAGGACATGGGTTGGAGACAAGCATCGAGTAGGATATCACACTCATTGGAGGCATTAGCGTAATGTAACTGGGCACATGCACCAACATATACCTCCATGCACTCCAGCATATGTGTACTGAATCAAGGAAACCACACTTTCTTGGATGTCACTGTGTAGGCCCTGATGAAAGGTCTGAGCTCTAAAGAACATGTCTCAGTCCATATCCAGGGAGTAGCGGGATAGGTTTTTAAACCTTGATGAGTACTACGACATAGTCATTCCCTCCAACCAAAGCTACCGAAGCTCCTGGATCTTCACTAACCCCAGCATCACCAGATAGAAATCCTCCCTAAAGAGAACTCAATATCATTCCACATGAGTGTCTCCTCGTCATGGGTCTACATCACAAGACTCCACCATCGTCTGGCTGAACAATGAAGAAGGAACAACGCTAGACCCACCATCTGATCTGGAGGTGTCCTCACCACGCTGAAAACTCTGGTGACTGCTTCGAGCCACTCATCGTCTGCCCAGGGGTCTGGATAACCCTGGTACCTCTGAGGTTGCTTCCTCTTGAACTCATGTAGTGCAATCAACCTGCAGAAATCCTCATCATGCTCTGCCAACACAACCTGCTTCTCGGCAGGTGGTTTCTCCACTAAAAGCCTACATGGAGATCTAGCCACATAACTTGTGCCCTGCACCAAAGCATCT
Organism: Viscum album; assembly: GCA_963277665.1. NCBI lineage: Eukaryota > Viridiplantae > Streptophyta > Magnoliopsida > Santalales > Viscaceae > Viscum > Viscum album. Next base: position 121,129,759 of record OY728153.1, on the reverse strand, counting down.
ACTCAGGGTGGATCGTCCTCATAATACCGCTATAGAGCCTTCATTGGATGGTGTCTTGGAGGAATCCATAATGAAAATCAAGATACACCACTGTCAAAATGTAATGTGGGGAGCTGACTCATGAAGAACAAAAAAATAAAAAACCTTGTCCTAAATGTTGCATGTACCATTATTACCCTCCAACCAGTGTACTAATGTACCAATTAAAAAGGAAGGTTATCAAAGTCCGGGTGAATGGATATGATGGCCATCAAACAAATAGTTGATTCGCTAGCCTTAATGTCGAACTCAAAACATCCCAACACTGCAGATATGAATCCAAAACAAAACTCATAGCAAGACCACAGAAACTCAGAGATCCCAATGGTGGAACCTCCTCTAATACCACTTTTCCACGACCCAACCCAAAAATTCTCTAGATGCGTCTCCCAATGCTTTCCTGCCATAGGCCAAGGATTTGTGACCAGCATCGTTTGTGCTATCACACACATGGGATGAATTATCCTAAGGTACTTGTACACATCCACCCACATCCACCTCCATGAAATAATGTAGAGATATATATATAATATTTTTAAAAGTAATTCAAGCATACTTCTAACCCACAACTAGAGAACATCAAATATCCAAAAGGTAAAATACATGTCCCGTCAATAGTAAACTAAAAAAGCATCGTACCTATTCAAAAAGTGGGGATCGCTATCAAAAGCACCCACTGGAATGCTCCACTAAACAGCTCCAATAAACACCCAGGTCGGTCATGTTAAATAATCCCCGCCAATTCTAGGTCCTCTCGGGACTCCGTCGAAAGGAATGCGGTCTTCACAAGACACAAAACATTTGTGGGAAAATCCCGTCCAGGGGGGAGTATAAAGATACATAATGGGAAACCACAAAACTAAAAAATAAAAAAGAGAAACTAAAAGGGAAAATGAAGATCATATCTACCAGAGGGAACCCAAATGAGAGAGAAACACCATCTCAAGTCCATAATCTGTGAAAAAATGCTTGTCAGCCCAGCTCAGGTATATGCCCATACATATAAAATGATCATTTAGATATACTCATTTCAGGCACCAAGCCTCAGAAACCACGAGAAGACACTCCATGAGCTCTATCATCCCATATGGTATTCGACCGAGAGAAACACCCTATTAGGCCTCACTCCCCCATCCCAGATGGCCCATCCGAGAGAAATTTCTCATCATACATCATCACTAAGAACTCCGAAATGAAACAGTGGAAACAGAAAACTCCTTGAATAAGGGATCACTCCACGTGTTCCCTAGGGGATACATGAACCCAATATGGTAACTCCAATATCTCACAGGTAGGGGATCACTCCCACAATCCGGTGGGGGATACCAAAACCCGGTCTAACAGTCCATAGAATGTGTCACTCAGATAAAGGATTGATGCTTGTGTAAAGGTGGCGACGACGATGCTGGATACCCCATCCGGTATAACTTGTGAATTAGGGGATCAAACCTATGATAACTAAAATTATACTGAACGCACGCACTAAGTAGGGGATCACATTACCGATGAGAAAACAACCCAATGAAAAAACCACACGATGAGTAGGTCCTCGTATAACCAACGATACCGCAACCCTGCTAATAAATCCAACCGTGTAGGGGATTCTATTCCTGATGATGCCTCAAACCCTATTTGTTTTTTCTGTTAGATAGGCTATAACTGACTATGGATAGGTGGTCATAATGATACTAAGAACCCAATCTTTGGTAGCGAAGATAAATGATCCTGCCCTGAACTCACCGTAGGGATGCCACAAAACACTCTGAAATTCATCCTATGGAGGGAATCAAAAACATGTACTGTGGTTTTAATGCCACACGAACACTCATTGATACAAGCCAAGGGATTTCACTCAACTGATGTCGTTCCAAACATTGCTAACCAAAGTGACCCACAAAATCACGACACTACGTACCTTTGAGGTTTAATCTGAGGCATCCATCACGTTTTATGATGAAAAACACACAGGATAAGCTATTCACTCGCCCAGAATGTAAAATAGGTGAAAATGGTACTATTCGCCAAAAAAAATCATAGTAGGTCCCATGCCTTGATTCTGAAACTCATCAATAGTATCACACTATTTCAATCCAATTGATAAAATCCATGATATCGACTACTTGTTCATCCAAAACTGACACAAGACAAATAATCCACGTTTTCCTATATGAACCCAAACCCGGTATCATGGGGCATGCACTCTTATATCGGTCCCATCACCCAAAATATATCTTGAAATCTCTGCCTTACCATTAGGATCCAAACACCACTAAGATCACGTCTATTGGACACTTCCTATAGAATATATGGCACGTCAAAGGTGACTAATAATAAAATATTATTATTATTTCAACGTTTCATAGCCCCGATCCACAAACCCAAATGATAAAATTCTTGAAGCAAGCACAAAATTCAGTATCGATGCATGTAATGTGTCACCACAAATGGATCACAAATCAGAAATCTAGTTTGCATGTTATGGGGGTTTAATGAACCGTAACAATATGTTGGCCAGGCCACCACCTGTGTCGCCAGAAACCATCGCACCAGAGCCCGAAACCGCCGCGGCGGAGCTAAAAACTACCACACTAGAGCTAAAAACTACAACGCAGCTACTGCTCCACTACTTCCCTCACTGTATACCACCATGGATGCCAACATAATTTGTCATTGCCTTCTTAAATCCTACACGGACCACCGGTTCACCCATGTTCTCCAAATTCAATTCTAAAACATGTTTTTGAAAAAACTAGGGACCCGAACTACACAACATTTACGAAAATTTTGTGAAAACCAACACATAAATGAGATATAGTATTTTAAAAAACAGACCACCTAACATTTGGTAGAACACCAATTCATTGAAGGCCAAATACACCCTCCACTGATGTTGCTGCATTATCCAAGAGCATCTACTGTTAAGATCAGAGCTCGTCGACGATTCATTGGATCAATTTGGTGGTTTGTTGTCGAAGAAGGAGAGAACAGGATTTTGATGCACACCAACATGAGTTTGGGTGCAAAAGATTGATTTTTTTAATTTATTTTTAAATTATTTTGTTTATTCATTCAACAACCATATATTCCCTGACTAAACCTCCTAGCATAGAGATGTTTAGGTCACCCTTAGGATAAACACGACATTCTAAACTCAACCACAGGATCATAATTTCAATCTGAGACTCCATTCAAGAGTTATTTGAGTTGATTCCCCTAAATAAATTATTCATTTACATACAAAAATTCTACCAGTGACATTTTTCTATAGGAATCTCGTGCCCACAATGGTTACCCCCGCCTAGGTTAAACGACATTCTCTTGACGCATCGGTGCCCTCAAATGTTTTTTTTGATATTCTATTTAGGATATTACTCATTTCATTCATGTAAATTATATAAAAATACATAAGATTTTTATAAAAATAATTTCGGGAACACCAGGCCTCGAAATCGCATGCTGCATTCACACTTAGCTCTGTAATTATTCATATGAATATTCAATTGTCTGGTTGTGCAAAAACCAGAGTCTCTACTATTCTGCCAAAAATAAGGCTTCGAGAATATTGGGAGGGATTATAGGAATGGTTTTGGGTATATATGAGCCCAACAAAAAAGTCATTTATGTATAATGAATATAGAAGAATGTGTTCCATTTTATGGGAGTGGGGAGTGGTACTCTTGGAATTAATAATTTTTTTAAATTAATATAAATTATGTTTATATTAAAAAAATGGGTGCAAATTCATTTGTTTCAAATATAATTTGAGTATATGTTGAGATAAATTCATCCAATAAAAAATATAAATGATTTGATTATTTTTTAATCATTTTAGTTTGGTTTTAAAACATATTTTACCCTTTTATTGGTTAAGTGGTATCATGTTATTTACACTTTATGGGTAAATATAATTATCATATCATTCCCAAAGACCAATTAAATAGTAATTTATGAAATATTAGGACTTATTCGAACTATATGGACAAATTATGGATTTTTTTAAATTTTAAAAAATTTAGTGATATATTTAAAATTTTATAATACCAATAGTGTCAAGTTTTACACGATTCGTTACTTGACTATTTAATAATATCGTACCAACAATATATGCTTCAAATAACACTTTTATATCATATCAAAAATGTCAAATTATCCCAATAATTTCAAAATTTAATCAATTATGTTACCTTATATTTATATATATATTTATAATATTATTTAAGATATTATTTAATTAATTATGAAATTATTGCATCATCATAATATACACTTATAGTTTAATAATTTTTGTCATAAAAACCTAAAAATAAATTATCATGATATAGGAAATATTTTTAGGTTTTTGAAGACTATTTATATTTTACTATGTCATCAATATAACAACATATTAAAATTGATATAGTTATGGGAGACATGATTATATCATCTTTCTCATTTCTTTAAACAAAATGTTACAAGTGTCATAATCACATCTATGTTTTTTAAGGGAAAAAATTCTTCCCATGGATTGTAATGTTCAATAATAACTCATTCAATAATATTATGACTTTCTTTAGGGTGGTTTTATAATATTTATGATAATATTTTATCTTTTAATTACCATATTTACACTTTAGCATGGTAATAAAAATAATTAGTGAAGTTACTATTCATAATGCACAAAAATAAAAGGGACATTTTTAAATAATTCAGACCTTATGATTCTAAATAACGAATCAATTTTTATAAATTCAAAATATATAATTAGTATATTTTAATTTAAATTTTATCCCATTGATGGAATGAGAACATGATATTTTGAAGTAAAATGTTCAAATGTTCACATTTTTTATATCTAATTTCAAAAAAACTGATTTAAATAACCTGAGTTGTATTAAATGATAAATAATCAAAATAATTATTCATTAAACCCATCTAATAGAATAATATATCTATAAAAATAATTTAATCGAAATTTAATTTTGAATTAAAATGTAGTATTTTTCACTATTAATTATAAAATTAATATTATTAGAAAAATAAAAAATATTATCTAATTTAAAATTTTAGTCTCTGTTTCAAAGAAAAGATTATTTTTTCAAATGGAATTTATATAATTGACAATAACTAGAATTAATATGGGTTCTCCATCAAAAGGACGTAAAAATATATTTTCAAAAAAAAAATTTTATCTTAAAATCATATTTCTTTTCATATTAGTACAAAATAATTATATTATTAATATTAAAAATTATATTGAATTTATATTTAATTAATATAATACAAAAATAGTGAATTTATTATTTTTAAAACACAGTTGTGAACCTTTTAATAGTTTTTAAAAAAAGTCCATGTATTTTCAAATTGGTTTTACATTCGTTTATAATTACTTTTTCACCATATAACTATATTCATGTGTAAAACATATTTTCATAAATTAATTAATAATATTCATTTCATCCAATTAAATATATAGTTTATAAATTAGCATTTAAATAATAATACTTATTTTTTTACTTATGTTTGAAGTTGCATATCATATACGCAATCAAACATAATGTCTCTTTTTTGAAATCATGGGATGTTTACTAACCCCCCATATTGGATATTGAGCCCTAAAAATTTTAATTTGGTGTCAATAAATAAGGTATTAAAATGAAAAATAACGTTATTTAAATACTACAATAGAAACAGTAATAATAATATTACCACTTTAAATGAAAAAATAAAAATTACGAAGGTTTCCTGGGATAACATATACTAGGGTTCCATATAATTAATCATCGATTAACAGAAAAACCTAAACATCATGTTCTAATGGAGTATAATAGAAACTATTATTAGGATAATATTAAAAACAACAAAACCCTAAATTTTTGATAGGATAGACAATCTTTTATTTCATACTATGTAATGTAAATGGAAATGTTCTTTAGTTTCAGATCCTGATCATAGATTTATGGAATTCATTTACTACCAAGACAAAGCTAATAAGGTAATATACTAACATGAATATTAGAGTTTCATCCTTGAATAATATTTCACCACAAACTCATCTCTTTCAAGATGAATATTTCGTGCCTATATTGACTTATGTTGAATCGCATAATACAAAAAGAATTATGTATAAGGCCACAACATTAATCATAAATTAATCTTGAGATATGTCAATAATTCACTTAGAATATCTTTATAGGTTTAGAGTTTTAGAGAATTAAGACATAAATACTACATTACATCTCAAAAATTACCATGTAGACACTTATACACTATTTAAATTTTTCACATTAATAATCTCCTTAAATAAAATAAGAATTATTTTCTTGGTAAAAATATTTTGGAAGTCTTCCTTTCACTTATCCTACCTTTTACCTGGGCAAAATTATTTCTAAACATCAGATGAGAATAAAAAGCTCAGTGTGGAATTTAAAATAAGGATTAAAACCATTAGTCTCTGAATATTTAAAACCCATTAATTCATTTTAAAAAAAACTACATTTCACCAATAAAACATAAAATACATAGATTATATCATGTAATCATAATATTACTAAAAAACATCATAGAAGTCAGAAAAAATAAAGGAAAATTTTGTAATCATTATCAAACATATATTATAGCTTTCACAGCTACATATGGGGTAACCCTCAAGGTTCTGTTTGGAATACCAATCAAAGTATATTACCCAAATCTCTTGGGAGAAACATTATCAGTTACCTCCATGACATTGCCCAATGAATTGGAGAGATATAAAAGGCTCAACCGACCTCAATTTATCATAAAACCATCTATATACTTACAAAATTCCCAAAAACAATAACACAATCATAACAGATATACCATGAATAAAAATAACATTTCCAAAACCATTTAATCACTTAAAAAAAATTTTTAAATAAAAGTGTCTCATACCACATTGAAACGTTTGAATGGAATTAAAACATTAAACAATCATGCCCACATAAGAAATTATTTAAAATCATTTTTAAAACATAGTCATTAATGAGATATATTTATAAGAATAAATCATGATAAATTTTAAAATAATTTTTTTATTATAAATTCACTTACCACTTGATAAAATACTTGAATAAAAATAATTAAATAATAACACTAATTGGGAAAATCAATGACATTATTTTGTATGGAAAATTTAAATTTATTAAATATATGTGGATATTCATTGAAAAAAATCCTAGGTCATTCGCACTTATTATTGGTAAAAAAACCAATGACATGTATATTTAACTCAATGAATTGAGATTGAGTTATGGTTTCCCTTACCTCGAGTTTGAATCATCATGAACAATTGCTATGTCCCTGAAAAAATAAACATACGTTAAGTTATAATATTTTAAGAACCCTTTTTATGTTTATTATTAATTTTATATCACCTATTACCATGTTATAAATGTTACAGAATTATTTAATTTCATATAGATTTTTTTGTTGATGTTAGGTACATGAGTAAAAAATTAACTTGTTATAATTACAAATTGCCCCTGTAGGAAAAATTTTATTATATCAAGAATATTATTGATTATTTAAATATCATATATATCCATTATACATGTATTTATTATATTCCATATCATTTGGGTAAAATAAATAAAATACAGTATTCATGTAGACGATAAGCTGTACGTACGCATGAATGTTGCTTTCAATTTTTTTGTCATATTAATTGAATGAATAATAATTGATAAATTGTTATATTATAACACACTATAACATCTATGTTATATATGTTTCAGAAGTCAATTAACTATATACATTATATGTTCCATGTTTGTAATGAATGAGCCATATCACGTTGAGGGGACGACAATCCACACTTTCTCAATTGAAATTATTGTATTACCACAAACAGAAAGCATGAAGTAATGTTTTAAATATAAATTACAGAATAATAGATAAAATAGAATATAATATATATTGTTTCTAAATAATTATTAATCATAATGTCCACAATGAGAGGTGTTAGAAGAAAATTGAACAATCATCGATTCATGAGAAAATATTTCCCAATACACAGAAACAATATATTCATATCCATTAGATAGAGGAGTGTGTATGTGTAGTTATAATACTTATCAGAAATAAAACCTAGAATAATGGGGATATTTTTTGTTTTTATGTAATCATATAATAAGAAAATCATACGAAGTGAAGAAATAAAATAAATGAAAGGAACTTGATAGAAGCCATTAACTCTAAAATGGGTAACTTCTATTGATTTGAGACCAAAATATTTCTTGAATTTCCTTCTTCACGAGTTATGGATTATATAAAGAAGTTAGGAATTTTGGGAGATTATTGTAGCAGGTTTTGGATGTGCCAAGTAGATTATGAAGTGTGTGTGTATGTGGGCAGAGGTGGTGGCCTTTTATATGAGAGAGGAGAAGAACTTTATAAAAGTCATAAAATATTATTTTATTATAAATTTATTTTAGAATTATTATAATTAATAAGTGATATATTTCAAGAAAAAGATCATAATGTGTTGATATAATCTCAAAAAGGAAGGTTTATACATGTTTATGATTCAAAATTGACCTTATATATTTGCTTTAGCACTTAGTTAAAAACATTAACTCTTACCATGTCTTCTTGTATTTTCATAATATATGGTTACTATAGTTACTAAAAAATTCCAATAGAACTACATGTGGATCATTAATGGAAATTGAAACATTATATAAGTAATTTTTTAAAATCATATTTTTGAAATACTATTATCCCACTTAATAAAATGGTATATGACTTAAAACTCATTTATATCAATTTTGAAACTATTTAGTAATTGGTTTTTGAAAAAGTCTTAAAAACATTATTTATTAAAGAAAAGTCATTAAAGGAAATATAATATGTTGTAATCATCATGAGAATTATTCTACACAATCAAAATATTCAAATTTCATTTATTTTAAAATTTACAATATAATTTATTTGAATATTTCATTCATAAGGTAACACTACATCATCATTGTGTCATAAATAAAATTATTTATTTAAGGTCTAAAAATTATAATTAAAATAACATGATAATGAAAAGTTATTTATCTTTCTAATTACTATTTATAGTCAAATAGATCAGTTATATTACCCTATATTGAAATTGGTTTATTAGAAAATACATGTTAATGTTATATTTCACTTTACATTAAATTAGTTCTTATAACATGTCATTACACACCCATGTGGCTCCATGGAGTCCGAAAATCTACACAAGGAAGGCCATGGTTGGAAATATCTAATGTAATAGGATTAGTACATGTGTTATGATATTTTTATATTATTATAATATTATCCATTACCACTATTTACTAGTTTTACCCCTTTACCATGGTAAATAAATATAATTATTGCTGTTACTATTCATAACGTCCTAAAACAAAATGAACATATTTAAAAAATATAGAAATTCTCAATCCAAATATGGAATCCATTTTTTATAATTGAAAGCAGTGATTTGGAAAAAATTAATTGAATATTAATTCTCATTTTTAAAACAAAAAACAGCATTTTTATGAAGTAAAAACTATCAAAATATTTACATTAGTTTATGTTTAATTTAAAAGTGAAATTACTTTCAATGAAAAAATTTGGATTAAAAGATAAAAAATTAATCTAATTACACTATAAACAACATTATAATGACAATATAACTATATAAATTAGTTTGATGAAAAGGATGTTTTGAATTAAAGTGCAGTTTTTTTTCTATTCATTAAAAAATGAACATTATCAAAAAAATTACAATAAGATTAACCAAAGTAAATTTTGATATCCTTATTCTATAAAATAATATTATTTTGTTCAAATATATCATATAACAGTTACAAAAACTCTATTTAAATAGTTTTCACATTTTAAAGGGGATAAAACTACATTTTAAAAATATTATATTATTTTATCCTTAAAATTGGATTTACTCACATATTAAGCACCTAAAATTTATTGGATAAATGTAAAAACATTTAAAAAATATGTAAAATTTTAATATAGTAATTTTTTTTCAATCCCACCAATACATCATCTGGAGGTTAACTAGAATTTCAAATAATAATATCAATAGTGTATTATTTTTCGGTATAACTCAATGTTGTTTGAAAAATAAGACATCGAAGAAACAAATTTGTATGTGTTGGGAACACTATAAAACAATGTTACCCCTTTAACATGAAATTAATATCTTATTTTTAAATAATAATATATATGAAAATTTATTATTCGATAAATATCGGGGTGGTTAAATCATTCCTCCCTTTTGAAAATTGCTTCCTCACAATTTTAAAATTTGGCTCAAAAACTTCATTCGAATCCCAAATCAGCAAAATAGTAAATAAAACTATCACTTTAGAAGAATGAAAGATAAGTACAATGGCCACCTAAGATAACACATACTAGGATTCCATATTAGAAAATATGAATATGGATAAAAAATAAGTGCCCAGTTCTGATAGAGAGAAAAATAAAACATGCATAAGAAGAATTTAACAACCACAAAACCATAAAATTTGGATGGGTTAAATAGTCATTGATTTCCCAAAAAAAATATAAATAGAAAAACTTTTTTTAGGGTCCTTTTAAAAATGTTTAGGATTTTAATTAAAAACATTACAAATAATAGATGGAAACATACTTTCTTTTGATGTAGAGTTTCAACCATTTATAAATATCTTCCACAAACTCATATTTTTCTCTACACCATGAGAATTCAAGATGACATGGTCAAACCTTATGTGATATTGTCAACTTATAGAGAATCACATAATCTAAAATTGATGGATCCTATATTTCCCCTACCTTTACATATTATCCATAACAAAAATGGTTTGTCCAATATCCGAGAATCCCCAAAAGTAGAATCCTTTATAAAAATAAATATAAGCCTTAATATCAAGAATTCAATAAAGAATAACCTCAGTATGAAAAATGAAATTCAATAAAAAAATTCCTTTAAAATTCATTAATGTAAACCAAACTATGATTGAAACACCTAATTCATAAGAATTTGATCACATAGTCTTCCAAAATATATCATAACATTTATCTTCAAATAAAAGCGATTATTCTTAATTTATCATGCTGAAATGTAATTAAACAAATAATATATTCTCCAAGATAGGTTAATCATTTCCATAAAAAACCCAAATCTCCATATATCGATAATATTAACATAGATTCATAAAATATTAAATTAAACTATCACTCATCAAATGAAATCCCATAGTATTCTATTTTCTATAAGCATATAGTTTTCCCAAAATAGAAAATGTCTTCCAAATTAAAATTTATCTTTTAATGGAAAAATCATTTTCATAGACCAAGGATATTTATTTGATAAAACAGAATTTCACAAAATCAATTTATTCTTAATCCATAAAATCATTTAACAATAGTGAATATTTCATACTAACATGGTACATCAAGTAAGACAATAGTATGTGATTCTCCATTATCTCTATTTCGGTTGTAGGTTCGATTGACTGGAACCTTACCGGACGCGATGTGTTGTCACCCAACTAGCAGGTAGACCCTTTTCTTAAAACTCATAAAAACCCCAACACATTTAAACCTAAATGGTTTTTTATAATTATTATTTTAATCCCAACTCATAATGACCTCATAGTCATTATTCTTGTTGTCTTATATATATTGACATTTTATTAATATCACTTTAATATGATAAAATAAAAAAATTATCAAAGAAATAACATTGTACCTTTATCATGGTGTCCACCTAGTTTCATCATAATCTAGATCACATAGATTGATGGTCCATGGATTGAAAAAATGATTTAGAGATCCCTCAAAATCATTTTCTTCATTTATCCAAATACACATTGTACAACTTGGGTCATATGGATTTTCTTAGAAAAATAGTTTTGGAAAATAATCATGTATGAAATATAAATTCCAAACATCTGATAAAACATAAATTTTATAAAATAGTTAGAACATGATTGAGTTGAAACATAAAATCAATGGTCGTTTTAAAACACAATAAGTATATACCAACAGACTATATTTTAATGTCAAATATATATAGGTTTTTTAAGGGTCTCTATATTTTAAAACTTTTTCAAAATAAAAAAATTCTTCAACATAATGTGATAATGTAAAATATTTGAAAATTCCTTGATAATATTTATCATTCATGATAATATGATAATATTGGGAAAATAGTATTTGAGTAAATATATCCCTTTATCCATGGTGGTATCATGGTACGAGGGAGGTGTTTGTTATCTCAAACAACTACTTCCAAGGTAGTATTGTGCTAGAAAAAGATTTACAATCATCTAAACATTACATTGTAATAATTACTGCATGAATGTCAGCATGAATAGATATGACTCTTGTTTGAGATCTTCCTCCTTTTATTTGTGACAATCATTACATGATCTAAAGAAGCTATAAAACAAGGATTTAAATAAAACAAGACACATTGAGACTTAATATGTGTTTATTCAAAACTCATAATGCCTAATGTTTTCTAATCCTTTCCTCTGATACGAACTATAAGACCCTACCCTTAATCATTACTTAATATTGAGATAATTCATCAATTAACATTAATTTAATTTTAGGTTATTTTCAGGAATATATTTTAAAAAAATTAGGCCATAACATTCACATTACATCTCAATGATTATAAATTTGACACTTCATCTCTATCCAAATTTTTTCAAAATAATAAAACACCTTAAATAAAAGAATAATTATTTTCATGATAAAAATCTACATGAATTATTCCATTCTCTTATCCTTCCTTGTACCATGTAAAAATAGTTTCAAAATCATGGAAATAGAATACAAATCTCCATATGGAATAAAAAATGATTAATAAAACCATTAGTCCATGAATATTTTAAACCCCTGAAAACATTTTCACAAAATCATACTTTTAACCCATAAAACACAATCCCCATAACTTACATCATGTAATCATATTATTAATACAAAACATCATTGAAATATTAAAAAATAAAGGTAACATGTTGCATCCTTATCATACATATATTGTTTATTTCATATCAACATAGTGAGTAACCATCAGAGTTACGTTTGGAATACACATCGCATTATATTCCCTAAATCTCTTGGGAAAAAATTTATTATTTACCTCCATCACATAACCCAATGTATTGGAGTGATACCATAGGCTCAAATACATACAAATTATCATGGAACCACCCATATTCTTATTAGAAATCCATGAACCATAACAAAACCATAACACATAAAACAAGTATAACGGGAAAATAATATTTCTTAAAATAATTAATAATTTAAAAAGTCGATTTTTAATAAATGTATACCATAACAATTTAAAATTATTGAAATGAATTTATAAAATAAAAAAGATAATTCATCTATAAATAAATCCTTAAAACCATTTTGAAAACATGTATATAAATGAAAAATATTTAGAAGATGAAATCATGAAAACATTTAAAATGATGTTTTAGTTATAGAGTCCATTACCGCAAGAGAAAATACTTGAATAAAATTAATTAAAGAAGAACATTTAAAAAATTATTATATCATGGGAAAAAGAAGATTCATGATATAATATTTAAAATGGTATTATATAAACCATATAAATGATTATTGATGCATAACACCAAATAAGTCTCAATAGAATATAAACTTAGACGAAATCCATTACAAAGATCATATATTTAGATTAAAAATAAATAAATGACATAATTATGTGTGGAAATAAAAAATAAAACTAATATAAGTGGATATAATGGGTAAAACTATCATATTCCATCCACACATAATCTTAGAAAAACAAAACCAATGACATGGATAGTTAACTTAATGAATAGATATTGAGTTAATATTTCCATAACATTGAGTCTAACTTGTCACGTACAATCGTTATGTTACAAAATAATAAACTGAGGCTAATTAATACTTTAAAGAGAATTTAATTCATATTTTTTATTACTTTTACTCCACTTTTTATCATGTTATAAAAATTACTTAATATTATAATTTCATATCGGTCGTTTTGTCGATGCTCGGAACATGAGTAAAAATGGACTTATTATAATTAGTTATTGTCTATATAGTAAATATTAAATTATATACAGATAAATATTCATTATTTAAATATCATATATATCCTTTACATATTTATTTATAATAGTAAATAACATATAGATTCATGAAATGAAATACCCTGTTTGTGGAGATAGTTGGCTGTATGTATGCATGAACACAATATTCCTTTATTTTTCTTATTAATGGTATGAAATCTAAATGATTCATAGGTATATAATAATTCTAGAATAATACCTATTTAATATATGTTATGTATTTTTATTAAATACATCTTTTATACGTTCCATGTGTTGTAAGAATGAGTCATTTAACATTGAGGGGTGGTAGTTCACACCTCCTTAAATAAAATTATAATATTTACACATTTTAGAAGGCATAAAATGTTCTAGTGAATAAAAATTAATGATTCATAGAGCAAATATAATATAATTTATATCTTATATAAAATACATTAACATCATAATGGAAATGATCAGAGGTGGAGGGAGAAAATTGATCAATCATCATTTCGTGAGGTAGTAGTTCACCATATACAGAAATCGTATATTCGTATCCATTAGATGGAGATGTGTATAAGTGTAGATAGAATATATATCATAAATAAATGCTAGTATATTTTTGATACTGGTGTTTTTCTATAATCATATAATATTTGGACCATAGGGAGTGATGAATTAAAATAAAATAAAGGAACATAAGAAAAAGTCGTTGCCTCTAAATGGGGTAACTTCTTTTTATTTGAGCCAAAAGGTTTCCATGAATTTCATTCGTCCCATGTTAAGGAATCTAGTAGTAAATGAGGGATTTAAAGGGATTATTTATGAATAATTTGGTCCATCCAAGGGGATTTAGATGTGTGAGTAAGTGTGTAGAGGTGGTGTCTTTTTATAAAAGGGATGAGGGGTACTTTAGGAAAGTATTGAAATATTATTTTATTATACATTTCTTAGAATTATAATAGTTAAAAGATGATATATTTCAAGGATAAGATGATTATGTGTCAAAACAAGATCAATAGAACGTTTTTAGACAAGTTTATGTCAAAATATTAACCATATCTTTTAGCATTAACCTTAGTTAAAAACATGAAATCATACCATGTCTTCTTTGTTTTTCAAAATATATGGTTACTATAGATACTATAAAATTGAAATAGAACCTCAAGTGGATCATTAATGACATTTGTAACATTATATAATTCATTTTGGAAAATATTATATCATTAGGAATATTATAGCTCTTAATAAAAGAGTATACATTCTAAAAACTTCTCATGTAAATTTTGACACTATTAGTAGTTGATTTTTTTTAAATTCATAAAAACATTATTAATTCTAAAAAAGGAATTAAATCAAATATAATCTGTCATAATCATACAAAAAACTTTTTTATGGCACCAAAAGTTTCAAAGAACATTTATTTTAAAATTTATTATATCATTTATGGGAAAATTTATTTAACAAGGTAATCACTACATCATCGTTGTGTTGTAAATAAATTTATTTATTTCATCTATAAAAATTATAAATAAAATACCAAGATGTAGGAAATATTTTTATCTTTCTAATGAAAATTTATAGTCAAATAGATAAGTTATATAATCATATATTAAATTTTATTTTTTAAAATATAAATGTTTTCGTTATATTTCTGTATATGTTAAAGTAATTCATATAACTTGTCATTATCACTACCATGTGGCTCAATGGGGTCCTAAAATCAATCCAATTATTCCCATGGTCGTAAATATCTCATAAAATATGATTATAAAATGTGTTTGGGTAGTTTTATATTATTATAATATTATTTTTAAGCCTTATATACTAGATTTACCATTTAAATATTGAGGTCTCGATTCTACAGAAGAAGTTTATTGTGTAAAATGGAACATAAAATAGTGAAAATACTCGATTTAAAAAGGGTTCCCCTAAAAAATGTGATAAAACTACCTTCTAAAAATATTATAGTATTTTATGCTTCAAATTGTACTCATTCTTATGTTAAGCCTCTAAAATTTATTGGATAATTGAAAAATTCTTAAGAAATATGTAAAATGATAATAGAATTACTTATTTTCATTCAAACTAATAAAAAAACTTGGAATATACTATCATTAAAAATAAAAATAAATATATTTTATTATTTTTCATTATAACTCAACATTGTGTGCATTATATGTTTTCAGATAAACAAGTTTTTGTGTGTTGGGTATGCTATTAGACAATGTTTTCTCTTTAATGATAACTTAATATCTTATTAATTAATATTATTTGATATGAAAATGTATTATTCTATAAATTTATGGGTCATTACATATACTATCTATTCATCATATGTTGAGACATTAGAAAAAACTAAAATGGTTTGGATAAAATTATTTAATTCTACAAATAAAAAAACTTTAAATAATAAATACTACTTTTAATCAACAAAATCAATACCAATACCCAATGTTAAACATAGACCATTTAAATATCCATATAATTCTTCAAAATAATCCAAAATAATATTTAAACTAAAAAATTAATTGGTCACATAATATATGAAATGAAATTTGAACATTTTTCTCCAAATAACATCAATTACTCTTAATGATTTATAACAAAAATGAAATTTCCTAAATAAAATATTCTCCACTATATGATAATTAATTTCATAAATAAGATGTATCACAATAATTACAAAATTAACTTATATGATCTTCTAAAATATAATTCAAAATTTTCAAATAAAATCTCGTAGTATTCTATTTACATTCAACATATAGGATTCCCAAAATTGAACATCCATCACTTAATCCCAAAAATTATTTTCCAATAACATGGATATATATTTGATAAAATATAATTTAAAAAAATATACTTATTATTAATTCTTATACTCATTTAACTAAAAACTTCATGCTATATCGGGATATCATGTGGTCCATTTGCAAGTGATACACCCTTATCGGCTTTTAGTTTTGGGTTAAATTCTTACATCCCGGTTTGACACGACAAGTTGTCACACAATGTATTGGTTTTCCTTTTTCAAAATCATTATAATTCCCAAAATATTATAAATTCCCAAATAAATTGAAACATAACATTTTTTAATGAAAAATGTTATCACATACATTTCATTTTGCATCACAAAAAGTTATAACCCATAATAACTTCAAAGTTGAATGTTTCCAAATATATCGCCACTTACCATAAAATATCATATGAAAAACACTAAAAATGGATTGAAATACATTATACATATAGTAAACCATTAAATTATAGACTAATTATGAAATTCATAACTGTAAAAAACAACCTCATATTCTCCAAAGTTTTCTGAACCATCATCTGAAACTAACTCTAATGACCAAACCTTATACATTAAATACCCATTAGTTAATTCAATAATTTGACAATATATCACATTGAGGAAAATTTTATGTTTTGAGCTCTGAAGAATTATATGATTAATCATACATAAAAAACAATATATATTTAACGTGGAGACATATAACAGAATCCATTTCTTTCAGAAAACAAAATCTTTTAAAATGAAACAAGGTTTCTGTTCATGTTGAATCATTATAAACCTCCCTTGATCCCATCCATTAATATATTTTCTCATAAATCCAGTGAAAAAAACTTCAAACACAGGATGATTATAATATAATCAATAGGGGATACAGAATAAAGAGAAACTATTAGCCATGGAAAAAACATGTAAACCCTGAATAATTTATCATAATGTAAAACTTTTCACCTTAATGACGTAATGAATACTTACCTTTGAGTATAAGCTCATTACATAAATATTGTTTTGTAATAAAAATGTTCCTATAAAACCCATAAAATGAATATATAATATATAAAGGTAACATCTGACATAATAAAACCTATATAAAATTACCATATTGTTGAATTCCACACAAATCACTCCTACAAATTGAAAATACATACAACTTACTTCCATACCCATTGAATTTGAGTATATAACATAACCAGCATTATTTATTTTATCAAAAAACCATACCTATTTTTCTAGTCACGTAACCACATTTATATGGTTAATCATGTAACCACCCGTCAAATGTAAAAGTACCATTGTATAATCATAACACATAATAGATTAAAATTATCGACACATCACTCATAAAATATCATATTCAATCATTGTAAATACGTTCAATATATTTATGTAGTGAATCTATTTAAAAAAAAAAATTCAATACTAAAAATACAAAAAATATAAAAATGGATTTTTTCCCTTTTAAAAACATTATGTCTTATATAAGAATCCAAATATCAAATAATGGTTACGACGATAGAGAATTCATTGTCACAACATATGTTAAAAAAATTAATTATTTATTTTTTAAAATATATTAAAACTATTTTTATGAAAAAATTCATTTTTAAAATTATTCAATGAAATTAATAGTCTTATGGGTTGATTATAAACCATATAAAATAAGGTGGTGTACACCACTAAAATATTCCTCAATTAAAGGATATTAGGTTGATTCCCTTAAAAGTATCCTTTTTTGAATTTTTTTAAAGAATTTAAAATGTTATAATTAGAAAATTTATGTCCATATAAATACATTCATAAAAACCATTTAGAAAACATGGAAACAATATATAAAATTTATAAGAATAAATCATCAAAACATTAAATAGAGTTTTTGAGTTAAAAAGCCCCTTACCTCGAGTCTTACTCGTCACATACAAAATTTATCTTATTGAATAATAATAGGTTAATTTATTATTTATTTATAACCTTTTTGATTTTTATTATACCTTTTATATTACTTATTACCATTTAAGGAAAATTATATAATTGATGAAGTTCGTGATGAACGTTATGTTGATATTTAGTACTTGTGTTGAAAATGGAATTTGTATGATGTCAATAGTTGATGTTGTCATAATTCTATAATCCCCCGAACAATATTGAAGACATAAGAAAAAATTATAAAAATAAAATACACCATTAAACCCATTCATTAATTATTTATATGAAAAATAAACAATGTTACAATAATAGAGATGGAATGTCGTGCATACACATTAGTAACATTTCCATTTTTCATAGATCATTATGGAAATATGGTCATTATTATAATAACATTAATTAATTATCACAATATTATTAACATCATAGTTATCATTCAAATATAATTATATAATTCTTACAAGTGATTTTTTTGAATAAAAACGAATCACATCGCTTCATGGAGGTGATAGTTCACACATACACATAATCGAAGTAATCAATTTTAGGTTCACGGAATATAATAAAATAATTGATATATTATTCTCTTAAAATGATTAATATTTCATTAATACCACATATTATTTTAATTATGACATTATAAATAGTCATGATAGATGGTTGTGGAAAGTGAATTATAACCATTTGTGGAGGTTATTGTCTATACGTATGCACGAATGATTAATTCTTTTCCCATTTGATGAATGTGGAGATGTATTTTGGTGATAATATTAATATAATAAAATCTTAGTATATTTAGGATACCTGAGTTATTATCTCATCATATTTGGATAATATTTTTAGGAAGTATAAGAAGAATGAAAATAGATACACTTAAATAAAAATGATACATTTTCTTCTGAAAATCGCATATTTTTTATGCCTTACCACATATAAAAAAGATTTTATACCAAAACATGGACATAAATAATTTTAGGAGGGATTATAGGAATTCTTTGGGATAGATATTGGATGAACCCAAATGTTTTTGACGTGTAACAAACTGAGAGGAACATGTGACCTTTTATAGGTGGTTGGGCTCACATAGAATTACAAAAGGTATGAAATTAATATAAACTAATTTTGTATTAAAAAAGGGTCCAAATTGAATTATTTAAAATATATGATTATTATGGGGAGAAATACATTCATCCAAAATATTAGACATTTTTTTTAGTCATTATCTCTTTATTTCAAAACTTATTTTACCTATTTTACTCTTACCATGATATAATGTTATTAAGACATTGTAGGTTAATATAATTTCCATAAAATAATTAAAATAAAATATATATTTTTGATATATTTGTAATTTTATATAATATTTTCCTAAATCTTTTATTATATGAAATTTTGTAACATTTAGTAAAATATTTTATATTTTAAAATACTAATAGTGACAATTTAAACACTATTCATTTTTGGACTTGTTTAAAACAATATAACAGCAAGATAATTTATAAGAAATTATTTTAAATCATATAAAACATATATATGTCATCCAAAATATTATTTAGGGAATAAATTATGTCATTTATTATTCATTTTATAATTTATAATATCATTTATTTGATTGTTTTCTTAATTACGAAATTAATGTGTCATCATTTTGTCTCCATTTATTTTAATTATTTACCTATTAATTGATTTTAAAATATTATTTTTAGTTAATATTATTATTTTTCATAGGAATATTTATATTTTAATATATCACTATCAAAACCCCATATTAAAATTGTTATTGTTATGAGATACATCATTATGTTATCTTTCTATTCTCTTTAAATAAAATGTTATAATTTTCATATTCAAAAATAGTTGGTTTTAAGGGGCCAAAATTGCAGCCCAATGATTGTAATTGTTGATAATAAATCATCCAATAATATGAATACTCGTTTTAGGGTAGTTTTTATTATATTTATAACATTATATTAACTTTTAATTACTTGATTTAACCTTAATAGTGGTATTAGAAATAATTACAAATGATGGATTTCCTTATTTCATAAAATTAAAGTGACCGATTTACATAATTTAGACTTTTTTATTCATAATATTGAATCCATTTTTCAAAAATCAAAATACTTTATTTTCAAAATTTAATAAAAATTTAATCTCCTAAATGGAATGAGAAAATGAGTTTTTAATGTAAAACACTCATTAGTTCACATAGTTTTTATATCAAAATTTAATATGAAATTGATTTCAATGTTCTAAATTAGAATAAATGATAGAAAAATTAGACTAATAATAACTAAATACCATGTCAAATGATAATCTATGTGAATAAAAAAAATATGAAAAGATATTTTGAATTAAAATGCAATAAATTTCCTTATTCATTGAAAAATAAATATTATCAGAAAAATACCAAAACATTACCCAAAGTAAAATTTAATTAAATACATACATATATGAAGTATATTTTTTTAATTTGAATTTATAAATTGAAAAAAACTAGATTCAAAATGGATTCACCATCAAATAGCATTAAAAATGACTTTTTTGGGAAAATAATTATTTTATTCATAAAATTGGATTTGTTCATATCTATGAAAAATAAAATGCATATTATGAATTTTAAAAATTATATTGAAATTATTTTTCGTTATTATAATTAAAAAATAGTGATTTTAGTATTTATATAACACACTAGTGCCCATTTTAATAGTTTTTCAAAAACAATATTTTTATTTATTTTAAAATGGAGATTGCATTAATTTATAATTAATTATTCTCCAAATAATTATATAAATGTGTATAAAATATTTTCATGCATCCATTAATACCATTAATTACCTATATTTTTATATATAGGTTATAAGGTATCACAAAAATAATAAAATTTAGTCATCCTTTTATGTTCGATGTGGTGTATGATGTACCCTATCGAATATAATGTATCTTTTTTTAAAAAAACACTATATGTTACATAGACTATAAAAATACAATGTTTTGGTATTAATTTACATGTTTTTTTCATGTAATATAGTTCTATTTTAAAATTTGGATGATTTATTTACTCTAAAAAGTGCAGTAGTTTGGATTACTGAAGAGGGAATACAAGAAAATTGGTAAAATTTGTATACATTGATTCACCCCCTGTGGTGTAACATTATGATCCGGCGGGAAGATAACTTTGTAGATGATAAAACCCCATGTATAATAAATATATATGAATCATACATGGATTACTGAATGATATTTATATATATAATAACACATATGTTTTTCTTATGTCCTTTTGTTACCCGTTTATTAATAATTCCATGTTAAGATCAAATTTCGACAAATTACTACGTTGTTATTCATATATGTGTTAACATTAAATTAAATTTCATATTAATATAAAAATGGTTTCGTAATATCTATATGTTCATCTGTGATATAAATATCATATATATTTAGTATATACACTTTTATTTTGATTGGTAATATTTTAAAAAAAGCAACAGAAATGCAGTATTCATTGAGATGTTAGGTCGTACATACATGATAACATTATATCCATTTTCATAGGGGATTAAAAAAAACAATGTTAAATGATATTATATAATTGAATAGAAATTATTATGTAATTTATATCACATATACTTATTAAACTTATACATATTAACTTCTAGGTAAAGAGGGGAAGAATCACATCACATCCTAAGGAGTTATACCAACGTACACATGAGTGGAATTATAGTATTAAAAAAAATGAAGAAAAATGAAAATATGTGTCATATAATAATTCCAAAACCATAATAAGTTCATAAATATAATATATAAATCATAAATTCAGCATTATAATCATCCACGTGAGTTTCAAAATGGAAAATAAAATCTCCTTTGTTCGCAAGGCGGTAGTCCAATGTACACACAAAAAATAATTTTGTAACCCATTTTACAGAAGTATAGATTATATTAATTGATTAAATAAAAACAAAAACCTATAATTTGAATAAATATATTTCTGTTTTTCATATAATCATTTTATAATAAGAAATTAATTAGTTTGAATAAGAAAGAAAAAAGAAATGTGTGTTGATTGAGGTTAGCTATTATTAGGGTATCTTCCAAAGATTAACACCCAAAGCCATCCTGTGATTGTTTTGTATCGATAATAATGATTATAAAACAATATTGTCTATTTTTTTATGTTATTTTTTAATATATATTCAAAAAAAGGATTGAGGGATTGAATATGAGAGGAGAGTGGGTGGCCTTTGGTATGTTTGGTAGATCACACACTTTTTATATTTGTAATCAATTAAGTGCTCCCACGTTTTTCATATGTTTAAAGTATAACAATGGAAAATTATAAAACCGTATAAGTTTATTATCATAAAAATTTCTAGTAAATATTTTTACAACAGTTTATAGATTATTATAACCGATATATTTTATGTTTAGCACATGATAAACAATTTTTTATCAAAACTGTAGAATTTTTTTTATGTTTTTCATTTAAATTTGGTAAAATATTATTTATATATTATAAAATAATATAAATTATTATTTTTCAAAATATTGAAACAATTTTAAAAAAATTATTTGATATAATTGAAAAAATATAATATAAAATTAATCTCATAGACATAATGTGAACGATTGGAAATCAAGAGAATACATTCAAATGTTTACAATGTTTTTATATATAAATTTAAACATGAAATTGAATAAAAATTAATTTAATTAGATTAAGATATTTATTAATGATTTATTTTTTACTTTAAAACCAATTTTAAATATATTTTATATTTATAAATAAATTAAACAAAATGTTAGTTTTCAATTAAAAATTTGTTTCATTCAGTAATCCCAAAAAATTAAACATTTTATAAAATATTAAAATATTATGAATAATATTATTATAAAATGATGATTTAAAAAATGATGATTATTTTTTCAAATAATGTTTTATATTGTGAAAATAAATATTTAAAAAAAATCACTTATTTGACGAAGAAGTGTGATTTCAAGAAGTATATATTTTTCAAGTAGAGAAGATTTTTTATTTACTCAATGTCTAGTAATAATAATTATTTAAATATAAATTAATAATTTCTAGTTTATAAATTATAAGTTAAAATTACTCATTATGGATTATATAAATTAATTCAAAAAAATAAATATTATTTATTTTGAAATATAATTTTGAAAAAAAAAATCTTTTTTTAAATCTAAATGTAAACATATACTAAAATCCAACATAAAGTTAATAAAAAATTAATTAAGTGGATTATGTACAACTAATTAATACACATGATACATTAAAACATTATTGTGCATTAAATATTTTAATTCATTTAATGTAAATTAATGTTTTAAAAAATTTGTAATTTTTACTATTCAATTGAAAGTAATTATTTTCAAAAACAATCCTAAAGATTCACAATAAGTTGATTTTGGTGTGATAATTCAAAACATTATGTATATTTTTTCATATAATTTTTCATAAATCATTATATATTTCTTATAATAGTTTTTATAAAATCAAATGAAAATCATTTTTTATGAAAACATATTTTTGATGAAAATCGCTACTTTAGAATAAAATTATTGATTATTTACTAACTCTTAAAAAATTAATTACTGATGTGCAATAAATTATTACATATTTTTCATAATGTAGTTAATACTATTGATTCTATCAAATTTAATGTCTTGGAAATAATGATTGTATTTTCAGTAATATTATTTCATAGTTCAATGAATCTATGTGTCTCAGGTCATGCACACATTCAATGAAATCCATTGTTGCGTGTAGAAGAAGTTAAATACAATACAATGTTAAATATCAAAAATATTAAATATATTTGAAAAAATATATTATGAAATATCTATGTGTTTCAATATTACCACATAAAAATAAATTCTTTGTTCAAAATTCATCTTTCTCATCAATGGTTTGACATTTAAAATTTTCTTTTATTGAAACCCACATCGTAAAAATTAATAACACAACATCCCTTAAAAGGGGTATATTGAAAACATAAATTCTACCTAATATAACTCATAATAATGTTTATAAATGTGAGAAATAGGTGCTAGTTAAATATTTGGACATGGAAGAAATGAAATAATAGCGATAAATACTGATAGAGATCTTTGATCTTATTAACTAAAGTGATATAAAAACACTAATGACCAAAACACCATAAAATAAAGAGGAAATAAAAAACATATTGATATCATAAAAAAATTATTATAATAGGCCATCATTTTACCTATATATCCTTTTCCTAAATAGAATTTATTATTACATCATCTAATCATATTTATAATAATCTCTTTCTTTGGATATGCCCTGATCATTTTCCACTTTTTCTCATACTCGATGAAATGAAGGACAATGTATTATGTTTGAATAAATAAAGTATCATAAGATCCCTAAATATAATGACAGGTCATTTTGTTCATAGTTAGTTATCATTATAGAAAAATGGTTAGTTTATGTTATACATAAATTTTTATATGATGAAATTAAATATTAACCTCTAAAGCCTCATCCCATTTTTAGATTTAAATAATTTCATAAATGGTAAAACTTATGACCCTTCCAAAATATTAAAATCCAAATAATTAAAAATATAACTAAAATTTTAAAATAAAATCATCATTAATCCCCTCAAATATCCAGAATTATCTCTTAGTTATCACATAGCAAAATATGAATACCATCATCATGTTTTATATTGAGACTTGAAAATTAAATGAATTAATATAAAAACACAATGAAATAATTATGTCATTATAATACATTTAATTAAAACATATATTATTTAATATATTCCACATATCAAATAACTTTAATACCCCATTAATGTAAACATAAACATCTTTTTTTCACAAATCATTAACCAGTTCATAGGTTATCATTACTATTCATTTTTTCATCCAAAATAATCATTTATTTATCCAAAAATAATTATATAAATTTTTAGAACATATTTAGGGTAATATTAGCAATATAATATTTCCAGTAAATATCTTTTCAATTCCATAAATACCATTCAACACATTATTTCACGTTTTTAATGAAATAAATACTGAATAACACCTTTATATTACATGTTTCATATAACATAACCATTTCAATATAATAATAGAATAATTCATTCACCCCACCTCTTTTTAAAAATAAAATATACTTCCTCATATTATTAATACATACAACTTTACATTCATGTGATATTCTTATAATCCACATCACATATAATATAACTGTTAGTTGTAAAACCTTAATGAGTTTATTCCTTATTTTTCCCATTTTTTTTTTTCCATAATTACCAAAAATTACATAGTTAAAGAATTTAATAGTCAATTATATATAGGAAGAACATTATTTTGATCCATTTTCAAACAAAATGTTTATTTTTAATTTGAAGTTACTTTGTGTTATTTGTTTCTATAGTCAAAACATTTTCTCAACCCTCTGAGAAATTCCCATGTGTTCTACTTCCCAGGTTATATACATATAGAATACTAAATTTTTATTCCTCCATGGTCTAAATTACATGAAATCTCACCAAAATATATCTTCATATTATTTGGTGAGTTCTTTATTTGGTTATGGTTCACATTTTTAACCATATCCTGTGAAAACATATTAGGAATAATCACAACATTGTTCCCTCCAATGATCATCCCATTTGGCTACTCAATAATAAATATTCTTTCACATTTACGGTTAACCTGTCTCTTACTAGATCCCAACATTGTACAAAAAATTAATAGTGTGAACAACACTAGTCATACTTGAATCTAAATAATTATTAAATGTCACTTACAATATGTCAAAATTATGACCCATTATTATCAATATTATAAATCATTGGTAATCCAGGATGATCACATATTTAAATCTTTTATGATGGTTCTATAGAATTTTTGGATTTCAAAATAATAATACCTAGGAGTGTAAAACCATATGTTTTGGAAGGATCATTTCTATGAAAGGATCGTTACATTATAATAACACACACCAAAGGGAAATAATAGTTTCTATCCATTGGAAACATGGTTCAAAATCTGTTTAATTCGAGAAATATCTTAAATGACTCCTATAAATATCATCACCTTTGGAACTCCTATATAGAATACCCTTCCTTACGAACTGGGGATGTAAACAGAAGAAAGTGATAGATCTAATTCTCATTAAGAATAAGAAAATGAGATATATAATGATAATAAGAGAATAAGGGTATGAGTATGTGATCATAACATTTGAAAACGACACCATGCGTATAAATGATAATAATATAGAATCATGCTTAAAATAATTATAGATTATTAAACATAAATCGTTAGGGAATCATCATATATGATCCATTAGTGCATAAAATTGGAATAAGACAATGATTTTTTTCATACACATAAGATTATAACATTGTAAGAAAGTGTAAATAAGAAAAATCTCACTAATTATGTGGAGTACATGAAAGCATTCCCCTGTATAAAAATACGAACACGAAACCAATTATAGACATAACATTATTGTTATAAAAGATCAGTATATGAAATATATTATGAACATGTATTTTAGTTGACCTAAAAGTTTTTAAAAATTTAATCATCTTCACAAATAAAATTTTGAACATGTAATAATGTTCATTCATATCATTTTGATCTGGTAATCAGTTTCATGTATAACATATCTACTAATGAGATTTATATATTTATCCAATGAATTTAGGGGAGATATAATCCCCACTACTCGCATAATAATAATCATGCATATTTCTACCAGATAATCATAAAAATTCTATTATATAATCTCACATTAAATGAAATGGATTTTATAAAAAGATAACATTATAAAAACCATTGGAAAAGAGAGTGGTTTTAAAATCACATCAGTATTTTATAAAATATTAAAAATGAAGTGGTTTTCATAATATTTTTATCATTGTATAAACTATCGAAGCTAAACTAGTATCATAATAATATTTTATCCCGAAAAATAAACACTTCAATGAAAGAATAAGAATAATATTACTATATTAAAACCCAATTATTCTATAAGAAACTTAAAAGGATGTAATTATTGATGTATACTTATTTTTAAAAATTTCATGTAATTTTTCTTGATTAAAATACCTTTTCATTGAAAATTATAATTTTTAAAACATAAAAAACTATGATAATAATTTTCGTTGAAAATAAAATTAAAAACTAATAAAAGAAGGTATAAAATTAATTCAATAAAAAATTTCAGAAAAATAATATTTATGTTTTAAATAAAATAATTGTAATATATTTATTTTTTAAACATTTTTGGAAACCATTGTTCTGGGAGAAAATCGTTTTTGGACCAAAAATATTTTTTTATACAAAGATTTTTTTGAACTCTTGAGTACATGGTGAGTAAATGATGAAGGGAAAACGTTTATTCCCATTAAATAACGAGATTAGAATAAAAATGATGATTTTCATCATGTAAATACCTTATGAATTAATCATTAGAATAAAAATGATAAACAAACCAGTAAACAGTGCGATTCTATCATAAACCTTTGACCAATTGGTAACGTTTTATCATATTCTTGATGAAAAAATAAAATTAAATGACACATTAAATATCATAAAAATATTTATATTCATTATATTACCATTTATAGGGTATTTATATAAAACACATATAATAGGATATACGAATAATATAACTTAGGTTATAAAGAAAGAAAAATGAGACAAAATGGAATACAGATTTGGTAACATTTGAACTGTAATTCACTTGAAATAGATAACCAAAAAATGGTTATATAAATCCACATTAATAAAAAGATTTTTCATAATATATATTAGTTATGATTATATACACAACATAAAATAAATATGTACTTAATATGGCATGTGTCTCACAATAGTAAATGTTTAGCAAAAAAATACCTTACATTGAGTCTTTAAATCCTTCATAAACTTACAATACAATTTTATAATATGTAATTGATTATAATATATCTATTAAAGGATCATATTAATGTATAAAATA
This sequence comes from Viscum album, assembly GCA_963277665.1. NCBI lineage: Eukaryota > Viridiplantae > Streptophyta > Magnoliopsida > Santalales > Viscaceae > Viscum > Viscum album. The sequence continues at coordinate 121,100,925 of OY728153.1, read as the reverse complement.
CCATATATAGTTTTCTTATGACCTTATATTACCCGATTATTATCAATTTTATGTTTAAGTCATGTTTCAATAAATAAATGATTTATTTTCATATATATTTGTACTTTTTATTTATTGTCCCAAAACATTAATATTAGTATAGTTATATATACATATATAATGTTATCAATGATATAAATAACATATATAATATTTATATATGTTTTTATATAATATATATATAAAAATAAAATGCATCGCTCATGGAAATGGTAGGCCAAACGTATAAATGAATAACATTTTCTTTTACACATTTGATTAAAATAAACAAAGTAAATGATATAGTATCATTAAAAATTAATTTAAATTTAATATATATCATAGATTATCATTAACTGAAAAATTATTACCATCAGTGCATTGATTTAATGAATGTCATATCTTCACAAATCGGTAGTTCCCCACACAGATGACTGACATTATCATATTCCATAAAAATGGAAATCACAAGATTATTTTACACGAAAAATTAAAAAAACCAAAAAAATGTCATATATATCATATGTAAAAATCAATATGTCATTATGACCATCTTATTAGGTAGGAATGGGAAAATTAATAACATCGGTTCATGATACAATAGTCCGCCAATCATATCAATGATGTATTTATAAACCATTTGATGGATGTGGAGATGTTTATGGGAAATTAGGATAACATATAAGCATATATTATATAAAACATATTAATAATTTAAAATTATAATGGTATAAATATAATTTATGTAGGTTTTGTAAGAAATTAAACAAAATTGATTGTTAATGTATGTTACCTCTTCATCGGGGGCCTCCCTTATGTTTTCACCAACGCACTTCCCAGGATGGTTATCTATTCAAAATCAGTCACATTGAATGAGAGGAGGGATGAATTAATGTTATTTGGTATGGTACAGGGAGATGAAAAATGTTTTTATATTTTGATGAGGAGTGGAAAGGGGTTAGCCCTCTATAAGTTGCTGGGAGGATATAATTGGTATTTTTGAAAATAATTATGTTCTCCTATGTTTTTCATTTGTATAAAGGGTACATAGTTTTAATTTCTCTAACACTATAGGTTTAATATATGCAAAGGAATAGTAAATATTTTTTATACATGTTAATAGATTATTTTAATCCTTATATTTTTAGTTTAACTTCCCTGTAAACCGATTTGTAACCTTAACCACAACGAATAAATTTTTAACAGTTTTTCAATTTATTTTGGTAATAAATTATGTTGAACTTATTATATAATATATATGTCTCTAATTGAAAATATGGAATATATTTTTAAAAATTCCATTCATAGAAGTGGAAAATTTTAATTTATCATAATCCTGCAAACGCACTAAGAATGCAGGGTTTTAAAGGGAAAATGCTCAAAATGATTACAATGTTTATATATATAAATTTAACATGAAATTGAATAAAATGAAATAAATTGGATTGAAATATGTATTATTGAAAAAATATTACAATAAAAAAATGATATATAATTTGCCATTATAAATAATAAAACAAAAACATTTTTTTCAATTAAAATTAATGAAACATTCACTATTAAATAGAATATTATATTTCTTGGAAAATTCTATAAAATTTACCATAATATAATTTTGAAATTATTATTTTTAAATGTAGGTTTTTTATTTCATTTTTATGAAATGGGAATAATTTAATTTGAAAAGAAACGTTATATATATCATAAAGAAGAGTGCTTTTGGGAAGTGTATTTTTTCAAGGCCATGATGATTTTATAATAACTCCTTGTCTAATAATAATAAAAACAGTTTTATGAATATATATTAAAATTTATTGAAATATAAATTAAATATTTTATTTATGAAAAAAAATATTAAGAATTATTTTAATTAAATAAAATTGAGAAACATTATACAGTAGAGAACATTTTTCTGATAACCTATAACACCCGAGACTTTTATAAGAAATATTGTGTTTTTATTTTATATAAATAATCAAAGGAATATTTCCCTACACACAACACTAGCTTGGCTTGCTTTACACGCAATGGCGTCCTTTCTTGATAGCTTGTGTCATACGCAATACTGAGTTTCACTAAACAACGATATGCTAGTAAAATATTATTAAAAGTATCCATTATGAATAGTAATAACCACTTTTAGAAATTTTATAAATTTTATTTTTCAAAATGGACTTCATTTTTGGATTCGGAATATTGAAATTAGCCTAGGGTGAAATTTTGGTATTTTTCTGAAAACTTTCAATTTTTGATGAATAGTGAAAAAACTGGGTTAATATTTAAAAACCGACTTTTTATTTAAATAATTATTTATTTTATTTAAATTTATTTTAGGTAAAAATTGATACATAATATCTATTTATGTTCAATTCAATTCATTGGAGTCATTTTATAATAATTTTAGATATATAAAAAGTTTATTGAACTTTTCACCGTCTTTTACCCACCTCCTAGGAGAATTTACAAATTTACATAAAAATAAATTTTACCTCTTCTGTGAGTGGAATTTCAAAAATCCGAGAGACACGGTTGATGTCAGTAAGTAAAATGTTGTTCAATGAGATGAAAATAATTTTTGGTGAATAATAACTTTTTACTTTTATTTACCACGGTGAAAATTAAATAGTGTAATTAAGGGTAAAAATGATATTATTATTACCTAACACATGTCCTAATTATATGGGATAAGTGTAAATCGACAAAAAACAACCTTAGGAATAACATATGACCATTTACGCCCACTTGTATTAGATTAGGACATTTATTATTAATTTATTTAAAGAAGGGTTAAAATAGTTAAAATCGAAGTTTAATAAGTAAATCATTTTTAATATAGGGTTATACATAAGATAAATTCGACTATAAATATTCATTAGAAAGATAAAAAATATTTATTACATAATGGTTTTTTTGTTATAATTTTTAGACATTAAATAATTTAATTTATTTATGACACAATGATGATAAAGTAATTGTTTTATTAATGAAATATTTACATAATTGATGTTATAAATACCCAAATAAATGTAATTTGAGGCTTTTTATGAATTACAGTAATTTCCTATGTTAATATGACATGTTAGTATTGATTTAATTAACTTTTTAGACCTAAAAATTCTGTTATCAGTTTCACAAAAATCAATTACCAAATAGTGTCAAAATTGACATAAAATAGTTTTTAAAACAAATATTATATTATTAATTGTTATTTTATTCATAAAAATTTATGTTTCAGACAAATGACTTAGATATGTTTATATATATTAATAATAAACATATTGGGGTTATTTTGGATTGTTATAGTATGTTTATTATCCTTATAGTGTAAGAAAACAAAAAGACACGGTAAAAGTAAAATTATTTGACTTAAAGTTTAATCTAAATGATAAGGTTAAAATAAAACCCTAAACTTGTCTAAATTATATTGGATGAGAGGATTTTGACCCATACCCACCTTAGAATCTAAATAAATCAATTTGAAGATATTAAAAACTGAATATGACTTTATAATAAAATAATAAATTTAGTTTTTCCAAAGGTGCCCCTCTCCTCCCTTATAAAAGGGCACCTCCTCCCTCACTTACTCACACCACATAGATCCTTCAAGCTCGGCCAACCCCTGACAATTTCTCTTCTCCAATTACCTAGAAACATCCTAGAGGTCCTGGTCTTCTTCAAAGACCAATTTTAGTGCCCTAAAAGGAGGTCTCAAAGAAGCATTTCAAAGAAGAGGTAATGTCTGTTACCGATTATTTCAACTTAATTTCTTCTTCCACTTCTTCTTATTTAGTTGTTTAATTATGATTTAATAACATAAGTATAACTCATATAATAATATTTTATTATAAGTATGAAACATCCCTATTTCAACATCTATCCATCCTACGGAAAACAAAATCACCGCGCGTGGGTACGTACGGAATACTGTGTCCACGACGTGGTGTAATCTATTTTCCACCACCACCTTACTTGGATGGGTATAATGGTGTAATGGATGATTATATATGATTATTGTAAAGTTATATATATTCTGAAATAGTATACATACACTCCAATAAAATTCCACAATCATGGGAATGATATCATCGCTCGTGCATACGTATGGAATACCATCTCCACAATGTGATGCGACTCATTCTGCATGATTTTCATTGCATAATGATTACATAAATGAATTGAGTTAATAAATATGATATATATCTATATATATTCTAAACTTCTCATTGTTCCTACGAAATGTCACCGCAAAAGGAATCCACGGCTCCCAAATCATGTATTCATTCCTCTCAAATCCCTCCGCACCCCGACACCCTCAATCCACCTCTCTCATTTGCCTTCCATTTCATCTAGGGTTTCAGCACTCCAGTTCATCTGCTCCTGCTCACGTCTTCCTTCTACAGATACCTCCAAAATCGTCACCTCCATCCCCCATGCCTACTCCGTCCTCTTCACCTCCTTCCCTGTCGCGAGGTCCCCCTCGCTAATCTCCGTTATCTGCTACTCCAATATTTCTTCATCGTTGTCAAAGTATCTTGTTCCGCCTATCCACTGCCCGTCGGTTAGCTCCATCGTATGCACTGGGCGTCATATAGGGTTTCTCCTCCCACACGTATCCACTCCCCTTGGATTACCTCCAGCATATCTAGTGCCCGGCGAATAGGGTTTCAGATCATCCATCAAATCCAGCTGTTGCATATCTGCGGCTACCTCTGCCTTAAAGGTATGATCTAAACTCTATCCCATCGTTTCTGGTCATATGTTTCTACCTGTAATTAGTATATTCACACATTTGGTCGCGGTTTCAGTAGGTGGGAAGGTACAGTGCGCATCATCCTCCTGTTCTCTTATACTATGCACATACGACATATTTCATATTCTATTGTTGGTAAACTCGTCATAAAGCTTCGGTTTGAATTTATGTTATGTACCTCCATCCTCACTGCTTACAAAATCATCGGCCTCGCAGCTGATGCTGATAATTTCTTGTGTATACCTTATTATACAGAACAGAACGTTTAATTTCTCCAAGTACATTGATTATTTTTTAAACCCTTTTTAATTGTTTCCCAACTGTTGCGAATTAATCTTGCCTAACCTTTCTGCAATATTCTCTGTTTCAGGAGTCCTATTTCTCTACTGTAAATATTGTTATAATTTCTGTGTACTTAGTTATTTTTTGCAAATTACATTTATTCTTACCTTCACAACAACACAACTAGGACATTAACTTTCTATTTATTCAAATGAGGATGCTAGTGCATTACTGATATGTCTGCGCTCATACAGTGACCAGCAGAAATTCATTCGGCTACACAACTAACGGTAAGCCTGATAAAGTACTCTGCTCCTAGAATCTGGTTAATCCTTTTGACTGTTTACTAATATGAATGGACAATTTTCACAGGATGTCCTTAGTTCAACAACTATAGTACCAACTGTAAGGTTTGTTATCTAAGTCCATTAGGATATCAATCCATTCAATACTATAATGTATTGTTAACAGGTTTACATTACTTTACTAAACTATCATAGTACATAATCCTACTTCAATATGATTAAGTATCATTTTTTTTTATGGCATCTATGTTCTTATATTCTATGTATGTGAGTACAACTTTTCAACAAACTGTAGCACTTACTACAAGCACAATCTAAGTACAATTTGACTACTGATTTTTACATGAACTATGCTATATTCACATTAGAACAACTAATTATTCAGAAATAGTAGTACCGACGATTTTTTCTTTGAAAAACTGTTACTGTAATGGTTTACATTATATTTCTCGTGTTATGATTATTATTTTATAGATGACAACACTGTTTATCATGGTTACGCGGTCCTGTTCAATTTCTTAACATGCAAATAAATAGTTAAACTGAACAAATATGCACTCTCTGTCAAGATATAAAGACGCACGATTTCAAAGAATATTACTACGGCAACAACGTCAATCAAGTTATCTTTTAAATATTTTCCACTACTTAAATAGTTTCTTTATTTAATAATCAACAACTTACATGATTACTATATTACCAAATCGACAGGTAGAATGACCACTGAAAACATTACTGCACCTGAACCGCTAACACCAAATGAGTGGAGACAAACACAAAGTGGTATGTCTTCATTTTCCATGACTTTTTCACCTCTTATCAATATAGCCAAGCATTATCTTCAAACTGTTTAAAAAAGTTCAATTATGTCTGACAGGGTATAATCTTACAGTAGTTACAGTTTTATGTTAATAATATCTATAGGAAATTGTATTACACCAGAACTGGTCACACTAGCTACGGACACTGTATTACGTCGCCGCATTACTTTAACGTCTATATCCGTCAACGGTTAGTTTTTCTTATTGTCTCTCATTGAATTATTTATGATTACTATCTGAAAATATACTAACCATGTATTAGTACAACTATGTCGTTCCCTGTTCCACAGTCCCACAAGATTATTCAGAGCTATCAACAACATATGGCATCTCAAAGAACAAAAAAATGAACAAACACCACGATACGACATGGGATTCCATTCAGTAAACATCTCTACATTTAATCTTCTTTTACATTTATTGTGAATAATATACACTATAGTTTCACAACTTACAGTCCTAATACCAATCTTACAAGGTACGGGTTCTGATGGCTATACTATTAGGGGTTCCAATTATGCATCCTCATCACAGTAAGCACCAAACAACCCACTATGTGTAGTCTTCTATATGGTAAAATATTCACTCTTACGAATACTTCTACTTTTTCAAACAATGCTAATTATACTACAACTGAAAACTGTATACATATTTCATCCACAGGTATGTTTCACATTAGAACATTCATATCACTTTTATTATGTATAAATCCCTTCATATGTACGCCCTTTTTTATATCGTCTAATATCTTAACATAACGTTTCTTCCAATGGAGAAATTACCAACCATGCAGGATTCACCGAAACAACTGATGAACAAGTTTCAATGATAGGTATATACATGGATACTACACCTTCAACGACATGTGAGATATATCCTGCAATCAACGATGAAGGTATGTCCACTTGGAAATACTATTTCCAATATTAAACTTTTTAACTCTATATAATAATACTAAATATTCACCAGAAGCAACTAACAAGATAATTAATGATGAAGCTATGACAATACATCATCAAACTGCTGAACAGGCCGATGGTTTACATTAAATATAATCATTAATTACTACTCATATTCCTTATGGGATTTAGAGTTAAACAGAATCTATATTTTCCATTTCATATTATATATTCCAATCCATTTCTATTCAGAATATTTCGACTGTGGAGACCCTTTGAACATATGCGAAAACTGCGGTTCTACCTCCTAGATTGAAGAGAGGAATAAACAATATAGCCATAAACATGTCCCCCATTACTCAATATGTTGCCCACTGGAAAAAGTATCTTTAAAACCTTTTCCTACATGTCAATTATACCTTAGAACTTTGCTATTCAGTAAAAGCTGTCCAAATTCTAAATAATTCCAAGAACACATGCACATATACAACTCTATGTTTGCATTCCCACCATTGGGAGGCAAAGTAGACAAATCTATGATCTATGGTGGGTCTCCAAATATTTTTAGATTATACAGACAAAACTACCATCGCATTGGAAGTTTGTGTCCTTCCGATGGACAACCACCCAAGTTTGCTCAACTCTATGTATATGATACTGAAAATGAAGCTCAGAATAGTGTACGAGAAATCAGGTATGTAATGTTGTATATAGTAAAACATAAACATTGTCTCTTGCATTTCTGACCACTACATGACACTATCTTATGTAGTTTTGATGACAAAAACAAAGAGTCTAATATTGATGTCAATATTGTTCAAAAGCTACATAATATGCTTCATCAACATAACATTTTATCACATCATTTCAAAACAATAAGGGATATTATTGAGACGCAGGGAATTACAAATTTAAAAATGAGACTACTTAGAAGAAGAGGAAGGGATGTACAGACATATAACTTACCAACTACTTCTAAGATTGAAATTCTCATTGTCGGCGACATTGAGGATCTGAATAAAGAAAGAGATATCATCATTCAAGGAAAAGATGGAGGCTACCAACGAATTGATGAGCTTCACCCACTATACCTTCCTCTTCAATATCCATTGATTTTCATAGGTGGAGAGGAAAAATATGTTGACAATATACCCCATCACACTACACCATTTAATGACAACATAAAAGTCAGGAATGTTACAATGAGAGAGTATTTCTCCTCTCACCTTCATTCCTGTTCTAATGATTCATCGAGCCTTCTATTCTCTAGGAGGCTTTTTCAACAGTTTATTATAGATTCATACACAATGATTGAGTCTTAGAGATTATCTTTTATTCTCTACAACCAGAAGCAGTTAAGGGAAGAACTATACAATGGGTTTCAAGATGATTTCCTTAGGGGTGATTGGGATGGTTCCTTATGTGGGAAGCGTATCATTTTACCTTCAACACTTACATGCGGCCCAAGATATATGATTCGGAATTACCAAGATACAATGTCAATATGTAATTGGGCAGGGTATCCTGATCTTTTTTTAACATTTACATGCAATCTAATGTGGCATGAAGTTTATTGATGTGTTAAAGTAAACTACATGTGCACATCGGACTGTCCTCAAATATTGTTGCGAATTTTCAACATAAAGGTCCAAAAACTCATGAATGATTTACGAGAAGGATCATTCTTCAGAAATTCTCGAGAAGGTGTGTAACTACGTCGCTAAGCTATTCGTGTTTTTTAATTACTACCTCAACCAGAATTTGTTAATTTTTTTTTAATTTGTCTTCTTTTGTATAATTCTCAATGTAGTTATTCTTACAATAGTGTTTTAAAAAATAGGACTGCCGCATGTGCACATTCTATTATTTCTTAGTCAGGAATGAAAGGTCGTCACTCCATCAGACATTAACAGGATTGTTTCTGTAGAAATACCAAACAAATGTGACTTCCCAAAACTACATGCAGTGGTTGGCAATTTTATGATCCATGGACCTTGTGGTGAAGCCAACTGTCACTTGCCTTGTATGAGGAGTGGAAAATTCTCAAAGAATTATGCAAAGAAATTTTCTCCCCAGACAAATTCGGGTGATAACGGTTATGTCATCTATCAAAGTAGAAATACAGTTGGTACTGTTCTCAAAAATGGTTCAGCATTAGATAATTGGTTTGTGGTACTATAAAATCCTACTTTGCTCTTAAAATATAAATCTCACCTAAATATCGAAGTTTGCAATCAATCATCCTCTATCATATACCTTTTCAAATATATTAGCAAGGATCATGATCGTGTTACCACAACACTCTTTGACAGCAGCAATAAAGATCTTCAGGACAAGGGTGTCGATGAGATAAAAATATATTATAACTACCGGTACATCTCACCTTGTAAAGCTTCTTGGAGGATTTTCTCTTATGATATCCACTACAGATATCCTCCAGTTGATAGACTCGAATTCCATTTACCAAGAGAAAACAATGTCACGTATGCAAACTGTGATAAAATTGAAGATATCTTGAATAAGGACAACATTTCTGATACCATGTTCACAGAATGGTTTAATGCAAATAAACTGTATCCAGAGGGCAAGAAACATTCTTATGCAGAATTTCCAACACGGTTTTTCTACCACTTTCATGAAAAGAAATGGTACCCGCAAAAACTGGGTTTCAGTATTGGGAGACTTTACTATGTCACACCCTTTTCTAGGGACCTACATTACTTGCGTATTCTATTAACAAAGATCAGAGGATCAACATCCTATGAATCTATCAGAACAGTGAAAAACATTACTCATCTTTCTTTCAGAGAAACATGTTCAAGAATGGGACTTTTATTTGAAGACAACGAATTCATACAAGCATTACAAGATGTATCTTCTTGGGGAATGGGATATTCATTGCGAAGACTATTCGCCGAAATGTTATTCTCAAATTCTGTTTCTCGACCTGACATTGTTTGGTTTGCAACCTGGAAAATCCTAAGAGAAGACATTTTATATGCCCAACAACAGCAACTACAACTACAAGATACAAACATCTTAATCTCTTGACTATAATATATTGAAATGTTCCCACTACTTTCTAACATTAATACACTATCTTTTAGACTTGACATTGACAGATCATTAAAAACAAATGTATGCACTGTCTGAAATAGACAACATTCTTCGCATCAATGGAAAATCTCTGTAGTGTTATCCTCTATTGCCCCATCCAGAGTATACAGTGTCTCCTCAACCGAATCGACTTATTGCGGAAGAGCTTAATTATGATAGAGATTTGATGCATCTTGAATACACAACATTAGAAAATTTGCTTACTGATGAACAGAGAAATGTAATTCAAGAAATTATGTCTGCGTTATCTTGTCCTGATGGTGGCTTCTTTTTCTTGCATGGATTTGGAGGTACGGGTAAAACATTCATCTGGAGATTTTTAATATGTCTACTAAGGTCTGAAGTAAAAATTGTTCTAGCAGTTGCCTCGAGTGGAATAGCCTCATTACTCTTACATGGAGGTAGAACAACTCATTCAAAATTTCGAATACAAATTTCTATAAATGACCAGTCAGTCTATAACATTCAATAGGGGAGTGATGTTGCAAAACTACTACAGCAAAACAAAATGATTATCTGGGATGAGACTCTAATGATTCATAAACACTGTTTTGAAGCTCTTGATCGAATATTAAGAGATATTATGTCATTAAATATTGACAACTCTTCAAATTTAGCTTTTGGTGGTCTAACAGTGGTCCTGGGTGGAGATTTCAGACAAATACTATCGGTGATCCCTGGAGGAGACAAAAGTGACATTATTTTTGAAAGTATACGATCATCATATCTATGGAACCACTGTCTGGTTTTAACATTGACATAGAACATGAGGGTAAAATTACCCAATACTATTGAAGATCATAACAATGTTCGAGATTTTACAAAGTGGATTTATGACATTGGTGAGGGTCGCATTGGAGAGCATGCTGATGGGGGCGCGTGCATTGAAATACTGTCCACCCACCTTCTTGAAACAGATAAATCCCCTCTAACAGCATATGTTGCATTTGATTACCCAGATTTCATTGAAAACTATTCATATGTTTCGTATTTGAAAGGTCGTTCTATATTAGCACCAGCACGTGACGTTGTTCAAGAAATCAATGACTACATGTTAACTCTTAATACTTCTAAAGGAAAAGATTATTTCAGCTCTGATTCTGTTTGCAATGCCAGTTTTGATACAGATCATCCAGAGAACATATATACAACTGATGTCTTGAATGGTATCACTGCCTCTGGGTTACATGGATATAAAATTACTTTGAAAATCGGAGTACCCATTATGTTTCTTCGAAATGTTTACCAATCAGTTGGGCTATGCAATGGTACACTTCTTATCGTTAGAAATTTGGTAACCATGTCATTGGAGCAGAGAGTTTAACTGGTTGTAACTCAGGATATCTTGCATTCATCCCAAGAATAAGTATGACACACAATGACATCATATGAGCTTTAAAATTACAAAGAAGTCAATATCCTTTGACTGTTTCTTATGCAATGACTATTAATAAAAGTAAAGGCCAGTCTCTATCTTATGTATGTTTTTAACTTTGAAAACTTGTGTTTTGTCATGGACAACATTATATTTCCGTATCTAGAGTGACGTCACCTGCTGGTTTAAAAATTGTAGTTGATGATATAGAAAAACACATCACTAACTTTATAGAAAACGTTGTCTACAGGGAAATTTTTGATAACCTATGATAGGTATCTTTTCATTTTAAATTTATACAATTAGATGATTTGATTAATTGCTTATATATCATCACAAAACATTACAATGGATGCTTCATCTGTCATATCTGTACAATATTTGTAATCATGCAGAACTGTAAGCATGTCACATAGAATATTTCCTCTGAATGATATTACTGTTGATGCGGACGAAACATTGAAAATAGAAGTGCATGTATTGAATTTTTGGTTGAAATAATCACCCAATTACGGTGTTGCGGCTGTCGATCTGATTATATATGATTCCCATGTGAGTTTATACATTGCAAAAATTACAGTTTATATACTATTTCTATAACACCAACTATATGCATTTATTCTGTAGTAAGTTATTTCATGTCTCATAAATGTGACAGCTGGATTTTAAATATTCAGCTAGAAATTTTATTGTTTTATGCAGGAGACAAAAATACAGTGTATAATAAACAACCTCCATGCAATTAACAAGTACAAACTAGTCCTGTGCGAAGGACTTTGCTACATTATACAGAACTTCTAGATTGCTCCTAATCAAGGAAGATACTTGGGGGAAAGACATGATTGCCGATTGTTTTTCACAACAACAACATTTGTTCGACCAACGGATGCTCAGTTACCATTCTTCTGTTTCGAGTTCATTAATTTTGATGACATCAACAACAAATCCATTCCGGAACATCATCTAATAGGTACATTAAATGACACCAATTTTTTATTTAAGTTTATGATTCAGAAAACATTAGGTCTTGCATGTTAAAATTATTTACTATATAATGAAAATTCTGATTCTAATTCTATTCAATCTCTTTATATTCTATAGTCTTCATACATTACTTAACAGTAATGCACTCTTCTTGAAAAAATACTAATTGAAAAAAAAATCATGCCTGTTTTAGAAATTATTGGTCATCTACGACAATCATACCCACACATTCTGTTGGTACAAAAAAATAGAAGCGTCAAGTCATTTTAGAGGATGACAGGTTTTCATCCTGCTCTTCCCACTACAATTGACAAGTAATATTCTTATTACCAAAACATCTACTATGATTTCTTCTAGAGGATTGAAAATAAATTGTAGCTTGTGTGGAGAGTTTGCGAACATCATGTCAGTGTACATGGAGTACAACATGGAATCCTCTACAGTAGTGATCTGGCAGTTGGTCAGGGCGAAGCAGTTGACATGTAAGAAATATATCTATGATTAAAAAAAATTCATTACATGTTTATCTTAATGAAATGTATTTTTCATAATATGAAAACTTCATTTCCGTCACACTTTGTTCTACATGTCCCAGCATCTGTTATTATCACCACTTCAATTAATGCATCGAGAATACTACTCAAACATGACATCCCAGTAGTCCATGAGTTTAGGAGTAGGTAAACTATCATCTGCCATTATCTACGAACTTATTCTGCCTTCAAATAAGTTCCATATTTATAAAATTAACATTATTTATGTTCTATAATAATTTTTTTACTTTATTAATCCGAACTGGCTTCATAAGTCATTCCATGTTTCAAAGTCCTCCATAAAAAAGATCAAACAAATGCATTACAACGATTCCTTATTGGAATAACAAAAAATGAATTTCTGATGTTAAATAGCTGCTGCAGGTCAGTATAGTATCCATTACCCATTATTTCAGGATTTCAACTATCATGCACTACATGTAATATCGTCTTTGATAACTGTAATAATGTTATTAATTATTTCATAGCCGACAAGGTGTTTGATTGATGCAACAATAGTAAAACTTCAAATCACTCATCACTGGTATTTTGAATCGTTCAACTCATGCACAAAAAAATACAAGTATCCGATGGAAAATTTTGGTGCCAATGTTGTAAGAAAACACCAGCCTTCACTACCCCTAGGTATTCATTTATTTTCTACCTTCTTTTCGAACTCTTTATTCATTACTATGGTTATTATACAACAGATGTTGTATAGACAGTACACATATATAAATATATCAGGTTTAGAGTATAGATTCTAATTAAAGATGACATAGAATCGCTATATGTTGTTCTCTTTGATAAGCAAGTCATGCAGTTTATAAGAAAATCATCTTCATAGTTGACAGATGATATGATACATGTAAGCATATTCACATTTATGTTTTTTTCATGTATGTAATGTTATTTAACTCACATTCCCATTTTATTATAACATAGGACCATGATGAGTTTGGTTTCCCCCCTGAGCTAAATGTATTCAAATCAAAGAAAGTTTTTCTCTCACTTGACGTGACAGAGTACAACATTCAAAATCGAAAATGCAGTTCAGAACAGAACACGTACATGGTGCTCTTTATCAGTGATAATGATGATTTTATCATGAACTATAATCAGAGTTCTGTACACAACCAGGTATGCAGTCTCAAACTTCCACAACAATTTTGAGGCAGCATGCTGAAGATTACATAACAACAATGTTTATATAGTTATTTTTTCACAATTCAATTTTTTATGAAAACATAGACCACATACTTGAAATTTTCTAACATCTTTTAGCCATCTTTATTAGGAACATCAAAGCGCTTCTTCTTCAGGACTAAACTTGAACATATGTGATGTTCTTGATATAAGTACTACTACGGTCTCTTTAATCCAGGTATAAATTTTCAAAATTCTAACTCTATAACACTGATGTTGTACATCTTCAATACAGTTCAGTATCTTTCTTGATATTTTTTTCCCATTACCTATAATCTTCATAACACTCTATTGTTGGTGATTTTCCATCTGTTCAAAAATAATTTCATGTTACATTGGTATTACTAATATGTATTGGCTTCTTCTAATTCATTACAATTGAACTGTCATGTAGAAAAAATTGATGACTAACTTCGATGCTGAAGCTACTGTGGAAGGCTCCTTATCTCCAGACCCGAAACCTGCATCATCTTTTTCCAATGAACATCATCTCTAAACAGTGCAAATGAGAAAAAAAAATAGCAAAAATAGACTAAATGTATCTATGCCTAACCGAAGGTAATTTTTAAAACTAACTCTATCTAATTGTTTTAAAATGCCATAAAAAAATTAACTCCATACATAATTCATGTGAAGTCTCTAAATTGTATTAAGGTTGTGTTTGTAAACCTTTTGTTAGTCAGTGTTCCTTGTCAGTTTTTTTATTTTTCATATCTCAAAAGTGCAATAACTACTGTATTCTGTACAATATAATTGGTTTACTTATGTTTAGTTAGTCTCATTCATTGTCATTGTTGTGTCATGTAGCATGTTTTCTTAAATATGAATAAGGTATTCTTCATTCTTAAGATATGCAGAATGTCGATTTTTTATTACTTTTGTTTCATTTCCAGCTATCTTTATTTAATTATATTGTAAAGCTTGCTGTTTGTCTTTGGTGATTAATTGGGTGTCTGCACTGCAGTGTGGATTTTCCTCTTCATAGGGATGTCTACTAATGCCATTCGACAAATTCTCCCTAAAGCCTCTTCAATGAACTTTTTGTTCAGTATATTAAGTTGAAAAACTACGTTCTGGTCTTTTTTTGGATATATGACTGCTATGTAATCTAGATACATTGTCGTATAAGTTTTCAAGGATCTGTATGGATATGTTTCCATATTTAAGTTTTTAATTGCTGTTTGGATGATAGTTAAAATTAATTATGGTTTATTTATCAGGGTGCATTCCAGCGTATTCTTCTAAGGTTAAAACATGTTTTCTGAATACTAAATCATTTGAATACCTTGTCGTTTGCCATATTTTTCACAGGGATTTTGCATTGAGGTACCATTAACAACCATATTTGGAGAAAACTGTAATTTTTCTACCTGAATAGTATGAACACTCTTAAAATTTAGTATACATATCGCTGTTTCACTTTGATGAATCATTAGTATTTATTATCCTTTGGTTATATTCAGATTGTATTATTAAACCTTCTGACCTTCTGGTTTTGAACACAAATATTCTGGAGAAAACAACATTCAAAGATGGGGGTTTTTGATACTTAAATGACACGGTAGTGTTTAGAATTACTTAGTTTAAAGTACATTGAATTAATAAATAGATCATTTTTAAGAGTGATCTTCATTTTAATGTGACTAACACTGTTTCAGCATGTGAAACATGCATTATTTTGTGGTATTGTATCATGTTTTATGTTCAAGCATTGTTTATGTGTTTTATTAGATCAATGAATCATTTTACGAGCAAAATATGGTATTGCATGGGTGTTTGCATTATGTACAGATTCAACTCCTATGGAAGGAGAACACTAGCATCTGCCAGCATGAGAAAGCATGGAGATGATAGTTGACTGCAAGTTATGATCATATTCAACTATTCTGTTAAAACTTATTACATATGATACTTCTCATTGTTCAAAGGAAAGATTTTAGTTTTGATTATGTTCATATTCATGACTCATTGTATTTATTTCTATATGGGTTCATTTATGGAATTTCATGGGTGTTTTCATGACTAAAGGTATGCATCCCTAAATTGAATCTTTTGAGATTCATTTGACAGTGTAACTTGTAACCCGGTTTCTATTTTCATGATATATGTCTAATTGAACCTTGAATTTTCAAAAAAATTTCATTTATTTATCTTCAGTTATAAAATATCGGTGGATTCTCTTCATCTAATAGGTTTACTATTGCTTCAATTAGATATGGTCCAGGTTCCCAGGTTTCTATATACATTTTGGTTTCTACTTCAATTTATGGTGGTTCTATGAATGTTAGTTGTGCATCGTCAAACTGTAATCGCACTTCCAGTTTCCATTTCTAGGAAAAAAAATAGGACTGCAGGTACTGATTCTTATAGTACCTTGCTTTCTTTTTCCTTCTGTTGAATATTTCCTATGTAAATATGTGCTCCTCTAATTGTTTTCATCTCATGAATGATTACAGAGATACTGTATACACTGAACTTTTAGATTTTCCATGTTTGCATCCGATTTATATAAATGATTTTTATGAATTTCTGTCACTGCATACAGTACATAGTGTTGTATACACTGTGAACTTTTATTATTTTTGAAGTTATATAAATGATTACAGTACACATAATCGCTTGTATGTGTCCTGGTAGTATATAGTACATATACAGTGCTGTATACACAGAACTTTTGTAATTTTCATGTTTGCAACAGATTTATATAAATATAGCCATATATTTCTATTAATACATACATTACACAGTGCTATTTACAAGTGGTATTTTGAAATTTTTCCTTTTCATTTTCTTTGTTTCTCCCCTTGAAGCTGATGTAATTGGTTTCATTTCGGCATGGAGTCTATTACTATGTGTACTTAGATGGAGTGTGACTGTTTTTTCAAAGCTCTGACTATCTTGCGTAAGGTACCATTTATTTTGTACCAATTTTATATTCATCTTTTAGTTTTTAGGCCCCGTTAGCTGATTACCTTTCAGAAACATGAGAATAAAGATGTCCATGTTTGTGATCTCATTCTATCATTGCATCAATTATTGCCTTTTCTTTTGTCCCATGAGGTGAATTAGGTATCACTGGCCCGTGAGGTGCATTATGTATCACTTTCACATAACCAGCTGGGGGAATGCATGGAAGGAGCACATTGGTTTTCATTGTAGGCATGAAAAGGTAAATTGCGACTACTTTTAATTTGAATTTTAATTATTACATCTATGTAATCTTTTTTTATTCTAAAAATTAAGGTCTTCTTATTGTAAGTATTTACATCTATGCAGAAATATTTTTCAGGCATTTCAAGTTGATATTTGTACACTGTGACATAGTTTCTCGATGACAGAAAGACTTCTGATGTATGTCTTCAAATGTAATTGTCCATCTGAATGTTCTTTTCATTCAAGTTCATTGGAATATTGTGTTCCTTATGGAATTAGTGTATAATAATTCTATCATGTACTTATCATAATATCTCGGTGACATTAATAATTATTTAATTTCATTCAAGTTCCTTTTTTAGTGTACTTTTCTAATTGCTTTCCATTTCTTCTTTTTATTCATGTATTTGAAAATTTATACTTCTGTTATTTTTTGACATCGTGATGTATTTACTTTTCCTTATTCTTTAATTTTTTCATACACGCTCATTTCATTTTTTTTTCAAAATTGTTGTTTTTATTTTCAATTCACTATTATCCACTATATTCTCAATTATGTTTTATATGTTTTCAAATAATTTTACTTCCATTATATATTCTACTATATTATTTCCTTATATTCTCACTCATGCATTTGTAAGGTTGATTTTTACAATGATGGTAAGCTTATGTATTTAATATGTATTATCATATATTCTCTAATATTTTTTCAATATTATCCTATATATTCTTCTATGTTATTTTCGTCTTCTTATTTTATTATGTTTTTAATTCTATATATTATATCCTATTACAGTTCAATATTATGTATCGCTGTTTTTTTCAATATATACAGTATTTTGGTTCTTTATTAATATTAAAGTACAGTTTTGTCTTCTTGAAATTAAGCATTGAACGTATTTCCGTGCAAATTAACGGGTAAGTACTAGTTACACTAATACCTTTCTGGAAATAAGGTATCTATAACCTAAAATGAAGAATAATAATTTATTGGACAAAACACGCATAAGAACAAAAAGTAATAAACACCTGAATAACAAGTAGCAATGAAATATTACTAATAATAAGTTAATAATATGAACATATATGATATCATAAAAATAAGAATGATTATGGAATAAGTAAATAACATTATTTAAATCATTATAAAGAAGTTTCGGACACTTACGAAGCAAATCGGACCCAAGGTAAGGGAAATATCACAATCTCATTTTTATCTGAGATTGTTTATACTTTGGAATTTACTGGGGTGTATTTTATCATCCACATCCATGTTTCCTCAATATGTAATATTATTTCCATCCACCTACATTTTTTTAAATCCAATTTTACCCTTCTTTGAGTATTTAGTAAATGATATGAAAGGAATCATTATTCATTTTTTGTACGAGGTACTTTTTGACTTTTCCAACAAAAGTACGAGAAGAATGTTTTTTTAACTTATACGGAATGAATGGATTTTTAAAACATTATTTCCAAGAATCTTCCTTTAGAAGTTTTCATGTTTATTTTTAATCAACTTATTTTAGTCTAAAATTTAATGACATGTTAATAAAGGAAAAAAAACTTGAAGTAGAAAGGATATTTTCCTCAAGAATGGACTTCAAGTGTTTTATCAAAATTATTTTCCATCTATGATAATATAGGGTTCTGTTTCTATCTCTATTATTAAATTTATTGGATTATGTTGTGATGGATTATTTTTATGAATTCCTTTATCTTATATGAATTTTTTTATAATGTCATGATGTTTAAGAATTCCATTTTTATAACATGGGTTATGCTATGATGTATGGTTTATGGTTTTTTGGCAGACATAAGAATGGTATCATTATGATATGGGTGGGAAATATATCTCCCTCTAATGTATTGGGTAATGATTTATATCTCATGATATAAACATGGCTGGAACGACAGGTTAAACCGGTTCAGTGAAACATGACTGAAACGAGGAATGAACTTGGTTCGGAAATGGACTTTTTCCACAAAGATAGTCTTGGCAATGAGTCATGACTAATAAGAAATGATTCTCTATGATTATGTGTGTATACCACAAACCTTCATGTTTTAATTTATGATTATTGTGATTACGTTTCACTACCATGATTTATCCCATTTTATGAAATTATGATCTCTTTTTCAGGGTAAGATTTCCAAAATGTTATGTTCTTATAAATAAGATGTGATTGATATATCTTTTGTTTACCCTTACTGAGCATTTGAGCTCACCCTTATGTATTTTTTCTTTCCCCAGGTCAGGAAGAAGGTTATTATGTAAGATATGGCAAATGGGACTATAGATATGATGAAATAAATGGGAGACAATGTAGACGCTTTATGAACCAGTTGTTTATGTTTCGATGTTTCTAATGAAACTATACCTATACATCCCTTCCATGGTTTTGTTATATATTGTAATAAGTGTACTTCAATTTTGAAGTATTAACCATGTATGTAAATTATGGGTCGTTATAGTTGGTATCAGAGAAAAGGTATAGTCAACATTTGGAAACAAGGATGTGAATGCCTTAGTCAGAAACCTAAGGATATGTCTATGCCTAGAACACAATCTTAGAAATGGCCATTAAAAACCTATGATAAGACCTTAAGTGTGAAATTTTATTCTTTATTATGTGTTTTTCTTATTATAATTACTGTTTCTCACACTATTCTTCTTGGTTTTAGTCAGTGGATGGAACCCGAAGGAACCGTGTTAATGTGGAATGCGACGAGCACTGCAATGATTGTCCCCCTGAGCAACCAAACGTTATGGGAGCTGGAATGAAAAATCATGTAGCCATGCTAACACAAATTTCTCAAGCTATGCATTATGCAGGACTTCCAAACGAGTAAAGGAAGGAGCAACATTCTGTTGAATCCTTCATGAGGCGGCGCCGACCTTAATTCAGCGGGTCTACTGATCCATTAGTTGCTGAACAATGGATCAGTACTACTGAAAAGATATTTTCAGTTCTTCAATGTTCTGAACATGATAAAGTCATCTTAGCAGTTTATCGATTAGAAGGTGAAGCTGATCACTGGTGGAATCTTATCAAGAATACGAGGCCAAGAGATGAAATTGAGTCCATGGAATGGGACGAGTTCAAGAACGTATTTATCAACAGGTACATCCCTCGTATTCTCAGAACAAAGATGAAGAAGGAGTTTCTTGAACTAAAGAAAAAGGATGATGAATCTGTTGGTACCTATGAATCTAATTTTACAAGACTTGGAAGGTACACTTCTGGTATTATTATCCAACCTAAGAGTAAGATCGATCAATTCATTAGTGTCTTAAAACCAAGTCTTCGAAGGGCGTTAGCCATAAGGGACTTCAATAGCTACGAGGAAATCGTTCGATGTGATCTCAAATTTGATATAGAGATTGGAGTAACCCATCAGTCATATGGGTTTGATAAGAAGAGGAAAATGGAAATCAAAGGAAAATCTAAAGAGCACACTGAAAAGAAGATGAGTTTTCCCTTATTATCAAAGTGTGGAAAGAAACATGGAGGGATTTGTCTTAAAGGGACATGTAAATGTTTCAAATGTGGAAAGGAAGGTCAACAGGCATTTGAATTCCACAATGATGGGAAGAAGATGTCTAGTGATGCGAACAATTAAAAGGCTACACAGGGTGCACCTCCTACTCTTCAATGTTACAAGTGCAAGGAAATGGGGCATTATTCCAATCAATGTCCTAATCCAAGGGTTGTTGATGATGATCGACGTCAACAAACTCCTAAGGATAAAGAGAAAGGAAAGTAACATGTAATTTCTATCAGTGATGTGGAGTACGATAACACAGTGGTAAAAGGTATACTTACCATCCACTCTAAAGTAGAAAATGTTTTATTTGATTCTGGATCCACCCACTCCTTTATTTCTGAAGAATTTTCTAAGGGTATCACTGTATTACCTCAATAATTAGATGTTGAGTTAGCTGTGACAACCCCTAATGGCACAACAATCGCATCAAAAGTTCATAATTCTTCTCTGATTAAAGTTTGTGGGAAAGTGCTTCCTGCTAATCTTGTGATCCTCCCTATAGTGGAATTTGATGTGATTCCTGGCATGGAATGGATTTCTCTATATAGATATCATATTAATTTCCAAATAAGGGAAGTCACATTTCATATTCCAGATCAATCCTTGATCGTCTATCGATGCAAGAATGAACATAACCTTACAGTGGAAATTTATTCCATCTTATGGGTCTTGATTCCACTAAATTAAGGTTATTTATCTCAAATTGTTGGTGAGAAACTCACGATTAAGAATATGCCCATTGTATGGGATTTTGATGATGTCTTTCCAGAGTAATTTCCGGGTCTTCCACCAAATAGTGAAGTAGAGTTTTCAATAGAACTAGTAACGAGTGCTTTACCTATTTCAAATACACCTTATATAATAGACCCAATTGAGTTGCAGGAATTAAAGAAGCAACTCCAAGAGAATCTTGATAAAGGGATCATACGCCCTATTGTGTCTCCTTAGGGAGCACCTATTCTGTTTGTTAAGAATAAAGATGGATCAATGAGACTCTGAATTGATTATCGAGAACATAACAAGATCACTATCATGAACAAATATCTTCTCACGTGCATTGATGACTTATTTGACCAACTACGCAGAGCTCAATAATTTTCCAAGATTGATCTTCGTTCAGGGTATCATCAATTAAGGGTCAAAAGGGAGGATATACCAAAGACGACATTACGTACAAGGTATGGACACTATGAATTTATAGTGATGCCATTTGGTCTTACTAATGCCCCTGCTATTTTCATGGATCTGATGAATAGAGTCTTTAGAGACAATCATGATCAGTTTGTGGTAGTCTTTATAGACGATATTCTTGTATATTCAAAGAGAATGTATGAACATGATGATCACATTGAGAATTATATTTAAGACCCTGAGAAAGGGGAATCTTTATGGAAAATTTACCAGGTGTGAATTTTGGTTTCAAAATGTTTCATTTTTTGGGTCTCATAATCTCAAAAGAGGGGGTATTTGTGGATCCATAAAAACCAGAGGTTATCGAAAGATGGTCGAGACCAACAACAATAACTGAGATCTAAATTTTTCTTGGTTTGGCTGGATATTATCGACATTTTTTTAAAGATGATTAACAATTATCTAATCCACTCACCAGGTTGACTCTGAAAGAAGTTAAGTTTGTTTGGATGGAGGAATTTGAAGAGAATTTCAAGGAGTTGAAAAGAAGGTTATCCAGTGCACCTGTGCTCACACTGCCTTATAGTGGATAATGGTTTGTGATCTATAGTGATTCATCCAAGAAGGGATTGGGGTGTGTTATTATGAAAAATGATATGGTGATAGCTTATGCCTCACGATAGTTGAAAATCCCTGAGAAAAATTACCCAACTCATTATTTGGAGTTAGCTACAGTAATCTTTGAATTAAATATTTGGAGGCATTATCTTAATTGAGAAAGGTGCGACATTTATACTGACCATAAAAGTTTAAAGTATATTTTCCCACAAAAGGAGCTGAATATGCGCCAAAGAAGATGGTTGGAGCTGATTAAGGATTATGACTGCTCAATTCATTACCACCCTAGGAAAGCAAACAAGGTGGCAGATGCATTAACTCGAAAAGACCACTTCAGTTTATCCATGATGAGGATCAAAAAAGATCCAATATTTATGGATTTACAAATGATAGATCTTGGAATTATAATGAATGGGGAAAATCGTATCTTTTTCAAATGAATGTTCAACCATCTAAACATGTTATGAATAAATAGGAACAGAAAGAAGATGTAGAGTTACAAAAGAAGGTGAGAAATGTTCCTGAATTCAATCTTGATTGTGATGGGATAATAAAGTTCAGGAATTGGGTTTGTGTTCCTCCCATCCCCGAATTAAAGAAGGAGCTGCTAGATGAGGCTCATAGCTCTTCATTATCTATTCATCCAGGAAGCCTGAAGATGTATTGGGACCTGAAAGAGTACTTCTGGTGGGATGGCATGAAAATAGATGTTGCTGAATATATCTATCGATGCTTGGTTTGTCAGCAAGTTAATGTTGAGAGAAAGAAGTCTAATGGGATGTTACAACCATTACCCATACCCGAATGGAAATGGGAAAACCTCACTATGGACTTTGTCATAGGACTTCCTAAAACATCCAAAGGAAATAATGTTATCTGGGTCATCTTTGATCGTCATACAATGTCTATACACTTCATTACTATAAGAGAGGATTTCTCTCTGGATCAGCTTTCCAGGATATATGTAAAGGAAGTGTTAAGATTGAATGGAGTACCACATTATATTATATCTAATTGGGATATGAGGTTTTCTTCAATGTTATGGTGAAGTCTTCAGCACACTCTGGATACAGAGTTGAGTTTCATCACATCTTATCATCCTCAGACAGACGGTCAGTCTGAGAGGAAAATTCAAACTCTAGAAGATATGTTGAGAGCTTGATCTATGGATTTCAAAGGTGGTTGTGATCAACAACTACCATTGGTGGAATTTTCTTATAATAATAGCATTCACTCCAGTGTTCAGATGGATCCTTATGAATCTCTCTATGGAAAGAATTACAGGACTCCAACTTGCTAGGATGAAGTTGTGGAATGAAAGCTATTAGGACCTGATCTTGTTGATGAGATGGCAGAAAAGGTCCGATCTATTCAACAACACATAAGAGCATCACAGAGTCGAACAATAAGTTATGCCGGCAACCGAAGAAAATAATTAGAGTTTAAAGTGGGGGATAAAGTGTTCTTACTAATATCTCCTTGGAAGAGAGTAATGAGATTTGGAAAGAAGGGAAAGCTGAGCCCTAGTTATATCGGTCCTTTCGAAATACTGGATCGTGTTGGGAAGGTAGCATGCCGATTGGAGCTTCCACCGAATCTCTCTCAATTTCATGATGTGTTCCATGTATCTCTCATGAGAAAGTACATACCTGATCCTTCACGTGTACTCAGCTCAGATGTTGTACCGCTAGAATAAGATCTATCTTATGAAGAACAACCGATATAGATTCTGGATCGTAGTGAAAATGTCCTACGGAACAAGACCACTCACTTGGTGAATGTTTTATGGAGGAACCACCAATTAGAAGAAGCTAAATGGAAGCTTGAGGATATGATGAGGGATAGGTATCCTCATCTGTTTGTTACAAGTGACGAATTTCAAGGGCGAAATTCATTTTAAGGGGGGTAGAATGTAACACCCAAGACTATTAAAAAAATATTTTGTTTTTATTTTATATAAATCATAAAATAAATATTTCACTACACACAACACTAACTTGGCTTTCTTTATAAGAAATGGAGACCTTCCTTAATAGCTTGCGTCGTACGCAATACCGAGTTTCACTAAACAACGATATGCTATTAAAATAATATTAAAACTAGCAGTTATGAATAGTATTAACCACTTTTTGAAATTTTGTAAATTTTATTCTTCAAAATGGACATCATTGTTGGATTCGGAATATTGAAATTATCCTAGGGTGAAATTTTGGTATTTTTCTGAAAAATTTCAATTTTTGATGAATAGTGAAAACACTGGGTTACTATTTAAAAACTGACTTTTTATATAAATAATTATTTATTTTATTTAAATTTATTTTAGTTCAAAATTTATATATAATACCTATATAAGTTCAATGCAATTCATTGGAGTAATTTTATAATAATTTTAGATATATAAAAATTTTATTGAACTTTTCACTGTCTTTTCCCCACCTCCTAGGAGAATTTGCAAATTTAAATAAAACTTAATTATACCGCTTCTGTGAGTGGAATTTCAAAAATCCGAGAGACACTGTCGATGTCAGTATGTAAAATTTGGTTCAATGAGATGAAAATAATTTTTGGTGAATAGTAACTGTTTACTTTTATTTACCACGGTTAAAATTAAATAGGGTAATTAAGGGTAAAAATGATATTATTATTACCCTAACACATGTCATAATTCTATTGGATAAGTGTAATTAGACCAAAAACAACTTTAGGAATAAAATATGACCATTTAGTCCCACTTGGATTAGATTGGGACATTTATTATTAATTTATTTTAAGAAGGGTTGAAATAGTTAAAATCAAAGTTTAATAAGGAAATCATATTTAATATAGGGTTATACATAAGATAAAATCGACTATAAAAATTCATTAGAAAGATAAAAATATTTACTAAATAATGGTATTTTAGTTATAATTTTTAGACATTAAATAATTTAATTTATTTATGACACAATGATGATGGA
This sequence comes from Viscum album, assembly GCA_963277665.1. Lineage (NCBI taxonomy): Eukaryota > Viridiplantae > Streptophyta > Magnoliopsida > Santalales > Viscaceae > Viscum > Viscum album. The sequence goes on along the minus strand of OY728153.1, from coordinate 121,075,227 downwards.
GTAATTATCTTATTAATGAAATATTGACATAATTGATGTTATAAATACCCAAATAAATGTAATTTGAGACTTTTTATGAATTCCAATAATTTTATATGTCAATATTACATGTTAGTATTGATTTAATTAACTTTTTTATAACTAAACTTTCTGTTATGAGATTCACAAAAAGCAATTACCAAATTGTGTCAAAATTGACATAAAATAGTTTTTAAAACAAATACTATATTATTAATTGTTATTTTATTCCTAAAAAAATAAGGTTCGGCCAAATGACTAAAATATGGTAATATATATTAATTATAAACAACTTGGGGTTCGATTGGCTTGTTATAGTATGTTCATTAACCTCATAGTGTAAGAAAAAAGAAGACACGTTAAATGTAACATAATTTAACTTAAAGTTAAATCTAAATGATAAGGTTAAAATAGTACACTAAACATGTCTAAATTCTACTAGATTAGATTATTACAACCCATAAACACCTTAGATTCGAAAGAAATCAATTTGGAGCTATTAAAAACCGAATATGACTTTATAATAAAATAATATTTTTAGTTTTTCCAAAGGTGTCCCTCTCCTCCCTTATAAAAGGGAACCTCCTACCTCTCTTCCTCACACCACATTGAGCATTCAAGCTCTGCCAAACCCTGCCAATTTCTCCTCTACAATTCCCTATAAACATCATAGAGGACCTATTCATCTTAAAAAACCAATCTTAGTGCCCTAAAATGAGGTCTCAAAGAAGCGCTTCAAAGAAGAGGTAATGTCTGTTACCGATTCATTCAACTTTATTTCTTCTTCCACTTATTCTTATTTAGTTGTTTCATTATGAATTAATAACATCAGTATCACTCATATACTGATATGTTATTATAAGTATTAAAAAACCCTATTTCACCATCTAACCATCCTACGGAAAATGAAATCACCGCGCGTGCGTACGTACAGAATACCGTCTCCACGTCGTGGTGTAATCTATTTTCCACCACCACCATACATGGATGGGTATAATGGTGTAAAGAAAGAATATATATGATTATTATAAATTGATATTTATTCTTAAATAGTGTTCATACACTCCAATACAATTCCACGATCATGGGAACGATATCATCGCTCGTACATACGTACGGAATACCGTCTCCACGATGTGATGTGATTAGTTCTACATGTTTTCATTCCATGATGATTACATAAATGAATTGAGTGAATAAATATTATATATATTACTCTAATACCATTCTGGAAATGAGGTATCTATAACCTAAAAAGAATAATAAGAATTTATTCGACAAAACACGTATAAGAACAAAAAGTAATAAACACCTGAATAACAAGTGGCAATGAAATGTTACAAATAATAAGCTAATAATATGACCATATATGAAATAATAACAATATTTAGGATTCTAGAATAAGTCAATAACAATATTTAAATCATTATATTGGAGGTTCGGACACTTACGAAGAAAATCAGACCAAAGGTAAGGGAATTATCACAATCTCATTTTTATCCGAGATTGTTTATACTTTGGAATTTACTGGGGTGTATTTTATCATCAAAATTCTTGTTTCCCCAATATTTAATATTATTTCCATCAACCAAAAATTTTTAAATCCAATTTTACCATTCGGTGAGTTTTTAGTAAATGATATGAAAGGAATCTTTTGTTGTTTTTCGTACGAGGTACTTTTTGACTTTTCCGAAAAAAGTACGAGAAGACTGGTTTCATAACTTATAAGGCATGAATGGATTTTTAAAAAATTATTTCCAAGAGGTTTCCTTTACAAGTTTTCAAGTTTATGTTTAATCAACTTCTCTTAGTTTAAAATTTTATGACATGTTAAGAAAGGAAAAATGTTTTTGAAGTAGAAAGGATATTTTCTTCAAGAATAGAGTTCAAGTGTTTTATCAAAATTATTTTCCATATAAGATAATATAGGGTTATGTTTCTATCCCTATTATTACATTGATTTGATTATTTTTTGATGGAATTATTTTTATTAATTCCTTTATCTTATATGAATTGTTTTATGATGTCACGATGTTTAAGAATCCCATTTTTATTACATGGGTTATGAAATGATGTATGGTTTATGATTTTGTGGCACACATACGAATGGTTTAATTATGATATTTGTGGGACCAATATCTCCCTCTAATGCATTGGGTAAATATTTATATCTCATGAGATAGACATGGCTAGAACGGCAGGTTAAACCGGTTCAGTGAAACAGGACTGAACTGAGGAATGAACTCGGTTCAGAAATGGACTTTGTCCACTAAGATAGTCTTGGAAATGAGTCTTTACTAATAATAAATGATTCTCTATGATTATGTTTGTATGACACAAAGATTCATGTTTTATGTTATGATTATTGTGATTACGTTTCACTACCATGATATATCCCATATTATGAAATTATGATCTCTTTTTCAGGGTAAGATTTCCAAAATGTTATGTTCTTATGAATATGATGTGATTGATATTTCTTTTGTTTACCCTTACTGACCATTTGAGATCACCCTTTTGTATTTTTTCTTTCCCTAGGTCAGGAATAAGGTTATTAAGTAAGATATGTCAAAAGGGACTATAGATATGATGAAATAAATGGGAGGCAGTGTAGACGCTTTATGAACCAGTTGTTTATGATTCCCAGTTTCTAAAGACACTATACCTATACGGTCCTTTCATGGTTTTGTTATATGTTGTAATAAGTATACTTCAATTTTGAAGTACTAACAATGCATGTAAATTATGGGTCGTTATATAACCCCTTGTACGAATATAAAAAGGCTTATACTAAAATACAATATAAATTTGACTCATAATTAATTAAGGAAATAAAATATTAATCATTAATAAATATTATTAATAAAAAAATGGACAACTAAATTTATTTTATTTTTTAAATGTAATGATATTTACAAAAATAATAAATTTTTAATATTCACTGAAAAATGAATATTTTCTGAAAAACATCACAACATTTCATCATGAGAAAATTTCAATATAATGATCCCAAATGCTTATGTAAATTCTCTCAAGTAAATTCTACAAAATTATAATAATTTAATAAAATTAATTTTTTCATCAAAATAAATAAAATAGTTTTTGATGAAAGAATATTTTTTGAATATAATTACATTGACAAAAATTTAATTATTATTTACAATGTGTTAATATAGAAATATTTATTGTGTTTTATATATATAATAATAATTTAGTTATTAAAATTCATAACATCATATTAAAAAGTTAGGTTCTAATGATAATCTTTAATGTAATATAATTTCACAGTTCAATGAAGCTCTATATCATTTGTGATTTACACTTTAGAATAAACTCATTTTTGTGTGTAATAAAAATAACAAAATACTACATAAAAAATAAAAAAGATTAAATATAAACTTTTAAAAAATATTTCATCAAATCTAAGTGTGTTAAAATCTCACATGATAGACCTAAAAATAGGTGACAATCTATAGTCGACCATATAGAGCTTAAAAAGGGCCTAGTCTATTGGTTGATTGGTAAATATTTTTATAACCAAACTCAATAAATATTAAATTTATAAATCAAGATAATATAAATTATATACTGAATCCTTTATGAATTTTTGTAGTCTCTAAACATGCTCTCCCTAAATACATCATTTTTGGGATAATAAAATGTACTAAGCTTAATATGACAACACTTCACCTCCTTGAATATTTTTTAAACTTTTATATAAAATTGTGATCCCAATTTAAAATAATTATATTTAGAACCGTAATAGACCACATGATCTCATAAAAGTAAACAATTATAAAATCCTACAACATGGTGGTGTTTCATAACATAATCAAATGTGACAACGTGGTTAATTGATCTATAATAACCCTTATGGAAATCTTCTCTCGGGGCGTCTATGATGACTCAAATATGATATGATATATATATATACATATCAGAATATTTATAAAACGTCATCATAATATAGGACTTCAATACTAAAGTATTTTTATGTATATCCTTTATATATTAACAAGCATAAAAGTTTGAAACAAATAAACTCTGTTGTGTGTCAAATTTTCCAAAAAAAATACTCTTCTTGTCAAAGTACATATTACTTATACAAAGATAAAAATTCAAGGGTTAAGAATTAAAATGTTCCATGATCTACTTCCACAAATATAAGTGAATGAAAAACTAGTTTCCTAATCAATTAAATCATTATGGGGAGAATAAACACATGAAAATTATATCCACACCATACAGATTGATTATAATTATCCAAACCTATTCATCCCTCAATTAATACTGAATAAATAAACATGGGAATATATGATGTAAATAGTGAACTAAAACAAATAATACAAGTATCCTTCATTGAATGATCTAGGGTAATACTAATGAGTACCATTGTATTCAGTTCATATTCAATTTGCAAAAACAGATTGGTATGGAAAAAATATATCAAATTTTCTGCAATAATTTTTTCCATTAAAATAGTATTGGGAATTTGAAATTCAATGGACTAATGATAATTCACCCATAACCTATTCTGAAGGTTCATGTCTGTATGATAATATATACAACTCAAACTTCTATGGTCATCATTAATCATGAACATCTCCCTGAAGAGTAAATGTATCCCTCTTTTTAGAGAATTCATAACTACTTCATGTTATATGTCTTGGGTGGGATATTTAGTATTATATTGATTCAACTGAATAGATCCATAATATACCACATTATAATCTTTTTTCATAAAACAAAATGAACCTATACTGAAATCCATGTATAAGACCATATTAAATTCTCATACATCTAGTAAAATACAAATAATTGTTGTGGATGGGATTTTATTACTAACGAAAATGAGTTTTGACAATTATAATCTTATATAATATATACCACATTCCTCTTAAGAATAGTCAATAGGGATAAAATTTACAATTAATATTTCACGATGCATTGATAATATGAATCAATATAGAACAATATTCATATACAAAATATAGTTTCTAGATCATCACAAAAAATGTCAACATTCAAATTTTATGGATCCATTGAGATACTATGTTCTAAAAACACATGTACTAGGAACATAAATTCATGAAACCAAAATTATGTTTTGGGATACACACCCTAATTGTAGTTATCTATAAATATTTGAAAATATATAAATATATTGTCGAAACACATTCTTTTTTTTCGATCATGAATTAACAATAAATAGATTTACAAATATAATGAGAAATTAATAATGTTATCTATTAAAAATATTTTCCATTATTGAAATGAAAATAAATGCAAAATATTATAGATAAAATCAAAACCATTGTTATTTTAATTTTACATACATATTATTCAATATTATATTTATAATATTGAATTCTTTAACACTAAGTTGATGATATTAAAAAAACATCCAATTTTAAGAAACCACATTGATTCCTTTAATTGATCAATCAAGTAATCATTATGGAGAAATGGATACATATTCATAATCAGAAGCCAATTAACCTTACCATAAATAACCCAAAAATTATTATTATACTATGAAATTTGGTGTAAATGGTTAGTTCTTCCCAAACAGACACACTAGGATGAATAAAGCCACTAAATTTAAAATAATCAAACTAATTATTTAATTCGTACGGTTCCACCAAAGTTATAATGTTTAAGGGAATTGATATATTATATTTTTATAACACAAAATCAAATAAACTGATGACATACCAGTGTATAGGATGATAAGATAAATTAGTGGGAAACATTCTATGAAACTCTTTAAGAGCTGACAGAATATCAGAACACACAAGTTCATCTATAAGTATGACTTCAAAATAGGAATGTAACATTCTAATTTCTCATAAAGGATTTCATACTCGACTAGATAATAGATCCCAACAAACCTAATAAAATCTATTTCATCCATCATACTCTATAACAGACTCCCGTTGATGATAAAAACTAATCTCTACCACAATGGATACGAAGGAATCCATTCTAAGGACAAAATAAGAGAAATCTAACTAGAGAAACCTAAAATATCAAACATCCATGTCTTATAATATCATAATACAATTAGAGGGATACAAAATACATTTACATTATTATTTACAATAGACATTATCAACACTGTATAAAATTACATGGGTTCAATTTAATGTTCTTGAATATTCATAAAATAAATAGACACAAAATAATAATAGGATCAATTATGAAATATAGTAGTCACTGAATTTAAATCAATAATGATTTCCTCTCATAATTGCAGGTCAAATATTTATATCCACCCAATACTCTTCCACTTCATATAGCTAATTCTTCTAGAATCATATGAATTAAACACTATTTTTATAACAATATATGACCTCACCACTGAAGATCTCTATATCAATGATCCTATATAATAACATAAATAAATTAAATCCTAGAAAACAACTTTCGGTTTCCTAATATTATACACAAGTTATATTTTAATGTGTCATGGAAAATTTTCTTCTCTTGTGACCTATCATTCTACATTGGTAGTAATATAAAGGTACAATTCAAGCTTCCACTGCATTTGTGTTATTAGTTAGCTTCTAAAAACAACTTCCACCATCTTTAATAAATTAATTCCACTTACATATATTTCTATAGAATATTATACAATATCCACTAAGATGAAGATAAATCCTTTACATCACCAACATAAAATCTTTGTATATATATTCTATTAATGTTTTATCAATAAATTCAACATTACTATTTAGGTTCAACATAAAAATCTATGATTTAGTATTTGGTTACATCCCCATATAAAACCTGTAAACCATAAAATTCTCATTAGATATAAAATTTGGTGAGAAATAATCCATGTTATTAAATTATATTGAATATTCTATGATAGTATGTTTGAAAATTTTAAGGGTGAGGACCTATATCAATTCAACCATTGACAATAATTTTTTGAAAACTACTTGAAAAATATACTTTCGAAGTCTCTCCATCCAAAATATATAGTTTGTTTTCTTCGACCTCTATAACCCATTATACCCAAAAAGGATCTATGCTATTGACTGAGAAACATTTAAAAATTATATAATTTGGGTTTTACATGTAGTTGAAAATCCACCAGATCTTTTCAAATTAGTCATCCAATTCCATAGGATCATTTTTTCTTTCAAAGGATGATGGTTTCTAGAATATAAAATCATCAAGATGATATTTATCTTCTTCATTACATAGTTTCAAGTCCCTAAATTGATTTAGGATAGGGATAACATCTTGTTACATATCACGAACTAATCTCAATACCACTTAAATAATAATATAATTGAATAGAGCCATTACACATATAACATCATGTACATCCCCATTTTGAAGAACTCTAAGAATCCCTCAGGGGTGGAATGGTACTAAAAAAATAAATAGTAGAGACTATATTAAATTGGGGAAATAATAGTTTGTAACAAGTCAATATAATAATAGAAAATATATTATATCAATATTAAACATAATAAGTAAGGCTCCCAACATCCCATGGAATCTTTAATCTCATTATGATGATAAATTTCCCTGAAATCACTCTTAACATAACAAATTTTAACATAAATTTCAATATGAAATATATAAAAAATATCCCATGAATAATGGATTAAATTTTTTATTACTAAATCATTCATATATAATTAGACATGTGGAATATCAATCAACATGTGTATCATACCAAACCATGATTTCCAAACCATTATCATTTACAATAAAAAAGGGGAGATCTATTTTTCAATGAAATTATAGTGTAAAACATTTCAAGAATCATAATTTATTTAATAAAATAAATTCTGAAATTAATTTTAAATGATTAAGGAAATATGGTTTAATGAAAAAGGTATTTTAATGGAACCACCCACCATAAAAATTATATTTAATAAAATGAAAAGAATACAAATGTCACATGTCCATAATTGTAATTAGAATAATAGGAGAGCCATATCTAATGAAACCCATTTCAGGAAACCCTAAATCAACAATGTGCATTCCAATGGATAAAATAGAAATAACCTTCCAAAACAATTCATAATGAAGTAGGTGAGAACTATTGTATATGTGGTCTCATTCTACATTCCCTGTGGAAGGTATAATAGAATACAAATTTGATAAAAAACATACTTATATATCTAACTATAACACATAACATCTATGGTTAATTTAAATAGAAATAGATATTATACATATATATATGTTTTAATAATAAAAAAAATAACATAACCTTACCATTGGTTTCATAGATGAATCACCCAATTATCCACCATATTTTCTCTCAAACAAAATTAGGATCACCAAAATAACCATGTGGAATTCTTCAAGATCAGATATGACTCTATAGAATGATTAATAAGAATAATGAGAAGAAATTAAGGTAAAAAATAAATAATTTTTATAATTAAACTCATAATATGTGTTTTATCTATAATTTTTGAAAAATCATATGCCAACAATTCACATGGTTATGCACCCAAGACAAGCCGAATTTTTTGGTTTCATTATTTCACTAATCACGAATAAAATAACATATCCCAAACTAATAAAATACACCATGTTTTTTGGTTATTCAATAGGTTTTTTCCAAACCATTCACTGTACATGATCATTCTTAAATAATAGAGAAACATAATAAAATGTGATGAAAAACATGAGAACTATTCAAATAAAAAAATAAAAAAAGTACATAATAGTGACATTAATATGTGAAATTTACTCTTAATTTACACTCCAATGTAGTAATTAATCAACTATATTTACCTAAAACATATATAAAATAATTAATGGGTTATTTATTTTTCTAGAAACCTATTTTGAATGATTGATGTCCTGATGTGTTCTCTAGTAAAGGTAAATTAGTCAACAATATTTAATTTTTTAAACATCATACCCTTTCATATGTATATTTAATTAATTCCTTATATTTATATATAATATCAATTCATTAATCTTCACCTGTCATTTTTTAAAAATATTTTCATTTTCAGCAATTTAAACATATTACTCTTCTAAAACTAATGAGTTGTGTTCGTATTATTCAATGAAATGACCAATTATATAATTTAATACATATATGGTCTGTAAAACATATTCATTTAATGGGTTAAAATAATATGAACCCAAAATGTTATTCTAGGTAACATATGGTCTGATTATTAGCTAACCCACCATTTTATATATAAAAAATTATATCTAGTCCACTAGTGGTATGACATAAGGACATACTGTACAATGATCCTCACTCAAGATGGATCATAATTATCAAATAATTTTAAATTCTAATATGTACAACTTTTTGAATAAATCTTTATTTTGAGTTAATATCAAATAAATAAATAAATTTGGTTGACCATCATTAAATTTTATTGTATAACTAGAATAAAACATCATTAAATCTTTGGAAAAAAGTTATAGAAACCAATAAATCATTATTAATTTGATGATACAAATATTTTTAATATATATAAAAGTTTTAATTGAATATAGAGAATATTATTAATTAGTTAATTAGTTAATTAATCAATAAAATTTTTATTATTTTAATCAACAAAATTTTTATAAATAATCAATTAAATGTTGGGCCGAAGCCACATTTATTATTTAAGAAAACCAAAGACATATTTTAAAAAATAAAATGTTTTAAATTATTAAAAATTTAAAAATAATTCATTATAATTTTCAGAGTAGTTTTTTTAAACAACAATATCATAAAAATTGATATTCTTATATCACTATATAAAATTTTTCTGATCCAAAATCACATATTTTTATCGTAACACATTCATCAAGATATCTCGTACAACAATATCATATATTTCCCCTATGTTTCCCTTGATAACCATTATTTCTATATCTCCATGAATCTTCCTTTTTTCATGATATGTTTAATAGAAAATGAACCATGTATACTTCTAATTTTGATAATATAATTGCTTAATAATTTTATGTATATCCCATGGAATGATATCTTTATACTATACATGAAGAAGGATTATCTTTTAGATTGTCTGATTGAGTCATTTCATAGACAAGGTTATCAAATATCCAGGAAATATATATCACCCAATATACATTTTATTACAATAAATAATGACTACAAATATTGTATGTAATACCATTAACTATGATATGACCACCTCTCAACAAATAGTAATATTTAAAATAATTATATAATCATATCATTATTTTTTATATCAAATATTTTTCACTTTTCTATTTTTTTATAATTTCATTAATATATGACCATTAAATGCAATGGATGTTATTACATTAATAATTTTATATTAATTAAAGATATATATAAATTAATGAATAAATTACACTTTTTAAACAAATATCATTAATATTAAAGGATATATAAAAAATTGTGTTGAAAAACAAGTATATAAGACTATGTGACAACATGGTCCCATATAATGGTTGGTAATATCTCTATTAAACCCTATTTTTGAATTATTAAAATGGTTAACCAAAAAGAATAAAATTTCTAAAACTATATGGAAAGATCAACTTTTAATTTCAATGTTATGGAATTGTTCCCTATTATTTTCCCATGATGGATAAATCTGGTTTAGTATATTAGTATCTCAAAATAATATTTTCAAATATCTATGAAATGAATACAAGAACACATTTCATAGGCCACCATCATTAATAAAGCATCCCATTCAGTTCATTATTTTCTCAAATTCCTTCCCTACTATTTTTTTATTTATTTTTTGGAACTATCAGTTTTTATTCATTTGTTAGAAGTGGTCAGTGAAATATTTTGTCAAAAAGTTTCTTGAATTATAATATATAATGGAGATTAAGAAGAAAACATATATTTATGCTGGAGAAACATAATATAAAATACATTTTATATGTTATATTATATATATATATTACTACATGTAATAACACATATAGAAAATAAAAATATAACATCTAAATCTACCAATGATATAGTCATTTAAATATATAATTCTAATTAAAAAAATTTGAAAACATATACAAACATTAATTTATTCATAATAAATATATTATATATCAATATAAATGAATAATTAATATTTAATTAATAAATTCCCATCGTGACATGTTATAAATAATTTTACAATGTTAATTAAAAAATTGGATTTCTATAGATAGAAGATTTGAGATAATAGTGCCATGTAATATGAATTCATGTGATTTTTTATTAAATATATGAAATGATGTAATAAATCTTACTAAATTTAATGAATATAAGTTTAAACCATCTATTTCTATATGTGAAATAAAAGTATAATCAATATCACATGCAATAACAAAACTATATCACATCTATTGATATAATCTGTTAGTTCTCTTATATATTTGAATCATTAATGTGAAAAAGGCTTCATAGGATACATGTATATTTTTTCATACGTCTCTATAAAATAGTCACATACATATCCATTCATCTGAACATATTTTTCCATTGAATCATTGATAATGAAAATGAATTTTTAATTCATAACAATAGAAAAATTGAATAATTTACAAACATGTCCATGATAATCAATTTATAAATACTATTGAAATGATTTTCATTAATTGTATGAATCTTTCTAAAATTATCTACTAAATATATCATTTAAATTTACAATAAAAATATAATCCCATCATTCACCACATATAATATATCAACACCACATGGTTCATTAGTATATCATATAGTAAACGTCATATATTATTGATTCCTAAATTTAGATCCAATAAAGGCTGAATAATACATAACATCTTATTTATATAGATAAAAAAGAATATAAAATACATTTAAATAATTGAGTAAAATAAATTTTACAATATAGACATGATTTTGTTCGGGTTTCCATAAAATGAAAAGGAAATAACAAAAAAACATATATCCATGATCTATCATTGACCGAATCAATGTGAAAGTTAAAAAAAGGACATGAAACAATCACACATTAAGCGATATATAATCATTATTTTAATATTCATAGTATGGATGATGAAAAACTCTAAACCTTTATAAAACATCCCCTACTTCATCATGAAATACGCCAACCAAAGGATATAATATCTTATTATGATGATATCATATATTTTAAAGTTGTAAAATCCTTGTTGACTCCAAAATATTGGGATAAGAATAAGACACATACCCAATGGCTGACTTGTGAAGCCGCTTCACAGAGTCCACTTTGACATTTGTGACCCGCCACAGATCAATGAGGGGGCGCACTACGAACACATTTGACATGCGCGAGGCGCCGCGGAGCAACAATAAATCAGGCTCCATGCCGATCGCATGCTACTTCGTGGTGCCTCTCCCCTATAAATACTGAACCCCCCAGTCCATGAGGCAGATCATCTGACCTTTCAACTTCCTAGCTCTAGAATCGTGAAGCATCTTCTGCTCTGCAAACCATGAGCTGTGTGAGGTACTTCTGCTCTACGAAGTTCCCCCCCTTTTCCTTGTTTTGATCCCATCTTTCGAGAGGTATTCCTTTCAGGCAGCCTAGGGGATTCCATGATTAAAGGGGATCCCCAAGGGGACCTGGTTCATCACAATGCGTTTTTGCTTCATGATACACCCTCCATGTAAACATGATCCACATGCCAAGGCAGGGTCACTGTAAATTGCAAATCACATTGCTTCACGATACCTTTCTTCACAAGGCACCTTTTCTCTGCAAGTTAGAGCTCCTCGAATTCATTTTGACTTCTTAAAGAACCTCCCATATGCACCTATGCCCAATGAATAGTCTTAGGTTCCCCACTTTTCGAACCACACCCCTTCGCAAGCACCCACCACCACGCAGAGCAGCAGTGCTTCACTAGGCCCCTTCCTATGAATCCCTTTTCGTTGCAATTAATTTTCACGTACGACCCTCTAGGTTTTAATGATGGGATTTAAAAGTCCCTTGTACAATACTTCCTGTTGTGTGGCTTCGTCTCATGCCTATATTCATAGGCATGCTAATGGCTATTTCTTTTTCACATAGCCATGATAAAGTGGACCCCTCGATGGTTCACTCCATAAAACCCCTTAACCATAGAATTTCCGATCCCCTCTCTTCACCAAGTAGTAGTGGGTACCAGTTATGTATGTCCTAGGGGTGAAAATCAAACCCACCTCATCTGAGCTACCTGAAGTTAAACTGCCAAGCACCATCATCCTCAGCACATGTCGTTAAACTGTGACCTTGCCCCATGCCTTAAATGAGGGGTGACCTCTCCTTGGACCATCTCTGCACCCACTGTTCTCCACGAGGATGATATATTACCTCACAAGGGATGATATCCTCTTTATCAGTATGGGATTTTTCCGTGGGGAAAGTGCGCCCATCTCGGTGGTAGACCCTATCTTTTCCTGTCAGATGTAGCATCCCTACTTGTCCTTTCTTCTTCTGTCCCAAGGACCTGGGGGGGGGGGGGGATGGACACCAGACCCCTCCTTTCTTCGGTACCAAGTCCCTCTCTCGTCAGGCTTTTTTTCCATCGGGCCACCATCCCGAAGTATGTCGCAGCCTCTTCAGGATGCTTACCAAACATAGGCCCATGTTTCCTCTTTTTTCTGTGATCATGTGTAAGCCCCACTCCACTTCCCACGGATGCACCTTTCGTGATGTGATCTTTAGGTCTCTACTATCTCTTTTTTCTCACACCGAGCATGACCCATGTTGGCTTAGAGTAAGAACCGACCTTGAAATCTTCATTGGGTCACCTTAGAGCATAATCCCCAAATGAAACTCACCTAAACTATAAGGTCTTTGATCCTTTCAAATGTAGGGTATGTAGGAAGCCTCCATGAGGTTAAAGCCCAACACCCATTGGGCCCTTGGTCCTCCTTTCCGTCGGTTCACCGACGCCACCTGAACTACGAGGTATTTGATCCTTGCCAAGGCAGGGTACGTAAGAAGCCTCCACGAGGTTCAAGCCCCCCACCCATTGGGCCTCAGGTCCTCCTTCACGCCAGTTTACTGATTCCACCTAAACTACGAGGTCTTTGATCTTTCCAATGTAGGGTACGTAGGAAGCCTCTACGAGGTTCAATCCCAACACCCATTCATTGTGACCCCCTTCACGTCTGTTAACCACATCATCCAAACTACGAGGACTTTGATCTTCGCCAAGGCAGGGTACATAGGAAGCCTCCCTGAGGTTCATGCCCACCACTGTCCATTGGTCCTGACCATCTTAATGTTGGTGCACCAAGCCCCACCATCCTAAACTATGTGGACATTGATCCCTGCCTAGTTAGGGTATGTAGTAAGCCTTTATAAGGGTTATGACCAAAATATTGTCACCTCAACCCCTTTACGTCGGTTCGCCCCCCTCCAGCATGACGTTAAACTATGGACCTCATTCAGCAGTAAGTCGTTGTCACTATTTTCAGTGGTAATCCATTGTCACTCCCTTTAGTGGTAAGCCATGGGAGCACTGATTGGCGGTAAGCTTTCATTAGATGAACTATGCAGACTCTGATTCCCTGCCACATGGATACGTAGGAAGCCTCTTCAAGGCTCAAGCCAAAAACCATCGTTATCCTCATGGAGGTTTCATCCCAATCTCCATCCGCTTCATTAAACCACTTCATTATCCATCATGATTCTCTCGGGCCACCACATCACGGTGCGATCATGAAACCCAATACCCATTCCCCTAAAAAGTAACTGGGAAGTCAACCATGTGTTGGCCCCAAAATCAGTCTTCCCTCCGGGGGTTGCACCCGTCTGATCAACTCTACTCAGTGTTCTAATTAGTCAGATCCATCTCTGCTGGATGTTAAACATGCGGCATACCCTATGTTAAACATCGGAAGATGTGGAAAACCTAATATACACGCCAAGGGAATATAATACCTCGCAGTCAACGTGGGATGCCTCATGCTTCCTCACCCTCAAGAAGCCCTACAATAAGGGAAAAAAGACAGACACACTAGTTTCCCAGCGTCCAGACACACCGGTGATACCCAACATGACTACTCCCCTGACCGAAGGTCACATCCCAGACCGGTCCCCTTGGAATGTCCTGACAAAAGCAGTGTAATTAACTGGCATCCATGATTATATGGCGCCAGGAAAAGTTTCACGAACAATGTATTAAATCTATAATGGAGACCAGACTAGGTAATGAGTTCCAGTTAGGAATACATGGAAGGAAGAACTCACATCCCATCATCTCATTTCGATGAAGAAGTAGACGTCCCTGAATATGGAGAAAATGAAACCCGCCTATGGAAATCTAGAATGCGGGGAAACACAACTTCACCACTATCCCCCCAAATGAGACAGACACACGCGCCCTAGAGAAAGTTACGGAAATAGAAATGGTGAACCTGACCTGAAGTTCTTCTCCACATTATATAGATTAGTAGTGCTCGTGGAATCAATGGATTTATGTGTCAGCAAATCTAGTTTTCAAGCATCAGGTACTGCCAAGAAAATAGAGGGCATGGCGTGAAATTCCCTATAAGTTGGGGTAGTAGAATGTTGGACATCGCATTCTGTGACGTTTTCACCATGGATCCCTCTTACCAGCCATGGAATATGAGATGGAACTGGGGAATTGGTCGTCGATTTGTTTTTATTTCAGCCCTGATGAGTTAATCTCCCGGCTCTCAGAAATCATGTTGTTACTTGACAGACGTGATCACCTCATGACCAATGATGTAGGGGCAGGGGCAGCACCCACATGGCCGCTTAAAATGGAGTCACATCTTCCACGAAGGCCTCTACATCTATGACAATGGGGCTCCCACACACCATATCCCTGTCCGAGGACATTCAAAAGAGGGTAATCAACGACCTCGTGTGACGTTATGAGGAAGATGGAATAATCTCGACCCAGGATATGGCCCCCCTGGACCTGGAGGCATCTACGCCGCATCACCAATGCATCCCCCGAGGTCCACGTAGGGAGCCATTACTCCCCATGCCGACGTACAACTGTTTCAAGTGCCTCTCCCTGGAATGGTTTGATGACTCTCTACGTTACACTAATGAGGTAGGTGAGGACTGATCCAGCCTGGTTACTGTCCCATTCCAGGGGTTCCCAGCGAGGGAACCCACCCGGCCGCGTTAGCGCCGCTGATCGGTGTTGCTGGAAGTGGACCAGGTATGCTACATACCTACACCACCGGTGCTAGTTCGTCCGACCTGACGCCAGCATTGGTTGAAATCTTAGGAGGACGCCCGCCCAGGGGTGTCAACGTCGGCAACTAATTTGGCCCAAGCCACCATCGATGCATATCGTCAGTTTCTTGCATACACTGAGAAGGGGAAATTATATGGCCGACCGGGATCGAGGCCCTAACTTCCCCACGGGTAGGCTGGGTCGACTATCTCGGTCACTAGCACAAGCAGTAGCCACCACAAACCAACCTGCAACGATGCCACACAGTACATAGGTCATCCCCATACCACCACCATGTAAACCACGTGCCCTCCCTACTTCAAGGCTCATCATGGATGTCCACACCATGCCACCCCCAATCCGAACGAGGGTCTTTCTTGCGGCAGTGATACGCAGCACAGAAGCCTCTCTCATGCCCATTACATTGGGTATGGAGTCATTTCTCCTTCCCCGACCACTGGTGTTGGGAAATCACCAATCCTGACTCTATTTAACGTGTGGATCATCCCCATGTCTTCTCAGTAGCTAGTAAATTCCCTCCTCATCTCGACAACTGGAGGGTTTAGGGCCCGCCTCGCTCCACCCGCACCCAACACGTAGTTTGTACCTGTGTTCAGCTAGAAAAGTAAAAGGACTCTCCTTGTACTGTGATTACCTAGAAAAACATGCCTGGAGGTCCTCCCCATATCCCCTTTGATAGTTGACCTGGTTCTCCTCGCACCCTGTCTTTATCGGGTGGAAACCTTCTCCGCCCCAGCACGAATGCAGCTGAAGGAACCCGTAATAGAAATATGCTCTGTCCCGGGGAGTCACCCATGGGAAAGAAGTCCGGTATTCGCCGCTATTAGAGGAATTCAGGAATGGTCCGAATGATGATCAAACTGGTCAGCTTCTCTAACTCTGAAAAAGATTAAGACTCTGTACATGAACCCTCTTCTCACTCATCCAAGTCAAGTGTCAGGGCAGGGATGAGGCACATCACACTGGTCATCCCAGAATGAGAGGTCTATTGGATCACCACCCCACTTTGTAGGTATATGTAGGGGGATGAAAATCAGCCGAACCCACATGTTACGATCGCGCAATCACCACCATTGTCACCAGAAGTGCTCTCTAACTCGACAAGAGATCATGAATGGAATTCTGGGGACCGATGACATGTTATAAAAATCATCGACATTCACCAGTAGTCGTAGTCCTTGAGCCAATAACGACAGCCAATAGCCCATCTTATCACGACATAGAGGCCATGTCACTACACTCTTCAGAGGACAGCCTGCGATTCTTCGTCCAGTCAGCCCATTTGCAGTTCTCTCCACTGGTCGGCCTGCCATACTGGCGATCTGCCTCGGTACCCCTGCCAGTTCCTTAACCACCCCTATTTGATAAGTGGGGAAATCAAGGGCCGAACCCTAAATCTGATCTGAAGAGCTTCTTGAATATCCACATAGCGGGCCACTTCCTCGAGATGTTCTGGCCTATGCCAGCACCGATGTTTTGCATACGGGGATCCCTCACCCTGAAGGAATTTGAGTGTTCTCGTCACACCCTCTGGGCGGCGCATTTTAGTATTTATCATCATCAAGTGGATTACCCAAGGATACAAGTGAATTTCGAAGACATCAATGAACAATGTCATCTCGTTGATCTGGATGCGCTCCCTGTGGCCTAGTGCCCGGAGTCACCAGGCCGTTGAACTACCCTCCAACAACAATGCGTTCAGAGTATCAAGGTTGTTCACAAAATTATTAAGGAGCGTACCCCTTAGTGAAAATCCATGGGTGGGGGCCGTAAACTACCCTCCTATTCATTCCTATCCCGAGGCAGCCCGACATGTTGGGCTACATCGAAGACATGCCCATGGGAAGTGTAACAATTAACTTGGCAGATATAGAGGATGAGGAGGACGAGCTGGAGCTTCTCGTTGAGGACCTAACCCCTGAGGGAGTTTCTCCAATATTGGACCCATCGGGGAGGATTAACCATTATGATATGAACCTACTAGGTCTCCCTATGCCCACCAAAAAATTTGTACATAGCCACAATTTGGGTAAAGGTAAAGAGCACGTCCGAGCTGTCAAACACTCCGACCCATACACCTCAGTGTAGAGGACGGAGGAGGACCCCAAGAAGGCCATGTCGAGCCAACAACATGTTGATTAAAAGAAGTTTGTCAACAAACTCCTGGCTAAAAATAATGCAGAGCGACTGCCCGACTACAGTAAACCTAGGCCAGTACAGTTGGGGCAGGACAACTTCCCCTCGGCGAGCTGCCCCCAGGAAACCATGATCCTACTGCTCCCATGGACAGGGCTGAAGCTGGAGCTCACGGAAAGAGGTCAGGATATGTCTCGCCAAATCCTCTTGAATGGCATAGAAATCCACGGAATCTAGCACGGGTTCCCCCAACTGCCCCACAATTCGCTCCACCAGCCGCTCCACAAGCCACTGAGCCTGCCTACAGTGTTGAATAATCCACCAATGAGCTTGTAGTTAGGGATCCCTATCAATATTGGAACCCCCACACAGATGATCATATGGTGGCACTCATATCGCACATTAAGGCCCTAGAAACATAATATGTGGAAATCCCACTTTATGGCAAGACATATCCGGCATGAGTTGATGATATTTAATCACCTCTAGGTTTGAGGAATCCCACACTCTCCGCCATTAATGGGACAGGGGACCCGTCGCAGCACCTGGCCCACTTCAACTCAAGGTGTGGGACCATGTTAGGGACTTCAACGCTGTATGAGGATTCCAAGCTCCACTTCTTGGTTCAGAAATTGGAGGGGCCGATATTCGTCTGGTACAACTAGCTCCCTGTAAGATCCGTAACTAGTTGGGAGGAACTTTGTAGGCAATTCCTCTACCAGTTCAACTCTACCATCTGGAATACAAGCATCGCCAACCTCATAATGTGCATACATATTCCGGATGAGTGAGCCAAGGACTATATTGCCTGGTGGAAGGGGCTCACATACTCCCTTTAAATGCCACAGACTCAAGAGCAATTACTAATGATGTGCATAGAAAATGTCACGATGGAGCTGGTTCCATCTCTGATCACCCAGAACTACCCTGGAGGAATATGAGACTTTTCCAATAAGTCCCAACGCTTAGAGGATGCCCTAAAACAAGCCACCAAGGCACGCTTGTTGCCCCTTTTATTTCCAGCAAGGAGGGACGCCAGAGCCGAGCCCGCCGCAGTGGAACAAATAGAAGCCCCAAGCAAACTATAATTGCTACCAATGGCACTAGACCCGCAGCCATACAGAGGCCCTCCACCTCAGGCGCAACCTCTGGCTCACTAGCATATGCCTCATAATTGGAAAGCAACTCTGCGGAATGCACCACCACCGCCCAAGAGTGTCAATCAGGGACCGCCTCTTCGATAGGCCCCTCAAGCTCCTTACCAGGGCCAGGCTCCAAGGCCCCACTTTCCTGACAGAGGAAACCCGAACAACTAGTTAAATGAGAATGAGGCCTCTATTTAAGTCTGTAACACTTTAGAGTATGGGATTTTACATTTTCCGGAATGAAGTAGGACAAAAGAGGCGAAATTTTCTGATCACCCCAACTACTACCCCAATCATCAGATCCTGGGGCACACCCTCAAGGAGAAATAGGTGATTAAATACTGGATTTAAGACCAGGTTGATGATAACGTAGTCAGGCTGGGCATGGCCTCAACACAAGTGGCAGGTGTCATTGTAAGGCCAAACAGTAGTATTGACAATGAAGGTGAGTGGCATCAGGTTTCTTACTAGGGGTCCCAGAAATATGATGACTGGATGGCTCGCAAGATGGTTTCTCATGCCCATGGCATCATTCATGCATGACTGAATCAACCAGAGCCTTCAGAAGCCACAACCACCACTTCTGCATCATTATCTTAGCTTCCCTCTTCCCAGAAGAGCATGAATTAGTGATGTAAGAGAATTCAAGGTGCCCCACCAATTCCATCGTCATCCCACACTCTTAGTGACATAATTCCCCCTGAGATGAGGATTCCCGTAAAATTCTTCCAGTATTGGATGACTCTTCATGTGATAGTCAAGGTTATGCTTTAGTTAATATCATGGACTTAGTAAACCCCTATATGACTCCCAACGAGGGGGGGAACCTGGCGAACCTCCCCAACATCCCCAGCTGACACCAACATTGGTTGATCCATGGACACATGGGTAGTCGGAGCAGATCAGTTTCCACCTCCATTCAGGAAATGGAAGCCACTGAGACCAGTCAATAGGCCCACTGTAGAACTCAACACGTGTATCTTTTTCATATGGTGCTATCAGGCCCACCACCACCACCGATTGTGCTAATGGATTGGGAAGAGCAACCTCGACCACACTATGCTAATACTTCCCATGCTACATGCTGATCTCAGTCGTCTGGTCCTCAAACAGCAGATACTCTCCGGGCATCGACTAGAGAAAAGCGGGACATGCCCAGCACCAGCCAACCGCTGGTCCAGCAAACAGGGGCCTCCATGCCCCCTATCACATAGTGGCCTCCTGAATGCATAAGTTCGCACCTGGTGCAGAAATATGATGTCCTCAAGAAGCTTTCTGGAATCTCATCAAGTCTTTCCATCCTCAAGGCCCTTCCCCGGTCATCAGATATGAGTGAGGCCCTTTTTGAAAATTTAAGAAGCATCCTCCAGTTTGAGAGGGAGGTAGAAGCTACAGAAGCCTTTCATTCTGAAGCGGTTGAGAAAGCTGAATGGTAGGACATCCATTTGTTCTCAAGAGAAGATGGAGGCTCTCATATACAGTGGAAAATATTCCCGCTGTACTTCACCACGCAGTTTAATATCGTCGAGGTTTGTCGTTGTCTTGTTGACACCGGCTCTAGGAATAACCTTATCCCAATGCAGACACTATGGAAACTGGGATTATCATAAGATTACCTGAATCCCTTGAATTGAAGAATACATGGATACAACAGGACAGAACAAACCCATGTCAGTATATACCATTTGAAGACCCAGTTTGGTGGACTAGTTTCCATCACATAGTTCATGGTTGTCTCCCAGGACACTGTGTATAATGCATTGATGGGCAGACCATGGCTCCACCTGCAAACGGAGGTCCCCTCATCGCATCATCAGTGCCTCAAGTACATCATTAATGGTCATGTAGTCATAATCCAAGGTGATTAATATTCTTTCTCCCCTTGTGAATCCTGATACCTGGATGCTGACTATTAAAATAGTAATAAAAACAAATTCAGGAGAGTGAGGTTGAGCCCGCCACGGTCGCAACTGACCCCTGGCCAGGTTTGGATGATGCCTATGTCTTGTTAATCCATCGATTGGAGTCCACCACCCCTTCCACGGTGCAATTTTTTTTGTCTCTCATATAAGAATGAATCATATTCCCATGTCCAAGCAACAATAGGAAATCACCTCGTACTCCTTCACGAACCAGGCACATGTAATCCCGGAGCCTTCTACCCCCGTATGATATTGGGATGTCTGCCCCATAGCAACAGTAGTACTTCATACTTGCCTATTTCTCCATGATAGAATTAACATTCTCAAGGCAACTTACCACTAATGCTTTGATATCATCAAGCATGGCCACTTAGTCCCAAGACTAGATGGGATCATATCGACTACCTTCATTACTATGGTTTCAGCAGCATGTGAATCTCTTGATAAGCTGTCTGCCACTGTCCAGGCTGGTACCAGCCTCCCATCATGATTTTCCGACCAAGAGGAAGCTTCTCCCCTGGTAATCCCTCCTCCTCAAGAGAAGAAGAGGATCTGTAGGATGGTCCCCCACCTTTGAAGAAGGAATCTCCGCCACGGTTGATGAACTGGTACATGTGACCCTTAGTAGCGAGGCAGATTTAAGACCCACATTGATCAGTGCCACCATGTCCATCGATGAGAAGCAGCAGTACATGTACTTCCTTAAACAACACTTTGATGTGTTTTCTTGTAGTTATGATGAGATTACAGGAATAGAACCTCAGGTAGCCATCCACTGCCTCGGTCTCCCGACACACAATCATGGGTTCTAGAAACCTCCCATGAAGATGAACCCTTCTCACGATGCCATGGTCGAGGCCAAAGTCGACCTGATTATCAGATAAAACTTCATCAATGAGGTGTAGTACCCCAAGTGTCTAGCCATCATTGTGCCAGTTTGGAAGAAGAATGGAAAGATCAGGATCTGCATCGGCTTCCGTGGTCTCAACCTTCACTTTCTGAAGGTTGATTTTCCATTTCTGGTGACAGAATTGTTGATCAGCGCTATAGCTGGGTTCCATTCCCTCCCTTTCATGGATGGATACTCCGGATACCACCATATCTAAATTTTCCTCTAGGATGATGTTTCCATATCTTTCGGGGTGCCCAAAGTACTTTCTATTGCCAGGTTATTCCCTTCGACATAAAAAATGCATGTGCCACCTATCAGTGGGACCTGAACTGCAGATTCAAGATAATCATCACGACATTGGTGGAATGATATGTGGACGATCTGGTGGTCAAATCTCACCAGCACTAGGACCATCTCAAGGACCCTAAGAAATTGTTTGGCTTCCTCTGTTACTTCCACCTGAATATGAACCCATTGAAATGTTCCTTCGGGGTCACTTTTGTAAGTTCCTTGGATTTGTTGTTAGATACCGAGGCATCGAGATCGACCCAGAGAAGATCAAGCCCAATATCCAGATGCCTCCCCCCGAGGAATATTCGGGAGATTCGAGGTTTCCAAGGATGCTTAACCTACATACAATGATTCATTGCGAATCTAGATGAAAAGTGTAAGCCCTTTTCTCAACTCAAGATGAAAGGCTCCGCCTACGAGTGGGACGAAGAGTGCCAGGCTATGTTTGGGGAAATCAAGCAGTATTTTCTCCAACATCCGGTCCTGATGCCACCCATATTTGGAAAACCATAGATCCCATACATTAATGCCCTGGAATGATCTCTCGACGTCTTTCTCACCCAGAAGAACAATGAGGGAATAAAAAATATCCTCTACTATCTCACCCGTATGCTCATTGATACGGAGACCAAATACTACCTCATTGAATGAAGATGCCTCAGACTCATATTTTCCATGAAGAAGTTACAAAATTACATACAACACCATGATGTATTACTGGTGTATCAGGTAGACCTACTGAAGTACATTCTGAACTACCCCATGTTGACCAGTCGTATAGCACAGTGGGCAGTAATCATAAAGCAGTACGACATCAGGTTCATGCCTCAGAAGGCTATCATGGGACAAGAATTGGGGGATATTCTATCTTCCCATACAACCCCCAGGGACCAGTCCCTGGACATGGATTTTCCCAAAGAGGCAATCCTCTTGATAGATCTCACCATCACATTTTTGAAGATGTACTTTGATGGTGCCTCCCTAAGCCCCACCAGCAAGTGAATCAATGATCTTAGTATCAATAGTGCAGGAATTAGTATTGTCTTTATTACTTCATCACATGATGTTCTACGTATTCATTCCTGTTGTCAGAATGTTGCACCAACAACGATGGAGAGTATCATGCTCTTATCACTGGCCTCAAGCAGGCCCTTGAAATCAATGTACCCTATTTATATGTGAATGGGGATTATGAACTAGTCCTCACGAAAATAAATGATGGCTTTGTCGTCAGAAAGCCATAGATCATACCATTGTTTGAGCGCAACCTGTAGCTAATGGCCCAGTTTCTATCTCGGTCGAAAGTTTATCATGTCCCTTGATCTCAGAATGATCGAGCCGATGCCATGGCCAGCCTAGAGGCATCTCTTGCAGAACCCAACCAGGATGACCTGATTATACACACAGAACATTGGAGATAAATTTATCCCATCACCCTCGAGGATGATGATGGCTATGAGTATGCCTTATTCCTGCCATATCCTCCTCAACAGGACCCCTAGGTCCCTCAGTTATAGTGGTTGAAGCGACCCCTGACTGGAGATCCCCCTTTGGCGAGTATCTATAAAATGGCTGCCTCCCGGCTGATCGGGTCAAGGGCGAGCGAATCTATCTCAGTGCACTGCATTTTACCATCTAGAGTGGTCCCAGTCTTTAGAAGATCCTCTATAATCATGGTTTCGATGGTGTTGTCCTCAGTTGCATCCAATGAGTATATATTTAGAAGGTCGTCCAGGAGGTTCACATTGGTTCTTGTGGGGCTCACCAGACTGGGCTGAAGATAACCCATCAGATCCAGAGACTGGGGTACTTATAGGCCTCCATGATCCATGACTGCATCGAGTTCACCATTAGATGTCACACGTGCCAAATTTATACTTCCTTCATACATCGGCCATTAGAACCTCTCCCCTCCACCGAGTATTCTTGGTTGTTCGTGGTATGGGGACTCGATTTTGTTGGACCATATCCCCCGACAACAGCTCTCCTGTGCAGGTTCATCTTGACCGCCACAAATTTTTTTAATGTAAGAAGAAGCATTTCCAATCAAGGAGGTCAAGTCCCATTCATTTGATGAATTCATGAGCTCCAACATCATCCACTGGTCCAGAGTTCCTCACACTTTCCTTAGTGATAACGACCCCACCGTCCGAGCAGCGGAGCTGAAGAAATTTTAATCCAAGTACAACATCTATTTGAACTACTCATTCCGTTATCATGCACATGAAAATGGGAATATCAAGGCGTTCAACAAAACCCTCTCTATCATCTTCCCTAAAATGGTTGGCCAGAATAAGAAGAGTTGGACGTGAAAGCTCCCCAACGCCCTCTAGGATTATCAGATGACTACTCGTAATTGTAAATAGGTGACCCCTTATTCCCTGGAGTATGGAGCTGAGGTCGTCCTGCCCATTTAGATCCAGCTGCATTCATTACGCACAACTGTCTATGACCAACATGTGCCAAATAATGTAGTCAAAAATCGTCTGGATGAATTGGAAGTACTTAATGAGAATAGGCTTTGTGCCCTGCAAAATCTGGAAAATTATCAGAATAAGATAGCTAGAGCCTCCAACAAGAAGGTTCTCCTCTGCTCTTTCCTGCAAGGCGACTTGGTATTGGCCCTCAAAGCACCAATGATCCCTAGAAGGAAACCACCCAACATGGAGCCCAAATGGGAAGGACCTTGTATAATTCACCGGGTTTACCGCAATGGAGTATACTCCATGGTGACCATGGATAGTGAGTGTATAACTCCTCCCACAAATTCCATGTTCTTAAATAAATAATTTTCCAGAGCTAAACTTGTCCAACATGACCCTAAACTATTTGGTCCGGCATGACCCTAAATTGTTTTGTCCAACATGACCCTAAACTATTTGGTCCTACAAAACCTTAAACTGTTCAGTCTAGAATGACCTTGAACTGTTCATTCCTACATGACTCTAAATTCTACATCTTCTTGAAAGATGTTAAACTATGCCCCTAGAACAATGTATGGCTTGATTCCTATCCACATGGGATATATAGGAATTCTCAAGCCATTAGTATTGAGGCCAAAATTTGAACACTTCTCGTTGACTATCCCCCCTGGGTATAGTTCTCTCAGAGGATCCATCCTTGATATGGTGTATGCTTCCATAGCCCCACTCATGACAATATTATAATGGTCTCACCATGTACCCACTCCATTTTCTTCTATCCCCCCACATCTACACTACTTGACGATAAACTGCATGGCCTTCAAGTACTACGTACGACTTGACTGCCATATTTATGGAATATGTAGAAACACCTGGAACATTGATCTATTATCCTAGACCAAACATCAGATACTCCTCTTGGGTGAAGACATATGGTCCGGTGAAGGTTCTTTACTCAAGACACATCTAGCTCATCTCGATTCCTCCATATGTACCACTCCCCGGAGATGTCCACCTCTTTCATAGCCCTGCTTGATTTCGAAATGTATGTGTACATCTATGCATTACCCACTCCATTGATTGTGACTCCATCATCCTTCCCATCCGAAAGGCTCCCCGAATAGCAGGGATGCTAGGCCCAAAGGCTGTGTTACCAGTATGGTCCAACGACCTCGAGGATGTTGAGCATCAAATTGATACAAGTCCCACGTTGCAAATATGGTCAGTGGTAGATGCTCATTTGTTGTTCCCATTCCAGGTAACTATAAGGAAATTGTTTTTCGAACATGGTCAATAGTTATCCTTTTTCATTAGATCCACCCAAAGATGTCCCAAACACAGAGTGCAGTGGTAAATTCTACCACATTATATATCAATGTGACGAACTCCCCTCGAGTGATGCCAACTACTGGACCCTTGTATCGCAGGAAGAGCCGAATCTCTCTCCTTGTTACCCACACCGAGCACCACTCACATGGGCTTAGGACCATTGATGAGTTGGGGATTGCACAAGAGATCATATGGATACCATTCGTCGAGATGCCCGGCCTCCTGCCCCTAGGCATTTTCTGGCCCCTAGGCCATTTCTGGCCCATAGCCCAAGCTCTCATTTAGTGTTGTGGGGTGTGGAGCGAACTTACGTCATCATTCATGTGGGCCTATTTAGCCATGCTACACACATCCTCTTAAGGAGTCCTTGCCTTCATTCTTCATCCATACTGTGATCACAGTCCCTATCATGCTTCACGTGCCCAGTTTCGGGCCCCCGGCCTAGGTTCTCTCTATTGAGATTGTACAATCGGGTATTGGATTATGTCCTCATTATCATTGGGTTACTCGGCATGCCGTACAAATCCCTATATGAGATAACTTATCCTCTCCTCTTCCTCCCTACATGACGTTAAAATGAAAACTGGTCAGGCCTTTATGACCGAGGACCAACCTCAGGCCCTTGGTCATTTGCGTCCCCTTGGCATTCTCGGGCCGCAAACCAAGTTCTTACACGGAATTGTACACTATGGTATGGGATTATGTTTTCATTCACGTTAGGTTATTTTCCATTCCATACATCCCCCTCTGTTAGGGTATCTTACCCCAATGTGTGATTCCAGAACTACGTATGTCTTGATTCCCATCCTCATGGGATACATAGGACCGCCCGAGCATCTTGTTTTCAGGTCCAACCCCATCTAGTTCCCCTGGCCCGCATTCCCCCAGAGTGAGAAATGTATGGTGAGGTATCAGATTATTCTCTCATTCATGTTGGTTGTTGTGACGAACATGCCATTTACCTCATTCTCCTTAGATTTCTACATCCCCTTGTACTATCCTTGTCTTTTCAAATTATCTACTCTCAAGATGAGCCCCTCAGCCCACTTCGGCGATTCAAAAATGTGCCTAAGGGTATTCTGGTTTAGTACCTATAATTTCTGACTCTACTCACACAGGATTTCATCCATTTTTCAGGCTTCGCGTCTTCCATCATTTGGGTTTCCATCACCTTTCACATCCAAAGGGACCCCCGAATTCCATGGATTCTCACCTCAAGGGATCTTCTACCATTACGGGACAACGTCCTCTAGGGTTCTGGACAAAAAATTTATACATGTTGTGCATTGCGAATTTGGTCAGCGGTCGATTCTCATTTGTTAGTCCCTGTTTCAAGCTAATTCCATATGGATGTTGTGTTTCAAACATAGTCAACTGTCACCCTCCATCATCACACCAACCCAATTAATCCCAAAATGTCGGTTACATGATTCACATCTTTCTCCACCTCATTATATCCAAGTAGAACATCAAAATTCATGGTATAATTCCTCAGTGCGCACTCGCAAGATAGGAGGGAAAATACATGATTTGGAAATCATAAAGGACTCCATCAATTCCCTATTGGAATATATTTCATGTATTCAAAATACTTTATCTTCCCATGTTTTTGAGAATTAGTTCGACTCATGTAGGCTTAGGGATTGGGTTAAGGTTCTCCTTTACATGGGATAATCCCTTCTCTATGGACCGAGCTCTAAGACCATAAACTATGATCTCATTTAGAACTATGTATGGCTTGATTCCCATCGTCGTTGGATACGTAAGAACACCCAAACATCTAGTTTTTGAGTGGAGATAAGTTGGAATATAGTTTCTCCTGACCCTTACACTTTTACCTCTATTATGGACCATTGGCCTGAGGTTTCTTTCACCGAATCATGTACTGTGTGGTATGTGAGTTTTTCCACATTCATGCCAGGTATGTTTTATTGCACAATGCACATTCCACCTATATCATTGTCTCTACTATGTCTATGAGACTTGAAATTAAAATGCATGCATGGTCCCATCACATGGCCCAAAACTCTGACATTATCATCTTGGACACACGATGAAAAATGACACTGCATCGTGATGTCATCACTCAAGGGGACACCATGTTTGGTATTAGTCACATGCAATACGATTTTTCAATTCCTGCATACGGCTTGATTCTTTTGGTGATGTTGGGACATGCTATCCTAGGTATGTCTCTTCACAAAAAACCCCATCCACCAAAATATACAAACAAGATACATCGAATACCACTTCTTTTGGTGTGAAGGCCACACCCGCATGCCCCTTTTACCCCTAGCAATGGTACCCTACCGTGCCACCACTTACTACTATGTACAACATGATTCTTATTCTCAGGAGATATGTAGGAATGCCCGAGCGCTTCCCCCATGGGCCCAACATAACACTAATTTCTGGACCCCCGACCTAAAACCTTTTTGGGGAACACATGGTAATATGGGACTATGTCCTCATTCACATTGGTATTCATAGTCACATTACCATGTGTCTACTGCACCCCTTACCAATCCACGGTCCGAGCTCTATGACCATAAACTAAGTCCACTCTAAGTCCTTGCTCTCATACGTTAAAATGCAATACATCTTCCAGAACTATGTATGGATTGATTCCCATCCACAGGGGATACATAAAGACACCTAGGCATTTCACCTTGGGTCCAGCCCCAGGAATCATAAATCCTATTCCTCCTAAGTTCTGGCCCCCTGGCCTGACCCCTTGTGGGGAACCATGTAACTATATCTTTTCCTTGAACATGTTCAGGATGCTCCATGATGACAATGGGAAGTGACACATCCCTCTCCCGAGTGGTCCTGTTTGAAATAAGCAATGATCGATGATCAAGCCGATACACCTATCTAAATTACTTCCACCATAGTGGTGTAATTTCGAGTGTTGGATTCGGTTCGAACTGACTATCACTCCACATTCCACACCTTGCATGCCCCTTATTCAGACCCTCGTCCTCTTTCATGTCTAAGGGAAACCCATAATAGTATGTATGCTCGTTATATGGCCCGCCTATTATCCTGGGCCAATGTTTTTAAAGACTATTGGATGAAATTTTGAGTCAGGCTTCGTGTTTCGAACATGGTCAGCAGTCAGACTTCAATTTCTATCCCTATTCCAGGCTAAAAAAATAAGGATAATGTGTTTTGAATGTGGTTAATAGTTATTATTTATTGTTATTCCACCCCCCCACAATGTTCTGAATCCTAGGTATAGTGATTCACACATTCCATTCCCATATGTTCGGATTGATTCCAGCACCCTTAGCGTTACCCCGTTCTTCCCAAGAACACACTGGGAAAACTGTAACTCGGCTGTTCTGAGAGCTTCATTCTCTAGTCAGGTCTCTCCCATTTCCTCCTGGAAATCTGGGTCAGTTTTTTAAACCTTGGATTCCCAAATCATGTCTTCCAATTTTACATTTGGATGTGGTGATAAGGTGTTCATCCCTTATTCTATACATCAGGCCCAACCAATTTGATATTAGGGAATGATTGTTGGATGATCCACAAATATCACGAGAATGAAATAAACAAGTGTAACAATAGAACTCCTTCATGATATAACATCAAACATTAAATTAATGAATGTAAATTTGAGGGTTTACTGATTATTACAGTACCCGAGGGTTGTTTCCCCCCATGTATGGGTTAACCTAATCAAAAGGGAATAGAATCTTCACAACCCTCCGGATGGTGGTGTCCAAGAGTTTTTGTTGCCTTTTCAAATCCCACTCCTCCTCGAAAATGTTGGGGTGAAATTCATCAACCGCAATCTAGGCCTACTATATGTTGGTCCAAATGAATGTCACCTCCTCGGAAGCCCGCTTCACGCCCTCTTCGTCCTGTGCCAACGGGGATTCTAGATGAAAGACGAGCTCTGATTGCATGCTAAGGGATGCAGAATACTCATCCGCTTGGGCCTGCAGTCGTTGAACCTCATCTTTAGCCTCCTGAAGACTCTTGATGTTTACCACTTTCCTTCATTGCTATCCCACACTGAGTCCGCGGTCACACTCAAAAATATTTTCCACCATAATATCTCGGAAGATCATGTGAGGACACTGGGCATCCACTTCCCCAACACATAGTTCGCACAGTCATGAGCGAAGTTTGTCCATCTCATCCACCCATAGTGATTGGGGGGGTGTCATTGATGATGTGCGTGATCATATTCCATGATCGGCGATGGTCTATCTTGCTATCCTCTACGTCATTAGCCGTCTCATCCCAGTCGACACGATTGGTAGGCTCATATGCGGGGAACGCCCACAGGAACTCTTCAGTCGGTTCCACGTCTGGTGTTTGATCGAGCATGGCAGGACCTGGGATATCTGATCAATCCTCATCATCAGATCCAACATTAATGATATTAGGATCATCCCCACGGATGGTCCTACCACTGATTTAGAGAGCCACCGCTCGGTCGGTTTGGTTCTCCGCTTCCACGATAATCGACATTCCCCTGTTAAGGACGCAGTAAGAAGCCCCGACCAACCTCGCCAAGGCAACCCACACCATTTGAAGAACGATATGCAACAAAAAAAAGGAAATGAACTTCAGTAAGCATGGTTTGGAGATGACAATCATTAATATGGGTAGAGCGGACTTATAATGATCGAATCCCTGATATCGCTCTTGGGATTATGTCTTCAGGACCCCGAAGTGTATCCCCATGTATATGGTTGAGAGGTTTGAAAACTCGGGAGGGATCACCTTAGGTGTCCCAGCCCACCTGGGTGCGACAATAGATTTGGTGGCTGACATAGATCCTAAATTTCCGCCATATGCCTCCACTGAGGGATGAGAAAAAGTTCTATATATAAGAATCTCTTGCACGGTACATATGTTAGCAAGGAGTCTAGAATGACCTCAATGAAAATCTCGAAGAAGGGGGTTCCAGATTGTCACCTCAAGGCCCTATGAAAACTCTTCTAGATCTAAGTCTTCATCTCCAACATTTCCCTCCTCCAACAGGCTCCCTCTCCCAGCCTCGTCTCCCCAGTAATCTTCTTCAAATTCTTCCAACAGAGGGAATCTCTCTCTCAAATCAGTGGCTGACAACTGTGGGGGAGTAGTGTGATCGAGAAACACCTTGACACGATCGTTGATTGGATGAGGAGACCCCTGTGAGTGCACAATGACCTCCAGATCAATATTATACTGTTCCCCTTCAGATTGGGACACCGCAATGCCAGAAGTGATGGGGCCTTTTCTCAGAAAATCTATCTCGAGACAGTTTAGGTGCTGCCATAATTCGGCGGGGCCGAGGAATTTCCTATTGACTTCCCAGATATCACATGTCTCTGGGAAGAAATCATTCTCTGGCATGTCGATATGGTGCAACCGCCTCCTCGGAGCCTACGTTGGTATGTTGAGTAATACTCTCGGTGGACTCCCCTCTGGATAACATAGCTCTTCTAGGATCACTGGGTCAGCTACCGCTACCGGATCAGTTACCATTGCTTCCCCCTCAACTGGTGTGGGCCTCGCTTCCACGGCATCCCCACCACTATGGGATGCCCGTACTACAATCCAGCTCTAGTCCCGAAGTCAGGGAAGCTCACCATCACTGACGTGAATGGTTAGCTGTTTCAGCATCTCCCTAGGGTAGGCTGCCTCCCAACTCTGGACATATTCCATTACCCACCTGAGGACGGCGGTCGACGAAGGCAACTTGTTCTGCATTTTCCTGCCTTCCCACGCGAACATGAGCCATATCTACCTCATCACACATGGTTTTGCTTCATAGCGCACCTCCAGAGAGACTTGTGGGGTGAGTCACTGCATACACCAGAATTTCCTTGCAAGCCGGTGTGGTGTATAAGGCTCAAAGAGGGGCTCATGGTCCACCCATGCCACCAGGAATCCACCCCGAAATTCTAATAGATAGACCTGGTACTCTTCCGTCCTGCGATCATCATCAGTAAATACCCCCATCAGCAATGGAAATTGGGGGAAATTGAATTCATCCACCCTCCACACCTAATTCAGAACCGACAGCGCCACCAACTCGGCCTGAAATCTGTCCACAACATTCAGGATCGATGGGCAGATGTTATATCCTGGAGGAGAGATAGGGTTTGAGTATTCGTAAAACCCCCTGATATGTGCCGCTATCCACCCGTACAAGAGGTGGAATAGGCCAAACACCCTATGTCAAATTTTCCCCTAACTGATATGACACAACACCTTATAAAAATTGGTGAGCATTGGGATTCATAGATTGTCCCACCCTCCTGTCACCAATGTGGACACCATGATAAATGTGCTCAGGCGTACTCCCATGTTGCTATCCCTCACTAGCATAATACAACCACAGGTAAGAGACATGATGAACATTTCCTGCCTAATTATTGGTTGTTTCTCGATGTTGACACTAAATTCCCCTGACTTCTATTGACTATCCTCCAAAAGACGCCAGTACGAGTGCTCCATACATTGAGCCCCCTTAGGGCAGGTCCAAGGTCTTGGCGAAAACTACCTATTTTCTGGGAAGTTAACGAATTGTTTGAACCACTGCCTGAAGTGGACACCCTTTACTACGTCCTTGTCCTCCCCAACCATGAGCTCCATCAACGCTATCTCCAGCCATGGAATTTGTTCCTGATCATCTGACACACTCATTACGGCGAGAAATTCGTCGTACATCGCCCCATGTATCAGGAACCCCAAGATCTTGGGGACATCCCACAAGCTGATACTGGCCTCCCAATGGTGTATGTAGAAGGTATTGGTATTCAACGACCATCTGATCAATATCTCTGGCATCAGCTTTTTGGGTTCTTATATGTGGAATTGGGAGGCCCATGACGCCTCATACGAACCCTCTCTCCTTAGCTCATCCCGAAACTCCTCACACGAGGCACCCACCCAATAGGCCTTGGCCCAATTTTCTTTGAAGTTTCCACCCTGGCACAAGTCCCATTCCCCAGACCCCCCCTTCCTCGTGTTCCTCAAAGCTACCTTCAAAATCATCTGGTAAATAGGGGGAGACGTCTCTGGAAATAATTCTTCCCATCAACATTATTCAGATGGTTGCATATGCAATCAGCATTGATGGGTGTGAAATCCTCCCGGGAATGGACATCACCTACCCTGAACCATCGGTGCTGGCACGACATGATCCTGAACCAGTAAGCCGGTATTTCCTGACTTCCATCTGGGATAAAGGCATAATCCCACATCACAAATCCATTCAAAGAAAACCTCTTACACAATGAGTAGTTTTTCTAGCTCTCCGATAGAAGCTACACTAGTGAATCATAGTTGGAGTGGTTCCGTACCAACTAACCCATACCCAAAATGTACGACATCTCTTCCCTCTGGGTGTAATCCACAAGGACCCCCAGGGAAGCTTCTTGATGAGACCTTCAGTTTTTAAATTTCGGAGTTTTTTCGGTTTGGTTCGTGAAGATAGTTTTTGGAGGATGTTATCAGACAACGTTCACGAAGAATCTTTGCGGAGGCCTGCCTTGTCCTTCAGGCGCTGAGTCATGAAGCGCTGAGATGCGAAGTCAATGACTCGCAGAAGTGTCGTGAAGAAGATGGTCTAATTCACAGAGGGAAATCATGGAGTACGTGGAGCTTCGCAAATTGAGAGCTTTAATGTCCAAAATCACAGAGGTGAGAAAAGACAAAAGAGAGATTGAGACCCCTATTTATAGGCGAAGGACCTATGGAGCTTTGCTCCACGTCTCGACCAAAGTGAGCTTCACATCGCGTTTTTCCGGAGCTTCGATTTCCGGCTTGGAGAGCCCCCTTCATGATATTTCTTCGCGAGTGACCAAGGATTTTGGAGACCTACACTCTGACTTTGACTGTTGATTTCTACAAGGCTCCATGTCTGAGGTGGGGGGGGGGGTTTATTTTATGATGCCAAAATATGGGGAGAATAAGAAGACACTGACCCGATGGTTGCCTCATGAATCCCCTTCGTGAAGTCCCCATTAATGTTCGCGACCTGCCGTAGAGTAATGAGGTGGAATGCTCTACGAACGAATTTGAATTTCATGATGCGCCATGGAGAAACGTGGCAAGACACTCTGAAAATGCATTTGACATTCATGACGCGCTGCAGAGCAGTGAAAAATTGGGCATTGCACCCAGCTGCGTCGCGGCGCCTCTCCCGTATAAATATCGACATGCCCCCAAGTACCGGGGGTAGATCATCTGACCATTCAACTTCCTAGCTCCAGGATCATGAAGCATATTCTGCTCTGCGAACCATGATTTGTGTGAGGTAATTCTTCCTCTGTGAAGTGCCCCTCCATATCCTTGTTTTGAACCTCTCTTTAAAGAGGGATGCATTTTTCGGAGCCTAAGGGGTTTCACGAATGAAGGGGATCCCCAAGGGGACCCGGGTAGCCGTTGAGCTTTTGTGCTTCATGAAACACCCTCCATGTACACATGACCCACATGCCAAGTCTGGGTCACTGTACTTCATGAAGCACATTGCTTCACCATACCATGCTTCACGAGGCACATTTTCTCCACATGTAAGTGCTCCACGAATGCCTTTCCAATTCGTGAAGCACATAATATATTCACCTCTTATATATTCTTATGTTGAGGTTCCCCACGTCGCGAAGCACACCCCTTCACAAGCCCCCACAGCCATGTGGAGTAGCATAGCTTCACAAGCCCCGTACCAATGAATCCCTCTTCTTTGCAATTCCTTTTCCCCTGCGACCATCTAGGTTTGCAGGATTTTAATTCAATGTCACTTGGAAAATACTTCCCATTGTGTTTCTTTGCCTCATGCCTTTTCGTATAGGCACACTAATGGATATTTTCCTTCGCATTGTCATGCTAACGTAGACCCCTCGATTGTTCTCTCAATAACACCCCATAACCACGACGTTGCATGTACCCTCTCTTCAAAAAGGAGTAGATGGTACCAATTTTGTTAGTCTTAGGTGTGTGGAGGAAACCCACCTCGTACGAGCTGTAGGACGTTAAACTACCAAGAACCATCATCCTGAGCAGACGACATTAAACTATGACTTCACCTCGTGCCTCGCTCATGGGGTACACAAACCTGGGAAATTCTCTGTGCCCACTGGTCTCCATGAGGATGAGATATTCCCTCACAAGGTATGATATCCTATTTATCGGAGTGGAATTTTTCCGTGGGGAAATGGAGAACATATCAGTGTAAGCCCCTATCTTTTCTCGCTGGAGGCAACATCCCTGCTCCTCCTTTGTTCTTCGGTCCACAGGAATAGGAGGAATAGACACGAGACACCTCCTTTCTTCGGTACCAAGTCCCTCTTCCGCTGGGCATTGTCGCCATCAGGCCTCCATCTCGGAGTATGTCTCAACCTCTTCACGACTCCAACCACTCATAAGTCCTTGTTTCCAATTTGGGTTGTGATCACGTGTAATCCCCACTCCACTTCCAATGGACGCAACTTTCGTGATGTGGTCGTTAGGTCTCGGTTATCCTTTTTTCTCACACCGAGCATGAATCACATGGGATTACAGTGAGCACCGACCATGACATCTTCCTTAGGCCGCCTCAGAGAATAAGCCCCAAATGCCACTCACCTGAACTACAAGGGCTTTCATCCTTGCCATGGCATGGAACGTAGGAAACCTCCACGAGGTTCAACCCCACCACCCATTGGGCCCTAGGTCCTCCTTCACGTTAGTTCAACGACGCAACCTGAACTACGTACTATTCGATCTTTTCTACGGTAGGGTACGTAGAAAGCCTACACGAGGTCCAAACCCACCACCAATTAGTCCCTATGTACTACTTCAAGTCGGTTCACTGATGACACCTGGACTACAAGGACTTTGATCCTTACAAAGAAAAGGTACGTAGGAAGCCTCCAAAAGGTTCAAGCCCAACACCTGATCTTTCCTACCCCCTTCACGTCGGTTCACCACATCATCTGAACTATGAGGACTTTGATCTTCTCCAAGGCAGGGTACGTAGTAATCCTCCGTGAGGTTCAATCCCACCACCATTCATTGATCCTGACCATCTTCATGTCAGTGTACCAAGCCCCACCTTCTTGAACTATGTGAAATTTGATCTCTATCAACGTAGGGTACGTAGGAAGGCTTCCTGAGGTTCAAGCCCAAAATTTGGTCACCCCGACCCATTTACGTCGATTCTCCCCCATCATGTATGATGTTAAATTGTGGACCTCTTTCAGAAGTAAGTTGTTTTCCTTCTTTTCAGCAGTAATCCATTGTCACTCCCTTCGGCGGTAATCCGTTTGAACCCCAATCAGTGGTAAGCTATCATCAGATGAACTACGCAGACTTTGATTCTCTGCCACGGGGATACGTAGGAAGTTTCTTCATGGATCTCGCCCAAAACTATCATCATCCTCACGGAGGATGCATCTCATTCACCATCCACTTCATTAAACTGCTTCATCATCCATCCTGGTATTCCCGAGCTGCCACATCCCAGTGGGATCATTCAACTTCATACCCCATCCCCATCAACAGTAACTGGGATGTCAACCACACGTTGTCCCAACATCAGTGTTCCCTCTGGTGCATTCACCCATCTAATCAACTCTTGTTAGTGTTCTGATCTATCTGATCCATCTCCTCTGGATTTTAAACTTGCGGAATACCCTTTTTTAAACATGGTATATTGAGGAAAACCTCATATACATTCCAATGGAATAAAATACCTCTTAGTCAACGTGGGAATCATGGGGATTCCGCACCCTCAAGAAGATCTATAATAAGGGAAAAAAGATAGATGTGGTGATGTCCCAGTGTCCAGACACGCCATGTGATGACCAACGTGACCACTACCTTGACCAAAGGTTTCTACCCAGACTGGACCCCTTGGAAAGTCTTGACAAAAGTAGTGTAATTAACTCGCATCCATGAAAATATGATGCTAGGAAGAGTATAACGAACAACGTATTAAATCTATAAGGGAGACCCAGACTAGGTAACTACTACCGAGGAGGAATCCACGGAAGGATGAAATGACATCCCATCATCCCGTTTCAATCAAAGAGTAGACATCCCTATGTAAGGATACAATGTCTCCTGCGTTTAGAAAAAAGGAATGCGGGGAAACAAAACAGCACCACCGTCCCCCCAAAAGAAATGGATGTGTGCGCCCCGATGAAAACATCGAAAACAATCATATTAGTAGATAAATGGAAGTCAAGGTACACAGAGAGTCTTAGTAGGATTTCATGAATATGGGTACAAAAATAGGATATATTAAATACCATTAAATAACAATACTCAACAATATTATTTCACCGAATAGTGTCAGCAATATTAGATATATCAAGATCCATCTCATGTAGCACATTTGTTACAGAACATTTTTTCATTCACAGAACGTCCCTAATAAAATTAAAGAAAAGTAATGAAGAAAAAAAATATTCATAATCGATGAAACCTTGTTGGAATAATTTTCTATTAAAACACACTAGGAACATACCACATTAGAGTGAACTGAGTCTAAGGACACATCGCAGGAAATATGCAAAAATTTACCCAGTGTAATCTCAGGATGCGACATAGGGATACAATTTTAGAGATGATTAATTGTGTATGTAATTAATTAAGTAAATATCATTTTAGTTCTCATGAAATAGTGTCCAACCTAAAATAAAGTAAATATGAAATTTATATAAAACATCACAACACTTTGTGAATCTAATAAAAATACCATCTGATACAATTCACCAAAAATCTATCCATTTTAAACAAAATCATTTTAAAAAACAAAATCCTTACCCAATGGATTAATTACGGGACCATGGTATCATGAATATATTTTAAAAGATATATAAAATCCGTATTTCATAGGTTCAATAAAATGTGGAATCTCAATTATGGGTATGGTGTGATATAGATAAATCAAACTCATATCTATTTTAAAATCTTTATCCATAAGATATACAAAACACATCATATGTATTCATCAATAATCCCCTTTCCCATGAAACCAAGAGGATTCTAGACGTGGAACATTATCTCTCTTCTATAGTTTATGTCGTTTTTATCATTACTTTGTAAACAATACTGACCTGGATGATGATCATATCATATATCATCATATATAAAATTATCACATATAATCATCTTTCATATAGATGAAAAACATCTCATGTGACATAACTATGATTGGATATGCTTTTTATTTGTCTAATTCAATCTTTGTACAGTAATATATAGTCATTATATAATTGAAGAAAATTCCATCATGATCATTCTCCAACCAATAATATGATTTTAATCAAACACAATAGCCCCCAAATTATATTTTTAATAATTAATTTTTTTGGTAATATATCAAAAATTTAAGGACCTCATGCTTGGTATCCCACCAACCGTAGGTAACAAGGATTTATTATAAGTATATACCCCTATATATATTAATGACCGTGGGGAAATACATGATACATACATTGGAGAGTTTTCCCAAGTGATACGTATCTACTTAATTCCTCAAAAATATATTCTTCATATCCCCTCCACAACCCTATATAATAAGTAAATGATTTAGTTTCTCCTAATCATAACAGATCATCACAAACCATAATACTCCATGATGATTTTTATGAAGGAAATCATAAGGTTATACAATAAAGATATGTTATTATTCAGAGTTTAATTTAATTATCATAACCAAATAAATAATTATTGATAAAGATAAATTACATTTATTAATATTGTAAAAATACATTTACAACCATATCATAAATCTCTTTCGTATCATAAACCAACAAATTTAAAATTATCTTCATAATTTTTTATTATTAATGTTTATCATATTATTTATAGCACATTTTATGTTATAGCCAATATATAAATTATTATAATACATGTATTAAAAACTATTATATGTGATGGTATTTTCGAAGGATGTGGTTACTTCATTCATGATTCCCGGTTCTATGTCCTTAGAAATAACTCCATTATTTTCCCAATAAAAGCAATTTCTCCAACAATGGAAGTAACAACAAAATGTTATGTATTTTTATCAATGTAGTATCATTATATATATATTATGTTGGGATTTACTATTTGTATACTATTGAGTCTATCATTGTGAGTTTTTTGGAACTATTTGATGTGATATCTCCACTATTTAGGTAGAACATAAAACTAGACTGAGATATATTATAACCTATATCAGATTGGAAAATTGAACATGTATAACCTTAATATATATATTATGATTTAATACAAAGCCAATGAACATAATCATAGTCATCATTAAATAATTTATAATTTTTGTTAAATAAATCCAGTGAATCTTTATAAGATTGGAATGATATCTACTAGATATACATAGAGTATAACTGTCAACATGTAATATACACCCCAAGAAATATATTATGGATCTTATTGAAAAAGAATATAGAATTATATCCATAATTTATAAATCCAATTAATCATATTAAATTGTTCTATGATTGATACAAAAAAATATTGGTTAATAAATTTTCACTGAGTTCTCA
This sequence comes from Viscum album, assembly GCA_963277665.1. NCBI lineage: Eukaryota > Viridiplantae > Streptophyta > Magnoliopsida > Santalales > Viscaceae > Viscum > Viscum album. Next base: position 121,035,444 of record OY728153.1, on the reverse strand, counting down.
ACGATAATCCGTTGTAGAATGTTACCACCTTTTATGTTCAGAATGTGTCTACGAAAACTCGTAGAACTGTTTAAATTAATCCTCATACCTAGTATGTATGATTCACCAACAAAATATCTTTTCCCATCCTTATCTTCAGGGAGTGAAGTTTTATCATTTTATTTTTGATAAGTAGAATCACATATACAAAAAAATTTAAAAAAACTAAAACACTCCCATGGATTATCATATATATATAGAATTAATTTTCGTTTTTTATTAATCCAAAAATTAAAATTTCATCATCAAACCATCTAATAATACATCTATAAACATAATTCACTACATAATGATATACTTATAGATTTAATACCTTAGTGGTACTATTTTTCACTTCAATATTGTATCTAGATAATATATATATCCCCAATAAAATTCCAATTAATAAAACTGGTTTTGATATTAATTTGAAATATATCATAATCAATGTAAGTCGATATGGAATGAAATAACCAAATATAATATATATTAAATTTAGGTAAATATATTTCATTATATTAATTAACATAAAATTTCATATAACCATTTCCAATTAGGAATGAATTATTTATAGACACTCTACCATATATTTCATTTTTCACATGGAAAACATTATTACACACTATACAACTCATCCCATTAGGCAGATCCACCATAATAAAAAATTAGTTAGTATTCATAGAGTCTATTTCAGATTCCATATATTTTAACCATATTATAGAATTGGAAATATCTATATACACAAGGTAGGTGGTTGGTTTGTCTATAAAAAGAATTACCTCATTATCAACAACTATTAAAAATCATTGTCCTATGCTATCTTGATGAATCATACTAAAACATTGAGGCTCATATGTAATTAGAGATAGATCCTATTCTATGAATTCTTTTCAAACTGGGTTAGTCTCCAACTTAAGAACACATAATATTAGTTAGTATCAAATATATCGGTGTTCAACTGTCCTCCTATTGCATCCTTGAAATTTTTCAACCTTAATAAAAAACTCCAAATTGGTCCAAAAACACTTTTATTGTATATTTATAGGCATAATATCACATAATTTACTAAAAATACAAAAATAGATAACTTTTTATCCTATTTAGAGTTAGGATTATTCGAATCAAAATATTTTATGAATGGGTTGCATCGCCAAATAATTACATAATAATTAATGGGACATTTCCCATACCACATCTCGCATGGTGTCTTTTTTAATACTTCATATAGAACTCAATTTATTGAAAATGAATAAGATTGTAAATAATAACCCAAAAATTAACTAGAAAGGTCACAATAATTCATCTTCAAATGATCCATTTATAAACACTGTTGATTTATCCACAATGACACATCATTCCATCATGGATTTATAAGATGAGTAATTTTTTATACAATTCCACAGTCCATTAAATAATCAATTAATTATTCTTATAATTACACACCACCATGATCATTTTATTGGATTTTAAAATTTCATAGTTGATTCCATATATCATTATAAAAATATTTCAAAATATTAAAATATTCATGTTTTCGTCTCATTAAAAAAAATATAACTGTGAATTCATTATTGAAGGTCATTAAGTAACTAGAACCACCAATGTAATGTGTAATCATTAGTTTACATTCTCAACAATGTATGAGATCAATTAGTCGACTCTCTACAACAAAGTATTCACTAAAAGGACATTTTGTCATATTTTCTAAATATTATGATTTATTTTCCTCAAATGATTCGCAATATAAAGATTCATATAATCACATTTATGGATCCTTTAGATAAAATTTTCATTTATATGTCCAACACAATAGTTAAAAGGATAGGTGAGAATAAAATATCCCTCGACCTTGTTATTCATAATTTTTAAAAAATATCTTCCATAGTGAGAATGTAAAAATATATTATAATATACGAAATGAAATAAAACATCTGATTAAAAAAATTAGAATATCTATTTTTAAAATTTAACGAGATTCCCTTCTTGTATAAATATTATATTGAAATCAATTTTCTATTTATAGTTTTAAACACTTTAAATTTTTCTAATTACTGTATTAATATAATTGGATAAATGAGATCATACATTCTCACTTATAATCGATAAAATAATTTTCTATTACAATAATGACCTTCTAAGTCAGCCTTTTCAACTCTCTAATATCATGGACTCATTTTTTTCCAAAAAAAAATATAACACATGTATCTTGTATCTAATAACCAAGTGTCATTTATAGTTAAACTATCAAATATAAAATTCAGATTCATATACTAAAATTGTCTCACTTTGAGAAAAATTCTCAACCTTATATACCAATCATGTACTATTCTATATATCATACATATAAAGGAAATCAATTAGACTATCATTATTTAATCCATAATGTATAATGGATATTTATAAATTAGCATGTGTCATGTATTATATATTTTCATTTAGGACTTTTAATGAAAGTAGTACCTAAAAAATGATGTACAAGGACATTATTTTTAATTAGTTTTACATGAAATATAATTAAACACAACTTATAGTAGTTTTACAATGTAAATAATTTTAGAGAATCTAGTTGAAAATAATATTACTGATCAAACAATATATAATTATTAGATAAATATATGGGTAAAATATTTGTCCAAATCCATTATATGGATTCAATCAACTCAATTTTATTATAATATATACCATTTGGTTTTCCCAACTAGTGTAACTAAAATAAAAATACACCAATATGGGAAAAACTATTATATTCAACTTATTAATTTCATTAAATACACAATATAATTCATGGGAAGCTAAAAATAATGATCATAAGTACTAAATGATTTAGGTCATGACATGTTCCTATTTGTAATGAATTTACCACATTGAAATTGAAAAGGTATACTTGGAAGTGTCACTTCATTAATGTATAAATCATTATTAATAAGAAAATTAAATATCATGAAAATTTTCATTATATTTATGTCCAATAAGATTGTTCTTTCATCCTAAGAGGGTGATGGAGATTTAGGGGTGACCAATGATTATCTATTATCTTCATATTATCATTGTATAAATTTATGTTTATCAATCATCATTTATTATTTATGATATATAGATATTATTTATAAACCCTTACTATTTTCCCAATTATTTACTTCACATTCTAAATAGAAATAATACCATAGAATTAATTTTATGAACTTAGTGTGAAATAATACTCTGTACCATGTCAAATACAATAATTTCATTATGTTTCCATAAATATTTATGTAATCAATTAAATAAGGCATGGGATATTATTATCCTTAACCCTATGTGAAACCAACACTGATTTACACCAATAAATGTAATAATATATCATCCAAATCATGTTATAATGATTGCACCTCTATATCAAAAATATGTCTTTGAGTACCAATGTTTTTCTTTTGAACCAATTTTCATGTCAACCATATGATTATTTGGGTAAACATAATTTTAAATCTCTCTATTTGATAAGAACATAAAAATTGATATCATCGATATTTTTCACTTGATATTGGTCTTTTTACTAAATTCATATCTACTTATTCTAGTGACCCTACACATAAACTTCATTGAAAAATCAAATAATGGTCTTGTATATTATTTGGCCTTACAGAAAATTATTGAAACATAATATAAAAAACCTCTATCATTATTTTATTATTCTATCCACCCCATTGAAATAATTTATTTCTATTTAGTAAAATAATATGAATAAGTTCAACTACTTGTATTTCCCAAACCTTAATTTATAAGATTAATGAAATGAAGTATATGAACTCCATGCCTCTATATATGTCAGTTTTACAGCCCATCATATATCATCAAAACGTCATATTTGTAGTAAATTATTTGTAACTCTAGAATGTATTAATTGTTCAAATATTCCATAAAATATTCCTCAGTTAATGAATATCCTTTCCTGAATATTCAAGATTGAATAAAAATCATAACTTTATATTATTTATATAGACTTCAAATGAATTAATTGTACCTCATCATTTTTAGGTGAACATAATTTTTAAAATAGTTATTTATTTTTTAATGGGTTTCATTTTCTATATTCTATTCTCATCTTATGAAAAATTATTTATTATCAGATGCTTCCATATAGAAAATATTTCATTTTTCACTTTTTTAATATTTATTCTTCACATCACTATATTGCATAACTCATTATATGGAGGGTCACACATCAATTTCAATTCACCTTCTCTTCTGATGTATTAAAATATTTATTACAATGTATAAAAAAACACATTATGTTATATCTCATGGAACACTAGATACTCACTGAAAACGTAATTTTCTCATCTTTTGTAGCATGTTCGGATAACCGAACAAATTATCACGTTCATACCAAATCTTAACCGTGTATATGTCAAAAATCACTAATATCACATTAAATTATCATTGTAGAAACAAAAGGTATATTTTGTTTTACATATCAACGTATATCTCTAAAAAAACAATTAAATACATTTACCACAACTATGTAAACTCATGTTAAATTATTTGGTAATTTTTTTTGTTAATACCTATCTTAATCTCAAATAAAATTATCTGTAGATAGATTCCAACATTCATTCCACCATTATTAATCTATTATATAATTATCAAGTGAGCTCTTTATTGTAATCTCATCATCATATATTGTATCTTTAACCACCACTATATAATCATATTGTTCTCACTATATATTTTTTATTCTAATTTTGTCAGAATCATGGAATTCATCAACATGAATAATCTTGACACTAGCTTCTCCTGGATATCCATTTTACTGACTATAAAACCAAAAAAACCATATCAAACACTACCCTTTATCACTGCTTTCTAAATCACCAAAAAAACTTGTGATTTTACCATTGCAAGATAAATGAATTGGAAATGGGTTTTTTTATCATTTAGAAAAAGTGTTGATAAAAGACAACCATTATTAGTGTTGATAAAAGTAACATTTAGATGTGTTCTTAGAACGGATAAAATTTATATTTATTAAAAAAATTATATCAATAAAATGATATTTTAATATAAAAATATATTTATATTGATATATATTCAAAATATTTTGTTAAATATTATTTATATCTCACTAATTTTTCCATTATACATAAAATGTAATTTTTTTGAAAATGAAATATAAAATAATTTAAAAACAATAATAATTTCTCATTTTATAATTATAATGAGTAATATTATTTTTAAAATAATTGGATGATATAAGAATTCATGAAATAAATGAATGATTAAAAATATGTTTAAAATAAGACATTATCAATAATCGATAACAACTATTTATCTTGGGGTATGTATGGGTGCTACAAAAAATCAAATAAAATGTTACAAACTGATATATGATTTGTTGATAAAGAAATACATATATCACTATTCATAGTATTCAAAAAGGCTTATAAGGCTGCAAATACAGTGTTTTTAGATGAGATACCAAAACTTTGTAATATTTGATGCAATGTATTCTTTTTTAAAGATGTTCTTCTTGTGAGTTTTTAGTAATGAACAAATTTCCTACAATGGAATACATTAATATAATTTTTTTTGAGATTTTATAAATTTTCATGTTTTAGTATTACTTATAATTAAATATATGAATTTTTTTCATGTATTAAAATTTAATATGTTAAATGTTCAAATAAATATTAAAATATATTTATAATTTTTTTTTCTAGCTATATAAATCCTATGGATATAAATATTTATTATTAATTTCATTTAAAAAAATTTAACCATTTTATATACCTTTTCAAAATGATTTAATAAGTATTATTTTACGAATAATGTTTCAATGTAAATAAATTTGTCAATAAAAATATATATATTTTTGAATAATCTAATATACATATAAATAAATGCATCGAAGTAATTATTTTTAAATTTCGGTGAGAAATACAGAATTTTGTGTGTGTATAAATATGTGTGGATGTAGGTATGTCTGTCAATACTATTTATATACATCATGTATAAATTCATTTTAATAAAAATGTCACAATCATTAAATATGGTAAATTAATTTTTTTCCAATAATTCTTCATAAATATATAATAAAATCTTTAAATCATAAAAAAATTATATGTAAATATGTATATATATACCCATATAACTAAATATTTAGTGAATAAAATTTATATATAAATAGTCAATATATAAAAATATTTTATAAATGTATCTCAAAATACTTGTATAATTTAAATAGAAATAATTACTATCCAATTTATTTAAAATAATATATAACCACATTCACCAATAAGAAACTATAATAATATATATATACTTATACATGTGTTCATATATAATGTTTATATATAAATAAACTTGTGTATTAGTATATATATATATATATTCCACTATTTATAAACAAATATAAAGATATAAAATATTTAAATAAATATATGTATATATATATCAAACACACATAGAAACATATATCATATAAATATATTGAAAAATAATTATATAAATATAAATAATTATATGAATAAAATATTTATGTAAATATATTCAAATAATGTTTGTAAATATATAAAAAAATAGACTAAAATAAAGAAATAATCAATCATCGAGTATTCTTAATGGTGTTCGAAATGTACAAGGGAGGTCACATGATTGAGTTTAATTGTGTATGAAATTTTCTAGGTAGATGAGAAATTGAAAAGTGCAGAAAAATGGGGGTTGTGAGCACTATAAGGTGGGGTGTGAGAGAGTGAGAATAGGTTGTGGGTCAGGTGGTGGAGAGTGATAATTTCATTATAGTTATTATAAAAAAAAGTCAATGATAAAGTGTGTGTATATGAGCCATAAACCTAAGGTGTTGTTAAAGTCTCCCTTTATTAGTTCAATTAAAAAGCACTGTTGACAGAGAATTTTATTAGTGATTTTTATTTATCACTAATAAAGGATGACACTTAAAATGAATCATTTATTAACACATATTTTTTAGAATTGATATATTCATTTTTTATTGATTTTAAAAAGTTTGACTTGTAGTAGTTTGAGCATCCAATTTTCCAATTTCTAATTACATACTGAATTCTAAAAATACTAATACATGATGTGTGCACACTTAACTGATTGAATCCTAATTTTTAAACTATATTTTACTAAAAATATTTACATATTAAAATATATTCTATTGAACTATTCATTCATATCACATTGTATCTTTTTTTAGAATGATCAATTATAATTTTTGGAAAATTTTATTATTGATTAACATGATAATGATTATTTATTTTATCTTCCCTTTAATCCAATCCATTCACCTTAAAATTTATGAAACTATTTACATTACATTAACTATTAATTCACGTTTTTAGAATTAAAAATTACATAATCCTTTTATATAATGACATTAAACATTTTTTTACAATCTTTAGGATGAACATTCATTTACAATTCCTCTTTAAAATGCACTGTTTCTTTAGTTGTATGGTATATAATATTCCTCACAAGACATTTCATCATATTCAAGTATATATACTCCATTACTTATGGATTTCATATTTTCTTTTTCCCTATCATTTCTTGGCCATCCCTTAAAATAAAATATATTTTCTATCACCCAATAGTAGAAAACCTATTTATTACAATGTAAGAATTTATGATAAAATAATATTTTTCATGAAATAATATAGGATTTCCATATGACATTTATTTCATGAAAATCATATCCATATTTTTTATGCACATTTTCCTTATATAATAACAATCCTTTTCTATATAAAATTTCATAATAATAACATATATTGTAGTCATTATTCAATTGAGTTATAATCATATCTTAAATATGAAAATTATTATATCATAGTGTTAATGCACTTCACTAGACATACTGAAAAAATAATGGCATTCATGCTAGTCTTTATATTATCGAAAAAATTCACGTTCTTATATCTTACCCAATAATTATTACACTAATGACATTTATCTTGTAGTTAAAACTATAATTTTATATCTCATTTCATTGTTTTTCTTCTAATTCAAAAAATTATTTATTATCTCAGTTGTATATTTTCAGTACTAAAAGATCATGTTATAGTGATTATTCTTCATTGTCTATGTGATAATTATTTGGGAAACACGTCATCTCTTTGAAACTCATCTATAAAATATATTTTTTTCTACTTTTAATTTTGTGATATCAGTACACTTTGAACAAAATGATACCATATTGATTATTTTGGTAAATGAAAACCATGGAATCATCTTATATTTATGGAGTATATTTTTGATAATTCTTAATCCCGTACCAAGTCATTGATTATTTAATTTTTCATGTGAAATAGTTAATGCATTTAATTTATGAAAAACTGAATTCTTTTCAACTAAAAGTCTGATATAACAATCCTATGATTTGTATTATAATTTAGAGACTTAACATAATTTCTTTACAACCATAAATAATATAAAATCTAAAATTATTATTTATTTTTAGCGAAACATGTCTTTGGTCATCTGGTGATAGTTTCACTATCCATGCTAATGAAATTTTAATTGATTTAAATTTAAATTTTTATTGTTTTAATGATAATGTACATTGAACATAAATTTAATGAACTTATAAGATTCTTTAAGAACCTCTTCTAAAAATAATGTTGAATTTAATGGAAACTATTGATTGGTTACAAAAATTATTTCATTATCATCACCCACTTATGGGTTATTTAATCAATACCATTTTGGTTTATTATCAGAATGAGACACTTATTTAAATTAATTATTTATTTTTCCCCAAATTGATAAAAAAAAATTCCACTTTGTGAGGGAAATATCATTTCCTTATTATCATAGTTTCATCAATTAAGTAATAAGTGAAACATAACATTCAAAATGAGATTGTTAAAATGACAGTTTTTATGTAATCTTCCATTAAAAACATTATAGTTATTGTAAGCGAGAAAATTATAGTGTAGAAAAAATGTTGTTAAATTGGATTTTAGATGTTTCTATTAAATTTCCACTAACTAATACAACTTATAATTACTTCATCCATGTGTAAAATCAATGTATTTTCATGAATCATTTTTCTTAAAACACTTTAGACCTCAACATAAAACATTACATATTTTAATGATATTAAAAAAGAATCAGTTAATTTAATTTCCCAAGATATTTTATGTTTAGAGTTTTAGAAAGTTAGTGTATTACACTTTAATAATACACAAATATGTTATAATTTTTACACTTCCTCCCAATACCCATTATTTCGACCAATTGTTTCATAAAAAAAATGATTTTTTCTATTAATGGTATCCCTTCACAAATTTGATCTTGAATTTTTCAATTTCTATAATCATCCTTAAATAACTTTGAAACAAATTTAAATCATGTTATTAGAAAAAAACTAATTTAAGAGACATAAATATAAGGAACTCGTTAGTCCAGTGAATAACATGAAAAAAAATTCACAAAAATAATTTTTTTTGAAGATAGAATAATTTTTAAATTAAAAATAAAATTATCTTGCCTTTTGAATTCAATCATTTTCATGAAAACTCATTTACATGTAGAGAGAATCCCTCAAGGTTCCATAAAAAAAAGATTCATTAAATTTTTGATAACCCCTTACAATTAGAATAAATATAAAACAAAATTTTAGTACAACTATCTAGAGAACATAATTTCTAAAAAAATATATTGGAGCTATATCTAGGAGAACCAACTTTATAAGATATATCATAGTCACCCAAGAGATATACGAGTATAAAGCCCTCGTATATGTTGTATTGGGCTCAATAATGAGATATAGTGGGAAACAAACCTTCATGAACAATTTCCATGTATCATATCTTGAATAAACCCTTGAAAAAAAAGTTAAAAAGATATGAAAACCACTATGAGTTATAAAAATATCTAATTATGCTAAATACCATTTTACGTGATGAAATTATAGAAAAAGGGAAAGAGGGTTTCTCTTTTAAGAAAAAAATTAAATATTGTAAATGAATTCCAACCTAAAATAATTGTTATGATGGTTTAAAAACTCATTGCTGTTGGTGTATACATTAAAAGAGAATATTTTGTTCATCATTTCTTGTGAAAGTCGCAACATTTCATTAAAATATACCATTTTAAAAACAATTTAACTAAATAGTCTTAATATTAAATTAAAATTTATTTTATGCCCATAGAAATAAATTCATATAATAATTTTAAAAACATTTTCATGGAATATAATGATTTTAAAAATAAATAATAATACCATTAAAAATGACGTTTTAAGTTAATGTGTAACTTTACCTAAATCATACTCATCACACAAGTTCTTTACCTTGCCAAATAATAAACACATTTTAATTATTTAAATTATTGATAATTTTTTTCCCATTATTCCATTTATTTTACTTATTATAATGAATTTTATAATTACATAATCATTTATGTTTATTTTAGGCATATTTACAATATTCGGTTCATAATTCCGAAATTATTTCTATAAGTTTACTATATCCAAATAGTTCATTTATCAATTATCTCTAGAATAATAATTATGAAATAGTAATAATTTTTATATATTATTTATACTTTAAAATATTATGAACGATGGTTATGATAATAGATCTAATTTATGGTTGGCCGTACGTAAGAATGAGTAATATTTCCATTACTCAAAAATAATTACATAAAAAAATTATGTAATATTATATATTTACAAAATTTCATTATATAATGATCATAATATTATATATTTGATAAATTATTAAATATATCATCTATGTGAGGTGGTTAATAAAAATGATTCGCGTCTCTTCTTAGAGGTGGGTGTCCACATGTATGCACGAACAATGTTATCATTTTTTAGTGAATGAAAATGTAAGAAATAAAATGACACATTTAATTTATATAATTATAAATATATCATTAAGATAAGATATATTAAATAATTTCTTTATTATTACAATTTATTAAAGACAATTATGAAAAAAATTACATCTGTATATATGGTGGTAGTCTGACATACAGACGAACTGTGGTTTCATTTCCCATTTTATATAAGAGGGGATAGATATATTTTATGCATAAAGGTATAAATAAAAAATTAAATATATTATAAAGGTTATTCTAGAATGGTTAAGAAATATTTAATGGTTTTTAAAGAATAAATAAAACAGAAAAAATCAGTTGAGAATGATATTTCATCATTGAAAAATTATATAAGTTTTACATCAATGTACATGATAGGTTAGTTATTTTATTAAATAACTCTATAATTTCAGGAGGGATATAATTAATAGATTTGCAAAGTGATTTTTAAAACCAAAAGGATTTTTATGTGTGATGAATGTAGAATAATGGGTTCCCCTTTACATGATATGGATGGGGATCTCTTATAATTTTCAAAATAATAAATTTAATCTATATTAAATACAAGGTCAAAATAGATCCCAATTGAAAATATTAAAATAAAAGTTGAAGAGAAATAAAAAATAATCTCACAAAATAAAATTTTCACATGTTCGGATAAAATTTTTAGCCATATCATTTTTTATTCCTTTGTTAAACCTCTTCATAATTACCATTAAATTAATTTTTTTACACTTTAACGGTCGCAGTATTCACAGTAAATGGAAGAAAAACCATAAATGGACCATGATTGATATCATATACCATATAATAATCATATGGTTAATGTAACACCCGGGTAAATAAAGGATATGACATTTTTATATTTATCCCTATTTGTGGAAAAAAATATTAATAATACTTTAATGGGAACTCTATGCTCGATGGCGTACCCAATACGCGACAACGAGTTCTTTTGAAATCTTACGTTGCACTATAATAATATTATTTTAAATGGTAGTTAATGCCTAGCCGTTGTAATGGGGGGAATGAAAAGAACTAACTACAAAATTATTATATATGTTTGTCAAATATTTTTACTTTTTACAATAAATGTTAGAGGATTAAAAATGTGAATAAATTCAGTTTTAAGTGTAAACATTCTAATACTCTTTAGAAGGTCGATTAACCGCCTTTTTATGGAGAACCTCTTTTAAATCCACTTTTTGACAATATTATATGTTATATTTGACTAAATAAAATTATTCATTAGAATCGGGACATCAAAATTTACTTTGTGTAAATTTTTTGTATTTTTCAGAAAAAGTTCAATTTTTAATGAATACTGAAAATGTTGTATTTTAACTCAAAACCTCTTTTTAATATAATTTATTTATATGATTATATTATCTTTTGAATTTGTTTTAAATTTAAATTAGAATATATTTTTACCATTTAAAACAATAGTGGTCGTTGGAATTAATTTCACTTTGAAATTGGACTTAAACTACTGTCAATCTTTTGATTCTTATTGTTTCATAAAAACACGCTATTTGCTCTCACAGCGGGAATTAATTATTAAATTAATTAATGAAACTGTTATGTTTTGAATTTTGTAAAATAGAAATCATTTTTTAATTCGGAATATCAAATATAGCTTTGGGTGAGGTTTTGGTATTTTTCTGAAAAACTTCAATTTTTTAATGAATAGTGAAACCACTAAGTGGTACTTATAAAACTGATTTTCCGTTTAAATAAAATTTTCCCATCTTTGTGTTTTGAATTTCAAAAATCTGACATACATGGTTGTGATTAATAAGTAAAATTTGGTTCAATGGGATTAAAATATTTTTTTGGTGAATAGTAACTTATAAAGTTTTTAATCGCGATTAGAGGTAATTAGTGTAGTTTAAGGTAAGAATAATGATTTAATAAAATGAAATGACCTAGACACATGTCCTAACCTCATTTGACGTGTCATGGGCGACCAAGAAAATCCATGGGACAACTTGGGGACCACATGGAGCCACATTGGTTGGAAAATGACATTAATATTTTTTTATTTAATGTTAAATTAAAAATGACACAAACATGAGATGTTTTAATAAAACAATTTTTACATGGGGTTATACAAGTCCTATTTTTGACTATAAATAATAAATGTTAAGATAATACTATTTCCTACATCATAGTATTTTTTTATAATTTTTAGACATTAAAAAATTAAATTATTTATGACATCATGATGATGCAGCGATGACCTCATTATTTAACGATTTAAATAAAATGGAAAGATAATGTAAAATCTAAGACCAACACATTTCCAAAACTTATTGGATGGGTGGATTGAGAAACCTTATCACCTCATCCTAGAATTATATCAATTTGGGACCCTTTAAATCTGAAACTCGTTTTCAAATAATGTAACATTTCTTTACTTTCAAAAAGTGCCCCTCTTCTCCTCTTATAATAGGCCCCCACCTCTACCTCTTTACCCACACTTTCAAAGCCTTTGGCTCGGCCAAACCCTGCCCATTTTGTCTCTCCACATCCCTATCTTACTACTTGAAGCCTCACTTTGAGCAAAAGTCTTCCCAAGGAAGCCTTTGATCTCAAACTAAAGGGAGTTACCAGATTTTAAGGTAATGTATTTACTTGAGTCCTATTGTTTTATTTTGCTTCTCCAACCCCTAAACTCTTTTTATTCTTTTCTTTTGTAAAAACTACAGTATCTTTAATATACTAGGATGTTGGTATAAGAAGTATTCGAGCTACTCTTACACACACCTATATCTAATGGTTAAAGAACATACTGTTTTCGTGGATGGCTAATTTCTGCCTCCCGAAATGATGATTGTTCAAAATTCTTATAACACCTTCAAAGGTGGCCATTAAGATGAAAATATATTTATATATGATATATAATATGTTTATGTTTTACATAAGCTTCTGTATTTTTAATTTATGGCATACCTTTATGGTTTCTATTATGGGTAAACGCGATATATTCATTTAAGGATGTGCGGACTACCGCCCCTTCAAAGTGATTTGATTCGTTACTACCATATGTGGTACATATAAATGATATAATTAATGATATTATATATGATACCATACTGTAATTAAAATAATATTATGTATCATTATGTTTTAATTCCATTAAATATGAAATAGAAATGGAAGCAGCGTTCATGCGTACGTACGGCTTACCATCTCCATGAACGGTGCATTTAATTTCTTAACTCTAAATGTTAGGTAATATTATAAATACATGTATATTCTGGATACATATGATATATATGATATCAAAATGATGAATATAATTCTGGATATAATGAACCTTTGACCACACGAACAACATTTAATTATAAGAAGTCCACTATCGACTTAGGAACCAAATATCGACAAAACAAACATTATTAACTTAAATGATTACATCATGTTTATAAAATGGAAATAAGTGATATAAAAGGAATAATGAACTTGAAAAAGGTTTTTAAGGAAGTATAAATTAACTCAAGTTTATTATTGAGGAGATTAAAGAACGATCGAGTCAAGTCGGACCTAAGGTAAGGGATCCTACTCCTCTCTTTCTTTTTAAGTATGCTCTTTTATGTCATTCCTTTTAAATCTCATCTTTCATGATATTGGGATGTTCTTTTATATTACTCTTACTGTAATTTTTATGTTCATATGATTAGAGACCCCATTCTCTCTCATAAATCCATTTTGTAAGTTTTCAGTGGTGCCGTTAGGCTGCCGAATATTCGTAAGAGATCTAACCTTTCTCTTTCTTTTCAAGTACTCTCCTTTATGTCACATATTTTAAGCTCCTCTTTATTATGTTGGGGGATGTTCTGTTATAATCCTCTATCTGTAAACTTTATGTTAATATGATGAGATACCATATTTGATCTCATCAATCCAATTTTTTATGTTTTATGTGGCACCGATAGGCTGCTGAGTTTTCGTAAGAGATTTTTCATCTCACTTTTATTCCCGTGAGATTTGTGCTACATTTCCCACCATTTCCTTTGAGTGGTATATGTACTGCCCATTATTCAACTCCATGTGTAATATACTTTCGTTTATGAGTGTTTACATCAATTTTGTATTGTCGTTCTTTCATGGGGTGTATGTTTCGAAAGATACCCAAGTCAGTAAGGGAACCTTTCACCATCCTCTTTTTAAAAGACATCTTTTGTTGGGTATTTTAATTAACATATTGTAATGTTGGGATATGTTCTTCTATATCCTTATTGACGTAAACATTATTTCCAAGTGATGAGATACCCTTTATCTCTCAAATCAAATCTTTTTCTAAAATTTTATGTGACACCGTTAGGCTGTCAAATTTTACCAAGGGAACTTCTTAACCCAATTTCGATTTCATTGGGTTGAACATGTAGTTATTAAATATGTAATCCTTTGAATATGTGTGAATGAACATTGATTGTTTTACACTCAATATCCACTTATATTGGGTTTATTTATATTTTTCACACATAATTATGAGATTGATTTATCCTTGATTTAAGGATAACTTCTTTATTATGGATTTCATCTCATTTTACATTTCTATTGAGACTTCATTGTTTTGATGCACCAGTTCACTCTTATATGGTGTATATAATGTCCTTTGGACTATTATAACATGAATCCCTCTATTATCATGATATAATAAAGTTCTAATTAAATTATATTCTTCAATTATTGTAGTCAAGTGTCTCTCATTTTTTTAAAAAATCTTTAACAAAAATATTGTTTTAAATGTTTTAAAGATTTATTATTCTAAATAATTTTCTTTAATGTTCATGTTTTCAAAATGGTTTTCAGTATTTATTTATATGGACATTAATGTTTTAAAATTATAATTCCAATACAATCTTCAAAGAGGTATGGGACACTTTGATTCAAAAATCTCTTTTAAATGGTTTTTTTGAAAATGGATTGATTAATTAAATATCTTGGAATTACATATTTTTTTTGAAAATGAAATGTTGTTATTGAAATGTTTATATTTTCAATATTTTATGTGTAATTATGGTACTTCAACATTTTACAGGTGGTTATGTAATAAACCATATGACGGGTGGTTCCGTGAATACTAGGACGGGTGGTTATGTTATAACCTCCAATGCATTGGGTATGGAAGTCGGTCGTATGGATATTCCATTAAGTATGTGTGGAAGTCGACCGTATGGTTATTCCATTTAAGTATGTTTATGTCCCAAGTTACCTTTATATGTTATGTGTTCTTTATATGGGTTTTATGGTAATCTTTTCGTTACAAAAGTGTAAGTAATTATATTTTATTCAGCGAAGAGTTTTTACTACTTTCTAAAGGTGAAAGGTATTACTTTGATAAAGTATACATGGTTTACTTGTTCCTTTAAAAAACTAACAGTTTACACTCTTTCTGTATCCCTTGCTGAGATTTTTATGCTCACCCCAAGTTTCTTTTGAAATGTTTTTTTTCACAGGACATAATGTGGAATAGGGTCAAGGATGGGATCAAGGGAATGTCATGTTATCTAATACATGGAACTAGACATGTTTCTTTTTAAGAGTTTTTATTTTTTGGAAATTTAGTAGAAGTGACTACTTTGTAATCTTTTGAGATGTAATAGTTATGTCCTAATTCTCTCAAACTCTAAACCTGAAAAGATCCTCAATGTGAATTACTCATTTAATTCAATATTAAGTAAGGTTTAAGGCTGGGGCCTTATAGTTAAATATTTTTTTTAAATATATATGATTTATTATATATAATTTTTTATAAAATATGTTTAATATGAATTTTTAGAAGTATTCATTACATTGACTTCAATATCATCAGGCAGAAGTTATGATATTTGAATGAAATATTCTATTACATAAATAAAATATTATATTAGTCTATAAAAATCTTGTATGGCAGAAATAATTTGAAATTATATTTATTTCATTATTTATAATATCATTTATGTGTTTTTTCCAATAATTGAATAATGGTTTCATTAAAATTGTGTATGATTTTAGAGAAATTATAACATCACTGAAATTTAAAAAAAACTCCCAATAGATTAAAAAATATTTATATTTTAAAATTAAATTTATAATTAAATATAGACTATAGTAATACCCATGTTAAAAATGGTCTTTACATTAAAAATAAATGTAAATTTTTGGGTATTTTTCTTAAATAAAATATTATAATTTTCATAATCCCATACAAATAGAAAAAAAATATTTTTAAATTTTTGATGATTAACGATAATATGTACCTATGAAGTACAATTTATAAATTATTATAGTTATCTAATAGTCCTTATCATTTTATTTTTATCATTGAATACAAGATTTACCCATTGTCGTCGTAACCAAAATAATAAGGTTAATTTTCATATTGACCAAAAAACAAATAAGATATACTCAAAAAAATTAGACCCAATTATTACATATATTTAATCAATTGGAAAATATTCAATTTATTTAAGATAAATATTTTAATTTAATATTAAATCATAAAAACGTGATAAAAATAGTTTTTTTCATGAAAATTACCTTTCTAATGCAATGATATTATTATATTAAACTATGAAATAAATTTTATTTAAAAAATAATAATTTGATTATTTTAATTCAAATATATATAATGAAATTTAAAAACACATAAATGTTTTGTTGATTTTGTAAATACATAGATTGAAATAAAATTCTCAATTAGAAAATCATTTTTTTCCAATTCACAATAAAAAATCTTTTTAGAAAATTCAAAAAAAATTCACCATAAGAAAATTTTTCTTACTGATTTCAGAATTGATATTTATATTTATAAATTAAAATTATAAAATTTAAATATTAATAATTTCAATAAATAATTATAAAAAGACTATTTTATAAAACTATTTACATTTTGATTTAAAACTAACATAATATTTTTATAATGAATATAAAACTCTAACCCTTGAATGTTATAAAAATAAAGATCAATTACATCATCCTTACCAATGTTATTAACGCCTTGCCTGCTTTTTCTAAATTAATCATTTTAAATTTCATTCCCATATTAATCAATTAGTGATACAGTTCCTATATATCATTTTCATACTCCCATGTTTCTTCTTCAAAAATATAGTGTTTCCAAAAAAAAAATACCTCAGGATTCGCTTTATTTGTTAACAAATTACCGTTATGATCATGAATTTGAATAGACAGTTCCCTAGAAGAAATGATATTTTCTACCTAATATTGTAGGGATCATAATATCTGATACATTTGATGAGTATTTTCTTAAAATTGAACAGTAAAAAACAATATGTATCCCTGATAAACTCAGAGGAAAGGCCACATGGTAGTTATTTGATCGTATATTTCTTATAATTTCATACATTCCAATGATTCATTGATTCATATTCCCATTTTTCTTAAATAACATTTTTTGACGAGATTTTAAGAGAAAAATATGATCACCTACCTCAAATGAAATATCCATCTTATGGTTATCCACATAACTTTTCTGAAACCTATTAGTCATAATCTTATACTAATGTATCATCCTCACCTTAATATCAATTTCATCTACCAATATGGGTACCAATGACATCCCGTATCTGATAACACCCCAACAAGTTGGGGATTGACTATTTTCCCATAAATTCTTCATATGGAGTCATATGCATGCTGGAATGAAAAATGTTATTATAAATAAATTTAACCAGAGAATTATATTGATCTAAATATCATTTGAAATCTATTAAACGTGAATTGTCATTTTCATACATCGTATGAACCATTAATTACTATTTTCACTTATATTGAGGATGAAAATAAGTATTTTAAATATAATTGTCTAAAAAACTTCTGATGACATTTCCCAAAATTTTATGTAAATATCATATTATAATCTGATAAAATAGAGAGTACTACACAATGTAAGATTAATATATCATTAATATATAATTGAAATATTTCATATAAATCTATAAAATCTATAATGTTAAGGATATAGAATGATTTAGTAAATTGATCAACAATAAAAAAAATCTAATAATTACCTTAAGAAGTATTTTGTAATACCACTATAAATTCCATGGATATAATTTTCACTTTTCTCCACTAGAACTATAAAAGTTTGAAGCATCCCTTTTTAGAATTTTCATTATGGTTTAACCTATTTAAAATTAAAAAAATTCATTGCAAAGAGACAAATAGGTATTTTCATTTCAACTAACCACCAACACTCTTGAAGGTATTTTTATACCTATGTACTTCCACGATTAACATAAAATTGGGAACTAGAAGATTTATAATACATTTCATTCTTAATGTGTGTATCCCTATTCGCACATAGACTCCATAAAAATCATAAAAGACCCTCGTTTTCAAACAATAAATTTATGAAAGTTACCCTTCATAAAAAATTATACATTTTTTTTGTTACTCACAAGAATCCATTTAGGATTTCCTAAATAATTCTCACCAAGATGATTATACTATCACCTAAATAAAAAAGGAGTTCCACTCATCCATGATTTCTTGGACAACATTAATCAAATCATTAACCACAGAGTCATGTTCCAAATTTAATATAGTCAATATAGAATTATTTTTCTAATAAAATAGATAAAATAAATATTTTATATTCTAGTATAATAAATAATTGTGCTATAATAATACTTCGTATCTTCAAATGATCTTATTTGCCTCATGTGAAACTCTTTTGGAGTGAATAGGAAAACAAAAAAATTTAAATTATTTTATATTCAATACTTTTCTCCATATAATGTATTTATCCAAAGTTTTAATGAAAAAACCATGACATATATTTCAATATCATGTGTTTGTTAGTTTAACTAATGATGTTTTAGTTGATGTAAATAATAATAAATTGAATTGTTGTTCTGCATCATCACAAAACAAAGTACCATAAAATAAGAACCAATGTACATGAAAATATCACTATTTAAAGAGGTAAAAAGAAACATTTGAGAATCTACAAATATTATTTTTAGATCCTAAACATAATCATCACACAATTTTTTCTCAGATGAACTTAACTCATTTACATGGTAACTAAGTTAGTGGGATATAAAATAAATAAAATATATCAACATACCTATGAGATAACCTATAAGGCCCCAGCCTTAAACCTTACTTAATATTGAATTAAAAGAATAATACACGTTGAGGATCTTTTCAGGTTTAGAGTTTTACAGAATTAGAACATAACTATTACATCTCAAAAGATTACAAAGTAGACACTTCTACTAAGTTTCCATAATAAAAAAAACTCTTAAAAAGAAACATGTATAGTTCCATGTTTTATAAATCGTGACATTCCCTTGATCCCATCCTTGACCTTATTCCACATTAAGTCCTGTGAAAAACATTTTGAAAAACTTGGGGTGAGCATAAAAAGATCAGTAAGGGATACAGAATGAATGAAAACTTTTAGTTTTTCAAACATCAAGTAAAACATATATACTCTATCAAAGTAATACCTTCACCTTCATGAAGTAGTAAAAGAAAATCTTCACTGAATAAAGTATCATTACTTACCTTTTAGTAACCAAAGGATTACCATAAAGCCCATAAAAAGAACACATAACATATATAAAGGTAACTTGGGACATAAACATACTTAAGTGGAATAACCATACGGTCGACTTCCACACATATCACTTAATGGAATAGCCATACAACCAATTTCCATACATACTTAATGGAATAGCCATACGTCCGACTTCCATACCCAATGCATTGGAGGTTATAACGTAACAACCCGTCCTGGTATTCACGGCACCACCCGTCATATGGTTTATAATGTAACCACCCGTTAAAATGTCCAAGTACCAGTATAAAATCATAAAACATAAACCAATATAGAGGAATGATAACATTTCCACATTTCAATCACAATATATCATAAATATATTGACATAATAGAATCCTTTTTTAAAACCATTTTAAATACCAAAATACATAAAAGAGTATATGGTATTTATTTTATTCTAAAAACATTACGGCTTGTTGAGAAAGCCAAAGACCAAATAATACTCGTGGTGGCGGAAAAGGTCGTTGTCGCCGCGTACGTTAAAAGGAACATTCCTTTTTGTCATTGTGTAAAACGCTTCGTATAAAAAGATTCATTTTGTATAATAGTAGAAGTCAAAGGGGTTTATACACTGTATAAAAAAAGTTGTGTATAAAACGAAATATGCCTCAATGAAAGGAGATTGACACGAAGTCCCTTACAAAGATCATTTTTAAAATAAAATAGATCTATTATGGGTATTCATTATAAGTACAGATAAATAAAGTAAAAATCCAAGATAGGACATAATAATATCATGACATAATTTTAATGTAGGAGATTAACCCAAAGAATGAAAATTGGGTTAAGAAATTCCCTTACCTCGGGTCCGACTTGACTCGATCGTTCTTTAACATCATGAATAATAAACTTGAGTTAATTTATACTTGATTAAGAACCTTTTTAAAGTTCATTATTCCTTTTATATCACTTATTTCAATGTTATAAACATTATGTAACCATTTAAGTTAATAATGTTTTTTTGTCAATATTTGGTTCTTAAGTCGAAAGTGGACTTCTTACAATTACATGTTGTTCGTGTGGTCAAAGGTTCATTATATCCAGAATGAGATCCCTGATTTGGATATCATATATATCATATACATCAAGCATATACATGTATTTATAATATTACGTAATCATTTAGAGGTAAGAAATGAAATACACCCTTCATGGAGACGGTAAGTCGTACGAACGCATGAACGCTACTTTCATTTCTTTGTCATATTAATGGAATTAAAACTAAATGAGAGGTATGTATATTTTAAATACAGAATTATATTAATCATTTAGATATATCATTAATTATATATATCCATTATATACATGTACTTTTAATAGTACATTACAATTGGGGATAAGAAATGAAATGCACCGTTCATGGAGATGGTAAGCCGTACGTACGCATGAATGCTACTTTCATTTCTATCTCATACCTTAATGGAAATAAATAATAATGATATAGAGGTATATTATAATTCCAGTATAACATCATATATAATAACTTTAAATCCATATTTTACACGTCCCACATATGGCATTAACGAATCACATCACTTTGAGGGGGCGGTAGTCCGCACATCATTAAATGAAGATATCATGTTTACCCATAATGGAAACCATAAAGGTAAGCCCAAAATTAAAAAACAGAAGCTTAAGGAAAACATTAACATATTATAGATAATATATAAAAATAGTGACATCATAATGGCCACCTTTGAAGGTGTTAAATGAGTATTGAACAATCATCATTTCGGGAGGCAGAATTTCGCCATCCACGGAAACCGTATGTTCATTAACCATTTGATGTAGTTGTGTGAGTGTGTAGCTCGAATAAATCTTATAACAACATCCTAGTATATTGAAGATACTGGATTTGTTACAAAAGAAGTAAATAAAAAGTGTTTAGAGGGTTGGAGAAGCAAAATAAAACAAATGAACAAGAGAGAATGAATTACCTTTAAAAGTGTAACTCCTTTTGATTTGAGCCTAAAGGCTTCCTTGGAAAGAATTCTGCCCAAAGGGAATCCTCTAGGATGAGGATAGGGATGTGGAGAGAGTAAATGGGCAGGGTTTGGCCGAGACAAAGGCTTGAGGAGTGTGCGAAATGAGGTAGAGGTGGGGGCCATTTATAAGAGGAGAGGAGGGGCACTTTTGGAAAGTAAAGGAATATTACATTATTTGAAAATGTGTTTCGGTTTTAAAATGTCCCAAATTGATATAATTCTTGGATAAGGTGATAAGGGTTCGAAATACACCCATACAATAAGTTTTGGACATGTGTAGTTCATAGATTTTACATTATCTTTCCATTTTATTTAAATCGTCAAATAATGATGTCATCGCTGCATCATTATTATGTCATAAATAATTTATTTTATTTAATACCTAAAAATTATAAAACAATCACTATGATGTAGGAAAGATTTTTATCTTTCAAATGACTATTTATAATCAAAATTTTGACTTGTGTAACCCCACTTAATAATTATTTAAGTAAAACATATCATGTTTGTGTCATTTTTACTTTTACATTAAATAAAAAGTTATTTATGTCATTTCCCAACCAAAGTGGATCCATGGGGTCCCCAAGTTGACACATGTATTGTATTGGTCGGCCATTACACATCCAATGATGTTAGGACATGTGTCAAATTCATTTCAGTTTATTAAAGAATTATTTTTACCTTAAACTACATTAATTACCACTAATCGCGATTAAAAACTTAATAAGTTACTATTCACAAAAAAATTATTTTTATCCCATTGAACCACATTTTACTTATTAATGACAACCATGTATGTCGCTATTTTGAAATTCAAAACACATAAGTGGTAAAATTTCATTTAAACGAAAAATCAGCTTTTATAAGTACAACTTAGTGGTTTCACTATTCATCAAAAATTGAAGTTTTTCAGAAAAATCCCAAATATTCACCATAAGATATATTTTATAATCCAAATTCAAAAATTATGTCTATTTTACAAAATTCAATACATATAAGTCACATTAATTAATTTATTAATTAATTCCCGCTGTCAGAGAAAATAGCGTGTTTTTATGAAACAATAAGTATCATAAGATTGACACTAGTTTAAGTCTGATTTCAAAGTGAAATTAATTCAACAGACCACTATTGGATTTAATGGTAAAAATATATTCTAATTTAACTTTAAAACAAATTCAAAAGATAATCTAATCATATAAATAAATTAGATTAAAAAGAGGTTTTGAATTAAAACACAACATTTTACACTATTCATTAAAAAATGAACTTTATCGGAAAAATACCAAAAAATTACACAAAGTAAAATTTGATGTCCCGATTCTTATTAAGAGTTTTATTTGGTCCAAAAGAATGTGTAAGAGTGATCAAAACGTTATTTAATGAAAGTTCTCCATTAAAAGGCGATAAGTGAACCTTTAGTGAAAACTAGGGCATATACGCCTAAAATTAAATTCTTTCCGTATTTTAAGCCTTTAGCTTTTATTGGATAAATGTAAAAACATTTAAAAAACATATATAATCATATTTTAGTTATTTCTATCCATTCCTGCTAATACAACGGCTACATGTTAACTACCATTTGAAATAATATTATTTTATTATTAGAGTGCAACGTAAGATTCCCAAGAAACTCGTTGTTGCGTGTTGGGTACGCCATCGAGCATAGCGTCCCCTTTAAAGTTGTATTAATATTTTATTCACAAATATGGATAAATATGAAAATTTCATATTCATTATTTACCTGGGTTGTTACATCCTTCCCCCCTTTTGGGAATTGCGTCCTCACAATTTTAAAATTGCGCTTGGAAACATCCATGAAAGTCCCACATCAGAACAAGAGTCGGTAAAACAATCACTTTAAAATAAAGAAAGATAAGTACAAAGGTCACCCGAGTTAACCCATACTAGGATTCCATGTATGAAAATATGGACATGGAGGAAAAAACAAAGGGTCATGTTCTGATGGAGAGTGATAGAAAACATGTTTAGGAGAAAGTTAACCACGAGAAAATCACAAACTTGTGATGGGTTAAACGGTATTCGATTCCCCAGTAGGAAAAGTTAATAGACAAAATTTTTCTTTTAAGTTACTTTTCATTGAGGAATTTATTTTTGATCTTAAGGAAACATACTTACTTGTCATGTTGACTTTCAACTCTTTCTCGGTTTCTTACACAAACTCATAATAGCATACGTTGATCATGGAGTCCACTCGGTTTCATCGTCATCTTGATCACGTAGGTAGAATTCCCATGCATTACAACAATGATTTAGAGATCCTTCAAAATCATTTGCTTCCTCTATCCAAATACACCTCGTACATCATGGGTCATATGGGTGTTCACAGAAAAACAGTTTTGGAAAATAATCATGTATGAAATATAATTCCAAAACATCTGATAAAACATGATTTCTATAAAATAGTCGGACCGAAATTGAGTTGAAACTTTCTATTATTGGTCCTTTTAAAATACCATAAGTATGTGATGTGAGACTATATTGTAAAATAAAATATAAATAGGTTGCGCAAGGGTCTCCTTCCTCAGCACCCTTTTTAAAATCATAATATGCTTCAAATTGTTGTGATAAGGTAAAATATTTGAAAATACCTTGATAATATTTACCTTTCTTGAAAATATGAGAATATTGTGAAAATAGTATTTGTCTAAAAACAACCCATGATCCACGATGATAACGAGGGATAGTGGAGGTGTTTGATATCTCAAACAACTGCTTGCAAGTGAGTTGTATGCTAGAAAAAGTTTCACAATCATCCAAAGATGACTTTGCAATAATTATTGAAAGCATGTCATCAGGAAGAGATAGGAATGTCGTTTGATATCCTTCTCCTTCCATTCGTATCCGACTTTACTTGACCTGAAAAAAAAAGTTTTAAAACAAGGATTTAACTGAAATAATAGATATAGGGACTAATCATGTGTCTCACAAGAACTCCTAATCCCTAAAGTTGTCTAAACCATCCTCTGATACCAACTATAAGGCCCCAGCCTTAAACCTTAATTAATATTGAATTAAAATAATAATTCACGTTGAGGATCTTTTTAGGTTTAGAGTTTTAGAGAATTAGAACATAACTATTACATCTCAAAAGATTACAAAGTAGACACTTCTATTAAGTTTCCATAATAAAAAAAACTCTTAAAAAGACACATGTCTAGTTCCATGTTTTATAAAGCGTGACATTCCCTTGATCCCATCCTTGACCTTATTCCACTTTAAGTCCTGTGAAAAACATTTTGAAAAACTTCGGGTGAGCATAAAAAGCTCAGTAAGGGATACAGAAAGAATGAAAACTGTTATTTTCTCAAACATCAATTAAAACATATATACTCTATCAAAGTAATACCTTCACCTTCATGAAGTAGTAAAAAAAACTCTTCACTGAATAATGTATCATTACTTACCTTTTTTTAACCAAAGTATTACCATAAAACCCATAAAAAGAACACATAACATATATAAAGGTAACTTGGGACATAAACATACTTAAGTGGAATAACCATACGGTCGACTTCCACACATATCACTTAATGGAATAGCCATACGGCCAATTTCCATACATACTTAATGGAATAGCCATACGACCGACTTCCATACCCAATTCATTGGAGGTTATAACGTAACCACCCGTCCTGGTATTCACGGCACCACCCGTCATATGGTTTATAACGTAACCACCCGTTAAAATGTCCAAGTACCAGTATAAAATCATAAAACATAAAACCAATATAGAGGAATGATAACATTTCCACATTTCAATCACAATATATCATAAATATATTGACATAATAGAATCCTTTTTCAAAACCATTTTAAATACCAAAATACATAAAAGAGTATATGGTATTTATTTTATTCTAAAAACATTACGGCTTGTTGAGAAAACCAAAGACCAAATAATACTCGCAGTGGCGGTAAAGGCCATTGTTGCCGCGTACGTGAAAAGAAACATTCCTTTTTTTCATTTTGTAAAATGCTTTGTAGAAAAATATTCCTTTTGTATAGAAGTAAAATTCAAAGGGGTTTATACACCGTATAAAAGAATGTTGTGTAAAAAACGAAATATGCCTCAATGAAAGGAGATTGAGACGAAGTCCCTTACAAAGATCATTTTTAAAATAAAATAGATCTATTATGTGTATTCACTATAAGTACACATAAAGAAAGTAAAGATACAAGATAGGACATAATAATATCATGACATAATTTGAAAGTAGGAGATTAACCCAAAGAATGAAAATTGGGTTAAGAAATTCCGTTACCTCGGGTCCGACTTGACTCGATCGTTCTTTAACGTCCTGAATAATAAACATGAGTTAATTTATACTTGATTAAGAACCTTTTTAAAGTTCATTATTCCTTTTATATCACTTATTGCCATGTTATAAACATTGTGTAACCATTTAAGTTAATAATGTCTGTTTTGTCAATATTTGGTTCTTAAGTCTAAAGTGGACTTCTTACAATTACATGTTGTTCATGTGGTCAAAGGTTATTTATATCCAGAATGCAATTACCAATTTTGATATCATATATATCATATATATCAAACATATACATGTATTTATAATATTACATAATCATTTAGAGGTAAGAAATGAAATACACCGTTCATGGAGACGGTAAGTCGTACGTACGCATGAACGCTACTTTCATTTCTTTGTCATATTAATGGAATTAAAACTAAATGAGAGGTATGTATATTTTAAATCCATAATTATATTCATCATTTAGATATATCATTAATTAAATATATCCATTATATACATGTACTTTTAATAGTACATTACAATTGGGGATAAGAAATGAAATGCACCGTTCATGGAGACGGTAAGCCGTACGTACGCATGAACGCTACTTTCATTTCTATCTCATAACTTAATGGAAAGAAATAATAATTATATAGAGGTATATTATAATTACAGTATAACATCATATATAATAACTTTAAATCCATCCTTTACATGTCCCACATATGGCATTAACGAATCACATCACTTTGAGGGGGCGGTAGTCTGCACTTCCTTAAATGAAGATATCGTGTTTACCCATAATGGAAACCATAAAGGTAAGCCCAAAATGAAAAAACAGAAGCTTAAAGAAAACATAAACATATTATATATAATATATAAAAATAGTGACATCATAATGGCCACCTTTGAAGGTGTTAAATGAGTATTGAACAATCATCATTTCGGGAGGCGGAATTTCACCATCCACGGAAACCGTATGTTCTTTAACCATTTGATTTAGTTGTGTGAGAGTTTAGCTCTAATAAATCATATAACAACATCCTAGTATATTGAAGATACTGGTGTTGTTACAAAAGAAGTAAATAAAAAGAGTTTAGAGGGTTGGATAAGCAAAATAAAACAAATGAACAAGAGAGAATGAATTACCTTTAAAAGTGTAACTCCTTTTGATTTGAGCCTAAAGGCTTC
This sequence comes from Viscum album, assembly GCA_963277665.1. Lineage (NCBI taxonomy): Eukaryota > Viridiplantae > Streptophyta > Magnoliopsida > Santalales > Viscaceae > Viscum > Viscum album. Next base: position 121,007,572 of record OY728153.1, on the reverse strand, counting down.
CTTTGAAAGGATTCTGCCCAAAGGGAATCCACTAGGATGAGGAGAGGGATGTGTAGAGAGTACATGGGCAGAGGTTGGCTGAGCCAAAGGCTTGAGGAGTGTGTGAAATGAGGTAGAGGTGGGGGCCTTTTATAAGAGGAGAGGAGGGGCACTTTTGGAAAGTAAAGGAATATTACATTATTCGAAAATTTGTTTCGGTTTTAAAAGGTCCCAGATTGATATAATTCGTGGATAAGGTGATAAGGGTTCGAAATACAGCCATCCAATAAGTTTTGGACATGTGTAGTTCATAGATTTTACATTATCTTTCCATTTTATTTAAATTGTCAAATAATGATATCATCGCTGCATCATTATTATGTCATAAATAATTTATTTTATTTAATGCCTAAAAATTATAAAACAATCACTATGATGTAGGAAATCTTTTTATCTTTCCAATGACTATTTATAATCAAACTTTTGACTTGTTTTACCCCACATAAAAATTATTTAAGTAAAACATATCATGTTTGTGTCATTTTTACTTTTACATTAAATAAAAAGTTATTTATGTCATTTCCCAAACAAAGTGGATCCATGGGGTCCCCAAGTTGACCCATGGCTTGTATTGGTCGGCCATTACACATCCAATGATTTTAGGACATGTGTCAAATTCATTTCATTTTATTAAAGCATTATTTTTACCTTAAACTACACTAATTACCACTAATCGCAATTAAAAACTTAATAAGTTACTATTCACCAAAAAATTATTTTTATCCCATTGAACCACATTTTACTTCTTCATGAAAACCATGTATGTCGGATTTTTGAAATTCAACACACATAAGTGGTAAAAATTTCATTTAAACGAAAAATCAGCTTTTATAAGTACCACTTAGTGGTTTCACTATTCATCAAAAATTGAAGTTTTTCAGAAAAATCCCAAAAATTCACCCTAAGCTATATTTGATATTCCGAATTCAAAAATGAAGTCTATTTTACAAAATTCAAAACATATAAGTCACATTAATTAATTTATTAATTAATTCCCACTGTCAGAGTAAATAGCGTGTTTTTATGAAACAATAAGTATCATAAGATTGACACTAGTTTAAGTCTGATTTCAAAGTGAAATTAATTCCAAAGACCACTATTGGATTTAATGGTAAAAATATATTCTAATTTAACTTTAAAACCATTTCAAAAGATAATCTATTCATATAAATAAATTAGATTAAAAAGCGGTTTTGAATTAAAACACAACATTTTACACTATTCATTAAAAAATGAACTTTATCGGAAAAATACCAAAAATTTACACAAAGTAAAATTTGATGTCCCGATTCTTAATAAGAGTTTTATTTGGTCTAAAAAGAATGTATAAGAGTGATCAAAACTATATTTAATGACAGTTATCCATTAAAAGGCAATAAGTGAACCTTTAGTGAAAACTAGGGCATATACTCCTAAAATTGAATTCTTTCCGTATTATAAGCCTTTAGCTTTTATTGGATAAATGTAAAAACATTTAAAAAACATATATAATCATATTTTAGTTATTTCTATCCATTCCCGCCAATACAACGGCTACATGTTAACTACCATTTGAAATAATATTATTTTATTATTAGAGTGCAACGTAAGATTCCCAAGAAACTCGTTGTTGCGTGTTGGGTACGCCATCGATCATAGCGTCCCCTTTAAAGTCATATTAATATTTTATTCACAAATATGGATTAATATGAAAATTTCATATTCATTATTTACCTGGGGCGTTACATAACCTACTATTACTAGAAATATATTTATATAAATTTCATTGTTTTGTATTGGTCACTTCTCATAAATTATAGTTCTATAATGGTGATTATATATTCGGTCTTTAGAAACTGTATGGAAAAGAAAAGAAATATTTTGCAACCAAAATTCATACTTATTAAATTTTCCATAATATCTTTTTTTATTTATGGTTTGAACACCCAAACTAGGACTTTTTTAATGATCTTTATGACTTTGAGAATATACCAATATATCATCATCAAATAAAAAACCAAACATGCCTAATAAACACATTTTAGGCCTTATTTAATATATCCATATAATGTGTTAGTGCATTAGACAACCCAAAGGGACTAACTATAAAATCATAGTGGCCATACCTAGTATGAAATGTAGTATTTGGTTTATCATCCCCTTTAACTATCAATTGAATGTTCCCCAATAGAAGATCAATCTTCAAAATATAATTCACTTTAGGAAGATGATCAAACAAACAATCGATTTGATGAAAGGGGTACCTATTCTTAACACTGATTCTATTCATGTTTCTATAATTTTATACATATTACCTTTGAACAATATTTATTTTTAATAATAAGACATGATCATCCCAATTTTATCTGAATGGATAAATAAATCATTTTCAAGAAACAAATATAATTTATATTTAAATTACAAGTGTTTTACATAACCATTTGATAATGGGATTTTGAAATATTCTTCACATCCATGAAAAGAAAAGTAAACCTATAGTGTAGGAAAAACACCCAGTAAATCATAAAAAACAAATTTCATACAGTATTTCACAACAATGACATCGTTAATCAATATAATATAAATCTTCTTAAAAATAGGTTCAATGTGATGTTTACTTCTATGTGTAATCAGTTTCTCATGTTATTAGAAGGTTATCAATGGTATTATATTTTTGAAAAAAATTCATAGCTAATTTTTTTTCATCCAATGAAAAAAATGAAATTTCTTACAAAAAAAATATCAATCTTCACAACGGGTAGTCCAAAATGGTTTTTAGAAAGTACAAATGATCTAATATGAAAAAAATATTCATATAATTCATTGTCTATTCAAAACCACCACACAGAGTTTTCATAAAAATATATATATTCTATTCAGGATGTTATATTCCCCATTTTCATAAATATTTATCATAAATTTATTATCATAAATATGTTATGAAAAAAATGGTATTGGTATGATTTTAGTTAATAAGTAACATACATATCACAACATTAATAGCTGGCCCAACATCAACCGTATTATTAGAAAAATGTTTTCCAACATCATTATATCTAAAATATCTCATTGATAGATGGATATTAGTCTCACATCTATGGTATAATGGGGATCAACCATTCATAAACAATTTATAATGACCATATCTTGAATAAAACCCTAATAAAACTATTTTAAAACCATATGTAAAAAATATATATCAAAAATACCATCTTATTTTAGAAACCAATTTTCAACTCAAAAATAACTAGGAAAAAGTAAAGATGGGTTTTTTCGATGAAAATATTAATGTGTTGAAATTTTTATGAATTAATATAATGGTTATGATAATAGATAAAATAACTACTATGGTATATGTTAATATAGAAATTTCGTCCTTCTGTATTGAATGTCAAAAAATAACAAAAAAAATTCTTATTGTAATTTTTTAAAATAATTTATCCAAATTTTTTTTATATATTCTATTGTCCATATTAATACATTCATAAAATTAATTTAAAAATCGTTAACATGGAAGGTAAATATTTTAAAAATAAATCATTATAACATTTAAAATGAGGTTTTACATTAATGTATCAATTCTTATGAGTAGTAATCATAACATATATTATATCATCTAAATAAGTAATCATATTTTAATGGATGTGGGGTTGAAGATGATGGTGTGGGATTAAGTGCCTCTTCCCCTTGGTGATATAGGTGATATCAACATCCCTCTAAATAAAGGATTCTCAGTCTTGGAATTTCAACAATTTTGTTGATCATCCCTTCTTTATGGAGATAAGAATCATGTAGTGCCTCTTATCCTAGCTTCTACGATGGTCAAAAATGGACCATAATCAAGATTACTAGTGGATAGTGCTACTTAGATTAACACATGTAGTAGATTTGTGATGGCCAACTTTCTTACAAAAGATATCGGTGATCTTCAACTAGCATCTATAGAAACCAATGGATCATGTATTTGTTATCTATATTACTGATGTAGTAGTTCTATGATGGATGACTCATACATGGTGGTTGTGGGATATCATTGAACGACTTCTGTTGGGTTTAGTGGACTACATTTTGGTTTTATAGTTGTTTTTGATGCTTTGATTAATATATCTGGTACATATTTGTTTTCCAAAATGTATGAAGTGGTTTCTGATGAAGAGAATGGTTTTTTCCATCCAGTGGTGATTACTAATGAACGATTTCAGTCAGTAGGGGTTGTGATGGTGTCTGAGGTGAATGAAGTGGGTATTGTGGCAGTGGTAGTAGAAAATGGAGCTGGTAAATCTATGGGGATAGTGTATATGGTTAATATTATAATGTATGATGAGGGTGATATGCATTAGCATGATTCTGCTACTATTATATTGGAGTCGTCTATGCTTCCTCATATTTTTTCCGCTATAGTGACCAAATTTTATAATTATATAACTATATGTTTTGATGTAGGTTCAAACGGAAGGCATTTCACATCAATATGAGATGCTCCTACTGAGTGAATTCTGTGAAAGGGTTACACTAACCATGTGATTGATATTATGAAGGCTATCCATGATATATTTATGATTTGTGAGAATTACATTATTAAGAAAATTTTTCTTCATGTTGGAGGAAAACATTATAATATAGATGATTTGGTTTGAAAAATAAATTCTATTTGGGGATTTTTAACTGGGGATGTACAACTCTAGGTCAAGGATTTTTTCACATAATGTTCTCATTGGAGGAGCTAAAATCATGAACTTTGAGAAATAGATCGATTATGATAAATAAAATTATAGTTTGTTTTAAAGAACATGATTTTTTATTCAATCCATTATTTTTAGAATATTCTAGGGCTCATGTCTGGATTCAAATAATTGTTCCTAACAGGATAATTCTTCATCCTAATATTTTTTTGACAAATATTCTGTTTGGGGAATTCTGATTAAAATGAACAAGTCCAATGGGATAGAAAATCTCAGTCATTATTCTAGTGTCCTGGTGGATGTGTAACAAATATTGTTCAAGATTAATAACAATGTTTTGTCTGCATTTGATGATGATATATCTTACAATTCCGAATTGATAAATGTAATGACTTTTTTATGAACTATTAAGTTATTGTCCCTGTTAGTGATAAATTCTATAAGAATTAAATTTTCTATTTTTGTTAAATAAAAGTGAATCTTGAGGATTATTATAGTATAATGTTATAGAGGCATAAAATTAAAGATAAATAACATTTTACTGGAGGAAGGAAATCCCCACCAAATATTGGAATGGAAAAGATTAGTCCTTGTTATCCACAAATGGTGGAAGATATTTCTCATGAACTTGTACAAGAGACTTAGGTGGATATTTGTAACGAAGAAGGATTATTGGATAATTAAATGGAGTAATGTGGAGGTGTGTCACATGGATCCATTCTAAATAAGGAAATGATATTGGTTCCTGATCATTGATAGAATTCCCAAGTGGATGCTTGTGGATTTAAATAAGAAGTGACTTTAGAAATAGATCAGTGCTCAATGAATCTATTCCTTAAAAACTAGGGAATCAACATTAAATGATTTTGAAAATATTTATAGGATTCAAGGGTAAATTAATAAATTAATTTGTTTCCATTACATCCATGGAATCTGGAAGTTTATAGAAGATGATTCCTTGAAAACCTATCATATAGTCTGTATTTATCTGAAAGGGAAAAATGTTTATGTTGATTATGATTTCTTTCATCCTCTTACCACAAGGAAATAAATATGTAGTAAATCTTACTTCTATTTGAGTCCATATATGGCAACATGGTCTCATGGTCCCACAATATGACTTTAATTTTTATGGTGATTATGCTATTTCTCATAAGTTTGATAATAATCAAGGATATTTCACTCTAGTATAGTGTGGAATGTTGTACTATATGCTTTTATGAACTCATCCTTCTTTTCCACTTTTTTTATTTTTTTATAAAAACTACCCTTCCTTATCCATAATAGTAATTAAACGAATTTTAATAATTTACTTTCTTAAGAACATTTTTTGTAGATTATTATTCCTTTTATTTTAGTAATTTTTATTCTATTTAAAAATAATTATTCATTTAATTTTATATAAGATTTTTTGATGATATTGTTTATATATTACTATTTGGACATTGATAAGATGAATATTTTAGAAGTTATTTGTTATTCCATTATCTATATAAAAACAATCATGAAGTAATTATAATTTTTAGAAAAATTAATCATTCAATGTAATAATGTTTTTATAATATATTCAGGAGTATAATTAATTTCAAAAAAAATAATTTTATTATTTTACACTATAATGAATTTAGGAAATTTTAAAATTCATCAAAAAATATAATTTGAGTTTGTAATTACATAAAATGAAATAAATGTTCTATAATTTGTTTTTCACTATTCACCGAATTTTTTTATTTTCATAAAATTATAAAAAAAAAACATCTTAATATAATGTTTAAATGATGATTTAAAAATTGAAATTGACTTTTTGTTCAAAATCAAAATTTAAAAAATGATTATTAAACTTTTAAACTATACATAATGAAAAAAAGTCACCAATAAAATTATTTACTTTCTCATTAAAAAATTAAAAAATATTTTTATAATTAATATGTGTGTATAAATCAAGATATCTATAAATATAATTTTTTTTATATCATTTAATGAGTTTTTACATAAACTGTCGTAATAAGATTTTTATAAACATTAAACTCTTAAATATAATTTTACCACATTTGTTTCTTCTTCATCAGATGATATAACTACCCCCCATTAATAAAATTATTACTGAAATTATAAAAACATAGAAATACCTATATATGAATGTATTTTAATTTCCATTCATTATTATTATCCATAAGTTCTTCTTAATCATCTAGAAGCTCAACCTTTGAATATGAAAATATGTATTCAACAAGATTTTCAGTATCTAGAGTTGTAGATCTCATATTGTCTGAAATTTAATTTTTTTTTCCAAAACATATGTATTCATCAAAATCTCCAAATTCATCTTCATTTTAGGGATCACCCTTAATTTCATCCCATATACACTATATTTTAACATCAGGTTTGTCAGAAACATTTCGGTGAATAACGCGAGATTTATTTTTCTCTTATATTAGGGAAACAAGTCTATGAAATCATTCTGAACCCCAAAACCCATTTCATATGAAATGATTTTTATTCATGATATTACAATTATATTTCATATAATATCAATCTATAATACTTTTTATTAATCTCACTAAATAAAATTTTTAACTTTGTTTTGGGTATTCTTTTTCAAATCATCTACTTTGTTTAATGGATTTTTATTTTTTCATTATTATGTTACATCATTTCAGATTAAAAATATTGTATCCATATAATTACGAAAATCTAATGTAGAAAATTTTGAATAAATTTTATCCTAAAATAAACCATTGTAATTTCAATAGAATACATCTTTTTCATCACCATTATCAGTTCTCTGGTTAAGTAATTCATCTTTAGGAATGTGTATTTATAACATACCATGTACACATAAATTATTAATTATAGGAATATTAATATTTATAGGGTTCATTTAGTGGACCTCTATATATTCATCAGAGTTTTAATCCACCATTCAATTTTTCCGATTACTTTTATGTATTTTTGTTTTTTGTACAGTTTAATATGTATATTGAATATTCATAGATTTTTTTATTTCTTTTTAGAAACAATCATATCCTCCAATTATAAGATAATGTTCTATATATCACGAAGTATTCCTTCACATTCTTATTTGGTTAAATCACCATTGTAACATCCTATAGATTACACCCCAATATAGAAATATTTTTATTTTTATTTAATTTTTTTATTTCCCCAGATTCATTGAACATTTCTTTAAAATAACATAATTTATTTCTACTACTGTTTGACCCCTCTTAATTTGGTAATGTATTTATTTTAGATAAAATATGAGTAAGGTCAATAAATTAACGCATGGTGCCTATAAATTAAGAAAACAATATATCCCGGTATACCATCATATCTTTTATTGATTTCAATAAGGACAGGGGTGCATTCCATTTATTTTTGTAATTTTTTTTAAAAAAATATGGGGAAATTATTCCTTTCATCCTCTGTTATTCCATCAAATAAGTGGTGGGTATCCCAAAATTTTTATTAATTGAATTTGTATTTTTACTTTTACTATGACCTTTACTATTTACGAATTCATAATTAGAGAATTTTTAATAATTTTTTATTTAACTTTTAATTTAAATTATTTATATTTTAAACCCTTTATACATTACATTAATTATTATAATATATTAAGCCATGTATAAATCCTTAATATAATTATAAATCTTAGTTGTGTATCCTTTCTATAATTCTTGAAAAGATGATTCATGAGTATCTTTCATGTTTCTAAACAAATTCCCTTCACGAGAGATATTATAATTAATTATTTTTTTATGATCCTAAAGTTTTATTAATTTATCATCACCTTGATATCTTAAAATCTTATTATTTTCATATTTAATTTTCCAAACATTAATCATAATGTTTTTTGGGTCTTTTATTCTATCAATAATAACATCTGGTTGAGAGTTTCTGACATTGATAATGACTTCCAATGCAAGGAGAAGTTATTCAAAATCATTTTTGAATGATTAATTTTTATAATAACACATTTATAACTCATATTCTATAATAAATAACATTATATTTAATAATTAAACTGAATATCCCTTTAATCAATGAGTTTTCTTAATGTAATATGCATATATACTTTCAAATCCAACGATTTTTTGACTCCATTGGCATATGTCTCATACAATAAATTTTTTATATAGTCCTTTGATGAAGAAACATTTAAACAAAGAAACTATATGATCATTTGGAGAAAAAATATTAGAGACATTATTATATTTCGTAAGATTAAATAAAATAATATTTGAATATTATCACTTTATGTAATCAATTAATCTCAACGAAGTAAAACAATTCTAGGTCAAATTATTTGAATCCATGACCATTATACCTATTATGAGTCCTATAAAATAGATATATAACTCATTTGGGGGTCATTAAGGTTGATTAATTATTATATATTATATTAAACATTAACTTTTTATTACTTTATGTTAATAAAACCATTATTGTGTGATAATATATTAAACCCTAGATATAAATAGTTATCAATTTTTCTCTTATAAATTTTATATAATAACATAAAATTAGATCACAATAATATTTGTATAGGTTTATACCTTAGTGTGATAACCTACTCATTACCATGTTCACTGCGGTTGAGTCGCTAAATTTCTATAAAAAATCATACATTAAACTAAAAGGTGAATCATATTTTATTATCCTTGACCAACAATATATATCAATCACAAAACTATTTTTTAATATATACTATATAACAACTCCCCAAGTTATACTTTAAAAAACTCTAAACTATGAACATTTCATTGATTTCCAAAACATCTTTATTTTAATATTCAAATTTCTTATATTTTTCCTTTTTATGATAAATGAATTTCGTAGATCCCACTTCTTCATGATATTTCACACACATATATATATTATTGGATTCACATGAAATTTTTCTTTCTCAAAACATCTAGTATTCTGAATTTATAGACCTTATATATCTTATTACTAGAAATTTCATGTTATTTTATTCACAATTAATATAAAAAACAAAATTTCAGATAAATATAGGTTGAATAGCTATATCTTAATATTTACATGTTTCAGAAATCTCAAAATATCATTTTCTCAATTTGATTTTTTTTGAATAAGATGAAATTCTTTAATATGATAAACCATATTGGATATGTTTGGTTATTTAAAATATCAAAACTCTAAGGATCTGGATATTTATATATTTTGACACTTCCACATTTCATATTAAATCCAAAAGTCTATTCAAATATCTAAAAAAATGTAGTATTAACTCAATTTTCAAATCCAATATAAATTATATATAGAATCACTAAATTCATTTTACCTATATTGAACAGTAGAATACTATCTATGCATAAACAATATTAATTTGTGTAACACCCCAAAATGATATTGTATGCATAGTTTTTTATTTAATAGCATCGACAACATTGGTTTTACACAACAAAAATCATAAAATAATAATGACAGAAAATTAAATATTGATAATTGAAAATAAAAAATAAAAAATAGAAATTAAATTGGTGGGAATGAATATTATTAATGAAATTAAATATTATATATTTAATCAAATTAATTACAATTCATCCAAATTATTTTATAGTCATAAGAAAAGAATGAAACAAATTTTACCCATTCAAAGGCCATATTTTTCAATAAACTAATTTTTTTGCCTTTTATTGCCACACATGATTTAAAAATAAATTTTCAAAATATAATAAATTATTTTTTAAATAATTAAATAAACATTTATATTAGTTGATTTTTTTTAATTATAGGAAAATAATAATTTATTATGAATAATAATGTGGCTTTGGAATGATAATGTGACCCTTTGTAATAGTAATATGACCAATGGATTAGTAACATCACATTTGAAGGTTTAAAAAAATTATGCATCATATAAATTATAATATGTTATAATTATATCATTATATAAGAAATTATATGTTTTAGAAAATATTTATAGTGTATTGATATTTTTATAAAATTTAAATCTCATTTTTCAATTTGATAATTAACATAATGATTTAAAGAATAATTTATTTTCACAAAATAGAATAATAAATTAATATTTTTGTTTTTAGGATTATAAGATAAATTTATTATACCATAGTTAATTTTTCTATGTGTAATATAATATGTTATAATTTAAAAATCAGCATTCCTCTACTAAATAAAGATAATAATTAAAAATTTAAATTTCTCTTATTTATATATAATTTTTATAAAATGGAGATAATTTTTAAATTATAATGGTTCAAAAACTTTCATTGATATTTTTTGGATATTTCATGAATAATTGAATTTTATGTGACAAGGGAAATAATGTAATTTATTTTATATAAACAATATAAGTAAAATATATTGTTTCATGAGTTAAAGATGACATATCACCCAGTGTTCATAATAATGTGAAATTTTTTTTGTATAAATTCACATGAATTATAACTATTTTTTATTGTTAGCCAATATAATAAAATAATGGATATAATATTCATAACATACCCCTCTTGTCCACTATAAATACCACCCCTCTTTACCTCTTCTCCCCTAACCCCCCAATCCACAAAGATTGACCAATTTATAACCAATCATATTCTCAAAACTCCCCCAACATCTAGGATCAATCGTTCTCAACAAAGTACTAAAACATTTCTCTTAATGAGGTTCTCAAGGATATAAATTTAAGAGGCAAATAAATTTTAATTCACTTTCAATATATTTTCTATTCATTTCTTCTAATTCTATCCTCTTCTATTCTGTTCAAAAATAAATAGTAAATATATCTTCTTATATATACCATAATTTGATATATATATATATATATTCATCAATAAAACAATTCTTCCCATATTTATATACTAGAAATGAAATCATCATCCATGAGTTGCTGATTTACTACCTTCATGGATGATGTGTTTTTTGTATTTCAATTAGGCCTTCAAGGATTGGAATAATAATATTTTCATGGTTAAAAGATACAATAATATATGTCATTCAAAAGAATAAATATTATCGAACCATTATATATATAAAATACCAATTCATATAACAAAACTAGTTCATGAGGATAATAAACTCTATAATAATCTAAATGACTGTCACATGCATTACTTATAATGATTCATCCTCATATTATATAAGTGAATAGAATATATAACAATTAATTATTTTATAATTTATTTAATAACATAAAAGTTAAATTCATGATAACTATTTTCTAGTTACACGAATATTTATACATGTATACAAGTTAATAGATCATAGAAACCAAAGAAAAAACCTGGGAAAATAACAAAATTGTATCTTCTAACACATCAAAAAGGAAATGCCAAAATAATGAAATTATAATTAATAAAATAAGATTAGAAGAGGTTTTTATTAATTAAATAATTTATTTAATATTTTTTTAGGGAATTAAGATCATTTAAAAAATACATTCGAATATATGGTAAGGGGTGTCTCATTCCACTTTTATTTTCGTGAGATTTCCATTAATTTTTAGTTATTTCATTTATGTGGGGTATTTAGAACTACATTTGATATATAATATCTTTAATATGTTTATATCTATGGGATTCAACTATACATTTTAAGATTATTATTTTTTTCTCATAAAATTCATTTGTTTACAATGTAGTAATGGATTCTCCCAAAATCTATAGTTATCATTTGGCTACTCTTTATCTCCCATTACCCCAATTTAATTCTTAAATATTACTATTTTTTCCTCAAAAGTTACTTTTTTATATTCAAAATATATTTTACAAGCTCAATCCTACATTATTTTATGAGAAATACTTGTTTTATAAGGTTATTTGTTCAATTCCATTAGACATGCACGCCCAATTTATTGGAACCTCCCAATTTCAAGAACATTTTAAATTGCCTTACACAATATCCATTAAGATACCATTAATTTTCAAAAAACTACAATTTTATCATGAAAAGATCTATATTTTCATTTCTAGTTTTATATATACACAAATTAAATTTTTATTTTTAAAATACACTTTAATATTTTCCTCAAAATGCATTATAGATGATCATTTTAAAAGATTATAAAACGCTATATTTTTTAATAATTTCACTTCAATTGGACATCAATTATGCCCCAAACATAATTTCACTCTACATTCATTTTCATTTCTAGGATATTCATGTTTTTAATCTTAGTTCAAGTAAAAAAAATGATTTTTCAATAAAATCCATTGCAATGTAAAAATGGGTTTTTTCTCATCTCATTTTTAAATGTATGAGATATATGACATGTTCAACACTTATTCCTTATGCGTGTTGGATGTAATTCCCTTAATATATAATATCAGGAGTATTCTTATTCTCTTGATATTATATGTTTCTTTCAATTATACTCCTTTATATGGATTATGATTTAAATTTTTGAAGGTGATATGAGACACATTAAAATGACTAAAGATTATTTTCCTAAAAAATATTTCAATAATCTCATGTAAAAGTATGATTATACATGTGAAAAACCATTTTTGAATATTCAACTAAATACATGTGTTTTCAAATGTCATATTGTTCAAAATCTGATTTTATGTATCATGAACTCTTTTTAGTTTTAGTGATCAGTGCGGTCTTTTATAGATCCTCAATGCCTCAATAAGTCTCATGAGACAAAAAGATAGATAAATACCCTTAATGTTTATTCCCAAACCGAATCAGATGGGTATCTACAAATAAAAATAAACCATTATAACAATACGATGGTTTATGCCCTACATACATGGCATCTAATGAGTATGCATTTTCTTCTTTCATTATTTAGGTATCATTATCCAGAGGATTTTCACTGTGACAAAAGATGTGGATAATTTACATTTTCCATTAATTGATTGCCTGTGTTTTTAGTTAATCTCTATTCCATATTGGTTATGGATTATTTATTATTATTTACTTATTATTTTTTCACGTTTCTCATTTTTTTAACCCTTATTGATTATTTTATATCACCATATTATTTATTCTTTCCCCCAAGGTATGAATAAGAGATAATTTAAAGAGTTTCCAAGGGTGTAGTTTAATTGATTTTATTATGAATTAAATTTCATTTTATATTCAAAATTTAAAAATGAGTCTATGTATGTATGTATTTTTTCATGATTACAAAACTAATCAATCCTTGGTGATGTTCGCTCTTGTATATCTATCATTGTAAATAAATAACCATATACATGGGGCTATTGGGGTTGGGGTTGTTTCAATTGGTATGAGAGTAAGTATAGTTGAAAACATGGTAACACTGTTTATAAAAAAATAGTTTGGGGAACATATCCCTAATATTCACTTTGAGAATAAGAATTTAATAACATACTAATATTTTGGTATGTATAGACTAATTTCTTTAATCATAAAATAAATCAGTTTCTGGATACTATAGGTGGACATGTTTCTAAAACAGGTGTACCTAAGGGTAAATAAACTATCATGGTTTCCCATGCCTGAATCCAAGTATCCCAGTACATGAAAAGGGCCTTACTGTGCACCTAGATTGAAATTCTATAAGGACATTCTCAGGATAATTCACATTTTCATTAAAAAATTATGAAGGATATAAAATTAAATATTCCCCCTATGAAACCAGATTTTTGATTATACAATTAAATATGCATAATTTTTCAATTTATGTTAACAATTTAAAAAGTATTTATGTTATTAATTATGTATCATAATGTTATGATGTAATCTATTGTATTAACTTTTTTATTCATAGTTAGTAGAAGGAATCAAAACCACATCCATACACATAATCTAAATAGTATGAAGGATCATATATTTTATGGTCTTAATCCAATATTTTGAAGGGAAAATTTCTCCCTAATTTTTTCATCATAGGAGGAAATTATATCATGTTATAATGATGAAAAAATGAATTCTCAAAGTATTATCTATTTGGAAGGAAGAATGATTATAAAAGCACAACTAAAAAGATTTTAGATAATGGAATAAAGATAGAGAAGTATTTTCCCACATTTGATAACTGTTGAATTAAACACCCAGGTAAATGCAAGGATGGAATGGTAGTTTTATATATGTATGGAGAGAAAGGCCCCCATTATTGGGACTAAAAGATTAAGAAAAATGATTCCAATGTAATATGATTAATCTATAAGGAGTTAGGACACTACACAAATCAATTCCTAGAGCATCAAATGAGATTACACCAAAATCGGAGAGTGGATCATCGTTGATCATATTATTCTACCACAAATGATGAGGAATTAATAATATGATTTGTTGGATATAATAATTATATTATTTGAATATTTTGTTGATAATGATTTTTTATATGAATCCTTATATTTATAAGAATTTCACTTGTGTACTTATTAATCATCGAATTGAAAGCATTTGATGAATAACACATGTAATCAAGAGAATTGATTATATTGAAGGAGGTTATTTTTAAAAGAACATGACTTTAAAAAGATAACCTATTATGGTGATTGATGTTGAGATAATGGGAGTGTATTTGCGATGATAATGTTTTTTGTTGTTCTAATAGTTTGTGTTATACTGAAATTAAGGACTTTATTCAAAAACATGAGTTCATACTCATAGAATCATGCATGTTTCATTCAGGATTAATAGAAATTACGGTATTCATATATTTTTTATGTCTCAATAAGAGAAATATTATTTGTGGAAATCTTAGGATATGTTTATTTGGGATATGTAATGACCATCAATAAAAAATTTTGTTCATTGATTTTGGTGGGAAATATTTTTGGTATGTCATAAGGTTGAAATCTTATGTAATTAATTAAGGATATTATTCATTATAATTAAAGAATGAATTATTGGATAGATTGTGATAATCATTTTGGATTCATTAAACATTTAAAAGAAAAACTAATGAAGAAAGGAACATATTATTTTTCACAAGTGCTTCGTCCATGGAAAAAATCATATTGATTATTCATTTTCCATGTGTAAGGTATGATGTGAAAATATATAAAATCACAATGATAGTATGATATTAGGAATTTGATTTGGAAAATAATCAAGATTGATTAATTTATCATGTCTTTATATAAATCCGTCAAGTATAGAAAAAATATTTTAGAACAAAATCATTATCCGTTTACATTTCCTTTTTTGAAACTAAGGTTATTTTAACTGATCAAAAATTTATGGTGGACCATATAACATCCATGTTTTCTATCACACTACATCTGACCATGATTCTTGAATTTCTCATGATTATCTATATTTTAACATATTTTCTCTGATTTTTTATCTTAGTTTTGTGTTTACCATCACTTTTCTCTTTACCACTTTCTAAGAATATTTTTTCATAAAACCTCTTCACGGTGTGGGATTCCCACAAATAAAAGTGGAAGTATCAAAAATTATATATTTGAAGTCCAATTTCATATTGTTACTATGTAATTTATTTATGGTGTATATAATTTAACACCCCTTGATTTTATAGTATGTATATTTTTGAATTTAATTTCTTCTAGAGCATAGGTTTCACCCAACACGAAGCTTAAAAAATAATGATATACAATTAAATATCATTATTACAAAATTACCATTATAACCAAGCCATTAATCGGGTAGGAATGAATAGTATTAAGACATTTATATTTTATATTTTGATTAAAATGTTTTCAAATTTATCCAAATAATTTTATATTCATAAGGTAAAAAAGAATCCAATTTTATACATTTAAAATCCAATTGTTCCACCTTTTGTTTTTACACATGTTTTAAAAATGTGTTTTGTAAATTTTATGTATTTTATTTGAAAAAATAAAAATTATTTTTGAAATAATATTATGAAAGTTTACTTTTGATATGTTTTTTGTAATTTTCTGATATCTTTCATTCCAAATGAATAGTAATGTGACTGTTGAAAAAATAGTGGGACTAATAGATAAAGAAATATGACCAAAAGAACAGTTACTTCAAAAATGATTTTCTAAATTAAATTTAGACAATATATCTATGATTATATGATATAATCATATCATCGTATATGTACATAACTGTTTATTAAGTTATTAATTATGTATTGATATTTTTATAAAAAATAAATATTTATTTTCAATATTGTAATTAAAATAATGATTAAAAAAATTATTTTCATAAAATAGAATCATAAATTGATATTTTTATGTATTATGATTATAAGATAATTTTATGTTACCATATTAAATTTTTCAATGAGTCATAAAATCAGTTTGAAATTTAAAATTATTATTTTTGCACAAAATAATGAATTTAATTAAAAATAATTTTTCTCATATTCAAAAAATGATTTTCATAATATAGAATTAATTTTTTAATTATACACATTGAAAAATTTCGGAATTTTATTTTTGGGATTTTTGAAAAATAATTGAATTTTTGGTGAATAGTGAAATATGGTAATCTACAATATTTATACATTATATGTAAAATTCAATATTAATTGAGTAATTATGGATGTAATAACCCTTTTTCATAACTCACACACACCAATTACTATGTTTATTCACAATAATCATCATTATTGCTTTTCTTTAGCCCTGATTATAAAATAATGATTAATACTTTCAAAATACACCCCTCTCCTCCACTATAAATACCACCCCCTCACCAGTTCTTCTCTTCACACCACCATATCCATTAAGCATGTTAAAATTACGACCAATAATTTTTACAAACATCTCCCCCTCATTCAAAATCAATTGGTATCAAAAAAAATAATAAAATCAATTTTTTTAGAGAGATTCATAAAGAGAATAATTTCAGAGGTAAAACCTTTTTCATTCTCATTGAATTTCATTTAATTTATTTAATTCTTCACCAATACTTATATAATCTATCAAAAAAAGTATTATAACTCAAATATCTTTTATATATGCTATAATTTTATTATGATAATTGAATATTGATCATCAAAACACTTCTCTTCACCCTTTTATTCGAAAACGGAAAACATCGTTTTTGAGGTGACAATTTATTACCCTCATGGATGATGAGTGTTAGTATTCCAATTATTCCTTCAAGGAAGTTCATTAAAAAATATTGTTTACACATACTATAATTTACGTACTAAAACCTATTTATGATTTTGGAACTAGTATATATAAATAATATGAATTTATATGACCAAACTAGTTTGTGATGATCAAAAAATTTCCAAAATAATCTAAATGATTGTCAATAAAATTTTATATAATGATTCATCCTCATACCAAAAAAACGAATTAAATAAAGAACCGTTAAATATTATTTAATTTTATTAATATCATATAATTTAAATTTATGATAACTAATCTAATTTTTACATGATTTCCTATACATGTATACACGTAAACAGATCATAGAAACCATGCACATAAATGCCCCCAAATGATAAAATAAAATGTTATAACTCATCAAAAAGGACATAAATAATCATAATAAAATTATAATAAATAATGTAAATGTAGAAGAAATTATGAATTAATTAATTAGTGGATTTAATATGGTTATTGAGGATTTTATGATCGAGTGGAGAACATAATATGACATAAGGTAAGGGGTTTCTGATATTAGTTTTATTTTCATTAGATTTCCCTCATTCTCCACTTATTCCTCATTTGCGGTGTATGTATACTTAAATTTTCTATATAATATCATGAATATATTAATATTCATGTTATTAAATGATTCATTAGATGATTTTTTTCCTACGATTCAATTGATTATAAATTTATGAGTGATTCTCAACGAATCTCTATTTTCCATTTTGGTTACCCATTATATTTATTTTACAATATGTAATTCTTAATTTTTATAATTTATTTTTTTGGATTTGGTTATTCCAAATATGCATAAGAAGGGGTTAATTGTGAATTTTATAAATTCTTCACAAATCGTGACGATGACCAAGCCTGTTCTTTTAACTTTATCAGATTGTTTATGCAGTGGAAATTAACTAGTTAAAGGATGCATGTATGTATAGCGGTTCGCTGAATATAAGGCTCCTAGTCCACTACACCAACACTCTAATCCACAACCTTGGTGATTTTCACTATATAGTCCTCTTATCAACAGACCATCAACAACTGAGTATATGTAGTTGACACCTTTACATGTTAAAGCTAAAAAACATATCCTTTTAGTTCAAACCTAGAATTGAATATAAAGCATAGTATGAGAAGATGGTTAGTCAAAATAAAATAAGCAGTTGTCTTGAAATACATTCCAGTTGATCTTTATAGTAGTAACATCATGCCATTGATAGTAGATAGATCGTTGTTAGTAGAAAAGATGTTCATCTGATAATGTATGTTCTGAGTCGATCTAGTTGAAATAGATATAGAAATAAATTCATAAAATCCAGAAAAAATGGATTGATGATAGATCTTATATGTATAAATGATGAATCTTCACCACATTTCCTCTTCTTCAGAAAAAAAAAGAGTTTGATGGATATTGGTAGCAGCAGATCTGTAAATATCGAATGACTTGGTAAAACTATAGTTGTGAAGAACTCCAGATCATGTTATATTTTTTTGATGATTTTACATTTTATTTAATACAATATATCAGATATATATTTATAGAATAAGGATGAGTGTTTTACATAAAAATATATATCCCTAAAAGTCACCTTTATAATATTGATATTCAAAAGTTCGAATGACAAAGCAGTCGTAACACCTCTAAATATTTGTCATGAAAAAATCCTTTCAAATCAATCCATTGAATCTCAAATATATGGATTTTAATAAGTCAGATATCTTCTTTAGAATATGGCATTTCATTATCCTTCAAATCAGCCTTATAATTTTCCTAAAGGCGGTTGCTCAATAAAGTCATAATTTAAATCTCTGATGCCAAACGTAGGGTTGAACTGCCTAGCATGCATTCTTTGAACGTAAGGTTCAAAACATAAGGTTGATAATGTATGGTTGATTATGTAAGGTTTAAAAAATAAATTTTATCAACCATATACTTATCTTCAACTCTCAAACATATGATATAATATCCATACTTTTCTTTTTAGCAAAACATAAGATACATGTTCTATAGGGTTTATTATAAAATTAAGGTTGATGATCCATACATTTATCAGTTTCCATACGTATGGTATATGATCCATACTTTTAGATAAAACATAATGTTGTTTTCAAAAGTATTGTTGAAGAACCATACATTTAAAAGACAAACATAACATTTCTAACTAACATTGTGTTCTTTTTCTATACTTTTCTAATATCTCTAACATAAGGTTCCGTCCAAACCTAGGGTTATTCTTCCATTACTTTGTCTATAATGTATGTTTTATTTAATATAATTTTATGATATGCCATAAAATAAACAAAGGATTCCACACATACACTATTTTCCTCAACCTGGGATATGAAAAATGTTTCTAGAACATGTGATTGTGATTTATGAACACATAGAGGATGAACAATGTTTCCATAGCACATGTAAGTAATATTCAAACACGAAAAGAATGAATAGTGTTTCCAGAACACGCGAAAATGATTTCCGAACACTTTTTCAAATATTCCATGTGGATTAAACGCTTTAATAATATTCCAAAATAGTGAAATAAAGAATATTAATTTCCTGAAATATACTTAATTTAAAATCATTAGAAGAAAAAATGAGGGAATTTGTATACATCATAATCATCATAAATAGATATAGTATTTTTCTCATTGATCTCCTCTTGATAATATTTATTGGTGTTGAAAACAACACTTTCTCAACAATATCCCTCTTTTTTATGATCACAAAACACATTAAATAACTAATCAAATTATCATACATAATTAATTGTTTATAATTTAGAATTTTGATAAGATAAAAACAATATTTTGTTTCAACTAAATCATTTCATAATTTTAACATTTTATCCCCCGTAATAATGTCAAATAATAAATCCTTCATTATATATAAATAAAATAAAATTCCAAAAATTTCTCTTTAAATTGTTTTTAGAACTTTTACTACATAAATGAAGAAGTTTCCTTTCTCCCTCTGAAAATAAGAATTATATATTCTTTTTTGTTTTTATCCATATTTCTCACCCTAATAAATATCTTCTATTTATCCATATTTATTCCCCTTTTTTGATATTAAAATAATGATTAAAGAAGGAATATAACACATTTTAAAATAGCAATGAACTTACATAAATGGTATGATAAACTGTTAATATATATTTATAATTGGATTAATTGAATTTTAACATAGTCATTATAGTAAAACAAATAGAAACATTCGAAAATGAGATGCAAGTTTGTTTTATTGAAAACATAATTATGTGTATAGTAACAACAATGATAATCAATGTTGGGATAAAAAGGTTTGGGAAATACATTTCAGCGCCTTTGAATGACTTCCTTGTGCTCTAACATCTACAGTCACAATATTTTTATTAGTCCATCACCAAACTAGACAATGAGATCCCTTTCTTATAGAGTCATATGTATATATTCAATCAAATTGGAACTAAAAATATAATGTAACCACTCTTCCTTCCCTATAAACTGATTTATATTTTCTGTAAATGTGTTCAACCTAACTATGATCCTTGGTTTATATGAGGAAAGCTGGTCAATAAGATGATTTTGATTACCCATCAAAATAGATAATGAAGAACTGTTAGAATGAAGGTCATGAAATCTATTATTTGTCTAGATCATTACTCCTGTAATGGCCTGAAATCACCATATTAGATCCCGCAAAGTAGAAGAGGTACATGTATGACTATTCCTAATAGTTAAAAATTGATGCTCCATGAAAATCATAGAATTTTCCAAATTTGACTACATTTACATCTCTTATTTAAAATTTGGAACTTCATCCAACATATCCTTCTTATAAATTTCAACTTATTGTTTTGAAACAGAACTAGATTTCATTTTCTGAAATCTCTTATTTTTCTTTTCAAATGCTCTTCTTAAAGAATCATTTTCTGATTCAACTCTGGTTAACAT
This sequence comes from Viscum album, assembly GCA_963277665.1. Classification (NCBI taxonomy): domain Eukaryota; kingdom Viridiplantae; phylum Streptophyta; class Magnoliopsida; order Santalales; family Viscaceae; genus Viscum; species Viscum album. The sequence continues at coordinate 120,985,923 of OY728153.1, read as the reverse complement.
TCAATCTAGCTCATCAACTTATACATTAATAGATTCATTGGAACCTTTTCATTTATTCTAAAACTGAGCATCTAATGGTATTAACAATACTAAAGGTATATAATTAGTATTCCATTTATCTTCATCTTCTCTTTGTACTGGCTTCTCAACTTATTCATCCATCGATTCTTACCCTGACTCATCCACATAAAAATCCTCAGTAATAACTATACTGTGAATTTCAGAAGGATTCCCTTCTAAATTTACACCAATATGATATTTATCTTCCTTAGAATCATCATCATTTGGTTCTTCCAAGAATGGATCCATTAAATTAGGTTCCTCTTGAGCCAATTTTTCTTGAAATATATTCTGTCCAGCAACATTAAACTCTCTAGGATTTTCAACAGTTTTAGGAACAATTTCTTTTTCAACATGAAGAGTCACCACAATCAAGGAAACTATTGGTTGATCAATTTTCTGTACATCAGGTTCTCTAATAAATCTACTATTCAGAATAGGTTCAGTTTTATCAGTAGTTTCTTGAATAGGCTCCTCACCAGTTAAAGCCACTCAATGATTTTCCCCCTAAAGTCCCTCTTAACATTCTTCATCAATAGATGGATTAAATACATAAAATCTCAGTCTTATTGAGGTTGCACTTCCTCTTGATTCAGTCATGCCTTCCTTATACATAGAGGTTCACCCCCCTGAGTCAAGTTGTTGTCTTCCTCAACTCCAACAGGCATAAACATTCCTTTCACAACACTCTAGAAGAATATAATATTCCTTAGAGTTCCATCATTGAAAATATTGTTGTGATGGAATCTTACCCTATCATCTAGTAATCATACCATATCAGACATAAATAGTAATTTTTAAATGAACCTTCTATAGGGATACAAGTTCATTCTATCATCTGGTTGACAGAAGTAGTTGAGATATCTTATCATATATATTGTAAAATTCAATTAAATTTCATTCATAATCAAATATATTATGTACCTTTTATGAAACATAATCTTTTCCATTTTTGACTTCCTATGTAAAATCCTTATTTACACAAAATTAACATGAATCTTTGGATCCAGTTCCAAATCCTTCACGAACATTTTTCTTATACCATTATATCTAAATACAAATGACATAATTTCCTCTAACTTATGTTTGTCATATATAATATTCATTATGTCAAAATGATAATCTTCCTCATGAAGTAATTTTAATATTCTAGATATTTCTACAGATAAAATTGAAAAAATATTGACCTTCAATTTTTGCAACTACAGTGTCCTCTGTATCTCCAAGACTGAATGGAACAGATTTGAAAAACAGTCAAAACTCTAACCCTTATAGAATCTCTGTATTTTCACCACTGAAAGTCTGCTCATGATTTTGAAAAGTGAGGGCTTTCCATTGTACGAGATCCGTTTGATAAAACCATTCGAGGTCGATTACTTTTCCTTGTAGAATATTTTTTCCTGTGTTACGATGACACTTGGCATTACTGTCTTCCCCTTCCTCAAAACTCGCTATCTTGGCTATTTTTTTCCATTTTTTTAAGGCTTGAAGGTTTATGTTTTCGAAGGATATCCAAAGGTAGACTAAGGCACTAAGGGATTTTGTTGTTTCAATAGGTTTTGAGAAAATGAAAGTGTTTGGAATTTGAAATGGTTCTTAACATCCTTAATTCCTATGTCATATAATTACATAATGATAATTACATTATTTAAAGAAAATAAAATTCACATGGAAAAATAGAAAGTAAATGGTAAATTATTTTAAACAATAATAATTAAATTCATTAAAATTGTAAAGAATAATAAATGCGTAAAAACTAAAATTAATATTTCACATAAAAATAAATTAACCTAGATACCCCATAATAAAATCAAACCTTGCAGTGGGATGTGGATTAGTAAAAATGTCAGCTAATTGGATTTAAATACATACAAATTCTTAGAATATATTCATTTTAAGAACATGATCTCTTAGAATATTATGTCTGATATCAATATGATTAATTATAGAATTATTAATATGGGTTTTGAAATATTTATAGCACATGTATTATCACATTAAATAGGTGTGTTATTAATATTTAGTCAAAATACCATGAAAGTGTTTTTTATCCTCAAAAATTGTGCACCACAAATTCCTATATATTGATATTTTTCCGTGGCTATTGAGAGGGACACTGAGGGTTGTTTCTTACTAGACCATCACAAAAAAATTCCGAAAAATTTATAAGTCACTAAGTTGGGTTTTCTATATAATCAACTACTTCAAAAGTCAGCATATCAATATATATTTAAATTAAAATAAATTTTTTTGGATACAGAAGATATTGAAAGACAGTACCTTTTAAATATTTGAGAATTCTTTTGACAACACAAAAGTGAGATTCTTTAAGATCAGACTGAAATCTAGCACAACGACATACTGAATGCATTTTATCTGGAATGCTACCAGTTAAATATAATAAATTACCAATAATACCTATATAAACAGTTGTTGTCATCTGATATTCCAGTTTCATCAAAATCATGTTTTATATTAGTATGAATAAGAGTTGTATATGTCTTACTATTTTCAAGTCCAAATTACTTCAGTAAATCAGTAATGTATATTTTTTGATTTAAAATATTTCCAAAATCCTTTAGAAAAATTTGATTTCCTAAAAATAAATTTAATTATCTCATAATTCTCATTTCAAATTATTTTTGCATTAAATTTGAAAACTTCTGATGAATTTTTTTGTTTCTTGAACCAAAAATTAAATCATCAACATAAATTTGAACCAATAAAATATTATAGTTTACAATTAACTTAAACAATGTTGGATCTTCCATCCCAAAAATAATATCAATTTTCAAAATAAAAGAACGTAACATTTTAGATCAATCTCTTTGTGCACATTTAACAGAATAAAGAGCATTAGTATGTTAAAAAAATCTCTTTTTTTTACTTTTAAAAAATAGGAGGTTGTTCAACAAAAACATCCTCCGATATGTAACCATATAAAAAGAAAGGCTTAACATCCACCTGAAATAATTAAAAGTTTATATGAGATGCATAGGATAAAATGATTCATATAGCTTCTAATATAGATATAGGTACAAAAGTCTTATCATAATATGTACCTTCATGTTGATTATATCATTTTTCATCTAGTATTTCTTAATTTCCAGTAATTATTCCTTAATCATGTTGTTTTTTTATATAGAACCATTTATTTTCTATAACTAGATAGTTTTGTGGTCTTTCAACTATATTCCAAACATCATTTCTCCCGAACTGGTTTAGTTTTTCTTGCACTAATATCTTCCCACGTTCATAAAGGAATGCTTCTTCTAGTGTCTTAGGTTCTAAATGGGATTTAATGGAAGAGAATCCATCAAACATTTATACATTTCTCATAATTTTTATTTCAGTGTCCAGGTATCCTATAACAGTTTCTAAATGTTGATTCATTAGGGTTCTAGAATATTTATGTTGTTCACTGTTATGTTCTTAAAATTCGTGTTCTACTGAACCAGACAGAATTAGTTTTACATCATTTACAAAATTATCTTTTAATATCTTAGTTCTCATGTTATCATTGGAGTTTGATTCATAAATTTGGTTTTTCATTTTCTAAAAGAGATCAGATTTATAAAATTTCAAATAAATTAATTCTCCAAAAATCTAAGATTTTTTATTAAAAACATTATAATCATTAGATATAGCCGAATATCCTATGAAAATTCATTTATCAGATTTTGAATTGAACATAACAAGATTTTCCATAGTGTTTATGGTGTAAACCTTGCATCCAAAAAAATTAATGTTATTTACATTTTGTTTTCTGTTATTCTAGAGTAGATAGGGTGTCTTTTTAAAAATTGGTCTGATTAAAACTCTATTAATTAAATTTCAAGCTATACATATTGTTTCATCTAATAAATATGTAAAAAATAATATATTCATTTAGCATAGACCTATCAATTTCTCGAGTTTTCCAATTTCTTCTATCAACAATACCTATTTATGAGGTGTTATTGGTACGGATAAGGTGTTTTTAATACCCTTATTTGAGAAAAAATAATTAAATTCTAGTCCCCCAAATTCTCCACCATTATAAAATCTAAATGAATTTATTTTAAAACCTTTTCCATTTTGGAGACATTTAGAAAAACATTCAAGTATAGTAAAAGATTCACTATTATATGTTAGAAAATAAATAAAAATAAATATATAATAGTCATAAAATAAAACATATACATATAATTTAATAGCCTATATTGCAATTATTGAATGTACAAACAAATCTATATGGATAAGTTATAGATATTTAGATGTAAAAATTTTGTTAACATATTTTAAGGATGATTTGTGTGGCTAGCCATTTTGACATGAATCACATAATCTATCACATTCAAATTTGAGACTAGGAAAATCAGAAACTAATTGTTTGATATATATATTATTTAACCCATCTATATTGCAATGTCCAAGTCTTCTATTCTAGATCAATGATTCATTTATCATTGTATTTAAGAATTTCACTTATTATTTACAAAAGGAGTTAAAGACCAAATTATAAACATTATCTATTATGGGTGCTCTAACTTTAAATAGTTTATTATTATAAATAGAACTACAGTTGACCCAAAAATCTACAAAATAACCATCATCGAAGAGTTGAGGGATACTTATCAGACTGTGATTCAATCCTGGTATATATAGTACTTTATTAATTAAGACATGTAATGCCCTGGACCTCTCCGGTAAATTACTTTTTGAAAATTAGGGTTAGGAAGATGCCGTGTGAGTTACATGGGAGAGAGGGAGTAATTATAAGATAATAATGGGTGTCAATAATAATAATTATTATTAATGATAATGATGGTGACCCATTTATAAAATTGAAAGATGATTTATAACTATTAAATAATAATTATAATGGTGGATTTTAGTGTGTGATTAATTAAATGGAATGGTTTTAATTTAATATGAGAATAACCATTGTTGACTAATTTAATGGGATTGAATTAGAACATTAATGATGGGAGTTATTATTATTAATTTTATTAATAATAAATTTGAAGTGATAATGGAGTTGGGGCGTGAGGGCATGGAGTAATGGCCAAGGGGAGGCGCCACTTTTGGTGGACTGGGAGAAGAAATATTGAATGGAAATGTTATATCCGAAAGAGAATATGAGAATTAAATGGGGAAGTAATAAAAGAGAAAGAAAAAGAAATCAATTAAGGTGAAAGGGAGTGAGGCGCTCCAAATTGGAGAGAGTGATGCATCGCTTTGTGTATTTGAAATAAATAAATTTAAAAATAATAATATTATTATAATATTATTATTTTTGTGGATAAAACACATTTTCGACCGTAACTTCTTCGTATGACCACGGTATTACGAACAGTCAGTGGATGTGCGTCCCTAAAAATGAGATAGAAATTATAAGTCCAATATTGGATGTCTTTTTTGGGGTTTTGGATTGGGTACCCGATGCACTCAAAAAATAATAGATCTAATATTATTAATAAATATTCATACTTCCATAACTCACACGTGCGACGTCTGATTTACTTGTCGTCAGTGGCGATGTGATCCTGTCATTAAAACAATCGATTCAAGTCTATTGTGAAATTTTGAATTATGGTTTGTGGCTCGGGTCCACAAAACTCACAATATTATTATTATTATTTTTATTACGGGATCTTGCACCCATCATATATCCCACATAATGTGTTGGAATAGAGAACAATCTGTGACGTTGAAACACTGAAATTAAGACGAATGATTCAAAGACCATAAATCTTATATTAATTATTCCTATGGTCATGATGTTTTTACTCGATCAAACCGTTTTGGTTAATGTTATCCTCATTTAATGTGTAATTAGGCGTATCTGAAACCATCGCCACATTAAATCATCATAAGGGACAAGATATCATCCTTCCTTGTCCTTCATCTTTTTTCTCAGCTATGAGACATGAGAACCTTTCAATCCTTCTCGTAGGAGTTGCACAATCAATCTTTACTCCTCAGATCAGTTCCTCTCTGTTTTGATGCAACTAAGCTGTATCGATCATCCCTCGAAATAAGGTATGTTTTATTGTCGTTCCATTGGAATCATATTCTACTATTTCTCCCTCCCATATTAAAGCATGTAATCTCCATGCTTCAAATTGGGATTTTCTTGGGGTTTGGCTAGTGCAGTTGTTTCGTGGCATTCTCGAGTGGATGCAGTTGGCCCGAGAGGAGGATCTTGACCCGTTGTGTGGATAATGAATGTCAAGAACTCTTCGAGGTGGGGGATTCATTGCTTTTCTTTTATTTTACGTGAAAATGTATTGTAAGAATATTTAATCCCACTGGATGATAATGGAATTGAAATAATAAAATTTCTAACCTGATAAATAAATTGACATTGATCATATGTTATTACCTCATGTTTATATAGATAGTGTGATATCTATTCTTTCTTTGATTAGTTGTTCGTTCATGGTGGAAATTGGTTAAGAATGTAAATTGGGATTAATTGATAATTGTTTCCCTAAAGATAAAGAGTCATCTAAACGAATATGGTTCTAGTTGTAATTAGATGTTAATTATATTGGGACAATACGCATGTTTAATTATTTTTGATAGCTTACTAATTAGGTTTCCCAAACATAGAACCTACAAATAATTAATATGTTAATTCAATATGGATTAAACAACTAATTGTTTGATAATTCCTTAATGGGTTTTGAGTTACCCCTTTTATTGTTAAAGGGCCACGAGCCCAATGAAATGTTGTGTTTGTTTTCCTACTGTTTGTGCTGTTATGTGATCCTGGATGGATGTTGAGATATGTGGGGGCATAGAGGCTTTTGGTTGTGGTAACAGATGACTCCTAGAGTGGTGAAATGCATCAGTTAATGCATGTGGGTGTTAAGGAGGACTCCAGGGGTGAAGGAATGGATTGGATTTGATTGTTAGATTCTTGGTAATTTTGAGTGGTTGTTTATTTTCTTTAATTTTCTCCGCTGCTCAAGGCAGCTGGTCTTACTTACCCTTCTTCCAAAAGAGGCGAAGACACACGGGGTATGCCACATTCTTTCTGTGTTTAGCTTCTCAAGGAAGGTTGGGTATATGATCTTGCTATAAGAGGCAATGACTGAATGGGTAGTACATCTACTCATAGTGTTGATCCGCCGTGTGTTTAGTAGCATGTAATATTTTTCTAGAATTCCTGGGAATCTGGGAAAGTATTTCTATAATGAATAATTGAAAAAATGGTGTTAAACCATGGGGATGGATTTTCCGAAACATAATGATGAGGTTTTAAATTTTGAAGGTACAATTTAACATTGGGTGTGATGTTAATGAAATTTTATTTGGAATTGTTAATTTTTATTTAATGTTTAAAAAATTAATTAACGTACACAGAAACTGATAAAAATGGATTGAAGTAATATAATAACTCTCTTTAAATGGTTGTGTGCTTATAGGATACCTAGTCTTAGAAGTAGCAGCATAGAGTCTGAGAGAAGTTATCTACAGTTGTGTCTAACACTAGCTAATGACCATAGTGTGGTTGTGAGATATAATATATCCTGTACTTGTTGTGTTTATATATGCTACTCCACTGTGTCAGTAAGGGAAACTGACACCCTGGAAATTCTGAGCCATGGGGGGTGTTTTCCCCAACATTCTAGTTGGAGGACGAATGGCTGAATACCCCCTTCCAAATCAACATCCTGAGAATGGTTTTTTGTAGAGGAAATAGGGAAGTTGTGAAGCGAACTCATACAGAGGGAAATGAGCTTCAGTGTCAACATCCTGAGATGGTCAGAATTAGAATTGATCAGTTTACTATAGTGATGGCTCAATTGATTGAGATGATAAATGGTGGTTGTGTTTATTGGTGATATTTTGGTATATTAAAAAATTATGGAGGAACATGAAATTCATTTAAGGGTCATATTTAAGACATTAAAAGAAAAGAAACTGTTTGGAAAATTTAGAAGGTGTGAGTTTTGGTTAAATGTTTTTTCTCTTTTTCGTCACATTATTTCAAAAAATTGCATAACTGTTGATCCTGCTAAAACCAACATAGTTGAAGAATGGCCAAGACCCACAAATATAATTGAGATCCGTAGTTTTCTTGGTTTGGTAGGTTATTATGAGAGTCTTGTTGAATATTTTTCGTGGTTATCTAGTGCAATTACTAAGTTAACTCTAGAAGGTGTTAAGTTCATCTGGACAAAATAATGTGAAGATTGTTTTCAGGAATTGAAAGGAATATTAGTGAATGATCCAGTTTTGGAACTACCATCCAGAAATGGAGAGTTTGTTATCTATGGTGATTCTTCGTTGAATGGATGGGGTTTTATCCTAATGCAGAGTGATAATGTAATTGCATATGCATCACGTCAGTTGAAACCTCACGAGTTAAATTACCCTACACATGATTTCGAATTTGCAGCTGTTGTATTTGCATTAAAAATTTGGAGGAATCATTTGTATGGAGTAAAGTGTGAAATATATACTGATCACAAAAGTTTTAAGTATATATTCATTCAAAAATAATTGAACATAAGATAGATGAGGTGGTTGTAATTAATCAGAGATTAGGATTTCACGATCCATTACCATCCGGGAAAAGAAAATAAAGTGGATGATTCATTGATTCGAAAAAGTAATGATTCATTAACTATGTTACGTTTGGAACAAGATCCTTTGTTTTTTATTTGATGAAATTTGGCATAGAAGTTGTTAGTGCATGAAATTCATCTGTTTTGTATGAGGTGTCAGTGAGATCATCTCTATCAAACAGAATAAAGCATGCGCAGAAATAAGACAGTGAGTTACAGAAAAAGATAGAGTTTCTTAAGAAGGGTAAGTTATCTGAATTTAACATTTATAATGATTGTGTTTTGAGGTTTGGAAAGAGACTATGTGTGCCTTGTGATTCACAGTTGAAGAATGAGTTGTTATGTGAAGTTCATAGTTCCCCGTTTTCAGTTCATCCTTGCAGTACTATGATGTACAGAGATCTTCAGGAGTATTACTGGTGGGATGGTATGAAAAGAGATATTGCTAATTTTACTGTGAAGTGTTAGACTCTTCAGCAGGTTAAAGTAGAGAGACAGTTACCGAACGGAATGATTCATCCTCTATCGGTGCCAGAGTAGAAATGGGGAAATATATCCATGGAATTCGTTGTCGGATTACCGAAGTCATCTCAATATAATAATTCAATCTAGGTTATAGTTGATCTATTGAGTAAATCTTCTCATTTCATTTTTATTCTAGATACTTTTTCTTTTGATCAACTTTCACGGTGGAATGATAAAGAGATAGTCAGGTTGCATGGAGTTCCCTTTTTCTATTGTATCTGATCTTGATCTGAGGTTTACTTATAACTTTTGGAAAGGCTTTTAGAAGTCATTAGGTTCTGAATTAAATTTTAGTATAGCTTTTCACCCTCAATCATATGTGCAATCAGAACGAAAAAATCAGACATTGGAAGATATTCTATGTGCTTGTTAGATGGATTACTAGTGAAGCTGATACCAACACATTTCTTTGGTTGAATTTTCATATAATAAAAGTTTTCATTCCAGTATAAAGATGGATCCATTTGAGTCATTACATGGAAAGCATTGTAAAACTCCAACTTTTGGCGATGAAGTAGGTGAAAGGATGTTTATGGGACCAGAATTGGAATAAGGGATGGTAGAGAATGTTCAGTTGATTCAGAAGAACAGGAGAACAACTCAGAGAAGATAAAAAAGTTATGCAGATAACTGGAGGAAGGATCTTTATTTTGAGGTAGCTGATCATGTATTTCTCAAAGTTTCTCGGTGGAAAATTGTGATGTCTTTTGATAAGAATGGAAATTTGAATCCGAGGTTCATTGGTCCTTAAGAAATTATGGAGAAAGATAGATCAGTTGCGTACAAAGTGGCTTTACCTCCAAGTTTATCCAAGGTACACAATGTTTTTCATGTTTCATTGTTGAGAAACTATATGCCAGATCTATATAATGTTTTGAGCCAGAGGTAGTTCAGTTGGAAGTGAATCTCTCTTATGAAGAAAAACCAGTCCAGATTCTTGACAGTAGAGAGAAAGTGTTGAGGAATAAGGTAATTTACCAGGTAATGGTTTTGTGGAAAAACCATATGGTTGAAGAGGAAATGTGGGAATCTAACAATTATATGATGGGTAAATACCACCACTTATTTTTATATGTGAATAAAAAATGTGAGGACGCAATTTTCAAAAAGGGGGAAGGATGTAACATCCTAGGTAAATGAAGAATAAGAAATATTTCATATTTATTAATGTTTGTGAATTGAATATTAATTTTACTTTAAAGGGGTTTCTACGTTCGATAGTGTACCTGATATGCAACAACAGGTTTCTTTGAAATCATACATTGCCACTAATAATATAATATTATTATTTTAAATGTTAGTTCACTCCTAACCATTGTATTGGAGGTAATGAATGAAACTAACTACAATATGATTAAACATGTTTGTTAACTGTATTTACGTTTATCTAATAAAAAGTTAGAGGCTTAAAATATGAATGAATCTAATTTTAAGCTTAATTTAAATTAAAAGGTTGATTTACCGCCTTTTAATAGAGAAACCTCTTTAAATATAGTTTTGGTCATTTTTTTATGTTTTAATTGACCAAATAAAATTATTCTTCAGAATGGGGACATCAAATCATACTTTGGGTAATTTTTGGGTTCTTTCTGAAGAAGTTGTTTTTTAATGAATAGTGAATAATATTGTATTTTAATTCAAAAGTCCCTTTTAATATAATTTATTTATATGGTCTGATTATATTTTTTAGTTGGTTTTATAGAGAAATTAAAATATATTTTTACCATTTAATCAAATGTTGGTCATTGTAATTAATTTCACCTTGAAATTGGACATAAACAAGTATCATTCTTTTTATAGTAATTGTTTCTTAAAAATAGGCTATTTGTTTTAATAATAGGAATTAATTTTAAAATTAATTAATTCCACTTATATTTTATTTAATTTGGAAAAAAAGACATCATTTTTTAATTCAGAATATCAAATACATATTAAGCTGAATTTTCGGCAAATTTCTGAAAAACATCAATTTTAGATGAATACTGAAACCACTTAGTGGTAGTTTACAAAACTGAAATTTTTATTTAAATAAAATTTTACAACTTCTGTTAATTGAATTTTAAAAATTTGACATACATGGTTGTTTTCAAGAAGTAAAATGTGGTTCAATAAGATGAAAATAATTTTTGGTGAATAGTAAATTTTGACTTTTATTTACCGCTGTTAAAGGTAAATATGGTAATTAAAGGTAAAAATCATATTATAATAATTCAAAATTACCTTAACACTTGTCCAAAACTTATTTGTTAAGTCATTAATGACCATGGGAATCTTTGGGTCGATTTTAGGACCCCATTGAGCAACTTGAGAGTGATAATGACAATTTAGATTAATTAACATAATGTAAAGGCAAAAAAGAAAAAAGAAAATATCTTTTAGTAAATTAATTTTTAGATGGGTTTATATAAATTAAATTTTTTCCTATAAATATTAATTGGAAAACTAAAAATATTTCCTACATGATAGTAATTGTTTTATAATTTTTATACATCAAATAATTTAATTATTTCTAACATAATAATGATGTAGTATTTACCTCATTAATAAATGATTTAAATAAATAAGATTATAATGATTAAAATATTATCCAAAACCTATCCAATTCAATTTCTATGATTATATTTCGACCATGAGTCATATTATATTAGACTATAATTATTTTTGGACCTTTATAAACTGAATATCATTATATTTTAAAATAATATTTTCACACTTTCTTAAAGAGCCCCTCCTCTAACTTATAAAAGGAGAACACTTCTAACCAATCAGACACACCTCTCAAGCAATTTTATTCGTCCAAAATCAGCCCAATTATGCTCAATACTTTCCTATCCTCCCCCTAGAAGCCTTACCTTTTACAGAAGGCACTTCCAGAAGTCCATTGGTCCAATCCAAAGGGAGTTACCCAAATTTATGGTAATAGTTTCTCTTAAATGTTTTTTATTTATTTTACTTCTCCAACCCCTAACCACTTATTATTCCTTTTTTTCGTAACAAAAACAGTATCCTCAATATACTAGAATGTTTTTAAGTGAAGTATTTGAACTACACTTACACACACCTCCATCTAATGGATAAATAACATAATGTTTCTCTGGATGGAAAACTAACGCCTCACGAAACGATGATTGTTTGATTTTATCCTACATCATCTCATGGTGGCCATTATGATGGAACTATATTAATATATTATATATATTATGTTTATGATTTCCTTATTCTTATGTAATTCCTAATTATATCCTGTCGTTATGGTTTCTATAGTGGGTAAATACGATAATCTCATTTGAGGAAGTGCGGACTACCGCCCCTCAAGGTGGTGTGATTCGTTAATGCCTTATGTGGGATGTATAAAGGATAGAGTTAATGATATTATATATGATATTATACTGGATTTATAATATACCTATGTATCATTATGTTTATTTTTCCATTAAAATAGGAAATAGAAATGAAAGTAGCGTTCATGCGTACGTACGACTTACCGTCTCCATGAACTGTGGATTTCATTTCTCACCACTAAATGTTATGTACTCTTATATATATATATATACTGGATATATATGATATATATGGTATCTAAATAACTAATATCATTCTAGATATAATGGACAATTGACCACATTGACAACTTGTAATATAAGGTGTTCATTTTTGACTCAAGTACCAAATATTGACAAAATGGACGTTATTAACGTAAATGATTACATAATGTAATAAAATTTAAAATGGTTCTTAAGAAATTACAAATTAATTTTAGTTTATTATTCAGGATATTAAAGAACAATCGAGTCATGTAAGACATGAGGTGAGGGACTTCGTCTCAATCTCATTTCATTGAGGCATATTTTGTTTTAATACACGACATTCTTTTATACGCTGTATAAACACCCTTTACATTTAAAAGGGAATATTTTTCTACAAATCGTTTTACTAAATGAAAACAATGATTGTTTCTTTTAACATATGTGGTGACAATGACCTTTTCCGCCACCTCAGGTATTATTTGATCATTGGCTTCCTCAACACACCGTAATGTTTTTAAAATAAAATAAATACCATATACTCTTTTATGTATTTTGGTATTGAAAATGGTTTTGATAATAGATTTTTTATGTCAATATATTTAAGTGATATATTATGATTGAAATGTGAAAATTTGTTTCTTTTCTTTATTTTTATTCATTCTTATGATTTTATAATGGTACTAGGACATTAGACTGGTGGTTACGTGATAAACCAAATGACGAGTGGTGCCGTGAATACCAGGACAGGTGGTTACGTTATAACCTCTAATGCATTAGGTATGGAAGTCGGCCATATGGCTATTCCATTTAGTGATATGTGTGGAAGTCAACCATATGGTTTTTCTATTTAATTATGTTTATGTCCCAAGTTACCTTTATATGTTATGTGTTCATTATATGGGTTTTATGGAATTATTTTGGTTACAAACGGTATGTAATGATATTTTATTCAGTGAAAAGTATTTACTAATTCATAAAGGTGTAAATTATTACGTATGTTAAATTATTCATGGTTTAGTTGTTGTTTTGAAAAACTAACTGTTTTCCTTCTTTGTGTACCCCTTACTGAGCTTTTTATGATAATCCCAAGTTTTTGAAATGTTTTTCACATGACATAATGTGGAATATGGTCAAGGATGGGATAATGGGAAAGTCATGTTATCTTAAATATTGAACTAGACATTAAACTTTTTTTTCAAGAGTTTTTATTTTATGAAAAAAATGGAAACTGTGTAGAAGTGTCTACATTGTAATATTTGAAATGTAATTGTTATAGCCTAACTCTCGAAAACTCTAAACCTTAAAGGATCCTCAATGTGAATTATTTATTTAATTCAAGATTATGTAATGTTTTAAATTCGAATCATTATATCCCCTGTCCATATAACATATTTTATTTTGGATTTTATGACCTACTTACTGCAATGTAATTTAATCAATGGTTTGTTTCGGTACCCATATTTTGTTGAGTCCAGCAGTGTTAGCCAGAAAAGTCATGAGAATAAAAACTTGCTTTGTTTTTCTATAGTCAATAGAATCATATAAACTACTTTCATCTATATCATTCTTAATCCCACTGATTATTTATAGCATTAAATAATAGTTTTTAGATATGTGACCTTTTGTTCCACAGTAGTTTCAAATTTTACCTTTTGTACTTAGAAAAAATTAGTTATTATATAGTTTGGGTTACTCACCTTTACTGAATATTCCATATCTTTATTTTTTGATCACATTCATTCCAAGAATTTCAATTAGTGTATTTTCTCTTTTTTCAAAACCAAGAGCTACAATTTTGTATGTTTCTACTTTTATTTGCTGTGTTTTAATTTTAGTTTCATTATTTGTCTGTTTTATGTTTGATAAGTCATATTTTTAAATTAACACTTGATTTTTATTTAGAAGAGTGTCTCTTTCTCCTAAAACAACAATTTAAATATTTTTCATTGATTTATGTTTCATAAATAAGGAATCATAATTTTCATTCAACAAGATGATGTAGGCTGCATGTTAATTATTTGAACAAATAGAACTAGAATAAGAATTAGATGAGTAATAATATTGTACTTCATCATATTTTGCCGAGAAGATTTTCTTTTATATTTGATTCATCTTTTTCTGAGTTAGACATTTATGAGTTGCTGTATTCCTCAGAAACACTCCATATAGCTTTCATTACACTTTTTTATTTCTTCTCATAATCATTGTTTTCGAAAATTTTAATTTTCTTTTCTGATTTTGATTGAGGATAGTTAGGTCTAATGTGACCCTTCTTCTTACGTTCATATCATCTAATTCCCTTGGTTATTTTACATCTTTTTTAAAGGATGCTCTGAATAATATTTTCTTTCGGTATAATATGATGAATTATTAATCTAGGTAATCCTATTCCACATCTGAATATGATAAATCAGAATTATATGATTTTATTTTGATTTTATTTTTTATCATTCTACTCTTCTTTTGGGATGTTATTTCCAAAACTGTGTTTTCAATCTTGATCAATATTTATGATCATTTTCTTCATCGTGGATCTCAGCATCACACATAATAAGAGTTCTACTTAACTCTCACATTGTAAGATCCTTGACTGGTGATGATTGTCTAATAGCCACTGATATCCCATTCCATCATGGTTTTAGTACTCTCAGTACGTGTATGTCTTGATCTGAATGTTTGATAGGATCTCCCAAGGAAGTGATTTTTTTAACAATTTATCTTATCCTTCCATTCATCTGGGTGATTATTTCTCCTCAAACACTTTGAATATCTCCAATTTCAATTTAGATGTAGCATACCTCATCTGTCTAACATTGTCGGTTCCTTCATAAGCTACTACAATTGTAAGCCACACGTCACAAGTAGTCAGGCAATGAGATACTCTATAAATCCATCCTGTACAAAACCATAGATGATAGAATTTTTTGCTTTTGATTTTATGTCTTACTCCACTTATGTATCCACACTCTATGATTCAGGTTTCCCTAGAATCACCTAGGGAGTTATAATTTTCATGTAGACTTTGTATCCAAGGTTCTTTATGTAAATGATCATCCTTGATTTCCAGTATCCATAATTGTCACCATTGATTTAGGGAGATCGATCCGTTGAAATACCCTATCGTGTGTGATCCATTGTGCTCTTTATATTCCTAAAAAATTCATCATGTTATAGGTTTGACAAAACCTTTTTTTGATACCTATTTTTGGATTGGGTAGTACAAAATATTCACAAAGGGGGGGGGGTGAATTTTGTCTTTTACAAATTCTTCACAAGTCATGATGATGACCAAGTTTAACCTTTTATTTTTATCATATTGTTTTTAATGTGGAAAATAATCAGTTAAAAGACCCACAGATGTATAGTGGTTTGGGGAATATAAGGACCCTTGTCCCCTCCATCATTGCTCTACTCCACGAGCTGGGTGATTTTCACTATATGTTCCAATTATCAACATATCATCCACAAAAATGTGTAGGAAGATGACACCATTTCAAGTTAAAGATTAAAATAGATATTTTTGGTTTATACACTGAATTGAATACATAGCACATTATAAGATGTTTTTTTAATGAAAATAAAAAGAGTATTGGTATTGAAATACTTTCTAGTTGATCTTCATAGTTACAATAGGTCCCTTAGGATAGTAGACAGATCAACATCTTCATAAAATATTTTCTTCAGATAAGGGAAGTTCAGAATCGATTCAGTTGTAATAAATATAGAAATAAATTGAGAAACTACAACAACATTAGATTTATGAAATATCTTTGATGTAGAAATGATGAATCGTCAACGTGTTTCTTCTTCTTCAAAAAAAAGTTTGATAGATCATGGTATAATCAAATATATAAATCTTGAATGACTCTGTAAAATTGTAGCTATGAAGAACTCAATAGCTTTTATAAATTTTCTTGATGAATCTCCCTTTTCACTAATGCAAAATTTCATAGATATATATAGAATAACAAATAGAGTTTTCCTTAAAAATTTATATATATAAATGTCGCCTTTAGAATCATGATATTCAAATGATTGAAGGACAGAGAAATCATAACTTACCTCAATATTCTCCATGAAAGGATCCTCTAAAATCAATAAATTGATTAACAAATGAACGTATTTGAAAAATATAAAGTCGTACTTTAAAATAGGGCATTGAATTTGGCTTGAAATCTTCATAATAATCTGCATAATGACATTTTCTCAATAATTTCATAATTTAAATCTCTGATTCTAAACATAGGGTTGAAAAGAATGTAATACATTCTCTGAACGTAATGTTCACAACCTATGGTTGATAACATAAGGTTGATAATGCAAGGTTCACAATGTAAGGTTGATCAACCGTACTTTTCTATTCAACTCTTAAATGTTCTATACAATATCCATACCTTATTTTTTTGTAAAACATTTGATACATGATCTTTAAGGATCATTATAAATTTATGTTTGATGATCCATACTTTTATTAGCTTCTAAATTCAAGGTAGGTGATCCATACTTGTTGGTAAAATGCTTGGTTGTATTCAAAAGTATGTTTGATGAACCATACATTTAAGAAACAAACATAACCTTCCATACTAACATAGGGTTATTCTTCTATACATTTCTAATATCTCGAATGTAAGGTTCCTTCCAAACATATGGTTCTTCTTGAATAATTTTTTCTATAATGTATCATTGTTTAACCATATTTTCTGATATGTCATAACATAAACAACAAATTCCATACATATGTTATGCTCCTAAACATAGTTTATGAATAGTGTTTCTAGAACATGCGAATGTGATTTACGAACATGTAGAAAATAAACAGTGTTTCTAGAACATGAAAAGGTGGTTTCTGAACACATAGAGCATTAACAGTTTTTCCAGAACACACTAAAACGATTTCCGAACAAATTTTCAAATATTCCACGTAGATTAAATGCTGTAATTTTAATAAAAAAATAGAGAAATAATGAATTTTAATTTCCTGAAATATACTTAATGTAAAATCATTAGAATAACAAATAAGGGTATTTGGGAACATCAAAATCATCATAAAGGGATGGCGTATTGTTCTCAAAGATATCCCCTTAATAAAATAGTGTTTTGTTGAAAACAAAACATGATCAACATAATCATCTTATATTATGTTTTTATGTTGGAAAAATATTTATAAATATTAATTCTAATTTAATTTATAGGATAATCATATTTTATAATGTTTTCATTTCAATTTTAACTTATGAACAAGCCCAATTTAAGGAATCCTTCCAATTTCATAACCATTTGAGGGTTCCACCCATAATATATTCTATGTAATATTTATTTTAATAGAATCATCCATTTTATTAAGAATAACTGTATTTTTTCATTTCAATTTTTATGAAAATAGTTTTTCTTTTTTATTTTAAACAATTTTTTAACATTTTCCTTAAACCTCACAAAAGTGGCTCATTTATAATGATTATTAAAAATTATTTTTTACATTTTTTCTTTTTAGTTGGACATAATATATACAGAAAACATAATTTCATCATACAACCCTTTTCATTTCTGGGATATAAATGATTTATATATGATTCTATGAAAAATAAAAATTATTTTTGAAAATAGATTTTCCTTCTAAAGTAAAAAGGGGGTTTCTTCTATCATTTTTAATTGTGAGCCATATATTTTTTATTCACCACTTATTCATTATTTTTTTGTATTAAATTCCTTTTATATATCATATAATGACTATTTTTTTCTCATGATATTTTCTGTTTCATTTATATAATTTTTATTAATGAAAACTATATTAATGGGCTCATTTAAAAGTTTCGTTATCTATGTAAACACACATTGTTTGATTCTATAATCAATATATATAATTTTAATATTCATATTATTCATTAATTAAATCTATGTATGATGCATTTTGTGATTTGATGTGATGGGTGGGACCTGTTATATCCCATCGCAGCTTCGATAGGTCTCATGGAACAAAATAGTTGGTGAAAAACAAATTATTTTTGTTTCTAAATAATATCATATGGGTATCTACTCATGGGAGTAAATCATTATGCTGATATTTAGATTCATGTACAAGAAAAATCATTTCAAATAATTAATATTTTTATTTATTCAGTATCTATTTGTCATTATCCAGAGTTTTTTAATTTTGAGAAAATCCATGGATTCATTCACATTCTCAATTTATTAAGGACATATTTTTTCAGTTATTCACTACATCATATTCATAATGCCTAAAAATTACGATTAAATTATTAATTATTCATGTTTTTGAAATATTTAACCCTTCTTGGGAATTTTATTTCACCATTTTATTTGTTCTACGTTCACCATGTTATGAATAAGAGATTATTTGTTGAGTTTTAAAGGATGTTGTTTATTAGATTTTATTATATATAAAATATCTTTTTCTTTTACTAGTGTAAAATGGGATTAATGTGCGTATATATTTCTTAATGAATAATAAACTAATCGATCTATATTGATGTGACCTCTTGTATCTATTCCATTTTAATTAAAAAACATCAACTCTGGGCTACTGGGGTTGGGGTTGTTATAATTTGACTTCATGTGAATAAAAATATACTCATAATTATTTGGTGGAATTACTTATTTAAATATCAATATTTGTTTGTATGTATATTATTATCTATATTGTGTCGTTGTATTCTATTAAATTCTTGATTGTCATAATATCCAACACACAAATTGTTTTAATTTCACATTGATATTGTTTATTCTTCACAACATTATATTGCATCACATTATTCGAGATCCACACACTTCATTTGTCCTTCACATTATCTTTAGTTGTATTTAATGAATATTTTAATCCAGTAGAAAAAAATATGGGTTTACTATTCAAAAAATCATGAAACTCAATTTTTACCTAAAAATCGATTCATCTGGTAACTGTGTGGATAGTATTTAATTCTAATTCTAGTATTGTCCTTAGAAATTCACTATTTTGTTATTTTACGTAAAAAATTATTTATAGATAATTGATAATATATTCTCATTCTTATATGATATCTACCATGAGATTTTTTTAAACACCCCAAAATTACATGAAGCTTATATTTCGGGGTCCTCATGTACATTTTTTTCTAACAATAACAAGTACATCTAAAATCTGAATCATCTACTGAGTTAGCAACCATAATGTTATCCCACTAAAAATTCTCATGTACACATTTATTCTTTTTAATTTTATTCAAATAAAAAACTATTATAACATGATAATAGGAGACATTATCCATTTTGTGTTCACATAATACATCATTCTAATGATACTTGATTTAACTAATCTCATATTTTTATGTGGTATCCTTATTATTTACTAAATAATCATTTGGTATTCAGGATAAATTATTTATTCTAGTCGTATCATCAACATGGAATACATCATCATCAAAAATAAAAACAACAGGTTAATCTAATCAATCATTATACTACAATTTCAAAAGTATATCACCCAATCACTTACTGTACTCTACAACTTATGATATAGGATATTTTTAAATGTTTATTAAATAATCATTTTTCATTGTTAAATTATATTTTAACATAAATTATACCTCCCATGACATACTATGTTGAACTAATTAATCAAACCTCATTGTATCTACCCCAGGACCCAAATATTATTTTTTAATACTAGATTTATGGTAAATTGGTTAGTCATGATATATTTTATTTTGATCATCATCCAATGACTTCACCATGAAGATACATTATTGAAATATTATTCTTTTTATCACTTTTCGATTTTTTTTTTCTAGTTTTCCTGAAATAATAAAAAAATTATAAATGGAATTTTCTTTTCCATGAAAATTTATTAGCTGATATTTTGTTATCATATCCTTGTTATTATTAATGGTTCCATCAATTTAATAATTTGGTATAATTATCATCTTAACCTAGTTATTCTTCTCGAACAAATAAAATTTTTCTTCTATAATTATTAGTTAATAATGAAAACGGCCCAATAAATCATCCATTAGAATCATATATAGAATTTAGCCATAAAAAAACAAAGACTATCAAAATACAACATTATATCATTCAATATAATTATATTATATATGATAAAATACATGAAATAATCTTGACTTTCATTGAATGATTATCATGTACCTTCTTCTAGTTCATGTTATACCCAATGAATACCCATCAATTAATTCATAAACATCTTGAATCATCATAGATATATTTGGATACATTGAATCTATTTCTCCACATAGAATCATTATTTTAATACATCATCATAATCATAAAATTTTTATCCATACTTCTTGAAAATATATTAATATGAATACAAGTCTTGATGAAATTAAATCCTTTCCCATGACTAACTCTTATATAAATAAATATACCACTACCAACATATATCTTATAGTTGAAGTGTAACATTTATCCCTCTATGAAATTTATTATATTTATCATGGAAATATTATATTCTGTCTCAGATGTATATTTATCAATCTAAAACATCATTTTTTGTTGATTCTTCTACCATATCTCTATGATCTATTCGGGAAAATCATATTCTCATTAAAAATCCTATGATCATGATATATTTCAAAAGTTTTATTTTTTCATAATTAATAAATATATAAAACAATTATGCTATAATATTATTACAATAATTGAGTAACATGAAATATTAATATTAATTTTCAAAATATCTTTAGGATTATATTCAATCTCATCGTATGAAAATATTACCATAATTTATCACGTGTAGTATTCGCGGAAAATGTTTTACCAACATTTGTTGTTAATCATCATAATATTAGTTCAATCATTCTTATTATTTACCTGAAAAATATAGGGACTTAAAATAATTAATATCCAACCAAAAAAATAATTAATTCAACTATTGTTCTTTACTCTCAGTAAAATGATCCATCCACTATTTAGTAATGGTATCTCCCACATTTAGTATGCACATGTATTTATTTAATTTGAATATATGATCTATCTAGATTAAATACATGATGAATGTAAATTTCTATCAAAATTAGGCACATTAAGCATATAATTCAATTAATATCATTGAATTTAATTATAACTAGTTATTGGAAGAAATTAAAAAACATCATTATCAACATATGATGGGCTCTTCATTATCTCAAGATTTACGATTTTGTTTCGGATTTCTTATAACATGTTATTTTTTTTATACTAATAAATAATCTAAATCTATATGTTCAATCTAAAATATTTTTTTTATAATTACATTACCCACAATTTTTTTTCTCAAAAACCATAACAGAATCAAAATATATACATAAATATTTAAATGAATATCATATAAAGGGTGAAAAATATTTTCATTTAAAGGATTGTGGTTATATGATATTGAAAATATTCACATGAGTTAGTTTATTATAATATATTAACATACAATATCCTTTATAGAACAATGAATAGTCTTCCAAGCTAGTGGGTAGTTCGACCCCATGGCTCTCCTCTTGAGTATAATTTACTTTAGATATAACGGCATTCATGATATCTCTGACACTAAAAATGCATAAAATATAATAATAAATGAACATTTATATCATAACTCTAAAAAAATTATAATACCATGTTAATAATAATTTAAATCTTATGGTTAATCGCCTAACATTAAATAATGATCTATAATATCATTAATACATTCATCAAAAAAATATACACGCCATTTAAATTTCTTAATAAATTTACTTAATATAAATATTAAAGGCATTTCCCAAATAAATATAAATTTATTTATTTCCCAATCAAGAGACACAAATATTATTTTTTATATTATTTAGGATTTTAAAATCAAATTTACCAAGCCTAACAATTATCATTTAATAATAATGTATAAATTATTTCAATAGTTCTAAATTAAATATTATTAAAAAAAATCTTTTCTTAACCACTTGATAATAGACTGAACCCCAATGTAATTTTAATTTAGTTCATGTATTATGTTGTCTAACTATATAGTTTATTGGTGAATTAAACACATCACATTATTTTTTCTCAATAATATAATGCCATATAACAAAACATGACATTATGTTGTCATAAACAATACTGTCAAGAATACTCTTTCACATTATGAGGGCACTAAATATAATATCCAGCTAGTACCACTCATTACAGTCACACCAGACATTATATTAAGAAAACAAAAAATATACACTTTTTATGGAATTTTATATAAGAATGTATTTCCTAATTTTATAAACGGTTCTATAAACACAAAATTACATTAAATACTTAACATAAATCTAAGTCCTATTGAATATAATATTTGACAACATTTTTACTTTAAATGATACATTTCATGATATTTTACATATTATGTCATCATTAGTGTCTCTATTGAAATTATTTTTACATATATCATAATTCCATGTGATGAAGGACTAGTTCACACAATATAAATCATGTTCTCCATGAAATAATTAAATAAATATGTGTATATTTTAATGAATATGTTACTAATAGCATTGATGCTTTTTTGGTCCCCATAAAATGAATAAGAATGTAGAAGAAAACCATTTTATTTCTGAACAATAAATTAAAGGGTAAACATAAGATATGAATGATTAACATAAAAATTAATTTCCTAAACTAATATATAATCCATATTTAAGTATTTTTAGTATACTAAATTTATCTCTATAATGTAACTGAAAAAATCCTCCGACATTTAGGTCGATTACACTAAATTATGAATCCATGATCAATTCCTGATGATATATGTAGCTTCTAAATGGGTACTAGATTATTCTTCAAAATTTTGTGGTATCCTAGAAGGGAAGGGAGTCTCTGAAGGCTTACATAAAATGGGTTACTAAAACTACATGGATCTATTAAATTTATATATCATATTTTGGTAATATTAATGTAATGATGATAATTCCCATATTGAATGTATCAGGTTCCACAACAAGGAACCTATTGGTCACACACAATTAGTTCATTCATTAAAATTATATAATGAATGTTAAATCCATGAATGAACTAACCCTTAAAGTTATAATCAATGAAACCGCATATATGTGAAGTGGTATTACAATAAAAATAATCACACATGATGTTGGACACAATATAGTCTCATAATATATCACATACACAAGACTACATTTCCACCCACATAAGCTCTGGATCATACATAATGATATGTTGGGAAAAAAATTTCTTTAACTATAATATGCATCATATGCATATAATTTATGTTAAAATCCAATATGTTATAGATTTTAACATCAATAATAATTATTATAGAGGTCACAACTACCATAAAAATTATATAGGATACTAAATACAATCATAAATTAGAAAAACAATAAGATAATATACTACTTGGAGAACCATAAAATAATTATATCATCAAGAATGATACCGTAATAAAGGTAAAAATTGTAAATTTTCATATGAATACTGAATTATAGACTCAGGTAATGAAAATTTTTATGAAACAGGCTTATGAATAATACCAATGACACTGAAAATGAAATTTCACGTGGTATTCTCAGAAGGGTAATTCAGAATACATTCCAATATTATATCTCATGAGTAATATTTTTTAAGAATTATAAATTTCACAAAAGGTAAATACTCCTTTATGGAATAAAAAAAATTATTTATAAGTCTTAAACATGGTTTTATACAATAATTAATTTTGAAAAAAAAATGATCATCATGATCCACACTAATGAAGGTAAAATAAGCATTACTTACCATTTTATTTTTAATCCCATCAACCAAAAAGTCTTCATCGTGATATTCATGAGTGATGATATGACTTATGAATGGATGGGATTCTATGTATTTTAACCACCCATGTATTCAAATATAATGGATTAATTATCATTAATATTCCTTTATATATAAAACCTATATTTATGAATGAAATTTTGGATATACATCTTTTTAACATGATATATTTTTTTAATTTTGAAACTGTAATACAATTTATTTATTAATGCATAAACAAAAACATTAGTAATGTGATATCCTAATACATAATTATGAAGGATGAAAAATTGTTTTGATTTCATTTTTTTTATCAAGATATGTTATATCAAATTGTTTCACCTACAAATTATTAATATAGAAATATGAAACAATTCATATCTCAGTTGAATTGTCAGTGATATAATATAATTAATGAAAGAATATTTTGAAAAAGGATAGATTTATTTTTCAATCAATGTATTAATAATTTATACTTTATATTTAAATAAATTTACTAAATATAATAATAATTATAATTTTCCAAAACAGTGTATATATTAAAATTAATAATACTTTTAAAATTTATAAAAATAAAAAACTTCATTAATAACACTTTTAAAACTAAATAATGTAATAATGATATTATTTTCTAACATTTCCAATATATATAAAAAATTCGTCCTAAGTACAATGGATATATTCTTATTTACTTAAACATGGATTAGACATGAATCATAGTAATAAATATTTATATTTTTTTATGTTTTTAGTTGAATATAAACTTAATTATGATAAATAAAAAGTATTAATAATAATTTTAATAATATATTTCATAATAGTCTATAATTTGAGCACATTAACATTTTTTATACCAATGAAATTTTTTTAATCAAATTATAAAATTTTAAATATAATTTTTTATTATATCTTATTTTTTCCATATTCTACATATAATAAGGTTTTAAAGTAATAAATTAAAACAAAATTTCATTCCAATGAAAAAATATTATTAAAAAAATAATGTGCTGGTTAGGATAGTGAATTAGTATTGGGATATTTTGATATATAAGAATAAATTAATCCTTACAAGTAGATAAAATACATATTCTATCAAATACATAAACGATTTCCACACTGTTATGTAGAAAATTTACTAGGGACATAAAGACACCTGATTTTTAAATGGTTAATCCCCAATATGGTTTCGTTTATATATAATGATATGTGAAATATCATTTATATATGATTAAAAAAAATTTATAAATTGAATATAACTTTATGAAGATATCATCATTAACCTATAAATGTCTCCAAAAACATTAATTCAAAAATCTCGATAAAATATTCTTCATATTTACATTTTTTAATAAAAATTAAAAATAAAAACCTTCACTTATTTTATTAATATTTCTTTAATATAAAAAAAAACTCTCTTTAGAAAAAGATATTAGTGTCTGAAAAACATATCATATTATGAATACCGAAATAAACTATAAATCAAAATATTCATATTATCCATTAAAAATAAAAAAATAAGGTTTAGTTTGTAATATAAAATAATTTTGATGATCTAGTTTTGAAGACATCCTATTTGTATCTTTTATATCTCGTAATATCTTTTAATTATATTATATGTTCAAAAAATATATATGAAATATAAATATAAAAAGTTTTAATGTTTTAAATTTTATAATTCGTCGAATATTTTTCCCTAAAATCTCCCAAAAATATCTCATCTATTTTGAAAATAATGAAATATTGATCTTCAAAATATATGAATAAATATTCTATTTCAAAATCCAAAAATTTCATAGAAGTTATTTTTTATTATATTTACTAATTTTCTTCTATATAATTAAAAAAAGTAATTTTGAATATAAATTCTAAAATCTTGTGATTTTAATAAATTATCATTTTCCTAACATCTATGTATACATATGGAAGATTCAAAATACTCAATTCATTCATACATAAGAATCTAGATTCCCAAAAATGAAGTAAAATATCACATTCATGGACTTTTTCATCACATTTTTACTATTTGAAATTCATAATCATTCATTACCTTATTATATTTTATTCATAAAGAAATTTAAAAACATATATGTTAAACCTGGAGACAAACTAACCTTCAAATATTTACTATAATAGTTATATATCGTACTTGTATAGACATTGATAATTTTTTATAGAAATATAATTATGAAACATGTCACTTATAAAATATAACGAATCTTTAAATATATTTTAACTCCTTGAATACAATCAGTATCATTCGAAAAATATTCTATACCTCCCAAATGTTATTATAAAAATAAAAATAATCAACATCAAAATTCAATGGATTCTAAAAGCACCTCAAATAATTTTATTTTACAATTTATATAATTTAATAAAAAAAAATTCATTAGAGAACCCGTTGAAACCACTTTACTATATAAAGTAATTTTTGAGATAATTACACCTATAGATGAAATAATTTGGTGAAATATGAATTATTGTCTCCCACATTGACATGAGTTTTTACCATTCTCTATATAAAAATATATATTCACAATATTAATTTAAATATTCCAATAATAAAAATATTTAAAAAAACTATGATGAATCATTTAACCATTATTTCAATAAATCCATCATTTTGAAAAGCCTTTATAAAAAAAATTGCATAATAAAATTTAAAATTTTACCTTATTATAATAATGTTTTTTTGTAACATTCTATTTCATTAAATTGTATTTAAGATCATTATTATTTTATAATCATTGTTACATTGGATTTATTAACATGTAAATTTAACATCAAATTATTACGGATTTTCACCTATTATTCTGAAATCATTTATAAACTACTATATTGAAATCCCATATATACAAGCATCTGTTTTATAGACATACTCCTCTCCATATAACTAATTATAATGTGATTTCAACACTTTATCTTTAAAAACACATATCTATGTCATAATAAATATTACAAGATAATATTGATTTTCCTTCATCAATATTTATTAGAAAATTGATATAATATTGTAAAAAAATCTACAGTTTAACATATATTATATTGTTTACCATAATTGATAATTCATTTAAAATATTTTTAAATTCTTTTATAATATTTCTTGTTAGATTATTTTGGATCACATGAAAATTCATCAAATACTATAAATTTTTTAAAACTGTTTTGTTAATATTATATTAAGTATAAAATGGTAATAATTATATTTATATATTCTCATTTATTTAAACACTTTTAATCATTATTGATAATTGATTTGAATAATTTTCATAGGTTTGAATACAAAATTTTAATCAACTATTCTAAAATACTTTAAAAAATCATTAGTATATATTTTAGAAGATAGAATAAATTCATTACGTTTGTAAAATTAATTATTATAAAAAATATAATTTCTATAAGGACTCAAATACCAGTTTTTTTTTGGGAATAATTTTTTAAAAATACAATCCCCAAATCAAATTAACGTAGTATCATAAAAAAATGATGAAAAATGATCCAAATTTTATCAAACATATAATATATAATTTTTTTCATCATTTCATTAAATAAACCATCACTTTTAACAAATAATTATTTCTTTAGTTTATGGATCTTGGCATAATAATCATTTATTATAAATTATTACCAATATAATACCATTTTTCCATCACTATAATTTATGAGAAAAAATTGTCTCTTAGAAAAAACATGTTTTTCTTGAAAAAATCATGAATGTGTACTTAAAATAGATTTTCTAAACATTTTTTTGTCTATATGTTACAATGAACTATAAGCTAATTGGAGACTAAATACATGAAACATGATAAAATTAATCTTTAAAATAAACCCCTTCCACATGAGACTATAAATTATATACTAATTTTTATTTTTATCTTAAAACCTTACCTTTATCATTGAATTTATTATTAAACACATAAATGGTTCTAATTATAACGATTATTTTTTGATATATGAATATGACCTCCTGAAATATTATTCTATAATATATTTAAGTCATCATTTATGTTATATAACCATTTTTCAAATTTAAAAAATTAATTAGTAGATTATTGAATAATTTGGGATATCAATTTTTTTTATTAATTGTCAGATTTCAATTCACTTATTATAGAGACAATTTATTTCCAATGATATTTTTATATTTAATATAAATAATTACCCTAATATACTATTATCGTTAATTTTTATAAGTAGTTCTAAAATCATAATTTAGATGTAAATTAATGTGACAATTTTTTATTTCACCTCTAGATTATTTTTTGTTATCCTCTTCATAATTAAATAGAATAGGTTTATTAAAATATTCACAATCTTCTTCTTGAACAATTTATTAAATACTTTTATTCATAATAAAATTTATATTATGAAATCTTATATTTGTGACTATTCTTGAATAGGATGTTCTATATTTTTCAAATAGATAAATATAATATGAACGTTACTTCATTAGTATTATCAACATATTTTTTTATCCTAATTTGTTTATTTTAATCAAAAATGGATTACTAGAAACATTGAATTATATTTCATATTGTTTCTTCAGATAAGTAGTTTCATAATTTGTTTAACAATATTCCATAATTAGTAAACATCAATATTGAATATTTATGATAATTTTTATTGATTAATTCTAAAACAACATTTATAATTCGAATTCATTCTATATAATTATTCCTCATTTTACAAATATTCTATTTTCCATTTCTAGAATACTATTTTTTTGAGTTGTGTAGAAAGGGTTTTTCATAGGTATAATATCATTACATATGAGATAACACCAGAAATAATTAGTTTTGAATTATCTTCCATTAATTTTCCCTGGTTTGTTTATATGGAATAGGAATATTTTTTCAATATCTCATCTAAAAATATGTAATTTTCAGTGGTTTTAGACTGTTATTTTTTTTTGAAAACAACATATTTGATCCAACTAAAAATAAAAATAAATATTTTGAAATAAATATCTCTTACATTTATAATGTCTAATAGATCGCCATATACCCAAATAAATTAATTCATGTTTCTTTCTTTAGGGTATCTAAATTCTCATAGGTCTTCCCTACACAATTTTACATTTCTAAAAGTACTACAAATTAATATCATTCAATTTTCTATTTTGGATTGTGTATTAAAAAAATACGATTTGAACTTTTTTTTTACTTCACTAAATAATATGGATAATCATTCTATGTTACCTCTTTTTCATACATTGTTTTACTATTAGAAAATGAAGTATGTATATTTCACATCTAATATTAAATTTGACTAGTTTATTCAAACTTTTTAAAAAAAATTAAAACCTACAATATTTTATATTATGATAGTGTTTCTATATATAAAATAACAATATTTTTATCATTAAATATTTATATAATAATAAAATTATTGTTTTAATCTCTTTAATAAAAAAACATCCTCAGCATTTAATAGTTTTACATCAATTTCAACAAAATGAACTTATTAAATCATTAGTTAACTATCATTTCCAAAAAATTCAAAAAAATCACTATAATATCATTTAATATTTTTATGATAACTCTAATATCTCATTATAATGGATTATTACCCAATTTAAAGAGACTATGTGTTGACCCATCTACTTACTTATTAGGAATATTCTGTTTTAATGGTCTTGTTGTGTGTTTTCTTACATTGATATAAATATATATTAGTTAGATAATATGTTTTTAGAGGAATATATAATTATTATTCTATATAATTTCTCTCAAGACTGCATATTCTGTAAAGGAATTCCTATTTATCAAATATCTTTTATGTATATAGATATTAATTCCTACTATTTTTCATTGTTTTCTCTATACAGGATCCATTTTTCTCT
This sequence comes from Viscum album, assembly GCA_963277665.1. Lineage (NCBI taxonomy): Eukaryota > Viridiplantae > Streptophyta > Magnoliopsida > Santalales > Viscaceae > Viscum > Viscum album. The sequence continues at coordinate 120,955,663 of OY728153.1, read as the reverse complement.
ATCATGGATAGAATCACAGTCAATCTATGTATTATTTTTATCAATGAGAAGGATATATGATGCTAGAAAATGTTATAAATGGAACTATAGAAAGAATATAATAAAATATTTATAGGATATTTTTCTCATCCATACTATTATGAATTCTATGTATAATTAAATGTTATTAATAAAGGTGAAAATGATAATTATTATTGAATTCATATTGGGAAAATAGTTTTTCATCAACTGTTCCTTTCATTATTATGTTTAAGAATTATTTTTTGATATAACATGATCCAAATATTTCCAAATTGGTTATGAAATGAGAAAATTTAATGTAATATTTATAACCAATATGTTTACGTGATACAACATATTTTACCATCTTTTATTTTGTGTAAGAAAATATATTTCATGTAATGATCATATTCCAAGTAATGAAATTAATTAATATTTTCGATAAAATTATTAATGTACTTTTTTGTATCATTATACATTGATTGGATTGCCTATAACTATTTTTCAGTGAATATAATTCTGTTCAAAAAAGATATATAATTTATATTATTAGATATTATTAACTTTTTATAGTTCTATATTTTCCAACATATTCACATTCTTATTTTAGTAACCCAATTCAATTTATATCAGCATCATTAAATATAGTAATACATTGAACTAATTTTTTATATTTGTAACACTGACCTAAAATATCATCATATATTACATTCACAATCTGATCTAAATAAATATATTCATCTTATATATCAATACTTAAATAAAGTTCTTGATTCTAAACATTAGTCATGAATGGTTAATGATTTATAATATTTTTTTTAATATTTACTTATTTTTTAATATTTTTCTAATTAATCATTTCTCAATAGAAATATAAATTAATATAAAATATATATCCTCTTCCCATCACCAACATGCATACTACTATTATTATTAAAATTTATATGCCGTATCTTCTTTGATGTTTTTTATATATCATCATTAGAATCAATACTATGTTGACTTGTTATTTCATTGTAATAGATTGAAAACACAAAAACAAGACATTTAAATGGAAGATTACCTTTTTATTATCCCATACCATTTTCTTATATATTTATAAATGACAGATAATATTATATTAATTTTCTCTATTTATTATTAGTGATATTTAAATTTTGATAATTAATTTTCCTTATAATAATTTTGTTTTAGTTTTATCATTACATCAAAAGTAATTCTTTTTTAAACCTTTTTTATCTTTTATAAAATTATATTTTTCTCATATCATATGAAAAATTTATACTATATATATCAATAATAATATTACAATCAGAATCTATTATTTTCTAATAAGGACATGATAACATAAAATCGAAAATGCAATATACCTGAAAAAATCATGGCCATGGTAGAATCTTATAAAATCAATCTAAAAATTATGATCTACCTAAAAAATTCTTAATGTATTATAAATATTTATTTTAGGATTTAATTATTATCAATAATTATATATTGAAACCTAGGCCTCATTTTTTTTATTTATATACAACATCATTGATATTCCATGCATATTCTCTCATGATTGACAAAAAATTCATTAGAAGTCTTTAATCCTTTAACCATGGTGAAAATGTTTTTCATATGAAACATTAAAAATTGTATCCCTTCGCGTTCTATAATTATCACTATTATTATTTTCATTATGTTCGATGGTATCACCTATCATAATGGTTGTGAATCAAATTATAGATGTATTAGTAATATGTTGGGGAGTAAATAAGAGATAGAGAATTATGATATTTATCTATCAATGATAGTTCATTACATTAAATGTTTGTGTACACATACTATTGATGATATTAGGTTTTAAAATCTGGTATCCAAATATTATGTAAACAATGGGATTATTAAATTAAATCAATAGTTATGATCAATACATTATGTATGTTCATATGAAATAAGTATTTTATACTAATTAGGGTTCAAAGGAAAGATGTAATTGTAATAAAATGAATCATTAAAAATTCATTGTTACCCACTTTTCCAATTTTAATAAAATTTAGCCTATATTAATACTAAATATATATAACATCAAAATTCATTAAAATTAATTATGACACTTTTTAAAAGTTTTATTTTAAAAATAATATATTAATTTAATAAGATTTTTTCCTAATGTATGTGACTACATTATTATTTTGACCGATGGGATTCAATTTATTTTTTATTCAATATTTTCATAATATGAACATATAATTGGGAAGGTATCATACAAGAAGAATAAATTTCATAGATAATTTTTTCTCCAATTATTTTATATTGGTGCTCCATTTTTACAATGTGTAAAAAATTATAAATAGAAATGAATATTTTAATGATTCAAATAATTTAGTATCATAAGATAGATCTGTACTAAATAACAAAATTCAATAAAAATATTGTAATTACATTGATTCATTTTCATAAAAAACTATCATCCACAATATTCAAATTATTTTTCATTATTTGAAAATTAATTAATACGATCAAATTGAAGAATATTTTGTTTCAATAGTTCAATAGCAATTACAATTCATCTCTTTTTTCACTCATGATATTTCTTCATGACCTCAAAATCTTTTTAAAATATTCCAAAATATTATATTAGTGAATTTAAAATTTAGAATTTAATAAAACTAATGAAATTTATTCCTACCAATAATATAAAATATCTAATTTAATTATAAAATAATTCAACACCAATCTTTGAATTATGAAATAATATTTCTAATTCAATCCTTTATGTATCCATAAATAATATTTTTATGATCTAATTTAATTTTCCTAAATTTATTTCACATAAGAGTATCCATGAATAATAAATAAAAAATACAATTCATTAAATCAATGGAAACTTATATAACATAATTTCACACATGAACAATCTATAAAATAATATGTTCTTACATTGGAGTGATTTGTGATTCACTAACATAACATGAAATTAAACTTATTTAATTTTTATTTTCAAATAATTTTCATTGAATAATCCCATCTATTTATACAGAGATTTAAATTATTCATACATAATCATTTGTAACTTTTTTTCTTCACATATGTAATTGAATAATATTTTGATTAATAGAAATGGTGTGTAAGATATATTTTACATATCCTTTGATAAAAAAAATCACTCAAATATAAATTGATAAAATATCACTTCATACTTGAATATAAATTTAATTATTATCTATAATTCCCCACTCCTATCAGAAAATAAATTTTTTTATAACCCTCACAAAATTGGTTGAACAAATAATAATTTAGGACTTCATAATTCCCATAGTTCATCAATAATATCTAGAATTTAAATTTATTCTGAATTTTAATATATGAACAAATTATTTTGTTTAGTTAAGAAAAAATACATAGTAATTTTATCTATATCACACCTTTTATTCAATATTATAAAATGTATTATAATACTATAAGCCATTGGATCCATCATTTATATTATTCTACTAAAATTATTTTTTATTTATATAAATTAATTTTTCTTATCATTCAATAATGAATGAGATAAATAGATATTATTTTATCAATTTTATTAAAAAATAAATATCCAAAAACAATTTTAAATGTGTTAACTCTTTCTATATCCGTTATATATAAACCACAAACCCCTCTAACTAATTCATTCCTTTTTTTAAACACATGTAAATCTATATACCAATTTTAGTTGGTATTATATACCCATAAAAAGTTGACTTCTAAAATATTGATACATGATTTAAAATATATAAAAATTCTCAGAAAATAATCAGAGTATTTTAGGAAATTTGACTTCAAATGTCTCATATTATCAGAATTGAATCCTTACCATTCATTTTTGAAAATAATTTTTTATTAAATGAATTATATGTTGAACCTTTATTAAATTTTCGCTTCATTTTAAATTGAAATCCAAAAATTGTTTTCTTTTTATAACACCATCATGGAATTTGATATTGAAAATCCAACATTAATTTAAGATACTCTTGAAATGTTTAGTACATTAGGTAATTTTTTAATAAAAACATTTTTTATAATTATTAATGAATTGAAAAAATATATCTTGAAATTATTTCTAGATATAGTCTGTATTCATACCCACCGTTAGTATAAATCCCAAATTTTAAAAGTAATAAACATACCAATTCTTGTTGATTCTGTGAGTAGAAACTAACAAATTCTCTAATATAGATCTAGAAAATAATGGTTTAAAACCATTAGATTTCTAATCAAATTAGAAAATTAAATTATTATAACTATGTTATATTTCATTATAATATTTTCATATTTATTTATTTTATATACATGTTTGGATTGATGGAAATAATAATCAGTGTAAAGATTTATTGAGAATATTTTTTATTATTTATATATTCAACTTATTCTACTTGAATATATACATCAATTTGAGACTAATGAATTTATTTCACTAAAACATAGAAATGTTTACAAATTATATAATGATTTATATAATTTAATATAAAGGAAAAAAATCATATTATTTAATTTTTTTTATAATAGATCTAAAGGATAATATTCAATATTTATTAATGTTTTATTATTTCAATAACAAATAAAATTAATACGTGTATCATCTTTTACAAATATTCTATAGATAATTATAAGGAATATATTCAGGTTGAATTTAAGAACACATTAAAATAATATTTATCTACGGTGATGAAATATATCTAATTATTCTATGATTTAAATGTAAAAATTTTCTTTCAGTTAGAGGTTAGGAAAAAAATCATGTCAATGTATAACATATAACCCTTACATTTTGTAGTTCATAATAAAATTATATAATCTATCTTTTGGATCATAAAATATTCATTCTTTTATTTATATAAGATTCTTATTTTCCCAATCATGTTGGCACTGAATCATTCGTTGGATATTAGAACCATTGAAGTTAGGTCACTAATATTTTTTTCCTTAATCTACTTCTTGACCACGGGGCCTTCGGGCCATGTACTTAGTAAATTAGGCTTTATAAGTGGGATATCCCTTGGAGGTATATGGACTACCTTTCTGGCCTGTATGTGTGGTGTGTGTGTGTTTAATGTAATTGTACACCCAATCACCTAATACACATATATATATTTATATATATATTAATTTAGTTTTTATATCACCCACTCATACAAAATAATCATGGTCTTTCATGTGTAACATTATAAAGAAATAAAATAATGGGTTTTAGTGAAATCAAACAAGTCAAGTTTATAATGAATATTAACATCCATTATGTAAATATAATTTTGACATTATGATAATAAAATAATATTCAATAATATTTAATACCATAGTTATATAACTACTCTGTTTTTTGAAATAAATAAAAATTGACGTTAAATTTCCCACAGAATATATCTTCTATAGAATTTCTATCATTTCAGACAAAAATATGAAACTATAGGTTGAACATATTTATTTAATTTTATATTCTATTATCCAATAAATAATGTAAGAAATAAAACTAATTGTTTATAAATAATAATTTAATAAATTATTATTTTAATAATTCTTGACCATGAGTCCTTTTAATATGTCTCCAAAATTATTATAGGAGCCTTATTGGTTAAAAAATTTTAAAAAATGGTCAAAAAACCATTTGTTTGTTTATTTTATCATTATAAAATGTATTCATTATTTTAGAAAATGTTATTTCATATTTATGTCAATGAGAAAGTCAATGATATGAATATTTTCAATGTGTTGATATTAGGCGAAGAAGTGAATATCCGACAATTAATGACCGTTTTTTATCATGAAGAAGAAATTACATTGAATATAGTCATAGGTTCTTAGAGTATAATTCCATACTTATTCCTTATATTAAGAAGGTTAAAAAATATAATTATAAATCATATTGTGAAACTCCACAATATTTTGAGAAATATTTTTTTCTAATTAATTTTATCTTTATGAATTTTTTTATTTTAGAAAATATTGTATATATCATTTTCAATACAAAAAACAATACATATGGATTGTGTTATACATAACACTAGGCTAAATATGTTATTTACACAATACATAGATTATGTTGAGGATTACAAAAACATTATTTTCTTGTGTTACAAACATTTTGTAGTTTATGGGATAGATTTTGTTACACACAAGACCGAGTATTACTAAAAAATAACGTAATTTAAAAATAATAATATTTAATAAAAAAATACATAACCTAGTCAATAAATAAGTGGTATAGAATATTATTAAAAAATTATATGAATATATAATGTTTATAATATGAACTCATTGGTTATCAATTATGAGGAATTTCAAATATATACCAATTGACTATATATAAAATACTTTTATTTGTATGCTGCTAACGCTGTTTTGACTTACTAATGTAAATATATTACAACTTAAAAAAATATTATATAAATTTATTTGTTATATATTTAGTCACATATTTTTTATATTAATCCAAGATATTTTATTGAAATTAGATAAGAAAAATTGAGTTTTAGATATAATACCCTATATTTTCTAAAAGGGCAATTTTACCAATTTTTAATGGTAAACCCATATTAAATATATTTTTATTAATATTTTATAGTTTTTATTAGAGAGAATATTCATCTTGAATGATAACTGAGTATGAAAACTTGATTTTGTTTAATTTTTTTATTTTTCTAACAAGATTCATTTTTCGAACTATAGTAAAGAAATAAAAATTTTAATTTAAAATAGAATTTTCTTCAAAAACATTTATTTTTTTAAATTATATATTTTATTAGTTTTAAATTATAATTATATTATGTTATTATCATTCAATCTAATTTATTTAATTTTAATCAATTTCATAATGAAATTGGGTATGAAAACATTGTGAACATTGTGGATGTGTTTAATCTAAACACACAGATTTCTACCTACATCTATTGGATTGGAATTATTATTAATTTTGTTGCATAGATTAATTAAATTTATAAAAATGGATGTAAAAATTCTTAATCAGTATTATATTTATATTATAATAGGGTCAACATAATATTTTGACATTAGGAATGGTAATATTACTAAATTTTATATTTACCACATTAAAGTGTAAATTAGGTAATTAAAGGTAAAAATAAAGTTATAAATCTTATAAAATTACCCTAAAATGAAAAAATTTTATTAGATTAGTGGATTTTAACTAAAATAAATATTATTCAAAAATTATAACCTTTTTATCTCACTTGGATGATATTATGACATTTTATATATATTATTCAAATATAAGTTTGAAATGTCATACTCATATTATTAATAAGTCGATAATTTTTCACATAGAGTTATACAAAAGAAAAATTCATCTATAAATATTTATACTTAATATATTCAATTTATATTCATCATTATAATTTATTTTTATATTTTATAGAATAAATAATTTAATTAATGTCTTGGATAATGATGACATAGTAATTGTTATATTAAAATAAATATCAAATAAGTTATATTAAAAATATTAAAATAAATAATATGTAACATAATTAATGTAATAAAAGAATTATATTGATAAAATTTATATATTAGTGATATATTATATTTTTTATTAATTTTAACATGTTTTTAGGATATTTTCAAAAATAAAAATTTTTAATAGTATAAAAAATGACATCAATGATAATTTAAAAAATATAATTTTTTTAAATGATATAAAATATAAAATATATTTAAAATTAAGCCAAAATCAAAAAATATAATCAAATATATCTAAATTATCTATTTTGGGTTATTTTTTTTATTATAGTACTATATTAACCCTAATTATTAATAAAACCAAGTAGTCATTTTAGGAGTGAAAGGGTTTAACTAATGTTTAATGACAAAAGATAAGGTTAATATTGTAATATAACACATCTAAAAATCACTAGTTTAGAGTATTTGAACTTATCTTTATCTTATCTTCTAAATAACTCTCTTTCTATCCATTTTAAATTTAAATTAAAATCAAATTAATTAAATATTTTGATAGTTTCCAAAAGTGCCTCTCCCCTCTCTTATAAAAGGGAACCTCTACATCTCTATTATTTGAACGACTAAATCTCATTGTCTCAGAAAACCGTTACACAATTCACCTTCCATCTTCATTCCCTCCATCTAATAAGCCCTATTTTTTTCATTAAGCCAACCAATGGAGTCCATTTGCAGAAATCAAAAGAAAATACCCAAAGAGGAGGTAATTTTCATCACCAAACCTTTTTTGTTTATTAATTACATAATATAATTAAATTATTTTTATCTAATGATTATATAATTTTATTAGTATCATAAAATTACAAAGATTTTTATATATTAATTATTATACCAACACACTCAAACACTTCCATTTAATGGGTAATGAACTTATCATTCTGGTGTTTGAGGAACACCACCTCGGGAAATGATGTTGTTTGTTTTTTCAATAACCTCCCCTCATGGTAAGAATTATGATGGAAAATATCTTTTTAAAATATATTTCTTATATAATCAAACTTTTTGATGATAATTTCATGAATACCTTGTCTATAATCAATCTAATATTTTTGGAAAATGATGATGTGGCTTTAAGAAATATTTACCTTAGCATCTCCAAGATGTGATGTGATTCATTATTCACCTATAAATCACGTGGATTGTTATAAGGGTTACTATTATTAATATATATGTTACATATGAAATATTATTGAATCATTAATTATAATATATCATATAAATTCATTTCATTTAACCCAAAAATAAATTGTAATCAATGTTCATGTTTGTGTACAACCTACCGCCTCCTTAAACTCTTTATTTTATTTTCTAACTCAATATTTTATGAATTAATATTAATTAATATATTATGAATATATATATATATGATATTTATATCTTTGTTTATTCTTAATTATACGATTAAATAATGATCTATTCAAGAGGATCTTGAATAAAAAGGCCAAACATATTTAGAAAACAAGAAGATATTACCCGGAACATTACACAAATATAGAATGGTTAATAAACAAAATTAAATCATATGTGGTATTATATAGTTTTACATGTTTATTTAATATATGTATAATAATATTATATTTATTACTAATGATTTTTAAATATCTACAACGATATTCATTGGCATAAGGAATGTAAATTTAATTGCACTATTTTTCTGTGAGATGCATTCCATATTCACCACTCCCTTATTTTATGTGTTGTACATACTATATATGACATGTTATATCACTAATTTAATTTATTTAACTATATTAAAACATTTATGTGATGTTATTATTTCATTGAGATCATGATTATGAATTTAATCATGTATTAAGGGATTTATGCATCAATTTTATTTCTAGGGGATGCATACCTTTGAAACTACATGTTTCTTCTACAGGCTATATAAACTATCCAGGAATGACTTATATGTGTCTTATCTTGAATATTATAATATTTTAATATCCATATGTTTTTATTTCATTCATGGGTAATATGATTAAACTAGTTATAATACGATGAGTATTTATTTCATAATCTCAATAATATTTGTGATTATTTCATATTATGTTTCAGATGGGGAATATTTATCATTAAAGACCACATTTTCTAAAAGAATTAAAATATATTTTCGCTATACTCCTATGGATTTTTAAATTAATATTGACTCATGCTTTAATTTTTTAATAAATTTTTTAACGAGAATCATTTTTTTATTTTCCAAAATAGGTTCTTTGTAACTTTTCCTTCATAAGTAATAAATTAAAGTATTTTTGATCATAAAGAGAATGCATGTATTTTTATTATTTCATGATGACTTATTGATTTGAATAAATCTTTTCAAGCTTACGTGATTATTTTAAAATAAAAATTTTCCGTTTAAAATTATGTATCATTTTATGAAAAGAAAATTTTAAAATGATTAAGTTATATTTTTCTCATGAATTGTTTTCATGGGATAACTGAAAAAAATTCCATGTAAGATCTCATTATTTTATGTTACATATGTTTTTTTATGGATGTGACTCAATGATACAAACATTATCCTTTATATCAATGATTTTGGATTATTATTGATTGATGGTTTTGAATCACATTTCATTCTCTAGGATTTGATATGATGAATGATTTATGTTCTTTTGGAACACAAATTTATTGTTTCCATTTTGTGAAATGTGGGAACAATGTCACACATCAATGAATTGTCTATGGATTTATGTCTCATGAGATAGGCTATGATGGTTTTGAGAGTGATACATGACTAAAATGAAGGCCATGGGAGTGAACCATGACTACAAATATTGTATGTGTATAGAACTAATACTACTATAATGGCCATGGGAGTGAACCAAGACTACCAAAATGGTATGGGGGGTGAACTAATACAAAAAATATAGATTTTTATGTTATTTATTGAAATAAATAGAAATCATATTATATTCTTATGTGTCTTCCATAATTCCATGTCTTATTCATATGTTACGACTTAATGTATTATGTTCATTATTTCATTATGATTCATGTATTATGAACTACGAATACTTATATAATGATTCAAGTTTATGAACATTGATAGAAATGGTATGATATTAAATTTATAGGATAATTTTCTCATACCATTATGTTCATGATTAAGTGTATATGTCTCCCTTGTTTACTCATATTAAGAATCTGAGCTAACCATTTTCATATGTTTAATTTCCCCAAGATATATGTAATCTATTTAGATTGTAATACTAAAAGGTGGATCATTAAAAAAACATTTAATAACATTAACCAATTTTAAAGGATGTGTTCTCTATTTTCAAAGGCACTAAATTAATATAGTATTCATCTGATGGTTTTTATATTATTTTAACTATTCAATATATTTCATGTAATGACTATGTATGTTATGACTAGGTTGTTATATTTGGTATTAGTGAAAATTATTAGTCATGGTTTGGGAACAAGGATGAGAAATATTTAATGAGTTACATATGGATATTTTGAATAATATGTATAGGGTTTACTATATATATAAGTATAAATATGATTTAATATTGATGAAAATGTACTATAATTTTTGTAATGGATAGATTGAGTGGATTCCTAACATTAAATCTTTTTACAGGTGATACAAGCTAATGTATCTATAAACCAGATGTACCTAGGGTTAATAACTCTGGGATGGTGTGTCGGACCTAACATGAGTGTAACCTATTACATGAGAATGTGACTTACTACATACCTTCTTTGACACTACATGGGGATATTCCTTGGAAATTAAAAAACACTTTATGAACCATCATGATCTATTAATAAAAATGAGTATGAATATCCTAGGATAAACCTAAGGTGTAATTTATTAAAGAAGGTATCATGATTTAGACATCATACCGGTTATTTTCTACGATTATTTGGTTTTCTATTATGATTAATGTTTCATAAAAATTTCATCCTTGTTTTAGTCAATGTTGGGAACTATGATGAAATTGGTTAAAATTGAATATTTCAAATGATGAATGTATTGGAATTATGGAATTTGATTTTTCATAGTGGAAATATCATGAAGAGAATACTGATGTTTGTATGTGTATTGGTTAAATATTTATAGACAAATAGATTGTGAATTACCTGTGAATGGTATGTGATGTTCTCTTAATAATTATTACATTAAATGTAAATATCATGATTTGATTAAGGTTGGGTTACCTTACTACATGATTCTTATTCCATATTTCATGAGTGATTAAGATAATGATTCCGGATTCATGGTTTACGAATAATGTAGGATAATTGATGCGAATTTGGTTTGTAATTAAATTATTATTTTATTCATATCTTTAGATATATAATTATTCTTAGTATATGTTTTTCATTAATGAATAAAAGGTTTTGTTTAATGGTATTGAAAACATATAAAATAGGTTTAATAGATTGGTGATATTCATGGGAATAATATATTAAGCGAAAGATAACACTTAATATGTTCCTAATTTTGATATTATGAGGTATATATAATGACATGTTTTATATGAATAATTAAATTGGATGGTACTTATTACCATTGAGCTGAAAATTGATTTTTTGAAAAATTTGTTTATGCAAGAATTGATGAATTTTACATCTTTTTAAACATAATATATATATCCAGTAAACAATGAAATATGTAAAATGCATGTTATCAATAAGGATGTATGGTAATTTCGGGTGTAACAATGATTTAATATAATACATGATAAAGGTATTCACATGATTAGAATTTAAAAATTAAATATAAACCTTATGATATATTCGAGAGAAATTTTAATCTGATTTAGTAAACATGTTTCTAATGTTTTAGATTTTTCATCTTTAAAAAGGATTGTAAGGATATCCATTTATAGAAATTTAATGTTAATCATGAAACAATGTTTGGGAGATTAATTTATTATCAAACCATATATGGATTAATGGACATTGAATAACATTTTAATAACATTTTTTGTGATAAAAATATATGGAATTCAATATCAATCTATTTATAGATCTCAATTTCTTTTAAAACATTAGTAATAAAAATTTCCCCTTATATTATTGGAAAAAAGATAACACATAAGTTAATAAAGGAACAACAAAGACAAATTTAATATTGAAATAAATTAATTATATCTTCTCATGAGAAAATATCAACTCCAGGGAAAGGATATAAAAACCACAATGTTTATCATAGTACCTTATTTTATGATTAATCAATTATCCCCTTAGATCATTGTAAAGTTGTGGGTTTGGGAATGTGAACATTTTTTTGACCTTGTTTTATATCACTGTACATCAGAATACAAGGGTTAGATATCCTTTACATGTCCATGTTATCACTTTCTATCAATGATTTATAAATTACCTTTTTGTAATCATTATGTTTATAACATTTATTTCTAAAAGGAATATTCATAATTTATTTTTATGATGTTGATTTATAGGAAATAAACATTCATTCATTAAATTATCAATAAAAAAGATGATTTTTTTGGTGGTAAATTAATTTTAAATGGTATTGAAAGTTACACAGTAAGATTTTATTAAATATTTTTATTGAATTAATTTAAATTAATTTAAATTTTTTATTTTAGACAATTCTGAACATATATTGTGTTATAAGGAAAGATAAAATATTTGGATATAGTTATATTAAACAAAAAATAGATATTATGATACATGAAACAATTATATTAGGTTTTTTATATATGAAAAACTATTTTTGGCTTGTGTTTCAAATGGTTTCGTGTTATTTTGATAACTTTCATTATACAGAAGATCATGTTTTATAAAAAAACTATTATATTATTATGATATAATTATTTAATATAAAAAGATATAATTTAGTGATTAAATTTAAGCTTATGAGTATTATTCACTGAAATATTAAAATAAAATGTTTATAATATTAATTCATTGGTTACCAATTTATTATAAATAAAAATATTTAAAAATTTATTATAATTAATATAGTTTTATTTTTATGCTACCAATGTTGTGTTGTTTTAAAAAATTAAATTAGTAATAATTATGTAATAATATTAATTAAATATATATTTTATATAATCAAAAATTTATTAAATATGTTTATCCAACAAATTTTATATGCATAAGATAAGAACAAACCAATTTTTACACATAAAGCCATGTATTTTTCAAAAGGGTAATATTAGTACCTTTTAATGGAGAAACCATTTTAAATATAATTTTAGAAACATTTATAATTTATATATGAAAAATAAAATTTCTCATAGAAATACATTTATAATTTTTTTGGTTTATTATATTGTATTTTTATGATAATATACATTTTTTGATGAATATTAAAAACAATACATTTTTTATTTGAAAACCTTTTTCCATTGATATAATCTATAATGTGAAATTATATATTTGGTTGGATTTAACATATAATTATAATATGTTTTAATAATATAATTAAATATATGTAATTGGAATGTATTTCACATTTAAATTGTAAATAATAATTTTATAATATTTTAAACATATTTACCTTAAAAACACTGCTTTCTTCTTATGTCTGCTAGATTATCACTAAACATAATTTTACCATTTTCAAGAATTTATTTTTTTAAAATAGATATACGGGATTTTAATATATATTATATTTATAGTATAATAGGAAAAAATTAATTTTTTTCATTTTGAATTGTATGTTTAGTAATTTTTTTACCACTCTTATGGGTAAATCAAGTAATTAAAGTTTCTCATAATATTAAAAATATTAAAAAAATTTCCCTAGTAAATGTCCTAGTTTAACTTTATGAGTGATATTTAATAAAAGTCAACCATATTTTTAAATTATAACATTTTTAATCCACATTTTTAGAAATATGATGTTTATTATATTTTATTCAAAAATTGGTTTAAAATGTTAAACTCATATTTTAACAAGTAGGACATTTTTAATATAGAGTTATTTAGATGATAAATTTGTCTATGAATATTAATTTAAAAAATAATATATATATATATATATATATATATTCTATGATGATAAATTCTTTTTAATTTTCAGATAGTAAATAATTATATAAGTGGCTTGCATAATATTGGTGTTTCAATTGTAAAAAAAAACAAAATATAAAATAAATTACATTAAAAATATTATAATATGTATAAATTAATATAAGTAATGAAATAAAAGAATTTTATTTATAAATATTAAATATTATTGATATATTTGAGATTTTTATTGAAGTTAACATATTTGGATATTTTTAAAAACATGTATTTAATATTATCATAATTGGCACATATGATACGTCAAAATAAATTATTATTTATTAAAAAATATAGAATTAAAATAATATAATATTCCTTGAAAAAACTATAATATGGTCACATATTTAATAAATTATCCATTTTGGGTTGTTTTTTTATTTTATACGTTCTATATTAACACAAATGAGTAAAAAAGACAAGTGGTCCTGATTAGTGTTGAAGGGTTTAACTAATGGTTAATGAAAAAAATATAATTTTAATATTATATGATAAATATGGTTAAAAATAATATTTGAGAGTATTTCAACCCACAATCATCTTATATTCCAAATAACTCACTTTAGTGACATTTGATATTTAATATTATTTTATAATATTTTAATAATTTTAGAGTCTCCCAAAGTGCCCTTCCCCTCTCTTATAATAGGGAACCTATACTTATCTTTTATTCACACCTATAAAAGACATTTAATTAAAAAAAATATTCCCATTTAACCTCCAAACATGGTTACCTTTATCCTATATTCTTTACTTTAGTCATAAATCAAACCAACAATGACTTTTTGTAAAAAAAAAGTGATACCCAATTAATATGTATCGTTATTCTGCATTTTTTATGTTTTATTTCATCCGTACACTCATTCTATTATTTTTATTTCATTTTAATATAATAACCTCAGTAACCTCTACATACATGGATTTTTTATATTATAGTTTTTTTATAAACTCTAACACACTTTCACTTAATGGGTGATGAACTTACTATTCATTTTTACGATGAATTACCTTCTTACATTACGATGGTGTTCATTTTTCATTTACCACCTTCTATGGTGGGAATAATGATAGAAAAAATATTTTATATGATATTTATGATACACATATATATATATATATATATATAATGATAATATCATTTTTATCCTCGCTACTATCCATATTATATTTTTGGAAAATGATAATGCCGCTCGTGCGTACGTATGAATTACCATATCCGTGATGTGATTTAATTCATTATTCACCTATATTTCACAATGATGGTAATGAGGATTAATTTTATAAATATATAAGTTATATAAGACATAATAATGATTATATAATGACTCTATATCATATTAACTTCTTTATTTTAAACTAAAATAATATGAAAATAGATTTCATGTGAAGATACAAACTACTGTCTCTATAAAAACTGTGTTTTATTTCCTATCTCTAACATATATGAATAAATATAGATAATTATATACTGAATATATATATATATATATTATATAAATCAATTTTTTATTGTGTAGTGGATTGAATCGTGATCTAAGGATGAGGATCAAGAATAACAAGTGAAGAAATATTCAATAAAGAAACAAGATATTACATGAAATATATCATTAACATGGAATGATTAATAAACATATGTGATGATAATATGAGACCTTTCCCATATACTCAAGGATTGTTTATTTAGAAAAAAAGAGATCAAATTACATTATTCTAGAAATGGAAGATTTACCTTGATCCCATAGCAACAAAGGGAAAAGTTCATGATGTAGATTATCATACCATAAGAATATAGAGCCATTGACACCATTATTTTCAATACAATATGATACCAAATTGGCCTCACTATAGACATGCAGGATAATACATTCCATGGAGTAAATATAACCTAGGTTGTTGATCTATCTATTGGTGATATTTTAGGACAAATGAGAAGATCTCATATGGATGGAAGAGACAATAATGGTTGAATAACATTCAATCATGATGTTGCAGAACCCGAGATTCTGTAAAAACTACACTGAAATGATAATTCCCATTATCTCTGCTAGAATTGAGGAGGAAATCCCTTAATAACCCTAAATTTATCCAAAGGACTCTCTCAGTTTGTTCCTAAAAAATAGCTCTATATCTAGAGGGCCCTAGAATAACTCATGAGGATCCATTGGAATTGACCTTGATCTCTCCATCAAGAGGTCCTTCTATAAGACATCAAAAGTTTGAAGCTGGTGGCTAAAATTTCTATTGACACCTACCCATCCAAGGGAAAACATATCATACACCATATTGAAATAATAATGATTCTTTTAAGTGAAAACCTCACAAACAATAGCAATAATCAATTATAGTGAATCACTGACACTGAAAGAATTCCCATCATGGATAATTCTTTTCCAAGGATGACAAATAATTTGTATTAACTCTTTTGAATATACATGAAAATGATCCATTAACTGTGGAGACAACCCCAAACTGCACCATCCCTAATGAAACCCTCATATAGAATCTATCTAAGGTTAAATAATTTCCAAATTATCGACAATATTCGTCCACAATGATGAAGCAAAAACACAACTAAGAAATAAGTGGTCCTCATCCTCCCGATACTGATGAAAAACGATACATTAAAAACATAAGGAAATACAAACTGATTGAAAATATCAATCATTTGGTATCTTCCCATTATCCATCATGTGGAGAAAAATTGACAGAGAAGTCCAAACGAGTCTCCTGTGAAAACCCCCCATCCACTGAGTATCAAAGTTACAGTCCAAATAGTTCATGTAGAACAATTTAAAAGACAATATACCTTTTAAAACAGGTTCCCATACCAAAAAAATCATCTCTAATAGAAAAATAATAACAATTAACAATGTTTATGATAAGAATCGGGATACCATTCACACTCTCAAGTTGGTCCTTGATAGTTATATCCAAATTTATATTACTCACCTCATATATAAGGGATTCAACAAGGGTGTGACCAATCCAATTACCCTTCCAAAAATGAAGAGATGAATTTCATGAGACTAACTATCTTGAGTTAGAATTAATTAAAGCATAAGTGGATTTAAAAGTAGGCCAAATTGAGGAATTTATATAACTAGAAATTAAATTCCTAAGCTGATGCATAAACATAGACTGAATGAAGTTGAGAGCCATAGAATATCCATTGATTAGTCTCGATATAAACACATCCTACAACTAATTATTGACAGATTCAATGTTTATAATGCCTAGGACCACTGAATTATAAGGTTTACATCATGTTCTCTAGTATGCCATTGCTAGTTTCCTATGAATAATGTTTCCACTCCAGATGAAATTCTTAATAAACACATTGATTCTCTTGATTAAAGAGATGGGAAATTTATACTCCATAAAGAAGTAAAAAACATGGAAATAATAATAGTATTTACTAGAGATACACCCCCATCCATTAAAAATGATTTAACTTTAAAATTAATAATTTTTCTTTTGACTTTACCATTTATATCTGATAAGTATGAGGCTTTTGGTCTCCCCCAAAATATGGGAACCCCATGATAAATAAATCAGATAACTCCCTACATAATTCCCAATGTTATTATAATTTCATTATTCTTAAGAACAAAAATATTCCATCCAAAATGAACATGTGACATACTCTAGCAGATCTCATGGCCATACAAATTATCACACTGTTAAAGATCCTTCTTGATATTGTTGATGTTTCTAATATCCCCTTGAGTAAATAGTATGATGTCATAAACATGAAATAATTGAGTTGCAGAAGCTAATCCTTTCCAGTACTAATAGACATAAAATTCCCCTTACTATCCATAATTTAATATAGTCTTCTATGAAAAGTATCTTCTATTGAAAAAATGATCGTAGAAAGTTAATCACCTTATCTTCTCCAATAGAACAGTCAATGTATCCATTAAGAGATCCATTAATAAAAACAGAGATATATACATACTCATGAATGATTTTATCCAAATCAATGAACACAAGATAAAATCCAATAATATGAAAGATCATATAAATTAATCCCCAATCTATTGTGTCAAAATCCATTCTAACATTGTTTTAGTGCAATATTTCCTCCCCTGATGGAATTCATGAGAAAATTAACACATTCTAAGGTAGAAATGAGACAATCCTGAGTGGATCTATCCTTCCCAAGACCAAACAGATCATGGGAGACAATTCAGGTAGCGATTTAGGTCATCCTCATTTCCAATATCTTGAATATGATTTTATAGAAGGTATTGACTAAAGAAACTAGCCTAAAAAGGTGGATCTCAATGGGATTTTCCACCATTGGGATAAGAGCATGAAACTGGGATTTCAAAACATAATGAATAAAAACGTCTTTTAAAAATTCAGAGACTAAACTAAAACATCAACATGGATAATATCCCATTAGGACAAGAGGAATAAGTTTCCAAAACCATCCAACATAGGGGCACATTCATAATTGAGATTAAAGGTGGCATCCATGATTTCCAACTCCAAGGGAAGAAAAGTAAGTTACAGATTATCTTCTTGAAAAACATGACTGGGAATAATACATTACAAAGGGTCACAAGGGGAAGACATAACATTGTAATGGTCTTTAAATTAATAGATCACATGCTCTGAGAGATCCTTCCTATTATCAATAATATAATCTCCATTTTTATTCAAAGATAGAGGCCTTAAAACCTTCATGATTTGTTTTAGATAATTAATTTTTTTGAATTTATGTCATGAAAATTCAACCAATTTACCATAAAGGCATCCCATTAAAAGGAACCATTAAGTTTCAAGAGACTATTCATGTTTGAGACAATAACAGTTTCCCCTAGAACAACATCCAAAAATTGATTCGTAGTTTTCTACTCTACTATTTGATGTAAATAACCCTCAAGAGAAGAGAATTCAGAATCAAGAGAAATGAAACTATATTTACTCCAATGATTCTAGAATATTTTGAGTAGTTTTATCATGATGGAATAAGTAAAATAATCCTACCTATATCCCAGAGGGTTCTAAATATCTTCGAAAATCATTCTATACCCCGGATGTGTGATCTATGATTGATTGAACTAAAATGCTAAATGTATCCTAGGATCCATTCCGACACGATAAACCAATATAAGATGATGATAGAATTAATTATAGACAATTTTGTACATGGGATGACTCCCCAAGAATCCAGACATGCTTCATTGAAAAAGTCCATATCAAAAAATCTTCCAACATACCTATTCAAAAACATCTTATACCATGTACATATTTTCCAACCAGATTCACCTCAATCAGTCAATTAGAATCACGAGGATATATTATGTTCAAAGAAGAATAGATTTTTTCATAGAACCCATATTCTCATTATAACGGACAAAAATTTACATACATTGTCATTACTTAAGAATTTAAGCACACTTATTACAACATATAACAAAACCAGGAAAGGATCGTATAGGTATAGAGTCTTTAGAAACTGGGAAACATAAACAACTGGTTCATAAAGCATCTACTTTGCCTCCCATTTATTTCATCATATCTAGAGTCCCTTTTGGCATATCCTATTTAATAACCTTCTTCCCGACCTAGAGAAATAAAACATACAAAAGGGTGATCTCAAATGCTCAGTAAGGGTAAAAAAAAGAAATATCAATCACATCATATACATAAGAACATAACTTTTGGAAATCTTAACCTGCAAAAGAAATCATAATTTCATAACATGGGATAAATCATAGTTGTGAAATGTAATACCATTAATCATAACTTAAAACATGAAACATTGTGGCATACACACATAATCATAGACAATCATTTCTTGTTATTCATGACTCATTTCCAATACTATCTTAGTGGACAAAGTCCATTTTTGAACCGAGTTCACTCCTCGTTTCAGTCCTGTTTCACTGAACCGGTTTAACCTACCGTTCCAGCCATGTCTATCTTATGAGATATAAGATCTTTACCCAATTAATTGGAGGGAGATATAGGTCCCACCCATATCATAATGATACCATTCTTATGTGTGCCACAAAATCAAGAACCATACATCATTGCATAACCCATGTAATAAAAATGGGAATCTTAAACATCATGACATCATTAAAAAATTCATATAATATAATGGAATTCATAAAAATAATTCCATCACAACATAATCAAATAAATTTAATAATAGGGATAAAAACAGAAAACTTTATTATCTTAGATGGAAAATAATTTTGATAAAGCACTTGAACTCCATTTTTGAGGAAAATATCATTTCTACTTCAAAAACACCTTCCCTTTCTTAACATGTCGTACAATTCTAAACTAAAAGAAGTTGATTAAAAATAAAAATGAAATCATGTAAAGTAAGCTTCTTGGAAATAATTTTTTAAAAATCCATTCATGCCGTATAAGTTAAAAAAAACATTCTTCGTACTTTTGTCGGAAAAGTCAAAAAGTACCTTGTACGAAAAACGACAAAAGATTCCTTTCATATCCTTTACTAAAAACTCACCGAAGGGTAAATTTGGATTTAAAAAATTATAGGTGGATGTATATAATATTACATATTTAGGAAACATGGATGTGGATGATAAAATACACCCTAGTAAATACTAAAGTATAAACAATCTCGGATAAAAATGAGATTGTGATATTTCCCTTACCTTAGGTCCGATTTGCCTCGTAAGTGTCCGAACCTCCTGTATAATGATTTAAATAATGTTATTGACTTATTCAAGAATCATAATTATTGTTATGATATCATATATGGTAATATTTGTAGCTTCTTAGTAGTAATATTTAATTGCTACTTGTTATTCGGGTATTTATAATTTTTTTGTTCTTATGCGTGTTTTGTCGAATAAATTCTTATTCTTCTATTTAGGTTATTGATACATCATTTCCAGAATGGTATTAATGTACTATATATTATATTTATTAATTCAATTCATTTATATAATCATTATGCAATGAATATCATGTAGAACGAATCGCATCACATCGTGGAGACGGTATGTCGTACGTACGCACGAGCGATGATATCATTCCCATGATCGTGGAATTTTATTGGAGTGTACGTATACTATTTGAAAATCAATATCACATTACAATAATAATATATAGTAATTATTTACACAATTATACCCATCCAATTAAGGTGGTGGGGGAAAATATATTACACCACGGCGTGGAGATGATATTCTGTACGTAAGCACGCGCGGTGATATCGTTTTCCATATGATGGAAAGATGTTGAAATAAGGTTGTTTTATACTTATAATAACATATCAGTATATGAGTGATACTAATGTTATTACTTCATAATGAAACAACTAAAGAAGAAGATTTTGAAGAAGAATGAATTTGGAAAGGATCGGTAATGGATATTACCTCTTTTTGACGCGCCTCTTCTTAACCTCCACTTAGGGCACTGGGGTTGGTCTTTGAAGAATACCAGAACCTCTAGGATGATTATAGGGAAGTGGGGAAGTGAAATGTTAAGGGTTTGTCTGAGCCTGAAGGCTCAAATTGGTGTGGGGAGGAGAGGGAGGAGGTTCCCTTTTATAAGGGAGGAGAGGGGCACCTTTGGAAATATAAGAAATATTAGTTTATATTAAATCCCAACCCCACTTAAAAACATCCAAAATGACTCATATCCAAAGATTAGATGATATAGGGTTATAATACCGTTAACCAATATAAATTAGACATGTTAGGAATTTATTTTAAACATTAATAACTTGATTTATCCTTATTTATCAATTTAATTTTATTTGTGGTAATAATATTCTAAATTTTAAATTATTATTAATAATTACATATGTGTTGTGAATTTTCCACAATTTGACAGTTTATGACATTTTCGACCATATAAATTTTAATTTATAATTTTAAAATATTTTTGTGATTTTTAAACAATTTTATAATATGTTATTTTTATAAAATAACAATAGTGTAAATTTTGACACTATTCATTTATTTGAATTTAAATAAAATATATATAGAGGATATGTTCGAACTAAAAGATTTAATAGATTAATAAAATGTCATATGTATCTAGGAAATTAGTGGAGCACATTAAATAATGCATATAATAATTATTTTAATATTTTAAAACCATTTATTTTATAATTTAATTAATAAAATAATTTCAACATCACTATTGTGTCATAATTAATGATAATTATTTAATCACTAAAAATTCTAAATAAATTTATATGATGTCTATAATGGTGTTAGATTTCTGGATACTATTCATGTTCTAAGTTTCATTAAGTTTATCACCAAATTAAAACTATTATACTTATAATATTTAAAAAAGTGACATGTTGTCACATTCTTTGGTTTTAATAATAATTAAATTCTTTTTATGGAAAAAAGTCTATTAAATTAATCTAATCTGACCCTTAGATGATATGTGTTGACTTTTAGTCATCCAATATGATTTTGGCAGGTGTTAGTGTAATTTTATAATCTTATATTTACCCTTAATTACTAGATTTACCTTTAACTATGGTAAATAAAATTTACCGTAGTTACTATTCATAATGCCCAAAAATAAAAAGTAGGCTATTAACATAATTTGGACCCACTGATTCTGAATATGGAATCCATTTTTCAAAATTCAAAACATATAAGTTTCAGTAATTAATTTAAAATAAATCCCGTTGTTTAGAAAACGGGTTTTAGAAGTTAAAACATTGCCAAAGATTGAAATGTTTTTACCTATGAAATCAATGTGAAATTAATTATAATGACATAAATTATATTAAATGGTAAAAATATATTCTAGATATACTTTTAAACCACTCAATATTATAGTTTATCCATATAAATTATCTCAATGAAAAAAGTGGTTTTTAATTAAAAATTAGCGTATTTTTACTATTCATCAAAATATGAAAGTTATCAGAAAAAATATCAAAAATTAATGCAAAGTAAATTTTTATATCCTGATTCAAAATAAGAATTTTATTTTGTCAAATTGAACTTATTAATGTGTCACAAACTAGATTTAATGTGGGTGGTCCATCAAAAGGTGGAAAAAATGCATTTTTTTATAAATACTTATTTTACCCAAAAAAATTATTTTGTTCCCTTACAATGTTATAGAAAATGTATAAGGTGAATAATAATGTTGTAAAATTTATATTTTAGGTAATACTATTCATAACGGCTAGTTTATAATATTATAATAATATATCGTTGTTTAGTGGAACTCGGTATTGCGTACTACACACGTTATCGAGGAAGGTCGCGATTACATACATCAAAAGATTCATTTGATGATTTATATAACATAAAAACAAAATATTTCCCATAAAAGTCTCGGGTGTTACATTCTACCCCCCTTAAAATGAATTTCGCCCTCGAAATTTGTCACTTTGTAACAAAAAGATGAGAATACCTCAACCTCATCATATCCTCAATCTCCCATGTAGATTCTTCTAATTGGTGGTTCCTCCATAAAACTTTCACCAAGCGATTGGTCTTTTTTCATAGGACATTTTAACAATGATCCATAATCTCTATCAGTTGTTCTTTATAAGAAAGCTCTTTCTCTAGTGGTACAACTTCTGAGCTAAGTACATTTGAAGGATCAGGTATGTACTTTCTTAGGAGAGATACATGGAACACATTGTGAACATGAGAGAGATTTGGTGGAAGCGCCAATCGGTAAGCAACCTTCCCAACAAAATCCAGTATTTCGAAAGGACCGATATATCTAGGGCTCAACTTCACCTTCTTTCCAAATCTCTTGACCCCCATCCAGGGAGATATTTGTAAGAACACTTTATCACCCACTTCAAACTCTAGGTCTTTTCTTCGGTTGTCGGCACAACTTTTCTGTCGACTCTGAGCTGCTCTTATGTGTTGTTGAATAGATCGGACCTTTTCTACCATCTCATCAACAATATCAGGTCTTAATAGCTTTCTTTCCCCAACTTCATCCCATCAAGTTGGAGTCCTGCATTTCTTTCTATAGAGAGCTTAATAAGGATCCATCTGAATACTGGATTGAAAGATATTATTATAAGAAAATTCCACCAAAGGTAGGTGTTGATCCCAAACACCTTTGAAATTCATATAGAAAGCTCTCAAGATATCTTCTAGAGTGTGAATTGTTCTCTCAGACTGACCGTCTGTCTGAGGATGATAAGCAGTGTTGAAACTCAACTATGCATCCAGAGTACGCTGAAGACTTCTCCAGAACTTTGAGGTAAACCTCGGATCCCGATTAGATATAATAGAAAGTGGTACTCTATGAAATCTTACCACTTCCTTCACATATATCCTGGAAATCTGATATAGAGGGAAATCCTCTCCAATAGCGATGAAGTGTGTAGAATTTTTAAGATGATCAACTATGACCTAGATAGAATTATTGCCTTTGGATGTTTGATTTAGTCCTATGACAAAGTCCATAGTGATATTTTCCCATTTCTATTCAGGTATGGGTAATGGTTGTAACATCCCCTTAGACTTTTTTCTTTCAGCTTTAACTTGCTGACAAACCAAGCATCGAGAGACATATTCATCAACATCTCTTTTCATGACATCCCACCAGAAGTACTCTTTCAGGTCCCTATACATCTTCGTGCTTCCAGGATGAATAGATAATGAAGAACTATGAGCCTCATCCAGAAGCTCCTTCTTTAATTCGGGGATGGGAGGAACACAAACCCGATTCCTGAACTTTATTATCCCATCACAATCAAGGTTGAATTCAGGAACATTTCTCACCATCTTTTGTAACTCGACATCTTATTTCTATGCCTCTTTAATCTTCACATGTATAGATGGTTGAACATTCATTTGAGAAAGATACGATTTTTCCCCATTCATTATAATCCAAGATCCATCCTTTGTAAATCTATAAATATTGGATCTTTTGTGATCCTCATCATGGATAAACTGGCATGGTCTTGTCAACTTAATGCATTTTCCACCTTGTTTGCTTTCCCATGGTGGTAATGAATTGAGAAGTCGTAATCCTTAATCATCTACAACCATCTTCTTTGGCACATATTCAGCTCCTTTTGTGTGAAAATATACTTTAATCTTTTATGATCAGTATAAATATCACACCTTTCACAATAAAGGTAATGCCTCTAAAACATTAATGAAAAGATTACCACAGCTAACTCCAAATCATGAGTTGGGTAATTTTTCTCATTTATTTTAAACTATCGTGAGGCATAAGCTATCACCATATCTTTTTTCATAAGAACACACCCCAAACCCTTCTTGGATGCATCACTGTAGATCAAAAACCTTTCTCCACTACAAGGCAGTGTGAGCACAGGTTCACTAGATAACCTTCTTTTCAACTCCTTGAAATTCTTTTCACATTCCTCCGTCCAAACAAACTTAACTCCTTTTTGAGTCAACTTGGTGAGTGGATTAGATAATCGTGAAAAATCATTCACAAATCATCGATAATATCCAGCCAAACCAAGAAAAAATTGGATCTCAGTCACTGCTGTTGGTCTCGACCATCTTTCGATAACCTCTGTTTTTGCTGGATCCACAGATATCCCCTCTTTTGAGATTATTTGACCCAAAAATAAAACTCTTTGATGCAAAAATTCACACTTGGTAAATTTGGCATAATTCTTCTCCTTTCTCACGCTCTTCAATATAATTCACAAGTGATCTTCATGTTCTTCCTTTCTCTTTGAATATACAAGAATACCGTCTATAAAGACTACCACAAACTGATCATGATTGTCTCTAAATAATCTATTCATCTTATCCATGAAGATAGCAGGGGCATTAGTAAGACCAAATGGCATCACTATAAATTCATAGTGTCCATACCTTGTACGGAAAGTCGTCTTTGGTATATCCTCCCTTTTGTCCCTTAATTGGTGATACCCTGAACGAAGATCAATCTTGGAAAAGTAATGAGCTCCTTGTAGTTGGTCAAATAAGCCATCAATGCGTGGGAGAGGATATATTTTCTTGATAGTGATCTTGTCAAGTTCTCGATAATCAATGTAGAGTCTCATTGATCCATCTTTCTTCTTAACAAACAGGACAAGTGCTCCCCAAGGTGACGCACTAGGGCCTATGAACCCTTTATCAATATTCTCTTGGAGTTTCTTTTTCAATTCCTGCAACTCAATTGGGGCCATTCTATTAGGTGTCTTTGAAATAGGCAAAGAACCTGGTATGAGTTCTCTTGAAAACTCAACTTCACGATTTGATGGAAGACCCGGTAATCCCACCGAAAAGACATCATCAAACTCTCATACAATGGGCATATTATTAATTGTGAGATTCTCATCAACCATTTGAGATAAATAACCTTCATTGAGTGGAATCAATACCCATAAAATGGAAGAATGTTCCAATGGAAGGTTATGTTCATCCTTGCATCAAAAGACGATCATAGATTGATCTGGAATATGAAATGTGACTTCCCTTCTTTGTCAATTAATATGAGCTCCATGTAGAGAACACCAATCCATGCCAAGAATCACATCAAATTCCACTATAGGAAGGATCACAAGATTTGAAGGAAGCACTTTCCCACAAACCTCAATCGGAGAAGAATTATAAACGTTTGATGCGACTGTTGTTCCATTAGAGGGTGTCACAGCTAACTCAACATCTAACTGTTGAGGTAATATGGTGATATCCTTAGGAAATTCTTCAGAAATAAAGGAGTGGATGGATCCAGAATCAAATAAAACATTTTCTACTTTAGAGTGGATAGTATGTGTACCTTTCACCACATCGTTATCGTACTCCACATCGCTGATAGAAATTGCATGTGACATTCCTTTGTCATCAGCCTTAAGAGTTTGTTGACGTCGACCATCATCATCAACCCTTGAATTTGGGCATTGATTGGCATAATTCCACATCTCCTTGAACATGAAACGTTGAAGTGTAGTAGGTTCATTTTGTGTGTCCCTTCCTTTGTTTGCATCATTAGACATCTTCTTCCCATCATTGCGGCATTCAAATGCTTTATGACCTTCCTTTCCACATTTGAAACATTTACGTTTCCCTTTAAGACAACTCCCTCCATGTTTCTTTCCACACTTTGAGAATAAGGGAAAGCTCATCTTCTTTTCAGTGTGCTCTTTAGATTTTCCTTTGAATTCCATTTTCCTCTTCTTATCAAAACCATATGAAAGATGGGTTACTCCAATATCCATATTGACTTTGAGAGCACATCGAACGATTTCCTCGTATCTATTGAAGTCCTTTATGGCTAACGCCCTTCGAAGACTTGGTTTTTTCCCACTAAAGAATCGATCTATCTTACTCTCAGGTTGGATAATAATACCATAAGCGTACCTTGCAAGTCTTGTAAAATTTTCTTCATAAGTACCAACATATTCATCATCATTTGTCTTCATTTCAAGAAACTCTTTCTCCATCTTTGTTCGGAGAATACGAGGGAAGTAATTATTGAAAAATAAGTTCTTGAACTCGTCCCATTCCATGGACTCAACTTCATCCCTTTGCCTCATATTCTTAATAAGATTACACCATTGATCAACATCCCTTTCCGAACGATACACTTCTAGGCTGACTTTATCATGTTCAGAAACATTGAAGAACTGAAAATATCTTTTCAGTAGTATTTATCCATTGTTCAGCAACTAATGGATTAGTAGACCCGCTAAAAGAAGGTGGATGCTACCTCATGAAGGATTCAATAGAATGTTTCTCCTTCCCTTGCATGTTTGGAAGTCTTGCATGATTCATAGTTTGAGAAAGTTGTGTGAGCATGGCTACAAGATTTTTCATTACAGCTCCCGTAACGTTTGGTTGCTCAGGGGGACAATCATTTCATTTCTAGTCGCATTCTTCATTAACACGGTTCCTTCGGGTTCCATCCATTGACTAAAAACAAGAAAAATAGTGTGAGAAACACTAATTATAATAGGAAAAACACATAATCAAGAATAAAATTTCACACTTAAGGTCTTATCATAGGTTGTTCATGGCCATTTCTAAAACACTAAGATTGTGTTCTATTCTTAGACTTATCCTTAGGATTCTTACTAAGGCTTTCACATCCTTGTTTACAAAGGATGACTATACCTTTCCTCTGATACCAACTATAACGGCCCATACTTTGCATACATTGTCATTACATCAGAATTTAATCACACTTATTACAACAAATAACAAAACCAAGAAAGGACCATATAGGTATAGAGTCTTTAGAAACTGGGAAACATAAACCACTGGTTCATAAAGAATATACTTTTCCTCCAATTTATTTCATCATATCTAGAGTCCCTTTTTGGCATATCCTACTTAATAACCTTCTTCTTGACCTGGGAAAATAAAACATACAAAAGGGTGAGCTCAAATTCTCAGTAAGGGTAAACAAAAGAAATTTCAATCACATCATATACATGAGAACATAACTTTTGGAAATCTTAACCTGCAAAAGAAATCATAATTTCATAACATGGGATAAATCATAGTAGTGAAATGTAATACCAATAATCATAACATAAAACATGAAACTTTTTGGAATACACATATAATCATAGAGAATCATTTCATGTTAGTCAAGACTCATTTCCAAGACTATCTTAGTGGACAAAGTCCATTTCTGAACCGAGTTCACTCCTCGTTTCAGTCCTGTTTCACTGAACCAGTTTAACTTGTCGTTCTAGCCATGTCTATCTCATGAGATATAAAATCTTTACCCAATTAATTGGAGGGAGATATAGGTCCCACCCTTCTCATAATGATACCATTCTTATGTGTGCCACAAAATCAGAAACAATACATCATTGCATAACCCATGTAATAATAATAGGAATCATAAACATCATGACATCATAAAAAATTCATATAAGATAAAAGAATTCATAAAAATAATTCAATCACAACATAATCAATTCAATGTAATAATATGGATAGAAACATAACTCTTTATTATCTTAGATGGAAAATAATTTTGATAAAACACTTGAACTCCATTCTTGAGGAAAATACCCTATCTGCTTCAAAAACACTTTTCCTTTCTTAACATGTCGTACAATTATAAACTAAAATAAGTTGATTAAAAATAAACTTGAATACTTGTAATTTAATCTTCTTGGAATTAATGTTTTAAAAATCCATTCATGCCATATAAGTCTAAAAAAACATTCTTTGTACTTTTGTCGGAAAAGTCAAAAAGTACCTTGTACGAAAAATGACAAAAGATCCCTTTCATATCCTTTACTAAAAAATCACCGACGGGTAAAATTGGATTTAAAAAATTGTATGTGGATGGAAATAATATTTCATATTGAGGAAACATGGATGTGGTCGATAAAATACACCCCAATAAATACTAATGTATAAACAATCTCGGATAAAAATGAGATTGTGATATTTCCCTTACCTTAGGTCCGATTTGCCTCATAAGTGTCCAATCCTCCTGTATAATGATTTAAATATTGTTATAGACTTATCCCAGAATCATAATTATTGTTATGATATCATATTTGGTCATATTCTTAGCTTCTTAGTAGTAATATTTCATTGTTACGTGTTATTCGTGTGTTTATAACTTTTTGTTCTTATGCGTGTTTTGTCGAATAAATTCTTATTCTTCTCTTTAGGTTATAGATACATCATTTACATAATGGTATTAATGTGCTATATATCATATTTATTCATTAAATTAATTTATATAATCACTATTAAATGAAGATCATGTAGAACGAATCGCATCACATCGTGGAGACGGTATTCCGTACGTACACACGAGCGATGATATCGTTCCCATGATCATGGAATTGTATTGGAGTGTATGTATACTATTTCAGAATCAATATCAATTTAAAATAATCATATATAGTAATTATTTACACCATTATACCCATCCAAGTAAGGTGGTGGGGGGAAATAGATTACACCACGGCGTGGAGACAATATTTTGTACGTACGCACGAGCGGTGATTTCATTTTCCATAGGATGGATAGATGTTGAAATAAGGTTGTTTCATACTTATAATAACATATCAGTATATGAGTTATACCGATGTTATTACTTCATAATGAAACAACTAAATAAAAATATGTTGAAGAAGAAATAATTTGGAAAGGATCGGTAATGGATATTACCTCTTTTTGACGCGCCTCTTCTTAACCTCCTCTTAGGGCACTAGGGTTGGTCTTTGAAGAAGACCAGAACATCTAGGATGATTCTAGGGAAGTGGGTAAGTGAAATGGGTAGGGTTTGGCCGAGCTTGAAGGCTCAAATTGGTGTGAGGATGAGAGGGAGTAGGTGTCCTTTTATAAGGGAGGAGAGGGGCACCTTTGGAAATATAAGAGATATTAGTTTACATTAAATCCCAACCCCACATAAAAACTTCCAAAATGACTCATATCCGAAGATTAGATGAGATAGGGTTGTAATCTCATCAACCAATAAAATTTAGACATGTTAGGAATTTATTTTAAACATTTCCAACTTGATTTACCATTATTTATCAATTTAATTTTATTTGTGGTAATAATATTCTAAATTTTAAATTATTATTAATAATTACATATGTGTTGTAAATTTTCCATAATTTGACACTTTATGACATTTTCGACCATATAAATTTTAATTTATAATTCTGAAATATTTTTTTGAATTTTAAACAATTTTATAATATGTTATTTTTATAAAATAACAATAGTGTCAATTTTGACACTGTTCATTTATTTGAATTTAAATAAAATATATACAGAGGATATGTTCAAACTAAAAGCATTAATAGATTAATAAAATGTCATATGTATCTAGAAAATCAGTGGATCACATTAAATAGTGCATATAATAATTATTTTCATATTTTAAAACCATTTATTTGATATTTTAATTAATAAAATAATTTCAACATCACTATTGTGTCATAATTAATAAAAATTATTTAATCCCTAAAAATTCTAAATAAATTCCTATGATGTCGATACGTTTGTTAAAATTCTGGAGACTATTCATGTTCGAAGATTCATTAAGTTTATCACCAAATTAAAATTTTTATACTTATAATATTTAAGAAAGTGACATGTTGTCACATTCTTTGGTTTTAATAATAATTAAATTATTTTCATGGAAAAAAGACTATTAAATGAATCTAATCCGACCCTTAAGTTATATGGGTCGACTTTTAGTCATCCAATAAGATTTTTTCTGGTGTTAGGGTAATTTTATAATCTTATATTTAACCTTAATTACCTGATTTACCTTTAACTATGGTAAATAAAAGTTACCGTAGTTACTATTCATAATGCCCACAAATAAAAAGTAGCCTATTAACATAATTTGGACCCACTGATTCTGAATATGTAATCCATTTTTAAAAATTCAAAACATATAAGTTGCAGTAATTAATTTAAAATAAATCCCGTTGTTAAGAAAATGGGTTTTAGAAGTTAAAACATTTCCAAAGATTGAAATGTTTTTACCTATGAAATCAATGTGAAATTTTTGCTAATGACATACATTATATTAAATGTTAAAAATATATTTTATATATACTTTGAAACTATAAAATATTATAATTTAACCATATAAATTATCTCAATGAAAAAAGTTGTTTTTAATTAAAAATTACGGTATTTTTACTATTCATCAAAATATGAAAGTTATCATAAATAATATCAAAAATTTTTCCAAAGTAAATTTTTTTATCATGATTCAAATGGAGAATTTTATTTTGTCAAATTGAACTTATAAATGTGTCAAAAACTAGATTTAATGTGGGTGCTCCATCAAAAGGCGACAAAACTTCATATTTTGATAAATACTTATTTTACCCAAAAAAAATACAACGTTCTCTTACCATGTTATAGAAAATGTGTAAGATGAATAATAATGTTGTAAAATTTAAAATTCAGTTAATACTATTCACAACAGCTAGTTTATAATAATATAATAATATATCGTTGTATAGTGGAACTCGGTATTGCGTACTACACATGCTATCGAGGAAGGTCGTGATTGCGTGCAGCGAAAGATTCCTTTGATGATTTACATAACATAAAAACAAAATATTTCCCATAAAATTCTCGGGTGTTACACTCATCTGGAGTCATGATAGAGTTAAAATCCCCATGAATGATCCACAGAATATAGGTAGAAGAGTTAATATATCAAATTTCCAACCACAATATTCTGTGATCCAAGAAGCATTTATGAGCATCAAAATTGGGAAAAGATTATGGGATCCAAGATAATTGATGGAACATGTAATGTGATGATCACTTTTATTAAACAAGTAAATATCTGATATGGTGGAATGTTCTAATTCCAGAAGGATTTTGACCTCAAAAACACACTTATTGGATTCAATAAAATGAAAACCCAAATGTTCCAGATTATAAAAATTGTTAGCAAAGACTCTCTTAGGTTCAGAAAAGCCTATAAGAAGTGTCTTACGATACTAAATGAAAATCCTTAGGGGATCATAATCTCATAATTGGAAATTACCTAGTAATTCTAAAAAATAATACTCATTTAAACATCATTCATGGGATGGACCACTCCCATTGAATCCCATTTCATTCTTTTATCCTAATTTAAGGGCTTCTAACCATTCTTTTATGAAATTAATCCATTTTAAGAAGATCATTTATGACATATATTATGGGGTTAATTTCATTTTTGATACGCTTTCCATTACTATGATCTACTACACTGGAATCTGCTATGTTACACCCCTTTAGGTCAGAGAATATACCAGATCTATATGTATTGAAAGATGTTTGTTCTACATCACTGTTAGCCTTGCTGGGGTCTTTTTGATCAGTAATCGTTATACTATTATCCATTGTTGTAAAAGTATGATCCACTCCATTATTAATCTTGATGATCTCTCCTATTGATTCTGAACAAGAACATGATTTCTCCAGATCCATAGCAGTAGGAACTTCTTCATTGGTGACTATCATAGATTTACTGTTATTAGTAGCTACCTCAATGTTGTCGTTACCAGTGATTACATTCAGATCTGAACCAAAAATAGTGTTATTCCATGATGATGAATGATGATCAAACCCACTATTAGCCTTGTTGCTGGTTATAATCATGTGTGAATTGACAACAGTTTTCACCAATTCTAAATCATCTTGAGGAATTCTTGTTAGAAAAGAAATAATAGTAGGAACAGGATAATGAATTTAGGTCCCTGCTACAATAGTGGATGGCTTGAGGGATGTATCAGAGAAAATGGAATCATGGATTATTTTTGTCAAAAAAGATGAAGTGGGGACAATAATGAGCTTCACAACATCTCTAAATGATAGTACAATGTTTTATATATCTTGCTCCAGACACTGCATCATGGAGATGTCATCCATTTCAATTTTCATGTCAAAGAAAATTATAAATCTCATTTGAAAATGATAGAATCATATTAATCTCCTCACTAAGATCAGGTCCCTTTGTATTGTTAATCACATGACCAAACCTAATAGGAAATGATAAGTCATAGATCATTCCATGTTCCACTTCATCAGCAATATCCTCTCAGGACATTTTCAGAGGGGTCATATTATTAATGGGGCCAACATTTGAATGCCTATCTTTCTCTACTACAAACCTCTTATCCATTTTATTCTGGTTCACTTCATTCCAATACAAAACATGGGGTACCACAATCACCTTCTTCAATAGAATTATGAAATTGACAATAGAACAGACAATAACATTGCAAACATCACAAAAATGGGGAACCTAATCTTATTCAACCCATATCTCATACCTGTTTCTATTAGAAAGGAAATTAATACAGGATGGTCCATTGATTTCCATGTTAACATCATTAAAAATTATTGAAAAAAAAACAAAGTTCCCCATCTAGATTCTTCTGATCCATCCTTTTAAGAGTGAAAAATACAATGAGAAAGGTAATTAATGATATTTTGGTGCCAATACATTCAATTCAGACCACAGAGTCTGACCCAAATATGGGCATTTCTTTGGATGAGATTAAATGGATTAATGTTAATATTCCATTCATATATTCTAAGAGTACCAATATTGATATTTAGACTTCTAAGATCCCATGCCCTATTGAAATCATCCCTAGATTACAAATTTATGTGTACAAAATCACTACCTGTGGTAATTAATATCTAATTTATGATTCCCCAGCAATGAGAAATCATATTATTAATATCAAAATAAGACCAGGGATTGTCTCCCTTTGAATAAAACAAGTGACCAGAGACTAAGAATTTGAAAAGGCCAATTAATTATTGCATGGACACCAGGTTAGGAGTAATAGAAAATAATTTATTATCAAGATTACTAATATTGCCTGATCTGGGTGTACGATCCTTACATGAAGCCTTATAACGAGAAATAACCTCTGCAAAAGAAATACCCATCTTCTAGAAAGCTGAAGAATCGGAGGATTTTGAGGGAAATCCTTGATTTTTCAAAGAGAGTATATCATCCTTGATAGAATAACCCTCTCAGTTTTAAATGATTACATGAGTGAAATCAAAAATGAATCTATTACCATGTGATAACACCATCGATTACACCATTGAATGTGCCAATATCACCATCTCTAGGGTTCTGAGAGCCATCTATATTTTGCATTAGACCTGATTCAATGAATCTAATAAATATAAGTAAATAATATATGGAATTATATAATTGAATATTTTTATATAATAAATTTTAAATAATTACATTTTTATTATACAATATGTGTGAATGTGTACAACGAGAGTTAAAAACATAAGGTAAGGGAATTGCATCTCACTTTTTATTTCCATGAGATACCTGCCATATTCATGCTCACTTCTTTTTTATGGTGTATATTATAATATATGACATTTTATATAAGTAATATATATTATTTAATGATATTAAAATCATTAATTAATTTTATTATTTCCTAGTTATCAAGATTCTAATGTTACTTGAGTATTAACAGATTTATGTCTCACTTTAATTTCAGTGGGACACTTTCCTTATTCAAAAATTATTTCTTCAATTTGTTGTATATAATTCCCATGAATGTGAATTATGAGTATTATATAGAATATTATGGTATTCTAATATCCATAAAATTTTATTTAATTCATGGGTTAAAGGATATTACTGAATATAAATTGAGGATTATCTATTTCTTTATCTAATCAATAGTATTGATTTTTTTTCCATTTTATGTCCCTTAGGGAATTTTTATATTCCATGTCCATGTTTTCTAAATAGTATTTAATTATTTTTTACTACTATCCTATGTATTTATATGTCAATTCTTCCCATGTTTCACTTTTTAATAATAGTTATGAATGGTTTATTCTTTCTCATTTTCTAAAAATGGTTCCTTACAACCTTTCCAGAAAAAGTAAGAATGTAATGTTTTTTAATATATGAAACATTAAAATATTTTTCTTCTTTCATTATGCCTTAATTATTTGAATTATTATTTACATTAATACATAGTTATTTTTAAAGAAAATATTTTATTTTCAAAATCTGAAGTATTATAATAAATGAAAATATTTTCACTGAATAAATGATATTTTCCCCAACAATTGTTTTCAAGTGATATCTGAAATTTATTTTCCATATAAGTTGTATTTTGAGGCTAATAATTTTTTACTAGGGATATGATTCAATGAAACATTTTTTATTCTTTTAAAAAATGAATTTTTATTATTATTGAGTTATATTTGTGAAACCAATTTCATTCCCTTGTTATTGGTATGATAAATGATTTATGTTCTTATGGAACACATAAAAATGGTTTTCATTATGTGATGGGTGGGACCTATATCACCCTAAAATGGATTTCATAAAATTAATATTTCATGAAATAGAATAATATAGTCGGGGGGGTGACCATGACTACTAATATGGCCATGAGAGTGAACCGTGACTACAAAAATGGTATGGGGGTTAACTCATACTATTATGATGGAAATTGAAGTAAACTATGCATAAAATATGGTATGTGAAATAAACCCATACAACTAAGATGAAATCGAAAATGATGAAATGAATAATATGGATATCATATTTTAGGAATTCTATCTACCAAAATTCTATATATTATTCCTATGTTATGATTTCATAGATTATGTTCTTTAATTCCATATGATTCATGTATTATGAAATGAAAATTATTATTCTATGATTCCAATTTAAAATCAATGGAATATGGTGTATGATCTTATATTTTCATGAACAAGTTATTTTAACATTATGGTCATTATTATGTTCACATGCCTCTCATGTTTTACTTTTACTGAGCATCTAAGCTCACACTTTTTATATATTTCTTTTACCCAGTATATAAAGAAATGTTTTAGGAAGGAATACTAAAGTGGAAGAACCTTATGTGATATTCTGTCAACCATTATTAAATTTAGAAGAATGTATTCTACATTTTGAATATCTGTAAACTAATACGATCTTTGAGAGCCTTTTTTTATAATTTATTATGTATTCCTAATAATTTATGTATTTGTATATGTATGTTATGAAAGGGTTGTTATATGTTTATTTCTAGATCCAGTTTTTTCATAATCATATTTAAAGGTTAAATTTATTAGATATAACTAAGAATTTATTTAATATGAGTCTAATATGAGTAGGGATATATATTCACATATTTACCCTTATATGAGTACTTTAAATGTTATGATGATTATTGACTTACTTTATATATATAATATAACAAATAAGAAATGATTTGGGACTATACATGAGCGATTTAATCATGGTACAAACAAAAAAACAACCAAATGTGTGTGTTTAATATAGTGACACAAGAATTAAACACACATTAATGTGTCATTTATAACAAAAATTCCCAAAATATAATTCCCATGATCAATTAGAATTTTGAACATTGAATTTAGTATACAAAAATAAATCATTAAAAATAAAAAAACTTTATTATTATTTAAAACCCTATAAAGTTATCATAACTCCCATATATCATAAAAAATTGTTGATAATAACATTTGAAAATAAATTAGGGAATTGGTTATTAGGAATACCTAGTATATGAATAAATATGGGGAAAAATAATAACATGGGAGTAAAAAGGTATACAATTAAATCATAAAAGGACTAATCATATCTAAGGAGACATAGAATAAGAAAATGAAATCATATGATCATGGAATTATTGAATATTTTGTGACAACATATGACATTACATCATTGATATAATTCAATGGTCATTTCTATGACTATTGTCATAAATTGTAAAAAGTACCAGGGTGGATGAAGTTCACACTCCATTCTCTTACGAATAATGAAATGATTACCATGGTGGATTAGGTTCAATACCTAATCTTATACACAACATATGATGAGATAAAACGCTTTACCCAATTCATCGGTAGTATATATAATTCTTCTTAAAAAATTATCTTAATTAACATAAAATACATTTGTTCCATATGATTAAAATAAATCATACATAAACCATAGAACTGATCACACCCCAGATAAAGACGTTACATTATTAATTATTATTTATGATTATATCAAAGGCTAAATCCTAGGTATTCTCAATAGATTAAGGAAATAAAACATTTTGAAAATTCATAATTGAAAACAGAATCATTAGTCTTCAACATGTAGTTATAATATATAAAATTCATGATAATAGTCAGTGAGAAGAAGTATTTAATTTTTTCTGATACAAAAGATGTTCATTTATTGGGTGTTAAATTAATATTTCATTTTATTTAGAGTTTATCTAAACAACAATAGGGAATGTCACATGATAAGTTCATTGTATATTTATTTTTTTCTGGAAGAAATTATTTCCTCATCTTAGGATCCATTGTTTGATGATGTTTTTCATCATCTTAAAATACCTTTCTAATTTCAAATGTTATATTTTATGGATTCGTTTTTATAACCCCCCTTATTATATCAACATGTTATAATTTTTCTTTGATAAATTAAAATATATTTTTGGGCCATATTGTGGTGAATCCAATGTCTCTAATTTTTCATCTTGATCACACCAAGATCCTTCGGACATTAAGGTATTCTTATCTTTCTTGAGAGGAAGATATGATGAAATTAAGAGGTAGAGAGTGAATTTCATTATTTTAAATTATCCAGTATTCTCAATTTTTTTATTAACCCTACAAAATATACATTAAAAATCAATTTATAATGGTTTCATTCTAGATAAAAATATACCATAATTTCATACCAACACGTAAATAATAATATAATATTTAACAAAACCATTCAAAAATAACTATAAAAATAATATTATATTATGGTGTCATTTCTAAAATTTTCAAGAATAAACATTATCAAACATGATTGTAAATATATATTTACAACCTGACACAATATTAAATTATTCTATCACATAAGTATTTATTGAATACCAAAATAATTATGTAATAAAATATTTTTTTCATCAATTGATAATTGGTAAATACAACACTAATAAAATTATTCCATGTTCATGAGAGTAATATTTATTTTATTAATTATATTCTAATGAAATTTATTTTATTTGATTTTAAATAGTTATTTTGTGACCCTTTAT
Organism: Viscum album; assembly: GCA_963277665.1. NCBI lineage: Eukaryota > Viridiplantae > Streptophyta > Magnoliopsida > Santalales > Viscaceae > Viscum > Viscum album. The sequence continues at coordinate 120,916,668 of OY728153.1, read as the reverse complement.
GATTCGTTCTCATTAGAATTATGAAGGATTTCCTAAATTTTAACATTACTGTCTATTAATTGGCCAACGAACCTAATAGAAAGAACATAATGTAGAAACATAGACAACCATATTCTAATGATCAATTTGTAATATAATTTATTTGTCTCAAAATGATTCCGATCAGGTTGCATATCCATAGTATCTACCAATGTTCCTGATACGTCATTCGTTTTTATATAAAACAATCTTGTCTTTACACTAGGGTTTTATATTTTAATTAAATGGTTCTTCTATAATAAAAGGGTACTGATATATATTTATATAAATATGGGAGGTAAAATTATTTCCTTCATTTATCAATTAAAAAAATTCCTTTCATTCTTTACCACACATACCCTACTTCCCATCAATAAATGACATGATGGTTTTTGTCTGAAAATTAATATGTGTGATAAATAAGATGAATCAATGTTATTTTTAATTCCTAAGGGCCATTAAAATGATTATGTATGAGAATATATTTTCACTCAAAAACATAAATAATTATTCTTGGTGTGTTTATTATCATAATCTACCATATTAAAAATTTCCATGTCCAATATTAAAGAGAGAAAGCCTCATCCTCCAATGAGTACTCACATAAGACAAGATATATAATGCATTTATAATAATTATGTATTATCTAAATATATGGATATTTTTAAAATTAACATCGTAGAACTTAATGGATCATAACATAGTGATGAACACATATGAAATTATCAATATGATAGATACTCATCCAAATTATTACATTAAAGTAATATTGAAAAATTAATAATGTATTGTAATATTTTTATTAACATTCAAATAATCAAATATAGATGTAATTAATGTATAAACAACTGATGCATAGAACCAAACTCAAATAAATTCACACGTGGACAATATCCAACTACCTATGAACAACATTCCTCCAGAACCAAATGATAATAATGTTTTTTCTAAGTAATAGCTTTATTCAAGGGAACTTCCAAAATGTATTTCATATAAATACTTTTCACTGTGACATCAACTCTATTGGATAATTCCCTCAAAATATGATAATTATAATCTATGTGTTTATTCCACTATTTTGGACATTGTTCCTTTATGAGAGCCCCCCACAATTATAATGTCACAATTGAGTGTGATGGGGTCATTAATTTTAGATCAAAAATCATGATTTAGAATTACGTTTAATTTTCAAACTGTTTCTTTAGCTATGTGAGAAGCTATAATATACACCGAATATACTATAGAAAATGAAACCATATCATTCATTGATCCCTTCCAGCTCACAACACCTCCATTTAATGTAAATATATCTACACTTTTTGATTTCATATAATCCTAGAAAATAAACTCTTAAAATCATATCTCCTAAGGATTAGTTCCTTATCACTTCCATATACTTGGAACACAACCTTTGTACACCTCAAACAATTATGGATGGAGTTGAATCCCATCAAATTGTTGTCACATGGGTTAGATTGATATAATACTACAACAATAATTTCCATGTTATATCTATACTCATATATACAATAACATACATGACTGGTATAATCATATACAAAATCAGGTTCCAAAATATTATTTTTCATTACTTATATTTTTGGAAAATAATTCCCTAAAAAGATGAATTCAATGTGATATTGGAAATAATGCCTCTTCGATTCTTCCATACTTCACCACTTCGGAATCAATCCTATAAATATATACCATGAAATTAGATGAGTAGCATCTTGTAATAGTCATGATGGATCATGATCATCAGAATATATGTATATTTTCCTAGGTCCTAAATTGAGAAGCATTATTCAGACAAGAGTTAACAAAATATGTGATTGTAATTTAATTTCCAATATGTAATATGTCATAAATAATATACTATTAAAAAGATGAACACACTATTTCAAAAATAATTATAGATACATCACTTGAAGTCAATTTTTATAAAAAAATTACAAAATTATTTCATCAAACTTAATGTTAAGTAACTTAGATTATTTCATGAATCCATAATTATATTTTTATTAATTTTCAAAACTTGATTTATTTATTTGTTGTCACAAATATTTTGGTTTGTGGAATATAAAAATATTAATGAAGGATACCATTATGTAAGTCTATTTTTAAATAAATTTCAAAATCCCATATCATTAAAATGTCATAATATAAATTATAATTTTGATGGAATTTATTATTGAAACGGTTGAAATTGTTTTACTATTGTCAATACCATTACATTTTTTAAACCCTTTTAAAACTAGTATTTCATTAGATGTACTAAATTTTCCTTCCAAGAACCTTTTCATCATCAATAAAAATTTTAAACAAATTTTATTTCCATCATCATAAGTACTTAAAGAAATATATTTTGGGTTTTGGTATACAGAAATCATTTTAGATGTAAGAGATTATTTCCACTTCCCATCTTCTATGACAGTTACGACTATATTGAATGTTAGGTGATCCTTTTTATAAACTAATAACGATTAACCATCCTTGGTGGATATAAATCCATACCACATGGTTCCATAACTTATCTAGTACACATATGTAGTTCTTATATCGCTATAATATCTTCTACATCAACATGGTTTTGTTTAATATGTTTCTATTCCATCTCTTTTATACCATGAAACTCGATTTCATTAGATTATTCTCAATCCAACTATCTCTAATAAATATGATCTCCTTCTAAAAGAGTATGTAATTTATTTTCCCATAAATTTTTTTATGACTATTTTTATAGTTAATGTCCCATTGTTTCATTGCGGTATCCTATAAAGGTGCACATTTTTTCAGGTGGCGAAAATTTCCAACAGAAAAAGTCCATTAAATTTTTTTCATAACACCCAAAATGTATTTCCTAAAACATGGATTTCTTTAAATTCTATATTTTTTTTGTGATAACACCTTTTAATTTATTTTTCACATGGTTTAGTATTTTTTTGTTACGTGTATCCCCAAAAAGATAATTAATGATTCACATGAACCATCATTAATTTCACCATATCAAATTATGTGAGGTTCCTACTTTCACTTACATCATTACATTGAGGTATATAAGGATACATTAGTTGGGATAGTATCCCATAATTTTATAAATAATCATTGAGGATTTGATGATGACATTATCCACCATATAAGGAGCAGAGTTTATTTTTTTAACAATCTTCGTTTTATCGTCATTATTTAATTCCATGAATATCTCAATGTAATATAAATTACACCTCATCAAGTAAACTAATACATATATAAATAAATATTTCTAAAATTTATGAATTATGAGTACAAACCCATTAATTTAATTGAATATTTAAAACATTCATTATTATGGACTAATAAAATATTCTTGTTTTTTTCATTCTCTTTTTCCAATAAAGTAGGATTACTTCAACATCCCATGTAGACATGAATGACATAAACCAAGTGGTTTTAGTTTAAATGAATATTAATATACATTTTATGTAATTTATCCAAACTATTTTTGTGTACATGAAGTAGCCAATGATTTCATTTTTTTGTATGGGTTGAGTCATGTGATGTTGTTTCATTAAGGTTTTCCAATACTCAATCCATGTTATCCAATAAATATAGTATGTTATTTAAATGTTACATACCATGAAATATGATATAATTTTAATGGAAGAAAAATTTATTCCTAAATTCGAATACAAATCAATTCTTATATAGGGTAGATATTGAAATATTATAGTTCGTAATAGATGGAACAAAAAACGTCTTCAAATCCATGATAATTATCTTTGGAAATGTGAGTTTAGAGTACCCAATATATAAAATATTAGGATGGAACCATTGGTATATTGTATATATACATCCCCATGGTTGATATATTTGATTATTCATGGTTCTTTTATTTTAATGCGTACGTGTTCAAAAATTTGTTTATCTAATACGCAATTTATTGAAATGTATAAATTGAAAGTGATAAAAAATGAACCCGAGTACTAACCCTTATTATTAGTTCAAATGAAATTTTCTTTCTAGTGGCCATTTATTACACATGAGAAACAATAATAACCTGTCTTCCTTTTATATACCTTGATCTTTCACTTTCTACAAGGGAATTATGAATCATCAAACTTAGGTATCATGTCTTTTCATTTCGATATGATCACTGTTATGACTGGTGATTTTTTACATACCGTCTATATATATGTGGTGAAGATGCATGAGTATATCTTTTAGAATATTCTAAATGTTTTTTATATAAAAATTATCAAAGAAACTATGGAAACCGTGAAGTAAAAAATCATGAATGAGATTTCAGTGTAGTTATTAGGGAGAGAAAACACTAAAATTTATAGAATATCAATGTAGAAAATGAGAATGACTAAGTGAGGTACATATGCCACACCACCCATAAATTACTATTTTGGAGTGCTGTCAAAATATGAAATTTTTCATGTCATAATATATCATAATAGAAACTATGAATATTTTTAAGTATATTTGTAGAATCCATGTTTTTATTATACTTCATACCTTCACTAGACATAGATGATAACATCAAACATTTAATATCAACATTTCCATTTATAGGTATCACATAAGAAAGAACATATTCATCAATATATTCCTTTATAGGGATTTCAGTCATTGAAGATTATTGCATGTAATATTTTTATTCATGGCACAAAACAATCTAAAGGAATGTAAACCACACTTAGATGTTTGCTGAATATAGGGATATTGTATTTCTCTAATATGGATCATATGTAAAGTGTGAATGAAGAACATTCTATTTAAGACTAAAATTTAAGGAGATAATATTATTAGTACATTTATTGCGTAAAATTTATTTGAGGAATAATAATGATAATTAATTTTATTAATTCTAACACTATTTTTTCAAACCCCAATAATCCTCACCATTGAGATCATAATTTCTAATTTTTTTTATAAATTATATGTGTAAGGGTCAATATTACACTTCACATAAACTTAATGAGGGTATTTCAAGCAATTTTAATTAGTGTAGGTGGGAGATTCATTTTAAATAGTGTGTTATTAGCTCAAAAATTTGTTGTGTTGACTTCCCAATCCTGAAATGATGACATGAATATATGCACCACCTACCTCCTAGTTCCATCATGTCTAGATATGGATACATATATTGATTTATATTGGGAATGCCTACCCATTACATTTATAAAAACAATATATAAAATAATGGGTCCTAATGATGGTTTTCCAAGTAGTAAATTATTATAATTTCATTCATAATCATGCCATGGAAGGCCATGTATGACATACTATAAATATGTGTGGGATTTTAATTTATTATTCATAGATTTTATCCTGTTTTATCATTTACATAACATGTTAATATAATTTGGTTTATTCATAATTAATTAATGAACTGGGATAAAAAATTTACACATAATACATATTTCTAAATTCTATCTTTTTTCATTAATACATTTATTTATATGATATTGGGGTTGAATAAATAAAATATTGAATTCATAGGAGAAAAATATATAAATAAAAGTGAAATGATTTTGATTTTATCTATTGGTTGATTTATTGACTGGATAATAAATAAATAATTTACCTAGGGAAAAACATCCTGGCAGTCATGGAATGGGGTGCATCATTCCACCTGTACACCAATGCATCACCTGGGGTAGCATCATAATGGTGCCATTTTGATATTTCTTAACACATTGTGGGATACTTAATTGAATACATGAATTAATAACTACCACAACGTTTAGGGGAACAATATGATTAGTTAAAGGTGATTTCATAAATAACTATGGATATTCATGTGTGGAATAATAATTTGATCGAGCAATGACAGATATGCTGTCAAATTTAATTTATTATTAAATAATTATAGATTCATGTAGTAAATTAAATTAAAAAAGTTATCACACAAAGAGTTCTTGGTTAGAATCATGAATAGTCATACATGAAACCTATAAACAAAATTAAACTTTCGAGAATTCATTTTTCTTCCTTCTTTATTATTATGAGAAATAAGTTTGGAATTAATTAATTCATTTATTCATTCATTCATTTAGATCATAATGACCATCTGAACTTATTTGGAGATACAAATATTAAATAGATTTTGAAAAAAAAAATTCAGAACCAATATTTATAGATTACTACTATATATTAATAGATAATTTCATAGTATTTTAATTAGATAATAAATTTTATTTAAAAATATAAAAAAACAATATGGCTTTACTAGTGGAATTTTTAATTTAATGTAATTTTAATTATTTAAGCCGTCGAGTAACAATATGGAATTTATTATCTAGCTAGACTATATGTATCTTGATATCATTGTATCTAGGGAACATGCATGGAGATTTAGCATGTTTTTTGCTAGATTACACCATTTGTATTATCCAACACAATGACATTTGTTCCTCGTTCGATGTGTCTTCTCAACCCACTAAATAACAAAGTGTGGTCATTAGACATGGTCATACATGATATCTATAATCCATCTACATGTCTTTTATCTCAACATCCATATATCTCTAGAATTCATTAATTTATTCAGTGTGTGTAAAGAAAATTATGTTAGTTAAATGCCATGGATTCCCATTTCATCTTGTGTACTCCATTAATGTAATATATTGTTAAACCCAAATAGTTTTGACCAAGTATAATTACCCCATTTGTTTTTTGACTATAAATGCTAACACATGTAGACTACATGTTGTTGGTTCGGAGCAAAAAAGCAGGAAGGATGGCAAGAGGGGGGGTGAATTGCCTTTTAAAAAAGATTAACAAAATAAAATCAAAGTTGAAATGCAGCGGAAAATAAAAGAGGCAATCACACAAGAAATTGATAACGGAGTTCGGCCAAAACCCGGCCTACGTCTCCGCTCCCAACTCAACCGTTGAGAGATTCCTACCGCTTGCTTTTCAATGGTTTTAGCAAGAAACCCACTAGGCTTTGAGGTAGCACTAGGACCTATTACAGCTTGCTTTTTGTGGTTTAGCAAGAACCCACTTGCTTTCAATGGAATAGCAAGAACCCACTAGCCTTTTTAACGGGTGAAGGCTAGCTCACCGAAAACTCAAGCCTTTTAAAAGGAAAGGCTTGAAGAAACCTCTTCACACCTTAATGGTGATGTGAAACCCAAAAGAAAGAGGGGATGAGAAAAGTTTGGGGTTTGTAGGCACAAACCCAATTTTAAGCTCAAAAAGAATAAACAAGAAAAACCCGTAATTGGAGAAGCCTTGGGCGCCTTTGATTGATTGGAGATGTTGAAGGCCGCTTCCAAGCTTCTTTGAAGGAGCTCCTTGGATGTGGAAGTTGTTGGAGCAAGGTGGGTTCCTTGAAGGAAGTCCGCCGGAGGTACGCCAAATGATGCAAAATATGTCTGTTGGCTTCGTATATGATCCGGTTTGTGTCCAGGGCTTCCTTGGCCTTTATTTATAGGCATGGAACCCTTGGGGAGGCTTCGGAACCGTTGGAGAGGCTAAAAGAGCCGTTGGGAGCCAAGTGGGCCAGCCTGGTCAAACTGCAACGGCTAGTTTGACTGGCTCCACCGGCTGGCCGGTACAGTCCCACCGGCTGGCCGGTGTGTGCAAAAAGGCATAGGATTCGGGCTCAGCCTCCACCGGCTGGCCGGTGCTGAGGCCACCGGTTGGCCGGTGTGGAGACAGTAGCTCCCACTGTTCTGCTGGGTGCCACCGGCTGGCCGGTGTTGAGGCCACCGGTTGGCCGGTGCTGAGGCAGTGGCTCAGCCCTCTGTTCTGGGTGCCACCGGCTGGCCGCTGGTGTGACACCGGTTGGCCGGTGGTCTGGACAGAGGAATCCCTCTTGTCCAGTCCTCCATCGGCTGGCCGGTGGTCTTCCATCGGTTGGCCGGTGGACTGAATTTCAGTCCACTTTTGGCTTCTTCTTGGCCTAAGTCCTTGGCAATCTTTTTCCTATCAACACAAGCACGTAAAACAAGATTAGTAAAATAAGAGGGTGATTGTGATCATGAAAATTAAACAACGAGGGGAACGAGAGGTACAACAATCTCCCCCTATTTTGATGATCACAATCACCAAAACAATCAATGTAAAATACTGGAATTAAATACATGCTTAGCATGATGAAAAGGATTCTCCCCCAATCAATCAAGAAATTTCTCCCCCTTTGTGATTATCAAAATAGAATGGGGCATAAAACTTGATTGAGGGAAAGTTTGAAAAACTAGATATGAGAATTGAAGGATCAATTGAGATTTTTGAAATTGAATATTTTGAAATGAAAATTTTGATACCAGGTGTTGAAATTGAAAGTTGGAATCGAAAATTTTGAAAATGAAATTAAAGGGGCTTAAACGATCCTAACTCCCCCTAAATAAAAACAAAAAGTCACCGGGGAGAGGGATTTTGAAGAGAGACAATTTTAGGCCCGGAGAGACTCGCTAATAGGGATTTTTCTATCCATACTTGTCTCATGGCGGGTCTTCTCCTATAAAATTCGTCCGAATAAAAAATATTTTTGGGTTGACCATACCGGGCGTTTTTACAATTACATTCATAAATAAGGTGCCCGGTTTTCTTACAATAATTACAAAATTTAAAACTAGAGCTCCCCCTTACAAAAACAGTGGGTGCATGGGAGGAGGAAGCTTTATTAGTGTAGCCAAGTCCATTGGTGGTTCTAGATACCCTTTGAGAACCCAATAATTTGTTCAAATTTTGTTCACCTTGGGTGAACTTGGCTAAGGATTCTCTAAGGTCCTTGATGGTTGATTCCAAAGAATCAACATTTGGGAAATTTTGGATTTTTAGGGAGAGTTCCTCCTTCTCCTTGAGAATTTGTTCTTTTTCGGAGGAAAGTTTTTTGAAAGACTTTTTCAAAGAAACAAATTTTGATGATAAAGCATGAAAACCTTTTTCTAGTTGGTCTCTAGCGTGTTGGAGTTCTTCATATGACAAATGATTGAAAGAATTTGAAGAACTAGAAGACGAGGAAGAAGAGTCGGAAGATGATACCTCCTGATTTGCCATTAGGCATTTTTTACCTTGGTCGCTCGAGGAGAAGGAGGAGAATGAAGAGGTGGAGCTATCACTCCATGTTGCCTTTGAAGCCTTCTTCTTTTTCTTATTGGACCTTTTCTTGTGAGGTGGGCAAACGGGCTTGATCTTTTCATCGGGTTCTTGCTTTTGAGCGGGTTCTAGCTTTTGAGCGGGTTCTTGCTTTTGATCCATGCTAGTACCTTCATAGGTTAGTTCTAAAAATTTCCATATATCATAAGAGGTAGTGCAAGAAGAAATACAATCAAAAACATTACGGTCAAGACCACAATGAAGAGCGTTCATGGCTTTGCCATCAAGCTCAAAATTTGCAATGTCTACGGGGGTCCATTTAGACTCATCGGGAGAAGAGAGCGTAAAACCATGCATAACAATTCTAAAAATAGGATAGCTAATGCTTTTAAGAAAAGTTGACATGCGGGTTTTCCAAAAAGTATAGTCGGTTCCATCAAAGAATGGAGCACGATCCAAAGAAAAGCCTTCGGGGGATTGAGAGGAAGAAGCGGTAGAAGCCATCAAAAAAATAATAGGATCTTTAATTTGAAACCGGTTAGGGATTTATTCAAATATGTCCTTTGATACCAATTGTTGGTTCGGAGCAAAAAAGCGGGAAAGATGGCAAGAGGGGGGTGAATTGCCTTTTAAAAAAGATTAACAAAATAAAATCAAAGTTGAAATGCAGCGGAAAATAAAAGAGGCAATCACACAAGAAATTGATAACGGAGTTCGGCCAAAACCTGGCCTACGTCTCCGCTCCCAACTCAACCGTTGAGAGATTCCTACCGCTTGCTTTTCAATGGTTTTTGCAAGAAACCCACTAGGCTTTGAGGTAGCACTAGGATCTATTACAGCTTGCTTTTTGTGGTTTAGCAAGAACCCACTTGCTTTCAATGGAATAGCAAGAACCCACTAGCCTTTTTAACGGGTGAAGGCTAGCTCACCGAAAACTCAAGCCTTTTAAAAGGAAAGGCTTGAAGAAACCTCTTCACACCTTAATGGTGATGTGAAACCCAAAAGAAAGAGGGGATGAGAAAAGTTTGGGGTTTGTAGGCACAAACCCAATTTTAAGCTCAAAAAGAATAAACAAGAAAAACCAGTAATTGGAGAAGCCTTGGGCGCCTTTGATTGATTGGAGATGTTGAAGGCCGCTTCCAAGCTTCTTTGAAGGAGCTCCTTGGATGTGGAAGTTGTTGGAGCAAGGTGGGTTCCTTGAAGGAAGTCCGCCGGAGGTACGCCAAATGATGCAAAATATGTCCGTTGGCTTCGTATATGATCCGGTTTGTGTCCGGGGCTTCCGTGGCCTTTATTTATAGGCATGGAACCCTTGGGGAGGCTTCGGAGCCGTTGGAGAGGCTAAAAGAGCCGTTGGGAGCCAAGTGGGCCAGCCTGGTCAAACTGCAACGGCTAGTTTGACTGGCTCCACCGGCTGGCCGGTACAGTCCCACCGGCTGGCCGGTGTGTGCAAAAAGGCATAGGATTCGGGCTCAGCCTCCACCGGCTGGTCGGTGCTGAGGCCACCGGTTGGCCGGTGTGGAGACAGTAGCTCCCACTGTTCTGCTGGGTGCCACCGGCTGGCCGGTGCTGAGGCCACCGGTTGGCCGGTGCTGAGGCAGTGGCTCAGCCCTCTGTTCTGGGTGCCACCGGCTGGCCGCTGGTGTGACACCGGTTGGCCGATGGTCTGGACAGAGGAATCCCTCTTGTCCAGTCCTCCATCGGCTGGCCGGTGGTCTTCCATCGGTTGGCCGGTGGACTGAATTTCAGTCCACTTTTGGCTTCTTCTTGGCCTAAGTCCTTGGCAATCTTTTGCCTATCAACACAAGCACTTAAAACAAGATTAGTAAAATAAGAGGGTGATTGTGATCATGAAAATTAAACAACGAGGGGAACGAGAGGTACAACACATGTAATATATGTTAAATACTCACTCTGTAATATTACATGCCATTTATCATATTAGATTAGTCTACAAGTGGTTTGTAATAAAAACATTTTGTGTAAATTGTAATAGATACATCGTGTTTCCCATTACACGTCCATGTGTAGTGAGATTAGGTACACAATGTGTACTCTATCTACATGTCATGTAATCGAATGATATTTTTCTAGATTCTTCATCACATTACAATGAGATTTCTAATCATACTTGATCTATAATTTAACATAATAAATCACAAATCTTGAAAATAGAAACTAAAATGTTTAAAAGAGGTTCATTAATTTAATAAAAAATATAAAATAATATCAAAGGATAAATTTACCCTAGATTGTTCATATTGATGAAAAAATAAAAAATAAATTATATATTAACATCCCATTTATACCATTTAATGGTTTTGAGTATGCAGAATGTGAATTTAGTGGGTGTTAATTTAAATATTCATTTAATTTAGAGTTAGCTAAAACCCCAATAGTGGATCTTTTATATTAAAATTATAATTAATTTTTTTTAGAACTGGAAGAAATAATTACCTCATCGTAGGATCCTATATTCAATTATGTTTTTGAAATTATGATAAAAATTTTTTAACCTTCATTGTACTATAATAATTCAAGTGTAGATTCCCTCAAGAAGGAATCCACACATGCTACATTGATCTTTATAACACATCAACGGTTTTTTAGGTGCTACTTTTCTATGTGAATTGTTTTGAATTTTTTATATTGATCACTCCAATATTCTATGGGCTTGGATGAGTTATTATTAATATTGAGAGGAAGAGTGAAGTAAATTCAAAGGGTGAGATATGCGTATTCATCAAAATGACTATCTGGTCTCATTTTTTTATTATTCATACACAATATAAGCAAAAATATTTTTACAGATCTTGGTTTTACGTTATAAATATATTTATATGTCATTTAGACTTTAAATTATAATAAAATATTTAACAAAACCCATTCCAAATAAAAATAATATTATTATTTTATGTCATTTTCTCTATGTTTTACAATAAGAAATGTTATTTAACTATCTTGTAAATTAATATTTATCACTAGGAATGATCATGGTCTATTCCAAATCAATATTTTTTTTAATACATAAAACAATATTTAAAATATTATTCCATAAATAAAATTTGTGATAAATAAACAATGACAACCATTATTCCTCAGTAATAAGAACAACTTTTATTAAATAATTATATTCAAATAGAATTTAATTAAGATTAATGGAAAAACATAGTTTGTGACCCTTTATAAATATTTCTCATTGGAATTAAGATGGAATAACATAATTCAATTATTATTTTCATGAAATGGGTAATGAAACCCGATAGAAATTAAATAGTGTCTTAGCGCAAGAAACCTCATATGATTTCTCATTGTGTAATATAATACATTTCTCTAAATTTATCATTATGATTTTTTCATATCTTTTTATTCACCCTATTTGATTGATATATGTTTAATTGACTATCTAAAATAAGAAAATAATTTCACCATGGCTATATAATTTAAAGTAACAGTTCTCTTCCAATAAAAGGTCAAGATATTAGCTTTCATAAATATGGAACTGTGAAATCCTTCCTCAACATATCCATTGATGACATGTCACTTTTAATACACCCATAATTTCATACATCCAACCAATATATTGAATTATAGTATTAGTAAGTAAATATATGTTAACATGTAATAACATGCATCGTAGATAATATTAAATTCGAAGGACCAATACACACACAATCAAATAACAATAACTGAAGAAACAAAAACATGTAGAATTCGCACTTGCATGGTTGTTCTGATATTCATTTAGCATTATGATTATCAATTAAAATATTTAATGATAAAAATCGATATTCTTTTTCGATTAATCATGAAAAATATTCTATACACTATGCGTCCTATGAATCTATTTTTTCCATCAATAGAATAATACTGACAATGCCATTATAGTACATCAAGTATCTCATCATAGTGGGTTTCTATAATGACCTTAGCATTAGGAAAGATAATATAGAAAAATCTTTATTTAATTTTTTTAAGAACAATGAAATGATTGTATTAAAATATATTACTAATATTGAAATAATTAAATATAGTTGAAATTTAAGTACAATAATCCGGTCATAGGACACCGACTCCAAAAATAATGAAAAGGAACCACTTCAGTGATGCTTTTTGAAATACATAAAGGATCATTTTAATGAAGGAATAACTATGTTTTTTATATAAATATGAAAAATGAACGATGTGAATTATATTATAATTTATCATGGTTTTTATAATTTATATATGGCCTAAAAAATTTTCATGGGGGTGATTCTTGACATGAGGTTAGAAATTGGAATGATATCTTAAATTGGGTTCACAAAAAATTGGATATTTCATAGGGGACAAAAACATGTATAATAACAAAAATAAAAATGATATTTTGCTATTTAATTTTTTTTGTACTTATTTAAAAAATAGATAAAGTTAACGAGATTAATATTGTTTTAGAGGGTTAAAAACAAAGAGAACATGTATCCAATAATTTATTGAATGTGGTAAAGAACATACATGAACACATCTCAAAATTAGGTATACCCATTTAAATAACCCCTTTAGTAACTTAAATAGGATCATTAAATAATTAATATAGTTCATAATTCATTAATGTTATATTTTATGAAGCCAATTTGTAATCTATTGTAATTTATTTTTAATATAGTTCATTATTTCATCGGATACTCGAGCCTGTTCAATTATTTTAATTATTACATCTTATTTTTGTGGATCAAATTAAATTTCATTTTAAAAAAATTTCCCAATATCAAAATAATTGATTATTATAGGACTTTTGATTCCATTAAATGAATACCTAAAAAATTCAATGTTTAACCCAAAATATATGAAAATTAAGAATGATGCCTTAATAAGTCTAGTTATGGATTTTAATGTAACTATAACCATTTAATATTTTTATGAATTATATTTTTTATATATTGTCATTTACTAATACCAATGTTTTTATATATTATATTTAGAAAATATAATAATCTATAAATACATTAATGTTTGTTTTTAGTGGGAAAATTAAATACATCGTTTCATTGAGATGGACGTGTGCACATACACAAACATTGCATTATTTTTGCCTAAAATTAGATGGAGTATAAAAATAAAATTATTATAGATTAATAATATAAATAATTTTATAAATGAGACAAATTTTCATTTAGAAACACTTTTATTCCAACAATGTATAATTTTTATAATGAAATAACACATTCGCTCGTAGAGGAGGTAGTCCACAGAAACACATGATGAAACATTCATTTTTTCTATTATTATAGAGTAATATATAAAACTACCATTACTTTTGAAAAATAAAAAATAATAATAATAAAAATGATTTTATTATCATAAGATCACGAATAGGGGATATTTGGGGGGGTGTAGAAGAATAAAATAGTCATCGAATCTGGGTTGAGAGTATTTCATATCTCTTGGAAGATCTCTATTGGGTGACCCTATAAGGCTATTTAGCTTCTTTTTTTTTGATAATGAGGATTAATAATCATGAAGAGGGTGTTAAAGAGTTACTAGGGTAGTTTTATTGTTAAAAAAAATATAAGCATAGGTTTGTGAAATAGAGAGTACGTGAGATCTTTTTATAATTAATAAGAGTTTCATTTTTTAAACCCTCATTATTATTCAATATTATATCTCAATTATTCATGTTAAAGGCTCAAAAAGTGAATATTAATGGTTTGGGTAAATATATATGATTGATCCACCATCCAACATCCAATATTACTCTTCTTTATTTTATATCTCAACCATTTTCCCTATGTAAATACTCTTTTAACCAAATTTACCCTTACTAATGTGACTAAAATTTCACCCTAAAAAACACATTACTATTAGTAATATTAAAATTTATGTATTTTAAAAATTTTAGAATTCAGATTTCAAATATATAAATAATTTTTTGAAATAAAATTTCAATAAGTTATAAATATTATTTTTATTATTATAATGAAAAAATAGTTTATTAGAAAAAAATTTATTTATATCCAAAATATTTAAGTGTGATATAAGATTTTAAATGTATATTTCATTCATGAAACTAAAATCATATTATAAAATATATAATTTTCACTAATCACTTAAATATATTCAAAACATTCATTTTGAAAAATAATATATCATTAAATTAAATGTCAAAAATTGGTTTCATTAGAATTAATATATTTATTTTATTTTATATTGTTGTACATTGGTTTCATAACTTTTAAATATTATATTATGACAATATAAAATTTTTCCATTGATATATATTTGATAAATGAAAATTTCTTTTAAAAATACTACACTTTATTATATATTTTTTAATTTCACTATTTTGGAAAAACCCTATTTTTTCAAAACTCAACTAGAAATCCATTTTTTGAAAAATTTAAAAAATGTAATCTTATGATAATTTTTCACATGATGAATCCATAAATGGATGAATGTTTAGTATATTTAACATATATTTGTAATAAATAATAGTATAAGATATAATTGTAATAAATGAAAAAAAATAATTTATTGAAAATGAAATTTAAAGAAGAAAATAAATCTATATTATTAATATTATATTAGTAATATTATTATCACAATGGAGATACTAAATAAATATCTTCTTAGTTAATTATATGTTTGTGTTTGTTCTTATAAAATATATTACATTATATGACACAAATATATATTTCAATGGAAAATTTCTATATATAAATTTTTGGTTGTTACACTATTCCTCATTTATGAAATTTCACAGTGGATATTTCATTCCTCCGATAATGGATAAAACAAATTCTGGTAATTATGGTTAATTGTTTATTCAGTTCCCATGTAACCTCTTCAAAATAAATTTTTCACAAATATTCTTTGACTGGGTGAGGTATCTTATTATGAAAATATAAGTCTCTACAGTCAAATCTATGTATTAAATGCTCCTCATATGAAATATCATCATCCAAATATACATGCTATGGATTCAGCAAATATGAGGTATATGGTTTGAACAACAGCAAGGATGATTCAAGGACCAATCATGAATATTATGCATAGTTGGTGTATGTTCTTGGTGATATTGTATAACATTTTTGTGATTAAAAATATCAGAAGAGAAAACGTATCATGGATATCACATCCCCTTATTTTTAAAAATATTTCCCTCATATGGTGATATGTGGAGAAAAATTTTTTAAAAAATTATAAACTCTATGTTTTATTACCAGTTATCAGTATAAGTCTTCTATAGACTTTGATTAATTCTGATATGTTATTAAATAGTCCAAAAAACTTTCAATCATTTCTGTGACAATCATAGTTTCTAGAAGAATTATTTTACAGAATTCATCCCAAAACACAAGTGATCTTCAGCTCTACCCACATTGGGATTCACATGTGGTCATTGGAATGATTTTTTGGAATTCACTATTTTTCCAGAACTCGACCAATGAAATATATAAGAAATCAACCTTAAACATAAAATAATCACGATCATTTAGTAAATATTTCCCTTGTTTACATTATTTATAGTAATTATGATATATATTTTAATAGAATTAGGTTATCTCCCACACATATAAAAATATAAATATGTGGTTTAATATAATGAAACTCTTATAAATCAATATTCTTTAATCTAAATAGGTTTTGATAATAAATTAGCTTAAAATACTACAACTAAAAAACAAAGGCACTTATTTTCAAAAAAATATTATTTTGTTTTTCACAAAGTAAATATATTATATAATTATCTGATTATATTTCTTCCACTCATAATTACACACTATTGTTTTGGGATAAACATGTAGCTTTATGATATGGGTGTTTATGTTTATTATCCGATCAGAATTCATTGTGATAAATTATGTCTTTTAACGAGATAAAATTTCTTATTAAAGACATCGGGTGTTGTTACATTGTTGAGTAGTGAGATATAAGTAGTATAATCTATAAGTGGCATCATTGACATAGTGGGTATAAAATCTGATGATGATAGAAGTGATCAATCAAAGAATACATATCACGAAAGATGAGGTTTGTGATGAATGGTTAAGAGTGGTGTTGGATTGTAATGATGTTATTCCCTGAAAAAAGTTTAATTATACTCTTGTTTTCATGATGAGAATGGCTGATGTCAGATTAGAGTATGTATATATTAAATCCGTGACCTCTCTCTTATTCACATGAAGTAAATGATGGAAGAAGATATAAGAAGATTTAATGAGATATCAAATTATTGATGTGTTGTCAAAAAATGTAATGGGAAATATTTTTTGGAAGAATAACTCAAGGTATACTCTTGTATTTTTTTGGGTATGATTGAGTTTTTTGAAAAAGCTAGATAATCATGATTGAGCATAGATGGTGTTTTACAAGTTATGTGTTTAAGGTGGCATAGTTTCCTAGTTTTATCTAAATATTGGGTCTTAAAAACAAAAGTATGTAGTTTATTAAAGAAAGGATTTATTCATAAGAGTTAATGGTATATGGACCATGAAGGTATGTTCACATGCCTCAAATGGTGGTACATATAACATGAAAGAGAATTGGAAAATGAACGTAACCACAAAGCCCGAGATGGAGACCATGTATGGGAATGGTTTATGTTAAAGGAATGTGTTATGTAGAAGGCTTGTAGTATGCGATATGGAATGTTGTTTGTAAATATCAAGTGGTGATTTGAGAAGATATGCAGGGTGTAATTAGAAAAAATGATATCGTGAAATGGGCCACCACGTAGGATGTATTGTGGTACATAGACAATATTGGAAATAATAGTTCGCGGCAGCAACATGGTATGTGGTGAAAACTATACCACATTAAAAATTAATAAATCACATATCAATATATATTGTGTATCTATTTTCTATAAAAATAGAACTATTCAAATTATTAGGCTGAGAAATGTTTATAATAAAATTTCTACGCTCTCAGAATTCCTTGAATTCCAAAAGTTGTTCGCATGTGGAATTCTATGAAGGAGAAGTGGTTCACGAGGAGGATTCTACATAGGGGGAAAGAGTTCATTAGAATGATTTGTGAAGGGGTTTTGTGTGGAATTTTATCACACAAAAGAATAGATCCATGAATTTTTTTTGGAACTGTATCGATAATAGTCCATATAAGAAGGAGTTCTTAGAAGAAGGATGTTCGGTATGCCCATGTAGTTCATGGAAGCCAGAAGTCTGGTATGCAGAGGTGGTATGTGGAGGTAGTATGCAGAGGATGTATGAAAAGGTGGTATGAAATTGTATCCAATAGGATAATTGGTACACAAATCACACATGACTATGGTGGTTCTCAATTCGTGAATGAAGCTAAGTAGTTCATAGAGGAATAAATAGAGTTTTCAAGGTGACTACAATTGTTCACAAAATTATTTTATGCTAACTAAACTTACAAAAAAAATGGATATCATCTGTAAGTGAAAATGAACGTTAACAAATTATGAATATAAAGTTGGAGATGAATTATTTTATGTAGATTAAGTGACCTACAATTTTAGAAAATGTAAGGAGATATATTTCAAGGGAAGTGAGCGAAGGAATAAGAAGAATGTGATTTATACCCCTGAGATTGAGAGAGAGGAATAGAAATAGAGAGTGTCTCTTGGGAATGTAGTGAGAAGACCATAAACCTTGTAAATACTATGATATAGGGAATATATGATCTATCATAAACATTTTAATTTCGAAATTTTCCTTAGTGAATTTGGTACAATCAGCACATCGCCATTATATGCTCCTTTGATATAGCCCTGTGATGGGGAACCAAGTAAATATATATATATATTTTTGTTTTCTTTATTTCATTACATTAAATACATTATAATTAGAAAAACGTCGAAATTATGTGATTAACATTGACATTAATAATTATTTTAAGTGACACTTGTAATAAATTGGTCAAGATCCAGTGGGGCTGGAACAATTTCAAAAAGAATACCCATACCCTATTTCACTCACCCTATTATGGTGTATAAATCCCTTGTGGAACTAAATAATTTTATATATTTTAACAAAATAAAAACTTATATATTATATGACATATTATTTTCTTATAAACTTTTGTCACCTACTTATTATCATTTATTTATTAACGAACCCTATTCTATGTGATAACTCATTCATTTTTCACATATGTTTTGTTTTGGTAGTTTCAGCCATTTTTATTTGATTATGGTTCCATCAAATAAATAATTTAATCCATGAGATATATTTAATAAATATTCACCATTTATATATTTATAATATTCCAAATAAATTAGAGGTCTAAAACTGAGTTACATCATTAATTGAGATGATAAGTAATATGTATGCATGAACATTATTTTGATTTTATTATAGATGGATAAAAATAATGGAAACTAATTTTTTACCTTTATATAACAATTATTTAATCATAAATATCATATATATTTTTTATATATACCATTATTACAATCCATGTAAAAAATAAATGAAAACAATTTCACATTCCATTGACGAGGCGATAGTTCAGAAAAATGTTCATTGAACTTAATCATTTTATAAATATATAAAAAGTAATAAGTTATTAGTGTTATTAAACTAATAAAAGTGTAATTATTGCATTAATATCATATATAAATACTTAATATATCATTATATCCAGCTGCGAGATGTGGTGATGAAAATAATCAAATCAATTCATGAGGTGGTAGTTTTTCGTATACACAGACAACAGTTTTGTTTCCCATTTGATAGAAGTGGGTACAAATATAATAATTAAATTAAATTAATAAATATAATTTAATAACTTATTCCATATCTTATTGATATTTTATAGAGGTAAAGGTTGCAGTAAATTTAAAATGCAAGATTCAGTACTATACCTATTTGTTGGAAAATGTATATAGGTCTATAAGTAATTTCTACATATATAGGTTTTATGATAAAAAATTTGAACATTGGGTTTTGGATAGGGTTATTTTTAATGGGTTAGTTATGGTATTTTAGGATCCAATGTGTTTGGATGTGTATAGGGAAGAGGGGAGTGGTGCCGTTTTTATGTGAGGGGGGAGAGAATATCCATGGATTTGTTTTCAATGGAATGAATTATAACTATATCTTCATATGAAAAAAGGATATAAATGGAAACATATCACACATTAGATTATATAATATCTAAATATAGACATAAAATTTATGTTTAGAAATTTTTAAGTCATGTTATTTTTTATCTTGTTTGTTTATCCTCATGTGAACCCATTGTAGACTTAACCGTATAATTAAATTTTTTTATATTATTTATAATAAAAATTATTTTTATATTATTATATAATAATATTGGACGATATTTGAAATATGAAATCCATTTTTACAAATTCATGATAAAAAATTTCACAATTTAATTTATAGTTAATCTCAAAGATGTGGAAATAATCTATTTTCCATGTAAATGTTTTCTTAAGTAAATAATGTTTTCATATTAGATTTTAATATACAATTGTTTAAAAATGGTAAAATGGGATTAAAAATAATATAATTTATATAATTTT
Organism: Viscum album; assembly: GCA_963277665.1. NCBI lineage: Eukaryota > Viridiplantae > Streptophyta > Magnoliopsida > Santalales > Viscaceae > Viscum > Viscum album. The sequence continues at coordinate 120,896,120 of OY728153.1, read as the reverse complement.
AGAATGATTTTATAAATAAAATATATATTTTTGAATGCTTTGGAAATGATACTCTTCAATTAATATCACAATTTTAACAAGTCATTACAAAAGTGAAATTTTGAGAAAATTTTCAAAAAATCACACGATGATATTTTTTATATTATGAAATTATAAAAATACTCCAATTTTAAAATTTATTATCTAAAAGTGGGATATATAAATTTAAATATAATAATGAAAATATCAAATAAATCTCTTTTAAATAAAATATAGATTGTTAAGAAAAAATTTCTTCAAATTACAATCTTATTCCGATAAAAATATTATATGAAGGATAATTATTTTTTTGATTTTAAAAAAAATGTTTCATTAAAATAATTCAAAAATAGTGAATAATTTACCTTACTATGAAAACACATTTCTTGTACAAAATATAGCTTTTAGGAAAAAAAATTATTTCACCTTGAAATGAATTTTAATATCCTTCATAATTTATTTTTATCAAATGAATTTATTTTTTACTTTTTCGAACCATATAATTATTTATAATTTAGATATTCCCCATAATACATAAAAATTTATAGTTATGTTATAATGGTAATATTTTAGTAATATATTTTATATGTCTTTTATGTTGTATGTTCCATATTGTATATGTTATCCAACATAATATTATTATTTAAAAATATTTGTGTGTCACACATAGTGTATGTAGGATAAAAATTAAACAAAAAATGCGATGTCATGAAACATGGTGTGTGTGAGCATGTGTTGTAAGTGTATTCGGGTACTGATCCCCTAGTACATCATCATGACTGGATATCGAGAGAGATAATAATATATCACCATATGGTTCTGAATGATTTCTTGATGTGGGGAAAACTTCCCTTATTATAAAATAATACTCCTATAATATCATCATTCTATAAAATCAAAAATGTCCACCTTATCATCTATGAATCATATTAACCTCACACCATGTTTAAAAAAACATAAATTCATCTTCATCATTTTTATATGATGTTGGTTTAATTCAATAATTTTTGTGTATGACCAAACTCAATATCTGAATTCCATTGTCATCACCTCTAAAAAACAAACCCAATGTCATCAAATTTTAAAACCATCAAACCCTATGCATGGGAACAATTAATTCTAAACTATTCATATAAAACCCACTCCATTTTCTTGTATTGGTCCCAATTAAATAATAACCATTCATTTAAAATAATTATATCATGGTGTGATCAAAAAAATATGAAATCAGTTATTCATTTTCAAGGTCAATTCATGAGGCATGAATTATTTTATTAGAAGAAACCATATTGATGATGATCTATTAAAATGAATGGGATGAGTAAAAAAAATATGTATAATGGAATGAAAGAATCATATTTTTTCTGAATATAATCTATTTTTCATTAATTATATTTTTGTTTCATCTCATATCCCTTAGGATACAGTAAAAGAGATAACAAGTTATAAATTTCAAATATTTTCTATCATTTTGAATGTATATAATTTTCATGAAGATATAATACTGATGGATTAGTTTCCCTCTATAATACCATTATTATCGAATAATATTATTTTCATTTCTGAGTTATATATATTTATATATATTCCTTATTAATAAAATTTCTCAATTTCATTTGTTTCAAGCTTTATCAACCAGATATTAAATCTTGACCTGATAGATGTTTACAGTTTGTATTTTTTTAGGTTATTGAATAGATAAATATTATCTCAATATTGTATCATATAATTCATGTGAACATCTTAGTTAATAGAAATATATAGAATCAAAATATAAAATTATTTGATTTAATATGAATAAAAAATAAAGATTCCTATATTTAGAGCATCCAAAGGGATTTTCTCACCTAGAGTTATATCCTATAATATATAGTATGTGTGTGTGTGTGTGTTAACTAATATGAATATAACGTTAAGAATAAATGTTCAAAATAATTTAGGAAACATATTCTGTTTTAATATCTTCAATTCATTTTTATTTAATACCCTTTTATATGGGTGATTCATTTTTTTTAAAAAGCATTCTATTTTTTTGCAATGCCCTTTTATAATGAATAGTTTATTTCAGATATTTATTCTTATACAGATTTTTTTAAAATTTCATTTTTTAAAACCCATTTTTATGTTTTGGAAAAAAATATGTTTTAATGAAATAATGTTTGAAAACATCCCTATTCATTTTCTAAAAATCCTAATTTTTAGTATTTTTTTATATTTTATAATCTTTTATTATATGAAAATACTATTTATAAATTATAATTAAATTAATATATACATATTTTGATGTTTTAAATTTAATGAAATATATATGAATAAATAATTATGGATGTTACTCATAATTATAGTAATTCAATACTATGGAATTTTAATTGAGATTCTATTTATATTTAGTAAATCATTTATTTATGTTTAATTTTCCTGAAGTGATTATTATTTTATCCATTAATCATATTGTTTTATAAATAATGTAAATTTTTTTTAATAAAATCTATTAATTTTTCTTTATGAAAATATAATTATTGAGATATTTGTGAAAATTGCTTTTAATATATTATTAATGACAGTGAATTAATTTTTAAAAAACGTTTTTGTTTATAAATTCAGCCATTAGGTATCAAAGGTTATAATGTGGAATCAGGTGATCTCATGAACTCAATAGAACATTGTTCTTTTAGGGATACTTCTAGTATCCTCATCAAATTCTTATTTTTTTTGAAAGTATCATTATATATCATAAGAAAGTTATTATTTTAATATTAATGTTTTGATTCTTTTTTAATTGATCTAGGTTTTCTAAATGATATGTATTTTATAATGTTATGAATAGTAATTTCAAAATATATTTTGAAACTATATATTTTCATTTTGTAACATTATATATTATTATTAACAGTTTTGTATTTTATATAAAATGATATATTTTTAAAAGTTTTTTAAATGTATTTAAAAATCCATTCTTTGATACCCCATAATAAGAAATATTATGCTCCACTGACTTTTTTAAAATTATATTCATAAGATTATTATAATTTCCCATGGTTTTTTGTTTGATTTATTGAATCCATATCTGTTTAAGAATATAATAATTTTTAAATTATATGAATAAAACATGATATGATTCATGGTTTTCCTTATTACTACAAAACATTTATGGAAACTATTTTCATGATTTTAATAGAATTTATGTTTTTATTAGTTTTAATTTTTAAAATTGTACTTCATGTTTTGATTAGATGACATTGGAGTGGAGGTCACATGATTTTATATCTAGTATCAAATGAAACTTTTAGAAAAAAAAATAATATTATGGAATTTAATTTGAGGATAATTTAATAGTTATATTTTTTCTTTTTTGGGTTCTATGAAAATTAGATTATAAGCATCTCTTAAGTATATACATCTTTTTTTACATAAATTCAAATAAGTTTTATTTATAATTTCATTATGTATGGTGATTTAATTGCAACCATGAAATTCTAATAAGTGGGGGAGATAATGTAACATCCCATGAATTCTAACTTATTTTTATTTTAAAAGAATATTTTATATATTTTTGGATTTATAATTAAATCTAATTTAATTATTTTGTAATAAAAATAATATTTAATGAAAATATTTTCTTTAATCCATATTTTTTTTGTCTATAAATTTTGTGGATATATTTAAATTATTACAAAATAATTTTGTATACTAATAATAGTATAATATATTCTCAATGTAAATATAAATATTTTTCAGTAAATAATATTATTAGACCAGATAAAATATATTCTTGTTCAATAATTAAATATAAATTATTATTTTATAATAAATTTAAATTATTATTCAAAAAATAAATAAAACAGTTTTGTAACTACTTTAAGAATTATAGTTATGTGAAAGGAATTTTTTTTTGATTTTTCATATAGTGAATTATTTATTAATATTAGTATTTTTTCATTTGTAATAATAATTCAAATTCCAATTTTATAGGAAAAAATTATTAATAATTCTAATATAGTAGTAACATAATTTAACAAAATACGAATAGAAAGAAAATATTGAGTAAATCAACTAAATAAAATTTATAAATAAACATGTAAAATTTGTACTTATATGTTTAGATATTTTTAATATTATTTTTGGATAATTAAATATGTTATATCAAGTAAGAGGTTGTTAAATATTTAAAGGTGATATTATTTTGACATGAATGTTCATAGTTTTTACAATAGCATGTGCATAATATTAGATGTTAATAACATTTGTTTTTTTTCAACAAAAATTATTTATATGATTTTTTAAAATTAATGGACCTTGTAATGGAGTGATACTTCCCCTGGTGGGCATGTCTGTTTTGTTGGTCTTGGAGTATATCCTTTGGTTCCCTAGAATAACAATGTAAAAGAATTCATTTTATTATATATATAATAGGGATACATAGTGAATTTTTTAATTGGGTAATGGTAAGAGAGATAATATTAACCCATTTTAAATTCATCCTATTAAAACATTGATGTTTGATCAAATCAGAGATGGACATATTATATTCTCAAAAGATATATTTATCCATATACTGAGTTTAAATCCACTCAATTACATCTTCTTTTTTATGCTACCCTGGATTTTCATCCTTATATGTTACAACTTTTTAGATGAATATTATATACACAACAAAACCCACACCTAAAGACCATATTAGTTTAGTGTATTTGTAGAAAAGTAAAATAATCATCAAATTTTGTGATTGATCTTAAACAGATCCTTTAATGATATCTTTATTTAGTTCTATTCACAAGCATACCCCACATAAATCCCTTTTTAATAAAATGGGGAAAGAAAACCCATGAAAGGGTGAGCTAAGATGATATGTAAGTGTATATAATGAAAATATGTAATCATAATGTTATAATAATGGAATTAGAACAAGGGAATAACATTGAAAAACCATACCCTAAAAATAACGGATAATTATCATGAGTCAAGAAATAAATATTGGTAGTGTAAGATACTTCAATCATATGGATATAAAATAACATAATCCATGAAAGAATAGTATTGGAATAAGAAACAAATTTTCAGCGTACACATTATCATGGAAAGTACTATGTCCATTCTACCTACCAATACCTTAATAACATATTTTTCTATGGATAACAACTCATGTAACTCTATTGGGATTAGGATGACCTCTTATATACCCTCTTTAGAATATGAGAAAAAGAATTGTGGAACCTTTTAGTTCATAAAAAATTAATCATTTCCCAATGAATTAGAGAGAGATATTGGTCCCACCCATTAAATAAATCAAATAAAACATATACATGAAACATGATTATAAAATAGTCATCATATCATAATCACTCAACTGAATGGGGTTTCCTGAAAATTTCAACATATCAGAAACTCTGAATGTGATACGGGTTTCATAATCATTTCTTAATTTCGTAAAAGAATAACACATAAATATATAATTGATTTTCAAAATAATTTTATCTTGTTACAATAATTGTAATATAAATGGTTTTCATTAACATCATACTAGGAAAAATAATTTATAGAATTAATAAGAATTGTATAAATTGTATATACCATAACACTAATATGTTGGAGTTAGTGCCTTACATAATTACATTGGAACTATGAATAAGTGATCACATCCCAAAATACTAAACATTAATGAAGATTTGGAAAACTAAATAAAAATATAAATATTACATTACAACTATAAAGGAAATACAATATAGAAATTCCATTGGAAACATACATAAATTTCTAGAATATCCCAACATGTCATTCGTAATATACATCTTCACATCCATAGGAAAATAAAAAAAAAGAAATTGGTGAGATCCTACAAAAAGAGAAGGTAATAAATATATTTTAATGTACAAAAAATAATCATAAACAATAAGTCATAGGGAATAAATAAAAAAACATGCCATTAAAATATAGTCTTTTTCCTAAGATGGCCGAAATAAAAGCTAATTAAATAATTCAATAAATAATATCATGAGATTTAAACATAAAAAAGGATATCATACTAGTCTAATAATCACATGGATCATCAATTACTAGTCTCGTAACATGGGAATTCATTATTTTAGACATCATAAATATACATTCATGGATTTGTACAAGAAAACATACATAAATGGGTAAAAACCCAGTGAAGATTGTCTCATGAGTCCTACCGATGCATATTGGGGCTATAGAGCGCACCATCTTTCTCTTACTGAAATCAATGAATTCTTCATATGAATGTTTAGAAACAAAATAAACATATAAATTCAAATTTAAATTAGATTATTAAATGTTAATAACTTTCCACATCTAATTAACATAATCAAAATCATTTCAGAGTAATGTAAAGAATGGTATCAATATTTTACATCCACATATATAGTCATAGAATATTCAATAAAATATGGAATACAATTAAATATGATATTAAATTAAATAAATAATAATATTTAATATAGGGTTTAGAAATATATTTAAATACTCTAATATATATATTTTGAAATAATTTAGTGTTAAACTCTCATACTTTTGGATTAATAGTTTTTTTTATAAAATTCATTTTTTTATTAAATCAGATTGTAAAATTTATATCCTAGAAAAAAGGGAATAACAATTATAATATATGAATAAATTATATCTAACATGAAAAAAGGGTTTTTATTTAAAATTATAAATGAGCTACATGGTGCGGTTTAAAAGAAAATATAAAAGTGTCTTTACATATGAAAATGCATAATTGTTTAGATAAAACTAAAATTGAACTAATTTTTTTCATCATTAAATGATTAATATAAAAAATATAATGTCTTCATAAAACTAAATATGTATTATACAAGAAAATGGGTATAAAATTCGGATGTTCCCTTTTATCAGGCTTCTATATCAGAGGGAATAGAAAAGGGACCCTTCTAAAACCTGAATTTATCCAACAAAAAATATAAACTAATATGGATAAATGATTTTTTAAAATATAAATAAAATTTATAATATGTGTATTAATATAAACTATAATTACATTCTATTTATGAGAGATAAATTAGATATCAATGGAAAAAAGTGAGGTTCGGGATGAAACCCTTTCCTTATATCCAAAAATAATTTTCACTTATTCTAAACACCCTAGATAATGAAATTAGAGTAATAAATAATTTAATTAAAAACAAATTAAACATGTATTTTATTTATTATAATTTTACAATGTTAATTTATACACTTTTTTATTAGTTATAAGATTCAATTTCATCATTTAGAAGACATTTTTTCCCTTGATTTTCACGATTGGCTCACCTTTATAAATGTAAAAAAGATCTTGTGAAATGACAATAGTTATCCAAAATTGTAATTTTTTATTTTAAATTGAATTAAAGAATAAACAATGTCTTTTTATTTCATTTTTTCTAGATATAATGATGAATCATAATATAAAATTTCAATGATAACCTTTTGAATTATATTGGCAATTTTTCGATCATCATGCACTGGGTTTTTTTATTTATTAATCTTATTTATATATATTAATTATGTATAACTAAATAATATATAATGTATATATTATAATCTGTTTTAACCACACAATTTTTTTCTGAACTACCATGAAGGTGGTATTAGAAAAAAAATCATCATCGATGAAGGTGGTGAATCGACGCCTCACAGACAATGTTATCATTTTTAGAACAAAAAGGAGAAGATAATATAATTTATGGTTGATATCCCATTATGAAAATATAATTTCATTATATATAACATTCTGATGTTATAATTTATTTTTTGAACATCGTACATAATGAAGGGACAATAAAATACAGAAATTAAAATAAAATTAAAAGAGAAAAAGTATATTTACCTCTTGAATTGTTCAACATGAGATCTCTCTAAAGGAACATTGAAATGGTAATTTTTTAGACCATTAATACTATAAAAAGATATATATTATTGTTAGAAAAAATGGGGTTAATATATGAATGCATCATGTTTTTGGAGGTGTGATGAAAATGTTAGGGGATGAGTGGTATATATAGTGAAGAAGAGGTGTGTTTTTTTAAATATTATATTCATTTGTTTTTAATTTTTTCTTTAAGATAATGAATAGTTTATGAATTATCACTAATTATGATAATTAATAAACTGGTGTTCAATATCCTCTTTATTACATATTTGATAATTCAATTAATAGTCTTTCAAACATATAATATATTAATAACATAAATTATCTAATTTTATTATTCACCAAAAATTCAATTATTTTTTAAAAATCTAAAAAATTAACAATAACTATTTTTCATCATGTTGGATAAAAAATAAAGACCATTTTATGTATATTTTATAAATATGGAAATTTTAACATTTGAATTAAAATTATAATTTATTTCAGAATATAACGATTTTAAAATAATAATAGATTTTATAACACTTTGAAAATTTCATTAATGAATCACAAAATTATCATACAATCACATGATAAAAAATATATAATATTATGGATCCATTTACTGAAATTAAATTTTTAGAAAACATTATTTTATTTATAAATTATCAATTAAAAATTTACACATTACGAAAATACCAACACATAATTAATAATTTTTATTACATTTATTTAATTATACCAATATATAAATATATCATATATTCCATTATAAGATAGAGAAATTTTATTTACACTTTCATAGGTGATGTGACTATTATATTTGTTATATTACTATTCTTGATAGTTACATTAACATTCCAATGGTAATAATTAGTATTATATTATTGTTTTATACTTAGTGTTTCATGAATCCTGAACTATCATGGAAATTACATTTTATAATAGGCATATAGTTAAATCATGGGGTGTTACATTCATTCCAACTTAAAAAAATTTAATTCTCAAACTATCTAGAATGTCAAATCAATAAAATAGTTGGCTAGTTTTTTATAAAATATTCTTCTAGTTTGTAGGTCTCCTATTTGATTTTATGGTTTTTCTAATGTACATTGGATCGTAGAGTCATGAAATTCCTCCAAACCTATTTTGTAGTGCATAGAATCAAGATGGGCTTTTCACTGTAAGAATAATCGAGTTCCAATTCAATTATTTCATAAAGGAGGATATGCATTGGGTCTCAAATTTACTTCCATAGAAAAGACATATATAACACATTTTTAACTTTTGAAATGTTTGGGTCATCTCCAAATGATAATACACCGCTCTAAATATCCCCATGATTTGAAATAGACCATTGTACATAGGGCTTTGTTTTCCTTTCATTCCAATGGTTATAACACCCTTCTATTGAGATACAATCAATAAAACAAAATATAAAATGTGAAATTCAAAATCTCTTATTCAATTATTAGAATAGATATTTTTACTACATTGATCTTATTTGATATGGATTGGGAAAGTATATTACATTGTTATGGTTTCTTCCGCATGTAATGGGAAAACAAGCTTCATTTCACCCAATTCATCTCAAAAAATTGTTGTACGACATCACTTTACATGTAATGATTCATATGGCTCTATTTGAATACATGAATGGAAACTATTATTTTAGAAAAATTATACCAATGTTAAATAGAGATCCTAAATAATTTTTATGTCACGTTAGAATGATCTCAACATTTCTTCTAATATTTAAATTGACCTTTCAGAGATCTCATCAGTTTTGGGACGATTAGTTAACATTTATTAATACTTTTATAGAATATATATATATTAATCATGGATCATGATAATACACAATTGAAATCTATTCACAATTTAGTATTAGAAATTAATATATATAGAGGCGTGCTAGGTGTTCTAGTTGAAAATACTCTCTTTCAAAGAGAAACTGATTATATATTGTGTGTTCATAAACAAATTACCCATATTAAATAATTATTTTTTAGATTTTTTAGATTATATAGATATGAAATACATAGTGATGTCATCCCTTTTTCATATAGGAATATGAAGATGTTTCATGACCCCTCTAGTATGTTGTTTATGTACCTTCACGTGATGAGAGAATAATATATGAATACATTATAAGTTGTTTCTCACTTTATATTATCCCAATAGATATGTTACATAATATATATATATATATATATATATATAATAGGGATTATAGGGTTTATAGATAAAATTTAACATTGTACATCATTAAATAACTCCATTGTTAGATCAGTTATAGGGGGAACACAAATTCACTTCCGAATTTTCTGATTTCAAACCTCAAGCATGAATATTTTCAAAATCCCATCATATAAAACAATAATTATCCAACTAAAATTGTCATCATTATAATGAGAATATTAATTATAGTTAATTTAATATTTGTGTGGATTATTTTTAAAATGTAAAGTCATTTTACATTCCTTGATAATTCACAAATCCATTTATGCTAGATCCCTTCACACAAGATCATTGTCAATCCTAATTCTTCTCAAAACTCAATTATCCTTCCTACTCAATGTATATTCTTCCTTATTATCCTTACCTGAGTGATAGTGTATTGAAAAATTATAACCCTAGAGTATCTAAATCCATCATTACCTTTTCCGCATGTTGAGTTCATTATATGAGAAAATATATTTCATACTATTGTTATTTGTATATATTTCAAATATTTCACCATAGAGATAGTACCTCTATATTTTTAGATAAAAAATTACAGTAGATAACTTAATAGCATGAGTTTAATAGTACTTTTCCTGATTTTTATGCTTCCTTGGTGCATAAGAAATAACTCTAGCTTTCTGCAAAAGGACACATCGTTTTCTTTTATTTCATCAATCACAATAAATCTCAAATACAACATTTCTCAATCATTGAGTGAAGATAAAATAATTCAATTATATAATATTAAATTCTTCAAAACATTAATCACATTATTTAATCCATATTAACATAACACATTTATGTGTATGAATGGTAAACAGGTTAGCTAATTACGAAGAGTTTTGAACTAAAGGTAGATAGTAACTTGGTAAACCAATGAAACAACATATCTCAATAACATTGATCGGAGTAGTCCATTCCAAAACTACATTTTTCCATTTAGGATCGCTAGGGATTCCATCCTTAAATACAATATAGCCACGAAACGAAAAAAATTTAAGCTATAATTCACACTTTAGAAACTTTCATATAACTATTTTCTTCTAAGAGTCTCTGAAATAATCTATATGGAATTATTATAGTCCCCATAGACATTTTAATATACAAATATATCAGCAATAAATTCCACAATATTTTAATAATGTTATTCCTTGAATTAGTTTTTAATTTATCAATAAAAAATATTGTTTAATAGTTAGTCCAAATGGAATTACAATAAATTCATGATTTCCACAACTGGTTTGAAATTAAATCATTGGAATCTATTCATTACTCAAAAATAATTGATGGTATCCATGTCCATGTAAATTAATTGAAAACAATTGATCTTAATGATTTTGATTAAATAATTCATCTATCAAAATCATACAATACACTTTATTTTTTGTAATAGAATTTATTTCTCAACAGTCAATTCACATCCTCATTAATCCATCATTATTCATGACAAAGAGAATATAGTGTCCATAAGAGAAACACTATAGAGAATAAATCCCTTATCATTAAATTACCCTAGTTTTTTATTCACCTCCTCTAATATAAATTTTTTATTCTATAAGGAGTATTTGATATAGGTATTTCACAAGGAATTAAATTATTCAATAACTCAACTTTCCACTGATGATTATGTATAGGAAAATAAAATAAATATAAAATAATGTATTATTGATTAATTGGTACATATTCAATTTTAATATTTCATTATTCATCCATAGTTGATGTTTTCTATTCCCCTATAAGAATTTCATTTATAATTTTACAGGGGGTGGATCCATATATGACTCAAATGATGAGGTATGTACCCTAATGTTTGGAAAATAATTATCATCATCATAAATAACAATTTCCTTCAATTTGAAATATTTTTTCTATATATTTCGACATCCTATAAATAACTAATATTATATAAAACTAAACCATAGGTTATAGGATAAAATCTGAAATTATAGCTCCTTTATGTGTGATAATCGAATATTATCGACACATATTTTTTAATTGGTTTACACTTTATATCTTCAAAAATAAATACATTGTTTAGGGGAATATGAAATAGCTTATTATTAAAAAAATGGTAATATATAAAGGAATTTTAGGATTTAGAATCAATCGATGTATAATGTAATGTTAAGGAGGTTATTAACATAAATCCACCACATCATTGGGAACATCAACCATAGCTGTTGTGACTGTATAATCATAAATGTTTTTTTATTTTCCTTTAATGTGGGAAGTTTAATTGATACTTAGGATAATAATTTATATAATGACTCATCTATTTAAAATTATAGAATTTAAAATTGGTATATTATTCCCTTCTATTGCAATAATTCAATTGGAGGACTTTTAATCCACACTTCTGACAAGCTACAATCCCTAATTGGAAGGTTCAATGATTTTTATTTCCAAATATATTATTGGACGGATGGGAAACTCTTCCCTTATTCCCCATTTCATTATATCATTTTAAAATGTGTTCATTATCCATGTTATTCAATTGTTTTCATTTAAAGTCATAATACAAAGAGATTTATTTATCTATCCCAATAAAACGTGATACTATATCATTATATAATGATAAATATTGGGAGACGCATTCCATTTGAAGCAATGATTTTAAACCATAAAATAATCGATAAATAATCATCTTTGGGTTGTGTATGTAATCCATTTCATGTATTTCAAATTGTAAAATTTGGAATCATATATGGGATCATTTTTATCTTCCATCTATCTTAGATTTAATAATTTCGAATCAATATTATCTTGTTATTGTTGATTGAAATATTTTTATAGCTAAATTTCCTTATAAACCTTCAATTCCAATTTTTTTTATTTTTTCCTCCTTTTATGTTTTTTGAATTAATTGCCACTATATATCTGTATATCCCTATAAAGGATAAATTTCAATTATGAACTTCTTCCTTTTGATACTTCCAAAAGTGAGAAATAACTTATCCACGAATCATATCTAGTGCTCTCCTACAAATGGATTTTCAGTCCCATTGAATGATGAATGTTTTTTTCTCAGAAAGCATCTATCATTGTTCCTACACATAATTGATATGGATTCTCTATATTGGTTTGGTTACTAATCATAACCTGTGTCAATTATCCTTATATAGTTATATTCTTCTCTACTCTAGTTGTATCTTCTACACCAACTTTATTATCTTTTATAATAGGGAAATACCTACATAGTTTCTTTTGGGAAATATTTTAATTTAAATCCTTAATAATGGTTTGTAGAAAAATTGTAAATTATCATAAATATATCCCCTAAGAGTTTATAAACATGTGAATATTAAGGCTCGTTTTTGGTTAACATGTTACATCTATTTTGGCCCAAAACACATTGTTAGAATTGTTACAACTAGGTTCATTTATTCTATAACAACGTCCAACTATAGTATTCAGATATAGATTTATTTCAAGGTTTGAGCCTATAATATATACCTTATCAAAATTATAGGGTGTTATTAACTCATATACTAAATTTATATATCAAGGATCTGTTCTATAATCATTGTTTTCTAGTTTCCATGGATTCTACTAAATTATATTTAGTGCCTAAAATAATGACATGGACCCCTATATCCCATAGTCAGTTCCTTAAATATTTGAATTGGTAATATAAGGAAGAGATGATATCCCAATGGACAGAATAATATATTAGATTTGGAAAACTATAAACGAAAGTATTAATTACATAGAAAATTGAAATGAAATAAAACAATGAAACTTCATTGGAAATAACCATAAACCCATATATTTCCCCTAAAATTCATTAATGATATACATTTTTACATCTAAGTGAATAATAAAACATAATAAAGGTGTGAGATTTGATAATTAATAAGGGTACAAAATAAATTCAAATATATCATAAATAAAAAGATTCAACAATTCATTGTGAATAAATAAAAATAAATTCCATTAAAACAGAAATTTGGGGAAAATATTGAAAGAATAATTTCTGATTAAAAATTGCACAAATAATCATATGAGAATTAAAAATAACTCTTAGTATGAAATAGTTGAAAAATATGATGGATCATTTATTACTAGTTTTATAAGGTTATAATTCATAATGTCAGACATCACAAATATACCATTAAGGATTTCTCTAGGACATCATATAAGAATAGGTAAAAACCAAGTCTAGTTTGTCTAATGAGACCAACTGATGCATATAGGGGCTATATAGAGATCTTCCCATCACATAATAATTCCAATTATTTTCTCATATATATGGGGTGAAACCTAATAAACATATAAATCCATATTTTAACAATCATATGAAATGTCAATAACATTAACCAATGAATAAAAATAATCATTATAATTTCAGAGGAATTTGAAGAATTGTATAAACATGGTAAATCCACCAAATAATCATAAACAATCAAAAAAAAATTATTAGATGTAAACATAAGAGATCAAATTCGAAAAATCAGACGATTATATTTATGGTGTTGAAATATATGTAAATAATCTTAAAGAATCCTTGATAAATTCATCAAATAAATAACATTTTAATTTAGAAAAAATAGCTCTTTTGAATGAATAAATTACATTATTCATTAAAGCATATTTTCAAATTTTATATACTATAAAATGATACATAATAAAAAATATAATTCACGCATAAATGATGTTCTACATGTAAAAATTGTTTTAAAAGAAATTTTGAATGAACCTTTTTGGAGTCGTTAAGGGGAAACATAAAAGAGACTTTAAAAAGAAATAAGAAGTAATTTTTGTATAAAAATGGATATGAAATAAAAATTATTTTTATGATTAAATGAGTGATTTTAGAAGAATAATAATTGAATAAAACATATTTTGTATTATACCTTAAAATGTTTAGGGAGTTGAGATGTTCCCTTTAATCATTCTTTCTTATCTGGAGAAATTAAAAATGGAACCTAATAAAACATGCATTTACCCTCAAACGATAGATGATCTAATCTAGATACCTGACTTTTTAATACAATTTATATGAATCATATAAAGACAAATAAAAATTACATTGGGATAAATGAGGATTAATAGTATCCCTAACAAATAATAGCTGATCTGGAAAAAAACCATATACCTTATATACGAAATCATTTTTTACATGTACAAAATATCCTAGATAAAGAAATTATATTCATTAATAATTTAATTAAGATATTATAAAAATTTATTTACATTATTGCTAATATATTAATTTCATTTATGTACTTTTTATAATTCACAATATTCAATTGTTTCACTCAAAAGTATTCATTTCAGTGGTTTCACTATTTGTTCATTTGTATACATGTACAAAAGATCATATGAAAAGGTAATAGTTATCCAGAATTAAAATATTTTGTTATTAAAAAACATCCATATGATTTAATGGTATTATATATCATTTTTACATATATAAGGATAAATAATTATATAAAATATTTATGATAAACATATGGTTTATTTATTCATTTTTTAATCATCAAACAGTAGTTTTGTTTTATTAATTAATATTATTTATATACACAGGTTCCAAAAAAAATATTTTTTAACATTCATATTATAATAATTTTTAATAATAAAAATGGTTTAACGACAATCCTAAATGTGGTATTAAAAAACAATAGAATCATTCTCCAAGATGTTGGTGAATAGACAGCTCATAGATGACATTCTCATATTTTGAAAAAAGGGGGAAAGTTAATAATTGATTGTGGATATAACATTATCATAATAAAATTATATTATATATTAGATAATGTAGTTATCATTGATTTTTGGAAATATGTGCTAAATTAGGGATACGAAATGGAAAATTTTGAAAAAAATTTAAAGCAAAAAAGGGTATTTTCCTCTTCAATTTTTTTAATAGGATCCTTCTCAAAGAACATTGAACTATAATTTTGTGTGAGAACAGAAATAAAATAACATGGGGGATTTATTTTGAATATTAAATGGATTGATTATACGTAAGTTTAATGTATTTGGAGGTTTTAGGAGAAGAGGTATTATTTATAATGTAGAGGAGGGTACCTTTTGAATATTTTATTCATTTGTTTATTATTGTTTTTCAAGACAATGAATAGTTTTATAATTATCACTAAATATAATAAAATACTAAATTTTATTTCAATATAATGGTGATTATATATGAAGTGCCTCGAGGAACCTTGTATTTAACTGATATGGTATTTATATAATAAATTACCATATTTTCATATTCAATAAAAATAAATGTATTTCATAAAAATATTAAACTATCACCAGAAAAACCTATAAAATGTGTAGAAATCAAACATAAACATAATTTTAGGAAAATATTTTTCAGAATATTACAAATTTAATGTTTAAATAAAATTATAATTTATTTAAAAAGTACATAATTTGAAATTATAACATATTTATAACAATTTAGAAAATTTATTAATGTCTCATAAAAATATATTATAATTATATGGAAAAAAATATTAGTTTCTGAATAAAGTTTTTATAAATATTTTTTAAATCATTATATTAATTATTAAATTATAATTAAACTTTTACACTTTATAAAAATACCAACAAATAAATTTTATCATTTAAAAAAAATTAATTACTTATACTGAGATAGAAATATATAGTATCTTATTTTTTAAGATACCCAAAATTTATTTATATGTTCATATGATTATTTTCTATTATATTAGTCATATTTAAATTGAAAATAGTCTCATTAGTATTCCAATAGTAAAACATAGTAGTATATTATATTGTTAAAATCAGTGTTTTGTGAATCATAATCTATTGAATATTATAAATATTAAAAGAGGTATGAAATAAAATTTTGTATAGTCGCTTCCTTGGTTCATATCCCAAGTAATTCATTTGTTATATAAATGGATGTAAATTGAGATGAAAAATAATTTTGGTAGCTCACTTAGATAATTTCTTTGGGAAAATAAATTTTCATTGAAAATAAAATTTTCCAAATAAAAATTCATAAAAAATTCTTAAAATACAATTCATTGATGAAAACATTTAAAAATAATAAAATATGCATTTAAAATAAATTTAATGTAATTTTTAAAGAAAATATACGTACCACTTTTAGAAACACATATTAAAAATAAAGACATTTTCTGATGATATTTATTGGAAAATAACGAAGAAAATTTATAATGTAATATTCAAAAGAAATATGGAGGAAAATTTCATTCATGAAATAACTATTACAAAACACATTTATTTTTCATTTTTGGAAAATGGAAAACAAGATTATTTTTAGAATACAATATTATATGTTCATTGAAATATATTTTTAAAAAAATCCAAAATAAGAAAACTTTTATTTATTAATTTATAAGAATACTGTTATTTTTTCATTTG
This sequence comes from Viscum album, assembly GCA_963277665.1. NCBI lineage: Eukaryota > Viridiplantae > Streptophyta > Magnoliopsida > Santalales > Viscaceae > Viscum > Viscum album. The sequence goes on along the minus strand of OY728153.1, from coordinate 120,878,647 downwards.
TATAAAACATGGGTTTGAAGAAAACCATGTTTTTCACTGAATGGAAAAATAAAATTGATTTTTTTTAAAACCTTATTCACATCTCTTCAGTACATAAATTATGGAAAATGAAGAAAAAAAATTTATACTCTATAAATTACTAAAGGGGATGAAAATTACAGAGTTTCAATTTAAGTAGATCATTTTATTTCATCATTGGAAGACAAATCGTGAGAAATTAAAATTAATGATGAAATTGTAACATAAACACATTACCACTGTCACAATATTGAATCATATCCTCCATGAAATAGAGATACTCAAATGGATATGTAAATCCCCATAACATTAAGGATAATAATGGTAAAATAAATTAATGGGATTTATATATAGAACTTACAATAAAAATATTGAATATGACGTGCATCTCAGGGAAACCAAAAGTGAGTTATAAATCCATTACCTCTTTATTAATATTTTAGATCCTAATATCAAATAAAGAATATCATATAATGAAACATTAAATATCATTATTATAATGATATTCATGATATAAATTTTCATATGTTATTTATATAGACCACATAAATTAATTGAGTGTTGAATATAAATGTTTCTCAAAAAAATAAAAAATAGGCCAAGAATCTTCTACCATTTTAGTATTGATTTCAATCATATATGTTCACACTTGCAATATTATAACTAATTTTTATACACATATATTATATAACCATTAACATATATAGTATAACAAATATGATTTAATTATGACCATTTATTACACTTTTATTAATAAATCATACATAAAACCATATTGTGTTTAACAACCAATTTTTTTGTTTTTGTTTTGATTATTTATTTGTGTTATTCATTAATATATAATAGTTACATAATCTGTAGAATAAGATTCATATTTATTAACAAATAATAATTTTATACAAATCATAAAAAATGGTTTTGAGAAGTGAGTTATATTATGATCTAAAAGATGATAGTTCTTATATATGCAAGAGTAACAATTATTTTTTCAATGAAAATTACGTAAAGGATATAAATAATATTTTCAATTTAAATTTATAACATAATATCATATTATTTATTTAAATGTAATTATGAATACCATGAATGTGTTGTGTCGATGAAATGTGTGAGGCGTGTTGCTTTATGAAGTTGGTAGTCCACATGTACATGAATGGCATTATAATCTTCAATGTAGGGAATGGTTAAGAGATAAAATGATATGAAATGTTTTAATAATGATAAATATGTAATTAATATCATTATTTTTATGTATATCTCAATAATTAATTAAAAATATCCTTTTGATCTTCCATGTAAAGCATTAGTGAAAAAATAATCACATCACATCGTGAGGCAGCAGTCCACCATACACACGAGCAACATTTTTGTATCATTTACATAATGAAAAACAGTATATATGATATAATGACCAAATAGGTAAAATTATGTTAAAAATATCATATATATATACTCAATATACATCATAATACCCAATTTTGAGAGGTGTTAATGGGAGAATGAAGGACGTATATTAATAAGGTGGAAGTCCACCATCTAAATGAATAATGGTTTTGTAAACCAATTTGATATAAGTGGGGATTATTATAGGTCATTAACAAAACAAAAAAATTCTTAGTATATTCGATATATTGAGGTTTTTATATAAACATGGTTAAATAAGTATATTAGTATGTGAAGGAAGAAATAACATAAAAATTCTCATTGAAGAACCTTAATTGTTCGTCGGTTATCCAACATAGGTCTACACTGAAACCATTATCTTAATGATTAATGAAAAATAAGGTTTCTAGTATGAAGGGTATCAATTTTGGAAGTTATTTGGGAATTATTTGGGTGAAGACAACTGGATTTAATATTTTATGAGTAGAGTATAGTGGGTTGTTTTTAATAAGTGAGGAGTGTTGCACACTTGTAAAATTTGAAATGAAAAAGATATAACACTTTTATTATATGAAAAAGGATAAAATGGATTATATTTGAGACCTAAACCTTATAAGGTAATAATATGTCCATAAAAAATATTTTATATATGTTATTAGGTCATTTTAACCCTTACATTTTTACTTTAACCCATCATAAAGCAATTTTTTCTATAATTGTGGTAATTAGTTTTTATTGATTTGACAATTTTTTTGGGTGAAAATTTAATTTTAACATAATATAAAATTTAGGTAATATTTATTCCAAAAATATAATCCATTTTTTAAATTAAATTTACAGAATTGGAAAATGCTAATTTTAAAATAACTTGAAAGGAATGACGGGAAAATCGGGTTTCAAAGAGAAACATTTCAAATGATGGTTTGTTTGTTATCAAATTTTAATAATAAAAATAATTACATTGTACTAAATTGGATCAATATATAATATTTAACCAATTTTAGTTTAATATGAATTTAAATTATAATTTAAGATTTTAAATTATTTAAAAAAATAGATTTTTTTAATTTAAATGAAATATATATTTTTATTTATCAAGAAACAAAACATTACAATGAATTACCAAAAATTCACCATAATATTATTATACTATAATGATTTCCAAAATTAATTAATTTTTCAAATATATTTCCTAAAATTTCAATAATTGTTTTTCAATAAGTTCCCAAAATATTTCACAAAAACTGTTTTTTGAAAAATAAAATTTTTAATCATAACATTAGATTTATTTTTATATCTTACCTAAAAAATGCATAAGATGGAATATAATAATTTTATGAATATATAATATATATATTTCTATAATATCATTCACCAAATCTATTTTTTATTAAGGTATAATCTCTTTATTTTTTAAAATAATTTTTCCTGATATAATTTCATTTTTTTTCAAATATATTTTATTTTCATTTTAAAAAAATGAATAGAGATAATTAATTATGTATAAATTTTTAATCAATATATATTTATTGTTTTGTAAATTGTATTCCTCACAACCATTAAAATTTCTAGAAATAGACAATATATTTAAATGAAAATATTTTAATAGTATGACACGCTTTGTTTAATATCATTATTTTTTATGAAGAAGGATAAATATGTGTTTTATATAATTTCTAATAAACACAGCTTTTTGTGTAATTCAATATAAAATAGGTTTTTTTGTTATGTAAGATATCTAGGAGATTACATTTATTTGAAAAAGTTAATTTCACAAATATCCAGTTATTACATTCTACATCATACAAACTGGATTTCTCCATCAAATTTCATCTCTTCGGTAAAAAAAATGAGGATACGTATGCCTCATTACATCTATAGGTTCTCATATAGATTCTTCAACCGGGTGGTTTCATTACAAAATATTGACCTATTGAGTGGTAATTTTGTTAGAACATTCTCTATTCAATGTAGAATCTACACCTGATATTCCATAGAAGTAATAGCATTCACTATTGGTTAGACCTTTGAGTTTAGTACATATGATGGATCAGTTATATATTTTATTAGGATAAATTCATAGATCACATCTTGAACCATTGAATGGTTTTTTGATAGATAAAACTGATAGTTTACAATCCTAATAAGATCAATAATGTTAAAGGGAAAATATTTCAAAGAATTGATTTCATTTGTATTGTAAGAAATAATTTCATCCCGAGGTTATGGTTTGATAAATATCCACATTATATCATTTTCCAAGAAATGAAGGTGAATGTTTTTAGCCTAGAAGCAATAATTTATCACAATGTCCACAATATAAAGAATACCAACTCCTTCAATCATTAGTTAAAAATTATTTTAGTTGTTTTCATCATATGATAATAAAATTCAATAATATATATAAAATCATATGAATTTAAACATAAACCCTTCAATAAATGGTTATCCTTAAAACCCTTTAGAATGATTAAATTCATAAAAATTATAAATAATGTCACTAATTTTCCAAAATCAACATATCATTAATCCCCCCCAAAAAATATGATGTAGTTCATAATTGTCACATACAAAACATATAAATTTGTTTATCATATATTCTCTAGAAAAACAGTTCTTACATGAATTACCAAAATACCATATTGAAAACATACTTGATTATATTTTTATAAAAAAATATAATATTAGATACATTCTATTAAAACCAAAATGTTGTAAAATACATAAATGACACCATGAACCATATTATTGAATTATCATCAACATTTTTAAGGATAATTAGTAATATCTTATTTATATTATCTTTACAAATGGTTTCTTTATGAAAATTAAACACCATTTTCACAACATGAAGATCTTGATAAGGGATACAATTCCTTATACATGTATTTCGTATAAAATATTACATTTCCTTAAAATCACATCACTAGATCAAAATATCATTCAACATATTATTTCAAATTAATTATGAAAAACTTCTATAGAAAAATCCTTATATAGTTCATGAAGGAATATTCTTGAATTCTAATACACAATCACATTAATCATTATAGCACACACATCATCTATTATCTAAGATTCCTCATCGTATTCCTTAATAAAACATTCTTAAAATATAAAATATGAATTATGTACTATGATTCATCAACCTCAACATAATCATGCTTCTTAGGTATACAATAATGAATACTGTAAGAAGTTCAAATGACATTCACAGGTCATTTCTAGTATCCTCCTCATTATTAGTTTAACCATTACTTATACCTTCTTTCTGATACTATTCATGAAATTTCCACTAGGAAATATATTTTCATAATTTTGATACATTCCACAATTAAATCATTAATCTATTGATAATGCATTAGGTAGATCAAAAATACATTCAATTGCATTAACTGAACATTCCATTTTCCTCAGAAATTACATAATCATACCTTCCTCTATATACATAAAACATCTTATAATTCCCTTGATACATTCCTTGATGTGCATCCTTTAAAATTATTATTATATGGAAAAGTAAATAACCATTCCTCTATGGTCTCCACAACATGGAATATTTTTCAACTTTGTTTTAACTTAATTGTTGAGATTGAGAGTTGGGTAAGGTTAATGTTATTATTGATGTTCCATTATAAATGATAAGTAATAATCATAATATCCTCTAGTAAATTCATCATCCCATTAGTCCTCTCATGAATTAATTGTCCTTCACATTCAATGATAAACCAATTCCTTTTTGATGTAACTATTGACTACAAAAACATAGTGTGAGAAACACTAACTAGAGGCGAGAACCACATAAGTGTGAAATAACATTTAATGTATGACTAAATAAGGATAATAATTATTTAATATATTAAACCTTATGTATATCTTATCACATTTATAGAAATATTTTATATGAATCCTTCATGATTATATTCAAGGAGTTTCTTAATTCACAATGAATATCACCCTGTTGTGTAAAACTGGTCATTAATCAAGTCACATGGTCATACAAGAGATTAAAATTAAGTGTAGCTCAGTTCTTCCTTATCAGAGTTATTATCCGTATGTGCCTCTATACAATATCCACATCCAATTATAGTTTCTAAACTGTGTTTTAATTCGTTAAATTCCACTTCTTTTATCCTTTTCATAAATTACATGTCATCTAACAATACTTTGAATCAACGATATACATATCTGTAGAGACACCTCTGGGAATATCCCTATAAATATCAACAGGGATCTAACTAATGATTTCTCATACTAGTTTCCAAGGATTAGATAATAATTAATTCTAATTCCAACTATAGATATCCAGGAAATCCATACATAGTTATAACATGTTTTTATATAAATATTCAATAAATTACACAAAACATCATGTGGTCTATAATAATTTAAGGATATTAGAGGCGTAGTAAAAAATCATTTAATTTTTTGACAGATCTTCAAATTCCCTAATTAATATCTCCCCAATTATAACTCTTAAGGGACATACCTTACTTATAAATATTCCTCATTACCTCTTGAAATGAAACATAAAAATCTATGAGATTAGATTCTCATTAAGGGTAAATAATGAAAATACTTAATCGTAACATGACCATATGTGTATGAGATAAGGGGAATAACATATTAAAACTATAGAAAACACATCCACGATTATAATGCATATTCATTGAATTGTGATTGGTAGTTAAAAAAAATGAATTCTGATTTTTTCAAAGAACATGGGCCATGAGTGTATAAAATTGGAATAAGGCATAAATTTTTCATGTACACAAAAATAAAGAATATATTATTTCAAGGATACCGACTATGATATTCATAAAATTTTAGTCTTGGGATAACCACATGTGTACCTACTTATGGAATCTGATAACCCATATTGTACCATTTTTCAGGGTTGAGATAAACTATAGTATACCCATTGACTTCATATAACAATAATCATTACCCAATGACTTAGAGAGAGAAATTTGTCCCACCCACCACATAATAAAATCATACATGTTTGTGCCACAAGTTCATAAACATGTCACCGTATCATAATACCTGAATTGAAATGGATTTCATTAACATTTAACCATATATAAATGCATACGGAATGATATTGTTTTTATAGTCATTTTCTCATATAATCATAGAATGAACCATATTATAATTAGATAGGTACATATAAAATTGATCATGGTATAACCCATGGAAGAGAAGTGAATTTCATTATCATATTTCCATTTTAAACTATTTATAGAATCAATAAGAATGGTATCCTTGGTTTATATCCCTAGTAAATAAAAAGATGCATCAAAGGATGTGATTTTAGATGTAAAATGTTTTTGAAAGGACACATTTATCAATTAATTTAAAATATAACGCTTATTGGAACATAAAATTTAAAAAATAATATTATATTTTTGAAATGTTTTTCATTGAAACGATCATTGAAAACATATAATTGAAGCTTTTAAAATTCATTTTAAATATTTAATATACAAAATTAAAATTATATATTGAAAAAAACATCTAAAAAATTAGATTGTTTTGAAAATATTTTTCATCAAAAATGAACATTAAATCATAGATATAAGTATTCACGGAAAATGATGGAATAAAATTTAAATGATATAATACATTTTACTATAATGATTTCATTTTCATTATCGGTAAATAACAAATGGATTTTTATTAGAAAATAAAATTAATATTCCTTCAAAAGGTATAAAAATATATATAATACTGGTAAAATTTAATTTAAAAAATCATTTTATTATTTTTAAAAACATTTTTGAAATAATTCTATAGAGAAAAGTTTTTGGTATGAAAAAAATAATTTCTTCCAAAAGAGAGAAATAAAGAATATTTTCCCTTAAAATATTATTTCAAAATAATGAGTACATAAAAAGTGGAAAATTATTTATTTTTCATTAAAACTATATCCAATATATTTTTCACCCTATGGGATGCTCTATCATCTTGGTTGGGAATGACTCCTTGATTAGGGCTCTGTATGGTGTGTTCTCTTCATGGGAAGTCGGTTCCCTATTATGGATATTTCATAAAGGTCACGCCTAGGGAATCCCTTTTTTGAAAATAAAATATATTGTAAATTAAAGGGAAATTTAATTTATTAGAAATACCATAAAGGGAATAAAATTGAAGTGTTACAAGAATTATTTTTTTAATATTTCATAATCATGAGGAACTTAATAAACATTGAGATTGTAACAAAAAAACCTACCACTTTGGTAACATTGTATCATATGGACCATGATATATAGTTAATAAAATGTATATATAAGTTACAATAATTTTAATGATATGAACCATAAAATAAATTAATGGATATTATACACACCACATAAAAGAAAATATTGGAGTATATGGATTCTGTATAACAATGAAACTGATGTGGAAATCTATTTTTTCATTATTAATCATTTAGATTATATACATAAAGAATAAAAACATCAATTGAATAGTTAAATATAATTAAATTACTGGGATTCATAATTTATAATATTCCAGGGTATGTATGTATACCATAAAACATAAATTAATTGTGAATTTATAGTTGTCTCCCATAAATAAAAACGGAGGCTAGAAATTCCATATCACATTAGTTGTAAATTACATTGTACATGATTGAAAATCATCTATAATAAATATATTTTTACTAAAAGTAGTTTATATAACCATAATAATATATATTATAAAATAATATATTTATATATGTCTATTTTTTAATTGATTACAAAGAATTCATTCTTTAGATAATGTTTTCGGTAACAAATGGTTCATTGTTTGTATATGTTCGTATTTTTGTATTAATGGTCCTCTTACATTTATCATGGTTACATGACCTCCAGAATTTTTTTGACATAATTATAATAATTATACATCATTTATACATTTAATACCATTCATTAATTTTTTTGACATATAAAGTATGTTATAATCATTGAGACAATATGATGTATGTACATGTGGGTACCATTTCTATTTTTCAACAATCATTATACAAATAATGAAATAATTTTTTGATCATTCATTAATAATAATATCATAATGTTTATGTATATATACTTATTAATATCATAAATTTGGTGTGGTGATGAAAACACATAATCACAACGCTTCATTAAGGTAGTATTCCACACATACAGAAATGATGTTATCATCAATAAGTGAGTGAAAATATTATAGAGAAACTCAAATTTTATCATTTAATAAAGTTAAAAATTTAATTAATATCATAATTATTTGATATTTTCTGATGAATGATCATTCCACACATGATTATTTATTACATGGGTTTTAATTTTGTGAAATCATTGTCATTCGGTAAATTTTTATCAAACAATCTTCAATGGTTTTTGTTCATGAACCTGAAAACACATGATGGATCTTGTATCCATGATGTTTCATGGACCTATCATTCAAAGGTAGATTTTTTTTGGAAAACATGACCAATGAATCTTAATAACTCGTATTGGTGTAAAGGATGTGATTTCTACCTCATCACACCCTTTTAAATGGAACAATTTCCTCTTCCGGGACTCTATTTTTGATTTCAGATATGTGTGTGAATCCTTCATTCACCCCATTTATATATTTGTGGATCACTATGAGATATCATTCTGTAATAAGAACACATTTGTTCACAATAATCTACATGTATCAAATTTTCTCCAATGATTGAGATATATGTACGTATTTGAGGATCTCCATCAATGGTAACCTTTTTTGAATGGATGATAGATTCTCTGGTAATTCTATTAAGATAATTCTATTTTTAATCCATTTGGTGGGCACACAGAGTTTGGTTTTTCACACAATGAGATTGAATTTGTTTTGATGTCAGGATCAAAACTATATTATTGAATTAATATGTATCTTTATGTAGGGAATTATAAACCAAATTTTATCATGTCTCTTAATAGGGAACATCACCTTTTAAGTTCATATGATAAGTAACCAACCATACATATTAACTTTATGTGGAAAGGATGACAAGGTGAATGGTTTCTGGTCAGGGATGATTTGGGACATTTTCTTATGCATCACAATGGACATAAAAGAGATGTGATCTCCTTGGTGGATATAACCCAACTGTGAATATAGAATGGAAATAATTATTGTTGATTTATGTGATGGGTTTAGACCATTGTAAAGATTCATATGTATTCCATTTAGTTTATAATCAAATCCCAAACAGATTTATAAGTTGGTGATTAAACCTTATAAGAGGAACATAAGATCATGTGGTTGGATATTACACATGCGAGATGACCAATGAATAGAGGTTCAGGATTACACTTATTTTGGAGGTCCATTTGAGTGGATATGACTTGGGATTATACTATATAAGTGTCCCAATTTAATGAATATCATTGGGGTTTATAACGTATAAGAAGCCAATTTTGAGTTGGACAGTGTAGATTTCATGATCGCTACTAACCTTTTCAACCTATTGAATTATGTTTGGTGTTTGAAATAAGAGAATATAGTGCATCAAAATATTGTATGATCCCCTCATTTTTTTGGTAGATGAGTTGTTGAGTCCCAAATGGAGAGGGATAGGGTCTTGAGTATGATAGTCTCCTAACAAATTTTCGTAATAGGGATAATAACCTATTGGGATCTGTCCCACTAATACTTGAGATGAGTAGAATAGAATAATGACATGAACCTAAAAAAAATTAATATTAATAAAGGAGGTATTTCCTAAAACTAGTTGTGGGGAGAATATAATTCTATACCAATGGTAGATGAATGTGTGTTCCTCACCCTCCACACCTAAAATCTGAAATTTTTTTCGAGCACCTCTATGGTCAGAACCATCATTGATATAGTAATGTAAACATGTTGAAATTCCATAGGTCCATTTTCTTTTGGAGGTAACACATGTTACTCTTCATACCATTGGTATATAAAATCAATAGTACATGTTGGTTTTCTAGATGATCTAATCATACGTGTAGGGTGGCTCTGAAATAAGGATTGGCCTGATTTTGTTAGACTCGTTTATAGAGGGGCCATCATGGGGACCGATTATATGATAGAAGTGATTTATTAGAGGTTCATATTATAAATCCCAATGTTTTTCCATTCCATGAATAATTTTCATTGGTGGCATGTGGTTCCCTCTGTATTGAATGCTAGTATGTGGTTGAGGGTACTGTCTGCGTATTATTGTGCTACAAAGAACTAGGTTCTACCCTGGGAGCACATTAATACATGGTTCTAGGTTCTATCAATGTATCATGTTTCTATGTGGGGTTTAATTCCTCCCAAATAGATTTTTCCATGTGAAGAAGGGTTCTTCTAAGATTGTGTTTTTTATGCAGGTTTAATTTCCACAGTGGGTCCATTCGTTTACGTCCCACAAAATGGTCTGTGAAAGGGGTTTTCAGTTCAAAAATGGAACGATGATTTATAATTTCATCCTTACTACTATGAATGGTATTTTTAAAAATGGGGAGTTGATAAATGTCTCTTTATTCATCTCATAGTATATGTAATTTTCATATCATCATCACCCATCTCTATTGATTCACTTCAGTTTTTTGGTATTTTGGTCCAAGAATAGAATTTTTTATGGAAGATTGGAGGGACTGAATACAAGGATGGATGGTCCTCTGTAGTGGCATGTTACCCTTTTATTTCCATAGTCGAGGAGGTCACCCTATCAATAGAACAATTTTCTACATAGGGGAAACCATTCATGGTGGTGGAAACCACCATCTTGCCCAGCAAATGACATCTTTTCACTTCAGAGGATCTTATAGTCTATCTCATCACTAGAATTATTTCATTCATGGGGATTTTCATTTAGAGGGGAAAATCACTAATTGTCCCTGGAAATGACATAGTTTCATTTTCAATCATTGGATCAATCATCACTTTATGTGAAATATTTCATTCACAAGAGCTTCAAGATGTGGTAGAATGACATGTAGAGTAATTTTTAGTAATGATATGTTTACCTCTAGGATTTTACTACTTTGATCATTCTTATTAAAATATTCAATGGGTATTTTCTTCTCATTTTCCAAATTAATTGCATTTTTATCTTTTTGTGTGTAAAAATTTCAAGAACCAAAAAATACACCTATCATAAGTTTATCTGATTTGGATAAAGAAAACGTGATTTTGATTAAGAAGTTGTTCCGAAATGAATGAAATAATTGATAATGATATAATTTTTTCCTCATTCAAGGAACTCATAGAGGATAGTTTTGACAATATCTATGGTTACTTGTAAAAACTTAATGAAATTATGTCTATTTATTATGATCCTAATTATTTCTTAAATCCAACACGGTGAGATCTTAGAGGGCATCACATGACTATTTCATAGGCCTCAATTTGTGGATTTTCAACCCAGTGAGTTTTTTACCTTTTAGAATTTCAATTCAATGATCATTTTTTCTATAAAACCATGAAAATCCTAGCTTCATAATGATAGTTCTCAATATTTCTTATGGGATCCAATTACAAGTATTAAAAACATGTGATTTTATTATATGTTTTCAGGGGTAGTTTTAAGGAATGAAAATTGGTCTAATGAAACAGATTTTTTAGGTCAAACATCTCTGACAATGAATTAAGGGTAATGGACCCCAATTGGGGTTATTGGGTTTGAATGTACCAATATTTTGTAGATATGATTGGCGTATTTTTCTTGACCTTTGATTTGTGTTTTCAGAATTTGATACATGATAAGAGGAATGTATGTCAAGTGTAAATATAAGAATGGTTTCTAACACAATTCTTTTAGGGAGTGATGATGTAGGAAAATACTCTGCTAGGGAAAACATTTCCTTTCATTAACATGTATTTTTATAGGGTGACTAATGTAGATACAACTGGCATATATAGTGGAAATAGTAAAAATGATGTCCTCAAGGCATTGTCCATCCATTTCTATAGATATGTAATTTTTTAAAATAAGGGATTCTCATGACCATGAAGGGTTCCTTGTTAAGGGAATTAAATATTAAAATGACATGGAAATATGAATCAGCACTAACCTTGAATGTTATACCACCCTTGCACATATTTTTCTTGTGCAATGGAGGTATTGAGAATGGTTTAATTGAACATTATACAACTAAGACATAAACCATATAGTTTAATTTCTTACGGTATGGAAAATCAATGTCTAAGAAATTAGGTCACATATCTTTTACTAAGGGATACAAGATTGTTCATTTTTCATAGTAATCTATTCTATAATTCACCATCATCCTTAGTTATCAATGGGAATGTTTGTCAAAAATATTCTAGTGCTTTAGAATATTAGTATTGAATTTTTATAAAAAAACATATTTGGGGTGTACACAGATTGGAAAAGACTCTCCTAAATACAAATTTGTCATTTGATAACATGAATTTTTGTGGAAAACATATGTAGAACCAATTATACAATATTGTTAATATTAAAAAAGGTGTCCTCATGAAACTAACACTCCACTTATGATGTCAAGTGTGTTTTATGGAGATTCACACCATTTCAAAACAATGTTTGGTTCTTGTAAAAAGTGTTCCTAAACATGAAAATAGAATTCTAGGTCAAAATTTCTCATGAATGGGTAGAAACGTTTTCCTCAAGCAGGTCTGACACATACATGGGATGTATTTTTCATGTTGGATTTTCTTGAGATATATGTTTTATATTTTACTCTTTATCTTTTAAAAATGATAATCAAACTGCATATATCTATGAAATGGTTTTCCCACACCTTGATTCACCTATTTTATGGGAATGTGGCTTTTTACATTGAATACGAGCACATGAATGGGGTAAGGAATATATTGGATCCCATAACTATAATTATGTATCTCATGCATATAAGAGTGGGGGAATTTTTGTTATCATTGGACCGAGATACAAAATTTGAGTGTCATTATTTATTTTTGGATATAAAGAATTAGACCCTATATAGTTTATTTATGGTTTAACATGATGGCTTGATCCAAGCATGTGGAAGGAGAAGTGGTAAATTTTGTTATGGTATGTTCGATGATTAATCATTCGACTGTCACTATATATCATGTAGTGGAAAGAACCAAGCCACATAAAAATATAATGTTGTCTTGTATAATGCAACGAGGAAATTATCCATTCATTTTAACATCATGTGGTGAAGATGACATGTGGTCATGTAGTTAATAGTCATATCACATGGACCATTTATCTTATAAACTATGAGTAATAAGGTTCTAATTGGTCCAGGATGTTTAGACATTCCTTGGATGTGATGGGGAAGGCACATGTAAATAATTATTTTAAGGATTCTCATATGTGGGGGAATGATATAGAGAAAATTTTCATTAAGGATTAAAAAGATATAATATTTCACTCTCATAAATGAAATTTTCTTTAGATTACAAGACTCTATATGCGAAACATATGCACAAGAAACTGGGGAATATTCTGCAATGTCAAAAAAGGAGTCCTAATGATATTTACCCCCCATTATCGATGATTAAAGGATGATTGTTTTCATCCGAAATTTCATTGGGAAAAAATTATGATAACTTTTTGAAATGTGACTAGTTACATAAGAGAGATTAAGAACACGATTTACAATGGGGTGAAGGTAACCCTACATCGATCGGTCCTTTACATATGGGGAACAATTAAATTTCCTTTATAGATCACAGAATGAGGAACAAAAAGATTAGGTCACCCACATCGATCATTGATTTGAGTTTATAGAATGGTCTAATATTCTTTTCATTAACCTATATCTATAACTATTCAATAGGGCCTATCTATCAATATGTTTTCATGAAAACGAGAATCAAGCGACCCGTAGTTATTTATGTTCCATACATTTTAATGTTATGAGGTAATTTATTTATCCATTCAGTTTCAAATCGTGTGCTATGTAAATTATTCGTGTTGTTTAATATTTTGTGGTAATTAAATTTTTCAATAGATGTGAATGAATATTTTTTTTTTGGATCTTTTATGTTCTATGTCATTCGATAATGAATATTTCCTTGCAGTTTAACGTCATTTACAAAGGCAAATTGGTTTGACTTTTATTGTCTTTCTCCCAGAACTAGAGATACACATATATAGATTTTCATATTATGATCATCTGGGGAATTACCTTCTTAAACTCTTAAGAATATGTAAGTTGTTCATAGTGTGGGAAAAAAGGGGTGTAAAGGGTTTATTTTACCACATAGTGGTGATAAAATGAATAAAATTGTCATTTTGAAATTATGGTGGTTAGACCATGATGTAGTATATATGAGTCACTACATATCTCATTATGGGTACAATCATTCCAGAAACAGTTCTAGGACCCCATCTAGTTTAATGTCTTTTGGTAAGAATGAATTTTTGTTGGTGTTAAAGAAGGAGAATATTACAGCTGGATCTAGAATCAAAAATCAGGGCATCACTATATATCAAATATGGATACTAGTCAAACAACATGTAGTTATAAATACGTACTTTCTTTATAGGTATGATATATACCCAGGGATAATTTTCCGATATTTGTTTTATGGGACATGAACATTGGGTCCATATATCACTACATATCTAATAGAATTATAATCAATCCACATTTTGTTCAAGAGGATCCAAGTAGTTTAACATATTTCGGTAAGGAAGGGGGTCAGATGCTGTTAAATAATTATCATTGAGGTTGGTCCTATTAATATAAATATAGTCTTTTCTTTATATCTAATTATGGTGAGGATCAAGTCATAGTTAGTTCTTGAATGAATTATCCCTTCATTGGTTTCGACTATACCCAGGAGAGAAATGTTTTTCTCTGGGGTGGCTAGGACCAGGATGAATAATCCAAGAATCTCTATGTATCCAATGTGGAAATGAATCAACACATTTGTTGTTTTTAAATATATAATGATATATGGCTGATGACAATTGATATTTTCTATTGGGTTAGAACATTATGTTGTTGTGAATTTTAACATCATAACATCAGAAAATTGGTGTTATTCTGTTTATTCTATTAGAAAATGTATAATGTACCATGTATTTTAACATAACGTGATCAATATGATGGTATTTTAGATATTATAATGGCAATTTTTTAGATTATTGATAAACATAATCATTAAAGAAAAGAGGTCTTGTGGTGAAAGGATGGTAAGAAAATTAACTCAGCAACGAAGGGAAATTTATGGTTATGCCTAACACAACTATCCTGGTAGTCACTAAAAATCCATTGAAAATTGTATTCAATACATACATAGTTCCAGAGAAAGAGTCATACTATATGGATTTGAAACTCATGCATGTATGAGGTAATTTTATATATCTTCCCCTTAGTTATAGCCCATGTGTGTAAAATTATCGATTGAAATGATGGTTCTCGTGCGGTTTAATGACAAGCGGTGAGAATTTTGATATCCTGAATTTTATTTTCTTGTGACATGAACACTGGTTTCACGATTTTTTAGGTTCATTGGAAAAATCATAGATCTTTAGTTTAGAATAGATTTTATGGGAAAATCTATCATACACATTAGCTTCACACGATTAGGATAATGTTCCATTTTTTAAAATTTAATTCGATCAGACCATTAACACAGTGTTTATGGTCATAGAGATTGGACTGGGGGAGAGAAATCCTAAGGGAAGAATGTTGACATCGCATAAAAAACCTGGTATAGATAATAACCACGAATGCCAACACCACATGTATTAATTCATCAAAATGACTACAACACTTTTTGGGCATGATGCTCGGTCTGATATTTTATTGGTTTAAGGTTATATAGCTTAGATCAGTTGCATAGTTTAATGTCATATTACTAGGATGTGGATAAATAGTTTATCATCATGTGGTTGTGATTACCATATTTACCATTTAAGGTCATACATAAAGGACAACTAATCATAAATATTTTTTTCATTAAGCTATGATGAATTACTTGGTAATTTAACATTATGCGATTATGTTGAGGGACCCGGGGATTAAATGAAATACTTCTTCTAGATCCTTGAATTTGGGTGAGATTTGGTAATATATCTACCCATAAAGATCAACTAATAGGATCCACTAGAGTATACATTGTATAAGGAATAGGGTCCCACTCATTTTGTCTCCATCATTGGATGTCTCATTCCAATTTTTATCTGATCCTTTTGAACCAACACCATCTTTCCCATGAGTAAAGGCTATAGGAGAAATTTCTCGTTGAAGTATTCTTCAATATAGTTTTGGTGGACCTCAAAATGTTTCAAGGTATGCAATATCTTCTGATCTAGTCACACCAATTCATCCAATAGTTTCTTTTATTTCTCATATGAGGATAGTTAATTATAGAAGGTGACCCGGAGTAAGGGAAATCCAACATAAATAGGTAGGACTACCTCTATCCCATATACTAATTTGGTTGTGGTTGCTGGTGTTATAGTTTCAGTCATGGACTAGTAATCCCACAATGATTATTGGATCTTTTCCATATATTAATTTTTATCATTATATACAATATTCTAGAGTATATTAGATAGGGTCTTGTTGAAGAAAATTATCATTCCATTGGCCGCTACATAGTAGTGGGAAGAATGGATGGACAAGATTTCATACACCTTATACCATTTTTCCAATTTATAAGAACAATATGTGGATCCATTGTACATCAGTATAGTATTATTGATACAAAATATTGGGATTATATTAGCCCTCATTTATCTATCAATGTTCCTTCCCTGACATATTTCAATTGTATGGCTTTATCCCACATGGAGAAGACTTCAGTTGCAATGAGAATTTAATTGAACTTCTTGGCCATTGTGAGACAATAGGGTTCCATGATATCCTTATCAAATATGAAAAAGTATATGATTAATTTTATATTTGATGAAACTACAGGGATTTGTGAATGAATTCAGAATGTACTTATTAGGAATGGAAACATTCTGTGAATTTCAAATATTCATATGTTACAATGGCCATATATTAACCAACCCTTCAGATTTGATGTGAAATGATGGATCTTGAATGTTTGTACTAGCAAGATCTAGTGTGAGATTCATGCATGAAAGCAGTGGAATCTTCTATATAAAACCACTATAGAAGGATCCCATCTAATCTATGGTAATAGAGTACCTTTTATGTTCATATCGTGATAAATAACAGTACTAATTACTCATAATATTATTTTACCTCTCACATATCTATTAGGTGGGAGCTATCCCTTTAGAAGGTTTTCCATAATTAGTGTCATGTAGATTGTGGTAGGGCCATATAGTTTGGGGATGGAAATAAACTCATTGATCTATTCAATGTTTTCTTGAATCAATAGTGTGACTATCCAGCTATGTGTGATGTTGATTACTATTTAATCTTGATCAAAAACATTAAG
The DNA here is from genome assembly GCA_963277665.1 of Viscum album. Classification (NCBI taxonomy): domain Eukaryota; kingdom Viridiplantae; phylum Streptophyta; class Magnoliopsida; order Santalales; family Viscaceae; genus Viscum; species Viscum album. The sequence goes on along the minus strand of OY728153.1, from coordinate 120,860,890 downwards.
GGATGTGGATACATTTTTTATGGGGTCTTCTTGGAAATTAAGTGATCATGGATCATGAGTTAATGTTGTTTCCAAATTTAATTTCCCCATTAGTCCCTAGACATGGTTTCAAAGTGTGATAGCTCTTTCCTTTTTTTTCTTAATTGACTATAATATTCTTATTGTATGGTTCCAAATTTCCTTTTATGTTTATGTTTTTTACTTTTCCATGATGTTCCAACTCCATACCTATAATGAGATATTGATATTTTTCATCTTTGTTAAAGCACCTTTTTCAATTGTGGGAATGAGTAAGCCAAGAATACCATTAATGGAGCAATTATAATGAATCCCATGCCCAATTTGTTGAGCCTAGTGTCATCCATCTTTTTTCCAATCGGGCCTCTTGGTGAACTATAAAAATGAATATCCCATATTTGGGGGACCACTTGAATAGTTAAGATGTCTCCATTGGGTGATTCAGTATCCAATGACTTCATTTATGCTAAGGGGTGTTCTTTTAGGAAATATACTAATGTTTGACCTTTGACCACCTTCTATGGCACGAACTGAATGTCAAAATGATACCGGATGATGAACCACTATTAAAAATAGTTGTCCAACATGAGATGGATAAGAATTAAATATCGTGTATTCATATGTGATAACTAATGGGCCTCATGATGCTTCCAATAGTGTCTCAACTTTTGGACTGCAATGATTAATGCCAAAATGTTCTTCTCAATATCGAAATAACTAGTATCAAAATAAATCATGGTTTGGATAAGGTAATAATGACTTCTTTACCTACTGATAGCATTATTTTTTATGAGGAAGAAACCCATTGATATATCCATGAATGTCACATTCAAAATAAGTTTGCTTCATATGATGGGAGACATCATCACTAGTAGAATAAATATATATATCTTTATACTATCGAATGCATTAAAGGAGTCAATAGTCCACATATATGTATCACCCATATTCATTAACATGGTTAAGGGAATTCATTTCCCTTCTTGGTGGGATATGTAGTGACAAATTTATTATAAGTGTACTTGAATTACACTAAAATGAGTCTTGATGTGAGGAGGTGGAATTCAAAGTATTTATTTTTTCATATTGAGGTCAACATTGATGCCCCAATGGCATGTGAAGAGGATGAGATATTTCACAAATGTAACACTGAATGAAGATTTGATGTTTTTCACTTTTAGGATATTTTGTTTCAATTTTATAAATACGGTATTATGATTATCAAAGTTATCAGTGTATTGTCGATATTTAACGACAAGGTCGTCAACATAAAATTAAAAACACATTCATAAGAAGGGTTTGAAGATGTCACTCAGGACATGTTGTTATATAGACATGATATTTGTCAAGACAAATGGAATTAAATTATTGAAAAATACTCCATAGGGGCCTTAAAGGTGGATGGTTATTTATTTTTCAAGAGAATTTAGATTTTCTTGTATCATAAATATCCATCAATGAAGGATATATTCTGATATTTAGAACATACATCGATTTGTACTTTTGTGATCTGGATTGGGAGGTTTTCCTTCAAGGCATGATGGTAGAGATCTCTAATATCAAAAAAGAATATGAATTTTACATTATTTTTATAATTATAATGATATTTTCGATCAATTTTTAATATTTTACATCCCCATTAATATTGTAATTAATGAGGTTGTCGTTATTGCCTCAGTGTTCACAACATGCATTAGGTTTTTATTTTTGGCTGTCAATTTCCAGCCCTGATGGTCCATTGGAAAGACCAAGAGGTGAGGGGCCACCTAGGGATCACAACATGGGAATATTTTTTCATTATATGTTAACAAATCCTAAATCTACTTTTGTGAGTTATTTACCTCTTATAATTTAGAATTCATGGAATGGCATATCAATTTAGTACATGGGTATTCTGTGGAAACTAGATATATCTATTTATGTTCATCAATATTGGTAGATATTCTCTCCACAAATACTAGAGGGTATTCCCAAAGTTCCTCCTCATCTAGTTCATATTTTAATTATTCAATTTGATTATAAATTAGTGGGTTATGTTCTCTAGATTTTGGGGATAGAGGATTGTCTTCATCCTCTTTGGATGATTGAACAACATCTTCTACCGTATTTGGTGAGGTAATAATTTCCTAGATCATTAGGGATAGAATTAAGGAATTCTCATAAATGATATCACCATTTTTTGGGGACAAAAGGAAATTTTCATCAATGGTTGACTCATGTTTTCTGACAAAAATAATGAGCTTTTCTAAATAAAAATATGAATTTGGGATTATACAGCTTAACTGATTGAGGGGTAACACATATTATTCATTGAGATATTTAATGGAGTTCGCATGTATCTTATCCAAATCATAAGAGGTGGTAATCCAAGAAAATAAATCGACCAGGGGTTGTTCCCTTTCCATTTATAAAATCTGGAATCTATAAAATTTGACTCATAGGATTTGAATAGTGCTTATCAGCTTGTGATATACTAATTTTTCCATTAATGTGGTAACTAATGAATTTAATTTATAATGATGTGATTATCATGTGTGGATGAAACCAAGGCCTTTATAGAAGGACATTGATGGTTTTTCTTCTAATTAACTAATTGATATTATTTTTCGGCTATGAGGTATCCATACTGGGCCTTGATATTGAGTTTTTCCAATGTCTTCCAAACACCATTTTCATTACCCTAAAGTGTTATATTAAAATCAACAAGGTTATCATCGATTTAGATCAGTCAGTGATGTGTTAATTCTAAAATGATGTAAAATACATATCCATTTTAAAAAAAATCCAAAAATCAACACTATTTACCCAATTGGACATATACAAGGGTCTGATGTGTCCCTGTATAACGAAATTTTCAACTCGGTCTATTATGGAGAAAATAGCATAGTTCTCCACAAGAGTTGACTCTATTTTATTGACATCAATTATAAAAACCATGGATACATCTCATAGGGTCTTATATAATTTTATATGATTATTTCCCAGAGGTCTATTGGCAAGCTCATGGAATCCAAGACCGATAGACTATCCAATACCTAGGATAAATATTTTAGAAAGTCATACTTATATCCTAAAGGATCGAACATCTCAGTTTTTGGATTATTATTCACACAGTATTTTGGAGTGTTAGTATTTGATGAAAATGGATTGACCCTAGATATTTGAGTTGAAGGTGATTGTATCCTTGGGGGGTCAAATCGGGATGGTTGGCCATTACACCATGGAAATTGGACGAATGTTACTTTTCAAATAGAAATTAAAGATTAATTAGTTCATTGTGGCATCTAGTAGGTTGATGAGGTTTTCCTACACATTATGGATCTATTTAATGGATCTTCTGTGTGTTTTTACAACATTAACATCCTAGATAGGGACGTGACTAGAATTCTAGTTCCTACCATGAATGTTTCTTCAATCGTATTCATGGATTGTATGGATTATTCCTATGGTTACTCGGTTTGGTACTAGTATCATGGGTTCATATTCATACTCATTATCAGATAAAGGAAATATTAAATGAATTATTGTTATGGAGTACAAAAATAACTCCTCGTCTGATGATGAATTTTCATTCATGTTCATATCTAGTAGTATTGTTTGGTGGGAAGTCAATATAGTTTCAAATCTGAGGGAATAAAATTGTAATGGGTCAAAATTATCATAATAATAGAAATAGTTTCAACATCCTAAACATTAACCATACAATTAAGGAAACTCCGCTTTTTTTGTTTGAATTTCGGGGGGTGTGGGGCTGAAGACATCAGGTATGTTATAGAGGGAGTGGTAGTGAGAATAGTGGGTTATTAAATCTATTCATAGAGAATACTATGATTTTGTTTTATTGTCATTAAATTCATCCATCTATCTATAATTTTTACCTCCATATAACAACATCATTCTACTCAACTCCTTTCTTGGGGGTATTTGCAGAAGCATATTCTATTTGTGATGGTGTCCTTCATGACATTACATGCCTGGTGTCTAATATTTTCAATAGGATGTCATTAAAGATGAAGAATTACTCATTGATATGTCTCAGTATATGGTTAAAGGGGAAAAAATATGGCTATCCTTCAAGACCTAGATGGTTATACCATTTCATATTTACCATACAGTGTAAATAATTATACATAGATAGGATAAAATAGTAATAGTTTTGATCATATCTGAAGGAGTAGAAACTATTTCTCCATTCCTCAAAATGATTTTTCCATAGTCCCCTCCATGCATACTATATAGGTGTGGGTGTACATTGACACTCTGGTGTTTCTCCATGATACAATGTTTATTTCAGTGTTGGAGTAGGCCTAGATGATGGATTAATTGTGAAAAATCCCACATCAACCATTCCAAATATTTTCTTCGGGATTGGTGGAGTTATCCAGGACGTGAGCTTAGACTTATCAATGGAGTCCTTCATTTTATTGTAATTATTGTAGAAATAAAAAAACCATCCTATATATTTTACTATGATAAGTTGTGTGTTTATCTTACCCTGAATATTATCAATTCATAGTGTTAGAATTTCCTCTTAGGGATGTTTTGGTTGAGGGAATAGGTCAACCATTTCGACATAGAGGATAAATAAGAGAATATATTATTTACCCACTATTTTCAATATGATATGTCAATGATTGGATATTTTTTAAACATTGATCTAAAGTGAAAGAGGAATTTCTATTGGAGATACTCTTATACTGTGATTCGCGGAGCTAGAAAACTGGTATACTATTTGAAGGATGTCCTTTACAACGTTTGTATGAATTTAATGAATTTCACATCTTTTAATTTATTTGATGTTCCTGACATGGGATCATAATGGGAATAACAGTGCATTAGTTGTTGTTTCACATCAGCTGATCCATTGAATATTACAAACATATGACTCTTAGTGTTTGGAGGAGGTGATATGTAACTTACCAAATTACTCTATGGATTCTTCTACAGTTTCACTGGTGCACTCTGATCCAATATGGATTCCAATTTATATACCATTGTATCAATGGGGTCGATAATATCTTGATGAGCATTAGGTGGAATATTATCATAGATAGGTTTGATAATGGGTAGTATCAGACCTTTTAGTTCTACCAATATTTGAGATGGATATCCTTTCAAAGAATTATTTTAAGAAGATTTATGAACAAGCTCTAGTTGTCTCAATAATGGTGGGAAATCATGATATTATATAATGATCTTGTCTTGGTAACCCAAGGGTTTATATTCCATATTGGTTGAATGTCATGGACCTACACCAGTTACTATGATGAACCATTGTAGACATACACCTGTTGGATTTTTATGCTAAGGCTCTTCCCATGGAGAATAATCTGTAAGAATGCTACCTCATAGAATATTGCATTGAGTCATGACTACACATTCATTTCCTCCCCTTGTCATGAATATATTTATTCCTATGAAGATATGATAAACTCATCAAATGTAAGAGGTGGTCCATATATGACAATGATTTTTTTCTTCACGTTGGTAGAGATTCATTAAGGGGGAAGTAGGGGATTGATCATGGGATCCCCCAAATTAAGGTATATTCTATTGTTCCTTGTATGAACACCTTCATTCCCAATGTGGAAAATATTCTTGTTGGATCCATGCTTTCCTTTATCTTCTTTATTTTCCAAAGATTCATTTAATTCTATAATATTGATATCCAAAACAATCACTAAAGCGTACAATATTTTGGGAAATGTATTGGTTGTAGAATGATAAGATACCAGTTTGTGTCATTTCCTAGATCACTCAAATCCTTTCCAATGACACCATTCAGTGGTGAAAAATTCCAATGAATATTTTAGCATGGTCTGCATTGGCCAGGGATGTGGTCATATTTTCCAATGCATCTGTCTCTGAATTTTGTGATCAGGGGGAATGAGTTCATGTCATCTTTGAAGGTAATTCAACTATTAGTCAACGTAGATGGTATAACACTGGTATAATCTCATCCCTAATGATTGAATAATCATCATTGAAAATATTTATGACTAACTCAAAATCACCTTTTATCGTTATGTATTTTACTTGTATCTAAAGTATTATTTCTATAACTATAAAAAGAGCCTAATATTCCACCTCATCCCTCCAAAATTAGGATGGAGATATGAAGGAACTCCATTTTGGAGATATGAGTATAGAACTCAGCCCCAATTTTTTAATCATGGGGTATTAAATCCAATTATTTTTTGGAATCTATATTAACTATAAAAATGAATCTCCCATATCTAGGGCCATCATTAATAGAGGTAAAATTTTCATCATGTAACTCAACATTCAATGAATTCATTTTGTCCGAGGGGTTCTCTACATAAAAATATTTTAACACCTGAAATTTGACAGATTTTTGGGGAACAAATACATTATCAAACTACTACGGGATGATCACCCACCATAATAGATGTTGTGTCAACATTGTATGGTTGAGTTTGAATTTTAGTGAGTTATTATGGGTGATTAAATATACCTAATAGTATTGGTGGTAGTGCCTAAATTTATGGAATGGAAATAGGGTCACAAGATATCTCTTTTAGATATTTAAATAGAGAGTCTAAACATTAATCAAAGTTTTTTGGGAAATTAAATATTGTATTTGATGTCAGAAACAATATTCTTTTTGAGGAAGCCACATAGTGATCATTACAGGGTAGTCACATACAAAATAAACGGTATTACTTCCACAAGAAACACTATAAATTTTAAGCTTAAAAGATATCTCTTTAGATTATTGAATTCTTCCTCACAATAACTAGTCCATTGATATATAACCACATTTCATCAACATGGTGAGTATGAAACATATTCTAGCAAGGTTGGATATGAAGAGACACATATAATATTAATTTCCATGATTTCCTATCAACTCAGTGATGTTGTGAGGAGATGTAATACCATGTATATCCTTTTTTTCTCTTTTTCAACATCGATTCCCCAATGTAATATGATGAAACATATAAATTTTCATGAAGTAACTCAAAAAATAACAATTTAAGGGGATCATATTCAAGTTGTGTTGTCATAGTTTTCTAAAAATGGTTTTCGATATCTATTCAGTGGATCGAGAGTTGTAGCGATTTAATTATTAGGCAGTGAATATAGCATTCAAAAAACATCCTAGGAAGGTTTTGAGGATGCGGTGCATTGAATGTTGATATTTAGTGCTTTCATTTTTCAAACAAAATTAAATCACATGATAGAAAAAAAACATCCACGGGGCCTGAAGGTGGTGGCTTCTTCATATTTATGTTCTACTTGGATTTGGTTGTATCCCGAGTATCCTTCCATTAATGGGAGATCCAGATATATGGTGGTTTCATAAATTAGTTTTTTTATGATTGATACTAGGAAATAGTCATTTGGATAGTGCTTGTTGAGATCTTTGAAATTGATGAAGACTCTGAATTTTCTACTGTTCATTTTTACAAGGAATTTATTTTCTATCAACATATGATATTTGACCTCCTAAATACAACTGTATATGATGATCATATAGAAATAAGACTCTATTTATCAATCATGTGTTGAGTTCTTTCTATTGTTACTTTATTATAACCCCATCAATCCATGGGAAGACCATTGTTGTGGGAAGGTACATCAGGATCGAGGACTATAATTTCTATTAAATTCGAGGAGAATACTTATTGATGCCACTTAATGAAGGTTGTGTATACCTCTTTCTCATAAAAAGTCATGGTAACTCAAATTAAGGTGGGTCATTGATCATTCTATGTACCCAGATTGATTTTTCTAGGCATTTAAAAAGTGGTGGAGATGCCCTTATCAAATAGTTGAGGAGCATCCATAAGGCCATCCTCTTCTTCCGCTTATCCCTCCTCTTCATCTTATCATTATTTTTCTAATTGTGATACAAGAATTAGTATAAGTTATCTATTGTTATCATAGGAATTGATAACAAGATATTCAGTGGATAATGTGACATCTTTTGGTCAGGTTAATAGTGGTGCATTTTCTAGAATGGATTCAGTAAGGAACAAATGAATTTCTTCATCTTCTTTGATTGAAGAGATTCCCTCTTCTACCTATGTGAGATAGGCTTGGATTTCCTAGATCCAATGTGGGAAATTGATGACATTTACATTCGAGCATTAAACAATATATGAATAAATAACACTTTTTATAACATTACAGGTTTAAGTGGCATTGATTGAAATCATGAGGACTTCTGATTTCAGGTCAAATGTTTTACTCATATATGAAACATGATTGGTGGTAAATTTTTATTCTTTACCTAGCTATTTTAATGGGACTATAGGGATTATTTCCAAACTATTTGGGAGTGGTGACCTAGTAAATACCATCGTCCAAGGATTTTTCCATTTCTAGTCGTAGAATCAGACATTGATATAATGTGATTCTTTGTAATTAATTAGGGATTTATAAACATGAAATGGTCCATTTCATCCTTTAATGATGTATTTCAAGAATTGATGGTAGGATGAGGAAATTACTCTGTGGTGATGCAACCATGGCCTTCCTAGTATATTGTTGAAGGTCATGTTCTATCTAATAATAATAAATTATATGTTTCTCATGAGGTATCCAAACTGAGTCTTGAGCTCGATATGGAATAATGGCATATGGTAATTTTTGTCGAATCCTTGTAGGGTTATGATGAAGTTAATATGTTATCCTTGTTACAGCCCAATCAATGAAATATTCATATTGGAATGAGGATAACTCCAGAATAATTTTCAATGAAAACTATTTGAATGTCTACACCATTTTTACTTCTAGACATGTATAAGGGGTTTTATGTGTCATTTTTAAATGATATATTCATATTAATTTGTGAAGGATATAACCACATGTAATTCATCAGGATCAGTCTCTATCTGATAGACATTATCGGTGGCCACTTTATTCTCAAACTCGTTGCAGCTCTACTGAGCCTCTATGAGTGATTTCGTAAGGTTTTTCAATAATCTCAAGGCATCTAGGATTGATAGTTTCGATATTAAAAATTGAAAATAATTCAAGACTTCTTAATTTTTATCTAAAAGTAATAAATTCTCTTAATGAGGATGAAATTAACAATCTCTTTCTGGGATTTAGAATTTGATGTAGGTAGATCATCCCTCAGGACAGGGAAGTAATGATGTTCTTGGTGGGTTAGGTTAGGAATGTATGCCTACATGCCAATGGATATATGATACATTTCCTTCTTTTGATCAATATTCCAAAATGATTGGGATAGACTAACGTATGATAAGTGTAGGTATATTTTCCTATTCCATTTGGACTTATTGAAGGGATAATCAGTGTTCTTTGTGATATTTGTAGTCTGAGAAGGGGTGTCGATAGTTGTTTTATTTCCACCATGTATAAACCTTACATGGTGTGATTATAACCAATGCAATTTTTCTCTAGTTCCCTATTCGTATGTAGGGAACATAGTTTCATATCCATTCTCATCATTGGATATGGGATCCATTAAGTGAATGATGTTAATATAACTGATGATTAACTCATCATCTGATGGTGTGTCCACCTGAATGAATAATTATTGTGGTTCTATATGGTGGGTTAGTTCGTGTTCTTTTTTATATGACAACATAAATTAATAGAGGATCAAATATGACATTCCCATTGATGTAGATTCATCCTCACAGAACTCTTCCTTTTAATTTTGTCAAGGATTTGTTTTTAAAGTCTAGATTTGAATGGTTTTTGGGGTTTATAACCTCTATCGTGGTGTTGAAGAAGTCGATGGGTGCATAGTTTGTTTTGTCAACTGTACTTATATAATTACATGAGGTGAAATAAGTTTCATATGTTTTATTCAACAATCAAACATCTATTACCTTTTATTAAATACTTCATTCCACTTTCCTCATTCATTAGTGGATATAGTAGAAACATATTCCACTTGACATGGCAGTGGACTCCATTTAACTATCCTAAAATCTCTCATTTTGTATAGGAGTTCATTAAATAGGAATCATTATTGTATGGTTTTTATTAGTTTTTTATTGAAGGGTAAATAATTTGGATGGTCATCAAGACCATACTCATAAGTCTTTTTCTAGTAGGTTGATAGATTAAATTATAATTCATAATTTATACAAAAAAATTGGAGTTGATCATCTTAGAAAGGGTAAAATTTATTAATCCATTAAAAAATTGATTTCTAAAGGTCCTCAACACCCACATTGTTGAAGAGGGGGGCGATGATGGCAGTTAGGGGTCTTTGTGCAGTATGGTGCAGTCCCTGAAGATGATGTTGGTGCAGGGGATGTCTTTAGATTTATCTAGACTTATTCTTTATTTCCCACTTTTTTCATAGGACTTGTGGAGTTACCTGAGAAATTAGATTCTTATTCTTTATTGAGTCATTAATTCATTAGAAAATGTTAGAGAAATTATGGAACCCACTTTTATACTTTAACGGGATGGGTGACATTTTGATCTCGTCATGGAGGTAATCGATGCATATAGAAATCATATCATCATGGGGGAGTTTCCAGTTAAAGGATTAGGTCATCCCTTTCCATCAAAAAATGTGGTTTAATATTGCCTTACCCCCACTATTTTAAATTTGAGAGGTCACTGAAATTTGTCTTCAACAACATTGTGTTGAACTGGAATGGAACTACCAACAGAGATAATCTCACCCTATTATTTATTGTGTGGGAAAATTAGAATACCACAATAATGAAGACTTCTAAAGGATTCCAATAAATAATTTTAGTTTTACTTTTTCTGGTTTCTATAGTTTTCTAATCCTGGGGTCACAATATATGCATATTGGTTTAGATTTTATTTTGAGCCTCCCCAGTGATTCAATGTTGCCACCAGAAGACTATCGAAATTCGGTTCTTGTGGGGTGTCACTCACCCGGTCAAGGTTAGTCTTCCATTCCAGATATACCTGTGAATGCTAATCCTCTATGGCTCCAAATAGAACTTCCAATTACTAGATGATGTTTATATGTCTTTGGTGTGTGTGGGATTGAAACAGGACATGCTCTTTTGTAACAAAGTTCGGGCATGGTGTGTTTGTTTGACCATTAAATAAGGTGTATACATGGCTAGAGGCATCAATAGACAATTTACCTAAACATTGAAATTATAAAATTAATGGTTGTTAATCATGATATCCATCCATGATTGGATTGGGGTAGACCAATGGTCCTAGTGTTGTATTGAGTAGATTTTGTAGCTTTTATTCAAAAACCATGATGAGACCATGATGCTGAGGTACACATACTATAATTGTACATTAAGTATTTTCTTGGGGAGAATATTCGATAGGATGACCACCCCAATGTACAACAATGTTGGTTTTTCTAATCTCTTCCATTTATCTCTCATACTGAGAAATTATTTCTTTGAATGTGAGGGGATGAATCTCATCAAGTGAAGGCAAGGGGTCATATAAAACTTATCATTTTTTTCATTTATGTATTTTAGGTTCCCTTAAAAGGTGGTGGATGAATGATTGGAGAAAAACGTATATTTATGGATTTCCTCTGGTTGTGAGTATGGAAACCTTTATTTTCATTATGGACCATATCCCAGGTGCAAATATCCTTTTCATGCACTCATTGATTCAAATTAATTCTGATTCTTTATGTAGGGATGACATCTACAATGTTCCCTAACGAATATTGCATTTTGGGTATTGTACCATCTTCTAAATGATATGATGATTGTTTTTATCCCTTACTAGACCTCTCCATTCCCTTATGGGAATATCTTAATGAATCATGGTGAATCGTGACTTTGGGGGAACCTGTGTGAAGCCAGGTTGAATTCCTGCCATCTAGGGGAAATGAGTCATGTGAAGGGATAAAATTAAAGAACTCTCTCATTTTCATCCTCCCTAAATGGAAATGACTGATTTTCACTGGTCAGTTGGAAGAGGTAATAATTTCCTCAAACCTATGGTTTCAGTAGCCTCCATTTTAATTTTATTAATCCTTGAACAATATTTAGTGGTCTTCCGAAGGATTGTTTTGTTAAAACTTCTCCCAACCTGGTAGGTTGGTGATGACCTTATATTCAGGTTTCTACTAAATCTATTGCCAATTCCTTGATATTGGGAATTATGATTCGTGTGTGATCCAGATATGGTTTGATGTATTATCATGAACTCTTCAATTATGAGGCAATCAAGAGAGCATTACTTTTCTCTTCTCTTATGCAAGAAGCATCAATAATTTTTTCAGTTTCATGGTTCAAAAGTTATTTGATGGATTTCTTGTTATGGGACTCTCTCTCTGGAATCCTACTCAAGACAGATACTTTTTTAGAATTTCTCTTTCACTAAGCATGTATTTCATTTAATAAACTCCTTGGGATAATGACATTACATGATTCTATTTCCAATAAGTTTTGTAAAAAAATGCATGGGGAAAAATGAAAAAATCCAGGTTCTTCCAATCCTCAAGTATGGACACTAGGTAGGGTGACACTGAGTAGTTGAAATAAACTTATTTAGTAAATTGTGGCAGGTTAGTCAGAGTTATAACTTTGACCTCCATAATTTTTCTCATCTTGAACATGGATGGGCTTCCCTGTAGATTTTATTAAGAAGTTATCACAATATTTTTGACATGTTCTACATGTACATTACATGGAAAAGAATATTTTTTCATGTTTTAGTTATTATATCCATAGATTGAGAAGACTGATATGAATAAATTCAATTAAAAACTCTTAACGTATGTAAAAATGATTGTGGTTATTTTAAAAAAATGACTCCTATGTCTTAAAAAATTATTATCTTAGGAGAAACATAAATATTAATTAATCCTACACGGATTACGCTGATTTATATACAAAATTTGAATGATTCATGAGTATCTGATCACATGCAGTGGGACCAGTAGATTTACCATAGACATGTGAATGATCTAGGTGTGGCTTAAAAGATACAAAATGGATGTCTCTTATTGTTTACATGGTATATAACATGTCTAAACCCATCATTTCACATTACTCATAAAATAAGGGTATCCACAAACATAACGTAGTAATGGTTGGATCTTTTTTAGGAAAGTAAATTTGACTTCGAGGAGGACCTTCGTAGTAGGTTATGAAATTCCAAGGACTACATTCATAGTTTTATGTTTGACTGAATGGATCAATTTTTAAACATATACTTGGAGGAGGAACATATAGATGGATGATGTCATGGGGATGAACATCATGTTATATTATCTTCAGGTCATGATGAGGGTTAATCTAACTCTCATAAATAGATAGTCTATCATGATCTATCATTTCTTGAACATTAATGATTCCTTCATGGTCAATGTTTTGGGGGGTCATAGATGTTGGAAACAATGTTGTGGGGGGAACCTTCACATCTCCTAATGATGCATCCATAATTTTGTAGTGAATCATTTGGATCTTGAGTCACTTGAAATAGGTGATTGATGGAATAAATAATGCTAGATTCCTGTAGAGATAGTCCATGAATTTACTATTAAAATTATAATTACCTTTCATGGAATTTATTTTTGGGATCTCTCCTGTATGGGAATGGGACTACTAGCTGAGGGTGGAAACCTTCATATATAGGATTCTATTTGAGTATCCACCATTGAACCATTAGAAAATTTTGTAAAGCATCCAGAGTTTTGGAAGAGATGTATGCCTTCGTTGAAGTAGCCACTATAGAAGACCGATGAACCAAAGTTAGAATTAGTATTTTTTCACATTTTAGTTTTGAATTTATCTGAGAATTTTTTTATGAACCTACTTGATGGGAGAAGGGATGAATTTCTACTACTTAGAAACCAACTTTTTTTTATGACTCACCCAACATGGGGAGATGAGGTTTTGTGTACAACTCCATTCGATTGCTACAGACTCTATTACATCTTGGTAAGTTTGCATGTTGTGGTTCAGAGTTGATATATTCCCCTACATCATTTCTAGGACATGTTGAGAGGTTACATTGGATGGAACTAGAATATTTTCTGATTAAAATATCAGTGTAAGAATATATGCATGCTCCAATCCCCCTTCTTATCATGTATGTACTTATAGTTATCATGTACACATTTGGTGATATGATTCAACCCCTAACTTATTATCAGACAACTCCAACAGTTTTCCGAATTTCTACTGTACTGGACTGGTAGAATTTATATTTATGAGTATTTATTTTTTAGCTTCATCTTGGATTCCATCATATTTTACAGATTTAATTTATTATTATCATCAATAGATTTTATCTTATTGTATTTTATTTTCACCTTATTTGACTAATGGACATCAAATTTTAGAGAACAGATCTTAATTTTCTCATGATTGATTGATGAATTATGTTTTTATGGTCTTCATTTTCATTAGTAGTGATAAGAATTTTCCATTATTTTTCTTCCATATATTCATGATTGTCATAGAGGGAAGAGTCATGAATTTTTTCATTCTCATAATGTGCGACCGTATTTTCATGGTGGGATTCACATGATGGATTAAGAAACTATATCTTCTGATTATTTTCCATAGTATTTTAATGATGGGATTTTTATGAATTTGTAGAAATACCTTACTTCTTTATTTCTCCCATTGTATTTTCATGTGAGGATTTATGAGTTGCAATATATGTATGAACATAAGTATCTATTATAATATAATATTTGGATTCTTCAACATGAAACAAGATGATAATATATTTTATATTTTTTGATCATCGCCCCTCATGAGTTTCCCAAGTGAACATGGTGTGTAGAATATTATTCGGGGCCTCCATAGAAGTTTCCTCTACTTAGTGTGGATTCTGAGCCACCTAGAATTAGTTGTGATAATTTCTGTAAGGATCCTTTATATGGGATCCCCGGTCTAGAAGGCTTAAATCTTTGTGTATGACATAATTAGCCTCCCTAAGGTAAGAGAGATGCTCATTTTCATGTTTCGTGAATAGGCTCCAAAAATTGTTGGAGTCAACAAAGGGAGATTTATTGTTCTGGACCGATAACCAACACTAAGAGAATGGATAGTTGGGATTCATTTAATAGAGGGAATATTGTTCTTCCTCCAGGTTAGGGATATTACCATCTTTATTGGCCCCCCAAACCAGTTAATTTTAATACCACTACTTGAGATACTAGGTGGGTGATGTAGTCCTCTTCTTCATCATGGACTAGTCCACCTGTGCGGTCACCGACACAGGTGTATGAGTATATTGGTGAGATACAATTGGATTTAATGATTCCCTAAATGGATCATTTAATATATATATATATATATATATGAATAATTCAAAAAAACCATACCTTTTAATATTTTCATCTCATGACCACTTGCGCAATTGACGGTCTCATTTGGAACTCTTTAGTTTTTGATGTGAAAGGGGCTAGTACTGGGTTAACTACACCTCCTTTGTTAAGGATTCGTGTCATGATATCTATTTTTTTTCTCATATGAATTTTCAATCTCACTAGGAATGAAATTATCTAATAGGGACCGAGTAGTATTTCCTTCCTATCATGTAAAGGAGGAGTCATAGTCATGTTATTCAAGTTGGTTTCAACATTTTATATGTAATGGATGACATGTTTCGGAATGGAATTAAATAGACCGACATGGACTAGTAGTTATATACTTTTTATCCTATAAAGGTGGTATCACATTCAACCCATTAATGTCATGTTATCCATTTTGTCTCCAGCTGATGATGTGCTGGGCCATGATAGTTGATTACCAGGTCTTGTGTTTTGTATAATCATTCATGTTGGGTGTAACACAACTGAGTGGTCACCAATGGTTTTTTTTCATAGAGTAAAAAACCCCCAATAGTACATGTATCCATGATTCATGGATATACATTCCCATGGAACGCATTCACTGGGTAACATGTCTAACAACACTTAAGAACTCACATTTTTTCGAGAGGGTGGAATGTAGTGCTCATCACCCCCATTTGGGGGAAACAATTGGATATTATTGGACTATGTTATAGATTTGAGATTATTCTCTGAATCCTTGGTTAATTACAAATTGTTTATATTACAGATTACCCCATGGTAATGAATAATAAATAGTATTCATGGGTTTAGAATCATTTGTATGTATATGAGGTTTTCTGAAAAAGGAGGGATCTGTATGTATTAAAGGATCTCCCCTAGTGTCATCCTTTTGTGGAATGGATAGGGATTCCTTGGTCACTTAATATGATTATATTATTTAAATCTATATAGTGGTTCACTATAGAGTTTACAATCATCAATAAGGGATACAATATGTTTTAATGTCGGGATCAAACACCTGATACATGCATACATATCCTCCTGAGAGGGATCATAACATACATAGTTTGGTTCCACACAATGCGGAACATCATATTATATGGTCGTGTGATGTGTAATGAAGCACACTGTTTCACTTCATGAATTGAGGATATCCAGGGGAAAGGTTCATGGTCAAGGATGGTGTGTGACTTATGTTGAGACAACCCAAGGGTCCCATGATAAATTTAGTTTCCATGATATGGGAAAGATTTTAACAAGGTTATGGTCTATAGTTAATCAAGATAGTTTGGGGTACTGTTTTGAAACATAGGGATCCTTCCTACGTATCTCAGTTAGTTTTTATATAGATCTTGACACCATTTAGTGGAATGTGGTGATTAATCATAGATGCTACCCATTTTAGGTGTCATGATTGGGGATCACACCATAAAAGAGGCATATTTGGCATAAGTTGTTGGGGTTTAAATATTTTAAGAATACTCTATTGTGGTTTTGGAATCATGCGAATGTCATAATCACCACTATCCTCTAAGCCCACGTGATTCATGCTCAGTGTGAGAAAAAAAGTAAGTAATAGATCTTATTATGACACCATCTCACCATATTCTCTGATGGATGGTGTTGATGTGACAATTAATTGGTTTCAGGTGGTATAATAATGTTCAACATTGGACCTCATCGAAGAGAATGGATAGACATTCCCCGTAATCCCAGGAACAAGGATGTTCACATTAGTACCCAAAGGTCAATACCCTCATTACCATGTGAATGTAAACATTAGGATATTTTAGGTGTCCACATAAATGGGGGTGTTACCCACACATCTCCTCATACCATTGGTATGTAAACTCGAATGGAAATGCTAATGTGGATGATGATCTTATCATACATGTCATGTTTCTTTGATAGGGTCCTTCGCCGGACTCCATTGTAATAGTTCAGAGATGGTCCAACACATGTCCATAGGAAAAAACATAAGGAAGTAAAATGGTGTGGATAATAGAGTAACCTTGGATGCATCATCCATCAAATTAGGTACATTTATGGGAGGAGGTTATATGCAGATAGTTTTTTTCTTAATGAGACCAAGTTCTACCTGTGTGGTATTTTTTACACAGGGCTGAGTTCCACCTGCATAGTATTTTCCAATACAGGGTAGCATCTCACTCACTTTTCATTTATCTAAGAAATTTTATCATTCAAAGAGGGTCCATTCGAGTTATGTTTTGTGGTAATTATGTAAACAAATGGGTTTTTGGTTCGTGGACCACCATATGTATTATTATTTTCTCTTTAATTTCATGTTGTGAGTTTTATCTTATGGAAATCCTCGAAGGGCTACGATTCTCACAATGAATTACTTTATCTCCCTTTAGATCGATCATCCTTCTCTTATTCTCTCAATTTTTGATCTATCCTTTTTGTGTTATTTAATTCCACAAAGGTGACGTTTTATAGAAAAATGGTGGACTGAGTATCTGAATGGATATTCATACACGATGGACCACATACTTCCATTTTTAGAAGCCCACAATGGACATAATTAATAAGGGAAATCATTTGACGGGGTGAAAATACCTATATTTTGACCCAAAAAACATCATTTATTTTGTGGGTGATGATGATACTACCCCACCCAATGTACAATTTTGATAGCTATGATGGATCATTTGCAGGGGTGGAAACCAACTCTTCTCACCACAAACAAATCTGTTACTTCTGTATGCACCTCCAGCTCCGGAATTTCCCATATTCTATTTTCATTTATGGGTTCTTCAAGAAGAGGAATAACTCCATTCGGGTGAAATGGTATATGTAGTGATTTGTTCTTCTTGTTTTTCCCCCATTGATCATTTTACTTCAAACTCTTCTGAAAATTTCTTTCTATCCTCTTTTCCAAATTAAGGAAATTATGTCTATTTTTTAGGGAAATTTCAAGACCCAAGAATCATTATAGATAAACAAGGTGTGGAACATAATTTTTGTACAAAATATGTTGGAAATGTATAATAACATAATAAAAGGGTAAGATTACTGAATTTTTTTTGATTATAATTAAACTTAAGTGATTATCACTCAACAAAAATATTTGAGACATTAGACCCCCTTAAAATTATTCATGAAAAGTTGAATGGTCTCTAAACTCTTACAAAATATACATAACATACATTATATACTACTTCAGAACCATATTAAAAACATAAACAATTTTTAATTTTATTTTATAACAATTATATACAAGTACAGTAGTATGTTGTTGGGTATTATCTACCATCATGTGATTATTTTTTTACTATTTGTATTATTTTTAGAGCTGATGTATCATTATTCATTCTTCTTCTAAATATTGGTATTCCATGTTCACTATTATAACTATTTGGGAATCTTAAAATTATATATGAGTTTAAAATTTCCTTTGATGAGTGCCTCCCTCATTATCTATGAAGATAAAATTAAAAAAATATGACTTCAATTAATTTTCATAACCACAAATAGGTGTTAAATAATTATTTAGTTAAACATTAATGTATAATTTCTATAATAAAAAAAATCATTATTTATATTTTTCAATAATATTGTATCATTTATTATGTTTCAAATTAATATATTGTACAATTTCATGGCCATTTCTTGTAAGTGTTCATAATGACCCATATATGAACATAAAATGATTATTGATGATAATAAGGTGATATAGATGCAATATGATTAAAAATAATAATTATACCATTTATTTATAAATTGTGTGATAGAACATAATTAAAAATAATTTATAAAAATAATTTATTTACATTAAAATATTTCGTAATTTGAATAAAATAATTTCTTATTTGTATGATTTTTTAAAATGACTTAAATACTTATGATGATTTGATGATTATATCACTAATAATTTCAAACTAATATCATAAAAAAAATTATATCATATCCTTCATATACATGAATTATTAAAAATCAAATTACCATACTTGTATGAAAATGTTGAAAGGAATAGGGTAGATTGATCATTACTTAGAGGTAATAGTCCACTCTTATGCATGGTGGGCTGTTTCGTTTTCCAAAGAACATGAGAAATAAATATTTTTTTATCACTTAAGAATTAAAAATATATTTTAAATATGATAAAAATATACAAAATTAAATATTATGACCTTACTCATAAGATGGTTTTTGTAAATGAACCATTAATCCTTGTGGAGGTGATAATTAGAATACACGCACCAAATTTTTTTACATTTCATAGAAGAAAAAGGGATGGGTGGATAATGACTTTACCAAAAATATGCGTACTTTTAGTAATGTAAAATGAGGAATAGAGAGATAGTTATATTACAGAAAGGTGATTATAATTTTTTAAGTACACAAAATGTTTCAATAATGGATGGTCCCTCAAAATATAAGTGGCACCGATGTTTTAGAAATTGTTGCGTGGGAATGAAATATAGTCAATAAATCCTCTTCCACATTTTATCATAAATGTTTTAAACAAGTTTTATTCATTTTTAACTTGTATTATTACTTTTTACACCTTATATTTTACTATATTATCTTGTTTTAACCTAAGGAAACATAATTTTTATGCATAAAAAATGGGGATGTCATTGGATAATTTAAAGCCAGTTAATTTAAATTAGAAATCCTTTTCTTATGATTAAATTTATAAATTTTCTAAAAAATAATATTAATATAATAAATGAATAATTTTTTAGGCCCTAAAACTGATCATAAACAATTTTACAATTGAATAAATACCTAAAGCATGGGTGTTGTTCTCCCCAAAAAACAAAGGATGGAGTTGCATGACTACATAATGTCTCGGATACTGGATCATGTGGAGTGCATTAACACATGAGGTAAATGTGATCTCATTTCCATGGGAAGTTTATTTTAATGGATACAAAGATATAAATGATATATTTATGATCATTAAATCCCTCTAAATAACAATTTTATTTTTGGGAACGCATCGAAACAAGCGTTGATGATCATGCAAAGGCTAACGGACGAGTTCATCGGATAAATATTATATTGATATATTGTTATAATTATATTATATGAATTATACAACCTTACCCTTTTCAATTATAAAAATTAATGATGTCATTAGTGTGTGTCAGGCCTATCTCCTATACAGATATTCTTGTTTAATTTACTTTTACATCAATTTGATGCATGTCATAATGTCTAATTTAAAAAACAACTATTATATTTTTAAAATATTTGTTATTATTAAATGATAAAAAGTTTTATAAAATTTTCAACCTAAATGGAAAGAAAATTCATCAACCATGTATATGACTCGACTTATGCATCTGACAATATAACTTAATCTCACAATAAAGCGCATGAAAATCTTTATTAATAATAAGAATGTCATTCTATCAGAAAATTGATTTCATGATGACAACCAGAAAAATTCGTTCAATGGGGAAAAATATAATCTTACATTTCAACATGATTATTTAGGATCCCTTTAAAAAATTGGGGTCTAATAAATATAGTTATGATAGAGTGTTCTCTTGGTCACTTTTTATCATGGAATGACTTCAAAAAATGATGAAAGTATCAGACAGAGCATGTGATGTGATACTCTTTCCACTAACTGTAACTGATATCTATTATATATGTGATGTATAGGAAAAAAATAACCATGTTTGAGTTTCCTTTAATCCCCACACCCCCTAGCAGAAAAATTACACAGACTTGATGCAAGGCAATTACATTGAGGTCCATGTAATGACCAAAATTTTTCCAATGAAAATTACCTCATTATAATTATGCTATATAGTATAAATAACATAAATTTCACATATATAACACATTAAATACATTATAAATGAAGAATGAATGATATTTGAGGAGTTTTTATATCTTACAGAACATATAAAAATGAAATAGTAACCTGTCCTTTAGAATAGCAATGTGACCTTTATGAATAGTAAACCCAAATATAGAAATGTAACCTCTCCATTTAATGAATATACAAACCTTTTCAATCTTAAAAATTAAAATTTTATATAATTATATTCATGTACAAATAAATAAATGTGTTAAAAATATTAAATTAAATATTGATTTTTTTATAAAACATAATTGATTATTTATATATTTTTTATTATTTTATTGATTTAAAAGATAAATTATGTTCATAAATTAGATTCATGAATTTTTATTTTTTGTATTATTTTTTGTAATATAATTTTATAATACCAGACTTAATTTTTAAGAGTTACAAAATCACTTATAATTTGACAGTTTATATTTTACATGTTAATGATAAATTTATTTAATAAGTAAATTTCTAATACTTATAATTTACATTCATAAACTGGGGTTCTTTTTTTAATTATACACATTGAAAAATGGTTATGGATAATTTTTGGTATTTTTCTATAATACATGAAATTTTGCTAATAGTAAACTGATGTAACTTAGGATAAAAACTAAATACATGAATTTTGGATCATAGACAATGAATGGCTGATTTGAGCCCAAAATGTCGAACTATACCTCAATATTTTAATGTTTTTTGTGATATTGATCAAAATATTCATATTCTTGAGGCAAAATAATAAACTGGTGAATAAAGTATTGAGAAGACACCCCTCTCCTCCCCTATCAATACCACCATCAACATCACTTCTACTCACACCTCTCAAGATTTTATCCATGACCATATTTTTTTATAATATCTTCCCAAGAACCTCTTTTAATTTTACGAGTAATTTGTCTAAAAAACGGAAACCAATCCGCTTGTGAAGGTTCGGAAGAAGAATGATTCAAGATTTAAAATTCACGTTATTTTTAATTATTTTGACTGAAATTTATTTTATTTTATTACTATCCATCACCTCTACTATTCCAAAATTTACTATTAATAAAATAACATAGATATAATAAATTTTTATTATGATAATTTAATAATCCATCAACATTTATTTCCCATAAGTTTTGTTCAAAAAATGGAAACATCATTTATGATGTGTTAATTTATCACATTCATCAATGAACAGTTTTAAATTTTTATTAATTCAATAAAGGATGGTCATAAAACCATTTTTCTGGTAAAATGATTTATAATAAATGAATTAAAATTCCATTAATGTTTTGTAACAATCTTATATACATAATTATTAATCAATAAAACCAAACTATTTTTTGCAGATTGAAAAACTACTAAAAAAATGTAAATAATTATCCCAAACATCTTATCGAATGAATCATACACAAAAAATATTATCAAATGAAATATATAATTATATAATATTTTTGGATGTTAAATAATGAATTATATCATCAATTATTGAAAATTATTCTAATATAACATGATTTTTCATACATGTATACAAGAAAATAGATCATGATAACCCAATTAAACAAGCAATCCTAAACGATGAAATTGAATCTCATAGCCCATTGAAAACTCTATAAATTAACATGATAAAATTATATTAAATCAAATAAACATATTAAATGATTTTAATTAACTGGTTTATTTATTTAATATTCTTATCCTGGACATTAATATCATGTAAAAATCATTTTAGATATAATGTATGGGAATCTACCCAAACCTCCAATTGTTTTCGAGTTACATTTCACCTCTCTTTACACCAATGTAACGATTCTTCCATTTTGTTTACATCTTATAAATTAGGTTTTTATGTTATAAAATCATGTATGAAAATCATTTTATCTTTTTTATGGGGAAATACATTTTCTAATATGGTTCCCTTGTAAATTGTTTCTGATAAACTAACCCGATAAAAGGAAACATCTTGATTTCTAACACATTTAATATTGAACTCCATAATCTATTTTAATACACAATTACATTTTATGAAATCACTAATTTTGATAATGGAAAATTGTGTTTCTTAATTTATTGGTTTAATAATTAAATATTCATTTTCTTCTTCGATTTCACATTAATATTTTCATTAAACATCATTAAGATGGTTTGTTTCTAATGTTTTATAACATTGTTTTTACATCACTCCACTTAAAATGGTCATAATTGACCATGATATAGGACTGATTTACATTATTAATGTCTATCTGTTATTTGAATCCATACATTCATGGATAATTTTATGATATGGCCATTTTTTAAGCTCAATTAAATTTTTACGATACCCATTTCATTCAACATGTAACTAATATATTTATCATTGATAATTCTTGTAGAAAATATATCCCTAAAAATTTTATGACTGGTGAAACTATGTATTATTCCCATTTATTGTGTAATGTTTAGTATTGCGGGATGTCATGTGAAATTTTATTGGTGGTTATTATTAACTTAAGCTCCATGTGAAAAGATTTGTGTGAAATGACATGACTCGTGCTACACATACAGTGAGAATTTACTCGTGATCTATGAGAAATGAGCCTTATGTTAGGTTTTATGTTTCTTCCAAATCAATATTATTCCATGATTATGTGATCCCTTTTCATATTTTTTATTCTTATAAATGTTTATTAATGTTCCATGAACTTTTTATGTCAATATGTTATTCCATCTGAAAAATCTGTTTTAATTTATTCTTATATGTATTCCTTGACTGGGATTTTTAGCTCACCAGTTAATTCATTTATTCCCTTGGTTATCTTATGAAGATGTGTGGGATCAGAGGATAGTATAAGGTATTTATGAAGATTAAATAAAATATGTTTTATTTTTGTTTTAGTTTGTTCGATTATGTATCAAATCATCCAAATACTCTTGAAATTATGACCCTTTGATTGTATTTTAATAGTTATGTATTCTTAGTTTCATTTAATAGTATATGAAAATGGATAGGTCCATTATAGTTGGTATTTGAACATGTTCTACATATTTTTTTTAATTAAGACTAGAGAACTTATAAAAGAACCCTTGGGATAATTCTATCAACACTGATAACCTATAATGGAATATAGGGTATCATGTTTGGGATATACATTTCTATTAC
This sequence comes from Viscum album, assembly GCA_963277665.1. NCBI lineage: Eukaryota > Viridiplantae > Streptophyta > Magnoliopsida > Santalales > Viscaceae > Viscum > Viscum album. The sequence continues at coordinate 120,836,686 of OY728153.1, read as the reverse complement.
ATGTTTATTATGTTATGTTCAATGTTTCGTTATAATATTCTTATCAGAAATGTGTACAATCACTCATAAGTTTACATTATTTTTTCTTTAATGCATTGAAATAGAAGAACTTATGCCAATAATAAATGTGCTAGTAAATGTTACCATTTACCTAAGGAAATTCCAAATACGATTGAAACAAGTGATCAAAACATCATGACAATACATAATCAACCTTAAAAAGTTATGAAAAATAACATTAACTCTATGTAATTTCCTCCTCCAAAAAATATAATTTTTTCATTGAATCATACATGTGAAAAGGCCACCCATGATGAGTAGATATTCTGATCCTCTCATCATGAATCGAAGGATTAACTCAATTAAAAAGTTATCCTCTATCTACATGTGCTCAAAAAGAGATAAATTTATACTCGTGGTCTATCATTACTATGAGGATGATGATCACTGGTGTATAGTTATCATTAAAACATTTTTCCTGTAGGAAATTGATTCAATAGAGTGGGAAGATTTGAAAAAAAATATTTTCAATCAAATATTCTCCCTGAAATATTCATCCTATGTTGTAAAGGTAGTTCCTTGGATAGAATGAAATGAAATATAAGTCTATTAAGGAATATGAGGAAAACTTATGACTACTTACATGGTAAACCTACTACTTTTTCATGAACTCTAAATGAAATGTGGATTTCATCATTATGTTAATAAAGCTTATTCAATTAAAATAATTGGCAATTCAAGACATTGTCTACTCAGAAGAGATAGTATGTTGTGACCACTTGTTTGAAATGATGATTTGAGACTCTCAGTGGTCTCATGGTCCAAACGTTAAAACTGGGAAAATGGAGTCTAATATTGATTGGATAAATAGATACATACAATGATGTAAATGAAGACTCAACATTACACATGTTAAATTTTTGGGAATAAGAATATTTGAAAGTACTCAAACTAATCCAATTGGTGATTCAAATGTGAAAGCTAAGGGTATATGGAAAATATCTTAAAAAGGTATATGAATACTCCCACTAATCCAAATAAAGAAAATAAGGTTCAGATCAACAATCATCACGAAATATAATGTTTCAAATATAAAGAACATATGAATTATGGGATTCATTTCTCTAAGATAAGGTTTGTTGGAGGAAATCAGAAAAACCCCTCCAAGGTGGTAAAGAATTCCATATGAAGTCACTACTATTGGGGTGGAGCCCGAAGATAATGTAATGATAGGTACGCAATAAATTCATTCAATTATAGTGGACAAACTTTTTGATCTTGGATCAATACATTCTTTAATATCTATCAATTTATTATAACTATTCAATCACAACCTAAAAATTGGGAGGTTGAGTTATCTTTGAGCACATCAAATAGTGAAATTATTGCATTCAAAGTGTTGAACTCTTTCCTGGTTACATTTTGTTGACTGAAACTCCTAGAAAATATTTATATACTATAGTTGGTATAGTTTGATACCATATTGGTCATGGATTGTCTATCTTTATATAAATCCAACTTCAATTTTCAGGAAAGGGGCATCAATCTTTGCATCCTGAAGAATCATCAAACTCTGTAAAAGTGTAATGAGGAATATGAATCTACTTTAAAATCATCATCTAAATTGTGTATATTCTTTCATTATGATAAATCATATTTTACATATATTCAAGAGAAATAATATATAATCAATCTTGACGAAATTCCCATCACGAGTGATTACACAGATTTATTCCCAAATGAATTGCATTGACTTCCTTTTGATCGAAGGGTTGGGTTCTCAATGGAACATATTACTTTTTATCTTCAAATATCAAATAAACTGTATAGAATGGCCACTATTCATCTATAAGTTGTAGAGAAGAGGTTATAAGATAATCTAAATAGGGTTTTATACACAGAAGTGCATCACCATGGGGTGCACCTTCTTCTTCTTCATGATATATGACAGATCAATGTACCTCATCATTGATTATCATGAGCACACAAAAAATTAGGACAAAGAAAAATTATCCCCTACAAAACATATATGACATGATTGATTAGATATGTGGGGCTAATTATTTCTCTAATGTGGTCCTTCTGTTGGGATATCACCTATTAAAGGTAAAGAATAAAGATATTTCAAAGTGATCCTTTTGAATGAGGTATGGACATATGAGTTCATAATGATTCCATTAGGAATCAATAATAGTCTATAAATTTTAATGGACATAATTAATTGACTATTTAGAGATTTCCTTTAAAATTTAATGTTGGTTATTATTGATGATATTCTGATATACTCCATGAACAAGGAGGATCACGAGGGGAATTTGAATAATGTGCTCAAAACATTGAAAAGGGATAAACTATATTCAATATATAAAATATTTGCGTTCTATACTGATTATTTATCATTATTGGTGATTTATTTCACCAATAAATGAATATTTGGGGAACATTCATAGGAAATGACAGTTCAGGAAGTGGCCCAAACCAACAAATATAACAGAGATATGTAGCTTCTTTGGTCTATCTGTGTATTAAAAGTTATTTTTTAATAATATCTATTGATTTTAAGACCCTATAACCATTATTAAAGGGATGTGATAAATTATTATCTCATTCAGTGAATGTGAAGACTGCTTTAAAAATTGATAATTATGCTTATAACTACACCAATTCTCACACTACTAACATGTGGGGAAATAATTATGATGTAAAATGATGCCTAAAATAATGGATTAGGCTATTTACTAGTGAAAATAATAAATTTATATACTATGACTCATGTATAATTAAAATTCATGAGAAAAACTATTCAATGCCTGATCTGGAGTTAGAAGCTGTGATATTTTCATTGAAAATCAAGCGATAATATATCTATTGGGAGAATTGTGAGATATATACTGATCATTATAGCATAAAAACATATTCAAATAGAATTATGTTAATATGAGTCAATGAAAATTGTCATAGGTAATCAAATATTATGACATCTCAATCCACTACCTATCCCAGAAATGAAAGAAAGGTGGAAAATGATCTATGCAGAAAGGATGATAAATCACTATCAATAATAAGAATTTAAAAGGATCCAATATTAATATATGTTAAATGGATAGAAATGGGAATCATTATGAATGGAAAATAATCAAAATATTTTCCCAAATTATTTCTCAACTGTCCCTTTGAGATAAATGAATGGTTGCTGAATGGAATGATTTTATAAATTTAGAAAAGAGTGGAAGCTATCAAAAATGGGAAATCATATGAGTTCGAGATCAAGGCGGATAAAGTGACATGATCTGAGTCTGGAGTATGTGTACCATACAATTAAATGATAATTAATAATATTCATAATGACACACATATCTCAAACATATATATTCACCTAGGGAGCACCATGATGTATATAGATCTCTAAAAAATATATTGGTGGGAAAATATGAATCATGAGGTCACTGAATATACATCATAGTGCATGGTTTGTTAGCAAGTGAAGGATTAAAGGAAGAAGTGTAAATGGATTATGATACCCTTAACCATACAAACTATAAAATGGGAAAATATTTCTATGGAAATTTTCATGGAACATCAAAATATATCTAGAGGAAATAATTATATTTGGGTGGTTTTTATTCATATTGAAAGGATAGTTCACTAACATTCAATTCATAAGGACTTTATCCTCGATCAACATTCACAAATATACATCACATATGTGCTAAGGATTTATGGAGTATGAATATCGATTTTATCTAACTGATATCTAAGATTCACCTCCATGTTATAGAAAAGTCTATAACATGCTCTAAACATAAAGTTTATTTTCAATACATCATATCATCCTCAAACTGGGGAACAATATGATCAGACAATTAATACATTAGGATACATATTGAGGTCATATTCAAGGGACTTCAAAGGAATATGAGACAATAATATACCACTATATGGGATATCCTAAAATTACAATTTCTATTTGAGCATCCAAATGGACCCTTATTAACCCCTTTATAGAAACATATTAAAAACATAGGCATGTAGGGATGACGTCAGTTACTGTATAGTTTTAGGAACTAAAATGGTCGATGAAATGGTAAAAAATGTTAAAATTATTCAGCCACAAATCAATGCATCCCACAGTCGACCAAAGATCTATTTAGAAAATTTTCTATGGGATATGGAGTTTGAGATTAGAGACAAGGTATTCATATAAATATCATTGAAGAAGAGGTTCATGAGATTTGTAAAAAAGTTAAATATGTTTCCTAGAGACATCGACCCCATTAAGATTCATTATCATGATTGATACAAAGAATATCGTTATAAACATCAACCAACCATGTCTCATGTACATTATGTATTTCATGTATCTCTCTAAAGAAATTTCATAATGAATCATTTACATATATTGAAATCAGTGGTGATATTGATGTAAAACAATCTCTTATATGAAGAGAACCCATTGATGATCGTGTATTTAGGTGATAAATTTATATAAAATAAGGACACTCAACAAATAAATGTACATTGGACGAACTATAAGTATGAATACTTTACATGATAACTGGAAGAATCAATGAAGGATAAATATCCTAACCTGTTTTGTTTTTTAAAAAAAATTCTTAAGGGGGGAATATTATAATGAAGAAAAATATTATCATTGACATTTCATTTCTTATAATTATGTTATATAGTATAAATAAATTAAATAACACATAGATAAAACAATTAAAACATTATGAATGGAGAATGAATAAAATAATTGGTATTTCTATAAGTTAAGAAACATATACTAATAGATTAGTAACATGACCTCTGGAATAGTAATTTGACCATTATAAATAATAAAATTATAAATAGAATAGTAACCTCATGGATGATTGTATATATAAAATGCATACATCTTATAAATTAAAAAATGATATAAATTTATCATATTAAAAGATGAATAATATTTTAAAAATATTAAATTAATTATTGATAATTTTATAAACAGTAATTTTTTTACAATTTTATAATTATTAGAATGATTTAAAAAAAAATTTAAAAATAGATTGAAGAAATAATTATGAATATTTATTATTATTTTATGATAATTTTATGAGACCTTAAATATTTTTTCAGAGTGTTAAAATATATGTTATAATTTCAAAATCCATATTTTTAAACTAAATGATGATTTCAATTAAAAAATAATGTTTTCATTTATATATAATTATATTCATAAAATGGATAACATTTTATAGTTATACACGTCAATAAATTTTTAGGGATAATTGTTGTGATTTTTCTAAAATACTTAAATTTCAATGAATAGTAATATAAGATAATTTACATTAAAAGCTAAATACATGAATGTTTGAGTCATAAGTGATGTATAGATAATGTAATCCCAAAATATCAAACTAACCATTATTATTTAAATATTGTTTCTGAATAATTCACTCAATTCATATTTTGTATCCCAACCAATAAACAACTGAATAAAATATTTACAAAACTACCCTCTCATCCCCTACAAATACCCCCGTCACCACCCTTTCTCCTCACCAATATAAAAAATTAATTTTTTGCCCAAATGTTATTCAAATATCATCCCAATATCTATAGACACATAGAAGGACCATTTTTCACAACAATAGCCCCAAACCAATACCCCTAAGGAGATCTTCAAGAAGAAGGATTCATGAGGTAAAATCCATATTCTTTTCATTTATTTTTATTTCACGTTCTGTTCATTTGTTATTATCTCATCACCTACCCACATATAATGGGTATGATAACACCCGTAAAATAAAAATAATAGAATTATATTATGTTAATGGAATAATCCATCTCATTAAATTCCCTTGGTTATTTTTTATAAATGAAAACATCATCCCTGATGTATTAAATTATCATATTCTAGGAAGATGAGTTTTCAATTTCCATTATAACTATATTGGATGGTCATAAAACGATATTTATGGTTAAAAATTTTATAATATAAGTATTAAAAACATATTAGTTTTCTTGTATTATTTTATATTAATAATATTATTTAATAAAAAAACTAGTTTGTGATGACTGAAACCACCAAAATAAATCAAACGATTATCACTACCATCGTATCTAGTGATTCATCCTCACCAAAAAATTACCAATTAAATTTAATAATAATTTAATATTTTAAGAGTTTATTAATAAAATATAAATTTATTTATTGACAACCATTCTCATTTTATATGATTTCTGTTGATGAATACAAGTAAGCCGATCATGTAAATCCATGGGAACCAATACTCATGACTGATGGAATTAAATAACGTAACCCATCAAAAAGGCCATATATGATCTTAAAAAAAATTATAAGAAGTAAAATAAAATTATAAAATGATACTAATTAATTTATTAAATTCATTAATCATATTATTAATTACAATATGATCTAGTGAAATAATTGATTCAGACTTACTATAAGGGATTATACTAGAACCCCAAATTTTCCTTCAGGTTACTCGTTATTTCTCTTTACCCAAATTTATTTCTTTATTCTATTTTTTACTTGTCCTAAATTATGTTTATATGTTCCCAATTAATGTATATAGAACATATAATTATTTTAGTATTGTAAAATAAATGTTTAATGAAGGATTCCTAATCAATTATTCATGATAAGCAATCCTGAATAAAGTGACTTCGTGATTTTTAACCCAACATAAAGTGAAATACATAATACGAATTAAGCCCCCATTATTTTTTTAAAATTCACTTATTTTATGAGGAAAAACTATATTGATACAATTATGTTTTTATTATAACAAATACCCCTTTTCTTATTTAAGTTAACTTTGATATTCAATTAAACTACACTAAAATTATTCATTTACAATGATTATTAAACACACTATTTACATGTTTCCACATAAATTTGAAAACATTTATCATCATATTATAATAATTTACCTTATGAGGGTCCATTTATGTTTTAAATCTATTCTATAATGGAATATTTTATAATATTAGAATTTTTTGTGCTCTATGACATGATTAAAATACCCAGGTATTTCCATGGGTAACCCTAATATTTATTTTTGATAATTCATGTGGAACACATATTCAAGAAGATGATATAATTGGTGAAAAATGATTATAATCCAATGAATTGGGAAATAATTATCTCTTGAGATGACATGAATAATTCTCTATGTGGTAATACTAAACTCATGGCCCATGTGAAATGGTTTGGGTGGTCATCCTTGACTCTTGATCCTTGTAAAATTATCCATGACTCATTATTGTTTTATGTTTTATATTGCTACCACATTTTAATGATCACATTATTACCTTAATCCATGTTATATATGTTATTATTTCATATGTTTATTCATGTTCATTTCTTTTTATGACATTATGTTATTACTTCTAACTAATGTTTTGTAGGTTATTCTTATTTGTATCTTCGTACTGGGTTTTCTAGATCATCCCTTCGTTCATTTATTCCCTAAGTTATCCTATAAAGATGTTTGTATTCAAAGGATGTTATGCGATCTTTTTGAAGGTCAAATAAAAGATATTTAATTTACGTTTACTGTTGTTTAGTAATGATTCTAATATTCAAAATATATTAAAAGTTTCAATCCATTGCATGGTTTTAAATTGTTAATTCTGATTAAAATCAAGAAATAATTTGTATCATAGGCAAGGTACATTATAGTGAAGAAGAGAAAACTTATCAAAGTAGATATCCTCACAATTATAAGAATAATCCACTGGAGAAAAAATTGGGAAACAACCTAAGGAATCAAATGGAATGAATATTTTCATTGTATTATTTCCATATAGATCACATTACGGACATTTTAAAGGCTATCCAAATTATACTACGGTCATTCCACATGTTGAATTGGTCATGAAAAACCTAAACACTCTAATGATGGACGATCCATGATACCCATAATAAATATTGACATAAAATATAGAATAATAATATAAATATGGATGTGATCATTTTTCTGTTATGGATTCATGAACGTCGAATGGACTATCCTGGTTATGGGACATCACTAGGAAACATCAGTCATATCTTCTAACAACATCCAGACTGGTCAACCAACTCTTACCATATCATCCGGATATGTCTCTCAAGTCTCTATAAGTCCTCTCAACATTTATACAATGTACTAATAATTACAATTTATTTTTCACGGAATTCCATGGAATTTTTATGGAAATATCATCTAGGTCATGTGTAGTCTTCTAGATATTTATTCCAACTCTGGAGACATCCTTTTGAAATTCCATCCATGATCACGTGACAACATTGGAAATGTCTACATTGGTCACATGAGGAACTTCAAATGTGTCAACTATGTCATGTGATAGAACCCTAGATATTCTAGATAGATCATGTGTATGAACTCTTAAATTTTTTCTTAAATCCTGTAAGTAACCCTTTGAAATTTAATCCTTTTTAAAAACACATTCACGACATGTTAGTATAAACTCATGACATGTAAGGAAGAAACTCATGGACAGTTAGGTGGACTCCCTGTGATATGAAAACCTTCCTTGGTGTAGATATTTATAAATAACCCTAATAAAACATTGGGGACATTTATTCTTTCATAAACATGATATGTAGGATGTCATCCTATTTTCTAAGCTCAAATAGATTTCCATCATGGTTTAATTACCTTAATGTATCATAAAATCTAACTCGTGGGGTCCAAAATATCTTATTGTATCATAATTATATATCATCCACAAGTATATTAAATTGATAAACAAACTAGGAGAACATTTATTCATTCCAATAATATAATACATATGATTCCTTCCTAAGTATTGTGATTAAATGGGAATCTACCTATATGGTGGTTCCTCCATTTTTCAAAAGTAATCAACCATGAGATCTATACTCTCTTTCAGGTTCATCATTCATCCTCATTAATTAGTGGAATCAGAATCATACTATACTATTTGAAATTTTATTCATATTATAACTTGACATGTAGGATGACATCTTAAGGGTTGTTTTCCATATCAAACTACCCATTTGGTTATCCCTAGTTTAGAAACACTGCATCCTTATGTTTTGAGTCTAGTCACTTGTCTTTCACTCTTTCAAACCAATAGTATGGATCATGTGGGCATTGAATTTTCACTCCCATTATCTCTTAATTGTTAAATATTCCTCTTTAAGGGAACATACTAATTCTGAGCATCATTCATATACATAATATGATTTTCCCTTCACAAGGAAATCCTATTTGTTGATTGTCCCAAAAGAATTCTTATATATGTAAATCCAATGGAAAAAAACCTCATATAACTTAATAATATTTCACCACCCACCATCTGGTTAAGGGAAGTTCAATATATAATAAATATTAATTCAATTATAAAAATGATCTATAGGAAACCTTGATAAGGCTCAATCTCAATACATTGTATCTATGTTCCATCATTTATTTCATTTCCAGATGTCATTAAACTACATAATTTATACAAGCATTGGGGGTTTCTATTTGTTTTATACAGTGAAATCATAGGAAACCTCATAGAACCTCAATCCCAACTTCTAAATATCAATTTTCTCTTAATATAGTAGTTAAAATGAGAGTTTATGGTTATATAGATTCAAAATATAAGCAAACACCAATTACTATGAAATGATAGGAAACAAATAAAGAACACAAATTCATACAAGTTTTCTCACTAATGGAACCCCCTGACACATGTAAAAATATTAAATACCCAATAATAATAATAGGGTAACCAATCATATATCAATATTAGGAATATATTATCATACATATCATAAATCGATAATATAGTCCTGAAATAAGAAATAATTCCACAAACAGTGGGTTGATGATGTCGACCTAACACCCTCTAGACCAATGTGAGTTCCAATGTTCTATTTGTTATAAAATCCCAAATTACTATATTCTTTTAAATATAAGGTATGTACCTTGTTATGGATTGTTATACCATGGATGATTCTTGGAAATGAAAATGGTGAACTAGGCATAATTGATTTTTCATCCATACTTGACCCCCTCCCAAAAAAACCCTCAGAATGAAATAATGATAGAACCCTTCTAGATGTATGGAATAACATGATAATAGAATAATTATAAGAATCATGATCCATTTTTCCTAAACTCCACCAATCAGAATTTTTTTTAGAAAAACTAAAATAGGGACCACGATGTGATTAAATCAAATGATTAAAATGATCAGTAGATCATGTGCTAGGACATATAATTATGTTCCTCCTACACTAATAAAAATGTCATGACTAAAGTTAAATCCCATGTGACAATAGTTATCATAAATATTTCCAATTCTATCTACCACAATACTATATGAATATAATGGAAAACCTGTGAATAAGAAAAGACACTTTTTCCATGTGAAAATTTGACTAAGCAAGTTTCAGAAATGTGACAATGCACATATTAGTGATCATTTTACATTTTCTCTTTCTGACTGTAGATACTACTCTCACAAACAACACCATACTTCATGATAATTTATCCATTAATATATTTTTATAGATCATTAACTATGGATTCAACCATTTCAGTTCTAATAATAACTTTTCCCACCAAAAACCATCTGTTTTGGTGGGGGACTGAAATGGTTTGGGAATACCTCTAACATGGTATCCTCTTGAAGCATTAGTATTTACATAAGGCCCACCTAACAATGAATCTAATTATTCCATGTTGTTCTGGGAAATATATTGAGAAATGAGTGGAACTTATTTCCACATCTAATCACTTTGGAATATTGTCCCCAAAAAGTAGAAATCAGCACCATTAATATCTAGGAAGGTGTGTCAAGGATCATACTATGTGTCCATTCTGAATTATGATTTTACAAGGAGGGATACTAAAAACCTCCATCAGTAGTTTCATCCACCTAATCCTCCGAAGCCACCATCTAAGAGCACAAACATACACATTCACATCTTCGATACTCATTCATGTGTATCAAGGAAGTCTCATCAGGCAAGAAAAATTTCAAATAAATGAGATTGGGATTATATAAATTATTCTATTGATGAATACCTTTATTATATTATTGTTTTAGCCAGAGGGTAATCTCATATACATGTCCTCTAGGATCAAGTCTCCGTGAATTTCCCAATTGAAAGCATGGGGTAGGCCTATATACCTACCCCCATGAATAAATCACGTTGTCATATTAAAATGGAGTAAGGATGATAGATGTGGGATTATATCCTAGATTCAATAAATTTTATCATACAAAGAATATCAGAGACTGAAATTGTGTAGTCCTACATTCCATCAAACACTTTTCTAAGGTCTAACAACATTCTAGAAATAGTTGAGGAACTATGCCAACATATTCTGAAAATGGAATAGTTATAAGGATATGAATTTATTCCTATCATGCTATCCAAATTCTTGCATCACTGTGATCAGTGAGAATAATTTTATAATCCAAATAGTGAACACATTATAAATTATTAAAAAAAGGATAATTGGTATTATTTGGTAATGATATAGGGAATATGACCGGGATCATATCCCCACTCCAATCCATGATCACTAATTGAGAGAGTCACATACATTGAGAGAGGTTTAAATTCCTATCAAAACAGACCGGTGGTATACCCCAGAGGCACTAGAAAAATCACATATTAAATTTTTTGATTGGTGGACACCAAGGTAAAGTGGCACATTCATATTGAAATGAACATGTTCATATTGAAAATGATTAGTGTTATTCTTCCAAGGCTTAGTACAAGTATCATATTCCCATTGTGACTGGGCCTCATCATGTGAGAGTAGAACATTCCTCATGACATCTTCATATTCATGTAAGTGAAGCTATTTAGACATCCCCAACTTCTCATGGAAGAAAGGTTTATATCCTTACATCCTCCAATAAAAGACTATGCCACCAACATTTAGAGTATTCTTATGAGGAGGTTCATATTCCATTTCCCATTATAGAGGTTGGTAATTATATTCTTACTGGGAATGAATATTTAATTAACTATCATATCCCTGGTTAAGAAATAATTGACATGCATATTTCAGTAGCCACATATAAGGAGGATCATATCCATTCTTAAAATATAGAGTCTCCTGAGAATAATGTAGAATAATAATAGCTACAGGCTCATATCCCTCCAACATCAGATAGCTATCAAAACATTCATGTAGTTGTATTGAAGTTAGTTCATATCCCTTATCAACCCTAAAAGAAAGGTCGGCATATTCATTCCATTACACATAATGATTCTCATGTCCCTATCCTTCTCAATGATTGATTCATTGAAATTTATCAACACATATATTCAACACCTCAATGTTAGTTCAACAATTGAATTGAAGAAAAAGTTGGTCATTTCCTCTGTAGCTCTTCTTGTAGTGGTAAATATATTTATTAGAGGGACTCTACTATTCAAATTCTCCACGATCAATCTCCACATGGAGATATCACTCTCAAAAAAGTTGATTCTCCCATTTCTTAAATACCTCTTCATAGAGAGGTGATAAAAACATAGAAACAATTATATAGGGAAGTGTTTTAAACATTGAGGTCAATGAAACATATTTTCATATCAGCAATCAGCATCACTTCACATAGGTCAGCATGTGACCTAGAGAAAAAAAACCACTATGCTCTGATGATATGAAGGAATGTAAATATGATGAATATGAGGCCATCATGGGTATATATATAATTTTATCTAAGAAAAACATACCAACAATGTTCAATCCCCTTCTCACTTCTATCTATGAGATCCCAAACAAGCTCTAGAAGATGTGAATTCATTACTTATACTAAAATATGTGGGAAAATCATTAATAGTTAATGTTCAGACACCTCGTATGTATAGGTTATGTGCATCACCTTCAATCCTTAAAAATACTATATTTCTAAATAGACGTCGATACTATCACCATGTCCAATGACTAGTGAATAAAAAATTACTTCATAAATGAACAATACGCTTGGGTATGTTGAATCTATACTCTTAGGAAACTGATTTCTAAAAACACATTTGTTATCCTACTTAAGGATGGGGTATTTATAGAGAATTTAAATTTACCACATCCTAAGAATAGTATAACCCCTGATATATGTTTTTCTACAATTTCAAATCCCTTATATATCTTAGTGGATCTAGTAACACATGATCTAGTTGGTTAATACAATAGAATAACCATGCATTGAAAATGAATGAACATTGAAAACAGAGGGAGAGTGCCTCCCACATACCTTTAATATGGGACCCCAAAAAATGGGGACAAATTTCTAACATAAAAGTAGATTTTTTATCCAACCGAATAACATCCTGTTGAAAATGGATCCCATTATGAGATAAAATTTCTCCCATCTCATAAAAGGGACAAATTGGCCCAAATGGAAAGTATCAAAATAATAGATTCCATAGATTCCATCCAAGAGTAACCCCTTCCCATATGAATGAGGGACAATTTAGGACTTCCTATTCTCCTTAGGTCCTTAATCCTTGAGATTATGTTGGAAGTATCATTCGAAGATAAAAACATAACCCATCTCATATGGATTATGTCTAATTTATCATCACTGCTATCACTAGTTTCATCCCACCACGAGGGGGTCCTGAAGAAATCAAGGGTGGTTCCAGATTAACCACATCCCACAAGGTTGAAGTATTTATATATAAAATCCCCACTCTGGAGTCATGAATTATTTGACCAAAATCATCAGATCCTCAACAACATGAAAAATAGGTTCTGATAGACTGCCTGAATCACCCACATCCCATACAGCTAGGGGAATTTAGATCATATTAATCTCTTCTGTTAATATTATTAATCTATAGGTTAGACGGAAAATGTCAATAGTGTACATCCCATCTATTCATACCTCTATAAGAAAACCCTTTTCTAATTAATAATTTTTTTGAAAACATGATAAGAAACCCGCTAAAGTTTTTTATTCAAAGAATAATATATGGTGAATGTACAAATAAAAGAAAACAAATCTGGAAGGGATCATATTCCATAATGGTCCAATATGGAGAAGGTTCAGTGAGAGGACCTTGATTACGATATCAAATAATGTGTTGTAGTGTTGAATCACTATATTATATTTGAGAACAATGGGATAACATTCGTTAAATGATACACCTCAAAAAAACATTTCACCATTAACACAATGTATAATGTGGACCATGAATAAGATGTTAAGGCATGAAATGAATAAAAAATTCCATGAGTGGTAGGATATTAGAATGCATCAACTAAATCTAGAAGTATAGATAATCAGGGAAGGATAGTGAATTTTTAAACCTCAAACAATGAATTACCAAATATAGGGAAAAACACTACCAATGATAAATGGATTTTTTTTTTTAAATCCAACTCACCACTTATAATAGATGATATTATTTTTATGATGTAATGGTTGTCAGAGTATCAGAATGATATTCTAAATCTCATGTAACTCAAATAGAATGAAATTAATTGAATCATTCCCACATCATATCAACTTTAGAATGAGATGAATATCCCTTATCCTACACATTATGATTGATTTTATCAACCTAAAATAGTTTAATTTGAGTGTTAATATAGCTCTAGTTCCTTACTAATTGTCTACATAACTAAGAAAGTTGAATATGAGAATGACTTTCCTCTATTAAAGTGATGGAATATCTCCCATCAGGAAGATCAATCAGTCTTACTAAAGATATAAAATCAATGGGATATTAAAACAGGGACACCTCCTCAATACCCACTTACTCACTATAGATAATATGTGGCCTATAATGTGAGACCCATATAATTTCACAATAACATTGAATTCATGGCTACTCAAATGGAAAATATTGAAGTGTTGTGTGCACATGTGCAGCTCGATAGGAATACATATCCAGAATTGATGGATTAATCTTTTTCCCTAATGCTATTTTGGTAGTCCATCAATGTCAACCATTTAAGGATCTAGAGTTCCATAACATTACATTATGATATCTGATTCAAATAGAACTCAATGGGGGAAACTAGATAACATTAAGAAGTGAAAAAATTGAGATTTTTTTGGTACAAACATTGATAATGCAATCATAATTTTGGTATATCATCCTTCTTGAATCACCCATTTTGGATTGGGAAAACCTCTTTCATTAATAAAATTATAAATTCATCTCTACATTAGGGAATATGAAACTTTTAATCCTATAACATCATAAAATGAGAAAACAATATGGTTTCAAACATAATATCTAAAAAAATGATTAACCTATTCACTTATCATCTCTCTCTCCTAATAAAAATTACATAATCTCTATGCTGAATGTATTTAGGTTCAACATCACAGTCCATTGTTATTGATTAAGCTTCCATATAGATTCCATGAATTTTAATAAATCTACATTTCTTTGAATATGGAATTCAATTGATATAAGACTAGATCCAACCCATGTCCTCGTCAATGGTAAATATGAATGATCAGGTAGAGGATACCCATGTTACACTAAAATGAGTAGAGGCTCCAATTCATGAACACAAGAAGTCCCCAAATCTGCTGGTACCTCCTATTGAGTGGAAAATATAAAAAAATCTCCCTCAACCAGAAGGAAAATAATACATGAATCACCATCAAATTGGTGAATTTTTTAAAAAATCCCAATCCTTTTGAAATGAGAAGTTCCATGTTATTCCTTGAATCCCCAAATAAATTCATATTCAAGATACTATAGTCCATGAAACCCAATGAGCTCAAAACCACTGATCATCCATTCTAATGCGATATTCAATGGAGATCGGGTCACACCAAGCATGATTACTTGTCTTTGATGGTGTCATCCTATAAATTTTCGATTTTGGAATGTTGATATCAGAAAATATTATGGAACATGTGACTTGAATAGCAGTCACCCAACTAGAATATATGGGAGACTATCAAGATATTTCATCCAGGCATGAAAAAAATGATAATAAATATTTGAATATAATGATTTTTTATTGAACAAAACCCACCATAATAGATAGGATTTGGAAACCCATAATGATACCATCACATATGGAGGTGAAATCAAATACACATCATAGATGGAGACAAAAATAACCGGTCACCAGAATTGATAGAAGGGGAAGATTCATTTTCATCTCCATTAAAAGATCTGACTCTTGTAGACTTTAGTCCTTAAACAACAGGTGGACGAGAACTACCCAACTGAAGGGAACCCTCATTATATGAAATTATAATCACTAGTTCTATTAATAGATTACACTATATACACCTCTAATCACATAATGAATACTCTTCTGAGAATGAGTCTGTCATACAAAACTAGGGAGTCAGAGTCTAAAGGTGAAAAAGATAAGGATACTGGGTATGGAACAATAATGGTTGTAACCAATATCACAGTAACATCCCCATAGATAAACAATTGTTTCTGAGAAATATGGTCTTGAACGAAATTGATCCCAATAGAATATGTATGTGTCTTATATCCCTCTAGCTATAATCGAATACTATTTGTCTTATATGAACATCTAGTAGGTGTTATATTTTTTGATCAGCTTAGACAAAGGGGAAGTACAGTGTGACCCATGACACATTCAAAAGATAGTTATTTTAATTATTTTAAACCACTATGTGTTCCCCTAAAATTCGTTATCTCATGATACATGTTATATATAGTATCACCACCATGGGAAGCAAAAACATTTTTTGACAAAATATCAAAAAATTAAAAACATTTGTGGTGGATCCAAAAAAAATATCTTTCCTAGACGCTCTTATAATTTCAAAATTATTGAGAAATGCACTCATTTAAGACCACAATAGCCTATATGAGTTAAAAATGATGTTCATACATATGAGGTTTATTTATTTGATACTATAATATTATGATTCTTTATCCTCATCATATTCAGAGAATAGAATCAAGTAGAAGATAACTAGGGACATATAAGATCCATGTATATTTCATGAAAACTCGAAAATGTCGACATCCGAAGGGTTAGGATTGATAAGGGTTCCTTGATCAACCACATACCAATTTGGGCCCCTATATGATTATGATATAGTAACGTGGATTTATCTCCTATATAGATAACCATTATATGTTTTAATAATAGTTAGAGATACCCGTTCAAGAAGATCTAAATCAATGATTAGTTTGTCGAACTCACATATGATGTTGAGTCAATGGTTATCCACTATGAAACACAATATAATGTCCAATTGAGAAGATTATAACATCAAATCAATGTGGTTGTACCTTTAATAATTAATAAACATGTGAAATAACCTATCTGTGGGATGGTAGAAATAATACACGGTTATTGTGCCCCCCTCGAGGCATGAAATTCATATAGGACAAGGATTGTTTCAACGAAATCTGTGGTAAACAGATAATTTTTAATATATATATATATATAGGTTTCTTCCCCAAATGGATTGGATACTGCTATTTTGATCCTTGTAGTATGAAAAACTATGATTATATGATACCCATAAAACCAATTCTGGAATTATAATTCATCTCAGCTATTAGAGCTCCTCTTATACCTAATGGAAGAAAAATTGAAAATAATTAGCTCTAAAATATCTCTATTATTACCCTAGTAGTTTAAGATGGAATTATATCTTACCATAGACTATCATCCCTGAAAATAGATATATATTCCACTATAATGTTTCCAATTTCCAAAAAAATCTATCCATGGACATAAAGGTGGAATATGAAGATTCCAATGTATCGATTGATCCTCCCTATTTTTGGGATGACATTTTCACCACCATAAATGAGCTCATACATATGAATATAAGAATAAATTAATACCTTGATACTATATTTATTTGTTCTTAGATACCAATCTATGGGAATAATATGTATTTCACATTTATAATGTATCATTGATATGTGTTTACTTGCAATAATACAAATACACATGGGTTGAACTACATTGTGTCTGTGAACCATATAGGCATACTCAATGACCATCAAGGATTCAAGGTTATAGATAGGAAGATTCAATCCTCACATAATGGTAATGTATAATTTAAGTACAATAAATTGATCCAATCCAAAATTGTACTTTAATTTAAATACCCAGGATGTATTTCCCACATCTTCCATATAAAAAAGAATCAGAATATTAGGTTTTGCATAAATTTTATTGACCTTAATCAACATTTATTGATGGATATTTTCACAATTATGATTACTATACATTTTTAATGGTGAAACATCATGTATTTAAGGACATTTCCTTCATGGATGCATATTCAGGTATCAATCAATAAAATTAGGTTCCAAAAGAAGAAGAATCCACTACATTTAGATCACTATATGCAATCCTTTTCTATTAGTTATTTAAATTGGGATTTAAGAGTCGTGGTTCTACATCCCAATTTTCCCTGAATTGTATCATTATGAAATTATTTTATTGAATAATTAAATGTTATGTTGATGACCGCTTTGTAAAATGTCGATAATTTTGTGATCACATCATAGATATTCAAAAAATCTTAAGACTATTTTGATTGTAGAGTTTGAATATGAATCCAATGATTTGTGGTTTCAGAGTAACTTTATGAATTTTACGTAGATTGTATTGATTGCCCCCAAAAAATGAGCATGATCCATTAAATACTAGTATTGTACAAACCATAAACATAGTATCCAAAATCCGGTGCCAGAATTTATTACATTGAAATGGATAAAAGCTTGAAATACCATAGGAATGGAAAGTCTATCCATTTTGGATTTCAAAATTATATACAAGATACCCATAATAAATTGGGAAATCGATTTAAATAATAATTAATGTAAATGTTTGAAAAACATGAAACTCGACCAAACAATTCATCTTCATATCCTATAGAAATGAAACCAAATAATGGTGGGATCAAATGATCAGTAAGGGTAATGTAAAATGGAATCTAGTATAAAACAATAATGAATAATAATTATATAAGGTTATATAAGTAATCAAACATTCTTTTTAAAATAACTAGAAAAGGAATAATCAATAGGGAAAGGAATATTACTACAACACATACCACATAATCAACAAAATGATTTAAAAATGAATCCATATATTTTTTTCAAAGTTAAAATATCATAGATTATAATAAATAAATATTAATAAATGAAATTATTATTTATTCAATTTTATGTTTCCTAGTTATGTGGTATATTTACCATTATGAAATTTCACAATATAGTTTATGAAAAACAGGTAAAACCCATCTGATTTTGATAATATAATATGCTCATGAGACTATTGATTCATCGATGGGATTATATAAAATGGTTCCCAACCCTTATAATATATGTATAAATAATTCCTCACATATCAAATAATAAATTTTATTAAAAACAATGTTTCTTTTCAAATTTTCATGTTGAGAAATGAATACATATTTATCTATATTTCTTGAGAAATTAAAATAAATGTTAATGTAAACACCATATATATAAATTGTAAATCATTGAGGATTTAGAAATATCCATAACATAAGAATATGGATATTTAATTTAAATGTAATGTATAATAAAAATTATCTTAAGGAAGTTATTGTTTCAATATAAATTTAATAATCACCAATTAATGTGGTATTTAAAATATAACTTTTACCACTTCAAAAATTTCATGTCAAAACCCCTAGGATGAAATTATTAAACATAAAGTAGAAGATACAATGGATTATTACTTAATTATGATATTTAATGAAAAATTGGTAGTATATACATCTTAATAGAGTAAATTGTTCGATAAAAAAAATAATTCTTAATTGAATTTTAATTGTGACGAAATCTCTTCCCTTATGATCCCTTTATGTTAAACAAAACTTGAACTCCTGTATAATGGTTTTAAGAATATTAATTATACCAAAATATATTTAACATTTATAATATCACATACGACCCTTTTAAAACATTTTAATATGTTTTTTAATATTATTTCATTATTATCATTGTTTTGGGTTATAATTTCCTTGTTTTTTGAGTATGTTTTGAATTTTTATTATTGTTCATATTACATAGATTATAAATAAATAGTAAACACAATAAAAACCATTATTTAAATAAAATATATATTAATATATATTAATATATTATAATATATAAAAATTAGTTATAGAAAATTAAGTACACCATTTATGGAGATGATAAGCCATATGTACGCATAAAAAATGCTTCCAATCACTTATCATATTGAAAAAATTTAAAGAAAATTATATATATATATATATATATATTATAATTTTTGTATAATATATATATCATATATATATTTCATATTTTTATTAAAACCAATATTAATATTCTCCATGTAACTTGTGACAGAATAACATCTCTTCGGGGGGCAGTAGTCCATTGTACACATTAAAGACATTATCATATTCCCACAAAATTGAATGAATGATGATATCCATTATATAATAATTCATAAGAATGTATACATTATCAATATCATATATATTTCATATATAAACTATAAAAACATCATTATTCTCATCCTTTATTGGTCGTAATTTAAAAATGAATGACATTATTTCACAAGTCGTTACTCCGCATCATACACAAATGATCAATGTGTATCCGATTTTTTGAAAGTTTCTAGGGTTTTAGGTCATAAAATTTACATAAAAAATTATTATAATTTTTTAGAGATATATTTTTTATAAAATCATAATATAAATTGAACTGTTATAAGTGGATAAAAATAAAAAATAAACATGTTTTTAATAAATCATTATCTCCACATCAACTATCATCCTTATTTTTTCACAAATTCCACCCTAATTTTTATTTTATGGTAAATATAAAAAGGATAGTATGAGTTTATTAAATTTATGTAGTTATTTGGGAAGGTTATGTATATTCCAAATGGATTTGGAGGTCCATATAATGGGGGAGATTGGGTTTCATTTTATAATTGTAGAGGAGAAGCATTGTTGAATATATAAAAAATAAATCACTATTGGAAGGTATCCCAATTAATTAACCATTTTCCTTCCAATATGTTATATTTTCTATATAATTAAATAAATTCTATTTTGTAGATGTTTATAGGTGAATTGACATGTAATGATTATTCTATAATATGTTTGTAAACTAATTTTTACCTTAATCACAATAATTAACTTTAATTGCTTTCACTATTATTTTTGGTCAATTTTCTTTAACAGACGAGAAGTTATTAATTATTATGATTCCAAATATGATATACCTTTCTCCAAATTGAAATAACACAATTGGAAAAAACTAATTTAAAATTAATCTCAATGATGGGTACGAGGAAAATGTTTTTTATGTGAAAAATGTTCAAATGTTTACTTTGTTTCTATTTTGAAAATATATTAAAAAATTATTAGACATGACTAAATTGGAATAATATATTTATTTCAGATAAAATTTTCTTTTAAAAGTAATTAATATATAAATATATGTTTTTTATTATGTAGATGAAAATATTTTTTTAATTACAAATAATTATTTTTTATTATTCTTTAAAAAAATGAAAATTCACAAAGAATGAAAAAAAATTCAGCCAAAGATAATTTTAAATTATGAATAAAAAATAAAGTTTATTTTTGAAATATAATTTATAAAACCGTGTAATGTTAGTTTTCATGAAATTGCAACATGAAAAGGTGGAAATCCCGCTGTTAAATATTTTTACCTTTTATGTGTAAAGTTTCATTTAATCTTATTTTTTGATTATCAAATATAATGTATTATTGTAAACAAACATTATTGAATATAAAAATATATAATTTATTGATAAAATCAACCATAAATAATTAATTTTATTTATGAAGATAAAAAACCTTCAACACATGAATATAATCATTTATAAGAACATTTTCTTTCTGTTCATTTCATTTTCATATACATATATCAATAATTAGTAAAAAAATTAATTCAATAATATATATTCATAAAAAATTTAATCCAATTAATTTCTACCAATTTAGTGGATTAATGGTAATTTTATTTTTAAATATTAATATTGACAGTTTTCTATAAAACAATCTCTTGGGTGTAACAAAAGATATTGAAGATTGACATCAATCTATGTAACACATTATTTAACAATTTTTTGTGCATAGAATGATATAAAACTAATTATACATATTATAGAAATAAAATATATTATAATATTTTAGGTTATTACTTTTTTTCATCATACAAGAATTTCATCCTTGAATTTTAAGTTATATTACCTTATAAAAAGATGAGAGTAGTTCTTCTACATAATATCCTCAGGTTCCCATGTTTCTTCCTCCTTTTTTGGGTTTTTTCAGAGTACCATAACCATATGAATCATCTAACTCATCATTACATGATCGTTGGTATCATGAATAAGGATGATTTATTCATTTCATGAAAGTTCTGGTTCCAAATATATTTTCTCCTAAGTGAGGAAATGTGCTGGGTATGTAATGTATTGTCGTAGAAAATATATATAGAACACATCATATATATTTAAGATATATGGAGGAATTTAAATATGACAATCCCGGAATTTAATTATTTCTAGATTTTTAATGGTCTGATGTACATGGGGGTCATCTTACCTTTCTTATAAAATATTAAAATACCCTTCCATTGTGATATATTCAGAAAAACATTACCTCAAATTGGAATTCAATATCATTCCTATAATTGTAATTAAAAATATTTTAACTACGTTGAGATGATTTAATATGAGCCTGAATAAACATTGACTTTTATTACCTATCTTCAACATGTTATAGGCCTAGAGGATTCCATGCACCATCTTCATCCCAAAATATTGTAGTGTGTCATCTCTTACCATATAATTCTCTACACATCTCCATTTGAATACAAGAATGGAAACTGTTGTTGTGTCAAAATTAATTCAAAGATAAATTCTAATTCCACACACCATTAATTCCTAGTGATCATGAATTTAAATGTATTAAATTTCTTTAAAAGTCCTTTCTATCATTTTATTAGTTTTAGGATGGTATGTGGTTTCCGCAGAAAGTGTTGTTTCATGAGATATGTCAAAACCCAAAGTGGAATTTGATTTAAAATGAGAATATAAATCTAAAATAATTGATATATGTGTGCCATGATTTCTTAATAATCAAATAATATATATTATTTGGTGGGTATGAAGAGATAATTCTTATATTATAGTGACTAAATAGTCATATCTAGTTTATCAATAAAAAATAACCCATATTGAATAATAATTTATTAGAGTCTTGGGTAGTCATCTGAACATGTATGCCGTTAGTTCATCACATTTTGACAAAGAAATGGGATGAGGTCTCAAGATTCCAATATGATGCTTCCTCACAATATTATCATGTTGATAAAATGACCATCATGACACATAATTAACAATTTCTATATTCTTGTTGCCCAACAAATAATGTTCAATGAAATCTATAAAAAAATTATGCTACTATGATGTATAGAAAAATATGAACTATATGTGTGTTATCAAACAATTCCCTTTTTACCTCATTTATATGTGGAACACATTGTATCCTTCCAAATTCTCACACACAATATTTGTGAACAAAGTTTGCTAATTTCACATCATTAATATATATACTATTCTCTAAAAAGTTCTCATTATCTGATTGAGAATTATGTAACTTCCCTAATTAATGGTGTATTTAAATAATTTGGAAAATGATAAATATATGACATTCCTTAGTGACTTCGATATATATTTTTAATAGATCCCTATAAAAGGATCCCCCTTAACCATAATCTTCTTCAGAACTCTATGATAATTCCTACTGAGTATGTCTTCTACCATATTTCCTTTTCATAGGTTATATTTTATTTTAAAGGGATACTCTTTGAGTAGATTGTGCCACCTCCTTTTTCTCATATAGAGATCTTTATATGAAACGATTCATTTCATTATTTATTGATCCATTTATATCTCACATCATTCTCAATAGAGATAATGACTCTATGTATTGAATTAAAAGATTAAAAATTCCTTCTCAATATAGGGGGTTGAATATTTTTATTTCGGATTGTTAAATTTCCCGGATTCATATGGAATAAGATTATAATTTTTCATTTGTATACGTCAAATTACCCACATTGATAAATCACTGAATATCACAAAAAAATAACTTCAAGATGGTAGATTCAAAATCATATAATTAAACAATATCCTCTTTAATAAATCAAAATATTCATCAGATTCCATTATCCAAACAATCATAAATCTTTTAAGAGTATGCATTGTTAATAAGTTTGACAATTGTGAAACATTATGAATGAATCAAAAATATTGTCCTTCAAAACAAATGAAACAATGTAACTTAGTTATTTTTTTTATTTTAAGACATTCCATAACTACGTTTATCTTTATAGGGTCATATATGATTTCATTTTTTTGGGACATAATATTTCCACCAAAGGAGATTTTACAATGCATGAGATCACAATTTATAAAATGGAAATATAAATCATATTCATCAATAATTCTTAATAATTATCTGTAAGTGATTTTCATGGACATCAAATATTTTAAAATATAATATAATATCAAAAATGAATTCCAGAATAACATAATCAAGATACTACTTGAATACTCTGCTATGTATATCCATAAAAATAGACGGGGAATTATAAAATCCAAATGGAATTAATGTAATCTCATAATGTATATACTACCATTGAAAAAATCCTTTGTAATTTCTTATTTATATACTTTCAAATAGTGATACCTAGAAAGAAAATAAATCAATGAAAAATATTAGTCTCCATGATGTTGATCAAATAATTCATCAATTGGTGTAATAAGTTACATGGTCTTTTTTATAATATCATTTATCTCTCAATAATCAATACATAGACTCATTGATCCATCTTTCTTATTAATAAAGGCGATGGGAAATACCCATGGAGAAACACTATGGAAAATAAATCCCGAATTACCCAATAATATAGTTTTTGTCTTTAAATATTTTAAATCCAATGGTCTATTATATAAGGTTACATTTATATTGTTCGTTCATTATAGATTAAATCAATGAATGGTGAAACATCATGATTTAAGGGATGTATGGGTAATTCATCAAGAAATGCATCAATGTATTCTTGTATAATAGGTGAATCCATAATATTTACATTACCATTTTCATCATTAGACAATTTTTCCTATTATTTCCTAGTAATTTCATTCTATATAGCTATTAGGTGTGAATCTAGATAAGAATTAGATGATGATGATTCTTCTCTAATGATAAAGAATTCTATAACAATATTTAAAATCATAATTTCATTGTTTTGGAACAAATTTGTATGAATCTTATTTTGAAAAATATTACATATGGAAGATTATATTGAATTACACTATAGGTATCCTAATAATGCCATCAAAACATACTTGATTAGATGCAATAATGGGGACTTACCAAACATTTTTTTCAAAAGAGTTTTCCCTTTGATGTTATGACTTCCAAATCACTTATAAAACAATAATAGAAATGACTAATATTCATAGAAAGATGATTAGATATAAAATATTTTGATGATAAATAATGATATAATGCATTGAATATATTTAATATTTGGATTAATGTACCTTCCGCCACAAAATTGGGTACTCCTAACTCAGCTATAGTGACCTCATAATCTTTTCCATCTCCCCTTGACCTATTTTATGGTAAATTGCCCTGACATATGGGGAATTAGTTTTTATAGTTTACCAACTCCATGAATATTTATATCTAGATAGTATTATTATTTTTTATATCCATTTCAATTATTTTATAGAATACTCCCTTTCCCTAAAAATATAAAAGTATTCAATCCCTTTCCAGAATTTATTAGGGTGATTATTTCCATCTTTCTCAACTAATTGATATTTATTCAACTTTTGGTTTGATTTTTTTCCTTTCAATCTGTGATCAAATAATCACTTATTCTCTTCATTAAAATTAAATATATAAATAATAGAAAATAACTTATCAATATTTATGTATTATAAAACTATTTCATAACTTTATTAAAAAAATTACGAGGCATTCACCATTCAGTGATAGGGATTAATCCATTCAAAATAGAGATAAATATTGTAATAGTTTTATCAAATGTAATCTGTAGAATACATGGATATACTGGTAAATGTATCCACTTAATCCAAAACTATTTATTCATACATTATTTGTAATATTTTGAAATTTATCTTTATCTATATCTTTTCTCATGATGAAAATATTTATCAAATGATATCTTTATAAAACCCATCCATTCCATGATTTTTATTTCATCTTCATATCAAGTATTTTGTATGAACATCCAACACTATTTTGTATATCATTTGAGATATTAAACTAAATGTGTAACATTTTCCATTACATTTCATCCCACATCCATGAATATGTCATACATATACTTAATTAATTATCAAATACAATTGGATTATTAATCATTTTAAAATTTGAGTGATTATATAGATTAATGAAATCCAACACAGAATATTATCTTTATGTAATACATTTCTCAATTTTGGAATGGTTATTTGTCACAAACTAATTTTGATGCCCTAAAATAGCCATAATTTTCTCGATTCCAATACCATCTGTATTGGTTTCCACAATTGGAAAATCATCAACATATCCATGATTATTGATACAATTAATCCTTCCATTCCCCATTTCTTAATAGTGATATATGCTAGATTAAAAATCATAATTTTGAAACATAATATATAATCCCAAATCAATTAAAATACATAAGATAAACTACAAAATGCATGAACATATAATCGTGTAATCATAAACATGGTTTCATTGGGATGTTATTCTATACTGATCCTCAATGTCCATAATATGTTCATTTTCCAAAATAAAGTTTTTCCTAACCATAGTTTCAACTATTTATACCAGGATGTCTTTGATACCTACTATAACAAACTAAACACTAATAACCATGATATATTACCTTACACTATTACATTTTCATATTTAAAATATGTTATTCCCGAAACATCCAACCATATAATAGTTATTAAAAATATTATTAATCACATAATAACAAAAATAATTTCTAAAAATAAATTAGATAATGATGAAATTAATGGCATAGAATCCATGAAACTCATTAAAAGAATTCATCATTATATCTAGAAGAAAGGAAACTAAACAAGGGTGATCTGCAATGAGTAGTATGGGTTAATTTCATCATGAAGATATCATTAGTCGCTAATGAATAATCAATATTGAAAGGTGAATAATTGAACATGTAATCCACTTAAATAATTGGATAATTCATAGTCATGAAAGAATGTTAAATACCTCAAAAACATGAAATTTAATCAATTACATGACAATAAAATGCCTCCATATATTTTTAAATAGATAAAATAAAATGGATAAAAATAAATGAATATGAATGAATTCAATTATTATTTATTTGATTCCATGATTCCTATGTTAAAGGTACCATTACTATAAATACCATTCACAAGACAGTTTAAAACATGTTCGGTAGAAACCCATGTGATTTTCCCAACTAATTCACAACCTGAGACTACAAATTCATCGGGTGGATTACTGTAAATGCTCCCAAATCATTATCCTAATAGGAAAAATTATTATCTGTTTATTGAATAATAAATTTAATATAAAAATAATTTTCTATATCAAATATACATATTTGGCTAAGATTTCAAATTTATCAATATTTTCCCTGAAAATAAAATAACATCCAAGATAAAAAACCACATGTAAAAACATTATATGATATAATAAATAATAATTTCAATCCCACATGAATATGGATAATTAATATAAATATAACGTAAAATAAAAAATTCCATACTGATGTGATGTTTCAAGAGAAAATTAACAATCACTAAAGAATGTCAGATTGCAATGATAACTTTCACCACATAGTAATTTTAAATTCAAAAACTCTTGGATGAGAAAATTGAAATTGAAAAATAAAATAACATTAAATATGAGTGAATAATGGTTCTTTTTTATAATGTTTTATTATATATACATTGTAATTTAAATTGGTGCATAATAAAATATATTTCTCGATTGAATATAAATTTAGTTAAAATAATTACCATACACTACCTTTGGATGAAATTTTAATGTTTTTTTTGATAATATCATTCATAGAATCTTTAAATTAATATACCAGAATCTTAATAATTAGATAAACACATTTTTTCCCTTTAAACCCATTATTTGAGTCATAATTGAAAATCACAAATGAAAACCAGAACACACCATTCTATTAAGGATGTAGTCCACACAAACATGTGGATGCAGATTTTATTTTCCAATAAATGTGTTTAAAAAGTAATATAGGTTATCATTTCATAATCATAAAATTGTATATATAAATAATAATAATAATTTTATAATTTTAATTTTTTAAACTATCTATGTTAGTAACTAAAGGAATATGAACATTTTATATCATGGAGTCTGTAGTCCACACATAAAAATCGTTCATGTTTTCATTTATCATAATGGAAAATGAAAATGAAAATTAATGATTTTACAATAATTATAAGTTCTTAAATATTTAAAAAGGTCATGGATGATATTTCATAATTTTTTATTTTAATTTGACAAAGATTATGTCCACATATGGAAGTATAAATGAGAAAGGAAGAGTTAGAAATCAATACCTCAGATATTGGATTATCTAATATGAGTAGGGGATTAAGACATTGGGGAATTTCCATTGGATAAGACCAGAATAATTATAAGTTCCTTCAGATTATTTGGATAGTTCTTTGTAGAATTTTTTCCATAACAATGGTGTCTTGGTTTGATATGATTTTATATGAAAAAAGCCCCCTTAGTGAGGAAAAATGGATGTCATTTTTGTAAACACCAATATATTGTTTTTTTATAACACACTCTTATTTAATGTGGCTCCAAAATTTAGAAATATTGTATTGTGTAAGTGATAAGAAAAATATAGTCCACAAACAAAAATTTCCACACCTTTTTAAAACATTACTGATGTTATCTACTCTTTAAATTTTTTATTTACTATATTTTCATATATTTTTGTAACCACTTTTTACCAATGTATGTTATTTTTTAGGATAAAAAATATTATTTTAGTAAAATATAAAAAAAATTATTACAAATTTTAAATTAATTTAAATTTATTGAAGTCTTAATCGAAATAAAATCTATTTATAAAATAATAAATATATATGCTATTAGAAATAATATCATCATAAAAATATTATTTAGGTGGTTGAAGCATAAATATATGAACGAATGATACAATAAATATTTTTTAATTTATAATATATCTGATAATATATATATTGAAATAATAAAATTGGATCATAAATTTAATAATCATATTAAAATATTTTAAATTATAGAAAGAAACCATGGGGTTTTTAAAAAAAAAATTATTGTACTATTAAGCTAAAAATAAATCTTTCTTGGTAGAAAATATATTATGTTAATTTTTTTTGATAAATACTTAAAAGTTGTTTACTTTATGAAATGAAAATTATAGAATATATAAATAAAATTGTTTTATAAAATAATAACATATACTAAAAGACTATTTTATTGGTAAAACAAATGTCTAGAATACTAAATATACTAAATCTTTTTTATAATAATTTATTTAATATATTATTATTTTAATATTTCAATTAATCATAAATTAGTTTCAATTAAATAAAAATATAAATCATTATGTATTTAATTTTTTAGGTGGGAAAATACATTTTCAGTTGTATAACAATCATTTTATTTTGTTTTAGCAACATTAATTGAATTTTATTTCGAATAGAAAATAATTTATAATAATTCTATGTTTATTTCATAATATGGTTTCTTCAATTCCATCCTAGTAATTAAATTGATATGTTATACTGTTATAATCATATATGAGTATTATTTTAGGTTGGTGTTTCATGTAGTGAATGATATTAGCTATATTTTTTTATTTATCGAACATGTATAGAAAATTGTTGGAATTTTACATTCTCCTCTAATTAAATAAATTTCAACATTAAAAACATAATTATTAATTACTAAGGAATATATTCCATTGTATTCATATAATTTTCTTCATTTAAGATAAGAACTCTGAAAAACAACTACCTTTTCCCATTAGAAAAAATATTTTTACTTATCTCTCCTCAACCAACATTATATATTCATACAAAAATACAATTGTGTTTGTATATAGGGAGACCATATATTCTCTATAACGATGTTTTTACAAAACAATTTTAATATTCACTAAATTAAACCACAGTGAAACGTTATATCCATATTGAAATTAATACTATTTTTAACCATAAAATGGTATGAAATCAAACAAATCATAATATGTATGACAATCAGAACACTCTGATGAAGATAACAAAAAATATCATGAATCAATTATGAATCCCAAAGTTACCAATACATTCAATCATACTTTATTTATATCAATAAAAAAAATTTATAAAAAATTTAACCATATATTAAATGTTATAATTTTCTATCCCTTAGTATTATTTTCATCAATAGTCATTCCAATAAATATAACCATTTCAAAAAAAGAAAATTGTGTTGTTTTCAATACCTTTTAGTCTATGTTTCTAAATGATTAAATCAAAATTTTTAAGGATCCATCCATATTTGTCTCAATAATCCTCATAACAATTATAATATACTATAATATAATTGATAAATATCACATTTGTAATAAAAATATCTACAAGTATCTAGAACTAATTTATATGTTGATATCATTGTCACTAACATAGAAAGAAACTATAATAACTTATTCCATCATTACAAGAATATATTATAATTCTAAAACATTTTTAATTCTATGTTATTTGGTTACATGGCATAATGGATCATAAATACACATTATATTTTTATAAAAAACATTATTTTATTCATCACATGATTTGTAACCTTTACATGGTTAGTATAATTCTTATATTGTGTATCTAGTTCAAGGGTTCTATCAAGTGGCCATTACACGACATGTACTCCCATGAAATGGTGATTATATGTCTAATGATAAGAAAAAACTCTAGGTGTTATTGTAAAATTAAAAAACAATCCATGGAATCACCATTATAGGAATGCTCAGAATCTATTCTAAGCATTTTTCAATTACAGAAAATGTAAAACAAAAGTAGAGGTTAAATCATTTCTGATAGAAAGTTAATTTGGTGTTAAAATCACCCCATAATAAATGGGTATTCACCCAAAAACACCGTCATGATCCTATGTACTCAAAAAGGGATTCCCACATCTATCTCATCAAATAATTCCACTCATACATATCATGCATATCATATCCATACAAACATAATACCCATTCTAGATGGATTGTTTTACCATCAAGTACGTTATCATGGAGATCCATATTCTGAACTAGATACTCAATTAAAGTGGGGTCGCAATAATGATCAACATCCACCCATCTATTCAAATGGGTAATATTTTTTATATGTATCACCCATATATTTTTAAAATAAATAGATTTAATTTAATCTTTTTGATACTTTTTATTTCAGATGACACTAAATATACCTTGTCTTATGTGAAAGAACAATGCTATTATTATTTAAAATCAACACCAATTCAAGGATTAAATATGCATAAAAATTATATTATATAGATTTATATGAAAATCTATTCATGGATTGTGTTACACTAAATTAAAATTTTCTTTCATAAATTTAATTACACAGATGACCGTGTTTTACAGAACAATAATATATTATTAAAATATAATTATTTAATATAATAAGAGATGATGTAGACATTAAATTATAATTTATTAATTGAACTAACTATATTATATAAAAATATGGTTTATAATATGAATTCACTGGTTGCTAATTACATTTGAATGAATATTTAATCCATTTGAATATAAAGGAATTTTTTTTTATTTTGTTATCCCAAAGTCATTTTGATGAAATAATTTAAATTAACTAAAATTAGTAGATGATGGTTGTGAAATATATATATTATATATTTAATAAAATATATTTTATATTCATATAATATATTATATAGGCATAATATAAGAACAATCCCAATCATATGCATAAAAACCAATATTTTTCAAAATGGTAATTTTACTGCCTTTTAATTTTAAACCCATTTTATATAAAATTTCTGACACATTTATAGTTATTATATGTCAAAGTAAACTAAATGTTTTATATTTGAATATAAAATATTAATTTTTTTATGTTTTGGTATTTATTAATATAAATTATGTTTTCATGAATAGTAAAAAATAATAATTTTTAATTGCAAAATGTTTATTTGTTAACTTTATTTGTTTTTAAAGATTATATTTTTGAAAGGTTTTTTAGAATAATTGAAATAATTTTTTTCATTTAATCCTAGTAAAGTAGTTGGAATAATTTTTAAATTGAAAATGGGTTTAGAATCTTTTTGACCTTTTACTCATATTACTTTATAATATTATTTTCTCATTCTTTCAATGCAATTAGATTTTCATTTAATTTCTACCAATTATGTTTTTAAAATTTAAAAATATTGTTTAAATATTTTGATTAATATGTTTCAAATTATTTAAATATGTCATTTTTATTTTGGGATGATATGAATAGTACCTTTATCAATTTATTTATTAAAATGGTAAGAGATAAAATGAGTATTTATGGTTTGAAAATATTATAAATATGTGAAAATTACCCTAAAAATTCTAGTAATTTAATTGTATAAGTGAAATTAGAAGATAGTCATTCTTATTAAAAAAATATTATATTTTTATACTAGTATGATGAATGCAAGACATTCATTATGTTATATTTGAAGAAAAGATAATGATTTCATTCTCATATTTTTAATATCAATATGGTTTTTAATATAGGGTTATAAAGATGATAAATTAGATTATAAATATTAATTTAAATATAAAATAATTTTGTTTATCATTTTAATTTATTTTTAATTTTTATAAACTATATAAATACCTTAATTGCTTCGATAATGATGATGCAATAATTATTTAATTAATTGAAATACCAAATAAATGATAATCAAAATATTAATATATATATATATATATAAATTAACATAATTTATTTTATCGAATAAGTTTATGGATAAAATTTACATGTTATGGACTATTTAATATTTTTTATTCATTGATATGATGTTCTTATGATATATTTTAAGAAGACAAACAATGAATATAGTGAAAACAGACACTAATGATATTTTAAAAAATGTAATATTTTATTAAATTATATAAATTGTAAATATATAAAATAAAGTAAAGAGGATTATATATGGCCTAAAATATCATAGATTGAATATTTATGTTATCATTAAGACTTTATATGTAGTAAAACACACTCTTTAATCAACAAAAAACATTTCATAACAAAGTTATAATTAATAAATGTTAACAAAGGGTAAACTAAAAAGATATGGTTTAAGTTTAAATAAAAACGTTTCTAAATTTATTGGTTGACGATATTACCTAATTTAATCATCTTATATTTGAATACAATTCATTTTTGGTGTATTTTGATTCAGATTGAATTTAATATAATTTTATATTTTTTGAAATTCCAAAAGTGCCCCTCACCTCAATTACCCCTCACCTCAATTATAAAAGGGAACCTCCTCCTTAAATTATTCACACCACATTAAGCCCTCTATATTGACAAAAAATATCAATTTTTTTTATAATTTTTTCTATACACATTATTTATATTATGGTCTTCTTAATGTATGAACTCAACTGTTCTTTCGGGGAGATCTAATGGAACTATTTATGGAAGAGGTAATCACTCTAACAACCATTCAATTTTTCTTCTTTTATATACTACTATAAATCTATAATACATAAAATAAAATAATATAATAAGAATCATAAATATTTTGAAATGTTATTATGAATATTAACAGTTCATTATGCATCCCCTTCAAATCAAACAGAAAATTGAAATTATCGCTCGTGTGTGTGTATGACTTACCCTATCCAGGTAGCAATACAATTTTTTATTCCATCCCCATCAGTTATGATGATGAACTATGATGGTTTAAATATTTATAGATGATATTTATGAAATAATTATACTTCTATAATTATAGTATAATTAATAAATTTATATAATTCATTTAATATTTTCGTAAAAATGACAGTGCCACCCATTTTTAAGTAGGTCTTAACATCTCCATGATTCGATGTAATTCGTTGTTCATCTACATTTAACATGGATGGTAATAAGGATTACTATTAAAAATATATATGTCATATATGACATATATATGATTCTAGAATGATAATCTATATTATAAAATCCTTTATTTTTACTCGACAATAAAAGGAAAACAGCGTACATTCGTTTGTACGACCTACCATATCAAAGAACAGTGCATTTTATTTTCTATTTCTAACTACTGTGAATCAATATGTATAAATATATAATGAATGTATATATTATATTTATAAAATTAATATCATTATGGAGGAGATAAAACCATGATCTATGTAATTTTACTATATAAAACAAGTCAAAACATAAATTAAATACAAAGTGGTTAATAGTTGAGAAATAACGTTAACATAGAATTGTTAACAAGTGAGTAATCTAATGAAAATAGTAAATTATATATGTTATTAAATATATGAATACAGATATGTGGTAGGTGTATAATAAACTTATATCTAATATAGAAGAGGTTTTAATTTGTAAAATAGAACTCATTACTTATGTTAAATGAATTTCATCTCACATCTTATTTTCATGTGATATTTACCATATGGAGAACTTTCTTCTTTTATGTTGTATATATTCTAACCTCTGAAAAGTTATAAAATTAATTTATATAATTTAATGAAATTAAAATATCTAATTTTTTTATTCATTTCATGTGGTTTAGTATTTCAATGTTTCTCAAATAGTAAGAGATTTTTTTCCAATATTTATTTTTGTGAGACACAAACCTTATACATTACTTGTTTCTTCTATGTGGGGTATATAGTACCCATTAATATCTTTTAAGATACATAACTCATATATTATGTTATTTTAATATCCTTATATTTTCCATTCTTTTATGTGGACTATTATCATACTAATTAAAATGTGATTAGTACTTATTTCAAAATCAATTGAATATTCAAGATTGATTCATTTTATGTCTCCATTGGAGAATATTGATAAAAAATTCAATGTTTTCAATTTTTTAAATAATTGTTTTTAATATTCTCATATGGATACCTAAATTCATTTTTGACTAATTTCAAAAAAATTTACCAAACATTTTACTTTTTGAATTTTCCTGAAAAAGTATAATTAGAATGTTTCATTTTAAATTAAATGTCATGAATGGATTTTTCTAATTTCATGTTACCATATTTCCTTGAGGTGTCCCTTATTATATGAAAATATTATTTTCAATTAGATTTTTTCATTTCAAAATTTCATGAATGTTTATGAAAATAATAAACATTCAAATCATAAGGGATATATTCTTAAATAATATTATTAAGTGACCTATCAAATAAAATTCTATCTATAATATCATTAATTGATTTTAACTATGATTTAAGGGGGATATTGTTCATGTATACAATCTATGTTGTTTATAATGTTGTTTTTTTGTTCTGACAATATTTATGAAATGTTTGATTTTTAATGGGTTATATAAATATTGAGTGATGTTTATAAAATTCATTCATTTTCACAGGATATGATTAGATGAATGAATTTTTTTTCTGGAACACATATATATGGTTTTCATTATGGAAACGATCGGACCTGTATCTCCCTCTAGTACATTTGGTAAATATTTATACCTCATGTGATAGATATGGATGGAATGGAAAATGATCTTTGTTCAGTAATACAGGACTACAATTGGAAATGATCTCAGTTTAGTAATATAGGTATTGAATAGGAAATGATCTCATTTCAGCAATACGGGGCTAGAATGTGGATTAAAATCGATAAAATTAATGTATTTTTCGACTATGATTGTTTTTTCAATGATTCTTGATTATATGAATATGATTTTTATGCTTATGTGTTTTCCAAATTTCCATATTTTATGTGAATTCTATTTTCTCCTGGACCATTCTCCATTATGATGTTTGTCCTATGAATATCCATGATTTATTCCATAAGTCATGATTTTTCTATATGTTATATTTGGATTTATTTTCAATGATATATTCATGTTTTTATATTCTTAAGCTCACATTATTCTTGATATTCACATTTTTACCTGTACTGAGCATCTGAGATAACCCTTTTCTTATGTTTTCATTTCTATAAGTTACAAATAATGGTCTTCAAAAGATGTAATAAAATGAATGATGATTTTGATAAACATTAATGATAATTATACATATAATATTTTTTGTTCCATGTTTCCAATGACAATAATATAATATGGTATTTGGGTGCCTCTCTATCAGATGTATTATGTTATTAAAAAATGTATATAATATCCATGTACTTCATTCCAGGTTTGTCAATGTTTATATCAGTGAAGAGGTTTAGTCAGCCATTGGAAACTAGGATGAAAAATCATTAGTGACATACCATAAGATTTTTATATGGATATGTTTAGGGATGTATAAATGGATAATTATATTTTTAGGTTACAATCCTATTGTTTTCATAATAATCACGAATAACATTGGATTAAACATAAGTTTTCCTGAATAATATATTATAATTAATTTTCCTTGATTATTTTATTATATCACTAGGATTATAATTGACAACACAATGATTTCTAGTTTTAGTTAATGGTTATAACATGATGGAATCATGTTAACGATGAATTCAATGAAAATTTTTATGACTTTCCTCCAAAATAATTGATTTTCCTAGGAGATAGAATGAAAAATATAATCTCTATACATATAGAGGCTACAAATCATTATGGGTATCCAAATGAGCAATGAAGGTAATGATATTTTGTTGAGTCCTTCTTGAGGGAGAATCCACCTTCATATAGTGTGTATTCTGATCCACCAGTGGATGAACATTGGACTTAAACAACTGAAAATATATTTTGGGTTTTGTAGTGTTCAGAACAAGAAAAAGACATTTTGGTTTTCTGTCATTTAGTAAGAGAAGCGGTCCAGTGCTAGAATATAATAAATAATATAAGGGATAAAGATGAAATTGTATCCATGGAATGGGATTAATTTAAGAAAATGAATTTTAATATGTTTTTTCCTTTTATTTATCATATAAGGATAGAAAAATAGTTCCTTGAGCGTAACTAAAAGTATTCTGAATCTGTTGGTATTGATGATGAAACTTTTATAATACATGAATGGTGTTCTTATAGAATTATCATCCAACAATAATGTATTTTTGATCAATTATATTTTTTATTAAAACGAAGTCATCAAAAAGAACTATTCATAAGAGACATATGTATTTATCAATAGACTCTTCATTGTCATATCAATGGATAAATGGAAATTGGAGTTAATTTTCAATATCATTGTTTTCAAAATAAACAGAACATTGTGTTTTTGGGAAAATATAAAACCATAGTAAAAATAAGATGATTGTTTGTATACATTCATAGTTTTTAAATAAAGATGATTCATACATACTTAAGGGGACTAGTAAATCTTTCACATTTTATAAAGAATGTCATTGGGAAATTCCATGTGTAAGTGACACAAAAAATATAACTAATGATACAAATAGAAAAAACAATACACCAAATTCACCTCCAACACATCAATGTTTCATGTTAAAAAAAATTGAATTGGGATGACTAATTACAAAATACAAGAGTTCTTGGTGATGATTGAAATATGAAACCTATTAAGGGAAATGATAAAGCAAAACTGCATGTAGTCAATATTTGTGAGGTAGAGTACAACAATGAAGTGGTGGAATGATTGAAATTTTGTGTAATTGGATTAGATAAAAATATTATAGAATCACTGTTATGAAATTATGTAACAATTAAATATCTATGTATTTGTCCATTATGGTTTTTCAATAAGTATTTAAGAGAATATGTTGAATGGTACCTGTAATGATGAGTAGTCATTGTGATATATTTTGTAAATGATTGAGTAAGGGATGGATAACCCTTAATATGGGTATAGTGTTGGGATAATAAAATAAAGAGAGGGTTTATTGTGTTAATTTCATTGGACAATTGTGATTAAAAGGTGCATTAAGAAGAAATAGATGGAGTTTATATGTTTTTTTGGGATTTTTTATGTGAAAATAGTTTATTTAAGGCATTCATGTTTTCATGAACGTTTCATGGTAATTAGGTTTATTACAATGTTTCTAGAGAAAACATGATAATACATTTTATATGTTTTGTGTCTAAATATTAATTGCTACGTCATGTTATTTGTATGACTAATTATAAATTGATCTTAGTAATGTAGTGATGTTCCTTTGAGAATTTTGTATTGTAACGTTTTCAAAAGACCATAAAGGTAATCAATTATTATATTTTTTATCCATATGATGATTTATGCATAATGGATAACCTATGATTATATGGATCTCATGATCATCTAATGCTTTAGGAATGTCAAGTTCACCATAATTTAATGGAATAAATGATGAAGAGGAAATTGATCAACGAATAATTAAATGATGAGAGTATGAAATTTAATGAAATAAATTATGAACATATTGCCACTAAATTTAATCAACATTATGAAATGAATTTTTTTTTTTTAAATCTTTTCCTAGTACCTTTTTCACAATAAATGAAATGGTTCCTTAGATCGTCGGAAATGTATGCCTTCTGATTACTAACATCTTATTAAAAATGTTCTCCATCAATCTCTATCAGAAAATTGATGTTAGATATCTCTTCTATGTCTATGTTCTCACTTCCAACCTATGTAGTCCTATGTGGAAACCTAGATATGACTTACTTTGTCTAACCATTTTTTTTATAATTCGTTTTTAAAATGGGATTTATGTATTTCTTTTTATGATATGGGTTTCTATGAAATTGAAATTCAACTATTATTCCTTTGATATCCATGAAAATTTTTTGGGGAGGAATTAATTTTATTGGGGGTATAATGTAACACAATAATATTTTTTGGGTTATTTGTGTTAATTTAATTATCTTTGTACTTTTCATTTCACAAGACACTAAATACGACATGTGATATTTGAAAGAACCATGTTACTCTCTCAAAATACCCTCACCAAGTCAAGGTTGTGCTACACAC
This sequence comes from Viscum album, assembly GCA_963277665.1. NCBI lineage: Eukaryota > Viridiplantae > Streptophyta > Magnoliopsida > Santalales > Viscaceae > Viscum > Viscum album. The sequence continues at coordinate 120,797,511 of OY728153.1, read as the reverse complement.
AATGCTAATATTATTATGTGGTATATAGATCACTATTATTGTATTCTGTTATACACAATGATGATTTCTTTTGATAACCTCCATTATACTGATGATGGTGTTTACCTAACAACAATATATTATTAAAAAATTATTAATGAATATAATAAGATATTTCGAAGTCATTAAATAATTATATATTACTATTAATGACTAGCATATGAAAATATATTTTTTATAATTTGAATTCAGTGGCTACAAATAACATAGAAATGAGAATATATAACAATTGAATATAACAGTAATATTTTTATTTTCATTCTCCCTAATACATATTTCTTTAATATATTAAACTATTTAATATTAGTTAATGACAATAATTAAATATATATCTTATATTAAAACATAATTTTTTACAGAAATCCAATATATTTTCTAGGAATAATATAATAACTACACCAATTTATTATTCAAAACCATTATTTTTCTAAAAGGTTAATTTGAAAAAAAAAATTGGGAAACAATTTTAAATCAAAATTATGAAACTTTTATATTTTTTCTATGATTAAATAAACTTCTTATATTAAAACTATATAAAAAATAAATTTCCTAATGTTTTTCTATTTGTATAACAAGTTTCATGTTTTGAAGGAGTAAGAAATTACAAAATATTCATCGAAAAATAATTTATCATGAAATTTATTTATCGTGAAAAATTATACATGTCAATGGTTTTAAAAAATAATTTGATAAATTTTTTTCATTTAATCTAATGAAGGTCATTGGAATAAATTTCACATTTAAATTGGATTTTATAAAATTGTGGAATTTTGAACATTTTACTTCAAAAATGTGTTTTCTTGTTCAATCAAGGAGATAACTTTTTTAAATAATTTCATCATATTATGTTGTTTTAATTTGGAAAAATTGATTCCATTCTTAGAATAATAAATATCAAATTATGTAAATATTTACCTTTTATATTTGTAAAATAATATCACGAACTTTAGTAGTTTTTTTATGAACACAGTAAATCGTAAACCTGGTAATTAAGGGTAAAATTAATATAATAAATAATATAAAATTACACTTAAACTTTTCATAATATCATTGGATGAGTGGTAGTTGACCAAAATAAATCTTATGACTAAATAATTAATTTTTTATTAAACTTTAAGTTGAATATAAAATTTATTATATTTTATTTAATTCAATATTCAAGATGTCATGCTTGAATTTTCTATAAATATATTATATTCAATATTTGGTTATAAAGAAGAAAATTTAATCTAAATTTATTATTTATATATTTATTTTTTTTATAGTAATTTATTTTAAATTTTAGGAAATAGATATATATCTTTAAGTCTTCATCTATGATGATGAAGTAATTTTATAATTAATGGAAATACCAAATAAATATTGTTTAAAAATAAAAAATAAAAATAATTTGAGATAATTAATTTAATAGAAAAAAAATTATTTATTAATTAAAAAATTAATGAATGAGTTAATATAGTTGTTTCAACCATGGCATGATTTCATGAAATTTTTATTAATTAAATAATAATGAATATAATTATTGACAATAATGATATTTTATGAAATTAATATTTTAACAAATTATTTAAAAATCATAAAAATATTATATAATTACAATGGGATGATATATGGTCTAAAATATCAAAACATGACTATTTTATGTGAAATTGATACTTTATATTTAAAAACTTACATTCAATTATCATTAAAATACTTTATCAACATTGTTAAAATTAAAATAGGATATCTAAGGGTTAATCAAAATGATAAGGTTAAAAAATTCATCAAACCGAATTTAAAATGTTTTGGTTTATGAGATTAAACCATTATATAATATTAAATTATAATATATGACATTTTTTATTAATTTTTATTGATATTGATGTTATTAAAAATTAATATTTTCATTAAATTTGGGATGTTCCCCTCATCTCCATTATAAAAATGGCATCTCCTCCCTCACTTGTTCACACCACATTGCGCCTTCTTGATCTACAAAACCGTACCCATTTTCTTTATAAAAAAACATTATACACGTATTTTTTTATTTCTTCCCAAATTAGCTAATCTAGAGTCTTTTAGATGATATCTAAATGAGTAGTATTGAGGAATTGGTAATCAAAATAATAGAACATTCTCTTTTTGTACTCTTCAATACATCCTTTAAATATATTATTTATATAATAAAATATTAACATAATCATAGTAAATACTATGATGTTTTATAATAAAAAATAAAAATCCGTTACACATCCCAATTATCATCAAATAAAAACATGAATGTATCACTCATGTGTTTATACAACTTACCATATCCACGTCGCGATGAAATTAATTTTTTCATCACCAACATTATGAGTAATAATTCTGATGGGTATAATTTATATATGTGATATATATGATATAATTATAATTTTTTAAGGTTAATAAAATTTCTACATATTTATCATTCATCTAATGTTTGTGGAAAATGAAAATGTCACTCATGTATATGTATTGCTTACCATCCCCAATATAATATGTGATTACTTATTCAATTATATTTAACAAGGATGGTATTATGGAAGAATTTTATGAATAAATATGTAATATATGACAAAAAATCACAATTCAATGATAATATTTTATATAATTAACATTAATTTAATATTAAAAGAAAATGAAATCCTCATTCAAGTGTATGTATGGCCTTCTGTATCCATGAATGGTGTATTTTATTTTCTATATATAACTATTATGAATAACAATGAATAGGTATATAATAATTATATATATATAAATATATAGTTAATTTATATAATTATTATCCTTCTGAAAATGATGTAACCATTATCTATGTAACATGAATGAGGATAACAAGAAAAAACATGAATTAAAAACAATGTTGATATTACCCAAGATGTAACTTTAACATGAAATTGATAATACAAGAATAATATAAAGTCATAGGTAAATAATATATCGTAATAATAATATTAACATTGTTATGTGGAAGGATTAAAATAAACATATATTTAATATACAAGTGGTTTTAATGTGATTTATGGAATTGAATACTTAAGGGAAGGGAATTTCATCTCACTTTCTATTTCTATGAGACACATGACATATCCACCACTTGATTATTTTTTGTGATGTGTATAATGATATATTAAATGTTCTATAAATAATTTAATTTATTTAATTATATTAAATTATTTAATGATTGTTATAATTTTTAGGGTGTTTATTATTCTTATATTACTCATGTTGTAAAGGATTTTAGTCTAACCATTATTTTTGTGTGACACATGAGTTATACAGTACTTTTTTCTAACACATGGTGTATATAATTATCATTAATCACTTTTAGGAGTCTTACCCAAGATATTATATTTTTTTATTTCCATGTATTTTTATTTCATTAGGGGGAATATAATTATATTTATTATAACGTGATAAGTATTTATTACACAATCAATTCCATATTAAGGATTTATTCGTTTTATGTCTCCTCTAGGGAATATTTTGCAGCCATGTCCTTGTTTTATATAAATGTTTCTTAAAAAGTGCTCTAATATTATTTTTTGGATGTATAAATTCATTTTGATTGATTTTTATATTTTTAATACATGGGTTGAAAGAAATATAAAATCATTTTCCAAACATGGTACGTTGTGCCTTTTTCGGAAATAGTAAGAGAATAAAGTTTTTTTTCAACTTATACAACATGAATGGGGTTTTTCCACCTTCATGATTCCTTATTACTATGAATCATTACTTATAATATATAAATTTTATTTTCAAAAAAAATTCTATCAAATTTTCACAAAATTTTAACAAAAGATAATGTTCCAAATTAAAATTGATATTTTCCCTAGAATTATATTGAAGTGTTATCTCAAAATTATTTTCTATATAGGATAACATTTAATAATGATAATTATGTTTTAATGGATTTATATTTCAAGGATACTATCCCTTTTATTCATATGGTTGGTTTTTGTTTGTAATGGTATTTGTGGAACCCATTTCATTTCAATTAGTTATGTTATGATTGAATGATGTTTAAGAAAACTAGTTATTTTCTTGGGTTATGATATGATCAATGATTTATGTTACTGAGGAATACATATTTATCATTATAATTATGTTATAGGTTAGACCTATATCTACCTCCAATGCTTTGGGAATGTATTTATATCTCATGAGACATACAATGGTGAAATGAGAAATGATTTTAGTTTATTAAAATAGGGATGTAATAGGAAATGATATTAGTTCAGTAATAGAGTGCTGGTATGTGAAATGATATCAAATCAATAATACAGGGATGGAGTGGGGAGTGAACGTGGTTCAATAATATACCTTTTACACTATTATGGCCTTGTGAATAATCCATGACTATTATGGAAATGATTTTTCATGCTTAGGTTTTTTCCACAATTCCATGTTTTAGGCCAATGATATATTGTCATGGATCATGATCCATTATGATTTATGTCATACAAATTTTTAAAAATTATTCCATGAGTAATTATGTATAAAAATGTAGTATATTGTATTATATTCAAAGTTACTTTCAAGTTTTTACATTCTTCGGCTCATTTTTTTGATATTCTCCTTGCTTAACACTACTCATCTTCTTAGCTGACCATTTTCAAGGCATTTCTCTTCCCAAGGTTATAATGAATGGTTTTAGGTAAGGTTAATAATGGTGAATATCTTTCACCACACTATATGTTTGTGTTGCAATTATCCCATGTATCTAATCTAATAATTTCATTGGGCATCTGTTTGTGTTATGTGTTACATATTTTGAAAAAGGAAGTAATATCTATAAACATTAATCCTGATTAATTATATTATATATCTCTTAAAATTGTAATCAAGAAACACATTTAAGATATATATCAAACAATATTGAATGTGGAACAGATAGGCAAGCATACATTGTCTTTAAAAAATCTGATAGGGGACCACAAATAGCAGTGCCAACATACCAAATTTACCTAATCAGTGATGTCCCAATAATGGTGAAACTATGAATATGTCCCAATTACAAACCTCAATCTTTAGTGGCCATTTGAAATAGTCCACATATGATTTATTATGACTCTTTCATGTGACCTAATGCCTCTAGTTCAACACAAGAAAGTATATTATCTTCTAAACAACACTCATCCAAATCAAAGACCTCTCTCCCAACTCTTCCCATCATAAATGAGATCCACATGGACTCTCATAAAATTATATAAGGGAACTATATGAATCAAATCTTGATAAATATTATAATATGAAAAAAACAATTAAAATAAAATTATATTATGATAATCATCATTATTGAAGTACACAATAATGAATTATATCCACTAGAACCTGGATATCTCCCTTTATCTTAAAATCCATCTAATGATGATTTGATATACTTAAATTAATATAGGAACCCATCACATCCTGTAAATATATCTAGAATATGGATGTGATCCTCATATCCCTTTCAGAAACAACTAATGACTGATTTTTGTGAAGTCTAAAAATCTAGTGGTCATACATTTCCCTAAGTAGTTCAATGTTATTCTTCTCTTGTATTTGTAGGTAATGAACTGATTTAGTGATTTAGTTAATGATCACCCAAATCTCATCTTTCCAGGAATGAAATTACGGAAATTCAATTATGATATAAATAGAAATATCATCCCACTTCCATAATAAAATTAGAAAAGGATACAATAACTGTTCATGTATCTGGTTATCCACCTTAATTATCTAACAAGTAAGGAAGCATGAAACAATATCCAAAATCGATGATCCCATCCCATTCCACCAAATCTACGTCTCAATTCATGATACATATTTGTATTCATAGGGTTCATAGCCCAACAAGAATAGAGTCCTCTATCCAACCACTCATATCTCATGGGTAATAATATAAAAAACAGTTATAGTAGCACCAAGGTCTACAAGGATACCAAGAACACTCACCTAATGTCCACCCATCATAAAGGAATTCACTAAATAATTAAAATCATGATTTTGTAACCTTCTAAAAATGAACTCACTCACCAAATAATGATTCATCTTTATTCAAATCCAACAAAACCTCTCTAAAAACCTATTTCACCTCCAAGATCGTCTTAATAAACAAACGCTTGAATTCAACTCTTCAACTGATTCTATCATAGTTTCAATTGGAAATTTTTCACTAAATGCATTAGTAACCACATTTTATTTTCCATCGGTATAAGAAATATCAAAAATAAAAATCCTAATGATACTCCACCTAGTGTATCTATCACCAATTCAGATCCCCTATAGTAAAACTAACATTTTGTTTCTTGTGATCATAATATTCTATAATTTGATCCCTAACGAAATAGTGATTCCATGTTTTGAATTCATGCATAAAAACATCTAACTCAACATCATGGATCAACCGCTATCTCAATATCACAGATATGGTAGTTCATCTTTTGACGGTGTAACTAGTAAGAGAAATATTCCCCAACATGTTTTCGATGAATTAAGAAACATCTTAATACTGTATCACAATATTTATAGAAATCATCAAAACCTGAACCCAGTTCTAGGAGAATAAATACTAATTCTTAAATCACCCCCACATTATGCTCCAAAAAAAGTGTTTGGACAGATGTCATTACACACAAATTTATACCAGTATGTGTTAAATTTTTCATTGAAGAAGTGATATTGAAAAATTCTTGAACAAACCATATATTCTAAATAGAAATATCAAAGATAATATAGATCTTAATGACATTTTTGTTCAATTCTCATGACATAAATTCCTGTACATTTTAATGATCTACTGAGATTCCCCTATAAGATACCGTATTCCACTAAACATCACTTTTTGAATCCAAAAATCACCGAATGAATTAATTCTTAAAATATGATTTATTTTAAATGTTCAAAGAATGATATACAAATATTCTATTTTATCCTCATATGATATGGAGTTATCCAAAATATCATCCACAATCCAATAAAAAAATATCCCAAGAACTGATGAATAATTGAGTTAATCAAAACAATAAACATGACTATGGAATTTCGAAGATCGAATTAGTTAACATGAAATTAAAAATTCCCATGTCAAATACTAAGATATATAATAGGTAATCCTCTTTCTATATTATCAGCCATTTATTCCCTAACCATATTTCAATCATAAAAACCTAATTATCCACTATATTCTCATCAAAGAGATCATTCTTCCTTGGTAAAAGATACTATTTCATAATGGTTACCTGATTCAACATTCTATAATCAATGCATTATCTGGGGATCTGGTCATCAATTTTAAAAAAATGTCATGTAAAGACCTAAATGATATTAAAATATGACAAAATAATTCATCCAACAATTCATCAAGTATGACCTTAAGTTCCACTAACTCAGTTGGTTCTATAATATAAGACAATATAGAAATGGTCATGGTACTACAAACAAAGGTCAATATTAAATTAAACATATTTAGTTATAACAAAATAATAAAATCCATTAAATATTCTATTTGGTTACTCACCCACAACATTATAATGTAAAAAAACCATGAATGGATAATCTATATAATGGATGAATGTTGAAAAATTGCATGATATTAACCAAGAATATGGAACAACAGACCATACCCTTTCATATCTGAAGCCCCACTCACCCTACAAAACATAAATGGCCCCATAGAAGGATACTAACTGAAATCAACGATGATAATATTATATATTAACCATAACAATGTTCATTTAATCAATTTTGATAATCAATAAGAAAATTTCAACATCAACTACATCAAATTCCAACCCCACCTCAATGTCAGCGATCATCACCTGAATGGTGGGACAAGTGTAATATTGATTTCATATATTTCACAGAGGCATGGAATGATCCAACATTAATGGTATAATTTAAAAAGGATAACCTAACACATCAACTAACATTATTGGTATTAATAATGACTGTCACTTGAATGAACCAAATCTATTACCATAGAAGTCGAGATAAACATAGTGCCTCTAATAATAGATTAATCTACATCATATTCCTCAATCAAATACGTAGTTTTAAAAAGTCATCAGGTTATAAACACTTGATAATATCTGTTAGACTTAGTATTAGTCCCACCACTCATGGATGATTCTTCATGATCTTATGAACCCTCAGTGAGATTGGATCCAACCCTACTTCCATGAGATATATTTTCATAAAATCATTATTGATTGCCAAATGATCCACCATGTTAGCAAGAATATGGAGCCTCTACATAGTTAGGCTTATTATGTCCATGTTTTCCAAATAAGTAATAAGAATGAATATGCCACCCTTTGGTCACCCATGAATGTAGTCCCGGTGAAAACAAACCACTCTTATGCTTCATATTCGAGAATGATATTACACACTAACTAACCATTAAACCAACTAATGATCAACCAAATCCTGTATTTGAAACTATATATAACTCATCTAATGCTACGTTTTTATTATATTACCAAATATGTGAAGTAACATTAGTATTAAAAAATTAAATATTAGGCCATATTCTTAACTGAAACCTCTGAGCCTTTATTTACTCATTAGTGATAATTCCAGTTCTATATGAACTAACACTAAAAAATGAGTAGAATAATATTGAATAGTACACTACCCCAACATAATGTTTACAAACTCGCAAGTATATTCCACATGAAATATCTCAAAGAAAATTTTATGGTAAAATATATTCGTAGGGGGGGATAGGGTAATATCCTTGTGCACATTAACTTGAGAAATAATTTCATGTCATCTCATTCCAATTAACCTAAGTATATACATGGAAAAACTCATCATTGGGACACTATGAGTCATTTGAATCTAATGATCCTCTATTACAACACAATCCACTATATAAATTCCATGTTCTGTTTTTACAATGATAGATGGGTGAATGATTCTTAATCGTGATTGAGGCATGATCCACTACTCGTCCTAGGTTTTGGACACACACTTGAGCTAGAGTATAAATAGTATGGATAAAATATCCTACAAAAGTATGCTCCACTAGATAATTTGGATATAGAACCTATCTCACATATTCTACTATTGGATTATGAATAGATCTTCTCTCAGTCATTTTCTAATACAAGACAAAAAAATTGTTATGAGAAAATTCCAAAATCATTTGACCAACATCTGGTATTGATAAAAAATCATTTAGAAAATTATAATTAAAATCAAACATGGAAAACTTTACATAATAATGAATTGGAAATATTAAATAAAAATTTTATATTGTTCAATTTAATGACCTCAAACACCATGTCTGAAACCTTGTGAAAGTATTTAACCACACATGGTTACTGGGTTTTTGTCTAGAATGTGAGTTGTGTTGGACCATTTTTAGCACATATTATCTAAATTCTTTTGATACTAAGTGTGATGTACCCAATACACAAAACCAATCCTAGTAAGTGTTAACACGCATCATCACGAGCATCCATTTCATACAAAATTTCAACGAACTATCATAGTTCAACTAGAAAAGACACCCAAACTGGACCGTCACATGATATGAAACAGGAAAAAAGAAACCAGTGTTAAATACAAGAAAAACAAGACCTATAACTAGAGTAAAAAGTAGAACCATATGAAATAACACAAAATTAAACCAATCCAGCCCCAATAAGATAGATAGAATGTACGTTTAAAAACTGATGACGAATAGTAACACTTAGTCCAACACAAAATAAATGCTGCAGCAACAAGGGAAGAGAACAAAATATAAGAAGTGATTCCCTCTACAAGTATCCTAAAATACTACATCTAAAATTATTCAAAAGAACATGTAGGTTATGGGAAAAATCCATTAGTATTCAATCAATATTTAAATAAAAGGTTTAATACCTATATTGAAAAAATTATATATTTTAATACAGAATGGTTTTAGAAAACATTTTTATAAATTCATACCATTAGTAAACCATTTTCCAATTTTCCCATGGGGCTTTCATTAAATATTTTTATATTTTCAAAGAATAAATATGAATAATATAATTATTAAAAGTTGGAAAGAAACTATATGAATCAAGAGTTATACAACTAAACATATGTCAATGAGTCAACTGATCATGTGATGATATTTGATATAAAAACATATATAAAATCCTCGATTAAAAAATTCAGGATAAAAACAATCATGTGATAAATAACCAAAAATTAAAAAGCACCTCACATTTTATACTCTAACCTATATGACACTACATACTAGAAACAAAATATTTAAAATATACATAACGTTGGATCCAATCAATAATGATCCCTTATATTATAAATCATAAAATGTTTTCTCATTGTTGTGAAATAGATGATATGTCTACCCATGTCTCTTTTTTGGTGTACCAAACGTTTATAATGTAATTTTTTCCAAATTCAGTACAAATACATTATCATAAATTTATAAAACATTTATTTAATCACATAAAATATAATTATAATTTTTAAAACCTATTTCCTAAAAATGAAAAACCATTTTTAATAGATTGTGTTTCAAAACATTTCCCATTTTAAAATGATGTAAAATAATTTATCACTAAGAATTAATACAATAACCAAATTAATTTATCATGAATGATATGAAATTAAACAAAATGACCCATTTTATAGAAATAACTAACTCAAAAATATAAAAACCATGATTCCTATGATAATGGTGACTACAAAATAGGAGAGCACCCATTAAAAGGAAATAAACACCAAGAAATATAAATGGATTGACAAAAATAACTATCCCATTACAAATTATAAAGAAACCTATAACCTAAAAATAATTCTAAGAAGAAACAAAATGAATACTTTCTAGTGGAAAATCAATCCCACCCTAGTACTAATAACTTTATAAACAGGATACCTAGTAGGAAATGAGTCACCCATAATCAGCTAGTTCATGATCATGCTTCCTATAGATTAGATTACTTATGGATAAAAAATATCATTAACAAAACACTCTAAAAACAAAAAATTCACACAATTAACAAAGTATTAAATCAAATTACATTTCATGTAACCTATAAAATAAGTAAATTACAATGAAAATTCATTGATTTAAAATTAAAAACCATAATTTATTATTACAGAACATGTACCCTTTACAGAAAATATAAATTTATCATGTTTTGTATCCTATCCATTGGTCCATTATTATGTCCATTATATGGAATGTACTCCAATTAATAATTGTGTAAGTGTCCAGTAAGTAGAAAGAAAATGTTCTCTGAGGGGAAAATTCCATCAAATCCATAACATAAACATTATAGGTATAATCTCTAATCCATTTCAGCATTACTTGACTAGTGAAAAATAAAAACCAAAAAAGTTAAAATATAACTCATATAAATGTAAATGGGTGTAACATAAAAATAATGATGAAATTTCTAGGATATCCAAAAAATCACTATTTTTCAAAATCATCATGATATTATCAAATACATAGACTTATCCTATCATTTACACTTAATATAACTAATCCAAATCCATACAATATTAAGTATTTATTTTGGAAACTAAATGGGTTATATGTACCTATAATATTATTATCAGACTTATATAATCAATATTTGATGAAATTTCTAAGTAGAAATGATTCCTCAACCAATGATATCATAATTTCCAATGATATATAAACATGTATTTAAAACCTATTATGGTAACCTATAGATTTGGTCATCTAATTTTATGACATAACATAAATAATACATTAATATAAATTTTGGTTGTCTTCTCAGTTTATATATAAACAAAATTAGTACTGATCATTAACTAATTTTACTAATATTTTTTTTTCAACCAATGAAAACATTTAACAGTATATAAATAATTAATGATTCCATGCAATGTTATAAATATCTAAAAAAAATTATCCACATACAATACTCTTATAGACAAATCATAAGTGTTTCGTTACTTTATAACCTGATGAAATAGAAAAAAATAGAAACTTGAATGATCAAATTATTATTAAAGAAGAAATTATTATATCAATATATTACCTTGTATGATATTTTTATAATATGATAGAAAATAATCATAATAGAAAATTTTTATTAATAAATAATATAATAATCAATAAACAAATATTCCTTGAAAAGATAATTTGTAATCTCATATGAATACAAATATAATATTTTTCAAATATAGAAAATATGAGACCTAAATTATGAGTCGAAGAGCATTGCAAAGGCAAATATCAACGGAGTTTGGTGGAAATAAAAATGTAAACACATAATAATTGATCAAGAAACCCCTACTATTTCCAAAAGTGGATTAGGTATCACATCTTGTTTCCCATTTGGATTGAGCACTAAATCATATTTCTCTATAATTTCCTGATATATAAATATTTAACCATATCACTTATGTTCCATATAGGTCCCAAACATCAAATAAATATTAATCATAAAATTTTGTTCCTAAAGAAATCAATTATTCAACGAATCACTATATCCATTGAATAAAATAAGTTATATAGTAAATATCATATTGTGTCACATAAATAACCACCTAAACTCGATCAATCTACACACATTCCATAAACCAAAAGAAAACAATTTGTAAAATTATTTATATTGTGATTTATAAAACATAAAATATTGTGAAATATCACCCTTAATAGAAATAAAAATATTATTATTATTATTTAAGATATGTTTTTTAAAATAAAATTTTATAAATATTTGAAATAGATGGTGTTGTGGACACTTACAAAAGTAGTATTTTAAAAAATATTAATTTAATTCTCTTAAAATATTTTACATTAAAAACCACAATAATTGAGCCTTATATAAAATAAATGTTTTATATGATCTCATATATTTCCATGAATTCCCCTCTTGAGTTTTGATTGAGCCTATTAGGGTTTTGTTTCCATTCTTCTTTAATCCAAGGTGATCGAGTCCATTTTTTGGGATATAGATCAATTTATAGGGAAAAGACCTCATGTTTTTTATGTATGATTTTTCAATTAGTGATGTCCAAATTAAAAAATATGATTGTATTAAAATTTATTATCCATGATTTAAATGATTTGTAGGTGGTTCTTGTTTTCTATATTGAAGTCGGGTGGAAAACTTGTTACTGTCCACTTTAATATCAAAAATATTTAAAATGATGTGAAAATTTTTCCAGGCCTATTTGATGAATTAGTTAAGGGATTGAAATGGTTATATTGTAGGAAATTGTTTAATGAAATTAAATGGTGCATCTGGCATATTTTATCTAGAGGTAATACATATTTTGGTGTAACTCATAAATCTAGAATTTCATGTCATGAAATGTTTTCATGCTATGAATTTATCATGATTAGTGTATTTAAACCCCAGAACACAATGATTTATTACAATCTTAATGAAGCTCTCCCCTTCAGATCCTTAGATGAATCTAAAATTCATGTGTTATTTAATCCATTCTAGACATCAATATTAAGTGTTTGGTCCCCATTTAGTAATTTCACTATAGTTTTCCCCTCTCTTACATTCATCTCCATTGTAGTAGTGAAATATCTTCACAAAAAATTGTTTCGGGTTATAATATTGATGTTTCGAGATCGAGGACTATTTTTTGATATCTTTCACCTTTAGTCCATGATGGGAGTCTAGATTAGAGTAGTTATTAAATATCCAGATAAAGGTAGATGTTATATAAAAAAGACCATGGAACGTTACAATTTGTTTATGTATGTGAAATATTATGATATTTCAGTAACTCAATTTTTTAATAGAAAAAATAATAATGTATTATGAGAATCATGTGTTTAGACTACTATTTGTAATCATTTGGACCCAATGGTCTTGAGACCAATATTTTGGCTAAATGTAGGTTTATACAAACCATGACTGTAACAAACTAGAAAATTGATTAAAATATGTTATAGTATGAAATCAAATCATAGGGTATTTCATATGATATATTTACCAAGATAAATGGAATAATTTATTATTGCAATTAATAGTTATAATTGATATGATATGCATCTCTTTACTGTAATGAAAAAAACTAAGATGATATTTAATGAATGGGTCAGTTATTGAATAATGAATGGTAATTTAATTAATCGACCACTATTTATGATGTTATAATTTTCTTTGGATCATTTGGTAGTGAATTATAATTTTATTTATATTTAAATTCATATATTTAGGGAATTTAATGGTTTCTAAAATGATTATATAAATGGTATTACTTAATTATGTTCAAATGATTATATAAAGGTCTTTTCATGGATGAAGAATTTTTTATATAAATGGATTGTATCAGATGATGAAATTATTACATAAAGGGTTATGTCTAGATGTTGAAATGATTATATAAATGGATTTTTAGGGTGATGTCAAAATACAATTATAAATGGGTCTTCTCGGTAATTATATAATTCTTATAGGTCTGGACCAGGTTATGTGATTATGTTATGGGATTTTGGTTATGCTTTGAATGGTTTCGCTACATGCTCTAAGATATTCTTCAATGCTTTATATGTATGTAGATCATTGTATCATTTTTATTGATTTATTAATATACCAGTTTATCTCTTTATTTAGTTCACTTATTTTAATGCTGGTTTTTTAGACACGGTGGTTTAAGCCTACCTATTTGTACTCCCCCCAATTTTGGATGCCTTTTTTTACTCAAGAATATTACATGGATGAAGGAAAATGACTTTATTTTTGATGGTTTCTTTTTTGAAGGGATAGAACATTGAGATTTGACAAATATAATGTGGATATAAGGTTATTTTGAGTGTATTTATGTTAGCATCATATTTTATCATTGTTTCTATTTGTTTTTCATTTCGATAAATACTATACTTACATTTTATGGTATATTATTATTTTATTTTCATTGTTAATCCTTTACCTTCTAGATCTATGATTAACTATTAGCATATATTTTTTACTATGATATTTCATTTATTTCTAATATATTATTAATCATTATTTGGGGGTGTAGTCAGCATAAAATATTATATAAACAACGACTATTTGTAAGTAGACTTTCATGTGTGGGGAGGAACACTTGAGGTATAGTAATAAAAATAAATTGGCCTCATGGTACAATCCTTAACTAGGGAATTTTATAATTTAATATCAATGTATAGGTTGTTGTTTTATTCTACTTTACTGTTTGATAAATGTAGAAAGGATACTAGGATGTTTTGAGACCTGGTAATTATAATGTTAATGTGATCATATTACACATGTAAGTGGGAACCCCAAGTTATTAGGGATAATATTTTTGTTCATATTTTTTATTGTTATAATAGATATTATTTCAACATGGGAGATTCATGTGTTGTGTGATGTTATTGTTAATTGAGATTTATGCTCATGGACTGATTTGAAACTAGTTGTGTATTCATGCACAATGACAGAAGAGTGGGATATATCTTGGAATTCATTTATCATGTTATGGATATTTTTAATACATGTTATATATTTTCATATATGAATAATGAAATGAGATACATATTATATCAGATAAATTAAATTATAGAAAATTTATATCATTCTAATTAAATTAAATACCACATTAGAGATACCGAGAGCCAGTGGTTCTCTGTTTTAATCCCCTATTAAGGTTGAATTTATTTTTAACAAATTATATGAATAGAGTATTTGTATTGTTTAGGAAATTTCTCTTCATTTACTTTGAATTTTGTGTCATAGCAGTTGTAATTAACAATCTCAAAATATTGATAAACTTGATATTCAATTAGATCATGAAAATATCACAAATGAACAACTTCATGACAGATTCTTAGGGGGTATATGATCCATGAAATTGGATATTTATCTCACTATGCCTTTGATATCTGATATAGTTAGAGAGTTTTAGTGGTAACATATTATTGGGTTCACTGAGGAAGGAATACCAAAGTTAGTGTATTCTTATATCAAGACACAACATATTATCATCAAGAACCTCAAGAAATTTGCTAATAAAAGGGTGAAGCTTGCTCTATATAAGATTCCTGGACCAACCAAGAGTTTTTAGGACACTATAGATAAATCTCAAAAATAGGATAAGAAGTAATATAAGGATATAAATTAAATGTTTCTATGTAACTTATATATTTAAATTGTAGGATATGAAAATTAGTGTGAGTTTATAAACCTAATACAGAAGACTATGTTTGGTATGGACTATGTTTGATGGTTCACTGATATGTTGTTCATGATTTCATAATTAGGTGCCAATAAGATTTATAGGGTTCGGTATTTCTATGAAGGTATTTCCTATGAGATCATGTCATAAGATAATGTATTTTTATTGAGTATAATTTTTTAATGTGATAAATCAGGATCTCCCGATTAATTGGAATCTAGGTGATTCACCAAGAAGCAAGTATGATGTTTCATGAGGTAAAATTGGGATCTCTTATTATGATAGAAAAAATATTCACTATTATAGTTATAACTAATGTAACAGAATATTGAGCATTCAAGGAAGTGAGAATCCATCTCATGACCATTACCTGTTGTAGTTCCATCAGTGATGATTTGATTGTATAATATATAATAAATAAGGATTTATTGTAGATGATAGTGTAATGAATTATGATACGTTTTCCACATTGGTAGAATACTTTTATTAATAATTTAGGATGTTTTTTATGGCCTACCACATGAGATGAAGATAAAATTCATGATCGAGTATGTGTTGGGAACAGATCCAGTTTATATTCCACCTTAAAAGATGGAACAAATATAGCATCAAGATTTGAATTTTTAGATAGAAAATATGGAATATAATGGTTTAATATGGCCCATAACATCACTATGCTGTTACCTAGAATCCTTTTATATGATTCATGGTGGGACATTACAGTTGTGTTTAGACTATCATATATTGAACCAGAAGACATCCAGTTACCAGTATACACATTTGTGCATCAATAATCTCTGTTAATAGTGAAGAAGTGTTACGATGTTATCCATCATCAATTTTAGATTAGGATTCCAAAATTTTAGAGTGATACCAAAGTAAATACAGTAGACTACCTATATGATAAGGGTTATCTTTTATACGTTAATAATGATGTAGTTATATTTGAAGAATGCGCCAGTGACATTTATGGCCTTGATAAAAAAGATATTTCATAACTATATTTACCAATTGGTGGTAATTTTTTCAGAAAATAATATTTTACTCTCATTATATAGATGATCATTCCAAATATATGGAAATAATTTCATGTACATTGAGATATAATTTTCTTTACACCATGATATCAAATTGATATTTTTGGTTTGATAAAGTCCACCTCTTAGTTCATGCCATCTCATAAGCTAGTCTGTTACTGGATGTAGAGAAGATTGCAGTGATTTTATATTTTGTGTATCATAGAAATGTATTTTAGATTTATATATTTATTGGTTTAGAATGATTGGATTAGTTATTAATGTCATAGATCTCCAATATAAAAGAACTAGTGTTCGGGAAAATGAGAAAGGGGAGATATTTTTTTGGAGAGATGCTTTTGATATAGATTATCAAGAGATGTAGGGAAAGATAGAATCATAACCAACACTCACTTAACCTATTCTAGGAATGGAATATACAATGTATTATGATGCATCCATATTTAGAGTCAGATCAATTATAATGTAGGAGGACTGATTAGATTATTAATGATCTAGATTATTTAGAACACAGGAGGTACATTATCCTACTAATTTTTCGGAGTTAAATGTGGTATGATATGCCCTAATATGTGACCAAAAATAACTATTTGGTGATTCTTTTGTGTTATAAATTTTATATATGAGCCTCAATTGCATCGTTTCTCATAAGGATCAAAACCTTTAACAGTAGAGGTGGGTCAAAAATTTAAATTCATTAAACATTATGTTGTATTACACACCAGGTAAGAGAAATATAGTGGTCAATGATTAGAACCTAACGACCCAGACAAGGGTAGTGATGGATTATTTCATTGAGTTTTCAATGATGTTTTTCTTCTCATACATCCATCTAGATTCTCAAGTGTCCCAAGGTTGATTAAATATGTCTTTGATGACTTTTTTAGTAGTGTTTTTGGATCAGATCAAGGGAGAGAAGTTATTTGATATAGATGGATTAGTTTACAGAGGAAATATATATTATGGAGATCCAACATCAATATGTTCTCTAGGAAATGAAAATTCTATTCTATTAAATGGTAGAGTATTAGTTCCTACTATTTTTTGATGATCTAATGAGAGATTTTCTTGACTCCATAATTGAAGTACATTCTATTTTGAAAAGGTTCATGATATCAATAGATAGTATTAGGTTCTGAGAATTTAGTGGAGGTAATGGTATTTTTGGTGATATGATTCAACATTCAATAGGTGAATGGGGTGAATAAAAGTCATACTGACTTTTTTATGCCTCTTTACATTCCATAGTGTTAATGGATTGATTTATCTATGGAATATTTGATATTATTACATATTACACATCAAAAAAAAATAAATCAATGTTATTGAAATTTAATTGACTAGTAATGTTATCCCACTTAATTAATATGAGGTATGAAACAACTATTTATTATATGGGATGTATATATGTCCATGAGATATTTTAGTTTCATTTTATTTTGTGGAGTATAATTTCTGATAGAGGTCCTAATTCCCATATTGATTTTAGAGGATTCTTAAAATGTCTCTCAGATAATAGGTTCATTTGTTCATATCCTACTATCCTCAGACTGATGAATAATTTGAACATTCTATTTATATTCTATAGGATATGATATAAAATTGTCATATATTTTTTTATGGTTCATTGAAGAATCATATAAAATTGATGGTGGTATTTTATAACAATGCATTATTTTAATTGATCTAGATGGAACCATTATATGTTTTGAAGGTAAAACCATGTTTTTATTATGTTTGTTGGATGGGTATGGTTGATCCATTAATTATTGGACCTAGAATCATACATGATACATATTTTCATGTCCTATTGATCATGAGGAAGTAAGGAACCATAAAGAGCATGAAATAATTAAACACCAATCTGAAGATTCATCCTCAAATGTTTGAGGAAAGTCAATATGTTCTTCATCAGGTGTTTCCTAATATTCGGAAATGTTGAATCATGACACATGGAATGGTAGTGCCTCAGTGTTTTAGGACAATTTGGGTTGGGGAAATGGTTTATCTAGTGTAATATCTATAATTCATTCCATAGTTCTATAGTTCAATGGATTATTTTTTTCATGTTTGACAACATTAGAGATATCATCTAAAACATTCTAATATGGTAGACAATGATGATATATAGATTGTTGAAGATGTTTCTTGAAAGGATCATATGATATGTTTTGTGTATTATAGGGAGAAATATATTCATGGAAATTATGTAGCTATAGTTACAATGTAGTGGAATCATTTGCATGTTCAAGTGGAATTATATGAATGGGAATCAGATATGTGAGCATAGTGGTAATAATGTTTTAGTTAGACCACATTGTGATAATTTAAGAATCTCAAGTATGATATTTTATACGGTGGATAGATTTTATAATCTCATTTTTTCCTATAAAAAACTCTTGAGGTTTTTTTTAGCATCTATTTTTTGGGTTTTCCCTCTTCTTTATACCATATTGGTGAAGTCCATTTTATAAGATGCGAATAATTTATTGGGTAAATGAAAAAATAATGGGGCTGTTTGTTTTTAAGAATTTATAATGTATTGGTTTATGTATCTAAAGTTCTTATGAGGTATTATCAATGTATTGGAAGGATTTAGAGGTTGTTCTGGTCGTTATTATAGAATATATGATTAATGTTGTTTGCTAGAAACTGTAATATCATGAATACTATACATGACGTGAAATTGTTTCTAGACTAATGTTAGGAACTAGATTAGTATGTGAAATGGTCCCATTTCATGAAACTATTTATTGATGTAAAATTATTTATCGATGTTATTTTAGCCTGTGTTGACATGATATTCATCATAACTTGTCAATAAAATTTTTCATAATAGGAAATATTTTCACACCATCAATTTCTCATGATAAGTGGTTTTAAATTCCATAGTTAGTATGAAATTATTTTATTTATCATGATGCTCCCTCGCTATGACCCAAGGGTGAATCTTGATGATTTTTGAGTTAATTATTCCCTTTTAGATGTCATAATCAATAATTTGATCCCAAATTAGTTTTTTGTATTGGGGTTCCCCTCTCTTCTAGTTGTTCTCCATTATAGTAGTGGAATATCATGACCACAATTGTTTTGGATATTGATATTGACGTTTCATGATCTTTTTTTATTCTTGTGATATTATTCACCTTCATTCCTCATTTCAATTCATAGATGATAGGGTTTCATAAATATATTAATATAGGTTGGTGGCATGGAACAACACCCCTGGACTATTTATATTTGTTTAGGTATTTTTAATATTATGTAATTTTTTTGACTTGTTGTGGTCAATAACAAATAGAATAATGGGTAATCATAATAAATTTATATGATACTCTTTGGACCCCATTAGAACCAATGGTGTGGATACCTAGCCTGCAGCTACCTTTAGGTTGAGTCTACCATTGATGGAAAATTAATTAGATAATGGTTTAAAATATATTAGTGAATGGAATTAAATCTCATGTTATTTAATTTGATAGATTCTCCTTGGATGAAAGATTCATTGATATAGAAATAACTTGGGATAATTGAAATTAGATGTGTTAGTAAAATGGTATGAAAAATTATTATGATATAATGTAATTATTAATTGGGTAATTTAAATACAACAAGTATTTGGAATAATTGAATTTTTTTGATTATTATATTATGTTTCTTTATTATTTATGTTGTATCATGAGTAGTGATTATTGGAAAAAAAATTATGATTGTATTTAAAAAATGATAAAAGGGATATATAAATGGAATTTCCTAGGGATGATGAAATTCTCATATAAAAGTATTTTCTTGAATGTTCAAATTCTTATATAAATGAATTTTCCACGATTATATAATGCATATAGAATGGGATATTCTTGGTTTTATTAAATGATTATATAATTGGATTTTAGTTGTAATATTGATTTTTTTAATACATGTATTGGACCGATTATGCTCTAATTCTTATAGGGATTGACCAGGTTATGTGACAATGCCATGAAATTGGGGTTACGATTTTTATTGTTCTGTTACATGTATATAGATATTATGTCATGGAGTTGAAGTGTATTGATTGTTTTTTTATTAATGGATTTATTAATAACCTTGTTCACCACTTCAATGAGTTCACTTATTATTAGACTAGTTGTTTTTGACATGGTGGTGTCATCCTATTGAGTTTTACTGACACACTATTTTGACCGCAATTTGGTAACATGTAATATTATATGTTTGGTGGTTTAGACAAGTATAATGGGATTTTTGGTTTATTTTTTCTTACTAGATGTGTTGGGTCTTTTATAAATGATCAGAATAGGGATTGGGACTGGGTTCTATTTTGTGTATTTTACATAGAATGATATTGTGTCTTTATTCATTTTTATTTAAAATTTATTGACCATCCATCCTCATATTACACAGATTTTTATTTTTTTTATTTTTATGATCAATTACCACCATATTATATGATTCAATTATTATTATTTTCTATTAATATATTTTCTTTTATTTACACTATATCATAACAATATACTGGTGGGTATAGTCTTTAAAAGAGATACTCTACACCCTTCACCTTTTAAAATATTCTAGTGTATTGTGAGGAATTCATAAAGTCCAGTAACCAAGCTGTTTGGCAATGTGACAGAGTTCTAGATCAGGGATTTTAACAAATGTATCAATGGGAATGTTGTTCTTAATATTAATCATTTTTATATGAAATTATTTTTTTGATATTATGAAATACCATTTTTTTAAAAAAACATAAAAACAGAAGTAAAACATATATATTAAAAGTCTTAATGGTCTATTTGAAGTGAACATATATTTATAAATAAATTAATTTGAAATCATGAAGATGTATCATTGTTGGAATTTTAAATCATGGACCAAAATGGATGATAAAATTAATATATTATGTATTATTCATAATAAACTAGTAGTTTTGAGAGAGGAATTTTTAAAAAGTAAGATTAATTAAACAAGACTATCACTTTTACCCTTAAAATAAGTATACACACACATATGTCAATAAATTTGTATAATTTATTCAAATTATATGTAAGTTTTAAATGATAAATATCGAAACTCAATGAATTGAAATATTATGACAAAACACCTAATATTAGTGATAAACAATTAGTCAAAATCCATTTTAAGAAATTAAACTGAATTTTTAATGATTTTCCAATAGATATAAGAAATTATACTTTTTAGATAAATCTTTAAGAAATAAATATATCATAGAAATAAGAACATGTTTCTCAAAAAACACTCTCATGTAATTACAATTTTGGACAAGGAACTCTTTCAACATGACTGACATTTTAAATAAAAACCCCGTAAAAATACAGGTCTTATAAATAGATTTAATATAAAATTATTAAAATACAATTGATAATATATTATATAAAATAATACTTATATAATAATTACATTTAAAATTAAATTCATAGTTAAAACAATTCATTAAATCTATTGGATACCAAAAACCCATACATTGTCAATAATTCATTTTTAACATGTGAAAAAATTATTGAAAAATAAAATTAGATTTATTAAACAAATTAATAATAAACATATTCATAACTATTATTATTCATTCTCTCCATATAATCCTTTAAAATATACTTAGTTTTTACCTATTATCAATATCGTGTTTATGTAATCTTGATCATTTCTTACTTGGTGAGTAAGAGGAGAGTCTTAATTCATTATTATTTCAGTGTTAGATATTAGGATATCCTAATTTCTACATTATAGGCTTAATTATAATGGTTTATTATTTTTTACATTCATTTCATGAGTGTTTCATTCTAAATAATTGAATATGAAATTGAAAATAGGTATATTGTGATTATTATTAAACAATAGATGATGTTCTATTTAATAATGAGACAAATATTGATATACAATTTCCTAAATAAGGAAATAAACAATTATATAATATTTATAAAATAGTATAAGAGTGACTTCATTCACATATTCATCTGTGATATGAATTTAGTTCATTGATCACATACATTTTTAAAATGACCCAAACATTAAAAAACTATGATTAAAGGGTAAATATGATATAATATAGTTCAAATACCATTACAAATATTGCATAATTATGAAATTATGTGTTAATTTGTTTGATATAACTAATATAAAAAATAATTTTTAATATAATATAATTTTTATGAATAAATGAAATATAATAAATCGACCATTTTCCTATAAATATTCATATTTTTAGTGATTGCAATTAAAAATACCATTTATAAATCATATTAATAATAATATCTTTAATTTTACAAAATCGATCCTCAATTATTTTAAATTCCAAATATGTATCATTTAAACCCATCAATATGGAAATCTATGAAAAATGGTAATGATTAATAGAAACTCAACATTCTATTGAGGAGGTTGTTTACACACATGTAATGATAATATATTCTTTTTAAATAGAACATGGGATAACCGAAAAATAGTTTATCATTTAAAAATATACATTAGGTTATAGATTTCATAATAATATATTAAATTCCATTATAAACCATCCATTTTAGTTTAAGAAGGATGATCAATATGTTACATCAGAGAAGTGGTAGTATGGACATATACACTATTCATGTTTCAATATTACATAATGGGAAAGGGAAAAGGCGATTAATTATTATACCATATATATATATTATCATATAAATATAAAAAATATTTATGATATAATTTAAGGATGGTGTAATGGATTGTTTTTTGAATTATTTCACATAGTGAAATGTAAATAATGAAAGAGGGTTTATAAATTTATACAAAAATTATTGAAATTTATACTTTTTGAGGATGGATATGATTATAATGGATGGTTACTAGGGAAGAATAAAATAAATTTTATGTTTCAATGAGTGTTATGGATTGGTTTTTACATATTTTGTGATGAAATAAGGGATTTTTTTGTATGGGAAGTGAGAAGAGGGGAACCACCTTCATTAGTGAAAAAGTGATGGAATTGCTACAAATAATCGAAATATTTTTACAATTGGAAGCCACTCACGGTGAAATTTTCCTAAACATTGTAAAATAATTGAGATTAGGACATAAAATATTGAAAAATACTCCAAACACACATTCAAATTCAGGTTTAAAATATGATTTAATTTATTTACATGCAGCTTTTCCACTTTTAACATTTTAGCTTATATCTCTGTAAATAGTTTTTACGGATGTAAATTATCCATCATATTTAAAAAATAGTACATTTATATACTTTAGTCATACATATTACTATGTTTAAATCAATTTAGTTTTATTAAATATCTTTGGGTGTCAATTTTAAATTTTAAAATATTAAATATATAATTTATTAAAAAAACATTTCCTAAAAAATATTACTTCAGATAAAAAATGTTTAATATAGGGTTGTAAAAAATAATAATTTTATTTAAATATTTATGATAAGATATAAAATTCACATAATTTCTATAAAAGTCTTATATATATTTATAATTCAAATTTATATACCTATAATCCTAGAAGACTTTGGATAATTGTAAAAATGTTATATCTGACTATTTAACTTAAAGTAAATCTATATTAAAAAAACTAAAAATGTAGACTATAATTTATTTTCTACATCAATTTTTTTTTTCATTTTATGAAATTTAAATTCTAAAATTTAAATACTTGTTTTTTTAATAATATTCTACAATATAATGAAATAAAATTTGTATATGATAAATGCCTTTTAAAATTCTATATATACTTATTATTTATTATCATTTACTAATAAAATAAATATTGATAAATTTTTTATTTTATCATCAAGTATTCATGAATTTCTTTAATCATAAATCCTTATAACCTAAAAATGTTATTCTTAGAAAAATATATTCTCATGTATAAATGATATTATTTGTTTTTTAGCTATACCACATGAATTTTGATAGAATTATTCTTCCGATGAAAGGATTGTGGCTATATATTTTCATGATTAATTGTGGGGGGATTCATAATTTTAAAAAAATTCACATTGGGATAACAATTTCCATCAAATTTATTCAAATGGGGTTTTTGTGGAGACAGAAACACACAATCATTCTTGTAACATGATAACCCATAGAACTACTTTCCAATGGAGGGCATTCCTTGGGGAACATGGCCCACAATACTAGAGAAATCAAATGGATTGTTATCATAGTATTTAGGGCAGATCACACCATTGTGGGAGAACTATTTAATATTATGTCACTATTTTATAGATTTTATTGATGACATTTTAAGAATTATTTATTCATTCCCATCTATGTTATGGGTCACCATTTAATTTACAATCGATTATTAACACGCATTAATTTGGAATCATATATATGTATTCAATGTAATTCATCTACGGAAGATCTATATGTATCTATGATTCTCCATAAAAGGTACAATTTTTAAGTATTTTATATTATTTGTCTTTTATTATTATGACACTGGTTTTAGGACACACCGTGGGGCACTCTAAATTTAATTATCAACCTAGAAGATAAGTGTTGTTTGATATCGAGATCAGACCCAAAATAGGGAATGTATATTAATCATTTTGAAAGGAATCAAAACCCCACAAAGTTCATTGACACATAAAGGGACACATCATTCCATTTACGGTTATGTAATAATGTCCAAACCATTAAATTTAACTCCATGAATCAAAGACACCCAGGAGGAAGGTTCAAAGTTAAAATATAGTGTGAGACATATGCCAAAGAGGGAAAATTTAATTGGAAAGGATGTACTCTCCCGGGTTGGCGGGATGATCATACGTGGAATAGGGTGCAATAAGTATAGTTATGTAATGATATTTAGAATGAGTATTTACCTCCATGTAGGATATGACCATACCGAGGTTGTATCCTAGAGAATATTAGGGGGAATTGTGTGTTGGGTTTGGACTTCAGGGAGGCTTCCTATGAAATATAGTTAGTATGGAATCAAATACCACATTGTCCAGAAATGGTATGTCCTAACACCTAAAGAGGAGACCTAGGTTCATAAATCCTTGTGAATATGACCCATTGAACGTTCGTACCATAATGAATATGAACCTTTTAGGTGGTAAAAACATGTATGTGGATTATATGTAATATGAGGACCATGGTTATAGAACTATGAGGAATGACTTGAATCAAGGAAATTTCAAAGTTTGGTTGGGGCTTACATATGAGAAGAATCCCATTTTAATGGGTATGGATGGGGATTATACTGAATGTGAGGTCCATCCACAGTGGATCATTCATATTTCATGATCTCCACACACCTCTAATACCATGTGTGTCAGGCTCAGTGTAAGAAACAATAGGAAGTGATAGAACTATACGAAAATCTCCCAAGTCTATAGAGTAACAGGTCAGGGCACAAAGGAAGAAGAAAACAATTGGGGTCTCTAATAACTATCTCATCTCATAGCATCTTTTATTAGTTCCAATGGGATAGAGAAAGGTCATTGAGGTGCACATCTCCTCACATGTTTTGGTAAAAAGGATAGTCATATCAACATCTGGCTATGTCCCGACTCGAGAAGTGGAGAAAGTGTGAAACGACATTCAATAAATGAGAGGGGCATAGTCCATGATGAATTCCCTTCACTTGGTACCAAATTGGACGATACAACATTAATCAACAATGTGGTAAGAATACATGATTATGTACCATCCCACATGGAACGTGGAGGTCCACATGAGTACTACTATGTTTGGGACCCTCATTTACATGGTAATTATAGCTCAGGAGAATTATGAGGATCACCTTGGTTAAAGAGGTTAAAAATAAGATCCCTCTTACCATGGTTATTTATTCTCAAGATGAAATTTGGATGTTTCTAATGGTTTTATCATACACATCAGGTGTATTGGGAAGGGGTAGTTTCCTAGTACAACTATAATAGTACACATAGGGGCCAAAGTGGGGTTGAATTCTATGATGGAGGGAATCCATTGGAGAATAATTATGGCACACCCTGGAATTCCCTATTCTATGTTTCATGTTCTTATGGGGTATGTGGTTCCCTCTGTAGATAAATTCAGTATGTGGGTGTGGGTTCTATCTAACTAATGATTTTATATGTAGGTCTACGATCTATCCAAGTGGAACTTTTCTACATGGGACTAAGTTCCTCTCACATAGAATATTCTTACAAAGGGTATGGATACCTTTGTATAGATTTTTACTATGATCGGTGATGGAATACAGTGTTTTCATTCACTTATGACTTTTTTAATCAAATATTAGAATGGATTTGGGATCACTGATGCTTGGTTGTATCCCTTTTTTAACATAATGTTATGTGGAATCCTTACCTACTAAAAATAGATGGATCTCAGATTTTTTTTTCAAACCATCTGAATATCTTATTTTCTTCCTCTATCTACATCCCCTTTAGTGATTTTATAGACAAGTCGAGTAACTAGTTACCACGATAACTTTTCTTACGTGCTGGGTTGTGGGCATCATGTTTTCATGGAATGGAAAAGACCTCCCACAACTGTAAATAACTTTTGTGTTTGTAGGAGACATAAATCACCATCCAATACACTAAAGGATTTATCATTTATAGGGGTGATGGAAATCACATTTAGTCCCCAAAAATGATATGGTGTTGTTATCGTCTATTCGTAAAAAATTTCATATCTAACATATGTTTTCATTTGCAAGATTCCATGTGGAGTGGGGGTCTTCGTAATTAAATTTTCTATGATGACTATAAATATCCATTTTGGTTTTTGGTATTTAATATTTCATTGAATGTATTTATTTATTTATTTTACCCTCACAAAATTCATGGATTTTATTCAACCATTCATGTGGAATATTCTAGAGCCTAAATATTACCTCATCAGAATGCAATCTGATCGAGAAAAATGGACTGGATTCCAATAATGACATTATTCGTTTTTAACAGGTATTTGGTATGAATGTGAACTCGTAGAAGGAATCAACTCTATAGAATGGAGATCCTACTTATTTTTCATTTATCGATACTCTTATTATAACTAGTGCTCTGTGAACACGATATCACTTGAATATCAGGGCGTAATGGTAACCTTTGAGAAATAATATTCGGTGAACTCAAATTCATCACCAAAAAATAGTATTTAAGCTCTATAATATATTAAATTAGGCATTTATATGGTGGATATATGGTTCAATTACCATGTAATATGTGGGAAAATGTTCATGTACCAATATCACGTAGCTCACATAGGACGTTAGAATTTTTTCTATCCTTTTCTGTAATTCTGAAATAATTTTTTTTTTTTCCTATTGGGTTTTAATGGATATTTGGAGAAAAAAATTGATTTCCACTTATTTGACAAAAATTGAGAGAATTAATTCCATTGTAAATAATTTTATAATTGACCAGTATCATTACATTATCCTAGAGAATATATTCTTAAGTGTCTATTTTAACTAGAGCCTCTATATTACATATTTTATAATATATTATTTATCTAAAACATTTTTATTTAATATTATTCTCCCATTCTTTAATCTGATAATAATTTTACATCTTCATTTATAGTGTTGTCTTTTTATTTTTTTCTTATGAACATTTCTTATGTGGCAAAAATCCATTCTGATTCCATTCAAGAGACGGTCTCTATTCTGAATGGTTCTTTATTGTCCCAAAAAATAATAATAATGATGATATATCCTTTTTGTATTTCATTCTTGATTATACATCCATTATTAACCTATGACACGTTGATCAAAATGGATGGTGGAGTTCTAAGTCTGTCTTTCATTCTAGAGGTCATATTGCATATGTATGGTTTTGGGAACTATAGGTGAACTATAATTGCATTGAATTTACATAGTTGATTTAGGCCATTAGATTTTATTAGGAGGCCTATATTTCACTGAATATGGTATATTCGCCAACTAAGACACATCCTGAATTCATCAACCACAAGTGTTTAATCTTCAATACTATCCACTTATCACATAGTGAAGTTGGAATCATAATTTGTTATATTTAATAATTAATAGTATTTATCATTTATGGATACATGTATGATTAATTTCATCCCATATGAAACACCATGTAATATAATTAATTACTTTCTCCAAAATAAAAAGACTTATTAGCCATGTAAGATAGATTTTCTAGGGTTCCCCTTAATTCTATATCACTTATTCCATAATGTGATTAGAATATGTTATTTTTGAATGCAAGTGATCTGACACCGTAGGTTCATCCCACAAGTACTTTACGGAATAAAAATCATTATATAGTCAAGGATTTATTGGTACACTCTTACGGATGTAAAACATAATACTTAGGGATACCAGATCTCACAAAATGTGTCTCTAGAATTTCAGTTGGCATGAATTTTTTCAGGTTCTTGAGTAGATGTATAATTCTATCCCAAGGTACCTATACTTATTTCTAGAAAAGAACAGTATCAATGGTTGACACACTAGTAGATGGAGGACCCATCAACCTGGTTGCCAACTATTTCTCATATTTATGAATTTTTGTGAAATATACATAATATTAGATACCACATCATCTTTTCGAACACTTTCAATATTATATAGATTGTTTTAAGAACACATTTAATTCTTTAAATATCTGTATTCCACAATAATACGTCATTACAACTTTCACCATTCACGTCTTAATATTTAGGTTGTTCACCAGTCATCTTTGGTAATCACTAGTGATAATGATTTGTTAATTTACTTCAACCTATTTTCATTCATTGATTATTCAACACCCCATGGAGCAGTGGTAGATAATGGTATATGTTATCTAGAAGAAAATTTTTACATATTCTAATTAAAATATGTAATTACTAATGCTTAGGTATATGGGGTGGCAATTTTCAATCCCAAAACACCTTATAGTTTTTCGCAAAACGTTCGTTGTCTGACACATGTTTTTTTAACCCATACTATCATTATAATGAAATCACACTTTTCATCATCAATAAATTGTGTTTGATGATAATGCACAAAAACTCCGGCATAGAAATTTCATTACATTAGGTGAAAGATTTGACTCAACATTCATGGGGATATTCTGAGAAGTGGGTTCAATACTATCTTAAAGGGGTGTTGGGGAATCCGTTTAGATGGGTGCCTAAACCACCAGTCTCACCAAGTTAATTTCAGATTGTGTTAACAGAACCAAAATATTAAGGGTAATGGTGTTCATCTCACTAACATAATACTTTTAAGGGAATTTATCCTAAAATTTCCATGAGTATAATGTCTGATACGAACAACATATTTTTTACAAAATTTTTTGGAAATTCTACATATGTCGGTCCTAGTGGAATAATATTGGTTATTCCCCTTATCAATTGAAAAAATTTCCAACCCAGTTCAACATCTTAAATAATAGGAAGAGATAGAGGATTTTACTACTCCAAGGTAATGTTTTTCAGCCAGTTCATCTATATGGAATATAATTTTAAACTATATATTTTTGGTAGTTAGTAATGATGGTTAGGATTCACATGAATCCATTGATCATCATGACACACTAAAATAGTCTTTGGGAAGAAATTAAACAATCCTTATGGAAACTCCTATAGGAAATATTACTCATAAGGTGTACATATCTTGGAATAATTTCTTTTTCCTATGATTAGGTGGTTTCTTTTATCAGAACATGCATGGTCTTACCAATCATGATCTCATATAATCAATGAATTTGATCATTTGTGAATGTGATTTGATCAAATTTAAATAATTGAAATATAATGAATAATCTTTAAGGGATACTACCACTGGGAAAAATATCCAAGTTAACAAATATGCATAATTTTATAATTAGGTTATAACAAAAATTGTGGATAAATGTGAACATGTGGATTACATAGAAATAATTAAGACACAACTATCACATACATCAATGGGACTAGATTATATCGAATATTTTAGTAAATATATAAGATATTTCATAAAAATAATGTGTATGTTATTTACTAATGATGATTTTAAGAGAACCAATTGTGTTTATTACCTTGATAACTCATGGAAGGAATTTGAAAATATGCTAAATAAGCTAAGTCATTTTCTAATTTAGTATTTTGTTTTCTTTTTTCTCATTTCCCCAATATTTTTTAAGATAGAATCATGGATATGGATGTACCTACATTTTCCCATACAATAAATAAAATAAATCTTGTTTACACCCAAATTCATATCCCCCATCTCATCATATAGCACAAATAAATTTTTTTATCTGTATATCTCAATCAAACCCCTGGATCATATTCTAGAAATTATATCCTACAAAGTATTTCTCATGGATTTTTAGATTCATAATTATTATCATAGTAACACTAGATTCAGCTTATTTGGAAGAAATATAATGTAACAGTATAATTTTTCCATTATACAAGGAACTTAGTGAGCATATATTGAATGTTTCTAGGGTTTTAAGGAAAATCAGAAAAATATTACATCTTTACATTTACTATCATATTTTTTGCATAATTCCAAATGTGGAAAAGACATAGATGGACGAAATTGAATTTTACTTAGGCCTCCCCTTGTTGGTTTTTACTAAAACATGTTTTGTTTTATGTTACTTCAATTTCTCAATGAATTTTTCCAAACCATGAAGAGTGAAGGTCATGTTAGATTGGACTCAATATTTACTCAGGGTACCTTATTTGGGTTTTCAACCTAGGGAGTTTTCATTCTATTTTTTCTGGTAGTTTAATGCCATAGATGATGGAATAATGAAGCTGGTGTTTCTGGTCGAATAGATTTTATCATAAATTATGGTGTAAAGACCATAGTAGGGATTATGTGATGAGAATATCTCAATATTATTCAGATATATTAATTATCATTTTTTATTAATGATTTTGGGATATTTGAATTTGGATCATGTTGTGGGAATGTATGTACGGAGTAACCATATATAATGTCTAAAATGCAGTCAACTGTGTGATTTTTTTAAGGCTTACATAGATAGTATAAGTCTCTCTTATGAATGAAGATTCCTTTGGTTGATAGAAATTTTTTTGAGTAATTTATGAAATCCCAACTAGGGATTATTATTCGTAGTTATCAAAAAGGTTTACTTATGTAACAAACCTTCCATTTTTTATGGATGGTGACTTGTGAAGATCCATGTTATCCCTGACCACACATGGGTGATTTTTTAATGGTAATTGAATGAGAATTAAAATGGAATCTGTATTGGAATTAGGCATAAATGATAAACCATTACTACGTGAATTCGGATTGTGTAAAGGTTTGTTGTAACATAGTGCAATATAATTTCATATGAGTATTACATAAGTCATGTAGCTTAACATTATATGGAGTGCAGATTTGTGAGATATGATTTCAATTCATTTATCATTGATTGAATGACTAGTGATTTTCAATTTTCATGGTAATATTTCCATAAATATTAAATCATATTTAGGAATAAATGGGTGAAATTTTAATATTTCATTTGGGTCTTCCAAATCTGAAGAGTTTCATGGGATGATAATTCCTTTAGGGAATACAGAGATAGTAGTGTTTTCTATTGAGAGAGAATTTTCCTTTGGTTGAAAGGTAATTTTAGTGGGTGATTCATTGAAAGCTAACCAAGGAATGTCATGAATAATCAAAAAAGTTTTCCGTATGACATTAACATTCTATTACCTGTGTCTAGAGGATGATTATTGATATTTTGGCATTCCCAAACATATATTTTGGTTTTGTTAAAGAATTTTCCTAACTATGGAACAATTATTTCACATATAAATTACCCACGAATGGATAGAAGTTCTTTCCTCTTACTGGTCTGACCCATGCAATGCAATGGTGTTTTTTTTCATGGCCAGCCCTGAGACATAATTTCCAAGAATAATTATTTATCTCATCAATGTGATGATTAATATACACATAATTCTAATGTATTTTCTTAATAGTGATCGAAATGTCATGTATAGGGAGTAATTGTTTAATCTTTGAATATATTCCAAAAAATATCTGTATTCCCATACATGACCCTCCTTTGAATATCTATATCATAAATAAGATAGGTGGAATACTTTTTATTTGTTTTTGATTGAGATAAAGGATATTAGAAACACTAGGTATCTTAAGTAAAAAATAATCAATCCATTCTATATTCTTCTTTGAAAGGTATTTATATGGGTCTAACACATACACAAGGAACATGAACATTTTAATATGTTGTCTATATCGTGAATTGGTGATTCGAACTTCACTATATAACCTAAATTAATAGGAATGAATCCATGTTTAGTAATGTTAAATAATAGAATTTAGTGTTATGCACTGGGGATATTATCCTTACAGTTTCTCATCACACAACATGGATGTAGAGGAATCAATGTGGAAAAAGGAAATATGATGGCTTGACTCAAAGATTGAGATTTGGGTGTCATGGTTTAACATGTATTGGTAGGATGAATGTTTAATGTTGTCTGTGAATTCAAACTCTAAATATATACAACATGAACCATGAATTTCAGCATCATGTGTTATGTATGAGGGTTACCCAACATGGAAATGAATTTGTGAATCTACATAAATTCTATTTAATAATTTTGGGATTCCATTACGTGGGAAATCTCATGTTTGTAAAATGGGGATTTTTGAGCTGTTCACACATGGAATCCGATTGTTGGAACATCGGTTATGACCACATTTTAACTTCATAATCTGAATATGTTCTCACATAGCTTATCATCATGTAAATAGGATGGCATGGGTTCTTTTAGTTTAAGGCCATTTAATCAGGTATATATGTTATGGAAACTATGAATTATTAAAGGATCGTTGGCTCACAATGTTTCAACCTGATATAGACATGAAAAGGGAAAACCTAAACTATGATTCTGGTGGTTAATGTGGTAGGGAAAATGAAATGGGGAATGAGTTCCATTATAGCTTATGAGGATTGAACTATTGTATCAAGATAAAATATTCTCCTTTGGTTGAGTAGCCATTTTGTGGGTGATTTAAGAAAATACAGTTAAGTAATTTTAAGCATAATAAAAAATGGATTCTCTTAAAAACTTATATACCTATTACTAATATCCAGATATATATTTTGGCGATCCATTTTTTTTGGAAACATAGTATGTTAATTGGAAGTAATTTTTATGAATATGTAAGAATCAATTAGACCGATATTTTCCATATAGTGATGACTTCGCTACATAGATCGGTATAATATGTTGGGAAGGGTATTTTTAGTATTTATATTATGGTTGGGATAGGATAAGGATATTGGCATCACTACATATCTTGTTTGTGAAGGAATGGTTACACACATAGTTATAAAGAAGGATCCCGATTTAAGAATGAGCAGTTTATAGCATGTGGATGGACATTTTTTCACTTATTATTTCTATGGGTGGACATATAATTTGAGATTGTAGTGTAACTACATATCTTGTGTGGAATAGATTCAAGCCTTACATAGATCAAAAAATATACCACTTCATAGTTATTAATTATATATAAAAAAAGGATAATTTTGATATGGAATGTCGACATGATATTTTTTATTCAGGCATTAGGACATATCTTGTGATGATAGGAATCACTTTACATGCAGTTCATAGAAGATTGTGTGGTAGAATACCTTCACCAAACGTAATGATCCACTTTAATGTAAAATGACATGTTATGTGGTTTTATGTTATTTAACAATGATAAGGACCACACTACTTATTATCATGCAACCATGATGAATGTATCGTTTTTTTTATGAAATATAAATGGGACTGATGATTTGGGATATATTGTCTCTTGTGAAGTATTTAAAAAACATATCTTGAAGATATATCTAGGTGACAGTGATGGAAAAGTACATCTTATGAATGGGGGTAATTTTTTTATGGGCCTACGATAGCTGGTACAGAAATAATTACATATCCTATTTATACATGAATCATTTCACAAAAATATCATTACTCTCGGCATGGTAGAAGGTCGATGATGGAAATGGGGGTGTCCTCTCTAGTGAGAAAATTGAGGAATCCCACAATTATCATGAGGAATCCAATATTGATAAGGTGGGTTAAGGCTACCATTTCTCTTCATATACTGAGGATTTTTTGTTGTACTCCACACGTACTTGGTTTCATGATGTATCATATTTTGTCCATAGTTTATGGCTATAATTTGTTATTTTTTATTTTCAACCACAATGGCGCGAGAATGTCTCAAAGGGTATTATTTGGCTTATAAGTGATGATCCAAAACAGAAAATGGGATAGAGGACCGTTGACTCCCAAACACATGATAAATATTTATTATGGTCTACAATCATCATGTCAAATTTTAAGGAATACATGATGAGATCATGTTGTTTCTAGACCGAGGATAATGGACACTTGCATCACAACATATCCCATGAGGATGCCAATAAAGATATACAATGTTCTAAAATGGAAAATTCTATATGAACTCTATCTCATATGTAAAGGAGTAATAATTCCCATTTATTAAAAATATATGGATCTAAGATTATAGTTTTGGGAAACACTATGTATCGTAAGATAACAAGAATCAGTCGACATTGAGTTTCTTATTTATTTCCAAAATAAAGCTGACTCATGTGGATATTTTAGATTGAGTGGACCTATAAATAAAAGTACCCTTATTGGAGTTCCTATAAATAATTTTTTTATTAATGGGATAGATAATTTTTCATAATTTATGGATGTTCTTAATACAAAGGCTTTGTTATTCAACACATATAACACTGTAATGAAAAATTGAACAAATATAATTCTAAAAGGATGTATTTGTAGGTCAAAATGATACATTGGGAGGTGGAATTTTAAAGTTTCGTCGGGAACAAGGATTCTAGATACATGCCTCCCTACAGATCATGTGATCACACAAATAAATAAACACATATTAATGTAGTCTATAATGGTATAAAATTAATGATAGGGTCTATTTGATCTCTTTTGAGGACATTGAAATCTCACATTTTCTTCATAGGGCATTCCCTATTAATTATAAAGGATATGAAAATAGTTTCATGTCATCATACAGAAAAATATATGGAGTCTAATTTAAACTATAAAGTAAGAAGATGATTTGAATTTTAACATTGTTCAACTGAGATAAAGGTAACTATGTAGTTTAACGTCATAACAAAAAGTCAGTGGTCATGTAATTACACAACCTATTTCATTAGTAACCCATAAATGGTAGGGGTTGTTGAAATATTTCCTTCAATCGAGATGAAATAATAATCACCATTAGATTAGACTTTGTGAATGAAATACGGTGCCTCTCACACTGGTTCTAGCACTAGGGGTATCATCATTTTCCTGAGGACCAAAACCATTTCTCCCCCAAGGAACTACCAAAGGTGAAAATTTTCGTTAAAGGCTCACCAATTCTGGTTTTGGAGGACTTCCATATATTGAATGGTATTAAATCTAATCTCATCTATGGAATCCAATTCATCGAATATTTTTTTGAGATTTATCGGCTATTGATAGCTTGTCGTAGATAGAAATGTGGAGTGAGAAAAATTGAACAACAATAATTAGGACAACCTCTAACTCCTAATCAAGTGAATCTAGTAGCCCTTATGTGGTTGTGTGGGTTGTAGTCCTGTAAGTACACATTATATTATGGGGATAATATTTCCAAGAATACTTATATTCATCCATAATATTTGGGATTAAATTTTATAAGACCCTTTTGTAGGACTCAATCGATCTGTTACTCATTTTTTGATAGTAGGATTAATCATTGGACATTATACCATACTGCTGGTAATGCTTCTCCAACTAAACATAATATAAATTGGGTTGGTTGTACTAAATTACTATATAAGGGATCCCAAATATGGTAATGATGTTGGTTTTCATAGTGTTATAAATATATCATGACCAGACTTCATTGATGGGAATGGATTTAGCCCATTTATTGATACATTCGGTCACATTGAGAAAGTATTAGAACTAAATGTATTTGACAAGAGTAAATGGCCCTAAAATTTCCTTTAACCATAATGAAAATAGAATGTATAATTTTATAGAATGAGGTCACTATGGGGGTTAATAAATGAAATTTTAATGCACCTAGAAGTAAAGACTCTTTTTAGAAAAACTTTTAAAATCCTCTTTCATATTGGGAAAATATCTCCCAAACCACAATGTTTTATGGGAACACATGGACCAATATTGGAGAAACCACATGCAAAGTGTTCATTTCTTTCAAGATAGAAATAGAATCCCCCCATCAATGTAACTGATAAGGACCCCAACAAGGCATATCATTTAGAGTATCGTTCAATGATTCATCCCTTACTAGATAATAATGCAAATTTATTATCATCATATTTTTTCATTACCAGTAACGTTGGATGGGAGTAATCCATTCAGATTGTAGTTTATAATGAGTATCAATAACCAAGTGATATGACTATATGGTTTGATGATGGGACTAAATACATCTATAGGATCCATTTTTCTTGTATGTATCTCTCTGATTATTTCATCAATCTTCTCTTAGATGAATATTTACTCATCTCTAAACCATGTTGGTAATCTACATGTTTGAATTAATTACGTCTTTGGATGTGAGGAAACATTGGGAAGCTTGAGAAAATTCACATAGAGAGAAATTGTTGGAAAAACTAACTCTTAGTCAGTGGATTGTTTTTTCAATTAATGGATCTTGGGTATGGATTAGTTAGGTGTTTCAATGGGTTCATTCTATGTGGAGAAGCATTAAGGGGAGATTAGGTCTTTTATAAGTAAAAGTTTCTGAAAACAAGTTTGCATAACATTTAAATTATATGAAAATCTACTTCAAGTCATTTAATGTTTTAGTGTTTTTAATATTTAACTAATGAGTCTTGTTCTTTCGCATATCGCATTAAAAAAATTACCCAACTTGTATGTGCATTTGATGTTGTTTAATTCTTCAACCTGTAGTTTTAAAGTGATTTCCATGGTCGATTATTTCATCTCACTATAAGATTCTTCCTCTCAACCCTATGGAACATTATAGTCAATTTTGTAGCACCTCCTTAGATTCCATAAATCTGGTTTGTGCATCAGATATGCGGAATGTTGTTTTGTGTATGTTATCCCTTTTCTCTCAATGTTATTCAAACAATTATGATGTAATACATTGATCATGATTATATTTGAATTTTATTTTGATCATTGTTTAGCTTGGATCCTTCTTATAGTCAACCTCAACTTCTTCATGCTTGGTGTTGGCCATTTAAAGCATTGTTTGATCATAATTTAATGGTATGGTGTCTAAACCTTAACCATATGAGTAGATAACTCTAATGTGTGGGAATTATTAAAATTTCACTAACATATCATTTGAGAAATAAATTGAATATAATAATGGAATAATTCCATGGAGTTCTTTTGGATATGTTTGTAATTTAAGATTGCTTATGAGACTATTCTATAGAGAAAACACTTGATTATAAAATAAATTGTTTAATAGAATAATTTGTGCCTAGAATGAAATAGGGTTGGTTATTTTTTGGATGTATATTCACCGTGTATGGGAATTTCTAATTTGATAGCTATATTATTATTGGTAATTGCTAATATAGAAATGAAAAATGTAATTGAATGACCGTAGTAATTAACATAATTAGTTATTCATAATGTGATAGTGTGATATCCATATTTTTATGATATGTATTGTGAAAAATTCTGAAATGATTATATAGTGGGATTAGCCCTGGGACACATGATGAAACACTTTTATAGAAGTCTTCACCTAGTTGAATTTCTGAAATTCATATATAAAAAACCATGACATAGTTGACATGACGAAGTGGTTATATAGTGGTCTTGTATCTATTGGGACCCTTAAATGAATATATAAGAAGATTGGCCCAGTGAAAAATGATGAAATGATGATATAGTGGTATCCACAATAATGAAATTCTAAAATGAATATATAGTGGGTTTGACCAAGATATCTGTGATTTATACCATCATTATAGAATTTTTTTGGCATAGCTAATGGAATGTTAAGATTCAATAATGAAGGACGTTGAGGAATGGTATGTTTTTCCATGGTTATATGGATATAGTTTACGTGTTTATAAGACATGCTTAGTGATACACCATCATGGAGCTGAAGTAGGTTGATGTTGTACTAATTTAATTGTTTAAAAATTTAATATTGTATTTTATACTCTTCTATGATCATATTATAAAACTAGCTGTATATAGACATCGTGGTGTCTACCTTCTATGTTATAATAAAAAACTATTTGTGCCACCATTTTTTACCTGAGAAGATCATATGGATGTTGGTTCGGTCATGAGAAAAGGACCTTAATGTTTTTTGATAGCTATATAGTTGGGATGTAGTTTGAAGATGGGATCGATGTTCGGTTCATAATCAACGAATTTTTAGTTTTTTCATGAGTTTACTAGTATTATATTTTTATTAAATCTATAATGATATTTACTCACATTCAATTAATTCATTACATTATCCCTTTATAATTTTTAGATTATTTAGTTCTCCTTCATTGTTTTCTTCCGTTGTACAGTATGATTTATAAAATTTATGAATTCTGTTGTTTGTTAATATGATGATATATTGTTTGTTTTATGTTGTGTTGTAACTCTCCGTCAAGGGGGTGTAGTATCCCCACTATATTTATGATACACCCATATCTAGTCAGAAACCTATGACATATGGGGAGCTACTCTCTATGTTTAATTTCAAACCCTTTCTCACCCAATGGGAGAGTGTTAGATCAGGGAATTTTATAGAGTGGTATCAAAGTAAATGTTTCTTTTCTATTTCTTATAATTTGGGAATGTTATTCATGATACCAGGATATGTTAGGGTTTGGTAATAAGCATGTGTGTGGTAGTATCTAACCTATGTATGGCGGAAAATCTCAGTTCCCCTGGATGAAATTGTTGTTTATACAATGGTCTTGTTATAATTGATGTTATTTTACCCAGGCTGATTCCCATGTTGTGTGGGTTTATTGTAATATAATTTTATTGTTTTTTATATTTGTAATCATAGACATGAATGGATTGGTATGAGTATTCTTTCATCAAAATAATTAAACAAGGATACATATTAACATACATTGTTCATCATATGGGACATATTTATTTCCCTTTTTATATATAAACTCATATTGTATTAGGATATATGATATTTTTAATATCTAGGAGGTAATATAAATTAATGGCTATGTCATACTAAAATACATGTAAGACATGTATAGAAAGGACTAGAGTTTTTTCTTCTCTATTGTTTTTATGTGTTGAGGTTGACCTTGTTGTTATAATCTATGTTATAAAAAATGTGTTTGTCTTGTAGAGAAAATTCATTCTAATTGTCTTTGATTTGACCTTCCAGAGAGTGAAAACAATCAAGATCCAAACATATATAACATGTATATTATTTTGCTTGTTGAGGATCAAATGGATGTTCAACTCCACAGAATGTTCATAAGGGTCCCGAGATGCATTGAATGATACATTTTTGGAACTGTTCTGTTGATGTCTATGAGGATTAGAGAGTTTTAGTTGTAGCATCCTCTTATGTTCACTGGGGGGAGAGGTTCCCAAGTTGTAATTTTCTGGATTGAGCCTTCCCATACGGTCTCTAAAACTTATGATGCACTTATAGATATGAGGATGACGATTGTTATGTATATTCTTTATGTTAATGAAAATAATTCATGGTATATTCTGGAGCATGGTAGAAATAATGATAATTTATCTTTTAAGGACGGCCAGTTGAAATTTTTAAGACATTTATATTCTGATACATTAAGGGATAATAAGCCATGTGAGTTCATACACCATACATAGGGGGAATGTTATTATTGGACTACACTGAATGTTTCATCGACCTACAGAGCATAGAACCATCATTGGAAGCTATGGAGATCTCCATGGTAAGGCATTTCTTGAATGGTATTTTCTATTAGATTAGTTCATAGGTGAACATGTTTCTTTGGAGTAATTTTTCATATTTAAAAAATTGAGAGAATCATAAAGGATAAAAATCATACAGGGGTATAGGGAACCATCCTTGACTTTTAACGGGCGAAACTATGATGACATATTTTATTATTATGAATAATCATTGTGATATTTATATCTATGGATATAATGGTTATAGTATCTAGGTTACTGGTAATCAATATTTGGATCATGTTCCATTATAGTTCTATTTGTCAATATTGTTGGGTTATAAAAGAGCCCAGTGTGTGTCTCATACATTAGATTGTTACTTTTATTGTAGATTGGGAATCATATATTGGTTTTTTGGAATGAAAAATAATAGAAATGATAGTAGAACATGAAACTTACACGATTCTAGGAACGAACGTGCAACGACTCATCAGACATGTATCTAAAATTCCATGGGATGTTCTGGTCGAGGTAGGGATATGGTACCCCCGTGTAAAAAATAGTAATAAACAAAGGGTATAGAATAGGGGATTCATAATGGATCCCATGGTAGAGGGATATGTGATATACATGTTATGTATACTTATTTGGCTATTGTGGACTCATGATAGTCTATTGTCAGAGGTGTTATTCTTGTATGATCTATCATTGGTTTTGATTTTTTATAGAGGAGAATCAAATTTATTTTTTTCACACTTTTTGTAAATATATTGTTATTGGATGGGGACACCTTGTATTTTATTTTTATTATGGGAAAACCACTAGAAGGGTGGTTAGAGAATATCAAAAATTTCTCGTTGTGTTCACTAGAGATTTGTGGATTACATTACTCTTGCTAAACATTTTGTTGAAATCGATAGGATTGAAACTGATTATTGGTTTGTATTTTTCATTTCATTACCAAGATCGTATTGAATATTACCAGATGAGATTAAAATTATTATATCTATAATGAGGATTTTATTATTATAATAGTGAGATGGATCTTTCATCTAGTCTTGAAGGATCAGTTTCATGTAGATTGGATTATATAATGTCTCAATTAAAAACTTTTTCACTAGATGATGGAAGAATGCATAACGATTATTGTTCTCTAGTGGTATATATTTTTTAAATGAATTTCCTGTTGTTTTTTTTTTCTTACCACCCAATAAAGAGATAAATTTCATGGTCTCTTTCGTTCTTGTTGAAGATCCAATTTTATCCCACCTTAATGAATTGAACTGGTATAGATTCAGGAGTTTAATATTCCGATGGATGATCTAGAATCAATTGTTATCATATGACCTTGTAAATCTTTTTAGGGTTTCCATGTTCTCTTGGAAAAAAAGTTTGATGGCTCATTTCACCAATGTGGTGAAAATTATAGATTGAACCAAATGAAAGTCAAGAAATGGTATCACCTTTCATTGATCTATATTCTCCCAGATCCATGGAGAGGTGATAAAATCATCTTCAATATTTATTTTAGACCAGGATACAACTATTTTTAGGTGTTTCCATTGTTAATATGGCATGATTGTTTTAGGGGATGGTATGGATTGTATGGGTTCATAGTGATTATTTTTGGGTGGGCCAATTAACTGGAGTTATTAATAGCATGAATGAATAAAATCTTTCATCCTTTTCTAGGACAATTTGCTATGGGTTTTTAGAAAACATCACAGTGTACTCCATTTCATAAGACAATCATAGAAAACAACTTGATATCATCCTGAGTATATTGATACAACTTCAATAGTATTCCAAGATAACCAATTGATTTTTCTATATTTATAATTTTCACTTCATGGGCCAATTCATCTAATATGTTGCAGTGTTAGTGGACCTAGAGAAATTTTCAGACATGATATCTTGAGAGTATACCTGGACTGTTGTTAGATTTAGATATTTCATTTTTATCATCTTGTTTTCCACAGATTATCTCCTAATTTTCTTATTTGTAAGAACTAACGTAATGGATGATAAAGAGGGGAGTGATATTTTTTTGGATAGGTGCTTCTATGAATGGTTTCAGGATTGAAAAGGCTAGATAAACTCAAATTTTATACTCACATTACCTATTATAGGTAAGGAAAGTTATTTGTAATGTTATGCTTCTATATTTTGAATTAGATTAGTACAAATTCGTGATGATCGAGGGGTTGCTTATGGATATAGAAAAATGAGAATTCCTCAGAGGAATTATCCTACTAATGATTTGGAGTTATTAGAAATGGTATATTCCCCAAGATGTTGTATGAATTATCTAATGGGTGAAAGGATTTTAGTATTCATGGAAAAAAATAATGTTAATTTTAGGTTTTCTAAATGATTTTAACCCAATAAACACTAAATGTTGGTTCAGAATCAGTAATATTTAAACATCGAGTGGTTTTTTGGATTTGGAATGGGAAATTTCATAGATAATTAATTGAGAATAATGATATAGGAATTTATAGTACATGATTCATGCGATATGTGGTGGATAATGGAAAACCATTCAAATATGCATCATGATGTTTACGATTCTTATTGATGAGTATATCTAGCTATAAAATATATTATACATGTGTTATTGGTCTGAATCAAGACTAAGAAGTCATCTGATCTAGAAGTCATTATTTTGTGAATGATGTTATTTGGTTTGGAGGCACCATCAGGATGGTCTCTTCGAAGTGGAAATTATCTACCATTTTGTGGATGAGTACAGATACCTATGGGATTGTGTGAGGATATGATGAAACAATTCAATGAATCTTGATGGGTTGTAAATCCTAGTCTAATAATGATTTATCATAATT
This sequence comes from Viscum album, assembly GCA_963277665.1. NCBI lineage: Eukaryota > Viridiplantae > Streptophyta > Magnoliopsida > Santalales > Viscaceae > Viscum > Viscum album. Next base: position 120,753,639 of record OY728153.1, on the reverse strand, counting down.
GATATAGGAAATAGTAGTTTTCAATAAAGAAGAATGAAGTACCCAACATTTTGGAAATATTTTTCACTTTTCAAATGGTGAAAGTTGGTCTTCAATGGCCATATAGACTTTTTCAGCCTTTTCCCAATCATGAGTGGAAATTGTATAATGTCACTATGTTTTTATATGATTACCTATCAAAACACATATTAATTATTTTATATGGGTTATCTTGGATATACTGATGAATGTATTCCATATTTTACTTATCACAGAGACCCTTAGAGTTGGTTATATGGGTAGTACATATGTGCATGAGGTAGTTTAGTTAAACAATTCATTGAGGAGTATAATTTTAAATAGATATCCTCCTTTTACATTATGTTTTTGGAACAATCATCAAAAGGATCTGGGGTCAATGGTTATTTTTTTGCAACCTAACAACCTTAGATAGATGGTCAATATGAGGGGACTACTTTGATTATTGAGGCTATATTCCAAGAATGTGATTTGAATTTTGGTGGTTAATGGGAGTATAATATGTATCTGAAGAAATTATTTTATAAAAAATGCTTCCATTAATTGATACAAATGGATCCTTTTGAGTCCTTTTATGGAATCACATTATATTAAAATCTCTTTTGACTATAGGAAGGTGAGATTTTACATGTTAGGCCATGACTGGTGTATGAAACATCAGATCATGTAAAGTAGATCAAAATATAGTTGGTGACCGTTAAGAGGTGGAAGAAGTATTTTTCTAAACATCATAGAAATCCTCTATATTTTTAAGTTGGTCATCATGTTTTCCTTCAGGTGTCACATAGGTTGTTGAACACAATATCTGAAAATAAGGATATATCGTACATACGTTTTTTTGTGGTTTGGGATAGTGTATATATTCTCTCTAGTGGTGTACCTATTAGCCCGACAACATTTCTATAGTGCCATGAATGATGTTTTCAAGGTTTTTTAACTTCATATATATTATCTAGATAATTTTAATTCCATATAAATAGTACACATTAATATTAATGAAGATGAATCTTTTTAGGAGCATCTGATATGGATTGTGGAAGGTACTGAGAAGTGTATCCTTAGAAGGGAGGTTCCATTAATTTGAGAGTAGTGTCTGAATAGAAATGTTTAAGAGGATACCTTGGAGAGTGAATCTGATATAAAATCATAGTGTCCATACATCTTCAACGATACCCCATAGAAATTCTTAGAGAAGCTCTGTGATGATCTTTTATATAGTGGGGAGGTTATAACATCCCTTCATATTGATGTTTTTCTATATTTTAGTTAATATTTAAACATATATCAGTTCTGTTTTCAGTCATCTCTAATCCCAGATGGTTGTCTATGTGTTTGAATAGATTTTGTCTATGTTTTCAATGAAACATGAGGAAAATGATAGGATCTATGTGGTTGGCCATTTTTTGAAAAACTTACTTAAAATTTAGGATGTATGTTTATTTGAATTAATAGATTAAGGGAATGAATGGTTTGTGTTTTTTCATGGGTTTTTGGTAGCATGTGAATCCTTAAGGGGGTTTAAGTATTTTATAAGAAAAATTGGATGAAAACCTATATGAAGATACATTTATTTGGCGCATAAATGAATTACATATCATTTAATAATATTATCATTTAATATTCATCCTAGGTGACGGGTTTTCCCGAATATACCACAAAGAGGTATTACATGAAATGAAATTATATTTCACACCATGTAATTCCAAGAACCAGAGTATTAAAATGCTCCACGCAGTTTACATTTAATTCCTCTCACAAGTAGATTCCTAATATCTATCCAAGGGAGCCATCTAGGTAATTTTATATCACATCCATTGATTCACGACATACAATTTTTGTCTCTAATCCCTGGTATGTGGTTTTTGTAATTTTTTTCCAATCCCTCCATTTTTCATTCAGCTGTTTGAATTTAATCACTTGATTGTGTGTGTTGAGAGTTTTGATAATGGATCCTCCTTTTGATCATCATCCCTTATTCCTCATAAAATATTTCTTATAGAATTGTTGGCTGATCAGAAGTTAATGTTATAGGGTCTAACCAATATCCATATGGTTTGATAATTATCATGTATATGAAAAAATCTCAATTGTGCCAACATATATTCTAACAAATAAATTGAAATATTTGATTGAATTATTCATTATTGACCAAATGGGTCTATTTAGTTATTAACATGGATATTCACTAACATTCAGGTATGAAAACACTTGATTATTAAATTAGTTATTTAATAGCTTAAATTGGTCATAGAATGAATGTGATTGTGTTCTTTCTTGATGTAGATTAACCTTGTGTTGGGTTTTTTTATTTTGATAACTAGAATGTTATTAGTTATGACCAATTAATAAATGAAATTTTTAATTGAAGGATAATGTTAATTAGAATAGTTATCTATTGACTAGGTGAAATTTTAAAATTTTAGTTGGTATGAAATGTGTTTTAGTAAATGATGAAATTCTTATACAGCTAGGCTAACACATTATCAAATGTTGACAAACTTATATAAAGGAAATCTCTATGTTGGCATGTTGTAATTATTATTAGTGGGATTGACATAGTTTATATAATGAAATTATTATATAGAGGGATTATACTAGTTGACATGATGAAATGATTATATAGTCATCATGGCCTCATAACAGATACTAAAATGTTGATAGAAATTTCACCACCCTTATTATTTTTTGAAATTCTCACAATGTAGGTTGTAACTATATTTTATTAATTTTTACTTTAGTTATAAGGATTCAGTTAGCACGGTTTTAAGACATTCTGAGAGTCATTCTAACATGTTTCCAAGGTAGTTTGTGTTTTTCCATGGTTATATGGTTATTCTTAGAATGGTTTTGATTCTTCCTAAAATATATATCAGTATAGTGACAAATCAAGTTGATGTGGTATTAATTATATTATTTAAAAAATTAATACACTTTTTGATTGTATTATGTTATACACTAATTATTATAATGATTATACTTAGAATTGGCGGTGTTGAACTACAATGTTATACTATCACCGTATTTGAGACATTTTTTGGAATCCGAGTTGATTATACGGATGAAGGTTTAGAAAATGTTAAAAGATATTGTTGTTGATTATTTTACTACTAGTTGGGACAGAGTTTGGATATGGGGCCATCATGGGCTTATATATTGAGGTAATTTGAGTCATTTATTGAGTATTATAGTATTTTATTTGGATAAAATTTATCATGAAAACTATTAAAATTTTAATAATTTATACATTATTACATTTTTATGCATTAGATTATTCAGTTCACTTATATTGTTGGGTTTCAACTCTATTGTATTAATTTAATTTTTTTAATACTCTAATGTGTATTATTTTGTCGATATATTGGTTATTTTCCACTTTTTTGTAACTCTATATTATGGGAGTATAGTAACCCCACTATACTTATCATAGTACTACTACTAGTTGGCAGCATGTGGTGTATGGGGAGGCACACTCGAGGTATCTTAACCAACCATTACTGTACGTGTGGGAGAGTGATAGATTAAGGGATGTTAAAATCATCAATATCTTTGATGTTGGCTTGAATAAAATCTGGTTTCATCTGATGATGTTCAATACTAGTGACTATTTCATCCTGATCTAGATCTACTAGAGTCATGGATATATATTCTATGGTGTATGCCTATGAAACATGTGATTGAGGGATGAGATTCAATTTTTAATCTAGATTTAATTACACTGTTTGTTTTTATATGATGTTTTTAGGGGGATTAAATATTCACCTTTTATGCAATAATCATTATTTACCTTCTTGATGACCAATTTCAAATCACCATTTATTTTAATGTGATTCACATGTATATGTGGAACCATCTCTATATTTATAATGATAGCTTCATATTATACATCAATATTCTTCCACTATTTTAAAATCATGAAGGATTAAGGTAGGACTACCTTTTCTGGGGAAATAATAATAAAATCCATCCCAACCATGTTAATAATGGGATAATCCATCCTCTTCCATATTCCAATTTTGGATTCACCAAAAAAATAAAATAAAAATATATGGGGGTATTATTGAAGAGATTAAGTATCATCATTTTGAAGCACAATATTTTGTGAGTTCAATTATTCTAATTGATTTTTTGAAATTACATCCATCAATTCCATAACATTTACATCATAGTGATGGATGAACTAAATATATTATTGTTATAGGATCACCATTGTAATAACCTTGTCCCCAAATGCTCAAATTCAGTGGTCATTTTATTATAATTGAGAATATACAAGAGATCACATCCCAATGGCTCCAAAATTTTATCATTCATGTTGAACTAGATATATACATGATTCCATTGTTACATAGGTAATTAAACATAGAAGATAAAATGGATTATAAAAGACTTCCTTGACACTTATTCAAATATTTCATCTTCATGAAATTGGATGGACAAAAAATTATAGGAAGAGATCAAATGATTATATAGGGTTAGTTGAATCAATAATATGTTAATAAAATTCAAATATTCAAAATCATTATAGCTAGTTTCATAACAAAAAAAACATACCATCAATAAACGGAGATTGAAAATGTAGCCATAACATTTTTTCGTATAGAAAATCTCATGGATAGTCTTAACTATATAATGAATGAAGTAAGTAATTAATTATTTGATTACATTTATCAATCACATGAACAATTATAAAATCAGTTGGGATTAATTTAGTGGTAGGAAACCCTTCTTATTCTTCTTGGAAACAATTGTGAAGGGTTTTTCACCAAATATTTTGTCTCATAAGACCTATCGATTATTCAATGGGATATATAATGATGGAGCCCACATGTCACATATATTAAATATAATTTATCATTATTTAATAATATTTTTTAGAAAATATTCTATACTAATTATAGGTTATATATTAATAAATATTTCACCCAGGAAAACAACTACCAAAATAAAAAATGTATGTTTAAATGATATATTGCTGAAAATACAGTCATATCCACGATACATGAAAAATAGTTATTTAATGATGTATTCAATTAATGATGATAATAAATATAATTTTGAAGAAAAAATATACAAAACATAATGAATAATTATTAAATGAGGCATGTCATAGAAAAATAATGGTGAGATGATAAACCACTTACCTTATGTCTGAATGCATTCAACACTTCTACATAATGTCCGAGATAATCAAATATGATTAAAAAATTACTTAACATAGAAACATTTATACTCAAATTTTATTTAGTATTACTTTTTTACAATAATGTATGTCCTTTTTTATGAGTTATAATATTCAGTTTCCTCATTTTGGGAGTGGTCATTCTCTTGTCTTTTATTATCAGGTCATTTATATACAAGGAAAAAAAGTTTAGGTAAAAGGTGAATATTTATCCAAAGTTGATATTATATAATATTAATAAAAGATAATAATTTAAAATGATAATATATATCATTTGGTTATGTGGTAAGAGAATTATGTATTAGATAAAATGTTTACAAAAATGATATTATTTATTTTTATTCTTTTTAGGACTATCACAAACATATATCATTTTATTCAACATCGTGATTGTTTATTGGAATCAAATTTTATATATCATATAATATTTTTAATACAATATTGTTTAATCGTAATAATTCTTGTTTTACCATCCTTAAAAGGGGTAATGGAAAATAAAAACACAGCATCCACGATGATAGTAAATCAACACATCACAAATTAGATTTTCCTTTTTTTAATAAAAATTATAAGACAAACTTTTTGATTATGGATAATAAATTAACATAAAAAATTATAGTATATATATGATAATTGAAGTTTCATGCAGGTTTGGAAATATGGGGTATCTTTTTGATTAAATATAAAACAAATTAAAAGAATCTTAAAATGGATGAAGGATGATTATACCTCTTTTATAACGTCTCTTTGGAAACACCCTTAAGGAACATCAGATTTGTATTTTGGTGAGAATAGAATGAATAGATCCTAGGGAAGGGGATTGGAAGATTAATTGGGATGAATACTAAAAATATATGTGGTTTATAAAGTGTTTGGAGAATCGGTGAAGAGGGGTAGTATTTATACTGGAGGATAGGGGTGTTTTTTGAATATTTCATTAATTTGTTTATAATTTTGTCTTTAGAAAATTGATAGTGATGATCTCAGTGACCATGTAAAATAACTAGTGAATGTGAGTTCCATAAAATGGTTCTAAATTCAGAAATAAATCATCCATCGCTTAATAATTCCTCTATTTAGCTAATATCATAAATTACAGAATTTCATCATTTACCAAAAATACAACTATTTTAGATAATTATCAGAAATTTATCGTAACAATTTCACAATAATAATATTTTAAAAATAGAATCAAATATATGAATATATATATAAATGATAAATTTTATATTTTATTCAAATCATCATTTATTTTAAAAACAATTATTTTTTTATTATAAGATATTTAACAACACTTTGAAAAATTAATTAAGGGCTCGTAAAAATACTTTTATATTATTATGACAACAAAATATTAATTAATGATTATAATTTTTGAATGAAAAAATAATTCCTATAAATTATATTAATTATAAAATTGTATTTATTTTTTACCTTTAATAGAAATACCCACACTTAATTAATCTTTTTATAATATTTATTTACTTATTAAATTATATAGATGTTTCATAATTTCATTTATATGATACCAAATTTTTATTTATTATTTTATAGGTGGGGTTATTATTATAATGAAGATATTAATATCCCGAATTGTTACATTACTATTACAACACTTGTTTTAATATTTAATTGTATATCATGATTTCTTTTCGTAATATAAACAATCAAAAAACTGAATTTGTTTAAAAAGATACATACCATAAAATCATAGGGTTTTATAATATTACCACCATTACAAAGAAGTAATTAAAATTTTATATGAAATTTTCATTCTAAATAGATAAAGGTGGTTCTTCTTTACAACACCCTAATCTTCCCACATTGCTTCTTTCATTTTATGGTTTCTACAATGAACATTTACGAGTTGATTAGTCTGATATTTCAATACAATATCTCTTGTGGGAAATCAATTTTCAGTTGTATTTATTTTTATATTGGTACATGTGTTTATTTTGGAATATACATCTCCAATAATTATTTTTGGAACACATCATGAACTATGGGGAGACTTGGTGGATAGTCTAATTTGTAATCTAGAGATGCAATTCATTCATGAATATCGAATGGATTAATATACCTATGGCTCCGTTTACAGCTCTTACAGAACCTAATGATTTTCTTTTCGTTTAGATACATTCAAAAAGACATGATCTACCACATGAAATTCCAAATCATTTCTACTACTATCAACATATTTATTTTTTCTATTTTTAACTATTTTAATATGTTATAAACATGTATTTACCTTTTTATTTTCCTCTTCAATATGTTATGGACATATAAGTCTCCACTCACTTACTTCATCCCAAGAAGTTGTTGTGTGAAAACTCTTTCAATATAATGATTCATATGGTGTCATTATAATACTATAATGGAAACTCTTATTGTAGGAAAATTACACCAAAGTTAAATATTTATCCAATATACCTTGAATGTCAAATGGAAATGATCTCAACATGTGCTATAATTTTTTAATATTTATTTAAGACTATTTTATAGTTTGAGGTGATTACCAGTACTCAAATAAATCTTATTATCCTTATTCTCTTAATGAATCTTACTAAATTAAGATGTAAAAATAGTATCTTGATTAGACACAATCGAATGAGGTTCACCATTATGTTTAAAATTTACATTTATATACGGTATCACTAATATATAAAAAGGTAAATGTTTTATTATTGAAAAAATATGTTATAATTTTGTATAGTGATCCAAAATAACCTAGATCTTATTATTATTTCTCGGGGAACTCAGTAATCTAGTGATGAATTCCATAGTAATGTTATCTCATATCCAGGTAAGAATATATAGAGCTTTCATGACTTATCTATGATGTTGTCCCTCATCCTTAACAAGTTGATAAACTAGACATCATGAATAATATTAATAAATTTTCCCAAACATGTTATCTCATAAAAAATTATCCTTTATATCTATATAAATCATTTCACTACCCTGGTAAATAAAAAAAAATTTCAATGAGATTAATATAATAGTTCTTTTTTTAGATATAGTTTTATAAAAAATGCAACATATTTCCATGTTTTTTAATTCCTTCTTTATAAATTAATTATTCCTACCATTAATCCGTAAAATAATTATTCTTCATCAGATAACCTCATCATTATATACAGATATTCTTATGTTTTCCAAAAAAATATGTGTTTGGAATCATTTCAAAAGGGAGTTATGTTTTCTCTTCCATAATAATTCTAATATTTATCTTCACTAATTCCATGAAAAAAGGATCTTTCTCAATCCTAAATTTTATTGAAAATCCATGATATTTATTTCCTAAGAGTTTTTGTATCTTATTTTATTTTACAGGGTGATAGGGTATTGAGAAATCATAATATTTCTAAAAATTGAACAATCGTAATTTTCCCATGATGAATTATTATTTTTTAAATATATAATTGAAAATAATTAGATCAATATATATATATATAACCTCTTAAACTGTATAGATAATGTATCTATATCTTCATTGAAATTATTAAGGATGGTAACTCAAGAAGATGAGTTGGATAATGTTTTTTCCAGAATCTTCTACCAAATTGATGAATATGAAAAATAAAATTATCATTTTCTTTAAAGGAAAAACCCATTTCCTTCTTCGATGCATAACTATATATCACAAAACGACAATTTCTTGTTGGTAGAGTAAAAATATGATCATTGGCTAATATTAACTACAATTATGAAAAAAAATCTTCACAACCTTGTTCCCAAACAATCATTTCCCCTTTATGTGTGAGCTTAGGTAATGGGTTAGCCAATTTAGAAAAGAGACTCGATGACATGGATGTACTAACCTTCTAAACCAACAAATATTAATACATGAGTTATGTTCATTAGTATATTCAATTATTTAATTTCAATTAAATTTAGTGGATCAATAAAGGATCCTTACTTAATGGGAATATTTCCTAGAGATGATTTTTTAATCTAGAATTAAAATTATTAAATTTAATATAAAACTCTCAATTAATGGGATTCCAAATAATTATCTGGAGGTGATTATCATGTTCTTCTTATGTTTTAAAACATAAAATAATATCATCAATGAACACCATAAAAAATTTCATGCTATTTATTGAATACATAATACTTTAGATCCATAAAAAGGGGTTTAATTAGTCAATCATCATGGAAGTACTACAAAATTGAAATGTTCCCAACTCGTAAAAAAAGTTGTTGTTGGAAGTTCATCATTCGTTACATGCAATCGATGATATCCATAACAATGGAAAATATTCAAAAAATATTTAGCACCATGAATTTGATCAAATAAATACTTATTGAGTGGCATATGATACTTGTTATTTATTATGATGGAATTAATATCTCTATAATAAATACACAACCCCAATTATTCATATTTCACATTAATAAAGAGTACATAGGCTTCCCATGGAGAAAATAATATGGTGAATAAATCCCTGATTATGACTCATCTACTTTATTCTTTGACTATATAATTCCATATTGGCCTTTATATATGGGTTTTTTATATTTTTATTGCATCACATATTAAATAAATTGTAATCTCAACTTATCACTATAAGATGTGTCTATGTAATTACTCAATAAATAATTTAATGTATTTATGTACATTGAGTAAATTTTCAATTTTAATATTACATTACACCTCCAAATATATAATTTTGTATTCCTCTGAAAGAAATTTCTTTTAGTATGGATATTATTGTTGGATCTACACAAGAGTCAGATGATAAATTTTCTTCACTAAAGAGGTGGAATTTTACATCTTCCTCACAAATTGAGAATTTCTATATCATTAAATAAATTTTCACATCATTTTTGGAAAGCCATACCATAACAAGAATTATATCAAATTCAACCACAACTATGATGATAATGCTAAAAATAATCCACTTTTATATTCTATAATGGGGGCTTCCAACACCTCATTGTTTCAATGAGACATACCTTAGAAGATTTGACTAAAAACTGCCTTATTAAATCAAAAGGTAAATATCTGATTCATTTTTGAAAAGTTGGTAGATATAAATGTATATGATAATATAAAATAAAATAAATAATTTTTGGAATTATTTAATATTATTAGTTTATTGTCAACCACATCATTGGGTATATATACATCAGATGTAGTGATCTCATAATCTTGTCCACCTCCCCCATTTATCTTTTGTATTATATTTACAAGATTATTGGGATAATGGTTTAAAGAAGCCAAAATTTCATTATAGTTGAATAATTAAACCAAATTGTTTTGTTTCTTCTCCTTGTACTAATTAGGTATATGACCGTTTAATCTACATGTATATAAATCTCAAATTACTAACAAGAATTTACCAAGATTAAAATTTACAATGTTTTATCATGCTTAGAATTTATCTATTCACCACTTCTTATTTTACACTTCACTTTTTCTACAACTATTAGAAGGTATAATCTTATCATTATTTACCTCACACATATATGACATTGAAACAACATTCTCAATTTTGATGGAAATTAATAATATTCCATTACATAATGAAAATTTTATAGAAGAAAGTTCCCTTTGATGACATGTTTTAATAAATTCATCAAAATGATCAATATTGTTTTTCTAAATCTTGTGTGTAATGTTTAGTATAACTGGATAGTCTTTTGAACGTATCCTCTCACTCCGTAATAATATCTTCTTAATTTTTCTTTGGTTTAATGGATTTTCAATTCCATAATTTTCATTTCTATTAAGGGAAATATTAATAAAATAATGTTTGTTTAAATTATTTCAATCCAATGTTTTTAATTTCCTCTTCCTTATTAGTACTTTGGAACAATGACAAACATTAACCTGCATATCCCATGATACAATATACTTCAAGAACTACCATTTAATTTCTATTTTATCCCAATGAAAAAATATATTTTCAAGGCACTTGATCAACTAATTATCTACCACTAGATTTGTATTCCCACTAAAATATGGGAGATTATTCCAAATGAAATGATCTAACATAATCATATTATGGTTGTTTGTTCTAAACAATGTATGTTTTTCTATTGTTGTCACAATGTTTTCTATTCCAACACTAACTATGCTTGCTTTTATAGTGGGGATATCCCTACATTGTCCACGTGTAATGATTCCCTTTTTTCTAATAGGCTCAATCACAAAATAATTGAACACACAATGTTTCCTAATAATAATCTTCTTAATTGAGCAATAAATTCACTATATAGAATTATTATAATTCAAATATTTATTTAATATCTTCTTCCCATGGTTTGTAGTAAATATTCTCTAAAACCTACTATAACAGCCCCAAACCCAGTAGCCTAGGGTTGGTGGTTATTTTATTAAAATGGAATATATACATTTAATCACATAACTAATGATTTTTCATTTTTGTATTTCTGAATATATATATAGATACATGGGTCCCTTATTGAATTAGTAATTAAACATTGAAAATAACACATGAATAAAAACTACTTCCATATAACCTATTCATATTTTTTAACACCATAACCTTGGGAAGGAAAGAAAATATAAGGGTGAGATTAAATGTATAGTAAGGGTCACATGAATCAATAATAAAAAAAGAGAAGTCAATATGGGATTATTATTACGGAATAGTAAATAACAAAAATACACATTCGATCAGTAAATTGATAAAGAAATTTCATCCATAGGTTTTTTATATAGAATACATCAATAAAATAAAAAACTATATATTGGGTGAATAAAATTACTAATTATTTGAAATAAAGTATCTAGAAAACAATCCATTATTCATTCACAGTGGTTTAATAATTTTTTTTGAACCCATCTAATTATTCTGGAAAAAAAACATGACGGTTTTGTCACCAACTATTTTTTTCATTAGACTTTCTGTTTCATCGAGGTTCTATATAATGTTGGGATCAACAAATCTCATCATGTCTAAATAATTCTCAATTCATATATTTAATTTAATAACAATATTCCTTATCATAATCGTAGGATTTGGTGGCCAAAAACAACTACTTTTTTGTTTATTCATTAATAAATACAATATCACGTCTTGATTGTTCTTCTACGTGACAATGCATGTGATAATGTCCTATGGATAGAAGTTAAATAAAAGGTACATAGAGGATCCCTACTATGATGAGAACCTGAAAGTGCCATAACACTGTTCTTCATTTTATGTTCTTTGTCTGGATGATGTTATTTGGGGGACACATATAATATAGGCCATTAGGGGTGAAAATTCATAAAACATTGAGGAAACTTCTCATAGATTGCGCCCATGGTAATATTCTGGAGGATATTATGGGAATGAGACCCACCAGAAGGTAAACCACATTTCATTATGCCATTTGATGTTTCTATCTACAGACATGTGTATTGGTCCTTAGACATTATGATTATTATTAATGGGTATTATAACTCATGCAATTAGATTTATTGATGAAAACTCTGATGAAACACTATTCACAACGAGGTAGGATATGTTAGGTGTGTGACGAGTAATATTGTATTAATAAATAATGTGAGAAAGAATTTGTCCCTTCATTTCAATTATAGAAATAGATATATTAGGCCCTTTAATAGAATTGTTATAGACTAAATAAATCCATTTCCATTGTAAAGAAAGGGAGAGTTCAATTCTGGGAAGTCAAAGAAAGAATAATTTGCGCATGGGCTGATGGTGGTAGCCTGAAACCCACTTGATTATTATTATAGTGAAAAAGGGATTACATTACATGGTTTTCATTCGTAAGAGGTGACATTTCATTGTAACTTTAACATCTGTCTCTATGTGTTCCTTGGTGTGTTTCTAGATTCTAGTTATGGACTTTATGCAGGCTCTTCCTAATGCCATTGAGAAAGACGCCTAGAGGTTCATACACTATGTGTTTCATAGTATTTGAGTTAAATATTAATTTAACGAGTTAAATAATGATTATTCCCGATTGTGTTTCAATGATTATTTAAGGATGCATGATCCCATTATTATCGACACTAGTAATTTGAGAGAATATATTGTGGAAGAAGTAACATATTTATTATCATTTAATGTAGTGATATTTATTTGAGAAATAAATAGCCTTTTTTCACGGTCTAATAAATGTGGTTGAGGAAAGAGTGAAAAATCGAAAAACAAAATTACACGCCATGTCTATTAAATATAAACGTCGTTTATTTTTTAATGGGAATTTTTGAAAAATAATATTGTTTATTTAATTAAATAATATGAAGTTTAATTCGTTTGGCACATGTCAATTAATAATAATAGTAAAATTTTATTATTTGTCAGGGGGTATTGCTATGAATTTATTGAAACGAATAAATGAATTCGAGTAATTAATTAATTTTATAATTCTATTTAATTAAAATCCCAATTATATAATTCACATTAGCCTAAACATTTTTAGTGGGTTCTGCATAAAGGATCTAGAGAAATCTCTGAAGCCAAGAGAGAATTCTTTTGGTCTCATAACGATCTAAAGATATAAGAGAGAGATACTCCTCCACCGAATTAAGGAGATCGAGGGCATACATCACAAGATAATTATCATTTGTGCTAGCACATGGGGATTCGTTCAAAAAAATCCAGAGATACGTGGAGCACATGTGGATCACTTCTATAGGAATCCTACAAATTAATTTTACAATGCATTGACGGATCCCATCTGATCGTGACCAAAAACATAAATGAAGAAATAATTTTTTCAAGGTAATTCGTGTCAATTAATTAAATTAATTATAACCAACATATGGTGATCTTATATATGGATTGGGGACTCCCCTCTTTACTTTTGGTTCTTCATTATCATTGAAGATCCAGTGTTTTATTATCATGGTGGATCATAGATTGATCATTGTGAAGGAATGATTTAATGGTGGGTACACCCACCAACACGTTTTCGTTGGGCCTGGAACCTACAAGTGTTATCAGGGAGGTCATATCATTGATTAGAATTTTTTTTATTGTTAATGTATGTTTTTAATAATATATTTGTTTCAATTCATGTTAATCGTTCTGCAAATCGAAATCTCGATATTTATTCCTCCTCTCTCATTTTTCATTCATCATACAAATACAACTTTTTCTTTTAATTCTGATTAAAATAAATCAAAGGATATCATACAGAGGTTACAAATGTTCTTAGCAATAGAACACCAGAATACAGAGCATGTATTCAAAAGTACATGTCATGTGGTCTAGGTTCAATGTATTAGACTGGTCTGCCAAATCAGGTCGTGTGTTGTAGTATTTCTATATCTTAAATGACATTATATATTGACCATGAACATGTTGCACACAGTTTCCAGATTACAAGTCGTGTGGTCCACTGAACACGGTGTGTAGTCCCATTGAGTTAGGATTGGACTGTGTACCCGGTACATGGCTTGCCCAGATGGAAATTTTGTAACGTAGATACTACACACCGTGTGAACCACTGAACACGCCATGTGCTCTGAAAAATTTCCGAAGTACATATACATGCCATGTCTATGGGCATTTACATTAGATGGATGATAAACAAATATACACGCCATGTAGTCGGATCCACACACCATGTACTCATCAAAATTACCAAAATTTATTATAATTTATTATAATATTATATATACCCATGAGACATGTACCATAGTGTTGGAATAAAGCTGAGGTGAAACATATGATAGTTGTTTTATATATGTGTGTTTAATTTAATATATGTTTAATGTTCATTTCTACACATTGGGTAGTTGTGAATGAGAATTCACTAGGTTTCCTCCACAGTGCATGTTATGTACAACGATAATATTAAATTAATTTATTTGGTTAAAATTATTATGGATATGAATCTCAAGGAAACCATAAATGAGTTTATGATAGAAGGATTGATTAATTGAAGATAATTACTTTATTTGTGTAGGATTTATCGTAAAACAAGAATGATTAATGAATAGAATACTAGTTTCATTTATGTTTAAATATCATTGAATGTATGGATTATCATGAGAAAGAACACTACCTTGGTATGTGAATGATTTCTTTTAGTTTTGTTGGAATGTGAGCCTTCTCTTCATTAATATGTAAGGCATGCATGACCAAGGTTTATTTTATGTAAAACCAAGTTTTACCGTCACCTGTGTGTGAGATAAAAGCATATGTACTGTATGGAGCACCCAAGATGGTGGATTTATCTCATGTTATGAGCCACTGTGAAACAAATCCAAGGAGGTAAAATGGTGAATGGGTGGAAAGATCTGAACACAAACCCAAAAGGTTCAAGGTGTTTCTCCCCTAGGTCGTGGGTATGTTTATGAACCACTAGATAAAATAAAAAATAGAACATGCTCATGATTAAACCATTTATCTTATTTCTCTCAGATGCAAGGTTTCTTTATCGTGGGTATGAGGTCATGATCAACCAATTAATGAATTAAACAAGCATACCAGATGGAACTATAATAATACCAGCTTATGTGTAAATATTATACTAAACATGTTTAATCACTTATGTATGTCTCACATAATATTGTCAAGCATGTAATCAAAGATAATAAAATGGAAATTTACTTATAATGATAAAATCCCTCATAGAAAATATTATGATGGTATAGCCTACCATAATCATGGTCTGAAACGAACCATAATTCAAAGTGATTGACCAAACCTAGTTGGGGTGCCATTAATTGTTGACGAATTATACTTCATGGTTTTGGGTTTACCTGAATTGGTTTTCAATAAGGGATGACTTCCACAGTATGAATTGGTTTGACCAAGAGGCAAAGGTTGAGGAAATCCAAAATAAAAGTATTCAAGTATTGGGAACACCACTCAGTAGAACATGGAGTTGGGTGTTAATGTAGTTGACATTTGGAATGCCTACCTAATGACCTTCATGTTTCACGACGAACTCTATATGGGGAAATGAGAAGGGAAATATGGATATTTTCCACTACAATATTCAGGGAACAGAATGTTCTAATGTAAATGGTGAGGGCTATTGGATTTCAAAAAAATAGTGGAGGACTAATAAGTATTAATTTATTTATTTTTCTCAGTTTTATCATTACAATGTACTAAACCATTCTCAATATAATTTAAAGAAATTACAATGAAAATGAATTAAAACATGTCATTGCTGACTATAATTGAGAAGGAAAACCTTCTCACCGGCACCAATTTCCATGAGTGGAAGAGGTGTTTATGCATTATCCTTCACCACAAGAGGAAATTTTATGATCTGGGAGAGCCTATTCTAGTTGCACCTGGGAAAGAGTCTAGCGGTGTGGAACTATCTCACTATATAAATCATATTGATGATTCCATAGATGTGTAATTTTCATTCTATCATCAATGTAAAATGAGCTCTTGAAGCAACATGAAAACATGTATGCATATAGCATGATGTCTCACCATAAGGATCTATACCAAGAGATGGAGAGACAATAGAGATATGAGATCTCCAAAGATTTGTTTATAACTAAGCATGGAGAGTCTGTGCCAGCTGGGCCACATGTAGTCAAGATTATTGGATACATTGAATTCATGGACATCTTAGGGATTATACTCATGGATGAGTTGCGTACAAATATCATACTATCATTACTACCCAATAAATTCTCTATATTTATTGTCAACTATAACATGATAAAAAATGAGAATATTCTATTAGAACTTCTGACCTTAGTTCTCTAGGAAGATAAGGACATGGGGCGTCACATACCCATATTCCTTATGGTGAATAATAAAAGGAAGGATGAGGCAAAGAGGCCAATGACTTATAAATGGAATAAAGCCCCCCGAGTATCGTCCTTCCAATAAGGGAAAGAAACAAAGGTAGGGAAATTAAAGGGAGGTAGTATGTTTTTCATGTGGAAAGCAAGTCCACTAGAAGAGGAACTGCACCAAGAAGCATGGGGATTCTAAATGTGCATTAGTTTTTAAGCCTAATCATTATATTTCTACACATTGGGTATTAGATACAACATGTGGGCATCACATCTGTATTCAAATTCAGTAACCAAGTAGATTTATAATGATTTACATAGGAGAGTAGGATCTTTGAGCTTCCATTGGCACGTGGCTAGCTGTGTTGGCCATTGACGATTTACACCTTTCATTTCTTACTAGGATGATTTTGGTTTTACATAATTATTATTATGTTCCTAGTGTTACCAAAAACATAATTTTTGTATCATCATTGGATATGGATGGATTTCTTTTATGTTTGTAAATAGGGGCTGCTTCTTTTATAAGAACTATGTATGTTATGGTATGGAAAATTTAAAAAATGGTTTTTATTTGTTAAATTATGAAAACCATGTGTTTAAAATCGATAACTAAAAAACTCACATGAATGATATGTCACCCAGTTGTGGCATCAATGTCTCTTTCATGTAAACAAGAATCACATGACAAAGCTCTACCATGATGGATATTTAGACTCTACTTATCTAAAACAACTTGATAGATGCCACATTTGTTTATCAGTTCGAATAACCAAGCCGACATTCAGTGGACATGGTGGAAGGGCCATAGAGATTCTAGGATTGGTGCACATGGATGTATGTGAACCGTTTTTAGTTGAAGCTAGAGGTGGAAATTTATACATCATTACATTTATTGATTATTTGAGTAGATATGGCTATGTCAAAATAAATAGGTATAAGTAAGAGGCCTTATAGAAATTTAAGGACATCAAGAATTAATTAAAGAATCATCTCAGTTATAAGATAAAGAATCATTCATCGGATTAAGGTGGGGAATATCTGAACCAAGAGTTCATCGATATTCTATGGGAGTCTGGGATTCTATCTCTCCTCAAATGTCCATATACACTAAAAGAAAATGGTTTTAGTAAAATGACTAACCACAGATTGTTAAAAATGGTGAGGTTGATGATGAGTCATGTAGATAATCCATTATAATTCTGGGGATATATATTACAAAATGCAGCATACAAATTAAACTGAGTACCAACTATGGTGGGAAATAAAATTCACTTTGAGTTATGGAATAGAAAGAAACCCTTTTTTCGGACACACGTGTATGGGGAAACAAGGATTTTTTAAGTCCTTATCAGGAAAAAAACTACCACCATGGGGCATGAGGTGTGGCATTATAATATATCACAAGGAAAAAAAATGATATTATATATATAACCCTCTATACAAGAAAGTTATTGTCATCATCCAAGACGTCTTTTGTGAGAGGGTGAACATCCTAAAAAAGTGTATTGGGAGAAATATTGACTTCGGTGATGTAGATGCTTAGGATACACAGTAGTTGGCACAGGAACAAGTTCCACGGGTCCCCATGGAAGAGGTTCTAGAAATAAAAGTAGTACATAAGAGATCAAGTGAGGTAAAAGAACCAGAACAAATTGGTTTTCAAGTCACCGTGGATGGTGATTCATTATTTATGGAAATTGATGAACCTCTCTCCTATAATGAAGCAGTAGAAATATTAGAATCTTCTAGATGGTTAGAAGGCATGAATTATATAATGGATTTCATGTATTAGAACCATATTTGGGTTCTAGTCTATGAGCTAGTTGATTAAAATCCCATTGTATGAAAATGGTTATTCGAGAGAAATATGGACATAGAAGGTCAAGTTAGCACCTATAAAGTAAGGATAGAGGCTAAAGGATTCAGAAAATGTCAAGGATATTAAAATGATGAAACCTTATCACCAGTTTCCATGTTTAAATCAATAAGAATAATACTTGCCATAACAGATTACCATGACAAAGAAATGTAGAAAATGGATGTCAAAACATCATTCCTTAATGAGAATATTCTAGAATATGTCTATATGACACAACAAGAAGGTTTTGTGACACCAGGTGAAGTTAAAATGGGTTTGAAATTTGTAGAAATCCATTTATAGATTAAATCCATAATCCATTTTATGAAAATTTATATTTAATGAATCAAAAAATGAATTTGGTTTCATTATGAATGAATGTGCGACATGTTTTTAGAAGCAATTTAATGGGTATGCAGATTTCATACTAGTATTATATGTTGACGACATATTTTTTATTGGAAATTAATTACCAGCCTTATAGTTATTTAAGGACTAGTTTAACAAGTGTTTCTATATGAAGGACTTGGGTGAAGACAGATACATTTTAGGGATCAAGATCATTCTTGATAGACCCAAGAGGCTTCTTGGACTATGTAAAGGTACATACATTGACCAGATACTAAATAGATTCTGTATAGAACCATCCAAGAGGGGATTGGTTCTAGAGTCACATGGCCTAAATATTTCTACAAAAATGTGTCCTCTGAAATAATAGGAGAATAAAGAATGTGTAATATCCCATACCCTTGGGCTATAGGAACCATCATGTGTGTCATGCTATGTACTAGGCTTGATGTTGCCTATGCCGTATCACAGTAGTAAAATATCATGAAAATCTAGGAGAACAACACTGGACGACAGTTAAGACTATCCATATGTATCTGAGAAAAACTAAAGATATGTTCCTGGTGCAGGGAATGGACAAGAAGCTTTTCCTCAGAGGGGATGAAGATGATATTTTTCTGACAGATCAGAATGATCCGAAATCACTATCTAGATATGTTTTCTTTCTCCATGGAGGTGCTGTGAGCTGGAAGAGTTCAAAGAAACCAGTTGTGGTCAATTCTACAGTGGATTCTGAATATATCGTGACTTCTGATGCAGCCAACGATGTCATATGGATTCAAATCATTTTCATGTTCCTTGATGTGGTGACTAGAACTACAAATTCTATCACATGTTGTTAGGAAAATACTACAACAGTAGCTCTTTCAAAAGAACCAATGTCACATCAACAAACAAAGAACACACTCTGGAAGTATCAACTCTTGAGGGATTTCTATCAAATGGGTGATGTTGAAGTGAGAAGAGTGTCCAAGTAGGAGAATGTGGAAACCCCCACTAATAAAATCTTGTCTCAGAAAAAGCATGAATATCATGTGAGAGCTAGCGGGTTTAAGGTTATTAGCAGTTGGCTCAAGTGCAAGTAGGAGTATGTTGGAGTTGGTGTCCTATAACCAACCGCTTTTTTATTTATTCATTAATAAATAAGTTATCACATATTGATTGTTCATCTGTGTGACAATTCATGAGATAGTGTCCTAAGGATAACTGTTCCATTGAAGGGTCATAGTAGATCCCTGCTATGATGGGAACCTGGAAGTGCCATAACATTGTTCTTGAATGTATGTTTTATGGCGGGATGATGTTATTTTTGGGACACAAAAAATACATTACATTATGGGTGAGTACTCATAAAACATTGAGGCACTATATCATGGTGTTCACCCTTGGTAATATCCAAGATGATATTAAGAGAACGAGACCCACGAGAAGGAAATAATCATTTTATAGTGTCATTGGATGTTTCTATCAATAAGCGTGTGTATTGATCCTTAGAATTTAATATTATTATTAATGGGTATTACATCTTCTGCACATAGATTTATTGACAAAAACTATAATGACAAACTATTCACAATGATGTAGGATATGTTGGTTGTGTCACAATTAATATTGTATTAATTGATGATGCGATAAAGGATTTGTCCAAACTATTCTATAATGTATGTAGATGACTCATGTCCTCTGATGAAATTAATATATCCTAAATTAATCTATAGCCATGGTAAAGAATGGTAGGTCAATTCCGGCAAGTCAAAGAAATAATAATTGAGCACCTGGGTTGATGGAACTAGCATGCAACCTTATTTATCTTAGATATCATGGCAAATGTATTACATTACATGGAAGGAATTCGTAGGAGATGATACATCATTTTGGCATTAACATCCATATATATGGGGTGCCATGGCATGTTTCTAGATTATAACATCGGACTTGAAGAAGGCTATGCCTAATTCCCTTTATAAGGACGCCATGAGGGTCACACACAAATGGTGTCAAAGTATCTCAGTTAAATAATAATGTAAACAGTCAAATAAAGCTAATATCAAATTTTGGTTTAATAATTATTTAAGGATTTATGACCACACTTATTTCAACACCTGTTATTCGAGTGAATATATTTTCGATGAGATAGTTTATTTATTACCGTGTAATGCAGTGATATTTATTTGACAAATAATGATCCTTTATTAATTTTATAATAAATGTGGTGGAGGAAATAATGAAAAATGGAAAAAACAAATTTACATATAGTATATATTAAATATACAAGTTGTGTATTTTATATTGTATTTTTGAAAAATAATATTAATTAAATAATTAAATAATAGTATGTGTAATTCGTTGGGCACATGTCAAGTAATATTATTAGTCAAAGGTTATTATTAGACATGGGGTAATACTAAGAATTAAATTAAATTAATAAATTATATAAGGTATTCAATTTTATTTATTATTATATGTAATAAAAATCACAATTATATAATTATCATTAGCCTAGCCATTTTCCGGCATTGTGCACAATGGATCTAGGAAAATCTCTCAAGCCAAGAGATAATTCTTTTCATATAAGAACGTTGTCAATCTATAAGAGAGAGATCCTCATCCGCCAGATCGAGGCTATCGAAGAGGGACATCGCAAGAGAAGGTTATATCATGCTAGCACCTAATGATTGCATCAAGGATGTCTTGAGATACGTGTATCATGTGTGGATCACTCCTAGAGGAATCCTACACATTGATTCTAGGTTGCAACATCTAAGCAACACAAATCGTGACTGAAAAAAATCAACAAAGATAGAATCCCATTATGGTAATTCTTGTTAATTAATTAAATTAATTATAACCAACATATGATGATCCAATCTAAGGCTTCAGGAGTCCACTATTTATTTTTCTTTCTTCATTCGATTTTGATGATCCGACATCTAATTATCATGATGTATATCAGATTGATCATTGTAAATGCTAAAATTAATATTGTGTACACCAATCAATGTTCTTCCATATCACCCTGAACCTACAATAATATCTTTATTAATTATATAATAAGGATTCATAAATATTTTCCAAGGTGAAACAACATTCCAAATAAATAATTTTAGTAAAAATGGTATGCAACTAGGACAATAATCATTTCCATGATACATGAAATATGGATATTTACGGAAATGTACAATGAATGATCATTATTAAGAAAAATTCTAGTATAAATCACAACAAACATAAAAATTAGTTGTTAATAAGGCATATCTCATAAAAATAAAAGTGAGATGATAAACTCCTTACCTTATGTTTGAAATACTTCTCCACTTCTACTTAATGTCAAAGATAATCAAAATATATTAAACAAATACATAATTCCATACCTTATATACATGAATTTAATTTATTATTATTTTTTATGTTTATTTATGTCCTTCTTATGTGTTATAAGATTCAAGTTTTTCATTTTAGGAGTGTTCGTTACCACACTTTTTCATGATTGATTCATGTATATACAAGTATGGAAATTCATTTAAAATGTAAATAGTTCTCCTGAATTGAAATCATAAGTTATTAATAAATAAAAATAATTTTAAATAATCTCATTGACCAGGTGGTAGTATTTTATGAGAATTATTAGTTATATAAATTGTTAATGAAAATGATTTAATTTATTTTCATGATTTTTATGACCATCATTAACTTATATCATTTTATTTAATATCAGGTTTATAAATTGGATCATGAACATTATATAACATATAATATGGAAATGAAATTTTCTTTGACCACATTAATGGTTTTTATGAAAATTCATGAATGATGTATTGGAGAATTGAAATGCATTATCCAAGATTGTTGAAAATCAACACATCAAAGATGTTGTTTACATTTTTAGAATAAAAGGGAGTTGATATAGGGTTTGATGATCTATATTTCATTAAAATACTAAAATTATAGTATAAATAAGATAATGGAGTTATAATTCATGTTTTTATGTTGATATGTAGTGGACAATAAATGTGATTAAATTAAAATAAATTAATATAAAATGAAAGATGATTTTACAACTTCGAAACGTATCCTTGAGAACCTCATTAAGGCACATTGGATTGGTATTTTGTTCATACCAGAAATTGAAAAACACGAGGAAGATTCATTAGAGAGAATTTGGGAATACTATTATCATGTTATAATGATTATAATGCGTGATAAGATTAAGTAGTAGGGTTGGTATAAATAGTGGAGGAGAAGGGTGTTTTTTAATATGTTATTCATTTGATTATTATGTTCCCTAAATACTATCAATATTAATTATTATTGTTTCCATGTATAGTAAATAGTGCATGTGAGTTTCAAATAATGGTTCCAAAATTATGAATACATCTGTCATGACTAGATAGTTTATTTATTTAGCTAATATCATTAATTAAATTATTTCACAATTCATCCAAAATTCAACTAATTTAGAAAAATAACAATTATTCACCCTAATTATTTTATGTGTATATTTTAAAAGATTACTCAATTTTATGAAATTTATTTTATAAATATGTTGTTTTTAAATTTTAATTAAAATAATAATAAATTCAAAAATACTAATTTTTATATTATAACGAATTTTACGAAACATTGAATCATTTTTTATGGTATCATTAAATTATCTTATAATCAGAAGAAAAAAATATTAATTTGGTAATATATTTTTGGTGAATAAAATTTATTTTGTACTATAATATTAATTTTATATTTTTCAATAATATATTATGTATCCCATAAATATGCACACATAATTTATATTTTTTATAATCCTTACTAACATATTTTATGATATAAATGCTCTGTATTTTCATTTAAAATATTTATTAAATTTATTTATTCTTTCACTGGTTATGTAATTACTCTAATAACAAGATCATATTCTTAATGGTTATATTACTGTTACCAATTTCCTTCTAATATTTAGTAGTTTATCATGGTTCATTTGTGAAACATAATCTATGTAAGAAATTGAATTAATTTTAGAAGATATAGAACATAATATCATGATGTGTTATAACCAGAAACTATGATAAAATCCTGATACACATCAGAAAATTGAGAATATGTTTTGGTTGGTTTCTATAATAGATCAAATGATCCTGTAGATATTTTAGGTAATGCCTTAATTTTTGAACAGTAATGATTAGTTCTATAAAACTCCTATCGATATCTTAATAATTAGTCTCATTTCCAATCACGGTTTAATTAAGGTAATAATTAATTTTTTTATCTCAACATCACTATTTTTTTGTTAGTAAGGTACTCATTGACTTCTATATAAAGATCAAATAGATGATGATTTTCCCTACTTCAACAAGAAAAATAATTACTAATTCGATCAATAATATCTCTTGATACTGTCAAATGCTTCCTCATAATCATGAATCACCTTCTATGTATCACCTATTTACATCAGAATGGTTATGTTTAAACATTTTTCAAAATGGATGGATATAATTATTTGAATGTATATTTGTTCTCTAGAATTCGCTCAAAATTTTTAGTTTTTGAGGAGATGGCATGCCAAATATTTCTTTTGTTTTATCATGTTCAACTTCAATGCCATTATAACATAGGAAGAAGAGGATAAATTTCATAGAGAGAACACCATAATATCATTTCAATGGATTTACCTTTATGTCATCCAATCATATTTAGTTAAGGATATATTCAAGATTAGCAAGGTGGTCAGATCGTTGTTGATATTTGAGCACAATATCATAAATATAGCATTAAAAAAAATTCAAAGGAATATTTTGAAGATGTCATGCATGGAAAAATATTATGTATCAACAAAATTAATCATGCCAATGGTCGTTACATGATAGTAAAATTAACCATGAGGGGCCTCAAGGTTGTGGCATCATTATATTTTTGTCCCATTTAGATATTTTATAACCAGAATAGGCATCCATGAAGGAGAGTGATTGATATAGGTTTATTGCATCAATAAGTCACTTTATGAGAGGAACTACTATGGTATCAATTAGACAGTTCTACATTAGATATTTTATATCAACATAGAATATGATTTGTCCATTATTTTTCATGACATTGACTATATAGGCCATTAATTTTTTATATTAACCCTCGTGAATAATATTTTATTTAATAATCATGTCAACATCATCTTCAATTTTGGTTTTATATGTCTGGTTTTCACATATGATAATCATTTTCATGGATCATTGGTCCTATGGAATGATCAAGAATTTTATGGCCACATTAGGATTAAGGCCTGACATCTCTATGTATTTAAAAAATAACAAAACCAAATATTTTTTTATAAATAAAGTATTTTCTTGTTTTTTATAAGCACAACCGAACTGAAAAATGTTCATTGTGGTCCTCTTTTTTACCCATATTTATCTCTTTTAGTTCATCAATAGTGGTAGAGGAACCCTCCTTAAATGATGGGGGTTACCTGAGGTTCTCCTCCCATTATATATACTCCCATTACTCCTCAACTATTTCATGGGGGCCATATAATGGGAGAACCAATCTATAGTTGGAAGAGGGTCTAGCATTTTTTTCCTTATGATTAAAATGTGGGTTCCACAGAACTAGATAAAAATGTGGTATCTCTTATAAAATAAAGAGGGGGTGGAGTGAGTGATGGATAATGATGTATCTACATTCTCCCCAGGTGACATGGAATCCTCTTTGGAATTAGATGACAATTCTATAATTTCTTATAAAATAGGTGATATAGTGAGGGAATTCTCAATTGATATTTTAACACAATATAGTGAGTCAATGGAATTTTTATCAAGGTTGATATTTTTTGTCATGATTGATAATAAAAATGTCATTGAATAAAAGAATTAATTTTTAACCATGTTCTACAGATGATTCATGGGAAAAAATAAAATTTGATGAGATTTTTAAAGGCATTTGGCATGATTATTTATATATCATTCTAAATAGTGACCCAAGGGACACCATAATCATTGTGCATTTTACCATCTCTATAGTAGAATACAACATTAATAAAATTGTACACATAAAATTCAAATGGGGCCATATCAGTGAGAAAAGTTATAATTTTCTAATTAATACAGTATTTAATGAATTAATTATATGAAGAGTTGATTTTTTTTCATACTGATGAAACCAAGGCATTCTTATAAAACCGTTCAACACCATATCATATTGAACAACTAAAACCTCTATGTCTTATATGAGGTCCTAAATTTTATCTCTTATTAGGATTTGTCCTATTGGCTATTGATAAATTTTTTTGGACATTTTGTGTCCTAGAGGATGGTGTTTTTCAATCCTCACTAAAGCCCTTCTAGTGATGTTTTCATACTGGAATGATTTTTTCCTTAGACCCATTGTCATAGAGAGCTCATCCCACATTGATACCATTTATCCTACAAGACATGTAATATATTTTGATGTGTCCCTATATAATGGAATTGTTAACTTAATACATTATATATATAACCATGTGAAATTTCGTTATATTGGTCTCTATCCAATATACCATAGCAGTGTAAAATACAACTACAAACTATTGAGGTTGTAACAAAGACTCTGTGAGTGCTTCTCTGATGTCTATTTTTCAAATATGGGAATTTAAGATTGATAACGTGGCCATCAACCTAGATAATTACCTCAAGATGTCATATTTATTAAATAAATTATATTTAGTCACATAATTTATATTCTATTTAATATTCCCTTTAGTGGTTATATCCTTCAAAATAGATTGATCAACATTGAATATATGATTTGAAGGATATTATGTTCTTAGTGGGTTTGTCCAAACATGACTACCTACCTGACGAGAGTGATGGGAGACAATTTATTATCCTAATTGACATTCCATGTTTATTAGATTAGAGTGACTTTCAGTATACCTAGGGTCATTATGTATACCAAAGTATCTTTTTCTATTTATGTTATAATCACTAAAGGGATCATTAATGAGTTTTAAAAATAAAAACATATTGAGTCATGACATGGATATAATTCTAAATTCATACGTGACTATGAAATCCCTTTTTCCCTTGGATTCTTTGAACTCTTCCTCCAGTTCCACAATCAGGTTTGGGAAATTCATATTCATATAAATTCCCATTATAAGAGAATTTATCTATTAAATGAATGAAATTAAGGGAACAGACGATTAACTCATCATCTGATGCATATTTTTTCTAGATAACCATTTCTAGTTGTACTTTTTGGTGGAGAAACAACTTTTTTATAGTAAATATGGATAGAGTCCGACATATTAGAACACACTTTTGTCCATGGTATATTTTTATCTTCATATGTTGGCTCCCTGATTATTCATCCATATAATTTCACAAAATACTAGATTCAAGTGGCATGTGCTGCTGATGGACTTGGTTGTGTCATAATGGGGCAAGCCAAGGGAATAACTAATTGTCTCTCCTCTTCTAAGAGTATTTAATGAGATAAATTGATTGTTTTTAATTCATCTAACCATCAAAATTCTTCACCCCATTATAGAAACTTATTTCCATTCTACTCAATCCTCAGAGATTGAAGCATAATCATATTCTAAGTGTGTTTGTGATTTTCGAATCACCGAATTCCAAGAGTCTACCAGTTATTGAATGATTTATTTTTTATTATTATTTTCAATTTTGATTTCCCTATAGATTTGTGAAATGATAAATAATCTATCAATTCATTGAGACCTACCAGTTTTAGCCTCTTGGTATATGGCAGATAGATTAGATAATTGTCATTTTCTTTTTTAAAGTAGATATGGAATTTATGATCTATGAATTAGTAAATATTATTTCATTTATCCAAAATTTTATTTCTCTAGGTTCCCCTCCACTGATCATCTTCTATGGGATGTTGTGGTTGTCACCTAGGGGGTTCTCTATGATATGTTGCGGCCTTGGAGATGGATTGGGCGCTGAGTTTGGTGTAAGTGTGATGACTCCAGCCTCTGTATATATTGTCCTTTTCCGTGAGGACTATTGAATCATTTGATACCTGAGATAATTCCATTATATATAATATTACATTCATTTAGATAATACATCGAGATCGTTAATCCCCATTATATGTCTGACCATTATGTGCGGCGGAGAAAACATGTCACCAAGGCTCCCTATTAAAAGAGGATACAAATATTATTGTCGATTCTATATTCTTATGAATTAGTTCCGCACTTTCAATCTTAGAATAAAATTCTATACCCTCTCATTCTCTTAAATTTTTCCAATTTGGTTGTTCAATGATCATTATCATTTTCAGCACCAATTCAAATTGGAAGAGAAACATTTAATATAGTTACTATCATATCAAGATTGTCTAAGATAGAAAGAATGTGTAACTCATAATTATTATCCCTTATATGGTGTGAAAAAATTAATGTTTTATTTCTTCTTGTGCTTCTAGGTTTCCAATTAGGTACTATAATAGGACACACAATTTATCAGATGTTGTTCTGAGTCTCATGATCCAAAAAATATTAGAAATGTATGGCACGCCAAATTTTGTGGGGGTGGGATATTGGTCACCATTCATGGGAGGGGTTCGTCTTTTTCATCACATGTGTGGTCCACTCTATCACATCATCCAATTAAGGTATCAATTATTTAATGGTGTTGATATGTACTTGATAAATATTTAGTTTAGAATGATCTTGAACATGAGTGGGAATAGAATGTGAATGATGTGTTTGATCTTTTAATATTAATGGTTTAAATTCGATTGGGGACATCATTTTAGGAATCTACTTAATAAATTATTATTCCATACCTAGTATAGGAAATTATTAATACCCTTTAATTATGGGGTATAGGTAAAATGATATCATGGGAACGAGGTTGATCTGATGTCTTGGAACTATATTATAAGATGGGGAAAACCATCATTTTTGAGGTGAACTGGTTGGAAGTGTGGGTTGATGCTCTTCCCATGGAAAATATTAGATAATAATTATTCCTAAAAATATAATATAATTAAGTCTTCTCATGTATTTCACATTTTCTTTGAACTGATAGAATATTTATTTTAGTGTAAGGGATTCAAACTCTTATGGATGTGAGTTTTATGTAATCTTTTATTACCATTAAATTCGGTCTATGTTTTTGGAGGATCTATTGATGGAGTGGTCGAGGGAGTCCACAGATACATATATATTATATAGTTCCTTGTAATTACACCTCCATGAAATACATTATTGGGGATCTTTTTCTTGGTAGATCTTTCATATTTGTTCTCCTCCATGATGGAGTTTATTTTTCACCATCTCGAAGATCGATATCGTTGATTATTATCAATTCACAATACATTTTAGTCGCCAAATTCAACATAAAATTATATGAGGGACACTAATGTCCTTTAAATCACATCCCCACTCCATTATAAGTTTCTATTCTTCCGTAATGATGAAAAGGGACTTAATGGGAACCACCCCACATCCTTGTGGTGTGTTTACTTTTTGATGTAAACGTGTCATGAAACATGATAAACAAGGAGAAATAATTTATTATATTTCCCCCAATTGGAAAAAGACTGATTTCTATTTATAATAGGGTTGATGTAAAAATTACCCAAGCCCTGTATGATTTGGTTGCTCCCATTCTTCTATTGTCATACCTCGTACAATTTTTTTATATTTGAAGAGGAATTCTGTTTTAATTGTTCCATGAGAAATGTGGATTATTTTTTATCAGATAATGTGGAATATACTTCTATATCTTTTACCCTCTTTATCTCAATCATCCATTCTTGAGTTCCAAATGGTTTCTATGCATTATCTGGACATGAACTTCCCTCTTCTGAGGACATTAGTAGTGACTAATGATTACACTACCTTATGCGAGAAGACTACTAGATGTTCTATGTTTATTATTTTATTATATTTTACATATCTTCCTTTAATTATTCAGAAGATTTTGAGACATATTTATGGATGATTCCTACTGTGTAGTCTATCTCTTCTGAATTTTTGTCTTCTCTGGTAGGCTCCCTAGACTAATGAAATTGCAGGTTGTTGTCTTTAGTGGATTTTGTTTACCTGAGTCTAGGGTGTAAAGAAGAGTTCCTAGTTGACCCCAGCTTAGGATATGAAAATCATGATGGGAATTTATTATTAGACGATTTATTCATGAAATTAATTTATGAATTACAATTTATGATCATTTCATCACTTCTGTGATCATGGGGGACATACAGATAGATGTGATTTTATATCGAATTGAAGATAATTACCTCACAATAAAGTAAAATTGTATGTGTACCCGTTATAATTTAAAAACATATCAATCATAAATCAATGATTTTTATAGATATTCATCTCATTTTTTTGTATACTCTCTTCCAAATATCTCTTTCTAATGATGAATTGAGAAGTCGTAAAGGTCTAAAAAGGGATGGTTATATCATCCCTATCCAGTTGTACAATCATATTTTCTATCCTTCTTCCTGATATTCATATAACTTTTTAACCGACATTGGAGCTTCATGGATACATTTTTGAAGAAATCGGGATTTTAGGGATATCCTTAGTAAAGAAATAGCCAAGAAAAGTTTTAATGGATGACATTTTCCTCGGTCCATCATCTGTATGAGAAGGACTGCCACATGCCGTGGAATGTGTATGAGGCATAATTGATTCCATTTTTCAATGCACCAAATAATATACGGTCCTACACTTATATTAATGATTAATTGGTGTATCTTCTTTATGGATGATATTAATTCCATGAGGAATGATATTGTTGTAATCAAAATGAGATTCACTCTAATGATCAATCAAATTGTACTCACAAATAAATATTTCAGGTTAAAAATAAATTGTAGGAGCTTCATTAATATTTTTACTCATTTTGTGGGGAGGTACTTCATGGAATATAATTGCAGTTTCAAAATTTGGAAACAAATTTGAAGGATCATATGCTACCACTAAATTTTTTTTGATGGCCCAAGAACTATATCCTGTATTAAAAAAGGTTCATGAGTTTTATTAGGAATTAATAACTACCTCAGTGGGATTTTTATGGATGATATTCCATAGAATGTAGTATTATGACATTGAGAAAGGAATTTCCCATACATGGGATTGGTTTTATGTGACTCTAGGTTTTGTGCTAGAGTATGTTGATGAGTTTCTAGAATTTTATTTGGGATATATGACTTCCCTTTAGTAGCCTCTATTATTATCCATTTGTCATTAATTAGAAAAACAATATGTTCATGATTTAGTTTCCCATTTATTGAAAAAATTTACTAATGAATATATTGGAATACAAAAAACAATTATGTATTCTTATGAGTTACCCAACCATTTTTATGATGAGCCGCCACAAATGAGGTGGTGGGGTTGTGGGACCAACTCCCATCTATATTTGTTGATGAGATTACATTTTGGAATGTTTTTAGGATGAGGTTCGGAATTGATGTCTAATCATACATTATTTTATGGATAAGATGATAATTTTAATTAAAGGGAAGAGGGATATACACCCATAATAGTTTCGAGTAAGGAATAAATGACCCCCTGGATCTTATTCATGAAAAATCGAGCATGTCCTCCATTTTCTTTAGTGTTTGGATGATATTCATTATATTTATAAGCATGGATTTCCATCTCCTCATAGTTTTCCATCATACTGGAATGGTAGGAATTATATTCATGGGAATGGACTTCCATTGGTGTAGAATTTGATGAGATATTTTATTGGACAATTTGATATGTACGACTAGGGATTTACATTATCCCTTAGTTTTTCATCATATTTTACTGATGGGCTTGATTTGTCTGAGTAGGGATTTGCATCTTCATAATGTTTTCATTGTATTTAATAAAAAATATTGATATTAATAACCATGGATTTTCATCTAATCATAATTTTCCACCATATTTTTCTGACGGAATGATATGTACAAGTAGTAATTTTCATCTTATCATACTTTTACATCTTAATTTACTAGAGGTATTCATAGGAATAATCATGGATTCGAATACTATTTTTATTTTCAAATATATTTGACTAATGGGTTTGATATATATGATCATGTATTTGTATCTTATTATTTTATTATGTATTATTTTTTTGATGACCTAGATATATATGATGATGTGATTTCTTCTACTCCTTTTTAGCCTACATATTTAACTGATGAGATTCATATGAATGACTATGGGTTTTCATCTCTTCATAGTTTTATATTGTATTTGAATGAATGATTTAACGTACTAAGTTGGCATATTCACAATTTCATTTTTTGTCTTCACATTTGATAGACAGTATTCATATATATTAGTAGGTATTTTCATCTCCTAATTTTCTTTTTCATATTTGACTGAGGAACATGATATTCCTAGAAAATGTTTTTACTTGCTTATAGTTTTCCAATGTATTTTAGTTAAATGGTATATTATTTAGAACAATAATGATGTAATCTATTTTTTGGTTGACTTTTACCCTCTTTAGGGCATTCTAGGGTTGTATGTTTTATTGACATTGGGTGGGTCCCATCGAATAGTATCCTCTTTAGGGTGGCGATGTCGGGATACTCTAAATGGGTGGAGATGATTATTGGATGTTGCCTTTAGGATGGTCCCATGTGTCACCATGATGATGTCACTGGTGACCAATGCATCATCCTCATAACGGTATGGAAGGAAAAAAATATTTTGTTCTAAGGATAAGCTCAGATAACTAGTGGTAGATGCGGATCAATTTTGTTTCGTTCTAGACCACTATCCTTTATTGAGTAAACAAATGAAAAGGGCTCATAAGTCAGATATCCTATTGATCTACCTCTAGGGTTGGGATAGTTGTCTTTTCTGGGGTATTCTTGAGAAACATTATTTGAAACCAATCATTGAACATTGTGGGTGGGAAATTAGTTCCTATTATTGGTTGATGACAAACATTATTTAGTGGCTACTGCATATGTCTCTATGAACTAGTGAGACTCCATTTTGACAAAATGCTAATGATATGTTCTTGTAATATATGTGACATACATAAAAATTATAAAATAATAAAAGTACAATCTAAATATATGATCACATGCACAATAAATTATTTCCTTTTTCCCTCATTCATTTTAGTTGCATTAGGGGATTAATACATTGGTTGAACAACCTTATTGGTAATTGATTCATTTCAGTTTCACAAATTTTTTTCTAAGGAGAGTATTTTTGCAATATTTTTTGGAATTATTGATTGTAGGGGGTATGAATATTGCATAATCATTAACATAGGGATAAAAATTTCCATTGAATGGATTCCAGTGAGTTGTTCATTGAGCTGGAAATAACCAATGGTTCTTATATTCGTGACTAC
Organism: Viscum album; assembly: GCA_963277665.1. NCBI lineage: Eukaryota > Viridiplantae > Streptophyta > Magnoliopsida > Santalales > Viscaceae > Viscum > Viscum album. Next base: position 120,720,208 of record OY728153.1, on the reverse strand, counting down.
TCATGGAACATATTAACAATGGTAGGAATTCATAGGGGAACTTGGAAAATGATACTTATTATATAACATTGGATGATAGGTTGTGAGTTAAGTCTAATAAAACATTTTTGGTGGAATTATTTACCATTCTGCAACATTATTATTGATTTAATTTAAGTCGTTTTGTAAATCATTTTTTCATTCCCATGTATGACATGGTTCACACATGAATTACAAATCAATTTTTAATAGACACAAATTTGGAATCATATTTATGTATTTGATATTATCCGTAAATGGAAATATTTTTATGTATATATGGTTCTCCATGAATGGAACCATTTATTTACATATTATAGATTATTTATATAATTTATTATTATGATACTTTTTTCCACCACATTATGGGGTTCTCATGGGTTTATAATTATCCATGGAGATAAGAGTTGTTTTGATGCTAGAATCATACCTATAAGATGGAATTATCAAATATCATTGTGAAATGAATTAGAACCAATGTAGTTCATTCCCACATTACATGACACATCAACCCTTTTAATTTTGTGTCATAAGCAAAAAACTATTCAATTTAATATCACATGTAAATGATTCCGAGGATGAAGTTGCCTAGTAAAAATCTAGTTGGGGACATTACCTAAGTGACCCGTGGGACCTAGAAGGGATGTAGTCTCCCATGTGGGTTTATGATCTTACAAATAATATGGCCCAATAATGTTGGTGAAGTAAAGGGATCTGGAATATATATAGCCCTATGTGATGGGTTTGATCCAACTTGGGATGTTTCCTAGAGAGCATTTTGGTGATATTGGGTGTTGGGTTTGGACCCTAGAGATGAATCCTACGTATCCTCATTAGTCAAGAATGAAATCCCACATTTTTTGGAACGGGTTAGTATATATGACTAAGGATGAGGCCCATCTTCTTTCATAATCAATAATATGGACCTTTGACAGATTACCTCAAAGGGAGTATGTTCCTCTGAGATTTGGATAACATGCTTGATGTTTACACAAAATAGGATTCTCGTGTTTATAGAACCATGAGGAGAGTATAGAATCATGGATTTTAAGAGGTTTGGTTGGGACACAATTTTGATAAGATTCCCATTTAAATGAGTATGTTTGTCACATAAATGAAATATATGGATCGCGTGTTTGGGAACTTATGAATGTTATTATCTCTATTCACTATTAAGCCGTAGTGATTCATTCTTGGTGTGAGAAACAAAATAATGTAGTATTCCTAGAATCCTTACAATCACTATTTTCTAACAGTGGATGAGGCTTGGGTTTAACAGAGTAGAGAAACAATAATGGATTTGATACCCATATAATCTATTGTTTTTATATCCTTGGACTCAAGGTAGAGATAATGTGTTTTATGGATTACATATCCTTTCTTAGTTTGGACACATGGATAGTGACATCAACTTCTAGCTATTAGCTGACCAGTGGAGAGGATATAGAGTGAAATCTCTTATATGAATGGATATGGGATGACTCAAGGAGTTATATCCTTCTCATAGTTTTGGAGAGAACCACACAACATTAATTATCCATATGAAATTAAATCTTGATTCTACTCCTTCTCACCTTGAATAGGGAGGTCCATGTGAGTATCTCAATGTTCAGGACCCTCGTTAAATTGGGAATGTAACATCAAGATAATTATAAGGATCCCCATTGTTAATGTGGTTACTAAATGAAACCTTTTTAACATTGGTATGTATGTTGAACAAGATGTAATGATTCGTCCAATTATTTCATCACACATGTTATGTGGCATTAGAAGTAGCCTTATCCATGTTCCACTAGATTGGTTTGTTGAGCGGTTAAGATGGGGCCAAATTCAATGTTGATGGGAATACATGAGAGTGGAAAAAAGTAGAATCATAGGATGACATTTTCCAAAAAATGTGTTCTTATGTGGGATGGGGATCTTTTTACCTACCAGTTCACTACGTAGGAGTGTCATCCATGTAGCACCATTCTACACAAGTTTGACTTCCTCCCACATAGAATATTACTAAATGGGAAAGATATCCTTAATTATAGTTTTTTACTATATGTGGTGATGGACTACAAATACTCCATCAACTAATGCTTCATGGAATGATATCCATGATGTGTTTTGTGTCTACGGATGACCGAGGGAATATTTTTCTTCAATAATGTTATGATGTAGGTTTACCATCTAATAATCGATGGCCCTATCACTTTATTCCAAATTATCTTTTATTATCTCCATTTTCTTATATTTCACTATGTCTCCCATGGTGAGTTTATGCAGGATCATAATAGCTAGGTAGAGGGATAATCAGTTTTCCATGGTTGTATATGGAGATATTGTTCGTGGGGAATTGAAAATACTGACGACACCCACAAACACTTATTATTTTTGATGAGGAAAAATATGGCAACCAACCCAGAAATGATTTATCATTTTTGGGGAATGTATATATATGTGGTAAAATAATCACAATCCTCCCCCACAAATGGTTTAGTGTTGTTCAAGAGATATATATAATACCTCAACATCCCAAACATTATTCCATTTATGGGACTCAATGTAGAGACGAGGGCCGTATAAAATGTTTTTATATGCAGTCCATTTTCCTTCATTTCATATTGGAATCCTTAAAACATTATGAGGTAATTATTTTTTTATTTTCCCATTAAAAAATACATGTTACACTTTTCTCCCTTTAGGTTGTTTTTTCATGAATAAACAGATTAAAAGGGACCATTATATTGATTCAATGTATATTTCATAATATGTTTGCACCTACATATTTGATTGAATATAAAGACTAGTTTTGAATAGTATAGACATATTGATGTTTTGATTAGTTCAATGTCGCATGATTTTAATGAAATCAAACTCAAAATTTATTTAAGGAAATATATAAAGAAATATTGGGTCATTATAGTTTTGGAATAACATTATCTACAAAAGTTTATTCACCATTAGTTAAACTATTTCTTTTATGTAAAATTATTCTGAAATAGTCATATATTAGAAAAATAATTAGGTAAAATCCTCAATGATTTTCCATGAAAATATATTTGATAAATTTTAATATCATTAATGTATTTTATTAATAAAATTCAAACATATAATGTTATCTAAAAATTTTATTTTTTACCAAAAATAACACCCCAAAATGTAAACAACCCACAATTATTTTATTTATAATAAGGGATTTACTTTGTAAAATTGAAATTATAATTTTGGTTATTATTTTTAAATAATCTATACAAACACATACATATAAAACCTTAGATATTTAATGTGAAAGGCTAAACTGAATATCTAGTTTAATGAACAAAATAGGAAATATTAATTTAAAATCATGTTTATTTAAGAATCCATTATCATATTTAATTATGAATCCATATAATATGATGGTAGATATTTATATAACTTCATACTCATCCCTATACCCTATAAAAAAATTCAAAAATTTTGTTGGAGAAATAAATTCCCAAAAAGTGGTATAAAAATAAAATTAACAAATTATTCCATTTTGAAAGTAGTATAAACCCATACGAAAATTTCACATATTTTATATATTAATATTTGAGATCAAATATTAATTTTCATGGTCATGAAATAAACATAATTTATCTATAATTTTCATAAATAATCTCATAAAAATATTAATGGTGAAAAATAATAATCAGGATGGTTTTATTAAAATCATGTGTACTCATGATATCATTTCCATGAGAAACATACTTGTTACTATTAAAAGGGATACAATCATTCCATTAAAAATCGCATTTTCATTATTAATTATATCAAAACCCAACCTTGAAAATTAAATTTAAATCATATAATGTTCATATAGATACATTGGTACTTCATCTATAAAACTCTTATAACCATACAAACAATTACTCTTACATATGGAATACCACTCATTTAAATCCAACATAATATCCAGGAGAACATAATCATTACCCAATGAATTGGATATCTATATCAGGATCTCCCATTAACATGATTAATTTAAAAAGACTAGAACATATATAAAACTTATAAAATATTGGATTCAAATAAAGAAGACTCCTAGATTTTTCATCATAGCACATATGTTGAACAACATTTACGATTCACCTAAAAATGGGGATAAAAATTATTTTTCACTTAAAAAAATTAAAGAAGAATTCCCAAATAAATAAAAATATTTTATTCAACTGAAAAAACATTAAATTGTTACATTATTATTATTTAATAATTATGTTCATGATTTTGTAAAATTAATCTCATTAGGTATTAATTAATAAATGTTTCCTTTCACACAATTTTATAACTGAAAAAAATAAACAAGTTTGGAAATTGAAAAGGATTATTTTAAAACCTACTTAAATAATGAAAAACAAAGGTTAAAATTAATTTAATAAAATAAATAGTTATCTTAGATATATACATGAGTCATAATTATTTTTATTAATATATTGGGTAATTAGATGAATAAAATAATTCCATTTAAAATAAGGTTTTAATGACAAATATCATACCTTAGGTCTGACTGAACACATTTTTATATTAAATACAGTTTAATAATCATTTATTAATTTTAAAATTTATTAATATTTTTTTCTTTTTTTATTATCATCTTATTATACATTTTATTTCATTTATGACCATTATTTATATAGAATTTATGTAAGTTAAATTGAAGTCAAATGTTATGAGGATGTACAATTCATAATATCATAACAACATTAATGGGTTGATTGTTGTAAAATGGTTCATGATTCGATCAACAAAATAATATTTATATATAAATTATTTCTTTTTTTCAATATTAAATACAGTATTATAACAATTCATGAGGATATTACATTAATAAATCATCACATCATTTCTTAGATGGGGTAGTACACACATACACATGAGCATTGGGATCATTTTGCAGTAAATGGAAGGCTAAGACGGTATGTAATATATTTTCATTAGGAAATAATAATTACTTAATTAAAATGAAATATATAAACATTCTTTAAATACATAATTATTTCTTTTTTAGGTGCTAATGGTAAATGAAATACATCACTTCATGTTGGTGGTACAACACAGATACTCACGAGTAATGTTTTTGAATAAAATAGTTTATAAATAGAGACATAAAAGTGAAATTAAATAATAATAATAATACATTTTTATATAAAATATAATGAAATATTATAATATATTGGTTAATGAATACTTTACATAGGTAAAGTAAAAAATAAACATGAAACCCTCAATAAATAATGACACCTCTTATTTTGAAAACATCAACTGGATTTCTCATTAATCATTATATGTGTGGTATTTTTTTAAGATGAAGATCAATATTAAATAAGTTGGAATTAAATGAAGATAATTTTTAGATATTTTATGGGAAATAGTGCTATAGATATGTGAGTAAGTGAGTAGTTATGGTTCCCTTTAATAAGTGAGGAGTGTGACACCGTTATAATTTTTCTAAACTATTAAATATTATAAATAACATACCCTCATTTAAGATTCCTAAAACTAAAAAATTTAGAGTCAATGATATCAAAGTTAAAAATATAATAATATTATAAACATTAAAATTAAACATGATTTCCATGTCACACTATTTATATCTTAATTTACATGAGTCACTATTTACTCTGATGACACATTTTTTCCATGGACAATATACATAATGACCAAAAAAGAAAATTAACTTATAAATAAGTTGGAATATGATAAATTAAAAAATTTAATTCATTTTTTATGATTCAATTTGTTAATGTGGAATAAATTACTGTTTTCACGAATGCACAAAATAGACGGAAACACAGTTATCTTATAAGATTGTATTTATATCGTAATAATAAAACAATATCCAAAAGAAAATATAATTTTAAATAATGTTGAATTATTTAGATTATGAATAATAAAAATTATGTTAAATACCATTGAAACCATATAAAAAATATAATTGATATTTTAAATACCAAGATTTAAAGAAGTTAAATGACAGTCTTGATAAAAAAATATTTCAAAAAATTCACTAACATTGAAATTATTTAGAAAAATAAAAAAACAAAACATAATATAGATTAAATATTATAATATAAAAATGATATCAATTTTATCAAAATAAATATCAAAATATAATAAATATAATATTTAAATATGTCAATATTAAAATTTAAAAACATATTACATATTATATTAATATTTTTTCAATATAATAGTATTGTTTAGAATATAAATCCATAAAATCATATCATGAATATTTTTAATAATGGATAATGATTTAATATTAAAATTACACATATATTCCTAATTTTATCGAAGGATAATTTGATAAGAAGAATAAGATTTACATTTCGACTAACCTTTTGTTTGAAATCATTTATATGGGAACTCCATCGAGATTTGAAAGGGTCATGTAAATTTAAAATTTTACAAATTATATAATTATAGTATTTTCTTTTTATATATCCTATTTATCATAAAAACCTTCCATGAACATAAAAATATTAAATAAGAATTTTTTTTTGTGTTGAAAATTTATAGGATATAAACACGATTCATGCATGCTTCCTCATGTACTAATAGTTTACAAATATGATGATGGACCAAACTAAATTCTGAGAAGTATATGACTTTCATAAATTAATAATAAATGATTAATAAAATAATTAAATGAAATAGATCCAATGATAAGATCTACTAATTAATTATACATTTTAATAACATGGATATAATAATAATAATTATTACTATAATTATTTTAACAAATAATAAAAATAAATTTCAATTTGATTCTATAAAAAATAATGATATCCTTTTAGATGATTGATAAATAATGAATAATAAATTAAATTTTTGTTACATTAAACCTTTTTAACCACCCTGTGAATATCCCTAATTTTAATACTACACAAGTGTGACATATCCACCCATACCATCATGATTCTTTTTCAAAATACCTACAAAATAACTATAATAACAATCATAATAACTTCTTTCTCACAAAGGATAAAAAGGTAAGGAAATATTATAATGACTCCATATTAATAAAAAATGTAATTAAATACCTTTAGTTATTTCCATGTATATATATGTTCCCATTTAGTCTAATAAAATTTCATCCTAAATTCAGATAAATCATTACAACGTAACCAAAAAAATGATTAAATATAACAAAGTTATATAATTTTGGAATTACATTACAACTATTCTATATAAAGATAATTTTATCAATTTTGGATAAAAAATAATTATATCAAAAAAATATATATTTTATTAATTTCATAAATTTTTCATAAAAATTTAATAATCAACCATTCAAAACTTATTATTCATTAATTTATAAACATTATGTAAATTCAATCAAAATCCCAAAAACATTTTTCAATGATTTATAAATAATTATTTATCTATATAATTAAATGTAGACATGTAAATATTTAAATAAATTGTTCATATCATACTTTTTTAAATCTATTATAAAATAATCTATTAAAATATTAATTATCAATAGTATATCAAAATATATAATTACTAGATTGGAATTTATCCTTTAATATTTAGTTTATATTATTTTACGATAGGCTTGATAACATTCCTATGACATAATTACCAATTTTGAATTATAAATTATCATTATTATCCCATATGAAATCAAAAAGACACATTCGTAAATAATAGTACATCAGTATTAGAATCCAAGTTTGCAACAGCTCAATCACTAAAACGGAAATTATTAATTGAACCTTATTCCCAAATAAAAATAGTGAACATGTAATAATATAGCTTCTATTAATTATAAGTATTAATGAAATAGACCCCATAAGAGTATTCAATCATTTTATATAATATCTTTATTTAAAAAGGGGAGTGGAGTATCATATTCTAACTCTTAATATACAACAGATTATACCATTATACATTTTCAGTGGAATAGTGTCATCCTTTCAAGATACCATAATCATAAAATATTTTCAATAAAAAATTCAAATATTTTATTTCTAACTGATGAAAACCCCCTCAAATAATATTGAACATACCATCAACCTGATATCACACATCATTGGTCGATTAATAATGTATGATATGGGAATCACATTCCTAAAATGACAATTTTTATTTTATTATATTGGATATTCATTATATAAATTTCACATATTCTGAAAAAATATCAATCAAAAAGTTTGATTAACCAATTTTAGTCCATATACAAAAACCAATAACTTGTACAAAAATCCTCTAATAATATTAGGAAAAATAAAAAATATCCTCATTAATCCATCGAATTTTCATTGAATGTATTTTAAAAAAATATATTATTTTTTGAAAAAACATTTCCCATGATTATATAATTATTAAGAGGAATAATTATATGATCATATAAAAAAATAGTTGAGTTAAAAAAATCAAATTCCCCAAATTATATATATATATATAATGAGAGGCCGATAAAAAATGACATTTCTTCTCTCATTATAAAGCGGTTTTGGGGTGAATATAATCAAATTCCCACATATATTAATATGAAAATTTCTTCTACAATATTTTTTACATTAACAATTTTTTTACTAACCCTATTTATATGACATCATCTTACTGGTAGACCAGGAACTTGTCAATATATTATATTCTATCTCAAACATTTTTTAATCATTAAAATAAACAATAAAGTTTTAATGAACACCTAACTTGTCAATCAATTATGAATGGTCACAAATTTTCTTATTCAATTATAATACGGGTCCCAATGTATTTTATTTTCATATAAGTGGAAAAATTATTTCATGGTTGAACTCAACTAATAACATGATAAACACTACACCCTTTCACTCCCTGATTATATCATCATCATGAATGTTATAATAAGGGTATAAAAGAATGAAAATTAAGATTATGTGTATATTTACAACCAAGGTAATTATAATTCATAGAAAAAATAACCCACATTGTATATTAAGGACCTTTCAACCTTTGATGTGATACACTTTTATTGGCTAGTCTAGATAACAGTTATTTATAATTCACTCATGTAATTACTATTTATATAAAATATAATATTTAAACTAAAATGTAGCTAACATATCATCAAAAAACACAATAAATCATTTAAAATTATTGCTTCTATTCCTTAATGTATTTAAAACATAGATACATTACATGACCCTTAGACATATATTGAGTTGATTCCAATAGGAATTGATCTAAAAATTTTATTATGTGTCCACAAAATAGATCATTAAACCATTACATTAATGGTTATATAAAATATTTTATCATTTCTGAAGAATTTTTCTATTATTTTTGTTAGAATGAGGATCATACAAATGAAATGTAACCACATGATTACCATTATATATCTCAAAATACCCCTCAATACTATTAAATAAGTAATGATAAAAAATAAAACTCATGATTTTAATTGTTTTATTCCAAACATTTTATTTAGAAAGGTAATATATCATCGTCATAGGGTCTCCTTGTGGAAGCATGTTTGGAACACTTCAAATTTTTAACAACACCATATATGAAAAAATAATCTACATTTAGTACACATATTATCTTTTTCGGATTAGAATCTCTACGAATATAACTCATTATAATGATATTATATTTAAATATAAATACCAAGAACATGTCCATATGATATCTTATATAGCTAAGGATTTTATTTAAAGAACTCTAGTAACACTCACTAGGCATATATTATCATTTTAATATTTCTATCAAATCCTAAGAGACGTCTTGTTGAGTATATAACATGGAATATAAGATTGATCCTATTATTTACACATAATTAATCCTATCCATAATTTCTAACTCTTTATAGTGATTATTAATAATCATATTATTTATTCCATGAAACATAATCGAAGACAAATTCTTCAATTTCTCTATAATAAATTTCATTAGTATATAACAATATATGTGTTATGACTTAGTCCAAAAAACCACTTTGATCTATCTTGTTATTATTTAAACCATGTTCATAGGCTTATTCACCAAATTATTTCATTGAAATTTTTTTTTATAAAACTCTAAATTTCAAAATCTAGAGTCCAGATATCATTTATGATAAATAGTATACCACTTACAAAAAGTACCAAAAATGGAAGAACACTTTAACTAAATCACTTATTATTAGAAGAATCATCCATTTTATTGATGAAATCATAATTATTGATTATATAATTAAACTACATTTTCTATATCACTGAATCAAGATTCAATCCATAAATTGACTATTACAACTGAGAAACCATAATTTACTTATTTGTAATATAAAATCCCTTAGGTTCTATCATTTACATGAAATTGACTAAATATTCTATAAGGAATGTTGTTGTGAAAAGTAATTCAAATATATCACTTTCAAAATGATTAGTTATGTAAATGAATTTAAATATTGGTATTATAATTGAAATTAAAGAAAGGTTTCTTCATAGACAATACCATGAACATTCATATGTTCCTTTACCTCCATAAATTATTTATAGGTAGACATTATATCACCTATGTGTGATTTATTTTGAAATGGAAAAATTAATACAATGGGTTTCACTATTTTAATTGCATCCACCATGTTCTAAATATAGATAGTGTATATGGAGTATATTGTATATTTTTGGGATGTAAACCATTTATTATAATTTATGACATTATATCCTCTTGTTGTGTTTTCTGGGTCAACTATGAACATCACATTATCATAATTTTTTATTGGAAATCTTAATATCATAGGATCTTGGAAACTTGTACCACACATTTGGGATTCTTTTGTAACATTATTTGGTTTGTAATTTAAAACTTGTTATGGTACCTATCCAATATCTATATAAATAACACATCATAATTATTAGTTTAAAATATCATTATGTAAATAATTCCTATCATTTAATCCTTTATTGGTGACATTAATGTCGATGAAGAAAATTTATCTTCACAAGAACACTTTGATTTATGTAAGATTATAGAAATAATATTACATTTTCTCCTTGGGATAACACGAAAATAATCATTTATCAAACATAGTGTGATTTTTTTAGAATCCAGAAAATATATATTTTATTCCCTGCACAAAATATTTATAAAATGGAAATTGTGATTCATCCTATTACATATCTCTTATAGTTTCTTTTTAACTAAATTATATATAATGTTGTTAAGTATGAAATAAATAGTATCCAATAAATATAACAATAATTACCTAAGAAGGCCCTATTGACTCATCAATCATTGAACTATGTATAGAATGGTATGATTATATATATCAGATAAACTTTTACATTATGGGGTTCTATGAGATTTTATGTGATGAACAAATCATCCATATATTGTATGATTAGTTATTAATTTTAAGAAGTATTCACTGGCCCGATTTGATCAGACAATACAAATACTTTTGATAATTGATTTTGTACTTTGTTCTGAATATCTTTGAACTATTCAAATATTTCAATATTTTGGTATATCTAAAATAAATAACAATAATAACAAATGGTATCTTCAATGTTTACATAGTACATACATCCAAAAAATTTATGTTTTCATTGGTCCATATATATCTTTATACATAAGATCCAATACTCAACTAAACTTATCACCTTTTCATTTAATCTTGTATTTTTCTATTTTACCTAATAAAAAACATATCTATGTTTTCAATGATTCATAACCAAATGGTCATGATAATATATATATATAGAGTTGACGAATATTTATATCATTTATATATCTAGGAATAAAATTACAATGATAAGTATCATTTAAATAATTCATTACATTACTCTGAATTTTATAAATTATATAATTAATGAAGATATTATTTTACAATTTTTTATTTTAAAATTCAATAATTAAATTTTATAATATTTTTACATTCATTCTAAATGTTATATTTTTATATTATTATGAATAATATATATTTTGTGATTAAAATAAAATATTTTTGTATTGTCTTCATATTTTAAAAATAATCTTATCTAAACTGGTATAATTTAGGAAAATAAATTTTAGGCTACCAATATTATTGGGAAAATTTTAATCGAACTATAAAAAAATTTAAATAAAATTATATATCTCAAAAAAAAGTGTAAAATTAGTTATTAAAAATATATTGAATGTTTTTATGAGATTTTATGATGAGCCAATATCAAATGAGATACTAGTCAAAATAAGATAAAATTATACATCTAAATAGATTTTAGTTTGATAAAACAATTCTGTAACTTTTGATTCAAAAAATTCTTCCAAATTCATGTCAACAAATTAATGGAGAATATGGGATTTTAAATTGAATGTTTTTGTCATCCAATAAATGTTTTCTTTAGGAATTTGGCTCTAAATTCACCTCAATCCATCCAATAGTGATCATATTTTATTGTTGGATATTGAAGATGGTGTATAAAAATGTAATTGATTTACAAATTTATATATTCATCTATTTGTAATGCCAAAATGGCTGAGAACTTTAGAAGAAAAATGGAGGAAAATGATATATCATTCTTTATTGTAAATTTTTTAATTTCCCTCCATTTCGAATGAAATATTAATTTTTTATATTATGGGTATGTTTTTAGATTTACATCATTATTAAACATTTTTTATTTTAGTTTTTTCTCGTATAATTATTATTCGTATTCTAGTTTTTTTAAAACGGTGAATCTTATATTTTTTAAAATAATGAACTATCTTCATCTTTTTTAGATGGGAGGGAAAAGTGTGATTCTTTGAGTCCTACACTATAATACTTATATTTACATTATTCAAATATAGTGGACATTTTTATAGTAATTAGTATTTATGGTCACCCCATTTTCCTTTTACTGAAACTATTATTTCTATTTTTTTCTATTATATTCAATCTTATTTATTTTAATGAATATGGTGGAATAACATTATAATAATGATTTGTGGAGAAGATGTATCTTAACCATAGTTTGAGAGAGTATTGTCCTACAATAATTGGTGTCAATGTTAGGTAATATAATTTCAATGTAGATAATATTATGTAATAGTTTCAGGCCACACCATTAAATTAATATTATGATTTATATATCAAAAATTAATTACTTTCCTCTCTATGGACTCCATAGAATAGTAGCACTCTAATACTACCCCTTTTTATTTAGTTTTTCTTATTCTTATTTTTTCTGTCAAATATATATATATATATATATATATCTGTATATATATATTAATATCATATTCTATTTATATACTATATTTTATTAGATTCCATTTAGAAGTATATTTTAGATTATAAATAGTGAAATTTTATTCTCTATTAGTTTAGGAAGCATCTATATGAAATCCACCCTACTATGTGCACTTTCTATAAGTTTTACCAAAATAAATATTTTTCGAATTTTGATTAAGAAAAACAATAATCAATTATATTTTTCCTAATATATAAATAATCCACCCTATAACCACATTCATAATACATTTCCTTTATATATTTTAATATATAAAATCATGTCTTAAAAATTAACAAAATCCAAATACATTATGAATAATATAAATGAACATAATTTTTCTTAATCAAAAGAGCACAACAATAATTTTCTAATTTTGGAAAAAAATCCCTTTGTAGAAATGGATCATATGTTTAATTCTATATTACGAAATCTCATGGACCAATAACATTATATATACACTTTAACTTTCTCTAAATATCTCTTATTTCTCTGTTTGTGATTAATATAAAAAATTAATGTTACACACCATGTATCTCATTCCCATGACTTATAATTATTGAAAATGAATTTTATAACATCCTCGTTCAGTTTATTAGAATTATTATATTTCAATATAATTTTATTCATTACATATCTATCTATAATTATTTCATAGTTCAAATCAATAAAGGATGAAAAAAAATATTTAGGTTTCACGCCATAGTCTAATAGAAAGGCATTTATAGAGTAAATTTCATGTAGTATACATTTTATCATGAAGTTTTAATGATTGTTTTCCACTAAAATTATAACCACATACATCATTACTAATATTTTTCGAAGATAAAAATTTCAATATCTTTTGAGAAAACATTATTGATTATATCAAATAATTTCAATTTATTAAGAATATAATGAAAATTATATTTTATACAACTCCTACATATTTTAGTGGAAACCCATTCGCGATAACCACTATATAGTCAAAATAAAAACTATTTATATTTTATTCTATTAGATAGGGTTTCCCAGGTAAGTGTAACCTGAAACCGAAAATGATATTTTGTTACATAATTTTTTGGTTTACCGATTTCCACCAAGCATTTAAAATGATAATCCAAAAGAAACAATTATTTTCATGAAACTACATGGTTAATGATTGAGGCACTAAAATGTGTTTTATTCTGAAGTAATTTAACAATACTTTTTTTTAGGTTTCTTTAGTATCACGAATTTAAAACACATAACATGATTATTATATTAATAAATATTAATAGTCACATAATAAATATAATCTCATGTTTTAGATATATATATATATATATATAATAATCTAATTATTTATATTAGTATTCTCTACTCTATAAATCAAATATATATAATAAAATTAAATTAATGTGTGTATATTTATACGACTATTGGTTTAATATACTTTTACAAAAATAATATTCAATCATATTACCACATATCAAAATTCATCCCACATATGAGGTACATGAAATAGTTACATATAAAGGATTATATTATATGAAATTATCCATACAAATTAGTGTACAGATGGATTAAAAAGTAGAAAACCATATCATATATATACAAGAAATAAGAATTATGGACTTTTATTAGTATAACATAAATTCCATTCCCTAAAGGATACATATCCTTTGAGCGATCTCATTTTATTTATAACTATGATATATAATTTGTATAAACTAGAATCATTCTATAAATTAAATCTTATATCTCCTGATAAAACAAAAGTAATAGGAGATTAAAATTAAATCATTTATTTTCATAGATGAAATGAAATGTATGAAATGTCAAATTTATAATAAATTAATCCAAAGAAATTCATGATATATAATAATTAAATTATATAAACATTTTATACAAATGCATATTTTTTTTAAAATAAAATATGTATATAAAAATATTATTCCACCCAAGATGATATAAGAGAATAAATATTTCATATATTATTTAGGAATAAAAGTATAACATTAAACAATACAAAAATTAAAATGGATAGACTATTTATAAAGTAAAATCATATTTTTTTTAAATCCTATTTTTATTTCATATTTTACTATGGATAATAGTGTTATCTATAAAAACATTGACTTAATTTGGTCATTAACTATATTTTTTAATTATTTTACTTATATATATTATATTAAACTTTTATGAATGAATATATATTTTTTAATAAATAAGAATATCGACTATAGAATATGATAATGCTTATCAAGGATTATAACCCATTATTAAATCATGGGATTCAACTAATAACATTTTATAAGTCATCCAGTAATACTCTATTACAGAAAAACTAATATCATTTCAGGATATTAAATATCATAAATACCAATATTATGAATAATAAAATAACATTTAACTATTCTATATCATATCATATGAAATCAACTTTAGCACATTATATTAAACGTGTCCTTCAAAAATGATGTATAATAAAATATTGATTCAATAATGAGTTAGGATCAAATACCTCTGATGGTATTTAGAGAAAATTTGATTATTCATAAAAGCTTTAAAATTCTAAAAAGCAACTTTTTCTTACATTTTTGAATCAACATATAAATTAGAGACCTAATATAAACCAAAAAATTAATGTTTGACAAGCTCCATATTGATGGTCTCTATTTGATATAAATCACTTAGCGACATCCAAAAAACTCTGACCCCTAATGGTAATACAACGACAATGACCACTAGAATCCTCACATGATATGAGTTGATACCTTATTCTAAAAATATATTCATGATATTTTTCATTAAATAAAAATAGAGAACATAGATTTTGAGAGATTCTACATGGATATAAAATATAATTACCCACACCTATATGAATGATCTAATCCTCAAATAGGATTGCTCCATCTATTAATGGGAGTCATGAATCAACCTCTAATGCTTGGATATGAATATGTATTACCATAAAAGAGACACATTGGAGTGATATGATCACTTATTACATTAAAAAACAAGAAAATAATTACATGTAATAAATTATACAACTCTATGTATTATACCTTTTGGAAAAACATGGATGATATATAAGAAATTATTCATTTTATTTATATTATTAGTATACCAATATTAAAATATAATATAGAAACCCCAAGACTAAAATGATATCTCCATATCTATTTTAATGATATGAATCATATTAATCTCAAATAACATAATCCAAGGTTAATATTACAATAATAATCTCATATTTTATTATTTATTTAACAGTCCCTGCATCAATACGATACTTGAAATCATATTTTACTGCCCTGAATCATATAAAATGATGACTTTTCACATAACCATACACAAATTAGTATATAGGGATGTATGCCTTAATACCTCTTGCTAAAACCCATGACTTAACCATGGAATGTGATTTTATATGATGTTATACCTTCATAACCATATCATACATTGAAAAAGAGAACATAAATGTGCATATTCTTTATTGCGTCTATAGATAATCAAAGAAAAAATAAATGGAATTTTACATATGAATTATTAATTAAAAGGCCATGATAATGTATTTATTAACTCTAATATTTTGAATCTATAGAAACTCTTTAGTAAAAATTATAATATAAAGTTACATTAAACCCTATGTCTATATGAATAATGAGTACATCACCTTATCCCTTTCTTCAATAAAATAACTATTATATGTCATATATGATCAATTTCGTCACTAGGTAACATCATTGGAGAATATTCAGTCCTAATCCCCAATGACAAACATTATTGTGAGTATAAACCCATCACACTGGGGTACTTACGAAATGACTAACCAGGGCCTCATGAGAAGACATCATTTACCCACCTCTAACTCATGTAATCCCAAAAATAAATTTCAGTAGTTAGTCACGATCTATCTCGAAATACTAATATCAATCTTTTATTATCAAGGTAGTATTCACTATCTACCTTATTTATGTAATTTATCTAGTTGATAAAAAAATAATATTGCCCACCTATTGTACCTAATTCTATTTTTTGGTTTTATTGTCCTAGAAATGCCCAATTTTGTTTCAATAATTTTTTATTTTATAGAATTAAATGTATATATTTTATTCATTTAATTGTTGATTTCCATGACCAAAGAATGATCACTAGACGATGATGTAGGATTTTTTTTTGATTCCACCACCTACAGGAACTAGTGGATAAACAATGGGCTAGGCCATTGATACATTTTTATATTGAAATAATTATTATTTTTTCCATAATCCACCAGCTAGCTTCTGACACACAAAATTTATTAAGGGGTGTCAAAACTATATAAAAAAGATAATTTTTAGGAATGTAGACACATAATGTTTTCCCCAATGGCTCTTTCCAAAACTCAAATTCTCTTTAAATTCGTAATGTTGTTATAGTAATGAAATACATCCATAAAAGTCCTTGGATGGTACATGTTTCATTAAAGTTCATTATTACACCCATTGGGATTCATTTTTATCAATATCGTATTCTCAGATACTTTTATCCCACATCCTCTAATCTCTTCTTATTGTATTTTTCCAATAGTATTAAGAGTGTTCTTAAAAGGGATTTCATATAGTAGTTCTCTTATAGTTTTTTTCCAAGTTGACCTGTACCATTGGGTTCATGGGGGTTCGGTTCTCACCACATAAAAATGAATGATATTTGGTTCTCACTACCATTGTAGTGTGACATGTTTAGCGCACACTACAAATAAATATTTCTTTATTGGGTTTCTATAAACTAGCACTAATGATTTATCTTATTTAAGGACATAACCAGAAAAACTAATGATCATACTTTCTATAATTAGGATTCTTGGTAACCATTGAAACCATGGTGTAAAGATAAATCTCAATAAATTTAGATGAAGAGATGAAAGGTTCCCTTTATGAATTTTTTCTAATTTTTATTATAAATTAGTTTTTCATTATATTTTAAATTAATTTTTACTTATTAAAATTTACTCTTTATATTTTAGATCATTTCATTAATTTTTATTCATTTAAAATCATTTATTATTAATTTATAAAATGTTTTTGAAATTAATTTTTTTTTCTCCTCTCTTATTATATTTAATTGTGATATCATTAATAATTTTGGATGAATTACTCAAACAAAACAAACTGTAATCCAATAAAATTTTCGCAACTAACAAATAACATCACAACTAAGTAATGAAATAAACCATAACAATCAAATAATTATTAAATAAACAAATTATAAAATCCATATAAACCTAAGAAACAAATCTCTTACCTCTAGTATGTGATCCCTCTACTCATCGCCTATTTTCAAAGAGATTATGTAAATAATTGGCCTTAAAATTTGACACTATCATTGGGATAGCCAAATATAATTCAACTCATATAAAATAATTAAATTATTTTATCATCAATTTTGTATTCCATTACTTCCAATGATTCAAAAAAAAATCAAGATGAATATAAATGAATTTAACATTTGATTATATAATACTCAATAGCTTACTCTAGTAGCTAAACAATTTATCACAAAAACTATCACACTATGCGAAGTAGAAATAGATTACAATCTTATTTATATTCACATTTAATAATTAATTTATTCAAGACATTAAAATTTATAAAAATTTTGTCATATTAATATAAATCATGTTAGAAGTATCTTAGGATAAAATATTTTGGAATTTCTTAATAATTAATTAGTGGATGGATAGTTAAAAAAATAAGGTTTTCACTTCATATGTAAATTTATCTAAATAAGACCAAGATGTTTATAAAACCATTTACTTGATCATATATCTTTTCAAAGGGTAATGAAATAAATATTAATATAATATATTGATGTTATAAAACCTATGTTCATCATTTTATGAACATAATTAATATTTATCAATAAAAGAAAATGTTTTTATATTTTTTTAACTTAATAATAATTTTGTATATAATATATAGTTAAAATAAATTATTTGATATACAATAAACAAGTTAATATCATTAAAATCAAATATAATGATATGTATATCATTTAAAAAAATTTATACATAAAATTATACTATTTATAAAAAATGGGGTTTACGCCCATGCTAATGTTTACATTAAATTTTATGACCCAAGTTAACATTATGTGAAAAAATAAAATTTATATTTAGAATAATAAATCCAAATTATGTAACAAGGGAAATATTATTTTTTTGGAATTGTAAAAATATTTATTAAATTAATGACAAATTACCATGGTAAAAGTAAAATGGTTTTTTTAATGATTAAATTTTATACGAGTTATATAAATTTTATATAAATAAATTAGAATTTTCTATTTTACATTTTGAATATAAATATTATTTTAAACATAAAAAATATATAAATAAACTTAATTAATTTAAAAATTATTAGGAAATATGAATAATAACACATAATATATAAATTGAAATTTTCTATAAATTTTTTAAATTAACTTACGTTTTAATTAAGAATCTTATTTAATCATAATTAGAAATTTAATTAGAATAACGGTTTCTTGATTTGGATATATTATGATACATTTTTTTGTGGGTTCACCATATATTTCTATTAATAAGATATATAAATTGGTTGATTTTTAATCATGAATAATAAATTTAAAAACTGGTAAATAATTCATCTAAAATTTATAATAATTAAATGGTAACTTGAACCTTGTATAATTTATTTTTTAGGAATGATTGTAATACCCATATGTCTCACCAATTGTTTCTCCTACTAACTCCCATAACTCATCTAACCCACTCAATAACAATTTTATTCTTTTCTAACTCCTTACTAAACAATATTTTTTATGAAAAATTTCATCATTCACTACTATAAAATGGCTTCACTCATATCCATTTTATCATCCCACTCTACCAGAATAGAATTTATTAAAAATTAATCATCCATATCCCATTCTAAATACCTCCAAATATGTTTATAATACTCTAATTAGTCCTCCCCAAATTTTTAATGCTACTAACAAATGTATGGATTCCAATAATTCCCATATCGTTTTAATTTAAATAAATTTTTAATAATATCATTACAACATATTTCCACGATTTGAATTTCAATTTAGTATCTATCTTATGATATATAGTTAATGAGATACTACATATACACTCACATTATATAAATTTTCTATAAGCCATTTGTATACCAACAAAAGGGCTTAAATTCCACCAAATAAATTTTATATTATAAACATTTAATCTAATATAATTGACATTGTAATTAAATTCAATGATAATACATTTTATATATTTAAAAATATATTTTCCATCAATAAATATTTTTCCAAATCCTTAAACATTAGAAAATCATTTATTTTGGGAATTTAAAAAGTGTATGGTTTTCCTAGAAATGTTATCTCCATATTTATACTATAAAGTTGATATTGTTATAGAATGGACGAACCTGTGTGTAATAATACTAAGAATGTTTGGTTGAGTATTAACTTAATCATCACTATAGAGAAAAATGTGTGGTCATAAGGCTATAAACATGGAATGATACACCCCATAGATATGCTATTGATAATTAATATTATATTTATGAACAATAATACATAATTATATTTCAATTGTTATAGTATTATACCAATGAAAGCTACTGAACTAAATTATTATATTTTATTGACATTAAAATACATTATAAGTCCCTTTAACCAATACATCATCATTATTTCATTAAAAGGGGTACTTTATTTAACATTGAGAATACCCCCATATTTTCTCTATTAATTATGTATTGTTCAACTGTCCACATTTTTTCTCAAGATAACTATTGTAATATTCTATTTAAATAATTTCATGGTCCATAAATATATTTTTTTATATTACCATCCACAATGAATAAATATAATATTTATTATAAAGCTATTTATTTTTCTAAAACATGATTTCTATTTCATTGATTAATTTTTGGTCACCAATATTCCATAAAAAAACTTACTGGGGATAAAATTTATGTAACTATATACTCGTTGATGTATAGGTTGTTAGATGATAGATTTATTCAAAAAATCAACGGAAATTAATTATTTTTATCTTTTTAAAATCCAAATATTTGTTATTATAATGTGTATTTTTATTGTCTAATCATGAAAGTAGTTTATATATTATTTAATCATCTACATTATTTCTCAGAATGAGTTTTGAGCACATTAAACATTTTTTTAAAATGGGAAAATTATGTTTCATCCGTTTTTTATTCTAAAAAAGTATTGTTATTGAAAAATGTGACTATGTATTGGTTATTTATTACCACATATGGTGAATTATTAGGGATTAATTTTCTATTTGGGGGAACTAGATATATATACCACCTAGATAATGTGTTAGGTATCATGAGACAATATAGTTAGGGTATTGGAATATGTCTGACCTATTAATATATTATGTCTTGGAACTCACCTTTATGGCACATTTATAATGTCTAAAA
Source organism: Viscum album (assembly GCA_963277665.1). Classification (NCBI taxonomy): domain Eukaryota; kingdom Viridiplantae; phylum Streptophyta; class Magnoliopsida; order Santalales; family Viscaceae; genus Viscum; species Viscum album. The sequence goes on along the minus strand of OY728153.1, from coordinate 120,698,586 downwards.
TTATGCATTCCATCTCTATGTGATCAGAAATTATAATCGATGTTTTTATTTATTGTGTAAGATATTTTTTTTATGGTTGGGAATGAAACTTAATTTATTATTAAATAAAATTTATTGTATCAGATATAGTATTTAATCAGTTTAATTTTATTATGGAATTAATTTGATCATTTATTTCTTATTCTTAATAAATTTTAAACCAAGATTATGTTATGAAAACTTTCACTATAAAATACCTTATAGATAAAAAATCATCATATCAATATTTATTTACTCCCAATGAAATCCTAGAAGATAACTATATGAAAATTTGATAGATCCATTCGAAGGGATAATAATGTCCTCATATAGTTTTTTATATTTTATTGTGAGATTCTAAATTTAAAAGATATTCTGTTTTCTATCATTTTAATACTACTAACCTATTATATCCTATAGGATCTATTTTATTAGGTACAAATAGATTAATTTAACTACTAGTTATATTCTTTTGAATTTTTTTTATTTATGGTATCATCATAGGTTTTGTAGAAGCCGTGTAAACTACAATTAGAGAAAACTAGTTTTATATAATAGATTTAATGAAAAAACATTGTAATTTCAGAGTGTTTTCCATTTAATCCTTATTATAATTTTTCTTAAAATTCAATATCATTTTTTAGTTAAATGGTTTTCATTATTTAAATATTGATTTTGATGTATGGAATGGGAACCATATCAATACCCACAGTTAATATATCTCCTTCCACCTAGTTTTTTAGGATAGAGGTTGAGCAGATCAAATCATTGTAATATTAGATAATTAGACCCATATTATTAAAAATAAACATACACATATAAGGCAAATTATATCAAAAAAAGGAATATTAAACATGAACTTCATCATAATATGGAAAAACAAAATGAAATAATGTCATTTACTTATTCACATGTAAATTTTACTAGTCAAATAATCACATGCAATATCAATAACAACTTTTATAATGATGGAATGCATAATGCCAGACTATCATACAACATAGTCCATGCTTTGTGTCAAGACTACAAATAATATTTTGTCAAGGCCTTGTGCCAAGAGACTAGTTGGTCTCATTAGACATACCGATACATCGAGGAGCTATAGTGGGCTCCACCAATCACTTATTATGTCCAATGTATTCATCATATGAACAGGTTTAAACATAACATAAACATTCGTATTAAAACAAGCATACAAAATGTCAATACATTCTCCATGAACAATGAATGGTATAAAAATAACACATCCACAGTCAAACATATCACAAAACCTTCAATACTATATGGAAGTTTTGTATCATAATAAATCAAATTCAAATAAGCTTAAAATCTATCAAAGGATTTTTACATAGATGAAATCAAAACAATTTGAGAGAAATATCTCTATTTTTTGGAAATAATTTAAAAGTCACATAATTATAAAACTAAACATTTACATTGAATATAATCTTATAATATTTTAAGGGATGCATCAATTATTTTATAACGGTGTAAAATAGCTTCACCCGCCGTATATGCTAAAAAAATACATTCTTACCTTAATTTTGTCAACAAAGTTACAAAGGAACTTGTTTGGAAAATTATGAAAATATTTTATTATAAAAATTCAAACAAGGGTATAAATGAATTTAAAACATAGTATATAAAATATTAATAATGATTTTAAATAAATTTTTATGAAACATGGATGTGGTTGATAAAGAGGCCCCAGTAGATAATTACGTATAAATAACCTCAGATAATTAAGAGATTGTGAAATAAACACATACCATGTACTTTTACTTGGTCAAGGGTAGGTTAACCTCATCTATAATGGTAAATAAATTGTTTTTAAATTATACAAGAATCATATACATAAATACGATATCATATATGATCTTTTAATATTTATTTGTTAATAATATTTTAGTATTATCATCATTTGAGTTGTTCACTTTTTCGTTTTCTTTTATATGTTTTGTTAAATAAGTCATGTTTGTTATCCATAGTTTTTATATTATTAATATCCAAAATGATATCATGTCCTCAAAAATTAATTATAATCATCAAATGAAAATTATTCTTGAATTGATATGATGGGGAATGAATCTCATCCCGTTCGGGGAGACGGTAATCCGTACGTACGCACGAGCGAAAATAACAGTCTATTGATATTAAAAGAATATATAATTGGATGATATATCATATATAAAGAATAATTATAATGTTATATTTATTATTTAATTGAATTACACATCATTATTATACCCATCAAAATAATAATGTTTTGAATAACAATTACACCACGATGTGGAGATGGTAAGCCGTACGTACGCACATATGGTGACAGGTCATTAAAAGGATGGATATAATACTGAATATGTTTTTAAAATATTTATAAAAATATTATATTATATACAATATACTATATTTATTACTTTAGAATTTAAATAACAAATAAAGAAGAAGTGGAAGAAGAAAGTAACTTGAAAGAGGGTGTTGAAAACAATACCTTTTTTTGGGTTCTTCCATTTGATTTGATCAAAAGGGGCCCTTAAGTAGGATTTATGATCAAAATAATGCCTCTAGGATGAAGTGAGGAAAGGTGAGAGAATATTTGGGGAGGGTTTGTCATAGCCAAAAGTCTTAGAAGGTGTGAAATTGAGAGATGTTGGAGTGCCCTTTTATAAGAGTGGCGAGGGGCACCTTAGGAAAAAAATAAGATTTTATATTATAATAAATTCATATTCAGTTTATAATGGATCCAAAGTGACTTATTTAGTGTATATGGTGGGGATCGATTGAAATCATTTCAACCAATATATTTTATACAGGTTTGGGTCACTATATTAACCTTATCATTTATATTTAACTCTTAGTTAAATAGTTTGACATTTACCATGTCTCTTTGTGTTTTTTATTATATGGTTAATAAAATTACAATATACTTCCAAGAGAATCTCAAGTGGTTAATTAAAGATACACCTATCAATATATAAGTCCTTTGGCCGAGCCTTATATTTTTAGGAATATAATATGAACTAATAATATAATATGTGTTTTAAAAACTCTTTTATGTCAATTTTGACACTATTTGGTAATTTGTTTTTTCTAAATTCATAACTGCATTATTACTTCAAACAAAATTCATCTAACCAACCCTAATATTTTATATTAATTTATAAAATTAGTTAAATTCATAAATGGTCTCAAATTACATTTATATTTATATTTATAATATCAATTATTTTAATATTTCATTAATTAGGTAATTATTTCATCACCATTGTGTCATTAATAAATTAAATTATTTGATGAATAAAAGTATAAATAAACTATCATTATGTGGGAAATATTTTTATCTTTCTAATTAATAATTATAATCGAATTTATCTTATGTATAACCCTATATTAAAAATGTTTTAGTTATATTACTTTGATTTTATCTCTTTTAAATCTTCTTTGAATTAAATAATCATAAATGTCTTAATCTAATCCAAGTGGAAAAAAATAGGTTAATATTTTATTCCTAATTTTGTTTTAGGTTGAATTATACTTAGCCAATAGAATTAGTACATGTGTTAGGGTAAGAATAATTTCATTTTTACCCTTAATTACCCTATTTACTTATAACCGTGGTAAATAAAAGTTAATTGTTAATATTCACCAAAAATTATTTTTATCTTATTTAACCACATTTTAATCCTTGATATTATCCGTGTCTCTCGGATTTTCGAAATTTCACTCGCAGAAGCTGTAAAATTATGTTTTTTTTGAATTTTTAAATTCTTCTAGAAGATGGGTAAAAGACGGTGAAATGTTCAATTAACTTTTTATATATCTAAAAATATTATAAACATACTCCAATGAATTACATTGAACATATATAGTTATTATTTATCTATTTTGACATAAAATAAATTTAAATAAAATAAATAGTTATTTAAATAAAACGTCGATTTTAACAAATAACTCAGTGTTTTTCACTATTCATCAAATATTTTAAGTATTCAGAAAAATACAAAAAATTTACCCTAAGATAATTTTGATATTTTGAATCCAAAAATGATTTAAATTTTACCAAATAAAAACATAGAATTTTCATTATTTAATTTAAAACTAATTCTCGTTATCTAAACCAAAAAGCGTGTATTTGAGAAATAATAACTATCAAAAGATTGGCATTTGTTTATGTGAAATTTCAAAGTGAAATTACCTCCAATGAACAACATTTAATTAAATAGTAACAATATAATATAACTATACTTTAAAACCACTCAAATGTATAATTTAACACTATAAATTATTTTTATTTAAAAATTTATTTTTAGTTAAAGTTTACTATTTTTCAGTATTCACCCAAAAATGAAAGTTATCAGAAAAACATTAAAAATTCATCGAAACAAATTTTTTATGTCTTATTTCTAAAGAAGAAGTTTATTTTGTGATATTAAATATATAAAAGTTTCAAATATTTAATTTAAGAAGGGTTTACCATTAAAAGGCGGTAAAAGTGCATTTTTTTGACAAATACTTCTTTTGTTTTAAAAAATGATTTAGTTCTTAAATTATGTCTAAGAAACTCATAATATGGATTATAAAATTATAAGGATAATATAAAGTTCAAAACTCAGTTAACACTATTCATAACTTCTTTTGAATGACTAGTTTGGTATGTCGTGATACGCTTGAACTTAGTGTTGCGTGTAATGAAAGTTATTGAATTACTTTGAAGAAAAAATGTATTATCAAATCTTTGGATGTTATATTCTTCCCTCCTTCAATAAATTGTGTCCTCTAAATTTGAAATTTTTGTTCTAAAATAAAATGTTGAAAAAAGAAAATATCTTTGTGGGAAAACCCACATCGGAAATTTGTTTATTAAAATTTATCCTTAATAACAGGAAAAAAGGGGAATGTAAAAGTCACCACCAATTTATGATATCGATTAGGAGAACATTGGTGGAAATTAAGGACACATAATTGGAGGAAAAACAGAAATATATATAGAGAGTGATTGAGGTCATCAATCACAAACACTTGTATAATTGTGGGCCACAAAGCCACCAATCTATGATGGTTTAAAATATCATCAGTTCAACAAAACATAAAGTATTAGGATAACAAATTTTTTCTTTTAAAATACCTTACTAATGATTAAGAAATAATTTCATCATAGAATAAGAGAAGAATAATATACATATACATGACAAATATAGTTCCATCCTTTAACTAATTTCTTCCACAAACTCATGTTTCACTAAAAATGATAATAGAACATAAAAAATACTCTATTTATCATATTCAGATTTGGTTCCAAAAACTGAAATTACAATTCATCTTCAAAACCTTTTAAAAAATACATTATTCAGTCCAATACATCTCGTGGGCCAGTGGTAGGTGATAAACCCATGTCTCCCTTTAGTTGTGGGTTCAAGTCTCGTGGACTTTCCTGACGCGATGGGTTGCCGCCCGACCTCTGGGTTGTCCTTTTTATGGAAATCCAAAAATAACATCAAACTAAAATTATCCATAATACTTCTATCAAAACTCATAGTCCAAAATTAATAAGGAAGGCAAAAACAATTAAGATAATTTTTTCCAAAAATAACATGTGAACACCTTCATCATGTATTCTTTTAAAACACTGCAACATCCTGATTTACCATAAAACCTTATTGATTACATTCATGATTCTTTATTACATATAGAATACTGGAAATAATCCTTCTATCCAAAATGTTTTAAACTCCAACAACGATGGAATATACAAATCATTAATCAGTTTCAAGGGAGTCAACAATATCCAATATAATATAGCCAAATCAATCATGTATTATTCCAAAATCACTACCTCGGTATCAGAAGCAGATTATGGTTTATCATTCTCTCAACCAGATATTTTACAAAAAAAATAACCTAATATTGAGTCACTTTTCTTGGTTCCACACAATCTCATGTCATTTATGAAATAGTAATATAGTAAAATCCTTATATATTGCATAATTATTATAACTAGAAAATTGTTGATACAACACTCAAATGACATAATTATTTAATAACAACATAATATCTCTACTAATTCCCCCTAATCTGTGGTAGTATCATAACATGATTATTATCTAATAGCATCATCTACGGAATACTCTGATGATTTGTACACTAGTTTTCATAGTTCCCCAACTCCTTGCATATGAAGCATTGTACATTTGAAACCTTTTTCTTAACCATGCAGTAACGTACTTGATTTCCATTTTCTCCACACTTATAACAAACTCCCATTCCCTTCAATAATTTTTTAGGGTGTTTCTTCCCACATTTATCACATATGGGAAAATTATTCATTTCAATATTCCCTTTATCAATCATTTTCTCTTATATTGTTTTATTCTCTTGCTTCCCTTTAAAGCCATATGACTCAGAAATTTCTTAACATATCTTATTAACAAATGATACTATTTCTTCATATGTTGAGAATACATGGAAAACTTTTTTCCTTTTAAATTATGGATTAATACCATGAATGATATGATCCTTCTTACTCTTTGGATCATACGTATTGCTGGAGTTCACAATCCTTCTACAGGGCGACATTTCTATACAATGGAATAAACTAGGCCAGTTTATGAATTGCAATGAATAATTCCAAACTTGTAAAATACCTAATGTAAATTGAATGGATTATGGATATAATCCATAATCATAAAGATGTTTTCATTGAGAAGTATTTACTCATAAACCCTTCATAATGATTTGTAATGAAAATGAGAATTATCCTAAGCGTATCCCCCGGTAGTGTCGTATCCAAGAGTGAAGAAAGGCCTGTTGTCGTGCACCAGTTCTCGTTCGAGTCTAGCTCAATGTGGTGTTTTCGGGTATTAACCCTTGGTACATCTATTCCAGAGCCGCCCTTACCTGCTCATATTTAGATATGTATGTATTTCTAAGAAAACATACAAAATCTCCACTATACCAAAATTCTATAAAGTTCTTCTATACTAATATTTAATGTCTATATTAGGTCTATGTGTTATAATCATTGTTCTTCTAAATGGTGATTCCAAGGATTGTACTAAACTTCCTCTGATACCTATTGTAATCCCCCAATGCCAGTTACCCAGAGTCAGTGCATTATTATATAACATTGGCATGATGAAAAAATATCGAGTCTCGAGAGACCAGTTAGTTTAGTATCCATAGAATCGATTAATACAATCATAAATATTACATTACATCATAACGTGAAAAAAACAACAACATCTTGTCTCCATAGACTAAACTCATATACTTTCCCTACAGGCCATTCATAAAATAATTATTCACATCCATGGATTAATTAAACATAGAAAGGGGTGAGCTCAGATGCTCAGTAAGGATTATAATATAGCAGAAACTTTCAAAAATAAGCACATACATTTAAGGCAATGTATAACTAAATCAAAAGCCTTTTAAACTTTAACATCAGAATAATATAGAAAAAAATAAAATGAAACAATTCTATTTAATTATTTACATGGATATTCTACTAGTCGAATAATCACATGAAATATCAATAACCACTTCCATAATGATGGAATTCATATTTCTAGACTATTATAGCACATAGTCCAGGCCTTGTTCCAAAACTACAAATAAGATTTTTTCAAGGCCTTGTGCTAAGACACTCATTTGTCTCATGAGACATAACAATACATCGAGGAGATATAGCGAGCTCCACCCGTATCTTGTTAAGTCCAATTCATTCCTCATATGAATAGGTTCAAACATAACATAAATATTCGTATTAAAACTAGCATATTAAATGAAAATACATTATCCATAAACAACGAATGGTATAAAAATAACATATCCACAGTCAGACATATCACTAAACCTTCTATACAATATAGATGTTTTGTATCACAATAAATCAACTTCAAATAAGCATAAAATCCATCAAAGGATGTTGACATAGATGAAATCAAAACTATTTCAGTTAAATATCCATTTTATTTTAAAACAAATGAAAGTCACGTAATTATAAAATAAAATATTTACTTTGAAAATTTCTTTATAATCTTGTAAGGGAATCTTCGATGATTTTATAATGGTGGAAAATAGCTACACCCTCTGTATATGTTAAAAAATGACATTCACACCTTAATTTTGTCGAAAAGGATAAAAAGAAAATTGTTTGGAAAATGATGGAAATATTACTTTATAAATAGTAAAAGAAGGGTATAAAGGACTTTAACCCATACTCTATAAAATAGTAAGAATGATTTTAAATACATTTTTATGAATCATGGATGTGGAAGATAAAGTGGTCCTAGTAGATAATTACGTATAAACAACCTCGGATAATGAAAAGATTGTGAAATAAACCCTTACCTTGTACATTTCTTTGGTCGATCGTAGGTCAACCTCCTTTATAATGGTGAAATAATTTTTATTAAATTATACAAGAATCATATACATAAATATGATATCATATATTATCTTTTAATATATCTTTGTTAATAATGTTTTAGTATTATCGTCGTTTCAAGTGTTCACTTACTCATTTTATATTATATGTTTTGTTACATAAGTCGTTATTATTATCCATATGTTGTATCTTATTCATATCTATAATGATATCAAGTCCTTATACATTATTTTTAATCATCAAATAAAAATTATTCTTGAATTGATAAGATTGGTAATGAATCTCATCGCGTTCGTGGAGACGATAATCTGTACGTACGCATGAGCGACAATATCTTTCTTTTGATATTAAACTAATATAAAATTGGATGGAAGATCATATATATAGATTCATTATAATATTTTATTTATTATTTACAATAATTACACATCATTATTATACCCACACAAATAATAATGTTTTGAATAACAATTACACCACGACGTGGAGACGGTAAGCCGTACGTACGCACATATTGTGAATTTTCATTAAAAGGATGTATAGAATTATGAAAATGGTTGTACCATATTTATAATTACAGCCTTGTATATATAAGATACTAGAGTTATTACTTTATAATGGAAATAACAATGAAAGAAGATGTTGAAGAAGAAAAGAACTTAAAATAGGGTGGTGAAAACATTACCTCTTCTTCAGGTTCTTCATGATAATTTGATCAAAAGGGATACATAGGTTGTCTTTCTGATCAAAAATATTCCTATAGGTTGAAGTGGGGGAAGATGAGAGAATATTTGGGCAGGGTTTGGCTGATTCAAAAGGCTTTGAATGTATGAATTTGAGAGAAGGGGGAGTGCCCTTTTATAAGAGGTGTGAGGGGAACTTTAGGGAAAATCTAAAATATTATTTTATAATAATTTCATATTCATTTTATAATGGCACCATTGTTAATTATTTAGAGTTTAATGTTGGTATGGGTCGAAATCCTTTCAACCAATATTTTTTAGATTGATTTTTTCATTATATTAACCTTATAATTTATATTTAACACTTAGTTAAATAGTTTGCCATTTTCCATGGCTCTTTGTATTTTTCTTTTATGTGGACAATAAACATACTATATACTCCCAAGTGAACCCAAAGTGGTAAATTAATGATACAACTATCATTATATAGTTCCTTTGGCAGATCCTTAGATTTTTAGGAATAGAATATGAATTAATAATATAATATTCGTTTTAAAAACCCTTTTTTCAATTTTGACACTATTTTGTATTTTTTTTGCTAAATTAATTATTTCATTATTACATCGAAAAAAATCATCTAACCATCCCTAATATGTTATAGTAACCTATAAAATTATGTAATTCATTAAAAGTTTCAAATTTCATTTATTTTTATATTTATAATATCAATTTATTTAAATATTTATTTAATTATTTAAATATTGCATCACCATTGTGTAATAAATAAAATAAAATATATAATTTGTAAAATTTAAAAATAAAATATCATTATGTAGGGAATTTTTTAATCTTTCTAATGAATATTTATAATCAAATTTCTCTTTTTTATAACCTTATATTAAAATTTTTTTAGTTATTTATATATGATTTTATCTCTTTTAACTCCTCTTTGAATTAAATAATAATAAATGTCCTAATCTAATCCAAGTGGACCAAATTGGTGCATATTTTATTCCAATGGTTTTTTATGGTCTAATTTTACTTATCCAATAGAATTATTACATGTGTTAGGGTAATAATAATATCATTTTTACCCTTAATTACCCTATTTACTTGTAATCGTGGTAAATAAAAGTAAAAAGTTACGATTTAGAAAAAAATATTTTTATCTTATTGAACAACATTTTACTCCTTTATATTAACCATGTCTCTCAGATTTTTTAAATTTCACCAACAGAAGTGGTAAAACTATTTTTTATGTGAATTTTCAAATTCTTCTATGAGACGGGTAAACGACGATGAAAACTTCAATAAAATTATTATATATCATAAATTACTATATACTAAATCCATGGAATAACATTTAACTTATATAGGTTTTATCTATCTATTTTGACCTAAAATAAATTTAAATAAAATAAATAATTATTTAAATAAAAAGTTGGTTTAACCAAAAAGGATGTCAATTTTACAAAATTCAAAACATATAAGTTTTATTAATTAATTTAAAATTATTTCCCGTTTTCAAAACCAAAAAGTGGGTTTTTATGAAATAATAACTATCAAAATATTGACACTTGTTTATGTGCACTTTTGACGTGAAATTAATCCCAATGAATAGTATTTAATTAAATGGTAAAAAAAATCTAATTATTTCTTAAAACCTCTCAATTCAATAATTTAACACTATAAAATATTTTGATTAAAATAGTTGTTTTTTGATAAAATTTATTATTTTTCACTATTCACCCAAATATGAAAGTTATCAGAAAAATCATCCAAAATTCGTCGAAACTTAATTTTTATGTCTTTATTCTAAAGAAGAAGTTTATTTTGTCAAATGGAATATAGAAAAGATTCAAATATTGAATTTAAGAAGGGTTCACCATTAAAAAGTGGTAAAAGTTCATTTTTTTAAAAAAAATCTTTTATCTAAAAAATGAATTAGTACTTACATTATGACTAAGAAACTCACAATATATATTATAATATTATTAGGATTATATAAAGTTCAAAATTCAATTAACACTAGTCATAACACCTTTTTAACAACTTGTTTGGTAAGTTGGGATGCACTTGAACTTAGTGTTGCGTGTAGTGCAAGTTATAGAATTTAATTGAAGAAATAATGTACTATGAAATATTGGGGTGTTACATGAAAGGTATTATTTTAAATATATTGGGTTTCATAAAAAAAGAACTAGTTGTTTCAATATACATAATTATTGAGTTTTTACTTATCTATTATGGATATTTAACAAACAAAAATATAACAATATAATTATAGACCGTGATTTTGAAGAAATAATAATTTTCAAGCATATATAGAAGCATTATATTTATGGATAAAAATGATCCCTATATATGGAAAAAAATTAATTTTTGTTTTTTACTAAAAATATATCATTATGGGGAATATAATATGGACGGAACTACCTAATGGCTATGATTTATTGACATTTTTCTACATTAGTAAAGAAAAAATGGTGTCTAATTTATTTAGTAGGGGGATATGGAGATCAAAAAACCATGAGGATTAATATGGTTTCTATTTTCAAGGATATATAAACCATGGATATATTATCATTCAGTAATGGGATCCATTCATTAAATTTCTAACTAATTAGTAAAATTTATTTATAGGAAAATATATAGAAGTTTGAGTAGGATTATAAAGACATAAAATAATGATTACGATATTAATGGATGATAAAGTTATATAAATTATATAAAAATAATAAATATTGAATATTGAATGAGGTTATGTGTTCTATCCATTCATGAACTGATAGGGGAGCTATTAAATGACGAAAATTGGTAAAATTTATATTAACTCCTCCATAGCTCAAATATGAAATTGGATATAGGAGATCCAATTTCAGGGGAATGTATGAAGTAAAAAAATATTATTTTAGGTTTCAAAATTATTAGTGTTCTAATTGTTAAATTCTAAAATAAAACATCCAAAGAGAGTCCTGATTTCTCTAACAATTCATATATTGATGTGGGAAAATATTACAATGGATATTTTAACTATATATCAAAAGACTATAAAAAATATATTTTTGAATGTTCCAACGTTTATCACCTTACCAATTATACACATTTAATAGTTGTAAGGGAAAACCAACACCTTTAATTTCTTTCCATGTTTTATATCAATGAAATCACGAGACATTAGCCAGGAACCTCGATGTACCTAATCAAGACCATCGACTCACATCAACATTTTGGAAAGCTTTTAAATAGATCGGTAAAATCAGGTTGATTTGTGAATTTACTTCCCCCCTTAGTTTTTTAAAAGATAAAATAAACTGTTGTGACATTATAATATATATTTTGGTAATTATATCATGAATTATAAGGTCTATTTCATTAGTTTAGGCCTCCTGTATAATTCAATTAAAATTATAGTATCCATTAAATCACATAGATTTAACCCAATGAGGCCTCATATGGTATGATATATTGTACTCCACCTAGTTGAAAATATGTAAGAGGAAGGAAGCTAGTAAAACTAGAACTTATGGATGAGACAAGAAATAATTTATAAACTATTCTGAATCATATAAATGAATATGAATTAATATAAAATATTTTCCTCATTAATTAGGGAATTAATACGGAATTCCAAAACATTGATTTTTTTATGAAGGTATATCTATAGAGGTGAGTTGTATTTCTAATAATTAAGGGGTAAATAAATTACCGGTACATTGTTATTTTTGATTTTTATAAATAAATAGATTCTTGGAATATTATTTCTTTTTACCACACAACATATACAAGATATAATCCATGGTTTATTGGTAAACAATTACACACTAAACTCAACATAATTACTGACCATTTATGGTGTGTAAAAGTAATCATGTTTATATTTTATTGAAGGGATAGTTTAGAATCTTGAAACTAGAGGGAATGTTTGATGAAATTAGATTACTATAATTGTGAATGTGCTTTGGATAAATTTCGATATTGATGAGGTGAAATATGAACCGTAAGAGGAAATATTGTCAAATTCTATAAATTTTTTATTTAGCTAATATAAATTCAAATTATAAGTAAAAAACAATTTAATAAGTGATGTGGAATATAATATTTGATACCTAACTCTAAGAGTTACACCCTAAATCTCTAATAAATTTATGAAATGCACAATTTATTGAAAACATACTAATGATTATATTTAAATGTTTAATTAGAATATTCTTGAATTTATTTATGATTATATGTAATTAAAATTGTTATTAATAATGTCAAAATTATCTTAGTGTGGGATTTTTGTGGTTTTTTGAAATACATTATTTTTTTGGTGAATATTGAAATTCCTATTTTTACCAATAATGTAAATTTTTATAATAAATACATATACTCTATAAATCATTTTTAATGATCAATAATGTCTTAATGTAGTAAGAATATATGTTTTTCATCATTAATTATAATTTATTTAGCATATATTTACAATTTTATTTTCGTAATTAATAATTTCTCATGAAATATATTTCTTCTTTTTCATTTATCATGAATAAAAAAATTTATTTAAAAAAACATAAAATTAAGATATTCATAAATAATATAAAATATTATCATGTTGATGAATTGTAATTCATATATATATGCATCTAGGATGGATGACCCACTATACCAATGAAAATACAATTACAAAAGATTTATTGTATACTAAAATAAAAATAAAAAACACGGATGGCCCATCTAAATCCTCATGCGTCACACCCACTAAAATCATAATCCCATAGAATTTTATATATCACAACCATTAAATCCTGATACATAGCCCAAATAGGTCATATAATAACTATATGGATTTTTTTGGAACCCTAGTTGCATGTATGTTTAAGAAGGTTGTGAGTAAAACTCATTAGGCCACCAACAATTGTGATCTTGTGAATACTAATACAGAAAAACATTCATGAATATGTTCACATGGTATACAATTTCAACAAATTATCATTTAAATTTTTTATAATTTAATCATATAAACTGCAAAAAAGGGAATCCATGTTTACAAATAAGTGTATTGTACATATTTTGACTAGTGACGGGGTGTATCAAATCATTATAGGCTAATAGTTTTTACCACCCAACTGTAATAAGGGGTATCAAAACATGTATCCAGGGGTAATATATCCATCTATTAATCCCAAAAAGCTACCAGAGGGTTGTGTTCACCTCTTGTAAAACATCACATGAATTTATCCATGGGTTGTGTTCACCTTGGGTTTAACCAAAAACCTAGAATCCTCCCATTGTCTATGTGGAACCTATATTTAATCAAAAACTATCCATCCACCCAAGGGAAATGTGGAACATGAGTTTACCATAATTTTCACCCATTCTGTGTCCATGTTTACCAAATGATTAACAATAAATCATGTTTCCACAATGATATCTTTTTCCATATTAGTTTGACTATCAACTTTATCCAATGTAATAAAATACATAGCGATAATTCTATCATAAAAAAATTTATCATAAAGATCCATTTAATGTTTCTATATAAAAAATTATTATTGATTTTCCAACCAATTACAAAAAAATGTATTGCAAACTACATTCTCCAAATTACAAATCTATTTCACTAAAAAAATTTATTATTTCCATTTCCAAAATATAATTTCAAATACAAATTCATTATACTAAATAAAATTCAAAAATCCAATTATCATTTTAATTTTATTAAATCATTGATAATTATCAACTTTCATCATTTTTCTTTTAAGAGTCCATAATAATTAATCATTTAAAATAAAACATCTTCAAAACCCATTTCTTATTACCATTAATTTGTTTTAAAATACAAAACAATTGTCAAATTGTTGTTTACACCTTATCACCCACATGAAATAGTTTCTATTCAGTGAATATCATTTCATTAAGTCCATGGATATTGATAAAACAACCTAAAATATTAGTGATTTTTAAGTTCCATTTCAGAATCCTTAATTAACTTTGTTAATTATATACTATGTAATTTTTCTATAATTTTCATAAATTAAAAAAATCAAGACACTAATAAAACATTAATTAAAACTAATCAAATTATTTTTTATCCAATAAGGTCCTAGATATACTCACATTTATAATCCAAAAGGAGAATTGTTATTTTAATGGGAACACATAGTTTAATATTACACTCTCAAATACATTCCAATGGTGACCATCAACTAATTAGGACTTACCAAAATCAAAATTTCCATATAATTCCTAATATAAATACAAACTAAACTTATTATTCAATTATAAAATTTATAATTATATATTTCATTTTAAATTAAATAGACATAATTGGTAGAAACTCAATAGGTAATAATGTGACACAAGGACTATGTTACCTATACTGTGGGAAGACAATAATGGACACCGGAAACTATCAATGGATCAACTCCTCACTATAAGAAAAATTAAGAAATTCTGTTTATAGAAAAGCTAGAAATAGCAAAAAAATTATCGTGCGATATACTAATGATGAAACTATGAATGATCAAAATTGGACATTATCTCATGATAAAATCTAGAATGGGTACTCGAAATCACCAAGAAAGTATGTTGATTATACTATTATCATATAGAATTGTCACCAAATACCTCAACCAAATATGAATTAATTATATAATAAAATAAGGTAAGATGAGTGAATATCAATAGAGGTTCTAACTCGGAATTGAAATCCAAATAATCATAAAAATTGACAACTGTGTTGAGAACTAAGGAGTGATAGTGGAGGGAGTCGGCTACCCCATACACAAGGGAAAGATGGGAATAGGGGTAACACAATTAATTTTGTTTTGGGTTTAAATGGATATACTATATCTTTAATGAGATACATGGTTTTTCAAAACATGGGAAAACTATGGGGTCAGCATTTTCCAATTGAATTCCTCTCCATGACAATTCGGCATGGATTGAAAAACAATTTTTCAAAAATGAGAATTACTAATAATTTGGATTGAATTATTTATCAGGGTTTATATTCAACCATGTTTGAATGGTGTGACATGCCCTAGAACCAATCCACCTCCATGGTATCCTCTTATGTTCACATGGTTATTGTAACACCCGATAATTTTATATAAATCATCAAAGAAATCTTTTTCTACACAATACTTTCTTGTCTTTCTTTACACGAAATCACGACCTTCCTCGATAGCTTGCGTCGTACGCAATACAGAGTTTTACTAAACAACGATATGCTATTAAAATATTATTAAAACTAGCCATTATGAAAAGTAATACCAACTTTTTAAAATTTTATAAATTTTGTTTTTCAAAATGGACTTCATTTGTGGATTCGGAATATCGATATTAGCCTAGGGTGAAATTTTGGTATTTTTCTGAAAACTTTCAATTTTTGATGAATAGTGAAACCACTAAGTCGTACTTAAAAAAACTGAATTTTTCATAAAACTTAATTTTACTGCTTCTGTGAGTGGAATTTAGAAAATCTGAGAGACACGGTTGATGTCAGTAAGTAAAATGTGGTTCAATTAGATGAAAATAATTTTTTTTGGTGAATAGTAACTTTTTACTTTTTTATACCACGGTTAAAAGTAAATAGGGTAATTAAGGGTAACAATGATATTATTATTACCCTAACACATGTCCTCATTCTATTGGACAAGGTTAATTCGACCAAAAACAAACTTAGGAATAAAATATGTGCATTTAGGCCCACTTGGATTAGATTAGGACATTTAATATTAATTTATTTAAAGAAGGGTTAAAATAGTTAAAATCAAAGATTAATAACTAAATCATTTTTAATATGGTGTTATGCATACGATAAATTAGACTATAAATATTAATTATAAAGATAAAAAGATTTCCTACATAATGGTATTTTATTTTTAATTTTTAGACATTAAATAATTTAATTTATTTATGACACCAAGATGATGCAGTAATTAACTTATTAATGAAATATTGACATAATTGATGTTATAAACACCAAAATAAATGTAATTTGACTCTTTTTATGAATTACATTAATTTTCTAGATTAATATGACATGTTATTATTTATTTAATTAACTTTTTTTGAACTAATAATTATTTTATGATTTTCACAAAAATTAATTACAAAATAGTGTCAAAATTGACATAAAATAGTTTTTAAAACAAATATTATATTAGTAGTTGTTATTTGATTCCTAAAAATATAAGGATCGGCCATATGACATATATAAGGTTATATATATTAATATTAAACAACTTGGGGTTCGTTTGGCTTGATATAGTAAGTTTATTAACCTTATAGTATAAGAACACAAGAAGACACGGTAAAAGTAAAATTATTTAACTTAATGTTAAATATGAATGATAAGGTTAAAATAGGAACCTAAACTTGTCTAAATTATATTGTATGAGAGGATTTAAACCCATCCCCACCTTAGATTCTAAATAAATCAATTTTGAGCTATTTAAAACCGAACATGAGTTTATAATAAAATAATATTTTTAGTTATTCCAAAGGTGCCCCTCTCCTACCTTATAAAAGGGCACCTCCTCCCTCTCTTCCTCACACCACCTTGAGCCTTCAAGCTCGGCCAAACCCTACCACGTTCTCCTATATACTTCCCTACAGACATCCTAGAGGTCCTGGTCTTCTTCAAAGACCAATTTTAGTGCCCTAAAAGAAGGTCTCAAAGAATAACTTCAAAGAAGAGGTAATGTCCGTTACCGATTCTTTCATCTTTATTTCTTCTTCCACTTCTTATTATTTAGTTGTTTCATTATGAAGTAATAACATCAGTATCACTCATATAATGATATGTTATTATAAGTATGAAACAACCCTATTTCACCATCTATCCATCCTACGGAAAAAGAAATCACCGCGCATGCGTACGTACAGAATACCGTCTCCACGCTGTGGTGTAATCTATTTTCCACCACCACCTTACTTGGATGGGTATAATGGTGTAAATAATGACTGTATATTACTATTATAAAGTTATACTAATTCTAAAATAGTATACATACACTCCATTACAATTCCATGATCATAGGAACGATATCATCACTCGTGCGTACGTACAGAATACCGTCTCCACGATGTGATGCGACTCGTTCTACATGATCTTAATTTCATAATGATGATATAAATTAATTAAGTGAATGAATATGATATATATTACACTAATACCATTCTGTAAATGAGGTATCTATAAGAGAAGAATAAGAATTTATTCGACAAAACATGCATAAGAACAAAAAGTTATAAACACCCGAATAACATGTAGCAATGAAATATTACTACTAAGAAGCTAAGAATATGACCAAATATGATATCATAAAAATAAGTATGAATATGGAATAAGTCAATAACATTATTTAAATCATTATACAGGAGGTTCAGACAGGTACAAAGCATATCAGACCTAAGGTAAGGGAAATATCACAATCTCATTTTTATCCGAGATTGTTTATACTTTGGTATTTATTGGGGTGTATTTTGTCATCCACATCCATGTTTCCTCAATATGTAATATTATTTCCATCCACCTACAATTGTTTAAATCCAATTTTACCCTTCGGTGAGTTTTTAGTAAAATATATGAAAGGAATCTTTTGTCGTTTTTTCGTACAAGGTATTTTTTGACTTTTCCGACAAATGTACGAGAAGAATGTTTTTTATAACTTATACGACATGAATGTATTTTTAAAACATTATTTCCAAGAATCATCCTTTACATGTTTTCATGTTTATTTTTAAAAAAATTCTTTTAGTTTATAATTTTATGACATGTTAATAATGGAAAAGCTTTTTTGAGGTAGAAAGGATATTTTCCTAAAGAATGGAGTTCAAGTGTTTTATCAAAATTATTTTCCATATAAGATAATAAAGGGTTCTGTTTCTATTATTATTATTACATGGATTTGATTATGTTTTGATGGAAATATTTTTATCAATTAATTTATCCTATATTAATTGTTTTATGATGTCATGATGTTTAAGATTCCCATTTTTATTATATGGGTTATGCAATGATGTATGATTTATGATTTTGTGGCACACATAAGAATGGTATCATTATGAGATGGGTGGGACCTATATATCCCTACAATGCATTGGTTAATGATTTTACATCTCATTAGATAGACATGGCTGGAAGGGTAGGTTATACCGGTTCAGTGAAACAGGACTGAAACGAGGAGTGAACTCGGTTCAGAAAGGGACATTGTCCACTAAGATAGTCTTGACAATGAGTCTTGACTAATAAGAAATGATTCTCTATGATTATGTGTGTATGACACAAAATTTCATGTTTTAAGTTATGATTATTGTGATTACATTTCAATGCCATGATTTATCCCATGTTATGATATTATGATCTCTTTTGCAGGTTAGGATTTCCAAAAGTTATGTTCTTATGTATATGATGTGATTGATATTTCGTTTGTTTACCCTTACTGAGAATTTGAGATCACCCTTTTGTATATTTTCTTTCCCCAGTTCAGGAAGAAGGTTATTAAGGAAGTTATTCCAAAAGGGACTATAGATATGATGAAATAAATGGGAGACAGTGTAGACGTTTTACGAACCAGTTGTTTATGTTTCCCAGTTTCTAAAGACACTATACCTATACGGTCCTTTCATGGTTTTGTTATATGTTGTAATAAGTATGATTCAATTTTGAAGTATTAATAATGAATGTAAAGTATGAGTCGTAATAGTTAGTATCAGAGGAAAGTTATAGTCAACCTTTGGAAACTAGGATGTGAAATACTTAGTAAGAACCCTAAGGATAAGTCTAAGCATAGAACACAATCATAGTGTTTTAGAAATGGCCATGAATAACCTAGAATAAGATCTTAAGTGTGAAATTTTATTCTTGATTATGTGGTTTTCATATTATAATTAGTGTTGCTCACACTATTCTTCTTGGTTTTAGTCAATGGATGGAACCCGAAGGAACTGTGTTAATGTGGAATGTGACGGGAAATGAAATGATTGTCCCCCTGAGCAACAAAACATTATGGGAGCTGGAATGCAAAATCTTGTAGCCATGCTCACACAACTTTGTCAAGCTATGAATCATGCAGGACTTCCAAACGAGCAAAGGAAGGAGAAACATTCTGTTGAATCCTTCATGAGACAGTGTCCACCTTCATTCCGCGGGTCTACTGATCCATTAGTTGCTGAACAATGGACTATTACTACTGAAAAGATATTTTCAGTTCTTCAATATTCTGAACATGATAAAGTCATCTTAGTAATGTATCGTTTGGAAGGTGATGCTGATCAATGGTGGAATCTTATTAAGAATACGATGCAAAGGGATGAAATTGAGTCCATGGAATGGGACGAGTTAAAGAACTTATTTTTCAATAAGTAATTCCCTCGTATTCTCCGAACAAAGCTGGAGAAAGAGTTTCTTGAACTAAAGAAAAAGGATGATGAATCTGTTGGTACCTATGAAGCAAATTTTACAAGACTTGCAAGGTACGCTTCTGGTATTATTATCCAACTTGAGAGTAAGGTCGATCGATTCTTTAGTGGCTTAAAACCAAGTCTTCGAAGGGCCTTAGCCATAAGGGACTTCAATAGCTATGAGGAAATCGTTCGATGTGCCCTCAAAGTTGAGATGGGGATTGGAGTAACCCATCAGTCATATGGGTTTGATAAGAAGAGAAAAATGGAATACAAAGGAAAATCTAAAGAGCACACTGAAATTAATATGATCTTTCCATTATGCTCAAAGTGTGGAAAGAAACATGGAGGGAGTTGTCTTAAAGGGACAAGTAAATGTTTCAAATGTGGAAAAGAAGGTCACCAGGAATTTGAATGCTGCGATGATGGGAAGAAGATGTCTAATGATGCAAACAAAGGAAGGGATACACAGAATGAAACTACTACACTTCAATGTTTCAAGTGCAAGGAGATGGGTAATTATGCCAATCAATGCCCAAATACAAGGGTTGATGATGATGGTTGACGTCAAAAAACTCATAAGGCTAAGTACAAAGGAATGTCACATGCAATTTCAATCAGCGATGTGGAGTATGATAATGATGTGGTGAAAGGTACACTTACCATCCACTCTAAAGTAGAAAATGTTTTATTTGATTCTCGATCCACCCACTCTATTATTTCTGAAGAATTTTCTAAGTGTATCATCATATTACATCAACAATTCTATGTTGAGTGAGCTGTGACAACACCAAATGGCACAACAGTCGCATCAAAAGTATAAAATTCTTCCCCGATTGAAGTTTGTGGGAAAGTGCTTCCTGCAAATCTTGTGATCCTTCCTATAGTGGAATTTTATGTGATTCTTGGCATGGATTGTCTTTCTCTACATGGATCTCATATCAATTTCCAAATAAGGGAAGTCACATTTCATATTCCAGATCAATCTATGATCATCTATCGATGAAAGGATGAACATAACCTTCTAGTGGAAATTTATTCCATTTTATGGGTATTGATTCCACTAAATGAAGGTTATTTATCTCAAATGGTTAGTGAGAAACTCACGATTAAGAATATGCCCATTGTACGGGAGTTTGATGATGTCTTTTCGGAGGAATTACTGGGTCTTCCACCGAATCGTGAATTTGAGTTTTCAATAGAACTCGTACCGGGTGCTTTGCCTATTTCAAAGACACATTATAGAATGTCCCCAATTGAGTTGCTGGAATTGAAGAAGCAACTCCAAGAGAATCTTGATAAGGGGTTCATACGCCCTAGTGTGTCACCTTGGGGAGAACCTGTTCTGTTTGTTGAGAAGAAAGATGGATCAATGAGACTCTGCATTGATTGTCGATAACTTAACAAGATCACTATCAAGAACAAATATCCTCTCCCGCGCATTGATGACCTATTTGACTAACTATGCGGAGCTCAATACTTTTCCAAGATTGATCTTCGTTCAGGGTATCATTAATTAAGGTTTAAAAGAGAGGATATAACAAAGACGGCTTTCCGTACTAGGTATGGACACTATGAATTTATAGTGATACCATTTGGTCTTACTAATGCCCCTTCTATCTTCATGGATCTGATGAATAGAGTCTTTAGAGACTATCTTGATCAGTTTGTGGTCTTCTTTATAGACGATATTCTTGTATATTAAAAGAGAAAGGAAGAACATGAAGATCACTTGAGAATTATATTGAAGACCCTGAGAATGGAGAAGCCTTATGCCAAATTTACCAAGTGTAAATTTTGGCTTCAAAAAGTTGCATTTTTGGGACACATAATCTCAAAAGAGGGGATATCTGTAGATCCAGCAAAAACAGAAGTTATCGAAAGATGGTTGAGACCAACAACAGTAACCGAGATCCAAAGTTTTCTTGGTTTGGCTGGATATTATCGACGTTTTGTGAATTATTTTTCACGATTATCTAATCCACTCACCAAGTTGACTCAGAAAGGAGTTATGTTTGTTTGGACGGAGGAATGTGAAGAGAATTTCAAGGAGTTGAAAAGAAGGTTATCCAGTGCACCTGTGCTCACACTGCCTTATAGTGGAGAAAGGTTTGTGATCTATAGTGATGCATCCAAGAAGGGATTAGGGTGTGTTCTTATGCAAAAGGATATGGTGATAGCTTATGCCTCACGACAGTTGAAAATACATGAGAAAAATTACCCAACTCATGATTTGGAGTTAGCTGCGGTAATATTTACATTAAAGATTTGGAGGCATTACATTTATGGTGAAAGGTCTGATATTTATACTGATCATAAAAGTTTAAAGTATATTTTCACACAAAAGGAGATGAATATGCGCCAAAGAAGATGGTTTGAGCTGATTAAGGATTACGACTTCTCAATCCATTACCACCCTGGGAAAGAAAACAAGGTGGCAGATGCATTAAGACGACAAGACCATGGTAGTTTATCCATGATGAGGATCACAAAAGATCCAATATTTATGGATTTACAAAGGATGGATCTTGGAATTATAATGGAAGGTTGAAAATCGTATCTTTCTCAAATGAATGTTCAACCATCTATACATGTGAAGATTAAATAGGCACAGAAAGAAGATGTCGAGTTACAAAAGAAGGTGAGAAATGTTCATGAATTCAACCCTAATTTTGATGGGATAATAATGTTCAGGAATCAGGTTTCTGTTCCTCCCATCCCCGAATTAAAGAAGGATCTTCTAGATGAGGCTCATAGTTCTTCATTCTATATTCATCCTGGAAGCACGAATATGTATAGGGACCTTAAAGAATACTTCCTGGTGGGATGGCATGAAAAGATATGTTGTTGAATATGTCTCTCGATGCTTGGTTTGTCAACAAGTTAAAGCTGAGAGACATAAGTCTAAGGGGATGTTATAACCATTACCCATAACCGAATGGAAATGGGAAAACATCACTATGGACTTTGTCACAGGACTTCCTAAAACATCCAAAGGCAATAATGCTATCTGGGTCATAGTTGACCGTCTTACAAAGTCTACACAGTTCATTTCGATTAGAGAGGATTTCTCTCTGGATCAGCTTTCCAGGATATATGTAAAGGAAGTGGTAAGATTGCATGGAGTACCACTTTATATTATATCTGATCAGGATCGGAGATTTACCTCGATGTTCTGGAGAAGTCTTCAGCATACTCTGGATACAGAGTTGAGTTTCAGCAATGATTATCATCATCAGACAGACGGTCAGTCTGAGAGAAAAATTAAAACTCTAGAAGATATGTTGAGAGAATGATCTATGGATTTCAAAGGTGGTTGGGATCAACACCTATCTTTTGTGGAATTTTCTTATAATAATAGCTTTCACTCCAGTATACAGATGGCTCCTTATGAAGCTCTCTATGGAAAGAAATGCAGGACTCTAACTTGCTGGGATGAAGTTGGGGAAAGAAAGCTATTAGGACCTGATCTCGTTGATGAAATGGCTGAAAAGGTCAGATCTATTCAACAACACATAAGAGCAGCTCAGAGTCGACAGAAAAGTTATGCCGACAACCGAAGAGAAGACTTAGAGTTTGAAGTGGGTGATAATGTGTTCTTACAAATATCTCCCTTGAAGAGGGTTATGAGATTTGGAAAGGAGGGGATGTTGAGCCCAAGATATATCGGTCCTTTCAAAATATTGGATCGTGTTGGGAAGGTAGCTTACCGATTTGTGCTTCCACCGAATATCTCTCAAGTTCACGATGTCTTTCATGTATCTCTCCTGAGAAAGTACATACCTGATCGTTCACATGTACTCAGCTCAGAAGTTGTACTGTTGGAGTAAGATCTTTCTTATGAAGAACAACCGATAGAGATTCTGGATTGTAGTGAAAAAGTCCTACGAGACAAGACCACTCTATTGGTGAATGTTTTATGGAGGAACCTCCAATTAGAAGAAGCTACATGGGAGCTTGAGGATATGATGAGGGAGAGGTATCCTCATCTGTTTGTTACAAAGTGACGAATTTCGAGGGAGAAATTCATTTTAAGGGGGGTAGAATGTATCACTCGAGACTTTTATATAAATCATCAAAGGAATATTTTTCTACACAACACTTTCTTGGCTTTCTTTACACGAAATCGCGACCTTCCTCGATAACTTGGGTCGTACGCAATACCGAGTTTCACTAAACAACGATATGCTATTAAAATATTTTTAAAACTAGCCGTTATGAATAATAATAACCACTTTTTGAAATTTTATAATTTTTTTTCAAAATGGACTTCATTTTTAGATTCGGAATATCGAAATTAGACTAGGGTGAAATTTTGGTATTTTTCTGAAAACTTTCATTTTTTGATGAATAGTGAAACCACTAAGTGGTAGTTAAAAAACTGAATTTTTCATAAAACATAATTTTACCGCTTTTGTGAGTGGAATTTCGAAATTCTGAGAGACA
This sequence comes from Viscum album, assembly GCA_963277665.1. Classification (NCBI taxonomy): domain Eukaryota; kingdom Viridiplantae; phylum Streptophyta; class Magnoliopsida; order Santalales; family Viscaceae; genus Viscum; species Viscum album. The sequence continues at coordinate 120,673,656 of OY728153.1, read as the reverse complement.
CGGTTTATGTTAGTATGTAAAATGTGGTTCAATGAGATGAAATTTTTTTTGGTTGAATAGTAACTTTTTACTTTTTTTTACCACGGTTAAAAGTAAATAGGGTAATTAAGGGTAAAAATGATATTATTATTACCCTAACACATGTTCTAATTCTATTGGAAAAGTTTAATTCGACCAAAAACAAACTTAGGAATAAAATATGACCATTTAGGTCCACATGGATTAGATTAGAACATTTATTATTATTTTATTTAAAGAAGGGTTAAAATAGTTAAAATCAATGTTTAATAACTAAATCATTTTTAATGTGGGGTTATACATAAGATAAATTAGACTATAAATATTCGTTAGAAAGATAAAAATAATATCTACATAATGGTATTTTATTTGTAATTTTTAGACATTATATAATTTAATTTATTTATGACACAAGATGATGCAGTAATTAACTTATTAATGAAATATTGACATAATTGATGTTATAAACACCAAAATAAATGTAATTTGAATCTTTTTATGAATTACACTAATTTTCTAGATTAATATGACATGTTATTATTTATTTAATTAACTTTCATAGAACTAATAATTCTGTTATAATTTTTAAAGAAATTAATTACTAAATAGTGTCAAAATTAACATAAAATAGTTTTTAAAACAAATATTATATTAGTCATTGTTATTTTATTCCTAAAAATCTAAGGGTCGGCCAAATGACTTAGATAAGGTTATATATATTAATATTAAACAAACTTGGGGTTCTTTTGGCTTGATATAGTATGTTTATTAACCTTATAATATAAGAACACAAGAAGACACGATAAAAGTAAAATTATTTAACTTAATGTTAAATCTAAATGATAATGTTAAAATAGGAACCTAAACAAGTCTAAATTATATTGGATGAGAGTATTTCGACCCATCCCCACCTTAGCTTCTAAATAAATAAATTTGGAGCTATTTATAACCGAACTTGACTTTAAAATAAAATAATATTTTTAGTTATTCCATAGATACCCCTCTCCTCCCTTATAAAGGGAACCTCCTCCCTCTCTTCCTAAAACCACTTTGAGCCTTCAAACTCGGCCAACCCCTTACACGTTCTCCTCTCCACTTCTCTAGAGACATCCTAGAGGTCCTGGTATTCTTCAAAGACCAATTTTAGTGCCCTAAAAGAAGGTCTCAAAGAAGCACTTTAAAGAAGAGGGAATGTCCGTTACCGATTCTTTCATCATTATTTCTTCTTCCACTTCTTCTTCTTTAGTTGTTTCATTATTAAGTAATAAAATAAGTATCACTAATATACTGATATGTTATTATAAGTATGAAACAACCCTATTTCACCATCTATCCATCCTACGGAAAAAGAAATCACCGCACATGCGTACGCACGAAATACCGTCTCCATGCCGTGGTGTAATCTATTTTCCACCACCACCTTACTTCGATGGGTATAATGGTGTAAATAATGACTATATATTACTATTATAATGTGATACTGATTCTGATATAGTATACATACACTCCAATCCAATTCCACGATCATAGGAATGATATCATCACTCGTGCATATGTACTGAATACCGTCTCCACGATGTCATGCGACTCTTTCTACATGATATTAATTTCATAATGATTATATAAATGAATTAAATGATTTAATATGATATATATTACACTAATAACATTCTGGAAATGAGGTATATATAAGAGAAGAATAATAATTTATTCGACAAAACACGCATAAGAACAAAAAGTTATAAACACCCGAATTAAAAGTAGCAATGAAATATTACTACTAAGAAGCTAAGAATATGACCAAATATGATATCATAAAAATATGTATGATTCTGGAATAAGTCAATAACATTATTTAAATCATTATACAGGAGTTTTGGACATGTAAAAAGCATATCAGACCTAAGGTAAGGGAAATGTCACAATCTCATTTTTATCGGAGATTGTTTATACTTTGGTATTTACCGGGGTGTATTTTATCATCCACATCCACGTTTCCTCAATATGTAATATTATTTCCATCCACCTACAATTTTTTAAATCCAATTTTACCCTTTGGTGAGTTTTTAGTAAAAGATATGAAAGGAATCTTTTGTCATTTTTTCGTACGAGGTATTTTTTGACTTTTCCGACAAAAGTACCAAAAGAATGTTTTTTTAACATATACGACATGAATGGATTTTTAAAAAATTATTTCCAAGAATCTTCCTTTACAAGTATTCAAGTTTATTTTTAATCAAATTCTTTTAGTTTAGAATTGTATGAAATGTTAAGAAAGGTAAAGTTTTTTTGAAGTATAAAGGATATTTTCCTCAAGAATGGAGTTCAAGTGTTTTATCAAAATTATTTTCCATCTAAGATAATAAAGCGTTTTGTTTCTATTCCTATTATTACATGGATTTTATTATGTTGTGATGGAAATATTTTTATAAATTCCTTTATCCTATATTAATTGTTTTATGATGTCATGATGTTTAAGATTCCCATTTTTATTACATGGGTTATGCAATGATGTATGATTAATGATTTTGGGGCACACATAAGAATGGAATCATTATGAGATGGGTGGGACCTATATCTCCCTCCAATTCATTGGGTAAAAATTTTATATCTCCTGATATAGACATGGATGGAATGGTAGGTTATACCGGTTCTGTGAAACAGGACTGAAACAAGGAGTGAACTCGGTTCAGAAAGGTACTTTTTCCACTAAGATAGTTTGGGCAATGAGTCTTGACTAAAAAAAATTATTATCTATGATTATGTGTGTATGCCATAAAATTTCATGTTTTATGTTATGATTATTGTGATTACATTTCACTACCATGATTTATCCCATGTTATGAAATTATTATCTCTTTTTCAGGTTAAGATTTCTCAAATTTATGTGCTTATGTATATGATGTGATTGATATTTCTTTTGTTTACCCTTACTGAGCATTTGAGCTCACACTTTTGTATGTTTTCTTTCCCCAGGACAGGAAGAAGGTTATTAGGTAATATATGCCAAAAGGGACTATAGATATGATGAAATAAATGGGAGACAGTGTAGATGTTTTATGAACCAGTTGTTTTTGTTTCCCAGTTTCTAAAGACACTATACCTATAGGGTCCTTTCGTGGTTTTGTTATATGTTGTAATAAGTATGATTCAATTTTGAAGTATTAAAAATGTATGTAAAGTATGGGTCATTATAGTTATCACAAAATTATGCTCATAGAACACATTGCCTATGAATATTACTACAACAAAAATTGTGTATGGTTACATGAATGGTTTTATCTATACTATGTGATCCACAACATATTCCCTGGTTATAGTTCCCCAAAACAATCAAATCAAAACCCATTTATTCCATGACTGTCTTTATAACCCAGTTTGTCTTTTGTGCCCAAACAATTATCCAAAAAAATTACATTAAGACATAAATATATTCAAAATCCCATTATAAATTTCAATTGAAAATTCATCTAATCCAAAAAATTAAAATTTTTAAATTTTTAAATTTTTTATTCCCACAATGCGAGGATGAATTACCAATTCCACAAAACAACACATATCATCATCAATAATTCCTGATAGTTATGCAACGACATCATTCAACCTCTATTGGTCTCTAATTTTTGTTTTAATGGATATTTTTCACTCTATAATTATTACTGAGATTCTCATGTAAAATTTAAAATTTAAGTTTCTCAAACCATTGAACAAGATCCATCACTGTAATTATATTTCCAAAACATTAATACAATGTTTCGCGATATCCTTCCAACTAAAGACAACAGTTCTAGCTATAAATGAATCATTCAACAGATTCTTGTCCCCATAAAAACATATTTAATATTGGACTATTTTCATTCTATGATACACTCACTAAAATAATATATAATAGATTCAATACAAATCTATTAAAAAATTACACCCTAAGCGGTTTAACATCTTATCATACCTGTCATACTATTAAATTTCATCCGTAAAGCATTACTTTTTATCATTTCTAAATTTTATACTTGAATTGATATTCATTTCCTATAAAATCACAACATGTAAAAAATGGGATTTACATAAAATTACATTTCCAATTTCCCAAAAAAAAGATCAATATATGAAAAACATCGCATATGAAGTAGTGTCTAGCTCATTACATCTAAATTTTTGGAAAACACCAGTTAGTCCGCCTATAGCTTGAAATACTAAAAATTACTCCACATATAATGGTTATTTGATGTCTATTTATGTGATCCAAATTTCTTAAATATCATTTGAAACACCTATAAATATAATAATACGAAACTATGTTTTATAGCATATGGACAAATTCAAACAATATTAAATGTCATATGAAATATATAATTCTTATAAAAGAGAAGTTAAATTCAACATTAATAAAAATTTTAACAAATTTTTGAAAAAAAAAATTCAAAAATATATATAAATATATATACATATTACATACACTGTAAAAATTATAGATAAATTTTAGTGAATGTTCAATCAATTTCTAGTGATGTAATTTTTTCTTTGAAAATTTGTTTGAAAAAGAAATGATTCTTATTTATTTTTCTATAAAATATTTTAAATTAATTTATATTACTTATAGAGTGTGTATTTGATAAAATAAATTTATATGAATTAATTATTTCAAAATTTAAAATGGGTAAATTTTTGGGATTTGTTGTGAATTTTAGGTTTTTCAGTGAATAGTGAAAAATACATTTTTTGTAAATTATATATTATTTTCCATAAATTAATATCATTAAAAGTGTCATTATGTTTTGAAAATTATTTATTGTTAAATAATTCTTATTTATTTATTTTTAATCAAAATAATTCTTTCTGAATGAAATTTGTATTAGATTATATTATATGATTTTCTTCAAATTTAAAAATTGTATTTTTAGAAAACTTTTTAATGTGAAAATGATTTTCCATTTAAATTAAGTAAAAAAATAATGAGATGTTAAAAAATGAAATTTTTTATTATATATATCAGTATTCATTAATTGAGATGCATTCAATGATTATTATATGTTATAGAGTTAATATAAAATCTTATTTTTCATGAGAAATAAACTTCATGAAAACATATTTGTATCAAATTTATGGGTTTTATTTTAAATTATATTATATCACTTATATGTAATGAATTTGTAAAAATGTGTTAAATATTTTTATTCATAATAATATTTATTTTCTAACAATTTTAACATAATAATATACAAAAATAATTTTTGAAGACAGAAATAATTAATTATCATAGTATTGATGAAAATGATTTTACTTGGGGTTGTACTAAACATATAAGGGTAACATTGATATAAAATCATTTCTAAAAAATATATTTTATGGCCATATATATTCTCATCATGTATTATTCTATATAAAACATATTTTTGTCCATTTGTTATAGTGAAAAAATTGGTTACCCCTTTTTCTTTCAATAAATACTAGTGTGGCACTCACCTAACTTATAAAAGGCATTCCACTCTCCTCTCCTCGTAAGAAAATAAAATTTCTTCTGATCATCCAACACCAAAATAAATAATTCCTTAGTTCCATAATATTATCCAAGAATCCTTAATATTTGTATGAAATCTAACCTTTGAAAACTTTTGGTGTAATCTGAATAAAATTACCTAAAGAGGTGGTAATGTTCATCTAATAGCTTTTGTATTTTATTTCATCCACCACCCCCTCATGATATTATTTAAACATGTTTATATAATCAAATAAGTATATTACATATGAAAAACTTCTATAATTATAATTTAATACCCTAAATCCATCTCCATTTTTATAAAATGGGTTACAAAATCATTCTTTGTGTGTACGTTGGACAATCGTCTCGTGTATCATTGTTATTCATTTTTTAATTAGACCCTAATAAGATTGGGTATAATTATGTATATGTAGTATATATGATATATTTATAAAAAAAATTATATCTATTTATTCATTACAAGATACTACTTTTTTACATTAAATATCGTAGGGGAAATGATAATGTCATTTGTGTGTATAGCGTACTACTACATCGTGAAGTGATGTGATTCATTTTTCACTAACAATTTATATGGATGGTTATTAGTGTAAATAAAATGAATATATTTGATATAAATGAAATAATTATTATATTAATTATATATTTCTAATTTTAAAATGTTTTTATATAATTATATTTTTACCATTTTAAATCATTGAAAAATGTCAGCGTCATTCCTGAATGTGTGGGCTAACACATTCATGAATCTATGTGAATTTATTTTGATAACCATTCCACATGAATGATATATATATAAGTATATTTACTAAAATAACATTGTATATGTTAAACTATTATCATTTTTTAATTGAAATATAATTCATAAATTTTATACAAAATGATCGTTTTAAAATCAAAATGTCACTCATGTATATGAACGACCTACCCTCTCAATGATTGTAAAATAAATCATTTTTAAAAAAACTATTTCCTGGTTTGTGATAATATAATAATTTTGGTACAAATTTTATAATTATTTCCTCAAAATTTTTTAGGGATGTTTAGAAAATATCTCTTGGACAACTTACAACATAGTAAAATTATTTGGAAATAAGGAACCGAATTTCCTCAAAACACCCATCTTGGAGTTAACTGACTAAGTATTTGAATATTACATTTTAAAGAAGTAAAATAAATCATAAATTATATTTTATAAAATAATTAAATGTTTTTTATCAATTAAATAATGTATTTAAACTTATTATATTTTATATAAAGGACATTCATAGAATGTCCAGACTTGAGTTAAGGATTTTCCTCTAACATTTTTTATGTGATACATATGTTATATTACCACTTTTTTGATTTTTTGTTTTATATAATTTTTAATTATACATATTATATCATAATTCATTCAAACATAATTTTATTATATGTTTCAAATTGAGTTATTTCATCAAAGTTTATTTGACATAAATGTTAACTAGAGGTAAAGAATTTCCTAACTCAATTTATTTTCAATGGGATAAATTACATATTCAATGTATTTGATATGATATGATAATATGCCTAATTAATTTTTTTTATCATGTATTATTTAAATTAATTTTATATATATATATATTTACATTTGGTATACATATCTTATTTTTTGATGAATTCTCATTTCGACGTTATGATAATTTTATGGGGTTTCATCTAAATTCCATTTTATTGAGTAATATTTTTATTTAATACATGGTTATTCTATTATGTGTCATATATACAGAACAATTTATATTTTAAATCATTAATGCTACTATTAACATGATATTTAATGTTTTTTCAGTTAATATTACATGCAGATTAAGATTAAAATGCTTCTAAGGTTTTAAAGGTTATTCTTGTAAAACTCATCTTTTAATCTTCCATTCAAAACTAATTTCAAAATGAATGTTTTCATAAAAAATGAATTGAAATAAATTTCCTTCCATAATTATTCCACACTTATTTGAATTGCCTTTTATATTTTGTGATGTTTTATTTCAATAAAATTTTTTCCTTAATATGTGTGAAGTTTTTTTTATTATAAATAGTGATTTCAAAATGAAATAATTTTTATGGAAATATGAAATAATTTCTATCTTAATCTAAAAAACATTTTTCATTAAAAACCCTTGTTTTATAAAAGAAAATTAAAAAAGTACTATGATACTTTATGTTAATTTTAATCTATAATTGGCTTCTTTAAATAATGTCTTAAATGAAATATTTTTATTATTTTCCACAAAATGCATGTTTTTCATTTACAAAAATTGTCTTAGTAATATTTTTTTGAATGTTAATAGAGTGAATATATTTTCCCTCTTTCATGTACATTATTTTAATTAAATCATAATGTACATATATCTATAGTTATTTTCTATGAAATTAAGTTTTTATAATATTTTATAAATTTTCTTAAATGTTATTTTCATTGTGAAATTTTTATAATCCAGGAGAAATGTTTTAATGATACTTTAATAGTCTATCCATTGATTAATGTCAAAAAACACTTATTATTACGTATCCTTCTATAGTTATTTTTTTATTGCTACCATCCTCAATATTTATCTTAATTGTTTATTACTTTTTTCTATTGGATTGAAATAGTACCCATATCTTCTCCATGGGACAATCATACATGAATGAAATTTTTATGTCACTGATTTATATTTTTTAGGTTAATCTTTTTTCAAAGATATATATATATATATAGATCCCAATAATTTTCTATGAGTTAATTATGTTCTAAAAATTATAATCATTTTTCAATGAGTTTATGATTAAATTATTGCTCTACATTATTTATTACTGATGTGGTCCTTAGAAATTTTTCATGATTGGTGTGCCCAGATATTTCTAAGTGAGATTTTTTAACATATATGATGGGTAAAACTAGACGTTGTAATGTAATACCTATATAGATTATACGATGACTGAGCCCATATATACTCCTATTCATTGTTTAATGATAATGTAACATAGATAATTGTATAGGATGTAATCCATGTAGTTATTAGAATTCTAAGGGTTATATAAAGGTTTTTTAATGATTATGTAAGAATACACCATGAAATTTTATCTATGATTTCCTTTTTTCTATAATATATCCTCTCATCAGGATTGATAGAAAATAGAGCATGATTATTCATTCTTATGACTCATTCTTTGATTAATCTTTATGTCCGATTTAATTATTGATGATATAGATATTTATGTGTGAGAGTTCTTCTATGATATTCTCATAAACTATGATTATGTCATTATATCCATATACACTTATTATTAACACTAATGATATTCTATTTTTAATTTTTATATTTATCAATATGGGTCATTTTATCTCACAATTTTATGTTTTCTATTATCCAGGTGATTATGAATGATGTTGAATAAATTATTTATATAATTATTTCATATGGATTATGATGTTGAATTGATATAAAATATGAAAATATGGATTATTTAGCCTAAAATATCATTTCTAAAATTGGTATTGATGATGTAAGAGTATGTCCTAATTCTATAATAATATAACAAAAAAGTTTACATGATAATGAATGTGATCAATATATTTTTATTCTGAAATATTAGGATGAAACAAATTGGTCCACATTCATAATTTTATAATCCAAAAATATATTGTCCTCATTTTTATCATTGTATTTGGGAGTGTGGGTTAATAACTATTTTATTTAGTGTCATAGGTGGGTTTAGATATATTTTTTGATTACAATAATTTTATTTGAGGTTATATAATGATTATGGGATATAATTATAGATCAGTTACATTAATCATGATCATATGTACAAATTATTACACAAACCATTTAGCTTTTAAGCAATGTGGTCTTGATGTAATTAATAAAATTTTAGGAGATCTTCTAGTAGGTTTAAGTATATTTAATTATATTTTTTTAATGTTGAGTATTCATTTATATTTTTTGAAAATAAGATTTTATATGTCATAAACTATTAGGTTTTTATTATCTTGTATATTGATGTAATTAATAGAACATACATTTTGTTATATGGATAAACTTGTGATTGAAATGATATTTGGTGACTAAGTGATTATTTATATAATTATTTTTTATTTCTTGTAATATTAAAGGTATGAGAATAATTTTATGTTATAGAACATTTAATTATGATGTTACAAATCATTTTTGGGATATTAGGTCAGTAATTTATGGAATTATTTAGTTTTAAAATTGGTTATTAATGTTTTCTTTTGAAGAATATTGTATCATTTGAAGGTTCATTCAATCTGGGAATCATATATCCATCTGTTGAGAATTTTAAATTTGGTTAATCTATAAATATAGGAGGAATATATTGTTATCCCTTTATAGGTATTTGGTCTTTTAAATATTCATTTAGTGCCTCAAGAATGAAAAATCCAATGTTAATACTCATCATTTGGATAAAAATGTGAAATTTTGGGGTAAATGATCAAAAGGATAAATTTATACTAATTATATATGTATATTTTCTGATGATATGATTCTATATGTAAATTTAATTCTTCTTGATTTTGAAAGGATCTTTAAATTTTTTTCCAATTACAATCATTTTTATGATAACAATGACCTTTTTCAAAAAAACAATACTTTATGGTTTTGTGGATATTAAAATTATCGTGAACATTAACCTTATTTTGATAAATTATAGCATTCAATACATATCTTTATTTTTTAATTATTATTTTCTTCCATTTCCAAGTCATCAATTCATGCAATTTTATACTATTTGGATACCTAGAATCTGTAATTCCAAATGACCTTCTTACATCAATTTCTTTATTATCAAAAGGATGTTTTAATAAAAAAAATTAATGATATGGTTTCCCCAGAAACCTATTTAAAAAAAATGAACCATTTATTACCATGATAAATTAAAATTATTAGGATATAATGTTTCAACAAGGATGATTTAAAACATTGAAATTTTAGTAAAATAAACAATATTTGATAGCATATTAAACAAGAAACATCGACCTTAAATGACCTGTGAATTATATGACCATTAAAACCTAGATGCTAAATTTGTGGGTATGAATATTATTAAATAAATTATGATATATATATATATATATATAAATTTCATCATCAATATGTAAAATAAAGTTTTTTAATAAATGATCAATCATTTTTTAGTAATGAAATTTCATTCATTAAAAATATGTTTTCTACAAAAATCAACCTTTTTTATCTTCAATAAAATATTAAAATATAATTATTTATATTTCATTAAATATATTATATAAAATTAATTTTTCTTATATCAGAAGATAAAAATTTACTTTGGGTTTTATTTTAGGATTTCTCAAAGAATATTATCTTTTCATTGAATAGTTAAATATATCAAATTTTTAAAAAGTAATTTATTTTATATATTTTAAATCATTTAATAGTATCGGTTTGTTTTAAAAATTATTTCATGTGACATAAGAATTAATAATTTTTTTTAATCCAATTAATTTATTTATAATCGACTTCATAATGGATTTTAGTAAACCTTGGTTTTTTGGACTTAAAATGTTTATTTCTCAAAAGATTGTTTTAAATGTTATAATGTCAATCCATTTTAATTAAATAGAAAACCCATAGTCAGAGATAATAATAATGAAATATATAGATTATATAAATTAAATATTAATTTATAATAATTAAATTATTATTATTATTTATATAGTTAATATAAATTCATCCTTTTTTCATTAAAAACACTTTTTGAAGACTCGCTTTTTCATCGCATCTAAAGTTTATATATATATATTTTTTAAAATTTTTGGAATTTAATTGTTTTAGAAAGGATATAATATTTATAATTTATATTTATATTTTCTAATAAGTTAAAATTAATTTCATACCATAAGGAATAGTGAACAGATTAAAAATAAATTATTGTGATTAAGGTGATAATATATATACCAAGGATTTAAACTAAAATGATATTGGTAAAATTAAATTAAATATTTTTATGAAACAAATATTTTAAACATATTTAGACCATAAAATATATTTTTCATGATATTAAAACTTTTTTCCCTTTTGTAACATGGAGAACATGGGTGCACCTTTTTTAATAAATTTATAATTAGGCCACTCGCCATACATACAAAAGTCCACCCCCACTATTCAACTCATCCCACCTTCAACTCATATTGGTTTTGAAATTAATTATCCAAATCACATCCCATATTATCTTATATCATACCATAGATCATATACTTGTAAAAAGTATTTCCCAAATGTCCTTTTGATGAAAACTAAAATATGTTATCCGAAGAAGAGGTAATACACTTCAACATGATTTTTCATTTTATTTCTTCCACTAACCCCTTAAATTATTTGTAAAAAATTATTATATAATATCCTCAATATATTAAATATTATATTATTTAATTATATTGATTTAATAACCTAAAACATCTCCTCTTTCATAAAATAGGTCATGAAATAATGATTCATGTGTATGGCGGAATATCGTCTCTCGAACTGATTTAATTATTGTTTCCATTACCACATCTAATTGTTGAGTATGATATCTAATATAAAGTATATATATTATATTTTTGACATTATTTTACCTAAATATTCATTATATCATATATATAATTTCATTATTTCCATTTTTATGGGATATGATAGTTTTGTTTACCTATATGGCAGACTACAACCAAGCGGCGTGATGTTATTCGTTTTTCATAAATTCTATATATGGAAGATAATATTGGTTAATTAAATAAATATATGTAATATAAAATAAATATTTATGAATTATTGAAAAATTTATGATTTTATAAATATATTATTTTACTTCGTACCTTTCTTCAATCACTGAGAAATGATAATATCAATTGTGAACTTGTGGATGATCGCTTTCCCAAAGGGATGTTAATCTCTTTTAATCACAAAAAAACATGGTATATATATAAGTAAATATAAATAAATAATATATTATATATGATATTACTATCTTTTATAAATATCATATATTACTTACTTTATTTACAAAATGATCATTAATAAACTGAAATGTCTCTCACGTGTAGGTACAACCTACAATATCCATGATTATACCACACTTCATTTATCAAAAGAAACCATCTAGAATGGCTGTAAAACTATAAATTATCTAAAATTATTGAAATTATTAATTTATTATTGTTAATTATATATTTTAAATTTTAACCTTTTCACCGCAGAAAACACAAAATATCCATTTTGAAATAGTGGATAAAATGTCCTCAAATCATCTAAGGCAGACATATCTAATTAAGTATTTGAATATAAAATTAAAAAAATTATTTGTGAATGATTTATGTATAAGATATTAAACCTATAAATGATTATAATTAAATTAAATATTTAATTTAATTTTATTATATAGGAGTTAAAGGATATACATGGGAATTATGGGCTCGACGTAAGGGTATTTTCATATTAATTTTTATTTCTGTGAGAAATATTCCATATTCACCAATTATTTTTATTGTGTAATGTATATACATACCAATATTCATATAATATATTTAATTATTTATAAATAATAGTATAATTTATTTCAATTATAATTATTATATCCATGTTTATCTAACTTGAAGGATACAAAGTGGTAATGAATTTCAAAAAACACTTTTTCACATTGGGTTATATTACTTATTCCATGTAATTAATATTATAAGATTGTGTGTTTAATTAATTTTCATTGTCGTATTTTTTATTTCAACTATATTTATATAAATTTAATTTTTATACACATAGTAGAGTTATTTGTTAATTCTTAGATTAATATTTTTTCTATTGATATGGATTTCATCCCAAATTCCTTTCATTAAGGATTATATTGACATTTTGAAACAATATTACATTATGTGGTGTATATAAATCGTCATTTACATGTTATATCATGAAATTATCATGTCTTATGATATTAATTTTTTTTGGATTTTATTATTTCATGTGCATTTGGATTCAAACGTTTATAATGCTTTATTTGAATTTATTTGGAAAATAATGTTTTAATGTTCCTTTGTCAACTATTTTCAAAAGTAATTTATTTTTTTAAAAAATATATAATGAATGTAATTTATATCCATCCTGAATATTCAACTCATTTATTTTATATAAATATGTTTCCATGGATATTTTCATATGAAATCATTCCATTCTGATGATTTCATTTCATTAATTTAAAAAAAAATTGAAAAATTTATTTATTTTAATATTTGAGATAATTTTATTTTTCTTTTGAAAATAAATTTTCAATAAAAATCAATGATTTTAAAAAAAATCAAATAAAATTTCCTTTGAATTTAAAATTTAAAATTTAATATTAATTAGATTTTTTAAAATGAAATTAAATTAATCTCATTATATTTTTCCATGAAATTATCTTTTGAATAAACCAGAAATGTGAAAGGAATAATTTTTTTAACATGTATGGAATGCATGAATTTTTCCTCCACAAATAACATTATTTTCTTTGATTATTCCCTTATAATTTTCAAATGTTATTTTTTATAAATATTTTTTCAAAATTATTCACTAATATTTATTTTTTAAAAGTTATTTTCAATGTAAAAAATTATTTTCCAAAAGATGTTTTGTTAATAATGATTTAATGGTTTTTACATTATTCATTATAAAAAAGCCTTGTTGTCACATATAAATAACTTGAGATATATTTTTATTCATACCATCCTCACTATTTCTATATATAGATTTAGATTGTTTTAATAATATTGACATGGAACATGTTTCATTTGCAAATGTTAATCATTTTTTATAATATTGTAGTAAAATCATTTTCTTTTCCAACAGTTAATCTGGTTTCAAAGATATTATTACGAAACCCATTACTTTTCCATGGATTAATCATTTTCTAATAATAATAAATGTTATTTATATGAGTCACTGACGAGATGAAATATCTATGTATATTATTCATATTGTAGCAATTGAACATTATATATGATGGATGCTTCCATCATGTATAGTTTGAACTTGAAATAGCTTATACAATGGGTGATTCCAGATAGCACTCTAAAACATATGGTAATGATTATCTTCTATATATAATATTATTTGGAGTAATTTTTATGGTTTTTAGAATTATAATAGTTTTTTATGGATTCTATAACGATGATGTTCAATGATACCAATACGTTTCATTAATGCTTTCTATTGGTTTATATAATTTCTGTTGATTAGGATTTATATCATGTGGTACATGATTATTGATTCTTATTATTCATTAAATTGTTACATACAAATGCCATGTTTAATAATTTATTATTATGTTCTTAATGGGTATTAGTTCATTAATTATTTTCAAAAGTACTCTGATTATGTCATCATAACATCATTATATTTTATTCTCATTGATGGCCTTAAATTATCAATATTTGTCTATACAATATTTTCAATTTGAGATCACTCTTATTATGCATTGTTTTAACCTAGGTTATCAAGAATGATGTCGAATGAATTATTTCTATAAGGATATAAAATGGGTGGTGTTGATGAAATAATGGTAAATAAAAGAATCTTGGTTATATAATTGAAATAATCATTTAAATGCACGGGAATTGTTCTTTTATGAGTTCATCATAATACTCTAAAAATTTAAACCAAAAAAATCAGGTATATGAAAATTTATCCAATTATTATTTTTGTTATTTAATGAAGTGTATGGAAACAATTAGGTTATTATTATCGTTATCCCAGATGGGAATGTAATTTTTATGTTTTTAGAACATCATTTCAGAGAGCGGGTTATATGAATCTATATTATAAAACTCTCGATATCAATAAAACACACCCACTAAATTCTCATCCTAAACAATAATTTGATTATGTATCTTAATCTATTAAAAAAATACACCCTTCATACTATGTACATTATAATTGATGTGTCCCCAATATGACAATGTTTGGACCATCTAAAATTTACCTAGAGAAAAGGGCCAAAATTTGGACTCTATACGCTCTCTCATCAGAATACATATCTACCATTCTTAAAGAAAAATTAAGACCTTATTTTCGTCTTCTTTCACGAATTTAATTTCCCTAAATAACTATCTAAGAACCGATCTCACTATCTTATAGACCTCTGACATGAGTGTTATATAATCATTCTCCAACTTCCTTCTCTCATCCATAAGATGAATATTTTGAGCATACCACTGGATGAAATTCATGAACAACAACACATGAGTATCATATATAACAAAACATATAAGTTGAATTTGAAAATATTCCTCATAACTAATCTCCTTCTAGAACACTAAAAAAATTCTCATCAGCAACTCATATAGAAGACACACATGATATTTTCTAAAATTAATCTGGGATGAGGATTAATATCCTCGACCAACCACTGGGGTAATCCCAATAATAAGGATTTACAAGTTCCTCTCCCAAAGATAAAATTCAAAAGATTGTATATTTATATAAATAGAAGACATTATTTAAATGTCACACTAACTTTTTTATTTGTACTTATCGAATACCAAACCACATGTTATTCTAACACACCTTTTCCATTATAATATCTCCACTACCATGGAATTACATTCATCATTTCACCATATCTCCTTGGAAATTATGCCATTAAATTTTTATCATACCACCCTTCGTTGACTCCGACATTGTCATTCACTATTCTAATATAAATAACATCAAACATATCCTCCAAGTTCTCTAATAATATCATTTGGTTGAAATGTTAGTATAATCCAATACTAATGAAATATTTAATCTGAAATCTCAATATCGTGATTAACATATCATAGAACTAGGATAATGTGAAGAAAATACCTAACCATGCTTTATGGAATGTTATTCTCAATAAGATACATATCTGTGTTTGTTCTAATAAAAATAGAGAAGTTTATTGTTGTAATGATCATTCACATTAACTCTTACTAACAAGAATCATTCCAAATCCATGGGAATTATACAAAAAAATTATCACACTTCAAAACCCGATATTTTACCACTAGTTCAGGAACATGACCAATCCATCCTTCAGAAATCTTCCCAATACTAAGGAAGTCCATGTTCGCCATACCCTAATGTTATAGAATGGAAGGTGTACTATAAGAAACCCTGATGAAATAACCATTCCTATAACATGAAATAATTATTATATCCCATGAATTTATATAAATCAATGCTTTTATCCACACAATTCTACGACATGACATTCCGAAGAAAAAGTTAATTCCTCCCATTGGTATCCCTCAATTGTATAATTTACTGACACTATAAAATATAATATTCACCTAAAAGGTGACCAGGTCACTCAACTAGATCTAAATCTACGGATCATGAATATTTTAAAACTCACCAGATAGTACTTTTTTCATTACTCATTCGACGGGGCCCATTCCGTGACTACCCCAAGCCTGACTTCCATAGGGTAGGGGCAGGCGACTAGCACCGATGGAATATTCCCTAAATCTAGGAAGGCATTTCCTTTATAACATGTAAACACACACAACCAAGCACACATCAAGATACAAACTCAAGCAAACTGTATGGTCAATAGAGCGAGTATAGAAAGAAAAAGGGGCCAGAAAACAAGCCGAACTTGAAATTACACGAAACTAAAAGTATAAGTAAACTAGACCAAAAAGGAAGACAGCTGATGTGTCATCCTCCGTGGTTCCTACCCGAAGGGTAGGTATACATTTCCTCCTCATCACACCACATCCATACGCCTCCTTCGTGTACCGACTCCTCATATGGTCCACCTCTGAGCATTGTCCAGTCCTGGTACCCTCAGTCTCGATCAACGCTGTCGGTCGTCTCCACAAAGCACAACAAGGTGCATCCATAGCTTGTATAGCGGTGAGTATAATGATACTCATTAGGGACCCCGATAACCTCACGGTATCACAAAATACATTAAGAATAAACCTCAACGCATTAAGTCAACTATCAACAATACTTAGGTATATTACCATACATATAACATAGTTATCAAGTATACCCATCTCAATCATGAGGAAACATAGGGACTGACCAAAAATCCCAAAGCTCAAATGTTCCACAAAAGAAGGAAAACCACAAAGTTATGTACCACACAGGTACACCACACAGATGAATACCACCAATTTATTAGGATAAAAGAAATTTCCACACAGGTACAAACTCAGCTCACACCAGGATTTATTCTAGAGGTAGTAACATGTAACATCCCCAGTCACAACTTCGAATGCTTCAGCTTCTGGAGAACTCCTCATCTATTGAGTACAGTGGGCATTCCATGTCACACAGTGGAGCTTCCCACTAACCTTTGACTTATGAGGTACTTCTCCTGTAGAGTACCATGGTTCTGCCGCATCACATAGTTGCACTCCCCACTGGGGGTCTGCTGTGTCACACAGAGGTGCTCCCCTTCATGTCCTGCTAAGGTAATTCTCCTGTCAAGTACCATGGGTCCGCCGCGTCACACAGAGGACCTCCCCACTGGGCCTATTGAGTCACTCAGAGTCGTAATGGTCAGTATTCATCATGTCCTAGCCCGTCACAAGGTTTTGCACATAGCACGCTTGGTTGAACCTTCCCCAAGCCATCACTCATACCTCAACATCCTTGAATTCCCAAAAATAATTATTCCAAAGGTCTGTCACATCAAAGGGGTATCAACGCAATAGACGGTGTGTCAATCAGTCTCTTGTTCTGTGAGTTATTAGGATTTTCGTCCTGAGGGCCCAGTTGGATTTGTGCTCGATCCAACTTGATTGTACCCCATCCGTATACAGAACATCAGTGTGGTATACCAAAAGTACTGTCTCGATCCAAGGGTCTCGGTGCCACAGATGGTTTGTCATTATGACACCGTATGAGGGTGATATGTCGAATACAAATCCCGTATTATTATTATTATTATTATTATTATTGGGTGTTTTGTGGACCTGAGACATGAACCAGAATTTAATATTCAACATTAGACATTAATCGACCATTATATTATCTCGATCACGTTTCCACTTACAGTAAGTCATTCGGACGTCTCACATAGGAGTTATGGATGGTCAAAGATTTAATAATAATAATATTTTAATATTATTCTTAATATTTTGTTTTAAACCTTCCATGTATTACGTTGCATCTCACTTTTTTAAAAGTTGAGTGTGCCTGCCTCTTAATTGGAACCTTATAATTATTTTTAATATATCTATCAAAATATATTTGTTTCCCTCTCCAATATAATTCCATCATCATTCAAGATTTTTCCTTCTTCCGCACGACCAGAATGATGCCACAACCTCTGGTTATCTGGGCCACGACACCTCCAGATTCCACACCACATGGATGTAGCCTCTCGGCTGTCCTCCATCGTCGCACGTTTCACCGTCTACCCTGCCCAGAGCCGTGCCCTGAACACACACTAGAATTCACACTGCCATGTCTCACCTTCTGTGGGCCACCGCTTCTTTGTTCTAAACTCAAAAAATATAATGATCTCATATTCACGATCCATGGTTCAGGGGCTCTGCATCCATATGTCACGCTCAACAGAACATTGTGTTTCCAACACCAATGAATATTTGGCCACATCATTTAACAATTCATTGTGGCTTCGTTCCAAGCCCAAAAAATTAAACGATCGTAAGTTTTTGATCCTTTTATTGAGGGATTCATGTCCATATATCACTCTTATAAAAACTCCATTTTTTCAGCTTCAATAAATATTAGGTTTTCAAGAACGCACGAAGAACGCGTAAAGAAGAAAAATAAAGAGGAGGATAGTTTATTAATAGGATGATGGACATATTTATTTGACCATTATCATCGTGAATTTAGGATATGAAGAATCAATAATACAAATTCAAACATATATAAAAACCCCTACCTTGATTTTTAGTTGAAGGTGGCATGGGGAAGATGATAAAGTCGATGAGATGTTGATTTTGGCATTCAGTGCTCCCGCACGATGTTCTTGAACCGGGCTCATGCACTGTCTCGTTCTCCAATTCCGAATGTTTCTCATCATTTTATTGGATATTATTTGTTGAAAACTCTCCTTCCATGTTATCTAGAGCTCTCCCTTTTTCTAACAATCCTCCACCCAAATGTTAAAGAACTAAATAAATTTATTAAATATAATAATTGAATTGGCACATCAATGGGACATAAAACATGTGTTATCTCTTTTTAAAGGGGGAGTTCAGGGGTTGGGTGGTCAACACCATTGAATTAAAATTTTGGGTTTTTTTTTATGTACGGGTGGTCCCCACCAATAAACATCAAATTATAGGTTTTAATAATAAAATAAAACATGTTCTTTATTTTATTTTTATTCTTTTAACTCTACCACAAAATTCAAAAAAATATATATTCCCCCTTGACCTACTGCGGTCATGGTGAAGGTCTCCTTGAACGAAAATCCATGATGTGAGTTCAATGGTGCACTCAGATTTCAATTCCTAGCACCGTTTCGAATGTTATATAACGCCGCTCGTGCGTTTAGTGAAAGTACCCGAAACAATGTTCGGAAAAATTTTAAAAGTCTCCCTTGATGCATGTCTGTCGAGGTTATGCTTCTATTATGTGAAACATGCCCCAAATTAACTCATCGGTACTCTCAGATTATAAATTTGAGTTACCATTAAAAATTTAGGGATTTTACATAAAAATAATATTCAATTATTTATTTTATTTATAGCCAAAAACTATCATTCACAGGTGGCCCGCGCTAGCCAAAGTTAGTATCTACATGAATATAGAATTCCATCACAAGTACAATGGTGGTCTTATATTTTCAATCCGAACTACTATTTGTGAGTTATAATCATTTGAAAAATGAAATAATATATTTAATTATTTTATTTAAGGTTATTCCAATTTTGGGTTTTCTATCCTGATGCTCGTGCCGACTAAACATAAGTAGCACCTAGGGTATACCAGCAATATTGTATGAAACATTGCCCTCAGATATTTGATCAGGGTTACCGTTTCAGATTTATTCTACTTCTTCCGGAAAACTTCTTACGCGCGCTAATTTAATCTGAACCAAACATTGACATTTCATTTCAGGCACTCTGAGACTCGGAAACCTGCACCGTCAGTTTTCGTGGTCTTGAAATAATTTCATATAATTAAAAAAAATTATACCTAATTTCTGGGACATTACATTCTCCCCACCTTAGGTAATTACATCCTCGAAAGCTAAAACAAAGGAAAAACAACCAAAAGAGGATACTGAGCACAAATATGAGACTCCCACTCCCATGTGCTATCATGGAGGTTCCCGTGCTGCCTGTATATGTACACTAGAGGTATCTACCACCCAAAAAAGGACCTGCTCAAATTTATCCTCAATATTCATGGGAACCTCTGTAAAAACCTCCCCATTGTTGATTTCTATCTCTACATGGTCGATTATGTGAGATGGGTCATGCACGTATCTCCTCAGCTTGGATATGTGGATGACGTCATCCACCCTCTCCAACTGTGGTGGAAGATCCAAGCAGTATTCTACCTCTCTTATCCTCCGACATATCATAAAATTAATGATAAACCTCATTGATAACTTTCCGCCTAGGCCAAATATTCATAGTCCCTATTGAAGAGAGACTCACAAGAATATGTGGTTCCACTCCTGGAACTCCAAAGGTTTCCATATCTTCTAGGCATAAGACTTCTACCAACTCTGTGAAGTCATCACTTTCTAACAAGTGAGGCATCGTGAAACAAAATCTACCACTGTTTTCATCATCCAGGTCCGACATTACTAATGTTGATGGTCCTATTACATCTTCACCACACCACGATGCACTGCCAGAGGGGATGTATAAAACTCCCTCAACACCTCCTTCTGAAGTTCCCCCTGAACCATGGTATGTCCTTTAAAGAGGATTACATTCTCCTGACCTTCAGAAAAACCATTAGGTGCCTTCCATTAGGGTATTTGATAACGATGAGACTAACAGTCAGCATCCCCACACTACTCCACCCAGACTTGCTGAAGAAGTGGGGGGTGACTGTAAGAGACTGAACAAAAGCTGATCCATCTTGATTCACAAAAAATACATGCAAAGTGAGTAGCTGCTATGTCGCCTCACATAGCAATTGAAAGACAAACCTCTTGCTGAGTGTATCTACTACCATGTTCCCATTCCTAAGAGTATTGACTATCAAAAAGTCATAGTCTGAGAGAATCTCTACCCACTCATGTTGGTAACTAAAACATCAATACATCTGATACCACGATGGTGAGGTTTACTAACTCACGAGTGATCAACCACACCCTCATATATAGTATTTAATCTTGTTCTTCATTGGTTTCCTTTTTCGCTAACCAAGGATACCCCAATTCCAATGTTTAGATAAACTAGAACCCATTTTCCTATTACATTCAATATGAGAATGAACTATGGATGTCCATTCCATACCTAAACTAGCGTCATAATTTCTCGACGCTGCTATCAAGAGGTTCCAACTAAAACTCTCACCTTAAGGGTCATATCACACCGTCAATGTATGTGTGATTATCAATTATCCTCTAAAAAGTATCTCCGGGCGTGAGGGTCATGTCAACATTTTAATTGGGAAGTCTAGTTCATGGACATGATTCTTGACAGGAAGGAATGATTTTTTCCTATTTATATTGATGCGTCAGCTAGTAGTAGACACAGACCGTACCTCGAATCAATATTAGTTCCCTTGGGTCACAATCCTTGACTGCATGCATCTACTCCCTTCCCCTACCCTTCAACTCCTTGAGCCTGGTGGGGTCCAGATAAAGGGGGTGGTTGTAACATATTGAAATGTAAACCACCTCATGCTTCTCTACTAACTCTGCTTCCACGTCTTCTACCATGCAGATTGATCTATTCCTAGCACCTCTTCTTCCAAGAACATTTTACATTCCCAAGTCTCTAAGACTTGCGCCTGTTTCCTTCCTTCCACTGCTAACATTCACTGGCTGTATCCACTCAGCCAAAGAGAATTAAACCACAAATTTTCTCTCTAGCACCCTAACATAAGTAGAAATTCATAGAGGAATAGTTATGGATCAGATGTACTTAAACACACATTGTTCGTAAGTTCATGTCTGGAATCACTTACCGTATCGTATTCATCGTGTACCTGGAATGGTTGGTACGCCTTGAAGAATACTGATCTACCAACATATCATCCTTCCAAAGCTATATAAGATCTAGAAAAATCTCAACCACCTCCTCAAGCTATTCCTTAGACGCTTGCCACTCAGACTCGCCTTGGAACCTGAGGGGTGTATGATGCTGAAAATCGGGTAAGGCACTAAGCCTAAATGTTTCCTCTACCGGTACTTCTGGTTGTAACAGGTGACCAATGGGTAATGATATAGATGACACGCTAACATAAGGTAATATCTCGGGAAAAGTTCCACATAACGAAGCCTCATCACAATGCAGACCATCCTTATGGTCACTAACTGGAAATGACTAGTAGCTAAGTTCACCATATACTCTACTATTGTCTCATCTAGGTGGAAAAATCTAACAATCGCCTCCATCTAGCTCTCAGCTGCGTGGGAAAATGTCTTTCCTCGAAACCACAGAGGCCTCTGCTACTAGAACTTGTGGAACACGCTTAGACAGCGTGCACCGTCTGCTAGTGTGGCTGGTGGTATCATCTGTCCAACACGTGGTGGTGCTGCTAGTACACCTCCCGAAGGTGCCAACAGAGTAATAGGGCTCCGCACTTTAGCCTCGTCGGTCGGTGGGCCATCATTTTGTACGCTCACGGGAATCATAGCTGGGTGTCTACACAACGGCATCCTGAAAAGGAACAGGTGTGCCACAGTAATTATGTTAAACCTGGTGATATGACTCAAAGAAAACAAAAGAAAACTTTTCAAAACACACACAACATTAGTGTTTTCGTGCATGGAGTCAGAATTTAGAAGTCAGGGCCCTAGTGTATGGATACTTCGGTCACCGAACCAACATTGGATTCCCTAAACTGGTAACCACACTCTCTATACATAACATTATTGTCGTTAAAAATATCACAGTCCAATGTTCAATGATAGATCTGACGCCTCTAATACCAATTTGTCACGACCCGTCCCCTGGTGCCCATGCCGTGACAACCCCAATCCCGCCATCCATAGGCTAGGGTCTGGAGACTAACACCGAAGGCATATTCCCAAAAACTACTAAGTAATTTCCTTTATAACCTATAAACACATGCAACCAATCACATAACAAGATACAATCTCTAGAAAACTATTTAGTAAATAGTGTTAGTAAAGTATGAAAAATGGGAAATAATACAAGCCCAACTAGAATGTACAAAAAATTAAAGTATGAGTAAACTAGAGAAAAAGGGAAGAATGTAGGTGGTCTATCCACCGAGGATCTTACGCGAAGGGAAGGTACAGATCGCCTATTAGGAACTCTATGTTCATCTGCCTTCTCCATGTATCGACTCGTTGTTTGGTCTATATCCAGTCACCGTCCAGTCCTAGTACACTAAGTCTTGATCAACACTGTCTTTCATCTGCACCAAACAGAACAGGGTGTGGGGATAGCCAATGCATGGGTGAGTATAATGATACTCAGTAGGGACCATGAGACCCTCAAGGTCTCACAAAATCCTCAAAGGATAAACCTCAAATCATGAAGTCAACAGTCAACCATACATAGTTATATGCCCATGCACATACCTATGTTATCAAGTATACCCATCTCAGTCATGAAGAAACACAATGTCCAACCCAAAATCCCAAAGCCCAAATATTATACAAAAGAAAGAAAACCACAAAGGAAAGTACCACATAGTTATTCCAAATAGAAGAATAAAACCAATGTATTACAAAAAATGAAAGTACCACACATTTACGAACTCATCTCATAGCATGATTTGTTCTAAGGGTAGTAACACGTAACATCCCCAGTCACAACGTCGAACACCTAAGAAGCTGGATAACTCCTCCTATATAGAGTACAGTGGGAATTCCATATCACACAGAGGCACCTCCCACTAACCTTGGACTGCTGAGCTACTCCTCCTGTTGAGTACTATGGGTGTGTCCCGTCACATAGAGGCGCTCCCTACCATGGGTCTGCAGAGTCACCCAAAGGCGCTCCCCCTCATGGCCTACTGTGGTACTCCTCTTGTAGAGCACTATTGTTCTATCGCGTCACACTAAGGCTCTACCCATCATAGGTCTGCCGCGTCTCAAAGAGGCACTACCCACTGGGCCTATTTAGTCACTCTGAGTCTTAATGGGTAGTTGTCATCAAGTCTCAACTAGTTGTACGGTTCTGCATGTAGCACACTTTGGAGAACCGCTCCTCAAGAAATCGTTCATACCTCAACCACCCTGAAGTCTCATGAAGTAGTATCCCAATGGTCCATCACGTCATAGGGGTGTCAAAAAAATAGGCACTGCATCAATAGGATGCCTGGTCTATGAGCTTTTAGCCTTTTAGTCCTGAGGGCCCGGTTGGATTCCCGCTCGATCCAACCTAACCATACCCTATCCTTATCCAAAACTCTAGTGGGGAATACCAAAATGACCATCCCGATCCAAGGATTACGGTGCCGCAGACAATTCATCATTTCAATATTGTGTGAGGGTGATATGTCAAATACATGATCACACAATAATAATAATAATAATAATAATAATTCGTTTTTGGTGGACACGAGCCACAAACCAGTTTTTAATATTCAAAATTAGACATAAATCGACCGTCGTAATGTCAGGATCACGTCACCACTTACGTTAAGTAATCCGGATGTCGCACGCAGGAGTTATGGATGGTCGAATATTTAATAATAATAATATTTTAATATTATTACTAATATTTTGTTTTAAAACTTTTATGTATTAAGTTTCAGTTCCCTTTTTTTCAAGTTTAGTGCACATCCCTCTTAATTGGAACCATATATACATTTTTTATATTTCTATAAAAATATTTATGTTTCTCTCTCCTATCTAATTCGATCTTCATTCATGATTTTTCCTTCATTCACATGACCGGACAGCCACCACCACTTCCGGTTACCCAAGCCACACGCCTCCAGACTACTGCACCACTAGGATGTAGATTCTCTACTGTCGTCCACAACCTCATGTTGCACAATCTACCTCGCCCGAAGCTGTGCCCTAAACACACAATAGAAATCACACCACCAAGTCACACTTTTTGTGGGCCACTGCATCTTCATTCCAAACATGAAAAATATAATGATAGCATATTCGCGACGCTCGGGTCAAGGGATCCATATCCATTTTTCACGCTCAGAAAAATATTGTGTTTCGAGTGCCAATAAATATTTGGCCGCCTTCTTCCGTGATCAATTTCGTCTTCGTTTCAAGCCCGTTAAATTAAATGATCACATATTTTCCATCATTACATAGAGGGCTTCGCGTCCATATATCGCTCTTAGCAGAACTCTATGTTTCCAGTGCCAATAAATATTGCCAGTGAAGAATGCACGAAGAACACGTGATGAATTATAAGAAAGAGGAGCATGTTTTATGAGTGGGACGATGCCCATGTTAATTTGGCCTTTGGCGTTGTGAATTTAGGATATGAAGAATCAATAAAACAAATTCAAACATATATAAAAACCCTTACCTCGATTGTCCATTGGAATTGGCATGGGGAAGAAGAAAAATTTGATGTGATGGTGATGTCAGCGTTCATTGCTCCAGTATGATGTTATTTATCCAAGCTCATGCTTCATCCTCATTCTCCGATTTCAGAGGATGCTATTAGTTGTAGTTCATGTTCTTCGTTGAATAATATCCTTCCATGTTCTACAGAACTCTCTGTTTTTCCAACAATCCTCCATCCAAATGGTGAAGTTCCACATAAGTTTTTTAAATAAACTAATTGAGCTGGCTCATCAATGGGTGGAAAACCAAGAGTTATCTCCCATTAAAGGGGGAGTTCAAGTGTTGGGTGGACCCCAAAATTAAATTTAATTTGGTCAGTTTTTTTAGTTTGGGTGGTCCCCACCACAAAACATCAAATGAGATTTTTAAAAATAAAATAAAATTTGTTCTTTATTTTATTTTTATTCTATTAACTCTCCCACAAAATTCAAGAAAATCATCTTTCACTATCGACCTACTAATGTCAAGGTGAAGGTCTCATTAAGTGAAATTCGGCGCTGCAAGTTCAATTGTGCCCTCATATTTCAATTCCGAACATCGTTTCAAAAGTTATATAACACCACACATGTGTTTAATGAATGAACTCGAAAAAAAGTTCAGAGGAATAGTCACTCTTGACCCACGCCGGTCGAGGCTAGGCTCTACCTAAGTGAAACATTCCCCAATGAACCCAATGGTACTCTCATATTATAAATCCGAGTTACCGCATAAATTTTATGGATTTTACAATAAAATAATTCTCATTTAATTAATTTATTTACATCTAAAAACAAACATTTTCTGGTATCCGACTTCGGCCAAAGTTATTATCTGATTAAATAAAAAATTCCCTCACAAGTATGATGGTGGTCATTAAATAAAAATACGATCTACCATTTGTGAGTTATAAGCATTTAAAAAATAGAATAATTTACTTAACTATTTTATTTATGGTTATTCCATTTTTGGGTTTTCTCACAGGAGGGTCGTGCCAACTAATAATAAGTGACGCCTAGGATAAACCCGCCATCCTGAACGCAACGGTTCCCTCGAAATTCTAATTCGAGTTACCATTAAATATTTATTCCACTTTTTCAAGAAAACTGATTACGCGTGCTAATTTAAACTCAACCAAACATCAACGGGTCATTTCGAGCAATCCGGGCCTTAGAATCCTGTGCCGTCAGATTTCAAGGTCTTGATGTAATTCCATATATTTTTAAAAAAATTAAATGTAATTTCTGGGACATTACAACTTTCTACACATGTATCAAATGACAAGAGATATCTTAGGTTCTATTTTCCCATTAATGCATCTAAAAAATGTATCTAGTGTCATGTTCCCAATAATCCGCCTATAAGCGGACTAATTATCAATTAGAATCCATCTACATGGTTTCTCCCTTGAGAACTGTATTCTAGTAAAATTGAATATTTATAAAACTGGTCCATACGAGATGATTCATATCCATTGAAACAAAATACATAATCCCAATTATGTATAATGACATTCCTTGAAATATGATAAAAAAATATATAGGTTGTTACTAGAAATCTATATAGCTCAAAATTGATGAAATAAACCAAAATGCCTTCCCAAATGATATTAAATTATTTCATTAATATAAAAGGGTAACTCCATGACCCATACAAAAAGGGAAAATGTTGTTTTCATTACATTTATATTATCAATGATTCACATTACCGACTTTTAAAATTAAAATCATATTGATTTTGGTGTAACAAGGTAGAATTCGACTAGGAAAAAATATGACAAAACATTGTCTGAGATGATACAAATAAATTAATTAGTTGAACCACTCACTAGTTATAAAAACCGAAAAAAGTAAGGAATACATCTCATGTGGATCTTACATTACTAAACAAGATGAATGAGAGTCCTCCTTACTCTATAACCCAAAATCAAAATCCAATAATTAGCCTCTTGCTAATGGGAATAGTGAAAAAAAATATTCCAAAAAACATAAACCATAAAAATTGTGTTTTCATAAGAATTGAAAATCATATAAATCTATAACATCACATATTAATAGTGACAATCCTATCCATGGAAAACTAAACTTATTATGGAAATATGTGTTCGTGATAAACCAAGCATGTATCTATCACATGAAATAACACATCCGTAAATATTCTCTCGATTATATCCCAAATTTCATGACAATTTAAAACATTGTTTGATAAAACATTTTTGCATCCTTACTCACACAATATATGAATAGTAACTTGAATAATTTTCTATGTGACCATAGGTATACCAACATGTTTCATAGAGGATACATACTAGCAGTATTGGACTCAGGTGCTAGTATGTGGTGTCTATACACATTGTATGATTGTATCAATAAATATATAAATTAATAAAATATAAAACACAACAATCACATCAGGTCGCAAAATAAATACAAATAAATAGAAAATAATAATGGATATAAATAATGAAATACTTGCATCTCGGATGGATCTACAACTGAGTTGTTACCATATAAAAAAATCATTGACATAAATTAAAATTAATGGTAAAATATGTGAAAGGGATCCCATAAAACCCTCATGGATTCTGTCACAAAAAAATCTCATATGATTTACACTAACAGAACTATGAAATATTAGGATTTAGGCAAACATGATCAAGACGAATTTTAATGAAGGACTAGTTATGAAGGTATTTTCATCAAGGTTATGGGGAAAATTTATACCTTATTAGTACAACACTATTAGAATCACAAAATATGTATGAGTGGATGTGCATGGAGAGGAGATCTAGGTATATAGTTTCTAAAAATAAACATATAATGCTAGTTTATGTGAAATAATAGTCAAACCTGAACACAAGGGATGAGTTCACCAAAGGTATAGTACATACCTAAATCAAGAAATAGATCATTTTCACTAGGAATTTCACATGGACCATTCTAATCAATCCGCTTCTAACCACGGGGAATATACCCATCCCTAGTCCAAACTGGAACTTGAGGGTAATAAATCCATCCCCAGTTCCCCAACATCAACCAAGGGTCCATGTTTACCATATGAATAATCATAACATGCACCCACTAGGGTTTCGTGTTCACCCCATGTTTAAATAAAATCCATGTTTCAAAATGGGGTCCACAGTGCCCTTAGTTTAAATAATAAACCACGCATCAACCCAAGAAAAATTGTTCATCCCGAGATTAACCATCACATGCAGGCACCTGAGATCCTGTTCAACTAGTGTTTAATTATAAACCATGAATTCCCCAAATATCATTCTAACCCCAAGTCAAACCATAATGTTAAAATAAATTTAACATACAAAAATCTAAAATTATATCATAACAAAATAGGCAATTGTTATATATTGATTCCATTAATATTTATATTTATAAAAATTCAATACCTATCATTCAATATTTTTAAAAAACAATTTCAAAATTACCTATTACATTGTAATAATAAAATCATCATAAACCATTTCCAATATCCATTACCAAAATTTTATTTCAACTAAAAAACCAACATACCAAAAACATGTCAACAATTTCATATCATATCAATTTAAATAAATTAAAACCATTTTTTAAAATTCAAATTTATTCTTTTAAAAAGACGAAAACAATTTTTTATTTGAGAAAAAATTTGGAAACACATTTTTCAGTTACGATATAATTTTTTTAAATCTAAATACAATTTGGAACCATTATTCCTACATTATAAACTACCAACATTAATTAACATTTAGTAATTACCATTTCATTTTGCCTATCACCATCAATTGGAAAAAATCATCGATTTTAAAATACTATTTCACAGTTTATCATTCACATTCAATATTTCATCTTTTATCATTATACATTATAAAACACCTTTATGAAAAATAAATCTTTGAATTAACCATCAATTAAAACTAGATTAATGATTATAGATAAAACATGATCATTATTTTAGAAATAGGACTAAATCAATCTAAATAGCATGTATAAAATATTTTATTTATTCATATTTAAATAAATTTTTTAAATTAAATAGGTATAACAGTTTTATACTCATGCAATCCCCTTAATATAGAGAAACCATGTTTAAACCACAATGGTAGGCCGGAAACAGACCACTAGAACTAACTCAGAATAAATAAATTTTAAAATAAATTTTGAAAATTATTTTAATTTAATAATTATGAAAACCCCAAAATCAATACATGGTGTGATATATATATTTGATAAAATGATAAATGAATAATAGAAGAAGATATATGAGGAAATTCTCTAAATTTAATTACCCAAACCACAATGAAAATAGGATGATTTCATTATGGTCTATTGGAATAAGAACCAAATCCCTAATATAAGGATGAGTATGTTATTAGTGATATGAGATGGTGGAATATAAATGATTATATGACATCATAAATCACCTCTGAGAACATAAGAAATTGTAAAAATGATTATTATGGGGTGAACTGAGTGGAAAGAGGGGAGGGTATAGTCTGTGTTATGCATGTGAGAGAGGAGTATAAAATGTGGTTACAATATTTTATATTTCAATGTTTAAAATGATAGATATCAATCCTTAATGAGACAAATGATTTGTCGGGATGGTTTTTTAAACTATGCTCAAACTATTTTGTATGCATAGCGTAATTTACCATCTCTTGCAAAAAAAATTCACAAAATTTTCCAAAAATAGTGTTCCGACCATGAAAACTAGATCTCCCTTTGTTTGAAAAATATTTCCATAGTTCATCTAAAACCATGTGTAATTTTTTTTAGAAAAAACGAGGTCTAGGATTCCCAACATATCCGAATTGGAGGTCCACATTATGTTCCATATATAGTGTAATTTCCATTTTTATAATACAACATCTATAAAATTGAACTAAATGACCTCTTTAATAATGTTACCAACATTGTTTGATCTAAAACATGTGAACAAAACCATTCACTATAGTACAAGTATTCTAATACTACTAAAATGTAAAAAAAATATTCCATGACTCACCTAAAAAACTAAAATAACCTTGTAGCATTAAAAATTATCTAGAATCATCAGATTAAGACATCCAAACAATCAAAATATCATTCTAATTCCCAATTCAAAATTCAACCTATCTAGCAAAAAAAATTCCTATAAATTAAAAACACCCATATGGTCACAATAATGAAAATTTATACATATAACCCACCTGAAATTCCAATCCCACCAAACACCCTTGTGATACAATTCATGTCCTTGAACTAAATATAGATCTATGAAGAATAAAATCTTTTTCACTAATAAAAAATAGTTCAATACAACACATTATGTCATCGTGATGCTAAAAAAAAGAAATTTTCAAGATGTTTCCTTCTATAGAAGTCTATAAATCATTTCCAAGGTTTTACTATGGTAATATAGAGTCATAACAAGGATTAATTTTTTTACCATATAAGGGTTTCTAATAATTCCATTTATTTTCTATGTGTAATTATTTTTTTAAAATACCATTTTGACAAATTTCAATGATTTAAATTTCCATTTATTATATCTTATATTATATATATAATGGGGGACTATTTAACCCTTCTCATTTTTACCTTTTATCCTATTATGTTTTAATGTTAAAATAAGGGTTATATTTCAACCCCGTCATTTTTGAATTACAAATCTTTAATGTAATGTATTCATGAAAGTAATTAATATGAACAATAAAATATTTGATATATTGAAAATTTTACTTCCTCTCACTAAATCATTTTACAAATTCATCATGATTCCAAAACATCCTATATTTTTTGAATTTAATTATTTAATGGTTTTATGTGAAATGAAACCCTTTTTTGGATTAAATTATGTGGGTATGGTTGTTTTAAAAATGAAAATATGTGAAATCGCCCTAAAAATGTATAACTGTGTTTCAAATAATTATTCTCATTGCTGTATAATTAGAGGAACTATGACTACACAACTATCTCAAAATATTCGGTTGATACACTTTGGAAAATCTATATACCCTTTACAGACAATTATGAAGTATTTTTATACCATTTATATGGTCTCTTACTATTGAAAACTGTTTTAATAAATGACTATAATTGTTCATAAAAAACATTGAATGAAACCTAAGATAAAACCAAATCATTGTTTATTGTTAGGTCACTATATTTTTAAAATGAAAATTTAATATAGTATTTATATTGATTAGAAATTATTTATCCATCTACCATAATTATCTAGATTAATTATGTAACATTATATTTTATCAAATATTTGACCCATCACATCCTTATTCTTTCATAACCATCCTTGATGAATAAGAATGATTTTTTTACAATTTATTATCCATTTGAATACAATAATTTTTTTATTAATCATTATATTCAAAATTCTATAAATATATTGACTAGATACATTTTTGAATTAAAAATATTCCCCTTTATATATATCTTATTAGATTAAGGATGGTTTCATAAATGATTTTATGTTTATATATTTCGGATCTATTGATATTTTTTATTCAAATATTGATAGTTATTAATTACTGCTAAAATTGGATTATGAATTTTTAAACTATCCATAGTAATTTTTAGGATGGGTAATGACATTGAAATTCCTTTTACTAACACGCAGAAAATATTTTTGATCCACCTTTTTTTATTCTAATTTTTATGATTACATGAAATTATATTATATTTTATTAATATATTTTATCAAATGAAGAATAAATAATAATTTATTTGTGTTGTATGGGGCCTAGTAATTGATATCCCCTAGATGAAACATTTAGTTTAATGAGATATACAAGATGATGTATTGGAATATTCATAATTGATTTACATATGATATCACAGAACATAAACATGGAAAAATATTTATGATGTTTGACATTATTTGTTTAATTAGTATGTGATTATTATTTATTATCATGTTCTTTTCATGATGATAGTATTCCCTCATGTTCATTTTATTATGAATAATTTTTATCATTTTTTTTCATTTCATTCCCTAAAATTAATGTGATTCTTATGTAATATTAACATTCACTTTACGCTACCCCTTACTGATCATTATATCTCACCCTAATTTATATCATTTATCTGGAAGACCAAGAAGTGTTGTTCTTCAAATTTTTAAGGATATACAAGAAGGGATAACAATATTATCATATGTTCATTATGTTATGTTTTGTGTTATAAGGTGTAATTTGAAAAATATGTTTATATATACTCTTCCAAGAGTAATAAACTATTGGAAACAACATGATGACTTGTATTATATAACAATAATTTGATATAAATATTGTCACATGGGTTTATAAGGCTGGTTGTTAATCAAATAAATTTTAATGAAATTATTAGATTATCCCTAGAAAAATATATCATGAATGAGTTGCCACATATTTCCTCTTATAGATAATTAATTTAATAATAAAAATGTAAAAGAATGGTTTAATAATTTTATTCCTTTACAATTGATCATATTACTTAAAAATAATGGAATATAATAGTAACTAAAAAACCAAGGAAAATTTTTAGGGACTCGTACATCATACTATAATCAATGACCATTTTTAAAAATCATTAGTTTGAGGAATTTTATTTTCTTGAATATGGAAAAATAAGATGCAAACCATCAACATGAAATAGTTAAATTTATGAGGTATAACAATATTAAGTTACATATTTTTTTAAGAATATAATTGTTTTATTAATGTTAATAATTTTAATTAAATGAATAAGTAATTACATGAATGATAGAATCGTATTTATTGGATTGAAGATGAATGGTGGATTTAACCAAACCCACCCAATGCACTACCCATCGAATACCCAATTGGGGTGTTTTATAACACATTTGGAGGAAAATTACATATATAAACCTCCTTTGTGAATTTTTATTGGATATTCCATGAACCATTGGAATTATATTATATATATGGTGGACCACCAAATTATAGAAGTAAAATCACAAAAACTATTATTGAAAGACAATATCATATATGAATTTTCATCCACTACAGAAACAATATTGGTACTTATCTACACTATGGAGAGAATTTTTCTACTCAAATGTGTTTCATTTAATATAAAACACTCCAAAATAACCACATATAATCCTTATAAATATTACACATGTAACAAATTGAAAACTATATTAAAAATCACTTGATAAATATTAGGCTTCTTATCTATGAGTATAATTATAAAGTTTCTCTTACGATACATTGGTCAGTAATAATTCATTTTCTCTTTTCATCCTTATTTTATAGAGAGTTTACTATTAAAAATCATTGATATATGTGTCAATTAATTTATAATCCATTAATATTTTTCATAATCTAATTCACTAATTATCACTCAACAAATATGGTTCTTAATTTTGAAATTTTGAACCTTGTATCAAATTATTCTATAGACACATTATATCATTCTACAAACTATTTATCTAGAAAAATAGTAAATTCCCCACTCAATACAAATCTAGATTCCCTAACTCAATCTATATATGAATCGCACTAAAATTATTCAATCATTCACTTGATTTTACTACACGTTACATGACTCAGTCCATAATTTTACGTACTTATCATACCAAATCACCACATACCTACATTGTGTAGAGGGTTTCATTACCCAAATAATGTTTAATATTTTCTTTTAAATCATTTAGATCCATAATTATTCAATATTGTAATTTAAACTCAAAATCCATTAATTAATACCCTTTCCATCACACAAAATGTACGAATTCTATATGACATAATGTATTACTATATTCAACCAAAAAATCAATTCATATAGAAACTTTATAAAATTCACTAAATTTAAAGATGTGTTATTAAATGATTCATATTGTTCTTCATATGATAAATTTAGTTAAATTTCATATAAATCATATAATACATGTTTATTAGATATTGAATTCATAATTTCCAAAGTCTCATTTAATATATTCAAATAACATCCACATAGGACATATCAAATTTATATGGTTTACTGTAGATATAATAAACATATAAGGTAGAAAAAATCATTTAATTTTTTTAATAAATATATCCTCAATTAATGAATTCTCTGAATCATATCACACCTGTTGAGTTTTTAGTGAATCACAAATAATCATCATTAATCTTGGAACTATTTAATTTTAAATCATATTATTTACTCAGACTACGCAGGACATTCTTATAGAATATAATTAATTAAAACCCCATAAAATAGTGTATGCAGTGATATATTAGAAGAAAACTTTTTTCCATGCCTAATCCACTTCTCAATGATCATAAATTTATTACATATAATGTAATACTGGTTACCAAAATTCCTTTCCAGTTGAATGATTGGTTATTTTTTAAATAAATTGTTTCTATATTGATTGATCTCAAATTAATTATCCCATAACGAACTCCTATATTACACAGTAACTACATGAAATACCATCTCTCATATCCCATCAATTAATAAAACACAATGACTATGTTTTTCCAATGAATATAATCCCACGCCTCATTACTTGGAAATATTTTTCCAACATTACTTTTTCATAATCCGTGCTCCAAACATGAATATTCATTTAATAAATATAAAATTAAAATAAAATCACCCCATCACAACACCTAGTCCACCATAGTCTCAAAAAATATTCCAAAATTATAATAATACTAATTTTATAGGCTCTACCGATTGATGACCCAATGATAAAACTCAATAAACATCATCTATTTTTTGATACATATAACCATGAAATCAAAATGCAATTAAAATTATGACAAAAAATTAAAAATATTTTCATCTCAGTAATATAATATCAGAAATAAAAAAATTGTTGTTCTATAAATAGAGTAAATTTTTAAAATGTAAATGAATTATTATAACTAATGTATACCATCTTTTCTATAACTAACTACCTTATCACCAATTATACTTTTATTCATAACTAAATACTTAGGGTGGCCATTGATTTTGTAATAAAGCGATTTATTTATAATCTTATTTTTATGATTAATTAGATTTCCAATAATAACACATTTAATTACATATTATAATTTAATTAGTGCCTGAAATATAATCATAATTCCATTTTGATTCTTATTCATAAATTTAATCATATATGAAATCATTAGATAATTGTAAAAATATACATAAATGTGTAGTTCAACCAAGTAATGGAAAATAATGTTAACAATAAATAATAATATTTTATAAAATATGTACCATTTAATAATGTAATAATACATTTTGTTATATATAAAATTTCCTGATGATAAATCATTTTTTATCAATCCAAAATCATACCTAAATTGTAATACAATATTAAAGGTCATTTTATTGAAAAATTTAAATATATAAATGAAATTTATAAAAAAATTAACTTTAAAAAAAATTCATAATAAATTCAACAATTTAAAAAATAGAATTTTAATTTTAAATTTAGTCTCTAAAAATAATATTAATTAATACCCCATTTGAAACATATATTATAAATGACCCCCTAAATTTAAAAACCATTTAATCAATATTTCATGCATTTTCATTTAAAAATGTAGTTTTATATAGTATTATCTTATTACAAAATCCAAATAGTTATGATTCATATCAAAATGAAAAATAAAATACTGGCCCAATTGAAAATATATTTTTTAAATAAGTGAACACCCACATAAAATACCAATCATGCAAAATACATTTACAATACAAATATGTCAATTTTTTTAATTTTTGTTGAATCAAATCCATAACCTTATAATACCAAATTTTATATAATTAAATAAATTATTATAAATTAATGTTTATGAAAAATATAACGACTTATCCATTAATTTTAATTGTCATTGAAATTTTATCAACCTTTTACCCAAGCAGAACAATAATCTAAACATAAAAAAACAACCAAATTGTATGAGTATTATTTCTTAATTTATTTTATTATTTTACACCACGTTTATATTAGATCAAAATCCAAAATGTATCCCATGTTTATAAGTAACCTATGTAGAGGTGGTATATTCATCTATATGAACAAAAATATGTGAATTTGTCATCTTCATTACCAGATCTAAAAATTCTATTGTTCATCCTAGTGTTTAGTATTGGGCTAGAGTACATGGAATAACTCTTCCTTTCTGATTAGTTTACAACATTCTCATATGATAGTGTTTCCTAATCCAAAACATATTCTCAATCTAACAAAACGTTCTTGTGGTGATTTTAACCACGTATATGGGTAAAATTACCTCCCACCAACGTGAGAAAAATTAGATGGATCTAACTGAAATGTGATGGACTTTCACCATAATTATATTGGTTGGTCAAAGCCATAATAACCCTCCACTAGTTGTTTTATCTATATAATTTAGTTATTATGTTCACTCGTCCACCACATGAACTCTATTGGTACCCCATTAGTCTTTTACTAGGGTTATAACATCTAAAAATCATTCTAAATAACCAAAATCACAAAAAAATGACAACTATATACAATATTATAAAGATTCAATAACATAAATATGAAAAATTACCATAAAATTTTCAAAAATAATGTTAATAAAATTAAAATAAATATGATAAAGTTTCTATATGTTTCAAATCATTTAATTATTTCTTGTTAATTATTTCATAACTATGATAAAATTAAATAAAATCAAATTGCTATGTGTATATTTTATTTCATGTATTGATAATATTAATCACATATAGAAAACAAATACAATCCCATGTCGATCATTATTACAGAAGCACCCATAACATTTTCATTTCCCTTAAATATTACATACAAATCACAATAAATCACTTCTCAATTCCAAAAAGAATAGTTTCTTTATATATATGAAAAATAAAATACATATTTTCAAAAAAAATTAAACATAATCCAAACATAGTCATATCAAATGACACACATTTTATAAAAAACAAACATAATGCACATCATCATATTAAATTTAATTGAATCATAAGAACGGGTAATCATAATTGTTAAAAATGGGATAGCCTTAGAGATTTAAATCAAATATTATACATGATCATAAGATGATAAGGTGGGTAAGAGCGTAAAATCATTGTCTAAGGACATAACATATATAAATAAGCCACAATATCACATATATCATAAATCATGGTCCATCTAATAAGGGTTTTCTATAACACAAGTCAAATGTAATAAAAGGGAAAATTTTGATATGCTAGTTTCCAGACTTGAACAAAAACATGTACAAAAGAATTTTTCATGAATATAAGAATAAAAAACATAAAATATGAAATCATTAACCAAAGATACATTTATATCATAATGGACTATGATAACTGAATTCCTATAACATAATAGACGATGTCCTATAATCCATGCCCCATTACCATTTTTCCCTTGGGCGCACCACTCATTTCCTATCCTCATATTATGAAATATTTATCATTACCCAATTAAATAGTGGTCTATAAAGTACATGAACATCGCATAAGGGGAACAATATATTTTCTTCCACGTAAACAAGAAATCATTATTAATTTCATTATATAAAAATAAAACGTTGAAAATAAATGTTTTTCATCTAAACATTCATATTTAATTATCAAAATCCATTCATTGTGAAAATGAGGGTGGAATCATTAGATAATACCTCAAGTGAAGTGAAAAGAAATTATATGATGTAGAAATCAATAAAAAACACTTTTAATCATTTGAAATTATATTTCTAAAATAAGATTAAATATCATTTTATTTTTATTAAAATGATTATAAATGGAAATAATTTATAAAGTAATGAAAATATAATTTAACATTGAGAAACATGAAATTATGGTGCGTATGTTTCTCAAATTAAATTAGTTATACAATCGAGAAATGGATTTATATTGAAAATTGTTAAAAGGATATATCTCCCACACATGGGAAAACAATGTCAAAGTCTTTTGGAAAAGATTCAGGAATAATAAATTAAGTACACATTTATAGATATTTTTTAATGTAAATTAATGTAAAAAAATTATAATGGAAGAATTGAAGTATAGATAAGGATATTATTATGAAAATAAAATAAATATAGATATAAGGGATAAATATTCCTTCATATAATAAGAGTTAAGGATGATCCACATTTATTTCAATTTTGTTCTTTATATCATTAAAAAGAGGTAGGTAAATTGTAAATTTGTTTTTACCTTAATGAATATATATATCTATACATAATCTATGGATTTTTGATAGGGAAGACATTTAATTTTTAGATATATAATTTAGACTTATACAATCATTATTTCTAGAGATATTTGAAAAATGAAATTAATTATACTCTTGATTTCCAACAAAGCTACACAATGTCATGACCTGTCCCCCGGGGCCCGTGTCGTGACTACCCCAAGTCCGCCTTCCAAAGTCCAGGGGTTTGTGACTAGCACCAAAAGGTGTATTCCCTATAACTAGGAATAAATTTCCTTTATATACTATAAACACACTCAACCAAGAACACAGCATGATAAAAAATCGAGTAAACTGTATAACAAAAAGAGTGATGAAAGTAATAAGGGTCCAAAAATACCATCCCAACAATAGAGATACAAGCACAACTATAATTCAATACAACCGAAGAAAGATAAAAACAGCTACTGGGTTGTCCTCCGGGGTTCCCACCTGAAGGGTAGGTACAGATCACCACTTCACCACTCTACTTCCGCCCGTCTCCTCTGTTTACCATCACATTGTAAGGTCCAACCCCATGCATTGTCCAGTCCTGGTAATCTCATTCTTAGCTAGCATTGTTCGTCGTCTATTCCAAACAAAATGAAGTGCGGGAATAGCCCGTGCATGGGTGAGTATAACGATACTCAGTAGGGTTATTGAGACCCTCAAGGTCTAACAAAATCCACAAAGGATAAACCATAAAGGAAGGAAACAACAGATAACCTTACTTAGGTATCTACTCATACATATACCAAAGTTGTCAAGTAAACACATCTCGATCATGATGAAAACACGGAGTCCAACTCCAAATCCCTAAACTATAATATTCCACAAAGAATGAAATAACACGAAGGAATGTACCGCAATGGTATGCCACACAGAGGAATACCACCAAGGTATTACAAAGAAATAATGTACCACATAGGTATATACTCAGCTCATACCAGGTAAAAATTAAGTATAGTAGTAGAAATGATTAGATGTAACTATAGAATCATCTTACTCTGAAATGTGGCAGACCCACACAAGATCGCTCGGTGCTGACCCACACAAGATCACTTGGTGATGACTCGCACTGGATTTCTAGGTGTTGACCCACACAATATTGCTAAAAGTTGACCCACACAGGATCTCTAAGAGATAACCCACAGAAGAACGCTAGCTTCTGACCCACATAGGATCGCTAGGAGCTGACCCAAATAGGATCGCTAGGTGATGACCCACACCAGATCGCTTGGAGCTGACCCACACAAGATCTCTAGGTACTGACCCACATAGGATCTCTAAAAGCTGACCCATAGAGGATCGCTAGATGCTAACCCACACAGGATCACTCTTCATTCTTCTCGTCACATCTAGCTACTGGGATTCCGCACTAAGCCTGCTTGTCTATAAGAGGATATTCTCCCCAAGTCATCGGTAGATACTCCAAATACTACAAATTTCCACAAGGAAGAATCCCAATGGACCTCCATGTCCTAGGGGTCTCAATGCAACAAATGTTGTGGCATTCAAATGCCCGGTCTATGAGTTATTGGGCTTTTTGTCCCGAAGTATCGGTTGGATTCGTTCTTGATCCATCCCGACTATTTCTCAACATTATTCAAAACTCCATTGGGGTAAACCATAGGGACCGTCTCACTCTGAGGTTTCTGGTGCCGCTGACGGTTCGCCAAATGGACATCTGGAACCAGTGTTATGACCAAAGTAAAGTATGGGGTCGTAAATGGTACGGGTCTGGTTCGGGTCAACGCTACCCGCTGGGAGGCCTGGCTTGTTGGGTCCAGCCCGGC
Organism: Viscum album; assembly: GCA_963277665.1. Classification (NCBI taxonomy): domain Eukaryota; kingdom Viridiplantae; phylum Streptophyta; class Magnoliopsida; order Santalales; family Viscaceae; genus Viscum; species Viscum album. Next base: position 120,632,568 of record OY728153.1, on the reverse strand, counting down.
AGGCCATGAGGGCTGCTCGACCGTGGGGGTGTTGTGAGGGCGCGGGTCGGCTCGGTCGTGGGGGTGTTGTGAGGCCGCGGGACGGCTCAGCTGCATGGGGTGCTGCGATGGGTGAGGCTGTGGGGGTGGGTCGGGAAGAGCAGATCAGCATGGAAGGAAGAGGCCACAGTGTGGCTCAGCGAAGGGGGTGTCGTGAGGGTGCGAGGTGGCCCGGCCACGGGGGGTGCCGTGACGGGTATGGATGATGGGAAGATCTGCAAGAGCAGCTCAGCCATGAGGGTAGAGGCTATGAGGTGGCTAAGCTGGGAAGAAATCAGGTCGTGGGACATCTCGGCTATGGGGGTGCAGCGAGGGCATGTGACGGCTCATCCGTTGAATGCGTGAGGCCGTAGGGTGGCGATGGTCGCGGACGGAGGAGCGCAGCGGGGCAGCGGAGCGTCGCGAGGCGGCGGGGGCCATGCCTTCGTCGGTGATTCTCATGTTCCTCAGATTCCATCAGCTGGCACCGATTGCTATCACCAAAGTCACCTTCTTTTATCACGAAGGATACAACATTCAAGAATAATGGAGGAGTGTTCGAGCCATTTCTGTTTTTCCCGCACCCTCAAATTAGATCGGTAACAAGTAGCTCAACAAGAACAAGAATATCAAGAATGGGTAATCTAAATAATTCAAACACCCAACCTACTAACCTCTTCAATCACTATTTCCAATCCTGCAAATGAACTAGAAGGGGATAACATGGGAAGTTAGAATCATATAGAAGAAAACCACTACCTCGTTCATTTGATTCGTTGAAGATTACTCGCGGGGAAGGAGATGATGTTGTTTGGAATATATAGATGTCAGTGATGTCGATTTTTCCTCGAACATTGGTTCATTGACATTTATGAAGACCTTCGTTAATGAATGTCTCATGGAAGAAGTCAGAGTCGAAGTTAGCATTCTTCAGTGGCATTCATCATTGGAGTTCTTCACTCAAGGCTCTTTCCTCCCAATTCAACCAAAAGTCCCATGTACCAACATTATAGATTATTTTTTCTATTTTTTTCATTGGCATAAATTCAAAAAGGATTAATTAATTAACTGGGTTGCTATAATAAATTTTGGAGGAGTTGAAGAGGCTCTCGCACATTAAATAAGAATATTAAGGGTATCTACCATTAAAGGGGAGTTCAAGTGGATTTATACTTGGGTGTTCCCCACCATCATAACCTCTTAACGGAGGTTCAGTTCATGTGGTCCCCACCTATGAAACATTTACATGGGAGTTTCAATATAAAATAAAATAAAATGTTACACAAATTTTATTTCATTTTATTCATTCACGAGAAAACCAAAACTTAAATTTCACCCTCAACCAACTGTTTTCGAGGTGAAAGTCTCTATAAAAGAATATCGGCATTGTGAGTTCAACGGTGTCCTTAGATTTCAATTCTGAGCCCTGGTTATATAGCTAGAAAAACCCACTTGAAAATTTACTAAACGTTCCAGAAAAAAGTTTAGAAATTCATTACAGTCACTCCAGGTCTCAGAATCATGCACAGTCAATTTTGACGGACTCGTAAAATACGCATTTAATAAAAAAATTACATTGATATTCTGGGTATTTACATTCTCCTTGCCTCAATGCTTTAAGTTCCCATAGGCCATAACTCAAACTAATGGATCAAGTAGGGGTACTGAGCATGCATCTGAGCTTCCCACTCCTATGTGCTCTATTGGAGGTTCCCATGCTGCCAGCAAATGCGCACCAGAGGTATCGACCTTCCATGAAGGACCCTCTCCTGTCAATCCTCAATCTCAATTGGAACCTCTATAAAAGCCTCCCCATCATCGATGTCCACCTCATCGTGGTCGATGACGAGGTATGGGTCATGCATATATCTCCTCATATAGGATACATGGAAGATGTCGTGCTCCCGGTGCAACTGAGGTGGAAGAGATAAGTGGTACGCTACCTCGCCAACTCTTCCGACAAACTGAAAATGTCCAATGAATCTTGGAGATAATTTGTCGCCTCAGCCAAAACTCAATAGACCTCATTGGAGAGAGACCTGTAGAAAGACGTCGTCACGATCCTTGATCTCCAGAGGTCTCCATCACTTATCGGTATAAGACTTCTACCTCCTCTGGGCTGTCTACATCCACTCTTGGATGACCTACAACTTCTATGTGGAATCATGTACCATATTTGGTCCCATGAGTGTTGAGTCCCCTAGGTCAATCCAGCACAAGGGTGATCTGCAAGGTCATCCGTACAAATCTTGTAAAGGAATGATTCCAATGGTGGTGTGATAACTATAGTTTTATGTAAAGTCCACCAGTGGAAAGTGATCCTACTAGATACGACCAAAATCGAGGATAGAAGAATGAAGCATGTTCTTGAGGGTCTGAATGGTCTGCTCAATCTGACCATTCGTCTGAGGATGGAAGGTGGTGTTCAAACAAAGTTTCATCCCGAAAGCCTCCTACAACCCCATCCATAGATGGGATGTAAAACGTTCATCATTATCAGAGAAAATAGTCGAGGGTACTCCATGTAGCCGCAAAATATCCTGCCCATAGAGGCGTCCCAATCTCTCTACTGACCCCTGTTCTCTGATCGGTTGGAAGTGGCTCGACATGGTTAGTCGACCGATGATCACTTAGATAGATTAATGTCCCATGGACGTACGTGGAAGTCTTGTCAAGAATTTCAAGGATATCCCATCTCACCTCAACTCTAGGACCACTAAAGGATGAACCAATCTTTCTAGTACCTGATTCTCCACCTTCACATGCTGACAATTGTTGTACTGAGAGACGAATTCTGCTAATTATTTCTTCATTTTCGTCCTCTAGTGCGGTTGTCGGAGATCCGGGTACATCATTGCTACTCCTAGATGTACCATTAGACGGGATGGGTGGAACTCCCTCATCACTTCCTGTCGAAGTGACACTGGTACCATGGTACGTCTTCTGAAGTGGATGATGTGCTCCCCACCTTTAGAAAATCCATTAGGTTTCTAACCTATGGATATCTTGGCACATAGAGCTTCGTAGTCAACATCCCAATGATGCACCTCCCTGACTCACTGATGAAGTGGGGGAGTCACTGTAAGAGACTGATGAAAATATTCTTCATCTCAATCCACAAAGGATATCTGGAATGTGGCCAGTTCCTCTATCGCCTCACCTAGCAGCTGTATACAAGACCTTTTTTTGAGTTCATCTACTACATCATTCTCCGTCCCAAGAGTATAGACTATCTAGAAGTCATGGTCAGGGAGGAACTCAAAGCAACGTCACTGTCTAATGTTCACACATTTATGAGATACGATATACCTGAGACTCTTGTGACCAGAGTAGACTGTTAGACATTCACCAAACAGATTGTTTCGCCACATATTTAAGTTGAATACCACTGCTTCTAACTCCAAGTCTTGGGTAGAGTATCTCTTCTCATGTTGTCTCATCTATTGAGAACCATATGCGATCAATGCTCCCTCCTACATAAGGACACATCCAAGCCCAGTCCGTGTTATATCGCAGAAGACTACGTACTCTACACCCTCCTCTGGAAGGCTGAAGATGGGGGCACTTTTCATCCATTGCTGTAGCTCATAAAACCCCTCTTGGCGTCACTCTGACCACACGATGGGTTTCCCCTTCTTTTTCAACTTTGATTAAGGTGTTGCAACTCTAGAGAAATATGCACAAACCTTCGGCAGTATCTAGCCAAACCCAAGACACTTCGTACCTTCGTCATACTCTTGGGTGGCTCCCAAGAAAGTACCACCTAAATAATCCCTGGATTAACTGCAACTCCAGCCACTGATATGACATGTCCCAGAAAGTTAACCTTCGGATCCATAAGTACACTTCGAAATCTTACCATAAATCTGGTTTTCTCGAGTGTGTTAAGTACAACCTTCAAATGATAGGCATGCTTCTCCTTAGTAGACGAGTAGATCAGAATTTCATCGATGAACACTTCTACAAATCGATTACGGTATGGTCGAATGACCATGTTCATGAGTCCCATGAACACTATTGGAGCATCGGTTACACCTAATTCCATAACCAAGAATTCATAATGGTCGTAACAACATCTGATGGTTGTCTTCTGCGTATCATCATCCCGTACTCTGAGCTAGTGATAGCCTAATCTAAGGTCTATCTTCAGGAACAACTGTTCTCCCTTATGCTAATCAGAGAGATCGTCAATCCTCTGAAGTGGGTAATTGTTCTTCACGGTCACCTGGTTCAGGCGCTGATAGTCAACACAAAGTCCCAAGTTTTCATCCCCCTTCTTGGAGAACAAAATCAGGGATACCCAAGGTGAAACACTTGGCCAAATAAATCCCTTCCCCTATAAGTCCTCTAGGTTTAACCGCATATCACGAAGCAACACAGAAGCCATACGTTATGCTGGTGTGGTTTTTGGTATCATCTTGGGGTACAAGTCAATGTTAATGTCCGCCTATCAATGAGGAGGTAGACCCAGGACATCATCAGGGAAGACATATGCGTACTATTCCACCACTATAGGATAACATGGACTCTCAACATCAAATACTACGATGTTTGGTCTAGTTAACTAATGTGTGATTAGCTACACTCTCTTCCAGGTAAGTCCATTTGTTGATGCAATGGCTCCCTTCTTTTCGGTGAAGGTAATCCTGGTCTTGTCAGTGTAGACAAAGCGCAATCTGTGCCTTATACATTCAATATGATCATGGAATGTAGAAAAAATGTCTATACCCAAGATAATGTCGTAAGGACTCAACACCGCTACTAGGAGATCCCAGCCAAAGCTATCGGCTCCTAGAGTAAGCTCACACTACTGGAACCACTATGTAAATGTCAAATCCACTTCTGTATGAGTCTCTATCCATAAGGATCGAGCCAACAGCTCCGTCGGAATCTTCGAGCTCTGAACGAGGGCATTGGAAATAAAAGAATGACTGGAACCTGTGTCTATAAGTACAAAAACTAAGGTGGGATAGAAAAATATCATACCTAGTATCATCTCCGGAGCACCGTGATAATAGGCCTCATCTTCCTATAGCTGAGCTATCCCATGTCCTCCTACTCCTTCTAGTCAGGGTGGACCACCTAGAGGTGGTGGTACCATCTCGAATCGTATCCCACTGCCACATCCGGATGCGCCCTACGAACCTCCTCAGTCAAACCTCTTTCTCTGTCTGGGCGGTCCTTCGATCGTCTACTGATCATATGTATGGCGGGTTGGAAATTCATCATCCATGTGACCATGCCCACCGCATGCGTAACACTACCCTCTCCTTGAAGAAATGGCTTCGCCTCAGGTACCTCGCACAACTGACCCTGACTAATGCGGTCGTCCACCTATAGGTCTGGTTCTCTTGGACCTAGGTGTCATATGTCTACTCCTAGCTGTAGAAGACACCACTACATGATTAATGGTTGTTGGTCTCGCTACTAGTGACTTCTTATCAAGGAAAATCTCCCCTAATAGGGCTCGTTCTAACACCCATACCTGCATCGGGATGCTGAGTGTGATCATCAAAGCACTGATCTCTCAAATGATCCCCTACTCCAAGGTTCGGGCCCTGAATACTGGGTCCCGAACCATATATGAGGAGTATCATGAGAGGTAAGTGATCCTCTCTGAGTATTGAGAAACATTCATGATTCCCTGTTGTAGATGCTGAAGCTCTTGTATATGCACTGTGCGAAGAGCCGCCAGAACAAACTCTTCTAGAAACAGGATCTCGAAGTCTACCCAGAAAAGCGTCTCCTCATCGTGAACCTAGAGCATCAAGATCCACCATCTTCCGACTACTACCTATAGAAGGCTGGCGACAAGGATCACCATGAGATCGGCTGGTGTCTCTACCAGTCAGAAGACTCTCACTACAACCTCCAACCATTCCTCAACATCTTGTGGGGTCGTCTCTACCCTGATCCTGGGTGTCCTATAGCACTGGAAGTCATGCTGCGTGTTTAGGCGGTATGGACTGTCTGTTGTTGGGGCCGGTGGCATCGGTGGCCCAACGGGTAATGGTACCACAGGTTCCTCCTCTGGTTTCTCTACTAGAAGAGGTCCCTACATCGAGGCCTTGTAGCTCGGTGGGTATCAGTGTGTACTACACTCGAAACCCTAGCTGGCTGTCTACGTGGAGGCATCCTAAAAATAAACTCAGGCGCCACAGTCATTAAGTTATACCTGGTGAGCTGACTAAATATATCACAAAGAAAACTTCTGAAAATACCCTTGCAATTAGTGTTTTCAGGCAATGAGTCAGAAATCAGATGTCAGGGTCCTGGTGTATGGATATGTTGACCGCCGCACCAATACTAGATTCTATAAACTAATAACCACACTCATAACACATAACAATATTGTCGTTAAAAGAATGATTAGAGTCATATTTTCTATGGTAGGACCAACTCCTATGATTCCTATTTGTCATGACCTATCCCCTAGGGCCCGTTCTGTGACTACCCCAAGCCTTCCTTCTGTAGGCCAGGGGCTGGCGACTCGCACCGAAAGGCGTATTCCCTATAACTAGGAGGGAATTTCCTTTATATCCTATAAACACACTCAATCAAGCACACAACAAGATACAAACACAAGTAAACTGTATAACAAAAAGAGTGCAGAAAGTAAAAACAGGCCACAAATACAACCCCAAAAGTAGAGGTACAAGTACAACTGAAATACAATGCAGCTGAAGAAAGAGAAAAACATCAACTGGGTCGTCCTCTAGGGTTACCACCTAGATGGTAGGTACAGACCGCCTCTTTAGCACTATAAATCTATACATATCCTCTATGTAATGTAACATCATAAGGTCCACCATCGGACACCTTCCAGTCCTGGTACTCTCATCCTCAGTCAGCGTTGTATGTCGTCTACACCAAACACAACGAAGTGTGGGGATATCCCATGATGGGCTGTGTATAGAGAAACATAGTCGGGGCCTCAAGACCCTCAAGATCTCAAAAAAAATACAAAGGATAAACCACAAAGGAAGGAAAAACTGATAACCCTACATAGGTATAAGCCTTTTCATGTAACTATGTTTTCATGTAAAACCATCTCAATCATGAGAAAAACACAGAGTCGAACTCCAAATCCCCAAATTCAACTTTTCCTCAAAGAAAGAAATACCATGAAGCCTAGTATCACATTGGTATGCCACACTATATAATAACACCAATGTATTAACTTTATGGAATGTACCACAAAGGTACAGACTCAGCTCATACCAAGTATAACATAAGTACAGTAGTAGAGATGATTGGTTGTAACTACTGAATCATCATACTCTGTAAAGTGACAGACCCAGACATGATCACCCGGTGCTGACCCACATAGGATCTCTCAATACTGACCCACACAAGATCGCTTGGTGGTGACCCACACAAGATCGCGTGGAGCTGGCCCACAAATGATCACTAGGTTTTGTATCACACATGATCACTAGGAGCTGACCCACACATGATCTCTAGCTGCTGATAACACATGATCCCTAGGAGATGACCCACATAGGATCGCTAGGTGTTGAACCACACATGATTCCTAGGAGATGACTAGCAGAGGATCGCTAGGTGCGGTCACATACATGATCACTATGAGAAAACCCACACAGGATTGCTATATGTTGACCCGCACATGATCACTCTTTATTCTTCTCGTCGAATCTAGCTACTCGGTTTCTTCCCTTACCATGCTCGTCTAAGGGAGGATCCACTCCAAAAGACATGGTTTGATACTCCAACTGCTATTATTTCCCACGATGAAGTATCCCTAAGGACTGCCATGTCATAGGTGTCTCAACACAGCAGACGACACATCATTCGGATTTCTGGTCTCTGATTTATAATCTTTTTTTGTCCCGAGGGCCTGGTTGGATTCAGGCTCGATCCAACCTAATCATTCCCCAAAATTATTTAAAAATATTTTGGGGTATACCAAAGGTACAATCTCACTCCATGGTTTCCATCGCTATAGACAGTTCATCAAAGAGACATCTGATGCCAAATATATGGCCCATGTAATGTATAGGGTCATATCTGGTCACGATCTGGTCCGACATGGTTGGACTGACCCGACCTGGCCCACTGGGTGGCATGGGTAGCCGCGAGGGCCGCGTGGGTTCCACGAGGTCGTAGGGAAGCTCTGCCACGTGGTTTTCATGAGGGCGCATGGTAGCTAGGTCACAGGGCGTGCTACGAGTGGCGAGGCCACGGGGCAGCTCGGCTAGAGCAGCTCGACCGTGAGGGCGGAGGCCGAGGGGCGGTTCGACTGGGAGGGAGGAGGTTGCAAGGTGGCTATCCAAGTATGAAGTGATACTGTCGGGAGGCTCGCCTATGGGGGTTTTGTGAGGACGCTGGATGGATCTTCCATAGACGGTGCGAGGCCGCAAGGCGGTGATGGCCACAAATGGCGAAGCACCGCAGGGCAGCTAGGCATCGTGCCTTCATCGGTGGTTCTCAAGTTCCACCAGTGCCTACCACCGGCACCAGTTGCCAAAAACAAAGTAAAATTATTTATTCATGAAGGATACACCATTCAAGAGGAATGGAGGAGGGTTTGTGACATGTTTTTTTATCCTGCACCCTTCTCCATAGAGTGGTAGAAAGCGGCTCAACAAGAACAAGAATATCAAGAACGGGTAATGGAAATTATTTAAACACCCACCCTACAACCCTCTTCAATCACTATTCTCAATCCTGCAAAATAATTATAAGGGGAGAACATGGGAAGTGATAATCATATATAAGTAAACCCGATCCACATTTGTTTGATTCATTGATGATTTCCTACGGGGAAGGAGAGGATGTCGTTGGGAATAGACGAATGTTGGTAACGTCTGCATTTCCTCAAACACTATTTCATTGATGTTGAAGTTTTTCCTCAAGAACAAATGTCCAGTGTAAGAAGTTGGAGTCGATGTCAGCGTTGTTCATTGGCGTTATTCATTGGGGAGCTTTCTCCCAAGGCTCCTTCCTCCATATTCCACTAAAAATGTCAAGAAGCGAACATAATAGATTATGTTTTCTATTTAGTTCATTGACATAAATTCAAAAAGGATGAATTAATTAACTGCTCTGGAATCATAAATGTTGGAGGATTTGATAAGGCTCCTCCCCATTTAACATGATGTTTGAGGGTTTATCCCATTAATGGCGAGTTCATGGGGGTTTATACTTGGGTAGTCCCCACCACTATGACTTTTCAAGGGAGGTATTGTTCAGGTGGTCCCCACCTATGAAACATCCACATGGTTGTTTTAAAATAAAATAAAATAAAATGTTACAAGTATTTTTTTTATTCTTTCACCAAAAACACAAAAATTAACATTCACCCTCGACCAAATGCTGTCGAGGTGGAAGTCTCCATAAGCGAATATTGTCGTTGCAAGTTCAACGGTGTCCTCAGATTTCAATTCTGAGCACCCGTACAAATGTTAGAAAAACCCCATCGCACATTTACTGAATGTAACTGAAGAAAATTTCATAAATTCAATCCGGGCACTCCGGGCCACAAAATCACATGCCGTCAATTTTCACAGACACGTAAAATATCCCTTTAATAAAACAATTACATGGAAATTCCGGGTATGTACATACATCCATTTCATAATAGACATAATAGAATTAATAATTTAGTTTATGAACATAATCATATAAATATAATTTATTTATAATCATTCATTTAACCATTATTAGTTCGTTATTTTTTATTTTCATCCTAATATTTATTCTTAAATGTTTTTTAATTGTTATGCCGGTCTTTATTTATTATCACCATGTTTAAAATCACTAAATTAGTAAATTTCGTTGAAATATTCTGTTTTTATTTTTTTTAAACAAACCTTATCATTTTATAGAAGGCTTCTATATGGTTCGTAAGAATTAAATTCATGAAAAATATTTTTTAGGTAATTTACCAATTACAACGAGTTCCTAAATATTGATCAATAATTTTTGGATATCCATAAAATAACCTATTCATGTAATATATTAAATATTAATATCATATATTAATTTAATTAGTTTTAGGATAATAATAAATAATGAAAATGGATATTTTTGTAAAACATAATTTATGTTTGTGGTTGAACTGATCCAAAAAAGTACAAGTTACAGTATTACATAATTAAGAGATTTCAAATATATAATAAAATTATTAATTTAACTAAATAATATTGATGATAATATAACATAATTATTGTGTCAAAGGTAATTCGGAATGTGTTAATATGGTAAGGCTACTGAAATTTTTTAGATATAACATTGAAAATTACATGATGAATTCACCACATCATTGTCGAGGTTTCTTCAGAATAATTGATTTAGAATTCCATTAGGGAAATAGACATTTCAAAGAGTCTATGAATTATTCAGGATAGGTTTAATGGGAATATATTTATGATATATCTATATTTTTTGGTTTTCTTGTAAGGGGTAGAGGACAGTTCCTTTTATAATTATATTTTGGTGGAAATTTCTTAGAATATTCGTTTCATATGGAGTCATTTTTAATTAAACGTGGTCACATGTATGAAAAATAATGAATATGGGTCTTAAATACCCTCATCCAAAAAATATTTAAATATTTTATTCGAATATTTTATTTCTTTATCATTTATTTTCCCCAATTTTAAATTTTTGTTCTTTACTCTACTAAATAATTTTTGACTTCAATTATTTATTTATATTCCGAAATATAAAATATAAATGATTACCTAATTTTGAAATGATGATAATAAAGGTGGTGTCCCATTAATAATATTAAATTTCAAAATAAGAGAAATCAAAATTTCAATTGACGACATATTATATAGTGAATAAATAAATTTATAGAAAAATAACATTTAACAATTTATTGATCCCAATAAAATTGAATATAAATATATAATTATATGTGTGTTAATACATTTATTATAAATTTGATTATATTCATAACATAAATGTGATAATATTTTATTATTATTTCAAAAACACATAATACATAAAAATAGTTCTTTGAAAAATATTTTTGTTAACAATAATGTAATTTTAATTACATCCTTTTACAATTAGTTATTAATATTCAATTTAATTTTATAAGTAAATTTTTATAATGTTATTTCATTGAATTTAATTAATATAGCCAAATAAATTTCAATAAAAATATTGTAATATTATATTTATTATTAATATTAATATTATTATCATGAAATGGTTGACGTAACTAAACATGTGAAACACACATTGTCATGGAAGGACACATGTGATGATTTATTAGCTATCCATAATACATATTGACATAATCTAATGATGTTTTTCATGTGCCTGTGATTTTTTTTTGCAAAATTGAAGGACTGTGATTATTATTATTATTATCATATGTATTCAAATAGTAAAAATGATAAAAAATAAAAGTAAATAAAAAATGAAATTATTGTTACATAATAAGGGGCTTGACGCATGTAGGATAAATGAGGTTGTCATTTATCTACAACACATTTCCTGAGAAGCATGATTTTCTCCGACATAGAATGTTCAATACCAACAAAAAATATCCTGACAATGATAAGAGGTTGTCTGGATTCTTCACATGCATCCATACCTATTATCATTATGAAGAACATCTTGGATACTATAATGCATCATAATAGATTTCACAAATCACACAATATGGATCAAGTGAACTTGAGAATCTTCAGCTTATGGTACATTATAGAGACTCAATTTAGACATTGATTCCCAGATGATGGTGAATGGATAGTGTTTGAATTTGATGCACATTTTCTATGGAGATCAGTTTTGAAGGACCGCTTATTTTCATACCTACATCTCCTGAAGTAGAGAAACCCTTTCTTGGACAAGTGTGCAGTATAATTCATGGGATAATATCCATTTAATGTGGATCACAAGTAACATTAATTTTAGAAGAACCACACCCTTTTTTCCAGGTTCTTAGTATAATTCCATATAATATATCTAAGAATAGAAGATCATATGGTCGAACCAACTAAGAAAACATAAAAGCGAGCCCCAAAATAGTGCATGTGGTAAGGGATATACATAGGCCCATCACTGTGTGTGGTAGCATAGTATAATGTGATAAATCATTTAATTAACATATTTTGTGTGAAAAAACTCCCCACAACACATAAGAAACTTTTAATTTTAATTTATACATAATTTGGACCTTCAATGAGGTTTTGTGGTAACATAATTACAAATGTATGTTCAATTAATAATTCAAAAATATTTGGTATTTTGAAGGAATATCCTAATGATAGATTATTTATTGATCAATGGTTATTTATGTTTGATTGATATATGGAATAAAATGTTTATATGTTATGAAACCATTCTCAATTGAATAGATGTAGTGTGACACTTCTTTTTCAAATACATGAATATCACAAGATATAGAGAGTTTCAAATAGTTGGTATAATGGTTATATCTTTTTCTATTAAAAATATATAACTGAATTCCCACATAAATGATATTACATATATGGTTTATTCTAAGAAGTTCAGATGAGACTACTTTTGTTATTTCACGTGAATACTTGATGGCATCACATAAGAAATCGTAAGATAGGATGGGTTGTTTTATAAATACTCATGTGAAAGGATTAGGAACCATGTAACATATCCTATAAGGTGTCTATTATTGTGTACGGAGTTCACACTCTAATAAAGATAAAATAAATATATTGAATATATATATATATATATCAACACGCAATCAAAAAAATACTAGATACCATGGTACTACCTCTAGCTAGATAGAGATTAAATTACCACTAATTATGTGAAGAATTCGTAACAATAGTTCAACCATAGATGACAATTCCCTGAGAAATTTATTAAATGCACCGTGAAAAAAGACTATAAAGGATCACTACGTTATATAAATATGATGGAAGTCCACTCGAAAAAAATGAAATATCAAGTGTTCATCAAAATCTATATGATTAACTTGATACCTTCATGTGAACATGATAAATATGAAATGCACATGTGTCATAGGAATTTGGAGATAAGTCTTTAGAAAACTCCATTTCATTACTTCCTCTACACAATCACAAGTGTATTTTAACATTGTGTGACATCCTGAGAACCTTCACTCATGTAACACCTTCAAGTGTCTTATGTTATGTGAAATGCATGTGATGACTTGAAACACTATTCACACAACCATTGGCATGTGTCCTTGAATTGAAAACACCCTCGGAAGTGCTATGTGACCATACATCCATGAAAACTCAACACATCAATGGTATGAAGAGAGATTATCTAAGACAATACAAGCTTTATATATATTAAAAATACCATTTATCAAGTGACATACTATGAAAAAATAGGGTGACTGACCAAGACAAGGTGCCCACACCATACCAAGATCCCATATTGATCATGAGGAAATCTCAAGGAAGATTAGTTGTTGAAGGCCACAAAAACAATTGTGAAATAAAGGGAAAATGTAGAACCGATAAACCATATGTGGTTATTGAATTTATTTTGACCTAGTTATATAGCACACATGACCTCATGATTTACTTGAAGACCAGTTAACATATGTACACAAGATCGTATTGACATGTTATCTCCATTATGTGAAATATTTTAGGAACGTCTATCTAATTCTACATCACCACATTTAATGTCTATTTACAAGAAGATGAGTTTTTGATTGTTATTCTCACTCATCGTCAAATAACACATTATTTTTAACATGATACATCATATGAATGATGAATAATTATTTTCAAAAACAATCACATAACATCATGAGTTATCATATTTGTTTGGAATTACGAAAAAAATAGATATGGAATAGAGAATATATTCCTATGAAAATGAGGTATGATTATCATCACATGAAATGGGTCATGTGCCTGAACAATTCAACAATTTTCAGGTGATCCCCCCTGACAAGTAAGCATGGTCTCATAAATCCCATTGGCAAAAAATTTATCACATGAGGACCTCATCTATATGTCATCATTATCTCAAGAGACACCTTGATGTGTTTTTATGATCCCACAAAATCACTCTTGAAATGTTGTCAATAACTCATAAAAATACCTAGATTATCTTCCATTGATCTCATAAATCCCATTATATTGGAATTATGATTCTGTAAATACTCGTAGATATTTCATCTTGCACTTATGAAATTTCTGTTACATGTCCACATAGTCAGGTGAAATCCCTTTGATCAAATTTGGTCTAATGAAAATAGCAAAGGTGGAGCACTCTTGCGATGACTATATATTAGACGGTTCCATGAATGTCCCATGATAAGATCATGAAAATCTAGGGACACCTATAAACATCCACTGAATCCATCCCATATCAGCTAGATACGAAATTCAAGGAATCAAGTATTCATGATGGAGAGTCCTTTTATTCCCTCATCCTTAACACATAAAATTCATTAATCGTAATTCAAAAAATAGAGTGCAAGAGTTGAAATCTAGGAGTTTCTAGTCATGCGATAGAAAATGTTTTCATCCAGGTAAAATCACGTTTATTAATCATAATATTTTGAATTATGCATTGGAAATCTGTGTGATCACTTATAGATCAAATGGAGGACATCCTGTGTTTCATGAAGATTATGAAATGAAACACCCACATATCATTTAGGTCATAGAAAATCTAATATAAACTGTCACTAGAGAAACAAAAGTCATATTTTCCATAATATTTCGAATAAAGGAAAAAATTTATATGAGACATATGTAAATATAAACTCACTAATCCTCATGTGCTTCGGCTATCCAACCCACTTCATGTGATAGCACCCTAAAATGTCCATCAAATCATGTGATGCTCCCACGATATGCTATATGGGTCCTTATATTTTCCTTGTACGTGTTAGGAATGTCACAAAACACCCTTTGAGAATGCCTCTCATGTATCACAATGTTATAGAGGCTTTCTATCCTAACAATGAAATTTCTTCTAGACCTATCACCACAAATCATGATGTGACACCATGAAATGTCAATTATGCTTCACAATGATACCAATACAATTCAATTGATAATCCCGACGATTCCTGTAAATTCCAATGATGATCAAGAATCATCCTCTCAAAAAATCTGTCAGATCATGTGACACCCTCCATACATGTTATCCTTGATCATTTTATGTCCTTTAAACACTTTATCCAAATCATGTAACACCCACAAGACCTATCATCATTGACCATGTGATGTTTTCCAACAATTTTATTCATGTTAAGTTACAAATTCCATAGAATGAAAATATATCTTTAGATTTTCATCATTAATGTATGCCTTTAAAAAATATCATATCAAGACATCATCATACATGCCAGGTGAGAAATCAGACAAGTCAAAAAGTCAATGAGGATAGGTCATGCATACATCTCGTGGCATGATATCCTTTTTAGTGGAATTATAGGGGAAATATTCGTGTCTTCCAAACAAATTGATCTATAATAACCATGATTCCAATCATAACTAGGATATGTTGGATGCCTTCCAAAATATCAATCTCAAATGGGAATCCACTTTAGTAAAAGTACCTCTATGTCTCTAACATTCCAACCATCGGGGCCCAATCGCTCCCATTGGATGATCTTCTATTTTCATCCCATAGAGGAATGAAATGAAACTTTAACTAAATAAAATATTATTCCATGATTATCCAGGATAAATAGGATTCCCACCAAATGTTTGAGATCAAACAGTCATCAATATCGGGAAAATTGATGCCTAGTCATCAAAATTCCAAACATATGGACCCAATAAATCCCATGATATTGTGTTCTTTTCTCATCCACTAGAATATTGTCGGGGAAATTAAACTATGAGAACACTGATTCCTACTATAAATAGAATATGTAGGAATCCTTCCTAAAACCCAAGCACATATTGGCATGAACCTTAGTGAAAGTCCCCCCCCATGGTTCCAAAATTCCATTCAATGGGACCCAATCACTCTCCATGGATGATTTTACATTATCATCCACCAGAATATTGAGAACATAAACTAACTAGAATAACTCAGATTCCTACCATCACTGGGAAGCCTTGGATTATTTTATATGGCCCAAGATCAATTGGACATCCACCTTGGTGCATGCTCATCATGCCATTGACATTCCAACCATTGGTACCCAATCACTCCCAAGGTCTAATATTTAATTATCATATACTAGTGTATTGAGAAGGCATCTAAAATTTGATAACTATGATTCCATTAATAAAAAGTATTTGTAGGACATATTCCTATATCCCAATATCTATATTAAAAATCTAAATGGTTTCCCTAAT
Source organism: Viscum album (assembly GCA_963277665.1). Lineage (NCBI taxonomy): Eukaryota > Viridiplantae > Streptophyta > Magnoliopsida > Santalales > Viscaceae > Viscum > Viscum album. Next base: position 120,616,279 of record OY728153.1, on the reverse strand, counting down.
GTCTAATTCATGCATCCATATATTAAGATGATGATTACGTGATATCCACTGTTTCTCACAATGAGCATGGATCATGTGTGATTAGGTATTTCAAATGGTCATATCAGTCACATCTAGAACTCCACCTATTAGGGAAACCTTATTCTGTAATACCCAATTAGTGTGTCAATATGACTACCCCAAATAACAGAATCCACCTTACTGAATTTCACGTGGGAATGACTTATCTATGATGAATCTAATTCCTCCGATGACAATGATACATAGGATTATTCCATTAGGATAGATCTTAATACCTGATGTACATGTTCAATCATATATATTCATTCTTAATGATGCTTAACTGCATCGGCTTTATGAACTACATGGGTTTTGATTCCAGCTAGATGTTGGATATAAAGGAAGCCTCTTAATGCTTCAATTCCATCATCAGAATATTAACTGCCTACCTATATGAGAATAATCCCTGAATTGCCTAGTCATATAAACTAAAGAGATAATCATTTACACAAAAAAGGGAAATTTATTAACAACAAAATATACATATATTTGGACACATGGATAGGCCATACATCACACATGTAATGATTTGATACTTAATTCTTTTGTTGGTGTAAAAAGTCCCATATTGTGACTAAGAAGAGATTCCCAAAGATATATTGAATAAATAAGAGTGTCCAGGTGTATGTTAAAATTCCTACTAAATGGGTTTGATGATACCAAACTCAAATTATCTCATCAAATTTGATTTCATAAGTTCAATTGGGTTTGAAATAGAAATTGACTGCCAACATTCGAATGCAGGCCAAAACCCAATTATATTTGTGGTTATTTTCAGGAGTCTCTATGAAGGATAATCATGAATGGTGAAAACGATGTGAATAATTTTATAGACATTAATCTAAAAAATTAATCCATAATACAATTTTTTTTATTCCACCTCAGTGATCAGTATATCGTATCCTTTAAAAAAAATTGAAACTGATATGAATCTATAAAACACAAAATGACTTATTTACCATGAATGTAGATATTTTTTTTGTATATTCTCTGAAAATAAATTGGGAACCTAACATGACTATTTTAAATTATAAATATGATCAGTTTATCTTTTGTATCTATTTTTCTCATTAAATATGTCCATCCACGATATTAGTAGTCCTTGTCAGAAGATTGGTAAGATTTGAAAGAATATATAATTGTGTTACCCATGAATATCGGATAGATAATTGGAAAATATTATGATGATGCACTAATCTATGACCTTGTTAATATTTTCATTTTGACTACAGATATTATTTTTACATATAACACCTGACCTGAGATCATGTCTTCATCTAATGATTGTTCTAGAAAATCAGCTATGGTTACAGACCACACAAGATGTATAATGACATCACCCACTCGAAACATTTATCGTATGGTGGTTTTTATTATTTTTATATAATAACATCAACATGGTACAATCCTAAACTTTGTTTCTGCCTATGTGGGTATCCAAAAACTAAAACCAGTTAGTCCAGTTCATTGAAATAATGATTCAGTAAATCTACTGGATATCGTTTCCAAACTCATCCCCTTTAAAAGATTACCCATAGAACATGAAAATAACAACATTTAGTATCAAATGATTTTGTATCTAGGATTAAACTATATATCTCTTCTGCATAAAAAGACTGTGTAGAGTTCTCTTTTCCACCCTCATCACATATTCCATCCCACCAGATCCCCTCAGTCACCGGCAGAGGGAACCACAAGACACTTTTCTATATTTGACACGCATGCACAAACTATAAGGATGAAAAATAGGGCATTCAACGATATATATAATACATAGTGGACACATATTCCTAGTTCCATAAATGAATCCCATCGACATATTAAAGCAGTAAGATGTGAACATGCTCATATCCCTTCTCACTTGAAACACGTCTGCATAAAAATTCATTTAGAAATCAAAGGGGAGGAGCATATCCATAAAACAAAGAACGAATTCCAATGGAAACTTATTTTAATATATGTAGTATTTTAGTTTTATAATATCCCATATTCAATCAAATAAATCATGCAGTTATAGTGGAGAATAAAATTGAAGGATTGGATTATTGAGAATCATTTGTTGAAGTGTCATTACATCCTACCAATAACTGATGAACTCCACTAGAATATCCTGAAACAAATACAGATTGCAATGTATGTGAATATTTTCATCCACACACACATTCAAAACAACACATTAATGTTTATGAAAAATTAGTTTGTTTGCGGAAACCACTCTCTCTTTATTGTGTCTTTGTGGATTATCTATATATTTCGGTAAAAGGCAAGGCATCAAACCAGTCACAATTTCCATTTCAACTAGGAATCACCCTTTAACATATGAACATTCCTCTTGATAGGGGAACATTCCTATCTATTTATATAGCAGGAATACATTTATGGGGAATTTTTGGAATCATATCCCTATACTAACTAGGGCTCATCGTGTGAGATATGCACATTCTTCATGAAAGGATCATATTCTTGTTAAAAAACTCGATTTATAATATAATGTGACAAATATATGCTCATATTAAACTTTTAGACGAGTCTCACTAAGTGATAGTTTTACATGGGTTGAGATATACTCATATTTCGAATAGTGAAACTACATGGAATATTCCAATAGATCACAGAAGCTTGGCTCATTTCCCTACGTCTACTAATGAACGACAACAGTAATATCCATCATATGTTATAAAATAATAGGAACATATCAATTCATCTATTACTTAGTTCTATTAGTATATTCGATATAGAAATACATATATCAATTGGGATCATTTACCTACGTCATCTAAGGTGGAATAATATATTCTAGAAACCACCAACAAGAACGATCATATTCCATCAAATAATGAAGTTTCTCACTGGAAGTTTCCAAATTTATCATAGTAATAGGATAATTCTCCCTCGTCACTAGATGGATATAAATATTTTATATTATCAATCATTCCATATGCTCATATCCTTGACAAATATAAAATGAGTGGTCTACATATTCATTCCATGACAAAAAATTAGGATCATATTCATAATTTCCTAAATGTCAATGTCATCTAGGTTATTGGAGACATAATATCAACACCCCAGGGTTACCAGGACACTTAAAGTAATGAATAATGAAATAATTACATTATATTATCTGCATTTTATACTGGAATTATATCACATGTAATATATTAGTGACATTCACCATTTTTAGTCGAACCCTATTGTAATATTTGACAGACAATGAAATTATTTCCTTTCCAAGTACACTCATTATGGATAAGTTCTCAAGACCTAGAAACCTTCATATATAGAGGATCTTTAAATATCTAGGACAACTAAATATAGTTCCCCGTTAATTTTTAGCAACACTACACTATGGTTTGCAAGAGACCATAATAAGAACCTTCTACGTTCATACTAGATAAAGGCTTATAATTATGATGATGAGGATACAAACAATGATATATATAGAGAGTTATCCAAAAAAACATATCCCTATGTTCTAGAACCTTTCCACTTCTTACTATGAGATACTAGATGAAATATAAAGGAGTTCATGCTATATTTATAATAAAATATTTTTGAAAATAATAAGATATTTATTGATAAAAACCTCCCATATCCATGATATTATGGCCACTCTCAGAAAATTGAGCTACTCAATTTTTAGATAGTCCTAGATTCAATCTGCATAGACCGAGACCCATGATTTGAAATGCACAACACAAATATACAACATGTTTGCCACCATTGAATAAAAAATCCTCAATAAATGATCACCAGAGCCTCATCAAGTATATTAATTCCATAATGGTGAATTAATGTAGAATTACAATTCACCATAACCATATTACAGAATAACTCGTAATACATGGTGTCTTGTAATGTCAAAGATTCTGAAAAAATTGCTCGACCGGGTAACATATGATCTAGTTTATCACTACAAGGTAATTGCAATAGATCAATGGTTACAATACATAAAAAATAGAGGGATTTAAAACAAAAAGGGTCTTTGAAAAGGGTCCGTTGGAATAAAAAGTACACATTTAAGACATGAAAACTATATACATGATCATCCTACAACACCCATGTAATGAATGAATCTCATTTTAGGATTCCATTGTTCCCAAATTGTACACAATTACATCTTTGACATGTCAAACATGTTATAAATGTAGCAGCTATAGAATACATTGATCAGCTAACAGAGCCCCCCCCCACGTTGGGGGAATATCTACCACCCCCTCTACCCCTTGTATCATCAATTATGAATAGGATTTTAAAAATATCAGTAGTAGATTAAAATCATCAACATCGAACTGGGTTGGTGGTATTTATTTCTCAATTTCCATCACCAGGTTCATTATTCCCCAATATTTCCCTTTGTAAATCCACCTTAGTTCTAGATAAAAACCAGACTGTTGGGATGTGTACATTTATAACTCAGTGTATTTTTCATGAAACAGCATATACTATCCTATATTCATCATATCCTCAAAAATATGATCAATAAATATGGATAATTTTCCCGAAAACATTGCATCCTACATGGATGGGTTAATTTTAATTATCATGATCACCATATAGTTAATTAGTCTTCTCTTGGTTGGGAGTTAAATTTTTAAGATCAACACCCCATTTTTTCATCCCATAGAAAGATGAACTACTGTTATTTGGGATCTACTTGGAAAACATGACCGAATAATAAATCTAGGTCACCATTCACATTCAGGGATGAATAGAACATACTTTAAAGGCATTCAAAACCTACTAGTTTTCAATCCAATCTGGTCAAATATGAAAAATGTTTTTGGAAACAACCATAATAAAAGGGTTGAATAATCATCATATTGTTTTGATAGTAATTGGAAACATACCATTGACTGATACGACAAGGTTAAATTCGTCCCTTTTATCAAAATAGATAATTCGGATCACAATATAGATGTAGTGGAATGAAATATTGAAATTATAGTGATAAAGGAAGATCTAGATGCACAATCTGGTTTTGTACATACCCAAAAAAGATATGGATACCCAAACTAAAACATAGAAATATATTGTAACCACCTATATTGTGGATAAAAAATAAATATAAATATAATGGTGTTTATATATCAAAGTCACCACCTAGATGAGCTGATATTACATCAATAGAAGAATTGATGGAAAAATATTTGAATACGATTAAAACTTTCCAAAAATTCAATGAGAAGATACTCATGAGAAATATTCCCATAGGGTATTTTCTTCAGGAAAAGGAAAATATTCCTCCTCCCATATATCATGAAAGAGATAATAATCCTATAATAGTTGAATCTAAGTATTATAATAACTCCATATCCAATTAGTTGGTCCTTATAAATGTGAAATTAGAAAGATATTGTTACATACCTCCATTACTGAAATAGCCTCTCCAGTTCTAGGGAAATGATTCAGTCTTCAAATACATCGATAATTACTGGGATATGAAAAAAATAACACCTCTTCATGCCTCAACCTCTCCCAATTGAAGTGAGGCCTCTTAGACTACATTAAATCTAGAACTACTCAATGTCATCGAGTCCCTGCCAACTCGAATTGAATTCATGTGTGGGTGATGTGAACTAGTGTAGTTTGAGTGAAATCCTTATCATGAATGGGTGGATGAAAATACCCCCCACTCAATTTGGTAAATCATAACATCTCCACCATTAATTTCATGGGATCCCAAAAACAAAATCTCACATGATTCATGTGTTGATGTGGTCTAATTATGATCCCTCGAGGTCCGAAGGTGGTGATCATGATATGATGTATTGTAAAAAATATGATATAGTCTGTATTTTATTACCATAGTCATCTATTAGTTTCCATTGAAGGATGTGAATACCTAAACAATTAATTACTTTTCTAGTTAGGGTCTATGATGATGTAAATGAAAATTTTTGAGCAGAAAACATCAATAAATCATAAAAGGAAATAATATTTGACATCATAGAGAGATGAACATTTCTAACCTATTCACTCAACATCCCTCTCTCACAAGATAAATTGGAATATCTCTCTATTGAAAATTTCTAGGATGAGATATAGAAACCTATAGTCTAAATGAAATATTCCGGAAGATTCTGTGAGTTTTTATAAATGGAATTTTTTTTGGAAGAACCAATTCAGCAGACCCTAGACATTTCTCGACCCATTCCCTCAATATTGGAAAAAGGATAAGTAAAAAAACTATTTTTGTTACCCTAAAGCTAGTATTAATTCCCATTCATGTAACATGTCTTGTGATGAACCTAAAAACACCTATTTTATAGTATATGCAAAAACTAAAATCACCCATCAGCAGTTGAATAAAGAGACTATGCTAGCCTTCTTTTTTAGGAATTGATGAATAAAATATACTCCATCTAAAATGAGAAAGTCCCTAGTTATTTCTTTTTAGTAGTGTACAATAACCATCTAATGCTATTACACCATTGGAAGTCCAATGAGGCCAACATCATACTAATTCCTCAATCATAGATACTCATATTTGGTGCTTTAATTTTTTAAATTTGTATGATTAGAAGGAATCAAATCCTGGGGGACTGGCTAGTTTTTCAATTTGGGAAAACTAGATACACACATGAGCCTTATATTCCAACTAAATACACTAATTAGAAAATATATTTTCCTTTAAAGGATAAATTTATTCATCTAAAATATCCATTAATATAATTCTTATTAAACATCATGTAATCATGATGAAATAAAACAAAATATACATGAGATCAAATTATCATTAAATATTTTGTAATGTATAAATAACAAATAATAATAATAAAATGTTATTTTAATGAAATGAACACAAGTTCCATGTAATAAATAAATTTATAGGGAGTGTGTAATAAATTGGAATAGTAATCAACTGAATACACATGACATATAAAATAACTGGATAAGACATCATCAATATTGAAAGGTAAATAACTAAAAACAATTAAATTTAATCAATAATATGAGATTTAAATTCATCATTAAAATTTTTCTCATAGTGAAAATTTTAAGAATAATAATAACTAAATCAAAATTAAGTAAATTTATATTTAATCGATTCCATGTTTACTAGGTCCTTTATACCATTATCGTTAAGAAATTTCAGAAGATAGATTAAATCATACTATGTTAAAACCCCACTAAGGATAGCCAACTGACTCATCCCATAAGACTACAAATGTATCAAGGGGATATCTATAACTGGTCTTCACCTATGTCATACATGACCAAATAATTCTACATATATCAAATAATCAATCTATTTCATCACCAACATGCCTTATCAAAAATGTGTACCGAATAAAAGATCCATTTTACCAATATTTACATAGTTAAAAAATAACTATCATATAACCACCATATGTAAAAATTATATATAGATAAGGAAATAAACATATACATTATATATGATGTGGATATTTAAGGTAAATTTAATGTCTAATTATCATAGGGAACTAAATATTTCAAGAATACTAAAAAAGGAAATAAATATCGACACTATACTTGTTCAATGAAATCATAAACCATCAATATGAAAAATAATGATGTTATCAATAAAAAATATCCTAGGTAGGGTAAGGATAAATTGTAGTTGTCATTAATGAATAAAAATACCATAAAAAGTTCTATAAATTATTTTATGGAAAAAAAAATTTCATTTTTAAATTTTTTTGAATATATTTGTTTTAAATAACATATAGAAAAAATTTCATTAAAAATAAATTTCAAAAATTACCATTGATGACTCAAATAAATGACAGCCAGTATTTCCTTACATGTAGTACAATGTAATAAACCATTTATTTTTTTATAAGAAGGTAAAAAAGTTCATTTTCGTGAAAGTGACAATAAAATTTCTTTTAAAAAATTAGTAAATAATAGAAGGGGTAAAACATCCATTAAACAATATTTTTGAAATATTTTTAATAAAAATTGAAAATACATTTTTAAGTGTTTCAAGAAGAAATAGATTTTTGACATAAGATAGAAATGATTATTGGCTTTCTTATATATAATTTCTAAAACATTTTTTGTATCAAAGTGAGAAAAATTGTACTATTAATTGAGAATAGTTATTAATAACCATAGTAGAATCGAATTAAATGGTTTATTGAACAATAATCATAAAAAACATTAAATTTTATTTCAAGGATAATCAATCACGATTAGAATGAGAATGTAAAATAACCCGTTATGATGATCATAACATTGAAATGAGAATTAGTAAATGAATTTATTATGCGGTTCGAATGTAAATAAAAATATAATAATTCTCCATAAATCAATATAAATTCAAAGTAATTATACCCATAATCATATAATATTATTGGCATTGATAAAGTAATATATCCAAATGAAAAAGAAATGAGTTATGAAATTCAATTACCACATGGAATCGTTACGTTCAAATCCCAAAAGATGAAATAAAAAATTGATATTCAAAATACCATTAAGAATTAATTATTCTGGATATTAAATGTAAATGGGAAAATATATACCCCATATAAAAAAATTGGTTTATAACATTACAATATACCTTAATTAAATGAAACTAAGATGAAATCCCTTACATTGAATATACTTTTGGTTGAAAATCATTTAACCAAATTTTAAATCATTTTATGAAGGTTATTAAACCATAATAATTTTTTTAATATCATATATATAATTATAATAATGTATTATTACAAATTGATTAACAATTATTCATTATTTTCACTATTTTAGGCATTACATGACTATTATTCATGTGTGATTTGACAAGTTTATTTGTTCTTCATATAAATACCATGATTTAATCATCTATAGAATATAAAAAATGACATAATTATTTTTTATATTCATTAAATTTTTATTTATAATAATACATTATATATGGAAATAGGAAATGAAATGCACCGTTCATTGAGAAGGTTGGTCATACGTATATAAGAACTACATTTCCATTTAATCGACGTATTTAATATAATTTAATTTTAATGATATATATTAATATTGTAACTATAACAAAATCTATGTAACATATTTTACATATGTTTATTAAAACCATTATTAATACATTTCATGTAATGTGTGAATGAAACACATCGGTTTGAGGATGTTGTAGTCCACCCATCAACAAGTGATGTAATCATATTTTCAAAAATAGAAATCATAAAGTTATGTGTTTTATAAAATTTATTAAATCATAAAGACATCATAAATAACATATATATAAAATATAAACAATAAATACATCATTATTTCCAACCATGAATGTTGGTAATGGAAAAATTAATGACATTAGTTTGAGAGGTGGTAGTCCTCTTTACACACTAACAATGATTGTGTATCTCATTTGATAGAAATGTGTGAAGTGTAGAATTAAAAATTAGTAATAAAATATCTCAATGTATTTAAGATACCTATTTTATTGTATAATTTTGATATAAAAATAATCAATAGTTTAGAGAAGTAAACGAAACCAAAAGGATAATTGATGAACATTACCGCTTATTTGGTTAAATCCTTGTAGTTTAAATAAAAAAACATAATTGGATGAATTTTTTCTTAAGTAAGGCATATTTTATTTGGGAGGTATGTTGGGATTTAATTTTGGAAGGGTTTGTAAGAAAATAATGTCTTTATAGGTCTGAATAAATTTGAGGGGTAAGTGTCTTTTTGTAGTGGAGGATGAGTGACATTCTTGTAAATGTAAAACCCTAAACACTAATGAGTGGTCTCCATTACATCATCTGTATCATCCTAACCTAGGTTCCACTGAAAACTCCAATTTGGGTCCTAACACAAATTTGAGTTCCCTCATATTTTATCAATACCAACTTAACCATCTAACATATGGCCTTTTCTATTAACTTTTCCAACCACAATGAAGTCTTTTTGGATACTGACCATGCACCATGAGTAGGGTGAGAGTAAAACACTATTGGAAATGACCAATGGTGTCTAAAAAATTCCGTTAATATAGTATTTTCAGTTTTACAAATAGCAAAGTAAAATGCATAATTAAAAAATAGACACAATTATTATTCTTTAAATTAACTATAGAAACCCTTGGGTTCTTTAAGACACCCATACCATGATACTATATTTAGCACATAGGCGATTATAAAAAAGCCTTATGGGATATCAGCACTCATAACACAATAATATACATTTATAAATTCATTTGAAATCATGTTACATCCAATTGGAACCATATTCTAATGCCAAAATTTTGGGTCTCGGTCTCCATGCATAGGACCCCATGAGATATTGATGCAACAAATCATGTCCGAGAATCACTTATGAATGAATTTATCACCATAGGGTTTGGATAAAGAAACAATATTACACCCAAATTTACCAATAAAATTCTCACTATGGGATGTGGAAGCACCAAACCACACACCTAAAACATTTATTAATCAATTTATTAGTAGGATATTGGGAAATAATACATCGTGTCTCACACACTAAAATCAAAATCACACATATACCACATATGTCACATCAATAATGGTAATAAACATTAACCTTATTATAACATTTCACAATCCAACAACAACTAATTAATCAATTTTAATCAATTGAAAAATCAAAACAATTCCAAATAATTAATTCTACAGTTCATTAATCTAATTCAACATTATTAATATACCAATATTTAATTAATAAATCAATTCCAAAATATCGATATTGCATTATTTAATTCAGAAATCAATTAACCAGATCAATTTCACTATCTGAACACCTCATTGACTAAATCAATAATTATTTAATCAAAAGATATTAATCAAAATTCATAATCGTTTAAATAAATCAATTCTCTATATTAACTATTTCAGTTAAGGAAACATTAATTTATGAAAAATATACATCAATTCATTAAATAAATACACACAATTGTAATCAATATTTAGGTATTTCAGTAATATACCTTTAACCTTGATTTTTTAATGAGGGATCACCCAATAGAGGTCACAAATTTGAAATGGATAGGTCAACAACAATATGAGAAACATGATCTTGATCTGAAACCAAGATATATGATTAAATAAATCTATACTAAAAACCCTTGATCATGATATAGATCTAACAATGGATAAACCCCGCTCTTTTATCATGGTGGAGTAGCATGAGCCGGATAGAGAGAGATATAGTCATAAAGAAAATACATACCTAATGTGATGAAAATATTCAATATGGAATTTAAATTTCAATTAAAAGAGGTTATAAGGTATTGGAAAATGTCTGGGGGACTCCTAAAATTTGATAATTCATTCAGGTCCGAGTTAAGGCTTATTTTCTTAAATATAATGGCTTCGGGTAATATTAAAAGAATTTATATTATAATTAAAAACATGATCATAGTTTCATAAGAAGGGGAGAATTTTTTTCAAAATTGTGATCCTCCTGAATTCACCACTTATGTGGGTGGGTGGGTGAACGATTTCTCTTAAGAGGGTTCTATGTTTGAAAAACCATGCACCAGTCTTGTGAATCCCCTCTATTTTGGTTCACACAATTACTTAGTTTGGCTGCATTTTTTATGAAAACTATCTACCGATCATTCATATCCTCTCCTATATCCAAATTTCACCAATTTTCAACAATAATCACAAAAGTAAAAACCCCGAAAAATTACTCAAAACAATGAAATATATTACAGAAAATAACATTTAGAAATCTCGAAAAAATTTGGATTTATTATAATCTTCCCACATTATGTCAACTCATCCTTAATCTGTACTCTAAAAAATATATATTATTCTAAGTCAAAAATATAAGGCCACTAAGCCATCATATTAACATCTCTCTCCCATATTTACTCTTGAAGACACCCATGATTGAACAATACATGAACTATTAATGTTGTATTTACTCAAAATAATATATCCCTGTGATACAACATTTGTATAAAATTTTCCTCGAAGGATGCATTAGTCTCAAGATCGACATCATCCATACAGATCATATGAAAATGGTCAGGGTGATACCGTTGAAATTTTGAACCATGGGAGTCGTCTTCCCTATCACATCATATTTGTTAAGACAAAATCATTATGTAAACATCCAAATTCTCTCCACAACAACAAATCGTATAACAAACATGGGTTCCAACATTCCATCTCTATATATCATAATGTGACCCAATATTTGAAACACATAATTTAATACTTGACGACCCTTAGTAAACACTAGGTTTCATATTCTTCTATCAATATATGACATATTTCTACTCTAAGTTATATCTATATGCCTTCAAATCAACTAAAACTTCAAGTACATTTCTACATGAGAATTAGTCTGAATAGTTATGAAACGCCTTACTCCATCCAGCGTACAGTTGATCTATATATCCGACCATAATGAAACTCATGTTGTCCCTTCCATATAGTTTTCTGATAATCATTTTAATTGATGAAGTCCACCAAATCAAGGATCTACTCTAAAGACCTGTCGATGTCTAGGAATAAATCTCATTGTCTATCCTCTAGCACATGTTTAGTATGATCAGACTACCAATATATCTTTTGGTGGAAATCAATAATCAATAAAACTTATGTTCCATGTTTTGTATAAATCCCCTCCAAGATGCGTAAATTAAAACATGATTCATGCTATAAAACAATAGTATATTGTACCCAGCACAGATGGACAATCTCTCAAACATACATGTCTCCCAACTAATACACATAAAAAATGTAATATACTAAAAATAAATGCCTAAAATTTATCAAATGTTCCACAATAACCCAAATAACATCATTCTTCTAAATAATTCTTTGGATACCCATCACAAATTCTATAGTAACATAATCACATTTCCATTCTGAATTTGGTAACTATTTTGGTAAACCACCAGGTCATTAATGTTCCACCTTCACATGTTGACAGATACATTATAATGTTAAAAACCCTTCAATATCCTTTTTCATAACTATCCTCCAAAAAATCAATGAATATCATGGTACATTTTGGTCATACCATTATGCACCACCCACTTTGATGCCAGAAATTCACGCATCATTTCCTCTGAACTCCCATATAAACAACTACCCAATTCTTGACATAGATGATTTCATCATCATCTCTATTTATTATTGATGGTTTCTACCCAATATGAAGACTTTCCCCCATGATCAATCAATTATTATCCTTATACATTCTATATTTAATCCAATTTAAATTTGCTGAGACTACAGAAACAAATATGAGAGAAATAGACTCTAGACTTTCCGGAACTACAACATGCATCTCTGCCATTAAGGACCTCATATTACACTAAAAATTATACTGCTAAATTAACTATATCTATGTTTTCCTACATTAAGAATCAACATCACATTTTACCTTATTTGGCATGTATTCTATATAAAAATCAAACAACATCATATACTCACCCCACTATTAATTTAATATATGAAAATATAAATGCGAACAAATATAATTTATGCTCTTATAATAATTATAAATAATTTACTTCTTTCCCAAAATATAATGCCACCATCAATTTGAATCATAAAAAATTACAAATAACTCGAGGTCTTGTATTTGGTAGTTCTATTCTGGTGGCCTCAACTTCTGAAAACCATACACCATAACTCAATTATACTACATCAAAACCCATATCTATCAGATCCTATAAGTTTCCAAAATCACCATATACTCCTCACCTATATTGACACGATCAATATGGGTGAGTTTCTCAAATTCTTTGTCATCTTCTAGAAAGAAACCTCACATACTACATCCCATTCAAATATTAAAAAAATTTGTCATTAAACCCAAAATAGATTTGATAATGTGAAAATTCTATAATTAACCTTTGAAAATATCTAGATAATCCCAAAAACATTAGTATATAAAAAAATTTCCCACGGGCCTCGCAAGAAAACACTACCTAAACCTTCTCAAGGTCCACTAACACACCGTCCTCCACTAATATGTGACCCAAAAAGTGTACTTGATCAGTCCAAAATTGACACTTATATTACTTAACATATAGCTTATGATCCCCGAGTGAACTCAAGATGATGTAAATATGTTATGAATTATAATCACGAGTCTTGGAGTGCCCCTAGATTTCATCAATAAATACATCCATGAATAGATCTAGGTAGGGATAAAGAATTCTGTTTATCATGTCCAAAACACTATTGGTGAATTCACTAACACAAAATGAATCATAAATAACTATTAAAAACCATAAAAACATCTAAAATTATATCAAATTATATTAGAAATCAAAACCCTCATATGATGATACCCTAATCTGAATTTGGTATCTGAGAAGAAGAATGTTCCCTTAAACTAGTCAAAAAACCATCAATATTCAAAAAAGGATTCCATTTCTTCATAGTCATCAAGTATAAATTCTTTTAATCAATATATAAGCATATATTACCATCATCCTTATTTGAAAACAAGTATGTAGAACCCCATGGAAACATAATCGATTGGATAAACCCTTTATCCATCATCAATTCCAGATGAGTCTTAAGATCATAAATCTCTATTGGTTTAATTCTATATGGTGGAATATAAACTATCTAAGCCCCTAGCATGAGACTAATTGTAAACTCCACGTCTGTATCTGGTGGCAGCCCTGATAAGTCCTAATGAAAAAACAAATCCTAAAACTTATCCACTATGGGTGGAAAGGAATCTTACTTTACACCCTTTACATCCATCATCAAATGAGAAACCTGGGTGGGGATCTCCCCCATTTTATAGTGAACTGTAACTGCATGGCCTTTCTAGTTATACCACATTCCTCAGGGAATATAGTTTTCACCATTAGGAGATGTAAAATTCACACTCTTATGGTAAAAATATATATAGTATTGTTATGCTACTTTCCATTCCATACCCATAATTAGTTTGAATCCTGATAGGTAATGAATATAAAGATACCAACTAAAATGATACTCCCCATCCTCGAGAGAAGAGCCATTTCACCAAGAGATATCTCTCACACGTACTCCCAATGGTTCTTCTATAATCATATCCCCACTCATAAACTACATCACTAGGCTCATAAAATTATCATGTTGGGCCAAAATAAAAAAATGGGAGGCACCAATATCAAATAAGGCACTAGCTAGAGTATAATACACAAGAATGGTGCATCTTATTGTCGATGGACTATAATCTATCTCCACATGTTTGTGATTAATATCATGTAACTATCATGTCATTCCTCTCTATGTTTCTAAATGATTCCCTTGCGTAGCCCTACTTTTCAGAAATGGGGTCCCTTTCTTAGAATCTCCATATCCACTACATATACCTTCACATCCAATAGAATTCACGCTACAGAAATAATATGGTGTGTTAGAGACCATTCATACAATCCAGATATATCTATATACACCATCACTACTTTTCCTTAATGTGTTCTTATAGATCCTCTATAGATGCCATGTCCTTCTGTAGCATTGTCACTCTACTAGTGGTCAGGGACACAATCTCAAAAGGATTCATGACCTACCTCATCGGTGGAATATTTCATTAGAAAGGTTCTTCATAACTTAAAAATCCCCATATATAATCTTTTTTCTATCACCCTAGATATCATTCTCAAATCAATGCTTCCTACTCTTAGATGTCATACCTCTTGACCATTTGGTTTGAAAAAACTTATCCTCCACTAGAAGCCTCTTTTATGATCCCCATGGATATGACATCCTCATTTACCACATCCAAAAACTTGTTAAAACCTAAGATATTCACCTAGGACTTATTTTTACATTTAATCTCATCCTGAAATTGGTTCTCACAGTAGTATCATCCCCTTAGACCCTGGAATGAATTGCTACAAATACGTAAAGTGCCCATAATAATCTAACACAGACATACTCTCCTAAGTCAACAACATGAACTCAGGTACCCATTCATAACTCAATGTATCAAGATAAAAGTAATATATTGAAATATCTTGAAATTACAACCTGTATATATAATACTGATTTTATTCTCTGGTATTTATTTCCCACTTACTCTTAGCTTGAACAAAAAACATATACACATCTAATTTAATTCTCTTCTCAGTATGAGCCTCCATGTGGCTATTTATATTCTTAATGGACTCAATAAAAAATACTTCTACCAGAATTCCACCCTATATGGTGAGATATAGAGGTATCTATAACTGGAACATAGCCATCAGATAAGAAATGATTTTCACAAGCTTCCATAGGTACAATTACTTTAATTACAAAAACCAAACTACAATCTCATGGAAATGGTCTCCAATGTCTACACATGTCACTATTGGTGACTCAGGATCCCCTGATTGAGGATAACATCCAACCATTTTCTCCTATCATCTTATTACAAATCTTCACCCTGTAGGAATATCTCTATTATTCCAAAAACACATATGAGGTCACCGAACAATATATAAAAACATGTTTGGGAAATCACATAAAGAAAAAAATGCATTCCCTCAAAACACCACTATATGGTGAAAATTGAAGCAATATTACTACCCTTAATCATTATAAATCTAGTGTAACACCCAAATAATCTATAGTACACATGTTTTTAAATGATTTAATTGCTTGCATTGTAACCAACCCCGAGTTCAAGCACACGACGACCTTTCAAAGTAGCCACCTAAAAAGTAGTTATGAATACTATTAGCCACATTTGAAAAATTTATAAAAAATATTTTTTAAAATATACATAATTTTTGAATTCATAATATGAAAATTATCTTAGGGTGAAATTTTGGTAATTATCTGCAATGATTCAATTTTAGATGAATTGAGAAAAAAATACTACAATTTAATTCAAAAGTGCCTTTTCATCTAATTTATTAATATTGTTAGATTGTCTTATTAATTGGATTTAAAGTGTAATTAGATTAATATTTTATCATTTAATCCAAATATGGTCATTTTATGTAATTTAACAATTTATCTATATATAAACACATGAAAACCTTTTGATAGATATTATTTCTTAAAACCAGATTTCTATTTTGACAATGGATATTAATTATAAATTAATTACTGTAAATTTTGTGTTTTTAATTTGAAAAATTATATTCTATATATGTAATCAAAAGGTCTATATTTTTTAAATATGTAACTTTTATTTTCGGACATTATGAATATTAACATCAGTACTAATTTTTCTATAAAATGGTAAAAGGATAAATCCGGTAAATAAGGGTAATTAATCAATAGTATAAAAATATAAAACTACCCTAACACATGTCCTAATCCTACTGGATGAAATATGCCAGACCATGGGCGTCCTTGGGTATATTTTTTGACCACATGGATCCACTTGGGTTTGCAAATTACATTTTATAAGAGTTAATTAAAATTATAGATAAATATTACATGAACATGTATATTTTACTAAACCAATTTTTATATGTGGTTTTATTGTTGATATATTAGTCTATAAATAGTCATTAGATGTATAAAGAGACTTCCTAAATGATTATATTTTATTTATAATTTTCATACATTAAATAAATAAATTTAATTATAACACAATGATGATGTTATGATTGCATCAATAATAATTGTTTCAAATAAATGATACAATAAATGTTAAAATAAAAGAAATTTGGTTATTTTGATTTTATAAAATATTTTTTTGGAAGATATTGATATATTATATTTGACTTAATGCCTTTGGTTTGAAATAATAATGTTTTTATGACTATAAACAAAATCAATTCTTAAATAGTTTCAAAATTGACAAAAAGGATTTTTTAAACCAAATACAATTTTATTAAATGATATAATGGTCCTAAAAATCAAATATTTTGAAAACATACATATATAATGATAAATATCCCATTAATGGTCCACTTATATTACTTTTTTCATTTTATAGTAAATATAGTTACCATATATTATGAAAATACATGAATACATGGTATGAGTTAATGTTTTTAACTAAGTGTTAAAGATAAAAGACATGAATAATTTTTTGAACTAAAATGTATAAAAACTATTGACTGATAGATAATGAGACTCAATATAATCTTATATTTTAAATAAATGAGTTTTGGAACATTTGAAACCGAAAATAAATTTTTAATAAAATAATATTTCAATACCTTCATAATGTGGCCCTCAACCCTCCAAAAAATCCGCATCACATATTCAAACTTATTCACGCCTTCATAATCCTTCTTCACAACCAAAACCTACCCAAATATCCTCCCAAATTCCTTTAATTCATCCTAGAGGAAAATATTTGGTCATTAAACCTAATCATGGAGTATTTCGTGCAAATCAAAAGGAGACAATCGATGAAGATGTAATCATTTTATCACTTAATTAAATGTTCATTTCTTCTTCTACTTCCTCTTAATAAGTCATTTCCATACTAAAATAATAACTCTAAAATATACTGTATGTTGAGAAGTTTTTATTTTGGGACAACCATTTTCCATTTTTAACCATCTTTTGAAAAATAGTATCACCATGCATGCATGCGTACAGCTTACCGTCTCCACACCATTCTATAAACTGTTATTCATATATACTTTATTTAAATCGGTATAATGATGAATAAAAATGGCTTACATGTTAAATATGACATTATATTTCTGTTTAGTAAATCTTATTCAATCCAAATCCTTACCCTTAAACCATTATGTAAATTGTATCATCGCTCCTTCATACGTATAGCTTACCATCTCCACGATGCGATGAGACTCATAATCCAGGTTCACCATTCAGGAATGATTATAAAGATACATATTATGAATAATTATTAAATATGTGACATAGTAATTCTACTAGAATATATATATATTTATGTATCTTCAAATATTTCATTCACTTCATTTCCTATAATACGAAAATGGAAACAACATTCATGAATATGTATGGCCTACCATCTCTATAGAAGATGTATTATTATATATTATATAGAATTATATTATTAATATAAATGATAGATAAATAATATTATAAAATTTTCAAGTAATTAAATAATTATATAATTAATATGTTCTATAATAACATGCCAAAACACATATGATAAAATGAATTGATTATTACCCGAAATGTTTCATTGACTATGAATTTTTAATAAATTGTTAATATAATGTCAAAAAAGATTCATATAGGAAATAAGAAATATTTTTATAATTCCATAATAAGTTAATAATTCCATCATACAGGTGTTTCAGACAAATACATAGATTATCAGACATAATGTAAGGGATTCCGTCTCAATATTATTTCATTGAGTCATATTGTAATGTTATGAACCTACTTCCTTTTATATGTTGTATATTATACCTTTTGATTTATTGTATCCTTAATCTCAGTATTTTTAGGATATAATATTATTTAATTCATGTAAATTATTGAAATATCCATATTAATCATTCAATATGGTTATTTGATAAGTAATATTATATATTTTGATTATTCAATATGAGAAATACTTTGGACTGGCAATGACTGGTGGATACTGGACATTATATATATCCTTCATGCATCAAAATGTTCTCATGGGATGAAATATTTAGCCAAACGGGTTTCTACCCCTAATTTTAATCCATCATGTGAATGACCTTGACGGTAATAGGTTTTCTTGTGGCGGAGACATGGCATCCTTAAATACAGTATTTCGATAATTTTTGTTGTTGTTATTTACCCATGTGATTTTACATCAACATATCTACGGAATTAGTTCATTCTTAACTTATTGATTTATGGAATCTGTTTTAGTTCCTTACATTCCATATTAAATGTGGCATATATTTTTTAGTAAATGGAATGTGTTTTCAGGCATTTGACTTTCCATATGTATTTATTATTGCTTATATTGTACATACCCTTATAGAGTTTTTTATATCACCCTTATCAAGTTTTCCAACCAGGTTATGAAGAAGAGAACACTGATTAATATTTCAAGGATGCAGTTCCTTTCAATTATTTTGTAGTACGTTTTATTGTGTTTTCTCAATGTATTATGGGTTTCATTAATGTAATATGGATTTCCAATATAGAAAAATTGTATGGACCATTGGTATTTGTTTCTTCATAATAATTCAAATGAAATGTAATAATGCACCATCTTTTGGTGATCTAAGGTTGGTAAGTTACAATAGGTTTTAGAGGATGTTTAGAAAAAACCTCTGAAACTAGATTTCGAGAACATAGATTTGGGACCATACTCTAAGATATAATATGTGAATACACATAAGATTATTCACCCAAAGTAACTAAATATTATGACTTTTGGTGAGAAAAATATATTTTACGAAGAAGGAAGTTTCAATTTGTGAGGAAGATGTGAAATCTGTTTTCTTTAGAGTAGAAACTTCATTACAAGATTCTAATCAATATATACCCACAATAGCTTTACAGAATAAGAATATTGATTAGGAATAAAAAACAAATTCTTGGGATAAAGGATGAAATCGTCAAATTGAAGAGGATCCAATTTTCAATGAATACATTGATTTTTTTGTAGAATATTTAACTGGATACTCACTAGAGAATGAAGTTATGTTTTTTATTGATTTAATACATGATTCAAGGCCAATATCAAAAACTAATTATTGAAGGGAAACTATTGAATTATTATAGATAAAAAAACATGAATATTTGGATAAAAAAGTATTTATCCTCCCTAGTGTTTCTCCATGGGGAGCCCCTATTCTCTTTTTCAAAAAGACAGATGGATCCTAAAGGCTGTGTATTGATTATATTGAAATCAATGAGATTAAAATAAAGGACATGTATCCTCTTCCTCAAATAGATGATTTATATCATCATATTCAATGAGATCAATTAATTTTTACAATTGATCATCATTATGGATATCATCAATTACAAGTGAAGAAAGATGACATTCTGAAGACAATATTTTTGATGCGGTATGGCCATTATGAATTTACTATAATTCATTTGGGATTGACTAATTCACCTGTAGTTTTTCTGGATATTGTGAACAGATTATTCACGTAATATATTGATGATTTTGTTGTGTTATTCATATATGATATTTTGAAATATTTTAAATCTTATTATACCTTGAGTATCACTTTAAAATCAATCTTTAGACTCCCATAAGAGAATATTAATATTGTAAATTTAGCATGTGTGAATTATGGCTTTAGGATATTTCATTCCTTGTCCATATAGTCTCCATGGAAGTAATATATATTTATCCCTCAAAGACAATGGTAATAAAGGAATGGCCATCACAGACTAGTATATCTATGGTACATAGTTTTATTGGTTTAGCATGTTACAATTGACATTTCATTCATAATTTCTCCAGATTGGCTAACACATTAACCAAGATCCCAAGTAAATGGGTTAAATTTGTTTTTAAAAAGAGTGTGAAGATTTTTTTGATGAATTTAATAGATTATTAGTCAATGCTCTGGCATTGACTATACCATCTCAGAATGGTGGGTTTGTTATTTATAGTGATGCATCATGGAAATGACAAGGTTGTGTTTTCATGAATAATGACAGTGTTATTACACAAGAATTAATGCAATTAATAAAACATGAAGAAAACTATCTAACCCATGATCTTGAGTTAGCTGCAGTAATATTTTCTCAGATGATATCGAGGCACTATCTGTTTGGTGAAAAATGTGAGAAATATACTAATCGAAGAGTTTGAAATATATATTCTCACCGAAAGAAGTAAACCTAAGACAAAAGATATGGGTTGATATACTCAATGATTATGATTTCACAATACAATACCACCTATATAAGGAAAATAATGTGGTATATCCCATGGGAAGAAAGGACACTGGAGTTCTAAACAACTAGAGAGTTGAAAGAGATCCTATGTTCATGGATCCTGTAAAGGAGGATATGGGAATTATCATTGAGGGTGAAGCGTCACTGCCTTTTCAAATGTTTCCCAAACCATATTTACAGTAAATGATAAAATAGTTCTCAGAATGATGATGAGGAGTTTCCAAGGAAAATGAATGTGGTGAATGATGGGAGATTGATTGATTTCTCATTTTAAGATGAAATTTTAAAAATTGAAAAGCACCTTTATGTTCATGTTATACTATAGCTAAAAAGGGGATTATTTGATGATTCTCATAGCTCTAAATTCTCTATACACCCCAATGTTAGTAAGATGAATTTAGATTTTAAGGAACATTTATGGTAGGTCAACGTGATGAAGGAGATTGATAATTATGTGTCAAAATGTTTTCTTTGTCAATAGGTGAATGCTGGAAGACAACATCCTAGAAGAGACATTTAACCTCATCATATAACTACTTGTAAAGGGGTGGATTCTATGATGGAATTTTTTATGGGACTACCAAAGACTCCTAGAAGGAATGAAGTAATATGGGTTTTTGTCGATCCTCATACCAAGGCATCACATAATATTTCTATAAGAGTGGAATTAAAACTAGAAGGTTTATAAAGGATTTATATTAATTAAGATGTAATGATTCATGGTGTACCATTGTCAATTTTTTCTAATTGTGATCCCCATTATACATCAGGATTTTCTAAAATTCTACAGAACGCCCTAGATACTGAACTTCATTTGAGCATTGTATACCACCCTCAAATTGAGGGATAATCAGAATATACTATTCATTATTTAGAAGACATTTTGAGATCCTTCTCACCTAACTTTCTAGGTATGTGGGATCATTATTTACCTCTAGTAGAATTTTGGTATAATAATATATTTTATTCATGTATTAAGATGGCACGATATGAAACGTTATACGGAAAAAGATTGCATATAGTAATTTGTTGGGATAATATAGGTGAAAGAAAAGTGGTAGGCCCAAAACATGTTGAAGAAACAATGGATATGGTTAATATTATCTAAACCCATATCAAAATAGCTCAAATTTGGAAAAAGTTTTATGCATGTAACTAAAGGAAGGATTTTAATTTCATGTAGGAGATCATGTTTTCTTAAAGGATTGACCTTGGAAGGGTGTTATAAATTTTGGTAATAAGGGTAACTTAACTCCCAGGTATATCTGAAATTTTGAAATTATAGACCAAATAATTGTTTTATCCTATCTTATTGCAATTACCCCACATCTCTCAAAAGTTCATGATCTGTTCCACATATCACGGTTATGTAATTACCTGCAATTCCCAACACATTTAGTCACCTATGATGAAATATAACTGCTTCTTGATCTGTCTTATTATTTGGAGAATATCAAGGTTCATGATACCATAGAAAAATTATTTAAAAATAATACAACTATTATGGTAAATGTTATTAGAAAAACCATGAAATAGAAGAGGTGATGCGGGTACTTAAAGAACATATGCTAAAGAACCACCAGGATCTTTTTATTTTGTGATATTATAGAAATTTTTAGGATTAAATTATTTGAAGGGGGGATAATGTAACCCCCCATAATTCTATGGAATTATTATTTTTAAATAATTAAATGGCTTGCTTTGTACGCAACCCCATGTTCAAGAACACCATAACCTATCAATGTACCCATTCAAAAAAGCAGTTAGGAATAGTTTTAACATCAATTTGAAATAATATAATTGTTATTTTTTGAAATAGACTTCATTTTTTATTTTTTAATATCAAAATTGTCATAGGGTAAATTTTTGGTAAATTTTTGCAAATATTCAATTATTGATGAATAGTGTAAAATACTGCATTTTAATTCAAAACTACTTTTTCATCTAAATTATTAATATTGTAAGATAGCCATTTTCATGGGTTTCAAATTTTAATCAGATTAATATTTTATCTTTTAATCTAATTATGGAAATTTTATGTAATTAATCATTTTAATTTTATACAAGCACGTGTCAATATTTTTATAGATATTGTTTTTTAAAACCCTCCTTCTAGTTTTGACAACATAAATTAATATTAATTTTATTTATGAAATATCTATGTTTTAAATTTATATAAAAGGATCTCATATTTAGAATCAAAGGGACCAAATTATTTAAATAGTTTCCTTTTATTTTTGGACATTATTAATAGTAACATCAATAATAATATTTATTTACGATGGTAAAATGGTAAATCTTTTAAATAAAGTTAATAAAATTATATTATAATAATATAAAACTTCCCAAAAACATGTCCTAATCCTACTTAATGAGATATTTCTGACCATGGGAATCCGTGGGTCTATTTTTATACCCCATTGAGCCACATGGATGTGAAAATGAAATTTTATAAGAATTTATTTAATGTATTGAAAAATATAACATAAACATGTATCTTTTAATAAAACAATAATTATATGTGGTTTTGTAATTGATCAATTAAAATATATAAATTAATTAGAAAGATAAAAATATTTCCTATATAATTAAATTTTATTTATAAATTTTAAACATTAAATAGATAAATTTAATTATGACAAAATGATGATGCACTGATTCCTTCATTAATAAAGGATTCCAATAAATGATATTATAAATGTAAAACTAAATTTAAAATTTTCATTTTGATGTCATCCATGAATATTTTGGATGATACTGACAAAACAATTTGATTTAATTCTATTGGTTCATTATCATCAAGTTGTTATGATTTTAACAAATATCAATTCATAAATAGTGTCAAAATTGATAGAAATGAGTTTTTCAAACAATTACTATTTTATTAAATGTCATTATTGTCATAAAAATATATGATTTAGAAAAATAACTTATAAAATTTTTCCAATGACATTAATTATTCATTTATGGTTCTTTTGGGATTTTATAGTAAATATAGTTACGATATATTTATAAAATACAAGAAGACATGGTAAGAGTTCATGTTTTTAACTAATGGTTAAAGCTAAAATATAAGGATAATTTTTTGACATAAACTATTATATAACCTATTGGTTGAGAGATTTTTGACCCAACAGAAACACATATTTGAAATTAGTGACATTTGGACCATTTGAAACAGAATAAGAATTTATAATAAAAGAATATTTCCATTACATTCTAAAGTGCCCCTCCTCCCTCTTATAAAAGGGAACCACCTTTACCCACTTATTCACAACACCAATTCCCTTTTTATCGCAAAACCCCACCCAAATATCCTCCCAACATCCATCAATATTTCCTAAATTCCCCCTTTTGGGAATAAAACAATATTATGGGGTCCTTTCTTACAAATCAATAAGCGTCTTCTAAAGAAGTGGTAATCTTTGTGTCCCGTCATTCAAAGTTCATTTCTTATTATACATCCATTTAATAAGTTATTACCATACCAAAATAATAAATCCAGAATATTATATATGCTAATATGGGGTTATTATGGGAAAATCATATTAATCTTTTACTTATTCTATTAAAGACAATATCAGCATGTGTTAGTATGTAAGGCTTACCATCTCCACGCCGGGGTGTAACCTATTTTTCATCTATACATTATTTTGATTGATATAATGATGAATAAAAATGAATTAGATAATATTTGTAACATGATATTACTTCTTTATAATTCATTTTCAATCCAAACCCATAATATTAAACCACTTAGGAAATGATATTATCACTCGTGTGTATGTACAACTTACCGTCTCCCTGAAGCGATGAGACTCATCTTCCACGTTCACCATCCATGAATGATTATAAAGATATATATATATATACATATATATTTAATAATTATGGAATATGTGACATAATAATGATATATGAATTATATATATATATATATATGTATATATATTTTATTCATTTACTTCCATTCATATGATATGAAAATGGAAACAACATTCATGCTTACATATGCCCTACCATATCTTTTTATGGTGTATTCCAATCTGTTATATATATTTAGATTATGAATATATTTGGTATATAAGTATTATCATACATTTTGGATGTAATTAAACCATGATCAATGTAATATTATCAAGAATAACCAGTTAAAACACTTACTATAAAACAATATTATTATTACTTGAAATGTTGCATTAATATGAAATTGATAATAAATGGGTAATGTAATGTCATAAAATAATCATATATGATATCACAAATGATATTAGGATTATAATATATGTTTATAATACCATCATAAAAGAGTTTCAGAAAAATAAAGTGAGATTTAGGCTTAAGGTAAGGGATTTCTTCTCAATTTCATTTCATAAAGGCATATTGTAATGTTGTACACCTAGTTCATTTTATATAGTGTAGATTATACCTTATGAATTTTTATATAATGACTATAAATTTTTTAATGATATTATTTAATATATTTCAGGAAAATTATAGATAGATTCATATTACTCATTCAATATGGTTATATGATTAGGCACAATATTTATATGGATTATTCAATATGAGAAACACATTGGACAAGAAATGACAGGTGGAGCCCGGACATTATATAGATCCTCAATGCATTAATAGGTTCTCATGATATGAATAAGTAGTCCAAATGGGTGTCTACCCTTCATATTAAACATCCTCGTAAAAGGTCATGGAGGTAATTGGTTTTTAGGTTCCTGTGACATGACGTCCTTAAATAATGTATTTCCCTCATTTACTTTTAGTTATTATTTATCATTGAAATTCTTTGTTGACATATCAATAGAAGTAGTTTATTTTCAATTTATTTTTTTATTTCATATATTCCAGTTCCATAAAATCCATATTAATTTTGTATCATCTGGTTTTGTAAATAGAAAGTGTTCTTAGATATTTACCTCTCTATATGGATTTATTATTTATTCCACTAAAAATAACCTTATTGAGCATTTGAGCTCCCCGTATTACGTTTTTCTCCCGAGTTTATGATGAATATAACATTGATTAACCTTTTAAGGATGATTTTAATTTTAATTATTATGTAGTATGTTTTATTTTTTTCCCAATGTATTATGGTTATCATTTATTTAATCTAGATTTCCAAGACAGTTAAACTGTACATTCCTTTAGGATTTGACTCCACATAATAATGCCAATGAAATGTTATAACTCCCCAGATTCATGTGATTTGAGGTCAGGGCATTACATATATGTAATAGTTAGAGAAAGGGTAAAATCATTCCCAATATTCTTGTTTCTCATTAGACACCCAATTATACACATTTTTCATCATTTTTATAATTTTTATTCCATATAAGGCTTTATTTTAAATTCAATTAAACTAGGAAAAGAAAAACATTTCAATTTCAACAACACACTCAAACCATATTTTCTCATTCCCATATAGAATGATGATTTTCAGAAAAATAATCATGAGTGCCTAAAATGATACAAGCATACTCAACTATCATTCATACTACGCCTTGAGTAAAATCATAGAAAATCATACAAACATATTTCACAACACACATAAATTGCATCACACAAGGATAAATCACATCTAAATATAACAACATACATCAATCACAACAATACCACCCTAGGTACAAGGGTTTTCCCCCCATAAATGGGATTCTACTCCCATTCTATAGATCATTACGAAGTGATGATTATTTATAGTCTGAAATCAATAATTCCTAGACAATATGAATAATGAAATTAAATGAAAATTGGATTTAATTTCACATTGTAACAACTTGACATAGGTTCCACATAAAAATTCCAAGATCCACTCTATTATATGACATCATGAGAACCTCCCCATATTCCATAGGCCTCTGACTAGCAGTGATAGTCTATTATCAATTATGATGAGACTATAACCACTTTTTCAGAGTAAAATATCAGATAAAATAAATAACTAATAACCAATAATATATCCCTAAATTTAATAATACCAATACCATCTATTGGAAAGCAGAATAAATAAAATATCTAAAATAAAATAGTACATATCGCATCCTAAAATACTCACCATGTGTCAAAATGAAAACCAAAATATAAATACCCTGAGAACACACAAGTGGGTTTTGAAACCAAGTATAGTTCCCTCATCCCTGCTCCATCCCAAGTCATCCATAAAATATAGGATGATTTCGCTTAACCTATACTACAACACTTAACAATATTTGGGTACTATTCATGCATGTTGTGTGTGGTGTGATCGTAGGTCATTAATCCACCACTAAAAATGTCTAAAACTTAATCAAGTAAATGTAGTGTATTCATTTGAATAAATTATAATGTAAAATTCATAATTAAATAGTTATCACATTTATTATTCTTCACATTAACATTATAAACTCTCAAATTCTATATGGATCTGAAACCATAATACATTCTTTAGGCTAAGATGTAGTCTGAACTATCTCTAGGAGATATAACCTGTGATAAATTTTTTTTAACAATTTTTATTTCATTTAAAATCATGTTTCTACCAATTGGGACCATAGTCCAATTCCAACATTTTGGGTCTAGGTTTCCATTCCTATGAACATGAGGTCTTTTGATGTATTCAACTGTTTCTAACACTCATTTTTAACAAAATTGTCAGTAAATGCTTTGGAAGCATCAGACCATGTCCCACTGATGTTTATCAATCAATTTATCGCTATGATCTTTAAAAGTAGTAGGCCATGTCCCCCACATATTTATATATCAATTTATTACTATTGTTTTTTGAAGATACTGACCATATACCATAGATAAATATCACAATCACTCATATACCACATATAGAATATCAATCAAGGTTAATCAACATTAAAATTATTATCACATCTGATAATTTATTATACATTCATTACTTCAATAATTAATCAATCCATTTTATTAAATTTCAAAATCACATCAATTCTAGTTAATTAAATCAATAATTAATTATTCTAATATAAAAAATCCTAATAACCCAACCATTAATCTAAAAATTAATTATTCAAATCAATTTCACAGCCTTGATATGTAACTACTCTAGTTTTTGACCCTCGACGATTTTGAATATTCCTATGAATACGTCGTGAGCTAGGCACAAAATCAACGTGTCATTATGAGGCCTGGTGTGCCAAGAATTATTATTATAAGAATATTATGCATTTTTACACTATATATGAGGCATGAATGCGTTATATCTTAAACGGTAGCTCATATGTAAAATACGAGGGCACAGTTGCGTCTGGGGCGTGTCGTTTACCCTAGGTGGGGAGTAAACGTCATAGGTGTGGGTCTGCTTTGGATAAAGCCACCAACGGTGTTTTTTTAATTAAATGAAAATTTTGTATTGATGTTGGATTGAATAATTTCATAACGGAGTATTGAATCAAAATTCAGACACTGTAAATGAGTTTAGAACGCTGTTTTTACCTTTGGCATGACCTTATATGAGAGGGAACATGAGGTTTGGATCTCGTGACCGTTGTAAGCTATTTTAGTTGTTTTTATATAAATAGAAGGTTGAGAAGATGATAAAGGATTTGGCTGATTTTCTCTGATGGTCGGCATAGGTCCTCCCCTCCTTTAGAAAAGAATATTGATGTCATATTTATGATGTATCATGAGGAAACATCAAATCCTATTAGATCAGAGTGTAATGAACACAACAACAGAGTCAAATTTGAGGTAGGTAAATTTTGTTTTCAGATTTTGATTCTCCCATATTAAGGGTTTGTTTCCATTTTAGATTCATTTCCACCTATTTTACCTATCTTGTCTCTCTTGATGGCCAAACCAACAATGATCTTCATCAGATTGAGTTTTTGATTGTGCTTTTTTGATTTTCATCGTCTGTTCTTTGCCTCTCTTCATCCTTTACTTTTTGATTTGAAGAGTCGACATCCAAACATCGAGTGTAACATGGATATGTGAAGGTCGTGATTTAGTGATTTTTGATATACGATGGTTTTGAGTTTTGAACGTCAGAGGAGCTGCATATGTGATCGGAAGATCATCTAACTTTTCATCCCATTAAAATGTTGCTGATTCTTTGAATCAAGGTCATATCAGTGCAGGTCAGGTCCCGAAGATCACAAATCTGCACTCGATTTTGTTTTTCAATCACTGGGGTGACCGTGGTGGCCTGAAAAAATTTCAACAATGCTTTTTCGATGAGAAAGCTCATGCGTTGCAGAATCTACTGGGAGTGTTGCAGCTTCGGTATGGGTGGCATGGTAGTCTAGTTAGACGGTGACATCAGCTTCCAGCGAGCTAGTGGTGGTCTGGGCCAAATATTCTGCG
Source organism: Viscum album (assembly GCA_963277665.1). Lineage (NCBI taxonomy): Eukaryota > Viridiplantae > Streptophyta > Magnoliopsida > Santalales > Viscaceae > Viscum > Viscum album. The sequence continues at coordinate 120,586,202 of OY728153.1, read as the reverse complement.
GGCCAATTAAACACCCGTAAAATGAAAACCGTGTGTAAAAATTGTGATCCTTTAGTTGTATCATGACCGTTGCATCGACATGAAACCGTTAAGGTTGTTTTTGGAGTTTAAATATTCTATGTCATGGATCGAGGCCACAAAAAGTTGAAATAATTATAATATTTTATTATTATTCAACTTCAACCCATTATTACTTTTACTCAAAGCAACTGATTGACATGATATTAGTGTCGTTGTGATCCAGATAGTAAGGAATAATTTTCAAGATAGTTTTTTGGTGTTCGGACAGAGAATGGGGTGTGGCCCACATGAGGCTGGGTTTGGGTGTTTATGGAGATACTCGACTTTTTGTCAGGTGTCCAATTTGGATGAACGAGTAGTAGATCTCATGAATTTTTTCGAGGAGTTTAGAATAGTGCAGATAGCTTGAAGTGTTTTGAGATCGAGGTGTGGGCCCCACCAAGGCATGCTGTGGTGAATAGTACCATTTTGATCCATTTTCTGTGTGAGGAAAATTAGTAGCCTATATTGCATGTTTTTTTTTGCATAGATCACGATGGTGGCCTTAGTACAAGCCTAATAGGTGTGTTGTGTGGCGATTTTGCAGATCGCTCGGGTTAGCGATGTTTGGACCCGCACTGGTTGAGTTTAACCCCTTGGTCCATTCCTCTGAGCTTTCTTATGCCATTTTAAACATTGTATAGGTTTTGATACCCTTGATTTGATGAATTTATGATAGAGTTGTGGCATCCCTCTGGTGGGTTTGGAGTGGGATCTTCTATATTTTCTTCCCTAGAATGTGTCCTTGGTATCTCTATGACTACTTTTCCACGGGCAGAGATCCCCTATCTAGCATGTTAACACTATAGAGTTCGATGCATCATCAGAAATATGATCCCCTACGTAGTGGACTATTTAGTAGGTTGTGGTATCGTCGAGCATATGATCCCCTACTCATCGCATGGTTTCAAAAGGATGTGGAGTCCTTCGTTATATGATCCCCTACTAAGTGTGTGAGTTCGGTAGGGTTGGTGAATCTTCATTTTGATCCCCTATATCATTGGTTATACTATATGGGGGTCCCGGTTTAATCGTGACCATCTTCACTTGGAAGACAATCCTCTATCTGAGTGATGTGAACTGGGGAATGTAAGATCGGGTTATGGTATCCCGTAGTAGATACAAGGAGTGTTCCATGTCTATGAGTCCTTCGAGATACTAGATTGGGTTCTCATATTCCATAGCAGACCCTAAGAGTGATCCACTATCTGAGAAGTTTGGTGTTACCACTATTTCAGCATAATGTTCTCAGTGATGATATCTAATAAGCATGATCTCTCAGATGGGTGTCTGAGTTGTTAGTGGGAGACCCGATGAGTTATATCTCTTGGACGAGTGAAATCTAGCATGACAAAGATCATGGAATGTTTTATCATAGTTATGTACCTACCACATGTGATGAGGTCGGAACCTCATGAGGTTTGGTGCGTGAAATTAGTCTATCCAGTTGATCAAGGAATATGTATGGGCATATTACTGGGAGGATGTTCATGGTGTATTTATTGGAAAACACGTGAGAAGAGCTAACAAGTCGTTTTTTTACAGTGGATGGTCTCGAGATGGAGTTTCTCTGTCATTTGGGTTCCCTCTTACTCGGATGATCTGACTTTTTCCTTTTCGCTAGTCCTTTTTATTTTGGAGTTTTTGGGGTTTTTACTGAGTATTTTTATACTCACCCTTACAATGGATTTGAATGCACATGTTTGTGTCTCGTGTAGACCACATGCCTTTTGATGGAGTCCCGGGAAGACCCGAAGCAGACAGAGCATAGTGAGGGAGACTGTCCAAGGTGTTTACTAGAGCTTTGCCAAGGAGAATACCATTTGCTGTTCTTTATAGTGATCCCCACCATCTGGATAGGTTGGAAGCTTTTGTATTTTTCTTTTGGGGAGCATTGTTTTTTCTATTTTTTCTTTCTTTTGATGTACTATAGTTTGGGATAGATATATGCATGCATTTTATAGACTACTTGGCACTGGTCACTACCCCCTACACCATTGGGCGCAACAATGGGGAGTCATGGCTTGAGCCACATTATACCGTGTCGTGATAGAGTTGTATCATAGGAGGATCCAAATTTGGGATATCTGAGTGTAGGTGTTCTAGCTGTGAGTTTGGTTTGGGTTTCATAGTGATAGTGTTAGGATGTTTCGAGTTCGATATTCATGCCAGGTACTTAAATGTTGGTTTGGTGGCTGACATATCAATTCACCAGGACACTAATAACCAGCCTTTTGACACCATACATTAGGACACTAGTCATAGGGACATAATGGTACATCCATCATATAGAATTGGAATTTGGGTCTCCCTTGTTCTTATTAAGTCATCTCCCTAGATATACTATTTGACCGTGGTGCGTCTTGACTGTCTTTTAGGATGCCTCCACGATTCTAGCCTATGAGGGTTCTATTTATGGATTGTCGTGACGGTCCACCCCATGTAGAGGATTTGGAGCAGGGTACAGTTTTTGAGGCTGGACCTCTAAGTGGTCTACATGTTCATCCACCACCTATTGAGCAGTTGGTTGTTCCGGAAGTGAAAGAAGAAGAATAACACATGCTAAGTACACTGTATGAGTTCTAGAGGCAATGACCTTTGAGTTACTTTTGTGATCCAGACACCCAGGTAGCAGATGACTGGCTCGAAGTAGTAACCCAATTTTTATACCTAGTGAGGACACCTCCATATCAGATGGTGGTCCTTGCGGCGATCCTTCATCATGTTATGGCCCGAAAAATGGTGGAGTTTGGTGACACGGTCCAAAGGTGAAGAGATGGTGATGTGGATAGAGTTCGAGTGCCTCTTTAGAGAAGAGTTCTATCTAGTGATGCTGAGGTTAGTGCAGATCCAGGAGCTTCTACAGCTTTGGAAGGTAGGAATGACTGTGTTGGATTACTCATTGAGATTTACAGACCTATCATGCTACTACCGAGATATTGACAGTGATCCGTTCATTAAGAATCAGACCATAGACCAAGGAATATTTAGAGACCGCTAAATTGGTGTGGATTCCTTATTCTTAGGAACTTATTCTAGAGTGCCGAAGAGAGCCTTAATGGTGGAGATTTTTATGACTGAGCAGATTCATCCCATCGGTGTTGGGAACGTGGCAGCTGACACCTCAATTACCGGTTTCTAACTGTAGGAACAAGGGTCTAGACATGCCCATTGTTTTATGAGGTGAACCCAGGATGGAGTACATGAGGCTCAGGGGTCTCAACCCAGTCATGGTTAGCTGCAGGAGAGTTAGTGTTATGGTTGTGACGGTCATGGACATCTTGATAAAGTTTTTCCAAACCATTATGTTTCTGAGAGGGAGTCAGTTGAGGGAGCTGGTGCAACTACTGGAGGTGGTAGGCAGTATGTGTTCCCACTACCACCACCCCAAGATGGTCCACACTAAGCTCATGGTGTTTGAGGTAAAGGGAGAGGACATATTCAAGACTTAAAGGTTTCTAAACCAGACGCTTTGTAGATGTATAGAGGTATGATTTTGTCCTGTCAAATTTTGTTTTAGTTTTGATGGACATTTTTGGGAGTTACTCTTTCCATTCCATCTCTTGATCGATGTTTGTTCAGGGTGTTGGTAAGACCCTTTTTCAGAGTTGTTCGAAGAGCTTCTAATATATGAGGATGATGGGACCATACCCCACCGAGACACATTTTGGTGATGCGAATAAAACTGTGCGGACGAGTCAGTGCCGCCCAAAGTAGATATTGTGGAGGTGTGTTGGGAGAGTTTTTCTGACTTAAGTGTTCGAGAAGAGTTATGTGTTGGAAAACACGTTGGTGTGAGAGACCCAGTTAAGAGTTCAGTTACATTCCCTCGTTCTTATTTCTTTTCTGGGATGAAAATTCCAATGGTGGGTAGGATATACCAAATATGGTTTTTGGCCCTGTTAGTCATTGGAATAATCCAACAAATAAGTCCAGATTTAGGTTCAGAAGCGGCGTGATATTATGTTTCTTGGGGTTCCTATAATTAATTTTATAAAAATATTACACATTTTTATACAATTCATGAGGTAGGAATGAGTTATATTTTAAACTATATCTCAGATAAAAAATATAAGGGTAATATTGAGTCTGGTGCATTTCATTTACCCTAGGATGAGTATATACATTGGGGTTGGGGCCTGCTATGGAAAAATCCACCATGGGAGTTTTTTTAAATAAATGGGCATTTTTATTTATGAATGTCAGCTCAAATAACATCTCAACGGAGTCTAAAATCAAAATTATGAGATAACATGTGAGTTCATGATTCTGTGTTTACCATAGGCATGACCTACGATGAGAGGGAATTGGAGGTTCATATCCCATGACTATTTGAAGCTATTTTATCTATAAATAGATGGTTGAGAAGATGAGAACGTGTTTGACTCATATACTCTGGTGGCCGGAGATGGTCCTCTTCTCCTTTTAAATTGAATATTATTGTCGAATTCTTGACTGATCGTGACAAAACAATAGATCCTAAAATATCAGAGTGCATCGAACACAACGACGGATCAAAATTCGAGGTATGCAACTTCTTTTAGATTCTTCTTCTCCTCTATTGAGGTTTTTTGACATTTTTTATTCGTTTCTAATTCTTCTACATTTCTCGTCTCTCTCTATGGCCAAATGAACAACAACCATCATAAGATTTAATTTTTTATGGTGTTTTCTTTTTGTTTTTTTATGGTCCTCGTCGTTCTTCATTGTTTTACTTTTGGTTTGATGAAACGGTGTCCAATCTTCGAGTAGATCATGGATCTATTAAGGTCATGATTCAAGGGTTTCTGATCTATAACGGTTTCGTGTTTTGTGAATAATAGGATGCGCATAAGTGAGCATAAAATCCTACAACATTTCATCACCTTAATATATTGATTATTATTCAAAATGAGGTTATCACAGTGTAGGTCAGGTCATGAGGATCACAGATCTGGACTCAAATTCGTTTTTTGATCACCTGGGTGACCATGGAAGCCCGATGAATGTTCTGCAGTGCTTTTCTAGTGAGACTACTCTGGCACGGTGGAATCCGGTAGGAGCGTAGCAGGTAGTCGCTCTAGCAGGGGAGGCATGATGGTCATGTCAGGCAGTGATGATGGTTTCTGGGGATCCAACGGTGGTCCGACCAGATTATTCCATGGGCTCTTTAAACACCCATAAAATGAAAATAGGGAGTCCAAATCAAGATCCATCAGTGACTACGTGACCAATGAATTGAATATGACGCTTTAAGTGTGGTTTGGGAGTTTAAATAATCAGAATAATGGATTGGGGCCACAAAAAGTTGAAATTATTAAAATATATTATTATTATTCAACTTTGGCCCATTATAACATTTTCTCAAAGTGTCCAATTGACACGCCCTTAGTGACATGGTGATCATGATAGTAAGGAATAATTTCAGTGAATGTTTTTAGGTGTTGTGTCTGAGAACAGGGTGTGGGCCCCACAAGGCATATTTTTCGAATTTATTGAGATACATGACTTTTTCACCGGGTGTTTGTTTTGGATGAACAAGTAATCGATCTCATGTATTTTTTTGGAGGGGATCACAATGGTGAATTACGCTTGATGAGTTTTGAGATCGAGGTGTGGGCCCCACTCCGGCTTACTTTTGTGAATAGTACCTTTTTCATTGGTTGTTTGTGTTGGAAAAATATGTAGCATATCCTACATGTTTTTCACGTATACCATGATGGTGGCCTCAGAATAGGCCAAGGAGGTGTGATGTGCGGAAATGTTGAAAGTTGCTCAGGTTCGTGACCTTTGGACCAGCAGTGGTTGAGTGTACTCCCTTAGTCTACTCCAATAAGGGTTCCTGACACAGTACAACCTTATTATAGGTTTTTAATCCCCTAGATAAGATAAATTTATGATAGAGTTATGGCATCCCTTTCGTGGGTTCCGAGTAGGATTCACTAGCTTCGCTTCCACGGATCGGGTTTTTGGTATCGATTTGACCGCATTTCTATGGGTGGTGATCCCCAATCTAGCATGTTATCACCATAGGGTTTCAGGAATCGTTGAGAATATAACCCCCTATATAGTGGGATATTTAGTAGGGTTGTCATATCTTCTGGTATATGATCCCCTACTCACTGCATGGTGTCAACAAGGTTGAAAAATCCTTGGTTATATGATTCCCTACTCCGTGCGTGGTTTTGGTAGGGTTGGTCCATCGTCAGTTCAGTCCACTACAGTCCAAGTTATACTACATGGGTTTCCGGTATTTTCGTGACCATCTTCACATGGGTGACGATCCTCTATCTGAGTGATGTGAACTATGGAATTTCAGATTGGGTTTTGGTATCCCCAGCGTATCGTGGGAGTGATCCTATAGCAGTGAGATCTTCTAGATACTATAGTGTGTTCTTGTGCCCCCTTGCAGATCCTAGGAGTGATCCCATATATGAGAAGATTGGTGTTTCTTCTGTTTCAGCGTAATGTTTTCAGTGACGATATCTAAGGAGCGTGATCAATCAGATGGGGCATTTGGGATGTTGGTGCGAGAACCAAAGGAGTGTATCTCTCAAAGGAGTGTCATCTGGAATGAAAGAGCTCCTGGAGTGTGTTCACCTAGTTTTGTATCTGTGGTATGTGATATGGACGGAACATCATGAGTTTTGGTGCCAGAAATGAGTATATATGGTTGTTCATGGTATATGTATGGGCATATATCTAGGAGTATGTTCATAGTGTATGTATGGGAATACACCTAAGATGAGTTTACTAGTCATGATTTCCAAGTATTGTCTCAAGATAAAGGTTCTCTCTCAGTAGTGTTTCCTCTGGCTTGGATGAGTTGTCAGTTTCCTATCAGTTTCTCCTATTTATTTTTGGGATTTTGGGTGACTAATGATTATTTTTATAATCACCCATGCACGAGCTTTTCCCGCACATGTTTGTGTATTGTGCAGACCAAAGGACTCTTGACGGAGTCCAAGGCAGACCCGGAGCAAATGGATCTTTGTGTGGGACACTGTCGGAGGTTTTTACCAGAGCTATACTGAGGAGGTGACTTGTGGGTGCTTTTGACTGTGATCCCATCCTTCTGGGCAGGTTGTACACTATTGTAGTTTTCTTTTGCTGGACCCTATTTCTACCTTTTGAACTTTTTTGCAGTCTGGTTTCATTTAGATGTATTCATGCATTTTATTTTCAGTTTAATATATCTATTTACAGTTTCATTGATATGGGTATGGGTGTCTGTGTACGGGTATGACAAGATAAGGCCTCCCATGTGGCTGATAGGCCACTCAGAATGGGTCACTAGCCCCTAGCCTATTGGAGGTGGGCATGGTGAGCCACGACAAGAGCCCCATTGGGTCATGTAGTGAAATTATAACTCTATAATTAATTCCGCAATAAATTTTTCTAAACTATTTCACAGTATCAACATCACATAAAAAATTTCCATAATTAATTAATTACATACATTTTATCCAATTTCCAAATCTGTTAATTATTTAATTACCCAAATTAATTATTTTAATTAAAGGAACTCAATTTATTAACATTAAATATATATTCAAGAATAAAATAAATGTAATTGAAATTAATATGATGGGATTTGAATTATAGGCCACCTTCCTCAATTCATTGATGAGAGATCACCAATCAGAAATCCCAAATTTCAAAGAATACGTCAAACCCAAATGCAGGAACAAGATATAGATGTAATACCAATATCCTTGATTTCAATAATCATGATCTAAAAAAGCTATATCCAGATCTAGAAAAAACAATGATTAAAAATCCCCCTTTTTCTAGGAAGAGGAGCGGGGGATAGAGAGACTTCTAATCAAAAATAAACCACATACCTGGGGTGGTAGAAATATTCCATATAGGATTCAAATTGACAAAAAATGTTTTCCAAAGGGTTTGGAAACAATATAAGAGCCTCAAAATATGAGTTAATTTTTTTAGGTATGAGTTAGGGTTGATTACAGGTAAATACTACTTGTTTGGGAATTTTTAAAATAAATTTCAAGAAATTCTAAAATATGTTCACGATTTGATTGGTAGGGATCCATGGACTTCCAAACCATGTTCCATTAATATTCACCTCTTCATGGGGGAGGGGTGCATACATTCTTCTAATAGGGAACATGGTTTGACTAACTATGTGGAAGCCATATTAATCCCTTATGTTTTGGATTGCATGTTTTTCTGGGCTAGACACACAGTTTGGTCAAACCTATCACCAACCATGAACAACCACCAATCCTGCAGAAATTATCCAATATAAAATAAAACACACCTATATTAAAACCCAAATAATGTATACTGAAAACAAGGTAAAATAATACCTGAAAAAATACATGACAAATCTCTTGAAAAAATTTACTTATAATAAAACATGCCTCCAATAATGAACCAAACTAAATACATTTGGGGATATGGTAACAAAATTTCTTACCAAAATTTTCTGCTCATGTTTCACGGTCTTTTGGCCCTAATGATTATGCATTATTCCCATTTTATATTTAACATTACTTGAATAATAGTAATTAATTTTAGTTAAATTTAATAATTGATTAAGTCAAAAACTAATTTTACCTTACTATAAACCGTGAATTAATCTGGTTCCAAATATGGTATCAAATTTTCAATATTCCAATTAAAAATTTGTTGAAATAAATTAATATTTAATCCTGTAGAAGGGACAATAATGAAATATTATAATGTTAAAATGTTTAAAAGATTGAAATGTTTTTATATAAAATATCAATTTTAAATTTATAAACATGAACTAAATTTATTTAATTTGAATTTAAATGAAATTTAAAATATTATTTTTCATTATAAATTATTGAGTTAGAAATTAAGTTTTCAATTAAAATTTATTATTTATTAATATTTAATTAAAAATGGAACTTCTCATAAAAATAAAAAAAATTAACACATTATAATTTTTAATATTGTTTGTTAAAAAATATTTTTATAATATCATGTTAAATTTATAAATGTATAAAAAATTTATATTTAGAATATGTGTTCCATTAAAAGGCAGCCAAACATCATTTCTAAAAATATTACATTTTATGCATAATATTGTGTGTGATTTTATGTTATGACTATATGATATATTGGATGAATGTAAAAAATTTATTTGTTATATCATATATTTATATTATCATTTTCTAGTAAATCTTTTTTATAACTGCCATTTTAAAATATAGTTTATATCATAATATATTAAATAATAATATTGTAATAATCTTTGGTTGTTTGGAAAAAATCTATCTTTCATATAACATAGTATATAAAAGTAATTATTTGTTTCTCTTGACCCAAAAAACTGGTATTTCAATCATTAAAATCTACAAAATATATAAAAATTATTTTGTATATTAAAAATACAATATTTAATGGACATGTTGTATGCTATCAAATAAAAGTTTCTCTTTTATAATTTTTTTGGTGTTACATTGTCCACACAATAAATAAATTTTTTCCCCGTTATTTAAAATCAATCTTTATAATAAAGTGTATGATATTGTAAAATTACATTATCTAAATCCCACATCGTGCGAAGGTTTGGAAAAAATACTCTTAAATAAAGAGAATGGGATGTACCAATATCATATGGAACAAATGTAACATCCCAAGTAAATAAATAATAATACATTTTCATATTTATTAATATTTAATAATTGAATATGAATTTTACGTTAAAGGGGTTTCTGTGTTCGATATTGTACCCGATACGCAACAAAGAGTTTCTTTGAAATCTTACATTGCACACTAGTAATAAAATAATATTATTTTGAATGGTAGTTAACACGTAGCCGTTTTATTGGCAGGAATGAATAGAAACAACTAAAATATGATTATATATTTTTTTTAAATTGTTATACATTTATTTAATAAAAGATAAAGGCTTAAAATACGAAATGATTTCAATTTTAGGCATATATACTCTAACATTCACAAAAGGTCGACTTATCACCATTTGATGGAGAACCATCTAAAAATATAGTTTTGGTCACTCTTATAATTTATATTGTACCAAATAATATTCTACTTTAGAATCCGGACATCAAAATTTACTTTGTGTAAATTTTTGGTAATTTTCCGATAAAGTTCAGTTATTCATAAATAGTGATAAATGTTCTATTTTAATTTAAAACCTCTTTTTAATCTAATTTATTTATATTATTAGATTATCATTGAATTGGTTTTAAAGTGAAATTAGAATATATTTTTACAATTTAATCCAATAGTGGTCTTTGGAATTAATTTCATTTTGAAATTGGACTTAAACTAGTGTCAATCTTTTGATACATATTGTTTCATAAAAACACGTTATTTGCTCTGACAGTGAGAATTAATTATTAAATTATAAAATGAAACATATATTTTTTGAATTTTTTAAAATACAATTAATTTTTGAATTCAGAATATCAAATATATCTTAGGGTGAAGTTTTGGTATTTTTCTAAAAAACTTCAATTTTTGATGAATAGTGAAACCACTAAGTGGTACTTAAAAAACTGATTTTTCGTTTAAATGAAATTTTACCATCACTGTGTTTTAAATTTAAAAAATATGACATAAATGGTTGTCACTAAGAAGTAAAATGTGGTTCAATGGGATTTAAGTAAATTTTTGGTGAATAGTAATTTTTATGTTTTTAATCTCGATTAGAGGTAATTAGTGTGGTTTAAGGTAAAACTAATGTTTTAATATTAGGAAATGACCTAGACACATGTCATAACCTCATTGGATTTGTCATGGACTACCAAGAAAATCCGTGGGTCAACATGGGGACCCCATGGAGCCACTTTGGTTTGAAAATGACATAAATAAAAGTTTATTTAAAGTTAAAATTAAAATGTCACAAACATGTGTTGTTTTACTAAAACAATTTTTACGTGGGGTTATACAAGTCATATTTTGACTATAAATATTCATTAGAAATATAAAATGTTTTCCTACATTATGATATATTTTTTTATAATTTTTAGACATTTAATAAATTAAATTATTTATGACACCATGACGATTCAGTGATTACATCATTATTTAATGATTTAAATAAAATTAAAATATAATGTAAAATCTAAGACCTACACTTATCAAAAACATATTGTATGGTTATATTTCGATCTCTTATCACCTTATCCTAGAATTATATCAATGTGGGACCTTTTAAATACGAAAATAATTTTAAAATAAAGCAACATTTCTTTACTTTCCAAGAGTGCCCATCCTCTCCTCTTATAATAGGCCACCACCTCTACCACCTTACCCACACTTCAAAAGCCTTTGGCTCAGACATACCCTGCCCATTTTGACTCTCCACATCCCTCTATAACTCCTAGAAGCCTCACTTTGGGCAGAAGTCTTCCCAAGGAAGCTTTTGAGCTTAAATCTAAGAGAGTAGCCCGATTTTAAGGTAATGTCTTCACTTGTGTTCTTTTGTTTTATTTTGCTTCTCCGGCCCCCTAAAATCTTTTTATTCATTTATTTTGTAACAACACCAGTATCAAAAATATACTAGGATGTTGTTACATGAATAATTCGATCTAAACTTACACACACCTACATATAATGGTTAAAGAACATACTGTTTCTGTGGTTGGTGAATTTCTACCTCACAAAACGATGATTGTTCAATCGACTTTTAACACCATTAATGGTGGCCATTAAGATGTCACCATATTTATATATGATATATATTATGTTTATGTTCTAATTATTCTTATTTATTTTCTATTTTTGGTATACCTTAATGGATTCCATTATAGGTATACACGATATCTTCATTTTAGGAAGTGCAGACTACCACCCCCTCAAAGTGATTTGATTCGTTAATTCCATATGTGGGACGTATAAAGGATGGATTTAAAGATATTATATATTATATAATACTGGAATTATAATATACCTTTATATCATTATTATTTATTTCCATTAAAGTATGATATAGAAATGAAAGTAGCGTTCATGTGTACGTACGGCCTACCGTCTCCATGAACGGTGCATTTCATTTCTTATCCCCAAATGTAATCTACTCTTATAATTACATATATATAATGGATATATATGATCTATGTTACATCTAAATGATTAATATAATTCTGGAATTAAAATATACATATCTCTCATTTAGTTTTAATTCAATTATTATGACATAGAAATGAAAGTAGCGTTCATGCATACGTACGGCTTACCGTCTCCATGAATGGTTCATTTTATTTCTTACCTCTAAATGATTATGTAATATTAGAAATACATATATATTCTGGATATATAGGATATATATTATATCAAAATAATGAAATCATTCTAGATATAATGAACCTTTGACCACACGAACAACATGTAATTGTATGAAGTCCACATTCGACTTAAGAACCAAGTATCGACAAAACAATCATTATTACCTTGAACGATTACATAATTTTTAAAACATGATAATAAGTGATATAAAAGTAATAGTGATCTTGAAAAATTTTCTTAAGAAAGTAGAAATTAACTCAAGTTTATTATTCAGGATGTTAATGAAGGATTGAGTCAAGTCGGACCCGAGGTAAGGGACTTCGTCTCAATCTCCTTTCATTGAGGCATATTTTGTTTTATACACAACATTATTTTATGTGGTGTATAAAAACCTTTGTCTTTTAATTTTATTCAAAATTAATCTTATTCTACGAAGCTTTTTACTAAAGGACAAAAAGGAAAGATTCTTTTAACGTACGCGGTGACAACGACCTTTTCCGCCGCCGCGAGTATTATTTGGTCTTTGGCTTCCTCAACAAGCCATAATGTTTTTAAAGTGAAATAAATACCATATAATCTTTTATGTATTTTGGTATTGAAAATGGTTTTTATAATGGATTTGTTATGTCAATATATTTATTTGATATATTGTGACCAATGTGTGGAAATGTTTTCTTTCCATTATATTTGTTTTATGTCTTATGATTTTATAATGGTACATGGACATTTGAATGGTGGTTACGCGATAAACCATATGACGGGTGGTGTCGTGAATACCAGGATGGGTTGTTACATTATAACCTCCAATGCATTAGGTATGGAAGTCGGCCGTATGGCTATTCCATTAAGTGATATGTGTGGAAGTTGATCGTATGGTAATTCCATTTAAGTATGTTTATGTCCCAATTTACCATTATATGTTATGTGATCTTTATATGGGTTTAATGGTAATCTTTTGGTTAGAAATGGGTAAGTAATGATCTTTTATTCAACGAAGATTTTTTACTTCTTCATAAAGGTTAAAAGTATTACTTTGATAATGTATACGTGGTTTACTTCTTGTTTTGATAAACTAACAGTTTTCATTCTTTGTGTATCCCTTACAGAGCTTTTTATTCTCACGCTGAGTTTTTTTGAAATGTTTTTCATATGACTTAATGTGGAATAGGGTCAAGGATGGGATCAAGGGAAAGTCATGCTATATAAAACATGGAACTAGACATGTTTTTTTGAGAGTTTTTATTCTTTGGAAATATTGTAGAAGTGTCTACTTTGTAATCTTTTGAGATGTAATAGTAATGTACTAATTCTCTAAAACACTAAACTTGAAAATATCCTCAATGTGAATTATTCATTTAATTCAATATTAAGTATGGTTTAAGGTCGTGGATTTATAGTTGGTATTAAAGGTCATTTTAGACAACTTTAGGAGTTAGAAAAGTGTTGAATTATAAGTTAATTTATGGTATTATTGAAATGATATAGCATTTAAAGATTAACTTGTTGCTTCTCCTAATATATTTCTGTGTTAAGAATGGTTTTTCATAGAGGAAATAGAACAAATTTTCTGGTAAGGCATACAGATGGAAATGACCATTCAAATTAGTATGCTGAGATGGTCAGAATCAGAACTAAATAGTTTGTTGCAGTGATGGCTCAGTTTTTTCAGCTGAAAAATGTTGGTTGTTTTTATTGATGATATTTTGGTTTTTTCTAATAGTAAATAGGATCAGGAAAATTATTTAAGGGTTATTTTGCAAACCTTGAAAGAAAAGAAATTTTATGGGAAATTCAGAAAGTGTGAGTTTTGGTTGCAACAAATTTCTTTCCTTGGTCACATTGTTTCAAAAGATGGCATAACTGTTGATCCTGCTAAAACAAAAGTTGTTGAAGAATGGCCAAGACCAACAAATGTAACCAAGATCTGTAGTTTCCTTGGTTTGACAGGTTACTATCGAAGGTTTGCTGAAAATTCTCACAGTTATCTAGTCCAATGACTAAGATAACTCGGAAGGGTGTTAAGTTTATCTGGACAAAAGAATGTGATGATTGTTTTCAGGAGTTGAAAAGAAGATTGGTGAATGCTCCAGTTTTGGAACTTCCTTCCAGGAATGGTGAGTTTTTTATATACAGTGATGCTTCATTGAAGGGAATTGGTTGTGTCCTTATGCAGAATGATCAGGTAATTTCTTATGCTTCATGTCAGATGAAAACTCATGAGGTAAATTACCCTACACATGATTTAGAATTAGCTGCTGTTGTTTTTGATTTAAAAATTTGGAGGCATCATTTGTATGGAGTAAAGTGTGAGATATATACTGATTAGAAAAGTTTAAAGTATATATTCACTCAGAAATAATTGAACATGAGACATAGGAGATGGTTGGAATTAATCAAGGATTATCACTGTACAATTCATTACCATCCGAGAAAAGAAAATAAAGTGGCTAATGTGTTGAGTCAAAAAGTAATGCTTCATTAACCATGCTACAATTGGAACGAGATCCTTTGGTTTTTGATTTGATGAACTTTGGAATGGAAGTTGTTTGTGTAGTAATTCCTTCTGTTTTGTTTCAGTTATCAGTGACATCTTCTCTATCAGACAGAATGAAGAAAGCACAGAATCAAGACAGTGAGTTGCATTAAAAGGTAGAGCTAGTTTACAAGGTTCATCCTGGCAGTACTAATATGTATAGAGATTTGCGGGAGTATTACTGGTGGGATAGAATGAAAAAAGATATTACTGATTTTACTGTGAAATGTTTGACTTGTCAGCAGGTTAAAGCAGAGCGGCAGTTACCGAAAGGGATGCTCCATCCTATACCAGTGCCAGAGTGGAAATGGGAAAATATATCCATGGACTTTGTTGTGGGATTACCGAATAAATCTAGAGTTAATAATGGAATCTGTGTTATTGTTGATCGATTGACTAAATCTGATCATTTCCTTCCTATTCGAGATACTTTCTCTCTAGATCAATTTTCCCGTTTGTATCATAAAGGGATAGTAAAGTTACATGGAGTTCCCCTCTCCATTGTGTCTTATTGTGATCCCAAGTTTACTTCAAACTTTTGGAAGGGTTTTCAGAAGTCATTGGGTACTGAATTAAATTTTAGTTAAACTTTTAATCCGCAATCAGATGGGCAGTCAGAATGAACAATTCAGACATTGGAGGATATTCTACGTGCTTGTTCGATGGATTATCAGGGAATTTGGGACCAAAATATTTCTTTGGTTGAGTTTTCATATAATAACAGTTTTCATTCTAGTATACAGATGGCACCGTTTGAGGCATTATATGGGAAGTAGTGTCGAACTCCGGATTTTTGGGATGAGGTGGTTGAAAGGAAGCTGATGGGGCCAGAATTGGTAGAAGAGATGGCAGAAAAATTTCATTTGATTCAGAAACACATGAGAATAGCTCAATGAAGGTAGAAGAGTTGTGTGGATAACCGGAGGAAGGGTCTATCTTTCGAGGTAGGTGATGATGTTTTTCTAAAAGTTTCACCATTGAAAAGTGTGTTGCGATTTAGAAAGAATGGAAATCTGAGTCCAAGGTTCATTGGACAATATGAAATTCTGGAGAGAGTTGGATCAGTTTCATACCAAGTGGATTTAACTCTGAGTTTATCTCAGGTAATCAATGTTTTTCATGTTTCAATGTTGAGAAAGTATATGCCGGATTCATCTCATGGTTTGAGCCCAAAGGTAGTTCAGTTGGAAGAGAATCTCTCTTAAGAAGAACAAGCAGTCCAGATTCTTGACCGAAGAGAGAAAGTGTTGAAAATTATGGTAATTCACTAGGTAAAGGTTTTTTTGGAAAAACCATATGGTTGAAGTGGCAACATGGGAATCAGAAAATTCTATGAGGGATAAATACCCCCACTTTTTTTGATAAGTGAATAAAATTGCGAGGATGAAATTCCCAAAAGGGGGGAAGGATGTAACCTCCCAAGTAAATAAAGAATAATAAATTTTCATTTTATTAGTATTTGATAATTGAATATTAATTTTACTTTAAAGGGTTTTCTATGTTCGATAGCGTACCCGATACGAAACAAAGGGTTTCTTTGAAATCTTACATTGCACACTAGTAACAAAATAATATAATTTTTAATGGTAGTTAACACGTAGCCATTTGATTGGTGGGAATGAATAGAAACAACTAAAAAATTGTTATATATGTTTTCTAAATGGTTTTACATTTATCCAATAAAAGATAAAGGCTTAAAATACGAAAAGAATTCAATTTTAGGCATATATACTCTAACATTCACAAAAGTTCGACTTATCGTCTTTCGATGTAGAACCTTATATAAATATAGTTTTGGTCACTCTTATACATTCTATTAGACCAAATAATATTTTTATTTATAAATGGGACATCAAAATTTAATTTGTTTAAATTTTTGGTATTTTTCCGATAAAGATCAGTTTTTAATGAATAGTAAAAAATGTTGTATTTTAATTCAAAACCTCTTTTTAATCAAATTTATTTATATTATAAGATTATCTTTGAATTTGTTTTAAAGTGAAATTAGAATATATTTTTACCATTTAATCTAATAGTGGCCGTTGTAATTAATTTCACTTTGAAATCGGACTTAAACTAGTGTCAATCTTTTGATACTTATTATTTCATAAAAACACACTATTTTCTCTGACAGCGGAATTAATTATTAAATTAATTAATGAAACATATATGTTTTGAATTATGTAAAATAGAATTAATTTTTTAATTCAGAATATAAAATATATCTTAATGTGAAGTTTTGGTATTTTTCTGGAAAACATCAATTTTTAATGAATAGTGAAACCACTAAGTGGTACTTAAAAAACTAATTTTTTGTTTAAATGAAATTTTACTACCTCTGTGTTTTGAATTTAAAAAATATGACATACATGGTTGTAATTATGAAGTAAAATTTGGTTCAATTGGATTAAAATAATTTTTTTGGTGAACTGTAACTTTTATGTTTTTAATCGTGATTAGAGGTAATTAGTGTGGTTTAAGGTAAAAATTATGTTTTATTATTAATAAATGACCGAGACACATGTCATACCCTCATTGGATGTGTCATGTACGACCATGAAAATCCATGTGTCAACTTGGGGACCCCATAGAGCCACTTTGGTTGGAAAATTACATAAATAACATTTTATTTAATGTTAAAATTAAAATGTCACAAACATGTGTTGTTTAATAAAACAATTTTAACATGGGGTTATACAAGTCCTATTTTTTACTATAAATATTAATTATAAAGATAAAATGTTTTACTACATCATGGTAGATTTTTTATAATTTTTTGAAATTAAATAAATTAAATTATTTATGACACCATGACGATGCAGCGATTACCTCATTATTTAACGATTTAAATAAAATGAAAATATAATGTAAAATATAAGATCTACACATATCAAAAACCTATTGGATGTGTATATGTAGAAACCTTATCACCTTATCCTAGAATTATATCAATGTGGGACCTTTTAAATCTGAAACTCATTTTAAAATAATGTAACATTTCTTTACTTTCCAAGAGTGCCCCTCCTCTCCTCTTATAAAAGGCCCCCACCTCTACCACCTTACTCACACTTCCAAAGACTTTCGCTCGGAAAAAACCGGCCCAGTTTGTCTATCCACATCTCTATATAACTCTTAGAACCCTCACTTTGGGTAGAAGTCTTCCAAAGGAAGCCTTTGAGCTCAAATCTAAGAGAGTTACCCGATTTTAAGGTAATGTATTCGCTTGTGTTCTTATGTTTTATTTTGCTTCTCCAACCCCCTAAAATATTTTTATTCATTTATTTTGTAAAACACTAGTATCCTCAATAAACTAGTATGTTGTTATAAGAATAATTGGAGCTACACCTTTAGACACCTACATCTAATGCTTAATGAACATATTGTTTCTGTGGTTCGAGAATTTCTGCCTCACAAAACGATGATTGTTCAATCTTCTTTTAACACCTATAATGGTGGCCATTAAGATGTCACTCTATTTATATATGATATATATGATTTTTATGTTTTCCTTATACTTATTTATTTTTAATTTTTTGTATACCTTTATGGATTCCATAACAGGTATACGCGATATCTTCATTTTAGGAAGTGCGGACTACCGCCCCCTCAAAGTGATTTGATTCGCTAATTCCATATGTGGGACGAATAAAGGATGGATTTAAAGATATTATTTATCATGTAATACTGGAATTATAATATACCTTTATATCATTATGATTTCATTCCATTAAAGAATGAGATATAAATCAATGTAGCGTTTGTGCGTACGTACGGCTTACCGTCTCCATTAATGGTGCATTTCATTTATTATCCCAAAATGCAATGTACTATTATATGTACATATATATAATGGATATATATGATTTATGTTACATATAAATGAGTAATATAATTCTGGAATTAAAATATACATATCTCTCATTTAGTTTTAATTCCATTATTATGACATAGAAATGAAAGTAGCGTTCATGCGTACATACGGCTTACCGTCTCCATGAACGGTGCATTTCATTTCATACATCTAAATTATTATGTAATATTATAAATACATGTATATGATACATATATAGGATATATATGATATACAAATAATGAATATCATTCTAGATATAATGAAACTTTGACCACACGAACAACATGTAATTGTAAGAAGTCCACTTTCGACTTAATTACCAAGTATCGACAAAACAAACATTATTAACATAAATGATTAAGTAATGTTAATAACATGGTAATAAGTTATATAAAAGTAATAATGAACTTGAAAAAGGTTATTAAGAAACTATAAATTAACTCAAGTTTATTATTCAGGACGTTATAGAACGATCGAGTCAAGTCGGACCCGAGGTAAGGGACTTCGTCTCAATATCTTTTCATTGTGGAATATTTTATTTTATACACAACTTTATTTTATACGGTGTATAAAACCCTTTGAATTTTAATTTTATTCAAAATGAATCTTTTTCTATGAAGCGTTTTACTAAACGACAAAAAGGAAAGTTTCTTTTAACGTACACGGTGACAACAACCTTTTCCGCCTCCACGAGTATTATTTGGTCTTTGGCTTCCTCAACAAGCCGTAATGTTTTTAAAGTGAAATAAATACCATATACTCTTTTATGTATTTTGGTATTGAAAATGGTTTTTATAATGGATTTTTTATGTCAATATATTTATGTGATATATTGTGATCAAGGTGTGGAAATTTTTTCATTCCATTATATTTGTTTTATGTCTTATGATTTTATAATGGTACATGGGCATTTGATGGGTGGTTACGTGATAAACCATATGACGGGTGGTGTCGTGAATACCAGGATGGGTGGTAACGTTATAACCTCCAATGCATTGGGTATGGAAGTCGGTCGTATGGCTATTCCATTAAGTGATATGTGTGGAAGTCGATAGTATGGTTATTCTATCTAAGTATGTTTATGTCCCAAGTTACCTTTATATGTTTTGTGATCTTTATTTGGGTTTTGTGGTAATATTTTGGTTACAAAAGGGTCAGCAATGATCTTTTATTCAATGAAGATTTTTTACTTATTCATAAAGTTCAAATGTATTACTTTGATAAAGTATACATGGTTTACTTGTTGTTTTGATAAACTAACAATTTTCATTCTTTGTGTATCCCTTACTGATCTTTTTATGCTCACACCAAGTGTTTTTTAAATGTTTTTCACAGGACTTAATGTGGAATATGGTCAAGGATTGGATCAAGGGAAAGTCATGCTATATAAACATGGAAGAAGACATGTTTTTAAGAGTTTTTATCCAATGTAAGCTTAGTAGAGTGTCTACTTTGTAATATTTTTAGATGTAATAGTTATGTCTTAATTCACTAAAACTCTAAACCTGAAAAGATCCTCAATGTGAATTATTCATTTAATTCAATATTAAGTAAGGTTTAAGGCAAGGTCCTTATAACAACACATGACAAGGATTCCATGTATGAGAACATTTGTGTATGGTGAATATATGTACATAGATGAAAAGAGTAAATAAATATAGTTGGTGATGAAGTTAACTAATCACAATAATGTGAATGATAAATGGAATGTTGAGTGCCTCAAATTTATAAATATATAATGATTTAAAATAACATATGTTCAAAACAATGTAATATAGTAGGAAAACATTTTTCTCTTCATAATTTTTTAAATGTTGGGTAAGTCTTTTACATCATAAAATTAAATACATATATACCAACTTGTAAAATTTATATTTCATAAAAACTATTATTTTCCATTTTTTTGATTTGGTCAATTTGTAATTCACTCATAAATTCATGGACTAAATATCAAAAAATTAACCTTGATGACTAATGATCTAAAATATACTTTTAACAGAACCTATGGCACTTAAAAGATTGAAAATTCATTCCATTTATGTCAAACATTATCCCAATCCAATGTGGTTAATAAATCTATCTATAAACATAAAAAACAATAATATTGGTTCATCATTAATATTTATTCATCAAATTGGTTAACTAAAATTAATGAAATTTTAACCAGACCATTATGTAGGTATGTATTTAATATTAAGCCCTCATAATCTATTAGTCATGGGATCAAGTCATGTATCATTTCTATAACTGATGGGTTTTCACCCATCAAAATGGTTTTCCATTCTATAAAAAAATATTAATACATTTTCTAAAATAACTATGATAAATATAATTTAAATTTACTCATTAAATACACATTTCATTTCTGTTTTCATTACAACATATTTCTCTTTCACAAATTCTGAAAACATTATTTTAATATAATTAAAATTCCATTAATATTCAAAATAACACTAATGGTTATCAATAACTTTAAACTCATTTTAATGCCCCACCCCAGTTTCCTTGAGCTGGTGCATTACTTCATTATTTTGGGATGCTTAAAAAAATTGAATCTTAAAGGAACGAGTAGTTTAGTAGTTTTGGAAAAATAGATACATACATAGGTTCAAAATTGCAAATTGAAAAGAAATAAAACACATATGTTTAATTGGGAACATCTATAACTCTAACACTATCCTTATAGGTTATTCATAATAATAAATATTACATGTCTTGTGAAAATGAAACCTTAGAAAGGGGTGAGATTATATTCTACGTACGGGTAAAAAATATTTCAAAAGACAACACAAACATAAACATTAGTCAGGGTGAATAACTAAAAAATGCCTTTAAACATAATAATGTTTAACATATTATTGCTGGAATAAGAGATGAACAAATAATGCCCCATAATAAATAAAACTAATGTTTATTCTAGTAGTCTAATAAACATATGAATTTTCAATTACTATTTTCATAATGAGAGATATTAATATTCCTTACATTCCAAAACATATCATCACGGTCTCATCCAATACATCTAAAAATTATTAAGGCATCAAGAAAAACCATAACTAAAAATAGGAATGTCCTAAGCCAAGTCTATGCATATTTTTATTATGAGACCTAATGATACATCGAGGGACTATTGATATCCACACCAATCACATAATATGTCCAATTAATTCCTCATATTAACAAAGAGAAACAAAAATATCATGTATATTCATATTGAAACTAACATATGAAACATAAATAAACGCCCATAAACATTAAGCATAGACACTATCCATTCGAAGTAAATTGTTTAATAGTTTTATAATAGCACATCTATAGTCAATGTAATTATATAACATTAAAGTAAATATGGTTGATGAAATAATAAATTTTAATCCCAATAATACTTAATAATAAACTAGAGAGTTGAAATAAATGATGATTATCATATAAAATCATCACGCAATTCTTAATATAAATATTTATTTACGTTGAAAAGAAGTTTTATTTAGGAAAAGTGTTTATATAAATCCAGAATTGTAGTATGATGTTGTTTTAATGTTAGAATTCATGAATTTGGACAGATAATGGATTCTAAAACATATTTTAGATTTCCCTTGAAAATAGGTAGGAATTTGAGAAATTCCCTTGAGATGGGATTCAATTTCGGGAATCATTTTTGAAGGATCATTTTAAAACATTTAACTCCCAATAAATTAAAGTAGGATTATGGTTAATAAACATATATAAATAATTTACAAAGAATATATGAGGGGTAAATAATAATAATTACTAATCTAATTGATGTAAGTAAAGGATAATTGTAACCAAATAAAAATAGAGGTTCATGTTTAAAACCCTTACCACTTTATAATCAATCGGTTCTATTGTCCCTAAATTAATAATCCTGAAATGATGAATTTAAGATAATTAAATCAAATATATTAATTATATGATACATAAATAGTCATTATACATACAATAAACACTAGTAATAGATGTCAATAAAGAATATCTCACAAAAAATGGAAGAGAGGTGAGGAAACCCCTTACCTTATGTCAGAAGGTATTCCAAACATGATCTTAATTTCCAAAATAATAAAATATAAGTTCATAAATTATTGATTAGAAAACCTCCTCTTCATTTAATTGTATAATTTTAACATTATTAGGTTTATTTATGGTTTATAATAGATTCATTTTCATTGTTTAGGGGTTTTTTTTATTGTTTTCATGGTCAATTAACTTTTATTCATGTACAAATAAACATGTATAATGAGAATGGTTGTATAGAATAGAATATATATGTAATTATTGAACACAATGATGATTACACGGTTATAAAATTTGTTTTTCTTTTGGTAGTGAAGGTGAATCATTGTAAAATAGTAATGGAAATTGTTTGGTTTAATTGGTGGTTTTTTGATCACAACAAAATAATTATGATTTATAAATTAATATCTTGTGTGAAAAAAGGATTCCAGAAAATTAAATAAGTTATAATAATTATATTAGTGTATTTTTTCACAATCAAAATTACATTATGGCCAGAATTGATGAAGATAATAGAAATTGAAAACCTATCATCCTTGAATGTGATAAATTCACACGCATCGAATACTGTTTTCATTTCTAGTATAAAATATGGGGAAATGATAATTGATGAAGAATTATTATTATATCCTAAAACAATTACAGTACATTAATGTTACTTGAGTCATCAAATTTCTTTATTAATGTAATTGCGGAATAAAAAATATAAGTATGGAGAGGGAAATAAAATAAATGAAAAGAGGAATTTACCACTTGAAGTAATATTCCTTGAGATCCTCCTTAGGGGATATGTTTCGGTCGTTTAATTACAAAAAAGTTTGATAGAAATAGGGAAGATCATGGTATGATATTTGATCAAAATTTAGATAATAAAAAATATTGAGTGCAGTGAAGAGAAGAGGGAGTGGGGGCGGGTTATAGTGGAGGAGAGGAGGGTTTTCCCATTATTTTACTCATTATTTTGTTATTTTTCCAAATAAAACCAATGATATTTATTATTTTACCAAGAATAGTAATACGTGTATGTGAGTACAAACCCTGAGGTAATTACATAATCCATTATTATAAGGCCCCAGCCTTAAACCATACTTAATATTGAATTAAATGAATAATTCACATTGAGGATCTTTTCAGGTTTAGAGTTTTAGAGAATTAGGACATAACTATTACATCTCAAAATATTACAAAATATACACTTCTACTATGTTTCCATAAAATAATATAAAAACTCTTAAAAAAGAGACATGTCTAGTTCCATGTTTTATATAGCATGAGTTTCCCTTGATCCCATCCTTGACCCTATTCCAAATTAAGTCCTGTGAAAAAAAATTCAAAAAAAAACTTGGGGTGAACATAAAAAGCTCAGTAAGGGATACACAAAGAATGAAAACTGTTAGTTTTTCAAACATCACGTAAACCATGTATACTTTATCAAAGTAATACCTTCACCTTCATGAAGTAGTAAAAACTCTTCACATATTAAAATATCATTACTTACCCTTTTGTTACCAAATGATTACCATAAAACCCATATAAAGAACACATAACATATAAAGGTAACTTGGAAAATAAACATACTTAAGTGGAATAACCATACGGTCGACTTCCACACATATCACATAATGGAATAGACAAACGGACAACTTCCAAACATACATAATGGAATATCCATACGGACGACTTCCATACCCAATGCATTGGAGGTTATAACGTAACCACCCATCCTGGTATTCACGGCACCACCTGTCATATGGTTTATCACGTAACCACCCATCAAATGTCCAAGTACCAATATAAAATCAAAAAACAGAAAACCAATATAAAGGAATGATTACTTTTCCACATTTCAATAACATTATATCATTTAAATTTATTAACATAATAGAAACCTTTATCAAAACCATTTTCAATAAAAAAATACATAAAAGAGTATATGGTATTTATTTTATTTTAAAAACATTACGGCTTGTTGAGGAATCCAAAGACCAAATAATACTCGCGGCGGCGGAAAAGGTCGTTGTCACCGCATACGTTAAAAAAGACATTCCTTGTTGTCGTTTAGTAAAACGCTTCTTAGAAAAAGTTTCCTTTTGTATAAAAGTAAAAGTCAAAGGGGTTTATACACCGTCTAAAAGAAATTTGTGTATAAAACGAAATATGCCTCAATGAAAGGAGATTGAGACGAAGTCCCCTACCTCGGGTCCGACTTGACTCGATCGTTCTTTAACGTCCTGAATAATAAACTTGAGTTAATTTATATTTTCTTAAGAACCTTTTTAAAGTTCATTATTCCTTTTATATCACTTATTACCATGTTATAAACATCATGTAACCATTTAAATTAATAATGTTTGTTTTGTCGATATTTGGTTCTTAAGTCGAAAGTGGACTTCTTACAATTACATGTTGTTCGTGTGGTCAAAGGTTCATTATATGCAGAATGAAATTTCTGATTTGGATATCATATATATCATATATATCGAGCATATACATGTATTTATAATATTACATAATCATTTAGAGGTAAGAAATGAAATGCACCATTCATGGAGACGGTAAGTCGTACGTACGCATGAACGCTACTTTCATTTCTTTGTCATATTAATGGAATAAAAACTAAATGAGAGGTATGTATATTTTAATTCCAGAATTATATTCATCATTTAGATGTATCATTCATCATATATATCCATTCTATACATGTAATTATAATAGTACATTACATTTGGGGATAAGAAATGAAATGCACCGTTCATGGAGACGGTAAGCCGTACGTACGCATGAATGCTACATTCATTTCTATTTCATATTTTTGTGGAATGGAATAATAATTATATATAGGTATATTATAACTCCAGTATAAAATCATATATAATAACTTTAAATCCATCCTTTACACGTCCCACATATGGAATTAACGAATCACATCACTTTGAGGGGGCGGTAGTACGCACTTCCTTAAATGAAGATATCGCGTTTCCCATAATGGAAACCATAAAGGTATACCCATAATGAAAAATACAGAAGCTTAAGGAAAACATAAACATATTATATATCATATATAAATATATTTTCATCTTAATGGCCACCTTTGAAGGTGTTAAAACAATGTTGAACAATCATCGTTTCGGGATGCCAAAATTCGCCATCCATGGAAACAGTATGTTCTTTAACCATTAGATGTAGGTGTGTGTAAGTGTAGATCGAATAATTCTTATAGAAACATCATAGTATATTTATTATACTGTATTTGTTACAAAATAAATGAATAAAAAGAGTTTAGGGGGTTGGAGAAACAAAATTAAACAAAAGGACTCAAGTGAAGACGTTACCTTAAAATCGGGTAACTCCCTTTGGTTTGAGCTCAAAGGATTCCTTGGGAAGACTTCTGCCCAAAGTGAGGCTTCAAGGAGAAAGAGAGGGAAGTGGAGAAACAAAATGAGCAGGGTTTGGATGAGCCAAAGACTTTGGGAGTGTGGGAAATGAGGTAGAGGTGGGGGCCTTTTATAAGAGGAGAGGAGGGGCACTCTTGGAAAGTAAGAAAATGATACATTATTTTAGAATGAGTTTTGGATTTTAATGGTCCCACATTGATTTGTTTCGAAGATAAGGTGATAAGGTTTCGAAATCCACTCATACAAAAGGTTTTGGACATGTGTAGGTCATAGAGTTTACATTATCTTTCCATTTTATTTAAGTACTTTATTAATGAGGTAATCGATGCATCATCATGATTTCATAAATAATTTAATTTATATAATGTCTAAATATTATTAAAAAAAATATCATGATATAGGAAATCATTTTATCCTTCTAATTAATATTTATAGTAAAGAATCTGACTTGTATATCCCCATGTAAAGTTATTTTTAGTAAAACATGTCATGTTTGTGTCATTTTTATCTTTTCAATAAATAAAAAGTTATTTATGTCATTTCCCAACCAAAGTGGCTCCATGGGGTCCCCAAGTTGACTCATGGATTTTCTTGGTCGGACATGACACATACAATGGGTTTAGGACATGTGTCAAGATCATCTCATATTATTAAAACATTATTTTTACCTTAAACTACACTAATTACTTGTAATCGTGATTAAAAACTTAATTAGTTACTATTCACCAAAAAATTATTTTAATCCCGTTGAACCAAATTTTACTTCTTAATTACAACCATGTATGTCGGATTTTCTAAATTAAAAACACAAAAGTGGTAAAATTTCATTTAAACGAAAAATCAGATTTTATAAGTACCAGTTAGTGGTTTCACTATTCATCAAAAATTGAAGTTTTTTAGAAAAATACCAAAAAATCACCCTAACATATATTTGATATTTCGAATTCAAAAATGAATTCTATTTTACAAAATTCAAAACATATAAGTCACATTAATTAATTTAATAATTAATTCCCGTCGTCATGACAAATAGCATGTTTTTATGAAACAATAAGTATCAAAAGATTGACACTAGTTTAAGTCCGATATAAAAATGAAATTAATTCCAACGACCACTATTGGATTAAATGGTAAAAATATATTCTAGTTTTACTTAAAAAAAAATTCAAAATATTATCTAATCATCTTAATAAATTAGATTAAAAAGTGGTTTTGAATTAAATTACAACATTTTACACTATTCAATAAAAAATGAACTTTATCGGAAAAATACAAAAAATTTACACAAAGTAAATTTTGATGTCTCGATTATAAAAAAGAGTTATACTTGGTCTAATATAATGTATAAGAGTAATAAAAACTATATTTAATGACGTTTCGCCATCAAAAGGTGATAAGTGAACCTTTAGTGAAAATTAGGGTATAAATGCCTAAAATTGAATTCTTTCCGTATTTTAAGCCTTTATCTTTTATTGGATAAATGTAAAAACATTTAAAAAACATATATATTCATATTTTAGTTATTTCTATCCATTCCATCCAATACAACAGCTACATGTTAACTATCATTTAAAATAATATTATTATATTACTAGTGTGCAACAGAAGTTTTCAAACAAACTCATCGTTGCCTATCGAGTACGCAATCGAACTTAAAACCCCTTTAAAGTAAAATTAATATATAATTCCTAAATATTAATAAACATGAAAAATATTTATTCTTCATTTACATGGTTTGTTACATCCTTCCCCCCCTTTTGGGAATTGTGTCCTCGCAATTTTATTCACTTATAAAAATAAGTGGGGGTATTTATCCCTCATAGCATTTTCAGATTCCCACGTTGCCACTTCATCCATATGGTTTTACCACAAAACCATTACCTGGTGGACTACCTTATTTCGCAACACATGCTCTATTCGGTCAAGAATCTGGACTGGTTGTTCTTCATAAGAGATATTCTCTTCCAACTGCACTACCTCTGGACTCAAAACATGAGATGAATCTGCCATATACTTCCTCAACATCGAAACATGAAAAACATTGTGTACCTAAGATAATCTCAGAGGTAATTCCACTCTGTATGCAACTGATCCAACTCTCTCCAGAATTTCATATGGTCCAATGAACCTTGAACTCAGCTTTCCTTTCTTACAGAACCGCATCACACTTTTCTATGGAGAAACCTTGAGAAAAATATGATCACCAACCTCGAAAGATAGATCCTTCTTCCAGTTATCCGCATAACACTTCTGCCTGCTCTGAGCTGTTCTCATGTGTTTTTGAATCAACTGAACCTTTTCTGCCATCTCTTCTACCAATTCTGGTCCCATCAGCTTCCTTTCACCCACATCATCCCAAAATGCTGGTGTTCGACACCGCTTCCCATATAATGCCTCAAATGGTGCCATCTGTATACTGGAATGAAAACTGTTTTTATAAGAAAACTCAACAAAATAAATATGTTGGTCCTAAATTCCCTGATAATCCATAGAACAAGCTCGTAGCATATCCTCCAAGGTCTGAATTTTTCGTTCTGACTGCCCATCTGATTGCGGATGAAAAGCAGTACTAAAATTTAATTCAGTACCCAACGACTTATGAAGGCATTTACAAATGTTAGAAGTAAACCTTGGATCACAGTCAGATACAATGGAGAGATTTAATCCATGTAACCTAACCATCTCTTTAAGATACAAATAGGAATATTAATCTAGTGAAAAAACAATCTCGTATAGGAAAGAAAAGAGAAGATTTAGTCAAGCTATCAACAATAACCCGTATTGCATTATTACCTTGAGATGTCTTTGGTAATCCCACAACAAAGTCCATGGATATATTCTCCAATTTCCACTATGGCACTGGTAGAGGCTGAAGCATCCCTTTCAGTAACTGCTGCTCTGCTTTAACCTGCTGACAAGTCAAACACTTCACAGTAAAACCAGCAATATCTCTTTTCATTCCATCCCACCAGTAATACTCCCACAGATCTCTGTACATCTTAGTACTGTCAGGATTAACTGAAAACGGAGAACTATGAGATTGACATAACAACTCTCTCTTCAAATGTGAATCACAAGGCACACAAAATCTCTTCCAAAATCTCAAAACACAATCACTATCAATGTTGAATTCATGCAACTTACCCTTCTGAACCAGCTCTACCTTTTTCTGCAACTCACTGTCTTGCTTATGTGCTTGCTTGATTCTGTCTGATAGAGATGATCTCACTGATACATGAAACAAAACAGAAGGACATCCTTCACCAATAACTTCTATGCCAAAGTTCATCAAATCAAAAACCAAAGGATCTCATTCCAAACGTAGCATGGTTAATGAAGCATAACTTTTTCGACTCAAAGCATCAGCCACTTTATTTTCATTTCCCGGATGGTAGTGAATTGTACAATCATAATCTTTGATTAATTCCAGCCATCTCATCTGTCTCATGTTCAATTATTTCTTAGTGAATATATACTTTAAACTTTTATGATCAGTATATTTTTCACACTTTAATCCATAAAATTGATGCCTCCAATTTTTTAAAGCAAAAACAACAGCAGCTAATTCCAAATCATGTGTAGGGTAATTTACCTCATGTGTTTTCAACTGACGTGAAGTATAAGAAATTACCTGATCATTCTGCATAAGGACACAACCAAGTCCCTTCGACGAAGCATCACTGTATATCACAAACTCACCATTCCTGGAAGGAAGTGCCAAAATTGGAGCATTCACCAATATTCTTTTCAACTCCTGAAAACAATCATCACATTCATTGGTCCAGATAAACTTAACACCCTTCCGAGTTAGCTTAGTCATTGGACTAGATAACTGTGAAAAAATTTTAACAAACCTTCGGTAGTAACCTGCCAAACCAAGAAAACTACAGATCTCGGTTACATTTGTGGGTCTTGGCCATTCTTCAACAACTTTTGTGTTAGCAGGATCTACAGTTATGCCATCTTTTGAAACAATGTGACCCAGGAAAGAAATTTGTTGTAACCAAAACTCACACTTGCTAAATTTTCCATATAGTTTCTCTTCTTTAAAGGTTTGCAAGATAACCCTTAAATGACTTTCATGCTCCTCTTTACTTTTAGAAAACACTAAATTATCATCAATGAAAACAACCACAAACTTATGCAAGAACTCATGGAAAATTCTATTCATAAGGTCCATGAATATAGTAGGTGCATTGGTTAACCCAAAAGGCATAAATACAAATTCATAATGGCCATATCTAGTACGGAACGCAGTTTTCGGAACGTTTGCTTCTTTTACTTTGAACTAATGGTACCCCGACCTCATGTCAATCTTCGAAAAATACTGAGCTCCCTAGAGCTGATCAAAAAAATCATCGATATGAGGCAAAGGATACTTGTTCTTAATAGTAATATTATTCAAGGCTCTATAATCAATGCAAAGTCTCATTGATCCATCTTTCTTTTTAACAAACAAGACAGGAGCACCCCATGGTGATGTGCTAGGTTGAATGAAACCGTTATCTAATAACTCCTGCAATTGTTTATTTAACTCTAAAAGTTCAACATGTGCCATTCGATAAGGGGGTTTTGAAATTGGATTAGAATCCGGAACCAAGTCAACAGTAAATTCATCTTCCCGATCATAAATAATACCAGACAACGCATCAGGAAAATCATCAAGATACTCATTTACCACTGTCACATCATTAATCTGAACAGTTCCTTTATTTTCTAAAATATGTGCAAGGTAACATTCATTTCCATCTTTTTCTAGTTTCTCAACTTCCTAATATGTTATCAAAATCAAGGGTTCATTCTTTTACACAAACTGAAAATCCTTTTGAAAAGAAACCATTTTAGCTCTGCAGTCAATCTTATCATGATAAACAGAAATCCAATCCATGCCCAAAATAACATCAAACTCTAACAGAGTCAAAACAATAAGGTTTGTAGGTAGATTCTTTCCACACACAAGGATAGGAAGGTTCTTATCATTCCTTTTTGTCTCAACGTTCCCTCCGGGTGTTTTTACCATAAGTTCAGGGTTCATATCATGAGATGGAATTTCCAATTTACTAGAAAACTTCTCAGAAATGAAAGAGTGTGTAGACCCTGTATCAAACAACACATTGGCATAATCTGAACAAACAAACAGTGTACCTAATACCACTTCATTCGATGTCCCAACATCTGCGGAAGTTGTTGCAAAGGATTTCACCACCCCTTTCTTCTTGTAGTCTGGCTGCTTTCCCCCAGTTTAGTTCTTCATTGGACACTCGTTTTCACAATGACCCATTTCATTACAATTAAAACATCTTACCATTGGCTTTTCATTGCCTGCTTGATCATATTCATTACAGTTACGAGCAATATGATCGGACTTACCACACTGAAAGCACTTACCAGACTTGGATAAACACTCTCCAGGATGCATTTTACCACACTTCTCAAAGGATGGATATTTGGTTTTCTTACCTCCTTTCATCTTTGATAAATTCTTCCCCTTTTCCTACCAACTGGACCTATTATTCTGTTGTTTTTCATAGAACACCTGATCATCAACAAACTCCATTTCCACCTTCTCCGCACATCAAACAAGTATTTCCTAACTTTTGAACTCACAAGAAGATAAAGCCCTTCGATACTTTGGCATTAACCCTGAGTAAAAATGGTTTATTTTACTATCAAGATCTCGTATGACGTTTGGAGCATACCTTGCCAATCAAGTAAACATTGCTTCATAAGTAGCCACTAAGTCATCCTCCTGCCTCAATTATAAGATCTGTTTTTCCATCCTAAGACGAACCACCTTAGGAAAATATTTATCAAGAAACATACCTTTGAATTCATCCTAGTGAAGATCATCAATCTCATCACTATCCCTGATATTTTTCACCATCGACCACCAATAATCAACTTCACCTTCAAAACGGTATACAACAAGACTAACCTTTTGATGTTCTAAACACCCCATGACATCAAAAATCTTCTCCAGTGCTTTAATCCACCCTTCAGTTTGCATGAGGTCAGATGATCCTCTGAATTATGGGGGATGTTTCCTCATGAAATGTTACACCACTGACATGTTCCTCTACGATTGATCTTGCTGATCTCATGCATGGAAACCTCCACCATTTATAGCTTGAGTCAACTGTGCCATCACTGCGACAAACCGTTCAGTTCCAATTCCGACCATCTCAGGTTGCTGATTTGGAAGGTTTTCTTACTCCTGATGTCGTCCCAACATAGCTTCTTTGTTTCCTCTACGGAAAACCATTCTGAACACAGAAATATCTTAGGTGAACCAACATGGTATTCTTTAAATGCTATATCATTTCATTCATACCATAAATTAACTTATAATTTAAAAATTTTCTAACTCTTAATGTTGTCTAAACCGACCTCTGATACCAACTATAAGGCCCCAGCCTTAAACCTTACATAATATTGAATTAAATGAATAATTCACATTGAGGATCTTTTTAGGTTTAGAGTTTTAGAGAATTAAGACATAACTATTACATCTCAAAAGATTACAAAGTAGACACTTCTACTATGTTTCCATAAAATAAAAAAAACACTTAAAAAGAGAAATGCCCAGTTCTATGTTTTATATAGAATGACTTTCCCTTGATCTCATCCTTGACCCTATTCCTCATTAAGTCCTGTGAAAAACATTTCAAAAAAAATTGGGGTGAGAATAAAAAGCTCAGTAAGGGATACATAAAGAATGAAAACTGTTAGTTTTTCAATCATCACGTAAACCATGTATACCTTATCAAAGTAATACCTTCACCTTCATGAAGTAGTAAAAACTGTTCACTGAATAAAATATCATTAATTACCCTTTTGTAACCAAAGTATTACCATAAAACCCATATAAAGAACACATAACATATAAAGGTAACTTGGGAAATAAACATACATAAGTGTAATAACCATACGGTCGACTTCCACACATATCACATAATGGAATATCCATACGGCCAACTTCCATACATACCTAATGGATTATCCATACGGCCGACTTCCATACCTAATGCATTGAAGGTTATAACGTAACCACCCGTCCTGGTATTCACAGCACCACCCGTCATATGGTTTATCACGTAACCACCCGTCAAATGTCCAAGTACCAATATAAAATCACAAAACATAAAAGTAAATGTCAAAGGGGTTTATAAACCATATAAAAGAAAGTTGTGTATAAATCAAAATATGCCTCAATGAAAGGAGATTGAGACAAAGTCCCTTACCTCGGGTCTGACTTGACTCGATCATTCTTTAACGTCCTAAATAATAAACGTGAGTTAATTTCTATTTTCTTAAGAACCTTTTTCAAGTTAATTATTCCTTTTATATCACTTATTTCCATGTTATAATCATTATGTAACCATTTAAGGTAATAATGTTTGTTTGGTCGATATTTGGTTCTTAAGTCGAAAGTGGACTTCTAAAAATTACATGTTGTTTGTGTGGTAAAAGGCTCTTTATATCCAGAATGACATTCCTGATTTGGATATCATATATATCATATATATCCAGCATATACATGTATTTATAATATTACATAATCATTTAGTGGTAAGAAATGAAATGCACCGTTCATGGAGACGGTAAGCCGTACGTACCCATGAACGCTACTTTCATTTCTTTGTCATATTAATGGAATTAAAACTAAATGAGAGATATGTATATTTTAATTCCAGAATTATATTCATCATTTAGATGTATCATTTATCATATATATCCATTATATACATGTACTTATAATATTACATTACATTTGGGGAAAAGAAATGAAATGCACCGTTCATGGAGACGGTAAGCCGTACGTACGCATGAACACAACTTTCATTTCTATTTCATATTTTTATGGAATGGAATAATAATGATATAGAGGTATATTATAACTCCAGTATAACATCATATTTAATAACTTTAAATCCATCCTTTACATGTCCCACATATGGCATTAACGAATCACATCACTTTGAGGGGGCGGTAGTCCGCACATCTTTAAATGAAGATATCACGTTTACCCATAATAGAAACCATAAATGTATTCCAAAATGTAAAATACATAAGCTTAAAGAAAACATAAACATATTATATATCATATATAAATATAGTGTCATCTTAATGGCCACCATTGAAGGTGTTAAAAGGTTGTTGAACAATCATCGTTTCGGGAGGCCGAAATTCGCCATCCACGGAAACAGTATGTTCTTTAACCATTAGATATAGGCGTGTGTAAGTGTAGATCGAATCATTCTTATTAAAACATCCTAGTATATTTATTATACTGGATTTGTTATAAAATTAAATAATAAAAATAGTTTTGGGGGTTTGAGAAGCAAAATAAAACAAAAGGACTCAAGTGAAGACGTTACCTTAAAATAGGGTAACTCCCTTTGGTTTGAGCTCAAAGGATTCCATGGGAAGTCTTCTGCCAAAAGTGAGGCTTCAAGGAGTAAGAGAGGGAAGTGTAGAGACAAAATAGGCAGGTATTGGCCGAGCCAAAGGCTTTGGGTGTGTGGGTAAAGAGGCAGAGGTGGGGGCCTTTTATAAGAGGAGAGGAGGGGCACTCTTTGAAAGTAAGAAAATGTTACTTTATTTTAGAATGAGTTTCTCATTTTAATGGTCCCACTTTCATGTGTTTCGAGGATAAAGAGATAAGGGTTAGAAATCCACCCATCCAAAAGGTTTTGGACATGTGTAGGTCACATATTTTACATTATCTTTCCATTTTATTTAAGTCCCTTATTAATGAGGTAATCGCTGCATCATCATGATGTCATAAATAAATTAATTTATCTAATGTCTAAAAATTATAAACAAAATATCATGATGTAAGAAATATTTCTATCATTATAATGAATATTTATAGTAAACAATATGACTTGTATATCCCCATGTAAAAGTTTTTCTAGTAAAACATCTCATGTTTGTGTAATTTTTATCTTTTCATTAAATAAAAAGTTATTTATGTCATTTCCCAACCGAAGTGGCTCCATGGGGTCCCCAAGTTGACTCATGGATTGTCTTGGTCAGACATGACACATCCAATGGGGGTAGGACATGTGTCAAGATCATCTCATATTATTAAAACATTATTTTTACCTTAAACTACACTAATTACCTCTAATCGCGATTAAAAAATTACATAGTTACTATTCACCAAAAAATTATTTTTATCCCATTGAACCACACATTACTTCTTAATGACAACCATTTATGTCGGATTTTTGAAATTCAAAACACAGAAGTGGTAAAATTTCATTTAAACGAAAAATCAGTTTTTATAAGTACCACTTAGTGGATTCACTATTCATCAAAAATTGAAGTTTTTCAGAAAAATATCAAATATTCATCCTAAGCTATATTTGATATTACGAATTCAAAAATTAAGTCTATTTTAAAAAATTCAAAACATATAATTCACATTAATTAATTTAATAATTAATTCCTGTTATCATGACAAATAGCGTGTTTTTATGAAACAATAATTATCAAAAGATTGACACTAGTTTAAGTCCGATTTCAAAGTGAAATTAATTCCAACGAATACTATTAGATTAAATGGTAAAAATATATTCTAATTCCACTTAAAAACAATTCAAAAGATTACCTAATCACCTTAATAAATTATATTAAAAAGAGGTTTTGAATTAAAATACAACATTTTACACTATTCATTAAAAATTGACCTTTATCGGAAAAATACCAAAAATTTACACAAAGTAAATTTTGATGTCCCGATTCTAAAAAAGAGTTATATTAGGTCCAATATATTGTATAAGAGTGATCAAAACTATATTTAATGACGGTTCGCCATCAAAAGGTGATAAATGAACCTTTAGTGAGAATTAGGGTATAAATGACTAAAATTGATTTCTTTCGGTATTTTAAGCCTTTATCTTTTATTGGATAAATTTAAAAACATTTAAAAAATATATATAATCATATTTTAGTTATTTATATACATTCCCGCCAATAAAATGGCTACATGTTAACTACCATTTAAAATAATATTATTATATTACTAGTGTGCAACGTAAGTTTTCAAAGAAACTCATCGTAGCGTATCGAGTACGCAATCCAACATAGAAACACCTTTAAAGTAAAATTAATATTTAATTCATAAATATTAATAAATATGAAAAATATTTATTCTTCATTTACCTGGGATGTTACAATTATGCTAGTAATAGTGAATTTAATTGATAATGTATATATACGGTAAATTACCATATTTTATTATTCATAAAAAATTTGACTTTTTAGGAAAAATTCCAAAAATTATCCCTAAATATTTTTCGACGTATAGTATTAAAAAATTAACTAAATTTTATGATAATATTTTCTTAAATATCATTTAATTGTTTTAAAATAAATCCATGATTTTTTCGGAAAAAAAATTATTACTATATTTCGTTTTATATCACCTTGAAAAATTAATCATGATCTTATTATCTTATATACCAAATACAATAAAATAATAATATAATTTATGATTCATAAGGGTCATATTTCTATTCAAAAGGGTCATATTTCTATTCATAAGGGTATGATACTATTTACCTAAAATTAAAATTTTCTGATCAGACTTTAAATATCTTACTATGTGGAACCACCTTTGTCTATTTTTAAAAATTCAAACTATAGAGGTGGAAACATTATGTTAACTGGATAGGTTGTAACAAAGTGGTGTTTGGTAGATACTCTTTATTTCATTAATTTCATTTTAAATTTAATTGAAAAATCTTGGGGTGTTACAATATCACAATCTTACAAAAATATTATTCTAGTAATTTTATTTTGAACATAGAAATTTAATGGTTGATACATGAAAATTCCCTTGTTGGAAACCCATATTAAGAATATGGTTAAAATATTCTCTAAATAATAGGTAAAGATAAATTCATTACTTACTAAAAAACTATTCATTCTAACTTGAAAATGTGGTCATGGAAGAATAATCAAACCATCACATTCTGATGAAAACTAATAGAGAACACACTTAGATGAAAGGTACATACCATAAAACTATAAACTACTATTTTGAAATTTTTTTACCATTAACCAAATATGAAAATAGGATAGAATATTTATTTATTAATATTTTCATAGAGTTGATGAATTATTCCACTATATTATACTATAAATATACATTTATATTTCATAAACACAATCTTATCCATTGTTTGTTCCTTAAGCTATCTTTTCTTCATCTCTTATCCAATGTTTCATCATTTGGTCACATTAAGCTCTAAAACCTAATACAATGATCAACGTAATCCATTTTTTAAAAGGTTTAACTTTCTATAAGATTGTGATCCATTACTTTTGTGTCAATACCATATTCATCCTTACAAGATTCATGTACACATGGTCCTTGGATGTTCTAATTTGGTTTATAACTATATGATAAATCATACTGAATGCATCCACTACCTTATTTTCCTTTAATCGAAATGAATCAGCACTAAATTTTCCCATTCCAAACATGTGAATGTCTTCATCATGTGTCCTCTTATAATATGGTAATAACTCAAAAAACAAAAAATCCTTGTTGAAATCATGAATTAATCCTTATAAATGTTATTTTATATCTTCTTTAAACCCAAAAATGTTGTAAAATTCATCAATGATAACATAGAACACTTGTCGACAGGTTAATAATTTATTTTAAGGTAGTCGTGACTTATCTAAATCAATAATTGTTTCTTTATTATCATAATAATAATTAATATTACTAGGGTTGTCTTTTCCTCAACCATATAACATCCCTAGATAATACAATTCTATAGATTTAATTATCATTGGTAAAATTCATCACACAAACTCAAATAATTAAGGAAATGTTA
Source organism: Viscum album (assembly GCA_963277665.1). NCBI lineage: Eukaryota > Viridiplantae > Streptophyta > Magnoliopsida > Santalales > Viscaceae > Viscum > Viscum album. The sequence continues at coordinate 120,548,243 of OY728153.1, read as the reverse complement.
ATACAGTACAATCGTCATATTTTAAATAGTTCTTATATCCATTACATTATTGATAAAATATTCAAATGACACTAATCTTGAAGATGAATATTAATCATTCCACTTCATCGGTGGCACAGTCATAACTGGATCATTATCCAGTAATATCACATGGGAATATTTCATAGACTATTGCGATACTAATTCTAATAGTGTCCCATATCCTTGTAGTTGAAACATTGTACATTGGAATCCATTTTTTTCCCACTCAATTGCTAAATTGATGTAATTTTTCTACACACAAATAACAAAATCCCCTTCCAATCAAGAATTTACAAGAGTTATTCTTAACATAATTATATGTTGTCGGAAAACCCTTCCTTAACTTCTTCCCATTATACATATTTTTCTTAACCATCCTATTAATGTATTCCTTCCCATTAAATCCATAGGACTAAGATAATTATTTACATATATTATTTAAAAAAAGATAACATTTCTTCATATGATGATGATGCACGAGTGACTATATTCCTTTGAAGTGATGACATTAGAACATAAGAGATTAGATCATCATTACAATTTGCATAATGTGTATTGGTGATTTTATCATTTCTTCTACAAGGAATAATTTTTAATCAATTTCGTATATATTATTATCTAGTTTAATTATAAACTCCCTATAACTCTAAATATATCATAAATTAATACATCTTAAATCCTTGAAGCATATACTTTGGTTAATTTTGTGGCATAAATCCTTCATAATGGTGGATACATTTTTTTGAATTATCCTATAATTATCATCTAAGATTGTCAAAATAGGAGCACACAAAGGCCGATTGTCATGTACCAGGGTACTACAGGTCAATCCCAAAACAACATGTCAGATTGGTTACTCTTATGTACATCTATTCCAGATCTACACCCACTTGTAGAATCTAGACAAAGATGTATTATTTGGAAATATCCACATAATTTCTTCCTATCCAAAACTCTATGATGTTCCTTCATACTTATCCTCAATGACTATCTGATGGTTTTGAACTATAATATATTTTTTCTAAATCTAGTTTCCATAATTTCTATAAAACATCTTTGATTCCAACTATAATTCCGCAAACCCAGTTACCCAGATCAAGTTAATTATTTCATTATATTGGCATGCTTACAAGAAAGTAGTATATCAATGGAACATGTAGTTTAGTAGTTTTGAAAACCAGATACATACATAGGTTCTACATTACAACTTGAGATGTAATATATAATATATTTTTTAATTGGAACATCCAAAACTCTAATATTATCCATGTAGGTCATTCATAATAAACTTTTTCATGACCTGAGATAATGAATCAACAGAAAGGGGTGATATCAGATTCTATGTAAGGGTAAGAAATATTGTCGATGATAACATAATCATAAACATGATACATGGTAAATAACTAAAACACATGCCTTTAAAAATAATAAACATGAACAAATTAGTGTAGGAATAAGTGTTGAATACAAAATTTTATAATAGATCATAATCGTGGGTACTCTAATAGTCGAATAACCACGTGAATATTCAATTACTAGTTTCATAATGAGGGAAATTCATATTTAAAACATTTTAAATCATATCATCATGGCCTCATCATAGTCATATGAAAACGATTAAGTCCTTGGGAAACACCATTACTAAACATGGGAAATTCCTTGACCATGTATATATATATTTCTCTCATGAGAACTACATATGCATCGAGTGGCTATAGTAGGCCCCACACATCACATAATAATTCCAATTAATTCTCTATATAAATGTGTATAAATATAAACAACATATAAATTCTTATTGAAACTTACATACGAAACATAAATAAATTTCCCCGAATATTAATCATAAACACAAACTATTTGGAGTAAATTGGTGAATTGGGTAATGATAGCACATCCAAATTCAAACTAATAATTATACATTAAATTAAATATGTTACATGATGTCATAAATATAAATCCCAATAATACATAATAATCAATAAGAGTGTTGAATCATATGAATATACTCTTAAAATTTAATCAACCAATTCTTGAGATAAATACATTTTTACTTGGAAATGAAGAGTTATTTTGGAAAAGTGTGTTTATAAAACATTAAATGAAGTATTATAGTATTTTAATAATATAATTAGTCATTTTATAAATATAATGGTTTCAAAAAATTGAATATATATGGTCTTTGATAATATGTAATAATTTTAGAAATTCCCTTTGAAATGGGCGTGTATTTCGAGAAGAATTTTTGAAATATCATTTTAAAACATTTACCTTGCCACAATTGAAATCCATATTCTATTTGGTAAACGTATATATAATATTCACACAGAATAAATGAGGGGTAAATATGCATAAACATAAATTTGACTATGGTATGTATAGAATAAGAGTAACCTGAATGAAAATGAATGTTCATGTGGAAATTCCTTACCACTTTGTAAGTAGTCAATTTGAATGTCCCAAAATTAAAAATAATAAAATAAATAATGTTTTAAAATGATTATAAATAGATTAATGATATGATACATCAATGTGAAGTATACATAAACCATAAGCAATTAACATTTGTGAATCCAAAATATGTCACAAAAATGGGAGTGAGATGAGGAAACCCCTAATGTTTAGTATGAAGGTGTGCCTCAATTGATCTTAATGACCTGAATAATCATATATATGCTCATAAAATAATGATTAATGAATCTAACCGACATCTAATAGATTTATTAAAACAATATTAGGTTCATTTTTTGCCATTAATATATTCAATATCATTGATTGAGAGTGTTTTCTTCTATGGTGTTCATGGTCGATTTACTTATATAAATATACAGATAAACATGTAGAATTAGAATGGTTGTCAAAAATTAATGTTGTATTTTGTTATTTATTAACCAGAAGATTACATGGTTATAAATTATTTTGTATCATGGGAGTGAGTTTGAATTATTATGAATCATTATGGACAATTGATTTGGTTAATTAGTAGTTTTTTATCTTAACAAACTCATTTTGAGTAAGAAATAAACATCATGTGTAAAAAAGGATTCTAGAACATTAAATATGTAATAATACATATATTATAGTATGTTTTTACAAAACAATTTTTTCATGACCATAATTGAAGATGTTAATAGATATTGAAAACCCATCATCCTTGAATGTGATAAATTAACACATCTCAGATGGTGTATTCATTTCTTGTATAAATGAAAGAGAAAAAAGGGATTGATGAAGAATTATTAATTTATCATAAAAAATTCTAGTGTATGTAATTTACTTCGTTCATCAAATAATTTTTATGAAAAGAGGTTGTTATTGAAAAAGAAAAGAATAGAACATGAAATAAATGAAAAGAAAAGAGGAATTTACCTCTAGAAGAAATCTTATATGAGATCTTCGTTAGGGGATATGTTTTTTTTTCATTTTATGAGACCAAAGGTTTTTGGACGTGGGGGAAGAGAATAGTAGGTTACTTGACCATAATTTTGGAAAGGCTCAAGGCTTGACAGTACTGATGAGAAAAAGGAGTGAGGGGGATTTATAGTGGAGGAGAGGAAGGTTTACCCATTATTTTACTCATGATTTTATTATTTATCCATGTACAACCAATTGTATTGATTCTTATGACCAAGAATAATAATATGTTGATGAAGCTTTGAAAAAATCGCTACTTACATAATCCATAAATCTAGGAATAGTTAATTTAACTAATAATGTATATATACAGTAAATTATCGTATCTTACTATTCATAAAAATTTTAGTATTTCAAAAAAAATCCCAGAAATTCACCCTAACAATTTATCAATGTGTATAATGCAAAAATGAACACCATTTTTTGAAAATAATTTTCTATATATTAATATATTAATTTTTATGTAAAGTCATTATTTATTTAATAGAAATAAAAAAATAATTTGTTTTATATCACTTTGAATAATTAATCAAGAGAGAATTATATTATAAACATCAGAGAATAAAATAATAATATGGTTTACTATTTATAAGGGTCATATAAATATTCATATTATTAATCAAAAGGGTATGTTACTATTCACCAAAAATTAATTATGTCTTATCAGTCTCAAAATATCTTACTGAACGCCATTGTGTCTATTTGTTTTTCAAAGTTGAAATCACAGAGGTGGAAAATTTATGTTTAATGGATAGGTAAAAACCAAATGGTGTTTTGCAGAGACTCAGTGCTTCATTAATTCTATATTAAATTTATCTGAAAAATCTTGGGGTGTTATAGCCTTTCCTCTAAAATGTAATGGCATTTTTTCTGAAATATATTTTCCACTTAAATTAATACTCCACTAATGAGTTGAATTACTAAAAAAGTTGACAAAAATATATTTAATTTTAATATAAATTCATTATATAAACAAAAAATATATGTTTATGAAATATAACATATAGTTATTATTAATATCAAAATATTTTAATGGTTACCATAAATCTTATTTTAATGTAGACATATGTGCTTCTATTCTAATCCTAAATTTTATCATATGGTTACTATCTATAATCTAGTATTTATTAAATATAGTTCCCAATGATGCAACTAAAATTCTTTTGATACTAACTACAGCATACTGGAGTCAAAATCCTAGAGGTCATGGCTTATATTAATACATTTTCAATATTACTAAGAATAAAATCACAATGGACCAAATGGTTTTGATGTTTTTGGAAAAAACGATACTTATATAAGCCATATATTAAAACATAATACATTAATTTCATAAGAAAAATTTCATTTCAAAATAACTATATTCCAAATATCTTATCATTGAATATATTTTATATAAAACATTATAGAGTCTTAGGTAGTACAAATAAAATATGGGTGATCTCAAATTATCAGTAATAGTTATGTATAATAGAATCAATAATGAATAAATGAGAATAATCAATAGGGTAAGGTAAATAATTTAATGCACATTCCATGAAATAGATAAAATCGGAGGGAGTATATAGGGAAACATGGTAATGTAATTAATTTCACACAAATGATATTTAAAATAACTAGATCTTGAATAATCAATAATTAAATGTAGATAATAAAAAAAATACATTTAATTAGTTTAATTGTAACTAAATGGATCTATATTTATTTTTCATATTGTAAATCTCTTGGATAATTATTACTAAATCAAAATGAATTAAATGATTAATCATAGGATTCCATGTTTCCTAGTTACAAATACCATAACCATTGGGTCCCCTAAAAAGACAGTTAAAATCATACTTGGTAAAAAAACCCAAAAATTATAGCAAAACAACTTATCCCATGAGACTACCGATGCATCATGTGGTCTTATATAATCATGCCCCACTCATGTTTTACATGTCCAAAGCATTATTAATATATCTAATAATCAGTTTCATTCATGAACAATGTTCCTCATATAATATAAAAATAGAATAAAAGATATATATTTAACAATAATTACCCAACCTAAAAATAACATTGATGTTCACATCATATTAAAAATTGGTATTCATTTAAGGAAATAATAAAATCATTCCCAAATAATAAAGATATTTAGGGAAAATTTAATTTATAATGATAATATGTAATTGATTATTTCAAGGGCTGTAAAAAATCATGGTGTTGAGTTTAAATACTATCCTTGGTCAAATAAATCATACAACATCCCAAGGTATAATAAGGATGGTATAAAAACAAAGTATCCTAATTGGTGTTAGGATAAATGGTTGTTGTCATTGATCAATTGGAGTACCATAATAAGATCATTAAAAAATCATGATCAAAACAAATTTAATTTCGAAGACCATTTTTAAAAAAGAATTATTCTTATAAAAATTAATTTTCAAACATTTTCATTAGATATTAATTTGAAAATTTACAAAGGATTCTTCAATGATATTGCATCAGTTATTTATGTACATGTTTTATAAGGTAAAAAATAACATTCTTTGTGTACAATAAAAACCTCAGAAAAGTATCATACATCAATAGGGACAATAAGATTCCTCTGTAAAAACTGTAAAAGACAAATGGGGTACAATTTCTCTAGTGACTTGTTTTTTAAATGTTAAAAAACATTTTTAATTTTTTTTATAAAACTTTTTTTTGAGAGAAGTCATATTTTTGACTTCAGAAAGAAATAATGTTGGGTTTTTTAAAAAACATTTTCTAATAAATATATAGTACAATTGATTATAAAAGAGAAAATATTACTTGAAAATGGTCATGAATATATACATGAGAATTTATTTTTTTGGTTTATATAATAATGATCGTATAATTTCTTTTATTGTAATTTCATGAATAATCAATGTCGATTAGAATTAGATTTTAAAAAATACATTAATGTCATCATAATGTTGAAGTGAGAATTTATAAATGAATTGAATATGTGTATAAAAAATAAATCAAAATATTAGAAGTGTAAATACATAAATATATATCCAATTTATTAGTTCACATAGTCATTAAATAGTATCACAAACAAGGAAGTAATTTTTCACAATATAAAGGAATTGAGTTATGAAATTTCTATTCGACATGGTTACTTTATGTTAAATTCTCCTTAGATGAGATAAACCAAATTGAAAAAAAAATATAACATGAATAATGGTGTACTAATGATATTAAAAATATATGCATTATTATGTAAACCACATTAAATAAATAAGGGGAATAACATTATAATATTTTTTAATGAGATGAAATAGAAATGAAATTGGTTGCCTTCTGTTTTATTTTGGATTAAAATAATTTAAACTCTAATAAAATTTCCATAATCATGTAATTAACATATAAAATAACCATATTCATATTTATAATGTCATATATTAATATTTTATAATATCATATTCGCCATTTGTTAACAATATTTCATTATTTTCAATATTTTGGGGGTTAATTTTCTTAGATTTTGGGGCATGTTATGACTTTTTATTTTTTTATTCATATATTGATCTAGGATTTTACATATAAAAAATTTAATCCATGATATAGTTACCATATATATTAATCATATATGATTTTATAAGAATCCATAATATTTGTATACTGGAAATGAAATGAATTCTTTATGGGGAGGGTAGGTCCAACATACACAAGAATTCTACTTCTACTTCATTGAGATATTTGAAATAAATCAATGTAAATGGTATATATGTATATTATAATTATTATATCATATCGTTTTTAAATATTTATCATATCTTTTTTCAAACCAATCCTTATATATCCCTTGTAATGTGTGAATGAATCTCATAGCTTTAAGAAGGTGGTGGTCTACACATCCACAAATGATGTTAATTCAATACAAAAAATGATTAGAATAATGGAATATGGTATATATTAATTACATAACTATATATAAATAATAAATATCGCTTCTATAATAGATCATCTATAATTCAATAATTATTACCCTCCTAAGGATTTAATGGAAGAGAGAATGACATCGGTTCACAAGAAGAATTTCTACCATACACAAGAACGATTATTGTGTATCTAATTTGATGGATATGTGTAGAAGTATAGATGATACTATTATAATAAAGAATATCAATGTATTTAATATAATGGTATTATTATATTATCAATATTAAAAATAATTTAATGTGTTATGTAAATGAAACAAAAGTGATCATTGAATGACATTAAGTCTTATTCAAGTAACTCATTTTGATTTATATCAAAGGGAATCATTTGTATGAATTCATCCCAATGTAAGGCTTATATTATGATGGGAATAATTTTGGAATATTATTATGGTTGATTTTTAAATTGAAAGTGTTCTTTAGATGTGTGAATAAATGTGAGGTATGACTGCCTTTTTATCGTGGAGGAGGAGTGGTATTTTTGCATATATAAAAAGTTAAACACTAATGAGAAGTATCTCTTTAATAATGGGCCTCTAATAGAGAAACAATTCTTCAGCATGGAGGTATTTTATGAGTATATATAGAAAATTGGTTTTTGGTATGTGTCTATGTCATTTTTTCACTTAAGATTAATGTGTATTCCCTTGTTACGATTAAATTTACCTTCATCTTTGTAACTAATTTTAAATACATTAAATATTACATTTAGTAAATAAAATTTTCATATTAATAGACATGATTAATTTTTTATAATTAAAATATAGAATAATATTTTATAAATTCTAATAATATAATTTTCACCATTATTTTTAAATTTTACCCCGTAGATGGAATGATGAATCTAGGATTAAAAGAGAAAATGTTCAAATATTTTAAATATTTTTATTTTCAATTTCTTAGTTAAATTTATTAAAATTAACTAAATTGGATTATTTTACTAATTATTCATGTAGTTTAATTTTAAGACATGTTTAAAATATAATTTAAACTTATAAATTTTTAATATGAAAAATTAATTTTTTTAAATCTAGTTTTTAAACTATTCATTAAAAAGTAACATGTCTTAAAAAAAATTAATCAAAATAAAAATTTTATAGTCTAAAATAAAAAATTTATTTTTTCATATTAAATTTATAAATATATTAATTTTTCTATAAAATAGGATCTTAAATAAATGGCAGAAAACCCCCTTATAAAAATATCGCTATTTGATGAATATTATTTGGTTCATTCTTATCATGTGTCTATAAAATATATCGAACGAATTGAAAAAAATATAGTATATAATATATATTTTCTCATAATTGATTTAATACTATTTACAACAACATATTTAATTTATAAGTTATATCATTTAATATTAAATAATAATATATTAACTATATTATATTATTTGGTAAATGTTTTTCATCTGTGGAATGAAAGATATCGAAGAAAGACGTTGTTCTATTCCATGAAATCTAACATGGTATTGCATTAATTTCAAGATATATAATATATGAAATTTATTTAAAATATTTAATATACCATAATCACTTGATAGATTATTTTCTATAAAATAATGTCAATAATTTAGATTTTTTGGGGTTTTACATTAACAGAACATCCCGACTACTGGTCATTCCATTGAAGGATGAGACAAAAAAATTAGGACTTATTCATCATCAAATATTCATTCCAAATAATTTTCAATTATGGATTGGTGATTTTGGGTAACTTCTCAGTGTAGGTGACCTACATAACCGTTGCTGAGTTGGAAGAAAAAGGTAATTGGAAAAATGTTATTCCTAGGAATGCGATTAGTTCACCAACTAAATGTCATAAAATATAGGTGATTGATATCATTCCACCCAGAGAGAACTGCATCATAGATATGTATCGATTCCATCATCTATAGAGGATATATAAAATCTACCTCACAAAGGTGGATGCGACCATTTGATACATGAAGAGACAGAAGAGGAAGAATCATATTTAGCTCTAGTGTAGGCTCAGACTCATGAATATTTCATCTATAATACATCTATGAAATGGAAACGAAGCCAAATATTTAGATTCTCATCAAACATAGAGAAGTTATTTTGGTCTATAAATGTGATATACATGGAATCCCTCTTGTCTAATGATTAATAAGCCTCTGAGTATGATTTCCTCATACCTGGCTATAAAACTGGAGGTCACATGCACATGAATTGATTATATAGGGGAATTTATGGGAATGGACAGACCTAATATTTCATCCACATCTCGACAAAGGGAATATATGCTGTTGAGGCTTTATTTAAATCACTTGAGAAAACCCCAAAGAAATATTAAGAACTCCAATAACCCTCGAGTGGTTGTCTGCATCCCGTCATCTTATAAGACTGACTAGCTGGGGTGTAATTGTCTTATCCTCCCCAACAATGGGTAAGAAATTCATGATCAATGAATTAACAATACTATACTCCCATGAACTCTGAAAAATAATAGTATTTGTATACAAAATATTTACTCATTTTTTAATTACATAATAATGAGAAACCCCAGCGTGGGAAACACCATCATATGGAACAACAATATGAAATTGTGAAATAGCTGGTGGGTTTCCCAAAATTTTATCAATCATTGATATACTACATGTTTAATACGAAATCAGAGATTCACTCGATGAATCCCTCTATAAAACATAAGTTTTTGAGATAAAATTTTCTAAATTCAAGGATTATGGAGTGGAGACCATGTCATCATAATACCATGTCACCAGCTCATTCCATGAATAGTACCAGGAAGTGGATATACATGGACACATAAGTCCTCTATATGTTCCAATAATACTTTATAATGTCTAAATACAATGGAAATTTTTTGATAATGGTTCTGGGATCAACGTCATCTTGATTCGTACCCTACGATGTTTTTGATACAGTAAGGTAGATTTATCTCCCCGGGAGATGAACATTCTGGGGTGTGATAATCATTTCCAAAGGCTGATTGGGATGATCATGCTAAAATGTTATTATAGTGATATCACATTTAATGAGGAGTTCATGGTTATCCATCATGAAACCACATATAATATTTTTCTTGTGATTCCTTGTATATATATCAACATGAAAATGTCTCCATGTATTCAGAATTGTTTAAAATAAAACATTGATGGAATGTATGGAATAAAACCTAGTAATAGTGAACCATTTGATTCTTGTGTAGCCATATATGTTGTGGTTTGTTTCCATAATGGTATTGAAAACAAAATGTGGTTGTTGAAAAAATATAGGTTGAACCACCACGGTTTTGGGGTCCACCCCAAAACATCAATGTAGTATGCTCAAAAATATATATATGCTAGCCTTAAATCTAATTGAGGCAATATTCATGATACCAAATGTTAAATACACGTTTTTTCCTAGTGACTATAAAATAATATCACCAATATAATCTCTCTCCAATGAATCTAGATGTAATGGATGACAAGGTTACATCCTATGTCCTCTCTCACCACGAAAGTGATGGAGATGTCCTCCGATTTACAGCTTCGTCTGAAAATACTTCCATAGACTGAAAAGTGAAATAAGAAAAGTATGTTCTCAAAAAATCCCATCATGAATTTTATTATATCCTATCCATCACATCTAATGAGATCTATTATAAAAATATGGGGACAAAATAAGATCTACAACCTTTTAAGTACAGTTCCACCATATCTCACAAGAAGCCACAGATATATATCACATTTCGAAAATAAAATCGATATGTTTTTAATATAAATATACAAATATTACATATCTAAACACAGATATGGCTATAAACCACATCCAATTACCTGATAACTATCATGGTTTCAAGAAAATGACCATGATGATGCACCCCTCTCATGATTCAAATGTAGATGTGAAAGTTGAATAATTGATCAATGTCAACTCTTTTAGAAGTATAATACCCATGATGGATCACCATCATTAGACCTATCATGGAAAATAATGGAAATATTAGGGTATGAATCAATTTTTGAGTCTGAAATAAACACTTCACAAAGGAAGACTTCACATTTCCTAAAATAAAACTCTTTATCTATTCAACTAATGGATTTTAATACCGTACCTTCATGGACGGGTACACGGGGTAAAATTAGAAAATGATGGCCCCGAAGATGAGGAAGAAACTAAATTCATAGAACCATAGGAAATATTTTTCTACAATTTCATTATCTTCGTATTGAAATACAGTGTATATAGTATCAACACACCATGGATCATATATTTAAGAAAGTTTTGATAGGTATAGAAGAATGCTTCATTGATAACTTGGTGGTTAAATATCTACAATGATGTGATAACTTCATGGATCGTCAAAAACTATTTGATATGTTGTGGAAGCATAGTATTATGATGGATCTGATGCAATTTACATTCAAGGTAACAATAAGGCGGTTTAATGGAATCATGGTACGCCATATTGTAGTTGAGTTTCACCCTAAAATGAAATAATCAATCATGCTGGTTTTAGACCATGATAATCTAAAATAACTGGTAGTATCTAATAGAACCTGACAACTATTCCAAATTTCATCACTTACATGATTATACATTGCCCCTCGTTTAGCAACATAATGAAGAGTATAACAACCTATTGATGGGATCAAGACTGCGAAGAATCCTTTGATAGTTTCATGAAGTTCCATATGTACCCATTGGTCCTGATTCATAATGTGTAATCAATGATAGTCATATTATATGTAGAATCTATGTAAAGATCACTTGGAACTCTCCACGCATACAAAAATGATGTGAGAAATGATAACATCATCTACTAACCAAGTCGATCAATGCAAGTAACTGATACCCAGTATTTCGATGTTAGGAATAACTACATCACACATATCTTTAGAGTGAAAATATTAATGAATTACTTTCTTGAAAATGGAATCCACAATGTATTTCTTATTTACCCACTCAAGTACGTCCCTTTTCATGACATGATAAATGGTTGGTCATCCCAAAGGACTGTCATTATACAATAGTATGATATTTATTTCATTTCACATATGTTAGTAAAAGGAATGGTGTTGTATGATTTCCACATTGAACATCCTACCCTGGAATGTACACTAGTGGAGAAGAATCTTTCAGAAGTGAATGTCTATATGTCCATAACACTCCCTGGACATGGGAGATGTATTTTCGTAGTGCCACCTAGAGTTTTATAAGTAATAGATATGAAAAACTAAAAATCAATTGGGTTGGTCTAGAGATTGTGTTTTATCTCCACATAAGTTAAATTTCCACATTAATTCTTACATTAAAAATGCTACATGAATTTTTGTGAGAATACCAAGATGAAATAATTTTATCAGAGTTATCCTAATAACGGTAGATCACCTACCCGAACAAAAAATGGGATTTAGTACTGGTGTTAAAGATTATCAATGGTGAATATTCCATCAAAACGAATGACTTAAACCCTATCTCTTACTATTTTAGGGGGATATTAGAAGATTTTTCTCTTCAACCCACATTTCATAATGTCCTAAACCACAAAATTATCATGTATAATTATTAGCTAAGGAGGCCCCAATGTTATCTGAACCTGATCAGGAGGAAGTGATATTCTATATCGCAATCTAAAAAATTGTATCATCGATCATCTTCTGTTATATGTAAATAATCAATCAGGTCAACTCTTCCCCAGAGTGTGATAAGTCAATATCCACCCTTTGATGGGAAGATATCATAATTTATTATCTACAAAATTGGACACTCCTAATACATCAATCAATAAGGGAATAGCTTTAGTATCTAAAAATAACAATTACCCTCTCGGATGTCCTAAATGAGCAAAAAAACCATCTAGAATAGTGGATTCAATGGAATCATCCTTAATATCATAGTTGAAAATGATATTCCCACATTCATTGGTTAATTTGATGCTAGATAATATGGTTCTTAACAGTTTGATGTTGAATTTCAAATTAAATCATGAGGTTAGGATACTGTTGGAAATCCATGATATAAGGTAGTGTGAAATTCACCATTAAATGTCATGCAATCCAGATCAATGAAAAATTCATCCATCAAACCCAAGATTTTCTAAACACAACTAAATATTTCTAGTAGTTTTGTATATGGTGAATATATGTTAGGGGGAATAAATCGTAACCATATATATGTAGTTTATTTACATATTTAGTGATACCTATTTATTTCTAAATGGAACATGGAATTACCTATTAGCGTTGTTTGGATGGGGAATATCATAAAATTCATGAAGTCTAATATTAGTAGTAGGTACAATGACCCTCTCATGATACTGATGGAATATGGAGAAAACTTATATTCTACATAATTGAATAATCTATACTAAGATTACAACATTGATTCGAATAATAAAACATACTACAATGCATTATAATGTGGAAATATCGATTCCATCAATAAGAATTTGTTGAATATAATCCATATCATGGTGAACATGGTCCCATGATCTTGGTTGGAAAATATACTCTATGCCTTTTGGGATTACCATAACACCATGTATACTACTATATAGATGACACCATATGCAGTTGTATATATAACTGATAAATTCTTAACCATATATGTATAGTTTCCCTCATATCAAATAGATATATGTAGAATACACCTAGTTATGAGATATAAAATAAATGGTTGGATTAATTGGATTAAATCTTTGGGAACAGGTTGTGTACATTGCATAACATTGAAGTCTATCAGAATCATATTTCATGGGCCTTTAATAAAAGAGTACACCATTGTTAATTCCCTCAAGGAGAACTGGAGTTGGCTCTTAAGAAACAAATGGTAACATGAATCAATCAACCAAATATGTTACCCAAATGATACGAGACTTATATCATACATTTGTTCTATCATAATAGAGCATACTTCTTGGACACAATGTACAAGGAAGGAGTTATTCACCCACCATTGTTAGGTTTCCTAAGAAGTACTTTTTTAACATCCATCGATAATTATAGTCATCATGTACTCATGATGGATTACATTATAATGTCTTCATGACCACAAGATGTTATGTTTTATAAAAAAGATGTTGTATTTGGTGTCCATGGACAAAATCGTTGTACTCTGATTACATGAATATTTTAGGTATTAAATATAAATAAAAATAATTATTAAATACTGGTTGTTTTTTTTCATGACCCTAATGTAATAATATCACAGATTATATGTCACGTTGATAGGTTCATAACAATACCCACATTGATGAGAACCATGATGTTCTGTGAAAATGTTCTCAAGTAATATTCTACATTTGGATAACGTTATATGATGGGATACATACTAAATAGACTGTTAGTTGTGCGTACACATAAGAAGATGAGGATACTTCCCATGAAGGTCACACTTTGTGATATCAACACATAGGACATTATGAGAATAGACCTTCTATTACAAATTCTGCATGTTTTAGTTTCATTGGATATTATAATATATGAGCATGAGTGATAGTCTATAGACATTGAAATTATTATTAATGTATAGTACAACACTTATATTGATTTATTTCATAAACCACGATGATAACAGTTCTTGGAGAAGTTAGATACATTGGGTGTTTCATGAGTGTCATGTTATTAATAAACATGTCAAGGAAGGATTTGTTCCATTGATATTTTTAAAGGTTGATATCATGGCCAATTTATTGGAATAGAACCATCACATTAAATTCTAACGACGTAGTCAAATAACATGAGTAAATTACATATTCAAATAAATTCATAATAATTATACAGGTTTGTGGAAATAATGATCAACATGTATGATGAGTTATTGTGACAAAGGGATTATATTACACAGTTATAATTAATATGTGGTTTTCAATGATGCGACATTATGTTCTTTGTATTGGGTGACATGATCTGTTGCTATATTTCTATAATGAACATTAGACAAACCAACCTAATTCCAATTAGAATGAATCCTATAGGGTCACAAATTGTGTCCGTCTCTTGATATAGATTAAATAATATTTGATCTGAATTAATGGAATTTATACTCGTCTGGTGTTTCATGAACGATATTATTCACATTATATTGATCACATAAATTGAATAAATATTAATTCTACAGCTTGGGAATTAAATTTTTTTTATCTATTGAATATTTTTTTAAATATATATTCTGTAAATTGTGAATATAATATATATTTTGGTATAAAATATTCATTTGAGTTATTCAACATATTCTATAAGAGTTCCGATGTACCACGATTGAGTTTAGTGGAAAATTTTAATCAATAAGATAGTTACAAAATATTTGTTATTAAAAAAGTTTTATTTGTCCCACAAAATAAAAATCATATAATTATTATTTTTTTGGAAGGATATTTAATAATGTTATTAAAGTTATTTATTAGATTATTTGTAATTAAATAATATTTTAACTAAAATAAATATTGTATACATAGAGAGATATTTCAATTGGAGAGAAAATCCAGAAACTGAGAATTAAGAATTATTGCGCACAACAAATTCTCAATTTACTCATCCTCCTATATCCATCTAATGAATGAGAAGTTCAAGAGAGATTTTGGTTAAGACTAAAGAATAAGAAATCATGAATAAAAATTGTATTAAATTTTAGTCACCACACTAGTACCATGGGATAAAATGGTGTTTCTCAGAGATCACAGGAACATGTGTGGATCACCGTTAGGGGATCAAATACTTGTATCATCACATTACAGTGATATTAATTAAAAAGTGTCTTTTTATGGGATCAAAATTCACTATCGATTAATGTTCCTAATCCAATTTATTTTTCTCTTCACACATTAAATTAAATTAATTAAAAATATGATCTACCAGATCCTCACTCATTGATTTGGTAATGAATAATTAAAATAAAATTAAAAATATTACCGAACATCACACACTTCCATTATGCTCAAAAAAAATTTGTATCAGAATGGTCATGATTAATTTTAAATTTATTTATTTGATTATTGGTATATAGAAAAAAAATTAGATATAAATATCATGGTATTCATTCATTAATATGATATTAATTAACATTTTATCCACATATTAATCATGTTGATTTAGTGTTTCATTTTCATGAAGGTTAAAGAACAAATATCGAATGATTAGAGTTCTATCAGGAAGTGTCAAATCATTGGATGGTAAAACTGGGTTACACTCCATGCACCTAGAGGACATGTCGTATACCCAAGCACATTGTATCTAGATGTAATGAGAAATTAATTACATGAAATAATTTTAATGGAATCCGCATGTTGAAAGGACCATCATGGAACATTAAAAGTAGATATAGGGTGTGTAATGGGCATGTAAAAACCATGTAGTCAAGTTCAGTCAACACACCAAAGCCCCAAGCATGTGACATGGACATAAAAAAACTCGGGTACATGGAATGTAGCTCCATGTACATATTTTGGGCTGTCCAATTAGTGGAAGAAACTAAAATTACATCAAGTTTCAAATTGTGTCATTAAAACCATATTTTATTAATTTCCATCCGATTGTGTGTTTGAAAATTAAATAATGATTTTAATGAATTCTAAATGATTAATTCATATATTTTAATTAAAATTTAATTATAGGTTTTTTCCATTTACTTTCCACGAATTCCATTAACCATGGGTTTCTACAAATATGATCTTAATATCGTCAAGGTGTAAAGGGAAAAAACTACTACAAGATTGTTTATTTGATATAATATTATAGAAAATAATGAAGAAAATTTTATTATTAGTTATTGATTATTTTAAGTTTAATTAAATGACGACATATGAGTTATCCCTCCCTCAATTATTATAAAGGACCCATGTGTCCATGTATATTTATGTTATCCCCTTTAACCAATACTGTGGTTCCCCTAACCTTCATGTGATTAATAAATATCTTTAATTAATAGATCACCCCAAGGTGCATGGAGTCAGTTCAAGATATTACCCCAATGAGCCAACCCAGGTGATGCATAGGTGGACTAGTGGAATGTAGTAACTCATACAATTACCAAAAATTAGAGTTATTTCCCATATTTAGAAGGTTGATTTCACTATTTTTAATTAAATCAACTATTAGATAAATCTAATGAATAATTCATTTAAATAAATAATTATTTTTTTATATCAAATTATTTATTTTATGTATAAAAGGTTATGATCACAAAAATAAATAAATTAATGTGAATATATTAAAATATAATAACAGAGTTTTATGTAAATGTTTTTTTCAACATGGATAATAAATTATGTCAAATCCACATAATATGAAAAAACACTTGTAATTGATGTAACAAGATATCAATTATTCATAATAAAAAAATCCACTCAATTAAATATTATTTCAGAAAAATCCTTCCATTACATGATTGGGATTGAAACCATTGAAATAAGTATAGTACATGGACATTGTCTGGATACATAATTTTATCGGGTAGTTATTATGAGTGTTTTGGGTTGACATAGCCAAAAATTTATTGAGTTAAATGGAAAAAAGTATGTTCAATACAAATATGGTGGTAGGTGTTGAGGAAATCCAGGTTGGGATTTTTGGATATGGGAATCCACTCAATGGATCAAGGAGCTACGAGTCCACAATTAGAAATACCTCCTACCAAATTACATTATTATGATTTTCATGGCGTGTGTATTGATCATTAATAAATGTAATGGGGATCCATTCAACTAGTATTTTTAAAGAAACAATACATTTTGAGTTCAATGCATGGAGTTATTTGAGACTTGATAAAATAGTAGTATATATAATATATTAATAAATAAAAACATTTTTATTTCGTAGAACTCACATATTTTGTAATCATGTAACAAAATAATAATATTCTATTTTTAATTTTTGAATAAAATAAAACGTTCATCATCCATATTATCCATATGATAAATGTTGGATGAAAATAACCTTCTTACTGGAAGTAACTTCCATGAGTGGTTTAGGTGCATCTGGGTTATGTTACACCATTAATTGAAATTTTATGTTCTAGAAACCTCAATGCCAGATCCACCGGCTTGAGAGGAATTTTATGAAGAGTTTTATGTCTATGAAAACAATTTATCCATGTGTTTGATGTTCAATGTCTGATAATTTCATCAATGTATATTGAACTAATATAGTCTCATGAAATCATGGAAGCATATATAATTTCTGAGAACCTATGTGGTCTTTACCAGTAGAGAGCTATATGTGAATGGTTTGAGATTTTCACGGAGATATTTGAGAGAAATTATAGAGAGGGTTCCCTATTTCGGCCTCATGTTGTCTATATCAATGAAAAAATTGAGAACATAGAGGTTCAATGGTTTAATCTCCCTGAAGAGTAAGGAACCTACCCTAATATATTATCATTCCATTAGAGCTTCTCCCTCATTGTTATGAATTTGAAAATGAAAAACATTGAGAAGTATTTGGAAGATCATCTTACTATTCTTCAATATGTAGATAAGGATATGAGTCATGGAAAAAACATATATCTTTATGGAGGATAAATAAAAAGGGAAAGCTATGTGATTTAAGAAAAATTGTTTTTAAAGCCCTACCGATAAAAATATGATCAAGTGGAATGAAAGGGAACATGATGTAGGTGATTTCACATGTGGAAAGAAGGGCCACTAGAAAAAACCATCACCCATCCAAATAACAAAGAGAATGCTTCAGGTGCATTTTTTGTCAAGTGAAATTGATTTGATTTTAAAAATTGGGTATTATATACATCATTTGGTGATAACGTATGTATTCAAATATAAAAACCATGTAAATTCAAAAATATTGACAGGTGATAGGTAGTTCATCTAGAATCCATTGAATCTAAACATTCTGTTGTTTCTATGAGATACTACCACCTATCATTGCCAATCAAGAATAATCATTAATTTAAAGGATGTTTTTATTTGTCATCAGGTAACCAAAAACATTATTTCTGTATCCATACATGTAAGATAATGATTTATTTTCACGTTTGGGAATAAATTATTCATATAATATAAAGATAAACTTTTGTGGTATAGAAAATTTAAATAATGGTCTTTTTATATTGGATTACATGATCAAAATAATTTAAATTGATAAAAATGGGACTTCACATGACTCATAAAACACCCACCTTTGTAATTGTCGTTCTGGTCATTTAAATGAAAATTTCAGGATTAAATTACACCAGTAGTGTTATAAATATTACTTTTAATTAAAACAACATGGTTTATGTCACACATTTTTTTAGGAAAAATGAAGGATGTCCCATTTAGCTGAATAGGTGAATGGGTTAAAGAGATTTTTTAATTAGTTTATATATTTATTTTTTAATCATTATTATTGAAGTAAGGATTGTGTACATATACTTCATAACATTTAGTTATTATTTTATTAGATATGGATATATATAATTAATGATGTATAAGTTCCATTATTTTGAAAAATCTGTGGAATATAATAACGATGTTGCGACCATGATTCATAAGAATATTAAGAAAATTCACTAGTACCATGGTGGAAAATATCTTAATTATGACCTCCCTAATTATCTTTGGGAGTTCATGATTTTTTCTCAAATCAATCTTCCTTATACGCCTCAGTGGAATGGTGTAAGAGAAAGGAAGAACCACACCTTATTGAACAAGGTGAGACCAATGATGGGTCATGTGAGTCATCAATTATCCTTTTGGGGATACGTGTTATAAATTGTAATTTACGTACTAAAAAGAGTTCTAATTAAATATAAGGATGGTATACCATACCAAATATTAAATGTAATGAAACCAATGTTTTCTTACTTACATGTGTGGGGATAAGTAGTATATTATAATACATCATAATGGTAACAATATTTCACCTCGAGACACAATGTGTAACATCATAGTATATCCCATCAAAACAAATGTATTCTAATTATTTAATCCTTCAAAATAAAATTTCATGGATGAATGAAATTCCAAATTTCATTAGTAGTATATTCTCTCTAAAATAAATAGTGGGAGCGAGATAGAAATTGATGAAGTCTTGGATTAATATATCCAATAGTTGGAATTGGAAATAATTCCACAAAGCCACATTGAAGTAGAAATTGTTTAAAATACATAATTGCAGCGTATAAGTACTATAGAGGTTAGGGAACAAGAAAAATATGGGTTTTTAGTCTCTTAGGATAGTGACTCGTTATTAGTTGATAATAATGATTCATAAACCTTTAAGGAATTAATAAGTGTCTGATATGTTTCCAATTGGAAAGATGAATAAATTATTAAATGGATTCCACGTACCAAAATGATATATAGATTTTTTTAGAACCTCCATTATCTGTAAATACCATTGGATCAAAATGGTTATTTTTGAAGAAAATGTACACAGAAAGAGAATTATATACCTATAAGGCATGACTGGTTATTTTTAGGGTTCTAATAGAGCTAAGGAATTGACTATGAATAAATCATTTCACAAGTTGAAATGATTAAATCCATTATAATCTACATTCCATTATAGATTTCAATGATTATGTTATTTGTAAAATGGATGTCAAAACAACCTTCCTTAATATGGACCTTTAGGGGGGGTGTATATATGAAATATCCTGAAGGGAGTGTGACTCCAAATTATCTCAATAAGGAATGAAAGTTTCAAAGATCAATTTAATGATTAAAAAAGAATCCAAGTCAGGGAGAATTTATTTTTATGAGACTATAATCGAATTTGGTTTCATAATAAAGGAATGCAATATGTTTGAATATAAAGTGTTTAGTGGGAGTGTAGTCAATTTCTTAATAGTATATGTTGATTATATAAAACAAATTGTAAGTAAAATACCAATAATACAGTTTGTTAGGGAATGGATGAATAAATTAATCTTAATTAAGGACTTGGGTGAGGAAGCATATAAATTGGCATCAATATTCATTATGGTAGATCTAAGAGATTCCTTGGACTATGTCAAAGTACATACATTGAAAATATACTAAAGTGATTCAATATGAAACATTCCATGATGGAGTTATTTCAAATTTCACATGGAATTCACCTTTCTAGTAAAATTTTCCATCGATCACATAAGAAACAAACAAAATGAAAATGATTATATACACATCAGCGATTAGGTCAGTCAGTAATGCTCTGATTTGTATTAGGTTTGATTTCACAATATAAATAAGTGTAATAAAATGAAATCATGCTAATTTAGGTGACAATCAATGGATGTAAGTATGAACTATCCTTAATAATATGAGGTTATATAAAGATAAGTTCCATGTTTTTAGAAGATATGTGGAACAAGTCATCAGAGTATAATGGCATTATTGTTTACAAACTTATCATGATTACTTGAAGTTGCAAATTAGATACATTACACACATTTAATGAAGGTTTTTTGAGATAGAAGAGCTCAAAGAATGATGAGGATACAAATTATACTAATGTATCTATGAATATTTTGTCTTATGAATCCGAAAATGTATTAGTATTGATGTGAAAATTTATCCAAAATCATAAGTGGTACCTATGGATAAATGCCATATGACACTTTATGGTGATAAAACTATAGTGTTGGATCTTCCAAAGGATCCATGGTCTAAACATCGAATTAAGCACATATATAATGGGTATCATCTCAAGAGGGATCTTTCAGAAATAGGTGATGTTATAGTGAAAAGTATTTTTATAAAAGACAATATATTGGAGCCCTTTACAAAAGACATGACTTAGCAAAAACATTGTAACACCCTGAGATTTTACGAGAATTATTATTTTTAATTTCATTGATGTATTTTTTTATACGCCACACAAAAATTATATGGTGCTATACGAAACACTGGAATAGATTGTAGTATAAACAACCCTATTATTGGCTTGCATTACACGCAAGAGCAACCTTCCTCGATAGCTTGTGGTGTATGCAATACAGAGTTTCACTAAACAATGATATGTTATTAAAATATTATATAAACTAACCATTGTGAATAGTAATACCCACATTTTGAAAATTTATAAATATTATCTATGAAAATGCAATTCATTTTTAGATTCGGAATATCGAAATTAGCATTTGGTCAATTTTCGTATATTTCTGAAAACATTCAATTTTTGATGAATAATGAAAACACCGAGTTATTGGTTAAAACTGACATTTTATTTATGTAATAATTTGTTTTATTTAAATTTATTTTATATAAAAATAGATAAGTAATGCATATATAAGTTAAATGTAATTCATTTGAGTCATTTTATAATAATTTTATATATATAAATATTTTATCGAAATTTTTACCATCATTTACCCACTTCCTAGGAGCATTTTCAAAATTACATAAAACATAATTTTACTGCTTCTGTGAGATGAATTTTTAAAATCAAAGAGGCACGGTTAATATCTTGGAGTAATATTTTGTTAAATAAGAATAAAATAATTTTTGGTGAATAGTAACTTTTATATTTTTTTATCTCGGTTAAAAGTAAATTGGGTAATTAAGGGTAAAAATGATATTATTATTACCCTAAGACATGTCCTAATTCTATTTGATAAGTATAAATCGACCAAAAAAACCTTAGGAATAAAATATGAATCTATTTGGTCCAATTTGATTAGATTAAGACACTTATTATTATTTTATTTAAAGAAGAGTTAAAATAGTTAAAATCAAATTTTAATAACTAAATCATTTTTAACATTGGGATATACATAAGATAAATTAGACTATAAATTTTCATTATAAAGCTAATAATTTTTCATTCATAATGGTTTTTTTATACATTAAATAATATAATATATTTATGACAAAATGATGATGCAGTAATTACCTAATTAATGAAATATTACCATAATTGATATTATAAATACCCAAATAAACTTAATTTGAGGCTTTTAATGAATTACGCTAATTTTATAGGTTAAAATAACATATTAGGGTTGGTTAGAAGAATTTGTTTCTATGTAATAATGTTGTTATGAATTTAGATAAAACAAAATACCAAATAGTGTCAAATTTGATATTAAAGAGTTTTTAAAAAAAATATTATATTATTAATTGATATAATGGTTATTAAAATTTATGGTTCGTCCAAAAGAATTATATAATAATATATATGACATTAATGAACTAATTGGGGTTTTATTGACAGTTTATTGTATTTTTATTAACCATATAGTTTAAGAATACAAGAAGACACGGTTAAAGTTAAATTATTTAACTTAGAAATAAATATAAATGATAAAGTTAAAATGGTAACCTAAATAAGTATAAAACCTATTTTTTGAGATAATTGAGATGCATCCCCATCCTAGAAAAAAAATAAGTCACTTTGGAGCCATTATATAGAGAATATTAATTTATTATGAAAAAATATTTTATGTTTTTTCTAAGGTGCCCCTCACCCCTCTTATAAAAGGTAACTCCCCCTTCTATTTAATTCACATTTTCAAAGCCATTTTTCTTAGACAAACCCTAACCTAATAACATCTCAACTATTCTCCCTTAATCATAGAGGCTTTAATGTAGTCAGAAAACCTTCTTAAGTATCCATTCTGATCAAATCAAAAGGAAGAATTCGAAGAACAGGTAAATATCCGACGACCTATTTCAGGTTCCTTTATTCTTCCACTTCCTCATTCTTTGTTTTCTCCATTCTAAAATAACAAATCTAGTATCTTATATATACTGTGATGTTAATATTAAAATTTTACAACCATATTAGTTATTTTATCCACCCTATTAATGAAAAAGTCACAACATGTCCGTACGTACAGCTTACCGTCTCCACATCGTGGTGTAGTTTGTTATTCAAACATTTCATCTTTTGGATGGGTATAATAGTGAGTATAAATGATATAAATAATAAATATTACATTATTATAATTCTTTATATCTGATATACCATCCAATTATATATTATTTTTATATCAAAATAATGATATCATCACTTGTGCATACGTACAGACTATCGTCTCCACAAACACGATGAGATTCATTTTCCATGATTAACCATTCAAGTATTTTTATAAAGCATATATAATAAATAATCATGAAATATATTTCATAATAATGATATTGGATTTATTTAAATATTTGTTTCATTTACATAATTCCATTCAATTCAATAAGGGAATGAAAACAGCATTCATGCATACGTACGACCTACCGTCTCCATGAACGGTGTATTTCATTCCATTTATAAATATATTATATATATGTATATTCTGAATATATATTATATATAAATCATGTTTTACATTCTGGATGTATGTAATCATGATATATGTAATCAAATTAATAATTACAAGTCAAAACACGGGCGATAAATGAAACAATTTTACCCAAATAACTTCATTAACATGGAATTGACCAATGAACGGGAAATATGAAGTCATAAGAGAATCATATATGATATCATAAATATTATTATAGTTCTGATA
Source organism: Viscum album (assembly GCA_963277665.1). Taxonomy (NCBI): domain Eukaryota; kingdom Viridiplantae; phylum Streptophyta; class Magnoliopsida; order Santalales; family Viscaceae; genus Viscum; species Viscum album. The sequence continues at coordinate 120,523,462 of OY728153.1, read as the reverse complement.
CAAGTTAATAATATGGTTAAACCCACTATACCAGAGTCTCAGACACATATTTACGAAATTGGACAAAAGTAAAGGGATAATTTTTCAAACTCATTTTTATCTGAGATTCCTTCTAAGAAAGTATTTACTAGGGTTATATTTTTCAACCTTGTCCATAAAATGTTTTTCGAAAAGTGTTTTATATTATTCCATGTATTTTTAAAGTCATTTTTATCCATCTTTGTCATTTAATTTTTGTTATGGATGGAATCATTATTTTGTTTACCCTATGTGGTACTTTTTGACTTTTCCGTTAAAAGTACGACGAGAATGTTTTTTTAACATAGAAAGCATGAACAGATTTGTACAGTTTCATAACTCATTTTTTTCATGAAGCTTCATCTACAATGTTTCATAATTATTTTCAGCAAAAATCATTTTATTTTAAAATTTCATGGAATTTTTTTAGAAGAAAATGATTTTGAACAAGAAAGGATGTTTTCTTCAAGAATTCATTTCAAGTGGTTTATCAAAACTATTTTCCATCTAAGATGACATTATTTAGTATGATTATGTTTCATGTCTAATGACTCTATTATATACATGGTTTGATATTTATTATGATGAAAATGATATCTATTTGTTTTATATGGATTATGTTATGATGGGATGATGTTTATGAAACCCATTTTATTTTTTTGGGTTATAATGAATGATTTATGTTTATTTAGTAAAACACGAAATAAGGATTTCAAAATGAGATGGGTGGGACCTATATCTCCCTACAATTCATTGGGTAAAGATTCATATCTCATGAGATAGACATGGAAAAATGTAAGGTGAAGCAGGTTCGGTAATACAGGGCTGGAACGACAAGTAAACCCAGTTCAGTAAGGGACTTTTTCCACATCAATGGTCTTGGTAGCAATGCCTTGGCTACTATGGAAATCATATCATTTGATTAATGGTTTTCCACAATTACATGTTTTATATTATACTGGTTAATGTTACTTTATGATCTATTCCTTATATATTGCTAAGATTTATGTCATGTTAATGTTTTTACGTTCAAATTGTTATGTGATGTTTTAGGTTCTCTATGTTTACCCCAACTGAGCCTTTGAGCTCACCCTTTATATGTTTTCCCTTCCCCTAGATTTTAAGAAATTTTTTAGGTAACAAAAATAAAGGGGAAGATCTTTATGTGATATGTTGATGATCTTGAACCATGATTATAAGATAATGTTCCATGTTCCAAAAGACACTAAACTACTACGGTCCTTGGGAAATTTTTTGTTAAGTATTATGTATTCAGAAAAAGTAATGTAATGTCCATGTACGTCAAGCTTTGGGACTCTACAATTGGTATCAGATGAATGGTTTAGTTATCCTTTGGAAACTAGGATGCGAATACTTTAGTGAAATCCCTAGAGATATTTCTAAGGTATGTCTAGGAATGTCTCTATGGTTAAGTATATGTATAGTTTATAGTTCCTGAATTACGGTAACAATAATAGAATTAAAACAAATATGATAGATACTGAAATTACTACCCCTTTATTATGTTGTTTTACTAGAAGGATTTTTTCCACTGATACTATTTTTTGGGGTTTTAGACGATAAATGGAACTTGAAAGAACTGTGTTGATCAATGTAACGAGAAATGCAAGGATTGTCCTCCTAAAAAAACCAATTTTAGGGGAGAAAGAGTGCATAATCTATTTTCTATACTTAGACAAGCTATGAATCATTCTGGACTTCCAAACGAGCAGAGAAAGAAATAATATTCTATTGAGTCCTTCGTAAAGCAACGTCCAACTTCTTTTAGTGGGTTTTTTGAACCATTTTTTACTGAACAAGGGATCAGTACCATTGAAAAGATATTTTCCATAATTCGATGTTTGGAACATGAAAAATTCATTCTGGTTGTTTACTGTTTAGAAGGTGAAGCAAACCAGTGATGGACTCTAATTAAGAATACGAGGCCCCTATTTGAAATTGAATATATGGAATGGGATGAGTTCAAGAACTTGTTTTTCAATAGCTACTTCCCTCATATTTTTCGAACAAAAATGGAAAATGAGTTTCTTGAGCTTGAACAAAAGGATAATGAATCTATTGGAATATATGAGGTGAATTTTACAATTCGTGCATGGTATGCATCTGGCTATATCATCCAACCTGAAAGTAAAGTTGATCGATTCTTCTATGGAATAAAATGAAGTCTTTGAAAGGCATTAGCTATAAGAGAGTTCAGTAGCTATGAAGAAATTGTACGTTTTGATATCAAGGTAGAATTGTAAGTTGGTGTAACATATCCATCTCATGGGTTTGACAAGAAACGAAAGATGGAGTTCGAGGAAAAATCTCAAAACTATGGTGAAAAGAAGACAAATGTTCCATTATGCCCAATGTGTTGAAAGAATAATAGTAGATATTGTCATAAATGGACTAGAAAATGTTGTAAGTATAGAAAAGAACGTCACTGGGAAGTTGAGTACCGAAGTAATGGGAAGAAGGTAGCTAACGATGTGATTAGAGAAAAGACTACAGAGAACGCACCACCAACACTTCAATGCTTCAAGTGTAAAGAAATGAGGCATTATGATAATCAATGCCCTAATACAAGGGTTATGGATGATCGACGTGATCCACCGCATAAGGAAAAGGACAAAGGGAAGTCACACGTGTTCACTATTTGTGATTTTGAGTATGAAAATGATGTTGTGGAATGATTAAGTGTTTACGTAATGGGATTTCAAAATAGTATAATGGAATCTCATTTATAGTATCATGGAATTTTATAATATCTATGTATTGGTTTTCAATGATTGTACGGTATTGGTAACCAGGAAAAGTGATTGAAATACTTTTGGAAAGAAGATGATATGCGCATAATGAAGTGAAACGGAGATAATGAGATGTTTGATAGTACTATGGAGCTCATGACTGATATAAGGACAATGTGATATCATAAATTGAGTATATAGAAATTTTGTGATTTTGGTATGTGGAAAGAGAAAACATTTGATAGAATTCATGTTTTCACTAAGGTTTTAAGGTAATTCATGTTTCAATAGAATACATGATTAAAGTATTCACATGTTTGGAATGCGATCAACAAGATATATCTTATGATATATGGGGGATAAATGATAGTATTCACATTCTTGTTATGTGACCATCCAACTAATCATTATCTTTATACTATGATATTGGACAGAAGTGTTTTCGATAAGCCTAAATGTTGGAATGGAGTAATTTAGAAATCATACATTATTGCTTAAGGTGATAACTTTTTGATTTTATTTCTGAAATGTTATAATAATATAGTTTTATAAAAAGAACAACCCGTAGGATGGGCGACAACCCATCACGTCAAACAAGGATGCGGGAATCAAACCCACAACTGAAGTGCGACATACCTTTATCACCTACCACTGGCCTTCAAGAAGTCCCTGGTTAGTTGAAATTAGTTTTATTTTATTAAATGACATGATATATGATGTATATGGCCATTTTTAGAACCATATACGATTAATATCACCATAGATGGTCTTATGTATATTTAATAACATTTGATAATCCTTTTTTGAGACAAATGTAATGACCTATCATTCTATCGCATGATCTGATAACACTTCACGAATGAGAAAACTAACGTAATTTCTTTAAGAGATGAAGTGGAAATTTTTCACAGAATTACCAAGGATGAGATTGTACCTAAATCAATTAAGTATTTCTTCTAATTCCAATTTTTTCAACAATAGGGAAATGATCTTGAAAATCAAAAATGTTGTCCTAGATGGTACCATAGATCATCACAAATTTATGGCATTGTGATTGTTGGATTTTTCATATCCATGTTCTCTACCACTCTCCATCATAACATGATGGTTAGATTTCTCTTCAATATCCATATTTTCACCATTTTTATTCTTTGTGGAAACCCATTGATGAGTTAATTTGGGAAACCATTACGTTTATTTTTTATAATTATTCTGTAGTATTCCTTTTTACGATGTGGGTTTCTATGAAAGAAACTTTCATGTAGAAAACTATTTATATCCTTGACGAATTTCGAGGGAAAAATTCATTTTAAGGGGGTTGAATGTAACACCCCAAGATTTTATGAGAATTATTCTTTTTAATTTCTTTGATGAGTTTTGTTGTACACCACGCCAAGATTATCTTGTGATATAAGAAACACCATATTTTCTTGTATTATACGCAACACTATTCTTGGCTTGTGTTACACACAAGAGAAACCTTCTTCGATAGCTTACGATATACGCAATACTGAGTTTCACTAGACAACGATATTTTATTAAACTAATATATAAACTAGCTGTTATGAATAGTAATACCCACTTTTTTAAAATTTATATATTTTATCATTCAAAATGGAGTTCATTTTTTGATTCGGAATATCAAAATTATCATAGGGTTAATTTTTGGTATTTTCTCTGAAAACTATCAATTTTTGATGAATATTGAAAAAACTGAGTTATTGGTTAAAAAATACTTTTTATTTAAATAATAATTTAAATTTTTAAAATTTATTTTAGTTAAAAATAGATAAATAATTCAAATATATGTTTAATTTAATTCATTAGAGTCATTTTATAATAATTTTAGATATATAAAAAATTTATCGAACTTTTTACCATCTTTTACCCACCTTCTGGAAGCATTTGAAAATTTACATAAAACATAATTTTACAACATCTATGACATGAATTTTGAAAATCCAAGATCCATTGTTAATATGAAGGAGTAAAATTTTTTTCAATAAGATAAAAATAATTTTTGGTGAATAGTAACTTTTAACTTTTATTTACCATGGTTAAAAGTAAATTGGGTAATTATGGGTAAAAAAGATATTTTTATTACCCTAACACGTTTTCTAATTCTATTTTCTAAGTATAATTCTACCAATTAAACCTAAGGAATAAAAAATGAACCTCATTGGTCCACCTGGATTAGATTAGGACACTTATTATTATTTAATTTAAAGAAGAGTTAAAATAGTTAAAATCAATGTTTAATAACTAAAACATTTTTAATATAGGGTAAAAATTAAGATAAATTAGAATATAAATATTAATTTTAAATATAAAAAGATTTCATACATAAAGGTATTATATATATTTTTTTTATAAATTATATAATTTAATTTATTTATGGCACAATGATGATGCAGTAATTACCTTATTAATGAAATATTTACATAATTGATATTATAAATACCCAAATAAATGTACATTGACACATTTTATGAATTAAACTAATTTTATAGGTTAATATAACATATTAGGGTTGGTTAGATGAATTTCTTTCGAAGTAATAATGTTGTTATGACTTTAGAGAATACAAAATACCAAATAGTGTCAAAATTGACATAAAAATGTTTTTAAAACAAATATTATATTATTAATTGATATAATGGTATTAAAAATCTATTTTGCGGAAAAAATAATTATATAATAATATATATGACATTAATGGACCAATTTTGGTTCTATTGATAGTTTATAGTAATTTTATTAAACATATAGTGTAATACATGGAGACATGGTAAAAGTTAAATTATTTAACTTAGAGTTAAATCAAAATGATAAAGTTAAATGGTTGCCAAAACATTTCTAAAACCCATTGGTTGAGATGAGTTCAATGCATATACACCCTAGCATCCAAATAAGTCACATCAGATCCATCATAAACCTAATATTAATTTATTATAAAATAATATATTATTTTTTCCTAAGGTTCCCCTCACCCCTCTTATAAAAGGGCACTCCCCCTTCTCTCTAAATAACACTTTAACATCATGTTGGATCATCCAAGCCCTGCCCAAATTCCCTCTCAACTGTCCTCCCATAATCCTAGAGGCCTTACTTTAGTCATAAAGCCATCCTATGCAGCCCTTTTGATAAAATCAAAAGGAAGAATCTGAAGAAGAGGTAAATATCTCACCACCCATTTCAAGTTCCTTTCTTCTTCCACTTCCTCCTTCATTGTCGTTTCCATTATAAAATAATAACTCCAGTATCTTCTATATACTGTGATGTTATGATAAAAAATTTACAACCATATTAGTTATTTTATCCATCCAAAGAATGAAAAAGTCACCACACGTGTGTACGTACAACGTACCGTTTGCAGGTCATGGTGTAGTTTGTTATTCAAAACATTTAATCCTTTGAATGGGTATAATAATGAGTATAAATTATATAAATAATAAATCTAACATTATTATGATTTTTTATATATGATATACCATCAAATTATATATGATTTTAATATCAAAATAATGATACCATCGCTCGTGTGTACGTACGGACTATCGTCTCCACGAACACGATGAGATTCATTTTCCATGACTAACCATTCAAGTATGATTATAAAGTATTTATAATAAATAATAATCAATGACATTACATAATAATGATACTATATTTATGTACATATATGTTTCATTTACTAAATTCCATTCAATTCAATATGGAAACAAAAACAACGTTCATGCATACGTACGACCTACTGTCTCCATGAACGGTAAATTTCATTCCATTTATCAATCTAATATATATATGTATATTCTGAAGATATATTATATATAAATCATTTTTTACATTCTTGAAGTCAATAATCATGATATAAGTAATCATATGGATAATTAAAAGTCAAAACACGAATGATAAATGAAACGATTATACCCAAAATATTGCTTTATGATTGAATTGACAAATGAACGGGTAATATAAAGTCGTAAGTGAATCATATATGATACCATAAATATTATTATTTTTCTGATACAAGTTAATAATATGTTTAAACCCACTATATAGGAGTCTCAGTCACAAATGGAAGAAATTGGACATATGGTAATGGATAATTTTGCAATCTCATTTTTATCTGAGATTTCTTTTACGTAAGTATTTACTAGGGTTATATTTTTCATCCACGTCCATAAAATGTTTTTCATAAAGATTTTAATATTATTAAATGTATTATTAATGTCATGTTTAACCCTCTTTGACATTTACTTTGTGTTATGGAAGGAATAATTCTTTTGTTTACCATACATGGTACTTTTTGACATTTCCGTTAAAAGTACGAGGACAATGTTTTTTAACTGATACGGAAAAAAAGGATTTTTAAAGTTTCATAACTCCTTTTTTTCATGAAAATTATTCTACAATATTTAGTAGTTATTTTCATAAAATTTCCTTTTCTTTTAAAATTTCATGGCATTTGGTGAAAATAAAATGATTTTGAAGAAGGATATTTTCTTCAAGGATTCATTTCAAGTGTTTTATCAAAACCATTTTCCATCTAATATGAATTTATTTAGTATAATTTTGTTTCACATATAATGTCTCTATTATTTACATGATTTGATTTTTCTTATAATGAAGTGAAACCCATTTGTTTTATATTGATTATGTTATGATAGGATTATGCTTATGAAACCCATATTATTCATTGGGTTATAATGAATTATTTATTTTTGTTTTGTGGCACACGAAAGAATGATTTCATAATGAGATGTGTGGGAACTATATCTCCCTCCAATGCATTGGGTAAATATTTATATCTCATGGGATAGACATGGCTGGAATAGAAAGTGAAGCTAGTTTAGTAATACAGGGCTGGAACGGCAAGTAAACTGGGTTCACTATGGGAATTTGTCCACTACGACGGTCTGGGCAGCAACGCCTTGGCTACTATGGAAATCATATCATATCCTAAATGGTTTCCACAATTACATGTTTTATTTCATGATGATTAATGTTCCATTATAATTGATGCCTTATGTATTTCTATGTTATATTTCATGTTCATGTTTTTACATTCAAATGTCTATGGGATGTTTTATGTTCTCCATGTTTACCCTTACTAAGACATTGAGCTGACCATTTATTTGATTTCTTTTCCCCATGATTTAAGGAAAGGTTTTAGGTAAGAAAACTGAAGGGGATGATATTTATGAGAGATGTTGAGTTTATTTCACCATGATTAAAAGATTATGTTCCAAGTGTCCAAAGACACTAAACTACTACAGACTATGGGTGTTTTTTGGTTATGTATTATGTATTCTGAAAAAGTAATGTAATTTCCATGTACGTCAAGATTTGGGTATCTACAAACATGTCCATCATGTGGGGTGTAACGGACTGATGGTCGTAGGAAGTTGGCTCTTATCCAAGACGTAGTTTGTTGGATGTGGTTTCTTGAACCCTACTGTTTGTACCCTAATTACATGAATATTTGATGTATTGAATGTTAATAACAATACTAATTACATATTACTTTTTGTTCAACATGGCTAGAATTTAATTATTCCTTTGAATTTATGTCATGTTGATAAGGTCAGAGTAGTTCCCTATATAATGAGAATATTGATGTGCTATGATAATATTATCAAATAATATTTTATGGTTGTATATTGTGCTTTTATAGAACACATAGTACATAAACTATCAGGTGCGAGTACTCATAAGAAGATGAGCATACATCTCATGAAGTTAACACCTGGTAATATCCATGATGAGAGATTATGTGTAAAGACTCACCAGTAGAAATTATGCATGTTTTTGTGTCCTCAGATATTCTTACCTATGACTCTGTGTCATGGTCCACATAAAATAATAATATTATTGATTCATGATAAAAATCACATACTTTGATGTATTTATGAAATCACTATGATTATAGTTCATGGGGAAGATTGATATATTGCGTACCTCAAGAGTGACATTTCATCAAAGAATATGTTGAGGAATGATTTTTCCCTTCCATCTTTATGGATGAAGATATATCAACCTTCTATTAGAACAGAACCATCAAATTAAATTCAATACCCATTGTGTAATGACATGTTTATTTTAGATATTTAAAGAGAGACATATTTATCATATACTTTGGTGACATTGATTCGAAACCTAATTTATGATATATTGGGAGAAATTGATTATTTTACACAGCGATTGATCATATGTGATTTTCCATGTTGTGACATTAATTTCTTTATCTTGGGTTAATTGACCAATTTATAGATAAAAATCTTGGACTTTAGGCAATCTCACCTAAGGCCAATGAGATATAATATTAGAGGGTCTCACTGTAAGGTTGTTCGTTGATCTATATTAAATTCTATTTTATTTAAATTTATGGAATAATTATTATTTTCAAGTTTGACTAATAATTTTATTCATGTAATATTGATCACATATATTAAATAAATATATATTCCTTGTCTTGAGAATAAAAAATATATATAATATTTATTGAATATATTAATTAATATTTTTTAGTATATTTTGAATAAAAAAATATTTCTGAATAAAATCATTAATGATTTTTAAAAAAAACTCTAGATGAGGTAAAATGGGATAATATTGACTCTGGTGAGAAAAATTATTGAATAAGACCATTAATTAATAATTATTAATCAACAAGTAGGAACACGCCCAAAAATAATAATTATATAATTAATATTCTGCAATAAGAAATTTATAATATGTAATAGATGATATTTAATGATCGGTGTAATATTAAATAATATTTTACCTAAAATAAAAATTATACAAATAGAAGGCTATACCTATTTTGTAGAGTATTAACATAGTGAGAATATAAGATTTTTCTCACAATAAATTCTCCCTCAAATCCACTTTATGCCTCCCTTTCATGAACTAGAAGTGAACGGGAGATTTATCCATGACCAAAGAATGGAAAATAATAGTCGGAAAACAAATGAAATTTTACTTGTAGTGATAGCACCATAGGATCACTTGGTGTTTCATAGAGATCATTTGAGAACATGTTTTTACAACCAAATTAACTCTATCCTTGGATCCTCACATAACAACGAATGTAATTTGAAAGGGTCTTTTCATATGATCATGATTCCCCCAAGATGAAATTTCATTAACATTGGTATTTATTTATTTATTATATTAAATTAAATAGTTAGTAATTTCAAATGAATGAACCAATCAATTGGTTTCTATATATTACTATATATTAAAATATTAATATATCTCCCACAACATCATTTTTCCACTATGCCAAGAACCAAAAAATATCTCAACAATAAGACAATAATTTTCACGATGTCTGATAGACAGACCTTATGACATAAATAGTAATGGATATATCCCCACTAAAAGATTTAAAAAACCATAGATCCCCATGAATAATCTACTTTCAGATAAAGTTACATTTTTTATTTCCATATGTCGTTGAACTGCGTGACTGATGTCCTAGCTACATGACACTAAACTGCCACATTATTCTCGTACATCAAAATTATTTATTATCATAATTATGTGATATGAATAGATTATAATATCCTATATCATGTATTATCTGACATATGATATAAAATTCCCATTCTCCTTTTCTACCGACCTCCACACCGATAAAAAACATTTCCAATCCTTGTTTCTGATTCCATGAATTTAAAATATGGATTACGATTTTTTGTAAGTGATTCCCCACATGATAGAGAAATATTAGCTCACAAAAAGGTCATCATGGTTCTAGAAGCATGAACGTAAAAGTAAAAAAATTATTTTTCTCCGCATACTATTAATCTCTAAATTTGATGTCTCTTGCAAGACATAAAACTATGCATTTCATTAAATCTTCCCTGACAAGACCGATATACATGATGTTGGTTTCCCACCACTAATAAATTCAAGGAATACATGTGGACTTATTTATATCATATTAGGATATGTATTAATTCCTAGTCCTTTATTTTTTGGAACATTTGAAATATTCCCTTTTCAATTTGTGGAGCATATTCCTTTGCATCATGATGTTAAATGAAAAAATTTATCAATATCAACAAGTTTCATAATATAGTCATTAAAACATATATACTAACCCACAAATTTCCAATTACTAGTCCATCTACCAAAATCAACGGAGAAAATTCCCCCATCTATGTATAGGTCAGACTTCCATAGAGTGTTTCGTTTTCAATAACTATATGTGTACCTAATCGTGTCATCGCCTGATACCAAGTGACATCCATACTTCCATTATTGTTCACATTAAAAATATTCAATTTTATATTTGGGGATATTTCATCCTTTGTGAGTGAAAATAAACATCATGGTTTTAGATGAACTACATGTTGCATGATTATTCAAATCAAAGGATTTATAGTGTCACTAGGATCTCTAATCTTTTGACCAACTAAAAGAATTAATTGGAATAATTCTCCTTCTATACGTGGGTCTTACTAGTGTGGACTATATTCCATTAAAATATAAAATCTTATTGATTCTTATATCACATTATATGTATTCATTATGAAATATTTGATTCTTGTATCCATCCATGATAAACCAAAAATTCACCCCTTTAGTAAATTTGAGTAAGACCTGTATAGGGTACTGGCACATAAGAACTATGTGATGCTTGATTCCTAACATCAATGGCTATGTAGAAACACCAATACTTCGAATACATGGGTAATTAAATGTACATAAATGATACATATGTACCCTTAACTACTTATATTCTAGAACAATGTAGCTATCTCCCTTACCACATGATAATAATATGCAGTGAAAATTTCCCTGTTCCACAACATTAATATTGAATGTCAAATGAGTCCTTACTATATGAAAATAAAAGGAGAAGTACATAAACTTCCATAATAGATTATCAATGGACCATAACATCTTGACCCTATTCAACCAGTGTTTGGGATACTTTCACCAACATTAAATACCCTCGTCCTATAAATCAATATTCTTGACTAGATTTCCTCGAATTGATTGAAATCATTCATGGACGATGGAAAATGACACCATGCTTCATGGGAACGAATTTTTGAATACGCATGTGTGCCTTTGGATCCATTATATGCACATGTTGTCATCATCCAAATGAATTATCGCCTTATAGGAATGAAACTCAGACACTTGTGAGGCTTGTTATCACTATGGTGGAATTCGACACCATAGGGTGTTTTGGGTCATCCCCATTAATATTTTACCATATCATTTCCCCTAGCCTGAGAACCATTATCCATTATTTACCACATTTTAATCTACCAATCAGATAGATATTGGAGTACTCAATATTTTAGGTATCATTATGAGGATGTTGTGTTAAATTCCACTCATATTAGGTCCTTGTTCAGCATAGATATATACTTCATTTAATTTGGTCAAATATGTAAAACCTTAATATGAAATATTTTATGACCTAAATCACATGACCTTAGACTTCTATAAAATGAGAAACAAGTTTTTTTAGGTTGAAACTCACAAAGGGAGTCCAGAGAAATACTCATGGCTTATTTTTCTAAACTCTTATTGCACAGAGTTTAAGAAAAAATTTGGGAATAAATAAATGAGGAATAATCCTGATAGGCTAGACATTTTAGACCTAGTAATATTCAACCCATTCTCAGTGGAAATCCTTTTTTATGAAATAGTTACTATAATGATTATTCACATCTCATTAATAGGAATAAGTTTTCACTAAGTGGAAAAAATCATTTATGGTTCTTGAAAAAATATTGAATATTACATTATCCATATATAATACTTCCTGATTTGAATTCCCTGGATCACCATAAACCTTCCATGGACCTTGTAAAAGGACACCATAGTCAAGATACCATTTATATGATATGCATATGTTTTTATGGATCTAGTATCTATTCCATTGGTTTTCAACAAAATTCATAATTCCCTTGAAATAAATGGATTTAAGAGAATTATGTTCCTGATATATAGAGGTAGTACTGAGAACTATAGTATCTTCCAAGTCATTCCAATTACAACTGTCCCATACTATCTTCATGACCCCAGCACTTTGGCCCATGATAAAAAATTCTTATAACAAGGCTCATGATGTATATTTTACATCCACATCATTTTTTAACTATTCTTATACATTTTATTAATTTAGGATTCTAACAATCAATTCTTGTTCCTTTTGATGGACCACTCCTCATGAATAAAAACTGTAGGACATTCAGTCCGAGCTTCTCATATAATATGTAAATTGTCCAAGGGTGCTATAACCCTTCCTATGTAGCTTTTCCTTCACAACTCACCACATAATCAGATGAATGATTTTTTATAAATAACTATTGTCCCTCAGAAAAGAGTGGGGACACATTTGATTTACCATGCTATCAACACATAAGGCCTTTGACCTACGAACAAGATGCATCACATCCTTGTAGTAAAGGAACTCTTATTATTGTGAAACGTGGAAACACTGGGGAAAAAAGCCAGAACCACATGGTGATATGGTTCCTCCTCAGTATGTCTTCCCCATTCTATGATACGTTACATAGTGTTTTGGGTTATGAATTACTCATCCCATGCATCAACTGTTGGGATGGACTTAACTTCCCAATTATTTATCCCCCATCCAATATTACCCTTTAAATCAACTGTATATACTGGTGAAACATCTGTTTGACCATTCTATTGATGCATAAGCTCTTTAACCAACGAACCATAGGGATATACAAATTTTAGAAAACAAACTCAAATCCTTTGGAACACCAAATGCAATATGATGGAACACTGAACACAAAAATGTTTTGGCTCATCCATTCTATGTCTACCTTAAAATCTATTTTCACAAATCATGTTAGTGTAGGATATCATTGAACTAAAAGTATTTGATTTCATGGAATAAATAATATAACCTTAATGACCAATATATGCCCTTACCACATCAAAATATAGTTCATGATGGATTTCCTTACCACATGGTATTATGTATCATAGAAGAATTCATGGAAGAATTATTTTTAACTAAACACTATTTGATTTCATAGAAGAAAAAATTTATACTAAAAAAATAATTTATTTCATCAAATCTATACATTAAAATTAAAATCATATTTTACAACATTATTACATGATGTTAAAACATATGGATGATTACATTACCAGAAGATGTTACAATACATGGATAATGATACTCAGAAAATTGTATATTCACAATGAAATATGGTCCAATCTATAGGAACCTAATTTATATGAATATAATATTAAATATAGTAGACCCTAAAATAACTCAATATAAGGTATTATAAATAATATCCTAAACTACAAAACAAAAATAAATTCGATTTCAATTCCAAAAAGGCACAAAACTAATCAGGCCAAAATCCCATAAGAGGGTGTCCTAATAAAAAGTTGATTTTAATCCCACCAAGTCCTCCCCAGTAATAATATTGGTAATGAATTATTGAAATATAAAATAAAATATAAAAATATTTTAATTCCCACCATATGGCCTAAGAAAAAAATAAAACTATGCCCATTATATCCTCTAATACCATCCAAAATATAGAACCATCTCCCAATGGGACATAGATTTTACAAAAAATATAATTTTTAATTTATGTGATCATAGTTAAATTGTAGATGTTAGGTCAACAAATAATCTTTTGTCTTTAGTAGTTCGTGAGTATTACTCAAAAAATGTGTAGCGATTTAAGCATTCAGAACAAATAGTTTAGGATTAAAAGATGTCTTACAATGGATTGGCATCACCGATGATTCATAAAACAATAGTTAATGAAAAGGCATGAGAATTACAGATAAATGGAAGAAACATCCAGGTGGAGCCCACCATCATTCATATATACAACTAAGTGTCTTATATATCCCTTATAATCAATTTCTTTTTGTTCCAAATGAATATCATTATAAGGGGGATGGGGGAATTTTACACCGTTAAACATGTTCCACAATGATTTCGATGGAAGGACACATGAGATGAGTTCATAGATATTAATAACATATAATGACATATGATTATGATGCTTATGGTGTGAATTAATCTTATTTACTCAAATAATCATAATAATTATTATTGTCATTATTATTTATTTAAAAATAATAATAATGAAAATACATAAAAAATGAAAAAATGGAACACCTAATTATATAATAAGGTTCTAGTAATTTTTTTGGGAAAATGTGGTTGTGATTTACCTTCAACCCAACACTTTAATAATAGCATTTTTAGCATAGTATTTGAACCAAAACTTCAACAAACAGCCTGAATTCTATGAGAGGAAGTGTCAATACCACACATACATCCATTCCACATGTATGGCTTCCATACACTATCTATTATGAGGAATCTCATGAATATGTATTCAAAAATAATTTCTATTGTGCCATACTGAAAAAGGATGATAATATATGGTTTCCCCATGGTTTGGAATCAATCTCATTGTCACCTCCATTAGCTGAAAAAGGAACCAAGATATTGAAATAGATGGGTATAACTACTCATGATGTAATCTCTATCACTATAATAACTAGAACTTGATATTTTATCATGTGAGGAGAAGATGAAACCATATTATATTATTTATTTAAGACCATTTGAATTTTACTCCCTGATAATCATATGAGATGACCCAAATTTCAACTCCTAGTTTCATGTCGGGATATCCATATGAAGTGCTTCAATAAGAGGATCGAGCTCATAATAGAACTGTGTGGTCTAGAATGATTGATATTTATGGTATACGATGTTTCCATAACAACAATCACTTGGATATATTTTGTGGATAACATATATCATTGAAAGGAGTATAATGCATGAGTCCACCTCACTATCATCTACATAAAAAAATACACCATTTTTTTGCACAAATATTTTGGGGTCTATACAAATAACATCGCTGATGTTGTAATAAATTAAAAGAGCATACACAGATCCAACCATGTGGATCACATGAACAAGAGAATATGTAGCTTTTGGTATTTTTAAGAGCATACATTTTATAAGACCCCGACCTTAAACCATACTTAATATTGAATTAAATGAATAATTCACATTGAGGATCTTTTTAGGTTTAGAGTTTTAGAGAATTAGGACATAACTATTAAATCTCAAAAGATTACGAAGTATAAACTTGTACTAAGATTCCATAAAATAAAAATTATTAGAAATAAACATGTTTAGTTCCATGTTTTAGGTAGCATGACTTTCCCTTGATCCTATCCTTGAACCAATTCCACGTTAAGTCCTGTGAAAAACATTTCAAAAACTTGGGATGAGCATAAAAATCTTAGTAAAGGATACACAATGAATGAAAACTGTTAGTTTTTCAAAACAACGAGTAAACCATGTATTCTTTATCAATGTAATACTTTTCACCTTTTCGAAGTAGTAAAAACTCTTCACTGAATAAAAGTTCATTACATACCCTTCTGTAACCAAAAGATTACCATAAAACCCATATAAAGATCACATAACATATAAAGGTAACTTGGGACATAAACATACTTTAGTGGAATAACCATAAGGTCGACTTCCACACATATCACTTAATGGAATAGTCATTCGGACAACTTCCATACATACTTAATGGAATATCCATACGGCCGACTTCCATACCCAATGCATTGGAGGTTATAACGTAACCACCCATCCTGGTATTCACGGCACCACCTGTCATATTGTCCAAATAACATTATAAAATCATAACACATAAAACCAACATAAATGAATGATAACATTTCCACATTTCAATCCCAATATATCATTTAAATATATTGACATAATAGAATCTTTTATCAAAACCATTTTAAATACCAAAATAACTTAAAGAGTACATGGCATTTATTTTATTCTAAAAACATTACGGCCTGTTGAGGAAGCCAGAGATCAAAAAATACTCACGGCGGCAGAAAAGGTCGTTGTCACCGCGTACGTTAAAAGAAACATTCCTTTTTGTCTTCTAGTAAAACGCTTTGTAGAAAAAGATTCCTTTTGAATAAAAGTAATAGTCAAAGGGGTTTATACACCGTATAAAAGATAGTTGTGTATAAAACAAAATATGCCTCAATGAAAGGAAATTGAGACGAATTCCCTTACAAAGACGGTATCCTTGGATTAAGGATAAATCAATTACATAATTATGTGTGAAAAAAGAATACACCAAATATAAGTGGATATTAAGTGTAAAACAATAAGATGTTATTAACACATATTCATAGAATGACATATTCAAGGAGTACAATCTTATCCCAAAGAATCAAAATTGGGTTAAGAAGTTCCCTTGCAAAAATTTGTCGGCCTAACGGCATCACTACAAAATTTAGAAAATGAGTTGATGAGAGATAAAAAGGGTATCTCATCACATGGACACAAAATTTAGATCAATAAGGATATAGAAGAACATATCCCAACATAATATTATCTGAATTAATGGACATAACAAAATAAGTCTTTTACAAAAAGAGGAGGGTGAAAGGTTCCCTTACCGACATGGGTATCTTTCGAGACATGCACCCCGCGAAAGAAGGACAATAAAACATTGATGTAAATACTCATAAATGAAAGTATATTACACAATGATAAAAATAATGGGCAGTACATACACCACTTAAAGGAAATTGTGTCAGATGTAGCATAAATATCACGGGAATAAAAGTGAGATGAAAAATCCCTTACGAAAACTCGGCAGCCTAACGGCGCCACATAAACTTACAAAAATGGATTGATGAGATCAAATAGGGTCTCTCATCATATTACAATAATGGTTACAGAAATAGGAATATAAAATAACCTCCCCCAACATAAAAAATAGGAGCTTAAAAGAAGTGACATAAAGGAGAGTACTTAAAAAGAAAGAGAGAGGTTAGATCTCTTACGAAAATTCGGCAGCATAATGGGGCCACTCAAAACATCCAAAATGGATTGATGAGAGAGAATAGGGTCTCTCATCATATGAACATAAAAGATATAGTAAGATTAATATAAAAGAACATCCCAATAACAAGAAAGATGAGCTTTATATATAATGACATAAAATAGTGTACTTAAAAAGAAAGAGAGGAGTAAGATCCCTTACCTCGGGTCAGACTTGACTCGATCGTTCTTTAACGTCCTGAATAATAAACTTGAGTTAATTTCTATTTTCTTATGAACATATTTCAAGTTAATTATTCCTTTTATATCACTTATTTCCATGTTATAAACATTATGTAATCATTTAAATTAATAATGTTTTTTTTTTCGATATTTTGTTCTTAAGTCGAAAGTGGACTTCTTACAATTACATGTTGTTCGTGTGGTCAAAGGTTCTTTATATCCAGAATGACATTCCTGATTTGGATATCATATATATCATATATATCTATAATATACATGTATTTATAATATCACATAATCATTTAGAGGTAAGATATGAAATGCACATTTCATGGAGACGGTAAGCTGTACATACGCATGAACGCTACTTTCATTTCATTGTCATATTAATTGAATTAAAACAAAATGAGAGGTATGTAAATTTTAATTCCAGAATTATATTAATCATTTACATGTATCATTTATCATATATATCCATTATATACATGTACTTATAATAGTACATTACATTTGGGGATAAGAAATGAAATGAACCGTTCATGGAGACGGTAAGTCGTACGTACGCATAAACGCTACTTTCATTTCTATCTCATACTTTAATGGAAAGAAAAAAATAATGATATAGAGGTATATTATAATTCCATTATAACATCATATATAATAACATTAAATCCATCCTTTATACTTCCCACGTATGGAATGAACGAATCACATCACTTTGAGGGGGCGGTAGTCCGCACTTCCTAAAATGAAGATATTGCGTATACCTATAAGGGAAGCCATAGAGGTAATCCAAAAATGACAAATACAGAATCTTAAGTAAAACATAAACATATTATATATCATATATAAATATAGTGACATCTTCATGGACACCTTTGAAGGTGTTATATGAGTGTTGAACAATCATCGTTTCATGAGGCAGAAATTCGCCATCCACGGAAACAGTATGTTCTTTATCCATTAGATGTGGGTGTGTGTAAGTGTAGCTCGAATACTTCTTATAACAACATCCTAGTATATTGAAGATATGGGATTTGTTTCAAAAGAAATGAATAAAAAGTGTTTAGGGGGTTGGATAGGAAATATAAACAAAAAGACTCAAGTGAAGACATTACCTTAAAATCGTGTAACTCCCTTTGGTTTGAGATCAAAGGCTTCCTTGGGAAGACTTCTTGTAACATCCCAAGTAAGTAATTAATAATAGATATTTTTATCTATGTCTATTAATGAATTAGATATTGTTTTAGAGTCTTAAAATGAAAATAAATCCAATCTTAAGAATTGAATACACTAATAATTTTAAAATATTGTTTTACTATGTGTGAAATTTTGGTATTTTTCAGACAATGTTCATATTTAATGTATAGTGAAAAATACTGCATTTTACATCAAAACTAATTTTTAATTTAATTTAATTATTTTATTAGATTATCATTTGAATTGGTTTTAAAGTGAAATTAGAAAATATATTTACCATTAAATCCAATAGTGGTTGTTGGAATTAATTTTACTTTGAAATCGGACATAAACTAGTTTCAATCTTTTGATACTTACTATTTCATAAAAACATGCTATTTGTCATGACAGCGGGAAATAATAATTAAATTAAATAATGTGACTTATATGTTTTGAATATTGAAAAATAGAATTCATTTTTGAATTCAGAATATTAAATACATCTTAGGGTGAATTTTTGGTATTTTTCTGAAAAACGTCAATTTTTTATGAATAGTGAAACCACAAAGTGGTACTTATAAAAACTGATTTTTTGTTTAAATGTAATTCTACCACTTCTGTGTTTTGAATTTCAAAAATACTACATACATGGTTGTCATTAAGAATTAAAATGTGGTTCAATTAGATTAAAATAATTTTTTGGTGAATAGTAACTCTTAAGTTCTTAATCGTGATTAGAGGTAATTAGTGTAGTTTAAGGTAAAAATAATGTTTAAATAATATGGGATCACCTAGACACATGTCCTACCCTCATTGGATGTGTCATGGCCGACTAGGACAATCCATGGGTCAACTTGGGGACCCCATGGAGCCACTTTGGTTGGGAAATGACATATATAACTTTTTATTTAATGTTAAAGTAAAAATGACACAAACATGAGTTATTTTACTAAAAAACATTTTAAATGGGGTTAGAAAAGTCATATTTTTTATTATAAATAATAATAGAAAAGATAAAAATATTTCATACATCATAGTATTTTTTTTATTTTTATACTTTAAATAAATTAAATTATTTATGACATCATAATGATGCAGCGATGACCTCATTATTTGATGATTTAAATAAAATGGAATGAAAATTTAATATCTAAGACCTACACATGTCCAAAACCTATTGGAAGAGTGGATTTCGAACCCTTATCACCTTATGATCTAATTATAGCAATGTGGGACCTCTTAAATCCGAATACCATTTTAAAATAAAGTTACTTTTCTTTACCTTCCAAGAGTGCCCCTCCTCTCCTCTTATAAAAGGCCCCCACCTCTACCTCTTTAGCCACACTCCCAAAGCCTTTGGCTCGGCCAAAAACTACCCATTTTGGATCTCCACATCCCTCTATTACTCATTGAATCCTCACATTGGGAAGAAGTCTTCCCAAGGAAGCCTTTGAGCTCAAATCTAAGAGAGTTACCCGATTTTAAGGTAATGTCTTCTTTTGAGTCCTTTTGTTTGATTTTGCTTCTACAACCCCCTAAAATCTTTTTATTATTTTCTTTTCTAACAACACCAGTATCCAAAATATACTAGGATGTTGTTATAAGAAGGATTTGAGCTACACATACACACACCTACATCTAATGGTTAAAGGACATAATGTTTCCGTGGATGGTGAATTTTTGCCTCCCGAAACGATGATTGTTCATCATTATTTTAACACCATAAAAGGTGGCCATTAAGATTTCACTATATATATATATATATTATATAATATGTTTCTATTTTCCTTAATCTTCTGTATTTTTCATTTTGGGAGTACCTTTATGGTTTCCATTATGGGTAAACACGATATCTTCATTTAAGGAAGCGCGGACTACCGCCCCCTCAAAGTGATTTGATTCGTTTAATACCATATGTGGGATGTATAAAGGATGGAGTTATGATATTATATATGATATTAAACTTTAATTATAATATACCTTTATATCATTATGATTAAATTCTATAAAATATGAAATAGAAATGAAAGTAGCGTTCATGCATACGTACAGGTTACCGTCTCCATGCACGATGCATTTCATTTATTACCTCTAAATGATTATGTAATATTATAAATGCATGCATGTACTGGATATATATGACATATGTGATATCTACATCATGAATACCATTCTGGATATAATGGATACATGAACTACTTGTAATTATAAAGGGATTATTTTTTACTCAAGTACCAATGATCGTTAAAATGACCGTTATTAACTTAAATAATTACATAGTGTTCATGACATTGCAATAAGTGATATAAAAGGAATAATTAACTTGAAAAAGTTTATTAAACAAGTATAAATTAACTCAAGTTTATTATTCAGGAGATTAAATAACGACCGAGTCAAGTCGGACCCGAGGTATGGGACTTCGTCTCAATCTCCTATCATTGAGGCATATTTTGTTTTATACACAACCTTCTTTTATATGGTGTATAAACCCCTTTGACATTTAAGTTTATTCAAAAGGAATATTTTTATACGAAGCGTTTACTAAATGATAGAAGGTAATGTTTTTGTCGTACGTATGCGGCGACAACGACTTTTCCGCCGCTGTGACCATTATTTTGAGTTTCGGATTCCTCTACAAGCCATACTTTTTAAAAAAGAAAAATAAAGACAATTTTTTACTTTTCATTATTTTTGTATTGAAAATGGTTTTCATAATTTTTTTATATCAATGTTTTGTATTGTTATCTTGTGATTGATGTGTGGAAATGTTATGATTACTTTATGCATGTTTTATGTGATACGATTATGTTGTGGTTCATGGAAATTATTATGGAGACGGGTGATTCCGCGATAAACTAAGGTCGGGTGAGACCGATATAGCTCTCCAATGCATTGGGTAACCGGAAGGAGTGAAAAGTTATGGTTTCTCCGAAGAGATTTAGGGAATATACTGTGATGGGTATTCCAAACGTAACCAAGAGGGTTACTCCCTATGTAAGAATGTTATGAATGCCTCAAGTTACCTTTATGTCTTCTGATTTCTATGATTTATTCATGATTTGATTAGGTATGTTAAGGTGCTTATGTTTTATGGGTAAAGTATGATATCATTATTATGTATATATGTACCCATGTTTCCTTTCCATATTTTTATATCCCTTACTGAGCTTTTTATGCTCATCCCAAGTTTTTTTGAAATTTTTTTCACAGGTCAAGGGAAAGGTACATGATATGATGATAGTGTCAAGGAAGTTTCATGAAAGAATCCATGTTTTATTTTAAATATGTCTCCATTGATGGGAAAGAAGAATACTATCTTTATGTAACCACTTTTTTTATATGTGGAATGTAATGCATGTTTTATTCTCTAATTCTCTAAAACTCTAAACCCGAAAAGATCTTCAATGTGTAATCTTGTAATAACTCAAGATTAAGTAAGGATTAAGGCTGGGGACTTATAGTTGGTATCAGAGGTCGTTTTAGATAACTTTAGGAGTTATAATTCTATTAAATGATTATCCAAAAATATATTTTTTTGAAATGATATAACATTTGATGATTACCATGTTGCGTCATATAATACATGTTTGTTCATAATGGTTTTCCGCAGAGGAAACCAGGAAGCAGTTCTAGGAAGTCATACAGTAGGAAATAACCTTCCGAATCAGCATCCTGAGATGGTCGGAATTGGAACTGAATAGTTTGTTGCGGTAATGGCGCAGTTTACTCAAGCGATAAATGGTGGTGGTATCAATGCATGAGATCAGCCAGATCAATCATAGAGGAACATGTCAATGGTTGAACATTTCATGAGGAAACATCCCCCATCATTCAGAGGATCATTTGACCATGTTCTTGATGAAGGGTGGATTAAAGCATTGGAGATGATTTTTGATGTCATGGGGTGTTCAGAGAATCAAAAGGTTAGTCTTGCTATTTATCATTTGGAGTGTGAAGCAGATCAGTGGTGGTCGATGGTTAAAAATATCAGGGACACTAATGAGATTGATGCTCTTGACTGGGATGAATTGAAAGGAATGTTTCTTGAGAAGTATTTTCCTAAGGTTGTTCGACTTAGGATGGAAAAGAAATTCTTGGAATTCAGGCAAGAGGAAGACTCAGTGGCTGCCTATGAAGAAAGGTTCACTCGATTGGAAAGGTATGCTCCAAATTTTATCTGAGACAATGATAGTAAAATCAATCGTTTTTACTCAGTATTAAATCCAAAATATCGAAGGGCATTAGCTTCTTGTGAGTATAAATGTTATGAAAAGCTTGTTCGATGTGCTAAGAAGGTGGAAATGGAGTTTGCCGCTGATCAAGTGTTCTATAACAAACAGTAGAATAAGAGACCGAGGTGGCAGGAGAAAGGGAAGAATTCTTCAAAAAAAATATGATGGTAAGAAAACTATGTTTCTAGTTTGTGATAAATGTGGGAAAAGGCATGCTGGGGAATGTCTTCTGAATTCTGGAAAGTGCAACCGATGTGGTAAGATGGGACATAAAGCTCTTGATTGCACTGAAAAAGATCAAGGTAAAGGTAAGACCAAATTTTATTTACAGTTAGTGAAATGTTATAAGTGCAATGAGATGGGTCACTATGCAAACGAGTGTCCTACAAAGAGCTTGGGTTATACGAAGTAGTTAGACTGCATGAAGAAAGGGGTGGTGAAATCCTTTGCAACTACTTCAGCAGATGTCAGGCCATCAAATGAAGTTGTATCAGTTACTTTGTTTGTTTTTTCAGATTATGTCAGTGTGTTGTTTTATTCAGGGTCTACACATTCTTTCATCTCTGAAACCTTTTCTAGTAAAATGGGAATACCATCTCAAGAAATGACTCCTGAACTTTTGGTAAAAACACCTGGGGGAAATGTTGAGGCAAAAAGAATTTATAAGAATCTACCTATCTTTAACTGTGGAAAGAACCTACTTTCAATCCTTATTGTTCTACCTATAGTAGAGTTTAATGTTATCTTGGGTATGGATTGGATCCCTATTTACCATGCTAAGATTGAATGTAGAGCTAACAAAGTTTTTTTTCAAAAAGACTTTTAGTTTGTGTACAAGAATGAACCCTTACTATTGATAACTTATCAAGAGGCCAAGAAACATGTAAAAGATGGAAATGAATGTTACCTTGCACACATCTTTGAAAATAAAGTAACTGTTCAGATTAATGATGTGTCAGTGGTAAATGAGTATCCTGATGTTTTTCCTGATGAGTTGCCTAGAATAATACCAGATCTAGAAGTTGAGTTTACTGTTGACTTAGTTCCTGATGCTAAGACAATTTCAATACCCCCTTATCGAATGGCTCAAATTGAACTTTTAGAGTTGAAGGAGCAATTGCATGATTTATTAGAGAAAGGTTTCATTCGACCTAGCACATCACCATAGGGTTCTCCTGTTTTATTTGATATAAATAAAGATAGTTCTATGAGACTTTTCATTGATTATAGAGCCTTGAATAATATCACTGTTAAGAACAAATAACCTTTTCCTCATATCGATGATTTGTTTGATCAGCTCCAGGGTGCTTGGTATTTTTCAAAGATTGACTTGAGATCGCGGTACCATTAGCTGAAGGTAAAGGAAGCAGATGTTCCGAAGACTGCGTTTCGTACAAGATATGGCCATTATGAATTTGTAGTAATGCCTTTTGGGCTAACCAATGCACCTGCTGTATTCATGGACATAATGAATAGAATTTTCCATGAGTTCTTGGATAAGTTTGTGGTGGTTTTAATTGATGATATTTTGGTGTTTTCTATAAGTAAAGAGGAGGATGAAAGACATTTAAGGGTTATCTGGAAAACCTTATATGAAAGGAAACTGTATGGAAAATTTAGCAAGTGTGAGATTTGGTTACAACAAATTTCTTTCCTTTGCCACATTGTTTCTAAAGATGGGATAACTGTTGATCTCGCTAAAAAAAAGTTGTTGAAAAATGGCCAAGACCAACAAATGTAACCATGATCCGTAGTTTTCTTGGTTTGGCAGATTACTACTGAAGTTTTGTTGAAAATGTTTCATGGTTATCTATTTCAATAACTAAGCTAACTCGTAAGGGTGTTAAGTTCATCTGGACAAAAGAATGTGATGATTGTTTTTAGGAGTTGAAAAGAAGATTGGTGAATGATCCAGCTTTGGCACTTCCTTCCAGGAATGTTGAGTTTGTTATATACAGTGATGCTTCGTTGAAGGGACTTGGTTGTGTCCTTATACAGAATGATCAGGTAATTTCTTATGCTTCACATCAGTTGAAAAATCATGAGGTAAATTACCCTACACATGATTTGGAATTAGCTACTGTTGTTTTTGCTTTAATAATTTGGAGGCATCATTTGTATGGAGTAAAGTGTGAAATATATAATGATCACAAAAGTTTAAAGTATATATTCACTCAGAAATAATTGAACATGAGATAGAGGAGATGGCTGGAATTAATCAAGTATTATGATTGTACAATTAATTACCATCCGGGAAAAGCAAATAAAGTGGTCGATGCTTTGAGTCGAAATAGTAATGCTTCATTAACCATGCTACGTTTGGAACAAGATCCTTTGGTTTTTGATTTGATAAACTTTGTCATAGAAGTTTTTGGTGCAGGATGGCCTTCTGTTTTGTTTCAAGTATCAGTGAGATCTTCTCTATCAGACAGAATCAAGAAAACACAGAAACAAGACAGTGAGTTATAGAAAAAGGAAGAGCTGGTTCAGAAGGGTAAGTTACCTAAATTCAACACTAATAATGATTGTGTTTTGAGGTTTGGGAAGAGATTATGTGTTCCTTGTGATTCATAGTTGAAGAATGAGCTGTTGTGAGAGGCTCATAGTTCCCCGTTTTTAGTTCATCCTGGTAGTACTAAGATGTATAGAGATCTGCGAGAGTATTACTGGTGGGATGGAATGAAAATAGATATGGTTGATTTTACTGTGAAGTGTTTGACTTGTCAACAGGTTAAAGCAGAGTAGTAGTTACCGAAAAATATGTTTCAACCTTTACCAGTGCCAGAGTGGAAATGGGAGAATATATCCATTGACTTTGTTGTGGGATTACAGAAGACATCTCTAGGTAATAATGCAACATGGTTTATTGTTGATTGTTTGAATAAATCTGCTCATTTACTTGCTATACGAGATACTTTCTCTCTAGATCAACTTTATCGATTGTATCTTAAAGTGATAGTCAGGTTTCATTGAGTTCCCCTCTCCATTGTATTTGAGTGTGATCCTAGGTTTACTTCTAACTTTTGGAAAGGCCTTCAAAAGTCGTTGGGTACTGAATTAAATTTCAGTACAACATTTCATCCTCAATCAGATGGGCAGTCGGAACGAACAATTCAGACCTTGGAGGATATGCTATGAGATTTTTCGATGGATTATTAGGGAATTTGGGACCAACATCTTTCTTTGGTTTAATTTTCATATAATAACAGTTTTCATTCCAGTATAGAGATGGCACCATTTGAAGCATTATATGGGAAGCGGTGTCGAACTCCAGCATTTTGGGATGAAGTGGGTGAAAGGAAGCTGATGGGACCAGAATTGGTAGAAGAGATGGCATAAAAAGTTCAGTTGATTCAGAAACACATGAGAACAGCTCAGAGTAGGCAGAAGAGTTATGCGGATAACCGAAGGAAGGATCTATCTTTCGAGGTAGGTGATCATGTTTTTCTCAAGGTTTCTCCATGTAAAAGTTTGATGCGATTTGGTAAGAAAGGAAAGTTGAGTCCAAGGTTCATTGGACCATGTGAAATTCTAGAGAGAGTTGGAACAGTTTCATACCGAGTGGGTTTACCTCCGAGTTTATCTCAGGTACACAATGTTTTTCATGTTTCGATGTTGCGAAAGTACATGCCAGATCAATCTCATGTTTTGAGTCCAGAGGTAGTTCAGCTGGAAGAGAACCTATCAGATGAGGAACAATCGGTCCAGATTCCTGACCACATGGAGAAAGTGTTACGGAATAAGGTGATTCATCAGGTAAAGGTTTTGTGGAAAAACCACATGATGGAAGAGGCAACATGGGAATCTGAAAATGCAATGAGGGATAAGTACCCCCATTTATTCGATAAGTAAATAAATTGCGGGGACACAATTTTATAAAGGGGGGAAGGATGTGACATCCCAAGTAAGTAATGAATAATAGATATTTTTATCTATTTCTATTAATTAATTAGATAATGTTTTAGAGGCTTAAAATAAAAATAAATCCAATCTTAAGCATGGAATACACTAATATTTTTAAAAGATTGTTTTACTACCTTTTGATGGAAAACCATTCTTAAATCCATATTTTGACAATTTCATAAGCTATGTTTGTGAAAATAAACTTATTCTTTATGATTGGGATATCAAAATTTACTTTGTGTGAATTTTTGGTATTTTTCAGACAATGTTCATTTTTTAATGAATAGTGAAAAATACTGCATTTTACATCAAAACTGATTTTTAATCTAATTTAATTATATGATTAGATTATCATTTGAATTGGTTTTAAAGTGAAACTAGAAAATATTTTTACCATTAAATCCAATAGTGGTCGTTTTAATTAATTTCACTTTGAAATCGGACTTAAACTAGTGTCAATCTTTTGATACTTATTGTTTCATAAAAACACGCTATTTGTCATGACAGCGGGAAATAATTATTAAATTAATTAATGTGACTTATATGTTTTGAATTTTTTAAAATAGACTTCATTTTTGAATTTGTAATATCAAATATAGCTTAGGGTGAATTTTTGGTCTTTTTCTGAAAAACATCAATTTTTGATGAATAGTGAAACCACTAAGTGGTACATATAAAAACTGATTTTTCGTTTAAATGAAATTTTACCACTTCTGTGTTTTGAATCTCAAAAATCCGACATACATGGTTGTCATTAATAATTAAAATGTGGTTCAATGAGAGTAAAATAATTTTTTGCTGAATAGTAACTCTTAAGTTCTTAATCGCGATTAGAGGTAATTAGTGTAGTTTAAGGTAAAAATAATGATTAAATTATATGAGATGACCTAGACACATGTCCTACCCTCATTTTATGTGTCACGTCCGACCAATACAATCCATGGGTCAACTTGGGAACCCCGTGGAGCCACTTTGGTTGGGAAATGACATAAATAACTTTTTATTTAATGTTAAAGTAAAAATGACACAAACATGAGTTATTTCACTAAAACAATTTTTACATGGGGTTATACAAGTCATATTTTTTATTATAAATAATAATTGTAAAGACAAAAAGTTTTCCTACATCATAGTATTTGTTTTATAATTTTTATAATTTATATAAATTAAATTATTTATGACATCATAATTATGGAGCGATGACCTCATTATTTGACGATTTAAATAAAATGGAAAGATAATGTAATATATAAGACCTAAACATGTCCAAAACCTATTGGATGAGTGGATTTAAAACCCTTATCCACTTATTATAGAATTATATCAATGTGGGACCTCTTAAATACTAATAACATTTTAAAATAAAGTGACTTTTCTTTACCTTTCAAGAGTGCCCCTCCTCTACTCTTATAAAAGGCCCCCAACTCTACCTCCATACCCACACTCCCAAAGCCTTTGGCTTGGACAACACCTGCCCATTTTGTCTCTCCAAATCCCTCTATTACTCCTTGAAGCCTCACATTGGGAAGAAGGCTTCCCAAGGAATCCTTTGAGCTCAAATCTAAGAGAGTTACCTGATTTTAAGGTAATGTCTTCTTTTGAGTCCTTTTGTTTGATTTTGCTTCTCCAACCCCATAAACTATTTTTAATCTTTTATTTTGTAACAACTCCAGTATCCTAAATATACTATTATGTTGTTATAAGAATTATTCTAGCTACACTTACACACACCTACATCTAATGGTTAAAGGAATTATTGTTTCCGTGGATGGTGAATTTATGCCTCCCAAAACGATGATTGTTCAACATTCCTTTAACACCTTCAAAGGTGGCCATTAAGATGTCACTGTATTTATATATGATATATAATATGTTTATGGTTTACTTAAGCTTCTTTATTTTTCATTTTGGGAATACCTTTATGGTTTCCATTATGGGTAAACGTGATATCTTCATTTAAGGATGTGCGGACTACCGCCCCCTCAAAGTGATTTGATTCGTTAAATACCATATATGGGATGTATAAAGGATGGAGTAATGATATTATATATGATATTACATTTTAATTATAATATACCTTTATATCATTATGATTCAATTCTATAAAATATGAAATAGAAATGAAAGTAGCGTTAATGCGTACGTACGGCTTACCATCTCTATGAATGGTGCATTTCATTTCTTACCTCTAAATGATTATGTAATATTATAAATTCATTAATGTACTGGATATATATGAAATATGTTATATCTACATCATGAATACCATTCTGGATATAACGGATACATTAACAACCTTTTATTATAACGTGATTATTTTTGACTCAAGTACCAATGATCGTTAAAATGACCGTTTTTAACTTAAATAATTATATAGTGTTCATGACATGGAAATAAGTGATATAAAAGGAATAATGAACTTGAAAAAGGTTCTTAAAAAAGTAAAGATTAAGTCAAGTTTATTATTCAGGAGATTAAAGAACGATCGAGTCAAGTCGGGCCCGAGGTATGGGGCTTCGTCTGAATCTCCTTTCATTGAGGCATATTTTGTTTTATACACAACCTTCTTTTATATGGTGTATAAACCCCTCTGACTTTTACGTTTATTCAAAATGAATCTTTTTATATGAAGCATTAACTAAATGAAAAAAGGGAATGTTTTTGTCGTTCTTATGCGGTGACAACGACTTCTCCACCGCCGTGACCATTATTTGAGTTTTGGCTTCCTCTATAAGCCACACTTTTTTTTATGAAAAATAAATACCATGTTTTACTTTTCATTATTTTGGTATTGAAAATGGTTTTCATAATGTTTTTATATCAATGTGTTGTATTGGTATCTTGTGATTGATATGTGGAAATTTTATGTTTCCTTTATGCATGTTTTATGTGATACGATTATTCTGAGGTTCTTGGGCATTATTATGAACACGGGTGGTTCCGCGATAAACTAAGGGCGGGTGAGCCCGATATAGCACTTCAATGCATTAGGTAACGTGATGGAGTGAAACGTTAAGGTTTCTCCGAACAGATTTAGGGAATATACTGTGATGGGTATTCCAAACGTAACCAAGAGGGTTACTCCCTATGTAAGAATGTTATGAATGTCTCAAGTTGCCTTTATGTCTTATGATTTATATGATTTATTCATGATTTGATGAGGTATATTAAAGTGCTTATGTTTTATGGGTAAAGTATGATTTCATTATTATTTATATATGTACCCATGTTTCCTTTCCATATTTTTATATCCCTTACTATGCTTTTTATGCTCATCCCAAGTTTTTTTGAAATGTTTTTCACAGGTCAAGTGAAAGGTACATGATATGATGATAGTGTCAAGGAAGTGTCAAGAAAGAATCCATGTTTTATTTTAAATATGTTTCCATTGATGGGAAATAATAATACTATCTTTATGTAACCACTTTGTTTATATGTGTAATTTAATTCAAGTTTTATGATCTAATTCTCTAAAACACTAAACCCGAAAAGATCTTCAATGTGTAATCTTATAATAACTCAAGATTAAGTAAGGTTTAAGGATGGGGCCTTATACATCTGCCCAATGTGAGGATTCAAGGAGTAAGAGAGGGAAGTGGAGAGACAAAATGGTCAGGGGTTGGCCGAGCCAAAGGCTTTGGGAGTGTGGGTAAGGAGGTAGAGGTGGGGGCCTTTTATAAGAGGAGAGGAGGGGCACTCATGGAATGTAAAGAAAAGTCAGTTTTTTTAAAAATGATATTAGGATTTAAGTTGTCCCGCATTGATATAATTCGAGGATAAGGTGATAAGGGTTCTAAATACACTCATCCAATAGGTTTTGGACATGTGTATGTCTTAAAGATTACATTATCTTTCCATTTTATTTAAATCGTTAAATAATGAGGTCATCGCTGCATCATCATTATGTCATAAATAATTTAATTTATTTAATATCTAAAAATTATAAAAAAACTTTCATGATGTAGGAAATCTTTTTATATTTCTAATGAATATTTATAGTCAAAAATCTGACTAGTATAACCCCATGTAAAAATTACGTTAGTAAAACAACACATGTTTGTGTCATTTTTATTTTAACATTTAATAAAATGATATTTATGTCATTTTCCAACCAAAGTGGCTCCATGGGGTCCCCAAGCTGACCCATGGATTGTCTTGGTCGTCCATGATACATCCAATGAGGGTAGGACATGTGTCTAGGTCATTTAAGTTTCTTAAAACATTATTCTTACCTTAAACTACACTAATTACCTCTAATCGCGATTAAAAACGTAATAAGTTACTATTCACCAAAAAATTATTTTAATCCCATTGAACCACATTTTAATTCTTAATGACAACCACGTATGTCGGAATTTTTAAATTAAAATAAAAAAGATGGAAAAATTTCATTTAAACGGAAAATCAGTTTTTATAAGTACCACTTAGTGGTTTCACTATTCATCAAAAACTGAAGTTTTTCAGAAAAATACAAAAACTTCACCCTAAGCTATATTTGACATTCCAAATTCAAAAATTATGACTATTTTACAAAATTCAAAACATATTAGTTGAATTATTTAATTTAATAATTAATTCCCGCTGTCAGAGCAAATAGCATGTTTTTATGAAACAATAAGTATCAAAAGATTGACACTAGTTTAAGTCCGATTTCAATGTGAAATTAATTCCAATGACCACTATTGGATTAAATTGTAAAAATATATTCTAATTTAACTTTAAAATCAATTAAAAAGATAATCTAATAATATTAATAAATTAGATTAAAAAGTGGTTTTGAATTAAAATACAACATTTTTCACTATTCATTAAAAATTGAACTTTTTCGGAAAAATACCAAAAATTTACAAAAAGTAAATTTTGATGTCCCGATTCTAAAGAACGAATTTTATTTTGTCAAATATAACACATAAAATTGTCAAAAAGTGGATTTAAAATAGGTTCTCCTTCAAAAGGCGGTTAATCAACCTTTTAAAGAATATTGGAATGTTTACGCTTAAAATTGGATTCATTTGCATTTTTAATCCTCTAACATTTATTGTAAAGAGTAAAAATATTTGACAAACATATATAATCATTTTTTAGTTAGTTCTATTCATTCCCGCCATTACAACGGCTAGGCATTAACTACCATTTAAAATAATATTATTTTATTATTAGAGTGCAACGTAAGATTCCCAAGAAACTGGTTGTTGCGTATTGGGTACGCCATCGAGCATAGCATCCCTTTTAAAGTAATATTAATATTTTATTAAAAAATATGGATAAATATAAATATGTCATATTCTTTATTTACATGGGGTGTTACATCCTCCCATCCTTTTGGGAATTGCGTCCTCGCAATTTTAAAATTGGGCTTGGAAACATCCTTGAAAGTCCCACATCAGAATAAGAGTCGGTAAAATAATCACCTTAAAATAAAATGAGAGAAGTACAGAGGTCACCCGAGTTAACCCATACTATAATTCCCAGTAAGAAAATATGGATATGGAAGAAATACAAAGGGTCATGTTCTGATGGAGAGTGATAGTAAACATGTCTAGGAGAAAGTTAACCATAAGAAAATCACAAACTTGTTATGAGTTAAATAGTATTCGATTACCCAGTAGGAATAGTTAATAGACAACATTTTTGTCTTAAGTTACTTTTTATTGAGGAATTTATTCATAAGAAAACATAATTACTTATCATGTTGACTTTCAACTTTTATTAGATTTCTTACACAAACTCATATTTTCTCTTAAAGACGAGTATTTAGGAAGACTTGTTCACATTAAGATTGCTATAATCAACTTCAACAGAATCACCAAATCCACAAAAGAGAACAATATACATAACATGTCTTTAGACTTTAACCAAAATCAAAACCAAAATTATTATTACAAGATCAGATAATCTAGAAAAGGATAACCCTTTATAAAAAGAAAATCTATTCTTAATCTCCAAAATTTGTCCAACAAAACCCAAAGTTCAACGTGAACCATTCGATAAACATTTTGACCATAAAATTATTCAAAGTAAACCAAACTATGATTGAAACCCAAATATTTGAAGGATTTAGTCACATAGTCTTCCATGTTAAATTGTAACCTTTATCTCCAAACAACATCAGTTTCTCTTAATGTCTTATATTGAAAAGTAATTAACCTAATCACATATCCTCCATGATAGGTTAATAAATTTCTATAGATAACCCAAAATAAACTTACTCTTAATTCATAAAATCATCTAACTAAAAAGAATTAGACAAAATAACCAGGGACTTCATGTAGTCTAGTGGTAGGCGATAAATACCAGTCGAACTTTGGTTGTGGGTTTGATTCTCACAGCTTTGTCCAACGCGACGGGTTGTCACACAGTCTACGTGTTGTCCTTTTCCCAAAACTATATAATTCTAAAATCATTCCACAAAAAGAGATAAAATCATCAAAAATAACCATAATATAATTTAACCTCAAGTTTATCTCATGCCTTTCATTTTCCATCATAACATATAATAACCCATAATTTCCTCAAATGTAAGGATCATATAAACCCTAATGGTTACCTTTATAATTATTACCTGAACTTCCACATCAATTGGTCATCTCGTACATGATGCATTATAGAACATACCAAGGTTCAACTGCTTGATCATGACTCCTTGATAGTTGGTTTAGAACAACCACG
The DNA here is from genome assembly GCA_963277665.1 of Viscum album. Lineage (NCBI taxonomy): Eukaryota > Viridiplantae > Streptophyta > Magnoliopsida > Santalales > Viscaceae > Viscum > Viscum album. The sequence continues at coordinate 120,489,602 of OY728153.1, read as the reverse complement.
AGTTTCCTCATTGAATACCCCATTTCATCCAGTCTCTTAATCAGAGAACCACCACAGTTTCCTTCAAACCAATTGTCACTTTGGTGCCTGCTAGATCCAGCCATTTACTAAAACCAAAAAAGTCAGTGTGAGTATATCAACATAACCATCATGTATTAATGAGTAAGATAAACACTATGATATACTTACTCATTCACTTTATCTAAAAACTATTGCACTTTCTAAAATCCTAGCCAATATGGTAATGTCACTTATTCGTAAAGAATACCCTAACCTCTAAAGTTATCTAAACCGACCATTGATACCAACTATAAGGACCCGACCTTAAACCGTACTTAATATTGAATTAAATGAATAATTCACATTGAGGATCTTTTCAGGTTTATAGTTTTAGAGAATTAGGACATAACTATTACATCTCAAAAGATTACAAAGTAGAAACTTCTACTAAGTTTCCATAAAATAAAAACACTTAAAAAGAAACATGTCTAGTTCCATGTTTTAGGTAGCATGACATTACCTTGACCCCATCCTTGACCCTATTCCACGTTAAGTCCTATGAAAAACATTTCAAAAACTTGGGATGAGCATAAAAAGCTCAGTAAAGGATACACAAAAAATGAAAACTGTTAGTTTTTCAAAACAACGAGTAAACCATGTACACTTTATCAAAGTAATACTTTTCATCTTTTCAAAGTAGTAAAAACTCTTCACTAAATAAAAGTGCATTACATACCCTTATGTAACCAAAAGATTACCATAAAACCCATATAAAGATCACATAACATATAAAGGTAACTTGGGACATAAACATACTTAAGTGGAATAACCATAAGGTCGACTTCCACACATATCACTTACTGGAATAGCCATTCGGCCAACTTCCATACATACTTAATGGAATAGGCATACAGACAACTTCCATACCCAATGCATTGGAGGTTATAACATAACCACCAGTCCTGGTACTCACGGCACCACCCGTCATAATGTCCAAGTACCATTATAAAATCATAACACATAAAACCATCATAAAAGAATGATAACATTTCCACATTTCAATCACAATATATCATTTAAATATATTGACATATTAGACTGCATTATCAAAACCATTTTCAATAACAAAATACATAAAAGAGTACATGGCGTTTATTTTATTCTAAAAACATTACGGCTTGTTGAGGAAGCCAAATATCAAACAATACCCGCGGAGGCGAAAAAGTTCATTGTCACCGTGTACGTTAAAAGAAACATTCCTTTTTGTCGTTTAGTAAAATGATTCGTAGAAAAAGATTCCTTTTTTATAAAAGTAAAAGTAAAAGGGGTTTATACACTGTATAATATAAAGTTGTGTATAAAACAAAATATGCCTCAATGAAAGGAGATTGAGACGAATTCCCTTACAAAGGCGGTATCCTTGGATTAAGGATAAATCAATTACATAATTATGTTTGACAAATGAATACACCAAATATAAGTGGATATTAAGTGTAAAACAATAAGATGTTATTAACACATATTCATAGAACGACATATTCAAGGAGTACAAGCATATCCCAAATAATCAAAATTGGGTTAAGAAGTTCCCTTGAAAAAATTTTTCGGCCTAACGGCATCACTACAAAATTCAGAAAATGAGTTGATGAGAGATAAAAAGGGTATCTCATCAGATGAAAATAAATTTTAGATCAATAAGGATATAGAAGAACATATCCCAACATAATATTATGAGAATTAATTGACATAACAAAAGAAGCCTTTTACAAAAAGTGGAGGGTGAAAGCTTCCCTTACCGACATGGGTATCTTTCGAGAAATGCACCCCGCGAAAGAGGGACAATAAAACAATGATGTAAATACTCATAAATGAAATTATATTACACAATGATAAAAATAACGGGCATTACATACACCAATAAAAGGAAATTTTGGCAGATGTAGCATAAATCTCACGGGAATAAAAGTGAGTTGAAAAATCCCTTACGAAAACTCGACAGCCTAACAGCGCCACATAAACTTACGAAAATGGATTGATGAGATAAAATAGGGTCTCTCATCAAATAAAATAATGTTTACAGAAATAGGAATATAAAATAACATCCCACAACATAAAAAAGAGGATCTTAAAAGATGTGACATAAAGGAGAGTACTTGAAAAGAAAGAGAGAGGTTAGATCTCTTACGAAAATTCGGCAGCATAACGACGCCACTCAAAACTTCCAAAATGGATTGATGATAGAGAATAGGGTCTCTCATCATCTGAACATAAAAGTTACAGAAAGAGTAATATAAAAGAACATCTCAATAACATGAAAGATTAGCTTTATAAGGAATGACATAAAAGAGTGTACTTATAATGAAAGAGAGGAGTAAGATCCCTTACCTCGGGTACGACTTCACTCGATCGTTCTTTAACGTCCTAAATAATAAACATGAGTTAATTTATATTTGCTTAAGAACCTTTTTCAAGTTCATTATTCCTTTTATATAACTTTTTCCATGTTATAAACATTATGTAATTATTTAAGTTAATAATGTTTGTTTTGTCGATATTTGGTTCTTAAGTCGAAAGTGGACTTCTTACAATTACATGTTGTTTGTGTGGTAAAAGGTTCTCTATATCCAGAATGGAATTCCTGATTTTGATATCATATATATCATATATATCTATAATATACATGTATTTATAATATCACATAATCATTTAGTGGTAAGAAATGAAATGCACCGTTCATCGAGACGGTAAGCCGTACGTACGCATGAACGCTACTTTCATTTCTTTGTCATATTAATGGAATTAAAAATAAATTATAGGTATGTATATTTTAATTCCAGAATTATATCCATCATTTAGATTTATATATAATCATATATATACATTATATACATGTACTTATAATAGTACATTACATTTGGGGATAAGAAATGAAATGCACCGTTCATGGAGACGGTAAGTCGTACGTACGGATGAACGCTACTTTCATTTCTATCTCATACTTTAATGGAAAGAAAAAAATAATGATATACAGGTATATTATAATTCTAGTAAAAAATAATATATAATAACATTAAATCCATACTTTATACATCCCATGTATGGCATTAACGAATCATATCACTTTGAGGGGGTGGTAGTCCGCACTTCCGAAAATGAAGATATCGCGTATACCCATAATGGAATCCATAAAGGTAAGCCAAAAATGAAAAATACAGAAGATTAAGTAAAACATAAACATATTATATATCATATATAAATATAGTGACATCTTAATGGCCAACTTTGAAGGTGTTATATGAGTGTTGAACAATCATCGTTTCGTGAGGCAGAAATTCGCCATCCACAGAAACAGTATGGTCTTTAACGATTAGATGTAGGTGTGTGTATGTGTAGCTCTAATCCTTCTTATAAAAAAATCCTAGTATATTGAAGATACTGTATTTGTTACAAAATAAATGAATAAAAAGAATTTAGGGGGTTGGAGAGGAAAAAAAACCAAAGGACTCAAGTGAAGACATTACCTTAATATCAGGTAACTCCCTTTGGTTAGAGCTCAAAGGCTTCCTTGGGAAGACTTCTGCCTAAAGTGAGGCTTCAATGAGTAAGAGAGGGAAGTGGAGAGACACAATGGGCAGGGTTTTGACTATACAAAGGATTTGGGAGTGTGGGTAAGGAGGTAGAGGTGGGGACCTTTTATAAGAGGAGAGGAGGTGCACTCTTGGAAAGTAAAGAAAAGTCACCTTATTTTAAAATTATATTCATAATTAAGAGGTCCCATATTGATATAATTCAAGGATAAGGTGATAAGGGTTCTAAATCCACTAATACAATAGGTTTTAGACATGTTTAGGTCCTAGATATTATATTATCATTCCATTTTATTTAAATCGTTAAATAATGAGGTCATCGCTGCATCATCATGATGTCATAAATAATTTAATTTATTTAATGTCTAAAAATTATAAAAAAAATATCATGATTTAGTAAATCTTTGTATATTTCTAATGAATATTTATAGTAAAAAATATGACTAGTATAACCCTATGTAAAAATTATGTTAGTAAAACAACTCATGTTTGTGTCATTTTTATTTTGACATTAAATAAAAAGATATTTATGTCATTTTCCAGCCAAAGTGGCTCCATGGGGTCCCCAAGTTGACCCATGGATTTCTTTGGTCGGTCATGATACATCCATTGAGGGTAGGACATGTTTCTAGGTCATTTAAATTTATTAAAATATTATTCTTACCTTAAACTACACTAATTACCTCTAATCGCGATTAAAAAATTAATAAGTTACTATTCACCAAAAAATTATTTTAATCCCATTGAACCACATTTTACTTCATAATGACAACCATGTATGTCGGATTTTTGAAATTCAAAACAAAAAGATGGAAAAATTTCATTTAAACGGAAAATCAGTTTTTATAAGTACAACTTAGTGGTTTCACTATTCATCAAAAATTGAAGTTTTTCAGAAAAATACCAAAACATCACCCTAAGCTATATTTGATATTCCGAGTTCAAAAATGATTTCTATTTTACAAAATTCAAAACATATTAGTTGTATTAATTAATTTAATAATTAATTCCCACTGTCAGAGCAAATAACATGTTTTTATTAAACAATAAGTATCAAAAGATTGACACTAGTTTAAGTCCGATTTCAAAGTGAAATTAATTTCAACGACCACTATTGGATTAAATGGTAAAAATATATTCTAATTTCACTTTAACACCAATTAATAAGATAATATAATCATATAAAAGAATTATAATAAAAAGAGTTTTTGAATTAAAATACAACATTTTTCACTATTCATTAAAAATTGAACTTTTTCGGAAAAATACCAAAAATTTACAAAAAGTAAATTTTGATGTCCCGATTCTAAAGAAGAATTTTATTTTGTCAAATATAACACATAAAATTGTCAAAAAGTGGATTTAAAATAGGATCTCCATCAAAAGGCGGTTAATCAACCTTTTAAAGAATATTGGAATGTTTACGCTTAAAATTGGATTCATTTGCATTTTTAATCCTCTATCATTCATTGTAAAGAGTAAAAATATTTGACAAACATATATAATAATTTTTATTTAGTTCTGTTCATTCCCGCCATTACAACGTCTAGGCATTAACTACAATTTAAAATAATATTATTTTATTATTAGAGTGCAATGTAAGATTCCCAAGAAACTCATTGTTGCGTATTGGGTACGCCATCAAGCATAGCATCCCCTTTAAAGAAATATTAATATTTTATTAAAAAATATGGATAAATATAAAGATTTCATATTCTTTATTTACCTGGGTTGTTTCACATTTATTAATGGGATTCTCAAAAGGTAGTCAGTGGATATAGTCAGTTTGTGACCAACATAGTCATTGGAGAATGGTTTGGATGACCCACTTCTGTGAAAACCTACAAAACCTAAAATAGTGAAATACCTAATTGATTTATTTTGTATCATAACTCATTAGAAAAAAACTCGCTATATAATATCATAAATAACATGAAGTAGAGAGGTTCCACATCCACTTGGTCGAGTGCATAGTAGAATGCATAGTAAAATCAATGTGAAAAGAAAACTTGGAGATTAACAAATGAAGAAAAAATGATTTTTTCATTGAAAGGATATCATTTGTTAATGATAATATGTTGGTAAAACACTATGTGAAGTAGCGTACGAAAATGTGAAAATCAGATTGAATAATAACATATGTGTGACCAAACTCCCGAATGTTCAGTTGGAACCCATGAAGTGTATTATGACATAATTTGAACTATATATGTGGTTTCTAAATCCATAAAATAATAATTAATGTCATGTGAAGAATAAAATATTCATTTTTGGTTCTATGGTATCTTTGGATGAGGACTTATTTTAGGATTGGATGGTGGGTAACCAAGTTTGATGGATGATAGTGCATGTTTATAGAAAATTCCACCATTCTCGGAAAAGTTGTGGATGTGAGATATTTATTCAATACATATAAATGGATCAAAAGTCGAAGGGTACCTATTCCTATTTGGGGGATGTTTTGATCATTTTATATGAATAAATGATCATTTAAAGAACACATATATTTTATTTTTCACAAATTTTATGGGAATATAATGATACATGAATAATTTCAATATTTTGAAAACAACTAGTCATCCAAAAGTATGCGATATCGTATAACTAGTAATACAAAGAGGAGAAGAACTACATAACATATTGTGTGAATGGGATGTGATTGAGTGAGATGTTCACACTAACAAAAAAATAAAACTATGTTCTCAGATATATATATACTTAATAATGTGAACTTGAATAAATGTAAATATAATAGAGCTTCCTCCTCCAATGATATTGAAGTAACACATACCTAGTTATGTGAATATGTGTGAACAAGAACTCAAACTATAATGATTAAGCCATAAATAATTTATTTGATTAATAATTATATTCGAGCTTAAATAAAACTATATTCTCACTGTGTCATATCTATATGGTGAAAGTCAAAACCACACACCTAAAATATTCATGTTTGAATGAGAACCACAATGCCACCCTTCATATTTACATGAAAATGGGATAAATATTCCATACAAGTTTTTTGGGGGAATGATGAGTTAAATATTCATGTGACATAATCAGTTAACATATTTTACTAAAAAACATTAATATTTGAAAATCGTTTGATTAATTCATGTGATACTTTATTTACAAAACATCTTCATGATTCATGGGTTATTTGAAAATAATTAAATATATTTAAAAATGAGTAATGAACAATTTTAAAATTTGATCCTCCCATGAAAATTCACTATGTCATGCTATGGAATCAAAAAAACCATGAACATGAGACATATCAAAGGAATGAAATGTGACTGATAGATACAATGTTTTACACTCTATCATGAGATCCAATATTGATCATTCAATGCACCATGGAAAAATAGGATGACTGAATGGGACATGGACCGTACTCCAACGCGTGTTATCATATTGATCATGTTGCATCCTCAAGTAAAATATCATTGTGAAGGACACAAACCCTATTGAAAAATGAAGGGTAAAAAGTTTATGAAGGAAGAGATATTATGATGTTATTGACCTTCTTGCGACATAGTAAAACAATCTACAATCCCACATAAAGTCCCTGAAAACATGTTCAACTTGGGAAGCAAGAGCCTTCTTAAATTCACCTTCGTCATGTGAATAGATTCATATATTTCTACTATAAGGACTCACCCTTAAACATTACATAATCTTGAGTTATGTTAGGAATTCACATTGAAGAATTTTTTAGGTTTAGTTTTTTAGAGAATTGTGCCATAAATATTACATTACATATGAAATACGATAAAGTAGACACTTATAATTTGTTTCCATTTCATTCATAAAAGTAAAACACATAAAATAAAACAAGAATTAATTTCTTGATATAAATCTTCATAAATTCTTCTTTTCTCTTTCCCTTCTTTACACCATGTGAAAAAAATTTCCATAACATGGGATGATAATAAAAAAGCTCAGTAATTGTTATAAATATATCGAAATAAAATAGTAGTCCATAAATACATACAAACATAATATCTTTAACATACCTCATGAAATCATAATATTTATAAATAAAAAATAGAAATCATAAATCATTAAGGTAACTTTTAGAGTCCATATCGGACATACATTGTATCCTTCACATCTATATAGGGAGTTACATTTTGAATAACCATCATAGTATATTCCGTAATTTTCATTGGAAAAATATTAATGTTTACCTCCATCATGTTACCAAATGCATTGAAGATATATATCGGGCTCACCCGCCATAGGTTTATCACAGATCCACCCATATATGTAAAAATCGCTCAAGATCCATTACATAGTCATAACACATAAAACATTTATAATGTAAAGATAACATTTCCACATTACAATCAATGATATTAGTTCAAGATAATGACATAATCAATCAAATTTAAAAGACACATTTAAAAAATTTAAAGATGAATATTTTTGAATCAAAGTGTCCCATAATAATATGAATCTTTTAAAATAAATAACATTTTAAAAATTTAATTTCTATATAAATAAGTCATTATACACAATTTAAAAACATGGAAATTAATGGGAATTATTTAGAAAAATAAATCTTTAAAACTTTAAAATGATGTTTTAAAGAAGGAGCCTTGTAACAGTTGAGAAACACTTCAATAAAAATACATAAATTTTAATATAAAACGATGATTATAATATCATTATTATAATAAGATTCATTATATAATATTTCAAAGGGTAGTATATACACCTTATATGATAATAACGGCGCACAATAACAATATCTACCTCAATGAAATCTGATTGAGACATAGTCTCTTACAAATATCATTTTGCAAATAAAATAGTTAGATTATGTGTATACCCTATAGGTATACATATGTAATGTACCAATACAAGATATGACATAATATTAAATTTCATACATAATAATTTCACGACATATTTTAAATTATAATATAAACCTAATTAATGGAAATTGGGTTATGGAGATCCCTTATATAAATTCAGCTGCCTAACCACGTCAAATAAAAATTTAGAAAATGAATTGATGAGAGATAAAAGGAACAGTCAAAATAAGGCCTTAAAATTTAAAGCAATAATGATATAGAAGATAATATCCAATCATTGAAAAATCATAATTTAAAGACATAACGTATAATAAGCCTTTGACTAAAATTGGATGGTGAACTGTTCTCTTACGAAGATCATTTTGTAAATAAGATATATCTATTATGTGTATTCACTATAAGCTCACAAAAAGAAAGTATAAATACAAGATAATATATCAAAATTTATTTCTCATGTAATTATATCCCGAAAAGATGTAAAATATCAAACCAAAGAATGGAATTTGGGTTAAGAAGTTCCCATAATTCATGTCCAAATTGACTCATTCATTCTTCAATTTTCATAATAATAAACATAAGTTAATTTATAAATTTTTCAGAACGTTTTTAAAATTTATTTTTCATTATATCACTTAATTCCATGCAATAAAAATTTGTTATTTATTTGAGTTTATATAGGGAATTTTTTCAATGTTTGGTACTTGAGTAAAAAATGATCATGTTAAAATTACAAATTGTCTATGTGGTCAAATGTCCATTATGCCCAGATTAATGTTCATGATTTAGATATCATAAATAATATATATATATATATATATATTAAATTTATTTATAATATTTCATAAAATTTGGATATATGAAATGAAATACACTACTCAAGGAGACGGTATGTCATACGTTCTCATGAACGCTACATTCATTTATTTTTCATATATAAATGAATAAAAACATAATGATACATAGACATATTATAATTAAATTATAATATAATATATTATATATGTTACATATGTTCATTAATTCTATGCATTATACATTCCATTTATGGCATGAACGAGTCCTATCACATTGAGGGTGAGGTAGTCCACACTTTCTTAAATTAAATTATCATATTTACGCGTTATGGAAAGCGTAATGTTATGATTTAAATGAAAAATTAATATGATTATAGTAAATATAAATTTTATATATACCTTATATAAATATATTTCAATCATAATGGCCACCATGATATGTGGTAGGAGAATATTTAAGGATAATCGTTTCGTAAGGCAGTTGTTCACCGTCCATAGAAAAAGAATGTTCTATACCCTTTAGAAAGTGGTGTCTGTAAATGTAGTTCAAACAATTCTCATAAAAAACTATTATATTGATGATAATTTTATTTTTATGTAGAAAAATAAGAACAAGATCATAGGGATTGGAGACAGAAAAATAATGGAATGAAATATTAGAGAAGACGCTACCTCTTAAAAGGTGTAACTCTATTGGATTTGAGACAAAATGATTTCATGAATATCTATCTAACTAGAGGAAGAGGGAGATTTTTTTAGATTAGTGTTTCATAGTTTTTATTATTCAAGGGTTTTGAGAGGTGTTTTTAATGGGTGAGAGGTGGTGGCCTATTATAACAGGGTGGATGGGCCCTTTAGGAATGTCTGAAAGTATTATTATATTATAAAAGTATTTTCGGTTTCCAAAGCTCCAAAACTTATAGAATGAAAATATAAGATAAATATATGTTGAAATAAAATCATCCAATAATAATTGGAAAGGTTTTGGATATTTGTTAAACATTATCTTGTTTATTGATCCTTTTTTACTCTTACCGTTTTATCAAGCATTTAACACATTGAGAATCAAAATACATACCAAAACATGAATAAAATCCAAATAAAGAGTTTGTATTAACATTTTAGAATTGTGATTACTATTTTGATGAATATTAGAATTTTTTAATTTTATCTTATTTTCTAAAATATTTTATATTTTAATTATGAATTATATCATCTTTGACACTATTCATATGATGAATTTTTTAAATATACAAAACAACATGAGTGATTCTAAAAAACATAATTAATACAAATATAATATGTAACTAGTATCCATAAAATTTTTGGATTATATAAAAATAACTTAATTACATTTATAATAATATTGTTAATATCATTTATTTGAATCCTTTATTAATGAGGCGATCACTGCATCATAATTGTGTAATATTTAAATTTATTTATTTAATGTCTAAAATTTATATATAAAATACCATGAAGTAAGAAATATTTTTAGATTTCTAAATAATATTTATAGTAGAAAATATCTCTTATATATCACCATAAAAAATTGTGTTACTAAAAGATATATGTTCATGTAACATTTTCCTTAACATTAATTTTTTTTATAAAATGCCATTTTCACTTTCAAGTGGTTCCACGGGGTCCAACAATTGACCCAAGGATTCCCATCGTAAAACCTGTATCATTAATTTTGTTGAGGTCACGTTTTAGTGTAATTTATTATTATTATCATATAATGTTTTACCTTTATTTACAAGATTTACCTTTTAACAATGGTAAATAAAATATTTACTAAAGTTACTATTAAGAATGCCAAATAATAAAAGTTAAAATTTAGATAATTTAAAACTTTTGATTCCAAATATGGAATCCATTTTTCCAAATTCAAAACACATAAGTTGAAAAAAAATATTTAAAATTAATTCCTATTTTCAAAACCAAAAAAGCGTGTTTTTAAGAAATAATAACTATTAAAAGACTAACATGTGTTTATATCTAATTAAAATATGAAATTACATTCAATGAAAAAAATATGACTAAATCATAAATATATAATATAATTACTCATTGAAGTGAATTAAAAGAAAAATATAACTATTTAAATAAATTAGATTAAAAGGCGTGTTTGAATTAAAAGTTTTTATTTTTCACTATTCATTTAAAAGTGATCTTTATCAAAAAAAATACCAAAAATTCGTCCAATATAAATTTTTATGTTATGATTCTAAAGGGGATTTTTATTTTTCCAGATGAACCATATTAAAGTGACCATAACTAAAACTAAAATGGGTTCTCCATCAAAATTCAGTAACTTGACCTTTTACAGAATACTAGAGTATTTCATGCTTAAAATCATATTGACTCTTATTTTTAGCCTCTATAATTTATTTGTTAAAAGAAAAAAATTTAATAAATATGTGTAATATGATTTTAGTTATTTATGTTCATTCCCACCAATACAACGACTATGCTTTAACTATCATTTAAAATCATTATACTATTTTATTATTACTTTCAGTCTGACCTAGCATTGCATGCAACATAAGACTTCGATGAAACCCATTATTGAGTGTCGGGTCTTCCATCGAACATATCATTAAAATTAAAGTAAAATTATTATTTAATTCAAAAATATTAATAAATTTTAAAATTTCATATTATTTATATACATGGATTTTACATCCTTCCCACCATTTGGGAATTGCGTACTCACAATTTTATAATTGGGCTTGGGAACTTCATTGAAAGTCCCACATAAAAAAGATTCATTTAGACAACAACTTTAATCTAATGAAAGAGATGTACAAAGGTCAGAAACGATAACACATAATATGATTCCATGAAAACATGGATATAGAGGAGAGAAAACCATCATGTTCTGATAGAGAGTTGTAACATCCCAAACCCGGGAGCCACTAAACTGGTTCTCGGAGTCAGGTCGTCAAATGAACGCATGCGCGCCTCCCCATAGACCAGAGGTTTTTGACTAGCAATGAGGGTCTAATGAGTCACGTAGGGATACTATGATATCCTTACCAGAGTAAGCAATTGTAGAACACAATATAAATAGTGAAAAAAATATGAACTGCCAACAAACATGAATAACCGAACACTTTCCACATGGGGAACAACCACAAATAAAATAGAACAATGCCATACCATACTAGTATTGAATGTGAATGAAATAAAAACTAAAAAAAAGGCCAAAACTCCAAACTGATCCCGACTCTATGTCCGGGTCCTTCTCCATGTAAATCCCAAGACCAACTCAACATCTTAATGTAGGGCATTCACCCTTGTTATGACCTGCAACCATGAAGTCTTCTTAGTTACCCAACGGCGGCCCAAAAAGAGTGTGACTACAGTACTAAGTAGTCCTCCACCAAAGGTGTCTAAAAATTATCCAGTGTAATAGATAGTGCATGCAGGTACAAAATAAATTGTAATTAATCAAGGGACAGTTCGGGGGATATTAGTTAACAATGTCCATTCAATTCATGTCTAGTATTTATTCCAATTTCATTTCTTATACCATCATCGTTACACAAGCCATATTGATCACATGTACCATGGGTTAGGCATGTATATCCTCTATGCAAGGTTATAGGACAAAAAATCATATTTCATAGGGGAAAATTTAAGTTCACTATCTCACTAGGGATCTGCATATCACCCCAACACATTCTCCTCATCTCAATGCCTTAGTCCATGTGGAATGAAACCATTATGGGAATATATCATCTATCCTCTTACCTATCCCTTGTATTTTAGTGTGGAGTTTAGACCCTCAATATAACTCGACCCATGGGTGTAGAACCTCAACTCAAAACCCCACTCTACCAAGCTAGGTAGACATGCTTAATTTTTTGGTCACCACAACCATACCATAACACAACCAAGTATATTAAAAGGAATTAAATATCAAAACTCATAACATCAAAATGGGAATTAATACTATGCCATTACCCATTAAAACATTTTCCATTTAAAATTCATGTCCATTTATCCAAATTTCAATTCTCATTACTTAAAAAATTAATTGTATTGAACAATCCATGTGCCATATCAAAATTCATCAATGAAATACACTTAATTTATTATCGAATTTATCATTTCCCATGCATTCACCCATTTAGGCATTTGATGTACATTTCTTATAATACAATCCAATCATTACAGTCAACCATTTAGGTTTACCACATAATTATCATGTATTTACCCATTCCAAAATTTCATCAATTCCCTTATTACATCCCATTAACACATTCCTAATTTCCCATTCCACTACACAATTACAAGTTCACTATTTAGAATTCTCTAATCCCTTTAGGAATTTCTAATCAAATTTATGAAAAAAATTGACATAAAATCATCCAACCCAATTACCCATTTCAAAAACCTTATGCCTTTATCACCCTACACATATTTATCCTTATTCCATTTATAACTTAATCAACCATTAAGTCAAACTCTACATGGATTCCAAATTATTGTTTGGGAACCCATTACTCATCCCAACGCCACTCTAGGTCTGGGATAGCCGGCGCACCCCATGGGTGTCCCTTAAATGGTCATGTCATCCTCAACACATCCCACAACGATTGTGAAGTTTTTAATTGGTCACTTAGACACCCATTTTTTAAAAACACTTCATCTGATCCAAGGCCACAAAAAGGAAAAAACATTAACACCAACTTCCATGCACAGTTTCAAAATAAAACTATGGGATAATACATGTAGGAAAACTACCTTGAATCTCTTGATGGACTCATACTTAATCATGGCCATGGATCTGGATTCACGAACCCCTTGAATCCTCATCCTAGATCTCATCTAAAAATAAAGGGGTTTTGTGGTTTTTGAAGAAGATGGAAGAAATCATAAACCCTAATCCGAAAAATAGATGGAAGGAGAGGATTAGACTTACTCGGAGCTTCGATACGCTACCTACGACATCCAAAATGGATAGTAATTGAATGGGAAACACTTCATGAAATCTTGGGTCTTCAAATTTCTTAACAAGTCTTGAAAGGAGAGTAATGGAGGAAAACCTCGAGTGGGGTTTTAAAATTCTAAGGTGGATTTTTTTTAATTTTTTAATGGTTTTTATGCCACACGGTTCACCCGCACGGGTTTCCAAACCATTTGCAAACCGTGCATGAGACAATGTCCAATAAATATCCATTCACACGGTTCCCGCAGAGATTTCACTAAACTGGAAGACACCATGCCACATGACCAAGAACTCACTTTTCTTCCTTTTTTGTGTCCCAAAACCCCAAAACACCATCAGGTATTCACATGAACATGTTGAAGCATATATATTTCCAAAAATAATAGGCCAAACCTATACATAAACAAATATTACCTTAAGATGATTCAGGATCTTACATCCTCTCCACCTTATAATGGATTTTCCTTGAGCCACACTTCTGAGCATCATTAAATTCTGTAAGATGGGATCAATCGAGAAGGACTCCTTATCAATTCACACTTTCCATGTTCCTAATTTCACATCATAGGGCCACTGATCATAGACTAAGGTCACATTTTTTCTCCTCAATGATTCCTCACCAAAAACCACAACACGAACTAGGAAAAATCCTCAACGATGTCTCCACTTCATCCATTCCCACCACGATATCTTCATGGGGGAAACATAGGTGGATACACCTAACTCGCAACACATGGAGACCTAAGACACAACATCACGTCATCATTGATGAACCAATTGGTAACCCATATTTTTGATCCTCAAAACCAATGATGACCCAAATCAGTTGGCATCATTTTCCTCTATTTTCTAAACTCCAATAGTGAGAATCCCGGTATCACCTATAGGAGAACACATTATCCATATAGTGACATCTCCCAAATATTTCTTTCCACATCTATACAACCAAAATCCACCCACAACACTCAGTAACTCAACCAACATAACTTGTTCCAATGAATTCTACTAGGGACAACTCACCCAAATAGTGACCACTCGAGTCCTTCCAACATAAAACTCCAATCAAATTATCAACCAACAATTTATCCGGCACGGTTATATCCACCATTTTTGGTTAATTTGAACCTCCAAATTTGAAGAAGGACCACCGGAACTCAACCCAACATTCACATTTCCTAACATTTTTCCACTCACTGCACCCAAGCATCAATAGGGGAATAAGCTTACATTAGCATCCATCCACACAGTCGAAACCCAACGAAAGGAAGTTCCTAATCTGTCCCTTCATAGACTATGATCTACATGACCTCACTCACATACACTTCATTCCAAGAAGGTACTTTCTACTAGAGAATTAGCTCGGAGGTGGGTCAGTCACACCACACTCATTCATGTTTAACATATCAGGTCGAACCAGCCAGACTAGCTTATCCCATATCACCCACCATTCACTGGTTGTACGTTACACTTTTCTCACCTTCCTAAAGTTAATATAGACAATAATCCTATCATTATAATCCCATGCACCCACTGTGTTTGTTCCCTGAATTCTAGGAGAATTCCACCACCATAGAATTACTTCCATTTAGACTTTCATCGGTTTCACACTTAGCATGACACCACATCACATGTACAAGGTTCACCCAACATCGAGAAGTTAAAAAACCACCATAGGTGAACTACCCAAGTCTAACCCCAATCCGTATTGGAGTTTTATAACCCAACCTCTCTTGACACCACCCGTTTTCATATCCAACCACACCCTTCAGCGAATTCAGAACATACATCACAAGATTCACAAAGAACCACCCTGAGACTGAAGCTGACACTTGGATCACCAGTCACCACATCTAAGTTCAACATTTCCTCTAGGAGGATCCAAAAAAAAACTCACAAGTTCCTCATTTGTATCCCGAGTGCCACCACATCTTCTCGATGTTCTCCTCTCCACATCTAAAACAGACTCATAACTCCCCACGTTAAGTGTTTTATTACCATTACTCACCATGAGGGATTCCAAACACTACTTCATACACTCAAGACAAGACAACCCTCAACCATAGACACGGTCATCCAGCTTTTCCCATAACAAGGAATCAAACGTCACCTAGTGCCCATTCTTGAATTCTGTGAACAACACCGATGGAATTTTTTGCCATTCTGTCCATCTAGAGGACCCCAACCGAGGCCTTTTAGGGTGTACATCCCATCCTAAGGCTTCACTCATACCATTTACATGAGTGTAAACTCCATGATTTACCTCATCCAACCAAACACCTTTATGTATCTTGACATGATCTAGAGATTCAGAACATAACAGGGACGATGTCAGGATGTTGGGAATGGCCATCAATTGTTGAGGTACTATAATAAGTCACCAAACAACACCACCACCAAATTATGTATTTCTGATGTCATGCTATAGGACACCATGGCCTTCTAGGGATCTCGAGCTTCCCTAAAAATGTGTCATATCAACATTTACAATAACCAATCAGGTGTGATTTCCAACCATATTCACCCATCACTCCACAACCCAACCATTCATACATACATGTTCTTCCACATGACCACTCTTACCTTGGGTGTCACCATTGAGGGAAATCATATACCATAATCTAGACACCTTCGTCTCTTCCACTAAAAATAGCATCAAGCCTCTATTAATCATTATTCAAACAGGTGAGTCAGAAATCCATATGATACAACCCTTCGAAACAAACCCTAGATCCAATCGTGAGAACTCGGGTGACCCTACATAAAAACCAGGTATATTTATACCATTTACTAAAAATTGGTGGTACTTAGAATGCATTAACACCCACTTAAGGAATATTCTATTGTTCATATTCTGAGGTACCCACAACACTGGGCGATCCTTCCACATGGACACCCTTTCTTTTTTGGAACTATCAGCACAGAATCATAACTCGAGTAGTACCGCTAACCCTCAAACTTCCCACATAGCCCTCAAGGCCAAATCAGCACCATAAAACACCCTGAGTTATACTATTAATGTTCCAATCATCTACTTGTGTGAGAAACGCCCAAAAGTGATAGAGACCTCATCTATCCTCTATCTTAGGTCACCTCAAAGGATGAATGACACCAGCTCCCTAGACCTAATTCACTACCAGGAGAATCCAGTGGTGTTCTCTCCAAACCCTACATATCATGACACTAACAAATAAATGCTCATAAATGGAACTCTCACTCCCATTCTGATGCACACTAAGCCTTGAACACCCTACAACCATTTTCCATGTGTTTTACACCAAAGGTGTACACATACAACAATATTGCGGGAAAAACAGATATTCGGGGATTCCAGACACAACACGCATGGTCACAACTCACATGGTCACCAAGACCCATGAACCATCCTTAGGGTCCAGAATGAACTCAGTATGGTCACAAACCATGAGTTTTCCATCACTCACATTACTGATCAATGCCTCACAACCAAAATTCCACAACCATACAAGGGATCCCAAAACACACCACTTAGGCCCCATCATGACATAAAAAGCCTCACAAATCAAATCCAAAGCCTCCACTAGGGATATCTCACATCCATAATTATGCATACAAGGGTCAAACCAACCACACCAGGGTTACCCACTATTGAACTCAATCATTCTCATATTAATCTTACCATTCAACCAACACTTTGAATAATGGACAACAGGGATTAACCACATACGAAAAATTTCTCATGCTAGTAACCTTAAACAACTAATTCATTATGCTCTAACCCAACAGTCATCATCCCACGTAGAACACTTCCCCCTACCATGCCTACCATGTGTCATGATCAACATGGTGTAACCAATTTACTTTATCTGAAGTCTTCCCTCAACATCTATTCAAACTCCTTCTTCTTTTACAACAATATCCCATCCTCTAAGACACATTTTCCATTTCACAATATGTTAAAATAATCATTTTACCTCATTTACACAATTCATTAGGCGGAATTCATTAAAAATCGTACCATCATTATGGAAACCTTTTTCTTTTAGACACCATAACAACATTTACAATTTATTATATCCCAAAATTTTAACTTTGTTATAACATTTACTCATTTTCATTTTTTCATTCACCAACATTCATTACAATTATTAGGCATCATTTTATTCATATTTATCAAGGGTGTAAAATTCACAATACTCTCTATGCCTCGCACACCCATCCTCAGTATATTCCTATAATGATGCATGAAACCTATATCTTTAGGTTCCTAACATGATGCATGAATGCAAAACCCCATTCCATTCAGGAAATGAGAGAATTATAAAAAATCAATCAAATAAAACAACATGTTCATCCCCCAATGGTTAAATATCATTCAACTATAACAACACACATCAAGAACAATAATTCCCATCAAGGGTGACTTGGAGATTCCCTCGTACATGGGTTTTCTACTCCCAAGCACGAGCTCATTACCAATGTATGAAAGATCCTAATAACCATTCTACTTTATGAAAAATTGTAAAAAATAGAAATGAACACATTTTATACTACTTTGAATTGTCCCCAGCCTAGAACCCACTAAACCTTTGCTTCGATCCTGGTCGTCACATGAACTCAAGCGCGCCTCCCTGTATGTCAGAGGAATCCGACTAGCAGCAAGGGTCTAATGAGCCACGTGGGGAGACTATACCATCTTTACTAGAGTAAGCCACAACAGAACACAATATAAATAGAGGAAACAATATGGACAACCAATAAACAAACATACCCAATGGCATCCCAAATAGGGTACAACCAGTAATCAAATACAACAATGCCATGTCGTACAAGTAGTGCAAGTGATATAAACCCCAAATAAAACAAACAACCAAAAATATAAATGGGTTATGACTCTACATCCGAGTCCTTCTCCATGTAAGTTTTGAGCCCAACACGACATCTTAATATTGGTATTTCACCAATATCTTGACCCACAACCAAGAAGTTTTCTCGGGGTACCCAATTGTGCCTTTAGCAGGCTGTGAGTACCATACTTAGTAGGCCACCACCAACGATGTCTACAAATTATCCAGTCTAATAGATAGTTCATCCATGTACGAAATAAATAGTAAGTAAAAAAGGTATAGTTCGAGGGCCATTAGTTAACAATGTTCATTCAATTCATAACTAGCATTTATCCCAATTCCATGTCATGTACCATCTTTATTGCATAAGAAATATTGATCACATGTTCCATGGGTTAGGCATAAATATCATCTACGTAAGGGTCTAAAGAAATCAATCACAATGTTTATGGGAAACAATTCAAGTCCCCATCTCACTAGGGATCCACATATCAAATAAACACCTTATCATCACCTCAATGCCTCAGTCCGGGTAGAATGCAATTGTTAGGTGAATGGTGCCTTCGTCCCCTTCCCTAACCCATTAATTTTGGGGATGGAGTATAGATCCTTAGTCTAACTCAACCCATGATCTTAGAAACCCAAGTCAATTCCCCACTATTCCATGATATGTGGACATTATTTATTTTAACTCACTAAAAACATACCATAACACGCCAAAGAATATTCAATTCCATTGGATATCACAACACATAAAATCAATATGGGAAATAATATTATTCCATAACCTATTGATACATTTAAAATTTACAATTCATGTCCATTTAGCCAAATTCCCATTATCGTTCCTTAACACATTAGGAGAATTAAAAAATCCTTACGACTTAGAAAAATTCATCAATGACCGTACATTTACCTGTTTAACTCATTTTTAATTTCCCAAGCATTCACACTTTTATGCATTTCATGTAGATTTCTCATAACAAAATCCCATCATTACAATCAACCACTTAGGTGTACCATGTATTTCTCATGTATTAACCCATTCCACATTTTTATGCATTCCCTAATTACATCCAATTAAAAAACTCACCATTTCCCATTCCATTACCCAAATGCATGTTCACCATTTATCATTCTATAATCCCCTTAGGCATTTATAACCAAATATATGAGACAACCAGCATTATCACTTCCAACCCAATTACCCATTTCCAACACCATGTGCCTTTATCACCCAAGAAATATTTATCCTTATTTCATTTATAACTTAATCAACCATTAAGTCATACTCTATATAGATTCCAAATTATTGTTCGGGAACCCATCGCTTAACCCTAAGCCATTATAGGTCTGGGATTGCAGGAACACCCCATGGGTGGCCCTTAAAAGGTCATTTCATCCTCAATGCATCCCACAGGGATCATGAGGGATTCAATTGGTCAGTTAGACTCCCATTTTTATCAAAAAAATCAATGGAACCAAGAAGTAAAAAAAATAAAAAACCATAACATCATCTTCCATGCACAAATCCCAAATAAATCTCTGGGATAATACTTGTAGACCACCTACCTTGAATCCATTGATGAAAACACTCTTAATCATATCATTGGATCTGGAATCAAGCACCCCTTGAAGCCTCACCGTAGATATTATCTGAAAATAAAGGGATTTTCGGTTTTTGTAAGAAGATGTAAGTAATTAGAAACCATAATCAGAAAAAGATAATGAATGGGGGGGTTAGACATACCCAGAACATCTATATGCAACCAACGGTGTCCAAAACAGCTAAGAATAATAGGAAAAACACTTATTGGATGCTTGGGGCATCCACGTTCATCAATAAGGTTTAGAGTAGAGGAATGGAGTAAATTCCGAAGCGGGGTTTCAAAATCATGGGGTGGCATTTTTTAAATTTTCTCAATGATTCTATGCCGCATGGCTTACCTGGATGGTTTTTCAAACCGTGTGGAAACCATGCGTAATCCACTGTCCAAAAAACACCCCTTCACACTGTTTCCTGGGGATTACGTACAAATTTATTATTCGTACACCAGTCGTGCGTAATCCTCTATCCATGGTTGCATGGTTCCCACACGGTTTGCATGAACGATGTTCAAACCATTAATCATGCCCAAGAACTCCCTTTTTCATTCTCTTTCATGTCCCAAACACCAGAAGCACCTTTGGGTATTCAGATGAACAAGGTAAAACACTTATCTATCCAAAAATAAGAGGCAAAACAAAAAATTTTAAAAATCATTCCTTAAAAAGATCTGGGATCTTACAAGAGTGATAGAAAACATGATCAACATAATTTTGACCACAATAAAACCACAAATCCTTGATTGGTTAAATAGTATTTGATACTCCATAAGGAAAATTAAATGGACAACATTTTTTTGTATTATTTTCCCTATCGTAAATATGGATAATTTATTTATGTGATTGACTAAGATCATTAAGACATATATTTATGTTTTAGGTAAAGATTCATCCTTAAATATGTTTCTACCAAAAAATAATATTTTCTCCAAACACTAACTATTCAAGATGACATTGTCACGCATGATGTTCTAGAATCAACTTCTAGATAATTACATAATCCATAAAATATGAACTGTATATTTCCCCTTTCATCAGACATTATCTGAAACCAAAATGGCTGGAACTGGATCAGATAACCCCCAAAAGGATAATCTGTTGTAAAAATAAATACTACTCATAATCACCAAAATTGAAAATACATTACCTAAAGTTTAATAGAGAACATTAAATAAAAAAATTTCACTAAAATCCTTTAATATAATCCAAACTGATATTGGAACCCAAAATTCAGTAGAATTTAATCACATATTCTTCCCTAGAAAATAATAACATTTATCTCCAAATAATATCGACACCTCTTAAAGTCTCATACATGAAGTGTAATTAACCAAATCCCATATTCTCAATAACAGGTTAATAATTTCCATTTATAACCAAAATCTCCACATGTATACAATAAAAACACATATTCGTCCAAAATAAAACATTTACCATTACTCCAAAAATGAAATCTCATAGTATTTTATTTTCCTTAGGCATATAGTGTGTCCCCACAAGAGAGAACGTCATCCAAATTAACCATTATCACATAATTACCAAATCATTTTCTTATACTAAGGATATCAATTTGATAAAACATAAGTTAACAAAATAAACATATTATTGATATATAAAATCATTTATCTTAAAAAGATGAATCATACTCAGTATGGACATCATAGATTCCAGTGGTATGTGATAAATCACAACCACACTTTGGTTGTGGGTTTGATTCCTATAGAATTGTATTATGTGATGGGATGTCACACGATCTGTGTGTTGTCACTTTTCCGAAACTATATAATTTTATAAAATTTGATAAAATGATATAAATTCTACAATAATAACCATAACATATTTTGTCCACAAATTTGATATCATACCTCGCATTTTCATCCCAGAAAGTAATAACATGTAATTTCCTAAAATTCAAGGTTCATATAAACCCAAATTATTCTTCATATCTATATCCAAAAAATAAAATAGAATTATTCTGTGAATAACCATTTAACATATCAAACATCAAGAATACTCATACTAAAGAATTTCTTCCAAAGTAATCATATAATTAATATATTTAAACATATAATCATCTATAGAACCAATTTAATTCTTTAATTACTAAAATGTGGACATCTTAATCATAGAACATTATTCATAATACATTATCTATGTTTTTAATCGTATTCTTTTATACTTCTTTCCTGCAAAAAAATCATGCATAATTTCCTATGATTTTTGTATTGTCTAAACATGAGACATAAAATAATACATACCTTTCATAAGTCATTTTAATATTCCACATCATTAATTTGGATGGAATTATGAATTGGTAAAAAAATATGTGTACGATTTGGGTTATCACATTAATGATCATTCATCATAGGAAATCAATTTTTATAATGAAAATGAACACCACATTTAAAACATTCTGTTGATCCTTTGTAAATAACTTCATTCCATTTCTTGGATTCAACTAGATGCTTCTTTTTTCCATTTAACGTCCTTTAATTAGGACCTTCATTACCATATCGTAAACATCTTCTCGTCCCTTTGAAGAATTTACCTAGCTGTTTCTTTCAACATACCTGACACATAGGTTTTTGAATATACATACTTTTATGGTTATTACCTGATCCCAAATTGGGATTTGTTTCTCACATGTTCAAGTCCTTATAAAAATCACCAATGTTCAGGTGGTCAATCATGACTATAGGCAGTTGGTTGAGAATAACAACAAGAGTTCTCATTGAAGCTTCTATATCATTCAGTTTCTTATTCTGAAAACTGTCATAGTTTTCTCCACATAGATAGTTACTTTGGTTCTTACTAGATCTAGTCATTTACTAAAACAAAACTTGTCAATGTGAGAATATTAGTAAAATCATCATATAATTTTTTATGAGGATGGTAAATACTAATTAATAATTATTCATGTTATATTATTGACATTAAATTTATCTAAAAATAACTATGATCCTTTCTAATATGAAAACCATTATGGTTATGTCACTAATGCTTAAATAACACCATAACATCTAAAGTTATCTAAACCGACCTCTGACACCGAATATAAGGACCAAACCATAAACATTACATAATTTGGAGTTAAGTTCGGAATTTAAATTGATGATCTTTTCAGGTTAAGACTTTTAAGAATTATCCGAAAACTATTACATTACATATGAAATATTAAAAATTAAAAAATTCTATTAAAAATCCATTTTCTTTCATTAATTAAAGACTCGTAATAGAAAATAAGAATTCTTTTTTTATATAAATCTTCTCAAATTATTCCTTAATCCTACCCTTACTTATACCCAATTAAAAAAAATTTCAATAAAATGGATGGGTATAAAAATATTAGTAAGGGTTACAAAATAAAAGAAAACATTAGTCTATCAATACATACAAAACATAATATTTTTAACATACCTCATGAAATGATAAGATTTATGAATAACTCAAAGAAATCATAAATCATAGAGGTAAATTGGTCCATCTATATCATACATACATTGTACCATTCACATATAAAATGGGAGTTACGTTTGGAATATTGCATAATTCTCTTAGGAGAAACATTAACGTTTACCTCTGTCACGTTAACCAATGCATTTGATAACAATATCAGGCCCACAAGCCCTAGGTTTATTACAGAGCTACCCATATACATAATCATTTCCCAAGAACCATAAGATAATCATAACACATAAATCAATCATAATGGAAGGATAACATTACAACATTACAATAGAAGATATGAATTAATGACATTGACAAAATCAATACAATATAAAAAACACATTTATAACATCTAAAAGAATATTTTTGTATCAATGTGTCCCATAAAACATTGAATATTTAAAATAAATAACATTTTAAAACATTAATGTCCATATAAATATATCCTGAAAACCATTTTAAAAACATGTTCATTAATTATAATGATTTAGATAAATAAATATCCAAAACATTTAAAATGATGTTTTAGTGATGGAGTCTCAAAACACATGAAAAAAACATAAATAAAAAAAATTAAAAAATAAAATCACACAAAGCATATAATATCATAAAAAAAGAAGATTCTTGATATAATAAGTCAAAGGATATTATAAACACCATATATGATTATAAAGGTGCAGAATATCAACACATGATTCAATGAATGGAGATTGATATGAAGTCCCTTAAAAATTACTTTTTGTAAATAAAATAGAATAATTATGTGTATTATCTAAAGTTACGCATAATTAATTTTCAAATAAAATATAGAAAATAAAATTTATTTCTTATAAAATCAAATCACGACATAATTAGAAGTGTATGATTAACACAAAGAATAAAAATTTGGATATGATGTTACTTTATAAAAAATTGGTAGCCTAACGAAATCACATAAATATTAATATAATGATTTGATGAGAGAGAGAAAAATCTATCATCATGTGTAAAGAAAATATATAGTTATAATGATATAGAATAACACATTACAACTTTTGAAAATTGAAATTTAATGACATAATATAAAAGAATCCATTTACTAAAAGAGGAGGGTGAAATGTTCCCTTACGAAGATAATTTTGTTAAAAAATTAATAAATTATCTGTATTTATTATTAAAACACATTAAATAAGTATAAATACTATATTATATATAAAAATTAATTTCTCACATAATCATTTAACGATGATAAGTATAAGACAAACCCAAATAATAGAATTTGGGTTATGAAGTTCCCTTCCCTCATGTCCGACTTGACTCGTTCATTCATTAATTTCATGAATAATAAAGCAAAGTTAATTTATGCTTTCATAATATCCATTTTGAAATTTATTATTCGTTTTATATTACTTATTACCTTGAAATAACCATTAGTTAATTAGTTGAGTTCATATCAGACTTTGTGTTAACGTTTGGATCGTGAGTCAAAAATAAAGTTATAATTAAAAATTTCCCATGTTGTCAAAATTCTATTATATCTATAATTATTTTTATCATTTAGATATCATGTATATCATATATATCTAGTATATATGTTTTTATATTAGTCTATAACATTCGGATATAAAAAATGAAACGCACCTCTCATAGAGACAATAAGTCGTACATACGTTTGAATGCAATTTTCATTTATTTTTCATATTTAATGGATTGAAATATTAATGATACGTAAGTATATAATAATTAAAATATAATATAATATTTTATATATTTTACATATTTTCATTAATCACAACCTTTATAATTTCCATGTATGTAATGAACAAGTCCTATCACTTTGAGGGGGCGGTAGTCCACAATTCCTCAAATGAATTTATCAAATTTGCGCGTTATGAAAAGCATAAAGACATTCTGTAAATGAAAAATCCCAAAGAATTGAGACAATATAAATATGATAAATATAATATATAATTATGTTTCCATCATAATGGAAACCATGAGAGGTGGTAGGAGAATACTGAATAATCATCTTTTCGTGAGGTCGTACTTCGTTGTCCACAGAAATAGTATGTTCTATACCCATTAGACAGAGGTGTGCGTAAGTTAAGTTAAAAAAATTCTCATAAGAACTTCCTAATATATTTATTATACTGTTGTTGTTATGTAAAAAACTAATAAGATACCATTTGATGTTGAGTAGGTAAAATATTGGAAAGGAGTTTTTGAGAAGATGTTACCTTTTAAAACATGTAACTCTCTTTGATTTGGGCCAAAAAAGATTTCTAAAATTTACTTATTCCTATGGGAAACAAAATATGAGGAATGTGGGTATTTTAGGGGATTCATAGATCATATTTGGGACGAACCAAGTGACATGAGAGGTGTGTGTAATGGGTTATAGGAGGTGGCCTTTTATAAGAGGGAGGAGCGGCTCTTTAAAAATGTTTGAATGTATTATTTTATTATAAAGTTATATTCAGTTTCCAAATGTCCAAAACTCATTAAATTAAAATATAATAAATATATAAGTTGAAATAAAATCAACCAAATATAATTGGATAGTTTTTAGATATTTTAAAATACTTATATTTTTTATTTAACCCTTTTTTACTCTTACCATTTTATCATTTATTTAACACTTTGAGAATCAAAATAGTTACAAAAAATTTCACATATAAAAATAAATAATAATCAATAAAACATTATACATTTGATAATTATTTGGAATAATATTTAATTTTTTTGAATTATAATATTTATTTAAATATTTTATATGTCAAAATATGAATTATATCAATTTTGACAATATTTATATCAAGGATTTTTTAAAAATACAACACTACATAACAGATTAATAAAAAAAATAACTAATTCAAAGATAACATATTACTATAATCCAAAAAATCATGGATAATATCCAAAAAACCAAATTACATTTATATTAATATTTAAATTATCATTTATTTGAATCATTTATTAATGAAGCAATCACTTACTCACCACTATGTCATATTTAAATTTCTGTATTTAATGTCTAAAAACAATAAATAAAATATCATGATTTAGGAAATATTTTTATATCTATAATAACTATTTATAATAGAAAATATTACTTTCATTACCCCATATTAAAATTTTTTACAAAATGATATATGTTTATGTTACATTTTCCTTAACATTAAATTAATTTTTATAAAACATCATTTTCAATTAAATATGGATCCATGGGGTTTCAAAATTGACCCAAGGGTGCCCATGGTTGGACATATATCATCAAATAGGGTTGAGACACATGTTAGGGTAATTTAATTTTATTAAAATATTACTTTTTACCCTTATTTACCAGATTTATCCGTTAACCAAAGTAAATAAAATATTTTTCGTAGTTACTATTAACAATGTCTATAAATAAAAGTTACCTATTTAAAAACTTTGAACCACCTGATTCCAAATATATAATCAATTTTTCCAAATTCAAAAAAAATAACTTTTTGAAATTAATATAAAAATTATTCCTGTTGTCAAAACCAAAAATCTTGTATTTATGAAATAAAAATTCTCAAATTATTGACATGTGTTTATGTCTAATAAAAATGATAAATTACTTTCAATGAAAAAAACTGTAGTAAGTGAAAAAAAATATAATCTGATTATACATTCAATCCAATTAAATTTAAAATATCTCTATATAAAAAAATTATATTAAAAGACAGTTTTGAATTAAAATTCAGTATTTTTCACTATTCATTAAAAAAATGAACTTTATCAGAAAAATAAAAAAAATTCATCCAATGTAAATTTTGATTTCCCTATTCAAAATAAGATGTTTAATATTTCAAATTGATTATATAAAAGTGGAAAAAAATTAATTTAAAATAGGTTCTCCATTAAAGGAGGTAAATCAATCTATTAAAGAATATTTTAGTATTTAATGCTTACAATCAGATTCGTTCTATTTTTAAACCTAACAATTTTATTGGATAAGAGTAAAAAAATTTAAAAAATATGTGTAATCATATTATAGTCAAACCTATTCATTCCCACCAATACAATGGCTAGACATTAAATATCATTTAAAATAATAATATAATTTTTTTTGTGACTCATCATTGTGTGAATCATAAGACATCGGAGAAACCCATTGTTTCATATTGTGTACACCATTGAACAATAGATCCCCTATAAAGTAAAATTAACATTTAATTCAAAAATATTAATAAATATGAATATTTCATATTCGTCATTTACATGGGATGTTACATCTACTCAATTATGTTTTATCCCATTCTCATTTATACACATGGTGAAAAGTTTTCCATGTAAATAATCATGCATCACCACATAACCCATTATTGGTCACATGACACATCATTGGAATGAAGGATGATATTTTTTAACAACACTCACATAAATTTGTATGATATTTAATACATTTAAAAAAAATTAATAAATAGAAAAAAATGAAAATATGGATGTTTCATGAAAGTAAGAGATATGAAAATTCTCACTTCAAAGAGATCAAGTGCCCAAGAAAATTGTGATTGATCCCATATGGACCCCTGAAGAAGTCATTATGGTATCAAAAATAAAAATATACATGATAAACTAATCTTGTGATGCCCTCCTTAATATATTATCAAGATTTTGAGGGACCTCCAAATGTCATCAAGATCCCACAGAACTTCTCTGTAAAGTCTACTACTACCCCATGAAAGACCATAGACAAGACCTCTATGATCATGTGATGCCCTCTTCATAGGCATCTTGATTCAACAAAGACCCCTATACATGTTTTCTTTTCTTATGAATTTTTTTTAACTTGTCCTCATGGTTTGGAAAACACCCATTAATCTTCATAATTATAATAAAAATTGAAAAAGAGGAACATTCATAAAGTTATTGAATATCATGAAGTGCCATGAATGACCAAAAAAAGTATCATGTGGAGAGTATGAAAGATAAGTCCCTCCATTATCTTAACCCTAAATCTGTTAGATATACAAAACACAAGGACTCGCCAATCTAAATTATAATGCTTATAAATCCATCCCCCTTATCACAAATAATTAATCCACAATTTATCTCACATGGGATTGTAGGAGTGGACATATCAAAGGGACTAGTCACACGAGAAAAATTATTCCACATGGTAAAATATGAGGAATGACTGATATGATTATATAGAATGCATTAGAAAATTGAGTGATCAATTATAAATATTTTGAAGGACTTATGATGTGTTAACTAGATTTTCATAAGGGCATCCCACATATTGGTAGGGTAAAATGAAATATAAAATAATCTAAAACTGGTAAAAAAAAACAAGATAAATTTGATAAGTAATGGAATAATGAAACATAAAAAAACATGGGAGGCATTCCTAAAGATAAATTCACTAATATTCATGTGGTTCATCAAACCAAACCAGGTCATGATAAATCATTCAAACATGTTACTGAAGTCATCCAATTATCCCTAAAATGTTATTTGAATCATATTAGGTCCCTTAGAAATGTTACAAAAGTCTCAAGGAGTCCTCTAGGAATTCTACCCATTTCACCTGAAATCCTCTTGGATTACTAGATAAACCATGAGATGGCCTCCAAACATGTCACAAAAATTCATTTGGTGACACCATGACATTTCATCTAGGCCTCACATTGACATAATGGCATGACAACTAGTTGTTGTGATGTCGTATTGTCATGTATTCCACGATCATGCAATGTCCTATAGGAATTTCATCCGGATCATGTGACACCCTCTTGGCATGGAAACATTAATCACGTGAAATTCTCTAGAAAATCATCCATATCATGGACCACCCTTTAATCATTCCACCATTGATAATGTAATTGTAACTAGATATGTCATCCAGGATATGTGATGTCCTCCAGACAAGTCAACTACATCAAAAAAATTGACATCATGTATGTCCACAAAAAAACTTGAGCGTGACCAAAATTTGAACAAAATGCTAGGTAGATAATCCGAAATGTCTAGAAGAAAATCATTACATTTTATGAAGACAACCCATGACATGATAACCTTGTCTGGTTGATCTATAAAGAATTCCAGATTTTTATTCCTCTACAAAATGAATTATGATAATTAAGATTCCTTCCATAAATAGGAAACATATGACACAGTTCCATGTTCCAAGCTAAAATAGGAATCCACTTTGGTGAAATTGATGCCTTGTATCTGACATTGTAACCATCAGGAAACAATTAATTCCAATGAGTTTTCATACTTCCTCATCCACCAACAGATGGAAAAGGAAACTATAATACGAGAACACTGATTCACTCCATTACTAGAATATGTAGGACGCCTTTGGAAGTATTAAGATCAAATGTGATTCCACCTTATTGAAAGTACTTCTATGTCAATTAAATTCCAACCATCGAGAACAATTCACTGCCATGGTATGATCTTCATATCTCATCTACCAGTATATTGAAATTGAAAATGAACTATGAGAACTCGAATTCATAGAATAAGAAGGATACATAGGATGCCTTCAGAAGTCCCCTCATCAACTGAGAGTAGAAAAATGTTAATTTCCCACCATGTCTCAAAAATTCCAACTATTGTGACCCAATCACTCCCATGGTATAATCATTCTTTCCCATCCACCATCACATTGAGAACAAAAATTTACTATAAGGAATATAATTCCGACCATAACCAAGATATATATGATGCCTTCCTATGTTTTAAGCTCATTTTGGAATCCACATTGGTGTATGTTTCACCATGCCTCTAACATTCCATCTATATGGACTCAAACACTCTCATGTTCTAATATTTCATTATCATCCACTAACAAATTGTGAAACAAAACTTTGAGAACTCTAATTCCTATAATGACTATGATATGTAGGACATGGTCCAAATGCCCAATATCAATATTAAACATCAAAAGGTATTCCCAATCATATAAGTTCCACATCTCTATGTAGTGAGATTGATTACATGCTATCCCTTGTTTATCACAATGATCATGACTCACACAAGCATTGGAATTTTCAATCTTCTTATCATTAACATCACGAATCTCCACCATCCAGGGAAAACATAGCGTGTAATCCTTGATTAGTGGCACGACAAAACTACCCCCATATAAGGGACTCCCTCTCAAGTCATTTCCAAAGTGAATAAATGAACTAAAATTACTATTATTCCTAAAATAAACATGATACATAGGAAGCTTCATTGAGGCTCGAGATTGATAACCAAGGTCTATTTCCCTCACATGTTTCTTTCGCCCTTGCTGTTAAAATTCACTGGCTTAAGGAACAATGTGGGTTTTGATTCATTCTTATAGTAGGAGACATAGTAAACCTCATGAATGATCATTCCCATCCATGTAATATTAACTACCTCCATGGATGACAAAAAACTCGAGATTGCCTGGTTATATGGATTCAAGACAAAAAAAGCCACCCAATAAGGAGAAATTGATAAATATCCTCATATACGTATAGATGGACTCATTAATATGCCCTCTTTTACTCATTGAAGGATTTGATACATGATCATTTTGTCAGGGTAATCTTTCCCATATAAGGATTTTTAAGATATTCTCAACATTATCTTATATCTATTAAAATCTCCAAAGTAGGTGACAATTTTTTCCAAAAGGGTGTGACGAGCCTGACCTCCCATCATGTTAACCAATGGGAGTTACTATGTTCCTTTGGTTCTAAACCTGAATGGACCCTCCTAACATTGTAATGCAGGTCTATACAACGTTTTAGATGAGGGAACCATTGTGAGTTTCAATTAAGATAACAATTAATGGTAAACCAAATTTGATTGACTATACATAAAGAAAACCTCCAAAATCATCTCATAATTCTATCTCTTCTTTCCAGATTAGTGGATAACATATCATTTCTTATGAAACTCTAACACTACATAATATATGTTATATTAAAATATTATATATTTTATATCATTATATAGCTGTATATTATTTTTGATTTATATTATTTTCATATATATAATGTAACATATGTTGTACATAAAATACATTTATACAAAGAACATATTTTTGACAACCATTGTTCTAGTTAACATATAAAATATAAAAATATATATAGTGATCATATTTAATTCCATTATATATAATTTATTTTATTACTATAATAAATCATTCTATTCATTCCGATGTATCTAAAAATGTATTTTATATTTTGAATTGTTTGACTTTTTTATATAATTTCAATTTGGGTAATGATATTCATATAATGCCAAAGAATATATTTCATGTTCATTGTATTTTTATTTTAATGTTGATTTATAACACATGAAGATTTATTTTTGGTGTCTAATATTGTATTCTCATAATTCATTAATGTTTATCTCATATTGGAAAATTATATCAATATAAAATGTATAATGATTTGTTTTATTTTATCTTTCTGGAGAAATATTATAATCAAAAATATATTTATTTAATGGAAAAAATTAGTAATTAAATTCATCGAGTGTTACATTATACGACCTATAATTTTATTTTTACATGATATTTCATTACTATAATGTCATAAATGAGGATACATCTTCAACATTACATATTTTTGTTACCATGTTTCTTCCATAATCTTATGATTACACTATATAACATTAAAAATCCAAGTGGTCTTATTTCGTTGATGAATTTCTCTATAATCCAAGATATCTACTAGTTATTCCTTAATAGATAATTCATGTTCTAGTTGTATAACATCTTATTATAATATATATGATAATTTACATATTTACTACGTCAATACGGATTAATTTCCTTGATCATGCACTATAGAGAGGTTTTTGGGAAGGAAAATATGACATGATAATATTTTCGCATGCTCAAGGAGAATAAATGGGACAATGTTTCTATTAAAAAATTTCAACTTCTTTTAAAATATTATAACCCTCATCCATAATGATAATTAATGGAATACCATGTCTCACAGATATAGACAGGGATTTCATCTATGACTATCATGATAATGTTTCTTTTAACACTGTGTAATTAGAATATTCCACTGAATGATTTGAATCATTTTTAGTATCAAATGGCGATGATTTGGTCCTATTACATTACACATGACAACATAGTACAATTTTTTTGGGGGTTCCATATGTCTTCCCATATATATTTTCTATTATACTATTTTAATTCTAGAATTAATCCTATTTTTATATGAGAACACTACTTCTGGATGTTGTTTATGCGTATATACATTGAAATCCATTATACAATATCTGAACATATCATTTAGAGTTTTAATAGTATTTTTAGAATGAAAAATAGTATAGTGATGATATGTACTGTTAGGGAATTTTTATTCATCCCTTTAAAGTTTAATACAACTCCCAAGCATATAGTCAATCCTTATATATTTATTATATATAATTTAAACTATTTTTTAGGGATTCCATACCACATTTTTTATGTATATTATTGAATTTTAATCAATTGAGAATTCTTATAAACATGAAATGAAATGTGTTGATTTAAAAGGAATATAACCAATACCTAAATAGAATATTATTTTTTTAAATGAATTGGTAAAACCCATGATGAAATCCATTGTGATGTTACCACATTTCAATAGTGGTGTGTGTAATGGTTTAATCATCCACAAAAATTAATTATGTTCTACCATTACTCATTATCATACCATGAATTGAGATATTTTCATTAAAATTTCCCTTTTCAGGATGACCATGATGAATTGAGTATAGAAATTTGTATATATCGTTTTATTTTTAGTATAGATATTAAATGATACACTATATAAATAATCAAATTTTTTATTATTTATTTAATGTTATGATTAAACACATATTCATTTCCTATGACTTATAATTTAATAATTATCAAAGTTGGAAAATAGAATATTCTTATCAATCTTTTATAATGTTGTATTCTCATTATATACAAATTTGACCATTAAATGAATGAATTGCTGAAATTATTTTAGAACATGATAGTACCTATCCACTTCCATTTTTATTTCAAGGTATAGTATTTCAAAATCCATGTTAGTTAGGTCCCTCTTAGCCCACATAATGGATAATTATGTTTGGTCTTTAATTCTTAAATCATCACCTAACATGAATTCATTCATAAAGTTGTAATGTATCGAGTATTCTTAGTCATTTATAAACTCATACAATTTATTTTGTATCAGGTTTAACTAATTATGTTTGAACATTTAATTTATATTTTTTTGATCCTTATATTTTTTAAAATTATAATAATATAGAGAAATCATCTCTTTTATGATTGAAAATATCACATCTTCATGATCCAAACCCTGAATCTGGTAAATTTTTATCATAATAATTAATTTTCATGAGGCATAATATATCACACTTTTATTTTATGAGAGGAAAAACGGAATACCTTTATTAATGTATCACTTTATATAAAAAACCTCTCCATTTTATGTTAGTGTTAGTAAAATTGTAATTAATGTTAAGACCAAGTTGTGTTTTTTCTGTATTTTTTGTCAATCGATATGCATGCTAGAGAAAGAAAGGATGTTAATGAATCAGAACTCAGAGTTAAAGGTATTGAAATAATTGGTAGTTTTTTGGATGATAGGTTTTTATAAGAAAGAATAAATGTATTCTGATTCACTTTTTTATGCAATCAGTTGAACTACTTGTGGTATTGATTGAAATAATAATCACTGTAAATGTCAATTGAAATGAGAAGAAGAATCTTTGAAAGAGAAAACATATTATTGGATAAAGATGGTAACTAGATTAACTATATTTAACATGAGAAATAGTTTTTTGATTTTCTAGAGAATCAATGTCATTATGAGTAAAATTTAATTTATTGTGACGTAGATTTTCTGATTTTCATTTCATATATATCATGATTATTATTGTAAACTTGTGATGAAAGATTTATAGAAGGAATACGGGTTGAAAACGATACTACCAATCCGAAAAGAATCATATTCAGATAGTTTTTTCAAAACAATCAAAAAAGTATAATATTCATATTTTTTTTTTCAAAACAATCAGAAAAGAATTGTATTCAGATTGTTTTTCATAATAATAAGTAAATGATAGTATTTAGATTTATCGTATTTCGAAGGGAGGGATATTGAAGTGGTATAGATTTTTTTTTCAAAAAAATTAGGAAACAATCATATATAGGTTGAAGAGGTGGTGCTGATTGTTTTCTCAAAGAATTTGTACTCAAATTTATGATGTAGTGCTGATTGACATTAAAAAAAATTATATCTAGATTTTTATTATTTTCATTCAAAAAAATTGGAATCTGAGTGATAGTAAAAATGTTGTGTCGATGAAAGGTGGTGCTGATGAAAAGTGGTTCTAATGGGAAAGCTAATGCCGATAGAAAGTGGTGTTGAACCATGTGGTGCCGATGGATGAGGTGATGCCAATGGACGATGAGATACTGATTTTTTTTTGAAATCAATCGTATTCAGGTAAATGAAGAATAAAGATATAATGATGATTTTTTTTTCAAAACAACCATATTCTGGTAGAAGAAAAGCAAAGAGATGGTGTTGATTGGGAAAGAATCATATTCATATTGTTTAGTGTTTTATCTAGGCAGATCATGTTTATTATATTGTATGGTATCAAATTCAAGAAGATCATTGTTTTTTGTTATATTTGGTCATTCCTAGCAATCATAACAAGAATGGTCGTAACCAGAAATGATCGTATCTAGAATGATCGTATCTAGAGTAATCAAAACTAGAAATTGTATCCATAATTATTGTAACCAGAATGATTGTAACCAAAAAATATTATATCCATAATGATCTAAATTAGAATGATTTTATTCAGGATGATCATATCCAGACCATTTGTATTCAAAATAGATCATGCTTAAGATGAGATGAAAATAATGAAGAAAGTATGAATGGAAAGTTACTATACAGTTCCAATTGAAATCAAGGGATGTAAAAGCTGATCCTCAATGAATTCAGAGTCATGAATGAATTCATGATAACAGTACAAGTTGGTGAATGAATGTAGTTACTATATATGGGTTATTTTCTCATGTGGGTACATAGAGTAGAAAAGAGATGGAGACCGATGAATGAATCTTCAAGGGAGAATCTTTCATTCAAAATAGTTTTTTTGTCGAATAATTCATTTCATCGAACATTTTTTTCTAGACGGGACATACCTTGGTTTTGAAGAAATGCACATAAAATAATTAGACTGAAAGGATTGGAACCATTTATTTCACATCCATTGTAATCATATAAGCAATTTAAATGGGATTCTGATGAAGATGTGGTGAAAATTGTGTATGTTTCGAGAAGAATCAAGAAGTGTTGATGAAGTCATAATTTCATTGAGATTTTAGGAGAAATTATGATTTGAGGGAATTTAAGTGAGGGGGAAAGAGTTTTGGGATTCCCACCTAAACATGTTTTGGGTCATCTATTAAAGCCGTGTAGTACATTGTACTTGTGTGAAGATAAAGTAATGTTTATTGTATTAGAGAGATAAGCTCATAGTTTTCATAGAGATAATGGGGCACTTTTTTGTTTTGTATTGAAGAAAATTATAAGGGGAGGATGTGAAAGAGGGGAGGAAATATTTCCATGATTGTATTTGGCTAATCATCATATTTAGGATATATCTTATTCAATGAGTCATCAGATTCAACTTGAGAATTATGTTCGGCTGATTTTGGTATTGGGATGAATTAATCAGTATCTGGATTTTTACACTGTGTATCTTTCTATTGGGTTTCTCATACAATGTATGTATTTTATTGTGAATTGAAGCGGTGTTGATTCATTTTTATTTCATTCTACCAGGAAAATCAGACATGAATAACTGTATTGAATGAATCGTACTCAAAGAATCAAACTAGGTAAATTGGACATTTCATTTAGGAAGATTTCTTTATCAATGTCTTGTAAGGTTCTTACATTGATTTTGACTAAAAATTGTTGAATTTTATTAAAATTTGAATACATTTGTTTAATTTAAAAGA
This sequence comes from Viscum album, assembly GCA_963277665.1. Taxonomy (NCBI): domain Eukaryota; kingdom Viridiplantae; phylum Streptophyta; class Magnoliopsida; order Santalales; family Viscaceae; genus Viscum; species Viscum album. The sequence goes on along the minus strand of OY728153.1, from coordinate 120,452,584 downwards.
AGAATAGGTGACATGTGTTGTTGCAAAACAATTTTATTAACTTAATGTGCTTATAGGATGAATATTAAATTGTTGTATTGTTTCATGGTGCTACACAAGTGAAAGGATAAATCCTACTCTTTGTAATACATGGATTTAAATCTATTGGATTGAATGTTGTTTGATAATTTCCATAGCATACCACAGATGTAGCTATTCTAATTAAATAGCAAACATTGTAAATCATTGTGTTGTTTGGTATGTTTGTGGATTTGTTTCCCAATAGGGAATTAAAATCATTGATAGGAGGCGATGGTTGATTCAATTTAAAATAATCATTAATGAAAAATAGTATCACTAATTACCCCTACCCATATTAGCGATACATTTCTCTACCTAGGCACCTTCAATTGGTATCAGAGGCAGGTTCCCTTCTATATCCATTATTGATGGAGAATGTGAACTGTGTGAATAGTAAAGGTATTATAGTGTTTGATGGAATTAACTACATTTCATAAAAGTTATAATGCTTGTATATATTATGTATATCAGTTTTGATGTTCTTGATGATGAAATAGTTATGTTTCCACCCATTGATGATAATACTCGAATTACACCTATTGATAAGAGATATCTTGAGAATGATGATAGGGAGACAAATTCTATATTATCCTCACATTTTGAATGTGAATTCTTGAGAGTAAAAGGTTTATCTGTTGACAAAGGTATATAGGATAAATTTAAAAACATATATGAATTAAATTAAAAGCTAAAGGAGTCAAAGTTACCAATATGGAGATTAAAGTATGAAGATCTCATGACAGATGAGAATGAATTTGTTAGGGGTTATATTACTAGGGTAAATTACATAGTATATACTATGAGTTGTCTTGGTGAAAAGTAATATGATTCTACTGTAGTTTAAAATATCTTGAAAATCCTACTTTAAAATTTAATGAAAAAGTCTCTTCATTTAAAGACAGAGTTCATGAAACATTAAATCATGATGATTGGAATATTACTCTCATTACTTTTGAAATGAGAATGTATAATTACATGAAAGGAAAAACTATATTTTATAGAGAAATGTTGTTCAAGGATGATAATAATGAAAATAACATTCTTGAAGAATAAGAAGCTATATATTATTACTCAAAAAATGAGGTATAAAAAAATCATGATTCAATTTTGTCCATGTTTTCAATGAAGGTTAAAAGAGGATCATGAAAGTAAAAAAGTAAACATCCAGTAAACTGTTTTAGATGTGGATCCATTGGGAATTTTGTTTCAAATTTCCCACAAAGAGGAAATGAAGAATAAATTGTTTATGGAGAAACTGAATATGCAGAAAGAAATCCCAGAAGATCTTAGAAGAAAAATGGTGACAGAGAAAAATTATATTCCAAGAGGGAAGATAATAGGTTATACCAATCCAAAAAGAGAAGATTCTTTTCAATTTCAGATGATAGTGGGGATGTTAAAAGTGAAATTGAAGACTACCCATTCACTGAAATATTTAGTGAATAATTTTCATATAATAATGAAAGTAGTAATGTGGAAGAAGAAGAAGAAAGTGTAGTTAAATATGAAAGTTCTACTGAGTATGCTAGGAAAAATAATTTTATTGCAACAATGAATGATGATGAATTCGGAATAAACTGTTCTAATGATGAAGATAATCCAATTGAGATGCATTTCAAAGAAGAAAAAAATAAATTCATGTGAAAGACATGAAGTCTTAAAAAGTGAAACATAATTAAGGAAGATGAATCTTCCTCAATAAGAAATCAAAGATAATTTTTCCAATGGAATGAGAATATTTAGAAAGATATTTATAACATGATGAAATATCATTAAGAAGAAAAGAATCGTAATGATAATATAGAAGTGAAGATGAAGGAAAGGAAGAAGAGTTGAGGCTTATCCAACAAAAGTTATCTGAAGCAGAATTGAAAAAATACAAGTCTCCTATACAATATCACTAATATTAGTGGATTTTCTCAGAATGAGAAACCTAAGATGGAAAAACTAATGATAACTTCAATGGGTTGTAATATGAATGGAATTATTTTTTAAAAGAATAAAACTGGGAATGTTAGGTATGTGTACAAGACCGACAAGTATGAAAATTCTGGAGTCTCAAAGAACCCTGATTCTGAAAATGTTTTTGAAAATTCTAAATTTGGAAATTTTTCCAATACAAATGGTTCCAATATTAAAAAAAATAAAAGTAAGAATTTGATTGATAACATAAAGGTTTGTGGACTGTAAAAGAAAGAGAAGAAGGTGTCTGAGAAACAAATTTACATTTATGGACAATATCAATGTTTCAGAGGAAAATAATCCTTTTATGGATATTGTTTGTATTATAGTGGATTTGAAAATAAAGAGAATATGTTCTTATTCAACTAGTAACACTACTATTATTCCACATGTTATGGAAGGCATGGTTTGAGAGGGAGTCAATTCTCTCAAATGAATAAATATGAGAATGATGAAGTAAAAACAATAAAAATAGGTTCCAACGATTGTAAATTATTTGTCAAAGGTATGAGTATCAATGAAATTATGCAAATGTATGTATGATTTTACAAACCATGATGCAGCTGCAAGACTTGAACTACACCAAAAAACGACACCCACAATGATTTTCAACAGAGACTCCCTAACCATAATGGTTATTACCGAGGTAAAAATTATATATAATATTCCTAGAGTGGTAATTAATGTTAGTAGTAACATTCTCAACCCATGTGAAACAATATTTTTTAATTGTAAACCCCCCACAAATTGATCTTGTATTATTGTTTTTACCCATCAAACAAATTGTGGTCCACCTAATGAACCGCAAAAATTTAAAAATTCAATCCCTAAACATCATGAATATCCTAATGATTATATGAAATATAAAATTACAAAAAACTATAGACTATAGTAGATCTATGGAATTACAATATGAGATTCTTTCAAATTTCCATTCTAATGAGATCAACAAATACTCTAATTGATGGAAATTTTTTCTATTACTGTTACGTACCACCTATATTTATTTATTTAGTGCCTTACCATTAGATATATCATATTCCAATGAATGGTTAGGTTTATCAATCATTCCACCATTCTTCATTATCGATGTTCTAATCAGAGTAGTGGAGCCTTGAAAAGTAAACATTATTATTTACGGTGTTGATTCTGCTTGTTAAATTCTAAAAACTTCACTTAGATCATCCTCAATGGAAGTTAATTTATAAATTTCATTAGATTAATTATATTTATTAATTATCTTAGATTTTATTTTATAATGATTAAAATAAATATCTTCCATTTCCTCATACATGGTTTCATTATTCTCATACAATCTAGTATCTATAATAATTTTTATCATGTTTAGGTTCTATGTTATGTAATCATTAATCAGTGGCACTTAAATTTTATTTTATTAAGATCTATTTAACTCTTTTAGCATAATTTTTTTATTATTTTATACACATATATAAGTATTCTATTTGGTGTATAGTTTCAATACATAGACATATTCATATTGTTTCAGTATAAAAAGTTCCATCATCACTCGGTATATATACCTCATCATATAGTTAGATAGCATCAATAAATGAATTATTATATTAATAGTCATAATTATTCTTACATTTTGATTAAATGACTAAATATTATTCCATCTGAATCTCAAAATAATCATAAATTAATCAACAATGGGAATGCCTATTATCATTTTTCTTCTTTAAATTATATCAATTTTCAATGAAACCATTCTAAAATCTATGAATAATTAAATTTTAATTTGTGCCCCAATAAGGCCAATATTGTGAAAAAAACCCAAAATATAATATATGTTATGATTCCAATTACGCTGTCTATATGTAGCATCAATTTGCGATGTAGTACGGGGTGAATCTGGCTATGAAACCATATTATAATGAAAAAACATTCTTTAAGATCCAACATCCACATTCTATCATGACCTATTGATTAACAGGGTAACTATATTTAATCTTTTGATTTATTTTGATCTGATTAAAATTATCTAATACTAATCTTATAATCAAAAATTTTATACTAGTATTTATGAAAAACACACTATTATATATTCCGCAATATAAAAGAATTAATTCATAAATTACATTTACATTTTGCATGGTTCACCAACTCTGTGTAAACCTAATTTTGTATTCATTGATAATGTGTTAGTGTACTGGTATTGAAAAACCATACATGTTAATGTTTTTTTGTGTTATTCATAATGTTACTCCCCTTAGAATATTTTGGATGATAAGAATTTAACTTAACGATTTATACACTCACACATCCTTCCATTTCTCATCATTACAAAGGTAAAAAATATTAGAATCTTGGTCAAAATAAAAGAGTGTCCAAATGATTGTAGATTCCAATGATGTATATATGTATTTTTAATATTCATGACATTACATTAAAGGTATAATAGAAACATCACATCAAAATAAACCCTTGATATGATACAACGTAGATACTAATTATCATTTATACTCTGGTAGGTTATTCAATAATTTCCATAATATCACTACATAATTGGAGTAATAAAATCTAAAATCTAATATATTTTTCTACCTAGTATCAATTATCATTCTATTCATCATCACTTTTTGGAAGAATACTTTGGGTGTCCATTGATTCATTCTTTTACCACATCTATAAATCCTCTACTAACAATGAATATTTAAAATTAGGCCTTCCTCTTATACTTAACAAAATAGTAGACTCCTTTTATTTATAGAGAATGATATCCCTATATCCTTATATTACAATATTCCAAATATAATTATCTCTACTTTTGAAGAGATATTTTACATGCACCCCATAATAAATACATTGAATTATTCATGAACTTTATGTGACAATATATACTTTATTATTATTATTACACTTACATAATATCATTCATATATCTCCATTACCATCATGTAAATATTTCCCATTAAATAGCCTTCAATTACTCCTATAATATAGGATATGAAATTTTACTATTTTGTAAACATTCAATATTCACAACCAAAGACACATTAAAAATATGGAATCATTTCCATTATCAAAATTATATGTACACATTTTTATATCTTTATAGAATAAAAATATTCTTATAGTTTGACCCCTTTAAAATTTCAACTCCACTAAATTATATATCTACCTCTTATAGTGTGGCCTTATTATATGATGTGTGGTGGCTAGTCAATGAAAATTTTTTTATAATAAATTTTTATTTTGATTTTTTATTTTTAAATGAAGATCATGATACTACATAAAAATAATTCTCAATCCTAAAATTGGTTGTAGCATAATATCTCTTCTATATTTTGGTGATCATTAAATCACTGAAACCACTAAATCATTTTCGATCATCATCTCTAGCACAATGAGAATAATATTGTGTATAAATTTGGCTAATAGATATTACTACGGAATTAATTTATCTTCCCATATTTACTACTATAAATTAACAGAGCCACTAAAATCTAATTGTTCTCCCATAATTGTGTGTTTAGTTATTCTATGGTATGAAAACATAATAGTAAAAAAATTCCTATATATGAAATCTCCAAGGAGTAGTCATCATTTATAACATGGATACTATTATTTGAGAGGTTCCAAACATATGGTAAGTCCTACATAATAATTTACATTAAATTTCATCATATTATTATGATTTAAATAAGTACCCTTGACATTATTTCCATATTTGGTGGAACCTTTCACTTTAATAAATATTAAAATTATGTCTCTGAATAATTCACATGAATTGACCAGTCTAGAATAGATACATTATTTCTATGAATATTCTCTACTACCCCATATTTTTTTCAATATTATTTATCATATTTCTTCTTAGATTTAGAAATTTTGTAGTTTTATGTACAAAGACTCTCCCACTTTTCTTACTCATATAAATGAAACCGCTTCTGTGACACAAACCATTAAACTATGGTGTCATATATTCTACCCCTCTTAAATTAAAAATTGATAATCTTTATGGTGTTTTTATTTGTTATGAATCGCCATTCTCCATTACTTTTGATGTATTCACTCTCAACATCCCACTTAATCTAATGGAAGTACTCCTGATAAATAAGATCACTTGGTAATGTGCAACTAAAAACTAGGTCAAAAAGAATTTATCCATTGATTATGTTTACAAGAATTATGAATTCATCACACCCAAATAACAAAATAAAATCAACACCAGAGAGAATATATAAAAAAGAATGAAAGTAAAAAAATAAATAGAATAAAATAGAAATTATATGTGCAGTATAAAATTAAAAATTCATTCATAAGAGAAAATATTATTCATTAATTTCAATTATAATGAGAAAAAAACAATTTATTATAAAAATATTACTATATATAAGTAATATTTACAAGCCACCATTCAAATAGAATTTTCAAGTATAATCGCAATGAATTTAGGTCCAAAAAATATATATATTATATTTCATCATGTAATTAAATCAAACCTTATCAACTAAATTTATAGAAAACAAAGCATGACCACATCAGATTGGATACCATCCATGCGACTTATCAATTATATTGATCATAAAACCATTTACTACTCCATCATATCTCGATTATATGATGTGGAATTCCTATTGTATTTCTACACCTACAAAGACCATATTTTCACAATTATAACAACGATACCAAGAATCATTTGATGCATGAAATTCTGATAAATATAATTATAATGAGGGAAATTATAGTCAAATGAAGTAGGGTTCACCTCCAAAAAATCATCCTCTTACAAAAATGTTTCAAGAAACCATGAAAAACTCTCCAGTACACATTTAAATCCACATTATTTGATTTAAGATATTGTTTCTGTAAAAATAATTTGTGCACCCACATCCCATGAAGGTGTGATGTTTCCTCATACATTATAATGTTGTCATATTTATAATAAAGCATACTACATTTTTCCTTCATTCTTTTTTTAAAATCTCCACATCATTATCCTCTACTATTATTCATATAAAGTCATTATTAAGGGATATATTCATCTATCTGATATAGAATATTTTATTTCTAGCCAATTTTACCACACATATATTTTTAGAGAAGACAAGTTCACAATCATGTATTCTACCAAATGTCATTTGAAAAAATCCTACCATTCCATTTATTTTTATATATTCTATTATAGATATATAATCTAATAAAATTATAATTAAAATAACAATACAATTTTCCCTTGATAAACAACTTACCAATGTACATATATAGGTAAACACCAATCCAAATTGTAACATCCATATATCTGTATCACCAAGACATAAAACAATAACATATCTTTTAAATGGGTATTCAATACCAAATAAGAAATTTATACCTTAATATCCTTTAAATTGCTGAGGAATTTATTTTACATAATCCCATTATTCCTTTTCAATTTGAAACCAGAATTAGATTAAAACATCCACTTAAAAAACAATTTTTAGTATGTTATTGTCATGATCAATCCCCTGGGGCCCATTCTGTGACTACCCCATGCCCGCATTCCATATGGTAGGGGCTGCCGACTAGCACCGAAAAGGCATGTCTTTATAATGGGATGACATTTCATTAAAACATGTACCAACACATAATCCATGAACAAAACAAGAAGTAACAACAAAGTAAATTGTTGTATAAAAAGGGTACTTAATGTAAAGGGGATGGAATACAAGACCAACTGAAAAGTAAAAGTACAAATGAAAAGAGAAAATTGCTCTTGGATCACCCACCGAGGATCCTACCAGAAAGGTGGGTGCAGCACACGATCAGTAGTCACTACAAAACATTACATCAAATAGTCCAGCTCAGAGCACCGTTATAAGTCCCTAGCCTTAAACCTTACTTAATCTTGAGTTATTACAAGATTACACATTGAGGATATTTTCAGGTTTAGAGTTTTAGCGAATTAGATCATAAAACTTCCATTACATTCCACATTTAAACAAAGTGGTTACATAAAAGACAGTATTCATTCTTCCCATCAACAGAAACCTATTTAAAATAAAACACAGATTCTTTCTTGACACATCCTTGACACTATCATCACATCATATACCATTCCCTTGACCTGTGAAAAACATTTCAAAATCTTGGGATGAGCATAAAAATCTCAGTAAGGGTTATAAAAATATGTAAAGGAAACATGAGTTCATATATTAATAAGAATGAAATCATACTTTACCCATAAAACATAGGCACATTAACATACCTCATCAAATCATGAATAAATCATAGAAATCACAAGACATAAAATGTAACATGAGGCATTCATAACATTCATACGTAGGGAGTAACCCTGTTGGTTACGTTTGCAATACCCATCACAGTATATTCCCTAAATCTCTTCAGAGAAACCTTAATGTTTCACTCCTTCGCGTTACCCAATGCATTGGAGAGTTATATCTGGCTCACCCGCCCTTAGTTTATCACGGAACCACCCATTTTCATAACAATGCCCACGAACCATAACATAAACGTATCACATAAAACATGCATAATGTAAATGTATCATCTCCATATTTCAATCACAATATAACATTTTAGGATATAGAAATAATGAATACATTCAAAAAGAAACCATTTCCAAAACCATTTAAAACATTTAATAAAGAGATTTTTGAATCAAAGTGTCCTATACCACCTTGAAGATTTTAAAATTTTAAACCATTAATATCCATATAAATAAATCCTTAAAACCACTTTTAAAACATGTATATTAATAAGAACAAATAATTAAAACATTTAAAGCGATATTTTGGTTAAAGGGGTTCTACCAAAATTAGAGACACTTGAATACAATAATTGAGGAATAACATTTAGTCAGAACATTATAATATCATGAGAATAAATGGATTCATGATATAATATTCCAAAGGACAGTATATACACCATATAAGATTTAATTGGTGCATAACAACAATGAAGTCTCAGTAGAAATGTCAAATGTGATGAATTCCCTTATAAAGAAGGTATCCTTAAATTAAGGATAATTCAATCTCAAAATTATTTGTGAAAAATATAAATACACCCAATTTAAGTTGATATTAAGTGTAAAACAATAAAAGGTCATTCACACATATTCAAAAGATGACATATTCAATAACTACATGTTGATCCCAAAGAAATCGAAATTGGGTTAAAAAGATCCCTTGGTAAAATTCGACAGCCTAATGGCATCATTTCAAAATTCAGAAAATGAGTTGATGAGAGATCAAAAGGGAATCTCATCACATGAAAATGAAATTTAAATCAATATGGATATAAAATAACATATCCCAACATAATAGTATGTGAATTAAAATACATAACAAAATAAGTCTTTTAAAAAGAGGAGGGTGAAAGGTTCCCTTACCGACATGGGTATCTTTCAAAACATACACCTCGTGCAAGAAGGACAATAAAAAATTGATGTAAATACTCATAAAAGAAAGTATATTACACAATGAGTAAAATAATGGGCAGTACATACACAACTCAAAGGAAATTATGGAAAATGTAGCATAAATCTCACGGGAATAAAAGTGAGATGAAAAATCCCTTACGAAAACTCGGAAGCCTAACGACACCACATAAAACTTACAAAAATTGATTAATGAGATAAAATAGAGTATCTCATGATATTAAAATAAAATTTACAGAAAAATTAATATAAAATTACATCCCCCATCATATCAAAGAGGAGCTTAAATGAAGTGACATAAATGAGAGTACTTAAAAAACGAGAGGTTAGATCTCTTACGAAAATTCGGCAGCCTAACAGCACCACTCAAAACTTCCAAAATGGATTGATTAGAGAAAATAAGGTCTCTCAACAAATGAACATAAAAATTAAAGTATGAGTAATATAAAAGAACATACCAATCACAAGAATGATTAGCTTAAAAGGAAATACATAAAAGAGTGTACTTAAAAAGAAAGAGAGGAGTAGGATCCCTTACCTCAATTCCAACTTGTCTTATTTGTTTCTTAATATTTCTGAATAATAAACTTTGGTCAATTTATAATTTCTTAAGGACCTCATATAATGATTATTATTCAGTTCATATTACATATTTTAATGTTATAATAATTGGTTAATAATATTAGTTCATATCAGACGTTTTTGTCGATGTTTGGTACATGAGTCAAAAACTGATCTTGTTGGAAAATAATTTTCCATGTAGTTATAGGTACATAATATCCAGAATAGTATTTATGTTTTAAATATCATATATATCCAGTATATGTTCATTTTATACCATTCCATAGAATTTGGAGATAAATTAAAAGCACCGTTCATGGATATGGTAGGCCGTACGTACGCATGAACGCTACTTTCATTTTTTTGTCATATTAATGGAATTAAAACTAAATAAGATATATATATATGTGTCATAATACCAGACTGATATCCATAATATAGATGTAATACATTACATATATATCCATTATATATATGTACATATAATATTACATAACATTTTGAGATAAGAAATGAAATGTACCGTTCGTGGAGATGGTAAGCCGTACGTACGCATGAACACTACTTCCATTTCTATTTCATATTTAATGAAATTAAAACATAATGATAAATAATATTATTTTAATTCCAGTATGGTATCATATATAATATCATTAAAAATATCCTTTATACGTAACACATATGGTATTAACGAATCAAATCACTTTGAGGGGGGCGATAGTCCGCACTTCCTTAAATGAAGATATCGTGTTTACCCATAATGGAAACAATAAAGGTATTCCATAAATTAAAATTACATAAGCTTAACTAAAACATAAACATATTATATGTCATATATAAATATAGTTACATCTTAATGGCCACCTTTTAAGGTGTTAAAAGAATGTTGAACAATCATCGTTTCGGGAGGCAGAAATTCGCCATCCACGGAAACAGTATGTTCTTTAACCATTAGATGTAGGTGTGTGTAAGTTTAGCTCGAATAAATCTTATAACAACTTCCTAGTATATTGATGATACTGTAGTTGTTACAAAAAAAATGAATAAAAATAGTTTAGGGGGTTGGAGAAGCAAAATAAAACAAAAGGACACAAGTGAAGACATTACCTTAAAATCGGGTAACTCCCATTGGTTTGAGCTCAAATTCTTCCATGGGAAGACTTATTCCCAATTTGAGGCTTAAAGGAGTAAGATATGGAAGTGGATAGACAAAATGGGTAGGGGTTGGCCGAGCCAAAGGCTTTGGGAGTCTGGGTAAGGAGGTAGAGGTGGGGGCCTTTTATAAGAGGAGAGGAGGGGCACTCTTGTAAAGTTACAGAATGTTACTTAATTTTCAAAAGAGTTTCGCATTTTAAAGATCCCACATTGATGTATTTCTAGGATTAGGTGATAAAGGTTCTAAATCCACTCATAAAATAGGTTTTTTACATGTGTAGGTCTTAGATATTACATTATATTTCCATTTTATTTTAATCGTTAAATAATGATGTCATCGCTGCATCATCATGATGTCATAAGTAATTTAATTTATTTAATGTATAAAAATTATAAATAAAATACTATTATGTAGTAAATATTTTTATATTTCCAATGAATATTTATAGTCAAAACTCTGACTTGTATAACCCCATGTAAATTTTTTTTAGTAAAACATCTCATGTTTGTGTAATTTTTACTTTAACATTAAAGAAAACGATATTTATGTCATTTTCCAACCAATGTGGCTCCATGGGGTCCCCAAGTTGACGCATGGATTTCCTTGGTCTTCCATGACACATCCAATGAGGGTAGGACATGTGTCTAGGTCATTTCATTTTATTAAAACATTATTCTTACAATAAACTACACTAATTATCTCTAATCGCGATTAAAAACATAATAAGTTACAATTCACCAAAAAATTATTTTTATCCCATTGAACCACATTTTACTTATTAATGACAACCATGTATGTTGGATTTTTTAAATTCAAAACACAATTATGGAAAAATTTCATTTAAACAGAAAAATTAGTTTTTATAAGTACCACTTAGTGGTTTCACTATTCATCAAAAATTGATGTTTTTCAGAAAAATCCCAAAAAATAACCCTAAGCTATATTTGATATTCAGAATTCAAAAATGAAGTCTATTTTAAAAAATTCAAAACATATAAGTCACATTAATTAATTTAATAATTAATTCCCACTGTCAGAGCAAATATGGTGTTTTTATGAAACAATAAGTATCAAAAGATTGACACTAGTTTAAGTCTGATTTCAAAGTGAAATTAATTTCAACGACCACTATTGGATTTAATGGTAAATATATATTCTAATTTAACTTTAAAACCAATTCAAAAGATAATATAATTATATAAATAAATTAGATTAAAAAGTGGTTTTGAATTAAAATACAACATTTTACACTATTCATTAAAAAATGTACTTTATCGGAAAGCTACCAAACATTTACACAAAGTAAATTTTGATGTCCCAATTCTTATGAAGAGTTTTATTTGGTCCAATAGAATTTATAAGAGTGAACAAAACTATATTTAATGAAGGTTCTCCATCAAAAGGCGATAAGTGTACCTTTAGTGAAAACTAGGGCATATACGCCTAAAATTGAATTATTTCCGTATTTTAAGCCTATATATTTTATTGGATAAATGTAAAAACATTTAAAACCATATATAATATTATTTTAGTTATTTCTATCCATTCCCGCAAATACAACGGCTACATGTTAACTACCATTTAAAATAATATTATTTTATTATTAGAGTGCAATGTAAGATTCCCAAGAAACTCGTTGTTGCGTGTTGGGTACGCCATCGAGAATAGCGTCCCCTTTAAAGTCATATTAATATTTTTTATTCACAAATATGGATAAATATGAAAATGTAATATTCTTTATTTACCTGGGGTGTTATATCCTTCCCCCCTTTTGGGAATTATGTCCTCGCAATTTTCAAAATTGAGCTTGGAAACATCCTTGAAAGTCCCACATCGGAACAAGAGTCGGTAAAAAAATCACTAGAAAATAAAGGAAGATAAGTACAGAGGTCACCCAAGTTAACCCACACTAGGATTCCATGTAGATAAACATGGAAATGGAAGAAAAATCAAAGGGTCATGTTCTTGAGGGAGAGTGATAGTAAACGTGTCTAGGAGAAAGTTAACCATAAGAAAATCACAAACTTGTGATGGGTTAAACGGTATTCGATTCCCCAGTAAGAAAAGTTAATAGACAACATTTTTGTTTTAAGTTACTTTTTATTGAGGAATTTATTCATAAGGAAACATAATCACTTATCATGTTGACTTTCATCTTTTACTAGATTCCTTAATCGGACTCATATTTTTTTTCCAAAAGACGAGTATTTAGGGAGACTTGTTTGCTTTAAGAGTACTATAATCAACTTCTAGAGAATCAACTAATCCACCAAAGAGAACTATATACTTCCCATGTCTTTAGGTTTTAACCAAAAACAAAACCAAAAAGGTTATTACAAGGTCAGATAATCCAGAAAAGGATAACCCTTTAAAAAGAAAATCTATGTTTAATCTCCAAAATTTGTCCAACAAAACACAAAGTTCAACGAGGACCATGCGATAAACAATTTTCCCATAAAATTCTTCAATGTAAACCAATATAAGATTGAAACCCAAATAATTGAAGGATTTAGTCACATAGTCTTCCAAGTTAAATCGTAACATTAATCTCCAAACAACATCAGTTGCTCCTAAAGTCTCGTATTGAAAAGTAATTAAACTAATTACATATCCTCCATGATAGGTTATTCATTTTCATAAATAAAACAAAATCAACTTACTCTTAATTCATAAAATCATATAACTAAAAATAATAAGTCAAACTAACCAGGGACTTCATGTAGTCCTGTGGTAGGCAATAAATACCAGTCTCACTTTGGTTGTGGGTTCGATTCCCACAGCTTAGTATGACGCGACGGGTTGTCACACTGTCTACGTGTTGTCCTTTTTCCAAAACTGTATATTTCTCAAACAATTCCCCAAAACGAGATAAAATCTTCAAAAATAATCATAACATATTTTAACCTCAATTTTATCTCATGCATTTCATTTTACATCATAACATATAATAACCCATAATTACCTCATAAGTAAGGATCATATAAACCCTAATGGTTACCTTTACAATTATTACCTGAACTTTCACATCGATTGGTCATCTCGTACATGATGCATTACAGAACATACCAAGGCTCAAGTGGTTGATCATGACTCCTTGATAGTTGGTTTAGGATAAACACAAGGGTTCTCATTGTAGTTCCCATATCATTCAGTTGCTTCCTCAAAAAACTGTCAATGTTTCCTTCACATCCACTATTACTTTGGTGCCTGCTAGATCCAGCCATTTACTAAAACCAAAAATGTCAGTGTTAGTATATCAACAAAACCATCATTTACTAATGAAGAAAATAAACAGTAAGATATACTTACTCATTCCCTTTATCTAAAACTAGGACTCTTTCTGAAATCCTAACCATTATGGTAATGTCACTTATGATTAAAGAGTACCCTAACCTCTAAAGTTATCTAAACCAACCTTTGATACCAACTATAAGGCCCCAGCCTTAAACCATACTTAATCTTGAGTTATAACAAGATTACACATTGAGGATCTTTTCAGGTTTAGAGTTTTAGAGAATTAGATCATAAAACTGTCCTTACATTCCACATTAAAACAAAGTGGTTACATAAAAGACATTATTCATTCTTCCCATCAACGGAAACATATTTAAAATAAAACACGGATTCTTTCTTGACACATCATTGACACTATCATCACATCATGTACCTTTCCCTTGACCTGTGAAAAACATTTCAAAAACTTGGGATGCGCATAAAAAGTTCAGTAAGGGTTATAAAAATATGGAAAGGAAACATGAGTTCATATATACATATGAATTAAATCATACTTTACCCATAAAACATAGGCACTTTAACATACCTCATCAAATCATGAATAAATCATAGAAATCATAAGACAGAAAAGGTAACTTGAGGCATTCATAACATTCTTACGTAGGGAGTAACCCTCTTGGTTACGTTTGGAATACCCATAATAGTATATTCCCTAAATCTTTTCAGATAAACCTTAACGTTTCACTCCTTCGCGTTACCCAATGCATTGGAGAGCTATATCGGGCTCACCCGCCCTTAGTTTATCACGGAACCACCCATTTTCATAACAATTCCCAAGAACCATAACATAAACGTATCACATAAAACATGCATAAATTAAACATAACATCTCCACATTTCAATCACAATATAACATTTTACGATATTGAAATAATAAATCCATTCAAAAAGAAACCATTTGCAAAACCATTTAAAACATTTAATAAAGAGATTTTTGAATCAAAGTGTCCCATACCACCTTGAAGCTTTTAAAAATTTAAAACATTAATATCCATATAAAGAAATCCTTAAAACCACTTTGTAAACATGGATACTAATAATAAAAAATAATTAAATCATTTAAAGCGATATTTTGGTTAAAGGGGTTCTACCAAAATTAAGGACACTTGAATACAATAATTGAGGAATAACATTTAGTCAGAACTTTATAATACCTTGAGAATAAATGGATTCATGATATAATATTCCAAAGGACAGTATGTACACCATATAAGAGTGAATTGGTGCATAAAAACAATGAATTCTCAGTAGAAATGTCAAATGTGATGAATTCCTTTATAAAGAAGGTATCCTTAAATTAAGGATAATTCAATCTCAAAATTATGTGTGAAAAATATAAATACACCCAATATAAGTGGATATTAAGTGTAAAACAATAAAAGGTCATTCACACATATTCAAAAGATGACATATTCAATAACTACATGTTGAACCCAAAGAAATCGAAATTGGGTTAAAAAGTTCCCTTGGTAAAATTCGACAGCCTAACGACATCATTTCAAAATTCAGAAAATGAGTTGATGAGAGATAAAAAGGGAATATCATCACTTGGAAATAAAATTTACATCAAAAAGGAAATAAAATAACATATCCCAACATAATATTATGTGAATTAAAATACATAACAAAATAAGTATTTTAAAAAGAGAAGGGTGAAAGGTTCCCTTACCGACATGGGTATCTTTCGAAACATACACCTCGTGAAAGAAGGACAATACAACATTGATGTAAATACTCATAAAAAGAAAGTATATTACACAATTAGGAAAATAATGGGCAGTAAATACACCACTCAAAGAAAATTATGGCAAATGTAGCATAAATCTCACGGGAATAACAGTGAGATGAAAAAGCCCTTACGAAAACTCGGCAGCCTAACGACGCCACATAAAACATAAAAAAATGAATTGATGAGATCAAATAGAATATCTCATCATATTAATATAAAATGTACAGAAAAAGTAATATAAAATAACATCCCCCATCATATCAAATATAATCTTAAAAGAAGTGACATAAATGAGAGTACTTAAAAAAAGAGAGGTTAGATCTCTTACGAAAATTCGGCAGCCTAACGACGCCACTCAAAACTTCCAAAATGGACTAATGAGAGAAAATAAGGTCTCTCACCATATGAACATAAAAATTACAGTATGAGTAATATAAATGATCATCCCAATAACAAGAATGATGAGCTTAAAAGGAATGACATAAAAGATTGTACTTAAAAATAAAGAGAGGAGTAGGATCCCTTACCTCAAGTCCAACTAGTCTTGTTCGTTTCATTATATTCCTCAATAATAAAATTTTTTCAATTTATAATTTCTTAAGTACCTCCTATAAATATTATTATTTAATTCATATCACATATTTTAATTTTATAATAATTGTTTAATAATATTAGTTCATATCAGACGTTTTTGTCGATGTTTGGTACATGAGTCAAAAATTAAACTTGTTGGAAAATAATTTTCCATTTAGTTATAGGTACATAAGATCCAGAATATTATTTATGTTTTAAATATCATATATATCCATTATATGTTCATTTCATACCATTCCATAGCATTTGGAGATAAATTAAAAGCACCGTTCATGGAGACGGTAGGCCGTACGTACGCATGAACGCTGCTTTCATTTTTTTGTCATATTAATGGAATTAAAACAAAATGAGAGATATATATGTGTGTGTGTTATAATTACAGAATTATATCCATAATTTATATGTAATATATTACATACATATCCATTATATATATGTACTTATAATATTACATAACATTTTGAGATAAGAAGTGAAATGTACGGTTCATGGAGACGGTAAATCGTACGTACGCATGAACGCTACTTCCATTTCTATTTCATATTTGATGGAATTAAAACATAATGATAAATAATAGTATTTTAATTCCAGTATGGTATCATATATAATATCATTAAAAATATCCTTTATACGTACCGCATATGGTATTAACGAATCAAATCACTTTGAGGGGGCGGTAGTCCGCACTTCCTTAAAGGAAGATATTGTGTTTACCCATAATAGAAACCATAAAGGTATGACATAAATTAAAAATACAGAAGCTTAAGTAAAACATATACATATTATATATCATATATAAATATAGTGACATCTTAATGGCCACCTTTTAAGGTGTTAAAAGTATGTTGAACAATCATCGTTTCGGGAGGCAGAAATTCGCCATCCACGGAAACAGTATGTTCATTAATCATTAGATGTAGGTGTGTGTAAGTGTAGCTAGAGTACTTCTTATAATAACATCCTAGTATATTTATGATACTGGATTTGTTACAAAACAAATGAATAAAATGATTTTATGGGGTTGGAGAAGAAAAATAAAACAAAAGGACACAAGTGAATACATTACCTTAAAATCGCGTAACTCCCTTTGGTTTGAGCTCAAAGGCTTCCTTGGGAAGACTTCTGCCCAAAGTGAGGCTTCAAGGAGTATTATAGGGAAGTGTAGAGACAAAATAGGCAGGGTTTGGCCGATCCAAAGGCTTTGGGAGTGTGGGTAAAGAGGTAGAGGTGGGGGCCTTTTATAAGAGGAGAGGAGGGGCACTCTTGTAAAGTTACAAAATATTACTTTATTTTCAAAAGCGTTTCGGATTTTAAAGGTCCCACATTGATGTATTTCTAGTATAAGGTGATAATGGTTCGATATCCACTCATCCAATAGGTTTTGGACATGTGTAGGGATTAGATATTACATTATCATTCCATTTTTTTAATCGTAAAATAATGAGGTCATCGATGCATCATCATGATGTCATAAATAATTTAATTTATTTAATGTCTAAAAATTATAAAAAATTACTATGATGTATTAAATCGTTTTAGCTTTACAATTTCTTTTTATAGTCAAAAATATGACTTGTATAACCCCATGTAAAAATTGTTTTAGTTAAACATCTCATGTTTGTGTCATTTTTACTTTAACATTAAATAAAAATACATTTATGTCATTTTCCAACCAAAGAGGCTACATGGGGTCCCCATGTTGACCCATGTATTTTCTTTGTCGGCCATGACACATCCAATTAGGGTAGGACATGTTCTAGGTCATTTCATTTTATTAAAACATTATTCTTACCATAAACTACACTAATTACCTCTAATCGCGATTAAAAACTTAATAAGTTACTATTCACCAAAAAAATTATTTTTATCCCATTGACCCAAATTTTAATTCTTAATGACAACCATGTATTTTGGATTTTTGAAATTCAGAACACAAAGATGGAAAAATTTCATTTAAACGGAAAAATCAGTTTTTATAAGTACCACTTAGTGGTTTCACTATTCATAAAAAAATTGATGTTTTTCAGAAAAATCCCAAAAATTCACCCTAAGATATATTTGATATTACGAATTCAAAAATGAAGTCAACTTTACAAAATTCAAAACATATAAGTCACATTAAATATTTTAATAATTAATTCCCGCTATCAGAGCAAATAGCGTGTTTTTATGAAACAATAAGTATCAAAATATTGACAGTAGTTTAAGTCTGCTTTCAAAGTGAAATTAATTCCAACGACCAATATTGGATTTAATGGTAAAAATATATTCTAATTTATCTTTAAAAAAAATTCATAAGATAATCTAATCATATAAATAAATTAGATTAAAAAGTGGTTTTGAATTAAAATACAACATTTTACACTTCATTAAAAAATGAACTTTATCGGAAAGATACCAAAAATTTAGACAAATTTAATTTTGATGTAACAATTCTTAAGAATAATTTTATTTGGTCTAATATAATTTATAAGAGTGAACAAAACTATATTTAATGAAGGTTCTCCATCAAAAGGCGATAAGTGAACCTTTAGTGAAAACTAGGGCATATACGCCTAAAATTGAAGTCTTTCCGTATTTTATGCCTTTATATTTTATTGCATAAATGTAAAAACATTTAAAAACATATATAATCATATTTCAATTATTTCTATCCATTACCACCAATACAACGGCTACATGTTAACTACTATTTAAAATAATATTATTTTATTATTAGAGTGCAACGTAAGATTCCGAAGAAACTCGTTGTTGTATGTTGGGTACGCCATCGAGAATATGGGTCCCCTTTAATGTCATATTAATATTTTATATTCACAAATATGGATAAATATGAAAATTTCATATTCATTATTTACCTGGGGTGTTACAACCATCCAGTCCAAGATCCCTTAGCCTCGATCAATGATGTTTGTCATCTGCATGAGAGACAACATTGTGCGGGCGTAGCCCATGAAGGGGTGAGTATAAAAATACCCAGCAGGGACCCCGAGACCCCTGAAGTATTCATAGAGTTATAAAAATGAAATAACCACAATGTAAGACCTCAATCACAAAGAACGAATTAGTTGTTATCAACTCTACATAGGTATATGCTCATAAAAATACCTAAGTTGTCAAAATATATTCATCTAATAAATGAATAACATAAGGCTCCATCATTTAAACCTTTTTTACAACTGTTACATGAGGGAAGAAAACCATAATGGTAACACCACAAAGGTTAAAGTACCACAAAGGTAATACGACGAAGGTAACACCACGATGCTAAAATTACCACAAAGGTAACACCACGAAGGTAACACCACAAAGGTAAAAGTACCACAAAGGTATAGACAAAGATGAAAATCAGGTATATAAATCATGTACGGATGTACAGATGATTAGGCGTAAATATAGATCATCTCATTCTATTGAGAGGCTCTACTGCTGAACCACACAAGATTTATAGATGCTGACCCACATAGGATTGCTAGGAACTGACCCACCTAGGATCATTAGATAATGACCCACATAAGATCGCTATGCGATGAACCACACATGATCGATATATCATGACCGAAACAAGATCGATAAGCACTGACCCACACACGATCGATAGATGTTGACCCACACTGGATCACTAAGCACTAACCCACACATGATTGGTTTTCATTCTTCACGTCATTCCTAGCTTCGAGATTTCTACACTTTGAATGCATGATTCTGGGTGGGTCCTATCTTCAAATAATTAGTATTACCTCAAATTCCATGATGTTCAATGAAAAATCATCCCAATGGACCTCTATTTCTTAAGGGTTCTGAAACGACAGATGTCACGTTAATCAGATGCCCGGTCTATGACTTATTAATGGTTTAGTATCGAGGGCCTGTTTGGATTCTGGTTCGATCCATCCCAGTAATACTCAGAATTTATCCAAAACACATGTGAATTAAACCAAATGGACCGTGTCGCTCCAAGTGTCCCAACCCCATAAATGGTTCATCAATCGGATTCCATGATTTCATGTTAGTGTCTTTTAGGAGAAACTAGTCCTGGTACTCTCCGGGTCCCGGTGGATCGGTTGGGAGAACCCGACCCGGTCCGGTAGGACTGTGCCACAGACCAGGCCAGCCCGGTTGGACAACACAGCCCACTGGGTTGGCGTGACCCGACCCACATAGGGGTGCAACCTGTTGGTCATGTGCGGCCCGACCCGCGTAGGTGCAACCCGACCCACAAAGCCGCGACCCGTTAATCTCGCGCAAGCCATCCCACAAGGGGTGTGGCCAGCTAGTCTTGTAAGGGAAATCCAGCAATCGGTGCATCCTACTGGAGTGGGGCCCTCCCTAGTTAAAAATGGAGGGGGATGCTTCACCCCATTTTGAATTCCGAGCGGTGATGCCACGGGGAACCACTGGGTCATCTGTGGGTCTCGACCCTCCGTTTTGACATCTGAGCATCAAACTTCTTCAGTGGAACATTAAGGCGTGTCGTACACATCAATCTATGGCCATTCGGTGTCATCCACCACTATCCACCACTGCTATATGTTGCGGCCCCATTCTCTGGCGGCAAGCTGTTGCACACCGCTCTGCCTTTTGTGGCTGGCTCGATCAAGCCACCATTGTCACCCTATGCGGCCTTCATCACTGATGGCACTCGATTGTGCAATACCCTCTCGTTCACCAAAGGTCATTGATGGATGACACCGTCTCTCGAATTCCTTTGTTTCACCCAACCAAAATAAAATTCTCATGAAGAACACACAAAATTCCATAAAAATTTTCGAGGGTCCATCATTGTATTTTTGGATCTCACCCTCTACGTTAGCTTGATGGAAGGAGGGTAGAATAATTATAAATCATATCTTGAATTTTTACATGTAATAAACCATATCTCAATATCGTTAGAGAATGTCACATTTTAGGAGGATTTTATGTTCTTCTTTCAGTGGTGATCGTCACCACCGGCTAGAACATGTCATATCCTTTAAGTGACTAGCATCGTGATACATTTCCTAAGCATCATCGCTCGTTGAAGTTGTGAGAGCACTCTTCCCCAAGCTCCATAAAAATATTATAGGGGGTTGTTTAGTGACACCCATTGAATTAATGGGGTTCAATTAATTAAGGAACCAGCCAAATTGGATGATGTTGTTACAACGAATTAAGGAGTCAAGCCATTTAATTGTTTGACAGGTCGTTTGTCCTATAAAAAATGCTTGTCCATTGGAGGAATAAGAAAAATAAAAAAGTTCTTTTATTATTGTTTTAAAAGCCCCAAAATATATCTTTTTCTCTCGACTAACTGCAGTTGAATTGAATCCTTCCTTAAGTGATTCCCAGCACTGTGGATTCAATAATTCCCTCATAGTTTTAATCCGAGCACCAATTTAAAAGAAAGAAAATGCCACCAATATGTTTATAGAATGTACCTTAAAAAATTCAGAAATTTATACCATACACACCTGGCATTAGAATCACGTGGGGTCAAATTTTGAAGACTGTTAATAATTCCATATAATTAAAAAAAATTACATGGAAAATATGGTTATTTCCATTATTACCACCTTAGGGATTTTCTTTCCCAAAATCCAAAACCTAGACTAAAGAAACAATATGGTGATATTGAGCACAAGTATATTCTTGCTTCGATGGGACCTCTTGGAGGTTCCCGTGCTGCCAATGGACGCGCACGAGAGGTATGAATCATCCCCGAAGGACCCGCTACTATCGATCCTCAATCTCCAATGGAACCTCTATAAACATAACCCCATCATAATAGTCCATCTCAAAATAGTTAATTACATGAGATAGGTCAAGAACCAATATCCTCAGCTGGTATATGTGGAATACATCGTGCACCCACTCGAACTACGGTGGCACTACCAAGCGGTATGCCACCTCGTTAATCCTACGAAGTATCTGAAACGGTCTGATAAACCTTAGTGAGAGTTTTACGCCTTGTCCAAATCTCGGTAGTCCCCATTGAGGTGATCCTAATAGGAATACATGGTTTCTCTCCCCCAAATCCAAACGTCTCAGTCTATTGTCATCATAAGACATATTTCTATTATGGGAAGTCTTTATCCACTCCTAGATGATCTGCACCTTCTCAATGGTAGCTCATTCCAACTCTGGAACCATAAGTGCTGACTCCCCTCAGACTTTCTAGCATAGAGGTGACCTGCGAGGTCAATTATAGAAGGTCTAAAATGGTGTCATAGTGATGGTGTAGTGATATCTTTTGTGGTAAGAAAACTCCACCAATGTAAAGTGATTCTCCCAATTACGAAAAAAATATAGGACGCAAGCATAAAGCATATCCTCGTGTGTCGATATGGTATGTTCCGTCTGACCGTCCAACTGTGGATGAAAGGGGTGATCAAATGTAGCTGAGTTCCGAAGGCCTCCTATTGTCCCATCCCCATCCAGGATGTAAAACATGCCTCACAGTCAGAGAATATCATCGATGTCACCCCAAGATATCGTACAATCTCATGTATGAAGAGGAGTCCCAATCCCTCTACTAATCCCTTCTCTCAGATGGGTAATAAATAGTAAGACATACTTAGTTTTTCAAGGATAGCCCCGATAGAATCATTTCCCCAAGACGTTCATGGATTCCATGTCATAAAGTCTATGGATATACCATTCCTCTTCCCCTCGGACACCTCTAGTGGCTACACTAAGCCGGATAGAACCTGATGCATGACCATAACATGCTGACAAGTGATGCATCATGAAACATACTACACCACTTCTTTCATCATCCATGGAAACCAATTCCAACGCCAGAGGTCCTGGTACATCTTCTCCACACTAGAATGTACCATCAGAGTGGACATATTGAACTCCCTAAATACCTCATCCCATAGCACCACTGGTACCATGGTGTATCCTCTAAAGAGAATTATATGCTCTCTACCTTCATAAAATCCATTAGTTTCCTTTCATAAGGATATATGAGAACGTCTAGCATCACAGAAAATGACCTCCAGTTGTGCCTATCAAACTCGCTGAAGAAGTGCAGAGTGATAGTAATATAATAGAGGTAAGCTTTCTCATTTCAATCCACAATGTATATCTACTACGTGTATAGCTTCTTTGTATCCTCACTCAGTAACTATATACTGGACCTTCTACTAAGTGTGTCTGCTACTATGTTCCCCTACACAAAAGTGTAGACTATCTCAAGTGATTGTCCAGGAGGTACTCGAGCCACAATCGTTGTCTCATGTTTAGGTCCTTCGATGAACAGATATACCTGAGACTATTGTGATTAGGGTAGACTACAAAACATTCTCCCAACAAGTAATGTCATCACATTTTCAAGGAGTAGAACACTGCTGCTAAGTACATGTCATGGGTGGAGTAGTTCTACTCATGATGTCTCAGCTGTCATTAACCATAAAAAATCACTTCTCTCTCCTCCATCATGACACATCCATGTCTGTACCCTGATGCACCACAGTAGACTACATACCCATCACCCACTTTGGTAGCCTCAAGATGGGGAACTCATTAGTCTCTGCCTCAGCTCTTAAAAACTCTATTGGAATATCTCCTTCCTTATGAAGGGTTGTCCCGTCTTGGTCAAAGTTGAAAAAGGTGTATTAACTCTAGAAAATTCTTGTACAAATCTATAGTAGTACACATGATACCCTAGGAAACATCACACCTCCATCAAACTACTGGGTGGCTACTAGGAATGCAGTGCCTCAATCTTCACCGGATCTACCGCAACTCCAGAATCTGAGATAACGTGTCCTAGAAAAAGGACCAATTTTATCCAGAACTAGAACATTGAGAGCATACCATAAATCTGGTGCTCTCTGAGTGTATCCTAAATTATTTGCAGATGATAGGCATGCTCCTCCTCTGACACCGAGTATTTCAATATGTCATCAATGAAGACCACCAAAAAGTGATCGAGGTATGGTTGAAAGATCCTATTCAAAATCCCATGAACACTAAAGTAGTGTTGGTCACACCAAATGGAATAACCAATAACTAATAGTGGTCATACCAACATCTGTTCAATGTCTTCTACATTTCCTCATCTTGTACCCAGAGCTGATGAGAGCCTGATCTGAGGTCTATCGTCAAAACCAACGAGCTCCCTTCAGCTGATTGAAAAGATGATCAATCCTATGAAGTGTATATATATTCATTGTGGTCTCCTGATTTAGGAAAAGATAATTAACACAGAGTCTCAAACACCCATCATCTTTCTTGGTGAACAAAATCAGGGATGTCCATGGAGAAACACTAGGCGTTATGAACCCCTTCCATTGAAAGTCCTCAAACTATACCCATAACTAATGATGATCCATAGGAGTCATCATATACTCTGATGTAGATATTGGTGTCATCTTGAGGTATAGGTCCATATATATTATACCTCTATGCATGGAGGTATATTGAGAGCATCATCAGGAAATACGTCGTCATACTGGTTCACCACTACAGGATAGCTTGGACTCTCTACATCAACTATTTTGAGGGTATGGATAGCCAATGGATGTGTGATCGCCTGCACCCACTTTCTGGTAAATCCATCATGTACTGAAAATTTTCCTTTCACACCATTGAAGGAATCCCGTGTTCCATCCTCATGGACACTCCACACATTGTTCATAATAGATTCAATATTAGCATGGACTATGGATAACCAGTCCATACCCAAGATGACGTCGAAAGGCATCGATTCCACTAATACAAGATCCCAACTTATGGTCTCACCTAATAGAGTAATGTCAAATTGCCGGAAATAGTGTGTAATCATTGAATCACCTCCTGTAAGAGTATCTAGTCATAAAAATCACCCCAACAGCTCCATCTAAATCTTCGAGTTCCAAATGAGGGTCATAGAAGTGAAACAGTGACTAGAACCTATGTCTATAGATATTGTAGCTAGTGTGAGTAGAAAAAGATTGTACCTATAATCAACTCCAGAGTTCCGAGTTCATAGGCCTTAGCTACCTGGAGCTATGCTCGTCTATGTCCTCCTACTCCCTATGGTGGGGGTGGCAGTTGAACCCGAAGTGCCACCCACCACCTGCTGCATTTCTATCTCCTCTTCCACATGATCACCCTACGGATCTCCTCCCTCGAACCTTTGACTCTACCATAGAGGTACCTTGACCATATTCTAATATTTTGTATGGTAGGGCAGACAGTCGCATGCCATGTGTCCTTGCTCGCCGCATGAGTTGCACTGCCTGCTCATCATCTGTCATCCTATAACCATTTATCCCCACACCACCAACCATGTATCTTGAGGTTTTCCACAAGAAGTCTTAGCCTGGTCGGGTCCCTGCATCATTTTTTACTACCTACTATTGATTACTCTTCTACCTGATGTCCGGTGGTGTCTGTCGTTGTTGGTGCCTTCTTAGCTAGTAATCTATTCACTAAAAGCGCTCACTCTAGCACCCCGACCTGCATCATAATGATGAGAAATATCATCAATGCCCTAATCTCCCATTGGAGACCCTGTATAATGGTCTGGGCCCTGATGAAAGGGTCACGTAGTATGTAACTAGAGTATCTGAAGAGATCATTGAAGCTCGCCGAGTACTGGTCCACAGACATGCTGCCCTACTGTAAGTGTAGTAGCCCCTATATATGTTCTGAAAATAGGGTCACTGGGATGAACTCTGCCCTAAATATCCGTTGAACTCCTCACAAATGTGGGTCACCTCACCGGGTAACATGAGTTCAAAACTCTACCATTTCATAGCTCCTCCATGGAAGAGATCGGAAACATGGATCTCCATCAATTCAGCTGGAGTCCCAACTAAGTGAAACAATATGCCCACAATCTCCATCCAGTCCTTTTCGGCCTGCAAATCTGTCTCTCCTCAGATCCTTGGAGGCCTCTGCCATTGAAACTCAAGGAACATGCTCATTCAGCGTGCACCCTCTACTGTTTGGGCTGGTGGAAACAGTTTCCCAAAAGTTAGTGGTGCTGCTGGTACACGACCCGAAGGTGCTAACACCATAAGAGGGCCCTACACTGAGGCTTCATCGCTCGGTGGTCTTTCATCGTTATCTCTCTCGATAATCCTAGATGGCTATCTATGTGGTGGAATCCTAAAATAAAATATGTGTCCCATGGTCAATAAGTTATACATGGTGAGTTGACAAAAATATATCATAAGGAAAACTTTTTAAAACACACACAATCAGTGTTTTTGTGCACTAAGTCAGAAATTAGAATTCGGGGTCCTGGTTTATTGATACGCCCACCGATGCATGAACACTAGATTCCCCAAAATAAAAACCACACTCATAACACTTAGAAATATTTCCAAAATGAAAATATCACAGTCCTAGTTCGTCTGTAGAACCAACTCCTTTGATACAAATTTGCCTTGACTCATCCCCCGGGGCCCGTGGTGTGACTTCCCCATGCACGGCTTCCACTGTCCAGGGGAATGTGACTAGAACCGGAAAGGTGTATCATTATAATGGGAAGGAATTTCTTTTAAACCTGTATAAACACACAGTCCAATAACACAACAAGAAGAAACCATCATGTAAACTACTATAGGAAAAAGTCTACCGAAAGTAAAGTGGTCGGAATACAGGTTGAACTGAAATGTACAAGTAGAACTGAAAAGTGGAATCAATAGCTGGATTGACAACCGAGGATCCTACCTGGAGGGTAGGTACATATCATTATCAGTAGTCACTACAACAAATCATGTCAAATGTCGCAACTCTGTTAACTATCCAATCATGGCTCCATCATCCTCGATCAATTTTTTCTATCATCTACAAATGACAAAACAAGGTGTTGTCATAGCCTGTGAAATGTTGTGTATGACAATACTCAGTAGGGACCCCTAGACCCCCAAAGCTCTCCCAGAGTTCCACAATGAAAATAACCACATAGAAAGGCCTCAATAACAATGCACAATGAAGTATTCATCAACTCTACATAGTTATATTCCCACACATAGTTATCAAAATATACTCATCTCATACATGAGGAAACATAAGGCTCAAACATTTAAGCCATTTGCAAAACTATTCCATGAGTGAAGAATACCACAAAGGTGATGTCATGAAGGTAACACAATAATGGTTATTGTACCACAAAGGTAACACTATGAGGTAAAACCACGAAGGTAAAAGTACCAAAATGAAACGCCATGAAGGTAACACAACAGAGGTAAAAGCACCACAATGTTAAATATTAAGCTCAAAATCAAAGTATATAACTCAAGTAAAGAAGTAAAACTTATTATTCGTAAATTATGATCTTCTTATTCTGTTGAGTTCCTCTTCAACAATCCCACATAGGATCGATAGATGCTGACCCACACTGGATCTCTATGTGCTGACCCACACAAGATCGATAGATACTAACCCAAAATGGATCGATGAGTGATGAAACACATAGGATCGATAGATACTGACACACACAAGATCTCTATGCACTTAACCACATATGATCGATAGATAATAACCCACACTAGATTGCTATGTGCTGACCCACACAGGAACGATGTTCATTCTTCACATTATAAACAGTCACAAGATTCCATCACTAAGCATGCGTGATTCCCATGATGATCCGCTCCTAAATCCATCGGTCGTACCTCAACCTTCATGAAGTCCGTAAAGAAGTATCCAATGGACTTCTATGTTGTAAGGGTTCCAACAAGACAGACGACACATCAATCGGACGCCTAGTCTATGACTTATAAGTGTTTTGGTACCAAGGTCCTAGTTGAATTCAAGTTTGATCCAACCCAACCATACTCTGACATTATCCAAAACTAAAGTGGAGTATACAAACATGGATTTCTTGCTCAATGTTTCCCTATGCCATAGAAAATTCATCAAAAGTACACATGGATTTCATGTTATGGTTCTTTAGGTAAAACTAGACCTGGTTGGGTTCAAGTCTGGTCTGACACAGTTGGACCGAACTGGTCTGAGATGACCAACCTGGCCCATGTATGACCTGGTCCGGCCCGAACCGGTCTAGGCTAGGCCATAGATCGGCCCTACCCAGTTAGGTGTTCAGCCCCCTTATTAGGTGCGGCCCTACCTGGAAAGCTGCAACCCTCTATGTTGTGCGGCCCAACGCGAATGGGGTGTGACCTGCTGAAGGCGCGACCCACTGGAGCGGGGCCTACCCTAGCCAGAATTGGGGGGGGGGATGTTTGCCCTCGTTCGTAATTTGGAGAGGCGGTGCCACGGGCCGCCACCAGGATGTCTGCAGGACATGCAATGAGCGAGTTCTGGCCCTCTACCGCTACATCCGAGCTACGGCCTTCTTCGGAGGCACTTGATAGTGTGCCACTCGCCACTGTATGCAGCTGGATGGTGCTAGCCTCAATTTTCCTATGTGGATATAAGTCGTGACCCCGTTCTCTGGTGGCACGTTGTTATGAACCGATCTGCCTTCTGCGGCCATCTTCACCGGTGGAGCCCGATGGTGTACCACCATCTCCTCTACGGTTGGCCATTGTCAACCACCGTTGTCACTAGATATTCTCAGTTTCTTCCAACCAGGATAAAAAAGCATGCAAAGAATACACCAATTTCCAAAAAAAGGTAGATGGTCTGAGCCTTGTTCGTGTTTCTTGCACCCTCCTTGATAGCTTCATAGCATGTGGGTAGAATAATGATACATCAGCTGTTGATTTGGACATGAAATAAACCCTACCTCAAGATCTTTAACGAATGTCACATTTGAGGAGGAGTCAGTTTTCGTTGTTCAGTGGCACTAGTCACCGCCCACTAGAACCGGTTCTATCCTCCATGTTTCTGGTGTCGTTGTACTTTTCTCGATATTTGTTGCATGGTGAAGATGTGCCAACACTCCTCCTCCAGATCCATATAAATAGGATACGGGGAGGGTGTGTAACATACATGGAATTATTGGGCTTTAAATAATTAAGGATCCTTCCTAATTCCAATGGAAATGTTACAAACAATTGAGGATTCTAGCCATTTAATGGCTTGACACATCGTTGGTCCCTCCACTACCGCTTCATCAATGAAGGAAAACAATAGAAAATTTATTTTATTATTATTTTAAAAGTCACATAATCTATCTTTTTCTCTGGACCTACTACCTTTTAAGTGAAGCATTCCTCATGAAATTCCCGGTGTTTTAGATTCAACAGTGCCCCAATATTTTTAATCTAAGCACCAGTTTAAATGATAGAAAATTCAACCCATGCGTTTACTCAAAGTAAAATAAAATAATTTTTGAAAATTTATTCTAGGTACATCGGTCCATGGAACCATGCACTGTCAATTTTCACAGATTCATAATAATTCCATATAATTAAACAAAATTTACATGGATAATATGGGTCTTTACAGTTATAAATAATTTCAATCATTAGGAATCTAACTACTGCTTCATAATTAACATTACGCAAGTACCCACTAACTTCGTCTATTTTTAAATATTATATCATGGATAAAATAATTGTTCAAAAATGATTATTTTTTATAGAATTACATTAATTCAACCCAAATATTCTAATTATTTATTGGATGTACTATTTTTTGAGATGACACCAATGTTCATTCTCTATTATAAATCTCGATCATCATCCCTGATATCATTTTCATTACAAATATCATTCCATCATTCATGAGATTCTTAATTTGGAATCCTAATTAAATCATTTAATTCGGTTACAAAATAATGAAACCATTATACCCTATATTAATATGTTATCCATGTAGACTAATAGTATGGTTGATGACCTATCATACCAGTACCTCCGGTAACAAAAATGTTCTTCAATGAACCATTAAAATCATTCTTCCGACATGAATGAGTTAATCATAGTATCCCCTTACAATTATCATTTTTTTATCTTATAAATCCCGTTACTTAACTTCTTATCAACATTTTAGTTTCAATCTTCAATAAAACCAACATTATACCTTTTATAAATTTCTTCATCTAAATTACAATAAAGGAATGTATATTTACATATAACTACACCAATTAATGATAATATACAAAAAATACAATCCAAAAAACTTATATAGGTTTAATTTTTTATATGGAAGAGAATACTTACAAGCCATCAAATCCTTATTTTTTAAATCAAATCTCGACCACCAATTCCTTGAACTACTTTATTCACTCCGCATCCCCTTTTAACCAATCTCCAAATTATATTCAATTTTCTTTTCCCCTTCTGATAGTTCATTAAAATTCAATGTTCTATTAGTATTTAATAAATCTATTGTTTTTTATTATTAATTCAATTAGCTAGAATCACTCTGTTTTGTAGCCGCTTTTAGGATTTTGAGATATCCATAATCCATTACCAGACAAAAATTCATATTTTCCCCAATCCTCCAAACTAGCCTTCTTACCCAAGATAATATTCTTCAATTGTTTTATTTAATAGAAATAATAAACAACAATATATCTTAAATAGAACAATAGTTGAGTTCCCCTACTAAATATTTATCACATCATTAACATTCTATAACTTCCTCATCAAATATCACTACTTTTCTTCTCATGAAATCATTTGAATAATGTAAAACATTTCATGTTTTGATAATTTTACTCAAATAGAAAAAAAAAATTAATATATTATCTATTCCCCAAAAAAAAATATTTCATATCCATTTTCTATTCAATCCATATAAACCTTTAATTGAAAAGAATATCTTAAATCCAAATAAACTTCCTCTTTTCATCATCCAATAGATGGTTGATGAAAGGAAACTCTCACCCCCATAACATATGAAAAAAATAAATTTTGAATTAACATCCGCTTGTTCCCCATCCATAGAAACATTTTGATTTTATGAAAATATTATAAATATGATTATGTGCCTAAATTATAGACATTTATCTCATTATTGCTTCTTTATAATTTCCCTCCAGCTACCAGCTACATAATGATGAAAAAAGAAAATTCTATAAGACATTAGATTTTATCATCAATTAAGGGGTTATGTAGAAGAAATAAAATATGGATATATTAACAACCCTATTTAAATGACTATATAATATAATTATATAAACATTATAGGTTATGAGTTTCTATCGATGGATAAATTATAGAAATAAAAAATGATATCTCTTAGTAATAATATGGAAGATAAATAATTTCTAATGAAGTTGATGTAATATAGTAAATAACTAAAAAATCATCCATCATCAAAGATAAACCAAAATATATAAATTATGAAATAAAATTAAACAGATCATAAATAACCCAGAGAATGTTTCAAAATTACCTTGATATCCATGATCTCCAAATCCTTATCCAAATTCCATATATCCCTTTATCATTATTAGATCTTAGGTCATGAAATATTTATGCACACTGAGATTGGAATGATGTGTGTGAGTAAAACTGAGTAAAAGACCACCTATGCATCAAAAGAATTTGTGAAAATTTATTCATAACATTTAATGTAATGACATAAGTAAATAAACAAGTAAACATATAGTCACACATACAACTATTCATTTTGTCCCATCTAATCCACTTTAAACCCTTAACCCACCCATTACGACATGATGGAAACAGTATTATCGATGTGTATTAAACCATTTACGTGTATTATAGTTACTCTACATGGCCCGTTATAGTGGTGTTCATTATCAGGAATACCCCCATGCCCCGCCCGTATGGTAGTAAATATAATCAGATGATTGTAAGTCCCAACTAACATATTGATGAATTTGGATAACACATCACTCCTTTAAGGTATTCTCCTATATTTTCTTGTAGAGAATATATTATCAATCCCCATGTATGTTATAGTCCCATTTTAAAAGAAATGATAATGATAATACTTATACTATAAAGGAATCAATGTCGTTTCCTATCATTATGTCATCGAACCACCCCTCCAAGCATCCATTAAGCCATATTAATATTACCAAATCTTCTTAATTACTTGAGTTATGTTCCATAGGGAATGAAATCCCACAAATTATTTTGGATAAAAATGAATTATATGGAATATCATAATCAAATATCAAGAGGCTATTCATAATCACATTATATAAATCAATAAATAATCAATGCCATCCCGACACTCAGATACAACGTATAACAATAATGGATTATAAATCATTAAAAACATAGCCTGAAAATGACAAATAAAAATTCTTAAGTGGTATGAAACATCTAACTTCATTATTTTCATCATCGATTTTATGGTTCATCAATTGTTTCATACCCGAAACAATGTTTTATACATAATGAATAATAGGCTAAAAACAAAAATCTGTAATAAAAAGAATCAACAGACAAAAAACGGTTCACAAGTATGTTTAAGAAGAAAAACAATTCCAAGGATAGAATAAGAACCTAAAAAATAATGTCTGTTGAAAAAGGTTGAATTTGAACATGGCTTATAGAATAATAAATTGGCTCCCTAAATCATTTACTAGAGGATAATTCACTAAGATACAACCAAAGATAATAAATATCACCATTTATCCCCATGATATTAAAATATATATCAAATATGGAATTTACAAATATTACGGAACCATGTGATATAATCTAATCCAAATTAATAATAATTATTATAAAATTTTGATGGGTGGTGGAAAGATGGACTACTTGGAAGAACCTAGTTAATCACTTTCTAATTACCATAATTTTGAATCACCAACAAGGGATAATGAAATGAGTCCATAGATATTCTAGTGATATTTAATGATATTACAAAAAAGGGAGAAACTAGGTCTAAAAGATTGAAAATACTCAAAATTTTAGGATGTATGAATGATCATATAAATAAAAATGAATTAAGAATCTCAATGTTTTTTGTGTATATTTGATTAATAGGTTACTAGAATCATTTAATGAATTCATTACACCCCTTTAATAATCCCATCATTTTCCAATTCGTTTTTCTTATGTTTGGAAAAATAATGCATTAGATTTTTCATTTAGAAGCATTCGTGAATCCAAAACAACATGAACTAGGTCCAAGCCATGTATATGGAGGTTTTTGAGTATAACGATGATAATCAATTTTCCTACATCATGGAATATGAAACAATGAAATAGTATCATCACTGTGGATTCCAATGCACCTTGGTAAGTATTCATCAAGTTATTTTGTACCGGATAAATTATGTCATTCTCTACTCCTTTTCCCATGGGATAATTAAGCTATTTATTCGCTTGTTTTGAACTACTATCCACTCCATGACCACCACAGCCAACACTATGGATGTTTCATTGGCAATATTGTCTAAAAAATCACCATGAAAAAAATAAGATTCTACAATGTCATGAAATTCACCAAAATTATACCGAAGCATAATTCAACCCAAAAAATAAGAATACTAATATAAGAATATGTATTTTCATTTGGAAAATATATATAAGACAATAAAATATCCTCATATAAGAAATTTTCATACATGAGATGAATCCCAGAAGCCCAAATTCAACTCTACATGCTAATGAGATCAAAAACACATCATATAACTCCTAATGTCTTCCAATGGATCAATAAATACTGCCACATGATCAGGAAAATTGTTATCATCATAACTTGAAATATATTCTCTCCTTTCATTATGATTTTCATTAGGTACTCCGCATATGATTCCATGGAATCTATCTTAATGTCCATATAATCTATAACATGCATAGGATTAGGCATGTACAATAGATGAAATTAAATTTGGAACACATCATGAATACCATAGTAACATGATGTTTGGTCTAGAGTGTATTTCACTACCCCAACCCACATTGTGACCTTACTGGTTCTACTATAACCCACAAATAGGATTCATTACATCTATAAACATCAATGGCCTTGTTTTTTTGACTAATAAGAAAACTACTCTGCTAACAATGCACTGTATAGGTCTCCTCCTAAAGAAATAATTAGATCAATACCTACTCCATGATTTTACCAACAAATTATAATCATATACACCCTTATAGAGGTCTTCAAGACCAATCATGGACCCACTAATTCATCACCACAATACATGATCCAATAAATATTCGAATGATATAGACTCTTTTAAATAGCTTCAAAATTTTCAGTCTAAATAAAATCCTGGTAAATAATGTTGTACATAAGCTCAAACATGTCTAGATGACAATTCCATGCTTCAACAATGTTTGGGAATCAATCACGAAACATATTCTCTTTTATACAGTTTGTGTACAATTACATTCCAACTATCTAGTGATATACTTTTGTGTTTATTATGAAATGATTTTATATAGAATTTTACATAACCTATCTAAATAATGATCTTATATATTTGTTTCATTATTAGTTAAAATTCCCAAGGATCCTCCATTTAATCTGACCATTTAAAATACATACAGGTTTTCTAGATGATCTATTTAGTGAGTCTCATGGATTAGATAGATGTGAGAAACATTTTTTTGCTGATCAACAGCTGATCAGAAAATGTTATGATTCATCAAGGTTCTGGGTATAGTTAGAAAAATGTAAATCAACATACCCATTAAATTTTACAAGTGAAAATTGTGTATTTTAAGTAAACTGATGGGATTCTAATAACTTAATGTTATCATATTATGTATAAAGAATCACATAACAAAACTTGTAATGAACCTCTTCTTATTTTTCACCAGAACATACACCTGATTTTCTAAGAAATCATCCATTCCCTTGGATGTACCGATCATATGGAGGTATGGAAATCCCTAATTTGTTGAATTGATGGAATACAAGACCACAATACACTCATTTATCATGATCAATTCATTGTTATACAACAACCTCCCAGTTTTTGGATCACCACCTGCTAATCATTCTTTCATCACAATACACTCGATGTTAAATTCCTTACTCACCTTCACCCTATGTACCAAAGAAGACTTTACCACCACAAGATATCACATCATCATTCCATAAGCCTCAAATGAATATATCCTCTACTCATCTAAAAAATTTATTTGATGAAACTAATAATCTAATGATCATTCACAAATAATATTCTTCATCTTTATATTATGGTTAAGTGGATCTGAAATAATGTCACCCTTATCATGTCTATAGGTCATCTCATGGTGAAATGTATGTACATACTATTCTCAAGTCCTCTTCCGTAATTTAATGTCCCAATATGTGAATTTATAGAGGAGTATCCAATGATCAATACAATCATAAAACATCTTTTCAAAAAGATATTTTCTGCAACACATTAGAGTATATAACCCCTCTTCTAGATCAATGTCATGAGTTGGATTGTTATTCTCATGGGGTCTCTATTTACATAACCCATAATCAAAAACATGTTCTCCTAACATTAGTTCCTCTAACAAAAAAATCATTATTGCATCATAGTATATAGAATATTAAATCCTAGAAACATGATGGATCCATATTAGAGTTGTAGTCAACCACCAATCCTGCTCATAAAATTATTTTTTTTACATTGTTCCATCCCTAATAATTATAGTCTATACAACATTAATACATTTATTGGTGCTAATAAATGGAATGTATCTACGAAAATTGATGGTAATATCTTATTAATATAATAATTATATTGTTCTGGAACATATTATAAGGGTGTTTCCAGGATATCACTGCCACCAATTTATCAATTTACATGGATATATTAGTCTTGTAAATGAAATGTCTTGGGAATTTCAGAACTTAAATAAAAAAATTTACCTTTGATACCATGTAACATAGATCATATGATATATGTGTATTCATGATTACATCACCATGTGTAGAATGATACTTCGGGAAAAGTGAGTAGTTGAGGATGTCACAATGTACACCATGCTGTATGAGTCAAGTAAAGTATATATGTTCTTTTTCATAAGCGCCATGAATATTATTAGCACATTCATCTATACAAACTACATAAATGAGTAACTAAGTGGCCTATAAATAAATCAACATTCCTTCTTTAGTATGGAATCATCTTTATGATTCAACTGGTGATAGCCTTATTGAAGATAAATCATAGAGAACCATCAGGATACCTCTAACTAATCAAAAACATCATAAATCCAAGGAAGTGGATATTTGTTCTTATTGATAATCTATTTGAACATCTAGCAGTCTATGCAGACATGAAGACTACAATCTACATTCATGTTGTAGATAACATGGTCCCCCCAAAATGAAGTTTACATTCAAATAAATCCATTTTTCATCATTTCCTTAAGTTGAAACATGATATTATTCATCTTAGACGACATAAAAATGTCAAGGGGGTATTGAAATAAGCATCACATATGACAGAATCTCTATCTCAATGTCAACTCCAATCGTAGGGGGACGTTCTATGAATTCATCAAAGATTCATACTGATTGAGGTTCATGAAAATATGAGAAGATGATAAGGATTCCACTAATCCAATTGAAGGAGAAAAGACCATAATTTGAGACATGACCATACCAAAATAACATAATTCATTAATACCGCTACTTTCTCCTAGTCCTCATTCACAAGTCATTACAAACATATATCCCCCAGTTGATGTAAATGATACCGATCTATATTTTCAATTATGTTGATATTGTAATATAGTCTTCTAGTCCATTCCATTAATGACATAGATGGTCATTGTAACTTGATTAATGGAATCCTATAGATGACCATATCTGGAAAAAGCTATAGGACACTCTATACATCACAAATGTGAATCCACATTCATGTTAAATGTAGTATCTAAGAGATATAAATAAAAATATTTAATGACATGTACTTGCATTAAAATAATAACAAGTTCAATGATAAAACATAGAAAGTGACAATATTAAACAACGTAGTAGATATTGTACATGTGATATGGACTATACCTATAATAGTATATAACCCCTCACCTATATCATCTGGTGTCCTATCCACTTCATAAACGTAGATAGTCTCCATTCAATGACCATTCCCCTTAATCATTATTTAATGGGATGTTCTATATCATATTATATGTCCATTCACAAAAATATTTCACTAATATCCCCCAAAAAATTAAACACGGCCCTGATAAAAAAATACAATTATTACAAAATTCACGATAATAGTGGCACTCCATAGAAGTATTCTAGAAAGAATTGATATTATTCCCCCTCATCCCACAACTAAAGAAACTTCTCGAATCATCTCACATAGATTATATTTTTGATGTTTTACTCTCAACTAACTTATTGATTCAATGTTACTCATTTTAACTCTCTAAATTAACAACATGAGAACACGATTTTTCAGTAGTGATAGGAAGATCAATTATTTTCTCTCTATAGAAAAGAGGTAATTTTGAGCCCTTATCATCCTACATCCCCTTATTAATGGTCATGGCCTTTTCAAGTATATACATTTATGTATTAAGGTAAAATTTTCTAGGAAACACATGAGGTGTATTCAATGATACATCATGGAATTTTGATCCATATAAGCCTCATTTCAAAGCAATAATGTTCTAAAATAAGGTATCAACTATTATATGAATTGTTACTTATAGTCTCATAATGAGTTGCCATGAATAAAATGAAATGATAAATCTTTATCATGTTAGTGTATTATTTATCAAGACATGTCTGATTTATGGATACCTATGTAAGATCCACTCATCTTCAGACATGATTTTTTATAGTCCACCATCACCCAACTAGTCCGTAGAACATGGTGGTTGAAATAATATTGTTACATTCATCATGAGTTTGAACCAACAAGAAAAAATCACTATAAAATATAGATTGTCATCATCTTTATATAGGTCACTAGTACCAAAGTATAAAAGAGTATACTATAGTTGTAATTTCCACTCATTATTTTTCATTATAATTTTAATGTTTAAAGCATTGATA
The DNA here is from genome assembly GCA_963277665.1 of Viscum album. NCBI lineage: Eukaryota > Viridiplantae > Streptophyta > Magnoliopsida > Santalales > Viscaceae > Viscum > Viscum album. The sequence goes on along the minus strand of OY728153.1, from coordinate 120,414,040 downwards.
TGAATAACCTGCAAGAGTCCCAACTGACATGTCTCTAGATTGTAAATAAATAGTTCCACTCTATGTTTTTTAATCGGTATCTCCATTGAACTATATGTGGTGTAATTAGAGTATATTTGGATACTACTAGTGTTGGTCCATTAGAGGTCTATAAGGTAGTTTTTATGATATTTTAAAAGAACACTCAAAATAGATGATCCTAAAATGTTAAGATAGATCAGAACTAGTTTATCAAATGAGAGAAAGATATCTTGAGTTTTATGATAACTGATGCATAACCTACACAAAACTAACTAAGTTCATATCACGAAATATTAGTCAAATTAATATATATATAAAACATAATAAAATTATCAACATCAGGAAATTAAATCCAGGATAAATATATTACAATGACCTTAAAAATAGATATAGATCACATCATATATTAGAATTATCTCATAATAATATGTAAGAAATCACATATTTAAATTAATGAACAAGTGTGTAATAAAATATTGATATATATATACATATCAGATGTGATCCCACATTACTTTTCATGATGAATAAAAGACCCGAAATATCATAAAAATGTAAAAAATATATCATAAGTTATAAATTGTAGGAACATTACAAATGATATGGTGAGGCAAATGGAAACTCCCCAATCTATGTCCCACAATACTATATCTTCTCTACCATTTTAGCTTTTTCAAATAGAAAATAATAAAACAATGATCCAATACCATTTTAATGTATCCCACTCCAAACAACCAATTTTTTGATCAAGTGTCATATGGCTTTATTTTCTCCTCCAAGGAAGCAAGAGGCTATTGAAAAGCTCTAAGGTGCTGAAGTCCGTTAGTGGTGAGACTATATTATCAATATCAATTATATTAAAAATAAATTAAATAAATCATTACCAATCATCATAAAAATGTAGAATAAAAATAATATCCATTGGAATAAACATCATTAATCATATAATAAAATATGAATATTTTGTCGAAATCCAATATAATGTTTAAAAATGTACATAAGATATGTAAATATAGAAAAAAATGAATAGAATTATATACATGAATAACATGTCCCTCCAAATATTTGCCTCCTAATCCCCATTCCAAAGGTCCCTTTCCCTTCACCAGATCTCTAGTCATGAAATATGAACATGCTCTGAGATTATCATTAAAAGTGTTAGTAACATCCCAGTAAGAAAACACCAATGCATTATTAATACCAGATCACACATATAGCTCAAAATTAATGTCATGACCTAACTAAATTCTCAAATAAACATTCAATCATGATTTATTTAAATACTCCATAACGAATCAAGAAACTAAATATCCTAGAACCATCTTTTATGAAATGTTTTTTATGTATATCAATGTTATAATCCCAGCTAACACAATTAATATAACACTAATAATCCCACTCTAATAGTGTTCATAGTCAAAAATACCACAATGATCACTGTAGTGGTGATCATTATACTTTGATGATTTTTAGTCCCACACGATTTCCATCCATCCAAATTAAATTTTTATTAAAAAAGAAGAAATTACAATTAGCAAACTATGGAGGTCTAAAGTAATGTAGACCGAGGGTATCCCCTCGGATCAAATTAACACATTCCACCTTCAAACTATTAATCTGGAAGATATGCACATCTGTGGAACAGTGTTCAGTCATGGAAGCCAAAAAGTCTGTGGCCTTATTCCCCTCTCGGCATGTGTGTGAAAGAGTGATGTTATGACTAAGCATATGCCGACATTTCCTGACCACGTACGCTATGGACCAAGGTGTAGAGCGATTATCTTTAAGGGAATTAAAGAGGATAAGTGAGTCCACCTGCACTTTCGAGATGGCAACCTCCTCCTAGATGCACAAAGAAAGCCCTGTCAAAAGAGCACGGACCTCTGTTAGTCCCACAAGATTTGTTAATGTAATAAGAAGACGCATCACCTCGATATGGAATTCTACGACATCATCTTTTATCTGATGATTTTTTATCCCATTCACAATCATATACCACACCAATATAAATTTTCATGATCATACCCAAACTATAAAATATTCAATTTATATAACCCTCACAATTTTATTATGCTCAAAATCAAATAGGATGTCAAGAAAAAAATAATATGAATCGTAATAATCCTGATACACGGATTAAGGTTACATAGTATATACAATACCAAAAGTAACATATATCTTAGTAAGGAATGTTAATGAATATCCATAACATTTCTCAACATGGGACATTTAGGCACATCATAATAATCATTATACTCCAAAATAAATTCAAACACCTCATTAAATTACATAACAATAATGGCTTATCATGAATAAAAAACATGTCACTACAATATCATATACAATGCCCTAAATGGTAATACAAATTCAACCTCATGTAAGACAATGATGATGTAAATTTTTATCAGTTATGTTGTCTCTCAAAATATATTATGAACCCAACTAGAATAAGCATACTAGTCATAAAATATTTGAACCACATCCAATGAAACGTGATAAGGGTTAAATATTTTAGACTAGAAGAAGAAAATTAATCAATGAATAATATTTTTTTTCTAATGATGGAATGATAAATGAAAAAATCTGAGAACATTTGAGGGAATAAAAAACATCCCCATTTGATATAAAAAAGTAGAGTATTCTCCATGTGAACACCATCAATGGTTAAGAGTGATACTGATCATCTAGAACACTATCGAGGAACCAATACTTGAATTTCAATTTTATGACAATATGTAACACAATTTAATCCATAACAACAAGATATGTTTACCAAATCCACAATTAACGGGGAAATCATCCAAATTATATGAACACATTAAATCTATTATGAATCCCACATATATTAATAACTAAATTTCATGAATCAGCCTAGTTACCCAGGTAACCAAAAAACTGAACCATCCCTAACCTAGCCTGATGGGTACTACCTATCCCAATGGGTCAACGACTACCACCTAGAATCATATAGAATTAAAGTGGGAATGATTTCCCTTATGAATTTAGAAGAAAAAAATAACAAAATAGTATTCATGACAAAAGGAAGCTATACTTGGAGTTTTGTACCATAATAAAACAAAGAATAAAAGCCCATATAACTACAACCTAATGTACTAAATAGGGATACACAGCACATGTTTTTAAGGACACAACACACCAAAACCAAGGTTCAGAAACTAGATCCACCTCCAAGTGACCCTTTCAACCTACATGGACCTGGAAGAAGAATGTCTACAAAAACCAGATAGAAAAAGTAGGGTGTGAGTCTAATCACAATAGAATACCACCCACGATTCCATAAAATATTAAAAATATATATTAACCAAATTTAATGATTATAATTTTCAACAGAAATAGGTTTGAAATTAAAAAAAAACATATAAACAAAAAATGTTATTCCTTTTCAAATGATGGAAAATATTTTTATAGAACAAGGTATACTTTACAAAAGGTGGAAATGTTTTATACAATGGTTTTAGTAAAACATTAATATGAAACAATTTATTTAAATTTAGAAGGATTGTAAAGCAGTTTAAACAACCTTGGCAAACATTTATAACTCAAATATAAATAAAAAATAAACCAACAAGGAAATATAAAAAATGGTATGATATTATTAACTAGATATAGGAATAAACACAATATATGTGGACATAAAAAAATGGCAATACTCACGTCCACTTGACATTGTCCAGTGGTGACTCTTCACCCTCAAATCTAGGATGTGACCTGCCACTGTTTTGTTTTAGGACATTATCATAGTTTGAGTCTATCCAAATAACTCAAAAAATACATAAGGCTTGCATGTTCTCTTACATAATGGGAAATTTATGTTATTATCTGATAAAATATAATAGATCAAATTTTTCCATTTATAAAATATCATATTCATTCCATTTAAAACCATAATACCTTTTATTCAAAAAACACTCCATTTCAAAAGATAACACCACTGTGCTTCTATAAAATTATTTTAATACATTTTCATGAGTCTTAAATACATTAAAAAATTAAATAATATTTTAAAATTTATTTACACAATTAAATTTATCATTTTAATTTAAAACATTTTCATGAATCCACAGTTTATATTTAGAAATTTATATTGGCTAGTTTCCACAAACCCACCCCAAATCAAGGGAGTTGATGTTTTTAAAAATTTCCTTGCCCAAAAAAATTAAAATGTCTCAATTCATTATAATATTGTTTTATCGATGAAATTGAAATAAAGATTATGTTGGTTAATTTAAATAAAAAATTTGAATGATTCGGGTTATGTAATGGAAATCAAATTGGCCAAATCAGTACGGAACCACCTACCACTTTAATGTTGAACATCACTCGCAACAACAACATCCAATGTGAACGAAGATGAAGGAGATCATGTATCCCAAACTAGAATCTGTATATGCCACTAAAGAGACTTGATCTATCAATCCCAATATGATTCATTGAAAACCCAAGGGGAGAGAAAGAGAGGAACATGAAGAACTAATGAATGATCTTTCCGGGGTATGAAACCACAAGATAAATGATCATCTATATCGGATCAGATTGATTCAATATGTGGGGTTCCTCTAGAAAACACCAAGTAAGGGTTTTAGAATAGATATAAATTAATATAGATGGATGGAATTATGAAAAACAGCCTCATGTGTGACTTAATGCTGGGTGCGGGCCGGTTCAATATGTGTACCCAAGGGTCACAACATGTAGTCCACGAGCATGACCAACTTACATCAAAGTAGGTAGTCCATAGTTTCCTAATTATTTTTATAATATTTAAACATTTATTATGAATTTTTAGTGGTTCCAATCATGTTTCAATTGAATTTTAAGAATAAAAAACATACATATTGGATTCATATAACCTGATTGATTTTAACTAGGGAAACATGTTATCCCTTTTGAAAATATTTTTTCTTAGACAATGTCGATGACCATTATACTTGAGAAATGTGTAATTGAAATGTTATTGAAGGATTTTTAGTGATGGAGAATCATGAGTTATGTCTCTAGAAGACATGCATTGTGTCCGAGACCTATCCTCATTAATGGTAATCATATGAGAATTCTAGTTTAATGATGAATTTGAATTTTACTAAAATATATGTTTTTATGGTGATAATATGTTCCTGAACCCTTTGTGATGAGTGAAATATCATTTACATTATAAATAAATTTATTATTAATGAATTAAATTGATCTTTTAATTTTAAGAAATTTCATTCACTATGAGACACTTAAATGATTGTTTTTCATTAACTATCCATGTGGGATGTGTAATTACTTATTCATCACATGATGAAAATATTATTGATATTTATACATGATAGATTATATCACTAGTACTTCATCCACCATATTCTATAATGTTGTGGTATTTCATCTAGATAAATATGCTAATACTTTGATGCATCATTCTCCTTACTGACTTTCCAAGGTGGTATATCATCCACTCTATGTTATGTGATTTATATTGGTCATTAAAATATATTTTGATAAATTTAGATTCACCAATAATAATTAGATTCCTTTTTATAAACAATTTACATAATTATTATAAACCATTCATTATTTTTATTTTATTTATTGTTGTGTCATCGAACATGATTTTTGACCCCTATTTACAAATGTAATGTTAAGGTTACAAACCATTCAATATAATTTATGTGACTAATGGTGATAAACTATCCTATCATGCGTTATGTTTAAATAATGGGTGCATTGTACCATTATATAATGATATGATGTTTGTAAGGTTTCACATTGCTAGATTATGAGCACTCAATAATGGAACATGTAATTTTCATACTCATTTTATTAGATATTAATATTGATATAGAACATCTATTTTTGGATTTTTTAGGTACATCCTTGTTGATGGATTGCTTAGTTTTACAGTCAACTTGAAAAAAGAGTATGGTAACAAATCATATATTATCATTAAATACACAGATAATTTAAAATATCTAGTGTTATGTGAGAGAGTTAGAAGATCATGGATAGACTTAAAAGATTGGTCTAGGTGTATACTAGTGGCACTGTTTTTATGAAGTGAACTTTATTTTTATTATATTTTTATATCATGTACATTTTAAGCCCATGATTAGACTTATTTTTTATTTTTAATATTATAAAATTATAGAACACTTCTTTGTTTTTTTGCAGAAATTGATTAGTTATTTTCAATTGACATATATCAATAATACTTTATAATTATATTAATCTTTTTGATTAATATTATTTTTTACTCTTTCTTGATTCATGTATATCTATACATGAGGACAAAGCCCCCCAATTTTTTATATCAACCCTCACATCTATCCAATGTCCTCTAGTGTTTATGGAATAGAGCTTGAGATTTTATTGAACCACTACTGTTGATACAATTTGGGTGGTCCGTCGGTGAGGTTACAAAGGAGAATCAAATAATTGGTTTTATTTTATCTTGAAATTCCATGATGATTCATGAAATCACATATTTATGGGGGTGATTCTTGTTTAACATATTATGTTGAATTATTTTATATTTTAATTTCTCCTATAATATTTAAACCTCCTCGTCATTTAGTAATAACCAATCTTGTAATGAATTACCAACACGAGACAACTCATGTAATAAAGTATCGAGTCATATATAACAATACAATATATCGTTTTCACTATCTACTCAAAATATTTGTATATATAACATTCTATTTTCTAGGTCATGTATCACACAATGATATCAACTATAATAACCATGTTAATAGATTATGAAATATTTCATCCCTAACCCCAAGAGTATATCCCATAAATATTTTTCAATATCCCCACTATTTTACAATTTCATAGTTATTTCATTATACTAGATCTGTAAAATTTTAAATGATTTTTCCCAACACACACCACAATGTTATCATCAATCATCTCTTGGAAATCACTATTTTTCTTAGTGAAATATTATTCTTAAAATAAATTCTCCACTATCTAGTATATATTCTTCTATATAAGTAACAAGTTTTTATCATCACCTAAAATTAATCCATGTATTTTTCTGGAAGATTCTATACACATTGTAGATTTAAATATATTATAAAAAAATCAACCTTTGTCATTTATCCTATCCTTTTTCATTTTTGATATAATATTAATGTTGGGAATGGAAAAAAAATTAATTATTTAGAAACAACATTAATAGAGTATGAAAAAAATTCCTCATCAGCATCCTCCTTCTTCATTGATGAATATGGTCCACCACAATATTCAATATCATATAATTCTCTATTATTTCTCACCAAAAAAGAATTCTATATATCCACTCACATAATTTATAAAAATCACTTGAGTAATTTTCCCATAATATTACCATAATAATTTTATGATATTTAGTATCAAGATACTTTAGATATTACCATATAATATCCAAATAGAACCAAATGGTGCTTCTCCCCAAGAATGTATAATATTATTCTTTTTTTGAAAACATTTCATATTATATATTCCAAAATTACCTATTAATTTTTGTGAAACCGGTTATTATTATATTCATGTTATTTCTATAAATTTTCTCTTCAATAGATATTATAAAAAACTTATATTTTTGAAATTATTATAATTTGGAACTGATTTTATCAATTAACCTTACATTTTTATCCTATCAATGTATATTCGAAAAATTTTCCAATAACAACCCTCGTCATATATAATTCATGAAGAAAAATATGAATCCTTTGATTTTATTCTCACGAAATAGAAAATTTATAAAATGGGAAAACTTAATATATGAATTATCTTATTTATAAAAACATAATGATTCAGTATCTGATTGAAGCTCTAAAATAAATTCATATAGTTAATATAGTATTATTCATTATAAAAAAATATGTTATGCATGCCTTTTTATTCTTCTATATCCTAAAAGATATATTACCAATTTTCATATAAATGGTACATTATTAATTTTAACTTTTAAACATCTAACATACCATATGTAAAATACCAATTATTCCTTAAAAACAAATATATTCTCATAATATTTTATGTATCACATTGTGATTTTTCATTCTCCACATTTAAAATTTCAATTTATATTAGATATTATATACACACCAGGATATATTACCTATTGGTAAAATATTTACAAACCATATCAGGTATATTATGTATTATAATGTGACTCTATGTATTTCTTATGTATTATAGTAAGTAACACCTATGTATTAGTTATCTCCATAAAATTTCCAATTTTATAGTCCAAAGGATATTACATGGACATTTAAATAAAATTTATTCTAATTACCAATGATAGTAATTATTCAAAAAAAATGTCTGCATATCCTAAAATATTTTTTAGGATCCTTCAGCCACTCTAATTCCTCTTAAAACACATTAAATGTATTTTTTTATTTATAAATCCATAAAAATACTATCAACAAAATTATCAAATCAGTTATAATTATATATGATATCCATGAGTACTATAATAATCCTCTAATTCCTCATTACATTATCCTTCTTCCCTGCATAATTAGTCTAGTTAATTATTCTGAATTAATTATAAATGAAATTGAACAGCTATCGTAGAATACCAATATATATTCATCCTCATTCATTCATCATCCATCTATCTATTCCATCATATAATGAAACATTTATTATTGAAAACACATGGATGGTTCATCAATCATCATACCATTTTTAATTTATCTTAATTCAAAAAAAATTATTTTCAATACCCAACTATTGGAATTATTCAATTATTTTGTGGTATATGTTAATTAGACAAAATTGGTTTCATTAATTTTTATAAATAAAATAAAATGGAATCACTAAAATTATTATATGTATGTATGTAGTTTGTTACATGAACCTATTTATCTAAATCTCCAACCATCACAAACATTCAATTTCTAAATCATCATTTCTAAAATTAATGGATCACAAATAACATATCAAATAGAAGATAACAATTACTATTGTTAATAAAAACTATGATTTTATCAAAAACCTTGCCATTGATCTCATAAATATCCATATTTACATGGTTATATTAAGAAGTCATAGTTTCCTTCAAACACATGGCTCATTGGGCTCATCATCATAACTCAAAATGCATTTACATTAATCATCAATGGAATATTAAATAAAAATACTGTACTCTTCATCAAAATTTATATGGAATTATAAATTTCCCACCTTGTAGGTGTTTTTAATAAAATAATCAATTATAATGTAAAAATAATTCTCCCATTTATTCATAATAAATTAAATGGTGTATGGTTAAGGAATATTCTTGATCGTTTCATGCATCTCCCAATTTTGAAATTTAATCTTCTCTTTTTTTAAATTTATATTCATGATAGAGGAAAAGAATCAAATATTTCTTAATAGTTAAAAATTAAGAAATAAATTATTCATTATTTACACACGGTGAGTTGGTTTGTTGTATAAATCAAGAGTTTATAATATAGATATTATATTTTTTTTCTATAAAATACCATAATTTGTTGTTCTAAATTTAATATCTATTTCTTTGGGATAATAAATTAAATTTTCAATCATATTATAGATATTATAAATTCATTGGATTTCATCGATTATCATAAATTACATTATTCCCAACTATCCATTATAAGATAAACTACTATTATATTTTTCATGGATGGTCTTATTATAAAGGAATTCCAAGAATCCTTTTACCCAAAAAGGTATATTACAAGGATACATCATGATATTAATAAAAACATTGACTGTACGATGTCACTTCTACCTTGAATGTGTATACATATTTAACTATGTTATCCACATATATAGATTACATATAATTCTCTATTAAAATAAAAACAAACACCAATTTTTTGTGTATATAGGGTGTATTCACTTTTGCATCATAATGTGAGATACAAGGATGAAATTTGTTTTTATAATACAGTAATATATTTTCCACTTCAATAAAATTTAGTCATATCTCAATATCCATTATCAATCATGTATTTTTTAGAATTGTTATTTTATAAATAGTATTGTCGTCCTTCTCATCAAAATATGAATCTCGTACATATTTTAATTTTTTATATTAACTACTTAGGAAAAATCACTCTTTTGTGTTTTTTATATATTATATTCCTTATTTAGTTGGATAGATAAATAATTATGAAATACTTATATTTTTTTCAAACATTAATGGATTTTTAACATGTATTCAGAGAAATTTTTGAGTCATGATTCTTTTTACATTTCTATAATTCCATTCCAGCATTTTTTTCCACTCTTGGACAAATTTGTTTTATTACCTTATATATTTTTTTTTCAATTTATATTTTTTTTAGTTATCATATTTCCATTATATGGATTTATCTCTCTATTTTAATGCATATTATTCATGTTGTAACCTCATTATTTTACTTATTCTTCAGTTAAATTATGTCTGTGATATTATTTTTTACACAAAAATAACATATCATTTTAAAATATTTGTATCTTTATTATTATTTTCATCCATATTTTTTGAATGGACCATGAATTATTTGTGATTTATTTATATATATATTCATAATAATTTTGAATTCACATGTTGTATATTATATAAAAATTTTAAAGACATTCAATTCATATCTTCGTGGATTTATTATCCTTTTTCCAATAAATTTCTCCACATATCAACAATTCCACTTTTTATTTTAAATTTAATCCCCCTAAATTGATCACATTTGTCTTCTAATTGTTGAAATAAGTTATCATGATTATATATCATTATTTCGAAATCATGTTTGAAGAAATCAATGTGACCCATCCCACGAAGATATGAGCTGTGACTACCACATGCCCACCTCCATTAGGATAGGGATTTAAATCTGTGCTGAGTAGGATAACCCAGAAATTAGATGTATTTTCAAAGGTTAATTATACTAACTCACACAAAATCTGTAAATATAGCATTCTCCACCCTCTCTTGATTATCTAAGGAAACCACTGAAATGTGTGTTATCTGCGGAAGACACGATGCATGTAGGAAAAGCCTGTACATCGGTGAGTATAACAAAACAAGAAGGACACCAAAAAAACAAAACAAGAATCACCAATTATATTTAGTTAAATACATGATATAAAAATCAATTTATAATATAATAAATGATAATGAACCTATATATACACTAGAAATAAACCAAATCAAATGGTTTTCACAAATAACTACCAATGAGAAGAGTATGTTCTAATCAATTATCATTTCTAGAGATCCCACTCAATGAGCCACGCTATAATCAGAGATACTCGATAATGTGGGTTGTCTTGTTGGTCCCTACTGAAGGAAGCTCAATTGTCTAAGGGGACAATGATACAAAGACTGTGTGTCACACCCAAGACAAATAGGGGACACCACAACAATTTTCTAGATCAGCCTGCTACATAGGTGATCGTACATCAGCGAATCCACATTCCCTACAAATATAGAATGCTTAATAGAGTGTCCAATACAAAATTTGGGAGGTCACGCTGATTACAAAAACTCCAACAAGGGATGATAGAGGATATCAATCCTCTCTCAGAACGGTACACCACAACTCTGTTAGATATTCAACATTTTGAGGTGATCAAAATCTAGTGATGTCTATGTAATATCGCAATGTAACCTCAAGGGGAAGGAAAAAGGGAACAAAATAAATCTATACTAGTCCAAAATAAGAATACAATGAGCCTCACTCACTCTTGGAGGGACAACATAGTGTGTCCCAAGTGTTACATGGCCTGTCTAGTTAACCCAAGAACTTCCCATGGGGAAAAGCCTCCCACGTAATGTACTCTTGGTATACATGACATGTATAAGGATATATATGGTGTGTATTGACACGTGGTATCCAAACCATGTGTTCTGGACATGTTTGTGTACTTAAGTCATGGCAATGCACCAGTCCGTGTTTTCCAATCTGTGTCAGTGTGGGAGTACACGATATGTCCATGACTGTGTAATCTAACCCGTTTGTGTGTACCAATGAAGTACATTTCGAGTCATCTAGAGAGAGTCACATGACGTTTCATAGGGGTCACACACCATGTTATCACTATCATCTAAAAAACCCATGAATCATAGCTAGGAGTCCCTAAATGTTTTGTAATACCAGATTATACACCATGTGGATCACAATTTATCAGAATCACAGGTTCATCTTCTACGCATCCTGATGGCTACTCTTCCTTTGATCCATTGATTGATTCTATAAAAACTATATGATTAATGTTATATCATTCTTCAATATCATAAAAAAGTGTGTTCCATCTCCATAACTTCAAAAAAATAAGAGCAAATCACTATTTTTAGTTTCACACAAATGAATACTTGAAAAATCAACAATCATCAATCATCTAATTATCTATATCTTTTTTTATTGAACCCACTTAGTTACATGCTAATACCATATCTATTTCATCATTATTTTAATCAAATAAATGGTTTGAAAATTTTAATTGATCAGGAATAGTCGAACCCCAAGCCAACATAAAACACCCATGGTGAATCGCTGAATTGGTGGAGAAAAATACAATCAATCTAGTGGAAAGAACCTCAGTCAATTTACTTGTAAATAATTGTTTTTTCCATTATAAAAATATAAAAACCCTGAAAAAATTAATCAATATATATTCTCCTACTAAATCCCTTCAACAATCAATCTCATCCCGTAAGTCGACCGATCCACAAATCTATCCATTCATTAGTTGATTTTCATTTTTCTGAGAAATGAATAATAGGGAAGCATTCAGAAAAACATCCTAAAATGAGTTAGATTTCTATTAATAAAATAATTATTGTGCTTCCATCATTTTTGTGGTCCACATATTACATTTTCACAATGATCTGTATTCCAATCATGATCGGTCATCATATGCGGGTGATAATTCTCCAGATTTAACTCCTCCAATCCTTCAGAGGTATCAGGGTTTTAAGGATATCCATGGAATTTTTACATAAGGATGTATCTAAAAATCAATTGATCAAATACATAAATTATATGTATTAAAAAATTATTTAAATAATTTTATTCACTTAAACGCCTCTGACCATTCTTTCACAAATGGACAACATCGACCAATGTTATGTAACACATAGTGTAAAATAAACATTTTGAACTCAACGGTGCACTATGAAAACTAATCTGAGATCCAATTAATGAATTATTAAAATTAATCATAAAAACATATTTCATGTGGTATTTAAAAATATTTAATATATTTAAGAAAATTATTTTAAGAAAATTAGGCATTGTAATCTCATGTTGTCTTAGTGCCTTCTCTTCAAAATAATAGATCTAATATTTACAAATAATATAAATAAAACATGAGATGTTATATTCTCCAAAAACATTTTATTTACATCCCAAAAATCCAAAAAAGCTACAAAAAGTGATTTAGTACTACACACGAATATGAGCCTCCCACTTCCATGTTCTCTCAAGGTGATTCATGAGCTGCCAACAAACATGAACGTGGGGAATATGACACCCATGAAAGATCATCTTTCAGATCCATGATCATTACTAGGTACATAGTGAACTTTTCTCCATCCTTGATGTCTAAATAAGCCAAGTCATTAATGTCACATAGGTAATGCACATACCTCATCATCTGTGACAGGTGAAAGATGTCGTGTACCTGGTCTAACTGCAATGGTGGTGCTAAGTGTTATGTATTGAGGCACTACTTTTTCATACACTTATTACTTTATTTTATAGAGAAAAACCCGAAACATATTACAGAAATATGATATAAATGTTTAGTGTCTTAGAAAAATTAAGACCGTACATAACATTTACAAAATAAAACCCAAAAATTTATTTAATTCATTCTTCTTTAGATTATTATTATCCCTTGTGTTATCCTTTATATAAATAATAACTTGAAGATATTCACCAAAGAAAAGTGGGATATTGAATCCCATTACTATAATAGATAAAAACATTAATCAATATAAAATAGGGTGATCATAATCATTATCATCATAATATAGTCATTGGATCATATTCATGGGATGAAGAATTAATAAAAGTCTTGGAATGTGGAAATGCATAAACAATCATGTCGTGGTGATCTACTGCCACACATAGTTGTGAACAAATATTTCATCATGTTCACACATATTTCACTTTCTATCTTGAGTTAAATGACATTATCAAATCCATTGAAGTGCAATAAAATTATATGCACACTTATCTCATCATAATATTTAAATTGCACTATATAGTTTTGAGTGCACCCATCAAATCAAAACATTAGCATTAAAATGCATGTCACATAAGAGGATTATAATCCTTGGTTCTTTTTGAACTTTTTGGTTTCTCACTTTTCCCACAAAAGTGTGTTTCTTAATAAAAAAATTCATTTCCCGATAATAGAAGTAAAAGAATTATTTATTAATTGGAGATTTATTTGGGGAAAATATTCCCATTTTCAAGAAACTATAATTGAAACATATATATACCACAATAGTTAAGATAATGATAAAGAAATTATATTTAAGGAAAAATAGTTTAATATCTATACTTATAGTGGGATGAAATAGGGAAAACCCAAATAAAGAGTGTTGGGTTCAAGAATTCCCCTTACAGTATATCTCAATGCTTTATTCACGTTAATATCACAAATAATTACATTAGATTCATTAATTAACAAATAAAAACCATTTTGTAAACTAATTTTATTCATTTTGGTTTTATTACATTCATTTATGTTATTTTAAAAGAGTTATATTGTTTAAATTCATCATTCGAGAGTTTTTGTTTTCTTGATTATCATGATCGGTTTACTTGTATATATAAATAGAAGTTCATGTATAGTGAGGATAAATATCTATAATTGTTATAATTTGTTATTAATGATTTTACAAAAGATTAAATGATATAATAATGTGTTTTTTAAATGGTATGATGATGAATCAATAGATAAACATTAATTATGGTCGTTTTAGGATAATATTTGTGGGTTTTCGATCGCGACGAACTCATTTTGTTTTATTATTTTCTAATGTTTATATTTGATTGTTCCAGAAACAAATTGGGCTATAAAATAAATTTTAAAATATTTATAAACCATTATAACAATTTTATAATCATCCTTGAAGGAATTATAGGAATATTAATGTATATCACCCACAATGTCGTTAAATTTGCACATCATCAGAGATAATATCATTTTTAAAATAAAATAGAGATAGAGAGAAAGGAGTTTGATGATGGATATTATATTAACATGGTAGAATTGTCCTATATTAAAAAAATAGATATATCATTCTATTTTAAAAATATAAGGTGTGTATAAGAGAATAATGGAAATGAAAATGACTAGATATTTAATGAAAAACGAAGAGGATTGTACATCTAGGATTTTTCCTCCTTGAGAACCCCATTAGGGAAAAGGTTTCAGTATTATAATGTAATGAATAGTTCCTAAACATGTGAGAAAGTTTATGGATGTGATATTAGTATTATTTGGACAAGGCTCAAGTATTGAGATGTGTGAGAAAAAAGGGGGTGAGGGGTGGTAATTATAGTCGAGGAGATTAGTGTATTCTTATTATTATATACATTAGTTTATTATTTTGGATCAAGAATAGTTAATTTTTTACCATTAAAAATAAATATGATAAAATAATTAAGGGAATTTTGAGTTTATTGTGATTATATCAATGAAAAATCAATTAATAGTGTATTTAACTTGTAAATAATTAATAAAATAAATTATTATATTTTACTATTCAAAAAAATTCATGAATTTTAAAAAAAATTAAAAACAACTCAACCTAAACATTTATTCATTGTATAATTCAATGATGAAACCCATTTGTTGAATACAATTTTATAAACAATAGTAATTGTATTTTCATTTAAAATAACAATTTACTTTGAAAATAGTGATTTCAAAATTACAAATGATTTAATAACAATTTGAAAAATCAGTTAAGGTCCCATAAAATTATCATAAAACCATTAAAAATCCAAAATATTATTTTATGAATATATTTTATCAAAATGAATATTCTTTTAATTTATGAAATTAACTATAAATTTTTAATTCAATTTTTGTGACTTACAAAAATAACAACACTTAATTAATAATTTTTTAAAAAATATTTACTTATATATTGATATAATTACACCATACATTCATTTATATGATGAAGACATTTTATTTTTACTTTTTTGGGCATTGATGCAATTTATCTGGATGATTTACAATTCATATGGGTCATATTATTATTTCTATGATCATGTTACTATTTTATTGTTATTGTTTCTTCAACATCATGAAATACATCTTCTTTCATTAATTTTTTTAATTATATTATGATCTATAAGTTATTTTTTGTGATTTATAAAACATGAAATTACTATAAAAATGGAGAAATAAAATTTATAAAAATTTGGGTAGTTAAATTATTCCACCCTTTTGAAAATTCACCCACAAAACATCATTTTAAATAAAGAGTGATGGGTACTTCTTCTTCACCACCTCCACTAGTTCCGAAGTTTCTTCTTCATATTTATGGTACCTCCACAACACATTGAGAAGGTGGGGTTTATTTTTTCATTAAAACTAATCTCCCCAGTCCAGAATCTTTATTGGATTATCATCATAAGAGAGATCATCTTCCAGTTTCACCATGTATTTGTTCAGTATATGTGATGGATCCACTATTTACTTCCTTAGGAGTGATACATTAAAAAAATCATTAAAAAGATCCATATTTTCTATATGATAAATGTGATAGTCCATCATTCCTATGTGATCAAGGATCTCAAAGTGGAAAACATACATTTTTCATAGATTCCCTTTCTTACTATAGTGATTAACTCTCATCCATTGTGAAATTATACAAAATATAATACCTCCAAATTAAAACTCCAATTCACATAGATGGTTACCAGAATGGCACTTTTTCAAAATACGGGATGCTTTGATATGTTGTGGTATGTGTTAAACCTTCTCAATTATCTCTTGCACAAGATCATATCCAAGTATCATTCATTTACCAACATCATTTTAATAGGTTGGAATTCTAAATCACATTTTATACAAAGCTTCATATGGAGCCATCTACACAATCAAGTGGTAGCTATTTTATATTTATTATTCAATCAATTAGATATGATGATCACATACATATTTTAAAACTAATGATTAGCATCATATTTTGTCTTGGAGCATTAGAATATTCTAATTAGATTGTCCAACAGTTTTGGTGTGACGATCTATGAAGAAAATTAATTTATTACTCATATCACATTTAATACTCCTCTAATATTTAAGGTGATTTTGGGATAAAGATAGAGGAAATCAATTGTGGAATTCCATGATTTCTCACCGCATCCTTCACTTATATTATAACAATTTGTTGAAGTGAGAGATCTTCTATAATTTCTATAATTTGGGAATTCATGGTCAGTTGGTCCACCACAACCCATATCACATTTTTACCTTTAGTTGTCCTTAGAAGACTAGAGACAATGTATTATATAAAATTATTTCATTTACCTATGTGTATAGGAAATGGTTGCAACATACATCGTGAATGTGGTTTCTCATATTTAACATTATGAAATATGAATCAGATTGAAATATAATACACAATCTAAATTTTCTTGTTTTCCCACCATAAGTGTTCTCGCATATCACAATCGTGATCTCTGGCAGTTTATATTTTATTACTGAAATAACCTTCATTTGTAACTATAGATCATCTCATTGTTCCTCCTTAATATTCTATTAGCTAGATGGTTGTAAAATCATTTTGGAATGGTAGAATGTATTCCCTAACATTATGATTTCCAAACGTATCCATTGCATGTCCATGATTATAGGGTCTATCAAATTCTACAACTGGAATACATTATAAGGTTTTTTTCTTCATAGAGAATCTAATATCATGTTCTCCTTTCTGGGGTGATAGTGAATACAAAAATTGTAGTATTTTATTATCTCTAACCATCTCTTTTGAAGAATGTTGATATAATTTTGTGTTAATACCTACATTAGCATATAGTGATTCGTATATAAATAACACTACTAACTATAGTGGTAGTGCATCTATATTTTTAATGGTGAAATCTCATATACTTTCTCTCGATAAAGAGTTAAGTAGTTATTCTCGTGGATAGTTTACAATTTTGAGGTGTAGGCTATAAAATCTTCATTTTTCATGAGTATACAAACCAATCCTATAATGGAATCATCACTGTGTATCAGAAAACCTTTTCTATTTTTTGTAACGTGAGTATAGGTGATGCAATCAGACTTCAATTTAGCTACTCGATTCTTTCCTCAAATTCTTATATATAGACATACATTACACATTTCATAGTTAAATTAGTTAGAGGTCTATAAAATCTTGAGAAATGTATCACAAGATGTGAAGAGTACACCAGTAATCAATGAAAACATAAATTTTCTATAACACTAGAGGGGAAAGGCCATTCCTCACTTGACATCATTTTTTAATGGTCAACACACATTCACTATCTTCTGGTCAGATGATCCATGAATGTGTCTTACTACATCAAAAAGTCACAATTTCTATAATTGGAATACAAATTCCCCATCCATAATAACAAAAACAAAATACTCGACTATTTTCCATTTTCCTCCTTTATCTATGAGTAGATGAGAATATAATCAATAAACACTATAGAATATTAGATGAGGTAAAGTATAATGAATATTTTTATCAAAAACATGAGGATTTAGTTGGCATTACTAAGTTATATGGGCATCACCTAAAACTAATACTGTAGATCCCTGGTACAGAAGGTAGTACTTTGAATATCATCCTAATTTAATATTTAGTTGATGACATCTAGAATAAAGATCCTCTTTTTATAAGTACTAAGATCCTTTCAAATGATCAGACATGTATTAAATGCATGGAATATGAATCTTACTCTTAATGGTGATCTGGTTGAGTACCCAATAATCGATACACATAAGAATTTGTCCATCCTTCTTCTTGAAAAAGAGCTATGGCACACCCCAAGGTGATGCACACTGTCATATGAACCCTTTTTCAAAATGAACTTTTTGATACTTCTCCTACTCATCCATTTTTATAAGAGATATCCAATAAGGAGTCTTTGATATTGGAGTAGATTCTAGTATGAGTTCTATTGAGAACAAAACCTCTCGATTTATTGGAATTATGGGAATCTATTCAAGAAATACATCATTGAAATCCCTCACAAAGGTAATTTTATCTAGTTTGATACTTTCTTATTTCTAATAAATTTGTATAGGGTATTATTATTCATATTGAATTAACAACTACACCATTGAATGATTTCCCAATGGATATTCATGATATTGCATGATTTTTCAGAGGAATATGGTATGGATTTTAATATGAAAAGATATTTCCATTTTATGATAGTTTATATATGCTATATATCCTGAGAAATAGTCCATTCACATTATAGAATCAAATTATTCCAATGGAAATATCATGACTTGCACGGGAATAATCATCCACATATTCCATCCTGAGAAGAGTTCATCTCTTATGTTGTAATTATTTCACCAATGGGTGTTTTTAAAAATATCTCAATTTTAATGTTGGAGATTTGATTTAATAGGTCTATAAAAATTACGATATATTAATAAAATTATAGAACAATAATCATATAATACGTTTCCATTATTGAGTGAATATGATGTGTACCTAGTTTGAATTCATTTTCTTAATACACATTAGAATTATTTGTGGTATAATTCTCTCCTTGATCCTTTGTATTTAGTGGATGATAAAGTGGATTAACCTTGAGGACCCAATATTTACTTCAATGGATTTCATTTCTCCCTTACTCCCTATAGTTGCAGCATTGAACCATCTGTGGTTATCTCCTTTCATTCACTACATTTTCCTGCTTACCCAAGTTGTTTTAACATTAATGAGATCAGTGGCCTTCTCTCCCAAACATTTTGAATTTATAAATAGCATTTATATAGTTACCATGATGATTATTCCCATGTTTCTAACATGTGTGTTGTTGAATTTTCATTCCACATTTCTCATTATATTTCCCTGCATGAAACTCCATCTTTCATTTCATATCACCATATCCATGAGAAAATTCTCAAATCTCAATATCCACATTTGGTGAACATCAAAAAAATTCATCAGAAATCAATTGCATAAATTTCTAAATATTTTCAATGTCGTGATTTTTAACCACTAATATTTTACAAATTATTCTATTATTGTTGATAAAAAACTCAATGTATACTTTTCAAACATTTTGAAAATTTATTCATTTGTTATGAATAATTCACCATCCTTTTGTTTCATCTTTATAAATTCTCTGTATATATTTTTAAAAATAGTTTGATGGAAGTTGTTATTATGAAACATTATCTTAAGTACTTTCCACTCAATCTCATAAATTTGTTCATTCAACATGGTTTTCATAATCAATACCCACAATTGATTGCTCCCTCTATAATAACAACAAACGTAAAGATTCTTACTCTCTATCCAATATTGTTGGAGCCCAAAAAAGATATTATCCATTTAGTTGAACTACTATTCCATGAAAAGTGGATCAGAGGATCCAGTAAACTTTGGTATATTTTTCTATTTAAAACACTTGATAGGGAGGTACTACCTCTTAGTTGAAGGAGGAAATTAAACATTCTTCAGGTTACTATTCATAACTTGAGAATGTTCGGTAATAATTTCTATAAAATTTTGAACTCCAAATCCTATGGCATCGGGGTTTTCATTCTGGAATTCACTACTTTTTCCCTCACAAAGGTTTTTGGTAAGGTATTTCTATCATTTTATAAAATAGAAATAGTTTGGAAAAACACAAGTCAACAAGTCCTTAAAAAAATAATTTATTCCTTTCTCAATTTTTGTGTAAAGGAATATTTTACGGGATCCTTATGTTTATATTTTTCTAAACAAATATTCATGGATAAATTCTTATACATTGTCTCATACTAATGGTTTTCACAACGTTTTTCCAATCATAATTCCAAAATAAACTAATTCAGGCTATGATACTTACTATGGTGACATTATATTTTCTAAAACATATTAATTAATTTAATTGAGAAAAAATATGACAACATTACAAAACCAATATCTATAGGTTTATTTTTTTAGGAAAATACAGACCATACAAACCATTTAAATAATAAAACATTAACATTTATTTAATTCAATCTTCTTGAGGTTTTTATTGGATCTCATATTGTCCTTGGTATAAGTAATCATCTGAGGATATAAATCAAAGAAAATGGTAAGCTAAAAGCCAAGTAGGATGATAGATAAAAAATGAATCAAAACAACATGTGGCATGAAATATAATTTTCATCATAACATAAGTACAAGATAATAATAATGAGAGGTAGCATTATGAAATGTCATGGAATGTGGAAATGCATAAAAATTAAACATCATGTCTTAATATTCAACTACCAGACATAGTTGTGAACCATGATAGCATCATGTCCACATATATTTCATTTTTTATAATTAGACACCTCCCATTACCCAATTTATTGGAGTATTTTATAATTCTTTGCACACCCATCACATTTTAGCTTTTATATTGTGATATAAAATTTCAGATGAATCTGTCAGATCATATCATGTAAATTATATTGCATTCCACATAGAATACATATCAAACATGGACATAAAATAACCCATGGAATGTAATGGTTTACATTTAAAATGTTTTAATTTATAAATATTAGAGTTAAAAAGATAAAAAGTGAATACTATTGTTGGTATCAATATTTAATGAAGAAGAAACAATCAGACGATATGTGAAAGATGTATTTGGTTTTAAAAGAAGTGTTTTTTTGGAAAAATATTTTCATTTTCATTAAACTAGAATGTTAACATTTATATCATAAAAATGATATGATAATGATTAATAAATTATATATAAGGAATAATTATGTAATATTCATACATAATGTGGGGTGAAAGAGGGAACCCCCAAAGAAAAAGACACGGGAATGAGAATTCCCCTTATCTTATGTCTGAATTCATTATTTTGATTAATATCATTTCTAATAACATTATATTAATTATTAAACAAATACATAACAATTTATAAGCCAATATGATACATTATGGATTTATTATTTTCATTCATTAACTTTTTTATTAGATCTATAGTTTAATTTCATCATTTGGGAGTGTTTCTTTTCTTGATTTTCATGATTAGAAAACTTGTATACATTAATTGAAGTTCAAGTAATGCTCAGATAAATAGCCATTAATTATTATCATATATTGTCAATGATCTTACCATATTTTGAAGGATATTTTATCTTATTTGTTTATAATATATGATAATTAATCATTATATAAAAGATAGTGAGGATCATTCTAGGTTAATTTTGGTGGGTTTTCAATCATAATGAACTCATTTTGATTTATAATTTAGTATTATGTATATATGTTAGTTACAAAACAAAATGTGGGTTTTAGAAATAAAATTTAAAAGATTATATAACCATTATAATATTATAATTAAAATTCATCAATTCATTACTGAAAAATTAAATTGAATCACCCACAATGTTGATGAATTCACACATCATGGAAAACAATTCCAATTTTAGAATTAAATTTATAGAGAAAGGTGGTTGATGAAGGATCATAAATTAACATGATAATATAATTTTATATCAAAGATATCAGTTATATCATTCCATTTTAAAAATATAAGTTGTGTAGAAGAGAAGAATAGAAAATAAATTAAATGAAAAAGGAAACAAATTTTACCACTTCAATTTATCCTCATTGAGAACGTTGTTATGGTAAAGGGTTTGGTCTTTTGATGATATAAAGAGATCCCAGATGTGTAGGATGGTATAGGGAAGTTATTTTAGTAGAATGTGTACAAGGTTCCAATATTGGAAGATGTGTAGAAAAGAGAGGGAGAGGGTCGTATTTGTAGTGGTTGAGAGGGGTGTTTTATCATTATTATATTCATTAGTTAATTATTTTGGATTAAGGATATAAATATATTGATAATTATTACAAAATATATTCAAATAATGTAGGGGAGTTCATGATTATGGTTATTATGTCATATATTTCTCAATGAATACTATATTTACCTTATAGTTTGTTTAAAATATAATTTAATGTATTTTACTATTCAGCAGAAATTCAGGTATTTGAAGAAAAATCCCAAAAAAGTAACCTAAAAAATTTTAATTATATATAATTTAAAATTGAATTCCATTTTATAATAATAATTATTTAAATATGAGTAATTTAATTTTTAACTAAAATCATCATTTACTTGGAAAAAATATATATATAATATATTAATTATTTTATAACACACTGAAAATTTGAATAAGGTCTCATAATATTAAATTAAATCTATAATAAATCATAATATTAATTCATGAATACATTTTATAAAAATAAAGATTCATTTAAATTAATAAATCCATCCTAAAATTATAATTAAATATTTATGACATGAAAAAAATGCCAACACATAATTAATAATTTTTAAAAATTTATTTACAAAGAATATGATATTATTATACTATAAATTAATTTATAAGAAGAAATAATTTTATTTATACATTCTTGGGTGATTTTAATATTCAGATGTTTTATATACTATACTTTATTTACATATTACCATTCCTAGGGTCAAGTTAATATTTCATCGCTATTGTTTCATTATCATCTAGGAATGATTTTTATTTATTTAATTCTTTATCTATATGTATATTATGATCTATATATGATTTTATTTTATTTATCCTATATGAAAATACTATATTAATGAAGAATGTACATTGATAATATTTTGGGTTTTTAATGTATTCCACCCCATCAACTCTACAAATTATGTGAAAAGGACCGATGAAACTAGGAAATAGATTTCTATCCCTTACGAATAATCATAAACCATGTCATGGTAATACCCTATAGAATTCATCTTCTATATCCTCATAATCCATATTTACCCATTGTGTTTCCACATAAGGCTTTTGATGACTCGATGAAGATATCATCTGCTCCTAAATTATTTTCACCAAATCTGTTATAGCTCGAACTAACTCTTGGACCATGAGTACTGAATCACATAGATTAGTCCAAAAAAGTTGCGACCTATAGGGAATCCCATACAACTTATGAATTTTGTTATACCCTTTGTTGAATGGTATCAATTCTTTTATTCACACTCCAAAAATGGTAGGTAATCCTCCATACTATGAAAAGAGTTATGCATGGATTATCTCACCATATCCTCCCAGACCTGGATTGTATTCTCTATCTGGACATCATTTTTAGAGTTCAATACTAGGCTTGAGTATTACTAGTTCCCAAAATCCTAATAGAATCCCTTCAAATAGTGGGAGGTAAATAAAGTTTCACAATAAAAAACAATCATCGAGGGAACTCTATGGATTCAAACTATCTCATACAAATAGAGGTTTCCCATACTCTCAACAAAAATCATTTACATAGTTTCTATGATCAGGGATGACTTGGTGAATTGTTCTACGATCACCCAGATGAAATCGTTCTCCTCTATGTACATGTTATTCCCATTCTGTAGTCTATGGATATCCTATCCCACTTCCAATGTAACACTTCGAGATTTTATGAGATTTTTTTTTAATTTCATTGATTTCTTTTGTTGTACGCTACACCAAGATTATCTTGCACTATACGCAACACCGTATTAGCTTGTTGTTTACACATCACTATTCTTGGCTTGCGTTACACGCAAGAGAAACCTTCCTCGATAGCTTGGGTTGTACGTAGTACCGAGTTTCACTAAACAACGATATGTTATTAAAATATAATATAAACTAGTAGTTATGAATATTATTACCCTATTTTAGAAATTTTATACATTTTATCTTTCAAAATGGACTTCATTTTTGGATTTGGAATACCAAATTTAGCCTAGGGTGAATTTTCGGTATTTTTCTAAAAACATTAAATTTTTGATCAATAGCGAAAACACTCATTTATTGGTTAAACCTAACTTTTATCTAAACAATCAATTTTTTTATTTAAATTTATTTTATGTCAAAATAGATACATAATACCTATATAAGTTCAATGCAATTTATTGGAGTAATTTTATAAAAATGTCAGATATATAAAAATTTTATTGAACTTTTTATCGTCTTTTACCCACCTCCTAAGAGAATTTGCAAATTTATATAAAACCTAATTTTACTGCTTCAATGAGTTAAATTTCGAAAATACAAGAGACATGGTTAATATAAAGGAGTAAAATGTGGTTCAATATGATAAAAATAATTTTTGGTGAATTGTAACTTTTTACTTTTATTTACCACTGTCAAAAATAAATAGTGTAATTCTGGGTAATTATATGAATAATTAAAATTCAAAACATAGATGAGAAATGAAATGATTTCACCCAAAACACTACTTTTACATGGAATTGTGAAATTAATAGCAAATATAAGTCATAAGTAAATCATATATAATATTATAAATATTAATATTGATATATTACATGTTAATAATATGTTTAAACCCACTATACATGAGTCTTGGAAACATATGGAAGAAATTCGACATAAGGTAAGAGATAATTTTTCAATCACATTTTTATCCAAGATTTTATATACTTAAGTATTTAATGGGGTTATATTTTTCATCCATGTCCATAAAAATTATTTTCATAAAGTGTTTAATATTCATCCATGTATGTTTAAATTCATATTTTCCCCTCTTTGACTTTTGCATTTTATTATGGAAGGAATCATTCTTTTATTTACCATACGTGGTACTTTTTTACATTTATGTTAAAAGTATGAAGAGAATTCTATTTTAACTGATACGGCATGAATGGATTTTTACGGTTTCATAACGCCTTATTTTCATGAAGATTACTCTACAATATTTCATGAATATTTTCAACAAAATCATTTTCATTTAATATTTCATGTCATTTTTTGAAAAGAAAATGATTTTGAACAAGGAAGGATAATTTCCTCAAGAATTAATTTCAAGTGTTTTATCAAAAACATTTTCCAACTAAGATGACATTATTTCATATGTGCATGTTTCAAGTATAATGTCTCTATGATTTACATGGTTTAAATTTTCTTATGATAAAGTTATATCCAATTTTTTTATATGGATTATGTTATGATGGGATGATGTTTATGAAACCCATTTTATTTTTTGGGTTATGATGAATGATTTATGTTTATGTTGTGGCACATGTAAGAATGATTTCATTATGAGATGGGTGGGACCTATATCTCCCTCCAATGCATTGGGTAATGATTTATATCTCACGAGATATACATGGCTGGAACGACAAGTGGATCTGGTTCCGTATTACTGGACTGGAACGACAAGTAAAACCGATTCAGTAATGGAATTTTTCCACTAGGATGGTCTTGTAATAAATGCCTTGGACACTATGGAAATAATATCACGTGCTTAATGGTTATCCTCAATTACAGGTATTATTCCCATTCTATCTTATCATTATTGATTTTCCTTTATGATTTATGCCTTATGTATTACTAATATTTATGTCATGATCAATTTTTTACGTTCAAATGATTATGGGATGTTTTATGTTCTCCATTTTTACCCTTACTCAGCCATTGAGCACACATATTAAATGTTTTCTTTTCCCCAGGATTTAAATAAATGTTTTAGGTAAGAAAACTAAAGGGGAAGATATTTATGGTAGATGTTGTAGAAATTTCACCATGATTAGAAGATTATGTTCCAAGTTTCCAAAGACACTGAACTACTACGGTACTTGGGAGTTTTTTTGTTATGTATTAAGTATTCCAAAAAATTAATGTAATGTCCATGTACGTCAAGCATTGGGTCTCTACAGTTGGTATTAATGTAATGGTTTAGTTAACATTTGGAAAATAGGATGCGAATACTTTAGTGAAATCCCTAGAGAAATTTGTAATGTATGTCTAGAGATGTCTCTAAGGTTATTTATAATTATAGGTTATAGATCTAGAATCAAGATAACGATATTAGAATTAATCCTAAGATGTTAGATATTGAAGGTAATCACCCTTTATTACGGTGTTTTCCTAGCATTATTTTTTCCTCTTACATTATTCTTTTTGGGTTTTAGGTGATGGCTGGAACCCGAAGGAACCGTGTTGATCAATGTAATGGGAAATGCAATGATTGTACTTCTGAACAAGACAATGTTATTAGAGATGGAGTGAAAAATCTTATTGCAATACTTACCCAATATATGAATCATTCTGGACATCCGAATCAGAAGAGAAGGGAACAATATTCTACTGAGTCCTTCATGAGGCAATGTCCAGATTCATTCAGCGGGTCTTCTGATCCACTTGTTGCTGAAAAATGGATCAGTACCATTGAAAATATTTTTTCCATACTTCACTGTTTAAAGCATGAAAAAATTCATATTGGATATTTATCGGTTAAAAGGTGTAGCAGTACAGTGGTGGAATCAAGTTAAAAATACAAGTCCCCAAGATGAAATTAAATCCATGGAATGAGATGAGTTCAAGAACATGTTTTTCAATAAGTACTTACATCTTATTCTTCGAACAAATATGGAAAAGGAGTTACATTATCTTAATAAAAATGATGATAAATCTGTAGGCATATATGAGGAGAATTTTACATGTCTTCCAAGGTATTCATCTGGATTTATCAACAAACCTGAAAGTAAAGCTGATCGATTCTTTAGTGGGATAAAACTAAGTCTTTTAAGGGAATTAGCTATAAGAGACTTTAGTAGCTATAAAGAAATTGTGTGTTGTTCTATCAAGGTAGAAATGGAAGTTGGTGTAACATATCCATCTCAAGGTTTTGACAAGAAACTATGGAAGGAGTTCATGGAAAAATATCAAAACTATGGTGAAAATAAGACACATGTTTTGTTATGCACAAATTGTGGAATGAATCATGGTGAATATTGTATTTATGGGAATAGAAAATGTTTAAAGTGTGGAAAAGAAGGTCATCGAGCTGATGAGTGCCAAAGGAATGGTAAAAATGTAGCTAATGACGTGAATAGAGAAAAGACTACAACAAACGCACCACCAACACTTCAATTATTAAAGTGGAAGGAAATGGTGTATTATTCTAATCAATGACATAATACAAGGGTTAATTATGATCGACGTGAGCAGCCTTTTAAGGAAATGGTCAAATAGAAGTCACATATGTTCACTATTTGTGATATTGAGTATGACAATGACGTTGTGGAATGATTAAGTGTTTATGTAATGGGATTTCAAAATATTATCATGGAATCTCATTTATAGTATCATTGAATTTTGGAATATCTATGTATTGGTTTTCAATAATTGTGTTGTACTGGTAACCATGAAAAGTGATTGAAATATTTTTGGAAAGAAGATGATATGCGAATTATGAAGGGATTAGGAGATAATGAGTTGTTTGATAGTATTAATGAGCTCAAGACTGATATTAGGACAGTGTGATATCATGGTTTGAGTATATAAAAATTTTGTGATTTTGGTGTGTGGAATGAGTTATATTTTGATATAATTCATGTTCTCACTAAGTTTATATGGAAATTCATGTTTCAAGAGAATACATGATTAAGGTATTAACATGTTTGGAATGCGATCACCGAGATACATATTATGATATATGGGGGATAAATGATGGTATTTACATGCTTGGTTGATGACATTTACAATAATCATTGTCTTTATACTACGATCTTTGATAGAAGTATTTTGGATAAGACTACAGATTTGAAATGGATTATGTTTTCCATAGGATAATATGATTTAAGGATATAACCTTTTTTTGGATATTATTTCTCGAATGTTATAATAGTGTTGTTTTATAAAAAGGACAACCTACAGGATGGGTGACAACCAGACGCGTCAGGCAAGGTTGCAAGAATCAAACCCACAACCGAAGTGCGATAGGCCTTTATCACCTACCACTAGCCTACAACATGTCATTGGTTAGTAGAAACTAGTTTTATGTTATTAAGCGGTATGATAGATGAAGTATAAGTCCATTTTTGAAACCATATATGATTATTCTCACCATAAGATGGAAAAATTTATATAAATTTTGCTAAACTTATGTTTGAGACAGATGGAATGACCTATCATTCGATTACATGATATGCTAACACTTCACAAAAGACAAATTCAACTTCATTTCATTAAGAGATGAAGTGGAAATTGTTCTAGTCACTAACAACAGTGATATTGTAACAAAATCATGTACGTATTTCTTTTAATTCAAAAATTCATCAACATTAGGGAAATGATCTTGAAAACCAAAAATGTAGTGCTAGTACACTCATATCCGATGAATCATAGGGTACCTTAGATCTTCACAAATTTATGGATATGTGATTGTTGGATTTTTCATATCCATGTTCTCTACCACTCCCTATCAGAATTTGATGGTTAGATTTCTCTTCCATATCCAAATTTCACCTATATTCTCCTATGTGGAAACCTAATGACGAGTTACTTTGGGTATCCGTTATATTTCTAACATTCCTTTTTAAAATGATGTTTTAACATTCCTTTTTACAATGTGGGTTTCTATGAATTATACTTTTAATTAGAAAACCATTTATAACCATCACGAAAGTCGAGGGAAAAATTCTTTTTAAGGGGGGTAGAATGTAACACCATGAGATTTTATGAGAATTATTATTTTTAATTTTTTTGATGACTTTTGTTGTATGCTACACCAAGATTATCTTGAGGTGTATGAAACACCGTATTAGCTTGTAGTATATTCAATACAATTCTTGGATTGTGTTATACTCAAGAGAAACCATCCTCGATCGCTTGCATTGTACGTAGTACCGAGTTTCACTAAAGAACAATATATATTAAAATATTATACAAACTGGCCATTATGAATAGTAATACCCACTTTTTGAAATTTTGTACATTTTATCTTTCAAAATGGACTTCATTTTTGGATTCTGAATATCAAATCTAGCCTAGGGTGAATTTTTGGTATTTTTCTTAAAACATTTCATTTTTGATGAATAGTGAAAACACTGAGTTATTGGTTAAAACTGACTTTTTATTTAAATAATAATTTATTTAATTTAAAAAAATTATGTCAAAATAGATACATAATACCTATATATGTTCAATGTAATTCATTGGAGTCCTTTTATAAAAATTTTATATATATAATAATTTTATTTTACTTTTTACTATCTTTTACCCACCTACTAAGAGCATTTGCAAATTTACATAAAAAATAATTTTACCACTTATGTGAGTTGAATTTTGAAAATCCAAGAGACACAGTTAATATCAAAGAGTAAAATATGGTTTAATAAGATAAAAATAATTTTTGGTGAATAGTAACCTTTTACTTTTTTTATACCACGGTTAAAAGTCAATAATATAATTAAGGGTAAAAATGATATTACTCTTACCCTAACACATGTCGTTATTCTGTTGGATAAGTATAATTCGACCAAAAACAACCTTAGAAGACAATATTAACCTCTTTGGTCAACTTGAATTATACTAGGACACTTATTATTATTTTATTTAAAGAAGAGTTAAAATAGTTAAAATCAATGTTTAATAACTATAACTTTGTTAATATAGGGTTATACATAAGATAAATTCAACTATAAATATTTATTAAAAAGATAAAAAGATTTTATAAATAATGTTATTTTAAATATATATTTTAGGCATTAAATAATTTAATTTATTTATGACACAATGAGGATGCAGTAATTACCTTATTAATGAAATATTAACCCAATTGATATTATAAATACCCAAATAAATGTAATTTGATACTATTTATAAATTACACTAATTTTATATATTAATATAACATATTAGGGTTGGTTATATGAATTTTTTTTGAAGTAATAATGTTGTTACTAATTTAGAGAAAACAAAATACCAAATACTGTCAAAATTGACATAAAAGAGTTTTTAAAATAAATATTATATTATTAATTGATATTGTGGTCCGAAAAATATAACGTTCTATAAAAATACTCATATAATAATATATATGATATTAATGAACAAATTGGGGTACTATTGGAATTTAATTGTATTTTTATTAACTATATAGTCTAAGAATACAAGAAGACACGGTAAAAGTTAAATTATTTATATTAGAGTTAAATATAAATGATAGTGTTAAAATGGTAACCTAAACTTTTCTAAAACCTATTGGTTGAGATTATTTCGACCCATCCCACCCTAGCCTCTAAATAAGTTTCTTTTGAGCCATTAAAAACAGAATATTAATTTATTATAAAATAATATTATAATTTTTTTCTAAGGTGCCCCTCACCCCTCTTATAAACGGGCACTCACCATTCTATCTAATTCACACTTACAAAGGGTTTGGCTCGGCCAAAACCAACCCCAATACCCTATCAAATATCTTCCATTAATCCTAGATGCCTTTATTTTTTCAGAAATCCATCTTAAGGAACCCTTTTGATCAAATCAAAAGGAATAACCCGAAGAAGAGGTAAATATCTCACCACCTATTTCAAGTTCCTTTTTTCTTCCACTTCCTCCTTCTTTATTTTTTCTATTATAAAATAATAACTACAGTATTTTCTATATTATGTGTCGTTATTATAAATATTTCACAACCATATTAGTTATTTTATCTATCCTATGAATTAAAAAGTCACCACATGTGCGTACGTACGACTTACCGTCTCCACGTCCTGGTCTAGTTTGTTATTCAAACATTTCATGCTTTATATTGGTATAATAATGAGTATAAATGATATAATTAATAAATATAACATTATTATTATTCTGTATATATGATATACCTTCCAATTATATACGATTTTATTATCAAAAGAATGAAATCATCACTCGTTCGTACGTAAGGACTACCGTCTCCACGAACACGATCAGATTCATTTTCCATGATTAACCATTCAATTATGATTATAATGTATATATAAAAAATATTCATGAAAGTTATTAAATAATAATGATACTGTATTTATGTACATATATGTTTCATTTACTTAATTTCATTAAATTCAACAAGCAGACGAATACAGCGTTCATGCGTACATACCGCCTACCATCTCCATGAACAGTGTATTTCTTTCCATTTATCGACCTATTATATATATGTATATTCTGAAAATATATTATATATAATACGTGTTTTAAATTAAGGATTTATTTAATCATTATCTAATTAATAATATGAATAATTATAATTCAAAACACGGATGATAAATGAAACAGTTTTACCCAAAACACTACTTTAACGTGGAATTGATAAATGAATGGGTAATATAAAGTCATAAGTGAATCACATATGATATCATAAATATTATTATGGTTCTGATACAAGTTAATAATATGTTTAAACCCACTATACAGGAGTCTCAGAAACATTGGGATGTAATTGGACATAAGGTAAGGGATAATTTATCAATCTCATTTTTATCCGAGATTTCTTATTCTATGTATTTACTGGGGTTATATGTTTCATCCATGTCCATAAAAATGTTTTTAATAAAGTGATTAATATTCTTACATGTATTTTTAAAGTCATGTTTACCCCTATTTGACTTTTACTTTGGGTTATGGAAGGAATTCTTCTTTTGTTACCATACGTGGTACTTTTTGACATTTCTCTTAAAAGTACGATGATAATGTTTATTTTAACTTATACAGCATGAAATTTTTTTTACGGTTTTATAAAGCCATATTTTAATGACTATTAATCTACAAGATTTCATGAATATTTTAAACAAAATCTTTTTCTTTTCAAATTGCATGGCATTTTGTGAAAAGAAAAAGATTTTGAAAAAGAAAGGAAATTTTCCTCATGAATTAATTTCATGTGTTTTATGAAAACCATTTTCCATATAAGATGACATTATTTCATATGTTTATGTGTCTAGTATAATTTATATATGATTTACATGGTTTAACTTTTCTTATGATAAATTTATATCCATTTTTTATATGGATTTTGTTATGATGGGATGATGTTTATGAAACCCATTTTATTCTTTGGGTTATGATGAATGAATTATGTTTATGGTGAGGCACACGTAAGAATGATTTCATTATGAGAAGGGTGGGACCTATATCTCCTTCCAATGCATTGGGTAAATATTTATATCTCATTATATAGACATGGATGGAATGAAAAGTGAATCTGGTTCAGTATTACAGGGCAAGAACGGCAAGTAAACCCGATTGAGTAATGGACTTTATCTACTGTGATGGTATTGGCAGCAATGTCTTGGCTACTATGGAAATCATTTCATGTGCTTAATGGTTTTCCAAAATTACATGTTTTATTCCCATGATATTTTATCATGATTGAACTTCCATTATGATATATTCCTTATATATATCTATGATATTGTCATGTTCATGTTTTTACATTCAAACTTTTATGGGATGTTTTATGATCTCCATGTTTACCCTTACTGTGTCATTGAGATCACCCTTTATATTTATTATTTTCCCTAGGATTTAAAGAAAGGTTTTAGGTAAGAAAACTAAAGTGGAATATCTTTATTGGAGATGTTGAAGATCTTCCACCATAATTTGAAGATAATGTTCCATGTTTTCAAAGACACTAAACTACTACAGTCGAAGGGAGTATTTTTGTTATGTATTATGTATTCCACAATAGTAAAGAAATTTCCTTGTACGTCAAGATTTGGGTCTCTACATCCAATATGGAACTTACAAGAATCAAGATAAACCAACCTGAACATGGAAATAAACCTTGAATTGGTGATCAGTAAGGCATCATGAAATAGAAAATGAAACTACTTTATTCAACCATGGCCACCAAAACAATTGATGAAGGTCTATATAAAACATTTCCACAAATGTATGTACTGCTAATAGATATGTATGGATATATCTCAGAGACTCCTCCCACAAAACAACTAATACCATCATTCATCCTATAATAACAATGAAATTATACCCACCATCAAAAATTTATTTGGAGCATGTCTGTTGGATATCCTAGAACATGGTGTCTCGAAGTAAGTATCCCCAATTCATTCCTCCCTAACTCACTGTAAGAACGGAGGGGTGAAAACCATAAAATAGAGGGTAGATTCTCCATCTCCATCCACAATGGATAACTGTAATGAGTCCACCTTCTCTGAAGACTCATTCAATAACTAAGAACTAGATCTCGTACTGAGAACATATACTATAACATTACCCATCCCAAGAGTATAGAAAATATCATATTCATAGTTTTAGAGGAACTCTATCCATAACCTATATATCATGATCAGATAGTTAGGAAAGAATATATACTTGATACTTTTGTGCATACAATAAACAATAAATCACTATCCCGTCATTTAGGGTTTCCACATCGTTAATGTGAAAAATAATACTGCAAACTGATAGTCATTGGTCACATAGTTCTGCTCATGTCATCTCAATTAGTGTAAACCATAGACAATAACTAATTACATCTACATCGAAACACAACCATGATGGGTCCCTTATTCATCAAATAACACTACATACTCAACACCCTCCTCCGGTATGATCAGGATGTGATTGACTATCAACCACTTCCTTAGCTATGGATAAAACTGCTAGCACACTTACATCCATATTAAAGGCATCCATTTCCTAGTCAAGATTTTTAATGGTGTTACCAATTATGATAAGTTGGTTATAAACCTCTAACAATACCAATAAAATCTAAAGAATCTATCCACCTCAAAATCACTTCTAGGTGGATCCAAATCAACAACCCCCTCAACCCTGACTAGATCCACACCAACTATATCCTTTGAGAATAATTTTACTAGATATTTTACCTCGTGAATATATTGTTATCACAATATGAGATTTAGGTAAATTTAGTTCATATATATTGTGTCCAGTACCATCATCAGGTTTCATATGTTCCTCATCTTATGATGAAATATCTAGGTTCTCATTTATAAATAATACAATGAACTAGTCTAAGAATGGATGAATGATTTGGTTACTAAGTCCCATTATCATTTCAATGGATTTATTCATGACAAACAACGTCATTGTGTACACATAACGACTGTACCAAAATCTGAAGGATGTCTGTAACGACCCAATTTTTTTAAAATATTTGTTTCCTAAATTTTGTGTGTTATTTAATACTCAATAAAAATATATCCATAAAGTAATGAAGTGAGTATAATTAAAATGATACCATTGGGTTTTGACTGTTATATGACTGTAGTTTAATATGAACATTGGAAACTAAACTCTTCACATTGCGATTATTTTTTATAAATACAACTGATCATTGGTAATTAATATAAAAAGTGGAGTCGATGACCTCATCTAGTAGACTAGGGCCCTATGAATCCCATCCATAAGAGCTTGATAAGGTGGTGGAATCAGTTGGTTTTTCTCTAGACCATGCCCAAGCCGATATCCAACATGTGAATCTTGAATGGAACCCCTATAGAATAAGTACAAGCTAAATGAAATGATCACTTGGGAAATGTTTCCTGAGATGCCCATATATTATATCACCATAGCACACTGTACAATTAGTTCCAATGAAGGTGTTATAAGGGGCTCTGTAACGAGGCCTTAGTTACACTGTGTAATCCAATTGTATAAATAAAATTTTTAGTTCTTATTACAGTAATTTTTGTGAATTCCCAATGTCTAGATAAATGTAGGATGAATTTATAGAAGTTGCAAATTATTGATGAATTTTGGAAAAAGGGGTATTTTTTAATATTTATTTAAAAATTATATTATAAATAATGTTAAATTATATTCAAAAATGGTATTCAACACTTTTATTTAGTACAAAATTTAAATTTAATATGGTCAACATAATTTTTGTTGAATAAGAATTTATGAATAGTTACTTAAACTCTAGTAATAGTAATTAATATTAATGAATGGGTAATTGGAAGAAAATAGAAAATTTACCCAAGAATGTATATATATAATTTCGACATCTTAAATGTTTAAAAACAAGCTATTTTAATTAAAATTTTATGATTAATTTAACAATTTAAAATGGAAATTTATTTTCATAAAATATAATCATGAATTGTTACTTTATTGTATTATAGTTGTAGGAAAATTTTATGTGATTGTGCTTACTTTCATAAGGTATTACAAAATGAGTTATTATTTTAGAGTTTTTCTGAATAAAAAATGATTTCTTAAAAAAATTTAATTAAAACTATTAATAAAATTATTTTGAATAAATTTATTTAATTTTTTAATTCATATAATCAATATTAGGTTAGGGTTAATTTTTTGGGATTTTTCAGAAAGCGTTGAATTTTTTGTGAATTGTAAAAATACTGTTTTGAGTTTCAGGTGTTTAATGACATCATTGACGATGTAATAATGATGTAATAAATCTGGTAAACTTTTGAATAGTAATATATTTTATGAGGTGTCCCATGTGTACAATACCATGATAGAAGACCATGGGCAAGCACATGGTTTTGAAAATACCACCAATGAGGTGTCCCTTGGAAATTAATTAAATATTCTCTCACTTTTGATATAAATACTGAGCCATTCCCTCATTCCATACATTACATAATCCTCCTCAATGATGCTCTGGTGTTTCTACATCCCAAGGAGTCATCCGAAGGTTCCCTAAAACCCCCCAAGGTCCCATTACTCGAGCATTCGAAGTCACTATTCATGATAAGGGAACCTTTCTCCCAACTCATTTATGTTATAATGTTATGTCTTCTAGTTTCCAATTTATTATATGGGCGTATGATCTTTTAAATTCATATTTCTTTCCATTTTATGTAAAAAATATGAGAGACCCTTTCTTCTCTCATCATCTTAATTCCTGAATTTTTAAGTGACGCTGTAAGGCTATCGATGTTTTTGTAAAAGAAATCAAATATTCTATTTCTTTTCATGTTTTCTTTTAAATTATTATGTAATGAAAATATACATACCACGTTCATATCTCCATGTTACTCTATATTTATACTATATTATGATTTATTTATCAGTGGGTCACCCTTGAACCATTTTTCTAATATTGTCTAAAATGAAGATATATAGATGTTATGGTGGAGAATTTTCATCTCAAAATTTCTCATTCTTTCTCTCATGAAATTCTATTATATAATTTATGTGAATACCCCGACCTGTTTCATTTTTATGAGTGTTAAAAAATACATAAAAAATATATTTTATTTTGGAATTGACATATATATAACCCTCACTACCTTTATATGGGTTATAAATGACATAATGATCTTATTTTTTAGAACTTTTAAAATGTCGCGATTTTGAAATGAAACCTAATTATTTTATTCAATATGGGTTATTTATGAAATATTTGATTATGATATATGTTTATCACATGATAATGAATACATATAATGGTTGGGCTATGATATCTCTCTAATTCACTGGGTAAAGAATTAATATCTAGAGATGGAAAGATTCACGATACCTTGGTGAAGAACTTGGGTAATTTTTTTAAGACACCTTGGGGATGAAACATGGTGATATGTTAAGAAATTTATAAATAAAATTTCATATCGACATATTCAATTTAGGATTCACATTAATTTCATTATGTTATACCTATACTTCCATTTCTCGTGTCTTTATCAGGTTATTCTTCATATCACAAGTAAACTGAATCTCTTCCTTTCCTTATTGGGCCTTCTACTTACACATTCCTTTGATGTATGTCTCCAGGTTATGAGATGCAATAATATTACTTATGAAGAACCTATGATGAATTTGTAATTGTGGATTAGAAGAATTTTTTTATGTTTTTATGCTTTATGTTTATGATTTCAAAGACACAAGACTTTTAAAATCCTCTATTTTTAAAATTTAAGGAAATGTTATGTAATAAAAAGGTTGGATTACGTAGTTTGTATCAAAGTATAGTTCAGTTATTTATGGAAATTAGGCTATGAAAAAATTTGGAAGAACCCTAAAATGATTTAAATTTAGGAAAAATTTCTAGTATTTTGGTGAAATATTAGGTATGTGGTTTCTGAACAATTAAATCCTTGTTTGGATATGAACACAAGGATGTGCCTCAGGAACATGTGTACCTAGGAGTGAAAACACTGAAAAGTAGTTTTGGGCGTGACCTATGTTATCCAAGTACATGAAAACGGGCTTTTATGCAGTGTTATTTTTTCACTCCCAGTGGATATGTTGGCTTAAATACAAAATTTTTATGAATCATTAGGAATTATTTATAGAGAAATGTAATTGTTTAAGAATGGTGTTTTAAAAAATTAAATTCTTTTTTGTAGAATGATTCATAAATGAAATAAGTTTTTTACTAGGGTTTATTATTTAAGGAATATTGGGAAATAGGAGGAACTATGCAAATGGTGACCACAATGGACCATGCACCAACGACCCACCGATGGAATCCAGAATGGAATCATTCATGAGAATGATGAACAAGTTGACTCTTTTTATGGGAAATAACATAAATAAAACTGAGAGACTGATCTCACCACAATGGGAACAAACTTTTTTGAGTCTTTTATGTGTCAATGACCTCTAACCTTGAGTGGAAATAATGACACATTGCTTGCTGAACAATGGACCAACACTATCGAGAAGATCATTTATTTTCTCGGCTGTTCGGAATAAGAGAAGGTCACCTTGACTATCTATGTATTAGAGGGATAAGATGATCAGTGGTGGGAACTGAATAAATAAATGAAGACAAGAGTGGAGGTAGAATATATGGAGTCTAAAAATATTATAGGGATCTTCTTCTATAAGTAATTACCTCTTTCCATGAGAACAAGAATGGAGAAGGAGTTTCTCAAGGTGAATTAGAAAGAGAATTAATATGTGGGATGCTACGATAAGAACATCACCATAATTTCCCTATATACCTCAAGATTAGTCATGAATACTAGTGGGAAGGGTGACAGATTCTTTGGTGCACTAAGACCTCATTTTCAGAATAGTATTGCCAACAAAGACTGCGAAATATAGGATGCGATCATACATAGTTCTATGAAAGTCACACTGGAGTTTTTTGAGACACAATGGTCTCATAAATATAATTACAAGAAGAGATATATGAATTCATGCTTAGGGAGGATCATCGATCTGGGATGATGAGGTAAGAAAGTGCAATGTACCACGTGTTACAAATGTGGGGAAAGCATTTCGGGAACTACTTTCTTGGGAGAATGCAGTGCTATAAGTGACTAAAAGATGGCCATATTGCTGGGAATTGTCGTAGTGAGGTGAAGTCTCAACTCCCAAACACTAATGACAAAGGGAAAGATGGGACAGGCCCAACCTGATGTCTAATGATAGAATGGTGGACATCTTGGTAATTATTCTAATCACTGTAAAAATTTCAAGGCAGTGGAGGGGAATCACCATCACCCTTAGAAACCGCCTAGGGAACATGGTTGTACTTTTTAAATCACTACGGCTAATTTTGGAGAGCCATATGATGTGATGGCATGTACTCTTTTTGTTTTCTCAAATATATCAAGTACGTTATTGGATTCTAGTTCTACACATTCCTTATCTTCGTCGATGTTTGAATTGGATTTAGAATCAACCCCCAATTTTATAATATTTTAATTATTAGTCATGACTCTTGGTGCGATTATCCAAGCATATTCATTATTAAAAACTATAGTATTTACATTAGAGAGCACAATCTTATAGAAAATCTAGTAGTCATTCCCATTATGGAATTCTACATTATTATAAGGATGGACTGGATCTCAGTGTATCATTTTAAGATCAAATGCATAAGAAAGGAAATATCAGTAGTCTTAAAGGGGAAACCTACAATTATCATCCAAATAGAGTAATCTAGACCAGATATATGTCTAGAATATCCATATATATCCTTCTTATTTGAGTTGATCGATGATGAAGAATAACGAGATGAGAGTTTAGGGATAGAAAATTTCCACATCATCCATGAATACATTGATGTATTTCTTGAGGAGATACCCGAACCTCCCCTAGAAAGAGAAGTAGAGTTCCCCATTGAACTCATATATGGATTTCATCTGATATTATAGATCCCATAGTGGATGGAAAATGTAGATCATGAAGAATTAAGGAAATAAATCCAACATCTTTTGTAGAAGCGGCTTATCCGACTGAGTGTGTCTCTCTAGGAAGCACTTGTTCTCTTTGTGAAGAAGAATGATGGATCAATGTAGTTATGTATTGATTATAGATAACTGAATGGGGTCATAGTGAAAAAAAATACCCACTTCCAATAATTGTTGACTTATTTGACCAAGTTAGTGGGGGCTCAATTCATCTCTAAGATTGATCATTGATCTGGTTATCATCAAATGAGGTTAAGAAAGAATATATTCCAAGAACATCCTTCTGATCAACATATGGGAATTGCGAGAATTTTGTAATTCCCTTTAGACTAACTATGGAACCAACTATTTTTATGGATTTGATTAATAGATTCTTTAAGGAATACCTTGATAACTTTTTGGTAGTATTTACTGATGATA
This sequence comes from Viscum album, assembly GCA_963277665.1. Classification (NCBI taxonomy): domain Eukaryota; kingdom Viridiplantae; phylum Streptophyta; class Magnoliopsida; order Santalales; family Viscaceae; genus Viscum; species Viscum album. The sequence goes on along the minus strand of OY728153.1, from coordinate 120,373,535 downwards.
TATTGATATATTACAAAAGTTGAGAGGAGTATGAGTATCGTATATGTATTATTTTTGTAAAATCTATGGAAGGAGAGAATTTTTGGAATGTTTATAAAATGTAAACTTTGTTTACAATAAGATTCTTTCTTAGGGAACATTATTACCAATGAAAAAATCATAGTGGACCCTATAAAGGCAAAAGCTATAGAGAATTGGAATCATCATACAACAATAACTGAGATTAATAGTTTCATTGGATTAGCTATGATATTATATGCGATTTGGGAAAACATATCATGACATTATAATCCTTTAACAATGTTAACTAGAAAAGGGGTCATGTACATATGGAAAAAGTATTGTGATGAATGATTCCAAGATCTGAAGAAGGGATTGGTTATTGCACCTGTGTTAACTCTACCCTCAATTGGAAACAGATTCATTATTTTAAGTGATGAATCTCTGAAAGGGATTGGCGACGTCCTCATGAATAATTAAAAAAGTCATTTCTTTTGCATCTCGATAGTTGATGACTCATGAGAAGAACTATCCTACGCATGATCTAGAGCTGTCTGCAGTTGTTTTTTTCTTGGAAGATATGGAGGAACTATCATTATGCGGAGAAATTTGATATATACACAGAACATAACATTTTTATGTATATTTTCACACAAATGAAATTGAACATGAGGTAGTGTAGATGTTTGGAACTTCTCCTAGACTATGATTGTTCAATTCCTTTTCACCCTAGAAGAGAAAATAATGTTTTTGATCCATTAATGAGGAAATAACAATATTTTCGTTCCATGATGATGATTCCATGAGATCCTTAGATCAATGAACTAATAATGTTGTACATGTGAATTATAAGGTATGAGACATCATCAACCCTGACACTAATGATTTTTTAACTAACATTACTAGAGAATAACACTAACATTTAGATGGAAGATCATTTGTAATAGAAAATTTTTGAGGCTTTGACGGATTGGATGTATCCTGAGTTGAATATTGATCAAGAAGGTGTAATAAAATTTCATAAAAGTCTATGTGTTAAATCTATTCTGGAACAAAATATGGAGCTGATTGATGAAGCTCATAGATATACATTATATATATACAGGAAGGAAGAAAATTTATAGTGAGATTCATGATCATTATTTCTTGGATAATATGAAAATGGAGATTGATGACTACACTTCAAGGTGCCATGAATGTCAGCAAGTGAAGGCCATGTGAAAAATTAATAAATGTGTATTGCCACCACTAACCACACTAGAATAGAAGTGGGATAATATTACAATGGACATTTCCACTAGTCTCCTGATAACTTCCAAAGGAAACAATGTGATATGAGTAACTATGGACCGTCTCACCAGGACTGTCCATTTTATCACTTTCCGGGAAGATCTATATCTAGAAAAACTTGTTAGGATTTACGTGAAAGAAGTGGTAAGGCTATATGGAGTTCCATGTTTGAAAATATCTTATTGTGATCTAAGGTTCACGTCCAAATTTTGGAGAGGTCTTCAACATGCTCTGAGTGCCGAATTACATTTCATTATGGACTAGCACCCCCTAACTGATGGACTATCTAAAAAGACAATTCAAACACTCAAGGGAATGATGAGAATATACTTAATTGAATTTAAAGGTGGATGGGAACAACATCTCATTTTTGTTGAATTCTATGACAACAATAGCATCCACTCAAGCATTCAAATGGAACCCAATGAATATCTATATGGGAATCGATTTTGAAATCAAACTTGTTGGGATGATTCTAGTGAAAGAAAGATTCTTGGGCCGGATATTGTTCAAGAGATCACTGAAGAAGTCCATTCCATCCGTCAACACATTAGGGATTCTTAGGGTCATCAAAAGAAACATACCAACAGCCTTCGAAGGGAAATGGATTGTAATGTTGGTGAAAAAGTCATTCTTCGGATTTCTCTTTGGAAGTGAGTCATGAGGATTGGGAATAAATGGAATCTCAGCCCATGGTATATTGGCCCCTATGAAATCCTTGATCGCGTAAGAGAAATACACTATCAACATAAAATTCCTCTAAATTTAACCTAATTTCATATTTTCTTCCACGTATCCCTCACGAGGAAGTACATACGTGACCCTGCACATGTACTAAATCCATAGGTGGTACCACTAGAACATTAACTCTCATATGAAGAGAAGCCAGTGGAGATCTTGGATCATATAGAAATGGTTCTATGCAAAAATATTACCCACCTTGTTTTGGTGTTGTGGAGTAACCACATATGTGAACAATCCACGTGGAAACCATAGGATTCTACGAGGTAGAAGTACCCACTACATTTCTCTTCCGATGGTATGAGTTAAAACTTCGGTGATGAAATTTATTAAGGGGGGAAGAATGAAATGACACGAAACATTTGAATAAGATTTGTTCCCTAAATTTTGTGTGTTATTTAATTCTCAACAAAACTATATCCAAAAAATTAATGAAGTGTGTATAATTAAAATGATACCTTTGAGTTTTGACTGTTATATGACCTTTGGTCAATATGACCGTTGGAAATGAAAATCTTAACGTTAGGATTATTTTTTATTAATACAACTGATCTTGGTTAATTAATGCAAAAAATAAGAGTCTATGGACTCATCTAGTAGACTCACTCCATAAGAATCCCATATTAAAGAGCTTAAGAAGGAGGAGGAATTAGTAGGCTTTGATCTGGAAAAAGCCCGAGCCAAACTCTAACATGTGATGTTGAATGGAATTACCAATGAGGTAAGTTCAAGCTGATAGAAATTACCCCTAGGGAAATGTTGTATGACCTGCCCTAAGATTCTATCACCATATAACACCTTACACTTAGGTGTTATGCAGGTGATATAAGTGTCTATGTAACAAGACCTTTGTGACATTGAGTAATCCTTTTTAATAAAAAATTATTTTTCCTAATTATGGTAGTGTTTGTGAATTTCAAATGTCTAGATAAATGTAGGATGAATTTATAGAAGTTTCATAGTATGGATGAATTTCGGAAAAGGGGTATTTTTATATATTTATGTAAACATTAAATAATTAATAATCTTAACTTATTTTCAAAAAATATTATTCTAAAGTTGTGTTTTGTACAAAATTTAGAGTCTAATATGATCAACATAATTTTTGTTGAATAGTACGTTATGAATAGAAACATTACCCTTATGGATAGAATATAATTGTAATGAATAGTGAACTGGCCAAAAAATAGAAACATCACCCATGAATGTATACATATAATTTAGACATCTTAAATATGAAAAAATGATCATAGTATAAGTATTGGTATTTTTGTATGTCATAAATATTATTATTAAATTTTTATGATTAATTTAAAAATATAAAATAGTAATTAATTTTCCTAAAATTTAATAATGAATTATTACTTTCTTTTATTATGGTTATATTATAATTTTATGGGACCTTTATTTTATTCTTATGGTATTTCAAAGTGAGTAATTGTTTTTGAGTTGTTTTTTGAATAAATAATGATTATATTTAAAAATTAAATTAAAAATATTTTGAAAGTTATTTTCATAAAATAGAGTTCATTTTTGAATTCAATGAACCAATATTTGGTTAGGGTTAATTTTTGGGATTTTTCTGAAAGATATAAAATTTAAGAGAATAGTATAAATATAGTTTTGAGTATTAAGTGTTTAATGACATCATTTATGATATAATCCTGATGTAATAAATCTGGTCGACTTGTGAAAAGTAAGATAGGTTATGAGATTTACAATTTTGTCGATACCATGGTAAAACAACTTGGGCAAGCCCGTGATTTTGCAAATACCATGAATGATATGTCCCCTATAAATTAATTAAATATTCCCTCACATTGGAAATAAATACCAAGAAATTATCTCATTCCATTCATTAAAAAAACCTCCTCAACGAATCTATGGTCTTTTATCTTCTAAGGGGTCTTCCCAAGTTTCCCTCATGCCTCTTAAGGTCACATCCATCGAGCTTTTGAAGTCTCTCTTCAAGGTAATGGAACCTTTCACCTTCCTCTTTTAAGTTATGAATTCCTTTATGATAAGTCTTATAGAATTCAATTTATAATGTGGGGTTATGTACTTATATATTCATATTTCAATCCATTTTATGTCCAAATTATGAGAGACCATTTCCTCTTTCATCATCTGAATTTATGAATTTCTACGTGAGGTCGTTAAGCTGCTGATTTTTTTGTAAAAGAAATTCAATCTTCTCTTTCATTTCAAGTTTACTTTTCATGTTGTATGTAATTCTAATATCCATACCATGTTCATATAACCATGTTATTATGTATCTATATTGTATTATAAGTTATTTAGGATTTGTTTTCCCGAATACCCTTTTTTTAAATGTTCTCTAAAATGATGATATGCAGTCGTTATGCTGTAGAATTTTCATCTCAAACATTCAATATCTTTCTCTCCATAGAGTCTATTAATTTATTTATGGGAATACTAAGACCTATTTCGTTTCTATGGGTGTTCATAAAGACATTAAAATGAAACATTTTATTTTGAAATTGACGTACACATAACCCTCAATCATTTTCCATTGGTTATAATTGACATAATGATCTTATTATTTAGAACTTTTAAAACGTCACGATTTTGAAATGAAACCCATTTATTTTATTCTCTATTGGTTATTTATGATATGTTTTATTATGATCAATGTGGAAGACATGAAAATAATGACATATTAAGGCTTCACCATGATATACCTCTAATGCATTAGGTAATGAATTAATCACTATAGTTGAAATGTTTTCACAATACATTAGTAAATAACTATGGTAATTGTTTATGACACCTTGGGTATATACCTTGGTAATATACTCCTCCTTGTCTAAATGAAATTTTTAGACACATATTCAAGTTATTATTCATGTATGTTTCATTATTTTACAACTATACTTCCATTTCTCATGTCTTTATCATGTCCTTATTGATATCACAAGTAAACTGATTCCCTTGTTTCCTTACAATGCCTTCGACTCACCCATTCCATTGATGTATGTGTCCAGGTTATGAGATGAAATAATTGTACTTAAGAAGTACTTTTGATGAATCCGTACAACTGGACTAGAATAATTTTTTATGTTTTCATGCTTTATGTTCTTTATTTCCAAGACACTAGACTTAAATGATCCTATGTTTGAAAAATGTAAAGATAATTTATGTAATAAAAAGGCAGGATGCCATAACGTCTATTATATATCCTCTTCCAGTACTCATAGTTGTTGATAGCCCAATATGATTTCAGTATTTTGAGAACCAGTGCACCCCACACAACGGATCAAAGCGTTCATTGATCCTCGATAGTAAGTAAATTTTCTGGATAGTCCCTTAGTTCAAGCACCATTAATCCTAACATAACCTCAAGATTCCATAATTCTTGTTGTAAAACAACACATAGTATTCTTTTGGGGGTACACTTGGTTTCATGAATCCATTACCATGAAAATCCACCTACTACATCCTTATCTTTTGAAGCTCAATGGGATCCATGTAATTTACTTGTGGAAATATTTCTTCCATATTGGGATGAAAGTTGATCCATAAATCCACCTCTATGTGAGGATGTAAATCCTGTAACATCTTCGGGGATGATATATTTGTACTCTACCACCACTGCAGGAAACTAGAAGCTGAAAACATCTACAAAACCACTGGTCAGGCTAGCCAACTAATGAGTAATTTTATACACCCTCATATGCATGAGTCATTCCTACATTTCCTAGGTTTCCTTGTCACTGTTAAAGGAAAACTTGGTCCCAAAATATAGAAACACCCCATACTCTACCTATACTTTTTAATCTAGGAATGAACTATTGATAGCCAATCATTCCCTAAGATGGTGTCGTGTGGTATCATTTCTACAAAAACAATATCTCATACAAAACTCCCATATCCATGTGTCGGGTATCACTATCATTACAAGTTATAAATCACCGAGTCACTACCCATTAGAGTCACGAACTGCAACGATCAAGCCAAAAACTCAACCATAATATCTATGTCATTACCTATATAAGTGGAATGAAAGGAATCTACGGAACCTGTTCTGATCAATAATACAACTAATGTAGAAATGACACATATTTTACCTCATATAATCCATGTATCCCTAGGTTTATAGGCCTCTATATACTTTAGTAGGCCTCATCCCCACACACATGTTCCTTGAGCCCATCACAGACCACATGTGAGTGGTGTTGTTAAAAGGTGGAACCTCTCATCATATCTTATGTCCCTACCAAAGCCTCTACCAAATATTTCTCCAAATTGACTTCCAAACTCCTACCAAAATATTCATCTTAGTGGTCCTTAAACAATCTAATGATCTTCAATAAAATAGGTTAATAAATCTCATTCCATATGTCCCTGACCACCACAAGAGAAACACCACCATTCCTTTGGCTGATTGGATCCACAATGAGATCCCAACACTACTAACCTTGAGTTGTGTCGTCACCAATTGAAGCCTCTAATCCTCTTGGATTCCTTTGAGTTACATCAACTACCTGAATCTATGGTCTCAAATACTAGGTTCCCACATTTATCTAACATTGTTTGCATTTTCTCAACATTAAAGACCTCCACTAAAAAATGCCCTATCAAGAACTACATCATCGGTAAAAATATTAAGATGTAGCACCAAAAACATAATTTCAAAGTGAATGGGTTTATCAAAAGTCCGTGTCATGAATAATAGGTCCCCAACATATCCAACGACTAATTCAAGATATCAGTGAATCTCACCTACTACTCATCTATGTCCATGATTCAATACCACAAATACAGAAGACGATGTAAGAGTATTGATCTCAACATGACCAGATAGAACACCTATTTGAAGAGACACTCAAATTCTATATAGGATAATGTTGTCTCACTATCTGACTGAGTCACCGAGCTCCACCGTCATCCAATAGATCATTGAAGATAACTCAGGTTGAGTACTTAAATCTGGTTTGTAGGTGTCCTCAAAAGGGAAAAATATGATTAACTACCTCTAGACTATCCGCAGCCACCTAGGAATCTGGATATACCATTAAACTCAGTGTTAATTTCCTCTAGAACTCATGAAACGACCTTATCTGTTGTCCATACTCTCCTAGAAGTGTTAGCTCAAGCTTCTTCTCAATGAGGTGTGTTATAACATGTAAACCACATGAATGTTCTATCTACAGTACAAGTCCTAATACCAAATCCTCATCACTAGGGGGATTATCATTGAGATAATGTAGTACAATATTGATTGGATGTATACATGGAGACATCCTAAAATAAAAAATATATATATCTTGGTAAAAACATTATATCTGGGGAGATTACTAAATAATGAAATGAAAAATACATCCATTCTTATCTGTTTCATGAAAAAAATTACCCTATAGCTAGTGTGTCCTTGTACCATGTCCAAAATAATGTGATCAGAGTTCTAGTGTTTTGATAAATTGGAATCCATGCCAATAATGGAGTCACTAGCATGGCTGTCGAACTCGAAACACTTAAGAGTATTTCCTAAAACCAATCTCCCCAAGTTAGGTCCTAAGGTAGAACCTCCCCCATTGAATACCACTTGTTCATGACTTAAAACCGTCTGGTAATACTAGTGTGTACCATAAGGCCACCTCCAATAGGTCTGGAGATGCATACCAGAACCAAGTAGGAATATCACACAAATGGGGGTCATTTAATATGGTATCTATACACAAGATCGCATCTCGAAGCCCACAAAATGATGAAATGTAAAAAAAACAGAATGATTTTATACATATATGATCCACTAAGAGAGTTTGATAGTAATATAAAGAAAGAGAAAACATGGTAAAATACATATCCCAATCAATAACATTAATGAATATAACCTTCTCTATGGGGGAGAACTAAGTCAAAATAATACTCCCGGAAAAAACCTTATTCTAATAAGCTCCATCTATGCTCTACCTACACTCATTCCTAAATGGACACAGTCAAAAGGGTTGTTGTCTATATAAATCATGACATGTGTGGACAAAGCCTGTGCTGAGGTGAGTATAAAATTACTTAGTAATATATCCCAAAAATAATATACATGAAGCACCATGTACAGTATGTTCCATATAATATATAAAAATAAATATATTATAAAATCAAGGAAGAAGAAACCATATTTACTCATGAAATACATCATGATATAAGGTAGTCAAAAATAACACACATCAATAAGATTCTTTTCAAAACAACAATTTTTTCAGGATAACCCACTCTATGGCCCATGCTACAATCAGATTCACTCGATGAAGAGGTCTTGGTCACGATTATTTTCCTAGGGAAGTTCACTATTCTTGGGGGACCATGATTCATAGATAGGGGGTCACGCTCGAGACCACATGGGGACACAACAAGCCTAGTCTGGATCAACCCACTATGCATGGGATCATACGTCAACGATTCCTTATACCGTAATGATATAATATGAATACATACTTCACATATATTGTTATTACACAATTTTAGATAAATATTCAGTACATTAAAATGATAAATACCTGTAGACCCTAATATTTTTGTGTCATTAGAAACACTGAAAGAAATTCATCTATCACAGTGAAGGATATTCAACATCTCCCAAAAAGATAACTGCCTTTATTAATTTTTCCTGAAAAATTTTATTATAACCTAAGAAAATAAATCATAATAAATGGGTTATATATAATTCAGAGTGTGTTTAAATAACGGATATATATAATCATAATAATTTGAATAATATCATGATTACATGATCAGGAAAATAGAATATTATACCGATCATATCAAAGATCATATACATGAATCAAGTAAAAATGATTTATAGTCAATAAATAATGAACCATAAGGAAATATAGAATGATATCCATTAAACCATATTACTGGAATAAAACATGAAATTGGGGAAACACATAATCATATATAATGATTTCCATAGTAGATAAGGCATTAATGTTGAGACCATATTTGTGAGAAAAAGCCTTATTAGAATTGGGTTCACACCCTGTTCTAGCCCTATATTACAAAACTGAGTTCACCCCTCATTCCAACCATATATTAAATAACCTATTTCACCCCTCATTCAATCCATGCATTATTAAACCGAGTTCATTTCCCATTCCATACCTATAGTATTGAGTCTTGTTCATTTTTTATTCCATCAACGACTATCTCAATAGATATAAATCCTTACCCAATGAATTGAAAGGATATATTTGTCGCACCCAAATCATAATGAAAAAATAAATACATATTCCACAAATAAAATAAAAAATAATATCAAAACACATGAAATGTATTGGGTATCATGAACAATTAATCATATCATAACCTATGGAAATGATATAGGTTTCATAATGATTTCATCAAAATAATAACGTGTAAAATAGAAAAATATTTCCAAACCATATAACTCCAGAAATAGAAATTTATTTCATAAACATATAACCTTCTAAAAAAACATTCATAAAATTATAAAATGTGAAAGAGAAATGGGTTTCATAAAGGTCGTCACATTAATAATTACTCATTCTTGTGAATAATATTAATGAAACCATTATATCATTTCCTATAAGTGCATGAGTATCATCAACATATGTCATTATATATGGGAGATAAATTTAAATATATTTCAAAAAACATTTCTGAGTATGATATTCAAACATATTTGAAAAATAATTTTTAATAAGTAAAAAAAGTTTGAAAATATTTTAAATATAACATACATTGAAAACATTTAAAGAAGGCATGAAATCATTTTAAATCATTTGTCTTTCAAAAAAATTTACAATATGCATCAAAAAATGTTAAAATAATTTTAAATTGAAATCAATTTAAAAACATATCAATAGATATTGAAAATGTTTTGGATAACCTTTTACTTGAAATCATATAAAAGAAGTTTGTAAATGTTCTGAAAGACATTACATTGAAAATACATTGAAATCCTATAAATATAGTTTGAAATCATTTTGAAAACTGGTTTCCTTGAATAATTATAAAATAATACTGAAAATAATTTGAAAACCATTTATTTGAAAATTTATTTTAAAACAATTTACCTAAAAATTATAATATAAACATGAAAAGATATCATAAGTGGATTAATAACAGATAATTTTGTACATTTAATTATAGGTAAAAAGAATATTTCATTTTCAAGATAAAAGGTTAGAAAATTCATTCATTTCTAAAGGGACAATAATATTATTTTTAAAAGAATCGAATAAGGAAAAAAGGGTAAAAATATATTTTAATGGTCATAGGAGAATAATAAATTATTCTGGGAATACCTTTTTAGAAATAATAGATTTTTTGACCAAAGATAGTGTGATTTTCGGCTTTCATGAAAATAAATTCTTAAGTGTCTTAAATACCAAAGAGTATAAATATAGTAAAATAATCTAAGATATCACTAATGAAATATGATAATAAATTTCATGAATTTTCTTGATAGATAGCCCGTAAGATTTATTCAAAGGAAGCATACACATAAATAATCTCAAAAAACATGTTTACTTTAAAAAAAACTCTTACAACATGGAAACTTGGAATCATACTCTCCATGTTAGAAAATGAAATTTAATGAATCATAAAATGACATAAAATTATTGAGATTAATTATATGATAGGTAAAATTGAGGTATATACACCTCGATGAGAATTTAGGTTCGTAAGACGGTATCAGTCTCAAAGATGGGATATTGGGAAAAAATATTTCACTAATTTGGTAACATTATAAACTTACACCCGATCAAGTAAAAATAATAAAATGGGTATTTTAATACCTATAAATTTAATTATAATATATATTTAATACAATCTTGGGATGTTCAAACACCACACATAATTGAAAAGTAGCATACATAGAAATTATGTCACTTAAATAATATGTGAGATAAAATCCCCTTACTTTGCATTGTTACCCTCATCATACTCGATCAATCTAGCTATATAATAAATAAAATTTTATTATTAATAATTTACAAAACCGTATTCTTATATCAAATTCCATATATGGTTTTATTACAACCTTATATTACCATCTTGTTAACCGTCCAACATTATGGTTTCACTTAAACTAATTGTGTCTTTATTTTTTGTATGCTTCTTAGTTAGTTATATTTCTTGTCCTTATAATTATATAATGATTCAATAATGTAATAAATTACACTAATATCATTTATACACATTATAATTTTTTTATAACAATAAATATAATATATATGTTTGAAACAGAACACACCGATCATGGAGATGGTATGTCGTACGTAATGATGAGTCCTATTTCTTTTTAGCTATTGTGTAGAGATAATGAAAGTAAACGATATATATATATATCATTATTATAGTAGAAATATTATATCATATATCTCAAATATATTGACAAAATATATCATTAATATATTCCACATAGTGTGTGATAGAGTCACATCTCGTTGAGGGGGTGTTAGTCCACACTTACTTAAAAAAATTATTATTTTAATAAAAAAATATTAAATAATTTTATGTGTTTTAAAAGTAATATCATTGTGTAATGAAATAATTAAAATAATATATAAAATATAAAAGTATAGTTTCAATTATAATGGCCACCATGATAGGTGGTGATGAAAAAACAAACCATCATCTTTTCATGATGTAGTAGATTGTCGTAAACGTAAACAATATGTCTGTTACACATTAGATTGAGGTGTGTGTAAGAGACGGTCCAAAAATTCATATAAAAAATATCCTACTATATTGAATATTCTGTTATTTTCATATAATCATTGAATAAACCATGTTGGAGATGGTGAAGAAGTAAAATAAAGGAAGGTACCTGAGAGAAGATGGTATCTCTTAATCAGGTAACTTCTTTTTGGTATTTGCAAAAAGACATCACCAGATTTTCTTTAACCAATGGTAAGGCTTATAAGATGAATTTATGGATTTTTATACATGTTTTGGGAATGAATTTTATTATACTAATATGTTTTAGATTTGTGATAATGTGGGGGTGTTGATGGCCTTTTCTAGGGATGTTAAAGGAATAACATATAAATTTTAAAAAAAAGTTAGTTGTACACATATTTTTACCTATAAAAGTCATATTAATCCATAATAAATAAATAATTGGAGATTTATATTTTTAATAAGGCGATAAAATTGGTTTTAGATATGTTTATAGGCCATTTGGTCTCATATTATTAAGGTTTAGTCTCTAATTTTTCTTAATCTGACATTAATTTCTATGGTAAATTTTAATCTCTTTTACTAATCTGTTTGGTCAAAAAATGACACGATATAATTATAGAATTAATATAATACATATTAAAAGTTTATATGTTGGTTTTTTGAAATTAAAATCATAGAAGCGGAAAAATTAGGATTTATGCTAACCCCAAAGACGGGATGAAATCTTGGGTTTTTATAGTAGGAATAAGATCAATAGTTAATTAGGATTTTATATTCAATTTAAATGTTAAATGTATTAAAATTACCTATAATGTATTAATATATTTATAATTGATCTAATTTAACCCATAAACATTTTAGAATATAATATAAAAATAATATTTATTTAATCGAAAATGAATTTTTAATAAAAAATAGTGTTTTTCAGTATTCATAAAAAATGATGTTTATCAAAATAGTCCAAAAAATTATCGCTTATATAATTTTTAATTTATATATTCAATATTTTATTTTATTTTATAACATTATATTTTCAAATTTATGCAAAATTAATTTTATTTTTAAATGTGGTTCATTCATTAAAAAGATATTTTTAATCATTGAGGGAATTTACCAAAAAAAATACATTCATTGACAATATGTTTTTACTATATAAAACTATTATAAATAATGTTTGAGAATAATTTATTACCATTCATATACTTATTTCTAATGATAAGGTTATAACTATCTCATTTAATAAATTATAACAATAAAATTATGTTTCGTAGAAACATCTGTGTCACATGTAACATATTCCATGGAAATGTTGTGTGTAGCACGACATAAGTCAGTATTCTCTGTAGCACAAGCCATGTCAATGTCATGTGAAATGAATTTTTTACTTAGGTCTTTAATATATATATCTATAACTACTTACAGTTTCATTAGAAATGAAAAGTATCATGTAGATAAATTAATTTGAAAAAAATCACAAAATCACAAGGTGTTACATAATACCCCGCTTAATATGAATTTCACCCTCAAAATTCCTCTGGGTTTTCAATAGTTTAATACATCAATGATTTATTCATAAAAACAGACATCATAAAAATGAATACTATAACATCCCTTCACATGTGAAGGGTATGACAATAATAGTTACCCAAAGTAAAATATAGATGGGTTTCCACAAAATAGAACATAGTTTAGGACAGAATATTAGGCATGAAGGGAATATGAAAATATTAATTGGGAGTTATAGAGATCATGAATTGTAAAATAATTAATTGTCAAAGAAATGTTTAGGGCCTCAATATCCAAAATCTTTGTGGATTTAAAATGAAATTATTTCAAACAAATATTTAATAAATTAGGAAAAATAAACTTCTTTTCACAATTATCATACCATTGATTATTATTTTTTTGATCCCGAATATAAGGAAATATACTTGATTTACATAAAAAAATTATTTTCTATGTCATCCATTAATTCATGTAGTGCATGTTTGGATGATTTTTTTATGCCTGACGTTCTTCAAAACACATATAGTGGATCTTATGACCCATAAAAGAGTGAAATGTAAAAGAATTTATAATCAAATAATCATAAAAATGAATATTTTTAATACAATAATCTCTAAACATAATATTAACAGGATTATTTAATCAGAAATAAATTTTTATAAAAAATAAATCAACATTAACAAGGAAATTATGTAGGATAGAGGTACATGTGAAACCATTATCGTCCTTCATTCATGGGATCAAGACCCATGGACTTTTTGTACTTTATAGTTTTCACCTGACATACATGGTTTATTTTTCTACAACCATGATAATATAATTTCACAAATATTATGCAAAACCTTTAAATAAGGTTAATCAATAATGTATCCTTTTAGAGAAGGCTTTTAATACAATTTCTATACATAAATACACCATTAAATGTTTATCTTAAACCTTTGATGAATTGATTGCCTTATAACACTTCGAAAAAATGGAAATCAAAAACCATATAAATAATGTAATGAATCATCCTAAACAATGATACTCATATATCACAATGTATATATTGGTTTCCACATTCCAAATATGTAAATACCTTCATGGTAAATACTATTAGAACATCGTAACGACATAAATTACCAAAAATACCTTTTGAAAGAATTGCATGTTTCATTATTTCATACATTACTGGATATAATGGTTAAATACACAAAGTTGTAAACATTATCCTTGATAGGATGAACTATTTTTTCACATGTCCTTAACTAGTTACAAGTTAATCAGTACTATCCAATTAAATTATTCATAACCCACATATCATTAATTAAAAATCATAACCATAACAGAAATAACGTATTATGGTTTATCTTTACCATAATCATGTGTTTTCCATGAACAAAACCTTTCCATTATATGAAATTTATATTCCATCAGAGCCATTCAATATGTTATTGTAAATCTGCAGATAAAAACATAATCTCAGTTTTTTTAAATATTTTATCATTTACATAACATACTTTTTGAATCAAAATTTATGAAACATTCATTACCCACTTAATCCTACTTTAATTAGCGAGGATACCTCATCATATTACACAATACTGTTATCCAATCACATTTTATCTATTGTATCTTCATCATTTTCAATGTAAAATTACTCATACCAATTTGTTGATAACCATCAACATATTTCCTCTTGGTAAATTGAGATTCACAATGAACATTTATTCAACACTTAAAACTCATTACCTTAAATGATTTCATGTGGATTACCATATTCTTATTGATTTGATTAATCAAACTCTTAATTTTTCCCTTGAATTCACTTTCATTATGTCATTATTTACCATTGAAAAACAATATTATCATCCATCCATTTCATTAACATCATTTTATCTTTCCCCATTCTTGATGTAGAGGAACTGATGTCTTCCTTCAATCATGGTCTTCATCACCCTAACTTTTAGCAAACTCTTTCTTTCACTTCCTCGATGAGTTTGAGAGTTGTTGAAGGTATTAATTGTTAACCAAATACCATGAAAAATGATTCTTCAAGATCCCAACATCTCTCACTCTAGTGATTATCCCAATTTACTTATCATTATGAAATCATCTATCACACTCAATGATAATTCAGTTCTTTCTAGTTCCCACCATTGACTAAAACCAGAATCATAGTGTGGGTGTTAATTATCATATATGAAAACCATATAGTGATGAAAATAATTACTTATTGGATATCTAAATAATTTAATATTATTTAGTATATTAATCAATAGGCTTATCCTTTGTAATTCGTAGCTAACTTCTATTCATATCCTTCATAATGGTTTGAGAATAGTTTGTGAATTCCGAAAGCATATCCCCAAAAATGACATCCAGGTGTATAGTAACGGGCTACTGTCACATACCATATTACCCCGTGGGAGTCCCAGAACATTTTGTTAGAGTTGTAACCCCTACGTATATCGGTGATAACACCACATCATCTTGTAGTATCCAATCAGGTATATATTTCTTGGAAACCACTTACTCTATCCTTTACCAAAAATCATGGACATTTTCCTCAACATCAACCCAACCTTTTAATTGTAATTAGATAAATCACTAGACATATAATTAGAAATATAACATAGTATATCATGAAGGTTTTTTCATCTTAGTTACCAATGGTTGACTAAAAGTATCATTTGATAAAAAATATAGAAACTAAGGATTAACATACATGGATATTACACCATTTTAGATAAATATTCAGAATACTACAATAATACATTCCTGAAGACAATAATAATTTTGTGTCTTTGAAAACATGGAAATAAATCATTTATCCTGGTGAAAGATCATTAAAATATCTCATAAAGTTCCCCACCTTTATTACATATTCCTAAAACATTTCTTCTGAACCTGGTAAATGGAAACAAAAGAAAGGGTGAGCTAAAATGATAGGTAATAGTAAACAAGGGATCTTTGTAATCATAATCATTAGAAAAAAGTCATGAAAATATTATAATGATAATAAAAAATTATACAATGCATATGGAAGGTCATATTCATGAATTTTGGATTAAATATTAGTAGTTCATTAGGCTTGAACCTTAAGGAAATAAATAATATAATCCATGAAATCATAACATATGAATATTTCATTGAATTGTAGCAGAATGAAAATTATATATAATTATTTCCATTACAGTCAAGGAATTTCTACTGAGTCCATCTTAGTGGAAAATGTACATTACTGAACCTAGTTCACAACCCATTCTAGCCCTATATTAATAAACAAAGTTTACCCCTCATTCCAGCACTATACAGCTGAAATTAGTTCACATGTCATTCTAGACCTGTATGAATGAACCATGTACATTTCCATTTCAATCCCTGTAATATTGAACCGAGATAAATTAATATTACATCCGTTCTTATCTCATGAGATATAAATAATTACCCAATGCATTTGAGGGAGATATAGGTACAACCCTTATCTTAATGAAATCATACATACTTATTCCACTAAATCACAAGAAATCATATCATAACCAAGGAAATGAAATGGGGATAATAAATATGTAATCATATCATAACGTATGAAAAATATATCGGTTTTAATATCATTTCATCAAAAAATAACATGTGAAAGAAAAACATATTTCATAAACATATGACTCGTGAATTATAAATGGATGTCATAAATATTTATCATGTGAATTAAAAATAGATTTCTAAAAAATATAACCAATTAATGTTAAAGAGGATTCATAAAGACCATGCCATTATGCATAACTCATTCATAAAAATTAGATGAAGGAAACCTTCCTATTATTTACTATAAGGGATTGAGTAACATCAACGATTATAATCTTATATGGAAGATAATTTTGAATTATTATTGAAAAATGTTTCATAATGAAAAAAACCACTCTTCTTTGATAAATTATTTATATTACGCGAAACCATTTGAAAATAATTTTGATAGAAAATTCCAAGAAAACATATAAAGAAATCTTGAAATAATTTTGAAAAACATTTTACAAGAAAACTAATATAAGATGAATCAAAAAATTTTAAAATCCATTTTCATTGAATAAAATTTTAAAACATAAATATAATGTTTTAATATTTTTTTTAAACCTTTTTACAAGAAAACAAATTAAAGATGCTTGAATATGTTTTTGAAAACCATTTTGTGAAAAATAATTTGAGAACATAAAAATGTGGCTTGAAATAATTTTGTATACAATTTCCCTTGAAAATTTATATAATAATATTTAAAAAATATTAAAACTAATTTCATTGAAAATATATTTTAATTTTTTTTAAATAAAGAACTTTATTATTTGAAATAATAATTCAATGGATTGACAGTGGATAAATCATTACATGTCTTATGAGGTAAAAATAACATTCTTTTAGTATGATAAAAAAGATATAAAAATGTCTCATTCAAAATGAGAAGTGTTGATTCCATTGAAAATAGATGAATTAGAAAGGGTACATTTTTATTTTAATGATAATGGGATAAAAATAAAATATTCAATGAAAATGATATTAGAAAACATAGATTTCTATCCGAAGAGAGGGTAATGTTGGTATTCCTTAAAAAAGTTTAACTATATTATGTAACAAAATAATAGAAATGTGTTATAAATAGATGAATATATCATGAATAACAAGGGGATAAAATATTACACTAATGTTTTTGAGATATTTATCCGAATATTGAATCAAAGTAGGAATAAACACAAACAATCTAAAAAAATAAGGATATTGTCTAAACAAACTCTTATAACAAGGTTAAATGGGACCATACACTACATGTAAGAAAATGAAATTAAATGGATCAAAAAATCTCTTGAAAATTATGATAGTCATGAAATTACCTGTATAATGGATGTATATTCACTTCTAGGAGAATTTAGTTTCATAATAATTCATGACTCTTATTGAAGGATATTGGATAAAAACTATTTCATTGATTTATATCTTTATAAACATGTTGTCCATGAAATAAAGATCATAAAACAGATTTGTGAATACCCCAAAATTTAAGTATATGATACATGGAATTCAATAATTGTGAGCAAATTCATCTCACAAATTCTATGAGGGGGTAAAATATCATCAGTCTCATGAAAATAAAGTGTGAGATAAAATACCCTTACCTTCTGTCGTGACTCTCTTTGTACTCATTAAATCCACCTATATAATAAATATAAATTTATTATATATATTTTATGAAACCATATTATTATACAAAACAACATATATGGTTTTATTATGACCATTAATTAATCGCTTCAGGCCATCTAATGTAATGATTTCACTTCGAGCAATATTTTCTTTGTTTTTTGTTTGTGTCTTAATCTTTCGTATTATTTTTCCTGGTACATATATTGTGATTATTAATGTAAAACATGTTATAAATATAATTCTTATAAATTATATTTTTATTATAATAATCTATTGGAAATATATGTATGAAACAGAATACAGTGTTCATGGGGATGGTAGGTCGGGTGTACACATGAATGCTATTTAAGTTTAATTATCGCATTGAGAGAAAGAAAGTAAAAGATATATATCAATATAATTATATTTATATATATAATTATTAAACTATATTTATTCTATCTTATATATCATATATAATCACTAAATTAATCCTTAATACATTTCATGTAATTTTTGAATTAGTCCCACTGCTTTAATGGAATGATGTTCCACACTTCCTCAAATGAAAATATCATATTAACACCAAATGGAATTTAAAAAAGATAATATTTTTTAATATAATAAATAAGATTAACGAAATAATAAATATATCATATAACATATATAATCATAGTTTCTATCATAGTGGAAATCATTATTTGTGGTAATTAAAAAAGGAACAATCATAGTTTTGTGAGATAATAGTTCTCCAAATACAAGAACATTATGTTTGTTACCCATTAGATGAACGTTTGTTTAATTGTTGCTAAAAAAATTTACATAAAAACATCATGTTATATTTAGGATAATTATTTTTTAAATCATATAATAAATTGAGTTTGAGGGGGAAGAAAAATAAATGAATGGACTTGAGAAAAGATGTTACCTCTAAATAGGCATACTCCTTCTAGCTTGTGCTAAATGGATTATTTAGTTTTCCTTCATCCAAATTGAATGAATTTAGTAGGAATTTGGAGATGTTGTGAATTTTATTGGGAAGATATCTTCCGATCCTAATATGTTTGAGAGGTGTGAGGATGTTGGAGAGGTGGTGGCATTTTATAGTGAAAGAAAAGGGATAACATGGAATTTTTTATAACATGATAGGTGTTCACATGTAATTAAGAATATAAAGACATAAAATCGAAATCAATAATTAGAGGATTAAGGCCTCAACATTCCACAAATATGGGTTTTGGATATGTTTCTAGGTAATTTTTGTCTCATAAGATAATGGTTTTGACTCTAATTAAGTATTATTTGTCCTTAATTATAACAACCCATACTTTACATACATTGTTAATACTTAAAAATTGAAGTACACTTATTAAAACATATAACAAAACCATGAAAGGGCCGTATAGGAATAAAGACTTTAGAAATTGGGAAACATAAACAACTGGTTCATAAAGCGTCTACACTGTCTCTCATTTATTTCATCATATCTAGAGCCCCTTTTGGCATATATTACTTAATAACCTTTTTTCCTGACCTGGGGAAAGAAAACATACAATAGGGTGAGTTCAAATGCACAGTAAGGGTAAAGAAAAGAAATATCAATCACATCATATTCATAAGAACATTACATTTTGGAAATATTACCCTGCAAAAGAGATCATAATTTCATAACATGGGATAAATCATGGTAGTGAAATGTTTTCACAATAATCATCACTTAAAACATGATTCTTTTTGTCATACACACATAATCATAGAGAATCATTTCTTACTAGTCAGGACTCATTTCCAAAACTATCTTAGTGGACAAAGACCATTTCTGAACCGAGTTCATTCCTCGTTTCAGTCCCGTTTCACTTAACCGGTTTAACATCCTGTTTCATCCTTGTCTATCTCATGAGATATAAAAATAATTTCCCAATGTATTGTAGGGATATATATGTCCCACCCATCTTATAATGATACCATTCTTATGTGTGCCAGAAAATCAAAAAATCATACATCATTGCATAACCCGTGTAATAAAAATGGGATTTTTAAACATCGTGACATCATAAAACAATTCATATAAGATAAAGGAATTCATAAAAATAATTCCATCACAACATAATAAAATCAATGTGATAATAGGGATAGAAACAAGACCTTATATTATCTTAGATGAAAAATAATTTTGACAAAACACTTGAATTCCATTCTTGAGGAAAATATCCTTTCTACTTCAAAAAAAATAATCTCTCTTAACATGTCATATAATGTTGAACTAAACGATGTTTATTAAAAATAAACATGAAATCTTGTAATGGAATATTCTTGGAAATAAATTTTTAAAAATCCATTCATGTCGTATAAGTTAAAAAAACATTCTTCTCGTACTTTTGTCGGAAAAGTCAAAAACTACCTCATACGAAAAACGACAAAAGATTCCAATCATATATTTTACTAAAAACTCACTGAAGGGTAAAATTGGATTTAAAAAATTGTAGGTGGATATAAATAATATTAAATATTGAGGAAACATGGATTTGTATGATAAAATACATCACAGTAAATTATAATGTATAAACAATCTCGGATAAAAATGAGATTGTGATATTTCCCTTACCTTAGGTTTGATTTGCTTCGTAAGTGTCTAAACGTCCTATATAATTATTTCAATAATGTCATTGACTTATTCCTGAATGATACTCATTGTTATGATATCATATATGGTCATATTCTTAGCTTATTATTAGTAATATTTCATTTGAACTTGTTATTTGGGTGTTTATTACTTTTTTCTCTTATGCGTGTTTTGTCGCATAAATTTTTATTCTTCTTTTAGGTTATAGATACCTCATTTCCAGAATGGTATTAGTGTAATATATATCATATTTATTCACTAAATTCATTTATGTAATTATTATGCAATGAAAATCATGTAGAACGAGTCGCATCACCTCTTGGAGAAGGTATTCCGTACGTACGCACGAGCAATGATATCCTTCCCATGATCGTGGAATTGTTTTTTAGTGTGTGTATACTATTTCAGAATAAATATCACTTGACAATAATCATGTATATTCATTATTTACACCATTATAACCATCCAAGTAGGGTGGTGGTGGAAAATAGATTACACCACGGCGTGGAGACGGTATTCCGTACGTACGCATGCACGGTGATTTCGTTTTCCGTAGGCTGGATAAATGGTGCAATAGGGTTGTTTCATACATATAATAACATATCAGTATATGAGTGATACTGATGTTATTAATTCATAATGAAACAACTAAATAAGAATGGAAGATGAAATAATGTTGAAAGAATCGGTAACAGACATTACCTCTTCTTTGAAGTGCTTCATTTAGACCTTATTTTAGGGCACTAAAATTGGTCTTTGAAGAATACCAGGACCTATAGGATGTTTTTAGGTAAGTGGAGAGGTTAAATTGGCAGGAGTTGGTGGAGCTTGAAGGCTCAATGTGGGGTGAGGAAGAGAGGGAGGAGGTTCCCTTTTATAAGGGAGGAGAGGGGAACCTTTGGAAACACTAAAAATATTATTTTATTATAAAGCCATATTCGGTTTTAAATAGCTCCAAATTGATTTATTTATAAGCTACGGTGAGGATGGGTCGAAATCCTCTCATCAAATAGAATTTGGAAAAGTTTATTTTACTATTTTAACCTTATCATTTAGATTTAACTTTAAGTTAGATAATTTTACTTTTACGGTGGCTTTTTGTGTTCTTACACTATAAGGTTAATAAACATACTATAACAAGGAAAAAGAACCCCAAGATGTTTATTATTAATATATATAACCTGATCTAAGTCATTTGGCATATCATTATATTTTTAGGAATAAAATTACAATTAATAATATAATATTTAAAAAAAAACTATTTTATGTCAATTTTGACACTATTTAGAAATTGATTTTTGTGAAAATCATAACAGAATGATTAGATCTAAAGAAGTTAAATAAATCAATACTATCATGTCATATTAACCTATATATTTAGTGGAATTTATAAAAAGTCTCAAATTATATTTATTTGGGTATTTATAACATCAATTATGTCAATATTTCATTAATAAGATAATTACTGCAACATCTTTGTGTCATAAATAAATTAACATATTTAATGTCTAAAAATTACAAATAAAATACAATTATGTAGGAAATATGTTTATATTTCTAATGAATATTTATAGTCCAATTTATCTTATGTATAAACCTATATTAAAAATTATTTACTTATTAAACATTGATTTTAACTATTTTAAATCTTCTTTAAATAAATTAATAATAAATGTCCTATTCTAATCCAAGTGAGCCTAAATGGTCATATATTATTTCTAAGGTTGTTTTTGGTCAAATTACACTTATCCAATAGAATTAGTACTTGTTATAGGGTAATAATATTATTATTTTTAACCTTAACTACCTTATTTACTTTTAACCGTGGTAAATAAAAGTAAAAATTTACTATTCACAAAAAAAAATTTCATCTCATTGAACCACATTTATTTACTGAAATCAACCGTGTCTCTCGGATTTTTGAATTTCCACCCACAGAAGTGGTAAAATTATGTTTTATGTAAATTTGCAAATTCTCCTAGGAGGTGGGTAAAAGTCAGTAAAAAGTTCAATTAAATTTTTATATATCTAAAATTATTATAAAATTACTCCGATGAATTACATTGAACATATATAGGTATTATGTATCAATTTTGACCTAAAATAAATTTAAATAATTATTTAAACAAAAAGTCGGTTTTTAAATAGTAACCAAGTGTTTTCACTATTCATCAAAAATTGAAAGTTTCCAGAAAAATACCAAAATATCACAGTAGGCTAATTTCGATATTCTGAATCCAAAAACGAAGTCCATTTTGAAAAATAAAATTTACAAAATTTCAAAAAGTGGTTATTACTATTCATAATGGCTAGTTTTAATAATATTTTAATAGCATATCGTTGTTTAGTGAAACTCGGTATTGCGTATGGAGTAAGTTATCAAAGAAGGTCGTGATTGCATGTAAAGAAAGCCAAGATAGTGTTGTGTGTAGTGAAAGATTCCTTTGATGATTTATATAATATAAAAACAATATATTTCTTATAAAAGTCTCGGGTGTTACATTCTACCCCCCTTAAAATGAATTTCGCCCTCGAAATTCATCACTTGTAAGAAACAGATGAGGATACCTCTCCCTCATCATATCCCTAAGCTCCCATGTAGCTTCTTATAATTGGTGGTTATTCCATAAAACTTTCACCAAGAGAGTGGTCTTGTTCCGTAGGATATTTTCACTACGATCGAGAATATCTATCGGCTGTTCTTCATAAGAAAGATCTTGTTCTAGAGGTACAACTTCTGAGCTCAGTACATGTGAAGGATCAGGTATGTACATTCTCAGGAGAGATACAAGGAACACATCATGAACTTGTGAGTGATTTGGTGGAAGCGCCAATCATTAAGCTACCTTCCCAACCTGATCCAGTATTTCGAATGGACCGATATAACTTGGGCTTAGCTTTCCCTTCTTTCTAAATATCATTACTCTCTTCCAAGGAGATATTCGTAAGAACACTTTATCACCCACTTAAAACTCCAAGTCTTTTCTTAGGTTGTTGGAATAACTTTTTTTCCGACTCTGAGCTACTCTTATTTATTGTTGAATAGATCAGACGTTTTTTCCATCTCATCAACAAGATCAGGTTCTAGTAGCTTTCTTTCCCCTACTTCATCCCTGCAAGTTGGATTCCTGCATTTCCTTCCATAGAGAGCTTCATAAGAAGCTATCTGAATACTGGATTGAAAACTATTATTATATGAAAATTCCACCAATGGTAGGTGTTGATCCCAACCACCTTTTAAATTCATAAAGCAAGCTCTGAACATATCTTCTAGAGTTTGAATTGTCCTCTCAGACTAACCGTCTGTCTGAGGATGATAAGCAGTGCTGAAACTCAACTCTGTATCTAGAGTATGCTGAAGTCCCTTATGGATAATGCCCTTCGAAGACTTGGTTTTAATCCATTAAAGAATCGATCGATATTACGCTTAGGTTGGGTAATAATACCAGAAGTGTACCTTGAAAGTCTTATAAAATTTGCTTCATTGGTACCAATAGATTCATCATCCTTTTTCTTTAGTTCAAGAAACTCCTTATCCATCTTTGTTTGGAGAAAACGAGGGAAGTACTTATTGAAAAATAATTTGTTGAACTCGTCCCATTCCATAGACCCAATTTCATCTCTTTGCCTCGTATTCTTGAATAGATTCCACCATTGATAAGGATCACCTTCCAGACGATATACTACTAAGATGACTTTATCATGTTTAGAACATTGAAGAACTGAAAATATATTTTCAGTAGTACTGATCCATTGTTCAGCAACTAATGGATTAGTAGACCCACTGAATGAAGGTGGACGCTGTCTCATGAAGGATTCAATAGAATATTGCTCCTTCCTTTGCTCGTTTGGAAGTCCTGCATGATTCATAGCTTGATAATGTTGTGTGAGCATGGCTACAAGATTTTTCATTCCATCTCCCATAACGTTTGGTTGCTCAGGTGGACAATCATTTCATTTCCCGTCGCATTCCTCATTAACACGGTTCCATCGGGTTCGAGCCATTGACTATTACCAAGAAGAATAGTGTGAGCCACACTAATTATAATGGTAAAACCGCATAATCAAGAATAAAATTTCACACTTACGGTCTTGTCCTAGGTTATTCATGGCCATTTCTAAAACACTAAAATTGTGTACTATGCTTAGACTTATCCTTAGGATTCTTACTATGGCTTTCACATCCTAGTTTCCAAAGGTTGTCTATACCTTTCCTCTGATACCAACTATAACGACTCATACATTACATACATTGTTAATACTTCAATATTTATGTACACTTATTACAACATATAACAAATCCATGAAAGGACCGTATAGGTATAGTGTCTTTAGAAACTGGGAAACATAAACAACTGGTTCATAAAATGTCTACACTGTCTCCCATTTATTTCATCATATCTATAGACCCTATTGGGATATCCTACTTAATAGCTTCTTCTGGACCTGGGAAAGAAAACATACAAAAGGGTGAGCTCAAATGCTCAGTAAGGGTATACAAAAGAAAATATCAATCACATCGTATTCATAAGAACATAACATTTTGGAAATCATAACCTACAAAAGGGATCATAATTTCATAACATGGGACAAATAATGGTAGTGAAATGTAATCACAATAATCCTCATTTAAACAAGAAGGTTTGTGTCATACACACATAATCATAGAGAATCATTTCTTATTAGTCAAGACACATTGTGAATACTATCTTAGTGGACAAAGTCCATTTCTGAACCGAGTTCATTCCTCGTTTTAGTCCTATTTCACTGAACCGGTTTAACCTGCTGTTCCAGCCATGTCTATCTCATGAGATATAAAAATCATTACCCAATGCTTTGGAGGGAGATATAGGTCCCACCCATCTCTTAATGATTCCATTCTTATGTGTGCCAAAATATCAAAAATCATACAGCATTACATAACCCATGTAATAAAATTGGATTCTTAAACATCGTTACATCATAAAACAATTCATATAAGATAACGGACTTCATAAAAATAATTCCATCACAAAATAATCAAATCAATGTAAAAATACGGATAGAAACAGGACCCTATATTATCTTAGATGGAAAATAATTTTGATAAAACACTTGAATTCCATTCTTGAGGAAAATATCATTTCTACTTCAAAAACATTTTTCTTTCTTAACAAGTCATATAATTTTGAAGGAAAAGAAGTTGATTAAAAATAAACCTGAAAACTTGTAATGTAATATTATTGGAAATAATGTTTTAAAAATCTATTCATGCCGTATAAGATAAAAAAACATTCTTTTCGTACTTTTGTCGGAAAAGTCAAAAAGTGCCTCGTACAAAAATGGACAAAAGCTTATTTTCATATCTTTTACTAAAAACTCACCGAAGTGTAAAATTGGATTTAAAAAATTTTAGGTGGATGGAAATAATATTAAATATTGAGGAAACATGGATGTGTATGATAAAATACACCCCAGTAAATTCCAAAGTATAAACAATCTCGGATAAAAATGAGATTGTGATATTTCCCTTACCTTAGGTCGGATTTGCTTCGTAAGTGTCCAGACCCACTGTATAATGATTTAAATAATTTCATTGACTTATTCCAGAATCATACTCATTTTTATGATATCATATATGGTCATATTATTAGATTATTATTTGTAATATTTCATTGCTACTTGTTATTCGGATGTTTAATACTTTTTGTTCTTATGCGTGTTTTGTCGAATAAATTCTTATTCTTCTTTTAGGTTATAGATACCTCATTTCCAGAATAGTATTTGTGTAATATATATCATATTTATTCACTAAATTCATTTATGTAATCATTTTTCAATGAAAATCATGTAGAACGAGTCGCATCACATTGTAGAGACGGTATTCCATACGTACGCACGAGCGATGATATCGTTCTGTTGATCGTGGAATTGTATTGGAGTGTATGTATAATATTTCAGAATCAATATCAGTTTAAAATAATCATGTATATTCATTCTTTACACCATTATACCCATCCAAGTAAGGGGGTGGTGGAAAATATATTACACCACTGGGTGGAGACGGTATTACGTACGTACGCACGCGGTGTGATTTCGTTTTCTGTAGGATAGATAGATGGTGAAATAGGGTTGTTTCATACTTATAATAACATATCAGTATATGAGTGATACTGATGTTATTAATTCATAATGAAAAAACTAATGAAGAAGAAGTGTAAGAAGAAATAAAGTTGAAAGAATCGTTAACAGACATTACCTCTTCATTGAAGTGCTTCTTTGAGGCCTCCTTTTAGGGCACTAAAATTGGACTTTGAAGAAGACCAGGACCTCTAGGATGTTTCTGGGGAAGTGTAGAGGATATATTGGCAGGCGTTGGCCGAGCTTGAAGGCTCAATGTTGTGTGAGGAAAATAGGGAGGAGGCGCCCTTTTATAAGGGAGGAGAGGGGCTCCATAGGAAAAACTAAAAATATTATTTTATTATAAATCCATATTCGGTTTTAAATAGCTCCAAATTGATTTATTTCGGAGATAAGGTGGGGATGGGTAGTAATAATCTCATCCAATAGAATTTGGACAAGTTTAGTTTACTATTTTAACCTTATCATTTTGATTTAGCTTTAAGTTAGATAATTTAACTTTTACCGTGTCTTTTTCTGTTCTTACACTATAAGGTTAATAAAGTTGATATAACAAGCCAAACGAACCCCATGTTGTTTACTATTCACAAAAATTATTTTCATCTCATTAAAGAAAATTTTACTTTCTGAAATCAACCGTGTCTCTCGGATTTTTGAATTTCCACTCACAGAAGTGGTAAAATTATGTTTTATGTAAATTTTCAAATTCTCCTAGGAGGTGGGTAAAAGACAGTGAAAAGTTCAATAAAATTTTTATATATATAAAGTTATTATAAAATTACTTCAATGAATTAAATTGAACTTATATAGGTATTATGTATCAATTTTGACCTAAATTAAATTTAAATAAAATAAATAATTATTTAAATAAAAAGTCGGTTTTTAAATAGTAACCAAGTGTTTTCACTATTCATCAAAAATAGAAATTTTCCAGAAAAATACAAAAATTTCACCCTAGGCTATTTTCGATATTTCGAATCCAAAAACAAAGTCCATTTTGAAATATAAAATTTACAAAATTTCAAAAATTGGTTATTAATATTCATAATGGCTTGTTTTAATAATATTTTAATAGCATATCGTTGTTTAGTGAAACTCGATATTGTGTACGACGCAAGTTATCAAGGAAGGTCACGATTTCATGTAAAGCAAGCCAAGATAGTGTTGTGTGTAGTGAATGATTCCTTTGATGATTTATATAAAATAAAAACAAAATATTTCTTATAAAAGTATCGGGTGTTACATTCTACCCCCCTTAAAATGAATTTCTCCCTCAAAATTTGTCACTTGTAAGAAACAGATGAGGATACCTCTCCCTCATAATATCCTCATGCTCCAATGTAGCTTCTTATAATTGATGGTTCCTCCATAAAACTTTCACCAAGCAAGTGGACTTGTTCCGTAGGACATTTTCACTACGATCAAGAATCTCCATCGGCTGTTCTTCATAAGAAAGATATTGTTCTAGTGGTACAACTACTGAGCTGAGTACATGTGAAGGATTAGGTATGAACTTTTTCAGGAGAGATACATGGAAAATATCATGAACTTGAGAGAGATTCGGTGGAAGCGCCAATCGGTAAGCTACCTTCCCAACACGATCCAGTATTTCGAAAGGACCAATATACCTAGGGATCTGCCTTCCCTTCTTTCCAAATATCATTACTCTCTTCTAACGAGATATTTGTAAGAACACTTTATCACCCACTTCAAACTCTATGTCTCTTTTTCGGTTTTCAACATAACTTTTTTGTCGACTCTGAGCTGATCTTATGTGTTCTTGAATAGATCAGACCTTTTTTGCCATCTCATAAACATGATTAGGTCCTAATAGTTTTCTTTCCCCAACATCATCCCAGCAAGTTGGAGTCCTGAATTTCTTTCCATAGAGAGCTCCATAAGGAGCCATCTGAATACTGGAGTGAAAGCTATTATTATAAGAAAATTCCACCAAATGTAGGTGTTGATCCCAACCACCTTTTAAATCCATAGAGCAAGCTCTCAACATATCTTCTAGAGTTTTAATTGTCCTCTCAGACTGACCTTCTGTCTGAGGATGATAAGAAGTGCTGAAACTCAAATCTGTATCCAGAGTATGCTAAAGACTTTGCCAAAACATTGAGGTAATCCTTGGATCCCGATTAGATATAATAGAAAGTGGTACTCCATGAAATCTTACCACTTCCTTTACATATATCCTGGCAAGCTGATCCAGAGAGAAATCCTCTCTAATAGCAATGAAGTGTGCAGATTTTATAAGACGATCAACTATAACCTAGAAAGCATTATTGCCTTTGGATTTTTTAGGAATTCCTGTGACAAAGTATATTGTGATGTTTTCCCATTTCCATTCGGGTATGGGTAATGGTTGTAACATTCCCTTAGACTTCTGTCTCTCAGCTTGAACTTGCTGAAAAACCAAGCATCGAGAGACATATTCAGCAACATATCTTTTCATGCCATCCCACTAGAAGTACCCTTTCAGGTCCCTATACATCTTCGTGCTTCCAGGATAAATAGAGAATGAAGAACTATGAGCTTCATCCAGTATCTCTTTCTTTAATTCGATGATGGGAGGAACACAAACCTGATTCCTGAACTTTATTATCCCATCACAATCAAGGTTGAATTCAAGAACATTTCTCACCATCTTTTGTAACTCTACATCTTCTTTTTGTGCCTCTTTAATCTTTACATGTAAATATGGTTTAACATTCATTTGAGAAAGATACGATTTTTCCCCTCTCATTATAATTCCATGATCCATCCTTTTTAAATCCATAAATATTGGATCTTTTGTGATCCTCATCATGGATAAACTGGCATGGTCTTTTCGACATAATGCATCTGTCACCTTGTTTTCTTTCCAAGGGTGGTAATTAATTGAGAAGTCGAAATCCTTAATCATCTCCAACCATCTTATTTGGCACATATTGAGCTCCTTTTGTGTGAAAATATACTTTAAACATTTATGATCAGTATAAGTGTCACACCTTTCTCCATAAAGATAATGCCTCCAAATCTTTAATGCAAAGATTACCGCAGCTAACTCCAAATCAAGAGTTGGGTAATTTTTCTCATGGATTTTCAACTGTCGTGAAGCATAAGTTATCACCATGTAATTTTTCATAATAACACACCCCAATCCCTTCTTGGATGCATCACTATATATCCCAAACCTTTATCCACTACATGGAAGTGTGAGTACATGTACACTGGATAAACTTCATTTCAACTCCTTGAAATTCTCTTCACATTCCTCCGTCCAAACAAACATAACTCCTTTCCGAGTCAACTTGGTGAGTGGATTAGATAATGGTGAAAAATATTTCACAAAACGTCGATAATATCAAGCCAAACCAAGAAAACCTCGGATCTTAGTTACTGTTGTTGGTCTCGACCATCTTTCGATAACCTCTATTTTTGTTGGATCCACAGATATCCCCTCTTTTGAGATTATGTAACCCAAAAATGAAAATTTTTGAAGCCAAAATTCCCACTTGGTAAATTTGGCATAAATCTTTTCCTTTCTCAGGGTCTTCAATATAACTCTCAAGTGATCGTCATGTTCTTCCTTGCTCTTTTAATATACAAGAATATCGTCTATAAAGACTACCACAAACTGATCAAGATAGTCTCTAAAGACTCTATTCATCAGATCCATGAATATATTAGGGGCATTAGTAAGACCAAATGGCATCAATATAAATTCATAGTGTCTATACCTTGTACGAAAAGCCGTATTTGGTATATCCTCCCTTTTGACCCTTAATTGATGATACCCTGAACGAAGATCAATCTTGGAAAAGTATTGAGCTCTGTATAGTTGTTCAATTAAGTCATCAATGCGTGGGAGAGGATATTTGTTCTTGATAGTGATCTTGTTAATTTCTCGATAATCAATGAAGAGTCTCATTGATCTATCTTTCTTCTTAACAAACCGAACAGGTGCTCCCCAAGGTGACGCACTAGGGCGTATGAACCCCTCATCAAGATTCTCTTGGAGTTGCTTCTTCAATTCCTGCTACTCAATTGGGGCCATTCTATAAGGTGTCTTTGAAATAGGTAAAGCACCCGGTACGAGTTCTATTGAAAACTCAACTTCACAATTTGGTGGAAGACCCAGAAATTCCTTTAGAAAGACATCATCAAACTCCCATACAATGGGCATATTATTAATCGTGAGTTTCTCACCAACCATTTGAGATAAATAACCTTCATTTAGTGGAATCAAGACCCATAAGATGGAGGAAATTTCCACTTGAAGGTTATGTTCATCCTTGCATCGATAGACGATCAAAGATAGATCTGGAATATGAAATGTGACTTCCCTTTTTTGGAAATTGATATGATCTCCATATAGAGAAAGCCAATACAGGTAAAGAATCACATCAAATTCCACTATAGGAAGGATCATAAGATTTACAAGATGCACTTTCCCACAAACTTCAATCGGAGAAGAATTATAAACTTTTGATGTGAATGTTGTGCCATTAGGGGTTGTCACAGCTAACTCAAAATCTAATTGTTGTGGTAATACGGTGATACCGTTAGAAAATTCTTCAGAAATAAAGGAGTGGGTGGATTCAGAAACAAATAAAACATTTTCTACTTTAGAGTGGATGGTAATTGTACCTTTCACCACTTCATTATCGTACTCCACAACGCTGATTGAAATTGCATGTGAATTTCTTTATCTTTAGCCTTAAGAGTTTGTTGATGTCGAGCATCATCAACATCCCTTGGATTAGTGCATTTACTAGCATAATACCCCATTTCCTTGAAATTGTAACTTTGAATTGTAGGAGGTTCACTCTGTGTAGAATTTTCATTGTTCGCATCACTAGACATCTTCTTCCCATCATTGAGGAATTCAAATTCCCGAGGACCTTCCTTTCCACATTTCATACATTTACTTGTCCCTTTAAGACATATCCCTCCATGTTTATTTCCACACTTTGAGAATAAGGGAAAACCCATCATCTTTTCAGTGTGCTCTTTAGGATTTCCTTTGAATACCATTTTCCTCTTCTTATCAAACCCATATGACTGATGGGTTACTCAAATCTCCATCTCAACTTTGAGAGCACATCGAACGATTTCCTCATAGCTGTTGAAGTCCCTTATAGATAACGCCCTTAGATGACTTGGTTTTAAGACATTAATGAATCGATCGATATTACTCTCAGGTTGGATAATAATACCAGAAGCGTACCTTGCATGTCTTGTAATATTGGCTTCATAGGTACCAACAGATTCATCATCCTTTTTCTTTAGTTCAAGAAACTCCTTATCCATCTTTTTTTGGAGAAAACGAGGGAAGTACTTATTGAAAAATAAGTTCTTGAACTCGTCCCATTCCATGGACTCAATTTCATCTCTTTTCCTCATATTCTTGATAAGATTCCACCACTGATAAGCATCACCTTCCAGACGATAAACTACTAAGATGACTTTATCATGTTCAGAACATTGATGAACTGAAAATATCTTTTCAGTAGTACTGATCCATTGTTCAGCAACTAATGGATCAGTAGACACACTGAATGATGGTGGACGCTGTCTCATGAGGGATTCAACAGAATTTTGCTCCTTCCTTTGCTCGTTTGGAAGTCTTGCATGATTCATAGCTTGAGAATGTCGTGTGATCATGGCTACAAGATTTTTCATTCCATCTCCCATAACGTTTGGTTGCTCTGGTGGACAATCATTTCATTGCCCGTCGCATTCCCCATTAACACGATTCCATCAGGTTCCAGCCATTGACTAAAACCAAGAAGAATAGTGTGAGCCACACTAATTATAATAGGAAAACCACATAATCAAGAATAAAATTTCACACTTAAGGTCTTATCCTAGGTTATTCATGGCCATTTCTAAAACACTAAAATTGTGTAATATGCTTAAACTTATCCTTAGAATTCTTACTATGTCTTTCACATCCTAGTTTCCCAAGGTTGTCTATACCTTTCCTCTGATACCAACTATAAAGACCCATACATTACATACATTTTTAATACGTCAAAATTGAAGTACACTTATTACAACATATAACAAAACAATGAAAGGACCGTATAGGTATAGTGTCTTTAGGAACTGGGAAACATAAACAACTGGTTCATAAAGCCTCTACACTGTCTCCCATTTATTTCATCATATCTATAGTCCTTGTTGGGATATCCTACTTCATAGCTTCTTCCTGACCTGGGGAAAGAAAACATACAAAAGGGTGAGCTCAAATTCTCAGTAAGGGTAAACAAAAGAAATATAAATCACATTGTATTCATAAGAACATAACAATTTGGAAATCATACCTGTAAAGACCCGTAAATTTCAAGGAAATGTTTTTCTTAATTTTTTTTGGAATTTTAAAAGAGCGCAGTTTCTGACGGCATCTGATTCTAAGGCCCGGTGTGCCCGGAATCATTTTTGGAAGTTTGGCTTGGGTACGTTCAGTGAACGGACGAGAGGGTTTTTCTAACTTTTGAACCGGTGCCCAGAATCGAATTCTGAGGGCACCGATGAAATCGCAGCGCTGGTATTCGCTTAGAAACGCCTCTTCCGGAGTTGCGTTTGCTCGGGTGTGGTTTTTAATTTTCGGGCTTAAAGTTAAGAAATAAAATAATTTTACGACAACTTTATTTTATTTCACTTGAACGACTTGGAAGCCATTTGAAGCCACATAAAGACGGATTAAACTGAGTTTATCTGGATAGTATGCTATCCAGAAATATCCTACCCCCTTGATAGGATATTTGTGAGGTGGGGGCTGCACGAGCCCTGCCGTTTCTTTCCGCTAAGTAACGCACCCGCGAAAACCCGTCATTATGACAGTCAACTAATGCGTTTTCTTAATTTCGTAACAGACCATTTAATTGGGGGGTTTATTTCATAAATTAAATGAGTTGTTTCTTTCGTTGAATTAATTCAACGAATTGATGGGTCGTTACTTACCCTTTTTTCATTTTTTAGCGTAATAATAAAATAATACCAACAAGGTCTTTTGAAGGATTGTTGGTTGAGAGGTTTGTCAGAGTCCTCGTGCCTTTATCCTTCTTCGCGAGAAACGCGAAGAACGCGAAGAACGCGAAGAACGCTGGCCTCTGACAAAGAACGCCGAACCCGTGGAAATCGACGACGCGATGTCGTGATCTGCGACGCCGAAGTTCCCTTCCTGCAACGTTCGTCTACGATGTCTCTTCCTCCGCGACGGATCTTCGATCAGCTGCTTGAGGTAAGTGTCTCGGATTTTCTTTTTAATCTCCCTTGTGGTTTTTACCGAAACACGGATATAATTATTTATAATTAAATCTGTTGTTTCTTGGTCCGTTGAGTTCGCCGACTCAATGCCGTGTTCCCGACGACGCGACGCCTTCCGCGGCGATCAATTTCCGCGAAGAACGCTCACGCGCGACGACTACGTGGTAGGGATTTTATTTTTGGAATTTCCCTTTTTTCCCCGTGTTGTTTCCATTCAAGAATGAAGAACCCGGACATAAGAACAATTTTATTCCTTTAAAATTGATGAAATTCATGTGTTGAATTTTGTTTCTCCCGATGTTTATCTCTAACGCGGAGGGTGCGGGCCAAACGAACACGGCCAGACAACCCTTTGTCGTTCTTCGTTTTTGTGCGGATTTTTCAGGCGATGATAATCGTGACGCAAGGGCGATCTGACGTTCCCTCAGTGAAGAACGGAACCCGGGAGGAGCAACGGTGCATACGGGAAGAAAATCAGGCCACCGGAGCTACTCTGGTAACCCGCGGAAGCCGGTGGCGGTGGCGCCCGGCGCGCCGCCAGATGAGACCGCCACGGCACCGGCCGCGGCGGCGGTGCTCACGGACCCGCGGCCGCGCGGGTCCGGCGCACGCGGGACACGGCTGAAGCCGCGTCCGGTCGCCAGGGAGACACCCCGCGGGTGTCGCGGGGGTGTCACGCAGGGGCAGCGGCTCCCCCCCGCATCACTCGGGACGTGGCTTCAGTCGCGTCCGGCTGTCTGGCCAATACCCCGCGGGTGCTGCGGGGGTGTCACGTGGGGCGGCGGCTCCCCCCACGTCGGCCGCTCGTCCGAGCCGGGTCAGGCTGGCCGAGCCAGACCGGTCCGACTAGGTCGGACCGGGTCGGACCGGGTTCGGCCGACCCAGGGGGGTCGGGCCGGGTCGGCCCGGGCCGGACCCCCCGTCTTCGGACGATTTTCTTTCAAATGCCCGTAACTTGAGCTACGAGCCTCCAAACGACTCGCCGTCAGTAGAAACGCGATACTTGGACCAAGAAGGTCGATTCGGTATATCACACTCAAGATTTCGGAATACTTTGAGTTCAGCCGGGTTGGTTCGTACCCGAATCCAACCTGGCCTTCGGAGCGGAAACGCTCTTATCTTGAGCTACGGACGTCCGATTGATGCGCCGTCAGCTTTGTTGATTTTCCTCTAAGTGAGATGGATCTTTTGGAATACTCCGCCCGAGGTTTGGATGCAGGTGGAGTACGGTCGGGTTGGTTCTGCCTTAAACACCAACCAGGCCCCTGGGACGAAAAAGCCAATAACTCTCAGACCGGGCGTCCGATCGACGCGCCGTCTACAACGTTGAGTTCATGTTGACGATACAGAACTTTTGGATACATCAACTTCAGACTTTGTGACAGTTGATGTATCGGCCTCTCGGCTCGTGGAGCGGACCATCCTGAACGAGCTTGCTGTGTGCGGGACCCCTAGAGCTGGCTGCGACTGTTACTTGAACAGTGACGACCGTGCAGAGATCCTCAGTGGACTGCGGCAATGATCGTGCAGAGACCCTCATTGGACTGCGACGACGACTGTGCAGATATCCTCAGTGGACTGCGACGACTACAGCACTCAGAAATCCTACGTGGATCAGTGCTACAGGTCCTGTGTGGGCCCGATCCTGTGTGGGTCTGATCCTGTGTGGGTCAGCGCTCAGCGGTTCTATGTGAGCCAGCGCCTACAGGTCCTTTGTGGGCCCGATCTTCTGTGGGTCATTGCGGGAGTTAGTTACCTATCGATCCTTTGTGGGTCCGACGACTTAGATGGATCAGTGATCATCTTTATCATCATCCTAAGAAGTATACCTGTGTGAGTTTAATCTTGAGTTACTCTCCTTTGTGGATTGTGTTGAGCTATCCTGTTTGGATTTACTATTTACTCTCCTTTGTGGATTGTGTTGAGCTATCCTCTGTGGATTTACTGTTTACTGTCCTTTGTGGATTGTGTTGAGCTATCCTCTGTGGATTTACTGTTTACTCTCCTTTGTAGATTGTGTTGAGCTATCCTGTGTGGGTATACGTTTTGATTTCCTGTGTGGACTGGGTTGTTCTTGGGCTCGGAAATTGGAGCCGAACGGGAATTGATGACTTAGGTATATGTATGGACATATACCTAAGCCGTGTCAGAAGTTACTTCGTGATTGAATCTTTCCTTTTAGGATTATCCTTTGTGGATTTTGGGAGACCTTCGGGGTCTTGGGGTCCCTACTAGGTAGCTTATACTCACCCCTGCACGGGCTATGCCCGCACATCGTTGTGTTGGTTGCAGACGACGGACAGCGCTGATCGTGGTGGAGGCGTGCGGAGCAGGACGGTACCTGGAGGTGGACCACTGGCCGGGATGTTCTCGGAGCGGTCAGGTGGACCCGAGGAGCAGTGGAGGCTATCTGTACCCACACATCAGGTGGGACTTCCAGAGGACGGCTCGACGCTGTGGATTTTCCTTTCAGTTGTTGTTTTTCCTTTCAGTTGTACTTTACAGTTGGGCTTGTATTTTCGGCCCCTTTTACTTTCAGTACAGCTTGTATAGTTTTTACTTAGTGTTTACTTTTCTGCTTGCTTCCTCTGTGGTGCTTGTTTAATTTTCAAAGGAAATGCCTTCCCTTTTTTTGGGATTTACGCCTTGGTGCTAGTCTCCAGCCCCTGGATTATGGAAGGCGGGCTTGGGGTAGTAACGACACGGGCCCCGAGGACGGGTCGTGACAATACCATGCAAAAGGGATCATAATTTCATAACATGGGATAAATCATGGTAGTGAAATTTAATCACAATAATCATCACATAAAACATGAAGTTTTGTGGAATACACACATAATCATCATAGAGAATCATTTCTTATTATTCAAGACACATTGCGAAGACTATCTTAGTGGACAAAGTCCATTTCTGAACCGAGTTCATTCCTCGTTTCAGTCCTGTTTCACTGAACCAGTTTAACCTGCTGTTCCAGCCATGTCTATCTCATGAGATATAAAAATCTTCACCCAATGCATTAGAGGGAGATATAGGTCCCACCCATCTCTTAATGATACCATTCTTATGTGTTCCACAATATCAAAAAAGCATACATCTTTGCATAACCCATGTAATAAAAATTGGATTCTTAAACATCGTTATATCATAAAACAATTCATATAAGATAAATGAATTCATAAAAATAATTCCATGAAAAAATAATCAAATCAATGTAATAATAGGGATAGAAACAGAACCTGATATTATCTTAGATGGAAAATAATTTTGATAAAACACTTGAATTCCATTCTTGAAAAAAATATCTTTTCTACTTCAAAAACATTTTTCTTTCTTAACATGTCATATAATTTTGAAGGAAAATAAGTTTATTAAAAATAAACCTGAAAACATGTAATGTAATATTATTGTAAATAATGTTTTAAAAATCCATTCATGTCGTATAAGTTAAAAAAACATTCTTTTCGTACTTTTGTCGGAAAAGTCCAAAAGTAACCCGTACGAAAAAGGACAAAAGATTATTTTCATATCTTTTACTAAAAACTCACCGAAGGGTAAAATTGGATTTAAAAAATTGTAGGTGGATGGAAATAATATTACATATTGAGGAAACATGGATGTGGATGATAAAATACACCCCAGTAAATTCCAAAGTATAAACAATCTCGGATAAAAATGAGATTGTGATATTTCCCTTACCTTAGGTCTGATTTGCTTCGTAAGTTTCTGAACATACTGTATAATGATTTAAATAATGTCATTGACTTATTCTAGAATCATAATCATTGTTATGAAATAATATATGGTCATATTTTTAGATAATTATTAGTAATATTTCATTGATACTTGTTATTCGGATGTTTATTACTTTTTGTTCTTATGCGTGTTTTGTCGAATAAATTCTTATTCTTCTTTTAGGTTATAGATAAATCATTTCCAGAATGGTATTTGTGTAATATATATCATATTTATTCACTCAATTCATTTATGTAATCATTATGCAATGAAAATCATGTAGAACGAGTCGCAACACATCGTGGAGACGGTATTCCATACGTACGCACGAGCGATGATATCATTCCGATGATCGTGGAATTATATTTGAGTGTATGTATACTATTTCAGAATCAATATTAGTTTAAAATAATCATATATATTCATTATTTACACCATTATACCCATCCAAGTAAGGGGGTGGTGGAAAATAGATTACACCATGGCGTGGAGACAGTATTCCGCACGTACGCACGCGCTGTGATTTCGTTATCCGTAGGATGGATAGATGGTGAAATAGGGTTGTTTCATACTTATAAAAACATATCAATATATGAGTGATACTGATGTTATTAATTAATAATGAAAAAACTAAATAAGAAGAAGTGGAAGAAGGAATAAAGTTGAAAGAATCGGTAACAGACATTACCTCTTCATTGAAGTGCTTCTTTGAGACCTCCTTTTAGGGCACTAAAATTGGTGTTTGAAGAAGACCAAGACCTCTAGGATGTTTCTGGGGAAGTTTAGATGATAAAGTTTTAGGGTTTCGCTGAGCTTGAAGGCTCAATGTGGTGTGAGGAAGAGATGGAGGAGGCACCCTTTTATAAGGGAGGAGAGGGGCTCTTTTGGAAAAACTAAAAATATTATTTTATTATAAATCCATATTCGGTTTTAAATAGCTCCAAATTGATTTATTTCAAATATAAGGTGGGGATAGGTATAAATAATCTCATCCAATACAATTTGGACAAGTTTAGGTTACTATTTTAACCTTATCATTTTGATTTAACTTTATGTTAGAGAATTTTACTTTTACCGTGTCTTTTTGTGTTCTTACACTATAAGGTTAATAAAATTACTATAACAAGCCAAACGAACCCCAAGTTGTTTATTATTAATATATATAACCATATCTAAGTCATTTGGCCTATCCTTATATTTTTAGGAATAAAATAACAATTAATGATATAATATTTGTTTTAAAAACTATTTTATGTAAATTTTGACACTATTTAGTAATTGATTTTTGTGAAAATTATAACAGAATGATTAGTTCAAAAAAAGTTAATTAAATCAATACTATCATGTCATAGTAACCTAGAAAATTATTTTAATTCATTAAAAGTCTCAAATTACATTTATTTGGGTATTTATAACATCAATTATGTCAATATTTCATTAATAAGATAATTACTGCATCGACTTTGTGTCATAAATAAATTAAATTATTTAATGTCTAAAAATTACAAATAAAATACAATTATGTATGAAATATGTTTATCTTTCTAATTAATATTTATAGTCTAATTTATATTATGTATAACCATATATTTAAAATTATTTCTTTATTAAACTTTTATTTTAACTATTTTAACCCTTCTATAAATAAATAAATAATAAATGTCCTAATCTAATACAAGTGGCCCTAAATGGTCATATTTTATTTGTAAGGTTGTTTTTGGTCGAATTACACTTATCCAATAGAATTAGGACATGTGTTAGGGTAATAATAATATCATTTTTACCCTTAACTACCCTATTTAATTTTAACTGTGGTAAATAAAAGTAAAAAGTTACTATTCACAAAAATTATTTTCATCTCATTGAACCACATTTTACTTACTGAAATCAACCGTGTCTCTCGGATTTTTGAATTTCCACTCACAGAAGAGGTAAAATTATGTTTTATGTAAATTTGAAAATTCTCTTAGGAGGTGGGTAAAAGACAGTGAAAAGTTCAATAAACATTTTATATATCTAAAGTTATTATAAAATTACTCCAATGAATTACATTGAACTTATATAGGTATTATGTATCAATTTTGACCTAAAATAAATTTAAATAAAATTAATAATTATTTAAATAAAATGTCGGTTTTTAAATAGTAACCATGTGTTTTCACTATTCATCAAAAATTGAAAGTTTCCAGAAAAATACAAAAATTTCACCCTAGGATGATTTCGATATTCCGAATCCAAAAACGAAGTCCATTTTGAAAAATAAAATTTGCAAAATTTCAAAAAGTTGTTATTACTATTCATAACGGCTATTTTTAATTATATTTTAATAGCATATCATTGTTTAGTGAAACTCGATATTGCGTACGATGCAAGTTATCAAGGAAGGTCGCGATTGCGTGTAAAGAAAGCCAAGATAGTGTTGTGTGTAGTGAAAGATTCCTTTGATGATTTATATAAAATAAAAACAAAATATTTCTTATAAAAGTCTCGGGTGTTTCATTCTACCCCCTTAAAATGAATTTCTCCCTCGAAATTCGTTACTTGTAAGAAACAGATGAGGATACCTATCCCTCATTATACCCTCAAGCTCCCATGTAGCTTTTTCTAATTAGTGGTTCCTCCATAAAACATTCACCAAGCGAGTGGTCTTGTTCTGTAGGACATTTTCACTACGATCAAGAATCTCTATCGGCTGTTCTTCATAAGAAAGAACTTGTTCTAGCGGTACAACTTCTGAGCTGAGTACATGTGAATAATCAGGTATGTACTTTCTCAAGAGAGATACATGGAACACATCATGACCTTGAGAGAGATTTGGTTGAAGCGCCAATCGGTAAGCTACCTTCCCAACATGATCCAATATTTCGAAAGGACTGATATACCTAGGGCTCAGCCTTCCCTTCATTCCAAATCTCATTACTCTCTTCCAAAGAGATATTTGTAAGAACACTTTATCACCCACTTCAAACTCTATGTCTCTTCTTCGATTTTCAGCATAACTTTTTCGTCGACTCTGAGCCTCTCTTATGTGTTGTTGAATAGATCGGACCTTTTTTTCCATCTCATCAACATGGTCAGGTCCTAATAGCTTTCTTTCCCCAACTTCATCTCAGCAAGTTGGAGTCCTTCATTTCTTTCCATAGAGAGCTTCATAAGGAGCCATCTGAACACTGGAGTGAAAGGTATTATTATAAGAAAATTCCACCAAAGGTACGTTCTGATACCAAAAACCTTTTAAATTCATAGAGCAAGCTCTCAACATATCTTTTAGAGTAAGAATTGTCCTCTCAGACTGACCGTCTATCTGAGGATGATAAGCAGTGCTAAAACTTAAATCTGTATCCAGAGTATGCTAAAGACTTTTCCAAAACATTGAGGTAAACCTTGGATCCCGATTAGATATAATAGAAAGTGGTACTCCATGAAATATTACCACTTTCTTTACATATATCCTGTAAAGCAGATCCAGAGAGAAATCCTCTCTAATAGCAATGAAGTGTGCAGATTTTGTAAGAAGATCAACTATGACCCAGATAGCATTATTTCCTTTGGATGTTTTAGGAATTCCTGTGACAAATTCCATAGTGATGATTTCCCATTTCCATTTGGGTATGGGTAATGGTTGTAACATCCCCTTAGACATCGGTTTCTCAGCTTTAACTTGCTGAAAAACCATGCATCGAGAGACATATTCAACAACATCTCTTTTCATGCCATCCCACCAGAAGTACCCTTTCAGGTCCCTATACATCTTCGTGCTTCCAGGATAAATAGAGAATGAAGAACTATGAGCCTCATCCAATATCTCCTTCTTTAATTCGATGATGAGAGTAACACAAACCAATTCCTGAACTTTATTATCCCCTCACAATCAAGGTTGAATTCAGGACCTTTTCTCACCTTCTTTTGTAACTCTACATCTTCTTTTTGTGCCTCTTTAATA
The DNA here is from genome assembly GCA_963277665.1 of Viscum album. Lineage (NCBI taxonomy): Eukaryota > Viridiplantae > Streptophyta > Magnoliopsida > Santalales > Viscaceae > Viscum > Viscum album. Next base: position 120,331,497 of record OY728153.1, on the reverse strand, counting down.
TTAACATGTAAAGATAATTGAACATTCATTTTGAGAAAGATACGATTTTCCCCTTTCATTATAATTCAAAGATCCATCCTTTGTAAATCCATAAATATTGGATCTTTTGTGATCCTCATCATGGATAAACTGGCATGGTCTTGTCGACTTAATGCATATATCACCCTGTTTTATTTCCAATGGTGGTAATGAATTGAGCAGTCGAAATCCTTAATCAGCTCCAACCATCTTTTTTGGCACATATTCACATCCTTTTGTGTGAAAATATACTTTAAACATTTATAATCAGTATAAATGTCACACCTTTATCCATAAAGATAATGCCTCCAAATATTTAATGCAACGATTACCGTAGCTAACTCCAAATCAAGAGTTGGGTAATTTTGCTCATGGATTTTGAACTCTCGTGAAGCATAAGTTATCACCATATAATTTTTCAAAAGAACACACCCCAATAACTTCTTGGATGCATCACTATATATCACAAACCTTTCTCCACTACAAGGAAGTGTGAGTACATGTGCACTGGATAAACTTCTTTTCAACTCCTTGAAATTCTCTTCACATTCCTCCATCCAAACAAACATAAATCCTTTCCGAGTCAACTTGGTGAGTGGATTAGATAATGGTGAAAAATATTTCACAAAACGTCGATAATATCCAGCCAAACCAAGAAAACCTCGGACCTCAGTTACTGTTGTTGGTCTCGACCATCTTTCGATAACCTCTATTTTTGCTGGATCCACAGATATCCCCTCTTTTGAGATTATGTAACCCAAAAATGAAACTTTTTGAAGCCAAAATTTCCACTTGGTAAATTTGGAATAATGCTACTCCTTTCTCAGGGTCTTCAATATAACTCTCAAGTGATCGTCATATTCTTCCTTGCTCTATTAATATAAAAGAATATCTTTTATAAAGACTACCACAAACTGATCAAGATAGTCTCTAAAGACTATATTCATCAGATTCATGAAGATAGTAGGGGCATTAGTAAGACCTAATGGCATCAATATAAATTCATCGTGTCCATACCTTGTACGAAAAGCCGTATTTGGTATATCCTCCCTTTTGACCCTTAATTGATGATACCCTGAATGAAGATCAATCTTGGAAAAGTATTGAGCTCTGCATAGTTGTTCAAATAAGTCATCAATGCGTGGGAGAGGATATTTGTTCTTGATAGTGATCTTGTTAATTTCTCGATAATCAATGCAGAGTCTTATTGATCTATCTTTCTTCTTAACAAACAGAACAGGTGCTCCCCAAGGTGACGTACTAGGGTGTATGAACCCCTTATCCAGATTCTCTTGGAGTTGCTTCTTCAATTCCTGCTACTCAATTGGGGCCATTCTATAAGGTGTCTTTGAAATAGGTAAATCACCCGGTACGAGTTCTATTGAAAACTCAACTTTACAATTTGCTGGATGACCCAAAAATTCTTTTATAAAGTCATCATCAAACTCCCATACAATGGGCATATTATTAATCGTGAGTTTCTCACCAACCATTTGAGATAAATAACCTTCATTTAGTGGAATCAAGACCCATAAGATGGAGGAAATTTCCACTGGAAGGTTATGTTCATACTTGCATCGATAGACGATCAAAGATTGACCTCGAATATGAAATGTGACTTCCCTTCTTTGGAAATTGATATGATCTCCATATAGAGAAATCCAATACATGTAAAGAATCACATCAAATTCCACTATAGGAAGGATCATAAGATTTACAGGAAGCACTTTCCCACAAACTTCAATTGGAGAAGAATTATAAACTTTTGATGCGACTGTTGTGCCATTAGGGTTGTCACAACTAACTCAAAATCTAATTGTTGTGGTAATAAAGATATACCATTAGAAAATTCTTCAGAAATAAAGGAGTGGGTGGATCTAGAAACAAATAAAACATTTTCTACATTAGAGTGGATGGTAATTGTACCTTTCACCACTTCATTATCGTACTCCACATCACTGATAGAAATTGCATGTGAATTTCCTTTATCTTTAGCCTTAAGAGTTTGTTGATGTCGAGAATCATCAACATCCCTTGGATTAGTGAATTTACTAGAATAATACCCCATTTCCTTGCAATTGTAACATTGAATTGTAGGAGGTTCACTCTGTGTAGAATTTTCATTGTTCGCATCACTAGACATCTTCTTCCCATCATTGAGGAATTCAAATGCCCGATGACCTTCCTTTACATATTTTAAACATTTACTTGTCCCTTTAAGAAAACTCCCTCCATGTTTATTTCCACACTTTGAGCATAAGGGAAAACCCATCATCTTTTCAGTGTGCTCTTTAGGTTTTCCTTTGAATACCATTTTCCTCTTCTTATCAAACCCATATGACTGATGGGTTACTCAAATCTCCATCTCAACTTTGAGAGCACATCGAATGATTTCCCCATAGTTGTTGAAGTCCCTTATGGATAACGCCCTTCGAAGACTTGGTTTTAAGCCATTAATTAATCGATCGATATTACTCTCAGGTTGGATAATAATACCAGAAGCGTACCTTGAAAGTCTTGTAATATTTGCTTCATAGGTACCAACAGATTCATCATCCTTTTTCTTTAGTTCAAGAAACTCCTTATCCATATTTTTTCGGATAAAACGAGGGTAGTACTTATTGAAAAATAAGTTCTTGAACTCGTCCCATTCCATGGACTCAATTTCATCTCTTTGCCTCGTATTCTTGATAAGACTCCACCATTGATAAGCATCACCTTCCAGACGATACACTACTAAGATGACTTTATCATGTTCAGAACATTGATGAACTGAAAATATCTTTTCAGTAGTACTGATCCATTGTTCAGCAACTAATGGATCAGTAGACCCACTGAATGAAGGTGGACGCTGTCTCATGAAGGATTCAACAGAATGTTGCTCCTTCCTTTGCTCATTTGGAAGTCCTGCATGATTCATAGCTTGAAAATTTTGTGTGATCATGGCTATAAGATTTTGCATTCCATCTCCCATAACGTTTGGTTGCTCAGGTGGAAAATCATTTCATTGCCCTTCGCATTCCTCATTAACACACTTCCATCAGGTTCCAGCCATTGACTAAAACCAAGAAGAATAGTGTGAGCCACACTAATTATAATAGGAAAACCACATAATCAAGAATAATATTTCACACTTAAGGTCTTATCCTAGGTTATTCATGGCCATTTCTAAAACACTAAAATTGTGTAATATGCTTAGACTTATCCTTAGGATTCTTACTATGGCATTCACATCCTAGTTTCCAAAGTTTGTCTATACCTTTCCCCTGATACCAACTATAATGACCCATACTTTACAAACATTTTTAATACGTCAAAATTGAAGTACACTTAGTACAAAATATAAAAAAACAATGAAATGACCCCATAGGTATAGTGTCTTTAGAAACTGGGAAAAATAAACAACTGGTTCATAAAGCGTCTACACTGTCTCCCATTTATTTCATCATATCTATAGTCCCTGTTGGTATATCCAACTTCATAAATTCTTCCTCACCTAGGGAAAGAAAACATACAAAAGGGTGAGCTAAAATGCTCAGTAAGGGTAAACAAAAGAAATATCAATCACATCATATTCATAAGAACATAAAATTTTGGAAATCATACCTGTAAGGTCCCGTAAATTTCAAGGAAATTTTTTTCTTAATTTTCTTTGGAATTTTACAAGAGCGCAGTTTCTGAAGGCACCTGATTCCGAGGCCCGGTGTGCCCGGAATCATTTTCCGAAGTTTGGCTCGGGTACGTTCAGTGAACAGACGAGCGGGTTTTTCTAACTTTTGAACCAGTGCCCGGAATCGAATTCTGATTGCACTGATGAAATCGCAGCACCGGTATTCGCTTAGAAACGCCTCTTCCAGATTTGTGTTTGCTCGGGTGTGGTTTTTAATTTTCGGGATTAAAGTTAAGAAATAAAATAATTTTACGATAACTTTATTTTATTTCACTAAAACCACTTGGAAGCCACATGAAGCCACTTAAAGACGGATTAAACTAAGTTGATCCGGATAGGATGCTATCCAGAAATATCCTACCCCCTTGATAGAATATTTGTGAGGTGGGGCCCGCACGAGCCCCGCCGTTTCTTTCCACTAAGTAATGCACCCGCAAAAACCCGTCATTATGAAAGTCATCTAACGCATTTTCTTAAATTCTTAACAGACCATTTAATTGGGCGGTTTATTTTTTAAATTAAATGAGCTGTTTCTTTTGTTGAATTAATTCAACGAATTGATTGGTCGTTACTTAACCTTTTTTCGTTTGTTGGCGTAATAATAAAATAAGACCAACAAGGTCTTTTGAAGGATTGCTGGTTGAGAGGTTTGTCAGTGTCCTCGTGCCCTTATCCTTCTTCGCGAAGAACGCGAAGAATGCGAAGAACGCGAAGAATGCCGGCCTCTGACAAATATTGCTGAAGACGTGGAAATCGATGATGCGACGCCGTGATCTGCGACACCGACGTTCCCTTCCTGCAACGTTCTTCTGCGACGTCTCTTCCTCCGCGACGGATCTTCGATCAGCTGCTTGAGGTACGAGTCTCGATTTTTCTTTTTATTCTCCCTTGTGGTTTTTACCGAAACACGTATTTAAATATTTATAATTAAATCTGTTGTTTCTTGGTCCGTTGAGTTCTCCGACTCAACGCCGTGTTCCGCGATGACGCGACGCCTTCTGTGACGATCAATTTCCGCGAAGAACGCTCACGCGCGACGACAACGTGGTAGGGATTGTATTTTTGGAATTGCCATTTTTTCCCGTGTTGTTTACATTCAAGAATGAAGAACCCAGAGATAAGAACAATTTTATTCCTTTAAAATTGATGAAATTCATGTGTTGAATTTTTTTTCTCCCGATGATTATCTCTAACGCGGAGGGTGCGGGCCAAACGAACATGGCCCGACAACCCTCCGTCGTTCTTCGTTTTTGTACGGATTTGGCCGGCGACGACAATCATGACGCAAGGGAGATCTGAAGATCCTGGAGTGAAGAACGGAACCCGGGAGGAGCAACGACGCAGATGGGAAGAAAATCGGGCCACCGTAGAGACTCCGGCGGCCCGCGGAAGCCGGCGGCGGCGGCGCCCGGCGCGCCGCCGGACGAGACCGCCGCGGCACCGGCACGCTCGCGGACCTGCGATCGCGCAAGTCCGGCGCGCGCGGGATGCCACGGAAGCCGCGCCCGGTCGCCAGGGAGACACCCCGCGGGTGTCGCGGGGGTGTCACACGGGGGAGGCGGCTCCCCCCGCGTCACTCAGGACGCGGCTTCAGCCGCGTCCGGCTGTCTGGCCGACACCCCGCGGGTGCCGCGGGGGTGTCACGCGGGGCGGCGGCTCCCCCCGCGTCGGCCGCTCAGCCGCGCCGGGCCGGGCTGGCCGAGCCAGACCGGTCCGACCAGGTCCGACCGGGTCTGACCGGGTTCGGCCGACCCAGGGGGGGTCGGGCCGGGTTGGCCCGTGCCAGACCCCCCGTCTTCGGATGGTTTTCGTTCAAATGCCCGTAACATGAGCTAAGGGCCTCCAAACGACTCACCGTCAGCGGAAATGCGATACATGGACAGAGACGGTCGATTCGGTATATCGCACTCAAGGTTTCAGAATACTTTGAGTTCGGCCGGGTTGGTTCGTACACGAAACCAACCGGGCCGTCGGAGCGGAAACGCTCATATCTTGAGCTACGAACGTCCGATTGACGCGCCGTCAGCTTTTTTGATTTTTCTCTAAGTTAGACGGATCTTTTGGCATACTCCGCCCGAGGATTGGACGCAGGTGGAGTACGGTCGGGTTGGTTCTGTCTTAAAAACCAACCGGGCCACTGGGATGAAAAAGCCAATAACTCTCAGACCGAGCGTCCGATCGACGCGCCGTCTGCGACGTTGAGTTCCTGTTGACGATACGGAACTTTTGGATACATCAACTTCGAACTTTTTGACAGTTGATGTATCGGCCTCTCGGCTCGTGGAGCGGACCCTCCCGAACGAGCTTGCTGTGTGCGGGACCCCTAGAGCTGGCTGCGACTGCTACTTCGACAGCGACGACCGTGTAGAGATCCTCAGTGGACTGCGGCGACGACCATGCAGAGACCCTCATTGGACTACGAAGATGACTGGGCAGAGATACTCAGTGGACTACGACGACTACAACACTCAGCGATCCTACGTGGATCAGTGCTATAGGTCCTGTGTGGGCCCGATCCTGTGTGGGTCAGTGCTCAACGGTTCTGTGTGAGCCAGCGCCTACAGGTCCTGTGTGGGCCCGATCCTGTGTGGGTCATTGCGGGGGTTAGTTACCAATCGATCCTTTGTGGGTCTGACGACTTAGATGGATCAGTGATCATCTTTATCATCATCTGAAGAAGTATACCAGTGTGAGTTGAATCTTGAGATACTCTCCTTTGTGGATTGTGTTGAGCTATCCTGTGTGGATTTACTGTTTACTCTCCTTTGTGGATTGTGTTGAGCTATCCTCTGTGGATTTACTGTTTACTCTCCTTTGTAGATTGTGTTGAGCTATCCTGTGTGGATTTACTGTTTACTCTTCTTTGTAGATTGTGTTGAGCTATCCTGTGTGTGTATATGTTTTGCTTTCCTGTGTGGACTGGGTTGTGCTTGGGCTCAGACGTTGGAGTCGAATGAGAATTGATGACTTAGGTATATGTATGGGCATATACCTAAGCTGTGTCAGAAGTTACTTCGTGATTGTATCTTTCCTTTGTGGATTATACTTTGTGGATTTTGGGAGACCTTCGGGGTCTCGGGGTCCCTACTAGGTAGCTTATACTCACCCCTGCATGGGCTATGCCCTCACATCATTGTGTTGGTTGCAGACGACGGACAGCGCTGATCGTGGTGGAAGCGTGCAGAGGAGGATGGTACCTGGAGGTGGACCACTGGGAGGGACGTACTCGGAGCAGTCAGGAGGACTCGAGCAGCAGTGGAGGCTATCTGTACCCACCCTTCAGGTGGGAATTCTAGAGGACGGCTCGACGCTGCGGATTTTCCTTTCAGTTGTTGTTTTTCCTTTCAGTTGTACTTTACAGTTGGGCTTGTATTTCCGGCCCCTTTTAATTTCAGCACAGCTTGTACAGTTTTTACATAGTGTTTACTTTCCTGCTTGCTTACTCTGTGGTGCTTGTTTACTTTTCAAAGGCAATGCCTTCCCTTTTGTTGGGAATTACGCCTTGGTGCTAGTCGCCAGCCCCTGGCCTATGGAAGGCGGGCTTGGGGTAGTCACGGCACGGGCCCCGAGGACGGGTCGTGACAATACCCTGCAAAAGGGATCATAATTTCATAACATGGGATAAATCATGGTAGTGAAATGTAATCACAATAATCATCACGTAAAACATGAAGGTTTGTGGAATACACACATAATCATAGAGAATCATTTCTTATTAGTCAAGACACATTGCGAAGACTATCTTAGTGGACAAAGTCCATTTCTGAACCGAGTTCATTCCTCTTTTCAGTCCTGTTTCACTGAACCAGTTTAACCTGCTGTTCCAGCCATGTCTATCTCATGAGATATAAAAATCTTTACCAAATGCATTAGAGGGAGATATAGGTCCCACCCATCTCTTAATGATACCATTCTTATGTGTTCCACAATATCAAAAAATCATACATCATTGCATAACCCATGTAATAAAAATTGGATTCTTAAACATCGTTACATCATAAAACAATTCATATAAGATAAATGAATTCATAAAAATAATTCCATCACAAAATAATCAAATCAATTTAATAATAGGGATAGAAACAGAACCTGATTTTATCTTAGATGGAAAATAATTTTGATAAAACACTTGAATTCCATTCTTGAGGAAAATATCTTTTCTACTTCAAAAAAAATTTTCTTTCTTAACATGTCATATAATTTTGAAGGAAAAGAAGTTGATTAAAAATAAACCTGAAAACATGTAAAGTAATATTATTGTAAATAATGTATTAAAAATCCATTCATGTCGTATAAGTTAAAAAAACATTCTTTTCGTACTTTTGTCGGAAATGTCAAAAAGTACCTCGTACGAAAAAGGACAAAAGATTATTTTCATATCTTTTACTAAAAACTCACCGAAGGGTAAAATTGGATATAAAAAATTGTAGCTGGATGGAAATAATATTACATATTGAGGATACATGGATGTGGATGATAAAATACACCCCAGTAAATTCCAAAGTATAAACAATCTCAGATAAAAATGAGATTGTGATATTTCCCTTACCAAAGGTCTGATTTGCTTCGTAAGTGTCTGAACCTACTGTATAATGATTTAAATAATGTCATTGACTTATTCTAGAATCATAATCATTGTTATGATATCATATATGGTCATATTTTTTGATTATTATTAGTAATATTTCATTGCTACTTGTTATTCGGATGTTTATTACTTTTTGTTCTTATACGTGTTATGTCGAATAAATTATTATTCTTCTTTTAGGTTATAGATAACTCATTTCCAGAATGGTATTTGTGTAATATATATCATATTTATTCACTCAATTCATTTATGTAATCATTATGCAATGAAAATCATGTAGAACGAGTCACAACACATCGTGGAGACGTTATTCCATACGTACGCACGAGCGATGATATCATTCCGATGATCGTGGAATTGTATTGGAGTGTGTGTATACTATTTCAGAATCAATATTAGTTTACAATAATCATGTATATTCATTTTTTACACCATTATACCCATTCAAGTAAGGGGGTGGTGGAAAACAGATTACCCCACGGCGTGGAGACAGTATTCCGCACGTACGCACGCGCTGTGATTTCGTTTTCCGTAGGATGGATAGATGGTGAAATAGGGTTGTTTCATACTTATAAAAACATATCAGTATATGAGTGATACTGATGTTATTAATTAATAATGAAAAAACTAAATAAGAAGAAGTGGAAGAAGAAATAAAGGTGAAAGAATCGGTAACAGACATTACCTCTTCATTGAAGTGCTTCTTTGAGACCTCATTTTAGGGAACTAAAATTGGTATTTGAAGAAGACCAGGACCTCTAGGATGTTTCTGGGGAAGTGTAGAGGATAAATTGGCAGGGGATGGCCGAGTTTGAAGGCTCAAAGTTGTGTGAGGAAGAGATGGAGGAGGAGCCCTTTTATAAGGGTGTAGAGGGGCTCTTTTGGAAAAACTAAAAATATTATTTTATTATAAAGCCATATTCGGTTTTAAATAGCTCCAAATTGATTTATTGAAAAGATAAGGTGGGGATAGGTAGAAATAATCTCATCGAATACAATTTGGATAAGTTTAGGTTACTATTTTAACCTTATCATTTTGATTTAACTTTAAGTTAGAGAATTTTACTTTTACCGTGTCTTTTTGTGTTCTTACACTATAAGGTTAATAAAATTACTATAACAAACCAAAAAAACCCCAAGTTGTTTATTATTAATATATATAACCATATCTAAGTCATTTGTCCGATCCTTATATTTTTAGGAATAAAATAACAATTAATAATATAATATTTGTTTTAAAAACTAATTTATGTCAATGTTGACACTATTTAGTAATTGATTTTTGTGAAAATCATAACAGAATGATTAGTTCGAAAAAAGTTAATTAAATTATTACTATCATGTCATAGTAACCAATAAAATTATTTTAATTCATTAAAAGTCTCAAATTACATTTATTTGGGTATTTATAACATCAATTAAGTCAATATTTCATTAATAAGATAATTACAGCATCAGCTTTGTGTAATAAATAAATTAAATTATTTAATGTCTAAAAATTAAAAATAAAATAACATTACGTAGTAAATATGTTTATCTTTATAATGAATATTTATAGTCGAATTTATATTTTGTATAACCATATATTTAAAATTATTTACTTATTATACTTTGATTTTAACTATTTTAAACCTTCTTTAAATAAATTAATAATAAATGTCCTAATCTAATCCAAGTGGCCCTAAATGGTCATATTTTATTCCTAAGGTTTTTTTTGGTCGAATTCCACTTATCCAATAGAATTAGGACATGTGTTAGGGTAATAATAATATCATTTTTACCCTTAACTACCCTATTTAATTTTAACCGTGGTAAATAAAAGTAAAAAGTTACTATTCACAAAAATTATTTTCATCTCATTGGACCACATTTTACTTACTGAAATCAACCGTGTCTCTCGGATTTTTGAATTACCACTCACAGAAGAGGTAAAATTATGTTTTATTTAAATTTGAAAATTCTCCTATGAGGTGGGTAAAAGACAGTGAAAAGTTCAATAAACATTTTATATATCTAAAGTTATTATAAAATTACTCCAATGAATTACATTGAACTTATAGAGGTATTATGTATCAATTTTTACCAAAAATAAATTTAAATAAAATTAATAATTATTTACATAAAATGTCGGTTTTTAAATAGTAACCAAGTGTTTTCACTATTCATCAAAAATTGAAAGATTCCAGAAAAATACAAAAATTTCACCCTAGGATAATTTCGATATTCCGAATCCAAAAACAAAGTCCATTTTGAAAAATAAAATTTACAAAATTTCAAAAAGTGGTTATTACTATTCATAACGGCTAGTTTTAATAATATTTTAATAGCATATCGTTGTTTAGTGAAACTCGGTATTGCGTACGACGCAAGTTATCAAGGATGTTCGTGATTGCGTGTAAAGCAAGCCAAGATAGTGTTGTGTGTAGTGAAAGATTCCTTTGATGATTTATATAAAATAAAAACAAATTATTTCTTATAAAAGTCTCGGGTGTTACATTCTACCCCCCTTAAAATGAATTTCTCCCTCGAAATTCGCTACTTGAAAGAAACAGATGAGGATACCTCTCCCTCATCATATCCTCAAGCTCCCATGTATCTTATTATAATTAGTGGTTCCTCCATAAAACTTTCACCAAGCGAGTGTTCTTGTTTCGTAGGTCATTTTCACTACGACCAAGAATCTCTATCGGCTGTTCTTCATAAGAAAGACCTTGTTATAGGGGTACAACTTCTGAGCTGAGTACATGTGAAGGATCAGGTATGTACTTTCTAAATAGAGATACATGGAACACATCATGACCTTGAGAGAGATTCGGTGGAAGCGCCAATCGGTAAGCTACCCTCCCAACATGATCCAGTATTTCGAAATGACTGATATACCTAGGGCTCAGCCTTCCCTTCTTTCCAAATCTCATTACTGTCTTCCAACGAGATATTTGTAAGAACACTTTATCACCCACTTCACACTCTATGTCTCTTCTTCGGTTTTCGGCATAAATTTTTTGTCGACTCTAAGCCGTTCTTATGTGTTGTTGAATAGATCAGACCTTTTTGCCATCTCATCAACATGGTCAGGTCCTAATAGCTTTCTTTCCCCAACTTCATCCCAGCAAGTTGGAGTCCTGCATTTCTTTCCATAGAGAGCTTCATAAGGAGCCATCTGAATACTGGAGTGAAAGCTATTATTATAAGAAAATTCCACCAAAGGTAGGTGTTGATACCAACCACCTTTCAAATTCATAGAGCAAGCTCTCAACATATCTTCTAGAGTTTGAATTGTCCTCTCAGACTGACCGTCTATCTGAGGATGATAAGCAGTGCTAAAACTTAACTCTGTATCCAGAGTATGCTAAAGACTTTTCCAAAACATTGAGGTAAAACTTGGATCCCGATTTGATATAATAGAAAGTGGTACTCCAGGAAATATTACCACTTTCTTTACATATATCCAGGAAAGCTGATCCAGAGAGAAATCCTCTCTAATAGCAATGAAGTGTGCAGATTTTGTAAGACGATCAACTATGACCCAGATAGCGTTATTGCCTTTGGATGTTTTAAGAATTCCTGTGACAAAGTCCATAGTGATTTTTTCCCATTTCCATTTGGGTATGGGTAATGGATGTAATATCCCCTTAGACTTCTATCTCTCAGCTTTAACTTTCTGACAAACCAATCATCGAGAGACATATTCAACAACATCTCTTTTCATGCCATCCCACCAGAAGTACCCTTTCATGTCCCTATACATCTTCGTGCTTCCAGGATAAATAGAGAATGAATAACTATGAACCTCATCCAATATCTCCTTCTTTAATTCGATGATGGGAGGAACACAAACCCAATTCCTAAACATTATTATCCCATCACAATCAAGGTTGAATTCAGGACCATTTCTCACCTTCTTTTGTAACTCTACATCTTCTTTTTGTGCCTCTTTAATCTTAACATGTAAAGATAATTGAACATTCATTTTGAGAAAGATACGATTTTCCCCTTTCATTATAATTCAATGATCCATCCTTTGTAAATCCATAAATATTGGATCTTTTGTGATCCTCATCATGGATAAACTTGCATGGTCTTGTCGACATAATTCATCTGTCACCCTGTTTTCTTTCCAATGGTGGTAATGAATTGAGAAGTCGAAATCCTTAATCAGCTCCAACCATATTTTATGGAACATATTCAGATCCTTTTGTGTGAAAATATACTTTAAAAATTTATGATCAGTATAAATGTCACAACTTTCTCCATAAAGATAATGCCTCCAAATATTTAATGCAACGATTACCGGAGCTAACTCCAAATCAAGAGTTGGGTAATTTTGCTCATGGATTTTCAACTGTCATGAAGCATAAGTTATCACCATATAAATTTTCATAAGAACACACCCCAATACCTTCTGGATGCATCACTATATATCACAAACCTTTCTCCACTACAAGGAAGTGTGAGTACATGTGCACTGGATAAACTTCTTTTCAACTCCTTGAAATTCTCTTCACATTCCTCCATCCAAACAAACATAAATCCATTCCGAGTCAACTTGGTGAGTGGATTAGATAATGGTGAAAAATATTTCACAAAACGTCGATAATATCCAGCAAAACAAAGAAAACCTCGGACCTCAGTTACTATTGTTGGTCTCGACCATATTTCGATAACCTCTATTTTTGCTGTATCCACAGATATCCCCTCTTTTGAGATTATGTAACCCAAAAATGAAACTTTTAGAAGCCAAAATTCACACTTTGTAAATTTGGCATAATGATTCTCCTTTCTCAGGGTCTTCAATATAATTCTCAAGTGATCGTCATGTTCTTCCTTGCTCTTGGAATATACAAGAATATTGTCTATAAAGACTACCACAAACTGATCAAGATAGTCTCTAAAGACACTATTCATCAGATCTATGAAGAAAGCAGGGTCATTAGTAAGACCAAATGGCATCACTATAAATTCATAGTGTCCATACCTTGTACGGAAAGCCGTATTTGGTATATCATCCCTTTTGACCCTTAATTGATGATACCCAGAACGAAGATCAATCTTGGAAAAGTCTTGAGCTCTGCATAGTTGGTAAAATATGTCATCAATGCATGGGAGAGGATATTTGTTCTTGATAGTGATCTTGTTAAGTTCTCGATAATCAATGCAGAGTCTCATTGATCCATCTTTCTTCTTAACAAACAGAACAGGTGCTCCCCAAGGTGACGCACTAGGGCGTATGAACCCCTTATCAAGCTTCTCTTGGATTTGCTTCTTCAATTCCTGCTACTCAATTGGGTCCATTCTATAAGGTGTCTTTGAAATTGGCAAAGCACCCAGTACGAGTTCTATTGAAAACTCAACATCACAATTTGGTGGAAGGCCTGGAAATTCCTCTAGAAAGACATCAACAAACTCTCATACAATGGGCATATTATTAATCGCGAGTTTCTCACCAAGCATTTGAGATAAATATCCTTCATTTAGTGGAATCATGACCCATAAGATGGAAGAAATTTCCACTGGAAGGTTATGTTCATCCTTACATCGATAAACGATCAAAGATTGATCTGGAATATGAAATGTGACTTCCCTTCTTTGTAAATTGATATGATCTCCATATAGAGAAAGACAATACATTTAAACAATCACATCAAATTCCACTATAGGAAGGATCATAAGATTTATAGGAAGCACTTTCCCACAAACTTCAATCGGAGAAGAATTATAAACTTTTGATGCGACTGTTGTGCCATTAGGGGTTGTCACAGCTAACTCAAAATCTAATAGTTGAGGTAATACGGTGATACCATTAGAAAATTATTCAAAAATAAAGGAGTGGGTGGATCCATAATCAAATAAAACATTTGCTACTTTAGAGTGGATGGTAAGTGTACCTTTCACCACTTCGTTATCGTACTCCACATCGCTGATAGAAATTGCATGTGAATTTCCTTTATATTTAGCCTTAAGAGTTTGTTGATTTCGACCATCATCAACATCCCTTGGATTAGGGCATTTAGTGGCATAATGCCCCATTTCCTTGCACTTATAGCATTGAAGTGTAGGAGGTTCACTCTGTGTAGACTTTTCATTGTTCGCATCACTAGACATCTTCTTCCCATCATTGAGGAATTCAAACGCCCGATGACCATCCTTTCCACATTTTAAACATTTACTTGTCCCTTTAAGACAACTCCCTCCATGTTTATTTCCACACTTTGAGCATAAGGGAAAAACCATCATCTTTTCGGTGTTATCATTAGATTTTCCTTTGAATACCATTTTCCTCTTCTTATCAAAACCATATGACTGATGGGTTACTCAAATATCCATCTCAACTTTGAGAGCACATCGAACGATTTCTTCATAGCTGTTGAAGTCCCTTATGGCTAACGCCCTTCGAAGACTTGGTTTTAAGCCATTAATGAGTCGATCGATATTACTCTCAGGTTGGATAATAATACCAGAAGCGTACCTTGCAAGTCGTTTAAAATTTGCTTCATAGGTACCAACAGATTCATCATCCTTTTCCTTTAGTTCAAGAGAATTCATATCCATCGTAGTTTGGAGAAAACATGGTAAGTACTTATTGAAAAATAAGTTCTTGAACTCATCCCATTCCATGGACTCAATTTCATCTCTTTGCCTCATATTCTTGATAAGATTCCACCATTGATAAGCATCACCTTCCAGACGATACACTACTAAGATGAATTTATCATGTTCAGAACATTGAAGAACTGAAAATATCATTTCAGTAGTACTGATCCATTGTTCAGCAACTAATGGATCAGTAGACCAACTGAATGAAGGTGGACGCTGTCTCATGAAGGATTCAATAGAATGTTGCTCCTTCCTTTTCTCATTTGGATGTCCTGCATGATTCATATATTGAGAAAGTTGTGTGAGCATGACTACAAGATTTTTAATTCCATCTCCCATAACATTTGGTTGCTCAGGTGGACAATCATTTCATTGCCCGTCGCATTCCTCATTAACACGGTTCCATCAGGTTCGAGCCGTTGACTAAAACCAAGAAGAATAGTGTGATCCACACTAATTATAATAGTAAAACCACATAATCAAGAATAAAATTTCACACTTAAGGTCTTATCTTAGGTTATTCATTGCCATTTCTAAAACACTAAAATTGTGTACTATGCTTAGACTTATCCTTAGGATTCTTACTATGGGTTTCACATCCTAGTTTCCAAAGGTTGTCTATACCTTTTTTCTGATACCAACTATAATGACCCATACTTTACATGCATTGTTAATACATCAAAATTGAAGTACACTTATTACAACATATAACAAAACCATTAATGGAACGTATAGGTATAGTGTCTTTAGAAACTGGGAAACATAAACAACTGGTTCATAAAGTGTCTACACTGTCTCCAATTTATTTCATCATATCTATAGTCCCTGTTGGAATATCCTACATAATAACTTCTTCCTGACCTGTGAAAAAAAAACATAAAAAAGGGTGAGCTCAAATGCTCAGTAAG
Source organism: Viscum album (assembly GCA_963277665.1). Classification (NCBI taxonomy): domain Eukaryota; kingdom Viridiplantae; phylum Streptophyta; class Magnoliopsida; order Santalales; family Viscaceae; genus Viscum; species Viscum album. Next base: position 120,315,719 of record OY728153.1, on the reverse strand, counting down.
GGTAAACAAAAGAAATATCAACCACATCGTATTCATAAGAACATAACATTTTGGAAATCATACCCTGCAAAAGGGATCATAATTTCATAACATGGGATAAATCATGGTAGTGAAATGTAATCACAATAATCATCACGTAAAACAAGAAGGTTTGTGGCATACACACATTATCATAGAGAATCATTTCTTATTAGTCAAGACACATTGCGAAGACTATCTTAGTGGACAAAGTCCATTTCTGAACCGAGTTCATTCCTCATTTTAGTCATGTTTCACTGAACCGGTTTAACCTGCCGTTCCAGCCATGCCTATCTCATGAGATATAAAAATCTTTACCCAATGAATTAGAGGGAGATATAGGTCCCACTCATATCTTAATGATACCATTATTATGTGTACCACAATATCAAAAAATCATACATCATTTCATAACCCATGTAATAAAAATTGGATTCTTAAACATCGTTACATCATAAAACAATTCATATGAGATAAAGGAATTCATAAAAATAATTCCATCACAAAATAATAAAATCAATGTAATAATAGGGATAGAATCATAACCCGATATTATCTTAGATGGAAAATAGTTTTGATAAAACACTTGAATTCCATTCTTTAGGAAAATATCTTTTCTACTTCAAAAACTTTTTTCTTTCTTAACATGTTATATAATTTTGAAGGAAAATAAGTTGATTAAAAATAAACCTGAAAACTTGTAAAGTAATATTATTGGAAATAATGCTTTAAAAATCCATTCATGCCGTATAAGTTAAAAAAACATTCTTTTCGTTCTTTTGTCGGAAAAGTCAAAAAGTACCTCATACAAAAAAGGAAAAAAGATTATTTTCATATCATTTACTAAAAACTCACCGAAGGGTAAAATTGGATTTAAAAAATTGAAGGTGGATGGAAATAATATTACATATTTAGGAAACATGTATGTGGATGATAAATTACACCCTAGTGAATTCCAAAGTATAAACAATCTCGGATAAAAATGAGATTGTGATATTTCCCTTACCTTAGGTCTGATTTGCTTCGTAAGTGTCCGAACCTACTGTATAATGATTTAAATAATGTCATTGAATTATTCCAGAATAATACTCATTGTTATGATATCATATATGGTCATATTATTAGATTATTATTAGTAATATTTCATTGCTACTTATTATTCGGATGTTTATTACTTTTTGTTCTTATGCGTGTTTTGTCGAATAAATTCTTATTCTTCTTTTAGGTTATAGATACCTCATTTCCAGAATGGTATTTGTGTAATATATATAATATTTATTCACTCAATTCATTTATGTAACCATTATGCAATGCAAATCATGTAGAACGAGTCGCATCACATCGTGGAGACGGTGTTCCGTACGTACGCACGAGCGATGATATCGTTCCGATGATCGTGGAATTGTATTAGAGTGTATGTATACTATTTCAGAATCAATATCAGTTTAAAATAATCATTTATATTCCTTCTTTACACCATTATACCCATCCAAGTAACGGGGTGGTGGAAAATAGACTACACCACGGCGTGGAGACGGTATTCCGTACGTACGCACGTGTTGTGATTTTGTTTTCCGTATGATGGATAGCTAGTGAAATAGGGGTTTTTCATACATATAATAACATATCCGTATATGAGTGATACTGATGTTATTAATTCATAATGAAAAAACTAAAGAAGAAGAAGTGGAAGAAGAAATAAAGTTGAAAGAATCGGTAACAGACATTACCTCTTCATTGATGTGCTTATTTGAGACCTCCTTTTAGGGCACTAAAATTGGTCTTTGAAGAACACCAGGACCTCTAGGATGTTTTTGGGGATGTTTAGAGGATAAATTGTCAGGGGCTGGCTGATCTTGAAGGCTCAATGTGGTGTGAGGAAGAGAGGGTGGAGGTGCACGTTTATAAGGGAGGAGAGGGGCTCCTTTGGAAAAACTAAAACTATTATTTTATTATAAAGCCATATTTGGTTTTAAATAGCTCCAAATTGATTTATTTAGAAGATAAGGTGGGGATGGGTAGAAATAATTTATTCCAATAGAATTTGGAGAAGTTTAGTTTAATATTTTAACCTTATCATTTTGATTTAACTTTAAGTTATATAATTTTACTTTTACCCTGTCTTTTTGTGTTCTTACACTATAAGGTTAACAAAATTACTATAACAAGCCAAAAGAACCCCAAGTTGTTTATTATTAATATATATATCCTTATATAAGTCATTTGGGCGAACCTTATATTTTTAGGAATAAAATAACAAATAATAATATAATATTTGTTTTAAAAACAATTTTATGTCAATTTTGAAAGTATTTAGTAATTGATTTTTGTAAATATCATAACAGAATGATTAGTTCTAAAAAAGATAATTAAATCAATACTATCATGTCATAGTAACCTAGAAAATAAGTTTAATTCATTAAAAGTCTAAAATTACATTTATTTGGGTATTTACAACATCAATTATGTCAATTTTTCATTAATAAGATAATTACTGCATCAATATTGTGTCATAAATAAATTAAATTATTTAATGTCTAAAAATTACAAATAAAATACCATTATGTAGTAAATATGTTTATATTTCTAATGAATATTTATATTCGAATATATCTTATGTATAACCATATATTTAAAATTATTTACTTATTAAACTTTTATTTTAACTATTTTAACCCTTCTTTAAATAAATTAATAATAAATGTCCTAATCTAATCCATGTGGCCCTAAATGGTCATATTTTATTCATAAGGTTGTTTTTGGTCGAATTACACTTATCCAATAGAATTAGGACATGTGTTAGGGTAATAATAATATCATTTTTACCCTTAACAACCCTATTTACTTTTTACCGTGGTAAATAAAAGTAAAAAGTTAATATTCACAAAAATTATTTTCACCACATTGAACCACATTTTACTTACTGAAATCAACCGTGTCTCTCGGATTTTTGAATTTCCACTCACAGAAGTGGTAAAATTATGTTTTATGTAAATTTTTATATTCTCCTAGGAGGTGGGTAAAAGACAGTGAAAAGTTCAATAAAATTTTTATATATCTAAATTTATTATAAAATTACTCCAATGAATTACATTGAACTTATATAGGTATTATGTATCAATTTTGACCAAAAATAAATTTAAATAAAATTAGTAATTATTTAAATAAAATGTCGGTTTTTAAATAGTAACCAAGTGTTTTCACTATTCATCAAAAATTGAAAGTTTCCAGAAAAATACAAAAATTTTACCCTATGCTAATTTAGATATTCGGAATCCAAAAACGAAGTCCATTTTGAAAAATAAAATTTACAAAATTTCAAAAAGTGATTATTACTATTCATAACGGCTTGTTTTAATAATATTTTAATAGTGTATCATTGTTTAGTGAAACTCGGTATTGCGTACGACACAAGTTATCAAGGAAGGCCGCGATTGTGTGTAAAGCAAGCCAAGATAGTGTTGTGTGTAGTGAAAGATTCCTTTGATGATTTATATATAATAAAAAAAACTATTTCATATAAAAGTCTCGGGTGTTACAGTCTACCCCCCTTAAAATTAATTTCTCCCTCAAAATTTGTCACTTGTAAGAAACAGATGAGGAAACCTCTCCCTCATAATATCCTAAAGCTCCCATGTAGCTTCTTCTAATTGGTGGTTCCTACATAAAACATTCACCAAGTGAGTGGTCTTGTTCCGTAGGACATTTTCACTACGATCAAGAATCTCTATTGGCTATTCTTCATAAGAACGATCTTGTTCCAGCGGTACAACTTCTGAGTTGAGTACATGTGAAGGATTAGGTATGTAATTTCTCAGGAGAGATACATTGAAAACATCATGAACTTGAGAGAGATTCGTTGGAAGCGCCAATCGGTAAGATACCTTCCCAACACGATCCAGTATTTCGAAAGAACCGATATACCTAGGGCTCAGCCTTCCTTTCATTCCAAATCTCATTACTCTCTTCCAATGAAATATTTGTAAGAACACTTTATCACCCACTTCAAACACTATGTCTCTTCTTTGGTTGTCGGCATAACTTTTTTGTCGACTCTGAGCTGCTCTTATGTGTTGTTGAATAGATCGGACCATTTTTGCCATCTCATCAACATGATCAGGTCCTAATAGCTTTCGTTCCCCAACTTCATCCCAACAAGTTGGAGTCCTGCATTTCTTTCCATATAGAGCTTCATAAGGATCCATCTGAATACTGTAGTGAAAGATATTATTATAAGAAAATTCCACCAATGGTAGGGGTTGATCCCAACCCCCTTTTAAATCCATAGAGCAAGCTCTCAACATATCTTCTAGAGTTTGAATTGTTCTCTCAGACTGACTGTCTGTGTGAGGATGATAAGTAGTGCTGAAACTCAACTCTGTATCCAGAGTATACTAAAGACTTTTCCAAAACATTGAGGAAAACCTTAGATCCCAATTAGATATAATAGAAAGTTATACTCCATGAAATCGTACCACTTCCTTTACATATATCTTGGCAAGATGATCCAGAGAGAAATCCTCTCTAATAACAATGAAGTGTGCAGATTTTATAAGATGATCAACTATGACCCAGATAACATTATTTCCTTTGTATGTTTTAGGAATTTATGTGACAAAGTCCATAGTGATGTTTTCCCATTTCCATTCAGGTATGGGTAATGGTTGGAACATCCCCATAGACTTCTGTCTCTCAGCTTTAACTTGCTGACTAACCAAGAATCGAGAGACATATTCAGCAACATCTCTTTTCATGCCATCCCACCAGAAGTACCCTTTCAGGTCCCTATACATCTTCGTGCTTCCAGGATAAATAGAGAATGAATAACTATGAGCCTCATATAGTATCTCCTTGTTTAATTCGATGATGGGAGGAACACAAACCCGATTCCAGAACATTATTATCCCATCACAATCAAGGTTGAATTCGGGAACATTTCTCACCTTCTTTTGTAACTCTACATCTTCTTTTTGTGCCTCTATAATCTTAACATGTAAATATGGTTGAACATTCATTTGAGAAAGATACTATTTTTCCCCTTTCATTATAATTCCAAGATCCATCCTTTGTAAATCCATAAATATTGGATCTTTTGTGATCCTCACCATGGATAAACTGGCATGGTCTTGTCGACTTAATGCATCTGTCCCCTTGTTTGCTTTCCAAGGGTGGTAATGAATAGAGCAGTCAAAATCCTTAATCAGCTCCAACCATCTTTTTTGGCGCATATTCAGCTACTTTTGTGTGAAAATATATTTTAAACATTTATGATCAGTATAAATGACACACCTTTCTCCATAAAGATAATGCCTCCAAATCTTTAATTCAAAGATTACCGCAGCTAACTCCAAATAAAGAGTTGGGTAATTTTGCTCATGGATTTTCAACTGTCGTGAAGCATAAGTTATCACCATATAATTTTTCATAAGAACACACCCCAATACCTTCTTGGATGAATCACTATATATCACAAACCTTTCTCCACTACAAGTGTGAGTACATGTGCACTGGATAAACTTCTTTTCAACTCCTTGAAATTCTCTTCACATTCCTCCATCGAAACCAACATAACTCTTTTCCGAGTCAACATGGTGAGTGGATTAGATATTGGTGAAAAATATTTCACAAAAAGTCGATAATATCCAGCCAATCCAAGAAAACCTCGAATCTCAGTTACTGTTGTAGGTCTCGACCATCTTTCGATAACCTCTATTTTTGATGGATCCACAGATATCCCCTCTTTTGAGATTATGTAACCCAAAAATGAAACTTTTTGAAGCCAAAATTCACACATGGTAAATTTGGCATAAAGCTTCTCCTTTCTCATGGTCTTCAATATTATTCTCAAGTGATCGTCATGTTATTTCATGCTCTTTGAATATACAATATTATCATCTATAAAGACTACCACAAACTGATCAAGATAGTCTCTAAAGACTCTATTCATTAGATCCATTAAGATAGAAGGGGCATTAGTAAGACCAAATGGCATCACTATAAATTCATAGTGTCTATGCCTTGTATGGAAAGCCGTCTTTCATATATCCTCCCTTTTGACCCTTAATTGATGATACCCTGAATGATGATCAATATTGGAAAAGTATTGAGCTCTGCGTAGTTGGTCAAATAAGTCATCAATGCGCGGGAGAGGATATTTGTTCTTGATAGTAAAATTGTTAAGTTCTCAATAATCACTGTAGAGTCTCATTGATCCATCATTCTTCTTAAAAAAAAGAACAGGTGCTCCCCATGGTGATGCAGTAGGGCGTATGAACCCGTTATCAAGATTCTCTAGGAGTTGCTTCTTCAATTACTAAAACTCAATTGGGGCCACTCTATAAGGTGTGTTTGAAATAGGTAAATCACCATGTACGAGTTCTATTGAAAAATCAACTTCACGATTTTGTGGAAGACCTGGAAATTCTTTCGGAAATACATAATCAAACTCCCGTACAATGGGAATATTATTAATCTTGAGTTTCTCACCAACCATTTGAGATAAATAACCTTCATTTATTGGAATCATGACCCATAAGATGGAAGAAATTTTCACTAGAAGGTTATGTTCATCCTTGCATCGATAGATGATCAAATATTGATCTAGAATATGAAATGTGACTTCCCTTCTTTGGCAATTGATATGAGCTCAATATATAGAAATAAAATAAATTCCATGAATCACATAAAATTCAACTATAGGAAGGATCACAAGATTTTCAGGAAGCACTTTCCCACAAACATCAATCAGAGAAGAATTATAAACGTTTGATGTGACTGTTGTGCCATTAGGGGTTGTCACAGCTAACTCAACATCTAAATTATGAGGTAATACGGTGATACCCTTATAAAATTCTTCAGAAATAAAGGAGTGGTTGGATCCAGAATCAAATAAAACATTTTCTACTTTAGAGTGTATGGTAAGTGTACCTTTCACCACTTCGTTATCATTCTCAACATCATTGATAGAAATAGCATGTGACTTTCCTTTGTCTTAAGCCTTAAGAGTTTTTTACGTCGATCATCATCAACAACCCTTGGATTAGGGCATTGATTGGCATAATTCCCCATTTCCTTGAACTTGTAACATTAATGTGTATGAGGATCACTATGTGTAGCCTTTTCATTATTCGCATCACTAGACATATTCTTCCCATCATTGCGGCATTCAAATGCCCGATGACCTTCCTTTCCACATTTGAAACATTTACTTGTCCCTTTAAGACAACTCCCACCATGTTTCTTTCCACACTTTGAGCATAAGGGAAAACTCATCTTCTTTTCAGTGTGCTCTTTAGATTTTTTTTGAATTCTATTTTCCTCTTCTTGTCAAACCCATATGACTGATGGGTTACTCCAATCTCCATCTCAACTTTGAGATCATATCGAACGATTTCCTCGTAGCTATTGAAGTCCTTTATGGCTAATGCCCTTCGAAGACATGGTTTTAAGCCACTAAAGAATTGATCAATCTTACTCTCAGGTTGGATAATAATACCAGAAGCGTACCTTGCAAGTCATGTAAAATTTGCTTCATAGGTACCAATTGATTCATCATCATTTTGCTTTAGTTCAAGAAACTCCTTCTCCACCTTTGTTCGGTGAATATGAGAGAATTACTTATTGAAAAATATGTTCTTGAACTCGTCCCATTCCATGGACTCAATTTCATCTCTTGGCCCCGTATTCTTGATAAGATTCCACCATTGATAAGCATCACCTTCCAAACGATACACTGCTAAGATGAATTTATCATGTTCAGAACCTTGAGGAACTGAAAATATCTTTTCAGTAGTACTGATCCATTATTCAGAAACTAATGGATCAGTAGACCCACTGAATGAAGGTGGACGATGTCTCCTGAAGGATTCAACAGAATGTTTCTCCTTCCTTTGCTCGTTTGGTTGTCCTGCATGATTCATATCTTTAGAAAGTTGTGTGAGCATGGCTACAAGATTTTTTATTCTAGCTCCCATAACGTTTGGCTACTCAGGGGGACAATCATTGCATTTCTCATCGCATTTCGCATTAACACGGTTCCTTCGGGTTCCAGCCATTGACTAAAACCAAGAAGAATAGTGTGAGCAACAGTAATTATAATAGGAAAACCACATAATCATGAAAGAAATTTCACACTTAAGGTCTTATCCTAGGTTATTCATGGCCATTTCTAAAACACTACGATTGTGTTCTATTCTTATACTTATCCTTAGGATTCTTACTAAGGATTTCACATCCTAGTTTCCAAAGGTTGACTATAGATTTCCTCTGATACCAACTATAACGACCCATACATTACATACATTTTTAATACTTAAAAATTGAAGTATACTTATTACAACATATAACAAAACCATTAAATAACTGTATAGGTATAGTGTCTTTAGAAACTAGGAAACATAAAAAACTGGTTCATAGAGCGTCTACACTATCTCCGATTTATTTCATCATATCTATAGTCCTTTTTGGCATATCCTACTTAATAACCTTCTTCCTGACTTGGGGAAAGAAAACATACAAAAGGGTGAGCTCAAATGCTCAGTAAGGGTAAACAAAAGAAATATCTATTACATCATATTCATAAGAACATAACATTTTGGAAATCATACCATACAATAGAGATCATAAATTCATAGCATTGGATAAATCAAGGTAGTGAAATGTAATCACAATAATCATCACATAAAACATGATGCATTGTGGCATAAAGACATAATCATAGAGAATCATTTCTTATTAGTCAATAATCATTTCCAAGACTATCTTAGTGGACAAAGTCCATTTCTGAACCGAGTTCATTCCTCATTTCAGTCCTGTTTCACTGAACCGGTTTAAACTACCGTTCCAGCCATGTCTATCTCATGAGATATAAATTTTTTTACTCAATTCATTGGATAGAGATATAGGTCCCACCCATATCATAATGATACAATTCTTAGTGTGCCACAAAATCAAAAAATCATACAACGTTGCATAACCCATGTAATAAAAATGGGATTCTTAAACATAGTGACATCATAAAACAATTCATATAAGATAAAGGAATTCATAAAAATAATTACATCACAACATAATCAAATCAATGTAATAATAGGTATAGAAACAGAACCCTATATTATCTTATATGGAAAATTATTTTGATAAAACACTTCAATTCCATTCTTGAGGAAAATATCCTTTCTACATTAAAAACATTTTTCTTTCGTAACATGTCATATAATTTTGAACTAGAATAAGTTGAATAAAAATAAAATTGAAAACATGTAATGAAAGATTCTTGGAAATAATGTTTTAAAAATCTATTCATGCCGTATAAGAAAAAAAAACATTTTTCTCGTACTTTTGTCGGAAAAGTAAAAAAGTACCTCGTACGAAAAATGACAAAAGATTCCTTTCATATCATTTACTAAAAACTCACCGAAGGATAAAATTGGATTTAAAAAATTGTAGGTGGATGGAAGTAATATTACATATTGAGGAAACATGGATGTGGATGATAAAATACACCCTAGTAAATTCCAAAGTATAAAAAATCTCGGATAAAAATGAGATTGTGATATCTCCCTTACCTTTGGTCTGATATGCTTCGTAAGTGTAAGAACCTCATGTATAATGATTTAAATAATTTCATTGACTTATTACAGAATCATAATCATTTTTATGATATCATATATGTTCATATTAGTAGATTATTATTACTAATATTTCATTGCTACTTGTTATTCGGGTGTTTACTACTTTTTGTTATTATGCGTGTTTTGTCGAATAAATTCTTATTCTTATTTTAGGTTATAGATACCTAATTTCCAGAATGGTATTAGTTTAATATATATCATATTTATTCACTCAATTCATTTATATAATCATTAGGCAATGAAAATCATGTAGAACGAGTCGCATCACATAATGAAGACGATATTCTGTACGTACGCACGAGCGATGATATCGTTCCCATGATCGTGGAATTGAATTGGATTATACGTATACTATTTCAGAATAAATATCACTTTAAAAAAATCATTTATATTCATTCTGTACACCATTATACCCATTCATGTAAGGTGGTGGTGGAAAATAGATTACACCACGACGTGGAGACGGTATTTCGTACGTATGCACGCGCAGTGATTTCATTTTCCGTAGGATGGATAGATGGTGAAATAGGGTTGTTTCATACTTATAATAACATATCAGTATATGAGTGATAGTTATGTTATTAATTCATAATGAAACAACTAAAGAAGAATAATTGGAACAAGAAATAAAGTTGAAAGAATCGGTAACAGACATTACCTCTTCATTGAAGCGCTTCTTTGAGACCTCCTTTTAGGGCACTAAAATTGGTCATTGGAGAAGACTAGTACCTCTAGGATATTTCTCGGGAAGTGGATAAGAGAAATTGGCTGTATTTTTCTGATCTTGAAGTCTCAATGTGGTGTGAGTAAGAGAGGGAGGAGGTGCCCTTTTATAAGAGAGTAGAGGGGCACCTTTGGAAAAAATAAAAATATTATTTTATTATAAAGGCATATTCGATATTAAATACCTCCAAATTGATTTATTTAGAAGATAAGGTGGGGATGGGTCGAAATAATATCATACAATAGAATTTGGACAAGTTTAGTTTATTATTTTAAACTTATTATTTAGATTTAACTTTAAGTTAGATAATTTTACTTTTACCTTGTCTTTTTTTGTTTTACACTATAAGGTTAATAAACATACTATAACAAGTCAAAATAACCCCAAGTAGTTTATTATTAATATATATAACCTTATCTAAGTCATTATTCCGATCCTTAGTTATTTAGGAATTAAATAACAATTAATAATATAATATTTGTTTTAAAAACTATTTTATGTCAATTTTGACACTATTTAGTAATTGATTTTTGTGAAAATCATAACAGAATTATTAGTTCGAAAAAAGTTAATAAAATCAATAATAACATGTCATATTAACCAATATAATTAGTGGAATTCATAAAAAGTCTCAAATTACATTTATTTGGGTATTTATAATATCAATTATGTCAATATTTCATTAATAAGAAAAATATTGTATCATCTTTGTGTCATAAATAAATTAAACTATTTAATGTCTCAAAATTACAAAAAAATATCATTATTTAGGAAATCCTTTTATCTTTATAATGAATATTTATAGTCGAATTTATCTTATGTATAACCTAATATTAAAAATTATTTACTTATTAAACATTGATTTTAACTATTTTAACCCTTCATTAAATAAATTAATAATAAATGTCCTAATCTAATCCAAGTGGGCCTAAATCGTCATATTTTATTCATAAGGTTGTTTTTGGTCGAATTACACTTATCCAATAGAATTAGGACATGTGTTAGGGTAATAATAATATCATTTTTACCCTTAATTACCCTATTTACTTTTAACCGTGGTAAATAAAAGTAAAAAGTTACTATTCACAAAAAAATTATTTTCATCTCATTGAACCACATTTTAATTATTTACATCAACTGTGTCTCTTGGATTTTTGAAATTCCACTCATAGAAGTGCTAAAATTATGTTTTATGTAAATTTTCAAATTCTCCTAGGAGGTGGGTAAAAGACAGTGAAAAGTTCAATAAAATTTTTATATATGTAAAATTATTATAAAATTACTCCAATTAATTATATTGAACTTATATAGGTATTATGTATCAATTTTGACCAAAAAAATTTTAAATAAAATAAATAATTATTTAAATAAAAAGTCGGTTTATAAATAGTAACCGAGTGTTTTCACTATTCATAAAAAATTGAACATTTCTAGAAAAATACCAAAATTTCACCCTAGGCTAATTTCGATATTCCGAATCCAAAAATGAAGTCCATTTTGAGAAATAAAATTGACAAAATTTCAATAAGTGGTTATTACTATTCATAACAGCTAGTTTTAATAATATTTTTACAGCATATCGTTGTTTAGTGAAACTCGGTATTGCGTACAACGTAAGCTATCAAGGAAGGTCGCGATTGCGTGTCAAGAAAGACCAGCTATTGTTGTGTGTAGTGAAACATTATTTTGATGATTTATAGAAAATAAAAACAAAATATATCTTATAAAAGTCTCAGGTGTTACATTAATCACTATGATTTATTATATTCAATTTTAAAAATCATTTTGGTAAAAAAATCAACATCACCTAATTTGAATATAATTATTATTCTAATTATATTTTTTTATATAATTTTTAGAAATTGAATTCATTGATGTGGAAAAATTAATATTATTATTAACTTGGAAGACTTGAAAAACTTAAAGGGTTTTAATGTAGAAAGAACTTCAATAGTTTATTATGTTCTTATTTTCATTTTCAAAGGGAAATTGATTATAAGGAAGTAAATTATTTTAATATATTTCAATTTTATCTAATGAGACCCTCAAAAAATTATATTACTATTTAACATTAATAATTATTTATTTGAAAATAATTTTTTAAACAAAATGTAGCAATTTTCACTATTTAACAAATAATGAATTTTCTCAAAAAAAAACTAAGAACATTTAACGTAATGTAATTTGAAAATTAAAAGTTAAATAATTTAATATTATTTAATAAAATTATATTTCAAAAAATTACTAAAATTAATTTTATTATTTAAATTTATTCATTTAAGAAAACTCCATTTTTAATCATTAAAGGGAATAACCAAAAATCTTGTGATTCATAAAAAATATGTTTTAACGATTTAGAAAAATTATAAGGAATATTTGGAATTTAGTTATTAATATTCATATAACTATGTATAATATATATTTTATAATTAACTAAATTAAAATGATTATAACAATAAATAATTGTTTCCTTGAAACATATATGATACGTGTATCGTATTCCAAGTCGGTGTTGCATGTAGTGAAATCCAAGATGGTAATGCATGTACCGTATGGAAAGTCATGGACATTTGAATGTAATGATTGAATAAGAACTATTTTCAGTGTCATCTGATATGAAAAATAAAAAATGATTAGTTATTTCGATGAAAATTTTTAACAAAATCTCAGTGTCTTATAGACACAACATGTTATATAACGGATCAACACCTTGGTTAGGGTGCTCATGATGATTCCACAAACTCTAACTAAGGATGATAGTGGATAAAATTTTAGTCTAATAGAGGGAAACCACAACTCTATATGAGTCCCAGCCTCTAGAGTGGGTCACAATCCAGTTATATGGATTTAATGGCACATTGTACCCCTGAGGGAAATGACCAAGGGAATGAAATCAACCTATACTATTCAA